>CM057456.1:1171130000-1175930000 GCA_016271365.2 Neoceratodus forsteri | reverse complement strand
ATGACTGGTCACGCCGCAACACATGTACACCTCAGGAAGAGAGGAGGGACAACATCCGAGCAGGCTACTGCACTAGGTGACAACAAATCATCGCACTGAGAGTATGCCCTGCCCAGGGTATCATATCCCACTGCAAGGTCCAAGAGGGCTTAATAGAGCACAGTGTTTTAAAGTTGTATATAGTTGCCCTAGTTGGGCTGTATATTGTGTGGAAATAAGTATATGTTTACACCGGTGCACAAAATACAGAGCTAAAAGGTTAAAACTGAATTTGCAGAGTTACTTGTCTCTTGGAGCTCCCCCACAAGCATGTGCCAGCACAAATCAGACACATCCCCACCCCAATAAAAACAAAATGGGCGACCTAAATTTTAGCACATGGAATATGAAAGAGGTAAACTCCCCTATCAAATGGAAGTAAATTATGTCACTCCTGAAGAAACTGCACGCCAAAGTGGCCTTGCTGCAGGAGACAAAACTCTCACACCCAGAAGCATGCAAACTAAAAAGGGGCTGGGTGGGTCTGGAGGTGCACAGTGCATACTCCACATCCAAAATTGGGATATCGATCCTGGTCCATAAATCACTCTATGGACCGTGACCCATACTCAGGAGGACAAGGAGGGCAGGTGGGTCCTTCTCCATGTCTCAACCCCAGAGGGCCCCTAGAAGTTACTCAACATCTACGCCCCAAATAATGATGACTCCACATTCATTGCACAAGTGGCAGAAGCCATGGCCAGCACGATCCCACAGGGAATACCTACAGTTATGGCAGGGGACTTCAACCTCACACTGGACCCTGCCCTTGACAGATCAGGCAACACCCTAGAACCCCACAAGAGGGTGGCAATAGTGAAGCAGATGATGGTAGAATTCGGCCTAGTGAACATATGGAGACTCCTAAACCCAAGAGACAGGGATTACTCCTTTTCCTGCCCCCCTCCCCCCACGCCAGTCATTCAGCAGAATTGATTTATGGCTAACCTCCCCGGAGATTACCAGTATAGTGACAGGCGCTACCATATCCCAGAGGGTCATATCAGACCATGCCCCAGTAGAGCTAATGCTAACCTGGTGCCCAACCCCCAAGGTCTGCCAACTGGCGTTTGGACCCCTTTCTTCTTAAGGACCCGGAATTTCTGCCCTGGGTGGAAACTGAGATTCAGGAGTTCCTAGAGCACAATGACAATTACAGTGTACAGGACGCAACCCTCTTGGAGGCCCTCAAAGCATACATGAGAGGGGGAATAATAGGGTACGCCACGCACAGGCGGTGGCAGAGAGAACAGGAAGTTGCATCATTGGAAGCAAAATTGAAAGACTTAGAAGCTAAGGTGAACCCCCAGGCTAACCCTCGAGGAATGCTTAACTTGTGCACCAAATTAAATACATATTATACCAGGAAAGCAGAACTAGCACTATTGCGCCTTAAGCATACCTTTTGGGAGGGGGTCGAGAAAGCTAGCAAGGTCCTTGCTTATAAGCTCAGGAAGCAAGGGCAGAAAGGCATATAGCAGGGTTACGATGTGAACAAGGCCAGTTGATACCTTTGAGGACAGATTCATCTTTCGACAGGATCTAATACAGATTTCTGACTGGGCAGACAAAAATCAAATTAAATTTAATTTAAGTAAATGCATAATAATGCATATAGGGCATGGTAACAGTCAGCAAGACTTCTATATACAGGGAGTTAAACTAAAAGACTCAGTCTGTGAGAAGGATCTGGGAGTATATATCAGAAATGACCTGAAGAGTGGGTCTCACAGTAAATTTGTCGTAAATAAAGCAGTGCACCTCGGTAGTTATATTCGGAGAGGGTTCCAGTCGAGAAAGAAAGGGGTACTTCTGCTGCTGTTTAAAACATACATGAGACCCAGCTTGGACTATTGCTCCTCAAGTTGGAGCCCCTTTCCTGAGGAAAGATATAACCATGGTGGAGAAGCCACAAAGGGCACTTACAAAAATGATAGAAGGGTTTAAGGATAAATCCTATGATGATAGGGTAACCATATTACGACTATGGCCATTGGATATCAGGTGTGCCGGATAACTTAAGGAAGGACCACGATCTGAAATAAAAGGAAGAAAACTATCATTTAAGAGGACATAATCTTCAGTTACAGTCATTGTAAGACCAATATATGGAAGTACAGCTATAAACCTAGGGTAACAAGGCTTTGGAATAATTTACCAAAGGAGGTTGATGAGGCATCCAGCTTCAATACCTTCAAAACAAGGTTAGATCAAGTTTATTTGAGTTGCCAACTTCGGTTGCCTCCTCTGATATAGTGGGGACAACTTACATGGCTTATGCCTTTTTGTTGTCTTAAAATCCCAGTATGATTCCCCAGTATGATCTGTACATCCCAGAAAGATATTTCAGATGTTATGTCCAAATGCTACTCCAAGCTATATGCCTCCACCTACCCCCTGAATCCTAAATATATTACAAACTTCCTGGCCTCCCTGGACCTACTCCAGATATCCTTAATTCAGGCCCAAGAAATGGACAACCCGATCACCATGGAGGAGATTGGGGCCGCCATCCAAACCTAATAAAAACAAATCACTGGGAGGGGATGGTTTCCCTTTGGACTTTTACCAAGGGGTCAGAGAAACAATATCTCCCCTTGCTACAAAGGGTATTTACCCATGCACTGGAGGTTCATAGTCTTCCCTCAACCTTAAAAGAAGTAGTCATCTCCATCCTCCCCAAAAAAGGGAAAGACCCTCTCCTCCCTGCCATCTATCACTCTATTTCCCTTACAAATGCCAATGCCAAGATCCTGGCAAAAGTCCTAACAACCAGATTAGAGTAGATCCACCCTAGTATTGTGCAGCTGTCCCAGGTGGGCTTTCTGAAAGGCAGGCAAAGCTCAGACCATCTTAGAATCTTCCTTGCACTAAAACAAGTGGCAAGTCACATCCCCACCCCAGCCACAGCCCTAACAATAGATTTTGAGAAGGCCTTCGACTCTGTTGAATGGGAGTACCTCTTCGAGGTCCTTAAAAACAGGAGGATAGGACCACAATTCATCAACTATGTACAAACCCTTTATTCACAACCCACAGCCAAAATACTAACAGCACACTCTTCCCACCCCTTCCTTCTAGCCAGAGGGACCAGGCAGGGTTGCCCCTTCTCCCCGTTACTATTCATCTTGGCAATCAAACGTCTCATAACTGCCATTAGACAGCATGATGGAATAAAGGGCATAACAGCTGGAGAGAATGAGTACAAATCTCTCTCTTATGCCGATGACCTGCTACTATTATTAAGTGATGCACCTAAGGCAATCTCCCTCTTATGCACCCTTCTGTACAGATTCACGGACATGTCAGGGCTCGCGGTCAACCACAGTAAGTTGGAGGTACAGGCCCTAAATCCCATGGGAAAAGCCAAACAATTTCAGAATACCAACTGTAAGTGGGCAAACATGTGCATCACATACCTGGGTTTGGATATATCCCCTCATTCTCCATACATCTGCAAGGCTAACCTAGGTCCATTACTAACCACACTTAAGGCTGACTTTCAAAGATGGCACCAAGTCTACCTGTCCCTGACCTAGAAAATAGCAACCATAAAATGATGATGGCACCGAAGATGCTATACCTCCTTGCCCACCTACCTCTCCTTATCCCTGAGTGCTGGTTCTCTTAAAATAGTCTCATGGGCCAATTTATATAGGAAGGGAACCCTCCCTGTACCAGCAGAACCAAACGGAGGAAGCACTGAATAGAAGGGGGATGGGGACTGCCGGTCTTTGCTCACTACCATATGTCATTCATAACAGTGCAAACCTTGCAATGGTGTCCTCACAAGGATAGGAAGCCACCCCAATGGGTGGAGATAGAGGGGGTGCTGATGGGTGCCCAAACCCCATGGTACCTCCTATATGTGAAACCCAACAAGACTGACCTTGACTGCTCCACCATAGCACTGTTGGTCAGGTACTGGGAAAAAGCTTGCCAGCAGGACTTCCATCCAAGACGTGCCACCATAATGGGCCCCACTCTGGCAAAACCCCAAATTCCAGATAGATAAGCGCACCATACACTGGGAAGGATGTATCCCAAATACCCTTATCCTTGAGAGCTTCTTGGAACTGCAGGCTAATAATGGAATCCCAGTCAGACTTTTGGAGGTATCTCCAAATATGGGTGGCAGTGGCCCCTACCTGAAGTGGGAAGCCCACCATACCAGCACACAACACAGGGAAGTGGTTAGTACATGGATCAGGAAATCCAAAGTGTGCACAGGGGACACATACAAACACCTTAGGAACACAGGCCCAACCCTCACAAACCACTGCAGGGAAGTATGGGAGCAGGAACTCGGCACCAAAATATCAGATGAAACATGGAAATTGTGCTGGGCAAGAGCGCACACAGCCAATAGGGACCCCAGGGCCCAATTAATTTAGCTAAAAATAATACACAGATGGTACAGAATGCCAGATTACCTGCACAAGCAGGGAGTATTGCCAGATGACAAATGCTAGAGATGCAAAAAAGAGCACAGGGTCACTCTCTCATATCCATTAAGACTACCCTATGATCAGACCATTGTGGGATGAGGTCATACACGTGTGCAAACAAGTGCTCCCACATAACATCAGTGTGGACACATCTTTTGCCCTCCTGGGAATCACTAAGGCTGCACCCTTAGGGCACAAATGCAGGATACAATGGGAGATTGCTGCCACAATATCACTGAAAAGGCTCCTGCTTAGGAACTGGCGTACCCCCAAAATCCCAACTTGGAATGAATGGCTGAATGACATACACCATTTAGCTACCATTGAGAGAATGTCGTACATAGCAATGGGAAATAACCCAAGTTCTCAGACATGTAGTCAGCATTTCTCCACCTGCAAGGGCACAGTGGATAGCCATGAGACAAACATAAGGAGCAGGCAACTAACAATATATATAACCTATCACAGGCAAGCAACCCCAGATATCCTACAAGGAAGTGGTGGTCTATATGGGTGGCAGTGGAATTTTGTAATTCAGAACCTACATTCAAACAACATGAAGTCTTGCTATATTATGACATATGCAGTATAACCCCAGGTTAGAACTGCTCCGGAGGTGAAACAGTTAACTTTCCATGCAGGGCATGGAATCTTGAGCGCGAGCTCGGTTGAACACTCTGTCTGTTGAAGCTCAAGCTTAAACTGTCAGATTCTTTACTCCGCCTCACTGAACAGTCGCTCCGGAGATTCCTCCTGATGCTCGGTTCGTTTGTCGGTTTTAAAGTGTAATTCTCAGTTTATTTTACCGAAATTTAACCGCAATCGTCGGTTCAAGCTCTGTCTGTGGTATTGTAAGTAATAAATTGGCTTATTTATTATTTTTTCTTCTGTGTGGAACTTGTAAACGTTTTTTCCGGTTCAGTTTGAACCGATCAGATGGGTTTTTAAAACTACCTTCTAGCCCTTTAGAGTGCGGTTCCCGGTTCTTATCGGTTCTAAAAAAAACAGATTTTATTACGTTTTTTTCCACGACCCGTGACACGGTTGGGAACCGATAAGAGAATCTTGCTTGGTGGATTGCCATTAACGGGAAAGTTTTGGTTAGGCTGGCACTATGTCTGAGAAACCCAAAAGAAAAACCGGACCCACTGGGTTTCAGCACTGTGGCATCTGTGGGGAAGCCTTTGCTAAGGCTGACCCACACACCATTTGTGTTTATTGTCTGGGGTTCGACCACCTCAATGCAGACTGCCAGATTTGTCAGAATTTTCCTGCTGCCACTGTGGAAAAAAGAGTTGGTAGGCTCAGGGAAAGGGAGGCCAAAAAGTCCGCTGACCCGGATGGCCAGTCCGGTTCGGTTCCAACCGAACCTGAGGGAGTGCCCTCTGCCCAGGGCGATGCTTCCTCGGGCAAACGAAGAGCCAGCTCTGAGGAGCCGGTTCCAACTAAAAGGGCTAGAAGGTCAGCTAGTTTGGGGCCAAAAGTTCTTTCTCCAGCCGCTGAGGAAATAGCCAAAGCTATTCAAATTGTCCAGTCTCTTTCCCCAGTTCCGTCTGAACCGGCACCATCAGGTAAGCGCCGAGTTCGGTCGGTTCCCCTGGTTCAAGATTATGATTTTGAGGATTTTTATGAACCAGGGGAAGGGGAGAAGGGGTACGAGGAGAGTGAGTGTGATTTTGAAAGTCTGGATGTGCCCATTGAACCGGACATCTCTCCAGACAAACCCTCAGGAGTATCCCCTCCCAGGCTATCTGAGTCCCCTTCTCATTTTTTGTTTTACAAGAAAGTTGCTGACACTCTGCAGCTCCCTGTTGAGGAAGCTATTGATGATCAAGAAGAGCCTGATTTTGTGGAAATGATGGATATTCCAGAGTCTAGGAGACTGTCTATTCCCTTGCATAAATCTTTTAGGAAACAGACAGTAAAAATTCTGAAAACTCCTCATTCTATCCTCCCTGTGGATAAAAGGATGGACAAGAGGTATGCTTTATCAGGCTCTGATACGGAGTTCCTATCCCAACAGTGTAGCCATGTGGGGGTAGTGCAGGCTGCAGCCTGTGACAAGGGTAATATTCCTCTAGCCTCTCACCCTCCTGAAAAGGATTCCAGGAGGATGGATGCCATGGCAAAAAAACAGTACATGGCAGCATCTTTGGGACTCAGACAGGCAAATTATATGGCTTACGCAGCTAGGTACCAGAAATCCAGGTGGGATACTGTCCTGGCCCTATCAAAGCAGGCCCCTGAACAGCATGCCAGGGAGCTGGAGCAGGTGGCTGGGGATGGTATTGAGGCATCCAAGGTGCAATTTCATGCTGCTGTAGACTGTAATGATGTTTCATCAAGAGTCATGGCTACATCTGTGTCTCTTCGCAGGATGGCCTGGCTCAGATGTACTGCCCTGTCACAGGATACCCAGTCTAAGGCTATGGATTTTCCTGTTATGGGAAATTCTCTGTTTGGGGAGCAGACAGAGAATTATATGAAGAAAATGGATGAGTATAGGACCACCTATAGGAGTGCACAGGCCAAAGAAAGGCAAGTCACCCTCAAAGGCAGCATGTAAGGGGCAGGGCAGGCCTTTTCATAGGCCATTTTACCAAGCCAGGCCTCCTCTTCTGCTTATGCCCAGAGGGGTTCTTTAGAGGAAGGGTAGAAGGGCTCTAGTAAGCCTGCTTCTACCCCTCAACCCAAAGCCCTGCAAAACAGGCTCCCTGATGGGGTAGCCAGGGCCGATTCTCCACTACCGGTAGGGGGCAGGCTGGCTTACTTTGTCCAGGACTGGAAGTCTTTAACATCAGACAAGTGGGTCCTGGAAGTAGTAAGCCAGGTACTGGTTCTCAGCTTCAAAAAATTTCCAAAGATGAGAGCCAGGTCTTTTCCACCAGCAAACCCATCAGAGGCACTTGCCCTGGAAGCAGAAGTTTCTTCCCTCCTGGCTCTCAGAGCCATGGAAAGGGTTCTACCCATACACTAGGGCAAAGGGTTGTACTCCAGGTACTTCCTTACCCCAAAAAAAGACAGGAGAATGTCGGCCCATCTTGGATCTCAGGTATCTAAACAAGCACATTTTAAAACCAAAGTTCAAAATGGTGACCCTGGGGATTATTTTAACCTCTCTAAGACCAGGGGACTGGCTGGCCTCCCTGGACCTCAAGGATGCCTATTTCCATGTTCTCATCAGAAGCTCCCATGGAAAGTACCTCAGATTCGAACTGCCCTCAGGCCATTACCAGTTCAGAGCAATGCCCTTCGGCCTTACCTCGGCCCCGAGGGTGTTCACAAAATGCCTGGCAGTAGCAGTTGCTCATTTAAGAAGGCAAAAAGATTGCCATCTTTCCTTATCTGGACGACTGGCTCATTGTAGGCCAGTCTCCAGAACAGGTCAAACTACATTTACAAGTAACCCAGCAGCTGCTTACATCTCTAGGTTTCCTTCTCAATCTTCCAAAGTCAGTTCTGGAGCCTGTCCAGCTTCTCACCTTTATAGGCACAGAACTGAACACAAAAGAAGCCAGAGCCTTCCTTCCTTTGGAAAGAACAAGGACCCTGGTGTCTCTGGCCTCCTCTTTCGCCCTGCAGGTCTCTCGACCAGCAAGGCATTTTCTACAGCTCCGGGGGCACATGGCTGCTTCTACAGCAGTGGTGCAGGGAGCAAGATTTCAGATGAGGGACATTCAGTTCCATTTGAGAGCCTTTTGGTCTCAAAGGACAGATCCCCTAACCAAATTGATTCCAGTGACTCAAACCCTGATCCAGGCCCTTCAGTGGTGGCAGGATCAGAACAATCTGAGACATAGGGTTCCCTTCACTCCCCAGTCTCATTCCTTGACCCTTACTACAGATGCATCCCTCTTGGGGTTGGGAGCTCACATGGGCGACCTTTCCACCCAAGGGCTGTGGTCCCCTCAGGAATCTCTGCTCCACATCAATTTGCCAGAGCTCAGAGCAGTTTTTCTAGTGCTCCAGGTTTTTTCCACATCTGTCCAGAACAAGGTGGTTCAGGTCAGAACAGACAATACCACTACAATGTGGTACATCATCAAGCAAGGGGCACTCGGTCTGGCCTTGTGCACGAAGCAATGAAGTTGTGGTCTCTGGCTTATTCTCTGAGCGCCTCCCTTACGGCAGTTCACCTCCCAGGCAAGGACAATGTCCTAGCGGATGCTCTCAGCAGGATTTGCAGGGCCATCACGAATGGGCACTGGATCCCTAGTACTGGAGGTAATATTTGCCAGATGGGGCACCCGCAGATAGATCTCTTATGCCCCAGACAATCACCAACTTCCCTTTTTTGCTGCAGGCCTCCAGTGTTGGGCTCAGTCCCTCTGGATGCCTTCCTCCTCAGTTGGGAAGGGAAGTTTCTCTATGCTTTTCCCCCCTTCTTTTCAAAGTGCTAGTCAGAATCAGATCTCAGTCCTGCAAGATGATCCTGATTGCTCCAGATTGGGCCAGGCAGCCCTGGTACCCCTCCTCATGTCCTTAGCAGTCCACCTCCCTATGTCTTCCCAGGAATCACAACCTGTTAACTTGTGCCCAGGGGAGAGTTTGGTATCCGAACCTCAAATCTCTCAGTCTCAAGGCTTGGCTCTTGAGTTAGAGTTTGCTGAACTACACCTTTCTCAAGGTGTATTGGATATCTTGAAGGCCTCTAGGAAGCCTTCAACCAGGGCTACCTATAATTCAAAATGGAAAAGATTTTCCATATGGTGTGCTGGTAAACATATTTCTCCAGAATCTGCTGGTGTGCCCACGATCCTGGATTATTTGGTGCATTTGAATTCCTTGGGTCTGAGACCAGCTACCCTAAAAGTGCACTTCGCAGCTGTGTTCTCCAAGTTCTTTAAAGGGTTGCTTCACACCAACCCCCCGTTCAGGAACCCTGCCCCTGCTTGGGATCTTAATATTTGCATCGCTCAGCTTATGCAACCCCTTTTTGAGCCATTGTCTTCAGCAGAGCTTAAGTACTTGACTTGGAAAACTGTGTTTCTGGTAGCCATCACCTCTGCCAGGCGCATAAGTGAGCTACAAGCCTTGTCAGTGGAGCCTGATTTTATCTCCTTTCATAGAGATAAGGTGGTCCTCAGGACTAACAGGAAGTTTTTGCCTAAGGTGGTTTCAGACTTTCACCTTAATCAATCCACGTCTCTTCCTGTGTACTTCACTGACCATTCCTCCTCTGGTGAGAGGAGATTGCACAGTTTAGATGTCAAAAGAGCCCTTAGTTACTATATAGAACGAACCAAGGGTCACAGGTTCGAATCCCTCCAATTGTTCCTCGCTTATGGTGAGGTTGGTAAAGGGAAA
The DNA here is from genome assembly GCA_016271365.2 of Neoceratodus forsteri. NCBI lineage: Eukaryota > Metazoa > Chordata > Ceratodontiformes > Ceratodontidae > Neoceratodus > Neoceratodus forsteri. The sequence continues at coordinate 1,175,920,206 of CM057456.1, read as the reverse complement.
CCTGCCACTAAAAGATCCATTGCCAGGTGGATTGCCTCTTGTATCAATTCTGTTACGAAAAACTGGATAAGGTTCCTCCCTCAGGCCTGAGGGCTCACTCTACCAGAGGTACAGCTGCGTCTCTGGCTGCTGCCAGGGACATTCCTATCCTAGAGATATGTCAAGCAGCTACCTGGAAAACAGTTCACACTTTTACTAAGCATTACTCCTTGGATATCCAGGCTAGGAGTGATGCTCGGTTTGGCACAGCTGTGCTTCAGAGCCTATTTCCCAAGTAGGTTCTGTCCCTCCTCCATGGAGGTACTGCTGTGTTCAGACATAGTCATAATATAGCAAGACTTCATGTTGTTTGAAGAAAAATTACTCACCTTAGTAATGTTGTTTCTTCTAATGGAGTCTTGCTATATTATGACCTCCCCCCAGCCTACCCCTCTCAGAACCTCTGTTTTTGGGATGTGGGTGGGCAGTGCAATGTTGGCACTTCTTTGATGCCCACTTTATTTTCACCCTTCTAGGGTGCTTAGGTGTTATGCTTATTTTTTCTTTCTTGAATCCACCGACTTGAGTCTTTGTTTTGGGATCAAGAACAAAAAGTGTTTTTGTAGTTAGTAGCCAGTGGCTAGTGTGTAGGTTTCGGGCTTCCACACAGAACCTTAGTGAGTTTTTTTTTGCTCAGAAGATCTGACAGTTTAAGTTTGAGCTTCAACAGACGAGTGTTCAACCGAGCTCGCACTCAAAATTCCATGCCCTGCATGGAAAGTTAACTCTTTCACCTCCGGAGCAGTTCTAACCTGGGGTTATACTGCAAATGTCATAATATAGCAAGACTCCATTAGAAGAAACAACATTACTCTCCCAACTCTGGGATCTGTCAGGGACACCCTGAGGGCGACCCACAGAGCATGGCAGAAATATAAGATAACAAATTCTCTCTGGCCTCTGCATAGACCCTCTTATGATGTTGATTTTGCCCCTGCCCGATTAGACCACACCTTTAAAACATGGGAAGGACTGGGTCTTGTTTATATTAAACAATACATGTCTGAGGGGGAGGCGCAGATTTCCAGACCCTGAAAGGTAAATATGGGTTGCAGAGGACGGATTTTTTCCATTACCTTCAAATTAGAGACTTTATACAACATTGCTGTAGGACAGCCCCCCAATCGAATGAAGTGGGCCTCTTTGTAGAGACCATCTCCAAGATTTTGTCCTCCCAGAAGATCTCAGGTCTTATCTCTATAATATAAAGCCCTTGCAGGGTTAAAAAGATCACCTGGAGAAGCTTAAGAGCAGATGGAGGGGGGGTCGACCTCGAGAGATTAATTGGGATTTGGTATTTAAATGGGCATCCAAAACCACTAGTTCTCCCTTCTGGCAGGAGTATAGCTGGAAGGTGAGGATACTTATTTCCTCTCCCTTTCACTGAGCAGGAGAAGCCCGGACAGAAGTGCGTCCTGCTGGAGGGGTGTGGGGAAGAGGGCAGACTATTTACATATCCTCTGGACTTGCCACGCCTGGGCATTACTGGCAGTATCTCCGAGGCTCTGACCACGATGTTTGGGTTGGAGGCCCTTTGGATTGGCCATGCCTCATCCTTGGAGAACCACCCCAGAACCTGGTTGGAGACGGACTTACTATACTTATGGACCCTCCTCCTGGCAGCAGCCCACAAGGCCATAACCAAATTATGGCTGAAGCCCGATGTTCCCACCCTGGTCAGCTGGACATTTTAGTCCAAGAAATCGCAGAAATGGAAGAGCTGACGATAAAATAAACAACAGAACTCTGACTTATGTCCGGAGGTGGGCCAGATGGGAGCTCTGAGGGAAGCAAACGCCGTTTGCAACACTCCAGCTACTGCTGAAACTTCCTTCCTACCCTTGGGGAATGAAGGGGAAAAGAGGGTTCTCTCCCACACACGTTATTGTGGATCCCATACGAACTAAGGTCCTTGTTTGGCTGCTAGCCGGAGGAGGATTCTCTCTCTGAGGTAGAGACATGAAAGGTGATGAGATGCCTCTAGAGATACTAGACAGGGGCCGCTGATATGCTTGGTTCACTTCCTTTTCTTATTATTATTATGCTAAAGGATTAATTGGAAAAGTAATGATATGAGGGAAGTTACTGTTTATATATGAATTTTTTGTATAAACTTCATGTAGGTAAATACTAACTGTCTGACCCGCCTGTACCAGATGTACCTGCTGATTGTTAATAAACTTGAATTTAAAAAAAAAAAAAAAAAAAAAAGAAGAAACAACATTAGTAAGGTGAGTAATTTTTTCTTCTCAGGTATTCATATGTACACTACATTTAAGTAAAAAGAGCACCAGTGGATTTAAGCAGATTGAACAGGCATATACAGAGAACATTATAATGTTTTATGTTACTGTTGGTGGACATGTATGTTGTAAACATGGAAATACCTCAATAAAGAATTTAACGTTAAAAAAAAAAAAAAAACAGTGGACCGCTAATTAGAGCATCATGGCCCTGGCATTTTGAAACCATTGGAGGAGTCCTTCCTCCACTTTACTGTCTTTTTCCATTGTGTTTTCTTTTGTGGCTAGGGTTGGAGTTCTTATGCCAGTCAGACATAATCTGCTCCCTGTGCCGCACCAAGTCTGCAGTTGTTGATTTCGGGACCAAGAGGTGTTGTGCCAGGTCCCTTGACTCAAATGTAGAAGATTGTCTATCTTCTGTAACAGCTTCACTTTTTCACCAAGAGTCATTTCCTTTCTTTTAGCCATGTTAACTTTACTTTGACTCCTCACTGATCTGAACTGTACTGAACTACACCGCACTGTAAACTCGTCCAGGAGATTGTAGGACTTAAACAGCCTTTTAAGCATTGTCATTTAATCAGCTGATCATGTTAATTGATTCAGCTGATTTTAATGCATGACAGTGCTTAAATGGCTGTAAGATGGCTACAAGATGGCCAAACATTGCCCGATACAGACGGCGAATGTCTGCACTAAGCAAAAGATATTTCATTATTTCCTATGACAGCAGCAAACATTTTTTGAAATCTGCCCTCAAAAAACCATCTGCCCATATTATCCACAGTCGATATAAGTGGTGTTAACTGTACATAAATGTTATAATTTTAAAAATCAGACACCAGAACATAGCTAAATGGAGCCCATTTAGCTAGATTCTGATGTTTGTTTTTCAAAATTAGGGCCAGAAAAACTTTTTCGGGGCACCCGAAATCCCGGGTCGAAATTGCCATCCCGGTATAAAACAATTATATTCCCTGGTAGTTCAGTGGTCCCTCTCCCTCCCCCCAGTTGCTGTCCCTATCCTTTTACTGGTGAAATCAATAAATTCAGATACATACAGACCAACAGTTTGAGACGAGGACGACGTGCAGCTGCTGGAGGATTCCCCTGCGGGGCCGTTAGCTTTGGTATTCCACTGAAACAGCCTGGGAGTGCTGTGTGCAGCTATCATGCGCTTAACCTGCAGCTCAGCCAGAACTTTTTGGATTTGTGGGATCTAGAATTCTTTCGTTGTTAAGTCAATAAAGAAAAGGCAGCAGCAGAGAAGGGAACAATATTGACTGATCTGGAACAAGATGTCAAGGAGCTACAATGCTGAAGTGAGTGGGTTTAGCAGGGGAAGCAGTAGCTACTGCCTTCTTTTGGGGAGGGAGGGAAATTCCTGGTTTGGGGACTGTGGATTGTGAGGTAACTACCTTAGTAGGAACCCCCCCCCATCAAAAATCTTCATAGCTGAAAAGGAATGCCCGGCCCCGGTGAGCTGTTAATGCAATGCCAGTGGTGGGAACAGCAGCGCGCAGAGATGGTACAGCAGCAGTGGCAGCACTAGGAGGTGGTACAGCAGCTGGAGATGGTACAGCAGCATGAGGAGATGGTACGACAGCAGCAGCACGCGAAGGTAGAAAGGCGAATAGGGCACAAAGAGATGGTACAACAGCAGTGGTGGCTGCGGTGCAAGCCCCTTGTGCACTGCTCCACACTCTGGTCCTGGGACTCTGGCTCGGGATTCACATCACTCAGGGTAAGGTTAGCTGGTGCAGCATGGCAGCACCCTTTATTGTGGATAGTATTACAGGGTTTTATTTAACTGTAAAAATTGATTAGCGTTTTGCTCATAAAAGTTCTAAAACAATGTGAAAATGCATAGCACTTGCCTCACTGTGTTTAACAAACGTAACACTTCTAGAAAACCTATATAAATGCTTTCTGTACAGTTAGTATTGTTCCAAGAAAAAAACCGCGAATCAATTATTTAAAACCCTGGTATTAATTCATTATGCCGCAGACCACCGAGCTTATTGGAGTTTGCCAAAAAAGTTGGCTTAGGAACTTTAGATAACATGAGACAGATATTATATCAGTTCAGAGTTGTAAAGTTCACATCTAGGCAGTACTGTATGCTTTTTTATTTGTTTACTTATCTATCGTCTAGCTTCTCGGAGTTTATGTCTGCGAGCTGCATATATGATTCTTTTTGGGATCTAGTGCAACTCTTGATATTTGTTACTGCTGTGCTCTTGACCGTTACAGTTCGAAAGGAGTTCATGTGGAATTTAACAGATTTTCCTTTTTTTTTCCTTACTGGAGAAAAATATGCTTTTGACTATAAATCAAATGCTTGTGTCGGCATTTAACGCCTCCCCAGCAGTGTGGGACACTGGAGAGCCTACCCCCAGTATCCCAAAATATTTAAATTAAATCCAGCAAAAAAGAAAATGGTCCCCCCGACATCTTTTTTTTTTTTACCTGAAAAAAAGAAAATGGTCCCTTGTTGCTGCCATCTCCATCCCCCCATCACGACCCTCCCACTGAGCACCCACCACCCCACACCCCTTCTTACCCTATACTTACCATCCGAGGTCGAACACTGTTATCTTCTGTGAACCAGGACACGTCTGCACTCTTCAAAGCCGAACCGTGAACTGAGGAATCGAGGAATCAAGGTAAGTATCGTATAATGTTTTTTAGTGGCGTTTTGAACATATGTTCATAACTTTGCCATTGTTGGAAATTTTTTCACCAAATTTTAAACATGGCCTTTTTAGGACCCCGTCTCATGAACACTGCAACTGTCGTTTTGATAATCGGGCCCAGAAGATGATTTCACGGTCACTGTGCGAGATCACCTTTTGGGACCGAATAATGAAATTTCACCACCAGTGTTCATGAGATGGGGTCCCAAAAAGGCCATGTTGAAAATTTGGTGAAAAAATTCCTAAAAATGCCTGGATTACTTGCATTCATTGAAATTTTTCTATGCATGTGCATAGCTTTGGTAATTCTCAACATAGCTATTTTTTACATCACCTCATAAACAGTACAGCTGTAATTTTTCATATCCTTTCCGAAATGTGTTTTCACACCTATGGTGCGGAATGACGTTTTGGCACAAATTTTAACATTTTCACCTACGAGATTTATGAGGTGGGGTCATAAGAGGCAGGGTCATAAGAAGACTATGTTAAAATTGTGGGGTCAAACTATGAAAAAATGCCCAAGTTATGACAATTTGTTGCAATTTGCCGCTCGTAACTATTTTTACTCCAGATTTTCAACATAGCCTTCTTATTACCCTACCTCATATATGTCACAGCTGTCATTTTTCAAATCCTGGCCAAAATGTGTTTTTATTTGATTTATTGAATATAATCGGAATTACAAACCTTTTAGTCATAGACTCTTTTGCAAAGGCTCCACGTCGGTTACAGGGGGTGGAGGAGGAGGACATATACAGAATTAGGACAAACAAAACAGGTAGTATATACATTTTCAGTACTGTCAAACGCAGTACAGATTTGCTCTTATTAAAACAGAGGGACAGATTAATCAACATTCTAGGTATCCTATGTCAGAAACTAGTGGGGTGCCGGTACTTGGAGTCAAGAGAGGCCCTGTGTCAGAAGTTGTGGGGTGCAAAATTAGCCACAGTTGCACTTAGCACTTTCAATAATTAGAGCTTTGAGTCCCGTTTTGAAAAGAGAGATGCTGTGGGTCTGTGAGAGATGGGGTGGTATCGTATTGAGCCAGAGAGGGGCACGGTGACGGAATGATCTCTGCCCTAGGGAGGTTCGACAAAGGGGGACTTGACAAGAAGGGATAGTTGTGAGTCTTGTGGTGCGCCTGGGGGGTGCAGCACTGATAATGGGGAGTAAGCCTTTGGGGGCTATCTGGAGTTGTATTTTTTTTGCTAGGATGCATGTGTGGTACCTTAGTCTTTGCTGAAAGTTTAGCCAACCAGTCAAAGAATAAAGATCACAGGTGTGGGTAAGTCGGTCGCTGCCTGTTACTAGCCGGCATGCTTTGTTCAAGGCTACGTTTATACTGCTTAGCGTGGTGGGTTCAGCGGAGCCATATATAACAATCCCGTAGTCAACGAGGGAGAGGATGGAGGAGTTGACTGCAAGAAGCATAGCCTGCGGTGGAAGGCAGTGCTTGAGACGGTAGAGTATGCCCACTCTCGAGTTGACAGCAGCGGAGAGGAGTTGGGTGTGCCTATGGTAGGAGAGGGAGGTGTCTAATGTGATGCCCAGGTATTTCAGGCTTGATGCGTGTTCCAGCGGGTCGCCTAGAGAGTTCTTAATAAGTAGTGCCATCTGACTATGTGGGCTTTGACAATGAGCAAAGATCATGGATTTCGTTTTTTTATAGTTAATGATCAGGCGGTGATCTGCAAACCAGTTCTCTAGTTCACAAAAAAAGCCCTGCAAGGCCAATTGGAGGGCGCTTGGTTGAGAATGTTTCCAATACAGTACTGCGTCATCTGCGTATAGCAGTAGATGACCACTACATGCTTTCGGGAGAGAGTTAAGGAAGAGAGTAAAGAGCAGGGGGCCCAGAATAGACCCCTGGGGGACCCCAGCGCTAACTGTTTTGGGTGTGGAGAGGATGGAGTTTATCCTGACTTGTTGTGACCATCCCGAAAGGTAGTCCCTGAACCAGACCGTAGCCTCAGGAGACACATTAAGCTGTGGAAGGACCCTGAGCAGTAGCTCATGACTGACTGTGTCAAATGCCTTGGTCAGATCCACGTAGACCACCCCTGCGATTGAGCCTTGATTGAGGGCCTCATGGAGGAATGAGGCGAACTCCGCAAGTGCAGTGACGGTACTATGGCCAGTCCGGAAACCATGCTGTTCCTGGCTGAGGAGGTTATATTTAGAAAGGTATTCAGTTATCTGGTCAGAGACTATTTTTTCCAGCGCTTTGGAGAGGGGTGGAAGTATTGAAATAGGTCTGTAGTTGTTGGTGTTTGTAGGGTCACCGCTCTTAAGAATGGGGGTGATAATGGCTCTTTTCCAGGTAGAGGGGAATTGACCATGGCATAGCTAAAGGTTGAGGATTTTTGTAAGGTGGGGAAGAGTAACATCCAGAGTAAGCCGAATGAGTTTGAGATCAAGGGAGTCATTGCTGTAACGGGTGTTGGCTATGGCTTTGGTGATGTAGAGTTTGGCCTCACTGCACGAGATGACTCGCAGCCAAAAGGGAGGTGAGTTGACACTGCTCGGGTTTCGGAAGGGAGGGTGGGGGGCCAGGTGGGAGACATTAGGTGGGAGGATATGGGAGAGGTCTGAAAAGGAGGAGTTGAGGGCCCTCAGCGATAGTAGCAGGATCCTGAGAGTCAACCCCATTAAGTTTAAGTTGGGTAGGGGTAGGGGAGCAGGATTTTCCACCGAGTTCTTTTATGTTGTTCCAGAATTCTTCCCATTGCCTCAGGAGGAGGTGAGGGTTTGCCGGTAGAAGTTTGCTTTTAGCCTGCCGTAAGACCTGGTACATTTGTTGCGTGCTTCCCGGTAGAGTTGTCTATCCTGGGTGCATTGGGAGTTGAGGGCCTTGTGCTAAAGGTTGTCTCTGTGTTGTAGCAGGTTTAGGAGCGATGGTGAGATCCAGGGGGTGGTTCAGGTTTTCATAACTTGCTTAGCGAGGGGAGCGAATATATCACATGCTTCACTGAAGGTGGTTATAAAGAGGGCAAGTGCAGTGTCAACTGACTGCGTGTTGTAAATGGGGAGACAGTTGCTGTGATAGAGGTGTGCTTTGAGGTACTCAAGGCCACCTCTTTTGAGCCTTCTCTGCCATGAGATTTTTTTGGGGGGCAGGGGGTAATTTACCGACCACCTGCAAGTTACTGGTGAGTGGTCACTGATAGAGTCAGATAGCACGGTGGCGTGGGAGAGGTTACGTGGCCTGTTAGTGAAAATGAGGTCTAACAGTGTGGAGGTCCTGGATTTAAGGTCTCTCCTGGTAGGGGACGTGACCATTTGGGTAAGATCGAGAGCACGGGTAGAGTCTTTAAAGCTGGCAGAAGCTGGGGATAGCCAGTTAACATTGAAGTCACCCATTAGAATGATTTCACTTGTATTAGGTAGGTAGGAGATAATGCAGAGGATGGAGTCAAACGCGGGTTTTTGGTTTCTAGGGGGGATGTAGGCCGAAATGATGTGGAGAGTTTTGGCACCCAGCCTGAGTTTGACAGTTAGCGTCTGGGCTCCAAATTGGGGTGCGGGGGTGTGCACTTCGGTGGCATTGAGCGAGGATTTAACAAATAGCACAGCCACTGCCTCTCTTGCTGGTTCTGTCAGTCTGGAAGAAGGTATAATTACTGAGGGAGACAGCAGTATTGGGAATTTTATCAGAGAGCCAGGTTTCAGATAGGGCTAGTATGTCCGGGGTGTGCTGGGCAATCCAGCCTTGGAGAGGGGTGTGTTTTCTAGGTAGGCTGCATATGTTAAGAGTGGCAAGCAACAAACTCCCATGCGGCTGTTTAGGAGAGGCCATAGAGCAGGGTGGTCCTGGGTTTGGGTGGATGTTGACAGATAATAATAGGAGTAGGAGGGTGCTCCGCAGCAGGGTGTACCTACAAAGTCTGGATGCTTGACATTGGGCCTGGTAGTCAGTCAGGCTTTTAGTGCTGGTGGTGGGGACAGGGAGAGTAGGAATGATGCTGGAAAGAAAGGTAAGGGTTGTGAGAGGAACGTTAGTGGGACTTATATGGGAGGTGGGGGGTTGGGGTCTGTGGGGTGGGAGAACTGAGGTACAGTGTATAGCATAAGTGAGTGGGGAGGTTAGCATGCTCATATGTGGGTATAGGCCATCAGGATCAATTTGGTATGAGTGTGGGGTTTGTCGTGAAGGTGTCTGTAATAATCAAATATAGCAGAAGAAGAGTTGCTAGCATTATAGTGTAGAGGTCTAGATGCCTCGGGGGGGGGGGGTTGGAGAGCAGGGTGTAAGAACCTGGATATCAGTAGGGAAAAAAACAGTAGGGATATCATTGTGAGATAAGAGAGTGAGAGGTATGTTACAGTGGCCACTAGTGTTCAGTTGGTATAACCTGCTGATGGAAGAGTGGGCTGATAGGTTATTTTAAGGCAGGTCACCTGACAAACTATCGCTATAAATTGAGAAGCCAACCAAGGGTGGTGGTAGGGGCGGCGGGGTTAATCCTGAGCTGCAGCTGTCTGGACACTTTCGCCGAGAACCACGCTGCGAGAAGGGGAGCTGGTGGCCGTTGCTGAAAAAGACTCCAGGAACCCAAACGGTCACGACTGTTGCCAGGAGCAAGGTAGAAATTACCTGGGCTTTCTTGCTTTCAGGGAGAGCTGCGAGCAGGGAGGGCTTCCGTGCTGGCCCTCGCGACCTCCTCCGGTCTCATCGGGGAAGGGGGTGGTACTCGGGAAAGTGGGAGAGAGGGGGATTAAATAGGCAAATTACAGGAATAAAGGATTAACAGCTGAGGCGGGCAGATCCTGTATATGTGGCCACTAGAGAGTGTTAGCAGGAATTTGAAACTTAAAGCCAGATCAGAACAGAGCTAGAATTAGTTTTAAATACTTAGCATGACAAAAAAAAAAAAAAGAGAATAGCACCAGGGTCCTACACAAATCACTATTCTACTGGCTGCAGAAACTTTTTACACAGTACAGGCAGAACACTTAAACAGGAGCAGGCTCGTTGAAGAAAATGTGCAAAATTACACAGTTCAAGTGCAAAATCAAGTTCAGTATCTTTTTGCACCTGTGATGCGGAATGGTGTTGCACTTGCGCAGAATTACCTTTCGATGGGGATTCAAAAATTTGCTGTACCGTTGCATGAGGTGGGATGATAAGATGGCTATGCTGACAGTTTGGTCACTGTTGTCCTATGAAAGGAAGTGCAGGGCCCGGAGGGCCCTGTGCTTCCAAAGCTATATACATAGACACATGTACGGAGGGGTGGGAGTGCAAGGTCCAAAAGACCCTGCTTTCTTACAGTAAAATAAAGATACTATTATACTATTTCAAAAAGTAAGGAAATAAGTTGAAAAAAACTTTGTTAATGCTCCAAAGCAACAAAAGTTGGGAAATGAGGTGTCAGGGTTTTCCTAACACCCCACCTCCAAAACCAGGGAGGAGAGCAGGTGTGGGGTGTGTCTTGGGCTTCTTAAGCCCAATGCTTACCGCATTCTCATAAAGTGTACACATCTGACCTTATTTACTGATAGAATGGGGTGAGCTTTTGGCTTGAGAAGCCCAGGGCACACCCCACACCTACTCTCCTGCCTGATTTGGGAGAGTGGGGTGTTAGGGAAAGCCTAACGCCTCTCATTTCCCAACTTTTCTCACTTTGACCCTAACACTGGAGCATTAACGAAGTTTTTTTGCAACACACACACATATATGTATAATACTGGCTCAGTCGTGCCAGTGTAGTTAGGGTGAAAGTGCACTTATGTGTTAAAGGTAAAACTTTGAGGGATATTAACTTTGGAGCCAGTCAACAGATTTGTGTGACATTCGGCTTGCATACTCTCTCGGTGTTTGTCTCTTGAACTGCCAGAGTTGGTCAGAATCCGTTGAGTGGTTTCTGAGATATAAAGTGTTGAAAATACAGAAAAATCTGGATTTTTTTAACCTTTTTTGTCATCCTGGATCTCAGAAAATGGCTTTATGTTGTGGGCTAAAATTTTCAGGGTAGGAAGGATTTGGGTCACAGATGAGCCCTTTGAAGGTTTGGTGAAAAACTATTAATCCGCTCAAAAGTTATTAAGCATTTAATTTCCCATTATTTCATATGGGAAAAGTTAAGTGTTCAGCACGAAAATGGAATTTTCTCAAAAGGTTTTTTTTTTTAAATTGGGCATTTTTGTTCTGAAATGGGTCATTTTTTTGAAAATGGGGCATTCTTTTCCGAAAATGAAGTACTGTTTGTGGAAATGGAAGCGTTCCGTTTTCTGAAGCGAGGGAGTGTTTTCAAACATTTTCATGTTGTTTTGGGGAAAAAAAGGTGCTTTTCAACCATTTTCTCCAGTTTTCGCATGTTATGAAGTACTGTTTTTGGAAATGGAAGCATCCCATTTTCGTAAGCAAGGGAGCGTTTTTGAACATTTTCGTATTGTTTTCGCAAAAACAGGTGATTTTTCAACCATTTTCTCCAGTTTTCACATGTTATAAAGTACTGTCTAGGGAAATGTTCCATTTTCATAAGCGAGGGAGCGTTTTCAAACATTTTTGTGCTGTTTTTTTTAAAAAAAGATGCCTTTTCGACCATTTTCTTCAATTTTGACATGTTTTCTAAAGATGTGTTGCTTACGAAAATTGTAAAGTCTGCTTTTAAAACCATTCTGTTTATTTTGAACATTTCTCCTCTTCCACAGTGACAGATATAATACATAGAAAAGCAGAAATCAACAGTGCTGCAGTGGTGTGGTGGGTAGTGCACATAGCTGCAGTTTTAAACATCCTGGGTTCAAATCTAACCAGTTACACTTTTTCCCCTAATTTAAACACTGGCAAAATTCCCATTTCTTCAAATTTTTTTTTTATTCATGTGGCTGTTACTGATATTTCTTAATAACAAATGATGTTTATGTAACAGACAGAAGATACAGAATTGTACTGTCTTGATGGACAGATGGACCTGCGCTCCCACTGTGACATATGGATACTGTTCTACTATCTGGATATATGGGTGGGAGCGCAGAGTCCTGTGGACACTGCATTCCCACAGTGAAATGAGGATAGAATTATAGTATCTGAAAAAGAAGGAAAATTCATTGCAAAAGCTTTGTTAATACATCAGTTAGGGTGAATACCATAGCAACAAAAGCAGGGAAATGAGGCGTTAGGGTGCCCCACCTCCAGGGTTCCCAACCTTACCACTCCCCCCTGCCCTCCCTACACACCAACAGGTGTCAGGGTGTGCCATGGGGTCATCAGGCCTAACTCTTACCCCACTGTCCTATTCAAACAACATGATGTCTTGCTGTATTATGACATATGCAGTTTGTCCCAACCTTAGAACTGCTCCGGAGGTGAAAGAGTTAAATTCCATGCCAGGCATGGAACTTAGAGCTCGAGCTCGGTTGAAAATTCTATCTGTTGTTTTGCAAACTTAAACTGTCAGATTCTTTACTCCGCCTCACTGAACAGTCGCCCCGGAGATTCCTCCTTCTGCTCGGTTCATTTTGTCAGTTAAAGTTTAAAAGTTTTCGTTTTTTTAACCGAAATTAAACCACAACCGGTCGGTTCAGGCTCTGTCTGTGGTATTGTAAGTACTAGATAGGTTTTACATTTTATTTCTGTGTGGAACTTGTAAACATTTTCATCGGTTCGGTTTGAACCGATCAAGTTACTTCTATTACATTACAGTCTTTTAGAAGTGCGGTTCCCGGTTCTTATCGGTTCTAAAAAAAATGGATTTAATTACAGTTTTTTCCACAACCCGTGACACGGTTGGGAACCGATAAGGGAGTCTTGCTTGGCAGGTTGCCATAAACGGGCAAGTTTTTGGTTAGGCTGGCACTATGTCTGAGAAACCCAAAAGAAAAACCGGGCCCACTGGGTTTCAGCACTGTGTTGTATGTGGGGAAGCCTTTGCCAGGGCTGACCCCCACACCACATGTGTTTATTTTCTGAGGTTTGACCACCTCAATTCAGACTGCCAGATTTGCAAGGGTTTTCCTGCAGCTACCCTGGATAAGAGAGTTGGTAGACTCAGGGAACGGGAGGCCAAAAAGTCTGCTGATCCGGATGGCCAGCCCGGTTTGGTTTCAACCGAACCGGAGGGAGTGCCCTCTGACTAGGGCGCTACTTCCTTGGGCAAAAGGAGAGCCGACTCTGAGGAGTCAGTTCCAACAAAGAAATCTAGAAAATCAGCTGGTGTGGAGTCAAAACTTCCCTCTCCAACCGCTGAAGAAATAGCTAAAGCAATAAAAATTGTTCAGTCACTCTCCCCGGTTCCGACCGAACCGGCATCATCAGGGAAACGCTCGGTTCAGTCGGTTCCTCTGGTTCAAGAGTATTATTTAGAGGAATTTTATGAACCAGAGGAGGGGGAAGAGGAGTATGAGGAGAGTGAATGTGGTTTTGAAAGTTTGGATGTGCCCATTGAACTGGACATCTCTCCAGACAGACCTGCAGGAGTGTCTCCCCCTAGGCTTTCTGAGTCCCCTTCTCATTTCATGTTTTATAAAAAAGTGGCTGAAACCCTCCAGTTCCTTATGGAGGAAGCTGTGGATGATCAGGAAGAGCCTGATTTTGTAGAAATGATGGATCTCCCAGAGTCTAGGAGACTGTCTATTCCTCTGCATAAATCTTTTTGGAAACAGACAGTAAAGATTTTAAAAGCTCCTCACACCATACCTCCTGTTGATAAAAGAATGGACAAAAGGTATGCATTATCAGGCTCTGATACGGCGTTCCTTACACAACAATGCAGCCACGTGGGGGTGGTGCAGGCTGCAGCCTGTGACAAGGCAAATGTTCCCTTAGCCTCTCACCCCCCTGACAAGGACTCCAGAAATATAGATGCCATAGCAAGAAACAGTACATGGCAGCTTCCTTAGGACTCAGACAGGCTAATTATATGGCTTATGTTGCTAGATATCAAAAATCCAGATAGGATACGGTTTTAGCTCTAGCAAAGCAGGTTCCTGGCCAGCTGGCAAGAGAGCTGGAGCAGGCGGCCGCTGATGGTATTGAGGCATCCAAGGTGCAATTCCATGCTGCAGTGGACTCCAATGATGTATCATCCAGAGTCATGGCTACATCTGTGGCTCTCCGTAGAATGGCTTGGCTCAGATGTACTAGCCTGTCACAGGATACCCAGACTAAGACCATGGATTTCCCTGTTGTGGGCAACTCTCTGTTTGGGGAGCAAACAGAGAATTACATGAAGAAAATGGATGAATATAGGACCACCTATAGGAGTGCACAGGCCAAGGAAAGGCAAGTCACTCCCCAAACGCAGCTCCCAGGGGCAGGGGTAGGCCTTTTCATAGGCCTTTTTACCAAGCCCAGGCTTCCTCTTCAGCTTTTGCACAGAAGGGGTTCTTTAGAGGGAGAGGCAGATGGGGTGCAGGCAGGCCTGCTTCCACCCCTCAGCCTAAAGCCCCTGCCAAACAGGCACCCTGATGAGGCGCCCAGGGCCGATTCTCCACTACCTGTAGGGGGCAGGCTGGCTTACTTTGTCCAGGACTGGGAGTCTCTAACATCAGACAAGTGGGTCCTGGAAGTAGTAAGCCAGGGACTGGTTCTCAGCTTCAAAAAATTTCCAAAGATGAGAATCAGATCCTTTCCACCTGCAAATCCTTGAGAAGCTCTTGCCCTGGAGGCAGAAGTCTCTACCCTCCTGGCTCTCAGAGCTGTGGAAAGGGTTCCACCCCTACACCAAGGCAAAGAGTTGTACTCCAGGTACTTCCTTACCCCAAAAAAGACAGGAGAATGGCGTCCCATCCTGGATCTCAGGTATCTAAACAAGCACCTTTTAAAACCAAAATTCAAAATGGTGACTCTGGGAATTATTTTACCCTCTTTAAGGCCAGGGGACTGGCTGGATGCCTGTTTTCATGTTCTCATCAGAAGCTCCCATCGAAAATACCTCAGATTCGAACTGCCCTCAGGTCATTACCAGTTCAGAGCAATGCCCTTCGGCCTTACATCTGCCCCAAGGGTATTCACAAAATGCCTGGCAATAGCAGTTGCCCACTTAAGAAGGCAAAAAATTACCATCTTTCCTTACTTGGACGACTGGCTCATAGTAGGCCAGTCCCCAGACCAAGTCAGGTTACACCTTCAAGTAACTCAGCAACTGCTAACTTCTCTAGGTTTCCTTCGCAATCTTCCAAAGTCAGTCCTAGAGCCTGTCCAGCTTCTCACCTTCATAGGTGCAGAACTGAGCACAAAAGAAGCCAGAGCCTTCCTTCCTCTGGAAAGGGCAAATACCCTGATTTCTCTGGCTTCCTCCTTCACCCTGCAGGTCCCTCGACCAGCAAGGCACTTTCTACAGCTCCTGGGACACATGGCTGCTTCGACAGCAGTAGTGCAGGGAGCCAGATTTCAGATGAGGGACATCCAGTTCCATTTGAGAGTCTTTTGGTC
This sequence comes from Neoceratodus forsteri, assembly GCA_016271365.2. NCBI lineage: Eukaryota > Metazoa > Chordata > Ceratodontiformes > Ceratodontidae > Neoceratodus > Neoceratodus forsteri. The sequence goes on along the minus strand of CM057456.1, from coordinate 1,175,904,844 downwards.
TCAAAGAAAGGACCCTCTAACCAAATTAATTCCATTGACTCGAACCCTGATCCAGGCCCTTCAGTGGTGGCAGAACCAGGGCAATTTGAGACAGGGGGTCCCCTTTACCCCTCAGTCTCACTCCTTAATCCTTACTACAGATGCATCTCTATTGGGGTGGGGAGCTCACATGGGCGACCTCACCACCCAGGGATTGTGGTCCCCTCAGGAATCTCTGCTCCACATCAATCTGTTGGAACTCAGAGCAGTTCTTCTAGCACTTCAAGCTTTTTCCAAATATGTTCAGAACAAGGTTATTCAAGTCAGAACAGACAATACCACCACAATGTGGTACATCAACAAGCAAGGGGGCACTCGGTCTACGGCCTTGTGCACCGAAGCAATGAAGTTGTGGTCTCTGGCTTACTCTCTGAACACCTCCCTTGTAGCAGTTCACCTCCCAGGCAAGGACAATGTCCTGGCAGATGCTCTCAGCAGGACTTCCCAAGGCCATCACGAATGGGCTCTGGATCCCCTAGTTCTGGAGGTGGTATTTGCCAGATGGGGCACACCCCAGATAGATCTTTTTGCAGCCCCAGACAATCACCAGCTTCCCCTTTTTTGTTGCAGGCCCCCAGTGTTGGGCTCAGTCCCCCTGGATGCCTTCCTTCTCAGTTGGGAAGGGAAGTTTCTCTATGCCTTTCCACCCTTCCTCTCTTGTTCAAAGTGCTAGTAAAATCAGGTCTCAATCCTGCAAGATGATTCTGATTGCTCCAGACTGGCCCAGACAGCCCTGGTACCCACTCCTTATGTCCTTAGCAGTCCACCTTCCCCTGTGTCTTCCCAGGAATCACAATCTGTTATCCTGTGCTCAGGGGAGGGTTTGGTACCCGAACCTCAAATCTCTCAATCTCAAGGCCTGGCTCTTGAAGAGTTAGAGTTTGCTAACCTACACCTTTCCCAAGGTGTATTGGATATTCTGAAGGCTTCCAGGAAGCTTTCCACCAGGGCTACTTATAATTCCAAATGGAAGAGATTTTCCATATGGTGCTCTGGGAAGCATATTTCCCCAGAATCTGCTGACTTACCCACAGTCCTGGATTATATGGTTCATTTAAATACTTTAGGGCTGAGACCAGCTACCCTAAAAGTGCACTTGGCAGCCGTGTCTGCTTTCTTGTCAGCAGGTAAGCCCTCTTCTCTTTCAGCTCATCCTGTATTCTCCAAGTTTTTCAAAGGGTTGCTTCACACTAACCCCCCATTCAGGGATTCTTCCCCTGCCTGGGATCTTAATATTTGCATTGCCCAGCTTATGCAACCCCCTTTTGAGCCCTTGTCTTCAGCAGAGCTCCAAGTACTTGACTTGGAAAACTGTGTTTTTGGTAGCCATCACTTCTGCCAGGCGCATAAGTGAGTTACAAGCATTGTCAGTGGAGCCTGATTTTATCTCCTTTCACAGAGATAAGGTAGTCCTCAGGACTAACCAAAAGTTCTTGCCTAAGGTGGTTTCAGATTTCCACCTTAATCAATCTATATCTCTCCCTGTGTACTTCACTGACCATTCCTCTTCTGGTGAGAGGAGGTTGCACAGTTTAGATGTCAAAAGATCAGTTAGCTACTACATAGATCGTACCAAAGGTCACAGGTTTAACTCCCTCCAATTGTTCCTCACTTATGGTGAGGTTGGCAAAGGGAAACCTGCCACTAAAAGATCCATTGCCAGGTGGATCGTCTCTTGTATCCAATTCTGCTATGAAAAACTGGGTAAAGTTCCTCCCTCAGGCCCGAGGGCTCACTCCACCAGAGGTACAGCTCGTCTCTGGCTGCTGCCAGGGACATCCCTATCCTAGAGATATGTCAAGCAGCTACCTGGAAAACGGTGCACACTTTTACTAAGCATTACTCCCTGGACATCCAGGCTAGGAGTGATGCTCATTTTGGCACAGCTGTGCTTCAGAGCCTATTTCCTAAGTAGGTTCTGTCCCTCCTCCATGGAGGTACTGCTGTGTAGTCTGCATATGTCATAATATAGCAAGACTTCATGTTGTTTGAAGAAAAAATTACTCACCTTAGTAATGTTGTTTCTTCTAATGGAGTCTTGCTATATTATGACCTCCCCCCCTACCTGCCCCTCTCAGAACCTTACTCTTGGGGATGTGGGTGGGCAGGGCAGCGTTAGCACTTTTTAGATGCCCACCTTGTTTTCACCCCTCTTTTTCGGGTGATCTTTGTTGTATTTGTCATTTTTTGGGTCTCCTGACTTGAGTCTTCATTGTGGCACCAAAAAATGTGTTTATTTAATTAGGTAGTCAGTTGGCTAGTGTAGGTTTACAGCTTCCACACAGAGTCTTAGTGAGTTTTTGTCGTAAAGATCTGACAGTTTAAGTTTGAAGAACAACAGATAGAATTTTCAACTGAGCTCGAGCTCTAAGTTCCATGCCTGGCATGGACTTTAACTCTTTCACCTCCGGAGCAGTTCTAAGGTTGGGACAAACTGCATATGTCATAATATAGCAAGACTCCATTAGAAGAAACAACATTACTAAGGTGAGTACGTTTTTCTTCTGTAGCGTGTAAGCTTGTTTACACATAGAATGGGGTGAAAGCTGGACCTGATGACCCCATGGCACACCCGATGCCTGTTTGTGTGTGGGGGGTGGTAGGGGTGGGAACCCTGGGGGGTGCGGCATTAGGGTTGGAAACACTAATGCCTTATTCCCTTGCTTTTGTTGCTATGGTATTCACCCTAACTGATGCATTAACAAAGTTTTTACAATGAATACTATATACAGTTAGGGTGAAAGGTAACTTCTGTGTTAAACCCGAATATTTGAACGTTAATAACTTTGGAACCGTTCAACGGATTTGCATGATATTTGGCATGCTTAATGTTTAAGAGTGGGTCTCTTGAACTGCGGAATGTCGTGGAAATCCATTTTGTGGTTTCTGAGATATAGGGTGTTGGAAAAAAAACAAACAATCCATGTTTTTTGACATTTTTTTGTCCACCTGGATCTCAGAAACGGCTTTAGGTTGTGGTCTGAGATTTTCAGGGTAAAAAACCTTTGCCTCACAGATGTGGCTTTTGAAGGTTTGGTGGAAATTATTAATCTGTTCAAAAGTTATTAAACTTTAAACTTTCCCATTATAGCCTATGGGGAAAAATGTATGATCTGAAAGTGAAAGCAAGTTAACAGCCCCCAAAAATGTTTTCTTTGCCACTTCGTAGCAAGAAAACAGGACATTTGGGCTGAAATTTGCAGGGTGGCAAGCCCTTGCTCCACAGATGGGCCCTTTCCTGGTTTGGGGAAGAAATGGATACCAGTTCCATAGTTCTAGCACTCAGAAGTTGTGAATTTTCCCATAGGATAACATTGTGGTGGTTGTGGTGCCTTTTGGTGGCTATATCATGAAAACAGTTCGAGATATAGATTTTTTGCTAAGCAAAGCTTAGTACAAAGCACGTGTGGAGGTGGCCAGGCCATGAATGTAACTGAAGGAGTTTTTTTCCTAAGTTTCTATGGTTCCTGAGGTATTACAACTTTTGCAGCACAAGGGTTACCTGGAATGGCTCTAGGCATGCCCTATGTCTCTATACTGATGGGTACATGGGCCCTGCACTTTCACATTTGAATCGCATTGTGCAATAGTGGGAGTGCAGGGCCCTACATTATGCAGTTCCCACACAGAGATGTAATATCATTAAAATATCAGTACACTTATGTATAGATGAAAGCGTAGGTCCCTCTGGGCCCTGCGCTACCACATGAAGATCAGAGACCATTACAAAATGTATGCAGGCCCTCCGCTTCCACAACCACATACAAGTAACATTACACTTTCTCAAAAGGAAAGGAAATCATTGCAAAAAACTTCATTAACGCATCAGTTAGGGTTGTCATTACAGCAATAAAAGTTTGGAAATTCGATGTTAGGGTTACCAACCTACCCTCCCACCCCACTCTCCACACACCAACAGGCAACAGGGTGTGCCTTGGGATCGATCAGGCCTGACTCTCACCCATTGTCCTATACTGTACCACTCAGCTTCCTTGCAAATGGAATGGGGGTGAGAGTTAGGGCCGACAACCCCAAGGCACACCCCAACGACGCCTGTTGATGTGTGGAGAGCGGGGGTGGGGATAGAGTTGGTAACCCTAACATCGAATTTCCAAACTTTTGTCGCTGTAATGACAACCCTAACTGATGCATTAACAGTTTTTTGCAATGAACATGTTATATATATATATATATGTGTGTGTGTGTGTGTGTGTGTGTGTGTACAGTGGTAATCACGCAAAAGATGACCAGTACCATGTGGTATGCGTCCTTGAGCAGTACCACTATACATGTTATTCAATGGACACTGCACTTGCGCACCACTCGGTATACCGTGCTGCTGGTCAACTTTGCATGACTGCCACTGTATATAATATACATGCACATAGATAAGTGTGTGTGTGTGTGTGTGTGTGTGTGTGTATATATATATATATATATATATATATCTGTATGGGACATTTTCCCCATTGAAAAGGTCATCATTTCTTAATTTGTCAGTTAAAGCTATCTACCTGCACTAATCAATTACAGCTATATACCTGCATTAATCAATTACAGCTACAGTATATACCTACACTATCTGTATACCTACATTTATCAAGCAGTTAAACGTATATACCTGCACTAATAAATCAGGAGATGAAAATAGCTTGGGAAATAGCTTTTTGCTCTTGCCAGGGGAATAAATAACTGTGGAGTATTAGAAAGGACTGCCCCAGTCCTAACAAGATGATAATTTCATAGTTTCCAAAAATAAACTGAATGAGTTCATATAGGACCTACAACAAACTATCACTGGTCTAAAGGAAATCAGGAGAAAACATGGGGAAAGCCAGCAGTTGGTCATACAGCGAATGCAATCCGCACAACAAATGAGGAAATAATAGGTGGCATCATGCAGTGTGATCCTCGGCAATATTTTACCTCCTATCTTAGAGAGGAAATTATAGGCTTCATGAAAAAACAGTATATTGCTAATCTGATGATTATCGAATAACTAGTTATAATTCAAAATTATTCAGAAACTACAAGAGAAGACATAGCTGTTAATGGGGCCAGATCAGATGACATACTCAGTCAATTGGCAGAAACTGTGACTCATAGGGAGTCATCCTCTAGTGCCTTAGATCTGCCAAACACAGCTTCAGAGACCTTAAATAACCCAACACCAGAATTTAGTAGTGTCATAATCCCCAGTTAAGCTTAAAGTTCAGAATAACAATGCTAGAAAGCAACAGGTATCCATAAAAAAGAGGTGAATAAAGGGTTAGTGGTAAAGTATGTGAAACAGGAAAACCAGACACTTGATGACAATAATTTAAAACCAAAAGCCCCAATCAACGATCACACTTCTGAGACCTTAGAAATACAGTACCATCAACAGACTAATAATGTTATGTCTTGCCTTGATAAAATGGACACAGAAATAGATCTATTGAGGAAGCAATGTAAGGAGCTGACATGATTTCTGTGTGCTGGATATGCAGCCTGGTAGGCTATTTGAAGATTCAACAGCCAGCACAAGTATGAAATGTAAGGCCCTGGACTGTAGACAAATGCCTATAAAAGTGGGTAATATAATTGACAGGCTCAGTGTGAATAATTTGGTAAAAGAAGATACAGTGCAACCAAGCTTATGCAATGCTGATAAAATGGATGCCTAGCTCTACATAAGGTTTAGTGGCCCCAAGAAATTGTCAAGAGTTATGCGATGATTGTAGGAAAACTAAGATTGTGCACCTAATTAGGGTAGACATGGAGTTGGAAATTTTTGTTGAAGACATTAGAGAGATCAGAAATGTTGAGTGCAATGAGGTTAATAGTACTATTAATGTTCTTTGACTGGGTTATCAGGGAGGTGGATCAGGGAGGAGTGGTGGATGTAGCATACCTGAATTTCAGTAAAGCCTTTGGCACTGTTCCACACAGAAGACTGGCAAACAAGCTGGGCAGCCTGGGAGTGGGTCCAAAAAAAGTAAAATGGGTACGAAGTTGGCTAAGTAACAGAATTCAGCGGATGATGGTAAATGGGGTTCACCCAGAAGAAGGCACAATGACCAGTGGGGTTCCACAGGGGTCAGTACTGGGACTGGTCCTGTTCAAGGTCTTTATTAGTGACATCACAGAGGGCCTGGAAGGGAAAGTATTCCTGTTTGTGGATGACACAAAAATCTGCAGCAGAGTGGGCACACCGGGGGTGGGGTGAGGTGGGAAAATGATAGAAGATCGGAAAAAGCTGGAAGACTGGTCAAGGGTTTGACAACTAGGCTTAAATGCCAAACAGTGCAAAATTATGCACATGGGACACAGAGGTCCAAGGGCAACATATCATTGGAGGGATGTTATTGGGTGTGACAGATGCACAAACTCGGGTAAAAGGTATAGAATGAACTTTGCAATATTTATTTAAAAAAAAAATAAATGTACAGAAAGGAAATGGGTGATTAGTCCTTCAGTTCTGCAGAACAGTGCACAATTCCCACAGTGCATAACTTCCAGGCTTAGTTACAGCCAAATAGATTCCTAGTACATAAAAACGTGCATGTACTATGAGATGCTTCCTCCACGACACTCAGGTCTCCACTGACTGAATCAGTGGATTCATTTCAAGAGGTAGGCTTTTATACCTGCCTACTGATGATGTCAGCATCACGTGAGCAGTCTGACTCACAATTGTCTAAGTAAACACAGGCAGGGTGGCTCATCCTAAATAAACACAGACAGGCTGACTCATCTGACATGAGATCATGATATTTCTTTAGAAAATAGGGTATAGCATGTTTACACACCTAGATATTTACAGCACAAATTCAGACAGGGGCTCTGACTCTGTCATGGGGAGGTGGTAACAACCACAAAACAGGAAAGGGACCTGGGGGGGGTCATCATTTCTGATGACCTGAAGGGAGCAAAGCAGTGTGATGAGGCAGTGGGAAAGGCTAGTAGAATGCTGGGGTGCATAGGGAGGGGTATCACCAGCAGAAAGAGGGAGGTAGTGTTACCGCTATACAGATTGATGGTGAGGCCCCACCCGGTGTACTGTGTCCAATACTAGAGGCCCCATCTCCAAAAATACATAGATCGGATGGAGGCGGTACAGAGAGGGGCGACCAGAATACTGCATGTCCTACATCAGAAGCCCTATGAGGAAAGACTCGAGGAATTAAATATGTACTTCCTGGAGGAAAGGAGGGAAAGGGGAGACATGATAGAAACATTCAGATACCTCAAAGGTATTAATAAGATGCAGGAGGGGGGCATTCTGCACAGAAAGAGATGCTCAGGGACAAGGGGGCATGATATGAAACTGGAAGGGGGAAGACTTAGAGGGGATATGATGAAATACTTCTTCAAACAACATGAAGTCTTGCTGTATTCTGACATATGCAGTTAGGTCCTGCCTTTCAACTGCCCCGGAGAACAGAGTTAAACTTTCCATGGCCAGCATGGAATGTTCACCACGAGCTCGGCTGAAGCCCCTGTTTGCTGTTGTTTAAACTGCAACCATCAGATTCTTTACTCCGCCTCACTGAACAGTCGCTCAGGAGAGTTCTCCTGCTGCTCGGTTCAAAAAGTCGGTTGAAGTGTCGGTTTTCGGTCAGTTTCTACCGAATTGCTGTTACCGCTTAGTCGGTTCAAGTCTCTGTCTGTGGTACCATAAGTACTAGATAGGTTTTTTGTTTTGTTTCTGTGTGGAACTTGTAAATTGTGGATTGGTTCGGCTGAACCGATTAGTTTCAGGTTAAAAAGCTCGTGCTTAATTTAGAGTGTGGTAACCGGTCCGTGTCGGTTCTAAAAAAAAAATGGATTTAATTATATTTTTTTCCAAGACCCGTGACACGGTCAGGAACCGATAGGGGAGTCTTGCCTGGCAGAAACCCAAGAAAAAAACCGGGCCCACTGGGTTTCAACACTGCAGTGTGTGTGGGGAAGTCTTTGCCAAGGCTGATCCCCACACCACCTGTGTTCATTGTCTGGGGTTTGACCACCTCGATTCAGACTGCCAAATTTGCAAGAATTTTCCCAATTCTACCCTGGAAAAGAGATTAGGTAGACTGAGGGAAAGGGAGGTCGAGAAGTCCACTGACCCGGATGGCCAGCCCGGTTCAGTTCTGACCGAACCAGATGGAGTGCCCTTTGTTCAGGGCGATACTTCTTCAGGCAAAAGGAGAGCCGATTCTGAGAAGTCGGTTCTGGTGAAAAGAAAGAGAAAAGATAAATCGTGTGGTTCGGACCCAGAAATTCATACTCCAACTGCCGATGAGATAGCCAAGGCGATAAGGATTGTGCAATCGCTTAGTTCGGTTCCGACTGAACCAGCACCATCTGGCAGGGGCTCGGTTCAGTCGGTTCCCCCAGTTCCGGATTATACTTTGGAAGAATTTTATGAACCGGAGGAGGAGGATGGAGAGTATGAGGATAATTATGGTGATTATGAAAGTCTGGATGTGCCTATTGACCCGGACATCTCCCCAGACAGACCTTCAGGTGTTTCTCCTCCTAGGCTTTCTGAGTCCCCCTCTCACTATATGTTCTACAAAAAAGTGTCTGAGACCCTCCAGCTTCCTGTGGAGGAAACAGTAGAGGATCAGGAAGAGCCTGATTATGTTGAGATGATGGACATCCCAGAGTCCAGGAGACTGTCTATTCCCCTCCACAAATCCTTCGGGAAACAGACACATAAAATTCTTAAGTCTCGTAATTCTATACCTCCTGTGGACAGACGAATGGACAAGAGGTACACTCTGTCAGGCTCAGACACAGAGTTCCTTTTCCAGCAATGGAGCCATGTTGGGGTCGTGCAGGCTGCTGCTTGTGATAAGGCAAATATTCCCTTGGCATCACACCCCCCAGACAAGGACTCCAGGAAGATTGATGCCATGGCAAAGAAACAATACATGGCAGCATCTTTGGGACTCAGGCAGGCTAACTATATGGCCTATACAGCTAGATACCTGAAGTCCAGGTGGGACACTGTGCTGGCTCTGGCTAAACAGGCCCCTGACCAGCTTGCCAAGGAGCTGGAGCAGGTGGCTGCAGGTGGGACAGAGGCATTGAAAGTATAGTTTCATGCTGCTGTGGACTCCAATGATGTTTCATCAAGAGTCATGGCTACATCTGTGGCTCTTCAGAGGATGGCTTGGCTCAGATGTACTAGCCTCTCACAGGATACCCAGGCTAAGGCCATGGATTTTCCTGTAATTGATAATTCTCTGTTTGGGGAGCAGACAGAGAACTACTTGAAAAAGATGGATGAGTACAGGACCACTTACAGGAGTGTTCAGGCCAAAGAAAGGCAAGCAACTCCTCAAAGGCAGCAGTCCAGGGGCAGGGGCAGGCCTTTCCAAAGGCCTTTTTACCAAGCTCAGGCCTCCTCTTCTTCCTTTTCACAGAGGGGGTTCTTTAGAAGGAGAGGCAGAAGGGGGATGAGCAGGCCTGCATCCACCCCTCAGCCTAAAGCCCTTGCCAAGCAGACACCCTGATGGGTCTGCCCGGGCCAATTCTCCCATACCAGTAGTGGGCAGGCTGGCTTTCTTTGCACAGGACTGGAAGTCTCTGGCATCAGACAAGTGGGTCCTGGAAGTAGTAAGCCAGGGACTGGTTCTCAGCTTCAAAAAATTTCCCAAGATGAGAACCAGATCCTTTCCACCTGCAAATCTCTCAGAGACCCTTGCCTTAGAGGCAGAGGTTTCTTCTCTCCTAACTTTCAGAGCTATAGAGAGGGTTCCCACCCTACACAGGGGCAAAGGATTATACTCCAGGTACTTCCTAACCCTCAGAAAGACAGGAGAATGGCAGCCCATTCTGGACCTAAGATATGTGAACATACACCTTTTGAAACCAAAGTTCAAAATGGTAACTCTGGGAATTATCCATCTTACTTCGAGAGGGCTCTTGCAGTAGGTAATTACATATAGGACTGACGCCGGCCAGCGGCAGGACCCCACGGAAAAATTTCTAGCTAGCAGTCCCTGGCGAGGGACCGCCCCCACGTCAGGTGACCGGCATCAGGAAACGTCGGTTAAAAGGGCCGGTCCCGGACACCCGCTTTCCAGTTCTTTCCTGCCGGTAGCTCGTGCAGTGCCTCGTGGTAAAGTTCGTGCTTAGCCAAGCCCTGTTCTTTGTCGGTTTTGCCAAAGTTTTGATTATTTTTTCTTCTCATCATCGGGTCAGCATCGGTGTATGTCGTCCCCTAAACCTTCCAAAAACAAGTGCGACTTATGCGGCGCCCAACTGCCACACAAGGACGGCCATTCTCTCTGCCTTTTTTGCTTAGGCCCCGACCACCCGGTTGACAAGTGCCCGCATTGTCTGTCCTTCAACACGGCTACCCGCAGATGACGCCAACAGTCCCTGGAAGCCCATCTGCTCAAGAAGAAGATGTCTTCAATGGAAAAAGAATTGAAGAAGCTCAGGCAGGTGTCGACTTCTCCTGAAGGACACCGTAAGAAGCGGGACAAAGAAAGGCACCGGGAGAAGGCCTCCTCACCCGCGACTTCGGCCGGAGTTGCGGCCCAGGTAATATCCCCTCCGGGGGATCGTCCGACAGCAGCCTCCAAGGTTTTGGAGGAGGCGTCGAGCTCGCGCTTGGGCCTTACAGGCGCCTCCAGGCAAAGGGAGGCCTCTGCCCCCAGTACCACTGCAGGCTTGCGGCCTACTGGCATGGGCACCTCCCATAAGCCAGACGTCGGCTCCTCCGACGTCCGCCGGGAGAAGGTTGATAAGACGCCCGACCCTGCGGGGCGGCGCACGACCTCGTCCCCGTCGGACCGGGCCACTTCCCACCCTTGGCCCGCCTCCGGCCGAGGAGCCGGATGCGGCTCCTCAGCGCCTGCCAGTATCCAGCCTACAGCCGCACATTGGCTCCCCGGCGTCGCGTCGGAACCTACGACGGACCCTCCAACCCCCATACCAGTTCCCGCAGCCTTCGCTGCCCGTCCGAGCCCGAGTCACCCAAGCCTGACCCCAGGGACTTTTCTCCGCCGTCCCAGGCGAGGCGAGCATTCCACCTCGTCAGACCCTCCTCCTAGAATGGATCCCAGTACCCAGCCCCGGACGCCCGGCCCGCTGGCGCTGGTTCCGTCGGCCCCACCGCGCCGGCGAGGGATATTCCCTTCCATTCGGTCCGACCCCCACTGGGCCTCTCAATGTTGAGCCGCCTGTGGGGCCTCTTTCTGGGCTGTCTGCTCCGGCAGCTCCTCCGGTACCAGTGCCCGCCCGTCCTATCCGGCGCCATCTTACCGGGTCCACGCGGTATCCAACACCCAGTACCCGGCCCGGTTCCTGGCGCCTCAGTACGATGCGCAGCTACCCGGCTCGGTTTCCCACAGCCGGGTTTCGCATACTTGCCTTACAGACACAATCTGTATACTTATCCCTCTCCTCCTCCTCCACCGCCCCCCAGGCCGGCGGTGGATCTGCAGGAGACTCTGGCTTCCTGGTGGGCTGAGGCCAAGGCTCGGCTCACAAGGAAGTAAAGAGCCACCCCCAAACGCCCGAGACGGCGCACTCCCTCGCCGCCTCCGGATTCCAGAGCCCTTCCATCTGGACCCCGAGAGGGTCAGGACAGGCGTCCAGGGATCCCCCCCCCAAGGAACCCGTTCCTCCCCCTAGACGTGCCAGGGAGTCTTATTCTGCTTCTGATTCTTCTTCTTCTTCGCTCTCGGATTCCTCCGACGGATGCTCCGAGAGAGCCGACGAGCCTCGCTCTCTGTCCAAGCCCCGGCCGAGGACTCCTCCGAAGTCTCCTCTGGAGGATCCTTCCTTCATGGAGTTGCTCAGGAAGATCCAGGAAGTACATCAGTGGCATTCTCTGGAACCAGATCCTCAGTGGATCAAACTCACCGAACATCTGGATCTGCCCCTTACGGCTCCTACTTTAGTGCCACCCTGGATCGAGCCTCATGCCCACCTTGTTTCCACTATTTGGAAACAACTGTCGGCTTTAGTTTAGCCCTGCTTCCTAGGAAGTCCAATAGACTATATCAGGCTCCGGAGGGTGTAGACTTTTTGGATTCTCACCCTCGTGCAGACTCGGTCGTGATTAGCGCCGCTCACGGCCGGTCTGCACATCCCAAACATCTAAGCTCGTCTCCTCCGGATAAGGCATCTCGCCTCCTGGACCTGTACGGAAGAAAAATCTATGCTTCTTCCACACTGGGAATTTGGGCCCTGAATTATGTAGCTCATATGGAGGATTACCAGAAGGTCATCCTTACCCAGGCGGAATCTAAAATTGACTCCTTACCTGACTCCCAGATCAAGCAGGAGTTAGCTGACTTAGTCCAGTCTGCTCGTTCGGCCAGTCGTCACATTCTGCGGATGACATATGATGCAGTGGACACTGCCGGGCGGAGCTCCGCGTTCGCCGTAAGTCTTCGGCGTCATGCCTGGCTCCGCGTGTCAGGTTTGGTCCCGGAGGTGCAGTCAGCAATCCAGGAAGCACCTTTCAGGGGTTCAGTGCTTTTCGGTGGTGATGTCAAGGACATCATCACCCAGGCTCCCCAGAAGAAAGGGGCGGCTCTGAAATCCGTGGATTCATGTGCCATCCCCATCCCCACAGCGCCGTCGCACCTCGAAGGCATGATCTGCAAGCAAAAACCCAAGGAAGGCGGGCCACTAAACGCTGGGCCCCCACAGCTGCCTGGCTCCCACTACCCAAAAAAGCAGCAGGTGCCCCAGCTGTGGCGCTGCCTCACACCACCTGACTCCTCCCCTCTCCCACCGCCTCTGGACACCCCGGAGGAACCGGTAGGAGGGAGGTTCTCCCTCCACCTTCCGGGTTGGGAGAGAATAACAACTCGATTCATAGGAGCTTCAGGTTATTGTGGAGGGGCACTCCACAGAGTTTTCACACAAACCATCCCGCCACCCCCCTCTGAAGTCATCCTCAGGAAGGGACCATCTTCCTTTGGTCAGGGAAGAAATATCTGCCCTTCTCGCGAAGCAGGCCATAGAGCCCATTCCTCCTCACCTTCAAGGGATGGGTTACTATTCTCATTTCTTCCTGGTTCCATAGAAGCCGGGAGATCTCAGACCCATTCTCGATCTCAGCTCCTTGAGCCTTTACGTGGAATACAAAAAGTTCAGGATGCTTTCCCTTCAAACCCTTCTGCCCCTTCTTCGGCCGCGGCAATGGTTTTGTGCGCTGGATAAGCAGGACGCATATCTGCACATCCCCATTCGTCCCTCGCATCGCAAGTACCTCCGGTTTGCTTTCCAGGGGAACCATTACCAATTCCTGGGCACTACCGTTTGGTCTTTCCTCGGCTCCCTGAGTTTTTACCAAATGCCTAGCTGTGGTAGCGGCCCACCTGCGTACTATGGGAGTTCAGGTGTTCCCCTACCTGGACAACTAGCTCCTGGCGGCCTCATCCAGGGAGGAGCTCCTGCGTTTTCTCTCTCTCACCCAGCAGGTTTTCGCCTGTCTGGGTATTACCATAAGTCATTCCAAGTCTCATCTGGATCCCTCCCAGAGACTTCAGTTCATCAGGGCTATCCTCGATACGACGGTGAGCAAGGCCTTCCTTCCTCCGGACAGGGCGGCCTCCTTCCAGTCACAGATTTCCCTGCTTTCAGAATGCAGGAAGGTTCCGGCGAGGTCGGTTCTCCGTCTCTTGGGGCTCATGGCGGCCGCCATCCCGACAGTTCCCCATGCGCGGCTCCCCATGAGGATTTCTCAGTGGACTTTCCGCACCCAGTGGGATCAACTCGTAGACGACCTAGATCATCTGGTTCTGATCTCCTCGCCGGTGACAAGAGACTTGCAGTGGTGGATGGTTCGAGAGAACCTGTTTCGGGGGTGTCCCCTTTTCTCATCCTCCCCTCTCCCAGACTCTGACCACGGACACATCAGGCGAAGGTTGGGGAGCCCATCTGGGTCCTCACCGAACCCAGGGTTTATGGTCCAGATTGGAGCTAGCTCTCCACATCAATGTGCTCGAGCTACGAGCAGTACTATATGTTCTCCAAGCCCTTCACCAATACATCCTTCCTGGTCACCTAGCTGTCCAGACGGACAACATGTGCATGGTGTGGTACATCAACAAGCAGGGAGGGACTCGATCCTACCCTCTATGCAGGGAAACAATGAGGGTTTGGGACTGGGCAACGCCTCGTAACCTTCACCTCACGGCGATCCATGTTCTGGGAGTCGACAGTACCCTGGCAGACAAGCTAAGCCGCTCCTCTGCTCTGCCACATGAGTGGGAGTTGGACCAAAAGGTTCTAGACGACATCTTCCAGCTTTGGGGGACTCCACAGATAGACCTGTTCACCTCTTCCCAAAATGCAAAACTTTCCACCTTTTGCTCACTCGCTCCAGAGCAAGACACTTTCTGGAGTGACGCTCGGTCTCTAAACTGGAAGGGCAAATTCGTCTATGCTTTTCCCCCAATTCCTCTGGTCCCTCGTGCACTGCAGAAACTAACATTGGAAGGAGCGAGAATGATTCTGATTGCTCCTTTCTGGCCCAGGCAAATCTGGTTCCCTCTTCTACAACAATACTCAGAGGTTCCTCCTCTTCCTCTTCCTTTATCTTGAGGATTGCTGACCCAGGATCAGGGGACCTTGGTCCATCTGGGACTCAAGTCCCTGCAACTTCATGCATGGCTTCTGCAGACCTAGCCCAACCTCGCTTTGGTGTCTCTCCAAAGGTGGCTGAGATTCTGGTGGAGGCCAGAAAACCCTCCACTAGGTCCACGTATGCCATGAAATGGAAGAGATTTTGTACTTGGGCCACCTCTAGGAATGTGGAGCCTTTCTCCTGTCCTGTGGCCATTCTGCTGGATTATTTATGTCATCTCTTCGACCTGGGTCTCAGCCATTCCTCCTTGAAAGTGCACATGGCCGCGATTTCAGCTTACCATGTTCCTTTCGCTGATAAAGACTTTGCCCAATTAGAGGTGTCTAAGACTTTTCTTAGAGGGGTCCTTCATCTGAGGCCCCCTGTCCGGACTTCTGCTCCCCCTTGGGACTTGAACTTTGTTCTCGAGAAACTTACCCTTCCTCCCTTCAAGCCTGCAGCCTCCACAGATCTGAAATTTCTGTCGTGGAAGACGCTCTTCTTGGTGGCCATTACTTCCACCTGAAGAATTTCAGAGCTCCAGGCCCTTATGTGTAAAATCCCCTATTTGATTTTTCACAAAGAACAAGTAGCTCTTCCCACGAACCCTAAGTTTCTACCTAAAGTGGTAGCGGAGTCTACCTTAAATCAGTCTACAGAGTTACCTGCCTTTTTTACGCAGTACTCCAACCAGGGAGAATATTTGCTCCATACCATGGATGTTCACCGGATTCTGAGATACTACACCGATAGGACAAAGGATCTCAGAAAGACTGATCAGTTGTTCGTCTCTTTTGCTCACAAAAGGGAAGGCAATGCTGTTTCCAAGCAATGCCTCTCGAAGTGGTTGGCTCATTGCATCACTTTCTGTTATGACAAGTACAACAAGACCCTTCCGGGTCAAGTCAGAGGTCACTCCACTCATGGAGTAGCAGCCTCTGCGGCTTGTTTCAAGAATGTGTCTGCGGCAGACATCTGTGCAGCTGCCACCTTGACTTCCGTCCATACCTTTACGAAACATTACAGTTTGGACATTGCCTCTCGCCGTAGAGCAGGCTTCGGGCTAGCTGTTTTGCAGGGCCTTCTGTCTTAAGGCCTGCAAGGCTATCGCTACTTTCAGGAGTAGTTTCCTCCTCCCGGTGCCTTTTATTTGTTCCAGACTGCTTGGGATTCAGTTCTATATGTAATTACCTACTGCAAGAGCCCTCTCAAAGTAAGATAGTACAGTTACGCAAGAACTTACCGTAACAGCAGATCTTCGAGAGAGGCTCTCGCAGTAGGTAATACCTTCCGGCCCTCCATCCCCCTAGGCTTCTTCAGCTCTTTTTCCAAGAATGGAAACATCTGCTTCTCTCTTGTCTGGGCCTTCCGGGCCTGTGGCGGGAAAGAACTAGAAGGCAGGCATCCAGGACCACCCCTTTATACCGACGTCTCATGACACTGGTCACCTGACGTGGGGGCGGTCCCTCGCCAGGGACTGCTAGCTGGAAATTTTTCTGTGGGGTCCTGCCACTGGCCGGCATCAGTCCTATATGTAATTACCTACTGCGAGAGCCTCTCTCGAAGATCTACTGTTACGGTAAGTTCTTACGTAACTGTACTTTCCCTCTCTAAGGCCAGAGGACTGGCTAGCGTCCCTAGACCTCAAAGATGCCTACTTTCACATTCCCATCAGGTGCTCCCACAGAAAGTACCTCAGGTTTGAGTTGCCCTCAGGCCAGTATCAGTTCTGAGCAATGCCCTTTGGCCTAACATCAGCCCCAAGGTTCACAAAGTGCCTGGCAGTAGTTGTTGCTTTCCTAAGAAGAAAAAAGATCTCCATCTTCCCATACTTGGATGACTGGCTCATAGTAGGTCAGTCTCCAGACCAAGTCAAGTCGTATCAGCAAGTGCTCACTTCCTTAGGATTCCTTCTGAACCTTCTGAATTCAGTTCTCGAACCAGTACAGCTCTTCACCTTCATAGGTGCAGAACTGGATACAGTAAAGGCAAGAGCCTTCCTTCCCCTGGAAAGGGCAAGGACCCTTATAGAACTGGCCTCTTCATTCTCCCTTCAGGTGTCTCAACCAGCAAGGCATTTCCTTCAGCTTCTGGGCCACATGGCAGCTTCCACAGCAGTAGTCCAGTGGGCAAGATTCCAGATGAGGGACATTCAGTTCCACTTAAAAGCCTTCTGGTCCCAAAGAAAGGATTCCCTTACCAAACTAGTACCAGTGACTCGAACCCTAATCCAAGCCTTGCAATGGTGACAGGATCAGGACAATTTGAGGCAAGGGGTTCCATTTGTCACTCAGTCTCATTCAGTGATGCTCACCACAGATGCTTCCCTGCTGGGCTGGGGAGCCCATTTGGGGGATCTTACTACCCAAGGACTGTGGTCACCTCAGGAATCTCTGCTTCACATCAGTGTTTTGGAACTCAGAGAAGTGTTTCTGGCACTGCAAGCTTTTTCCAAATCTGTGCAGAACAAGGTGGTTCAGGTCAGAACAGACAACACCACCACCATGTGGTACATCAACAAGCAAGGAGGCACTCAGTCTATGACCCTGTGCACAGAAGCAATGAAGTTGTGGTCCCTGGCCTATTCCCTGCAAACCTCACTGATAGCAGTTCACCTCCCAGGGAAGGACTATGTCCTAGCAGAGGCACTGAGCAGAATATCCCAGGGCCATCACGAATGGGCCCTAGATCCTCTAGTTTTGAAAGTGATTTTCTCGAGATTGGGCACACCAGAGATGGATCTTTTTGCAGCCCCAGACAATCACCAGCTTCCTCTCTTTTGTTGCAGACCCCCAGTCTTGGGCTCAGTCCCCCTGGATGCTCTGATTCTGAACTGGGAAGGGAAATTTCTGTATGCTTTTCTCCCCTTCCCTCTCCTGTTCAAAGTGTTAGTCAAGATAAGGTCACAACCATGCAAAGTGATTCTGATTGCTCCAGACTGGGCCAGACAGCCCTGGTACCCACTGTAGCTGTCCCTAGCAGTCCACCTTCCCCTGTCTCTTCCCAGGAATTACAACCTGTTGACGTCCTCTCAGGGAAGGATTTGGTACCCGAATCTTCAGTCTCTCAATCTCACGGCATGGCTCTTGAAGAGTTAGAGTTTCTATATTTGCATCTTTCACAAGGGGTTCTGGATATCCTTAAAGGCTTCTCGAATGCTTTCAGCCAGGAAGACTTACAACTCCAAATGGAAAAGATTCAGCATTTGGTGTTCTACAAAGAAGATTTCTCCAGACTCTGCTGGATTGCTTACGGTTCTGGACTATATGGTCCACCTTAATGGTCTAGGCCTCAGACCAGCTACCCTTAAAGTACACTTGGTAGCTGTTTCTGCTTTTTTGTCAGTAGGCAGGCCTTCCTCTCTATCATCCCATCCTGTATTTTGTACATTTTTCAAGGGATTGCTTCACACCAATCCCCCTTTAGGGTTCCTGCTCCTGCTTGGGACCTTAATGTTTGCATTGCTCAGCTTATGCAACCTCCCTCTGAGCCTTTGTCTTCAACAGAGCTTAAGTACTTGACTTGTAAAACTGTGTTTTTGGTAGCCATTACTTCTGCCAGGCATATCAGTGAATTGCAAGCCCTGTCAGTGGAATCTGATTTCATCTCTTTCCATAGAGATAAAGTGGTCCTTAGAACTAACAGAAAGTTCTTACCTAAAGTGGTTTCAGATTTCCACCTCAACCAGTCTATATCTCTCCCTGTTTTCTTCACTGACCATTCCTCCTCGGGAAAGAGAAGGCTACACAGCTTGTATGTTAAAAGAGCCCTTAGCTACTACATAGAGCGTACCAAGGGTCACAGGTTTGAATCCCTCCAGTTGTTCCTTACGATGTGGAGAAGTTGTAAGGGCAAACCTGCCACTAAGAGATCTATTGCCAGGTGGATTGTTTCTTGTATACAATTCTGCTATGAAAAACTGGGTAGAACTCTACCCTCAGGCCTGAGGGCTCATTCCACTAGAGGTACAACTGCTTCCCTGGCTGCTGCCAGGGATATTTCTCTCTTAGAAATTTGTCAAGCAGCCAAGTGGAAAACAGTCCATACTTTCACCAAGCATTACTCTCTGGATATCCAGGCTAGGAGTGATGCTCGGTTTGGCACAACAGTACTTCGGAGCCTGTTTCCAAAGTAGGTTCTGTCCCTCCTCCATAGAGGTACTGCTTGGTAGTCTGCATATGTCAGAATACAGCAAGACTTCATGTTGTTTGAAGAAAAAATTACTCACCTTAGTAATGTTGTTTCTTCTAATGGAGTCTTGCTGTATTCTGACCCTCTCATCGCCTCCCCTCTCAGAACCTAGATTTTGGGATGTGGGTGGGCAGGAGCAGTGTTGGCACACTAGGGGTGTCCTTTTTTTACCCTCTTTTGGTTTGGGTGAGGGATTGTGTTTTGGATGTGTTTTGTTTTTTGGGGTTTCCTGACTTGAGTCTTCCTTTTGAAACCAAAAAACCTTTTATATAGATATATTTGCCAGTCAGCTAGTAAATATTTTACAGTTTCCACACAGTAGATCTAGTGAGTCTTTGCTTGTAAAGGTCTGACGGCTGCAGTTTAAACAACAGCAGACAGGGGCTTCAACCAAGCTTGTGGTGAACATTCCATGCTGGCCATGGAAAGTTTAACTCTTTGTTCTCTGGGGCAGTTGAAAGGCAGGACCTAACTGCATATGTCAGAATACAGCAAGACTCCATTAGAAGAAACAACATTACTAAGGTGAGTAATTTTTTCTTCACGGAAAGGGTGATAGATGTCTGTAACAGCCTCGCAGCAGAGATGGTGGGTACGAAAATGGTAGCAGGATTCAAACATGCATGGAATAGATACAGGGGTACCTTAGTAACAGGGCTTGGGGGTAAGGCTGGAGTTCAAATAGGTTCTAGGATAGCACAGTAGGTAGGGACTTTAGGGCAGACTAGGTGGGCCCAAAGGTCCTTTTCTGCCGATAGCTTCTACGTTTCAAACAACATGAAGTCTTGCCGTATTCTGACTATTGCAGTGATAGCCAACCTTTGAACTGCCCCGAAAAACAAAGAGTTAACTTTCCATGCAGGGCATGGAACACTGAGCTCAAGCTCAGTTGAAGCCTTTGTCTGCTGTTGTTTAAACTCCAACCGTCAGATTCTTTACTCCGCCTCACTGAACAGTCTCTCCGGAGATTTGTCCTTTGCTCGGTTCAAAAAAGTCGGTTAAAGTGTTGTTTTTACGCTCAGTTTCTATGAAATTTCTGCTGCTGAACCTGTCGGTTTAAGTCTCTGTCTGTGGTACCGTGAGTACTAGATAGGTTTTGCATTTAGTTTCAATCAATCAATCAATCAAATCTTTATTTATTCAGGTGATCATCATTGAGCAAGGCTCATTTACAAGATGGACCTGATAAAGTCAAGTTTCGAGTTGATACACAGCAATTACATCACACACTTATAAGACAGTTATACATACAGAATAAATGATGTTTATAACACAATGATATACAGTGAATTCACATGTTGAAACTCGGTTAAGAGAAGGTTAAACTAATATCTACAGTACATATATATCCCAGTGAGGGTCAGGACAGTCACACACATAATGAGTACAAGGATGGTGAAGGAATTATTGGGTGCCATAAACTGGGGGTGTCTGACTGGAAGGAATATGTCATATATGATTGGAATATAGGTTTGTGGGATGACTATTCTATCTCTAGTGGTAGCAACTGCATTTCTCTGTGAAGAAGGCTGTACAGTGCGCTTAAAGGATGTAAATGGAATGATAATGGACAGTTTTAGGGATTTTTGTAGGGTGTTCCATGCTATAGCTAGAGAATAGCTGATTGCTGCCCTCCCTAGTTTGGTGTTGACTTTGGGCAACTTGAGCAGGATGATATTGTTGCTTCTTAGGGCGTAGGAGCTAGGAGTGGTCTGGTTGAAACAGTCCAGGATATAGCTTGGGAGTTTTTTTGATAAAGCTCTGTAGATCCATAGAGCTGCATTTCTGCTCCTCCTGACATGAAGGGGAACCCATCCAACTGCGTCATAGAGAGAACAATGGTGGGTATTATATGGCAGGTCTGTAATGAACCTTATTGCTCTATGATATAAGGTATCCAACATTTGAAGGTAGGAGATGGGGCAGTGACTATAGAGGAAGTCTGCATAGTCAATGACTGATAGAAAGATGGCCTGGACTAACCTCATCTTTGAGTCTCTATTAAGGAAGAGGTTTTAATCTATAGAGGAGGCCAAGCCTTGAAGTAAGCTTTTAACAGTTGTTCTATATGCTGAGGAGCGTCAAGTCTGTTGTCAATCCACACACCTAGGTATTTGAAATTTTCAACATACTCCAGATTTTCTCAAGTATAGTGCTTAGCTGGGGAGATTGATTGAAGAGGATGTGTTGGTGGAGTTTTGAGTTGTGAACATCATTGCTTTAGTTTTCTTTGCATTTAGCAGAAGCTTTTCTCGAGTAGCTGATATTGCAACAAGGAGAATTCTGTTTGTAGGATTTCATGAGCAACTGTAGGCGAAGGGTTGCTGACATACAGAACAGTGTCATCAGCAAAGAGGTGTACTGAGGACTTGGTAAGGGTTGAATCAATTGTATTTATATAAATGGCAAAAGGATAGGACCCAGAATAGAGCCTTGGGGACTCCTCTTGATAGTGGTCTTAATGGGGATAGGTCACCTTCAGCTTTTACCTGCTGTGACCTACGGAGAGGTAATCTGAACCACTTAAAGGAGGGTGGATCTAGGCCAATGGAGTGTAGGGATGAGAGTAGCAGTTCATGGTCCACAGTATCGAATGCTTTGCTCAGGTCCAGGAATACTGCACAGACATTGTTCTTTTTATCCAGTTCGGTTTGCCAGTCATTTGTGACCTTGGCTAATGCAGTGATAGTGCTGTGTTTTGCCCTGAATCCAGATTGAGCTGGATTTAATAGGTTAACATTGTCAAGATATTCCCTTAACTGAATACTCACCAATTTCTCCAGCATCTTGGATAACACAGGTTGAATGGAAATGGCCCTGTAGTTATTAAGATCCATAGGGTCCCCTGATTTTAGAAGGGGGACCAATTGGGCTGTCTTCCACAGCGTGGGAATAGAGCCAGAGTTTAGGGAAAGGTTAAAGAGGTGTGTTAGGGGGACTGCAAGCACATGGCACGCAGTCTTTAGAAAGAAGGGGTCCAGAAGGTCTGCTCCTGCACTTTTTTTGGTATCCAGATGCCATAATAGATCCTCAACGTGTTTCAACAGTATAGGTTTGAAGCTAAAGGAAGAATCAACTCTTTGATCACCAGTGTAGTGGGAGCTTAATTGGTTCCTTAGTAGGTTAGCTGGGGAGGTGTAAAAGGCAAGGCCAGCTGTTGTGAAGTGGTTGTTGAATGCATCCAGTATTTCCATTTTGCCAGTAATAGGGCCATAGTTATTGTGTAGTTGAGTTGGCAGGGGGTTGTTAGCGTCCTGTCCCACCATACAGTTTCTGTGTGGAACTTGTAAACATTGGATCGGTTCGGTTTGAATCGATCGGTTTGGTTTTAAAAAATTTATGAATTTATTAGAGTGTGGTAACCGGTCTGTATCGGTTCTAAAAAATGGATTTAATTATGTTTTTTTCCAAGACCCGTAACACAATCAGGAACCAATTGGGGTGTCTTGCCTGGCGGATTGCCGATAAACTGGTAAATTGTGGATAGGATTGGCCATGTCTAAGAAAACCAAGAAAAAAAATGGTCCCACTGGGTTTCAACACTGTAGTGTGTGGGGGGGGAGCCTTTGCTAAGGCTGATCCCCACACCACCTGTGTTTATTGTCTGCGGTTTGACCACCTCAGTTCAGACTGCCAAATTTGTAAAAGTTTTCCCAAAGCTACCCTGGATAAGAGAGTAGGTAGGCTGAGGGAAAGGGAGGCTGAGAAGTCCGCTGACCCGGATGCCCAGCCCGGTTCAGTTCTGACCGAACCAGAAGGAGTGCCCTCTGACCAGGGCGAAACTTCTACGTGCAAAAGGAGAACCGATTCTGAGGAGTCAGTTCTGGTTAAAAGAAAGAAGGGAAAAATCATCTGGTTTGGATCCACAAGTTCTTTCTCCGACCGCTGATGAAAAAGCCAAAGCGATAAGGATAGTTCAGTCACTAACTTCGGTTCCGGCCAAACCAGCACCATCTGTCAGGGGCTCAGTTCGATCAGTTCCCCAGTTCGGATTATACTTTAGAAGAATTTTATGAACCAGAGGAGGAGGAGGGAGAGTATGAGGATAATGATGACGATGGTGACTTTGAAAGTCTGGATGTGCTTATTGACCCGGACATCTCCCCAGACAGACCTTCAGGTGTTTCTCCTCCTAGGCTTTCTGAGTCCCCTTCCCACTTTATGTTTTACAAGAAAGTGGCTGAAACCCTCCAGCTTCCAATGGAAGAAGCAGTAGAGGATCAGGAGGAGCCTGATTTTGTAAAGATGATGGACATCCCAGAGTCCAGGAGATTGTTTATTCCCCTCCATAAATCTTTTGGGAAACAGACATTTAAAATTTTAAAAACTCCTAATTCCATACCTCCTGTGGACAGAAGAACGGACAAGAGGTATACCCTTTCAGGCTCGGACACGGAGTTCCTTTCCCAGCAATGCAGCCATGTTGGGTAATGCAGGCTGCTGCCTGTGATAAGGCAAATATTCCCTTGGCTTCACACCCCCAGATAAGGACTCCAGGAGGATTGATGCCATGGCAAAGAAACAGTACATGGCAGCATCTTTGGGACTCAGGCAGGCTAACTATATGGCCTACACAGCTAGATACCAGAAGTCCAGGTGGGACACTGTGCTGGCTCTGGCTAAACAGGCTCCTAACCAGCTTGCCAAGGAGCTGGAGCAGGTGGCTGCGGATGGGATTGAGGAATCCAAGGTGTAATTTCATGCTGCTGTGGACCCCAATGATGTTTCATCTAGAGTCATTGCTACATCTGTGGCCCTTCGGAGAATGGCTTGGCTCAGATGTACTAGCCTATCACAGGATACCCAGGCTAAGGCCATGGATTTCCCTGTCATTGGTAATTCTCTGTTTGGGGAGCAGACAGAGAACTACATGAAGAAGATGGACGAATACAGGACCACCTACAGGAGTGCTCAGGCCAAAGAAAGGCAAGCCACTCCTCAGAGACAGCATTCTAGGGGCAGGGGCAGGCCCTTTCAAAGGCCCTTTTACCAAGCCCAGGCCTCCTCCTCTTTTGCTTATGCTCAGAGGGGGTTCTTTAGAGGGAGAGGCAGACGGGGAATGAGCAGGCCTACTTCCATCCCTCAGCCTAAAGCCCCTGCCAAGCAGACACCCTGATGGGTCTGCCCGGGCCAATTCTTCAATATCTGTAGGGGGCAGGCTGGCTTACTTGTCCAGGACTGGAAGTCTTTAACATCAGACAAGTGGGTCCTGGAAGTAGTAAGCCAGGGACTGGTTCTCAGCTTCAAAAAATTTCCCAAGATGAGAACCAGATCCTTTCTACCTGCAAATCCATCAGAGACCCTTGCCCTAGAGGCAGAGGTTTCTTCCCTCCTGGTTCTCAGAGCCACAAAAAGGGTTCCTACCCTACACAGGAGCAAAGGATTGTACTCCAGGTACTTTCTAACCCCCAAAAAGACAGGAGAATGGTGGCCCATCCTGGATCTAAGATATCTGAACAAGCACCTTTTAAAACCAAAATTCAAAATGGTGACTCTGGGAATAATTCTGCCCTCTCTAAGGCCAGGGGACTGGCTAGCCTCCCTGGACCTCAAAGATGCCTATTTTCACATTCCCATCAGGGGCTCCCACAGAAAGTACATCTGGTTCGAGTTGCCCTCAGGCCACTATCAATTCAGAGCAATGCCCTTTGGCCTAACATCAGCCCCAAGGGTGTTCACAAAGTGCCTGGCAGTAGTGGTTGCTTTCCTAAGGAGAGAAAAAAGATCTCCATCTTTCCATACTTGGATGACTGGCTCTTAATGGGTAAGTCTCCAGATCAAGTCAAGTCACATCTTCAAATAACACAGCAAGTGCTCACTTCCTTAGGATCCTCCTCAACCTGCCAAAGTCAGTTCTCGAGCCAGTACAGCTCCTCACCTTTATAGGGGCAGAGCTGGGTACAATAAAAGCAAAAGCCTTCCTTCCTCTGGACAGGGCAAGGACCCTTATAGAACTGCCCTCTTCATTCACCCTTCAGGTGTCTTGACCAGCAAGGCACTTCTTGCAGCTCCTGGGCCACATGGCAGCCTCTACAGCAGTGGTCCAGGGGGCTAGATTCCAGACGAGGGACATTCAGTTCCTCTTAAGAGCCTTCTGGTCCCAAAGAAAGGATTCCCTTACCAAACTGATCCCAGTGACTTGAACCCTGATCCAGGCTTGGCAATGGTGGTGGGATCAGGACAATTTAAGACTGGGAGTTCCTTTTGTCACTCAGTCTCATTCAGTAATACTCACCACAGATGCCTCCCTGCTGGGCTGGGGAGCCCACTTGAGGGATCTTACCACCCAAGGACTGTGGTCACCTGAAGAATCTCTGCTTCACATCAGTCTCTTGGAACTCAGAGCAGTGTTTCTGGCACTGCAAGCCTTTTCCAAATCTGTACAGAACAAGGTGGTCCAGTTCAGAACAGACAATACCACCACAATGTGGTAGATCAACAAGCAAGGAGGCACTCGGTCTACAGTATTGTGCACAGAAGCAATGAAGTTGTGGTCTCTGGCCTATTCCCTGAATACCTCTCTGATAGCAGTTCACCTCCCAGGGAAGGACAATGTCCTAGCAGATGCTCTCAGCAGGATATCTCAGGGCCACTACGAATGGATCCTAGATCCCCTAGTTTTGAAAGTGATTTTCTCCAGATGGGGCACTCCACAGATAGATCTTTTTGCAGCCCCAGACAATCACCAACTTCCTCTCTTTTGTTGCAGACCCCCAGTCTTGGGCTCAGTCCCCCTGGATGCTCTGATTCTGAATTGGGAAGGGAAGTTTCTGTATGCTTTCCCCCTTCCCTCTCCTGTTCAAAGTGCTAGTCAAAATCAGGTCTCAACCATGCAAAGTGATTCTGATTGCTCCAGACTGGGCCAGACAGCCCTGGTACCCACTGTTGCTGTCCTTAGCAGTCCACCTTCCCCTGTCTCTTCCCAGGAATTACAACCTGTTGACATCCTCTCAGGGAAGGATTTGGTATCCGAACCTCAAATCTCTCAATATCAAGGCCTGGCTCTTGAAGAGTTAGAGTTTGCTGATCTTCACCTCTCTCAAGGGGATCTGGATATCCTTAAGGCTTCTCGAAAGCCTTTCACCAGAAAGATTTACAACTCCAAATGGAAAAGGTTCACTATTTGGTGCTCTAATAAGCATATTTCTCCAGAATCTGCTGGGTTGCCTACAGTCCTGGATTATTTGGTTCATCTTAATGGCTTGGGACTTAGACCAGCTACACTTAAAGTGCATCTGGCAGCTGTTTCTACCTTCCTGTCAGTAGGCAAGCCCTCTCCTTTGTCAGCCCATCCTGTGTTTTGTAAGTTCTTCAAGGGATTGCTGCACACCAATCCCCCCTTTAGGAACCCTGCTCCTGCTTGGGACCTTAATGTTTGCATTGCTCAGCTTATGCAACCACCCTTTGAGCCTTTGTCCTCTGCAGAGCTTAAGTACTTGACTTGGAAAACTGTGTTTTTGGTAGCCATTACCTCTGCCAGGCGTAACAGTGAATTGCAAACCCTGTCAGTGGAGCCTGATTTCATCTCTTTCCATAGAGATAAAGTGTTCCTAAGAACTAACAGGAAGTTTTTGCCTAAGGTGGTTTCAGATTTCCACCTTAATCAGTCTGTCTCTCCCTGTTTTCTTCTGACCATTCCTCCTCTGGAGAGAGGAGGTTGCAGAGCCTGGATGTAAAAAGGGCCCTTAGCTACTACATAGGGCGCACCGAGGGTCACAGGTTTGAGTCCCTCCAGTTGTTCCTCACTTACAGAGAGGTCAGTAAGGGCAAACCTGCCACTAAAAGATCTATTGCCAGGTGGATTGTCTCTTGTATTCAATTCTGCTATGAAAAACTGGGTAGAACCCCACCCTCAGGCCTGAAAGCTCACTATACTAGAGGTACAGCTGCTTCCCTGGCTGCTGCCAGGGATATTCCTATCCTAGAAATTTGTCAAGCAGCCACCTGGAAAACAGTCCATACATTCACCAAGCATTACTCTCTGGATATCCAGGCTAGGAGTGATGCCTGGTTTGGCACACCAGTACTTCAGAGCCTATTCCCAAAGTAGGTTCTGTCCCTCCTCCATGGAGGTACTGCTTGGTAGTCTGCAATAGTCAGAATACAGCAAGACTTCTTCTTGTTTGAAGAAAATATTACTCACCTTAGTAATGTTGTTTCTTCTAATGGAGTCTTGCTGTAGTCTGACCTCCCCCCCGCCTCCCCTCTCAGAACCTGGTTTTTGGGATGTGGGTGGGCAGGAGCAGTGTTGGCACCCTAGAGGTGCCCGTTTCTCACCCTTCTTTATTTTGTGTGTGTGTTGTGTTTTGTTTTTTGGGTTTCCTGACTTGAGTCTTGCTTTGAAACCAAAAAACCCTTTTTTAATAAATTTAGTTGCCATTTGGCTAGTGTGACTCTTAAATTTTCTACACAGAACTTCTAGTGAGTATTGCTCATAAAGATCTGACGGCTGGATTTTAAACAACAGCAGACAGAGGCTTCAACCGAGCTCGAGCTCAGCGTTCCATGCCCTGCATGGAAAGTTAACTCTTTGTTCTCCAGGGCAGTTCAAAGGTTGTCTATCACTGCAGTAGTCAGAATACAGCAAGACTCCATTAGAAGAAACAACATTACTAAGGTGAGTAATTTTTTCTTCTGTTATCTCACCGAGAATTGCCAATTTCGTCTGTATTAATGCCTCTGCTGCATCATATAAGTGGATTAATATTACTTTCCCCAACAGAGCTATTTTAAAGGTGCTACTGGGGATAGTGGACAGAATTTTGGTAAGCCAGATACCCTTTGTCTCCTTAAGATGCCTTTAATGGCTTGAGACAATAGGTCTAGACTAACCGGATCACTGTGCAATTTATTTTGTAATTTTTTACAAATCCACATAGGAAAGGATGATGTCATAGCAGCTAGTCAGAGAGAGAAGGATCTTGGTGTGGAACAAATTGAATATCAAGGTGAAAAATAAATTAGTGCCAGAAAGAATATTAGAAAATTGCAATAAACTGGATAGACTGGGGCTGTATTTGGTAGAGGCTGAAGTATTGGAAGAGTTGGCTAAAAGTAGGAAATACAATACTACTGTGAATGATACAAACTAAACTACCAAATATAAATAAGCAGCCCTCCCCCATTCTGCTTACAAACAGATTAGTGGCATCGGCAGGATATAGGGACTGACTACATTATCTAAAGCAGGGTAGAACGGAGGACGGAAGGTGCAGTAAACCTGGTACCTCTGCCAGTAGTACAACCCAGGAAGGATCTAGCTTTATTTCTTGGAACATTGCAGATTATGAGCACAAATTCTCTGACACTGACTGGGTGCAATTTGTTTCAGCCTGTGAGTTGATCTGTTTCCAGGAAACATGGCATGAAAACGGTGGAGAAATATCACTAAATGGGTATGAACTTGTCCATCACCCAGATATAAGGGAGTGAAAGTTTGGTCGTTGTTCAGTGAAATTGGCTGTTTGCCAAACTGGGTTTTATACGAAGTTACAGATACTTCATGTATCTGTGAATTTTATTGTCTTACTATTGGACAAGCGGGTTTAAAAGTTATTACTGATTAATAGCTACATAACCTCCTTAAATTCAGAGTTTTACCAACAGGATAGCTGGGCGCATCTCAAATCACTACTTTATGATTTTTATTTTAAGTTTCCTGACAGGGATGTTTTAATCATGGGGGACAAGAATGCCAGGATAGGGGAATTTGATGGGCTGACTGATAACGCTATACTCAGTTATTTAAGCACTTTACCAACCACCCTAGGAGCACTAATGATAGAAAGACCGACAAGGCGGGGTTAGCCCTGATAAATATTCTCAAGGAATTTGAACTGTACCCTGTAAGTGGTATACTAAAGGGTGACCTTGAGGGGAATTTCTCATGTTTGACATCTGTGGGTGCCTCATTAATAGATCTTCTGTTGTGGTCTGGTCGACTACAAGTGTGGCATATCTTAGATATTCCTGCCAGAACTGAAAGTGTTCATTTTCCGATAATACGTAGTGGTTTTCCCTCTACTCAGACAGTGAAGAATAGATCAGAACTTCCATTTTCAGAACTTAGAAGTAATAGAAGAATTATATGGGACTGTATTCTTGGAAAAGATATATGTGGCATAGTATGGGATTATTTTCAAGGGGAAGAATTGGAAAACTTTAGTTGTTCTTAAAATGGAAACCCTTTGCCTAGAAATGCAAAATCTATTTAAGAAAACAGCAGGAGCACCTTATGAGGAAGACTCTGCTCTGACGAATCCCAGAAGGCGGAATGGGTGGTTTGACGCTGAATGCAGGAAATATAAAGCACTCCTTAGGGTAAGATAAAGTGTACTAGAAATAGCAAAAATAGGAAACTATTTCAAGCCTTAAACCAAGAAAGAAAAAGGTATAATTTATTTTTGAAAGGTAAGAAGTGAACATTTTTCTCATAACAGTGGGAAGAAAATGCTAGAAGTTGTCATTAGGAAGGATGCAAGGGCCTCTTCAAATTTAGTTGCAAAAGGTATAAACAATTACAAAGAAAGCTTGGACTCTTATATTTAAGAAGAGTTATGGATCTCTCACATTACGAGTATACTTTATTATCCCCATGAGGATAATCTGAAGCTGGTAATCTGGATAAAAGTCAGTTTCCACTGATAGACGGGAAAGAAGTGTACTTTGTGATTAAATCTCTTAAAATGAAAGGCTCGGGGCTGGATAAGATTCCAGCTGAGGTATATAACTGTAACACTCTCACGTGGTATGATCTTTCAACTACTTTTCTACAAAAAATGCATATTGCAAGGTTTTGACCCATATATTTGGAAGGGGGCAGAAATAGTACCAATTCACAAGAAAGGGGACACGGCTAATCCTGCCTGCTATGCATAGACCAATAAGTCTCTTACATATTCATTTGAAGATCTACTGTACAACTATTCTGGAAGGACTGAATCAACAAATTAGACAGGCGGGTTATGTGAATTTCAAGCAGGTTTCCAGAATGGGTACTCTGCTATAGATAGTAGTTTTATTCTTTGGCATTTAATAGAGAAACATGTTTATTAGAAAACAAAAACTACTGTATATGTTGTTTTTGCGGGCTTTTCCTCTACGCTTGACTCTGTATTTATAGGTATGTTAAGGACAGCTATGAGGGATCTAGGAATTGACCCTGTATTAATTTATAGAATGTATTCTATAGGGACACCTGGGCACGAGCTAGGCTTGAAACCAGGGACACCTTTCATATGAGATTCGGACAAAAAAGGGGTGAGACAGGAGTGTGTTTTGGCCCCCACCTTTTTCTGCTTATATAGTGATGGTTTACTAAGAGACCTCATAAATCTGGAGTTAGATTCTCCTACGATTAATGCCGCATCTTGTCCAGCTATGGCCTATGCAGATGATCTTATATTATTATCATTAAGGGGGGTGTCTAGAGAAAATTGGATCTCGTAAATAAAAAGGCAGGTGGATTGAAACTTAAGGTAAATATCGCTAAAGCACAAGTAATCATTTTTGGCTGTAAAAAAGGTGAAGGGAACCAGACTGGGGGTTGGGGGGAGGATGAGGTTGGAAATAGTCACAAACTATGTATATTTTAGGTTTCCTTTTCATCTTGGTTCATGGACAAAACACACTGAAATGGTGTTAGATGAGGCCAAGAAAACAGCGTTAGGCCTAAAAAAATTAAAATCTTATTTGGGAGTATCTCAGTCATCAGGTGACACCATAGGAACCTTTGCCGTCGGTGAAGGGAAATCCATACAGAAGATTTTCGGCAGTAAAACTGGGGCCACCTGCACCATTGACATTCGTTGACGTCACCAACCCTATAAAGATGTGAGCGGCCCTGTTCCCTCCACAGTTCTTTCCCACCATCGACTCAGTCACATGAGTCTCCACGGAAACTCCAACACAGTATTCACGCCATTTTCTCACCCACGGCTTTTTCTTTAACAGTTTTCTAATTTTTTTTTTTATTACAGAAATTCTTCTAACTTGTTTATGTTGAGAGTTAATCCTTCAGCTTCTTTCTTCCATCACTGCTACTGCAGAAAGAAGATTGCCTCCACATCAAACATTCTCTCTAAGTCTGCTTTCTTGGGCCTGAACACAAAGTTTCTGACTGTGAACTCTGCCAGAAGTTTAACCAAACAACACTCAGGTGATGCAGAAAGGCTCTTAGAAATTTCCTGATGGATCAACACCTGGTACTGCTACCCTCTTCCTTATCCATAATACATGTTGTCAAGTGGGCTACATCTGGATCACCCACCTGTAACTTCCCCCATGCAAAACTAGGGTCATGACTTTCACATTTACGTTCAGGTTTACAATTTTGAATTGGTGTACAGTTTTAATATAAAGCACTTAATACCTTTTACTCATGTGCATCATTCTTCTACATACTGCAGCACTTGATATCTTTTACTGCCCTTAATACACCTAATGCACTTTATATGTATCTAAATGTAATTTTTCATATGCATTTCCTTTCTGAAACATTTAAAGGCACTTTATTTCAGGTTTCCAGGCCTTCTGCTCCAACTTGGGGGGGGGGTGGTAAGGAAAGGGAAGACCTCAGCCTCCTTATTAGGGAAAAACCAAAGACAGGGGTCACCCTGTCACACTCTCCTCTTGGTTCCCCATGGCTAGGGCTGTGCTCCGTTTGTCTCCACAATCCACATGGGGGTTGTATACAGACCCTCTTCTCAGGGGGAGGAAATGGATAAGAAAATGATAGAAGGCATTTGGGATGGCAGAGAAAGGAGAGATATTGCTGATGGGGGACCTGAATATGCCAGTTGTTAACTGGAGCACCTTCGCTGCAGCCACATCCAAGAGCAGGGCCATTCTCAATTCCCTACAGGGGGCATGCCTCAGACAGCTAGTTTTGGAACCCACTCGGGAGGGAGCAATCTTAGACCTGGTACTCTCAATGAGGACGGTGAGAGGACCTCCGATCTTGAAGTGGGTAGCCATCTGGGAACAATGGACCGCCAAACACTGTGGTTCACAATAAACTTAGCTGTAGAGTCAAGCCATACAAAAGTGAAGGTACTGGACTTCAGGAGGGTGGATTTTGTCAAAATTGGAGAGTGCCTCAGAAAAGCACTAGCAAATAGGCAGGAAGATGGGGTGGGGCAACAATGGGGAAACATCAAAACTGCCATCACAGAGAAAACAAGCCTTTGTGTGAAGCAAATAAACAAATCAAAACAAAAGGAAAAAACACTATAGTTCTCAAAAGAAGTGGCGGGGAAGGTAGGAGAGAAAAAGATAGCATTCAGGAAGTATAAGGAAACACAGAAGGAGCAGGACAGAGAACTGTACCAGTTCAAGCAGAAGGAAGCGGGGAATGCAGTTAGAATAGCAAAGGCCCAAACCGAGGAAAAGATAGCCAGCTCAGTTAAGAAGGGGGATAAAACCTTTTATAGGTGCATTAAGGAGCAAAGAAAGACGAAGGCAAGGATACTGAGGCTGAATAAAGAGAAAGGTGGTTGGGCAGAGAGCAACAGTAAAAAAGCAGGGATACTGAATGAATACTTCAGCTCAGTATTCACAGTGGAAAAGCAGGGGAGATACCTAATCCAGTCAATAGAAGCACTCTGGATAATGGGATTGATATTAGTCCTTTCACAGAAGAAAGGGTTCTGAAAGAACTCTTAAAACTGAAGGTGGATAAAGCAATGGGGCCTGATGGGACTCGCCCCAGAATTCTAAAAGAACTAAGGGAAGAACTAGTAACACCACTGACTACCCTTTTTAATAAATCATGGGAGGATGGTGTGGTACCCAAGGACTGGAGGAGGGTAGATGTTATTCCCCTTCACAAAAGCGGGAGCAAAACAGAGGCAGGAAACTACAGATCTATCAGTTTGACTTCAGTGGTAGGGAAAATGATGGAATCACTTCTGAAGGAAAAAACTGTTGAGTACCTAGAGGCCAGTGGGGTACAGGACCCAAGGCAACATGGACTCACAGCTGGAAGGTCATGTCAGACAAATCTAATTGATTTCTTTGAGTGGGTGACCAAAGAAGTAGACTAGGGAGGGGCTGTGGACATGGCCTACCTAGACTTTAGCAAGGCATTTGACACAGTCCCGCACAAAAGATTAATAAACAAATTAGCCAGCCTGAGAGTGGGTCCCAGGGTGGTAACCTGAGTAAAACACTGGCTGGACAACAGGACACAGTGGGTAATAGTAAATGGAGTCCACAGTGAAGAAGGGGGTTACTAGTGGAGTACCGTAGGGTTCAGTACTGGGGCTGGTCCTCTTTAATGTCTTTATAAGTGACATTGCAGCGGGACTGGAAGGGAAAGTATGTCTCTTTGCAGATGATACAAAGATCTGCAACAGGGTTGAGACGCAAGGTGGGGTGGAAAGGCTGAAAAGGGACTTGGCAAGGTTGGAGGAATAGTCAAATGAATAGCAGCTTAGATTCAACGAAAAGAAGTGCAAAGTAATGCACCTGGGAAACACAAACCCTGGGGAAGAGTACACAATGGGGGGTGAGATACTGACAACAACAAAAATGGAAAGGGACCTGGGGGTAGTCATATCAGATGACCTAAAGGTGGGTCAGCAATGTGAGAAGGCAGTAAGGGGGGGGGAGAGGCATCACCAGTAGAAAACAGGAAGTTGCTGGCCTTCTGTACAGACAGTTGGTAAGACCACATCTGGAGTGCTGTGTACAGTTCTGGAGACCCCATCTCCGCAAAGACATAGACAGGGTGGAGGCTGTCCAGAGGAAGGCAACCAAAATGGTGCAGGGTCTGCACCAGAAGACATATGAAGAAAGACTAAAGGAGCTTAAGATGTATAACCTCGAGGAAAGGAGGGAGAAGGGGGACATGATAGAAACTTTCAAATACCTCAAAGGAATCAACAAAGTCCAAGAGGATAGCATCTTTCAGAAAAGAGATGTGCAAGAACAAGGGGCACAATTTGAAGCTAGAGGGGGTGACTCAGAGGTAATGTGAGGAAGTATTTCTTCACAGAGGGTTGTAAATGCATGGAACAGCCTCCCTGAGGAGGTAAGTGAGTCAAAACAGTAAGGAATTCAAGAATGCATGGGACAGACATAAGGCAATTCTAGTGGGGAGTAGGAGGAAGTAGGCTGTTGGTTAACTAGGATCTGCAGCTTATCCGTTAAGTAGGGAAATGGGCAGACTAGGTGGGCCAAGCGGTCCTTATCTGCCATCAAATTCTACATTTCTGTGTCTCCGGGGGGAAAGAACTGAGGAGGGAGCAGGGCCGCTCATGCCTTTATAGGGTTGGTGACGTCGACAGATGTCGATGGCGTGTGTAGCCCCAGTTGTACCGCTGAAAATCTTGATTCCCTTTCACCGACAGCAAAGATTTCTATGGTGTTACCTGATGACTGAGATCCACTAAAAGATCCACTGTTACAGTAAGTTCTTACGTAACTGTTCTTTATTGCTGTGGTGATAGTGCCCCAAGACCCCTAATGGATGTCAAAAGAATTAAATATGCAATGCAAGTACTATATGGGGCAGAAATGTGGGATATAAGGGATAGGGAAAAATTGCTCACCCCAGCATTTAAAGTACTTAGATCGGGATGGGTGCTGGGCATTCCATGCCAGCCGCTTACGTTAGATCAGAACTTGGCATGATAAATATCAGTGCAACCATGGGTACTAAAAAAATTAACTACTGGCTTCAGATAACCAGAATGCCAAAATACAGAATGCCCCACATGTGCCTTGAGGAAAGAAAGAGCTGGCAGAAGGTGGAATGCAGAGGATCTACTTGGTATAGAAACATAGAAGTTGTCTGCAGAAGGAGACCTCTTTGCCCACCTAGTCTGCCCTAAAATTTCCTACCTACTGTGCTACCAGAGACCGTACTCAAATCTCCGGCCGTACCCCCATCAGCCCTGTTACTAATGTCCCCTTGTGTCTGTCCCATGCCTGCTTGAATCGTGCGACCATTTCAATACCCACCACCTCTGCTGGGAGGCTGTTCCAGACGTCCACCACATTTTCTGTGAAGAAGTATTTCCTCACATACTGTATGGGTCTCACCCCCTCCAACCTCATATCATGGTGAGCTCAACTCCAAATTGAATAAATATGATCTGAATATACTTAATGGATATCTGCAAAACAATGTTACCCTTAGCTTGAAACATAAAAAGTACATTGACAAGTATCAGTAATTTCTGGGTAAAACTAGATCTGGAAAGTATTTCCAGATCCAGATATTCAAAATGGTTTCTACTTAACAATAGTAACTTTGGCTACAAATATTACTTGGACGTCCTCAATGATCCCCAGCTGAGGAGCACTTTCGTGAAATATAAATTTGAGCAATTTGATAGTAATGTTTGTGTTGCTAGGTATAATAAACTGCCAGTATCGATGCAAACTGTTGCTGCTCACATAAGGGTAAAGAGGATCTAATTCATGTTATAAGGTATTGGGGTGATACTGTTTGGAACCTTACATAGAGCCCTGGAAAGATATAGACAGATCTGCAGTCACCACCATTCTTTTAACAACAGAAGATGAAATGACTAACTGTAGAATGGCAAACCTCTTTAACTGTTAGTAAAGTAAGAAAGAGAATGATTGCAAAAATGAAACTTAATAATACAAGAGTCAAGTGTTGGGAGGGACTTATTTTGTTTAAATGAATTGATGCAGTATGTATTGGAAATGTACTTGAAATGCGATGCTGTGTACAACTTTTTAATGGTAGGGGAAAATGAGGTATGTGATAGAAACTGACATTGATGCTTATAGTCACTTTAAAAAAAAAATTGGTATACATGTATTTATAATGTCAGTTTAGTATGTCATTTCTGTAATGACCTCTTATCATGGTCGATCAATAAAAAATACTACTACCACCTGCACTCCATTAAACTCTGTGACACCACTTATACGGTTACACTTCATTAGGAAGTTAGCCAAACCAGCTGACAAGCTGCAAAAGAACCTGAAAAATAAGCCACACAAATCCCAGACCCAGAAATCCCCCAGACATCTAGTTGCACTCACTACACACCATTCCCTCCTTGCTGCAATAACCATCCTAATGTATTATATTCAGTGAACAATGGGTAAGGGTGAAACACTCGGAAGCATACCCATCGAGGGGTTAATTAGGGCAAATAAGCCACTCGCCCTTTGGGCTCATGACTTTATTGCCCTAACTAACCCCTTCAATGTGTATATAGCCTTGTATACCACCCTTACCCACTATTTATATCTATATCTATATCTATATCTATATATATATATATATATATATATATATAAAATAGGCAGTTTAATATTACATCTCAAATTTTGAACTTTAAAAGCTTTGCAACTGTTCAACAGATTTGCATGAAATTTTGCATGCACGGTCTCCCAGGTAGATCGCTTGATGTGCCAAGCTGCATGTCGGTCAGATTAGCGGTTTTCGTGCCGCGCATAGTGGAAAAACATTAACATTTTCCTTTTTTCACAGTTTTGTTGTCATTGCACTGTAGCCAAATGGTTTGTAATTTTGGTCTGAAACTTTCAGGGTAGAAAGTGCTTGCCCCACATAGCATGCCTGTGCTGGTTTGATGAAAAAATATTAATTAATTCCAAAGTTATTACATTTTAAAATTTTGGTTCTGAGCATGCTCATGTCACTCTTTTGGAGAGAGGAATGGAACAAAAAAGGATTTTGCTCTGCTGAACAAGGATCATTTTTTTTGAGGGGACAATCCTTGTTTGCCAGAAAAAAAATCCTTTTTCGTGAGCCATCAGCTTGTTTTTGGTTTTTGCTCCTAAGAAAGTGTCATAACTTTGCCCAAGGATGTGTGTTACACACATGTAAGTGTGTTTCTTGCTCATCGGGAGCTGATCAGCTGTTTTCTGTGGTTTCCTAGCTTTGTATGCCCCTAGAACTTTTTTTTTTATCAGTTGTAATCCTTTTTCGGCACTCACTAACTTCCTTTTTCACCGTTGCTTTTTATTCATGGTGAAAAAGGAAATCAGCTACTCAAAAAGGATTCCCCTTTTCTGACTAGATGGCCTTTTGCCGAGATAGGCCCTGTCGGTAATCCTTGTTCACCAGTCGATTTCCCTTTTGTCATGACAAAAAGGATGGAAAACAAGGAATTTGGCTTGTGAAAAAGGATTACTGGCAGGGCCATCTGGTCGCAAAAGGGACATTTGGTGGGAAAAGGGGAAATCCTTTCTCGCCAGCCGATTTCCTTTTTCGTCATGGCAGAAAAGTATGGCGAAAAAGGAAATGGGATGGTAAGAAACTATTTTTGTTATGGCAGTCTTGTTGTGGAAAGTATTTTTGGACCATCTGATCCTGAAAAATAGAGGAATCTGCTCCTTTTTGCCCCCCCCCCGAATATTCCTGGTGTCTAGTGCCCCACCACCCTCAATCCTGATGTGTTTATTTTTTTTATTTTCCTTTTTTTTTGTGTGTATATATATATATATATATATATATATATATATATATATATCGTATTTATTTTTTTAATTGTTACAGACCCACATCCCTTTTTTGGTGGGGCGGGGGGCCTTACATGGTTCCTGGCTTTATCCCTGGTGTCCAGTGGTACCCCCACCCTCCAACATCCACTTTATTTCATTGGTGGCTAATGGTATTCCCCCACCTTCCATTTTCAGATTTTTCTACCTGGAAATAAGAAAACAGTCCCTCAGTGTCTTTTGTGATTTATTTATTTTTTTAACCTGTGAAAAAAATAAAAGTCCATCGTCAATCACACCCATACCCGCAACCGGACCTCCCACTGTGCTGTCACTTCCCCCTTGACCCTGCCACAGACCCACACTCACTGGAAGAGGTCCCATGTTTGAGACTGTCCCCTCCGATCGAAGATACGTCTTGCTGCGGGAACCGACGACTATAATCTGAGAAATCAAGGTAAATGTGCTTCAGTGTATTTCAATGGGGGTTTACCCTGTAAGCATAACTCAGCTGTTTTTCATGATTTTGGCCCCAAATTTTGAACATGGCCTTTTCAGGACCCCACCTCATGAACAATATGACTGACATTAGGCAACTCCTGCCGAAAAGGTGATTTTGTGGTTGGTTGGTGAAATCACCTTTCCAGTGGGATTTGCGTAATGACAGTCATATTGTTCATGAGGTGGGGTCCTGAAAATGCCATGTTAAAAATTTGGGGTCAAAATGTCGCAAAATGGCTGAGTTAGGATAGCTTGTTGCAATTGTGCCATGCAAGCTCGTAACTTTGTCAGTTTAAAATATTTTGACCCCAAATCATGTACATGGACTTGTTATTACCACACCAAATGTGTGTTATAACTGTCATTTTTCAAATCCTGGTGGAAATGGGTTTTTGCAGCTGCGGCTTGGAAACGGTGTTGCAGTTGTGCAGAATTATGTTTCGGCGTGAATTTTAATATTTTTTGTAGTGGGTACATCAGGTGATGTAATAACATGGCTATGTTTGCAATTCTAGCACTCTTGTGCTATAAATGGAAGTGCAGGTCCCAGAGGGCCCTACGCATCCACAGCTATGTACGTGTATGCATCTACGGAGGAATGTGAGCACAGGACCCTTCCATAGCTATGTAGATATATGCATCTATGAAGGAATAGGCCCAGAACTCCGACAAGCAAATTAGGATATTTATTTTATCTTTATTTATTTTCATAATTTGGATTTACAACCTTTGAGTCAGTGACTCATTTACAAAGGCATCTCGTCGCAGGGAGGGTAGACAACAATTGATGGTGAAGTACAACATTGGAGAATGATACAGGTGAGATACAATATACACAAAGCAATTCCAATAATACAATTGTACACAGAGGCTTGCAATTAGTTACGATTTAATCTGTCATACATATACATATTAAGGTACGCGCTAGAGGTTCTAGGGAGGGATACCTGGGGAGAGGGAAGGGGGACTAAGGGTGGGTTGTTGGGGGGGAGGCAGTCCATTGTCTGTTACAGAGGGCCAGGCGTACACTAGTTGAGGGCAGTCAGGGGCATTTACAGCTCCGAGTGTCAGTGAGGTGGTTTCGGAGAGCGATTTTGAAGGGGCCAATTTTGGGGATGCCTGTGATATGAGGGGGGAGGGAGTTGAACAAGGAGGAGGCTCTGTAGTGGAAGGCCCTTGGGCAAGAGAGGTCCTGGTTTTAGGTACCTGGAAGGTGGACTTGGCTGTGCTTCGGGTGGCGACCGACTGGGAGGCCAGTTTAAGCACACAGCGCCAGAGAGCCCTGGTAGCGATTTTTTGACCAGTATACAGGCGTGGTAGTGCAGGCGCTCATCAAAGATGAGTAGTTTCGAGGAGGAGGAGTAGAGCTGGCATGTTTGCGCTCTGCTGGGGGAGCCAGTCAGGAGCCTGCTGTCAGCAGCAGCATAGATGGGAAGCCCATAGTCAACCAATGACAGGATGAAGGAGGTGATAGCCAGCCGGAGGGCATTCTGAGGGAGGCAGTGTCAGTGGTGGTAGAGGAGTCCAATCTGGGTGTTTATGGCAGTGGGCAGGGTATTAAGATGGGAGTGGAAAGTGACAGCTGAGTCGAAGGTGATGCCCAGATATTTGTATGCAGACACCTGTTCAAGGGGGTGTAGAGTGCTAGGGAGAATGAGGAGGGGCATTTCTGGCGTTACTCTGGCGGTGGGCGAAACGCATAGATTTGGTCTTTTTGAGGTTCAGAACAAGATGGTATACTATCTCAAAAAGTAAGGAAATAAATTGCAAAAAATTTGTTAATGCATCAGTTAGGGTTAAAGCGACAAAAGTAGGGAAATGAGGCATTAGGGTTTCCAACCCTAATACCCCATTCCCCACCCTGCACAGGCCCACAGGCGGGGGGGGGGTCTGTCTTGGGGCTGTCAACCTTAACACTCACCCCATTCTATTACAAAAGAAGGTGACATGGGCACAGCATAGGAGAATGGGGTGAGCGTTAGGGCTGATGGCCCCATGGTAGCCAACCCCCCACCTGTGGGTTTGTGCAGGGCGGGGAATGGGGTGTTACGGCTGGAAACCCTAATGCCACATTTCCCTACTTTTGTCGCTTTAATTCTAACTGATGCTTTAACTAAGTTTTTTTGCAATGAATATCTATTATGATGTCATCAGCATTGTGAAAGCTGCTGTCTGATTGGTTCAGTATTCTACATAGCAGACCTACCCATCTTTTACTCTATATAATATATTTGGATGGGTACTGATAGTTTTGATCACAGTTGCTTATGCACGGAAAGGGCATACAAGGAAATAGCAGCTAAATACTTCTATGAGGAAGAAGTCCCATCCAAGTAATTATAAATATGTATTATAGTTAGGGTTACACAGCCACTTCTATGTTAAACCCCAGATTTAGCACTTTAATAAGTTTGCAACTG
The DNA here is from genome assembly GCA_016271365.2 of Neoceratodus forsteri. Lineage (NCBI taxonomy): Eukaryota > Metazoa > Chordata > Ceratodontiformes > Ceratodontidae > Neoceratodus > Neoceratodus forsteri. The sequence continues at coordinate 1,175,864,680 of CM057456.1, read as the reverse complement.
TTTGACCAATTTGCCTGAAATTTTTTATGCGTCGTCTGGTACCATAGATCTTTGGATCTGGCAAATTACAGTCCTGTCAGTGGTGCAGTTATGGAACAGTGGAGTGCCAAATGCTGTGGAATTTACCATTTAGGTGCAGATTCTTAGCTCGGGCATATGTCCAAAATGGTTTGGGGGTTTGGTCTGAAATTGTTAGGGTAGGTGGGATCTGGGTCACTGATGTCCTTTTGAAGGTTTGGTGAAAAAATAGTAATCCATTCAAAAGCTATTAAAGTTTCCCATTATACCTATGGAAAAAATTAGATGCCTGCGAAAGCACTTTTCACTTTAGTGAAAGTACTTTTTTTTTTTTTTTTTTTTTGCAAATGGGAAAGTAGTGTCATGCTTCTGCCATCTTGTTTTCAGTTAGCAATGGGGGGAAAAATGCTGTAATTCAAAAAATACTGCCCCTTGGTAAACACCAACAGTTGTGGTTACCTAATTGAGCCAGAGGAACATAATCCTGGTGTTAGATTTTTAAAATAATGTTTGGAAATATGTTTTTTCAATTTGGCCTTTGGAAGTGTTGCAAATTTGCAACACTTTTGCGACACTTTTGCAGATTGTGACACTTTCTCAAATGTGCCATGAAATTTGCAAAACTTTTGCAAAAACTTTCACAAAATTTATGAAACGTTCGCAAATTTGCAAAGCTACTTTAAAAAAAATTGCTGTTTCTTCGCCACTTCACTGCAAATAAACGGTTAGGACTTTTGGAATTAAATTTGCAGGGTAGAAAGGGCTTGCACAACAGATGTGCCTTTTGCTGGTTTGGTCATAACATTTACATTGGTTCTATGGTTATAACATTCTGACGTTTAGAAATTTCCCATAGGATAACATTGTGGCGGTCATGGTACCTTTCGGTGGCCATATCTCAAAAATGATTTGAGATACAGATTTTTTGCTAAATGCAGGTTAGTACACCTCTAGGTATATGCAGGTTGCCAGGCCATGATTACAACTGTGGTAGAATATTTTCCAGTGTTCCTATGGTTACTGTGATATTGCACCATTTGCAGCACAAGGGTTACTTGGAATATCTCTAGGCCTGTGCTGTGTCTCTACACTTATGGGTAGATGGGAGTGCAAGGCCCCACACATGGATACCATTATGCAGTAATGGGGGAGCAGGGCCCTCCATTATGCAGTAGTGGAAGCCCAGGGCCCAGAGGGTGATGAGGGTTCATTACAATGTCGCTACTTTTATGGATAGATGGGCCCTGTGCTCCCAAAATTGGATACCATTATGGAATGATGGGAGCGCTCCCACAGGGAGATGAGGGTTAATTACAATGTCTCTACACTTATGGTTAGATAGGAGCACAGGGCCCTCCCACATGAAAATCAGAGACAATTACAGTATGCATGCATGAGCCCTATGTTCCCACAACACACTATAGACTGATGGGAGTACAAGGCCCAGAGGGCCTTGCGCTTCCACAACTACATACTGGTAAGATTACACTTTCTCAAAAGTATTTTGTTTATTTTATGTTGTGGATTACAGATACCTTTGAGCCAGGGGCTCTTTTACAGAGGTTCCACTTCAAAGCAAATACAAAACAGTAAAAATACATTAACATTGAAGAGAGAAAATAATCGCTGAGTAGTTGAAGTACTATAGAAACATATGAATATAAATATGGTACATAAATAAAAATATATGTAAGAAAGCTGGGAGTCCTGAGGCAGCCAGGAAATGACTTTGTCAGTATAATATAAGAAGAAAAAGGGAAGTGAGGAAAGAAGCATGAGAGAAAAAAAGGAGGAGAGGGATGGTTGAGCCAGTGGGGTGGCAAGGGGTTGTGGTAAGGAGAGAATGAGGAGGGGTACTGAAGGGAGGGTGAGGCAGTGGAGGAGAAGGGAGTAGAAAGGAGGTAGTGTATAACGTAGGCGAATATAGTTAGACAGGTTAGCAGGGAGTAAACAAAATCCTAAGAGATGGGGGAGTGGGAGGGGTTGAAGAGAGGGTGGGAGAGGTTGGAAAAAGGGTTGGATGAAGTGAGGTTGAGGGTACGCTAGATTAAGAAGGGCAGTCACAGCTACTTAGTGCAGTGAGGTGTTGGCGAAGCTTGTACTTAAAGAGGGCGAGCTTGGTTTCATACAGGATGTCCACAGGGAGGTCAAGTAAGGAACTTATTGCAAAAAAAAACTCTGTTAATGCATCAGTTAGGGTTCCTATTACAGTGACAAAAGTATGGAAATTCAGTGTTAGGGTTGCCAACCACCACCCCATCCCTCCCCACCAAGAGGCTTTGGGGTGTGCCTTGGGGTCGTCAGACCTAACTCTCACCCCATTTTCCTATACTATACTGTACCATCTCAGCTTCCTTACACGTGGAGTGGGGTGAGAGTTGGGTCCGATGCCCCCAAGGCACACACCCCAATGCCTGTTGGTGTGTGGAAAGTGGGTTTGGGTGGTAGGGTTGTGGTAACCCTAACATCGAATTTCCATACTTTTTCTCACTGTAATGGGAACCCGAACTGATGCATTAACTGAGTTTTTTGCAAATATATATATATATTATACTGGTGCGGTAGCATCAATATAGTTAAGGTTGAGTAAGCAATTTAATGTCAAACCCCAAATTTTGCACTTTAATAACTGTGCCACCGTACGATGGATTTGCCTGAAATTTTACATGCTTGGTCTGGTGCCATAGATATCTGGATCTGGTAAGTTGCATTACGGTCGGATAAGCGATTGTGGAGCTGCAGAATGCCAAAAAAACGCAAACAAAAAAAGACTTCTTGCACGTTTCTTTGCTTGCACCTACAGCCCGCTCAATTTGTCTGTTTGGTATGAAAGCTTCAGGGAAGATGCAGACTGGGTCAATGATGTGCCTTTCGAAGATTTGGTGAAAAAATATTAAACCGTTCAAAAGTTATTCAAAAAACAAGTTTCCCATTATAGTCAATGGGAAAAAATATGTGTCTCTCGAAAGCTGCTGCCAGTACATTTTACTTTTACAAATGGCCCTTTTACTTTTATGTGGTGGCCATCTTGTTTACAGTTAGCGAGAGAGAAAAATGCCTGGCGTTTAGAATTGGGACCCCCTAGGTAAACACTGACTGTTGTGTTTACTTAGTCGGGTCCTGAGTATACTAACCCTGTCTTTTTTGAAGTAACACCCCCAGAAATGCCATTTTGAAAACTGGCGCTGATGCCTAATTGTGAAAACTGACCTGACACTTTCAAATCACAAGAAAGTGTCATGCTGTTTGTGAAACTGTCACAATTTGCAAAAGTACCTTGTCCAAAACCTGCAGATGTTTGCCATCCCCCCTGCAACAAAACGGTTGGGGCTTTTGGGCTGAAATTTGCAGGGTGGCAATCACTGGTCCCACAGATGTGCCTTTTGGCAGTTTGGTACCAAAACATTCACTTGGCCCAAAGTTACAGTGTTCCAAATATGAGAAATTTCCCATAGGATAACATTACGGCACCCGTGACACCTTTTTGCGCCCATATCTCGAAAATGAAGCAAGATACATTTTTTTGCTACCTGCAGCTTAGATCACCTTTAGGGAAGGTGAGCTAAGCTGCAGAAACAAGTTTGGAATTCATAGATTACATCAGCAGTGTAATTTCTTTCTTACTTAATATGGTTACAGAGATATTGGCAAAAACGTGTTCCAAGGGTGCTTTTTGGTGCCCGTATCTTGTAAACGATGCAAGATATGGATTTCGTCATGGAGATTACGCTGTCATGATTACAATGGCACTTGAATTTTTTTTCATAGCTGCTACAGTTGCTGAGATATTGGCAAATTAGTGTTACAAGTGTTCCTTACCCTGTAGGGCTATGGTATGGTTCTATAGTTACGTGTAAATGGCGGCCCTGTGCTCCCACATACGCATACCAATACTCAAAAAAATGGGCAATCATCAACAGTCATCGGGGTGTGCGTTGGGCTTGTCGGGCCTAACTCTTACCCCATTCTCCTTTCCTGCATCACCTCAGCTTGTTTACACGTGGGATGGGGTGAGAATCAGGCCAACTGTGCTGTACTATCAGCCCTAATTGATGCATTAATGGAGCTTTTCGCAATGATATATAGTGGCGCGGTAGCACAAGTAAGCAATAAGACATGAGGGGGTGTGCATTGGAGCATTTCTAATGCATGGTCAAGGCGTAATAAGGCATGAGGCCGCGGGCGAGTGCGTTAGTCCTGACCGCATTAGAAATGCTCACGCAACCGCAAGTGTCTTATTGCACTTATAAAATGGGTAACTGTATCACATGTTTATAAAAATAGTCTCATACATTTTTTTTACATTTAAATAGGTTTATTTAATAAATATCCTTCCACTGCATAAAGTAGTTCATAGATGTGCATGTGAGAGGGGAAAAAATAAATAATTATAAGATATTTAAGTAGGTAATAGGTAGTTTTAACAGTCTTTTGCGATGCCTGGAAATGTCAGTTCATCAGGGTTCATTATGATGAGCTGCTTGGAGAGTTCTCAGTTGGCTGAATAGGTGCTGGAGGACTGGAATGCATAGCTATAGTGAGAGAGAGAGAGAGAGAAATGGAGCACTTAGAAATCAGTGAAAAACATAGACAACAGTAGAGCAGTAATGTTGTAAGATTTACTTACTTGCTTCATGGTTAATGAAGTTTATTGTGCCATTAAATGTGCAGTTTATCAGGTTGAAAGCTCCGTGTGTATTACTAGAAGATTGGACGGCAGGTGGCACTGTGAATGTAGGCTGCTTTGTGATGTCTGCATTTCCGGTAACAGGAGAGGGAATTTCTTTATGTTCCTCATTTTTTGGTGCAAGTATCCTGCTCCAACATTTTCGGTCGTCTGTTGATGGGGCGCAGTACGATCGCAGGCTAGCATCGCTTCTGTGTCCCGTAATGGACATAATTTCCCTGTTTTCGAGCCCCGCATCTGACATTAACTGAATGGCAGTAGCTCTTACGCTATGGTTAGAGTAGCGGTTCGCCAGTGCGGCTTCCTTACAAATTTGTGCCATCATCGTGGATAAGAAGTTTACCCCCATCGGTTCTTTTGTATACCGGGTCATACTTGTATTCAAGAAATGTTGGGGCAAACGTTTTGGGTGGCAGTAGAAAGAAGGAGCATCAGGAGGCAGTTTTTCGATATATTTTCAGAGGCTGGAGACAGGGCAGAGAGGAGATCCCGGAATTTCGTACATACACCCACGATATGTTTCTTTGCTGATTTCATTGGGGTTGCAGTGGTTTTTTGTATGCTCGTTGTATGACAACGTGGCATACTCGAGTCCGGGTTCATCTTTCTTTATAACTATGCTGTCTGCTTTCATTTGTTGCAGTCCCTCTCTACCGTGCCTGGCCATATAGAGCTGGATGTCCAGCCAGACTTTGCGAACCAGCCCAGGCGCGGTGTTTGGCGCGAGGACTGATGAATTCCTTATTAAGTCAAGGTCTGTTTTAGTGATGGCACCATGGTGTTTGGATGTGTCTTTTTGATTTTTCCTATAACGTTTCATTATTGCCACAAATACTGTGTTGCTTGATTTAAATAGAGGGTCGCTGATACTATTAATATTTCGGCTAACTGCTAGTGAGTTTAAGAGTCTGTTTAAAGCCGCGCGGATGCTGGAGAAACTACTGAGGGCATACTCTGAACCCGTGGAAGTACGTACCTCAGCATAAAAACATCTGAAAATGTTATTTAAATCTTCTGCAGGGGTTGCCTTCCAATCTAGAGCAATATTTCTGGCAGATATCCAGTCATTTAACACTTTGAGAGCCCAGGCTGTAGTTTTTACAGTGTTACTTTCATTTATGCCCTCTTGTATGCTGTCTATTTCTGTTGCTGACAGGTTGGCATATCTTTTACTCACTGTATTTGTAAGTTCAGTCAGTTCTGCTATTGGCTGGTTTTCAGAGTCTTGTTCTGCTGAAAAGCTGTTTTCCATTTCTTTGGTTAAGTTTACATTAAAGTTCACTGAAAGATTGGTGTTCATGGCTAGTGAGATGACAGAAGTCAGCTGAGGTAAAAAATGACTGCTATTTGAAATGTCAACATTCCAAATATGTATTTATATGAATAGGGACTTATTGTCTACCTAGTGCCCTGCTCTTGTTTTTACCTGTGCATTAGATGGATCTAATGCACAGGTAATGACCAATCAAATGTCCCTATTTTTTTCTTTCATTTTATAACTATAGTTAGGGTCCAGCAGGAGTTTCTATGTTAAACCTCAAATTGTGCACGTTAATAACTTTGCAACCGTTCAATGGATTTGCACAGAATTTTGCATGCACGGTTTCCTGGGGTAGATCTCTTGACATGCCAGTTTTTGTTTCATTCGGATGTGCAGATTCTGAGATCCAGATAGTGCAAAAACCTGAAAATTTGCCCATTTTTGCATTTTGTTCCTCATTGCGCTGCGCACAAATGGTGTTGAATTTTGGTCTGAAAATGTTATGGTAGAAATAGCTTGGGTCTAGAACAGGCCAGTATTTATTTGGTGAAAAAGTATTAATCTGTTGAAAAATTGTAGCATTTTTAAGGTTCCATTATTTTTTCTAATGGGATTTTTATTTTTCAGGATAACTGCACGGTATGAGCAAGGATCTTTGTTCGTGAGGGTCCAGTCCTTGTTAGCAAGTGGCCAATCCTTGGTCGCCAGAATAAATTTATTGTTTGTGAGCCGCCATCTTGTTTTTTCATTTTGCCCCACAAAAACTGTCATAATTCTACCCAAGGATGTCTGTTTGCCACATTTAAGTAGGATTTTGCTCATCTGGTGTTGATTAGCTGTGCTTTGTGCTTTCCGACGTTTGTATGCCCCTGTAAACTTTTTTTTAATAGTTTTAAATCCTTGTTCGTCACTCAGTAAATTCCTTGTTCATCAGTAGCGAATAAAGAAATCAGCTGACGAACAAGGGTTCCTGGTCTGGCCATCTGGTCTGAAATTTTGTCGACCAGATGGCCAGACCAGGAATTCTAGTCCATCAACCAATTTTCTTGTTCGCATGATGAACAAAGACTCGCGAACAAGGAATTATTCTGGCGAACTAGGATTCCCAGTCTGGTCATCTGGTCATAAAAATTTCAGACCAGATGGCCAGGCCAGGAGTCCTTGTTCATCAGCCGATTTCCTTATTCGCCACTGGTGAATCGGGATGGGGAACAAGGAAGTACGGTGGCAAACAAGGCCAAAAAAAGATCCTTTCTGGTATATATTTATTATATATTTTTATTTCTGTTGACGTGATCCCCCCCTCCCCAGAACTGGAAAAATCCATGTTGTCTAGTTGCACCTCCCCCACCCTGTGTTATGTTTTGTTTTTGTTTTTTATATTTGTATCCCCACCTTTTCTGGGGGGGGGGTCCCAATGGTCCCATTGTTATTCTCTGGTGTCTAGTGGTACCCCTCACCCTCCAGCATCCCAGTAATCATTGATGGCAGTGGCATCCCCAACCCCGTTTACCTGAAATTAAAAAAACATGTCCCTCATTGTCTTTTGCTCGTTTGTAACCTGGGGAAACAAAAATTGTCCATTGCCAATCACAACCGTACACCCACCCAGCTACCCACTGTGCACCCACCTCCCGACAGCCCCCCCATGACGTCCCCACAGACCCTCACTTACCTCCAGAGGTCCCAGGTTCGAGAGCTGCTCCACCGATTGAAGGCACGTCTTGCTGCTGGAACCGGTGACTACAATATGAACTATGGTAAATACGCTTCAGTGTATTTCAATTGGGAGGTTTCAACTTATAGCTGTAACTCAGACGTTTTAAGTGATTTTGGTGCCAAATTTTCAGCATGGCCTTTTGATGACCTCACCTCATGAACAGTGTGACTGTCATTAGGCAACTCATGCCAGAAAAGTGGTTTTGCGGTCCGTTGGCAAAATCACCTTTCTGGCAGAATTTGTGTAATGAGCCATATTGTTCATGAGGCGGGGTCATAAGAAGGCTATGTTGAACATTTGTGGTCAAAATTTCAAAAAATGGCTGCGTTATGGCTATCCGTCGCAATCTCGCAACACACACTCATAACTTTGGGCATTTTCAATATTTTTAACCCATATTTTCAACATAGTCTTCTTATTACCCCACCTCATGTATGTCACAGCTGTCATTTTTTAAATCCTGTCCAAAATGTGTTTTCGCACCTGTGGGATAGAATGGCGTTACGGTTGCACAGAATTACGTTTCGGTGGGGATTTGAACATTTTCTGTACTGGGTACGTGCGATGATATAATAAGAAAGCTATGTTGACAATTTGGGGTCAAAATGATTAAAAATCGCATAGCTATGACTATTTATCGCAATTTCACTTTGCCTGCTTGTAACTTTGGAAATTGTAAATATTTTGAGCCCAGATTTTCAATGGCTTGTTATTACACCAGCTCATGTATGGCACAGCTGTCATTTTTCAAATCCTGTCCAAAATGTGTAAATGCACCTGCCCTGTGGATTGGCGTTTCGCTTGCGCAGAGTTACGTTTTGGCGGGGATTGAAAAAGTTTCTGCACCGAGAACATGAGGTGGGGTAATGACATGGGTATGGTGACAATTTGTTGAGTGCTGTGCCATAACTGGAAGCACAGGGGCTTGAGATCCCTGTGCTTCCACAGCTACATACATATACGCATCTATGGAGGGATGGAGGGATGGGTGTGCAGGGTCCAAAGGACCCTGAGCTCCCACCATAAAATAAGGGTACTGTTGTATTATCTCAGTGGAGATTCCCACAGTAAAATAAGGATACTGTTATACTATCCCAGTGGAGGGATGGAGTACAGGGTCCAAAGAACCCTACACTCCCACCGTAAAATAAGGATACTATTATACTATCTCAGTGGTTCGGACCCTGTGCTCCCTTCGTGAAAAAAGGATACTATTATGATAGCTCAAAAAGTAATGTAATAAATTGCAAAAAAACTTTGTTGCTGCATCAGTTAGGGTTAAAGTGACAAAAACAGGGAAATGTGGTGTTAGAATTTCCAGTCCTAACACCCCATTCCCTACCCTGCACATACTCACAGGCAGGGAGGGGGATGATGTGTCTCGGGGGCCGTGAACCCTAACGTTTACCCCATTCAGCTATGCTGTACCCATATCACCTAATTTTGTACTGGAATGGGGTGAGTGTTAGAGTTCATGGCCCCCAAGACAGACCCTCCCCCTGTGTGTGGGGGATATATGATGGTCTGCATTTAATATGCCATTTATTTCCATGAGTGAGGTGGGGCGGGACCATACCTCATGGGTGACAAAGCTACAAGTGAATTATGAAAGCCCTACCCCCTCCCAAATGGATATTAATGGCATATTTGAACACACAGACTAAAGCACCTCAGTATGTACACCCTAGAACAGAGAAGGGAGATGTGGTAGAGACCTTTAAATACTTCACAGGGGCAAATAAGGTACAGGAGGGGAATATTTTTCAGAAGAAAAGGTGCTCAAGAACAAGGGGACATTATATAAAGCTGGAGGGGGGTAGATTCAGAAGGGATGTGAGGAAGTACCTTTTTGCAGAAAGAGTGGTGGATTCCTTGAACAGCTTTCTAGTGGAGGAGGTGGTGGTGGTGAAAACAGTGGTGGGGTACAAGAATGCATGGGATAAGCACATGGGAATCATAATGTAAAGGAATGGTGGGGAGCGAGAAAGAGCTGTAGATCAGGCACGGTCTGCAGTTATTATAGTGTAGGTAGATAGAAATGGGTAGATTGGATGGGCAAAGCAGTCCTTATCTGCTATCAAAGTATGTGATCTTCAAGGATATCTCTTTCATTAGACCACACCTATGGAACTATAACCCCTAGGCCAACAGTTCTTAGACTTTGTCACAGTGAGCCTCCCCAAATCCATGGAAAAGATTTTGAGCCTCCCCCAAAAACTGAAATAATCTTGGGCTTCCCCCCCAAAAAAAATAACATACTGTACTTTGCGAGTACACCGTAAATAAATTGAAACCCCTTTGAGTACTGGACTCACATTCAGTTCTTTGTCTTATACTGATATGGAACATTTGAAAAAGAGCTCCTGTGCTCAAAGGTGTTATCTGAATAGCAAATAAATAAAATAAAAAATATTATTATTCAGCTTATTGTACCCCCACAGGCCAGCCTACTTGCTCCACTATTTTCATTCTTGAACCATTGTCACCCCTTTTTGCAGTACATTCATGGGTCAGACAACTTTCTCTGTTTCCTCTCTATACGAATTAACCTTCCTACATACTTTGCCTCTCCCCCTCCTTCCCTGCTCCTAAGCAACTTCTCTGGGGTTACTTTGCTCCTTGCTGCCATTGCTCTTAGCAATTATATGCTCAATCCTTGTGTTTGGGCTGTTCTGCCATCAGGCTACAAATTGATCAATTACCACCTCTCATTATTAGTTTATTGTTCATATTTGTTTGCACTATTGTTCATTGTGTATTTCTTGATTGTTTTGCAGTTACCTTTTGAAATGTATTCACTACCTACCCTTCCCCAGGTTCACCTGAAATGAGCCTTGGCTCATTCACCTTCCCCTTGTCACCTATTAGTAAATAAATATATAAAATTCACCTACTGTTATCATCCTCTTTCAGTTTGCTTAATCTCTTCACATAAAATGCATAAAACTCAAAATTTAAATAGAGTACTTTTTCAGACTTGCTTGAGCCTCCCCTGCAACAGGTTGGGGCCTCCCCAGGGAGGCTGGCCTCACCATTTGAGAACCCCTGCCCTAGGCACTAGGATCACAAGGAAATCTTTTTGCTGGCTCTGAAAGGGCTGCTTAGGCTTGAAGCCTGCCTTGTGCATGGACTTAACTGATTTCCGGGCCTGCCCGGTGTCCTAAAGACCCATGATAATGTCCCTGGTATCGCTTCCAAAGAGGACAGATCCTTGGAAGTGGGCATCCTGTATGGCCGCCTGAACATCCTGGGAGAGCCCAGAAATACGGAGCCAAACATGGTGCCTGAGACAGACTGCTGTTGCTGCAGAGCGAGCCAGGGCATCTACAGATTCGTAGGTTGCCCTCGGTGCATGTCTACAAGAGAGCTTAGACAGCTTCAGGGCCTTGGTGAGCTCCGACTTAAGGTCTGAGTCCTCCACCATTTGCAGCCTGGCCTCAAGCTGAGCCATGGTAGCTTTTTGGTATGAAATCATATGTATTACATAGTTCAAGGAATGTAAGGCACATGTGGAGGAGGAGCAGATCTTACAGTCAAACTTATCTAACTGTCTTGACTCCTTGTCAGGAGGGGAGGTACTCATATGTTTAGGTTTGGCAGTACAGTCATGTGCTTCAGCAATCATGATGGAGTCTGCCTTTGGGTGAGAGCATAGATAAGGAGTGCTGTCAGGAGAATGGTAGGCCCGATCTGCCTTCTTAGGGACTGCCAGAATGGAGTGAAGCATCTGTCAGATAGTAGAGGTAAGATCCTCATGGGGCTTCGTCCACAGGGGGATCGGAATGGGTGATGTCTCTGCTAAGTCTAAGTGCCCTGCTGGGCGCTTGCATTTCAGGTCTTGTTCCTTTGCATTCCAACTGTTAGCTTGTTGGAGGATGCGGAGGAGCTTGGTGAAGGAGGGTCTTCGGGAGGAGACTTGGGAGACTCCTTACCCTTGGACACCTTGGCTTCTGAAAGGTTTCCAGAGGACGAGTCTGAGGAGTCAGTCTCAGAGTCCGAGGATCCCCCCCCCCCGGTCAGAGGTCTTAGGCTCGGTCAGAGTGACCTCTGGAGTAGTGCCCCCAGAAATGTGCACTGTGGTAGAATGGCCTGACCTATGTGAACCCGCAGGAGACAAGGAGCGTGGGGTAGGGGTCGCCACCGGGCCAGCATTCTCTTGTTTAAATCCGTCACCAACTCGGATCTGGCCTCCTGCCACCAGGTCTGGAACATGGCCTGGAAGTCCGGCTGAGGTTGAGGTGGATGCCGGAAGTAATGGTAATCTGCCCATGGATAATGAGGGGGAGGGTAACCCGGAGTCTGATAAGGGAGGCCATAGCCCGGCGCTTGATATCCAGGGTAAAAGCCATGGGTAAAAGGAGCTGACATCGGGCCTGATTGTGGGTAGCCTGGCATCGGCAGGCCCGAGTAATGTGGATAGCTTGAGTGCGGACCATGGGAAATACCCTGATGGTCCAAGGGGTTCCCCGGGGGACTCAAAGGAGGCAGAACAGAGGGACCTGGCATTATCTGGCATCAGGAAGCCTGGCATCTGGTTTTCAGGCATTGGGAAATATGACATCAGACTCTGGGCCTGATGGAGGCTCCAATGGGAGGTGGCCCAAGGAGTCTTATGGGGCACCTGAGGTCAGAGGCCCGGAGCCTGGTGGAGGGGCCCCTGGTTGCCTGGTAGAGGGGTCCCTGGTGTCAGGGCTAAGGGAGGGCCCGATGGGATAGGATGATCCCTGCGAGATGGTGGAGGAACCGACTCCATCGTAAGAGTCCCAGGAGTGTTATCCATGGGTTCCTGGAGGGTGACCTGCGTTGGAGTGGGTGAAGAAATTGCCACATCCAGGGGACCAACTTCCTCCTCCATCCTGGGTAGAGGATTGGGCACAGCAGGTTCCACCATCAAACGTGGAGGGGAATGCTCCCTGTCAGGGGAAACCTGATGGGAGGGCTGACCTTGGGAGGTCAGTGAACTCATTTGGACATAGGGTGTGTCGGCGTCAGCTCTCTACCGGCGAGCTTCAGTCAGGTGGATGCCAGAGTCTCCTGCATCCGACTTATCGGTCGGTGGAGAATGAGCAGAGTGGGTCTGGGTGGAGCCCCCGACTGGTTTATTGGCCGATGTTGGGCAGGTTCCCTCTGGGCAAGAACCCAACTTAATCGACGACCGGGTGGGCTCCAGAAGAACCGGGGTCCGGTTTGCCACTGGTGACCGGGTATCCACCGGCGGTCCCGGCAGGCAATTTACCGGTCGAGGATCCTGTCCTGGAGCCCATTTTAATGGGCTTAAGAGAAGCGGCGGTACCTGAAGAAGCAGACAACGAGGCCTGGACGATCACCAGGGGAGGTGGCCGAGGAGCGGTCTTGTCATCAGGCTTGAGCCCTGCGGCCTTACGGGTAGAGGGCTGCACTCAGTCCTCCAGGCGCGCCCACTCCCGGCGCTTCTCTTTGTCTTTTCTCTTCTTTTTAATCTCCGAAGAAGGGGAAGAAGTAGAGTCCCTCAGCTTCTGCATCTCTTGCTCTAAGATGGCCATCTTGGACTTCAAAAGATGGGCTTCTAGGGCCTGCTGCCTGTGTTTGCGTGTGGCCTGATTGAAGGGCTTGCAATCCGGGCAGGCCTCAATGTCGTGGGCCGGGCCCAGGCAGAAAAGGCAGAGCTTATTGTTGTCTTTGTGAGGGATCTGCGAGGCACACTACTTCTTAGTTTTCAGAGGATTGGATGGAGAAGACATAAAACTAAAGAAGAACAAACTATTATCAACAGAAAATAAAGAAATACTTATCAAAATGGTGATCAACTGGAGCAGCGTTCACCACGAGGTCCCTTACGCAGATCGACAGGAAAGAACTGGAAGGTGGGTGCGGGGACCACCCACTTACAGGATCACACTGACATCAGTCACATGCCGTCGGGTGAGCAGTCCCCCACCAGACACTGCTAGAAAAAGCTTGTCATGCGATCCTGATGCCAGAGTGTGCAGTCCTACATGTTATGACCTACTGCAGGAACCCTCTTGAAGTAAGATCAAATGGTTCTAGTAGCTTCACCAGTAAAGAAGGTGCTTCAGTGGTGGATGGAACCCAACAATTTGGTAAAGGAGGTTCCTTTTCTTATCCCTTCCCCTCATGAGATCCTCACCACATACACTTTGGAGATGATCTGGGAGGCACATCTGGGGCCTCACCTGGCCCAAGGTGCATGGACTGCGGTGGAGAGTTCCCTGCACATAAACATCCTAGAGATGAGGGCCATTCTGTTTGGACTGCAAGCCTTCCAGAATCACCTGTCCCCGGGGCCTGTGCTGGTACAGATGGACAACATTAGCATAGCGCACTACATAGACAAGCAAGGGGGCATTTATACCCCCTGTGCATGGAGTCAATGAGGGTTTGGTAATGGGCTCTAGAACATGGTCTAGAACTGTTGGCAGTCCAAGTTCCAGGTACCCAGAATGTCCTGGCAGACAAGCTAAGCAGGTTGCAGTCCAGAATGCATGAGTGGAAGCTGCTGACTTCAGTGGCAGAAGACCTGTTCTACAGGTGGGGTCATACAGAGTTGGACCTTGATGTGTCCCCACTTAACGTAAAACTGCCACAATTCTGCTCACTTGCTCCTGGGCCTGGAAAGGGAGATTCCTTTACACCTTCGCTCCCTTCCCTCTAATTCAGAGGATGCTGATCAAGCTTCAGATTGAAAGAACGACTGATACTCGTTGCTCTCTTATGGCCTTATCAGATCTGGTTCCCCTTTCTGTATCAGTTAGCAGTGGAACCTCCAGTACGCCTAATCCTAAGCAAAGGCTTGCTATCACAGGAGCAGGGCACCCTGGTTCATCCGGACCTCAAGTCCCTCCATCTTCATGCATGGCTGCTGAAAACATAGCCATGGCTAGATTAGGGGTATCCCAAAAAGTGGCTGACATCCTGGTGGCTGCTAGGAAACCCTCCACCAGGGCCATTTATTCCATGAAGTGGAAGCGTTTTGCTCTATTGGTGGCTTCCCATCATCTGGATCCCTTCAGTTGTCCAGTCAATCCGATTCTGGAGTACTTGCTGTCCCTTTCTGATGCTGGACTGCAATACTATCCCATTAAAGTGCGCCTGGCTGCCATTTCAGCCTTCCATGTGCCTATTGATGGCCGTATGGGTGCACAACTGGAGGTGTCCCGTATGCTTTCGAGAGGCATTCTACACTTGAAGCCTCCCATCTGCAATCCAGTCCTGGCTTAGGACTTGAATTTTGTTGTAGAGAAACTTACTTTGGCTCCTTTTGAACCAGTCGCGACTAGCGAGCTACACTTTCTGTCATGGAAGGCATTATTTGTAGTTGCTATTACTTCTGCTTGAAGGATCTCCAAGCTTCTATGTGTGAGCCAATTTGATTTTCCATAAAGGCAGGGTGTCTTAGTGTGCCAACCCTAAGTTTGTGCTAAAGGTGGTGTCTGAGTTTACCCTGAATCAAACCACCCGCCCGCCTGTTTATTTTCCGGAGCATGTCAATCCAGAGGTAGCATTGCTCCATACTCTAGATGTACATAGAATACTCAGATATTATGTTTACCACACAATGGACTACTGGAAGTCCTCACAGTTTTTTGTTGCCTTCTCCCCTGGGAAAGAGGACGTACCAGTTTCTAAACAGTGCCTGTCCAAATGCTGAGCCAACTGTATTACTTTTTGTTATAGGAAGTACGGTAAGGAACTTCCTGGCATAGTGTATTGCCATTCAGCCAGAGGCATGGCCACTTCTGTTGCCTGTTTTAGGAATGTGTCAGCAGCAGAAATTTGTGCTGCTGCAACTTGGAGTACTGTCCGCACTTTAACTAAACACTACAGTCTGGAGATTGCCTCTAGAAGTCAAATCAAACTTTATTTCTTCAGCACCTAATCCCAGAGGCTCTGGGTGCTTTACACAGAGGTGCAAAATGGGAACACAAACAGTTAAACACTTTAAAATCAAAGTCTATCGATCATGATCAAACATAATTAAAAAACATTCAGACTGTTTCTTAAAACCTTATCCTACATAGATTAAAACTAGTTGACATTGAACGCCAGATTAAAAGATGAGCTTTCAGGTCCCGCTTGAACACTTCAACAGAGGAAGCCTCCCTTAGAGCTCTTGGTAGAGAGTTCCATAAAACTGGTCCAGCCACTTCAAAGGTGCAGTCCACAGAGGTCTTCGGCCACACCCTTGGGGCCATAAGGAGGCCCTCCTGGGAAAACTGGAGTGAGCGCACTGGGCAGACAGGTGTCAGGAGGTCAGACAGGTAACCAGGACCTGAGCCATATAGAGCTTTATAGGTGAGCAAGCCCACCTTGGAGGCAGTCCTCCACCTCACCAGCAGCCAGTGCAGTTCGCGCAAAATTGGGGTTATATGATCGGACATCAAAAAGCCTGTCAACAACCTGGCTGCAGCATTCTGCATCAACTGCAGCCGGTGGAGGTTACCTCCACAGACCCCGAAGTATAGAGTGTTATAGTAAGAGCAGGCTTTGGGCTGGCTGTGCTTCAAGGCCTCCATTCCTCAGCCTGTAGCCTCCAGTCACATAGACTGTCTGTCAGTACTGCTTACTCGTTCCATAGGTGTGGCCTGATGAAAGAGATATCCTCAAAGAAGATAGTAGTTACGTAAGAACGTACTGTAACAGTAGATGTTCAAGAGAATCTATCATCAGGCCATGCCATCCCATCCTCCGTCCGACCTGGACTCAGAGCTTCTCAGTTCCTGTCTCTTTCTCTCCAGGATGGTGTGCCTACTGTATTCCACCTTGCCTACTGGTGGAAACCTCTAGCTGTCCCTTGGTTCCCCAGGAGGAGGTCCTCCACATATTGACTCCAGCGATAACTGAGAAGGGCACAGGGCCACCCATGTTTATATAGTGAGGATGTTGATGTATGCCATCGTTGTAGGTAGCCCCTAGAAAATTGCAAGCAAAAAAGTTTCCCTTTGGTCCTAGAGCTTGACAGCTATAGTTCCAAAGGTGTGGCCTGGTGAAAGAGATTCTCTCGAAGATCTACTGTTACAGTAAGTTCTTACGTAACTATACTTTTCTATGTTTATATGTTTTCACAGCTTGCCCCTCCACACTTAGGTTTAGCATTTTGGATTCCCTATCTAAAAGTAATGCACCATCCTCCCTCGCAAACTGTGCTTGGTAAGTCCATCACCCCCCAAATGTATACAGCTTAGTTGGCAAACCTGTGTGATTCTGCAGCATTTGTTCTCTGAAGCAAGCAGTGAGTGAGTGGCAAGCAAATGAAGAGAGACCTGAAAGCGAGTGGAGAGCTACTGTGGAGAGAGAGTGAGAGCAAGCATCACATACGGCAGTTCTTCAGCCAGTGGTGGGTTCTGTCTCCTGTGAGCAGTTTGCATGCCAGCCTGACAGATTATAGGGGAAGTTTTAATTGCAGGCACTGGGTGGTGGGAGGTGAAAAAATTAAGATAATAGTGCCAGATTAATGCACCACTAAAGTTATTAATCATCATCTAATAAAGAATTTATCTGGGCTGCGGTAAAGTGGGGAAACAAGGTGGTGGCGGCATAAAAGCAGGCGCGCGATGGACTGTAATTCAGGGCATTCATTATGGGATTGACCAGGAGGGGGTGTCAGTCAGGTTGATTGACATTTCTGGTCACAGGATGACGTAGGCAAATGAAAAATAAACTGTGTTATCAGTGGTGGATCCAGAAATTTACAGAAGGGCGAGTGCACTTGGCCTGGAAAAGCAACTTTGTCCTGGTGGGGGGGGTTCTGGGGGCATGCCCCCCCAGGAACTTTTCAAAATGTAATGTGTGAAATAGTGCATTTTGGCACATTTTAGGAGCAAAGTATTGATTACCCTCTCAAAAAAAATCTCCTAGTTCCCTTTCCATCACAGAGCATCTGCAAACAGTAATGGCTGTCTCACAGGGATATATTGATTACTGCTCCAGACAGAAACGTCTTGCAGTACAGTAGGTGGAACTGATGGCTTGTGATCCTACTAGCTTTAAGGGGCTTTCTATTTCCTTTATACCTGCCCTAACCATGGTCTGCTATACAGTGGTGTAGTGCTAAATTTAGAAGTGAGGGTCTCCATGAATCACATTCCCCCCACCCCGGCCGGGTGTCTGGGGGCCACCTAGGACCCCAGAAGCTGTTAGGGTTTAGATGCATTCAGGTGCATTTTGAGGGTCATTCTGACATTATTTGGCTACTTTTAAAGCCTTCTTTGACTTGTTACAAACAACCAATATCACTGTCAAAATAACAAGCTTTTATTTTCTTAAAAAAAATTGTCAAAGCTAAAGCAAAAAATCCTACTCCAGCAACCCTTCAAACACCTGACTATACATCTAAGTACAGTCAGCGATCACTGAGGCATGCATTACACTTGTTACCTTGCAGCTTGAATAGAAGCCTGCAGCACACTAGTGTTGTCCAGTCCCCTGGGCCCTTTAGAAGAGCAGTGAGCAAATTTATTCAGCAGCAGTTTGGGGGTAATTTGTGTTCTATTTTTTCAATTTATTTACCTAAGATAACCCAGCTACGATGCAACCTCTCATTTTCAGTGGGTCTTACAGTACTTCATCCTATTTATGCAGCTGGGTGGACTGCAGCACTGGGAGGTTAAGTGACTTGTTCAAGTTTACACAGTGGGGATTAAACCTGAGATCTCTTGGGTCACAAGCTGGTTCTCTAATCAGTAGACTACACTGCCCCCCCACACACACACACACACACACACAAACTTGAAGGAACAGTGGACTGGGCTACTTCTCACAGAACTCAGTCTGCTTTTTTTTTTCTGTTTCCACAGGCTGCACATCCTCATTGAAAAGAAGAACCCGTGAGCCATTGTGATGGGAACCTCAGGCAGAACTTCCCCAATGCATGAGCTCTTTTATTTTTGAATTCTGTCACTTCTGACTTGTGGGACTGTGGCCTGGGGCTTCAGGGTATTTAGCTGGAACCCCAAATCCTAGGATGTTTGACAGGCAGATGTTGTGGAGTGAGATCATGAGAGGGTAAGGATACAGCAAAGGGGCCCAACAAAGAGAGATAACAGAGAGCTACGTGCAGTTTGGTTTTCCAGTTTCGCTCCATTTGTGTTTCCTACCCTCTCTCCCTCTCTGGTATCACTCCCCCCAACACTCCTGAGTGCCTCCCACAATGCAGCAAAACCCCAGTAGGCATAGGGAGAGGCAGAACCAAGGCTACTTAGTTTAGCAGCAGCTGTGAGAGAAGGTGGCAGACCTCACATCCTGTGGTAAAGTTTATCTGGGCAGAGTGTGTAGAACCCAGCTGTGATGGCACCCAAATCCAGTACTGGCTGATGAATTATTTTTCCAGGGATTTATTTTTACTCTGTGCTAAGTGATGTATAAGCTACACATTCACCCAGGACACAGGACTAGGGTCTGCAACCCTATCAGCTGATTCACACAAACCAGAGAAGCATCTCTCTTTCACTGGCCGCTACCCTCAGTGCCACACAGCTCACAGCATGTTCAGACTCGCACATACCTGGGCCCACTCCTCTCAAATCAGTTCTCCCTCCCAAGCCCTGAGTTCCAACTCTTTATTGGTGCCCTGCCCTGCTGCCTGTTGGTTCATTACATCATGAATTAGGGGCATTCCCCCTTTCCTACCTGCTGCTACTGTTATTCCAGGCTGCTGAACCGTCTGGGACCCGTGAGGCCTGCCCATTCTTGCCCAGGGTTGTTACACTAACCTGCTTTGCCTTTGCCACTACAAGAATTCCCAACAAACTCCCAAGACTTGCTTCCAGACTGCCCTGCTCTGCTTCTGGCTCTGCTAGTCCACAGCGCTGCAACATTTCACTCCAGGATTTCACTACGAGATGCGATGTCTTCACATTGTCATCCCCGGTGACTAAAGACATTGACACCCGCACTGAGGGTGCATCCAGGTGGCACATGAGAAAGAAAAGGGTGCCAAAGCCTGCCTTCAGGTCAATCCCCTACTGTGTAGCTGCAGGCGGAGCACAGAGGTAGACTCAGACCGGGGACTCACCACCATGCAGCACCACTTCTCATTGACCCAAAGGCAGAGGATGTTGGGGCAGGGTGTGTAACTGCATAGCCAGACTTCATATGCTTGCAGACCACCTCCCAGCCACTTGGGCCACCACTGGCTTCTGCCCCCCTTTTCCAGTAGAGCAAAGTTTGGCAGCAAATAAAGCAGCCCTAATTGCAAAAAAATGCTGAGGCACACATCCACGATCTGCAAGTATAAAACGACCCTTTCAAACAACATGAAGTCTTGCTATATTATGACATATGCAGTATAACCCCAGGTTAGAACTGCTCTGGAGGTGAAAGAGTTAACTTCCATGCAGGGCATGGAATCTTGAGTGCGAGCTCGGTTGAACACTCTGTCTGTTGAAGCTCAAACTTAAACTGTCAGATTCTTTACTCCCCTCACTGAACAGTCGCTCCCGAGACAACTCCTGCTGCTCGTTCGCTTGTTGGTTTAAAGTGTAATTCTCGGTTTATTTTACGAAATTTAATCGCAATCGTCGGTTCAAGCTCTGTCTGTGGTATTGTAAGTAATAGATAGACTTATTTATTTTCTTCTGTGTGGAAATTGTAAACGTCTTTTTCGGTTCGGTTTGAACCGATCAGAGGAGTTTTAAAATTACCTTCTAGTCCTTTAGAGTGCGGTTCCCGGTTCTTATTGGTTCTAAAAAACTGGATTTTAGTACAGTTTTTTCCACGACCCGTGACATGGTTGGGAACCGATAAAAGAGTCTTGCTTGGTGGATTGCCATTAACGGGCAGGTTTTGGTTAGGCTGGCACTGTGTCTGAGAAACCCAAAAGAAAAACGGGACCCACTGGGTTTCAGCACTGTGGTCTCAGTGGGGAAGCCTTTGCTAAGGCTGACCCACACACCACTTGTGTTTATTGTTTGGGGTTTGACCACCTCAATGCAGACTGCCAGATATGTAAGAATTTTCCTCCTGCCACCATGGAAAAAAGAGTTTGTAGGCTCGGGGAAAGGGAGGCCAAAAAGTCCGCTGACCCAGATGGCCAGCCCGGTTCGGTTCCAACCGAACCTGAGGGAGTGCCCTCTGACCAGGGCGATGCTTCCTCGGCCAAATGAAGAGCCAGCTCTGAGGAGCCGGTTCCAACTAAAAGGGCTAGAAGGTCAGCTAGTTTGGGGCCAAAAGTTCTTTCTCCAACCGCTGAGGAAATAGCCAAAGCTATTCAAATTGTCCAGTCTCTTTCCTCAGTCCCGTCCGAACCGGCACCATTAGGGAAGCACCAGTTCGGTCGGTTCCCTCGATTCAAGATTATGATTTTGAAGATTTTTATGAACCGAGGGAAGGGGAGGAGGGGTACGAGGAGAGTGAGTGTGATTTTGAAAGTCTGGATGTGCCCATTGAACCGGACATCTCTCCAGACAGACCCTCAGGAGTATCCCCTCCCAGGCTATCTGAGTCCCCTTCTCATTTTTTGTTTTACAAGAAAGTTGCTGACACTCTGCAACTCCCTGTTGAGGAAGCTGTTGATGATCAAGAAGAACCTGATTTTGTGGAAATGATGGATATTCCAGAGTCTAGGAGGCTGTCTATTCCCTTGCATAAATCTTTGAAGAAACAGTAAAAATTCTGAAAACTCCTCATTCTATCCTCCCTGTGGATGAAAGGATGGACAAGAGGTATGCTTTATCAGGCTCTGATATGGAGTTCCTATCCCAGCAGTGCAGCCATGTGGGGGTAGTGCAGGCTGCAGCCTGTGACAAGGCTAATATTCCTCTAGCCTCTCACCCTCCTGAAAAGGATTCCAGGAGGATGGATGCCATGGCAAAAAAGCAGTACATGGCAGCATCTTTGGGACTTAGACAGGCAAATTATATGGCTTACGCAGCTAGGTACCAGAAATCCAGGTGGGATTCTGTCCTGGCCCTAGCAAAACAGGCCCCTGAACAGCTTGCCAGGGAGCTGGAGCAGGTGGCTGTGGATGGTATTTAGGCATCCAAGGTGCAATTTCATGCTGCTGTAGACTCTAATGATGTTTCATCAAGAGTTATGGCTACATCTGTGTCTCTTCGCAGAATGGCCTGGCTCAGATGTACTGCCCTGTCACAGGATACCCAGTCTAACGCTATGGATTTTCCTGTTGTGGGAAATTCTCTGTTTTGGGAGCAGACAGAGAATTATATGAAGAAAATGGATGAGTATAGGACCACCTATAGGAGTGCACAGGCCAAAGAAAGGCAAGTCACTCCTCAAAGGCAGCATGTCAGGGGCAGGGGCAGGCCTTTTCATAGGCCGTTTTACCAAGCCCAGGCCTCCTCATCTGCTTATGCCCAGAGGGGGTTCTTTAGAGGAAGGGGCAGAAGGGGCTTTAGTAACCCTGCTTCTACCCCTCAACCCAAAGCCCCTGCAAAACAGGCTCCCTGATGGGGTAGCCAGGGCCGATTCTCCACTACCGGTAGGGGGCAGGCTGGCTTACTTTGTCCAGGACTGGAAGTCTTTAACATCAGACAAGTGGGTCCTGGAAGTAGTAAGCCAGGGACTGGTTCTCAGCTTCAAAAAATTTCCGAAGATGAGAGCCAGGTCTTTCCACCTGCAAACCCATCAGAGGCACTTGCCCTGGAAGCAGAAGTTTCTTCCTCCTGGCTCTCAGAGCCATGGAAAGGTTCTACCTACACCAGGGCAAAGGTTGTACTCCAGGTACTTCCTTACCCCAAAAAGACAGGAGGAATGGCGGCCTATTGTGGATCTCAGGTATCTAAACAAGCACATTTTAAAACCAAAGTTCAAAATGGTGACCCTGGGATTATTTTCCTCTAAGGCCAGGGACTGGCTAGCCTCCCTGGACCTCAAGGATGCCTTACTTCCATGTTCTCATCAGAAGCTCCCATTGAAAGTACCTCAGATTCGAACTGCCCTCAGGCTATTACCAGTTCAGAGCAATGCCTTCGGCCTCACCTCGGCCCCGAGGGTGTTCACAAAATGCCTGGCAGTAGCAGTTGCTCATTAAGAAGGCAAAAGATTGCCATCTTTCCTTATCTGGACGACTGGCTCATTGTAGGCCAGTCTCCAGAACAGGTCAAACTACATTTACAAGTCACCCAGCAGCTGCTTACATCTCTAGGTTTCCCTTCTCAATCTTCCAAAGTCAGTTCTGGAGCCTGTCCAGCTTCTCACCTTATAGGCGAGAACTGAACACAAAAGAAGCCAGAGCCTTCCTTCCTCTGGAAAGAGCAAGGACCCTGGTGTCTCTGGCCTCCTCTTTCACCCTGCAGGTCTCTCGACCAGCAAGGCATTTTCTACAGCTCCGGGGGCACATGGCTGCTTCTACAGCAGTGGTGCAGGGAGCAAGATTTCAGATGAGGGACATTCAGTTCCATTTGAGAGCTTTTTGGTCTCAAAGGACAGATCCCCTAACCAAATTGATTCCAGTGACTCGAACCCTGGTCCAGGCCCTTCAGTGGTGGCAGGATCAGAACAATCTGAGTCAGGGGGTTCCCTTCACTCCCCAGTCTCATTCCTTGACCCTTACTACAGATGCTTCCTCTTGGGGTGGGAGTCACATGGCGACCTTTCCACCCAAGGGCTGTGGTCCCTCAGGAATCTCTGCTCCACATCAATTTGCTGGAGCTCAGAGCAGTTTTTCTAGCACTCCAGGTTTTTTCCACATCTGTTCAGAACAAGGTGGTTCAGGTCAGAACAGACAATACCACTACAATGTGGTACGCCAACAGCAGCAAGGGCACTCGGTCTATGGCCTTGTGCACTGAAGCAATGAAGTTGTGGTCTCTGGCTTATTCTCTGAACGCCTCCCTATGGCAGTTCACCTCCCAGGCAAGGACAATGTCCTAGCGGATGCTCTCAGCAGGATTTCCCAGGGCCATCACGAATGGGCACTGGATCCCTAGTACTGGAGGTAATATTTGCCAGATGGGGCACTCCGCAATCAGATCTCTTTGCAGCCCCAGACAATCACCACTTCCCTTGCTGTGCAGGCCCCTGTGTTGGGCTCGGTCCTCTGGATGCCTTCCTCCTCAGTTGGGAAGGGAAGTTTCTCTATGCTTTTCCTCCTTCCCCTTCTTTTTCAAAGTGCTAGTCAGAATCAGATCTCAATCCTGCAAGATGATCCTGATTGCTCCAGATTGGGCCAGGCAGCCCTGGTACCCACCTTATGTCCTTAGCAGTCCACCTTCCCATGTCTTCCCAAGAATCACAACCTGTTAACCCAGCCCAGGGAGAGTTTGGTATCCGAACCTCAAATCTCTCAATCTCAAGGCTTGGCTCTTGAAGAGTTAGAGTTTGTTGACCCACACCTTTCTCAAGGTGTATTGATATCTTGAAGGCCTCTAGGAAGCCTTCCAAAAGGGCTACCTATAATTCAAAATGGAAGAGATTTTCCATATGGTGTGCTGGTAAATATATTTCCCAGAATCTGCTGGTGTGCCCAGATCCTGGATTATTTGGTGCATTTGAATTCCTTGGTCTGGAGACCAGCTACCCTAAAAGTGCACTTGGCAGCTGTGTCTGTTTTCTTGTCAGCAGGTAAGCCTTCTTCTTTATCAGCTCACCCTGTGTTCTCCAAGTTCTTTAAAGGGTTGCTTCACACCAACCCCCCCTTCAGGGACCCTGCCCCTGCTTGGGATCTTAATATTTGCATCGCTCAGCTTATGTAACCCCCTTTTGAGCCATTGTCTTCAGCAGAGCTTAAGTACTTGACTTGGAAAACTGTGTTTCTGGTAGCCATCACCTCTGCCAGGCGCATAAGTGAGCTACAAGCCTTGTCAGTGGAGCCTGATTTTTTCTCCTTTCATAGAGATAAGGTGGTCCTCGGGACTAACAGGAAGTTTTTGCCTAAGGTGGTTTCAGATGTTCACCTTAATCAATCTATGTCTCTTCCTGTGTACTTCACTGACCATTCCTCCTCTGGTGAGAGGAGATTGCACAGTTTAGATGTGAAAATAGCCCTTAGTTACTATATAGAACGTACCAAGGGCCACAGGTTCGAATCCCTCAAATTGTTCCTCACTTATGGTGAGGTTGGTAAAGGGAAACCTGCCACTAAAAGATCCATTGCCAGGTGGATTGCCTCTTGTATCCAATTCTGTTACTGAAAAACTGGTAAGGTTCCTCCTCAGGCCAGAGGGCTCACTCTACCAGAGGTACAGCTGCTGCCAGGACATTCCTATCCTAGAGATATGTCAAGCAGCTACTTGGAAAACAGTTCACACTTTTACTAAGCATTACCCTTGGATATCCAGGCTAGGAGTGATGCTCGACGGCACAGCTGTGCTTCAGAGCCTATTTCCCAAGTAGGTTCTGTCCTCCTCCATGGGGGTACTGCTGTGTAGTCTGTATATGTCATAATATAGCAAGACTTCATGTTGTTTGAAGAAAAAATTACTCACCTTAGTAATGTTGTTTCTTCTAATGGAGTCTTGCTATATTATGACCTCCCCCCCAGCCTGCCCCGCTCAGAACCTCTGTTTTTGGGATGTGGGTGGGCAGTGCAATGTTGGCACTTCTTTGATGCCCACTTTATTTCACCCTTCTAGGGTGCTTAGGTGTTATGCTTACATTTTCCTTCTTGAATCCCCCAACTTGAGTCTTTGTTTTGGGATCAAGAACAAAAAGGTGTTTTTGTAGTTAGTGGCCAGTGGCTAGTGTAGGTTTACGGCTTCCACACAGAACCTTAGTGAGTTTTTGCTCGTAAAGATCTGACAGTTTAAGTTTGAGCTTCAACAGACAGAGTGTTCAACCGAGCTCACGCTCAAGATTCCATGTCCTGCATGGAAGTTAACTCTTTCACCTCCGGAGCAGTTCTAACCTGGGGTTATACTGCATATGTCATAATATAGCAAGACTCCATTAGAAGAAACAACATTACTAAGGTGAGTAATTTTTTCTTTCCTTACTTCTGCAGATGTGGATGCATACTGTATTGTCCACAGAGTGCCACCACTAGGCATTTGAAATATAGGAGTGACACTCCCTCTGCAAATGAAGTAAGAGGTCGGCGCTTCCTCACAACCCTGCAGGACTACACACCTGCTGCTATAGGGCAACCTACTAACACTGGATATCAGCAGCGTGAGGTGGTGTCGCATGGGATTCCTAATATAAATCTACGATGCAAATAGCACTACCTAATGTAATTTTGAGTGCAGGCTGCATATGCCTTCCCCTAGACGCATAGTGCCTCCTCCCTGTGTTAGTTTAATCCCTGTGATTCCCAAGGCTTGTGAAATTAAACTCTGTGGTGCTCGAGACAGCTGTGTTAGTCAGGCACCCACACATGTGTGACCCCTCAGGCAGCGGACACTCAGCATTTATTAAATTAAAGGAACGAGGGTCCCCCTTCTAGTGGGACTCTCAGTGTTCCAGCCAGCGTAGCGGAGTTCTGGAACCCCTGCTGATGGTTCCAGGACCAACCACCGAGTGAGTCTGTATCCTCTGTTCCTTTATTTATGTGGCTGGATCTGAACCCTCAGAGCCAGAAGCTCATTGGTATGTTGTTGGGAAGCTCTTTTAATGTTTAAATTGTTTAGTAGTAGTAATGATTTTATTCATTATAATGAACAAGGTAAAACAATCCCATTGAGTACACAAATACACTCATTTTCAAGGGACACCTTCTAAAGTGCATAACCTGGCTACAGTATAGGAGAAAATTTTATAGACATACAAAAATACAAAAAAAAAATACAAATATACATATACTCAAAATACATTTCCACATATTTAAATCACATCCAATAGACAAAAACTAAGCACTTTTTGTCCAATTAAACATCCGTTTTCCAATGCCATACAGCATTCATGAAATTTCTCACTTTGCTTATGATACCAACTTCTAATCTCCGTCCAACTTATTTTAACACCATAATATCTTAAATCAATAGGCAATTTATTGGACCCAAATAAAACAACGTTGCACACCCACTTTTTGTCCAATACTTTGGCACTTCAGACTCTATATACTGGGCTGATCTCAAACCCTTAATTGGATGTTTAATTTTCAAATCTTTAGAAATATATTCAGGTAATTTATTTTCAATAAACCTGCATATAATTTTAGTTATATGTTGGTTTCTCCTAATATACAGGTGATCTCATCCTATATTTCTATACAACTCACAATGATGTGTAAGTCTATGTAACCCTGTAATATACCTGGCCATTTTATTATATAGATTATCTAATTTTTCTCAAATCAGCTTTATTTGCCCCCCCCCCCCAATAAATTATATCCGCATAATCAATCACTGGCACTAACATTGTATTAATCTCATGGAGCCTTGTATTCCTAGAAAAATTACTTCTTATTCTATAAAGCATCCCCAGTTGTTGCCCTAGTCTTCTGACCAAATTATTTATATGAACGGACCACTTACAGTTTACATCCATCCATAACCCTAGGTATTTATACTCATCTACCATCTGTAAAATGGAACCATCCCTCACTATTATTTCCAAAGGTTTTATATATAAATTTTTACTTTTTTGCCGAAATAACATTACCTTGGTTTTAGTAGTGTTCAATGCTAGTTAGTTCTTAGCATAGTATTCCTGTATATCATCAAAGGCTAATTGTAATGTGTGTTGTATAGTATAAATGTCCATATCTGAAACATACATGATAACATCGTCAGCATACTGATGATACACTAATTTATCTTGCTTAAATTCTAAGTCACTTGTATATAAATTAAATAATAGGGGCCCCAGGATTGATCCCTGGGGTACCCCCTGCCTTATTTGTCAAATCTGAAGAACGGAATTTAGAAACACTTTTTGTTTTCTACCCTTTAGGTAATTAGAAACCAAGCTACAACATTATCTGAAAACCCCATGTTTAACAATTTATCAATCAGTATGTCATGATTTAAAAAAATCAAACGCTTTTGACAAATCAATCATGATTGCCCCTGTTAGTAATCCATTATCCATAGCAATCTGAATATCTCCTGTTACTTTTATTAATGCAGTTTGAGTACTATATCTTTCTCTGAAACCTGACTGATTAACATGCAAAATACCCTGCTCTTTTATATATTGCTTGACCTGTTTAGCTACCATTTTTTCACAGATCTTTGCTACTACTGGTATCAAAGATATTGGACGATAATTACTAATCTCTTGCTTAGAACCAGATTTAAAAATCGGAATTACTTTAGCAAGTTTCCATTTAATTGCTAAGCAGTTCTACTCAGACTCACTTGACTAGGCATGATAAGCAGCTTTTCCTTTTTTCTTTGCCCCCAGTGCTAAACAATGTACTGATTGGTTCTCCTTAACTGTTTGTTTCAACCTATGGCTCCCCATGGCATGCACCTGCTAATCCCTGGTGTGCTTCTACACCACTGTGGCCCCTCACGAATAGTCACACCAAGTGTTCATGGCTGATGGAATGAGAGCTCCCCCGCTAGCGGGTCTGTCATTGTTTTTCCAGTCAGTGAGGAGCGCCTGGAACCTCTGCTAGTGGTTCCAGGGTTAGCTGCCAGGCAAAGAGATGCTACAGTAATGCTGTGCTCAGATGGGAGGTAAAAGTCAGCTCAACAGAGAGAGAAACTCGAACAATGGGAGGAGAGGCATAAACTCCATGGCATTGTATGGTCCAGAACAGGGGCAGCTCGAGGCAAAATGGCGATCCCAACGTAATACCTGCCTTTGTCCTCTCTTTATCACTAGCCGTTGGTAGCCCTGCATTCCTCTGGGCCAGTAATGTGATCCATGCTGTTTCACCCTCTAGTGTTTCCTCAGAGCTCCCGCTATGGCTGATGCCAGGTGCCCAATAGGGTGGGAATTTCGCATGCGTACTTCCGTGATACTCGCACATGCGCACTGAGCTCACAGTGGCCATCTTGGGCATGGCAGGCTCCCATTCTCCCCGCCACTCTGTGACAAACCTTCTGCCCGCAGCCCCTGTGAGCACCCACTACCCACACCAACCCTCACCAAAGATGGTGGCGCACACCCTCACGCCCAGGCCTCACTCCATCATTGGTTATTTACCCATTGGGTCAATAACAGCATTTATTTTCACTTGGGTCAGAATCTTAGGAAATATTAGATTTATTTGACCTCTGAGATTGCAACTACTTTCACTGTATATGTCTGTTATATTCCTTGCAAAAAAACTGCATTAATGCACCAGTAAGGTTTCAACTTAATGCCACAAAAGTATGGAAATGTGGCGTTCGGGTTTCCAACCCTAACTCCCCACCCCCTAAACAGCAACAAAGACAAGCCCACGCATGCAACCACAGACAACCATCATCAGGTAAGACATACAACTGTTTCCAGATGACACAAATGCAGTAGCTCTGATGTTCTACCTTCGTGGATTTGTATATATGCGCCACACCTGTGTCTGTATGTCAAACAGCATGTTCTGCAGACAGAAGGCCCCATGAGGCCTGCACCTCTGCATACAGAGGTACTGTACTCATGCGCACTGCATGAGGTGCCTCGCTAGACAGCATGATCTGCTACTGCAGGATTTTCTATATGCAACTGCGTAACTTAAAACATGCTACCCCCTTGAACGGTTTCTAGATCTGCTGCGGAAACTATGATAAACGCATTTCAACAGTATTTCCATCTATGTATCAGCAGGCCCCACACATGCCTCGCTTCTGCAGCCAGAAGTCAGCGTGTACATCTTACTGAGGAGCCCCCTCAGGGGCTTGTGCTTTTGCACACAGATGTACTGTTGTAATTTTTGTATCTGAAAACCTGCTACCCCTTGAACAATTTCTAGATTCTCTGCTTAAACAATGATACCCACATTGCAACAGTACTTCTGTCTCTGTAACATGGGCCTGCCCTTCTGAAGCCAGAAGTTGGTGTATATGTTTTACACTTGTAGCTGAAGACATGCAGGGCCCCTGAGATGCTTGTGCTTTTGTAGACAGAAATACTGTTGCAGTTTTGGTGTCATGGATTTTGTGGCTCCAATGCTTCTGCCAGCAGAGGTCAATGTGTGTTTCTTAATCTGCAGCTGCAGAATCACAGGCCCATCAAGTGTGTGCATGTCTTAGCAGTCTGCACGGGTACCTGAGGCTACAGAAGTGCTGGTCCATTATGGGCCTGCTGTTCTGCAGACAAGAGAACTCTTGTAATTTGGGTATCATGGATTTGTATCTGTGGCTGCAGGAGCCTGAACTGCTGCACACAGAAGTAGTGTTGTGGTTTGAGTATTCTGGATTTATGTCTGCACTGACAAGTGAGTGTGTCCATCCTGCAGTGCGCATGCCGCAGATTCAAATCCACAAAGGTAGCACATCAGTGCTAGTACATTTGTGTCATCTGGAAACAGTTGTATGTTATTTCTCTTATCTAATGATGTCTGCCTGTCGTTGCTTGTATGGGCTTGTCTTTTTGCTGCTTGGGGGGTGGGTAGGGTTCTACTAAGCCGCATCGACAACAAAGTTGTTGACATGTGGCATGGTGAAATCTCCTATACTGACAGGTGAAATTTCACCCATTGGTATCTGCCTGCGTTTTTTGTGGGGGACTTTGCGCCCCACACCCCCTGGTACTAATATAATCAACTCTGAGTTGGAGTTGATTTTGAAGGGGGGGAAACAGTGGTGAAAACGGCACTGGTGTGCGGCGGGACCCTGACAGTGACAGCTTTGAATCTGTTCGAAAGTGTGTCACTGTAATGGGTTTCGCTGTTCTAACATGATGCAGGGAGTTAGGGTTAGAAACCCTAATGCCACATTTTCATACTTTTGTGGCATTAAGTTGAACCCTAACTTGTGCATTGCTGCAATTTGTTACAGTGAATTTCCTTACTTTTTGAGATAATACAGTCATACTTTGGGTAACATTTATAACATCTTTTCAGTTTTTAAAGATTCCACTAGGCACTCTGTAGTAGTTACCCATAATATTTATCATTATCCTGCTATTTTAAAGAGACAATTGATATTATTGCTATTACTTCTTTGTCTGGTTCAATACATCTAAATCCAGGTTCCACTCCTGATCTCTCATATGACGGTACCTTCCCAAGGCACTCCCTTAAAGGGGAGGTCTCCCATAGTTCCACACCAATATTTTCCCAACTCCTTATGTGTAACTGTTGTGTGCCTCCTCCAGTTGCCAGCAGTCCTATTGCTGTCCAGATCTAGATTATAAATAAAAATATACAGCCCCCAAAAGTTATCAATGTGTTTGTCCTCCATTTTACCATCAATGTTGCTGGAGGATGATGTCACTAAATGCAGTTCCACCAGTAGACCAAACCCACAATGTTTGATTCCCCACTTGAGTAATGGAGGAACTCTTTAAATGTTGTGCACATTCTGAAGTGCAGGTCTAATAGGGACTAGGACCATGTGAGTGTGATGCAGCACTGATTTGAGGTATATATAGTATTCATATAAGGAAGCGCCTGTATGTGTTGTATTACTGTTTCTGTTAGCAAAAACAGTTTACCCAATAAATGACTCTAGGTACAACAAGAGTTTTAAGTGGTATTATGCAGCTGTTGTGTTATGGTGTGTGTATGTCTGTGTTAACATTCTCTGTTCTGAATGACACCAGCAGTGAGAAACAATCTTGCAAATAGGCCCCCTTTCCCTTTTTAACTAGGCAGTCAGTGATTGGATGGCTGCTGTAAGGCAATAAAGAATTCAGCTATGACAAGGATTAGGTTACCAGGAAAGCACAGGCACAAGCATTGGGGGATTCTGGTTCAAATCCTACTGGAGTCCCTTACTCTCTAACCCTTAAGAAGTCCCCCTAACCTCCTTGGGAACTGTGATGGCCCCACAGGTCCATGACTTTAAAAGTGCCCCACTTCCATTATAAATCATTAGCAGCGATGAGAGCTACAGCACTTCACTTTCAAGGTACTAAGGATAAGCTTTGGCAGCACCCCCCGCCCGTCAGTTTGTAATGCCAGCATTTGAAGTAGGATGTCCCAAGCAAATCAGATGCTACACCTCAGCTGTTGTAGGTAAAGAAACTAATCAGTTTCTGTTTGTAGTGTTCTGTATTTGCTTAGCTCACTCCTCCCACATCATATGCATTCTGTATCTTGGTATTTCCAGTCAGAAACTCAGATTTAAGGAACATTTGAAATGTAAAACAATACACTTTATAAAGTAAATGATCTAGCTCTCCACTTTCAGGCTGCTGAAAGGGAATGTGTATAAGTCAGTCTTGTGTTATCCTTTGGTAAACTGCCCAGGCTCATCTTGTAACAAATCTTCTTAAGGGTGCTCACCTGGTTCAGTACAGAGTGACTGATTGACTGCTTGATTGATTGATTGGTTGATTGATTCAGTCTACTGCTTTCCACATGTTACAACTGTCTCACAGAGAGAAATGAGCAGTACAGAGAAACATATTTTGTTTCCTGTGAATGCAATACTATTAGATGTATTATTTGATCAATACATACAGTATTAAGGCTACAAGTACTACTCCCTGTGTGAGTTGCATGACAGAACTGCCTTAAGCCATTGCAAACTTAAACTAAAATCAGGCTAGACAGCACTGGTACCCTTATGTTTTGTTCTGCACTGCTGCTGCAGTGACATCAAGGAATGGGAGGGGCTGTATTACAAGTGACTCATTTGCATGTAAATGGAGGCTTGCTTGACATTTTACTATCTTGTGTCAGAGCCTCAAACTCTAGATATGTGTTGCAACAGAATAAATGGCTGATCTCTTATTGACATATATATAGTACTTGATGTAATGTATAATAAATACATCAGATATATCCAAATCATACATATACAGGAGTCTTCTCCTTTAATACTGTCCATCTAAATGTACAGACCCTATTGGCTAAGTGGGATGAATTTTCTGCCTGGCCTATACAACATCATTTCAGTGTAATTGCACTAACAGAGATATGGCTGTCAGGGAAGGTCCCAAATTCTGAGATAAATCTGGAGGGTTGTAATATCTATCGATGTGATATAGTCGTCCGAAAGGGGAAGGGGGGAGCTGCCTGTTTTATGTTAAAAATCAATTATCGGACTTCCGGTGACGTCACCACCCTGAATGGCTACATAGGAGAGGAGCTCCAGCAAAACCCGATTGACAAAACTCCCTAACTCAATGAAAGAGACTCGAAAAATACTTGGAAATTGTTGAAATAATGTCAGGGGGTAAAGATTTAGTGAAACCGCGCTTGGGGAGGCACAGGGGGCGAACAGATGAAACCAGATCCCAAAGATGGCCCACCTCCAGCCGCAGTGTATCTCCAGCAAGCAGCATGGCCGGTGACCATGACACAGACAGAGAGGGTGAGAGGCTATCTCGCTCCCGTTTTGAGGTGCTCTTGGCAGAAATAAGGGCATTTTGGGCGGAAAATAAAAAATAATTTTCTGCACTACAAACCAGACTTACGAAGGTGGAAGAGAGACTGGAGCGCTCGGAGGCTATAGCGGGCGAGATGGCAGAGGAGACCCAACGCCTTCACCAAGCTGTAGATTTCCTTGTGGATCAGCAAGAGGCGTTTCAAGAAAAAATACTAGATCTGGAAGCTCGGTCTAGAAGGGATAACCTTCATATATACGGCCTCCCAGAGGATTCTGAAACCGGTAGAATGGAAGACTTCCTGACAGGTGTACTCCGGGACGTCCTGGATCTCCCCTTAACATACAGTTTAGAATTGAGAGAGCCCACAGAGCCCTAGTGCAAAAAAACCCAGATCAATCAGCAAGATCACGGTCAATTTTTTTTAAATTCTCTAGTTATAGGGATAAGGAAACGGTGTTGAGAGCAGCCTAGTCTAAAAAAGTTGTCACCTATAACTCATCCAGGCTGCTGTTTGATAATGGTTACCCTACAGAGATAATGAGAAAAAAG
The DNA here is from genome assembly GCA_016271365.2 of Neoceratodus forsteri. Taxonomy (NCBI): domain Eukaryota; kingdom Metazoa; phylum Chordata; order Ceratodontiformes; family Ceratodontidae; genus Neoceratodus; species Neoceratodus forsteri. The sequence goes on along the minus strand of CM057456.1, from coordinate 1,175,831,182 downwards.
GCAGCATACGCACCGATCCTGAGGGTCCTGAAAGAACATGGGATCTGCTTCCAGACACCTTATCCCTCAAACCTACGTGTGTTCTGGGACACTGGTAGCAAGGTATACACAACTCCCAAAGAGATTCAACTGGAACTAAAGAAGAGAGGATGGAGTTTCCAGTCGTCCGGTCCTGCGCCACAGGAAAAGCGCCCTGCTCGCAGTGGCAGAGAAATGTGAACAGACGAGGAGGAACGAACAAGCAGAGAGGCTTTCGGTCACTGCAGGAGATCAGAGAAACCATACAGAAACCATACAATCCCGCCAAAGGAGCAGAGCCTGAGGGTCAACAGTGGAACACCTGAACCGGACTAGCGCACTGCACAGAATGCAGGTGACTGTTTATTTCATGCCCCTGTTTTACTGGGGGTAATCAGAGGTGCAGAATAACAGAACAACATAAGTTTCCTTACTGCAAGCATGATATACTACTTAGCGAAGGAAAAAAATAAAAGCAGTTCTTGTTCACTTGCAGGTGTTGTTCTGCCCTCAACCACGTTATCTGGTTGTGACTTAGTACAGTGCATTCAATTTAACCACTAATGTGCAGAGGTTTTAAGCTGCTTAGAGATAGTTAGACATACAGGTTTATTGACCCTCCTTTAAATACATAACTCTATGTTTCCCTCAGGGACTGCATATCTCTAATTTAGATAAGTTTCAGTAGCAGTTTCAGTTCTTCCTTTTTTTTCCGAAGGGGGAGAGAGAGACAAATAAGAATCCCCTGAACATGACAAGAGGGTTCTTGATAACTGAGTTTAAACATATTTAATTCTGTTTAAGTCAGACACCCCCATGTTCTCTCCACAGCACATTAAGTTAATTTGCAAGTTTGGGTTATGTTGAGAAGATGTTTTTGAGTGTACTCCTGGGCAGCTTTTCAGTTTCTGCCCTCTCGGGGCAGCTTTCAGGAAGAATGATCCTACTACTCTTTTTTGTTGTTTTCCCACAATGGGTGACATACCTTTTACTCGATCCTGAGGTTTGGAGGGATCGGGGAGGCCTGACTAATCTTTTGGTCACAATTCCTCCCTTAGGGACCCAGCCTGAATTTTGGACTACGGTTCCTTTTCGTAGAGGGTTAGTTTTTGTATCCTCTTTTTTTGGAAGTACTAATGTAAATAGGTTTCACAAGTCAAAATTTGTTGTAGTTACATTTTATGTTAATTTTGGAGATCTACTTACACCGAATTTCAATTTTGCAACTGATTGCCTAAAAATTGGAGATACACAACTGGAGGCACGGTACATTGATGCTGGGAGATATAGAATGCTTGAATGTAGGAAACGTTCCCTCTGATTCTGTAGAAACAGTACAAGTCAGGGTCCCTGTAATAGAATTTCAACCAATCCCGCTCAGGATAGCCCTACATAACATGTTCCTGTTTAATGGCTAAAGCCTCCACAATTTCAGTATGCTCTCATAATGTTAATGGGTTAAATAACCCAATAAAAAGATACAGGGTCATTAACTCCCTTAAGAAATTGAAACCCTCATTCTTGTTATTGCAGGAGACTCATTTAAATAAGAAAAAACATCAAAAAATTTCTAAATTTGGGTTCTCCACCATAATAGCCTCTGTTTTCGGGAAGAGAAAAAGAAGGGGGGGTGGTTGTGGTTGCTAAAAATAACCCTTTCCGCCTGACAGACTCATATGTGGATCCTGAAGGGAGGCTCGCTATTGCAGTGGGACAGCTGGAGGGACAGGATATCACTCTTGCCTCCTTATGTGTTCCCCCTGGTTCGGGGCCTGAAGTGAGAAAACTACTGTTTCAAAAGAGTATGTAAGGGTGTGCTGATAATGGGGAGGAGACCATAATCAGACTACTTCACAATTGGACACATCTAATATCAAATGCCCTAAAAAATCCCCAGCTCAGAGGGCAGTGCAGGCCTATCTTTCAGGAGCACAGTGGGTAGATGCCTGGAGATACTTACACCCTAATAAAAGAGAGTATACACACTTCTCTGCTCCTCACAAAGTGTATACCCGAATAGATTATATACATGTGTCTAAGGAGCATTTATATAAAATACAGGGATGCACACAGACACCTACTGTATTGTCTGACCATTCAATTATAACCCTTAATATGACCTGGGAACGGGAAAAAAATCAACACCTTGTGGAAATTTAATAATTTCCTTCTAAATATAAAGGATTTTAGAGAAATGATACAGATGAAAATCAAACAGATTCTCTCCGAAAATAATGTACAAGGGATAATGGAGGGCACCTTATGGGACACCCTTAAAGTTGTCCTGAGGGTCGATATAATAAAATATGCAACTGTTTACAAAAAACAGCAACAGTTGCGCCTAGATAAGCTTCAACAACAATTCCAAGATCTGCAGGCCCAGCATGCTGTGGGAGATGAGGGGGACTTGCCCCTTTTACAAGCCACCAAGGAACAAATTCAGGTGATTTTAGACATACGTACGGAACAAGCCCTACAATATGTTAGACAGAAATATTACGAAGGTGGCCCTAGGGCTACTCGGTTACTAGCTCACAGACTTGTGCAGCACAAGCCTCGATCCAATATAATTCAAGTTAGAGACCCAACTTCAAAGAAATTAGTTACTCTTCCCAAACAAATAGAACAAGCTTTTCAAACTTTCTACAGTTCCCTATACAAAACAGAAAGAGGGAAGGGCACACAAGGGATTAAGACCTTCTTGAAGGGTCTTGACCTCCCAGTGATATCAGAGGAACAGAAACAGGCCCTGAAAAAGCCAATTTCAGCTGCGGAGTTGAATCAAGTGATCTCGGCCCTGAAGTCATATAAGAGCCCCTGGTCCCGACGGATACACAGGCGACTTTTACAAGACATTTAGAAAGGACCTGTCCCCCACCCTATTAGCGGCCTGCAGAGGTGCTCAAATGGGTGGTGCAACCTCAGATTCCTGGCGGTATGCTTACATAGCCAGTATACCAAAACCGGATAAAGATATCACATCTTGCTCTTCATACAGACCTATCTCTGTTCTCAATATAGGTTATAAAATATTTACCTCCATTCTCTCGAAAAGATTTGAAACTTTTCTATCTCAGATAATAAATTTTGATCAGACTGGGTTCGTCCCGGGCCGCCAAACACAGGATAATATAAAAAGAAAACTGCATTTGGTGCAGTGGATGGGGAGCACGGGGTCTCCATTTCTTCTGCTCTCTCTGGATGCAGAGAAGGCATTCAGTCGTGTTGAGTGGCCTTTTCTGTGGGCAGTGATGGGGAGGATGGGAATACCACAGTCTGTTATCAAAATGATAGTCAATGTATTCAAGTCCCAGAGCTTATATTAGAATAAATGGTTCATTTTCTAGCCCTATTTCACTATCTCGTGGCACTAGACAGGGGTGCCCCCTGTCCCCCCTATTATTTGCAATTTACTTAGAACCCTTGGCCCAGGCTTTAAGACAGGAAGAAGGATTAAAGGGGGTGATGGTTGGAGCAGAGACCCATAAGCTGGCCTTATACGTGGATGATCTCCTAATACATATGACAGATCCTGAAACTTCCCTTCCCCACCTTTGGGACTTATTAAATATATTTGGAGAAGTATCAGGATACAGAGTCGACCTCTCCAAGACAGAAGTTCTGGCTTTGAACTAGAATCCATCAGTACAGATGAGAAGTAAATTCCCTTTTCGTTGGGACTTGAAAAGTATTAAATACTTAGGAATACAGATTGGACTCTCAAATACTGACCTTTTTTCCTCAGACTATACCCCCTTTATGACTAAAACATCTGCTGAATTAGAAAATTGGGGAACTCTCCCCTTGTCTCTATATCAGAGAATTGAATCCATCAGGATGGTAGTTCTCCCTCGCTTCCTTTATTTGGCTCAGACCCTCCCGATACAGATACCAGAGGCATTTTATAGGACAATGCAAAGAATAATATCTGCATATATCTGGACAAATCAGAGGCCAAGGATTAATCTTGCCACACTACAGCTCTCTAAACAGCAGGGAGGAATGTCTTTACTCGATCTCAAACTATATCACCTAGCTACCCAGATTAGAATACCTCTATATTGGCTTGATGTGAGCTACATAGCCAGGTGGAAGTCGTTGAAGGGCCAGGAGAAGGAACTTGGGAATGTGTGCCACATCCTACTGTCTTCTCCAGAAATAAAACTGGAGAGAGTAACTAACCCATATACCTATTCCACATTAAAGTGTTGGCAAAAAGTACTGTCATCTCAGGAGCTCATAGGCTGGAGATCTGCTTTGCTTTCCTTGCCGTATATGGGCTCTTTTATCCAGGCTAACATAGACAGGGGATTCCATAAATGGCAAAGGCGGTATATGGTATACCATTTCATGCCTCAGGGTATAATTCTACCACTAACAGATTTAGTTCAAAAATATGGCATTCCTTATGCAGACAAGTTTAGATATTTTCAGACTAGGGATTATCGTAACACTCTTGGGGCGGTGAAATGGAGAGACTCTCCCCTCCCCGGACTCTTGGAACTTTTTATTGGGGCGACAAATAAAAGACCAGTACCCCTTCATGTGATTTCAGTTCTTTATAAGATCCTACCGTCCTTGAAAGAAAATTCATTAAATAATATTAGGTTGGCATGGCAAAGGGACCTGGGGTTGGAAGTGCCATCTTCACAATGGGAAAGACACTTAGAAACAATGCAGAAGGGTGTTGGTTCTTGACATTGGAAGGAGTTTGCCTGGAAAATCTCAGTAAGATATTTTAGTGCTCCTGCAGTGGTTCAGAAGTACAGCCCTTCTAAGGGGGCAAAATGATGACGGCAGTGTGGATATGCCCCAGCTACACTGGGCCACATATTTTGGACTTGTAAGGTACTTCAACCTTTTCTAACCCGCTTCCAAGAAGCCCTTCAACAAATAATTTCACCCAGCCTAAATATTGACCCACATTTCTTTTTCTTTGGGGAGTATCCGCAGGACTGTAGAGATGTCCTGACATGGACATTTATTAATCTGGCTATCCTTGAAGCAAAAAAAGCTATAACTAAACAATGAATGTCCCCTGTGCCTCCCACATTGGATCAATGGCATCAAATAATGACACACATTTATCAAGTGGAGAAGATACAAAATCACACATGCCCACACAATGCAAAGCATCATGGGCTGCATATGCAAATCACCACAGAATGTTATGCTGGTTCAACTTTAAGCAGAATTGCATGGTGCCGAAAGGCCTCTCACACAGTTTGCTTTGTTAAATAAATCTCAATCCAGCTTTGAGAATATTTGGAGAAGATGGATAGTATATATTGTACCTCTATAAACGGACTTTGTACCATGAACTGCATCCTTCTTAAAGGAAATAGGATTTTAATGGTACGATCAATATGTATTCTATCACTGCTCTATGCAATCGATGTACTCAGACAGAGTATAAAATGTAAGTGCATCCTTTTTAATTAATTTATTTATTTTCAGTAACACCTTTTTACTTTTTGTAAATAATAGGAATAGAGTTGTATTTATATATTCCAAGTTATTTTTGTGGAAAAAATAAAGATTTAAAGTAAAAAAAAAAAAATCAATTATCAGTAACACAGGATGAGACTCTTGAGATGCAGTCCCCTTTTGAAATGATACCATTGACACTGAAACTGTGACAAAATAAATGTCTGTCCCTGATGCTTTGTTCCGCCTGGCAAACAGGAGGAAGGACTTGGCTTAGTTCAGGCCCTTAGAAGGTCCATCCCCTGTTACTGTGAGGTAGTCATTTTTGGTGATATGAATATGAACTGGTCAGGGAAAGATGTTGTAAAGTATAGGGATAGGTTAACTGATATCAAGCTAATACAAATAATTGAGGCACCTACTAGGGTCCATTACAGGACGGGTTATTCGTCAGTGTTTGATTGGGTCCTTGTTACTGATATTTTTAAAATTATACAATCAGGTATTTTATAAAAATATAGACAATGATGGCAGAAAAAGACCAGGTCTATCCAGTCTGCCCAAGTTCTCTATAATCCCTGGAACCTACTGTTCCTCCAGAGTACTAACCCTCCTCGTCCTCTCTCTATTCTCCTCCTTGGTCCTGTTGCCCCCGGTAACCACTGTTCCCTTTATTATATCCCAGCCCTGCTTGAATCCCCTGACTGTTTTCACACCCACCAGTTCAGCTGACAGACTGTTCCAAGCTTCCACCACCCTTTCCATAAAGTAGTACTTCTTCACATCTCTCCTGAACCTACCTCCTGTTAATTTCCATTCCTGTCCACATGACCACGAATTGGTATTCAGGCTAAATAGTTCCCTGCAGTTTACTTCGTTAATTCCTTTAAGGAACTTGAAAGTCTGTATCATATCTCCCCTCTCCATTCTGGTCTCCAGTGAGTACATATTTAGTGCCTTGAGGCGCTTCCTCATAGGATCTGCCCTGCTGGCCCTGAATCATTTTTGTAACATGGCAAAAAAAGTACTGTACTATCGTAGGGAAGAAAGACGATTGGTGCAAGAGAGTCAGATGCTAGAAGAGCAACACGGCATTATGAGACGATAATGCCATGTTGAGCTCGTGAACGCGTGCACAAATGCCTTAAGAAATGTGGTCAGGAGTAGGTACATCGATAGGTCGACCAACAGGTGGCGCGCCACGAACAGAGGAGAGAGCAACAAATGGCACAGGAGTGCGAACGAGGTCACCACCTATTGGTCAGAAAGGCAGTCTGTGTGTGGAGGAGACATCCAACTGAGGTGTAGCGTGCGGAGAAATAGGCACAAAAGAAAATACATGTGGGAGATGAAAGTGTTCAGTTTGGAGCCGAGGACAGCATCTGATGGAAATAGCAATACTGGCAGCAGAATGGGATAGCAAAACTGCAAGATCCTAAAAGACGGCGTTCAGAAAATGAGGAAAAGTGGTTTGCTGTTCAACTAGTGCCACCTGTTGGTTGGAAATATGAGGGGAGCTGTAAACACTCCGGTAACAGAACTACTGTTATTGTTTCAGCACAGTAAAGTATGCAGCCAACAGATAGTTCCCACAAGGCAGCAGGGGAGCAATATCAGGGACAATGGAAGTATACCAGCAGAACAGCCGATCGGAACGGCGAGGTTTGTAAGTGACAAAATAATGTTATGTGCATCGCGCAACGTGAATGAAACTCATAACGTCTCACAAGTTGGTAGACACTGTAGAAGTGAATGTCGGCAGTGCAGGTGCACGCGCATTGTGGCACTTACACAGACGCTTATAAAGAATGAGATATAAACCATAAATGAGTAAGTGAGATAATTAGTAGCAGTGATGAGAGTGTGATAACAAGTAAAATAATAACCACATAAAAGTAGCATAGCACAAGCCATGTTACAAGCGCATTAATCCACTCTGAAGGTGGCATCTAATGGGGAGTTAATGCATGGTTGGTCGTTGTAGGCGCTCGGCCGGCCCCGACCATGTATTAACTCCCCATTAGATGCCACCTTCATCGCGGAATAATGCTTACTTGTTACTCTGCGCTGCACTGTCTCCAGCCTATCCTTATCCTTTCTGAGGTGAGGACTGTGATCACAGTCTGTTTATTGCTGTTGGTCTGCAAAAAGGAGATCTGTACCTCCAGTTTACATTTGTTCTCATAATATCAAAAAACTGGACTTGGTCAAATTTAGGGAGGCTTTGTGTCTATTTGACTGGTCTTTTTTAGACAACTTTGTGTCTGCTGGTGATGCATTGCAGGCATTCTGCAGTCAGTTTAATTCTATCTGTGACTCCTTTGTTCCCCCGAGAAGGTTGAAAATCAGGGGTAATAGACGGGAGTGGGTTACAACAGAGTTACTTGAACAACTGAGAGATACGGACAAAAAGTGAAAATTATATAGAAAGACTAGGGATATAACCACCCTCTTAGCTTTTAAGAAAGCCTCAAATAAAAGTAAATATTTGATTAGGAGCTTAAAACAGCAGCTTCTTACTGAAAAAGAAAGGCAGTTCGGGGGAAGAATGTTTTTTGATACATGGAATTTAATAAATGACCTACTTGGAAGAAAATCCAATGCATCCCCACAGACACTAAAGACACATTCAGAAGTAATAAATGAGCTATCAGCATTAGCCATAGAATTCAACAAATATTTCTCAGATTTATCAGATTATGTGCCACGCACTGACCCTGATAATTTCCCCGATAGTTCTGAAACTGGCGGTCTTATGTTGGATCATGCTTATCCAACTTCTTACTTTAGGATACTTACCTCCTGTGATGTTCTTTCTTATTTAATTAAACTTAGTCCACGCCCTTCAGTGGGTAATGATGGGTTGGATTTCAGGCTTGTGAGGATCACCGCCAATATTATTTGTTTTCCACTCACTAAAATGTTTAATTTTGTCCACTTTACCGTGGCCAGTTCCAGATATTTGGAAACAGGCTACTGTTGTCCCTATATTTAAAGCTGGGGACATGGCCAGTTTAAAAAATTATCGTCCAGTCTCTTTGTTTTGGCCCTTTTATCTAAGATTCTAAAATGGATTGTCTTCGATTAAATGATTGAATATTTATTCAAGTATGACATATTGATTCCAGCACAACATGGGTTTCGTCCAGGCCACAGTACATCGACGGCTTTGGTCGGGTTCACACAGGCGGTCCATTAGGTCCTGGATAAGTTTTTTTTTTTTTTTTTTTTTTTTTACTGCGGCCACCTTTGTGGACCTGACCAAGGCCTTTCGACTTGGTAAATCATAAACTGCTTTTGTCTGCACTTTTTAAACTGGGTCTGTCTTCTGAGGGTTGTTGGTTGGTTTGAGCTCTACCTTTCTGGTTGCTCCCAATCGACAAAAATTGAAGGAAGTATTTCACACTGTTTCTAGTTCCACTGGGTGTTCCTCAGGGTTCCATTCTGGGTAACCTTTTATTTAGTTTATTTTTGAATTCACCACCCTTAGTTTGTTTAAACACCCAAATTTTTCTTTATGCTAATAACACGGTGATCCTCATTAGCGGTCCCAACTTCTTGGAACTCTGATATGAGTTGGCTTACGATTGTATTGCTTTTCAGAAATGGTTTGTACCAATAGATTGGTTTTGAATGAAGAAAACAAAAACTATGTTTTTTTATAACCAAAGAAAAAAGTTGACTGATGTTCCTACTCTTACATAGCGTGCACTGAGGGGCGCCAACATTGAACAAGTTAAGACCTTTAAATATTTAGGGGTCATGATAGATGAATCCTTGAGTTATGGACAGCACATTAACACTATGATCAAATTAGTTCACCAAAGATTGGGTTCTCTTTATAGACTCAACTCATTACTTATTCCATCTACCAGAATGTTGTTGTCTCAGAGCTTCCTCTTGCCTCTGATAGACTACAGTCTGTTGTTCTATCATTCAGCAGGTTCGGGGTTGCAGAATAAGGTTAAGACGTTACTGAATCAGATTGCGAGATTTGCCTTACAGTTACCATATTCAACACACCACTCTAACCTCTATGAGCATTTTGGTTGGCTGCAGTTAGATTAGCGGTATCAGCTTCAACTTGGTATCTTGGCCAGGAGCATTACCCTGAACATGGTACCTTGTTCCGTCCATGTACTATTTAATAAACATATTTCCATGGCTCAGATGCGATCATCTCAATGCACCTGGTTTACGGTTCCTATGACGAATACTTCTACTGGACAGAGATCATTGTTATATTCACTCCCTACAGTTTACAATGCTTTACCATAATGTATAACTAGTGTTTGTAATACTTTACAGTATATGCTGTCAGATCAGCTTTAAAAAATATATATATTTTTTCTAGCAATATATGTGAATGTTTAACTTTCTGTTAATTAATTTGGTTTTGTATAGCTTAACTTTGTTATTGTTTATGTATTATGTATACTGTGTTATTTGTTCTGGTCACCCACGTAAACAGATTTTTGGCCCATGGGCTTTTCCAGATTTTAAATAAACAAAACAAACAAACATATATTCATTTGCTTGCACTTTCATCCCTCTATAGATACATACATCTATATTGGTATGGAAATGCAGGGCCCTCTGAGCCCTGCGCACTTCCATTTCTGGCAAAACAGGAATTTATTTGGTTGGTTGTATGGCTTATTAAATGAGAGACCAACCTGTGCTACCCTTGTATAACTCTCTGGTTAAGCCACATGCACAATATGGACTTTGTTACTGGTACCCACACCTCAAAAGCACATTAACCTACTGGAGAAGATCCGGAAGATGGCTACAAAGATGATACTGGATCACCATGGTAAGGCACAGTATGAAAGGTTTAGGGCACTTAACACCTACTCAGTACAGAACAGGACCAAGAGGGGACATGACTGAGCCCTTCAGATACTAGAAACAGATAAATAACATGGACATGGAAGCTCTCTTTAATTTAAGTGGCAACCATAACATAAGAAGCCACAGTGTTAATATGCAGGTGGGAAGGTGTAGGAGCAAACTGACAATGCACTTCTTTACACATAGGGTGGTGGACACTTACAATGTATTGTGCTTCAAGTGATGCTAGAATAGCCAGCCATAGGGGGAAGTATTCTCCATGAGTAGTAAATATGGGAAGCATGGGAAGAGTGAGGAGGTGGAGCAGCCTTGAGATTAAAGCAATATCATTCAAAGTCGACTATCATATACTTCAGACAGATAGATAGAGACAACATCAAACATTGGTTATGCTCATGTAACCCCCTTGTTACCCGGGGTTACTAGAATCCCAGTAAGACCTAGTGGTAGGCAGGGAAGGCAGCTTGTGAAACTCCAGTTAAATGAGTTTCACACTGTCTCACTCTGTTCTCAGTCTCAGCTGAGACTGAGGGATGACATCACCAATAGAACTATCTCAGTTGCATGAGCCACATTGGAATCTGCAGCAAAGGGAGTTGGTTAGAATGTTGGGAGTTTTTGAAGTCAGTCTTCAGTGAGTGAGTGTGAAATTGGGAGCTTGCTGAGAAAGCAGCTCAGTGAAGGTTCTAGGAGCCTCAGCCCTGACAGTGGGCTACTTTTAAGTAAAAAGGGTGTGTGTCTCCACCTTAAAGAGAGACACAAAAGATTACTGAAGTGGTGGAGACCGCTGTTTTCGGGTCTCAGTGCCCTCTCCCTTTGGGGGGGGGGGCAGGAAAGTGTTCCCTGCAGGTTCCTGGGGCAACCCCTTAGTTCTGCTTATGAAGGAGAAGCTGCCTATGTCTTCCAGTGTTTATTTGGGAGAATAAGATTTGTGAGTCACCTGTGGGGCACCTGCAACGTGAGGGTGAGTGTCTGCTCTTGCTAAAAGGGCCTATGTTTTTCACCCTGGGACTTGTGTGACAATGTGGGGCTTGAACTACTAAATATTGGGAAGTCTAGAGTACTGGGCTAAGCAAAGTAAAAATAGGTTCAAGTCCAGAGCTTGTTGGGATGCAAATGATATGTAGAGGAGATGTGACAGACGTCTACCCAGAATCTACATTTGAAAGTTCAGTAAAGGAATTGTTCAGTTTCCAGAGAAATGTCCAGGTATGGGCTGTGGGAGCTGGAGGTGGGTGGCCCCCCATCTTTAGTGACCAGGTCCACCTCTACAGATTTCTTCTGTGGATTTCTACTTTGCCTCAAGCACTTGGCCAGTGATGAGGGAAGTACCCAGACGTGGGATTGTAAGGAAAATTCTCTCTAGGAGTCGAAGACTCTAGTGTGGTTTGGGGAGCCACAACAGGATAATTGGTTCATTCCTCAAATGGATCATGGATCAAGTGGGGTCATGGGGAGCTGGGCCAGTGGGGAAAACCCAAGTAGTACAAGTCGGGCTGTGTACCCAAAGCTGCGTGCAAGTCCGGGCTGTGTGCCTGGTGGGTTTAGAGCCTGAGGGCTGGAAATGGTGATAAAGTGTTCTGCTGTCTCTAATCTGCATTACCAGGAAATGTAGCCCTGTGGGGGCCGGTCTATGCTTTGTTTGTTCAGCTTGGAAGTGAATAAAAGCCACACTGAAGAATCCCATTCCTGATTCTGGACATTACAGTTATTGCTTCCTGTGTTCGGATTTACTTGGGTGCCCGTGTGCAAAGTAGCCAAACCTCGGTCCTCCATGCTGAGTAACCTCATCCTCCCCGAACCCAGTCCCCACCAGGTATTGCTGTCAGCTTCAACAGCATGCCACCCGTCGTTTTGGCAAAAAGGCAGGGGTGAGGGGTTACACTCATAACGTCTTGCCACAAATAAAATGAAAAAAAAAAAACAATAACATTCATTTTATACATGCACTCCTGTAGTCAAATAAGCTAAATTCTGAGCTTTTGAGTTTTTCATTGCATGGTCGAAGAAAAACTGTACTGCATAACTTTGGAGAAGGCCACATATGTGATAGGAAACGTATAAAATTGGTTGAACTCTGCCAAATTAAACATTTTAAGAGCAGATGAACACAGATTCTTTTCAGGTGTGGTACCATCAAACAGCATATATCAAATACCCAGTAAATACAGTTGTGCTGTGGAACATATTTAAAAAAAAATCTTCAACGATAATTGCAAGGATAAGAACTGTTTATTGTCTGATCTAAACCATGTGCCTTCCCATATCTGGTCACTTTCTAATGAATGAGTGCCATGATTTCACATTAAAGTCCCACTCTTTTAATATATTGAGCTTGGTTACAGCAGGGGTTTTAGTACACTTAATTATTTAGTTTTTACTTGATGTTTTTTATTTTTTAATTAAAGAGCATCAGTCCCCTGCCATTCTTACAAAGGTAGGACCTTCCGTTTCCGTCCCTCTGATCTCTGCCTCGGTGGTAATAAGACCCCATACAACAGTGCCTCAGATCCAGACTAACATCTTTCAATAGCCCAGTGCTTGGTGGTAATTACTGTAATAGAACATGCCATATATCTTTAATTATGACACACAAAAAGCACCCTGAGACCCCCTGCTGGGAGAAGTTCAGGACGGTTTCCCAATTCAATAAAATCATGATTTCTTTTATTTCATACTTGTCTAAGCAAGTCTGATCTAGTCGATTTCCAGTTTCCGAACACATACGCGGATGCAGTGGTGTTTTTAAAATATTTTTGTTTAATTCAGCCGTGTAGCATTACTGAGTTATTTTTATAAATGTATTACTGGTGGTCCTGTGTTTTTGTTCGCAACATGGAAGCTGACATTAAACTAAACACATGCCTGTAGAAATAGTTAAGACAAATTTTGAATGTGATTGAGTCATGCATTTTGATTGCTTACTGCTGTGTTCTGTGAAATTGTAACTTGGGGTTGAACCGTGGTGGATGTGGGGTCATACTGTTTTACTAAACTCTAAACACTGCTTGTAGTAGAGAACTGCCTCCTAAGAAGTTAATAGACAATTTATTGAGTACACGTGAACATGAGGCATGGTTGATATAGCTTTTTGTTTCCAACTGTAAATTCAAGTCCACTTTGTAGCAGGGCAGGGTCTGAATCATTGGGTTCAATGTCCTAATTAGAAGGCATTCAAAAATGGTGTCTTTTATGGTTGCAAATTAATAGAATTATTAAGATGTGTAGGATTTTAAAATAAGATGATGGTGTAAAAACATCCGTCTCCTGTTAAAAATGATCTGAAAATTGTTATGGAACATTTGACTGACACTGAAAATTAGGAGCTACCCCAAGCTTGTATTGTGCAGTTGACACAAAAGTCAAATGTATGGATCTTACTTTGAGGGAGGCTCTTGCAGCAGGCTAACACCGGTAGGACTAGGCCGCCAGGTTCCAGGACCACACAGAAAACTTTCTAGCTAGCAGTCTACCACGGGGGGACCGTCCACCGCCAACGTCACCCTCTGACGTGGCCTGTCCTATAAAGGCAGGCAGTCTCCCACACTCTCCTTAGTTCTTTTCCTGCCATAGACCTGCACACTTCAGACCTTAGCGGATGCCGCAGCTACAGTTGACCGCCATTACCCGAGCTTGCCGCACTTTGTTTTAATTTCTTTAGAATTAACATCAGTTTTTCAGTGTTACAGTCATCGAGTTTATGTCTTCTTCACCTGCCTCTTCATCCAACTGCTCCATGAAGTGCGTCTACGGCAAACAAATTCCTGAAAAAGATGGCCACTCTGCTTGTATCCTGTGTTTAGACCCCAGCCATGATACCAAAGTCTGCCAGATTTGCCAGAAATTCAACCAAGCCACTCGGAAATGTTGTCTAAAAATCGTAGAGAGCCATTTCATCAAGCAGAAGCTTGTCACAATGGAAAGTGAGCTGCAGGCCAGGAGCCCTTCAGCTTCACCAACCCAGTCTTCTTGGGCTTCCTCCTCTTCTCAGTCCCGAGAAAAATCTGGTGGGAAGCACAAACACTGGTACAAACACCAAGACTGGGACCAGTCTGCCTCCAGCTTACAATCTCTACATAAACCTTTGACTGCATCAGAGTTGGCCTCCTGCGGGGGGAGGGGGGGGGTCAGCCCCTACATCCGTGCTTGCCCTTACTTCCGCAAGGTTGCTGGTGGCCCTGCCACCCGCCCTTGTCTCTGTCATGGGTGGTGGCACTTCAAGGCAGGGGACTCTTGTCTCCTGTTCCTCAGTCCCTGAGGCTCAGGCCCATTACTTCCACGGGTCTCAGCCAGGAAGCTTGGCCAGTGTGTATACGACTGGCACTGGCTTCGCTGCTGTCACCCCCCCAGCCAAGACACTGCCTACATCGGTCCCATCCACGGAGTCCAATGCCAGTCCTTCTTGGCAGCACACACAGCAGGCTCCCAGCATTTCATCCAATCCAGCATCGCCGTTGCCTTAGCCAGGGAGGTCTTCTTCCCCCAGACACCCATTTCTCCTCTGCTTGTGCTGGCGGATTCTCCTCCCAGGCATCTTCATCCGGTGCTCACTGGACCACCACCTGTACTGCTGCTGCCAGAGCCTGTGGGTTGGGCACCAGTATTTCCTCATCCGCGGCCTGCGGGCCTGGTGCCAGTACTGCCTTTACCATGATCTGCGGGCCTGACACTGGTCCCACAGCTGGTGCCTGCTGGCTCCCTGCCAGCATACCTTATGCCAAATCCGGTGACACCAATGCCTCCCTTCCCTTATCCAGCACCAGCCTGCCCTTGTCCACCGGTATATAACTACCTTTCCCCGGTGGGCTGCTATTCCCTGTTTTCTGCATTGTGGTCTTTCATGAAGAAGCAGAACCCTGCTCCTCAGGGCTCTCCTCTGGCATCCCCTAGGTGATCCGCTGGGGGCCTTCCTAACCCAGACCTGGGGCAATCGGGTGCCAGTGCCCCCCATATGCTGGGCTCTACTGGATCCAGACCAGATGTTGGCTCTGACGCTGACCAGGACGAGTGCCTGCCAGCTGAAAATGAGCCAGAGGAGCCGGATAAGGATGACTCTGATTATTCGGAGTCTTCCTCCACCCCGGGAGATACTTCTGAAGGTGAAGAACCCACTAAGGTGATTTCTAAGTCCCTTCCAGATGATCCATCTTTAGTGGACGTCATGAGGCACATCCAAGCCACCATGGACTGGGAAACGGAGGAACAGGACCTGGAGCGGCATCGCCTGGCTGTTTATTTGCAGAAGCCTGATGCCCTCCCCATGGTTGTGCCCTTCCCCTTATTGATTGTTATGAAGATGTCACAAGGTCAGCTTGGAACCACCCCTCTACCACTCCAGTGGTGCCCAAGAAAGCAGACAGGCTCTATCACACTTTGGCTGGTAAGCCCTTTTTGGGGGGTCAACCCAAGGCTGACTCTGTGGTCACCAGTGTAGCACATGACCGCACCAAGAAGCATTCTCCACCCTGGCCATCAGGGCCGTTAACTACTTGGCCCACATATCATTGGTCCAGTGTCAGAATATCCTCTGGGACCAGGCCAAGGACCTAGTTTAGGCTTTGCCTGATTACCCCTCCAAAACTCCACTCACCCAGCTTCTTAAGACAGGCTCCGATGTGGGCAACCACATCCTTTGGGCCGCCTTTGATGCTATGGATGCCTTGGGCAGGGGAGTGGCCACTGGCATCTGCCTCCAGCCACAGGCATCTGCCTCTGGCACCATTCCTGGCTCCAGGTGTCTGGTTTTGCCTCGAATCTTTAGTTCAGCATTTTGGATGCCCCCTTTCGGGGTGCTGTCTTGTTCAGAGCGGATGTCCAGGATCTCATTTCCTCCCTCCAGGAGATGGGCTGTGCCCTCTGGTCCAGTCACTTGCTGTACCATACCCAGCCAAAGACTAATCAGCAGCCTTCTTTTCACCGCTCCTCACGCAGACAGACCCACCACCTGGCAAAGGTTAGGGCAAACACAAAGCAGCATCGGCCCCCTCCACAGCTGCTGCCAGAGCCCCTCGAGCACCCACAGCCGCCCATACAGTACCCACCCCCACCTCCTGACTCCTTGGCCCACCCCAGCCCAGAAGAGGTTCTGGGGAGGCTGTCGGGCTTAGATTCTCCCTTCATCTCGACAGGTGGTGGGACATCACCTCAGACAACTTGATTCTGCAGATCATAGAACATGGCCTCACTCTCAAGCTTCTCGAATGCCCCCCAGAAAATCCTCCAGGAACCTCGGCCTACCCCCCAGAAAATCCTCCAGGAACCTCGGCCTACCCCCCAACTCATGTTTCTCTCGTCTGGGAGATAATTCAGGCACTTCTGCAAAAAAGAGCTATAGAGCCCATCCCTTCAACCCAGTGGGGCAGGGGATTCTACTCCTTCTTCTTCCTGGTTTCCTTAAAAAACGAGAATCTCCGGCCCATCCTGGATCTCAGACATCTGACATTGCACATGGAGTGCAAATGCTTCAGGATAGTCACCCTTCAGGTATTGTTGCTCTTCTACACTGTGGATATTGGCTCTGTTCTCTGGACATGCAGAATGCGTATCTGCATATCAAAATATTTCCTTTCCATCAGCACATCCTTCACTTCCATTTCAAGGGAGCCTATTTCCAATTCACGGTCCTCCCTTTTGGCCTCTCTTCAGCCCCAAGGGTCTTTACCAAGTGCCTGGTGGCAGTAGTGGCTGACTTGCAGAGACATGGTTTCTACATATTTCCTTACCTGGATGATTGGCTGTTAGTAGCCCCTTCCCAGGACCATCTAGTCCAGAGTCTGGAATATACCTTCTACCTCTTCCAGGCCTTGGGTATCATCATCAGTCAGCTGAAGAACTGTCTGTCACCTTGTCAGCACCTCCAGTATATCGGATACCACCCAGGGCACGAACTTTTTGCCCGTGGACAGGACGAAGCACCTGATGGCCCTGGTCTCCTCCAGTCACCAGTTCCCACCAGGGTCTTCCTGCGATTCTTGAGTCTCATTGCAGCAGCCATTGCCATGGTTCCCCTCACCTGCCTTCACATGCTGACACCTCAGTGAAGATTGAGAGTTCAGTGGGAGCACTGCACGGACGACCTGGACCAGATGGTCTTGGTCTCCGACCCGATCAGAAGAGTTCTGTTGTGGTGGCTAGAGCCAGCCAACCTGCTTCAGAAGGTTTCCTTTCAAATCCCGGCCACTCGCCAGATTCTCACAATGGACGCCTCAGGTCTAGGCTGGGGAGCTTATTTGGATGCTTACCAGACTCAAGGTACTGGGACAGACGTGGAACAGGGACTCCACATCAATGTCCTGGAGATGCGAACGGTTCTGTATGCTCTGCAAGCCTTCCAGACTGTTCTCCTCTGGTGCAGACAGACAACGTGTGTGGTGTATTACATCAACAAACAAGGGGAACTAACTCTTATCCCCTGTGTCAGGAGGTGATGTGGGTTTGGTATTGGACCATCGAGCACAATCTGGTGCTCTCGGCTGTACATGTTCTAAGCATCCAAAATATTCTGGCAGACAGTCTCAGCTGCTCCCAGCCAAGGGCTCATGGGTGAGAACTTCTGATTCTGGTGGTCAAGGATCTCTTCAACAGAGGGGATCGAGCAGAGCTGGACCTTTTTGCATCCCCACTCAATGCAAAACTGCTGCTTTTATGCTCGCTCAATCCCGGGCCTAGAGGTTTTTTGGCGAGATGCATTTTCCCTCTTCTGGAAAGGGAGGTTTCAAACAACATGAAGTCTTGCTATATTATGACAATTGCAGTTTGTCCCACCATTAGAACTGCTCCGGAGGTGAAAGAGTTAACTTCCATGCCAGGCGTGGAACTTAGAGCACGAGCTCAGTTAGAAAAGCTCTGTCTGGAATATTTCAAACTGAAACTGTCAGATTCTTTACTCCTCACCACTGAACAGTCGCCCGGAGATTCCTCCTACTGCTCGGTTCATTTCTCGGTTTAAAGAGTTTTTCTCGTTAAATTCAACCGCGATTATTATTAGTTTAACCGCAACTGATCGTTCAAGCTCTGTCTGTGGTATCGTAAGTAATAGACAGGTTTATTTCTGTGTGGAACTTGTAAATGTTTATCGGTTCGGTTTGAACCGACCAGGTTGTTTTAAAACTTTATTCTGAAGCATTTAAAAGCTTTTTAGAGTGCGGTTCCCGGTTCTTATCGGTTCTAAAAAAACCGGATTTCATTACAGTTTTTTCCACGACTCGTGACACGGTTGGGAACCGATAAGGGTGTCCTGCCTGGCACTGCCGGAAAAGGGCAAGTTTTTGGTTAGGCTGGCATTATGTCTGAGAAACCCAAAAGAAAAACCGGGCCCACTGGGTTTCAGCACTGTGGTGTCTGTGGGGAAGACTTTGCCAAGGCTGACCCACACACCACATGTGTTTATTGTCTGGGGTTTGACCACCTCAATGCAGACTGCCAGATTTGCAAGAATTTCCCTGCAGCTACCCTAGATAAGAGAGTTGGTAGGCTCTGGGAACAAGAGGCCAAAAAGTCCACTGACCCGGATGGCCAGCCCGGTTCAGTGCCAACCAAACCGGAGGGAGTGCCCTCTGACCAGGGCGAGACTTCCTCGGGCAAACGTAAAGCTGACTCAGAGGAGCCAGTTCCAGCAAAGAGAACTAGAAAATCAGCAGGTGTGGAGTCAAAAATTCCTTCTCCAACTGCTGCAGAGATAGCCAAAGCAATCCAAATTGTCCAGTCACTTTCTCGTTCCGTCCGAACCGCCACTATCTGGCAAAAGGTCGTTCGGCTGGTTCCACCGGTTCAAGAATATGATATAGAGGAGTTTTATGAACCAGAGGAGGGGGAGGATGATTATGAACAGTGTGAATGTGACTTTGAAAGTCTGGATGTGCCCATTGAACCGGACATCTCCCAGACAGACCTTTAGGAGAATCTCCCCTAGGCTTTCTGAGTCCCTTCTTATTTTTGTTTTATAAAAGTTGTTGAAACCCTCCAGCTTCCTTTGGAGGAAGCTGTGGATGAGCAAGAGGAGCCTGACTTTGTAGAGATGATGGATATCCCAGAGTCCAGGAGATTGTCTATTCCTTATATAAATCATTTAGGAAACAAACAATAAAAATTTTAAAAGCTCCTAATTCTGTGCCTCCTGTGGATAAAAAGATGGACAGGAGGTACACTTTGTCAGGTCCTGATACAGAATTTCTTTCTCAGCAATGCAGCTATGTTAGTAGTTCAGGCTGCAGCCTGTGATATGGCTAATATTCCCCTTGGGTTCACATCCTCCTGACAAGGACTCCAGGAAGATTGATGCCATGGCTAAAAAACAATACATGGCAGCGTCCTTGGGACTCAGACAAGCAAATGATATGGCTTATGTTGCAAGATACCAGAAATCTAGATGGGATACTGTCATGGCTTTAGCCAAACAGGCCCCTGGCCAGCTTGCCAAGAAGCTGTAGCAGGTGGCTGCTGATGGTATTGAGGCATCTAAGGTGCAATTCCATACTGCAGTGGATTCTAATGATGTATCCTCTAGAGTCATGGCTATATCTATGGCTTTTCGTAGATTGGCTTGGCTCAGGTGTACTAGTTTGTCACAGGATACCCAGGCTAAGGCTATGGATTTTCCTGTGGCGGGAAATTCTCTGTTTGGGGAGCAGACAGAGAATTATATGAAAGAAAATGGATGAATATAGAACCACTTATAGAGTGCACAAGCCAAGGAACGGCAAGCCACTCCTCAGAGGCAGCCCACCAGGGGTAGAGGCAGGCCTTTTCACAGGCCTTTTTACCAAACCCAGGCCACCTCTTCAACTTATGCTCAGAGGGGGTTCTTCAGAGGGAGAGGCAGACGGGGTACAAGCAGGCCTGCTCCCACCCCTCAGCCTAAAGCCCCTGCCAAACAGGCACCCTAATGGGATGCCCAGGGCCGGTTCTCCATTACCTGTAGGGGGCAGGCTGGCTTACTTCGTCCAGGACTGGGAGTCTTTAACATCAGACAAGTGGGTCCTGGAAGTAGTAAGCCAGGGTCTGGTTCTCAGCTTCAGAAAATTTCCAAAGATGAGAATCAGATCTTTTCCACCTGCAAATCCTCTAGAGACTTTTGCTTTGGAAACAGAAGTCTCAACCCTCCTGGCTCTCAGAGCTGTAGAAAGGGTTTCTCACCTACACCAGGGCAAGGGTCTGTACTCCAGGTACTTCCTTACCCCAAAAAAGACAGGAGAATGGCGGCCCATCCTGGACCTAAGATATCTGAACAAGCACCTTTTAAAACCAAAATTCAAAATGGTGACTCTGGGAATGATTTTACCCTCCCTAAGGCCAGGGACTGGCTAGCTTCCTGGACCTCAAGGATGCCTACTTCCATGTTCTTATCAGAAGCTCCCACCAAAAGTACCTCAGATTCGAACTGCCCTCAGGCCATTATCAGTTCAGAGCAATGCCCTTCGGCCTTACCTCTGCCCAAAGGGTATTCATAAAATGCCTGGCAGTAGCAGTTGCTCATTTAAGAAGGCAAAAGATTGCCATCTTTCCCTACCTAGACGACTGGCTCATTGTGGGTCAGTCTCCAGACCAGTCAAATCACACCTGCAAGTTACCCAGCAGCTGCTTACCTCTCTGGGCTTTCTTCTCAATCTTCCAAAGTCAGTTCTGGAACCTGTCCAGGTACTCACCTTTATAGGTGCAGAACTGGACACAAAGCAGGCCAGAGCCTTCCTTCCCCTAGAAAGGGTAAGGACCCTGGTGGCCCTGGCCTCCTCCTTCACTCTGCAGGTCTCTCGACCAGCAAGGCATTTCCTACAGCTCCTAGGACACATGGCTGCTTCCACAGCTGTAGTGCAAGGAGCAAGATTTCAGATGAGGGACATTCAGTTCCATTTGAGAGCCTTTTGGTATCAAAGAGAGATCCCCTATCCAAGCATCCCAGTGACTCAACCCTGATCCAGGTCCTTCGGGTGGTGGCAGGATCAGAGCAATCTGAGACAAGGGGTTCCCTTCATCCCTCTATCTCACTCTTGACCCTTACTACAGATGCGTCCCTTTGGGATGGGAGGTCACATGGGCTACCTCTCCACCCAGGGATTGTGGTCCCTCAGGAATCTCTGCTCCACATCAATCTGTTGGAACTCAGAGCTGTTTTTTAGCACTTCAGGTTTTTCTGCATCTGTTCAGAACAAAGTGGTACAGGTCAGAACAGACAACACCACTACAAGATGGTACATCAACAAACAAGGGGCCCTGTCTCGCCTTGTGCAATCGAGACAATGAAGTTGTGGTCTCTGGCTTATTCCTGAACACTTCCCTCATAGCAGTTCACCTCCCAGGCAAGGACAATGTCCTGCAGATGCTCTCAGCAGGATTTCCAGGGCCATCACGAATGGTCACTGATCCCCGAGTACTGGGGATAGTTTTTGCCAGATGGGGCACCCCTCAGATAGATCTTTTGCAGCCCCAGACAATCATCAACTTCCACTGTTTTGTTGCAGGCCCCAGTGTTGGGCTCAGTCCCCTGGATGCCTTTCTCCTCGGTGGAAGGGAAGTTTCTCATGCCTTCCCCTCCCTCTCCTGTTCAAGGTGCTAGTCAAAATCAGATCTCAGCCCTGCAAGATGATTCTGATTGCTCCAGACTGGGCCAGGCAGCCCTGGTACTCCACCTTCTGTCCTTAGCAGTCCATCTTCCCTGTGTCTCCCCAGGAACCACAATCTGTTAACCTGTGCCCAGGGGAGAGTTTGTATCGAGATCTTAATCCCTCAACCTCAAGGCCTGGCTCTTGAGGAGTTAGAGTTTGTGACCCACACCTTCTCAAGGTGTTTTCAAATTTTGAAAGCTTCTGTAGCCTTCCACTAGGGTCTTTTATAACTCCAAATGGAAAAGGTTTTCCATATGGTGTTCTGGAAGCATATTTCCCTGAATCTGCTGATTTGCCCACTGTTTTGGACTATATGGTCCATCTTAATTCTTTGGGACTGAGACCAGCTACCCTGAAAGTGCATTTGGCAGCTGTCTCTGCTTTATTTCAGCAGGGAAGCCCTTCTCTTCCGTCACCCTGTATTTTCCAAGTTTCTAGGGATTGTTTCATACTAATCCACCATTCAGGGACCCTGCCCCTGCCTGGGATCTTAATGTTTGCATTGCTCAGCTGATGCAACTCCCTTGAACCTCTGTCTTCGCAGAGCTTAAGTACTTGACTTGAAAACTGTGTTTCTAGTAGCCATCACTTCTGCCAGGCGACAAAAGTGAGTTACAAGCTTTGTCAGTGGAGACTGACTTTATTTCCTTTCACAGGGATAAGGTAGTCCTCAGGACTAACAGGAAGTTTTTGCCTAAGGTGGTTTCAGATTTCCACCTTAATCAATCCATTTCTCTTCCAGTGTTCTTCACTGACCATTGCTCCTCTGGTGAGAGGAGGTTGCACAGCTTAGATGTTAAGAGGGCCCTAAGTTACTACATAG
Source organism: Neoceratodus forsteri (assembly GCA_016271365.2). Taxonomy (NCBI): domain Eukaryota; kingdom Metazoa; phylum Chordata; order Ceratodontiformes; family Ceratodontidae; genus Neoceratodus; species Neoceratodus forsteri. The sequence goes on along the minus strand of CM057456.1, from coordinate 1,175,808,460 downwards.
AGCGTACCAAGGGTCACAGGTTTGACTCCCTCCAACTATTTCTCACTTATGGTGAGGTTGGGAAAGGAAACCTGCCACTAAGAGATCCATTGCCAGGTGGATTGTCTCTTGTATCCAATTTTGCTATCAAAACTGGGTAGGTTCCCCTTCAGGCCTGAGGGCTCACTCTACCAGAGGTACAGCTGCATCTCTAGCTGCTGCCAGAGACATCCCTATCTTAGAGATATGTCAAGCAGCCACTTGGAAAACAGTACACACTTTCACCAAGCATTACTCCTGGATAGCCAGGCCAGGAGGGATGCTTCGGTTTAGCACAGCTGTGCTTCAGAGCCTATTCCCTGATAGGTTCTGTCCTCCTCCATGGAGGTACTGCTGTGTAGTTCAGTAATTGTCATAATATAGCAAGACTTCATGTTGTTTGAAGAAAAATTACTCACCTTAGTAATGTTGTTTCTTCTAATGGAGTCTTATATATTATGACCCCCAGCCTGCCCTCTCAGAACTTCTACTTGGGTATGGGTTGGGCAGTCCAGTGTTGGCACTTATTGATGCCCATTTTATGTTTTCCACCCCTTCTTTTTTGGGGTGTTTGGGCGTTGTGTTTTATTTTATCTTATCTTATCTTCTGGTCCCCTGACTTGAGTCTTGGTGTTGGGACCAGGAAAATGTGTTAATATTTAAGTAGCCAGTTGGCTAGTGTAGGTTACAGCTTCCACACAGAACCTTAGTGAGTTTTGCTCATAAAGATCTGACAGTTTCAGTTTGAAATATTCCAGACAGAGCTTTTCTAACCGAGCTCGTGTTTAAGTTCCATGCCTGGCATGGAAGTTAACTCTTTCACCTCCGGAGCAGTTCTAATGGTGGGACAAACTGCAATTGTCATAATATAGCAAGACTCCATTAGAAGAAACAACATTACTAAGGTGAGTAATTTTTTTCTTCTGTACGCCTTCCCTCCCTTCCTGCTCTTTCAGAGGGTGCTGCTCAAGCTCCAGTTGGAAGAGGCAGAGATGTTTCTCATAGCCCCCTTCTGGCCACGTCAGATTTAATTTCCTTTGCTGCAGCAGCTGACAGTGGAACCTCCAGTGCCGTTGCCCCTGTGCTTCAGCTTGCTGTCCCAGGACCAGGGCATCCTGGTCCATCCGGATCTGAAGTCTCTGCATCTCCATGCATGACTTCTGAGGACTTAGCCGTTGCCTGCTTTGGAGTTTCCCCTAGGGTCAACGATGTCCTGGTGGCTGCTTGAAAGCCATCCTCCAGAGCCACTTATGCCATGAGGTGCTTCTCCCTTTGGGCTACTTTGCACCAGCTGGACCCCTTCACCTGTCCGGTGAATCAGATGCTGGAGTACATTCTTTCCCTTTCAGATTTGGGCTTTGGGTTACTCCTTCCTCAAGGTGCATCTTTCTGCCATCTCTGCGTACCATGCGCCTATCAAGGGCAGGGCCGTGGTTCAACTTGAGGTGTCGCACACCTTTCAGCGGGGCATTTTGCATCTGAAACCTCCTGTTCAGGACATAGTCCCCCCATGGGACCTCAATTTCATGTTGGAGAAACTTGCGTTACCTGCCTTTGAATCAGATGCGAGTTGTGAGCTGTGTTTTCTGTCAAGGAAAGTGCTCTTTTTAGTTGCTGTTACTTCTGCTCTAAGGATTTCTGAGCTCCAGGCTCTCATGTAAGGAGCCTTATTTGGTACTAATCCTAAGTTTCATCTCAAGGTGGTGTCAGAGTTTACTTTGAACCAGTCCATCCACCTACCCATTTGTTATCCTGAGTATTTTAATCAGGGGGAGGTTTTGCTCCATACTTTGGATGTACATAGAATCTTACAATACTATACACACCGGAGCAAGACTTCAGTGAAGTCTAATCAGTTGTTTGTTTCATTTGCCCCCAAAAGAGAGGGTGCTCTGGTTTCTAAACAGTGTTTGTGTAAGTGGTTATCCAATTGCATTGTTTGTTACTACCAGAAGTGCAACAGGGACCTTCTGGGAGTGGTTAAGGGCCATTCCACCAGAGTTATGACTGCCTCCATGGCTTGTTTCAGGAATAATTATGCTGTAGACAATTGTGCAGCCACCACCTGAAGTTCTGTCCACACCTTCACCAAGCATTACAGTGTGGATATTGCTTGTAGGTGCAGCGCCAGTTTCGGCCTCACTGTTCTGCAGGGCCTTCTTTCGTAGGCCTTTGGCTGCTGTCTGACCTCCTGCCGGTGGTGCTTCCTTTACACTGCTGAAACTGCATGGAACCCTGTCCTGCCAGTGTTGGCCTGCTGCAAGAGCCTCCCTTGAAGTAAGATAATACAGTTACATAAGAACGTACCGTGACAGTAGATCTTCAAGAGGAGCTCTTGCAGCAGGCCCTAATTTTCCTCCTTCCTTCCCCCTGCTTTCCTCTCTGCTGTATTCCTCTTCCATTTACATGGGTTTTCTGCTTCCCTTTTCCTTCTTGGCTCTCAAGAACCTCCTTGGTTTTTCCTTTGCTGCCCACTCTTGGTCTTTGGCGCAGAACTGAGGAGAGTGTGGGGGACTGCCCACCTTTATAGGATAGGCTGACATCAGCAGTGGGCAGTCCCCTGTAGTAGACCACTAGCTAGAAAGTTTTCCATGTGGCCCTGGCACCTGGCGGCTTGGTCTTAGTCTTGGTCTACTGCTCAAAGATTTACTGTTATAGTAAGTTCTTTCATAACTGCACTTTTTCAGCTCACCACCCCCATTTCTATGTATTAGTTAATGGTAAGCCCCTAGCGACCAGTGGTGTCATCATGCTGTTTTTTGGGGAGGAGCTATAGCCCCCACTTATGTTAGTTAAAGCCCTGCCCAATCATTTTCCTTATCAGAAAAATAAAGGGGTTAAAGAATTACAGCTTCTTTCTATTTTCAGCCATGATTCTTTAACCCCCCCCTTTTTTTTTTTTTTGAGTGCGTGGGTGACTGGGGACAGTGTCCGATTGAGATTGGGACTGCTTCGGAGCACAGAATAGGGTGCTTCATGGAAACTGTGCAGCGTTCACTGTTTCTTACACTGCAGCACAAATCAACCCACACAGATAGAGTGGCTCACAGTTGTTGAGAAACTATGGAGATACCAACCAAAAGGAGAAAAAGGTAGAAGTCTTTGATTTGCTTTACTGGCATGTTGTGAACTTGTGAGCAACCCTGCTCCCAGTTGTAGAAGAAATGTAGCAAATCCTTCACATTTGATGTACTCGCAGTCGCAGTTCCGCAGCTATGTTAAAAACACAGCAAATTGATTAGAAAATGTCTTGTGTTATAAAATGCCAAATACTGTAATGTCTTTTCTAGACTGTTAATATTACTTAAACCCAGTTGGTGCACAAACAGCCCACTAGCTGCTTATATTTCAAAAACAGATAAAGATCCTGAACGTCTAACCACGCTTTACTTCCAGCTTCCTTTAGAAACTGTTGGTGCTGGAAATATTGGCCTGTTTTCATGTACAATTGCATCATAGTAGTAAAAAAACCCTGCATCGTATTGTTTTCATTGTATTTTTTAAATGTGCTATATATTGTGATCTTGAAACGCATTTAAAAGAAAGATGGATTAGTGTAAATTATAGAACGCAATGAGTTCTACAAAACGCGTTCATTATCCTCTTGATTAACACCACGTTTCACACGTTTCACAATGCATCTCCCAGATCTAAAACTGTAATGATAGGCTGTATGTTCAAAGGGCAATTAACTGCACATTGTCTCCAGTTATAGCCTGCATGCAAGGAAAAGTACTGTGTGAAGAAGACCGAGGCAGTAATGAATAACTTGACAAGTGAGCTAGTTATAGCAACAGTGCATGATATAATGAAAACTTTTAACCAATACTGTTGTATTCTGCTTTACAGCACCTTTGCTTTTTTGTCTTGTAAGATGCCCTTTTCTCTCTTTCGAGTCTGTTTTGCCATTTTTTGAAACTTCAAATTTTCAAGTTTCGAAAAATAGCAAATCAGACTCAAAACAGGGAAACACGGACTCAACGATTCGTGGGCTAGGTTTGGAGTTGGATTGGAAGATGGCCTTTCTGGATTAACTCCTAGTTAGGGTATTATTCTTATTTACAGTAGGCAGTTAGTAGGTGCAGTAATAACCCCCCAAAAAACTACCACCTTCTTCTCCACCACTATCCCTGCAGACATGAAATGTGCCTGGAATTAAGGAGCAAGGAACCCCCGTCCATCTGCCCACAGTTTCTAGGAGTGCAGTGCATTTCAGGAGGAACCTACAGTGGCAAACTCTGCACGGTAAACTGTCAAGTAGCGACAAGGTCGATTGCTCTCTCCCCTGCCTACATTGTGCCATCTCTGAATTCCCATGTTACTTCTTTTGACAGGGCACTGGTAACTCAGCGGGCAGGTGGGAATCTGTTTCTGTAAGTACCCAGCTGGGACATAAATACTGCCTTGTAGTACAGCTTGCTGATCATTAGTGAGTGAGTGCAGAACCCCGCTCAGCCAGCCCAGTAAGAGCAGGTCCTGCCTTGTGCACTGCCACTGCTCCGGGGCCACAGGTATAGGTATGGTGGGATAGAGTAATGATGATGATGATGATGATGATGATGATGATGATGATGATGATGATGATGATGATAATGGTATTAGTCATGTTTTTTGCTGGTTGCTGCTGCTGCTTACCTCATCCCCCATGATGCCAGTGATCCCAGGGAGGCAGCTGTCAAGTCTGGTTTAGTCACAGAGTTGACAGCGGGTCCCTGATTGGGGCTGTCAGTCGAGCTTCAATGGGAAGATCGTTAAGTTAACACTTTTTACAATAGGCCCCATTGTTTCTACCAGGCATTTTTTTCTCAGTCCCATAGGGATAGGCATTCTCGTTCCATTGCAGACTGGTGCCTTCTGAACACCACATTCTCGGAGCGTCCTATTATAGGCTATAGTCCCAAGTTCAGCTGTGCCAAGCACTCTCACTGCAGTCTGTCAGGAATCAGGAGGTCTATGCCGACTAACCCTCAACAACCAAGGAGCTGTTTTTAAGACAGGCGAGTTGATTGAAACACACAACAAAAGTTCTCAGTGTCTGAAAGTGTACAGCTGCTGCAATTAGCTGTTGTGTTCTGTGACATACATAAGCTCACTCAATGTTGCTCCCTCTGCTCCAGCCTTGGATGGCTCTCTCCCACAGCATTCCATCCATTCACCACTTGTTGCTTTACCAATAACACCATCAAAGCCCAGAAACCAGACAAGCTGGCTCTCCTTCTAAAACCTGCCCCCTCTGCCTACCCCCTGAGACTGGCTACTGTGTCTTTCCTTGCCCATACCCATGTGTAACACCAAAATGGGAAGAAATGCCTTGTCCATTTTTGCTCCGAAACTTTGGAACTCCTTACCATTGGAGTTCAGGCACTCCCAAGCTCACAGGATATTTAAACTGGATCTCCACAAGTTACTGGATAGTTCTGACCACTGCTCCTGTGGTGGGAGCTGTCTCTCTCTTGCTTGCCTCCCCTAGATTCTGCCATGGCACTTGTTCCTTACACTGAGTTGCACTTCTCGAGTTCTAATGCAACGTATTTTTTTTCCTGGTATCTGTTTACTCTTTGCTGAGATATTTGTATTTGTGTTTACGTTTGTTGCCACTGTTCTGCTAATTCCCTACGTCCACTGCCACTGTGATGTGTACACTGCTTTTTAAGTGCTATGTTTGGCTGATGTTCACCTGTTTATCCTTGTATTCTACTGATGAGTCTTAACCTACTATATGTGACCTCCCGGGTCATGCCTGAAAATAGGCAGCTCTGCTGTCTCGTGCACCCACCTGGTCAACAAAAACTAACTAACTAAATAAATATAGTTACTCAGATCACATACTGTAGCTGTACTGATACATGTATGTTCCAGATTTTGTTCGAACTTGCCAAACTAGTTAAGGCGAATTGTTGTAGAAAAAAGCTTTTAAATAATCACCCCTTCAGTTTTGAAATTTAAATAGTAGTTCCTTCTTATCGAAGGAGCTAAGCCCCAAAATTTTCACTTTGCTTATTAGACTGATTTTACTGAATGTCAGTGCTGGGCTCCTTTACATTGTCAACACTTCCAGACAAAAAAAAAGAAAAATGGCTAACTAAACAAGTATATGTCTGCTGTTGTTGGAACTGTTATATATTTGTTATCCTGACTGCTCTGCCGATTGTTCTTATTTTTTCCCGATGTAGCCACTGAGAACCTCTCCTGTATGCTATATGTAATAATGCGGGTTGATACGCAATTTCAGCATTACTATTTCATATGTTTCCTTACAGAGAGTGGATCTTCACCCTGTGACCTGCTCAAGGGAGTGAGGGGGTGGTGGGTGCTGAGTGGGAGGTGGGGGGTCAGATTGGTGAGAGACCATTTCCTTTTTGCAGGTTTGGCAAAAATGAAAACTACTGCCATCATTCCCCCAACAGGTCCTCTCCTGGCCCGTCGGGGCTTAGGAACCCTCCAACTCGACCCCCAGTGCTGCCGTGGACCCTCTGCTGCCTGCCCAGGAACCCACTGAAGATCCGCCTGCCCTGCCGAAGCCGCCAAAGTCTTGCGCCTTGCTCCTACAGGAAGCCGTTGCTAGGGGCCGCCCGCTGAAACTCACGCCCAGAAGCAGAACCAGGAGCCTGGCCGCATCCTGGTCCTTAGACCCGCTAAAGCCGTAAAAGCCGCCAGGTCCTCTCCTGGCCCGTCGGGGCTTAGGAACCCTCCAACTCGACCCCCAGTGCTGCTGTGGACCCTCCGCTGCCTGCCCAGGAACCCACTGATGGTCCGCCTGCCCTGCCGAAGCTGCCAAAGTCTTGCGCTTTGCTTCTACAGGAAGCCATTGCTAGGGGCCGCCCGCTGAAACTCACGCCCAGAAGCAGAACCAGGAGCCAAGCCGCACCCTGGTCCTTAGACCCGCTAAAGCCGTAAAAGCCACCAGGTCCTCTCCTGGCCCGTCGGGGCTTAGGAACCCTCCAACTCAACCCCCAGTGCTGCCGTGGACCCTCCGCTGCCTGCCCAGGAACCCACTGAAGATCCGCCTGCCCTGCCGAAGCCGCCAAAGTCTTGTGCCTTGCTCCTACAGGAAGCCGTTGCTAGGGGCCGCCCGCTGAAACTCACGGCCAGAAGCAGAACCAGGAGCCCGGCCGCACCCTGGTCCTTAGACCCGCTAAAGCCGTAAAAGCTGCCAGGTCCTCTCCTGGCCTGTCGGGGCTTAGGAACCCTCCAACTCGACCCCCAGTGCTGCCGTGGACCCTCCACTGCCTGTCCAGGAACCCACTGAAGATCCGCCTGCCCTGCCGAAGCTGCCAAAGTCTTGCACCTTGCTCCTACAGGAAGCCGTTGCTAGGGGCCACCCGCTGAAACTCACGCCCAGAAGCAGAACCAGGAGCCTGGCCGCACCCTGGTCCTTAGACCCGCTAAAGCCATAAAAGCCGCCAGGTCCTCTCCTGGCCCGTCGGGGCTTAGGAACCCTCCAACTCGACCCCCAGTGCTGCCGTGGACCCTCCGCTGCCTGTCCAGGAACCCACTGAAGATCCGCCTGCCCTGCCGAAGCCGCCAAAGTCTTGCGCCTTGCTCCTACAGGAAGCCGTTGCTAGGGGCCGTCCGCTGAAACTCACGCCCAGAAGCAGAACCAGGAGCCTGGCCGCACCCTGGTCCTTAGACCCACTAAAGCCGTAAAAGCCGCCAGGTACGTTTCTCACCGAATCCAGCTGCCGGTTGCCTCCAGCCCAGTCTGAAGTGCTGCCTGGCTGTACTCTCTCAGGAAAAGCGGCTGTTTTCACCTGAAATCGCTGACTTTGGGAACTTTTTTGACCTGGGACTAGGAGCGCCGCTCATAAGTGCCTCCCTACCCGATTAAGGTTAACTCCGAGCGGTCACAAGACTTAAGTGATACAGCCCCTTCGGTGGCTGTTTGAACTCAATTTACTGTGCTAAAGTCCATATACTTAACAAAGTGCTTGATTTTTATAGAGCCTATAGTCACTAATTGTAGAGAAACCTAGAATTTAACTTAGAGCTTGATTTTACCTGACTTAAGTGTAGTAGCTGCTTTTCTCTCACTGTTTTCCTTGGATCCCCTCCTCTACTTCACACTCCCACCCTTTCTCTTTGTCCTCTGGCCGCGCCTTGTCTCTCAGCTCTCCTACTTAAGTCTCTCCCTTGCTGTCCTTCTCAGGTCCTTTCCTGGCCCGTCGGGGCTTAGGAACCCTCCAACTCGACCCCCAGTGCTGCCTTGGACCCTCCGCTGCCTGCCCAGGAACCCACTGAAGATCCGCCTGCCCTGCCAAAGCCGCCAAAGTCTTGTGCCTTGCTCCTACAGGAAGCCGTTGCTAGGGGCCACCCGCTGAAACTCACGCCCAGAAGCAGAACCAGGAGCCCGGCTGCACCCTGGTCCTTAGACCCGCTAAAGCCGTAAAAGCCACCAGGTACGTTTCTCACCGAATCCAGCTGCCGGTTGCCTCCAGCCCAGTCCGAAGTGCTGCCTGGCTGTACTCTCTCAGGAAAAGCGGCTGTTTTCACCTGAAATCGCTGAATTTGGGGAACTTTTCATCTGGGACTAGGAGGCCACATAAGTGCCTCCCTACCCGATTAAGGTTAACTCCGAGCGGTCACAAGACTTTAAGTGATACAGCCCCTTCGGTGGCAGTTTTGTCTCACTACGCTCACGCTGCTCCCCACCCTCCTCCCACCTCACCCACCCTGGTCGACCCTCTAGATTTATAGGACTCAGCCCATCATATGACTAAGTGCCCACTTTCCCATTGGTTCCTTATATTCTCTCACCGCTGGGGGTGATCTACCCTCAACGTCTGCCAAAAGTTCATAATCTCCTTCGCGCCAAATCTTCCTCCCCTGATTCTATTACCTTCCTCCTGAGCACACTATACGGCTTTTTTCTTACACCCCCCACTGTACTCTCACCCATATCCTTAGCGTTACCTTTGCTTTCCTTCTCTTTCTGCATGCCTGTGTTAGCTCTACTTCCCTGAACCTAGCTCCAGCTTTACCTCTCCTCCAACCCTACCCTGAAAAAACTTTCAGCTGCTCAAATAAAAGGATCTTGGCACACAAGTGGGAAACGTGTTCCTCACCCACATTCGCACAGAGTACTCTCGGCAGACCAAATGGGCTTAGTATCTTAATCTGCCTTTTTCTCCTCTGGAGCATGAACGAAGTCTCTCTGACGCTGCGCTGCGAGTGTCTTAAACCCCCAGCCACTGACTTTAGTCTCTCCAACCTCATGATTGCAGACTTACGACCTAAACCCTCTTGGGAACACCTTCTCCTAAACAAAGGCTGCACTTATCGATTTCTGTCTTCCCTCAAAGATAAGTGAAGGACTCGCAGGAGTGCCCTAGACCTAGACCTCCTCAGCTCACCGCTTATGTTCCTAGCATCGCTCCTGATTATACTTTCTGGCGATATTGAACTGAATCCAGGCCCCCCCTGCAGTGGGGCTCCCCTGAAAGTGATAACTAAGCAAACTAAAGGACTACTTTTATCACATATGAACATCCGTAGCCTACTGAATCACCTGCCTGAAGTGGAAGCTTGGCTCAAACTATACGATCCCGACATACTGTGCCTATCAGAGACCTGGCTGAAACCTAGAACCCCAGATACCATGTGCAATATATGTGGCTACTCATTTATTTGTCAGGACAGACCGGGATCAAAGAGGGGTGGAGGTGTTGCCCTCTACCATAAGTCTTACCTGGACATCGGTATAATCTCTGACCCAAACCCCCCAACTTCGTGTGAATCAATGCATACGTTTCTGTCACTTGGTTCTAAAAAACTCCATATAATCTGTATTTACAATCCACCCTCAGGAGGAGTAAGTGGGCTCCAGGAAGCTCTCCAGCTAACTCTAAAATCCATCAATAATAATGAAGCTGTCATCCTTGGTGACGTTAACCTGAACTGGCTGGGTCCCTCTCACAATACCCTGGCTTCACTTGTGCAAGGCTTAAATTTTCACCAGCAAATCATGGAAAACACCAGATTGTCAACACCGAAGTCTGGCACACTTATTGACTGGATCCTGACAAACAGACCTGAACATATGACTGGCTCTGGGATCTTGGCTGATTCCATCACTGACCACTCACCTATCTACTGTCAATGGCGTGCCGGTCAGCCACCCCCTCCACCTCAGCTGGTCACTTTTATGAACTTTGCAAACTTGGATGAAAATTCCTTCCTCCTGGATATATCTAACACTGACTGGTCGGGCATATACCGTGCCGTGAATGTAGAAGATGCCCTAAATGCATTTCTACAGCAGTTTCTCCCTGTGCAAAACAAGCATGCTCCAAAAACCACACGAAGAGTCAGGGGAAAACAAACCAGATGGCTCCATAAAGATCTCCTACAACAACTTCAATGCAGGGACAAACTCTGGAAAATCTTCAAAAGTTCTGGGTTGCCTCGGGACTACTTCATATACAGACAGCAAAGGAATTCCTGCAGAAAGAACATAAGGCTTGCTAAAATCCTGTACTACCAGAACTTGCTAAAAAACTCAGCCCATGACCCCCATAAATTCTGGGGGCACATAAAAACCTTCCTGGGGACACCTCAATCAGTTACCCCCTCTGATATGGTTATAAGTGGCTCCCATTGTAACAACCCCATCACCATAGCCAATGCTGTTAACAATATGTTCTCTGACCTCTCATCTTTACCAGTGCACTGCCATCAACAACCCCCACTTCTGACAATGTGCCTCCTTCTGACTCTTCCTCCCACACCAGCAACCCTGACTCTGCCCCTCACATCAGTAACCTTAAACCTTACCCCCTCTACTTCAAAGCTATTACGAGCACTCAGGTTCTGAACCTTCTAAAGAAAATATCGGAATATACCAGTCCTGGCTCTGACCAACTCGAACCTCACCTGTTAAAACTAGCTGCGCGCATTTTATCTCTAAACCACTAGCAAGAATTTTCACTTTGTCCCTTACCAGTGGCATAGTCCCAGACCTTTGGAAAATGGCCAGGATCTCGCCAATCTACAAAAAAGGGAACAAAAACGACATCTCCAATTATAGGCCTATTACACTACTATCCCCTCTCAGCAAAATCCTTGAAAAACTGGTTGCCACACAGATCCAGGGATTCCTTGATACAACTAAGCAGCTCAATGATGCACAGCATGGGTTCCGGAAAAACCACAGCACTACGACGGCTCTAGCCAAGTTCACCACAGACATCCTCTCTGACATGGATCAAGGAAGGCTTACAGGGGCTGTCTTTATTGACCTTACCAAGGCATTTGACCTTGTGGACCACCCCCCTGCTCCTGTCCACCCTCTGGAAAATAGGCTGCTCCTCTCCTGTACTAAACTGGTTTAGGAGCTACCTGACAAACAGGTCTCAGGCTGTTAAGTTCAATTCAGCCATTTCCTCCACAGTGAAAACGAACATTGGGGTTCCCAGGCTCTATTCTGGGTCCTCTTCTATTCACACTATTTATTAACAACCTCCCAGATGAAATACCAGCCTGCTCTCGCTTCTATGCAGATGACCTGGTCATCTATGCCAGCTCACACAATGTTGACCACATTAACTTTTCACTAAACAGAGCCTACACCAGTGTCCAGAAATGGTTAAACTCCCACTGCCTTATTCTAAATTCCACCAAGACAAATGCCATGTTACTAGGCACTACACAAAAGCTTCAATCGTGTACCACCCCTCTGAATGTCCTAGATCTAAATGGAAATCCTCTACAGGTGGTTACCTCCTTCCGTTACCTGGGCATTCTACTGGACCAATCTCTTGATTTAAATCTACACATCCAAACCACTTGCAAAAATGTTAATTGCAAGCTGGGAGCAGCCTACAGAACGAGTTATATGCTTACATCTTCTGCTAAACTAGCTATAGCAAGGGGGATCCTACTACCCATGCTTACTTATTGTGCGCCTATACTTTCTTCTGCCCACAAATCTGCTCTGCAAAAATGGGATGTAACCTACAATAATATATGTCAGTATGCTGCTAGAGCTCCACGACTTCTTCATCACTGCCAGCTATACACTGACCTTGGGTGGCTCTCCCCTTCGGCCACCAGGAGCTACTACCTGGAGTGCCTAAATGACTCTATTCTCAGACAAAGACAGTCAGTTTGAAGATAGAAGGGGGGCGGCTCAGAGGTAATTTAAGGAAGTATTTTTTTACAGAGAGGGTTGTGGATGTATGGAACGGCCTTCCAGAGGAGGTTGTGGAGTCAAAAACAGTGGTGGAATTCAAGCATGCATGGGACATTTGTAAGGCAATTCTAGGGGGTGGGGGTAGGAAGAAGTAGGCTGCTGGTTAACTAGGATCTGCAACTTATCCATCAGGTAGGGAAATGGGCAGACTGGGTGGGCCAAGCGGTCCTTATCTGACGTCAAATTCTATGTCTCTATGTCTGCAGCACTTGCTAAATTACTTCTTCCTTCAATTCCTAACCGTGAACTAAGATCTGCGGACAAAGCCTTTCTGGATGTTCCCCGCTGTTATACAAAAAAGGAACTGGCTCCTTCCAATGTGCAGCCCCTAAGTTGTGGAACCAGCTTCCTCTGGACCTCAGACAAGCACCCTCGCACCCTGCCTTCAAATGTGGGCTGAGACTTCACCTGGCCACCCTCGATCAATGCACCTGTTTCGACCCTACCTGATCTTCACATCCCCCCTGTTTCTACTCCCTCCCCTTGCTACCTGTTCTCCTCACTCCTCTCCTCCCCCTCCTCCTATGACTTACCCCTCTCCTTAAAGCTCCCCTATCTTTTTGTCCATTTGATACAATTGCACTAGATAGAAATGAATGATTGCCTATTTTAGCTGTTATGTGTTATTCTCTCACTATCATGTTTTTTTTCTTTTCCTTTCTTCCCTCCTCCCGCTACCTGGGCACTGTCTAAATAGACTGCAGCCAGAAGTTGGTACTGTTAGGTACGCTTCCCCCTCCCCAATTTCCCCTACTCTTTACCTTCGAACAGCCACGACCAGGGACTGTTACCGACTCATTTTGCCCAGTCTCGGTACTGCGAGCTCGGCTGCACCTACCCTCCTACTACCGCTAAAGCCGTAAATGCGCCGTATTTTCTCTCTCGTCCACTGCCTCTCTCTCTGGCATGCCCAATAGTGGGAGCATGAACCCGGCGTCCCCCTAGCCTACCACCGCAAAAGCCGCTGGTATATCTCTCATTTTCCACGGACTGCCTGCTGCTGCTCGCCAGTTTATATCTCTCATATTCTACGGGCTGCCTGCTGCAGCTCACCAGTTTACGGCTCCTTACTACCCAACTTAGCCATCTTACTCGCTGCTGGGTGTCTTAATTATCTCCCCCGATATGGCTCACCCTCCCTCCCCCATACCACGTTTCTGGCTGTCCACCCCCGCCTCGTTCTCCATGGCCGGCACCCTTCCCTGCCACTCCTCACCATCTGGCCCAGTGGGGAAACCACAAACCCGGCTAATATCTAGTGCTTTTTCTGGTAAAGCCGCAAGTGTTCCCCTACGGCTCTCAGACTCCCTGATCCTGACCCTTTACTAGTACCAACACCCCCCCTGTAACCTGCTTGTACTGTACTGTTTGCTTATTGCCTAGACTAGCCTACATCATGTTAGCCTAGCTGAAATTGCCTCTGTATATGTCATGAATGTGCTCTGGACTGATTGTCTAAATTGTAACGTTTGCTTCCTTGTGTTATCCTGTATTGTACTCTCCCGAGTCGTGCCTGAAAATAGTCACCTGCTGGCTAGTGCACCTACCCGGTAAACAAAAGCTAAATAAATAAATAAATGGTACTGCTGTAATGAATACCTACACACACTTTAAAGCATGTATTTGCACTTCTAAAGAAGGTAATGTTGTTCTTATATATTGTTGATTTTTTATTGTTCTATGATAACCAAAGTAAAATAAATAAATAAACTAATGGCCTGTCCCACACTGAGTGACCTTGGTCTGTAGTGTCTCCAAGAGTATGCTTGCCTATGCACAGACCTTACGTTTTCTACACGATTGTTGATTATAAATTCTGTAATGTGTATGATCAATGTCAAGTGTATTCTTATATGAAACTAATCCTGGGTCACCCCTGATAAAGGGACCTTTGATCTCATTGGGCCTACCCGGTCAACAAAATTCAATAAATAAAATTCAATAAACCATGGATGTTCATGCATACCATTGTTCTGTTTCATAACACGGTGCCATTCCCAGAGGTCATGGCATAAGGAGCTACCACCTCAGCAGTGCCCCATGCCCAGCATCATACCTTGTGCCCTGTTACTGAGCTGGGTCATTTTTATGTTTCACATCCCTCACTGCTCTTCTGTGATTGTCTGGTGGCATCCTCCACTTTGTCTTTTCAGTGCAGTGGCCAGTATCCAGTGGTAGTCCCCCAGCCCCGTTTCCCCACATGACTTAAGTTTTCCACAGGATGCTTACCCTTCTTGGTCCATTAACAAGTCTTGACACAGCTGTCGACTCCGCAGTTCCCCATGTGGAACTTCTCAGCAGGAGCAGCTGTGGAGAATGGGTAGTTGTTATTGGGGCAAGCATTTGTGCATTCTACTGTTTAATTATTGAAAGGTTTCACCAAGAAAGGCACCACTGAGCTTCAGTTGCTCATTTCCTGGTGCGTCCTGGGGGAAAAGTGAGTGGAAGCAACAACATACGGCTTTTAAACATATAAAACTTCCAATTTGTACATGTACAGTTAAACATACAATAAGAGCTTAACAGTTGAAATGCTTACATTTTATGGTAGATAATCAGATATTGCTTGCAGTCTGTAGAACAATAGTCAAAAAACACAGGTAGAGACTGGATGGAGACTTAAGAGGAAACTGGTAAATAAGGAAGGAAGGGGGTGAGATTAATGACAATTACACGTAGGGGAAAATAAATTGTGTAGAAGTGAAGAGATAGCAAGAGGAGATGAGGTGTAGTGAATCTTAGTCAGGAGGGAGTTCCACAGCTTGAGGAACCGGTGTGAAAAAGCAGCCTGTCCGACTGAAGGTGATCTCTGTGGAACAGACAAGGTCCACGTGTCATAGGATCTGAGCGAGTGGGAGGGAGGGGAAGGTGGAGGAAGAGATACAAAAAGGTGGTAGGGAAGAGAGCCAAACCAGAATTTTGATAGAAATTTTGCACAATGAGTAAGTGAGGGAAGAGAAAGAGAATGGTAAAGATTTTCTCCGATAACTCCAGCTCCGGATTTCCAAATAGAGATAGGACCACTAGCAGGAATGTCTCATGCTGTTTCCGGCATATATAGTGTGTTTTTTAGCTGAGTTCATTCTCAAAATCTGGCTCTGGTGAGTTATTGGTCCTCACTTTTTCCAGATACGGAGCCAGACTGGATGAGTATCTGGCGTAGTTGCCATAAACATAGAAACATAGACTTTGACGGCAGATAAGGACCACTAGGCCCATCTAGTCTGCCCATTTCCCTACCTACAGGATAGGCCGCAGATCCTAGTTAACCAACAGCCTATATCTTCCTGCCCCCCACAAGAATTGCCATATGTCTGTCCCATGCATTCTTGAATTCTCCCACAGTTTTAGACCCCACAACTTCCTCAGGAAGGCTGTTCCATGCATCCACTACCCTCTCTGTGAAATAATACTTCCTCACATTGCCCCTGAACCGCCCTCCTTCTATCTTTAAATTGTGTCCCCTTGTTCTTGCAAGTCTCTTTTTCTGAAAGATGCTACCCTCTTGGACTTTGCTGATTCCTTGAGGTACTTGAAAGTTTCTATCATGTCCCCTCTCCCTTCTTTCCTCAAGGGTATACATATTAAGCTCCTTTAGTCTCTCCTCATATGGCTTCTCTGCAGACCCTGCACCATTTTAGTTGCCCTCCTGGACTGCCTCTATCCTGTCTATGTCCTTCGGAGATGGGGGTCTCCAGAACTGGACACACAGTATTCCAGATGGGGTCTCACCAACTGTCTGTACAGAGGGATAACAACTTCCTGTTTTCTGCTGCTGATGCCTCTCCCTATACATCCCAGTATACCCCAGCCCTCCCTACTGCCTTCACATTGCTTGCCAACCTTAAGGTCATCTGATATGATTAACCCCAGGTCCCTTTCCTGTTTTGTTGTTGTTACTACCTCCCACCCATTGTGTATTCTTCCCTGGTTCTTGTTTCCAGGTGCATTATTTTGCACTTTTTGCATTGAATCCTAGCTGCCATCGTCTGACCATTCCTCCAACCTTGCCAAGTCCCTTTTCATCCTTTCCACGCCTCCTTGTGTACTCAACCCTGTTGCAGATCTTGTGTCATCTGCAAAAGCATACTTTTCCTTCCAGTCCCTCTGCAATGTCACTGATGAAGACATTAAAAGGACTGGACCCAATACTGAACCCTGCAGTACCCCACTGGTAACCGCCTTTCTTTAGAGTGGACTCCATTTACAATTACCTTCTGTGTCCTGTTGTCCAGCCAATGTTTTACCTGGCTACCACCCTGGGACCCACTCCCAGGCTGGTTAATTTGACTAATAATCTTTGTGTGGGACTGTGTCAAATGCCTTGCTAAAGTCTAGGTAGGCCATGTCCACAGCCCCTCCCTGGTCTACTACTTTGGTCACCCAGTCAAAGAAATCTATTAGATTCGTCTGACATGACCTTCCCGCTGTGAACTCATGCTGCCTTGGATCCTGTGCTCCACTGACCTCTAGGTACTCAACTGTTCTTTCCTTCAGAAGTGACTCCATCACTTTCCCTACCACAGAGGTCAGACTGACAGGTCTGTAGTTTCCTGCCTCTGTCTTGGTCCCACTTTTGTGAAGGGGTATCACATCCGCCTTCCTTCAGTCCTCGGGTACCACACCATCCTCCCATGATTTATTAAAAAGAGTAGCCAGTGGTTTCACTAGTTCCTTCCTTAATTCTTTTAGAATTCTTGGGTGAATTCCATCAGGACCCATTACTTTGTCCACCTTCAGTTTTAGGAGTTCTTGCAGAACCCTTTCTTCTGTGAAAGGACTGGGATCGACCCCCCCCCCTATCAAGAGTGCTTCTGTTAATTGGATTAGGCACTTCCCCTCCCTTTAGTGAATACTGAGCAGAAATATTCGCTCAGTATTCCTGTTTTTCACTGTCCCCTCTGCCCACCCATTGTTCATTCTATTCAGCCTCACTATCCCTCCCTTTGTCTTTCACGCCGCTGATGTACCTATAAAAGGTTTTATCCCCCTTCTTAACTGAGTTGGCTATCTTTTCCTCAGTTTGGGCCTTTGCTATTCTGACTTCCCTCCCTGCTTCTTTCTGCCTTAACTGGTACACCTCTCTGTCCTGCTCCTTCTGTGTTTCCTTATACTTCCGGAATGCTATCTTTTTCTTCCTGACTTTCACAGCCACCTCTCTTGAGAACCATAGTGGCTTTTTCTTTCGTTTTGATGGCTTGGTCCAGGCTTGGACTAATGCAGTTCAAGTTATTGCATAATATTTATTGTTCCCCTCTCAAGTTGGCAAAATTAGGTATTGTGTCATCCTCCACTTGCTGCAGATGCCAGCAGGGTAGTGGGGATCTGCTTCACATTTTTTGGAATTATCCCAAGGTAGCTCCACTCCACTCTGGTCTAGGATTAGACAAGAGATGGATCCTCTACTCGGACTGGAGGATCGGTTTACTGCGGAGATATGTGTATTAGGCGATATCTCCACTATCTCTCTACGGAATAGGAAGTATCATATTAGCCTCATTTCCACTTCAGTCAAGAAAGTGGTTCTGAGGCATTGGCAGGAGACCTCAGAAATTACCTGTGGTGAGTGGTTACAAGAGTTACTTGCTAATCTTAGAACAGAAAGGGGTATTGCTAGTCTTCAGAACAAGCTACCAAAGTTTAATCTGATCTGGGGGCCCCTTATATACCTTGTATTCGTTGCCATCCATGGAGTGACTCTTCCCTATTTCAATAATACAGGCTGAGAACATGTGTGCTATGCAGGGATTTTGGGGGGAGGGGGGTGAATACATCCATGTAAAGTCATGCTCAAGTATTGCTGTAACTACTGCTATGTACTTTTATAGATGGATGTATTCCTGGTGTTGGAAAATTTCAATAAAATTTGAATGAAAAAAAAAAAGAATGGTAAAGATTGCAGTGGTGAGTGCGGGGGGGGGAAGTCCAGGGCAAAGTGACAGAAGGAGTGAAAGAGGGTGTCCAATCTGGTTAAGGAATTTTTGGGAGCAGCACTGTAGACTACATCACCATAGTCGAAAATAGGAAGTATCATTTTCTGGATCAGTTCACGCCTGGCCGGTACAGGTATACAATTTCAGTTCCTGCATAGGGCACCTAACTTGGGGTGCAGTTTTTTTAGGATGGCATCCACATGACCAGAGAAGTTAAGGTGTTGGTCAAGCCAAACTCCAAGATACCTAAAGCAGGAGGTGGCCTCCAGTACAGTCCCGTCAAGGGTATGGAAGAAGGGCAAGGATAGGAGCTGAGAGAGTCTCTGCCTAGTGCAACCAGTCATCGAGACAGTCGTCTTGGCATTTAGAAAGAGTTGATGTGCACGTAGCCAGTGTTGAACCTTGTCAAAGTCAAGTTGGAGTTAGGCCGCTACATCAGTAGGAGATAGGCCAGATGTATGCAGTACGGTGTCATCTGCATACATATAGATGGAGATGGAAGAGCAGACTGAGGGCAGGTCATTTAGAAAAATTTAGAGTAATAAAGGGGCAAGCACAGAGCCGTGTGGGACCTCAGTGTTGATAGGGAGAAAATCAGATATTGAGTCAGCAATATGAACTGATTGTGACCTGCCTAAAAGGTAGGCCCTGAACCAGTTAGTGGTGTTTTCTGATAGCCCAGCTGAAGAGAGTGTATTTAGAAGGAGGGGTGGGAAACTGTGTCAAAAGCCTTAGGGAGGTTGACAAAGATAGTGGACATGATACGGCCTCAATCCATCCCAGAGAGGATGGAGTCAGTTAGCCTAAGCAGGAAAGTTGTGGTGGAGTGATACTTCCAGAAAACAGATTGAAAAGGGGTGAAGAAGTTTGAGTCTGTGAGGTAGGTAGAGAGTTGTGAGAGTACCATATGTTCCTGGAGCTTATCGAGGATAAGGAGAAGTGATATGGGCTAGCAATTTGCTGGAGGAGAGGGGTAGAACAGTAGCATGCTTCCATGCAGTAGGGATGGAGGCTGAGGCAAAAGAAAGGTTTAGGAGTGAGGACGGGGAAGAAGGTAGCGGAGCGGATAGGCAGAGGAGCTTAGGATGTAGCCCATCAGGCGAGCTACCTTTGGATGGATTTAAGGCTAGGAGAGCTTTGAGAGTTTCATTTGGGGTTACGCTGGAGAAGGAGAACGGTGCAGAGGATGAATTGTTAGGGTTGAAGGATGGGGAGTGGGGAGCAACAGGAGGAGGAAGTGAGGAGAGAAGGGTAGAGGCACAGGAGGTGAAGTATGAGTTAAATTTAGAAGCAAATTCTAGTGACTTAGATAGTACTGTGTCGTTTGATTTTAGGAGAGGGATAGGGGTGTGGCGGGGAGAACAGGGCATGTACCACCTTCCAGAATTTGGAGGGATGATTCATATTAGTCTGGAAAGTTGTTTGGAAGTATTCCGCTTTCGCAAGCTGTCCTTTTCTAATTTGCTCCCCTTTGTGCAACACAGAAAGGGGTCATAATCCTATTTCCATGTAAACTAGCACAGTGTTAAATAAAACAGCAGCTCATTTGCTGTGGGATCTGGAGTCTTTCCCCATGCCTGTGCAATAACCACTGCCTGTGTACAGTGAAGGATTATGACCCCTTTCTGCATTGCACAAAGGTGAGCAAATTAGGACAGTGTCCCAAAGTGATGATTACTGCTGTAGGGCTTTACAGCACTCAGTTGCTACTGTGTATAGGACCCCAGGATCCTCGTCCTCTAGGCAGTTCATCTGTTTTCGGCTGCCTAATACTTTAATGAAATCATAATCCTTGGTGACATAACAGTTTATTGCTGTGGAAATTATTATGACAGAAACAGACTGCGAGTTTAAAAAGGGTTAAACAGCAAAGTAGATTAACTGTAGGAAATAAGGGTCCTGTTTCCATGTAAAGTAGCATGGTATTAAAGAAACAAAGATATGAACTTTGAAATATATAAAATGTAAGCTGAATTTTGTCTAAATACATTTTTCTGAGTTTTCACGAAGTGAAAAACAGCTCTTAAAATATACCAGTACAGGAGGAAAGGGGATTTCGGTACAAAATGTTTCTCCAAACCTACACATGAAACTGATTTAAAAGAAAAGATGTAATGGCAGAAAACATTCCACAAATAAGGAATATTGCAGAGTTTGAACATATGCAGAGATACTTCAGCTTCACCACTTTAATCTTCTACATGAATGCCAGACAACAATTTCTATTGTAGTAATATATAAGCCCACGCACTTGCCATAATTATGTAATAATCTTATATCACAAAATGTAGAACTATGTCATATAATTAAGCAATATTAAAGACCACTCAGTTACAAGAAACCCACGTAGTAGCGTGCATTGCCATTTGTTGTTACAACTGGGGAACCAGAAAAATGCAGTTTGCTGTAAAATATTAGTTCTTTTAGCAGGCTTATCATTTCCATGTCCAGAGATGCGGCAATATGTTTTACCTGAGTTTAAGACCAAAGATTTCTGAACCAATACAGTAAGTTCACTTACAGTCATGTCTGTTCGATAACTTCCTCAGCCAGGTTGTGTGAGTTGACAAGACACCATCAACTGGGATCACACCATCTGGAAGATTGGGGCTCTGAAAAGATAAGTCAGAGATATAAATCCAAACTGGTTCACTGCTCAGATTAAGGCTACATTGATTTAGGAAATTGTTAAATGTTTTGCCAGAGGCATAGACCCTACAGGGACAGAGAAATTACTTTTAGAAAAGCAAATCTGACAGTCTTTGGAAGTATTTTTTTTTAAATTGTTCTACTACTAAAAACAAATCGATCTTTGAAAATATGTGACAATGAGATCTTCAGCTGGGCTTTTTGCTTAATAATAATAATAATAAAAACGGCAACCATACTTCTCAATATTGCAGAGTTTTTGTTTATTTTTGTTTTACTCTGCTTGCATCTTGTCCCATTTTCAAACGCAACGGAGGGATGGTTTGGATTGCTGCGGGTATTTGTTTAATTTCAGTGACGCTTTTAAAAGTAACTTGCTATATAGTATATGCATATTGCTGAACAAAGATAGGCAAACAGCTTTCTGTTAGCTTCAGTATGGGAAATTAGGTGTGTGTGTGTGTGTATATATATATATATATATATATAATTATTCAGGGACTTTTTCATTTTGAAGAAATATAAAATCACAAATCTACATTCTCAGTAAACAACCCTATTGTGTTCACATTACTGTGTTTATCTTAAGGAGTGCATATCAAAAAAGTGTTTAGATGTCAAATGAAATAGCCCATTTCCATGCAAACGTTCAGCCCGTTTTCTGAATTCATGTACACTAACTGATCCGGTTTATATTACTGGCATGCACAACATCTATACTGCAGCTGGCAAATCAGTGTTTTCCTCAAGGCATGGGAGTGTCAGGGCTAAAAGCACATTATTCTCATGTAGGATGGAAGTTTATTGTTATTTATTTATTTATTTATTTTGTTAATCGATGCACGTAATTTAAAAAAACACTTGTAACTACAGCCAGTTGTAAGCTTGATAGTATCAGTTCACTTAAAGCTCAGCAGTACATAGTGCCATGTTGTGAAAAAAGGGAACATAAAAATCAGACAGTGAGTAGCATATCCAGTCAGTCTGAGACCCATTCAAACAACAACAGCCTAATTGTTAGGAGGTTAATAAGCTCTGTGTCCCAAGTTCTACTACTGTTGCAAGTAGCAGCAGTCCCTGGATTGAGCCTTGCAGGACTCGCACCCCACATAGCACTGCAACATTCCTGGATGGTGTTGATGATGATGCCCCTGCTGTTCTGAAACCCAGCTAAGGGGGAGCTGAGCTGTGTTGATGAAAGCCCAGTCCAGCAAAGGCACATGTGTGGAGGACCAGCTCATGTCTTGCAGAGCTCTCTCGTCAGGTATAATCAGTGCACAGGCTTTTTACTTGAAGGATGTTAACTGTCATACAGGAACCCTGCTTTTTACAGCAGGCTAAAATTATCCTTATACAGTAATATCAAGCATGCAGTCACAAAGCAACTGGCATTGACGTTGCCACTTCAAAGTATGACGAGACTTGTTATAACTAAAATTGAAAAACAAGCAAAATCCTTGGGAGGGGGCACTGCTGCTAGACAAGGAAACGGTGGCTCACTGCTCTCACTTCTGCCCACAGCATGAGTTCCAGCTGCGGATGCAGAAGCCAAGAAAGTGCGATTCCTCTTCACAGAAGTGGGTCCAAGACAGAGGCAGGAAACTACAGACCTGTCAGTCTGACCTCTGTGGTAGGGAAAGTGATGGAGTCACTTCTGAAGGAAAGAATAGTTGAGTACCTAGAGGCCAGTGGAGCACAGGACCCAAGGCAGCATGGGTTCACAGCGGGAAGGTCATGTCAGACGAATCTAATAGATTTTTGACTGGGTGACCAAAGCAGTAGACCAGGAGGGGCTGTGGACATGGCCTACCTAGACTTTAGCAAGGCATTTGACACAGTCCCACACAAAGATTTAATAGTCAAATTAACCAGCCTGGGAGTGGGACCCAGGGTGGTAGCCTGGAAAACATTGGCTGACAACAGGACACAGAAGGTAATTGTAAATGGAGTCCATTCTGAAGAAAGGGGTTACTAGGGGCACCGTAGGGTTCATATTGGGTCCAGTCCTTTTAATGTCTTCATCAGTGACATTGCAGAGGACTGAAGGAAAAGTATGCCTTTGCAGATGACACAAAATCTGCAACAGGGTTGATACACAAGGAGGCGTGGAAAGGATGAAAAGGGACTTGGCAAGGTTGGAGGAATGGTCAGAAGTATGGCAGCTAAGATTCAATGCAAAGAAGTGCAAAATAATGCACCTGGAAACAAGAACCCAGGGAAGAATACACAATGGGTGGGAGGTAGTAACAACAACAAAAAAGGAAAGGGACCTGGGGGTAATCATATCAGATGACCTTAAGGTTAGCAAGCAATGTGAGAAGGCAGTAGGGAGGGCTGGGGGTATACTGGGATGTATAGGGAGAGGCTCAGCAGCAGAAAACAGGAAGTTGTTATCCCTCTGTACAGACAGTTGGTGAGACCCCATCTGGAGTACTGTGTCCAGTTCTGGAGACCCCATCTCCGCAAGGACATAGACAGGATAGAGGCAGTCCAGAGGAGGGCAACTAAAATGGTGCAGGGTCTGCAAGAGAAGCCGTATGAAGAGAGACTAAAGGAGCTTAATATGTATACCGTTGAGGAAAGAAGGGAGAGGGGGGACATGATAGAAACTTTTAAGTACCTTAGTGGAATCAACAAAGTCCAAGAGGGTAGCATTTTTCAGAAAAAGAGACTTGCAAGAACAAGGGGACACAATTTAAAGATAGAAGGAGGTCAGTTCAGGGGCAATGTGAGGAAGTATTATTTCACAGAGAGGGTAGTGGATGCATGGAACAGCCTTCCCGAGGAGGTTGTGGGGTCTAAAACTGTGGGAGAATTCAAGAATGCATGGGACTGACATAGGGCAATTCTTGTGGGGGGTAGGAAGAAATAGGCTGTTGGTTAACTAGGATCTGCGGCCTATCCTGTAGGTAGGGAAATGGGCAGACTAGATGGGCCTAGCGGTCCTTATCTGCCGTCAAAGTCTATGTTTCTATGTAAAGTCCCACTGTTCTCATACAGAGAATGCGTAGGATGGCTCATGTTGCTAGGCTGGGCACCCTGGATTTTGGGTGCCCAGAAAATGTATTTCTGGCAATGTTTTTTACCAGGAACATATTATTTTATTATGAGGATGGCAATGGGCAGGTGCAAGTGCCATTAGGACACCAGGGAGCTATTACAACTTGATCTGTTATTGACCGTTACTGTTCGCAGTCTTTTCCAGTCAAACAGTAAAGTTTGAACTATAAAAAATGTAACAATGGTTATTTTCCGGTCAAACTATCCTTACATTAGCGAGTGACGGGCGAAATGATTCTCACCACACAAAAAACACATTTGTCCTGTAAATTTTTAAATTCTAAGACAAAAATCAAAGTAGCTCCCACCCCCTTGGCTGCTGGAGACAATGTGACTGCGTCCTAGCTACACACACACATATTGTTGGGCATGTCCCGTCTTGGCCACCTTCTGGAACTCAGTGGCTGGAGTATTGTGGAATCTTATACCTGAACTAGGACCCTTAATGCCTGGGAAGGCACTCCTTCTACATTTTCCACCACAACTACACCAGAAGCATCTTGTTTATCTTGTTAGCATCCTATTGTCAGCAGCCAAAAAGCTATCAATAAATTGTGGCTGCAGAAGGGTGCTCTCCAGACCTCCACATGGGAAGATATTATCTATCAGATTTACAGGATGGAACGGATGATGGCTAGGTTGTGGGGGTGCCCTCGCTGGGCTGGACAATAGGTGGATGGCATGGTTATTATTTGTAATGGCTCATAGACCCGGTATTGTACTGTAGAGGGGAGACTCTGCACAGCTGAAAGGAGGGGATGCAGAATAATAAATGGGAGATAGCCCAGGCCAAGCAGACCAAGGAAGTGCATATCCTTACAGGCTGCAGCTAGTCAGATGTATTGTTAACCCTAGGCACTAATTTAACGTGGATATTTCAATAGTTTCCTCCCTCCTCAATACCTTATTTGATGTAACCTGTACCGATGATCAATTTTCAAGATGTCTATTTATTGATATGATGTGATATGTTTCTTAAGTTTAGACAGATTATAAGAGTGTATCGTAATGGCACAAGGGATGTACCCAAAGAAAACCAATGAAATAACAAGTAAAAAAAAAATCTAACAAAGTATGTGACGGAGACCTAAATGCAGGTTTTGTTCATTTGTTACCAAGCAGTACTTAGAAAACTATCTATAAAATGGGAAAAAGACAAGATGGCTGACATCACTAACAGTATTTTTCTGAACAAACACAGTAAATCCTTAACTGTTAACAGTTCAGACTTTTTTTTTTACCTTCGTGTCTAGCAGCCATCACAAAAAGCGTTGTAATTCAAAAATTGTATATTTTTTCACCAAACCACCCAAAGGCACACGCTTGGCACAGACCCCATCATCCTCGAAAATGTCAGGAAAAAATATCATACTGTCTGGGCTGTAGATGAGAGCAAAAAAATCCCATGTTAAGTATAAGAAAAAAAGTGTTTTGTTTTTTTTTCTGATTTTTACCACTTCATATTTCAAAAACCATACAAGATGCTATCACAAAAATGTTCATGTTTTGAGACTCTGGCAGCCTGACCGCACATGCCAAATATTGGGCTATTTTGTCAAAGTACACCAAAGTTATTAAAGTGCAAAAATTGGGGTTTAACATAGAAGTGCTGGTACAATCCTAACTATAATAATATAAATAATATAGTAATTGCAAAAAAACTACATTAATTAGGGTGTAAGAACACAAAGTGCACAAAAGTAGGGAAATGAAAAACATTAGGATATTGGGTCTTCGTAGTATTGGTGAATCAGTGATGGGGTCTTCCTTGGGGTTGTCAACCTTAATGCCCTCCTCAGCCCATAGCATCTTGTCCAAAGCACAAGGTACAGCTCCAAGCCAGCGCCTCACAGTGATACACTCATTAAAATTAGTGAGGCCAGGCTCGCTATATGTTGCCAACAGAATCTGTCGTAGCTTTCTTCACACAGGGCCCCGTGGGTTCTGCCTGAAGAAAAGGGGTCACATCTGACCTTGTTTGCTCAGGGAGGGGGTGGACATTAGGGCTGACAATCCTAAGGAAGACCCCACCACTGATTTGCCAATACCCTGCAGAGACGTAAAACCTGAATGTTTTTAATTTCTCTATTTTGTGCGCCTTGCGTTCTTCAACCCTACTGTCTGTATTAATGTCATTAATGTAGTTTTTTGCAATTAATTTCCCTTCTTCTCCTAATAATGGAATCATATCTTTATTTGGTACCTGCACAAAATGAAATAAATAGAATACTAGAGATAGTCCTGACCCAGTGCATGGCCCATAAAGCCTTGATGTGCATTTCAACACTTTGTGAGGGAAGGCTCCCCAGCCCACTACCAAATGTCATTTGTGCACCAGAACACTGCTCCGCCCTCCCCAGGTTGGGGCTGGTGCTGTATGCTGCAGCACCTTCCCCCCACCCCCAGCCTTTGTCCATTGAGCCGGCTCACTGAGCTCACCCAAATTCAGGTCACTGGCACAGGAAGTTACCATGGCCCACATTGGGCCAACGGATGTTCCTGCAACCAAAGTTGCTTCATAAAATCTTTTTTTTTTTGGGGGGGGGGTCACATTTTGACCTCAAAGTTTCAACAGAGTCTTTTTATGACTCTCTCCTTTTGAGCATGACAGGGGTTTGATAAAATATTGGACAAAATGTAATTTCGTGCCGGAAATGCAACATCAAATTTTGCCCAGGATTTGATCAGTGACATCTGTCACGTTCATGAGGTGGTGTGAAAAAATGGATATGTTGAAAGTTTTGAGTCGAAATATTGAAAATTACCAAAGTTGTGAGCATGCTTAGAAAAATTACAACATACCTTCATAACTTTGTTGGTTTCTTTTCACTATTTTGATCCTAAATTTTCAACATAGCTTTCATATGACCCCGCCTTATGAACACGACTGGTGAAAATGTTCAAATCCCACCTGAAAGGTGATTTCACACAGGGACCTCAAAATCACCTGTTGGGTCACATTTTAATAATTTCACCATCCTTGTCCATGAGGTAGGGTCCCAAAAAGGCCATGTTGCAAATCTGGGTTAAAAATACTATATTAAAAAATGACCAAGTTATGAGTGAAAGTTAAAAATGCATTGAAATACATTATATGGCACTTAGCTGCTTTCCTCCATTGTTGGTCTGGCATTGAAGAGTGATGACATGTCTCTATTCCAGAGAGGATTATGGCATTGGACCTCAGCTAGGTAGGTATAAGGTAAGGGGGTGAGGTGGCGGGGAGACAGTGGCGACAACGAGGGATCATTTATTTTGGAGTAAAAAATAAAGAAAGACATTGCTGGACTGTTTTATTTTAGTTACTTCTGACGCTGTGGATTGGGCATCCCAGTGTTGGCATGATGCTTTGGAGCACTGGGGTTCAGCACCCCAGTGTCCCAGACTGCTGAGCTGGGAGGAGGGATTGAGCACCCCAGTGCTGGCAAGTTGAAATTATGGGCATTGGGGGGTGGGGGGACCTTACGGAGGGGAGGTGCGGAATGAACTGGCACTGGAGGCAGGCACCCTGATGCCAGAGTGTATTGTTATTAAAGTGGCACTGAGGGCCCGTCCACCGGCACAGCGGTTAGATTTCTGCTTGCGACACCGGCGACCCAGGTCGTCAGAGGGCCAGCCAGGAGGAGAAGGATTGAACCTCCCTGGACTGCTCCTCTCCGGGGAGGGTGGGCGTGTGTGTTCAGTGTCTAGTGACACCCAGCGGAGGCTGGGTTGCTGCAAGCACACCGACACCTGGATATCTCAGGGGTGGGGCAGACACCAGACGTCATTGCACATACCCACCCCTGCTTACAGGGGAAGAAAAAATCCTGGGCCTGGCTCGTCCTCATGACACCCTGCTCCCAGGCCTCTCATCGCCTCTGATGCCGGCTCCCACTGGCCAGATACCAGAATTGCAGCATTAAGGGCCAGTGCCACAACCCCACTCTCTGGGGGGCAAGCCAGGGGTGACTGGGGGAAGAGCACAGGCGATGATCAGAGGTGGAGGTCCTGGGGATCCGTGACCAGGGCAGATACTTCCAATGGCCAGGTACCGCAAAAAGCATAATAATAATAAAAAAAAAAAAAAAGTGCCACTGAGGGTTGAGCACTCTGGTATCCAGTTCAAATAAATAATGCTGCTCATGCACCTAATAGCGGACACTTCTGTAAACAAGAGCGCGCGTTCACATACACACACACATCACGTTCAGAAGGGCTGGAGCTTGCACTGACACGTAGCCCCTTCCCTGCTGAACAGAAAAAGTACTGCAGCATATGGAAACATGAAACTGGCCCTGCGACCTGATACAGCAACACATTCTTGTAAAATGATCACATTAAACAATGTAGTCTTAAAAATTCAGTTATCTTTAGAACTTTGATTTTTTAAAACTATGCATGCTCAGAAATTGAACCGTTTTTCTTAATATTTTAAAAATTACTTACGTTTGGGAGATAAAACCACAAAAGCACACACCACAGGCCAAACTCTATCAAACCAGGTTTCAGATCCTCCTAGTAATGCCTTAATGTGTGCGTTGTTGTGCCTCTGTAACTCCCCACCAACATGCACTGATTGCCACACAGTTTTTAGGATCCAGAGCTCTACTGGCACCATCTCTGTGCATTCCAAATTTCATGTAAATGGGTTAAACGGGGGCAGAGTTATTACAGTGCTAAAACTGGGGTTTTGCATTAAAGTGCTTGCTTAACCCTAATATACAGGCATGACTGCACCTGTACAATATATATTAATTACAAAAAACAACATTAATGCAGACAGGGTGGAAGAACACAAAGTGCACAAAGTAGGGAAATGAAAAACATTAGAATTTTGGGTGTCCAGAGTATTGGCGAATCAGTGGTGTGGTCTTCCCTGGGGTTATCAACCCTAATGCCCACCTCTACCCCAGCCCATAGCCTCCTGTCCAAAGCACGAGGTACAGCTCCAAGCCAGTGCCTCATAGTGATAAACTCTTCAAAGGCAGGGAAGTATGGCTCTGCACGTGTTGCCAACCGAATCTGTTGTGGCTTTCTTCATGCAGGGTCCGTTTGCTCAG
The DNA here is from genome assembly GCA_016271365.2 of Neoceratodus forsteri. NCBI lineage: Eukaryota > Metazoa > Chordata > Ceratodontiformes > Ceratodontidae > Neoceratodus > Neoceratodus forsteri. Next base: position 1,175,779,571 of record CM057456.1, on the reverse strand, counting down.
GGAAAGAGGTGGGCATTAGGGTTTACAACCCCAAGGAAGACCCCACCACTGATTCTTCAATACTCTGGAGAGCCAAAACCCTAATGTTTTCCATGTCCCTACTTTGTGCACTTTGCCTTTTTTCAACCTTACTGTCTGCATTAGCAAAGCTTTTTGCAATTCATTTCTTTTTCTGATAGTGGAATTGTATCATCATTCGGAACCTGCACAAAATGAAATAAATAGAATACTGAATATAGTCTGACCCAGTGCAGGGGCCCATCAGGCCTCGACACGTATGTCAATACCTTCTGAGGGAAGGCTCCTTGACCCGCCACAAGGTGTCACGTGTGAACCAGAACACTGCTCTGTCCCTCTCCAGGCTGGGGCTGGTGCTGCATGCTCCAGCACCTTCCTCACCAGTTTTGATCCATTAAACTGGCTCCCCTCTCCTTCTGAACGTGGCAGGTGTCATATAATAGCATACTGGACAAAATGTAATTCCGCACCAGTAGCGCAAAATCACATGTTGGCCAGGATCTGAAATACACAACAGTTGTCACATTCATGAGGTGGTGTGACAAAATGGCTCTGCTGAAAATCTGGTGTTTAAATATTGAAAATTACCAAAGTTACAGGCTTGCATAGAAAAATTAAAACATATCTTAATAACTTTGTTGTTTTTCAATATTTTGATCCCAGATTTTCAGTGAAGTTCTTATGACCCCCACCTCATGAACCCGGTAGGTGAAAATTTTCAAATCACTGCCGAAACGTCGTTTTGCACCACAGGTATGAAAACATGTTTCAGCCAGGATGTAAAAAAAATGACAGCTGTAACATTCATGAGGTGTTGTGAAAAAGTGGCTGTGTTGTAAATTTAGGGTCAAAATATTGAAAATCACCAAAGTTATTTATGAGCAAGAATAATAAAATTTCAACGTATGCTCATTACTTGGTCATTTTTTAATATTTTTTGCTCAAATTTTCAACATGGCCTTTTTCAGATCCCACCTCATGAACAGTGGTGATGAAATTATCTAAATCCAGGGAAAGGTGATTTCATGCTGCAACATTTTGGGGCTGGATTTACACAATTTCACTGCCATTGTTCATGAGGTTGGGTCCCAGGAAGACCATGCTGAAAATCTGTGCAAATAAAATGAAAAAATGACCAAGTTATGAAGAATTGTTAAAAACACATTGAAATACATTATATGGCATTTACCGCGTTTCCTCAGTTCCCAGTCCGGCATTGAAGAGTGAAGACATGTTTCCAGTCCAGAGAGTTTATGGCATTGGACCTGGCCTGGGTAAGTATAGGGCAAGGGTGTGGGGTGGTGGGTGCTGAGTAGGGGGGTCGGGTTGGGAGTTGGAACAGCAGTAGCCAACAAGGGACCGTTTTCATTATTCTAGGTTAAACAAACAGAAAAAGATGTCATGGAATGGCTTTCTTTTTTCCAAGGTACTACCTCACTCTGATACTGGAGATTAGGCAGTCCAGTGTTGGCATGACACTTGGGGGCAGGGGATATGGGCACCCCAGTGTCCCAGACTGGTGGGGAGGAGGTTGTGTATGCCAACATTGGGGATTGGGTACCCTGGGTGTTGGCAAGTTGCAGTTAGGGGAGTTGGGGGGTACATTACGGAGGGAAGGGAGAAGGGCATCTTTAACATAATGTACCTCTGACACTGAGGATTGAGCACCATAGTGTCGTCTAGATACATGGGGGCACCGGGAATTGAGCACCCCCCCCGGGTGTCCTGGACTGCTTGCAGGGTGAGAGGTGTTTGAGTACCCCAGCACCGGAGATTGGGCACTCTCGTGTTGGTGGATAAATGTGGCTGGAGGTGGGAGGTTGAAAACAAAAGTAGGGAGAAGAATTGGCACCGGGTGTGTGCACCCCAGTGTCTGTATGCATAAAAAACAATGAGGACAGTTAGCTGGTGCTAGGGATTGGGCACCCCAGTGTCCAGTTCAAATGTAGGAAGCCGCTTAAAAGGCTAATGGCGATGCTCACTAATTGACAGATACACATCACGTTCAGCAGTGGCGGGGCTACACACTGACACATAGCCCCATCCCTGCTGAATGAAAACATCACGGATGGCATATGCAGACAGGGAATTGGCCCTGTCATCTGCTGAAGGAAATTTCAAAGATGTGGTGTTGGACTTTATAGCCCATTACCTTACAGCCACACAAGCCCTCTGAGGCATAAAATACATTTTTATTAGTCCTGTTGGGAAGGGAAGGGATCGTAAATCTGGCCGAGGCTGGTGGCCAGCCAATCCCTTCCACTTCCTGGTCCTCTTTCATGCCACAGAGGACTTACGCAGCAGTAAGGTTATGGGCTATAAAGCCCCAAACCCCCAACAAAATATTGAAAATTTACTTTAAACGCGTGCATATTTGTAATATGACCACATGACTTCATGTGGTCGTAAAAATTCAGTTATTTTTAGAATGCTGATTTTTTTTTTTTTTTACTGCACATGCTCAAATCAGAATGGTTATTCTTAAATATATGGGCCAAACCTGCAAGTTTCACATCAAATCCTACTAGTTTTTTTAGGTATAGTTGAGCAAAAAAAAAAAGGTCTTCATTCTGGTTATTTTTAGGTTTTTTTTTTTTTACCCCTCTGTAACTTTTCTCCAGTGAACCGATTGGCATTACATTTTCAGGATCCAGATATTCTGGCACTGTCTGCACATTCAAAACTTCATGTAAATTGATTGAACAGGGGAAAAGTTATTGTGGTGCAAAAATTGGGGTTTAACTTTAAAGTGCTTACTCATCCCTAATGTACAGGTGCTACCAAGCCTGCATAATATATTTATATAGTGGATGTGAAGTTTCAGCACGTACACATATATTCTGGATTCTGGTCATGCCCCATTTTAGTACCATGTTGGCAGGCTATGAGAGGGGGGGCTGGGAGAGCTGTTCCCTGATCTGGGGCCCTTAGTGCAGGAGTTGACAATACTATAATAAAACTTCTAAACATTTTGTGTCCATCCTTATGTGATGTGTAAAACATCTGATAGCAAAGTCCTGTACACTCTTGAAATATCCCCATCTTAGGTTCTAATGAGTCATAAAGGCCCCTCGCTCTTCAGGCTTGTGCCTTTATGATCTTAATTAGGCTCCCTTATGGTAATATTTCCTTGTGTACGACATTTTGCCATCAGATATTCTGTGTATTTGTGTGTGTGTTTAGATATTTATGTAAGATAAACATGATAGTTAGAACTATGACTGGCCTATGATGAAGATATTTCTGATATCTTTCCCTTAGGCCTATCATAGCTTGATGTCTAGAACCTAGCTGCATCTTAGCATTCCGCCCATTATGACTGCATGCACAGATCCCAATGGAGCTTAGCTGCAGGCCTTACCACTCAATCCAACAAACCCTCACCTGCTATTTATAATTGTTATGACATACTGCCTGTTTTATTTTTAATTTTTTTTAATATGTGCCTATATGCATATAAAACAGAACCCTGAAGCCTGCTTCCTGTGACAGACTGTGTGTAAATGTTTTGAAGTGATGGGTGGTAAGACTTGCCAGACGTTCGCGCTGGAGGGGAGGCGAGGGTGACCTGCTTCTGGAAGGTCCCCCCCCTCGCGCACCAAATCCTGCTCCTGAAGCCGAGTTGAGAGGTGCCATGGGCTTATGCAGCTCCGGCGGGCCTCCTCGGCAGCTGAATCTTCAGAGAGTTTCCCGACCCTGCCCCGTGCAGGAGAGAGACCACTTAACTGAAAGTCTGCACCTCCTACCTTGGCTCGAACTTTGCGGGAATCTGCTCGCTCATCGCGCCTGTGGTGAGTCTCGCTCGTCCGGAGTGAATCCGGGACCCCATCGCTGATACTTGCACTCAAGGACTCCCAATCTGTTTGAACCTTTTTGAATCTTGGCCGGCACGCACACCTTCATTGGCCCCAACCAGTAGTGACGCCTCACTGCCCACTACAAAGGCGAGCTTGCCCCACCAATCCTAAGACTTGCGCAATTCGGCGCTGGAGGGGAGGCGAGGGTGACCTGCTCCTGGAAGGTCCCCCCCTCGCGCACCAAATCCTGCTCCTGAAGCCGAGTTGAGAGGTGCTGTGAGCTTATGCAGCTCCAGCGGGCCTCCTCGGCAGCTGAATCTTCTAGGAGAGTTTCCCGACCCCTGCCCCGGTGCAGGAGAGAGTTTTGAATTTTTGAGCCCTCCCGCCCACCTCAGGTTGTTTGTCATATTATATGCCAGTTTGCTCCGCCTCCCGTGAGGAATCTCACCCTATCAGCCAGTGGGGGCGGTCCAATCTCGCATTCTAGGGGAATAGCTTGTCATTACCCATTGTGAAGCTCTTTCCACGTTCAACTCTCAGGCTGTGCTATTATAAGTACATTGTCAAAGTTGGTTCTCTACTGCCTGTGCTCTGCTTATTTTGTGCCTAGCCTGCCATCTCACCTGCTGATCCCCACTGATCAGCCTTTGGGGGGGGGTACTGCTAACTCTTAAGGTGCTTAGTTGGCAAGTACCCATAGAGTAGCTCCCCCTTCTTCTCCCATTCAATCTGGGTTGGTATAATTCACCGATTATGGTGAGTTCTTCAATGCCTGTGTTCGACTATGTTTTGTTTCTAGCTTGCTATCACACTGTTGGTCCCTCCAGATCAGCCCCTGTCTAGGGAATGTCTCGCTTATTCGAAGTAGTTTACTAACCCTCTTGAGCCTCAGACTGCCTATTGTGACTTAAGAGGCCAGTGTTGTTTTATTGTCCTAGGTCCTAAGCTCATCCCTATCTACGGGGTCCAAAGGAGCTAGCCCTGATTGCCTTAAGTGAATTATACAGCTCCCTCTACAGTCTCATGTGATCTCTCACAGTGCCTAGGGAAAGTGCCGCCTCCTGAAGCTTAGACTGGTCTCTCTCTGACCCTAGCCTTCAGTCCTGCCTATATTGCCATCTACCTTGCCTGCACCAACTGTGCCAGGTTCCTATTTCCTACCAAGATCCAAGCCCCTTCACTCCCTCAGAGCCCCTCCGCTGACTGTTTGAACTTTTGAACTTGGCTCGAAAGGACCTAGTACAAACTCTCCAGTTGGTCCAATGTCTTCAGTCCGGATGTGGTCCAGGCATACTCACCCCCCCGCCCAAGGCGGGCGGGGATACCTCCCTGACAAAGAACAAGAGTGTGTTGCCTGCCACTTGCAGGACGCTGGTCCTAGCTGGTCCTGTTCTAGGGCTTACCTTGCTCCAAACGACCACTTCCCCCCCCAATATCACTGGGGGGAACTGGGAGAGGTCTTCCTCCTGTGAGATAACAGATTTCTCCTTCTCAAACACCCTTGTGACCTCCAAGTCTCAACGCAGTCACACATGCTGCTTAGACCTCCGGAGCCTAATGTTCTCTACCAAGACTAAGCGTATCCGTGCTTTCAATCCCTCAGCCGCCAATCCACCATGAAGTGGTATCTCCCATGGCTCCTCCTCTTAACACTACTACTGGCAGGAGATATAGAAACTAACCCAGGTCCGTACAACCCCCAGAATATCCCCTCTGTATGGGGCATGGGCAAGGGTCTAAAAGTAGCACATCTCAACATCAGGAGCCTGCTACACAACCGTGATGAGCTAGTTGCGTGGATGGCGCTCTACAAACCCGATATCCTTGGACTGACTGAGACCTGGCTCAAACCCTCGATCCCTGACTCAGTCTGTATCCTCTCTGGGTACGAGTTCACTCGCCTGGACAGAGCGGGGAGCAAGAGGGGGGGAGGCATACTGATCTACCACAAGAGCCATCTCAAAGTCTCCCAAGTTGCCCACCATCAATCCCACGTGTCCCCGTGCGAGGTACTCCATGTGCCGCTCCTACTTGGGGACACAAAGAAACTGCACCTGGTGTGCACTTATAACCCACCTAAGGGTGGGTTCCCCGGATTGACCCACCTCCTGGACACAGTTGGTCCCAACGTTGAGGACAATGAACTCTTAATCCTAGGGGACGTCAACCTCAACTGGGCTGGAGGTTGTGTGAAGCAGTACGAGTCCCTACTTGCTAACTTTACCGTGACTCAGCTTATCCAGGATCCAACCAGGCAGCTAGCGAATGGATCCTCCAGTACCCTACTGGACTGGATCATGTCCAACCGCCCGGACAGAATCTCCTCAGCAGGTACACTGCCAGACTCTATCTCAGACCACTCACCGGCCTACTGTGTATGGAAAATTTCCTCCCCCAAAATTCCTCACAAAATCCTGCATGTCAGAAACTACTCCAGGTTTGACCCTGGGGAGTTCCTGGAGGACCTATGGCTTACCGACTGGTCCAAGGTGCTAGGGGCCACTGACCCCTCAGTGGCAACCTCCACCTTCATCACCATCTTCAGGACCCTGCAAGATAAGCATGCCCCCAAGGTCACCCGTAGGGTGAGGGGGTCTGCTACTCATTGGTTGCATGAGAATCTCTTAGCCCAAATGCGGGAGAGAGACAAGTGTTGGGCCCACTTCAAAAGTTCCAGTGATCCCACCATTTTCCAAAAATACAGACACCTTAGAAACACTTGTAAAAAGGCCATTAGGGCTGAGAAAAGTGACTTCTGCAAGTCCGCCCTACTTAGCACCGCCAGCGACCCCAGGAGATTCTGGAGGAATATAAAAACTCTTGTCAATGGATCCTCCCAACCAGGGGTATCCGACATGATTATCAGTGGGGTCTCCTGCACGAACCCCCACACCATCGCCAACTCCCTAAATTCACACTTCACAGATCTCTCAGCCTTCACTTCACTCTTCTCGTCCGATAAGAGTTCGCCCTCCCTTCCCCCCTTGACTCGGAGGGAGGTTCACCCCCCATGGCTAATGTTTAACCTCAGGGGAGTGTCTGTATTGGACACCCAGAGGCACTTAGCTGGCCTCTCCCAGTACTCCAGTCCTGGCCCAGATAACCTGGAATCAAAGCTCCTTAAGCTTGGTGCTGTTCACATTGCCTACCCAGTAGCCCACATCTTTAACCTTCCCCGATATCTGGAAAGAGGCAAGGATTGTCCCAGTAATGAAGCAGGGCATCCTAAATTACCGGATAACTATCGCCCGATTGCTATCCTCTCATCCCTTAGTAAGCTCCTTGAAAAGGTAGTGGCTGAACAGCTTTCGGAGCACATCCAGTCACATGAGTTGCTGTCCCCGGCCCAGTATGGTTTTCGCAAGGGTCACAGCACCACTACAGCCCTGATCTCGTCACATCCAGCATCAGATCAGCCATGGATCAGGGCAAACTCTCGAGCCATATTTATTGACCTGTCCAAAGCCTTTGATCTTGTTGACCACACGTTGCTCGGTTCACAGCTGTGGTCACTTGGTCTCTCTCCACTTGCCATGAAATGGCTTATGGGCTACCTGCATGGTAGAACGCAGCGGACCAGCTTCAATAAAGTCCTCTCAGAGTCCCTTCCAGTGACCTCCGGTGTCCCTCAGGGTTCGGTACTGGGCCCTCTCCTCTTCTCCCTCTTTATCAACCAGCTACCTGTGGTGACAACCACCTGCAGTGCCACCCTCTATGCTGACGACCTGGTGATCCTGGCACACGCCCGAGATGTCGCTACTCTTAACAAGCACATGTCCGAAGACTTTAACAATGTCCTAACCTGGATTACTGAAAACAAACTGGTCCTGAACCTGAAAAAAACACAGGCCATGCTCTTTGGCTCAACAGCCAAAATCAAAGCCTCGTCAGCATTGTTAAAGATTTCCTGTCCTGACGGATCTCACCTCCCTGTAGTGAGCTCTGCCAAATACCTAGGGGTCACCCTTGACCCCCAACTTGACATGGGCAGTCACATCCAAAACATCTGCATGGCAGTAAACTGCAAGCTGGGCCTGGCCTACAGGACCAAGTACAACCCTACACCAGCGGCTAGACTAGCCCTCACGAGAGGTGTACTTCTTCCCTCTCTCAGCTATGGACTGCACCTATTTGCTCGCTTCTCTTAAGACTCATCTCACACTCGGTGGCACAAGACATATAACAACATCTGTCGCTTTGCCCTTGCTGTCCCCGTCTCACCCATCGCTGTGAGCTATACGATAAACTTCGCTGGCTCGCCTCAGCTAGGTACCTGGACTTCGGGGTGGGCTGTCTCACGGACAAAGTGATCAGAACCGGCACCCCGGAGCTGGCCCTGCTTCTGCCGCAAATTGACACCACTACCTACCACCTTAGGTCTCAGGCCCCAGGGATGCTCAAAGTCCCCTCCACCCGTACCCTCATGGGTGACCGGGACTTTGCTGCATGTGCGCCCAGACTCTGGAACTCCCTTCTGGTGCATATTCGTTTGACCTCTTCCCATCTGTGCTTTCGTAATTCCCTCTGGGGTTTCCTGAAACAAGCCTCAGCGTGTGACTGCCCTAAGCCTCCCTAGAGTAATTATCAATGGTTGTCTTTCCAGTCCAAAGTTGCCTCCCACAGATGCTACCCGTAACTCCTGCTGTTTTCCATGACTCTACCAGTTACCAGGGTACCTGACCTAGGGCATACTGTCTATGCCAAGGTTCCCTGGACATTGCCTTTCTAAATTGTCTCTAATGTGTATATGGTTTGTTAGAATTTGTAGGTGACCTACTCACCCCGCGGGGGTACATTAACCTTAAAGTTATAAGTTTTATTATGACCTTCCACTCCCCTGGACAATGTTACTATTTCTACATGTTGTCATGATGTACTTACACTCTTCTGTAAAAATGTCTGTATCCCTATGTTGTACTCTCCCGGGTCGTTCCTGAAAATAGGCATAATACTTGTCTAGTGTACTTACCCGGTCAACAAAAGCTAAAATAAAATAAAAAGACGTGTATTGACATTTCCTCCATGATTGCCCTATACATAGGTGCCGACTCCATGGGTGCTTGAGTACTCAAGCATCCACTAAGTTGACGTATGCACCCTCAATATTTTAAGAACAGCCTACAAAAAAAGGATTACTAGGGAATCTAGACATAGTAAAAATACTACCTATCGGCAGTCAGCACCCCGCAAAAGTTCATAAAAGTTGGCACTCCTGGCCCTACATTTTCCAAAGATACATATGCATGTATCACAGAGTGCATAAAGGGTTAAACTTTGAAACTTATAACATTTCTAATAGACAGAACAAAGCAGTACCATGTATATGTGCAACAGAACAACAGCAAAACAATAAAGAATATCCGTTTAAAACACCTACTGTATACATCAAATATAGTGTGACATGGGGCTACCTATGATATCAAATATATCTGTTACCTGTGCTTCTTGGCCCATGGCTATGCCACTTGTGAGGTAAGGGGTCAAGCAGCACTGGTAAAAAAATACTTTGGATATCACAGGTAGCCAGTCACAGTGCTAAATAGGGATAAAAGGGGAAAGTTGCAGCCTGCCCAGAAGTGACCACCTTCCACTCGACAGTGGTTCCATAGTAGTGCTTCTAGTCTGTAATGAGAGCTGAAAGTTGGAAATGTGAACAAAAAGGAGATATTTTTTCAGGGCAAGTTTTAGCTTCTGTACCAGCAAAATATGTTTGTTTTCTTTTTGCAGTTAATTACTTTATCTGCCTGGTTCGTGGCAGTGTTACGTCCTGTGGGATCCCCCAGCCCTGTCCCTCACCCGCAGCCTACCCTTCGAGCTGCCCCACAGCTTGCCCCCCATGGCGGGGCGGCAGGGATCCCTCAACCCGCCTAACTCCGGATCCAGTGCTGGAAGGATTACTGTCCATCATGGGGGCGGCGCCTGTGGGGACCGACCACCATTCATGCGGCGCCAGTACCCTTTTTCATCCTTTAAATTTTGGTCCCTAAGGCAAAGCATGCAATGACACTGCAAGGAGTGATCACGCATGCTTCTGTACTCGCTTCTCTGAGCATCTGCCTCGTCTCCCCCACTCTGTAGCTTCGGCACACCAGCCCCTAGCCTTCGCCAGGGACCAGTCGTGCACCGAATGCTGGTATCCCCCCTCCCCAGAGAAGGAGAGCAGTCCTGCGGATGCTCGATCCCTCTCCGCTTCTGCTGACCCCCGGCAGCCCGTTCTCATTCCCAAATGCGGGTCACCAGTGTAGCACAAGGTAAGGCAACCAGCGCCTCAATCCTCTGCGCCACCGGGCTGTCAAAATATGTGTTTGGGTTAAAACCTTATCAAAGTTATTTTTCATTTGATCCACATTTATTACTCCAGTGGGTTCTATTTGATCCATGTTTTAAAAAAACTCAGTGCTGTCAATGCAGGTTGCCCCATGTCATTATATCTATATGTCTGTCTATCTCTCTATCTCCTCGCATACAACAGAAGTAGAATTTTAACTACAAAAACATTCATTTAAAGAATTAAAACGTTTTAGTGTAATAACAGAATTAAGGCGCTCCAGAGGTTGAGTTACCTAGCGTGTATGTCTGTTTTGTGTGTGTGTGTGTGTATCTATATATATATGTTCTTTGCAAAAAAAAATAAAAAAACTTCATTAATGCACCACCCCAAGCTGCAAAAGGAAAAAAAAACATTAGGGTTTTGGGTCTAAGGAGTCTGGTTGAATCAGTGGTGGGGTCTTCCTTAGGGTTGCTAACCCTAATGCCCACCCCATTCCCTGAGCAAATAACGTCAGATGTGTGAGCCCTGCATGAAGATAGCTACAACAGATTGTGATGGTAACATGTGGTGAGACATATTTCTCTACCTTTGAAGACTGTATGACTATGAGGCACTGCTGTGGAGCTGTACTTTGGACTTCGGACAGGAGGCTATGGGTCAGGGAAAGGGGTGACCATTTGAGTTGACAACTCCAAGGAAGACCCCACCACAGAATCACCAAGACTCTAGAGACTCAAAACCTTAATGTTTTCTTTTGTGCTGCTTTGGGGGGTGCAGGCCTGGGCCTAATGCCACATTTCCTACTTTTTGTGTGTTAAACTAACTGGTGCATTAACAACATTTTTGCAAAGAATTTCCTTTCTTTTTATGATAGTGGAATTATATCCTCTTTGACACAGATGCGGAGGAAGACTCTATCCATGTACATAAGTGCAGGGCCCTTGTGGGTCCTTCACGTCTATGCAGCAAAGGATCTCAAGAATTCGTGGGGCTGTCTGGTGGGATGTGGATGCTCTGATCACTGTGTTTCTATGTGGCCACAGATAGAGATGCACAGGACACAGAGTCCACTTGTCAGTCAAGGCACAGGGCCCTCTGCCACCATGGGTGCAGAGGTGCAGGGCCCTGTGCCAAGAGAAGAGTTGTCTTCACTATATGGACCTAATCCTGTGTGGGCAGTGCTGCAGCTTTCATTCCCTGGCTGGGGGGTGCATAACAGCATCATCTCACCACCCTCACCCCATGGGGGGTGTCGCATAGTAGCGCCATGTCACCATCCTCACCCCGTGTAGCTGGGTGACTGAGCTGTCCTCTGAACTTCGCTCACCAGCATGATATCACAAAGCATACCTGCTGGGTTTAAGAATGGCACTACGCACAAAGTTTCTTAATAATTATAATTTTTTTTCTGTTTACGCTCCCGTACTCTCCAGTCCCTTTACTTGCCCCCAGGGCCTTCAGGCACTTTCTGGTCCCCTCCTACCTCTCAGTCGTGGCCACTTACCTCAGTGGAGCCTTGGCTTTACCCCCCAGGTGGGTTTTGGGTGGGAGATGCCCTAGACTTTCTTGTCAGGCAAGGCACACGTTGGTGAGGAAGGGGACCCTGGATATACCGAGGTGTCACTGTCGTGGAGGTGCTGGGGTCATAGTCATTTTCTCTGTGAGTACCCCTGGGTCCTCATGTGTAATGTCATCCAGGCATGCTATGCATGCATCCCCATGCTGACATCCATGATGTCCCCCCTCCCAAGTCCGTCTCTGCTACACTGACATCTGCAAGACCCTAGTGTCAGTCTCACAGCAGAGAATGGAATCCTTCCTCCCCAGAGGAGAACGTCCTCTGGGACACTCGCTTCTCGTTCCCCAGGCCAGCTCCCAACAACCTGAGCTCATTTCTGAAGTCAGGTCGCTATTGTTGCAAGTGGTAGCTCCTTTGCTGCACCAATGGTCCGGCCCATGACTTTTTTTTTTTAATTTTGACCACAGGTTTTCAAGATAGTTGTTTTATGACTTCCCTTGTAAACATGACATGTGGCCATTTATGGTATATTGTCCGAAACATCATTTTGCACTACAAGTGTGAAAATATGACTCGTCCAGGGTCACTCATGAAGCAACTGCATGGTGACGTGCACTGCACCAGCCCTGTATTTGCTTTACAGATGGCCTTGTGGGCTTCTTATGAAGCAGCTGCATATGACCTGCAATGTGCCAGTCGGTCCTGCAGGACATATGTGAAGCAGCTGTCCTTTTAGATGGGGGGGTAGCTGGATCTTTATCTTATATTATGTAGGGTCCTATGCAGCCCTACATGAAGCAACACATTGTCAGGCACTGCTCCTAACCTGTAGCTTGTTTTTGCACAGAGTCCTGTGGGCCCTACATAAAGCAGCTCATCTGTCAGGCAGGCATGAAACTTGCAGTTTGGTGTTCGTGAGGAGGGGTACTTAGCACACTATCCTTCAAATCTGGTAAACAAATATTAAACAAATAAAAAAGTTGTTAGTGTTAGAAAAAAAAAACTGATAAAAAAGGTCTTTGAGCCTGCCCGCTGGTGCTGAGGGTTGAGGCACTGGACGCCACACTTTGTGCCACGCCGGCGACCCAGGTTCAGGAGCGGACTTGAATCATCAGGAGTCGGCAGGGTTGGGGAAGATTTAGTGTCCAGAGGACTGCTCTCCTGTCCTGGGGTGGGTATCTGGGGACGCACTGCTGCAGCGGCCCTGGTGGAGACCAGAGGTACCGCAGTAGCATGCCACTTACAGGGGTGATGCAGCGGCGGATGTCAGCTGAGGGTCCACCCTCAGCGCAGACATCATTGCAAGTCTGTGCCTCATTGGGGACATAACCAAGGTGGAAAACTCTGGTTTCCTGGGAGGCGACGGCGAGGCTTGAGTGACGTGAGTCCACACGCCCAGTGCCGGCACCAATCCCGACTTGACTCTCCATGGTCCCTGTCTCTCCCATTCAGGGCCATGGGAGGGGGAGTACCCAGCACCTGATTCCTCGGTCAGGGGTAGGGCACAGTGGGCAGTAGAGGTGACGCAGAGTGGGTCCCCTATAGAGAGATGCCCATGATGCCGGTGACTGCAGTGAAATAGAATTGACAAAAAAAAAAAAAAGTCTTTGAGCATGTGCAGTGTGCATTTCATGGGACTGTTTTTTTTTTGGGGGGGGGGGGGCATTGTTTTTGAGACCCATAGCGTTTTTGTTTTTGTTTCCTGCACTCGAACTCCTACTCAGACCTTCCCCTGCCGTTTGTAGCTGTCCACTGCCCTAATCTCAACCATACTACTGTCCTCCTCCATCTCTTCCAGTTTCTGTGTCACTTAGTGCCCACATGTTCTTCTTTTGCTCTTGTTGTCACACTCTGTTTATCAAATCACCTGTACAATGCTGTATATGCAATCCTATAATGAAATATTATCTGCTCATTGTATTATGATATAAAGAAGAATGTATTCTGTATTATACTGTATCCAAATTTTGTTTATCCTTTATTGTGTTTGTACCCCCTATCCCCAGGTCGTACCTAGAAATGAGCTTTTGCTCAGTGTGCCTTTCCCAGTCACCAAATTTTAAATAAATAAATAAATGTTATTTTATTTTTACCAAACTTTGAGTGTCAGGACAGGCCCTCTGGCACAGTGGTAGTACTACCGTTCATGACGCTGATGACCTGGGGACAGCCAGGGGGAAGAGATTATACATTTCAATGGGCGCTCTCCAAGTAAAGGGGGGACTTGCTGATCCATTGCTCTGCTGCCACCTGGGTGAACACGCTTGTCAGGGGAGACTGGAGCGAGCACCGGGTCAGGTGGGTGTGTCAGGATGCCAGCACCCAATGATGCTGCATGCTGCTGGGGGAAGGGTGGGACTAACAGGGAAAATCAGGGCTGGGTTGTGCAGATGAAGTCTCTGCTTGCCCACTACGCTCAGTGCCAGACTTCCATTGCCTTCAGGCCTTCACCTCTGCTGTGGGTGACCACATAGACAACAGGGCAGAAATACTGATGTGACTGAAGGTGTACCCAGCCCTGGGGGTAAGCCGTGAGGAGGGAAGCAGCACAGCAGTGTGTTGCAGGTAGGGCCTTTGAGCCTGGACAGGTATGTGTTGATACAGCCGGGAACCTGGACTTAGGGGGCCTAGAAGGAGGTCCCAGCCAGGACCCGGGGGAGAGGGGATATGTTCAAAGGAAAAAAACTTGAGGGTCAGGGTTTTTTCCACCCCCTCACAAAATCCCAATTGGATTTTTCTTAGTTATCCCCAAATTAGATTTTAAAACTAATCTTTTTCCCCCATAAAAAACATAAGCGCTGATTTTAGGACTTCAGCTTTTTTTATCTGTTTGGTTACTACATAGAGCGTACCAAGGGTCACAGGTTTGACTCCTTCCAACTGTTCCTCACTTATGGTGAGGTTGGTAAAGGGAAACCTGCCACTAAAAGATCCATTGCCAGGTGGATTGTCTCTTGTATCCAATTTTGCTATCAAAAACTGGGTAAGGTTCCCCCTTCAGGCCTGAGGGCTCACTCTACCAGAGGTACAGCTGCGTCCCTAGCTGCAGCCAGGGACATCCCTATCTTAGAGATATGTCACAGCTACCTGGAAAACAGTACACACTTTCGCAAGCATTGCTCCCTGGACATCCAGGCTAGGAGTGATGCTCGGTTTAACACAGCTGTGCTTCAGAGCCTATTTCCTAAGTAGGTTCTGTCCCTCCTCCATGGAGGTACTGCTGTTAGTCTGCATATGTCATAATATAGCAAGACTTCATGTTGTTTGAAGAAAAATTACTCACCTTAGTAATGTTGTTTCTTCTAATGGAGTCTTGCTATTATGACTCCCCTGCCTGCCCCTCTCAGAACCTCTGTTCTTGGGATGTGGGTGGGCAGTGCAGTGTTGGCACTTAATGATGCCCACCTTGTGTTTTTCACCCCTCTCTTTTGGGGTGTTTGGGTGTTGTATTTTATTTTATTTTTTGGATCCCCTGACTTGAGTCTTGGTTTTGGGACCAGATAAATGTGTTAATATTTTAGTAGCCAGTTGGCTAGTGTAGGTTTACAGCTTCCACACAGAACCTTAGTGAGTTTTGCTCGTAAAGATGACAGTTTCAGTTTGAAGAACAACAGACAGAGTTTTTCCAACCGAGCTCGCGCTCAAGATTCCATGCCTGGCATGGAAGTTAACTCTTTCACCTCCGGAGCAGTTCTAAGGCTGAGACAAACTGCATGTGTCATAATATAGCAAGACTCCATTAGAAGAAACAACATTACTAAGGTGAGTAATTTTTTCTTTCCTCTGTTTGCACTCCTGACTGCTTTCCCCTGCCTCCCTCTATCTATCCAGGTAGACTAACTACTCTGTCCTCCTCTTCCTTCTGTGTTTCCTTGTATTTCCTGAAAGCCAGCTTTTTCGCCTTTGCCTTCCCGGCTACTTCCTTTGAAAACCATAGTGGTTTACTCTTTCGCTTGCCCTTGTTTACTTGCCTAATGCAAAGGTTTGTCGCCTCCACTATGGCTCCTTTCAGATGAGTCCACTGCTTCTCAGCTCCCCACCCCCATTCGTCCCTCCCTGCCAGGGCATTCTTGAGACATGTAACCATCTTAGTAAAGTCCTCCCCCCTGAAATCCAGGACCTTCACCTTTGTGTGGCTTGACTCTGCTACGGTACTCATACTGAACCACACCAAAGTTCACAACAAATCTGTCGTAATGTTTGCGATGATGCAGCTGCTTTGCAAGAGTCACACACGTACACACACACACACGTTACCTGAGGCCTGTATTCTGCTGCTATATGTCTCACAACATGTAAGTGCAGTATTTGTCATGGGGTGTCACTATATTCCATGTACTGTCTTATTTATTTATCATGTTAAAACATATTTGAAACCTAGGTTGTGCTTGCTTGTCAAATTTGTTGGGGTTATTGGAGGTGGCAGCTTTGAGTGGGTGGAGTTAGGATTTTAAAAACGCAAAGATCGCATTTTGTTACTTTTGTGGTTTTCCTATTATACCCTAACTTGTGAACTGATATCGTTTTTTGCAGAGAGAGAGAGAGTGAGTGAGTGAGTGAGTGTGTGTGTGTGTGTGTGTGTATATATATATATATATATATATATTATATATATCTATCTATATATAAGGGATATGCAGCGGTTCAGCGTGTGATAATGCATTTATCTTGTACAGTTTCTAGTGACCTCAAGTAACCTCACGAGTGCTGAAGGCACGAGTGAGAGTTACGAGAGGTCACTGGAAACTGTACAAAATAAATGCATTATCACACACTGAACCACTGCATATTCCATTTATGCAACAGGTTTAGATGTTGTGTGAACATTTTGATTTTGGTAGGTGTAAATAATTTGTCAAAAAAGGGAAAAGAAAATTGAATTTTATGCTGATTTTTGCTAATTAGAAAAGAACAAAATGGTATCTATAAATGAAACACCACTCATTTTGTAGATATTTTTGAGCTGAACATTTTTCGTGCTCACAGTACCATGCTATCATTTTTTGTTTTAAAGTTATTTATATTTGTTTGTCAAAAAAGTGAACAAAAAATTACATTTTCTTCTGTTTTCTTGCTAATCATATACAATATACAGGGTTTATATAAATGAAACAGTATTCATTTTGTAGATAATTTTGTGCTGAACAATTTTCGTGCTCCCAGTACCATGTTATCTTTTTTCGTTTTTAAGTTATTGACATTTAAATATGGTTAGTACTGCTTCTGAGGCCGAACATTCTAAATGAATTCTGAAGAGAACTGTGTAGATAAATGAGCTAGTGATGTAGTTACTGTGTGAATAAATGGGTGATGATGTAGTTACTATGTGGATAAATAAATTTATTACCATAGTAGCGAAGATAAATGGTTTTATTCTACAGTTTTTATCCTGACCCCTGTTGCATAAATATATATATATAGAGAGGGAGAGGGAGGGATTAACCCACTCCCAGGGCATGGATTTACTGAGCATTAATCCACACCAGGGTAGGGTTGTGAAGCATGAGGCCGCAGGTCGAGTGACTTCAATCACACAGGTGTGGAATATTGCTCAGTAAACCCATGCTCTGGATTGGGTTAATCCTCTTATAACATAGGCAACTTCATGTTACAGGTTTATCTAAAAGAATATTAAAATAAATCTCTGTGAACATGCATTTGTAATAAAATAGTCCTTCTGCCTAATGAATATTGTCTGCTGAGCATGCTATAGTTGTAGTTGTCCGCTGAGTGGATTTGTTGTTGTATGAATGCAAGTGCTGTTAAAAATATGGTGAAATTTGCCGTTCTTGGGCAAAACTCTGTTGTTCTTGGGCAAAAGTCTGCCATTCTTGGATGAAATTCTATCATTCTCGGGTGAAATTCCAACTGATACCAAATCTCACTTTCCTACCCCAGAATTGACTTACAGCCATTTTATATGTGTAATAAGCTCCCTTGGGGTGTGCATAATAGGATTTTAATGCACTTTCCAGGGTTGTAAAGACACTTCATCTTTAGCCTCTTGTCTTACTACACTGCTAGCGTGCATTAAAATCCTATAATGGATACCTTATTGTGACTTGGTACTTACAAGTTGTATATATATATATATATATATATATATATATATATATTTCTGTAAAGGAATACTGTAAATACAGTAATAGGAAAAGAAAAGGCATATAAATTTATATAGTGTCTTATATATCTGCTGTGTCCTAAAGTGCTTTACAAATCATGGACAGTTGTCCCATTAGGTGAGCAGAGATGGAAGGATGAGGTTATGCTCAGGGAAGTTGAAGCAGCAGTATTTGTAAGTCAGCAAAAAAAAGTCATTTTATAGTTTGTTTAGCTAAAATTTATTTCTGATATTCCTGGATGCAGTCTCACTGTATTCTTCATTTTCTCAGATATTTTTAAAACAGCTGTTGGCCATCCCAGTGGCATGGAGGGCTTATGCACCAAGCCTTACCTGTCGCCATGCTGGTGACCCAGGATCGAGAGCAACCTCAGAGCGCCGGGTTTGTCTGGGGAGAGGAAGATCGAGCATCTAATGGACAGCTGTCCTCTGGGGGGAGGGTTGGGTAGAGCCTACCACTTGCTTGTCTCCTGTGGAAGCTGGGGGAAGACAGCTCGGGCCAGAAGATTCAGGAGGCGGGGCACACATTGGCATATGTCGCAAGAGACCGCGTGGCATGCGCCTGGACATCCTTACACACCACACCTCCCAGGGGACCAGAACATGGGAAAATTCCAGCGGTTGGATGACAGCCGGCACCTGCAGGTCTTGTTCCCTGAATAGCTGGGCTTGCCAGCCTGAGCTGGATCCGGTTCTCGGTTGAGACCCAGGTGCCCCCCACTGACCCCACCAGGGGGCTCAGCCCTGGGGACGAGACTGGGGCGCCTTCCTGAAATGCAGGCTGACTGGGTGTGGAGGGGGAAAAACAGCTTTTATTGCTATTTTGTGATTAATGACTCATGCCATTAAAGACGACTGCCACTCACAATTTTCAAACATCTCTGCTGTTGAATGTACAAACTGAATTTTTTTATTTTACTTAAACAGCAATTTGGAAAACCTTTGAGCCATAGGCTCATTTACAAAGGTACCTTGTCACAGTAAGACAAACGAAAATACACAGTATAACAGTACAACACATAAGTATAACAGTAACTTAAGACATAGATACAAACAAGCTGGTACAGGTAGGATTGATGCAAACAATACCAGAGTTATGTTGTCCTTAGCAGCTTAGTAATAAGCTTTGTCATAAGTATTGAGTACGGCTTTGACTAGTGGCAATTACAGCATCGGGTGTTAATAAGGTGGTTACGTAATGAAGTTTTGAAGCACGATATAGTTGGAGCTTCGGAGATGGAGGGGGACAGTGTGTTGAACCAGGAGGGGGCCCTAAAGCTGAAGGCTCTTTGGCCGTGAGAGATCCTAGCTCTAGGGACCACCATTTTATGCTCAGTTCAATAGGGAGACCACTCCCTGTCGGCATAATGCCCCCCCATTTGTTGTGTGCCGAGTGGGTGCCCAATCCCCCTAGGCATCATGTGCCCCCCCAACAGTCTTTCTTTGCTGACGGGAGCCCAATCCCTGCCGGCTTCAGTCCCCCCCTTCCCAGTTCAATTTGCTGATGGGGGAGCCCACTCCCTGATTCATACTCTGAATATATTAACATAGAGAAACCACATGTTTATGGTAGTAAACAATACGGAACTGTACCACAATGTCTCATTTTTATGTTTGCTTGCGCACATATGCAAGAAACATGTTGAGGCAACTTGCTGCAGAAGCAGGTTGTGGAGGTGTGGCACTGTTGTGGCCAATGCCACCACTACATTTTGGGTCTTGTGTGTTGTGCACCAATAAGGGAGGACACTGCCTGTGACACTAGTTCTAAAGCATGCCACCACCTTGAAAGAAAATAGCCGCAACAGTCCGGGAGCACCTTGTCATAGCAGCAGCAGCAGCCTGTAGTTTTGGCCTGAACAGTTTTGCCGACAGAAGCTGAGGCTGCGAAGGTGGAGTGGCCCCGAATGATGTGGCACAGTGTTGCTCTTCTGACAATATTCTTTTATGCTCAGTTCAATAGGGAGACCACTCCCTGTCGGCATAATGCCCCCCCATTTGTTGTGTGCCGAGTGGGTGCCCAATCCCCCTAGGCATCATGTGCCCCCCCAACAGTCTTTCTTTGCTGACGGGAGCCCAATCCCTGCCGGCTTCAGTCCCCTCCTTCCCAGTTCAATTTGCTGATGGGGGAGCCCACTTCCTGTTGGCATTGTCCCCCCAGTTTGTTGTGTGCTGAGGGGTGCCCAATCCCCTCAGCTCTTGCACCCTCCACCAGAAGCTGCGATGGGGTGCCCAATCTCCATCGGCTAGCAGCCCCCCAAAAACACTCAGGTGGCACACTGGGAGCCCACCACAGCGTGCCAAATGTCCCAGTTAAAAAAAAAAAAAAAAACTTTCCCACAATTTTTTTTCCACCCTTTTTTAAATCTGTAAAACAGAAAACGGTCCCTTGTTGAGTCTGGTGGCCCCTCCCCCAACCCACATTCACCCTCTACGCACCCCGCCTCCCCACACCCCGCTCACCCCACACTTGCCTCCAGAGCCCAGCGTGACGATCTTCGGTGGACCGGAAACATGTCTGCTCTCTTTAAAGCCGACCGTGAACTCAAGAAATGTCAGTAAGCTGTATAATAGCGTAAATGTTTTTTTTTTCAACTTTCGTGCATATCTTGGACATTTTAGGGAATTTTGGCACCACATTTCAACATGGGGTTATTGGGACCCCTCCTCATGAATTCAGTCACTGTCATTGCGTTATTCAGTCCCGAAAGGTGATTTCATGGTCACTGCGTGGAATCACCTTTCAGGACCGATTAACAATATGACAGTGCCACTGTTCATGAGGTGGGCTCTCAAAAAGCTTATGTTGCAAATTTGGTGAAAAAAATCCAAAAAATGACTGTTTTACATTGCGCAGTTTCCACGCACGCTCATAACTTCGCGAAATTGTAATATTTTCACGACAGCTTTTCCACACTGGCATTTTTCCATACCTCCTTATGAACAGTACAGCTGTCATTTTACACATCCTGGCCAAAATGTGTTTTTGCACTTCCAGCGCAGAATAGTGCGGTCACTGTGGTAAATCAGTGTTTGGATAGATTAAGATCGAGTGAGTGAGAGAGGGGGAGTGAGCAAGCTCAACTGAGCTCTGTCAGGACTGTTGCGGATTTCTTTGTGGGCAGCAAAAGACGCCAACGCAGGCAGGAGCCTAGTACAAAAGGGCAGCCTGCAGCACCTGGAGAAACAGAACCAGCAAATGAGAGAGAGGGAGTGAGCGAGTTCAGCGGAGCTCTGTTGGGACTGCTGCAGATTTCTTTGTGGGCAGAAAAAGGCACCAGTGCAGGCAGGAGCCCAGTACAAAAGGGCAGCCTGCAGCACCTGGAGAAACCGAACCAGCAAATAAGAGAGGGGGAGTGAGCGAGTTCAGCGGAGCTGTGTTGGGACTGCTGCAGATTTCTTTGTGGGCAGAAAAAGGCGTCATTTTGGCCAGGATGTGTAAAATGACAGGCTGGCAGGGGCCCAGTACAAAAGGGCAGCCTGCAGCGCTGGGAGAAACAGAACGAGCAAGTGAGAGAGGGGGAGTAATCGAGCTCAGCGGAGCTCTATCGGGACTGCTGCGGATTTCTTTGTGGGTGGAAAAAGGCACCAATGCAGGCAGGAGCCCAATACACAAGGGCAGCCTGCAGCACCTGGAGAAACAGGACCAGCAAATGAGAGAGAGGGAGTGAGCGAGTTCAGCGGAGCTCTGTTGGGACTGCTGCAGATTTCTTTGTGGGCAGAAAAAGGCACCAGTACAGGCAGGAGCCCAGTACAAAAGGGCAGCCTGCAGCACGGGGAGACACCGAAGGAGTGAGTGAGAGAGGGGGAGTGAATGAGCTCAACGGAACTCTGTCGGGACTGCTGCGGATTTCTTTGTGGGCAGAAAAAGGTGCCGACATAGGCAGGAGCCCAGTACAAAAGGGCAGCCTGCAGCGCCAGGAGAAACAGAATAAGCTAGTGGTGGGGGGAGTGAGCGAGCTCAGTGGAGCTCTGTCGGGACAGCTGTCAACTTCTTTGTCGGCAGAAAAAGGCGCCAATGCAGGCAGGAACCCAGTACAAAAGGGCAGCCTGCTGCTCCAGGAGAAACAGAACAAGTGAGTGAGAGAGGGGGAGTGAGTGAGCTCAACGGAGTTCTACTGCGGCTTCAGAGTTGCCGACCCTCCCACCCAGGGTCCTCTGTGGTCCTATATTGCAGCAGGGTCTCTGGGGTGGAGACAAAGCAATGATTGGATACTTTTAGGATTGCTGTAATAATACAGATTTAGTTATTCTGTTTATTTCTCTAACTGAGCTAAGTACTGAGCTATACTGTTATGACTGCTGTAATAATACATATTTATTTGTTCTGTTTATTTCTCTAACTGAGCTGAGTAATACTTGGAGTGCAATAGGATTTCTAACTGGGCTAAGTGAAACTATATGAGAGCTGAGAACAAAAACTATGGTAGCTGAGGGGTGAAAAATGGACAAAGAGGCTTTAGGATTGCTACAGTAATACAGTATCTAATGGATGAGATTTGAGACTGAATTAACCTGGTCGGCAAGGGGCCAGTAGGAGGACTAGTGTGTGTGTGTGTGTGAGGGACAGGAATTTGAGTAAATAAGGGCCTAACAGTTATAGTAAGGTACAGAACCTGGGAGTAAGAGCCTGTAACATAAGATGGGGGCCAAAATGGGTTAGGTGCCACATGTCAATAGGACGGGCATCTTTGGAAGGGTGGTGGGGTGTACAGGGTGTGGGTCCACCATGATCCTGGACTGGGCTTGGAGGATGGGGGGGTGTATGGTCTGTAGACGACTGGCTAGTTTGAGGGAGGAACTGTGGAGGTTAGGGAGGAGTCTAAGTGGCAGGGCAGATGAGTATGGTAGGCATCCTGGCAGGGGTGGAATAGGGGATGGCAAGGGGGGACGCAGGAAGGACAACTAGGGACTGAAACCAACCGTAGTATCAGAGGCACTAGTAGAAAAGAGAGGAGAAGGAAGGGGTACCTGAAGCGAGGTGGGGAGCCTCCTGATGGGGGAGGAAGAGACCACGAGGAGTACCAGAGGAGAGAGCAGATGGCTGCGGGTAGGAGGAACCAGGGTGGCATGGAGGGGAACAAGTGGGGGCAAACCAATAGGGGGAAGAGATGTAGAGGGTATCAACTAGGAATAGATTCGAGCCTCTGCTATGGGAGAGAGGGGAACATACTGAAGAGGGGGAGGACAAGCGGGGCATGACAGGGATGGCAAAAGGTAGAGGAAGAGATAGCAATGACGAAAGGGTAGAGGGGGGCTAGTAAGGAAGGAGGGGTGGTGACTGGAGGAGAGAAGGCTACGGGAAGGGGATAGGATGGGAGGGGCATCACTATCAGGGTAGAAGGGAATGGGGGTTCTAAATCAACAGTAGGGATAGGAGAGGGGCTGGAAATCAGCAGGGGAAGCAGGGAACTACAGACCAGTCAGCCTTACCTCGGTAGTGGGGAAGATCATGGAAGCACTACTGAAGGAGAGATTGGTGGAACATCTGGTTGTCAATTGAGTACAGGACCCAAGGCAGCATGGTTTCACCAGGGGGAGGTCATGTCAGACCAACCTCGTTGAATTTTTTGACTGGGTGACTAGGGAGGTGGATCAGGGAGGGCAGTGGACATGGCCTATCTGGACTTCAGCAAGGCCTTTGACACTGTGCCACATAGAAGACTATTACACAAACTGGGAATATGGGTATGGGCAGGACAGTAGTGTGGTGGGTAGGTAACTGGCTGGGTGGCAGGACACAGAGGTGGTGGTAAATGGCTGTCACCCACAGAGGGAAGAGTGACCAGTGGGTACCACAGGGATCAGTGCTGGATCGGTCCTATTCAACATCTTCATCAGTGACATTGCGCAGGACCTAGAAGGCAGAATTTCACTGTTCGCTGATGAAACAAAGCTCTGTAACAGAGTAGACACACCAGAGGGTGTAGACAGAATGAGAAGCGACCTGCAGAAACTTGAAGAATGGTCAGGGGTTTGGCAGTTGAAATTAAATGCAAAGAAGTGCAAGATAATGCATATGGGGCACAAAAACCCTGGCACAATATATCAGTTGGGGGGTGAGGATATAGCATGCACCAAGCAGGAAAGGGATCTTGGGGTTATCATCTCTGATGACCTCAAGGTAGGGAAACAGTGTGACAAGGCAGCAGGTAAAGCAAATAGGATGCTGGGATGTATAGGCAGGGGCATCACCAGCAGGAAAAGGGAGGTCATAATTCCGCTATACTAGACACTAGTGAGGCCCCACCTGGAGTACAGTGTACAGTTCTGGAGACCATACCTACGTAAGGACATAGACAGGGTAGAGAAGGCTCAGAGGAGGGCAACAAAGATGGTGCATGGATTGCATCACAAGTCCTATGAAGACAGGTTGAAGGAACTGAACATGTACCCCTGGAGGAGAGGAGGGAGAGAGGATATGATAGACATACAAGTATCTTACAGGAGGAACAGTGTGCAGGAAAACACTATTTTAAGCGAAAAAGATGTTCCAGGACTAGAGGGCATGGGATGAAGTTGGAGGGAGGACGATTCAGAGGAAACATGAGAAAGAATTTCTTCACAGAATGGGTGGTGGACAAGTGGAACACCCTGCCAGAGGAAGTGGTGGGGCTGAAACAATCACGGATTTAAGAATGCATGGATAGACATAAAGGAATTCTGGAGGTCAGGGGTATGGGGCAACAGACTTCTAGGAAAACAAACTGAACTTACAAGCTCAAATGGGCAGACTGGGTGGGCCATAGGCCCTTATCTGCCGGCACTGTCTATGTATCTATGTATCTAGGGGAGGAGGGAAGGTCGACATGGGAAGCCCAGTAGGAAGTAATCAGGCTGAGAATGGGTTCAAGGGGGATGGAAGGAATAAGGCAGAGAGAAGGGGTGAGGCAGAAGTAGGGGGTACAGATACAGAAGTCAATACAGATACAGAAGTCACAGAGGGTGCAGCTGGCAGGGGTATGGGGCAGGGAAGAACGAATACTGGGGTGGTGAAAGGGGCATTAGAAGGGAAAGGGAAAGGGGATAAGGGACGAGGGTACTGGTCCTGGGGGATTCAATACAGAAAGGGGTGGAAGGGGGGAAAGGCATAGCCGTATATGGGTTGAAGCTATCCCCAGGTTGACTGCAGGAGGGGAAGGGCAGGCACTGCTCAAGTGTGCAGCAAGGGGGAGGAAGAAACCTCATTTAGTGTTGCATGTGGGTACAAATGATTTGGCTGGGGAGACTGTGGAAGTAGTGAGGGGGAGGTTTGAGTAGTTGGGCAGGCAGGCAGTATGAGGGGTTGGGGGAGTCAGTGGCATTCTCGGAGGTACTTCTGGTACCATGTGCAAGCATGGGGAGGAAGGGTAGGATTGAGGAGTTCAAGTGGCTGAGGGATTGATGCCACACCAACAATTATGGGTTAGTGACTAACTGGGGTAGGGTCTGGGGGAATAGTGACATACGTGGAGGACAGGGTACACTTGAGCGGGAAGGGGAATAGTAAAGGCAGGATTAGAGAGGTATATCTCTACTAAGGTAGATTTAAACTAGTGGTGGGGGGTGGCCAAAAGACTGAAGTTGGTACAAAGGTCCGGAAAGGGGAGCCTAATGAGCTCACCACCCCCAGATATAGGTAAAGGCAGAGGCGTAGTAACCCTGGAAGGGGGCGGGCAGAGTGTTCTGAGTGTAATACAGGAGGCACCACCACCCGGTAAGAATAAGGGGGAGAAAGGGTGCGGACTACTGGGAGGAGGGACATAGGCCAAGGAGGAGAAGAGTGATGAGAAGGAGGGGTACTGGTGGAAGGTGGTCTCTCTCAACGCAAGAAGCCTGGGGAACAAAACTGCAGAGCTTCAGGTGCTCCTTTCAGAGGGGAAGGTGGACACTTCTGCAGTGATGGAGATTTGGGCCACAGAGTACCATGATTGGGGCTTGGCAATCCCGGAATACAGGATGTACGGGAGGAACTGGGGGGTTGGAGGGGGGGGTTTGCAGTGTATGTGAGGGAAGGGATTAAATGCATAAGGGACGAGGGAGAAGAAGAGAGGACAGAGGCACTTTGGGTGCAGGTCCTGAACTCCAAGGGCAGAAAACTGAGGCTGGGAGTGGTGTACAGACCACCAGCCCAATCTGGGGAACTGGATGGGAGTTGGCAGAGCAGATAATGAGGGTGTGTAGAAGGGGGACTGTGGTGATAGTGGGGGATTTTAACTGGAGCACCCAAGCCACTAGCAGTACCAGGGAACAGGTGCTCCTTGATGCTTTCCAGGACGGCCTTCTGATGCAATTGGTAAGTGGGCCTACAAGGCTTGGTAGCACTCTGGACCTAGTACTGGCAAATGGGGAGGCAGTGAAGGAGGTAAGGGTGGAGGACCCACTAGCAGGTAGCGACCACCAAACAGTGTGGCTCATTGTCACACTGGGCACGGAGACAGGAGGCACAGGCACTAAAGTGGTGGACTTTATTAGGGTAGACTTTTGGGGGAATGGGAGCAATACTGCAAGGGAAACTCCAGGATGTAAGGCTGGGGATGGATGCAGAACAGAAGTGGGGAGTCATAAAGACTAGGCTAACAGAGGCCACAGTAGCCTGCACCAGGGCCAGGAGTAAGAAGAACAGAGGCAAGAAACCATGCTGGCTGAACAAGAAAGTGCTGCAAGGGGTGAGGGGAAGACGGAGTTGATCAAGGGAGGTTGGCAGGAGGGTGAAAAAAAGCTAAGGCCTCCAGGCACTTAAGTTCCGCACAGGGCATAAAAGGAGGGGGAAAGGACTTTTTTAGGTATGTCAGGGAAAAGAGGAAGTGCAAGGAACATATTATGAGGATAAAGCGGAGAGGGGATTGGATGGAAAAGGGGGAGGAGCAAGTGGAAATTCTAAATGAGTACTTCTGCTCCAGTTTCACTAAGGAGAGGGATGGCCTACTACCAGAATGGGCTGGAGGGGGTGGGGAAAGGAGGGGAGGAGGTGACGGACAAAGTGATCACAGGAAGTAGGGTGCTAGAGGGGCTGAGGGCAGTAAGGGTAGACAAGGCACCAAGTCCCAATGGCATCCATCCCAGGATGCTGAGGGAGATGGCGGAGCTGTTGGCTGAGCTGCTGGCAGATCTGTTCAACACCTCCCTGGAAACTGGGTGTGTGCCCCAGGACTGGAGGGTGGCCCATGTTGTACCTATACACAAGAGTAGGCCTAGGGAGGAGCCAGGAAATTATCGGCCGGTAAGTCACACGTCCATAGTGGGTAAGCATATGGAGGTGATACTGAAGGAGTGGCTGGTGGCATTCCTAGAGAATAATGGCCTCCAAGATGGGTGGCAACATGGGCTCGTCTCAGGGAGGTCTTCTCAAACCAACTTAATAGAGTATTGTGCCTGGGTGACAAGGGAGTTGGCCAGGGACCATGCAGTACATGTCCTGTACTTGGACTTCAGTAAGGCCTTTGATACAGTGCCTTATGGGACGCTGGGGGGGAAGCCGACGGCAGTGGGGATGGGAAAAAAGCTGATTAAATGGATAGAGAACTGGTTACAGGGGAGGGTGCAGAGGGTGGTAGTGGTGGGGGGGGGGCTCTCATACCCAGAGCAGTGACAAAAGGGGTGCCGCAGGGGTCAGTGCTGGGTCCAGTGTTATTTGGGCTCTTTATCTCTGAAATCGCACACAGAGTGGGGAGCAAGGTTAGTCTCTTCGCACATTATACCAAATTGGGGGCAGTAGTGGATGAAGAGGACAGATGGGAAAAACTGCAGGGGGACCTAACCAAACTAGAGACATGGTTGGTGGAGCAGCAGCTAGGATTCAGTGCCTAGAAGTATAAGGTGATGCACTTCAGGGATAAGAACTAGAAGAGGGACTGTTGGTTGGGGATCACAGAGGAGGAGAAGGACCCACAGTATTGTGTGCAATACTGGGGGCCATACCCGAGGAGAGATGCAAAGTTACTGGACGGGGTGCAAAGGAGGGCAACAAAAATGTTAAAGGGGATGGAAGGAAAGGAATATGAAGTTAGGCTGAAGGAGCTGAACATGTACACACTGGAGGAGAGGAGGGATGGGGGGATATGATTGAAGCGTTTAAATACCTGAGGGGTAAATAAACCTAGCACCGAGGGGGTGTTTAAACTGAGGAGTGGAAGAGAGATGAGGGGGCACGAGCTAAGGTTGGAAGGGGGATGTTTCAAGAGGGAAATGAGGAGGCACTACTTCTCTGAGAGGGTGATGTCTAGTTGGAATGCACTGCCAGAGGGGTGGTAACATGTAGGACAGTCAATAGCTTTAAGAAGGAATGGGATAAAGCAAGAGGAAGAGTCAGGGGCAGGGGCTGGGACAAATGGGGGAGGAACTGAAGGGGAGGAGTCTGGGGCAGCTGCACACTCGGGCAGACTTACATAGATCAATTGATGTGTTTGTCTGGCAGATTCGTATGTTCATATGTTAGTATGTAAAATCACAGTGACTCTGTTCATGAGCAGATGTCCTAAAATGCCTATGTTGAAAATTTGGTGACAAATGACCGTAAAATGACTGTTACAAGCATGCATTGTGCAGTTTCCACGCACCCTCGTAACTTTGCAAATTTGTAGTATTTTTCACTCCAGATTTTCAACACTGACATTTTTCAGACCTCCTTATAAACAGTACAGCTGTCATTTTTCACATCCTACCCGAAATATGCGTTTACACATCTGGTACAGAATACTGCGGTTGCTGTGGGAAATCAATGTTCGGGACAGATGAAGAAAATTATAGTGGCATTGTTCATGAGCAGAGGTCACAAAATGCTTATGTTGAAAATTTTGTGAAATAATTCCACTAAATGACTGTGTTACGCGCATGCGTTGCGCAATTTCCATGTACATTTGGAAGTTTGAGCATTTTTAATATTTTCACTACAGATTTTCAACATTGCCATCTCTTCACACCTCACTATGAATGGTACAGCTGTCATTCTTCACATTCTGCCTGATCTGTGTTTCCATACATGTGGCGCACAATGGCATAGTCGCCGTGGAAACTCAAATTTCGGAACACATTGACAAAATCACAGTGTCACTGTTAATGAGAAGAGGTCCCAAATGCTTTCATGAGGTGGGGGCCACAAAATGGCCATGTTGAAAATTTGTACTGCAAATACCAACAAATGCCTGGGGTGTTGTGGTTTCTAACCATAACGCCCAACCCTGTACAGACTGACAGGCATCAGGGGTGTGCCTTTGGATTGCTGATTGTAATGCTCATGCCATTCCAACTTCATCCCCCACCCTGCAGCCACTGACAGACTTTGACCTGTGCCTTGGACTCTTTGGCCCCACAGTTCACCCCATTCTATATTGCACCCATTTCAGCTTATGTCCTTATGGAGTGGGGTCACTGTAAAGCCAAACACCCCAACGCACACCTCAACACTTGTCAGTGTCTGCAGGATAGGGTGAGGTGAAATGGCATGAACGTTATGGGCGACAACCCAAACGCATACCCCACTGCCTGCCTGTCTTTGCAGGGTGGAGGTGGGGTTGGCGTGAAGTTCAATACTTCGCTGCCATTCCTACTCTGCATCTGTCTAACTCCTGCATTTCTAATGCTAATACCATCAAGCAAACATTTGGCATTGAGAAATGCTTGTTTATTGATGGGCATGGTACGGGAATGTTTAAAAACTTCAGAATCCCATATATGTGTTCAGGAATGAAGGAAAATGAAAATAAAAATGGGCATATTGATGTTTTTTTCCAGAAGAAAAACATTATTGCTGAAAAAAACACAGCTACTAACAAATACTACTTTTTTAAGTGACTTGCGCATGTCCACCTAGTGACTACCAGGTGGTGCTGCAATCCACACATAGAAAAATGAAACATAAACTTGGTCGGCAGATAAAGACAGCTTGGCCCACATAGTCTGTCCAGTTTGTTCCTGCCTATACTGTCACCACAAACCCTATTTGATCTACTACCCCCCCCTCCATTTTCTACTAAGATTCCTGTGTGCCTCTCCCATACGTGTACGAAGCCTGCCACTGTTTGTTCCCACTGCTTCCACTTGTAGACTGTTCTGGGTGTCCACCTCTCTTTCAGTGAAGAAGTACTTCTTCACATTCCTCCTAAATCTTGCTCCTTCCAGCTTCATTACATGCCCTCTTATCCTGCTGCGCCTTGCCGTCAGAAAAATACTCCCCTCCTGTACGTTGTTCACCCCTGTGAGGTACTGACAAGCCTCTATCATATCCTCTCTCTATCTCTTCTCTCTGTTCCAGAGTGTACATATTGAGATCCCTCAAGCTCTCCTTATAGGGCTTTTGGTGCAACCCCTACACCATTTTAGTTGCCCTCCTCTGGACAGCCTCTACTCTGTCTACCCTCTACCCCTCTACCCTGTCTGTGTCCTTCCTGAGATGTGGTTTTTAGAACTGGACACAGTACTCCAGGTGGGGTCTCACCAACGATTACTACAGTGGCAACACCACCTTTCTCCTTGTGCTGGTGATTCCCCTCGCTATAAACCCCAGCATTCCACTGGCAGTACCTACTGCCTTGTCACACTGCCTCATCACCTTCAGGTCATTGGATGTGATATAACTGCAAGTCCTCCTTCCTGCTTTTTGACTGTCAGTATCCCCCCTTCCCATCACACCCTCCCTGGGTTTATGTGCCCTAGGTGCATGATTTCATATAGTACTTATTTGCCTTGAAACCCAGCTGCTATACCTTTGACTACTCCTTGAGTTTTCTCAGGACCCTACTCCATTCTCTCCACCCCCTCTGGTGTATCTACTTATTGAAGATTTCAGTTTCCTCTACAAAGAGGCATACCTTCCCTTCCATCTCTCCTGCAGTGTTGCTTATTTACTTATGAAGACATTGAAAAGGACTGGTTCCAGTACTGAGTCCTGAGGTATATCTCACTGACCCCACTGGTCACGTCCTCTCATTAGAGTGGTGCCATTTACCACCACACCACTCTCTGTCTCCTATCCATGTCAAGCTGGTTCTCATAACTGCTAGGCTGCCCTGTTTACCATTATAGCCTCTTAAAAATGGAAGAGAAAATAGCTGCTAAGACCGTTAGGGTTCCACATTTTAAATTGTGTTACACATGTGAGTAATCTCAAATGAAAGTTTTTTTTTCTGTATTTAACCTACAGTGACCTCCACCATCAAAAATCCCAACTGAGAGCAACAAAATGATTCATGGTCAGCAGCGGCACACATATCTAGAGAGGCTGAAGGACCTAGACATGCGCTCATTAGAGGACGGGGGGAGGTGGGGCAGCATGATGAAACCTACTAAAGCATACAAGAGCATAGCACAGTAGACATCTTGGATTTATTTGGACAGACGACTACCAGGGATCAAAACTTCTATCTGGGTGAGAAGGTATTTTCAGGGAATATGTAAAATAGTACTTTTTCCCCCAATTTATTCTTTTTGGCCCTCCGGCAGTTGATTTGCCCCTGGCCAGCCCCCAACACTGGAACACACTCCACCACAGGACTTCCAACCCCATGGGTTTACCACCTTATGGCAGAGCTGTCCCAGGGAATGGTAATGTCCAGGGTACTCCCACTGTGGCTATGCCTGAGGCTGGTGGCTGAGCTGGGAGGTCCTGAGGCATGGGGGATTTTTCTTGTAGGCAGGTTTCCCCTAGGAGGGGCGCGGCAAGCAATGATGCCAAGATGGCGATCTGCACATCTGTAAGTAGACGTCAGTGTCTGCCTGCCCCTTCACCCAGACCTCGGCAGGCTCTGATGATCCCACCCCCCAGCTCACTGCTAGTGGCCAGGCATGCACCGAGTACTGTGCCCCCAGAGGAGGAGAGCAGTCCCTTGGATGCTCATCCTCCACCCCCCAAGGCTAATCCTCCAGCATCCTGAGTTCTCTACCGAATCCACTTCGCCAGCGTCACAAGCAGGGCTTGCCTGTAAAATAGTACGTCTTGATAGAAAGCGTTGTAGACAGGTTGAGCAAGCTGCCCAGAGCCATAAATAATGACAAAAGCATTCAAAACCTACTTCAGTTGGGTAAGTAGAAACAAGCAGAAGGTTGAAGAAGTAACAGAAGCATCCAAGTGATTGAGTATACCTAGTGTAGGTAGGTAAAACAGGTCAGACTGTATGGCCACAACCTTATTTACAATCTGTGTGTGAAAAAAAAAAAAACTCCTCCCAGTGTCAGCTGAAGCACTTCTGACTTTGCTATGCCAGATCCCCAGCCGAGGGAGGTGCTCAACAGGCCAGACATTGATTTGATCTTCAAAGCCACTTGGAGGGGGAGGATTGGCAAACTGGGTTTTGACCTTAGCCTGGAGAACAAAGGCTCTCCCCTTAGGGGAGACTAATGCTGGTGGTGAATGATGTTGAAGTCAGTAGTAATTCTTTGAACCAGTCATGTGTTACAGCAGTCTGTGGATTTGAGCTTGCATCCATGATAGGCACATAGCCAGTGGACGTGCACACACATTAAAATTGTTTTGTATGAGTGCAAATATATTTACATGGTAATGACATTTCTAGTGTGTAAAGCATTTGATGGTGACAGAGTAGCTGGTTATTTTTGTAAATACTTTCAAAGGCATACGAGCGTGGACTTGACAATGTGTCTGTTGTTTTCAGTACATAATTACTGTAAACAAGATATATTATCACGCTGGAATCGGGTTGATAATGTGGACATCTGCTGGCAGAATGTTCTTCAAACAAACCTTGCTTATTATAAAAATGACTGATCATTCATTTGTTTGCATTCTTTCTAACAAGATAAATGTGATGATATGATTCATGGCTGATTCATTCTTCACAGTATCAGTGGCACGAAGATAAAACTGCACAACTAAAATACAATGAAAAGCAATTCTTATTTTGTTTCCGTCCTGGAGCACTGGAATGTTGTCTGAAGGAGGAAAGAGTGCCTTAAAGGATGCTGCCTTTCGGGGAAGAGAGAGTTTTACCTCCTGCTGACTTACTTCCACTAGGGGATCACAAGTGGCGGTGCATTGAGGATCAAGAGTTGCATTTGGGAAGAGAAAATATGCGAACACTAGTGTGCTAGGTTCACTGGCATCTGACAGTGTCACAAAGCATGCTCTTGTGGGTGTAAAGAGAAATAAGGGCAGCTGCTGATTGGGAGGAGGAAACTGCACCTGCCCCCCTCCCCACCCGTGGCCAGTACAGGTCTGCAATGTCACGGGACTCTCCAATCTCCATGGCAGCTAGCCAGATGGTAGATTATGCCTACTTGGTGACTGAAAGGCAGGGACAACGCCCAAGGTGGCATACTGGGAGAAGGGGGGTTATTAGGTCTGGGGTAAGGCAGATGTCTGGAGGAGAAGCAGTCATAGGATGCTCTGTGGCTAGGAACAAGACCCCTGGAGCTAGTGGAAGGAGGTCCTAAACAGATGGCAAGCAAGGAGCAAAAATATGTTATGAGGAGGAGCTGTTTTTATTTTGGCTAGCAAAATGAAAAGAGGTAAGAATTTTTATGCTGATGGAATGGTCACCTGAGAAAGTTCATAGTGAATGTAGGAAAGGACTACCTTGTTTGGTGTATATTCTAGTGGTTCAGTTCCTTTACTCCGTAAAATACTAAGCGATGCATGCAAGTAATAAAAAGTCTTCAGGTCTGGTGGTCGGATGGCAACGAGACCAATGTTTTCAGTGGCCAGAGCTCGTATAACGGAAGCTCTCTTCATGCAGTTGTACAGGTAGGTACCACAAATCTGTAGGTCTTATGTAGTAGCCACTGATCGTTTTTAAGTGGCCCTTGCCTGCCGGCCACTTAATGTTTTGCAGCATGGACGCAGATGTTCAAAAGAATCATATTGCAGCAGTGAAAGATATGATGCCTAGTGAAATGCTGCAAGACCGAGTGTCTCAGTGAAGATTCTATATTTTATGAGGCACAAATGTCAGTACTGTGTTACAAGAAGTTGAATTATTGTTTAGTTTCTGTGGAAATGCGGTTTGTAATATTTAAACAGAAATATTTCACAGGCTAGGATGGCACTTTAGAGAATGTCTGTACAGTGCTGTTGGGAATTGCACATATATATTTTGTGTAGCTTTAGTTTAATCAAGTACTTTGTTTTTATAATGAAGCTGCAGTGCACGGATTAATTTCTTATTTACAATAAATGCACTACAGTTGTAATGGCATTACAGCATGTTGGCAGTATTGTGCAAATGTATCTGATTTTTGTTTTTTGTTGGTTTTCTTTTATTCCCCTCCTCGGCTGGGGGGGTGTTACCTATGGTTCCCCCCAGTCAGTTAGGATCCACGGCACCGCGCCACTCCCAGTTCCCGAGCTCGTCCCCCTCCTTCTTTCCTCTCGCTGGCTGCTTCGCGGCAGGTACATACTCCACCACCACCACAGAAGTCGAGGGTCTGGATCTGGGAGGAGCTATCCTGACTTGTAGTGGTGCGGCGCAGACGGACCAAATGTCACAATGCACGCCGGAGGATTTTTTTCTCTGCAGAGTCTTGGATCCCCACCCTATGGCACTGATGTGCAAGGTATCAATGACGCTAAGCTATGCACGCTTCAGACACCATCGCCTGATGCCACATGCCACTTTCAGCAAATCAGCCTGCCTGCACTGACCCCAGTCACCATCAGGAGCCAGCACAGCAACGGTAAACCACCCCTCCCTCCCCAGAGGAGGAGAGCAATACCTGGGCTGCAGTCCTCCCCCCCCCCCGGCCAACCCGCTGACTCCCAAGGTCGTTCCCAACTCCAGATCGTTGGTGTGGCGTGGCATGAGGTGCGGTGGCCAGCGCCTCAACCCTTAGTGCCACCGGGCCAGCTATGTATCTGATTATTTAAACGAAATATAAACTATGAAGAAGCTATTCAGTTGAGGCCTGTTGGCTGGGGCAGCAGCTGTGGGTGCAGCGTGTGACTCAGGTTCATATCTTAAACTAGAGCCACAGAGCTTGGGTGAGAATGGGGGGAGCTGGAGGATCAGATATGCCAAAGGATATTCTCCTGCTCTAGGGGGGAGCAGCTTCAGCTGCAATATTATACTGCCACCTGGAAGATCACAGATGGAAGTGCTAGACAGTAGGTTGCATGCACGCCCCCACCCCAGACCCCAGTTGGAAGCTGCTGAACTGCAGTGCCTACCTACAGTAGGTTTGAATTCTGTTTAGACAAACATGTGGGTGCATGATTCCTGCAGTCAGTGACTGGATATGGGTGGCTGCACAACTGTTAATCTGCTCTATTGAGGTATCAAAAACATACTTTTCTTCCTCTGAGACTTCTAAAGATCCTACAGCAGGTGGTTGATAACCCCAGTGTCATGGCCACATACTTTTATCCTAGCAAGGAGACATGGTCTTTTTTGTGAACTGCTTAAAGAGCTATGACTATATTCAGTGTTATAATATGGGTAAGTGAAACAGGCGAGCTCAGAGTGTGGAGAGGATGCACATTTGCGGAATATGGGGAGAACACATCATTTTGGAATGAGGGCATAGATGCCGGGTTGTATGGGCCCGTGGGGCATTGGCCCCAGCAATATTTTTTGACCTGGGCTGAGCCCCAGCAATATTTTGCCACATGCAACCTTTTTTCAATTTTTTTCCCCTGGTGGGTTTCTCTGTGTGCGTGATCCCTGCTGACTGTGACCATGCCAATGAGCCCCCGCTGCTGTTTAATTGGGCTGGCGGCACGGCTGGCATTATTTGAAATTGGCACCTTTGTTGGTTTATTCCCCCCGAAAAACATTGTGACTGGTTGGCAACTGGCATTTTTCATCTTGCCTCACTGTGATTGTCCAGGGGAAGGGCTTGTATTTGGTGCAATACAAGTGCGTGTGTCAGGGTGATGCTGTGGGTGAGGAGGTGTTCAGGCGACAGTTTCCATTGTGCAGCAGGAGAGAGGGAGCGGCGGGCTGGCCTAGAAGAAGAGGTGGTGGTCCAGGCATCCAGCCAGCCCAGAAGAGAGAGAGGAGCTTAGCTGGAAAGGGAGAGAAAAGTCAAAGACTGGTGGTGCAGTGTGAGTCGGCAGTCAGTCGGGAAGGAGTCCAGGAGTTGGCCAGTCAGGAGTCCGGGACACCCTGACACCACCAGGCAGCAGCAGCGAGGCAATGCAGCAAACCCACCTGAGACCAGCAATTGTAGTCCGAGGAGTTGGGCCAGCGAGGAGGGAGAGGGAGGGGCCCGGGGTTGGGCAGCCAGGGAGTGTAACCAGGCCAGCTGCGGCCTGGACATGGCTAATGAAGTCACCGGTGGGGCATGGGCAGGACAGCTGCAAGTTGCAAGGAGGGCCAGGCTGAGCAGCAGACTAGTGGTGCTGCAGCAGAGGGGGAGTAGAGCTAGTGTGCGAGTCAGGCGACTCAAACATGCTGGGTGGGGTTAGGGAGGTTTGGGTTATGCAGGCAGCAGGCCTACAAGTGGCTGGATGGTGAAGGTCCTTCGGTCCGGGCGGCCGGTGGCATCAGCACAGAGCAGCAGGTCAACTGGAGGAGCAAGGTGAGCAGCAGAGGAGGAGAGCGTCAGCACAGCCAGCATCATCCCCAGTAAAGGTAGGCAGCTGCCAACAGCAGCAGAACTGCTAATGTAATATTCTGGGTAGCATGGTGGGGCATGCAAGTGCAGAGCATGCAGAAATCCTGCAATAGGATCTTTTTTGTCATTAAGAATTCTTTCACATGGTGCTGGTTTAAAAATGGCAGCTGGCAAATTCCCTTTCTGCTGGTGGTGTTTTCTGTTGAAAATGGGAAAAAAATCAGATGGCCCTGAGATTTTCTTTATATTTGGTTTGCTAGCTGCTACATCACACTGGTGGTGATCTTTACCCTCAAGTCTTTTCCCTGCTGAGTTTCAGCAGCCTCTGTGTTGTTTAGGTATTGTGTTGGTTTAAGAGTCTTAACTTTGCATTTATCAATACTGAAGTTACTCCAGTCTCGACTATGTTACTGCCCACTTCCACAGTGCGTCCAACTTAGTCCCTCTCCATTTCACTAATTCCTGTTGAGATGCAAATACCATTCCTTTTTTTGAAGTCATCAGCAAACATGGCAACCCTGCTACTGGTTCCCACTTCCAGATCCCTGATGTAAGGATTAACCCACGGTAGAGCGTGGGTCTCTTAGAGATTAATATATGGCTGGTGGGGTGGGGGGAGCAGGGTTGGACCCCGAGACCGAGGGCCGAGTGGTTTCAACCACACATTAATCCCTGAGAGACCCACACTCAGGAGTGGGTTAATCCTCTTGTAACCTGGGGAAGAGAAAGGGTTCAGCACTCTCTTTATGTTTCTCTTCCTCATGTTACATTTGCATAAAAGTAATTTTAAAGAGAAAAATTACAAAGGTTCCAGGAGGATATTAAGGTTTCTGCCATGGGGAAGAGAAAGGGGGATGTGCCTAACTGGAGAAACATTTTTAACTTTTTTATGTTGTGGCTGCAGCAGTGAACAATTACTGATTACATGCGGATGTGATCAGCATTTCGGAATATGTGCTCATTTTGACTGACTTTGTTTTGTAAACTGTGGAATCATCTCAGTTTTTCTGTTATGTTTGATGTTTGGAATTTGGCTGCTGTGCATTATGGGAAGTGCATATAATTAAATGCAGTGGCGATTTGAGCTCTGGTAGTTGTTGCTGCAATTCCCTTGCCGACCTACAGATGGTAGTACACCGAGGCTTACATCTTTTTTTATCTGTGAATTTTACACTCAGCATTGCATATTAATAACTTTGCCCCCTTTCAACTGATTTACGTGAAATTTAGAAAGCACACCCTCTGTGTCAGGAACTGTTGATCCTGTAAATTCTATGTAGATCGGTTGAGGGGAGGCAAAGTTTCAAAGGACACAGAACTCATGCATTATTAGTGGTCAGTGCACACATCCATCAGTGATTCATTCTCACTTCAGAGGGCACAGAACTCTGGCATTATTAGTGGTCAGTGCACACATCCATTAGTGATTCATTCTCACCTCAGAGGGCACAGAACTCTGGCATTATTAGTGGTCAGTGCACACATCCTTTAGTGATTCATTCTCACCTCAGAGGGCACAGAACTCTGGCATTATTAGTGGACAGTGCACACATCCATCAGTGATTCATCCTTACCTCAGAGGGCTCAGAACTCAGGCATTATTAGTGGACAGTGCACAGAACTCAGGCATTATTGGGGACTACTGTGCCATTTCGGGCTGTTTCCTCTCAAGCAAACTGCATTCTGCAGTTTGAGAAGCTGCCCGAAGCTCACCCTCTAAGCAAGGGGGCAACTGTGCCCTTTTGGGCTGTTTCCTCTCAAGCAAACTGCATTCTGCAGTTTGAGAACTGGCCTAAGGAGAAGCTGCCCGAAGCTCACCCTCCAAGCAAGGTACAGATTGGAACTCTGAATTTTGGTATCTACCCCTGGAGGAATCTCACTTGCTCCTGTTAGCCAGTGTTACTCACACTATGTGCAGCAACCTAGAAGTCTGTGAACTGCCCATTTTCCCATTTGCAATTTATACTGATCTGCTACTACAGGCATCTTGTTTTTCCTATTAATCCTCCAACCTTGCCTCTGCCTTTATCCTGTTCTAATCACCGTTATCCCCTGCCTTGTTCTCACTTTTAGCATATTGTACTCTGAAGAAGAAAAAAAAACAAACTACTCCACAATGGCAGTCACCATCACTGAAGGTCAGTTATTCCCCTTACCCTCCCAATAAGAAATAGCAGTGGGCACCACGGCTATCACACTCAGCCTACTCATGGTTACCTTTCTTGCTCTGCCCATGTCCCATCCTGCCCCCCTACCCTCCACCCTGAGCCCCACCTCCCTCTACCACCCCACAGCAGCCAACCCCCACCCTGGACACCCCTATTTCTCCATGGCATCACCTCCAACCAATACCCCTGCTCCGGGACACCTGGGCCCACCCTTCCTTGCCATACCTACCCTCTGCTCCCTACCCATCCCTTGTACCCCCACTAGTAAGACCTCGCATCAGTACCTGGCTAAAGGGCCTGGTCGCCACAGACCACTCATCAGATTAATTGCTCTACTCCTTCTGCTCTCCAGGAACATGAACCCCAACCCCTGGCCGTTGTCAACTAGCCACCTCGCACCCCACTCTGGTACTGGCCTCAGCATTGCATCCATGAATATTTGCAGCCTCCTAAAAAAATCCACCGCTCTCCAGTGCTGGCCCGTACAACACCGTCCTGATGTTATAGCACTAGTTGAGACCTGGCTCGCGAGAAAAACTCCCAACTCAGTTATCTCCTTCCCTGGCTACACTCTGTTCTGGGAAGACCATATAGGCAAATGTGGTGGTGGGTGTGCAGTCTTTATGCGTGACACACTTTTAGGCCATGCTCTCCCTGCCCCCAAGCTCGGTTTTAGTGCCCAAGCCCTCACCCTTACGGTTACCCCTGAACCAGCCAGGGGCCCTTTTTTTCTCACAGTCTCTTACATACCCCCAAGGGACCAGGAACCAGCTGTCCCCTCCCTCATTGATTACTTCACCACACTCCCACACAAGGCGGAAGAACTCATCCTAGGTGACCTTAATGTCAATTGGCTAAGTACCACTGCCTCCCATATCAGGGACTCCTTTGCTGCCCTAGATATGACCCAACTAGTTACCTCACCAACTAGATTTAACCGGTCAGGTGGCTCCAGCACCCTCCTAAATGTACTTCTGTTGAACTGCCCCCATAAAATCAGGGATATTAATGTACTACCATCCCCTCTTAGTGACCACTCTCCTGTCGTCTGTCACTGGTCATCCCCCACACCAAAACCAGTGTCCCAGGTCACCTTGCACCGGCACTTTCACCCCAGGGTTATCAGAAAGCTAAAAATGTACCTAGCCCAGCTTGACTGGTCCCCAGTCCTACTTGCAACGGATATTGACTTTGCTCTAGCCTATTTCTCCAGTGTCTTCAGCAAGGCCTTCAACTTTTTCGCCCCCCTGACCAGAATCTGTACCAAGAAACACAATGCCCCATGGATCTCCCCATCCCTCATCCAAACACTGAAACAAAGAGATAATCTCTGGCATATTGCTGTCGAGACAGGCAAACTGGCTGACAGACAAGCCTATAATGCGGCACGTAACAAGTGCACCTGGGCTATAAGGCAGGCTAAGGCCGAATATTATCAAGCCACCCTTGAATCCACTTGGGGTGCATCCCATGCCTTCTAAGACAATATGAAAGAGCTCAAAGGAAAGACCCACTCCCCCCCACCATCACTACTGTCCATAGACGGTACGATCACTACTGATCCTCCCTGCATAGCTGAGTGCCTCAATATGGCTTTCTCAGATCTAAGCTCTGTCATCCCCAACTACTTTTTCAACCCTTTCCCTGCCTCCAACCCCCCCACCTCATATCACCCCCCTTTCTACCTGCGTGCCATATCACCCCTTGGAGCCAGGTCTCATCTTCAAAAAGCCTTAGCCAACAACCCCAGTTGTAATCCCCTGGACTCCAGGATTCTCAGATTAGTCCTAGAT
This sequence comes from Neoceratodus forsteri, assembly GCA_016271365.2. Taxonomy (NCBI): domain Eukaryota; kingdom Metazoa; phylum Chordata; order Ceratodontiformes; family Ceratodontidae; genus Neoceratodus; species Neoceratodus forsteri. Next base: position 1,175,739,401 of record CM057456.1, on the reverse strand, counting down.
ACTGTACTAGCCCCTCTCACCAACCTTTTAAACCGGTCACTATGTCTTGGTCAATTTTCCAGCAGAAATCACCCCTATCCATAAGAGTGGAGATAGAAGCTCCCCTAACAATTTCAGGCCCATCTCCTTTCTCCCCCCTCTCTCCAAAGCACTAGAAAAAATAGTGGCCATTTAGCTTTCTGAGTATCTGGCCAAATATGACCTGCTGTGTCCAGAACAACATGAATTCTGCCCTGGACACTGCACCACTACAGTCCTCCTGGAGTTTCCCAGCACCTCCACTCTGCTCTCGACTGTGGTCATGTTGTGGGTGCAGTGTTCATTGACCTCTCCAAAGTCTTTGACACTGTCACCCCTCCTACTTAACTCCCTCCACCAACTTGGCTTCTCCCCTGGCCCACTGGCTTGGTTCACCAGTTACCTCTCTACCAGATCAGAGCGCGTGAAGGTACATGGCATCCTGTCCAATAGAAACATAGAAACATAGAATTTGACGGCAGATAAGTTCCACTTGGCCCACCCAGTCTCCGCATTTCCCTACCTAATGGATAAGCTGCATATCCTAGTTAACCAGCAGCCTACTTCTTTCCAGCCCCACCCCCTAGAATTGCCTTATGGCTGTCCCATGCATGCTTGAATTCAATCACTGTTTTTGACTCCACAACCTCCTCTGGAAGGCCGTTCCATGCATCCACAACCCTCTCTGTGAAAAAATACTTCCTTACATTACCTCAGAGCTGCCCCCCATCTTCAAATTGTGCCCCCTTGTTCTTGCACACCTCTTTTTTTGAAAGATGCTACCTTCTTGGACTTTGTTGATTCCCTTGAGGTACTTGAACGTTTCTATCATGTCCCCCCTCTCCCTCCTTGCCTCGAGGCTATACATATTAAGCTCCTTTAGTCTCTCTTCATATGTCTTCTGGTGCAGACCCTGCACCATTTTCATTGCCCTCCTCTGGACAGCTTCTGTCTTGTCTATGTCCTTGCGGAGATTGGGTCTCCAGAACTGCACACAGTCTCACACTGCTTGCCCACCTTTAAGTCATCTGATATGACTACCCTCAGGTCCCTTTCCATTTTTGTTGTTGCTAGTATCTCACTCCCCATTGTGTACTCTTCCCCTGGGTTTTTGTTTCCCAGGTGCATTACCTTGCACTTCTTAGCATTAAATCTAAGCTGCCATACATTTGACCATTCCTCTAACCTTGCCAAATCCCTTCTCATCCTTTCCACCCCACCTTGTGCATCAACTCTGTTGCAGATCTTTGTGTCATCTGCAAAGAGACATACTTTTCCTTCCAGTCCCTCTGCAATGTCGCTTATAAAGACATTGAAGAGGACCGTTCCTAATACTGAACCCTGCGGCACCCCACTAGTAACCCCACTTTGTTCAGAGTGGACTCCATTTACTATTACCCTCTGTGTCCTATTCTCTAGCCAATTCTTTACCCAGGCTATTATGTTGGGACCCACTCCCAGGCTGGCTAACTTGTATATTAATCTTCTGTGTGGGACTGAGTCAAATGCCTTGCTAAAGTCTAGGTAGGCCATGTCCACAACCCCTCCCTGATCTACTACTTTGGTCACCCAGTCAAAGAAATCTATTAGATTCGTCTGGTATGACTTTCCTGGTGTGAATCCATGCTGCCTTGGGTCCTGTGCCCCTCTGGCCTCTAGGTACTCAACAGTTCTTTCCTTCAGAAGTAATTCCATCATTTTCCCTATCATTGAGGTTGAACTAACTGGTCTGTAGTTTCCCGCTTCTGCCCTGCTCCCACTTTTGTGAAGGGGAATCACATCGGCCCTCCTCCTGTCCTCGGGTACCACCCCATCCTCCCATGATTTGTTAAAGAAGATAGTCAGTAGTGTCACTAGCTGTACCCTTAGTTCTTTTAGAATTCTGGTATGAATCCCATCAGGCCTCATTGCTTTGTCCACCTTTAGTTTTAAGAGTTCTTTCAGAACCCTTTCTTCTGTAAATGGGCTGGTATCAACTTCTGTATCCAGAGTGTTTCTGTTGTTTGTTTTAGGTCCCCCTTTATTTGTAAATACTGAGCAAAAATATTTGTTTAGTATCTCTGCCTTTCACAGTCACCCTCTGCCCCCCTTATTAAGCCTCACTATCCCTCCCTTAGTCTTCCTTCGCTCCCTGATGTACTGTACCTAAAAAAGGTTTTATCCCCTTCTTAACTGAGTTGGCTATCTTTTCCTCAGTTCGGGCCTTTGCTGTTCTGACTGCCTTCCCAGCTTCCTTTTGCTTTAACTTAAACTATTCTCTGTCCTGCTCCTTCTGTGATTCCTTGTACTTTCTGAATGCTTTCTTTTTCTCTTGAACCTTCACTGCCACCTCCTTTGAGAACCATAGTGGTTTCTTACATCATTTTGTTTTATTTGCTTCACACAAAGGCTTGTTACCTCTGTGATGGCAGTTTTTTTTATTCCCCATAGTTCTTCCACCCCTCCTTTCTGCCCATTTGCTAGTGCATTCCTTAGGCACTCACCAATTTTGGCAAAGTCAGCCCTCCTGAAGTCCAGTACTTTTGCCTTTGTATGGCTTGACTCTATTGCTGTGTTTATTATGAACCATACTGTTCGATGGTCTCTAGTTCCTAGATGGCTACCCACTTGTACATCTGTGATCCTCTCCCCATCTCCATTTGAGAGGACCAGGTCTAAGATTGCTCCCTCTCGAGTGGGTTCCAGTACTAGTTATCTAAGGCATGCCCCCTGTAGGGCATCTAGAATAACCCCACTCTTCGAAGTGGCTGCTGCAACTGCACTCCAGTTAACATCTGGGATATTCAGATCACCCATCAGCAATATGTCCCCTTTATCTGCCATTCTAAGTATACTTTCTATCATTTCCTTGTCCAGTTCCTCCCCTGAGAGGGGTGTCTGTATACAACCCCTGTGCGGATTTTGGTGCCATTGCCTGCCTCCAAATTGACTCACAGTGCTTCTTCTCCTCAATACTCTGCTGTTCGTTCGGGGTTCCCCCAGGGTTCCATCCTGGGCCCCGTTCTGTTCAGCCTATTTCTCAACACCCTCCCCATCTCCTGCTCGGGCAGTGTGCTACTCTATGCTGATGATGCGGTTCTTTTTGCCTCCCACCCTGACCCCGCATCTCTACAGGAATCCCTGCAGCACACATTCAACCAAGCCAAAAAGTGGTTCCTTGACCACCGGCTGGTCATTAACCTCAAAAAAAACAAATCTATGCTTTTTTCGCATCACCAGAATAAGGCCAAAAATTCCCTCCTCTGCATTCTCCCCAGTAATGCTCACCCTCTCGAGCAGGTGTCGTCCTACAAGTACCTGGGCATCACCTTCGACTCAGCTCTTACATTCCACATCCACATCAATACCCTGTCCTCAGCCATAAACTCTCGGATTGGCCTTCTCTATCTCCACAGAGATTGCCTCCCCCAAACCACTCTCCGACTGGCCATCGACTCCTCCGTCCTATCCCTAGTGGACTGCGACCTACTTATCTATGCTGCGGCTGACAATACCACCCTCACCAGAATCCAGACTTCAATAAATAAGGCCTGCAGGCTCCTGACTTTCGCATCTCTCTGCACCCATACTGCTCTATTCCACCGCCAACCTGCTCACCTTGGAGTAGTGCCTGCACTACCAAACCTGCTTACATGCCAAAAAATCCCTGCTAGGACTCTCCCCGGGGTCACCGCATCCCTGCGGCTTGCATCCCCATCTGTTGCCACCCGTAGTTCAGTTAAGGCCACCTTTCTGGTGCCCTGTACCAAGACCTCCGTAGCCCAAAGGTTCTTCCACTACCACACCCCAACATGGTTCAACTTCCTCCCGCCCTCTGTCACTAAGTCTACCAAAATTGGTCCCTTTAAAGTCACTCACCATAACCACCTCTTTGGTGCCTAAAGCTGTAGTTGCCCTTAATCAACCTAATGTTGGGGTCCCTCCCTGTTTCTGGCCCATAGCCTTGACAATGTCCGTTGGACTGCTACTCTCCTCTTCCTTTTTCTTTTTTTTCCTCACCCCTGCTCCCCCCCCACTCTTCCACATAGGTATTTCCTCGGTATGACCAGGGTTGTGACTTCTACTATTGTTATACTTTATATGATTGCTATTTACTGCATGTAACTTTATCCTGTAAACCACTGTTATATTGTGTTCTTTTGTTATTTGTATTGCACCTCTATGTTACCACTGTTGTATCTCACACTGTAATCATGTCTACCCTCCCTGCGACGAGGTGCCTTTGTAAATGAGTCCCTGACTCAAAGGTTGTAAATCCGACTTTCAAAATAAATAAATACATTATTATTAAATTAATAATTATTATTAACAGTGTCAGTGACTCAGCAGGTAGCACACTCACCTCTGAGGCTGGGAGATCAGAAGGCTGTGGGTTCAAGCCCCACACCAGGCACTTTGGTTAATATCCCAGTACTGACACTGCAGTGCAGCATGAGGGGGGTGCTGCACTCCTGAGGTGCCATCTTTCGGATGAGACGTTAAACTGAGCTCCCATCTGCCTGTTCTGGTGGTAGTTCAGGTGGATGTTAAAGATCCCATGGCACTTCTCAAAAAGAGATGGGGTGATTTTATTTACAATAAAACATAATACAGACATTATAAATTATGAATAAAGGAAAAAAAAATTACAAACTCAGGAAGGGAATCATACCATTACATTATCCACAACACTTAAATGGAAAATCAAAGAAAACTAAACACAGATTTACTAATCTTTTAAAAAAACATGTTATTTCTCCTATTTATACTTGATTATATGGGAAAACCCTTTCCACCATATCTGTACTTTCTCTACATTATACAGTTGCATATCCTTAAGGTATAGTTTTTGTAATTCATTTGATACATACAAACAAAACCCTTCAAAAGAAGTTTTCTTTTGATATAAAACCCATTGGCATCTTACCTGCCAAAGACAAAATCACAAACATGCCTACAGCACCCACAGTGTACCTTTCTCATATATTTTTAACCTGGGGGGGGGGAGAATTGCCTATTACTAATATATCATATGTCAGTTTAGCCAACCAGTCCATCGTCCATTCCTTTGCCAAATAGGCCCATAACTGTTTTGAATAAGAACAAAGCAGAAAAAAATGTTCCATAGTTTCCTCCTGGTTAATACATTCCATGTATGGACAATTCCTCCTCTCCTTAGCCTTATATTTTGCAGTCCCTCTGATATTCAAGCGCCCATACATAATGAGCCATTGAACCTCCCACATATGTGGAGGTAATCTGGAATAATTTAACTGTTCCAGAATGTTATTATTCAAGGCTGAAGGGCAGTTCTTAAAACAAGGAATTATGTGATAAATTTGAGATATAACAAATTTATAAAGGTTTTGAGATGTGCTCATACTAATCTGGCTTTTGGTAACTTGTCACTTATATAGTTTCTGAGCAGCAGGCCTAAAATAGACCGGCAAATGGATGTGAGGATTCAGTTTAGGTGCACAATGCAGCCAATCTGATAAATATCGTCCTAATGTGTCCTTAAACCAAAGTCCCTCATGGCTAACTGGAACTACAAAATTTTTATTTTAATGAATGGGAAAAAAACAGGGTAAAACAGAATACTACTGGGTCTACCATTCCTAAACCGCCCTTATTTTTTTCCAGATATGTAAAACATCTCTTTACTGGGTTTAGTCTATTGCCCCATAACATCTGAAAGCAAACACTGTAGAGTTTAGTTTCAAATTGGGATGGCGGGGAAAGATTAAAGCTACATACTGCAGACAGGGCAAAATAAATTGTTTTAGAATAAGAATTATTTTTTGTTTTGTAAATCGAAACTGTTTTCATCTAGTTATTTTAGATTCCACCTTTTTAACACACTTTCCCAATTGTCATCAGGGAGATTTTGAGACCCCAAAACAATCCCTAAAATAGTAAGAGGTTCTATTGATATTTTGATAGTATTGTATTGAAAGGGGGCCTGAAAAATACATCCCATCAACAAACCTCTTGATTTAGCATAGTTTAATTTTGCATTAGAGAGAACAGCATAATGCTGAAATTCTTTAAAAAATTATCCAATTTGCTCAGTGTTTTTAAAAAATAAACAAACATCATCTGCATAAGCCTGAACCATCACAAAATGATCCGTCAGTGGTACATTGAAACCATCCCATTTGAGAACTCTACTTAAGGCTCTAATAAGGGATTCTAAGAAAAAATATATAATAACGGACTTAAAGGGCAACCTTGACGTACCACAGTTTTTATAACAAACACTTTCACTATTTTACCTTTTATTACCGGATATACTTTATAGGATTCATACAATGATTTTATAAGTTTAATTATCTCCTCAGGAATCCCAAAATAGTCTAAAGTTGTGAACAAAAATAAAAGATTAACCCTATTGAAAGCTTTCTCTGGATCTAAAGAAAGAAGACAGCCAGTTCTACCATTTACAGTCAAATACTCAATTAAGTCTCTTACAGTTGCTAGTGCTGACTGAATTCGCCTATTAGGTAACCCACAATACTGAATAGGTGAAATTACTATTTTTGCCATATTTTTAATTCTATAATTTATTAGGGTAGTAAAAATTTTATAGTCTGAGTTCAAAAGTGTAATTGGTCTCCAGGTTCTTATGTCCCCTTTATCCCCAGATTTAAAAATGTAGATCTGAAACCCTTCAGAAAAAAACTGGGATAGATTCTCCAGCCATAAATTTGTTGAAGACCAAATTTAAACAAGTCACCATTTCTGCTCGTAAAGTTTTGCAAAAAGGTTAGACAGACCATCTGAGCCAGGAGAAATGTTATCCTTTAAGCAATTAATTACTGATTCAATTTCCAGTGGGGAAAAAGGTTCCTTCATATTAGAAATCATGACCTGATCTAAGTGGGGGTGGGGGGGGGCTAAATAATTTTTAATGTCCTGTAAAGAGGGGTAAGACTCTGGTTGTAAAGCCTGGAAATGTAATTCGATAATAGCACTAATAGACTCTACTTCCTCAACTCTACTGTTATTATATTCTAAAAAAATGTATAGATGAAGAGTCTCCAATTGTTTTACATAACACATATGGGTCTCCTATGACAGATTTTTTCAGATGGTTATTAATGAGTGCTTGAAGTGTTCTAGCTCTATCATATTGTAATTGCCAATTTTGTAGCTTAGTTTTATCAATTTGTAAAGAAAAATCCTGTCTAGAAGAATTAGCTACCGTAATTAAATGTTGCAATTGAGATCTTAATTTTAAATAAGAAAAAAGAAGTAGAGTTCCTCTGACGTGTCCCATAACATTTAAACCAATTTATACAGTCATTTTTTTGTTTCCCACCACCATACCCCAAAATCAGGGTATAAAAATGCCACTGGCAATCTGGCTTTTAAGATTAGTTTAATAGAATTTATTACTATATTTTTTTGCAAAATGGAAGTATTCAATTTCCATCTTTTCCCCTGACAGTTCTGTTTAAAAGTGTTCCCCACCTCTACCTGAATCAGTATGTAGTCTGAGAACTCCGCTGAGACCCTAGTAAAGGATTTAACAGAGAGGTCTTTAGATGTAAATAGATAATCTATTATAGATCCAGTTTCCCCCTTAAAAAAGGTACATCCAGAGCCCTTTTTATCTAACAGATTACATGTAGTTAAATCTGCTGTTTTAATAATTGTCTTCAAGCAGTTGGAATCACAATAAATTTTCTTAGAAAAGGCACCTTTTAAATATAAACTACAATTGAAATCTCCTTCCCAGAGAATGTGTAATGAGGTGACCAAATAAGGCTGTATTTCCTTCATACAATTAATTCTAGCTGCCTTTGTCTGGGGATTATATATATCAATAAATCTATAAGTACTAGATAGCCATTTCCTATCTATAATTAAAACCTTACCCAGGACTAAATCAATTAGTTTGTATAGGACAAACTGGAAAGAATTAAAAAGAATCCCAATGCCAGCAGCTTTCTCTCTACCAAAGGACCAATATGAAGGTCCTCACGGCCAATCTTTTTTAAAAGAAGAAATTTGCTCCCGTGAGAACATCCAGGTTTCTTGTAAGAAACATACTGAAATGTTCCTATCATGCACAAGATGGAAAACTGCTTGTCTTTTATTACTGTTCAGAATACTGTGCGTATTTAGAGAGCCCCAAAGAATTTCCAACATGAATACAGATTAGGGAAGAAAAAAAAAACACACTAATTTTTCCTTGTTTTCTTTTTATTTTTTTTATAATCCTCTGTAGGGACTCATAGGGTATCCTGTACAGATTTTTGGGAATCAGAGTCACCAACCTCCATTTTGGAATCACCCCAAGCAGTAAAAAGGGTGGCATAAGAATTCTGAGATTCAGTTGGCTCAGTTGAGGGTATCAGAACTGTTTTTAGGTTCCTACTGGACCTTCTTGGAGGTAATGGAGACTGTCGGGCAGAAACAACTGCTAACTTGTCTTCTGGGTCCACATAACAAACTGGCTTAAACATTTCAAAATGTTGTACCATTTTATCTACTATGATTGGTATAGGTTTTGACTCGGGGGCAGGAGGAAGAGTTGTGATAACCACAGATTTGGTGCCTACAGATCTGGGGGAAGGGGGCTGTGATTGTTTTTCTCCACAGCCTCTTGGGCCTGCTGGATTATCAAGTCGGGGCTCCCACAAGAGGCCTTGTTTTTAGCAGCCCATGGGCACTCCCTAAAAGCATGTCCATATTCTTCACAGAGGTCACATCTTGTACGATTCGCACATTGCATAGTTACATATCCCACCTCCCCACAATTATCACATCTAGGGTGGTCACAGGTGCTTGACAGATGTGTTTTAGAACCGCATTTATAACATGCCCTAGGCTGGCCACTATAAAAACAAACCCCTCTATCCCGTCCTAATAAAAAAGAATTAGGGAGGTGCTGAATATCTACGTCAGACTGACACAATTTAACTTTAAACTTCCACCCTCCCGTCCAGAATTGCTCTGAGTCTAAAATAGGTTCAGGGTCACTTTGTACATCGCATTTTTGAGATAACCAATAAGTAATATCGTCAACATGGACTCCCTCATTCCTGAACATCACTGTGATGTTTTTAATCAAAGGTTTAGTTAAGGAAATTACTAAAAAGGGAGTCCATGTTGGGGAGATTATGATCATATCTTTCCCAAAATAAATCCAGTAAATAGGCAGAACGAAAGCTAATATCATAATTGTCTTCTCCAGAGATGTTGATAAAAGCAAACACATCTCTGGGAGAAAAATGCAATGATTGTTTTATGAGGAATTTCCTCACATAATATCTGTCTGGTCTCTCTGCCAGACCACCTTTATACCTTATACATACAGTGTTGTGCCTAGGTGCAGCCTCCCTTTTAGCTTGTGAGAATAATGCAGACATTAAAGGTTTATCAGTAGTTTGCTTTTTTTTTTTCCAAATTTGTTTACCACAGAATCATGTATAACACTAGAAACAAGGCAATCTTTAGAATCAAGTCCCAAAGGTACTTCCTTAACGAGAGGTCCCTTTTCTTTTATTCTTTCTGTTGGAACTCCTTGTGCTACACCTGGTTTCCACTCTGGGGAGTCACAGTGTAGACTGGGCGAGGGATCCCATGCCAAGTCAGGAGTCCATACCCCTTTAGCCGTTTTCTCCCAGCCGGCAGCTAAAAGGACACTCTGAGGTGACCAGTTCTCATCATGAACTTGAGAGTCTGGCACTTGTATATGGAGAACGTTAGGTACCTCATTATTCTGTTTCAAAATTGTCATGTCCCCAGCTTTAGAAGCAGTTTTCTATTGCACAATATCCATTTGTGAGGTTATTGGTTTACAGAAGCTAAATTCTGTCACCCTGTCTTGCTTATTTACTTCAGTCTGGTATTTAATAGGTGACTGCGAGGCCTTAGCAATGTAGCTTACCCCTGCTGGTTTAAAAACTAATCCAGCTTCTTTAGTTAAATGCACAGTTTTTAACACAGACTTAGTTTGGACTTTACTCACAGTTACCGGTGTAGGAGATACTAGGGGAGCGGCATTTGATCCGACCAGCAGGACCAGAGCATTCGGTAAAGCTGTTGGCTTTTGGCACTCTCCAACTTCCAAGAATTCACTGCCAGCCAAACTGGAAACACTTATGTTTTTAGAAGATGCAGAGTCAGGCTTTGACTCACCCGCACTCTGAAGAGGATTTTTCAGCTTTACTTCCACATTCCTGCTGTCAAGCTGAACGTCCTGTTTGACAGGGGAGTTTGCCGCTGGCTGTGTTGCTTCAGCGCAGGTAGCCACATAATCAGAACACACAGGATCATCCGCTGTCAGAGCTCTAAAGGAACTCCCTTAATTTATCTCCACCTTAGCCAAGGTTTGTGGAATAGCAAAAGACTTGCTTGTAGATGTCGCTTCATGATAAATCTCTTCTGCATCCATATCCAGGAAAGCTTTTAACTGGGAATCTGACTCTGTGAGCAGCACGGCCTCCCCGCCTGCTACACCCATATCCTTCTCCTCCAGACGATCTCCTACAGTGGCCATCTTGCAGTCTGACGGCCTGTCCCCTACTGGCCAAAGAGATGGGGAGTTTCCCTGGTGCACTGGCCAAATTTCCTCCCATTCACTAAAATACCACCAACAGCTTAATCTGGTTCAAAAAAGTCAGTTGGCATTCATCTGTATCCCCTTCCCCCGGGTCGTGCCTGAAAATAGGCAGAATTTGTCTAGTGCACTTAGCTGGTCAACAAAAACTAAATAAATAAAATAAATATAAACATACGAACATACAAAATTTGCCAGCAGATAAACGCCTAGAGGTCTGTCAAGTCTGCTCGAATGTACAGCTAGCACCCCTTATTCTGCAGCTGCCCCTCCCTTCCACCCTTCCCCTTCACTGACCCTCCCCCTTGTCCTGTCCCATCCCCTTTTGAAGCAGTCCTCTGTTCTACTGTATACCACTTCTGCAGGTAACGCTTTCCACTCAGCTACCACCCTCTCTGTAAAAAAGTGTCTCCTCATCTCCCTCCGGAACCTTCCTCCCTCCAGTCTCATATCATGGCCCCTGGTGTCCCTCCCCTCCCCTCCCTCTGTACCTGTCTTGTTTATTCCTTTCATGTACTTAAAGGTTTCAGTCATGTCCCCACGTCCCTCCTCTCTTCCAGTGAGTACATGTTCAACTCCCTCAGCCTCCTCTCGCATGATAAGTCCCCCAGCTCTTTGATCATCTTTGTCGCCCTGCACTACACCCCCTCCAGTAACTTAATGTCCCTGTTCAGATAAGGGCACCAGTACTGCACGTAGTACTCCAGGTGCGGTCTAACTAATGACGTATACAGTGGCAGAATCACCTCCTCCCTCCTCGAGGATATACCCCTTGCAATACAACCCAGCATTTTGTTGGCCTTTGGAGCTGCCTTCCTACATTGTGCCGAGTTGTTCACTGACCCTGTAATGAGCACCCCCAGATCCTTCTCCTCCTCTGTCTGGGCTAGCTGCACTCCCCACAGCTGGTAACTCCTCCTTGACTTCTTCATCCCAAAATGCAGCACCTTGCACTTTTTGGCATTAAACCCCAGTTGCTAGGTGTCTGACCAGGTTTCAAGCTTTGCCAGATCATCCTGCAACCCCTGTCATCCCCCTAGGTCATCCACCACTGCTCCTACCTTGGTATCATCAGCAAACAGACTGATCTTGCTCTTGATGTGCAATGATATGTCTGCAATGAATATCCCAAACAACACTGGTCCCAACACCGAGCCCTGTGGAACACCACTCATCACTACCCTTGGGTGTGAGAGCTCCTTACCCACCACCACCCTCTGTTGCCTTCCCTGAAGCCGTTCCCTACCCATCTGCTTTGCACCTGCTCCTGTACCTACTAACTTACTTCTCAGTCTTCCATGTGGCACCAAGTCGAATGCCTTACTGAAGTCCAGATACAGGACATCCACTGCATGGCCCCTGTCCAGTTGCAAATAAATTAGTGGACAGTGCACACATCCATCCGTGGTTCAAGTTGTTGCTGCAATTCCCTTGCCGACCTACAGATGGTAGTACACTGAGGCTTACATCTTTTTCTGTGATTTTTACACCCAGCATTGCACATTAATAACTTTGCCCCCCTTTCAACTGATTTATGTGAAATTTAGAAAGCGCAGCCTCTGTGTCAGGAACTCTTGATCCTGTACATTCGATGTAGAGTGGTTCAGGGGAGGCAAAGTTACAGAGGTGCAAAGAAATGCAAAAGTCTCCGTTTTTTAAAATGTTAAGCCTTTTTTTGCCACCCGATAACTAAAAAAATAGGAGGCTTTGAAACCTGGAACTTTCTGGTTTGAGACATTGGTCCAAGGTGTGTGCTTTTGTTGTTTTTAGGTTCCACTGTTAAAGTAGTTTTCACAAATATTAAATAAAAGACAGGGAGGCAATGTGGAAAATCATATGTACCCAGTGGTGGCACTTTATTTGCAATGAGGTAAGCATCCACGTCTGCAAAATCATGGAAAAGGGGTGTTTTTTAAAGTGCAGACATGGATGCTTGCCTCTGCATAATTTTTTATGGGGGTATTTATTTGACTTGTCCAAGGAATGTTTCTCCGTGATTGTGGAGATTAGGGATGTGTCCCGGGGGTGTGCCCGGGGGTTGGCAAATGTGATTGTAGCCCCACGTTTTAGCCCCTTTTTACAGATTTTTTTACTGGGCTTTTTTATTGCCCTGCTCTGGCTCCCCAGGGGCTGTGGTGGATCTCGGGGGGTGAATCTTGTGTGCATGCACACCTGGGGAGGTGTGGCACTTGACCCTCGCGGGGACCTTCATCACCTTTACGTCTGGCCTCACGTCCCGCTCACATCATCTCTGATGTCATCAAAGAGTGGGAGGAAAGCCGTATGCCTTGCTCGCGCTTGCTCATGGCCTTGCTGTTGCTCCCGGTCTGGCGCTGCTCCCACAGGTGCTCCCGCTACCTGGTCATCTCTCCGTTCATCTCCTTGCCCCACCGCTTGCCCTTCACCCTGCCAGGTGTCATGCCCTGTCTCCGGGCCAGTCTCCTTGTCTCCTCCAGTCTCTTGAGCAGAGGCCTGGAGAACCGGGCTGAAGAAACTGCCGGGAGAAACTGGAGGAAGAACCTGGGAGGAGGAAGAAACCGGACTCCATTATAGCAGGTAGGCATGGAGCTATTCGGGGAGCTATTGCTGCAGCAGTACCTGGGACGGGACCTAGGAGCAGAACAAAAAGGACCCACAGTTACCATATGATTAAAAATAGTGCTAAACTCGGAGCTAAACTGTGTTAATAGCATTGCTGTTTGGGGTGTAGAGAAAAGGGTGTCTGTAGACACCAGGAAGTAAGTGAAATGGTCCAATATGGTTGCCATTTAAAACCAGGAAGACCAGGCAGGAAGAGTTTGCTTTGGGAAGAGGTGCACTAGACAGCAGGGAATTAGTGGCATAGTAGGGTGGTTTGCCACATGAAACCACGGAGTGCTTGCCATTGGGGCTGGGTGCCACTGAACACCAAGGAATATGTAACAAAAAGGCAGGACCAGGGGGTTGCCATTGCATACCAAGAAATACTTAGCATAGGACATATTGATGGACAAGGGTACAACTGGACACCGGTTCTTGGCATGGAACATAATTGAGGGGGCTACCACTGTTCCCATTGCTAGTACGGATTTCAGCTGGCAAGAAGGCATTAGAGTTGGTGATCTGGCAGTACCACTGGGTGCAAGAGAATGAATGCTGACTACTGTGAGAAAGTGTAGGACTGGGTATCACTGCACCAAGGAATGTTTGAAGTTGGAGATGGTTTCAGAGGACATTCCACTGGATATCAGGCAGTGCTTGGCATAGGGAGGGGAAGGGAGTGCCATCGAACATCATGCAGTATAGGGCATGGCACGAGGAGGGAGGGGCATGCCACTAGAGACTAAGTAGAACATGGCATGGAGCAGGGCGCAGGAGTGCCACTGGATACCACAGGGAGTCAATTCTGGGTCTCTGTTTTAGCAGCCCAGTGCTCTGCCTCAACTCCACATATGTCAACTGATAACAGTTGTGCAAGTCTGATCTGGGTCTCCAGGTTCATAGCTCAGTATTCTGCCTCACTTCTCCAGATGGTTCCTGGTGGCAGTGATAGGATTAAATCCCAGGGCTTCAGGTTCACAGCTTTTTGCACTACTCTACCCAAGCATAAAGTAAGTAAGTAGTGTGGGTGTAGTGGGAGAATCCAGTCTGGGTCTTCGAGTCTCCACTATGACTGGGTGGGCAAAGGAAGGCAAACTGAACTTCATATTACTGTGTCCTTGTAGTTCAGGTGCATCCCCCCAGAAGCGGGAGTACAAGATGCCCGAAACAATAAATAAATTAATTTCTAAAAACTGACTTCACTACATTATATGGGACATTATATATGAGTTATCCTTGTATCTCTCTAGATGATTTTATTTGCTAAGTCTAGAGAAAGACATGTCAAAGAGATCAGCTGCAATTTTGGGTGCAGTGTATATTCGTTGCTGAAAAAGAGAGCAAGCATTTGGCTTTTTGAGTAGCACAGTGCTTCAAACAAATAGTGATCATTTTTCTTAATTTCTTAATTACTAATTGACACAGATTAGCATCATTTTCTAGTTATGTACACACATTTTAGTTTCTGGAGAATTTTATTGCAGCGCTGAGACATGATTCTGATGCGGGATGGGCCAGGACCGAGGCCTGGACAAGATGCCGCCCAGGTTAGGGGCGAAAACAGTGTGGGAGGGTTCAAAAATGTCTGGGACAGGCACAAGGGCATCATAGGGGTAAGCCCTTGGATTGCACCCTTCATTTTATGGACTGTGGCTGTCCCTTGCCTCTGATGACCGATGTTGTGATTGCATTACTCCCTATGACCCTGGGATGGCCTGGTTATACTAGCATTGCTGCAGTATTCAATGTGCTTGGCTCGGGGCCCGGCATGGGGCTTGGCTTCTTAGGTCAGTTGTCATTTCATCACGTTCCGAGGGGGGGAAGAAACAGAGCCATAGATCAAGTTGAGTCTGCAGCAAAAAAAAAAAGGGCAGACTAGGTGGGTCAAGTGGCTCTTATCTGCCATCAGGTTCCATATTTCTGTATTTCTATGTTTCAAGAGTAATAATCGCCCGGGATAATCATCACCTAACAAGAAGGGGGGTTAGTGTGTTAGGGCAGACATTTGATGTCTATGTTGGTGGATGATTATACTAAGGAGGGTGGAGACTGAGGTTTGGGGGGCCACAGAGGTAGGAGAACAAAAAGGGAACCTAACTAGGATTCCTCCAGTAATGGGGACTAGAAGCAGTGGAGATGGAGGCACCATGACGGGTGTCCATAATAAACTAAGAGACATGAGTAAGGGAGTGGGGTGGGGAGCAGGGCATGCAGAACAATCAAGTGGCAATTAAAGAGGGACAGTGAAGACAAGAGGGAGGGACTGACAAGAATGGGAGGGGTACTGGCACATGCTGGGAGGCAGTCTGCCTAAATGTCAGGAGTTTAGGGAATACAATTAGTCATCATGGCAGATGTGGGATTAGACCTTATAGTTATCATAGATACAGAGGCCACTGGAAAAAATGACTGGGACTCAGCAATACCAGTATACACCATGTATAAGCAAGATAGGTGTAAGAAAAAATGGTGTGAGAGACAGAATGATAGTGTGTGCTTCTCAAGAATCACTGTAAGTGCTCCTTACAACCACATGGGGTAAGAAGCTGTGCTTAGGTGTGGTCTACAGGCCACTGGACAGAGGGACAAAGGAGATATGGAACTAGAGGCAGAAATTTAAAAGGGGGCAGAAAAGGGTGAGGTAGCAGAGGTGGGGGACCTTAATCTATGAGACGTAGACTGGCATGTTCCAGGGGTCTAAGCATGCTTAATGCATTGCAGATCTGCCTGCTGATCCAGCTGGCCCGGTCCAGCTGGTCAGAGTACCCACAAGGCAAGCTTCCATCCCAGCTGCCATTCTGGGTATGGTGCTCACCAACTCAGAAATAGTAGGTGGAGTTAGAATTGGGGAGCAACAGGGATCCACCGAACATTACACCATATGGTTTGAACTGACCCTGGGTAACAGCACACCCTCATCAAAGGCCATTGTTTAGAAGTGCAGAGGAGCAGACTTTTACAAGATAAGAGAACTAGTGAAGGATAAGCTGGGGGGAGTAAAGGAAATTAGGGAGATGGAGGAGAGGTGGGGTGTAGTTAATGGGGCCATTCTAGATGCAACTAGGGCATGCCTGCCCAGCACACATTCTAAACATGTAAACAAGTGTTCACATACAGTTAGTACTGTTTAACAACATTAGGTGTACATGTGATGCAGACCCATTACCACTGGGATTACCACGTTGGTTCCCATGGTTGGTTCCTCACCTGAAGCAAAAAGGGGGGTTGGAGGCCATAACTGACTCCTTGTTTCTGTATTAAAGGGGTCCATTTTGGTTTTCAGAAAAAAACAAGGAAAGGGGTCAGTTCTAAAACGTACAGACGAGCATGGGTACAACTTTTTACAGAGAGTGCCACTACCGGGTATATGTGGCATACATTGCTGTGTAGTTACTAAAGGGGTATGTGTTTCTGAGCCAATTGACAAAGTAAAACAAAAAAAAAACACATTACAGTCATATAGATGTTTTCAAGCTACTTATGATGGAACTACAAGAAATTTCACTTAAGCTTATCTATTCTTGTTTGACAGCTATCTGTTGGTTGACTGTGAATTGCAGGCTAAGACTGTTTTGGGACAGAAAACTAACATGGGGAGCAGAAATGTGGGTGCACTTTACCATTGATTCATTCTCAGGCAACCATGGATTACTTGAGAATTAATCAATGGTCACCTGATGCTGTTGGACCAATCCTGTGCAACCCCTTCTCTTCCCCATGTTACAAAAAATATTTAATAATGTTGCTGGTCCAGCACAGAACCATCTGGGACTCCTTTGGTGACAACAGGGAGGCACAGAAGATCTGTTGCATGTTCTGTGGGGTAATGGTACTGCTCTTGGTACCTAAAAATCTGGATCTACTGGCTTGCCCCCTTTTTTGAACATGATTGTTAGAACTTGGATAGACTTTGTTCTCTAATACTCTATTTTCAACTGAGGACGAGGATACAATTAGAAGACTGGCGAATTGTTTCTTAGCCATATCCAAAATCAAAGGTAAGAAGGATTTCTGTCAATGAATAGACATTTTTTCATACTTATTCTGAATTATTAATTATATCTTTAAGAATCTTCTGAGCATATATACTGGTCTGGAGCTATTTATGTCAAACTATGTGAATTATAACGTATTTTTAATGTGTAACTTTAAAACTATGTATTCCATGTGGAATTTTTTAACTTCTGTATATGTTTTCTTCTTTTTCTATTGTAAAGGGTTTCCAGTCGAACAAAATAAATTACTTACTCATTACTTAAATTAAATATTTATTTGATTTTAGGGGGCTGTGCCCCCCAGACCCTAGTTGCTTTTTTTTAACATGGGGAAAGTGGGGGCAAAATCCCCCAACTCAAATAAACTAATAAAAAATAACAGACAGTCCAACCTGGCGTAGAGTGTGCCATAAGTGAGGTTTTGTCAGTTTATTTGAGTTCTGCGGGTCTGCTCCCACACCCCCATTGTTTTTTAATATGGGGGAGTGTGGGAACAAAACTAACTCAAATAAACTAATAAAAAATAACCAACATGAGGGCAAATAGCGTAACTTGAGCGTTACACTAATAGCAAAGATCTGATATTCCACACAAACTCCAAAAACTTTATATGCCAGCACTGGCTGAAGTATTTTTACTTGTACCCTCCTCCCTAGATTGCCTTCCCTAGTACTCATAATATAATTGTGTATGTGGTGTGGCCTCCCAAACTTCCTGACCCCCGATCCATGATTTTTGCATAGGAGGGGGGTGGCAGTAGTAGCTGATATCTGCTTGCTTATTCCTTCCCCCCTCAGCATTCCTGCTGTGTTGCACCATTGGTCAGATACTTGAGTAAACGTGAGCACAACTGGATGGTGAAGGACGTAGCTGTTGTGTCACTGATGATGCTAGGCAAATCGACAAGTCTTCTGGCTAATGTCAAGACCCCTGGTTGTGGTGAGTTGACCTCTTACCCCCCCCATCCCATGAGGCAGGGATTTGACCCCTAGAACTCCAATGATTCACCTCTGACCCCTGGGGCCAGGGGCCGGGCCTGGACCCCTGAGCCCTGGGCCCCACCAAAAATGTTACAAACCCGGCACCTATGAATGAGGGATATGCATTCTTGGAATACGGTGGAAACGCACAAGATCAGAATGTGGTAGGGATTTGCAGTCTGATACGTGGCAGGGATACACAATCTATGGAGTATGTTGCAGAAGCACAGACTCAGAATGTACTAGGGACATGGAGTTTCAGAATGATGAAGAAACATCATTTCAGAATGAGAAACATGTAGTCTCAGAATGTGACGGGGAATGGAATGAGGGACATGTGATGGGGATGCACAGTCTTGGCATGTGGCAGGGACACGTAACCCCGAATAAATGAGGCAGGGGTACGAATTTAAAAATTAGGCGAGAACAGACAATCTCAGAATATAGTGGGGATGCACACCGTTGTACTTGGCAGAACACACCATTTTATTCTGAGATTGCTTGTCCGTGCCACATTTCAAAATTGAATGCACCCACCATCATTCATAATTGCACATCCCCATCACATTCTGATATTGTATGTTCCCGCCATGTTCCAATGTTGCACGTCACCACCACAATTCAAAACTGCATGTCCCCCTGTATTCCAAAATTGTATGTTCTGCCACATTCCATAATTTTGCATAGATAAAAACATAGAAATATAGACAGTGATGGCAGAAAAAGGCCAGAGGTCCATCCAGTCTGCCCAAGTTCCTAATAATTCCTGAAACCTACTGTTCCTCCAGGGTACTAACCTTCACCGTCATCTCTCTATTCTCCTCCCTGGTCTGGTCACCCCCAGTAACCACTATTCCCTTTATTATGTCCCAGTCCTGCTTGAATCCCCTGTCTGTTTTCACACCCACCACCTCAGCCAACAGGCTGTTCCATGGTTCCACCACGCTTTCCATAAAGTAGTACTTCCTCACATCCCTCCTGAACCTACCTCCTGTTAATTTCCATTCGTGTTCATGTGACCAGAGATTGGTATTCAGGCTATAAATAGTTCCCCGCAGTTAACTTTGTTAATTCCTTTAAGGAACTTGAAGGTCTCTATCACATCTCCCTCTCCCTTCTGGTCTCTAGTAAGTACATATTTAGTGCCTTGAGGCGCTTCTCATAGGATCTGCCCCTCTGGCCCTGAATCATTTTTGTTACTCCACACTGCACTGTCTCAGACTATCCTTATCCTTTCTGATGTGAGGACTCTAGAACTAGGCGCGGTACTCTAGGTGAGGCCTCACCAGGGATTTGTAGAGAGGAAGTATTACCTCTTTTCTTGTGCTATCAGTACCCCCTCCCAATACATCCTAGCATCCTGTTAGCCTTGCTATAGGCCTTGTTGCACTGACTCGATTGCTTAAATGAGTTGCTAATACTAACGCCCAGATCCCGTTCCTCATCTGGTCTATAGTGCCAAGTCTCTCTCCTTCCATCCAGTACTCTGTCTGTAGATGCCACATTCTGAACCACCACATTCCAAAACTGTGTCACAGCCACATTCCAAAATTGCTTGTCCCCACCACATTCTGACACTGTACATCCCAGCCACATTCCGACATTATAGCTACTTGACATATTCAGAAATTGTGCATCCCAACCACATTCTGACACTGCCCATCCCTGCTACCTTCTGAAATTGTTAATCCCCCACATTCCAAAATTGTGTCACTGCCACAACCTAAAATTGCACGTCATCGTCACATTCTGAAAATACATGTCCCCACTACATTCCAAAAATTGTCCATCCCTGCTGTGTTCTGAAATTCTTTGCCCCAGCCACAATCAGAAATTGTGCATTCTACCACATTCCAAAATTGTCACACCACCACATTCCAGAATTGCCTATCCCTACCACTCTCTGAAAACAAGCATCCCTGCCAGCTTCTGAAATTGCATACACCATTCACTTTCAAAAATTCTGCATTCCAGCCACTTTCCAGATTTACTGTATGTCCCTGCCACTTCCCAAAATTGGAAGTTCCCAGCACATTCTGAAAATGCATTTCCCTGCCACAGTCCAAAATGACCCATTTCACCACAGTCTGAAAAAGTGCAGCCCTGCCACATTCTGAAATTGCATGTCACTGCCACATTCTGAAACTGCACAGCCCCACCACATTCTAAAATTTCATGTCCATGCCATGTTGTGAAATTTTAGGTTGCTACCACAGTCATACATGTATGCATCACAACCATATGCCGACATTATGCACCTTGGACACATTAGGAAATGGCACATTCCTACCACATTCCATAACTGTATGCCTCTCACATTTTTGAAACTCTGCATCTCTGCTGCATTCTAAATATTTGTGACACTGCCACATTCTGAATTTAAGTGTCCCTGTTACATTGTGCGATTGTGTCCTTGCCGCATTCCCAATTTGCTGCCTGGTGATATTCTGAAATCTCATCCCTGCAGTATTCTGATATTGCCCACAGTCATGGCATTCTAAATACATATCAGTCACTGGATATCCAAACCACCTCTCCTGCCACATTCTTAAGTGCCTTGAATCTTCACATTCTGGAAATGCATGGCCCCATACCCACCCAGTCCTTTTTCAGATATGTACTACAGCTACAGTTTCATGTAACTTTGGAACAAAAAGATCATATAAGGTTGCTGGTAGGGTATCTTTGACAGTTGGTCGACAGTTTTGTTGTCAACCAATGTTACAGCGACTCCTTTATGTTGACCGCATTTGCAGTCAGCATAAAGGGAGTCACTTCAGACTGTGTTTTCTTCAGGGGTTCTGCCCCTCACTACTAAATTAATCAACTCCAAGTTGGAGTTGCTTTGGGGAGGGGGTGCAATACCCTCAGAAAGCAGTGCCAGGGTCCCACGCTGACACAACAGTGACCTGGCACTGTTGTGCTGTAATGTTGATTGTAGTAACATTGTCGCTATAGAGACAGCATACCACTGGCAGGAAAGACTATGCTGCAAGTTCTAGATCTAGTTCATCAGTTAGCTTTTCACTGAAAATGGCTTTTTTAAATAGACAGTGCAATCAGGGTTAGAAAACAACTTGTAACTTTAAACCAAAGTAACTTAGAGATCTTATTTCTGGTATGAGATGTAGTGGAGAAACTCTGATCCTAATTCTGAATTTATGTATGTTAGAAATGTTTGGCCAGACTCCCTCTTTAAAACAGAGGGACGAAGGCCTGCTCTCTGGTGTCAGCAGAGCATGTTGTGACCTGATGTGAGAAAGCTAGGTTAGTGCCACAAACCTTACTCCACATCACCGAGTCATAGTAGCCGAGGGTGCACTGAAGAGGTAACGTGTTCAGGTTCCAAGGGAGAGAAATCCCTAACTTGCTTCTCTGCCTCCTCTTATGGGTCATAGGGAAGGTTGACGTCATTCCCGCCACCCCCCGGAACATTATACCAATGGGATAGGTATGTTTGTGCAGGGTAAGGTGGGACTGCAAAGGGGGGAACTGCCACTGTAGTTGACGGCTGCTTGGTGTTCATATCACAGGGTACAGCAGCACCTCAACAACTCCACCTGTGGCCTGCATGGAGGTTTGGCAGAGTTGTTTGAGCCTGTGGGGAACAGTACTGAGTCGCAGACAGCTAAAATTATACTTGACATGAAGAGGAGATAAGTAGGTAACAGCAGGGGTGGGAGGAATAAATAAAACAGAGAGCTTTCTGAGGAGTCAACCTTTAATGGAATCCAAGTGATTATTTATTTCTTTATTTAGTTTTTGTTTACCAGGTATTATATTTGGAAACATGCCGTGTCTTAAATATTTTGCATGCACAAACATCTTTAATCGCTTGTTCAGAACAGATGAGGAAGGGCCTTTTGAACCAAAGGTTCAGTCTTCTTTGCTTTCGTAGTAGGCTTCATTTGCTTCCTAGAGAGTGGGTTCCAAAATGGGGAAGTCGTCAGTCAGTAGACACAGCAGTGACTGCCTGGGCTAAGAAAACAATTATTGATTAGAAAACAATCATTCCAGTTCAAGCGACTTCTCTCTGCGGAGAGACCCTATGTAATGCAAAGTGGATTCAGCCTATCTGAGGGATGTGTACGGTGATTTCTAGGTAGGCTATTAGTATGGCAGTTTTTTTCTCCCAGTTGTAGTTAGAGTTGTGGTAACTTGGCTTGAGCAGCTCTTTCAAGATGTACCAGAGAATTCCTAAGCTTGCTGAAGTGTATACCACTTACTTGTTTGGAATTTGAGTCCTCTAAAACCCTTTAAATTCTACAGCAACTCTGGCTGCAACCCAACTTATGGCCAGTTTGCCTCAAACATTGAGCAGCAGATATCGGCTCTAACAAGCATTTGTCAATGCTGAATGTTTGCTTGCTGGCATTGGCATTGGTAGTGTAGGAGTTAGAGAGCTGCGCAATAGGAATGGCAGTGAAGTATTGAACTGTAGCCAACCTCACCACCACCCTGCAGAGAGTGACAGGCATTGGGGTGTGCCTTTGGGTCTTCGGCCATAATGCCCATGCTATTTCACCACACCGTACCCTGCAGACACCGACAAGAGTCACGGTGTGCCTTGGGGTCTTTGGGCCTTACGCTTACCCCATTCCATAAGGAAATATGATGAGATGGGTGCAGTATCGGAGAATGGGGTGAACTTTGGGGCTGAAGAGTCCAGGGCACAGCTCGATGCCTGTCACTGGCTGCAGGGTGTGGGTGGGGGTGGAATGGCAAGAGCATTACAGGCGACAATCCCAAGTCACACCCCGATGCCTGTCAGTCTCTACAGGGTGGGGCGTTATGGTTGGAAACCCTAATGCCCCAGGCGTTCGTTGGTATTTTCCTCCAAATTTTCAACATGGGTTTTGTGACCCCACCTCATGAATAGTGGCAATATCAGTTAGTTGGCAAAGCTGATTTTGCACAGTGACTCGCCATTTGGCACCACAGGTGCTAAAACACATTTAGGAAATGATGTGAGAAATGACAGCTGTACTGTTCATGGGGAGGTGTAAAAAATGGCAATGTTGAAAATCTGGAGTGAAAATACAAAAAAAAACAAAACTGGTGAAGTCACGAGTGTGTGTAGAAACTGCGCAATGCACACCCGTAATGTAATTAGTTTGGGGATTTTTTTATAGCAGATTGTCAACACAGGCATTTTGGGACCTCCGTTTATGAACAGTGTCACTGTGATTTTCCCACAGTGACCGCGCATTTCTGCGCTGGAAGAGTGAAAACACATTTTGGCCAGGATGTGAAAAATGACAGCTGTACTGTTCATAAGGAGGTGTGGAAAAATGCCACTGTTGAAAATCTGGACTAAAAATATTACAAATTTATGAACTTACGAGGGTGCATGGAAACTGTGCAATGCACGCTCGTAACACAGTCATTTTATGGACTTTTGTTACCAAATTTTCAACATAGCCATTTTAAGACCTCTGCTCATGAACAGTGTCACTGTGATTTTCTTAATCTGTCCCAAACATTGATTTCGCACACCGACTATGCCATTGTGCGCTACATGCACGAAAATACATTTTGGGCAAGATGTGAAAAATGACAGCTGTACTGCTCATAAGGAGGTGTTGTGAAATGGCAGTGTTGAAAATCTGGAGTGAAAATAGTAAAAATTATCGAAGTTACGATGCGTGGGAACTGCGCATAACTGCAAATAAAACAGTCATTTTGGAATTTTTTCACCATATTTTCAACATAGGGTTTTGGGAACTGTGACACTGTCATTTTGTTACTCGGTCCTGAAAGGTGGTTTCGTGCAGTGAATGCAAAATCACCTGTCGGGACCAAATAACAAAATGACAATAGCTAAGTTTATGAGGTGGGGGTTCCAAGAACCCCATGTTGAAAATTTGGAGAAAAATTTCCAAAAAATGGCTGAGATATGCACCAAACTTGAAAAAAAAATGTATGTCATTATACAGCTTACCAGCATTTCTTCAGTTCGCGGTCAGCTTTGAAGAGTGCAGACATGTTCCTGGTCCACCGAAGATCATCGCGCTGGCCTCCGGAGGTAAGTATGGAGTGAGGAGAGGTGGGAATGCACTGAAGGGTAGGTGCGGGTTGGGGAGGAGCGCAAGAGAGTCGACAAGGGACCATTTTCTTTTTGTTCTAGGTGTTTTTTTTTTTAATAAAGGCGGCGTGGGATTTTGCCACGCTGGGTAGGCTCCCAGCGTGTGGCACCTAGACTGTTGGGGGGGGTAGTGGGCCGGCGGGGGATTAGGTACCCCGTCAGTCATACAGTGTGCAGAGGTGGAGAGGGTGCATAAGCATGCTGGGGTGGGCTCTAGTGTGCTACCAGGTGTTCGTGGGGGGATCTGGATCCGGCGGGGATCGAAAGCGAACTGTCTATGACAGTTCTGATGCAGTGCTGGCGTGTGAGCATTGCATACGCAAATTGCTTACACGTTACCACCACTGATTGTAGTGGTGTTTTTCTCAGAACTGTATGGCCCTGCATTTGAATGGCTGTCATAGACAGCTCGGACATTCATTGTTCCTGCAGAAAGGAACAGGGCATGGGGGGGTGGCACACCTACGAAAACTCATATGGTGGCACTATGTTTCTTGCACATGTGTGCAAGCAAACATAAAAATCACCTTCTCCACCTCATTTTCTTTTCTTGTTTAATATTTAGTTTTTTATTGAGAATATAGCTGTTCAACATTACAGAAAACCAATTGACTTACAAACATAGAAATATAGACTTTGTCAACAGATAAGGACCACTTGGCCCACCGAGTCTGCCCATTTCCCTACCTATTGGATAAGCTGCAGATCCTAGTTAGCCAACAGCCTACATCCCCCCCCCACTAGAATTGCCTTATGTCTGTCCCATGCATTTTTGAATTCCCCCACTGTTTTTGACCTCACTACCTCCTCTGGAAGGCCGTTCCACACATCCACCACCCTCTCTATGAAAAAATACTTCCTCACATTTCACATTGCCCCTGAGCCAGCTCTCCTTTATCTTCAAATTGTGCCCCCTAGTTCTTGGACATCTCTTTTTCTGAAAGATGCTAGCCTCTTGGACTTTGTTGATTCCCTTGAGGTACTTAAATGTTTCTATCATGTCCTCTCTCTCCCTCCTTTCCTCTAAAGTATACATATAAAGTTCTTTTGGTCTGTCTTCATATGGCTTCTGGTGCAGACCCTGCACCATTTTAGTTGCCCTCCTCTGGACTGCCTTCATCCTGTCTGTGTCCTTGCAGAGATGGGGCCTACAGAACTGCACACTGTACTCCAGATGGGGTCTCACCAACTGTCTGTACAGAGGGATGACAACTTCCTGTTTTCTACTGGTGATGCCTCTTCCTTTGCATCCCAGTATCCCCCCAGCCCTCCTTACTGCCTTCTCACATTGCTTGCCTACCTTTAGGTTGTCTGATATGACTACCCCTAGGTCCCATTCCATTTTTGTTGTTAGTACACACCCCCCATTGTGTACTCTTCCCTTGGGTTTTGGTTTCCCAGGTGCATTACTTTGCATATCTTTGCATTGAATATAAGCTGCCATGCCTTTGACCATTCCTCAAACCTTGCCAAGTCCCTTCTCATCCTTTCCACCCCCCCCTTGTGCATGAACCCTGTTGCAGATCTTTGTGTCATCTGCAAAGAAGCACACATTGCCTTCCAACCCCTCCACAATGTCACCTATAATGACATTAAAGAGGACCGGTCCCAGTACTGAACCCTGCCGTACCCCGCTAGTACCCCTTTTCCTCAGAGTGGACTCTGTTTGCTATTACCCTCTGCATCCTGTTGTCCAGCCAATTTTTAACCCAGGTTACCACCCTGGGACCCACTCCCAGGCTGGCTAACCTGTTTATTAATCTTTTATATGGGACTGTGTCAGATGCCTTGCTAAAGTCTAAATAGGCCATGTCCACAGCCCCTGCCTGGTCTACTTCTTTGGTCACCCAGTCAAAGAAATCTATTAGATTCATCTGACATTACCTTCCCACTGTGAATCCATGCTGCCTTTGGTCCTGTGTCCCGCTGATCTCTAGGTACTCGACAGTTCTTTCTTCAGAAGTGATTCCATAATTTTCCCTACCACTGAGGTCAAACTGACAGGTCTATAGTGTATACAGATCAGTCTCATCCCCCATCTCATATGAAATTCTCAGTTGGGTGATACAGTCAGTATTTACAATGGAAAACTATTTCACCTAAGAAAGGAAAGATTTAATTATTTTTAAAGTTGAAGGGGCAACTTTTGAGAGGTTTAGAAATATTAGGACAAGCAACAGTTGAACCACAGAGTAGAAAGAGCACTATGAGCAGTTGTTAACTGAAAGGTATTGTAGTGTACTTGCTTATACTTACAATTGTACTTATAATTAACGAGAGAGGGGCAAAGGAGGCCAGTGATGGATTCTTTTGATTGTAGATGATGGAAACATATGTATGTATGAAATATAGATTCAACAAAACACACTGAAAGGATGAAAAACAACAGTAGCAAAAAAAAATGTCAGCTTGCTTGCACATATCAGTGACTAAAGTTTGCTTGCCACAAGATGGAGAATCTCCTCAAAAAAACTTTTCAGGGAAATTAGCCATTCACTTCTCTGTGATCCCAAACATCTTTTAGTTCCATGAACTAGCTAAGATGAATCGTTGAATAGTTGGGCATTTCTGGTGGCAACATAATCAGAGCTTCATTTTGCTGCAATACTTTTACTGTCAGAAATGTAAAAAAATTCAGCATGTGGTTCATTTTGGGTAGTGAAAAAAGAAACTTTGGGATTACAAAGAAGCTTCAATCTGGAAATGACTAGTGTCTAATTTAAGAACATAAGCATAATTGGAAGATGGTCATGAAGCCCATTGAGGCTGTTCCCTACTTTTCAGTGTAGAACTTCACCAATCAGCCTACTTCGTATAGCAAGCTAGGTACACTTTAAAACTGTCTAGTACCTTAGCATCAGCCTACCTCATATGCCAAGCTAGGCACGCCTTAAAACTATCCTGTGTCATAGCATCACTCTACCTCATATGGCAATCTAGGCACACCTTAAACTGTCCTGTGTCATAGCATCAGCCTACCTCAAATGCAAAGCTAGGTACACCTTAAAATTGTCCAGTATCTTCACATCAGCCTACCTCAAATGCCAAGCTAAGTACACCTTAAAACTGTCGGGTGTCTTAGCATCAGCCTCCTTCATATGTCAAGCTCGGTACAGCTTACTACTGTCTGGTGTCTTTGCATCAGTGTACCTCATATTCCAAGCTTGGTACACCTTAAAACTGTCCAGTATCTTTGCATCAGCCTACCTCAAATGCCATGCTAAGTACACCTTAAAACTATCTGATGTCTTAGCATTAGCCTACTTCATATGTCAAGCTAAGTACACCTTAAAACTGTCTGGTGTCTTAGTATCAGCCTACCTCATATGCCAAGCAAGAGATCGGAAGAGCCATTCGATCTTGGTTCTCCTTGCTCTCTCGGTGGCATTTGACACCATGGATTATGGAGTATTACTGGAGCACCTGTGATTGATCTGTGGACTGTCGGAAACAGTCCTCAGATGGTTCCACTCATTCCTCACAGGCAGGTCTCAAAGAGTGGTGTCGGTGATTTTTTGCTTGGCCCCTCTTCCCATGTCATGTGGGGTACTGCAAGGCTCTGTTTTGTTTCCCATATTGTTCGTGGTGTATATGCTGTCATTGGGAGACATTATGAGGAAGTACAGGTTGAGTTTTCACTGCTATGCAGATGATACTCATTTGAACATGTTCTTTGTGCTCGAGCAAGATGATGCTACCTCGGTGTTCAACAACTGCCTCACTGAGATTCAGGATTGGATGAGTGCCAGCTGGTTTGAGACTGAACCCAGAGAAGACTGAGGTGTTGGTGGTGGACCCGGGTCATCAGGCAGAGGGGCTACCTCCTGGTCGGCCATCTGGTATTATACTGGGGGACAGTCAGTTGAGGGCCTCTGAATGGGTGTGTAACCTGGGCGTTGTACTTGAGTGTGAGCTGTCACTTAAAGCTCAGGTATCGGCCATTGTCAAGACCTCGTTTTACCATCTGCGGAACGTCGTCTGGGTAAAACATATTGTTCCACCTGAGGACCTTCCAACGCTGGTCCACGCCTTTGTGTCCACCCATCTTGACTATTGCAGTGCTCTATACCTAGTGCTTCCGGGGGGTGGATATCCGACGCCTGCAGCTGGTGCAGAACGTGGCAGCCAGGCTGTTGACTTGCTTATCAAGAGTCAGTCATATTATGCCTGTGCTCCGTGAACTGCACTGGCTGCTGGTGTGGTGGAGAATCACCTTCAAGATCAATTTGCTGACCTATAAGTCCCTACATGAACAGGAATCGTGTTATTTGCAAGACTTCCTCTGTCCATACGGCCCCCTCTGCCCACTACGTTCCGCCGGCGAGGGATTGCTAGAGGTTCCCGAGGTCCGTTTGAAGACCTTGGTGGCCAGAGCATTTGCTTTTATGGCCCCGACCCTATGGAACTCTCTACCTCATCGGGTGAGAGAGTGCCTGTCCGTTGAGTCCTTTAAGTCTGCACTGAAGACTTGTTTATTTGAACTAGCATTTCCTGATATGATTTGATGTTAACACTGAACTGGAATTTTATGATCTGGGATTTTAATTTGAAGAGTTTTTAGTATGGTATTGTACAGGCGCTTTGGTTTTGGAAAAGCACCTTTTATAAATAAAATTTGACTTTTGACATCCTCATGGTGGAGATGAGCTGCTCTAATTTTCTTTGGCGGGGCAAACACCTGTGGGTGCATCTCCTGCTGCTCCTAAACAGGCGAGCTGCCTGGGTGGTGGGATACCTTGACATCAGACATTATTTTCTGGTAGCCCAGTGTAGAATTGAAGGAGGGAACTGGGCCATTTGGGTGCATTTTGAGTCAGAGGCCCACAGAACGCCCCTGTGTGCATATCTGTGTTTGGGTGGTCTCAAAGCCTACAGGTCTCTCCCACTCAAGAATCCATTTGTATTTTATATGTTACAAGCTTGGGAAGTGCTAAAGAGTGTCAGTGAGACCCAGGTGTATGTCAGTCCTGCCTTTTTACTTGGGCTAGAAGGTCAGGGTTTCAAGGATTGGTATAACAAGTATAACATGTGTGGGTGAGTTTGTTGATAAAGAGAGATTTGTCTCAGCTTGAGAACCTAAGGTGTAACGTGAACATTTCCCAAACACTTTTCTATAATTTTCTGTAATTCCGAGCCAGATTGCGATTACTGATTAGAACTACCCTACTCCTCCAGTTAGAGCTGTCTCCTGAAGAAAGGGTAATTTTAAATAATCCGCTAGTGCCCAAGAAAATGATTGCCAAGATATATGCATGTCTCTGTGAGGAAGAGCAGAATCTGTAGTCAGAGACTCTGGTTCAGTGGACCCAGGTCCTGGGATAGAACATCAGGGATGCTAATTGGGCGCTAATATATGAAAGCCATATTGAGGTTCTCATATGCAGTACCTTTGAAGAAGCCCAAGATAAGCTTCTGTACGGGTGGTAACTGCTGCGGGCAGTTGTGCTTCAATGCAACAGCAAGGAGTCACCTACCTATAGTAGATGTAAAAAAAAAAAAAAGGGTAACATATTTACACTATTTTTGGTAATTCTTGCAACTAGGGCCTTTCAGGACCATGGTTGCCATTGAGTTCTTTTTTTTTTCTTCTTTTCTTTTTTCTCCCCTCTTTTTGCCGCTCCCTCGCCTTCCATCCAGGATCTGCCCTGGTCACGGTGCCCCCAAACTTCCACCGCCTAATTAGCCACTTGTTCCTCCCTGATTACTCCTGGCATGCCCCCTAGGAGGCAGAGCATGGCACCGTGGCAGGAATCGGTGCCATGTATTTTTAACTGGTTGGGGAGTATGTGGCCAGGTGGCTAATTGAAGCCGGGAGCAGGGCGTCATGGAGACGTCTGGTAAGGGTGAGAGTTTTTCCCCCTATTGGCTGGGGTGGAGACGTGCAATGACACCAGTGTCTGTCCTGCCCAGTACTTCCCCTCAGCGACCGCGTGTCGGTGCTCAGGGCTGCGCACCCAGCCTCTGCTAGGTGTCACCCTCACACCGATCACTGAAGCCCCCACCCCGGAGAAGGAGAACAGTCCTTAGGACACTCGATCCTTCTCCCCCCAGCCGGCCCACCGACGACCCGAGCTCGTTCCTGAACCCGGTTCACGGGCAACGTGAGCAGAACCCCAACCGCTGCGCTGACGGGCCAGCGCCATTGAATTCTTAAAGATAGTCAGCAGGCAAGTGGTTGATGCCTCAACTGTTTGGTCTTGATAGTGAAAGGTACAGGGAGTGGGAGCTGTATGCCAGAGTCCTGAGAGTGGTCCTGATGCTCAGTAGGAATTGCATATAGAATTGGTAGGTTTCCTGTGAATCTCCCATGATTAAGATGTGTCATGACCTTGTGGTCAAAATCCTTCCCCTAGAGCACTTTACCTACAAAGTCAGACACAGCACAGACAGATTTGAATCACAGCGAGCCCCATTTCTTGATTATCTTCCACTTGCAGAAGCGGCTGTTATCAGAAAGAATATATTAGCTTCCCCTTAAATATGCGCCTTCCCCCATTGCTTGCTTTCAGATTGTGAATGCTCAGATGTACTGTAATTTGATTTTGCTAGACAAGAGGCAGTATAGTGCAATGGTTTAAGGCTCTGAGTTGCAAATCTGGTAATATCCAGTAGGCCAAACCTGGGTTTGAATCCCACAGCTTCCACTTGCATACTGTGTGACCCTGAGCAAGTCACTTAACTTCCTTGTGCTCCCAGGTTGCTCCTGTGAAAAAGCTTTAGCTTAGTGTGCTACTCCTGGTTAAACAACTGAAGAAAAAAAAAAAAAAAAGAGTCTTTGTATACAGCTAAAGTCCTCATCAGTTCTCATCTCATTGTATCTATAATGAAATGCTGTGGTGACTATGTTCACTGTATATGGTTTAGAATGCTTGTCTTGCATTTTGAGTTTTGGAAACCAATAAAAATCTATTTTTGAAAAAACAAATGCATGCCAACCCCATAGCACAGTGGTAACGCTACCGCTCATCATAACCGCGACCTGCATTTGGGAAGAGACTTGGGTTGCTCCGGGGCTGGCTGTGGCAGGGAGCATTTGGCTTCCCTTGAATGGCTGTCCTCCCTTGAGGAGTGGGATGTTGGTATTTTCACTGGTTATTTTTCACCTGCAGGAGTCTGGATGGTAGCACAATGAGACTGCATGGGAAGGGATCCCACACTCAGACGCAGGGACTGTGGGCAACTCCGCAGAGTCTGAGCATGCACATTGTATGCTGTTGCAAGCATGTGGCGCCATGGGAGAAAATGGAGGACAAACCTCTGGCCACAACTGGATGATTGCCATTTCTCCCACCGGTGACTGGGCATCTCCTGCTAATTCATATGGCAGAGGGGACCCGGAGCTGTCGTGTGCTGGGGCTAGGGGGACCAGTCCAGATGGGTTTAAGTCAGCTGATAGAAGTAGAAAGTGTAGATTAAAAAACTATATAAGTAAATAATATTGTATGTTCTCATTCATAATGGGGCTATGGAATGCATTGCCCTTGCACCTTTTTTGAACACTAGAAAGATAGTTTGGTAGGCCATGCTTTGCCAGTTTTTCAGATTCAAAGGCACAGTCATTATGTTGATATCCAGTCCTTAGAAAATTATCTGAACATGCACTGAGCCTCCACCTGTCTCACGGCTATATTTAGCTAGTTCGCAGTTTTTGTATTTATCAAGTTATCTAATAAGAGAAATATTTTAATTATCATGTTTTGGAAATTGTGCAGTAATTTGTAATCCACGTCCACAGAAAGATGCAGTTCTTTTTATGGCAGAACGTTTGTATGTAGAACTTTGGTGTGCTGGATAGTTTGACACCTTTTATTGGACCAAAAAATGTCTTGTACAAAGATAGTGTACACAAGCGTTCAGGGCTCCACAGGTCCCTTTGTCAGGTTTAATAGCCTTTTCCTTTTTCTTTTTCTCCAATCTCTTTTTACTGTGTATAACTTTCTATCCCATTTTAGATTGCCCTTTCTATCCAGTCTTGTAAGAAGCTAATTTCCTTGTTTTCAGGATTCAGCAGTTTTTAGATTTGAAATAAAGGAGAGCTCCATTAAATGTGGCTGCATTAACATCTCTCTTCTTGTGACTAACAATCTCTGGTCTGTAACGTACTGCCTTCTAATATGCGATTGTATTTTTTTACTGCTAGCTGTACCTTTACTGTTGTTATCTGTACTCTCCTGGGTCATGCCTAAAAATAGGCAGGTCCTTGCCTAGAACACTTAGCCGTTTACCAACAACAAATAAATAAATAAATCTGAAGTAACATGCAACGGAGAACGCTCCCTGACCTTATTGGGCACACAGGCCATTAAGACTTACTGCTGGCCACCAAACTTGAGCTCCAGCATTGTGAACATAAAATGCAGTTTGGCACCATACAAATAGATTTGGAAGTGAATGAACAATTGGGATCAACATCTGGGGGCCGCAGTGCTTTACTGCAAGTGGCTGCAAGGACCACGCTATTGCATAGTTCAGCCATTCACCCCTTCGTGCTATACACAAAGTGGTAGCAAGTACTTTCCTGCAATAGCGAACAGGTCAGTGTGCTAGCACAAGAGAAAGGGCTAGGGAGCCCTTGTTTATGAGGATGCTGGTTTGCAAGAAGGCGCTGTACCATGCACAGTGGCTCCCCAGTACCCACATACTCGCACACTAGCAGCAAGGCAGAACAACTCCATGGGCTGAAACTACAAGGAGTTGCTGCTTTGCTAGCCAGAATGTTCATTCTGGCAGGGGGAAGACTGGAGAGTGACCATGTAAATATATAGCTGATCAGCCCACAAGCACGCCTTAAGGTGTAGGGCAGGAGTTGGGGGAATGTAATCAATGCTAGTGCCGCATGCCTGGGGCATGGGACATTGCATGGCACTGCGTCTGGTGCCATGCCACGGGTCAGACACTGCAGCACTCTTGTACTTCCAGCATGGTAGTGGTCATACAACCTAGTGTATGTGCAGTCACTAACACCTGGAGCTGCAGTCCGCAAAATACAAAGGGTCATACTAAGGTTGATAAGAGCAGAGAAGGCGTAAGCCCATTGTTGTCATCGGCCAATTCCATATAATGGTAATAACTTAGGTTTGTTCCATTTAATATAAGCTTATCTAATTTTGCTTTGAACTCCAATTTAGATTTACTTACATTGGCGTCTGTCTGTAGTTTAATCCATGGGTTCACTATTCCTCTATGTTTAGTAATGTTTTGTATTTGTATAACTAAAGTTTTGACATATTAACTGGGGGGAATCACCTCTAATTTCAAATCTAGTTTGTTTAAATTCAGTATTTATTTCACACGTCAGATGTGGATCCTGTACTGAATCATGCATTAAAGATCTCCCCTTACCCTGTGTGTTCTTAGTGCCATGAGGTTTAACTGTGACAGCCTTTATTCATAAGCAAATCACTGAAGTCTGACATCATTTTGGTGGCTTTTTGTTATATTTTTTCGACTCTATTGATCTCCTGTTTTCTGTTTGGATGCCAGAATTAACTAGCATAGTCCAGATGGGGTGTAGCACATGCACTGTGTAAGGGCAGTATAATATCCCTATTACAGCCCATATGCTTTTTCTAATAGACCATAATACTCTATTTGATGTTGAAACTGCCGAGTTAACTTATGTATCTTGATCCAGTTTTTTTTTATTATGATAATATCTAAATATCCTTCCTTCCTCTCTCTCTCTCTTTCTTTCTTTCTTTCTCTCGTTTTTTATGCAGTATTGCTCAGTATGTATGTACTCTGTTATTGTTACCTAGATGCATCTCAGTACATTTTTACAGGTTAAATGTTATACCCCACCAGTATGCCCACTGGGTGATGTTATCAAGATCAGATTGAATGTCATTTATCTGATTTGCTGTTTCACATGAACCCCTTGTTTGGTATTGTCATTGTCTTTTGTGCTCCTGTTCGAAAAGTTATTCATATCTGAGATGAATATTTGAAATATGATTGGCTCAAGAACAGAACCCAGGAACAAACCACTAGTTACAATGTCGAGTAAGGACAGATGCCCAGTTATCCTCATTTTTTATGTTCCGTTTTTCAACCAGTTACCTAACCGGTTAATTTATTTTTTAATTTACTGTTCCTGCACCGCCCTCCCTAGTGTGGCAGATATACTGCCTTCTGGCTGTTTTTGTCAGCCTTTAAGGAGCTACAGGTACAGTGAGGAGTTACCATTATTATTTTTTTAGTTTCCCCTTCCTTTTTTTTTGTTGTTGTTGTTTTTGTTCTTCCCTGACCCTGCAGGGATGCTGGCATGCTGACATTTAGGACTGATACACAGTGCAGCTTACCTCCTCTCTATGTCCTGAGCATTGTGACTCCTGTCGTCTACAGATGGCTGCAGTGCTGTGGGATGCAGCTCCCCGGTCCTGAACCTGGGTCATGAGCTTCAGGAACGGTAGCCCTACGGCTGCCCTGATGGGCTGGCCAGTACCTATCCCATTTACGATAAGGGGGTTTATAGAAAGATTTTTCATTTTTTTCTGTAACAGTCCCATGAGGGATCTTATCAAAAGTCTTGCAAAAGTCAAGGGATACTGTCAACTGGAACGTTGCAGTCCAATATCTTACTACTTTTTTCATAAAAACAAATTAGATTGATAGTACAAGATCTTCCCACAGTAAATCCACGTTGTTCATCATCTACAGTATTAGTTTATGTATTGTGAGGTGTTCTCGTATTTTGTCCTTGATGAGCGATGATAATGGTATGCAGCACCAACGCTGCTATCACAGAGGATGTTTCTCCCCCCTGCAGAGCACAGCTCCCATTTATGTACTCTTCTCCTATTCTTCTCTATACCTCCTACCTGTCTCTCTACTCTCTCCTAATTAACTTCTTATTCCCATCCTGCTCTTGCATATAGCCTTGCCCCTGAGCTGGTAATCAGGGTTACCTGTACTTGTTTGTTTGAACCCCTCAGTCTGCATGTCTGGAACTGAAGAGATCACAGCTTTGTTCTTTTACTAGTCACTGTATGTGATAGGTATCAGTGCACCATGTTATATGTGTATATTTGCTCTAAGTATCTTGTACGTAGTCATGTTTTCTCTTGTTGCTATGCACTTTGTACCATGTGTTATTGCTGCCGTGCCTCCTTTTGGTCATTCCTCCTCTGGGGCACACCTGGAAATGAGCCTTGGCTCAGTGTGCCTATCTCAGTTACTAATTTTCACAAATGAGTAACTAACTAACTAGCTAGCTAAATAAATAAATAACTGAATACATGAATGGCAGTTGTGGTGGGCGGCCTTGTGGGGAGCTTAGCCCCCAAGATATTGCCATTCACCACTGGGACACTATGCAGGGAGGAAAGTTCTTTGGCTCTGGTCGTGATCCACAGTGCAGGGCTGGTGCACACTATTAATGGGGTGGCCAGCCCCAAACAGTGAAACGGGACCAGTCACATGGTAGTGGCACATTAAACAAATCAATATGCACTGTTGGATTGGTAAGCAAAAACTGATTTGTTTGCTAAATGCAGAAAATGGAACACAAAGTAAATTGTTTGTTCACCAGCATATCCTGCTGCTCCAGCTCAGACCCCAGCGCTTCGATTCTCATGAGTCTTCCTGGAGGGGTGGGGCTGGTAGGAGAGCAGTAACCTTTAAAGCACAGAAAACATGAATATTCATGTGGAGTTAAATACAAGTGAACCTGAAAACCACACAGAAAACATGAATATTCATTTGGAGTTAAATACAAGTGAACCTGAAAACCACACAGAAAACATGAATATTCATGTGGAGTTAAATACAAATGAACCTGAAAACCACACAGAAAACTGCATTAAAAAGTTTAAACTAAACATTTTATATGTATTCATTGAAGACTTCATGGTGAACACTGCTAATATTAGCCTCTTGTATTGAGAGACAATATGTTAATGTACCTGTTAGGTAAGCTACTGAATTAACAGCTGCTGTTCAAAGTGCCGCATTAATGTCAAATTAACATAGTATGAATGGCAGTGAAGTGAAGCAAAAGTGATGGAAAAAGAATAAATGAGAGAAGTAAACCTGGACCTCGACACTGATTGATATCATGGCATCAACTAGCAAGCCCCTCCTTGTGATTAAGTCACATACCGGGTAGGTAGGGGGCAGAGGCTAAAACTAGCACATGTGAGTGTCCACAAGTTGGATCCCTCAGAAAAGTGTTGAAAGGCACACCTGAAAAGAAGGGGGAGTAAGCTGCAGTTGCTATTCATACATTTCAGTAAACATTTTTAACTCAGTTAACAATTCTAAGAAGTTAGGGCAGTGGCAGTAGTTTGGTTCTTCAAAAAGGGTTTTACATCACCTACTGATCATTGAGACCTTCTTGTTTCACGCAGTTCAATTTAAAGATCCATTTGCTTTCTTTTTGCAGTAGTGGAGTCATTCACTCTGTCACCGCCCGGTCTGGGAGGAGGAACCCATTCAAGACCCATGAATTTGAAGTCATCAGGTTTAGACCCATGTCATAAAGTAAAGTGCGCACCTACTGGTGTGTCTTGTCTGTTGTTAATGATTGAACGTATGTGTTCCTATATACGCTGTTTTAGGGGACAAACTCTCCTACCCACATATAGCACTTGGCAGCTGCACCACAGTGCATAAACTACATATGGGGTGTCTCATGATTAATTCACAAATATCAATACTGATCTTCTGGAATTTGGGATGCTAAAACTGGTTGCTACCCGTAGCACTGCATATTTACAAACACTGCATCTTGCGCATTTGTGAAAACCTTTTGGTCTTTTAGGAACCCAGAAACTGTTGGAATTACTGGTCTCACTGCTTTTCTTTAATCTGCTATGCGCAAGTCTATGCACAAAAAGAACCAAACTAGTGGCATAGTCCTAACTTCTTAGAATTGTTAACTGAGTTAAAAACGTTTCTTGAAATGTATGAATAGTAACTGTAGCTTACTTTTTTCCCTCCTCTCTTGTTTTCAGGTGTGCCTTTCAACACTTCTCTGAGGGATCCAACTCTGTGGACACTCGCATGTGCTAGTGTCAGCCTCTCTGCCCCCTTCCTACCTGATATGTGACTTAATCACAAGGGGGGCTTGGTAGTTGATGCCATTGTAACCCCCCTGCAAATGGGGGTTCCCAAAAGACTTCCAGGAGCTTGCTTGAATGCTCCAAGCCTGAATGGTGTTTGGTGTTTAAGCCATTTATCAGTGAGTGTTTTTAGAGCCTCTGGTACTGTCTCTTTAAGAGCTGTCTGCTTGCAGACATAATTAGTTTGTATGGGGGGACTGTGTGCTTCTCTGTTTGAGTACCACTCGAACTGCTGCCAATTCACTCCATTTTTGCAGTCACTAGGAGTGCAAATGGAACCTATCTGAAGGGTGTAACTGTTTGCCAGAAATCATTTAGAGTAATAATGAAAATACAGTTTGTCTAACTTGCTTTCTTTGCAGTCAGAACTGTGTTTGCCTAGTTCCCATTCTAGTTTTGAACTGCTGAACTGGACCAATCAGTGTGGGGTAAGCTAGCTCTAAAATGGTGCCTTGACGAATCAGAACTTGGACTCATAATCTGAGCCAGCCACAAGAGGATTGTATGGCAGTGACTCTGAGAGATGTAGTTTTAGACTTGGCGCCTTTTGGACCAACAGCAGCAGTCTGTGTGAGTGACAGCCAATCCAGTCAAGAACTGGGAGGAACTCAAAGGAAGTGCCAGTTTTGTCTGTTGGAGTTTCAGTTTAGATCTGGCAGTGAAGGGAAAGAAACCCTGTGCTCCTTCAGTGCACAGTTTCAGTCAAAAAACGTGTGTAAGGCCCAGAGTTCCGGTCTGCAGCTTGTGTAACTGCTTGTTAGGACTGAATCCGTCCTGTGAAAAGAATCAAAGGATCTCTGAAGAGTAGAAACCAGGCTCACCCTGTAGAAGACTGGAGAAATAGCTGAATTGCACTCGGTCTGTCAGGAACTGAATCTGCTGTGTGTTCTCCCGGGTATTGTGCAGTAATTGCGATTGGGATAGAGAAGCAGCCTGCCTGGTATAGTACTTTTTTTTTTTTACCATATAAATGTGTGAAGAGTCTCGTGGACCTCAAGAGTAGCCCTGCTGACGTTGAAGGACCCTATCTTGTTTGGAGGTCGTGAGTACTAATTCAGGGTCGCTCCTGTTGAATTGCCACATTAAATCCAAATGGAATCACTGTACTGCTGACTGTTTAAACTAATTTTTCATTTCACTGTGTGAAAACTACCAGCTGCCACGGTTTGGACTAGCCACTAGGGCTTGGTGCCCAGGGACAGTAACTGGTAGGGATAGCCTGTGCACAGAGCCATAGGTAGATAGTAAAGTGATAAGCTAATTAACCTGATTTCCCCTGTCCTTGTTATATCCCCTAAATAAATCAGAGCTGCTTGTTTCAGCAAAGTTATACTTCCTGAGGTATTTGTCTATGTTAAAGTACTGTACTGTGATTGTTGCACTGTATCTTATTTCTAGGAGGTCCCAGTGCGGAACCAGTCCTGGGGTAAGTGTATACTGTGAAGGTAATTCTGATATACTGTGTGGGCCACTAGTGGGAAGAAAGGGGGGTTGCAGTGTCCCAGAGGGCTGTGACCAAGTAAGTTTAACTATTGCAAACCCTGACCTCTGGGTGGAGGCACCCGCCATTGGATCCAGGCCCCTCAGTGTGTTAGTGGCAAATCAGGCAGGGGTAGTAGCCCCTAGGATAGCGCCATCTAGGGGTTACACCATGATATCAATCAGTGTTGAGGTCCAAGTTTACTTCTCTCATTTATTCTTTTTTCATCACTTCACTGCCATTTATACTATGTTAATTTGACATTAATGCGGCCCTTTGAACAGCAGCTGTTAATTCAGCAGCTTACCTAACAGGTACATTAACATATTGGCTCTCAATCCAAGAAGCTAATATTAACAGTGTTCACCATGAAGTCTTAAATGAATACATATTAAATATTTAGTTTAAACTTTTTTATGTAGTTTTCTGTGTGGTTTTCAGGTTCATTTGTATTTAACTCCACATGAATATTCATGTCTTCTGTACTTAAAAGGTTACTGCTGTCCTACCAGCCCCACCCTTCCATGAAGACTCACGAGAGTCGAAGTGCTGGGGTCTGAGCTGGAGCAGCAGGATATGCTGGTGAACAAACGATTTACTTTGTATTCCATTTTCTGCATTTAGCAAAGAAATCGTTTTTTTCTTAGCAACCCAACAGTGCATATTGCTTTGTTTCATGTGCCACTACCATGTAACTAGTTGATTGTGTATAGGGCCCTGGGGGGTGAAAAGAAGTGTAAAATGAAGACCTATATATAAAAAGCAATATTTAACATGAACCGCAGCTTAAAAACAACCCATGTGTTGCACAGCTACGCTTCACTAACCTG
This sequence comes from Neoceratodus forsteri, assembly GCA_016271365.2. Lineage (NCBI taxonomy): Eukaryota > Metazoa > Chordata > Ceratodontiformes > Ceratodontidae > Neoceratodus > Neoceratodus forsteri. The sequence goes on along the minus strand of CM057456.1, from coordinate 1,175,699,823 downwards.
GCCTGCTAGATTTCTGGAGTGAACCCATACTCGGCAAAAGGCTTGGTAGAGTTGGAATTAGATAATTATAGCACAAGAGTATATTCATTGAATAATGAAAGATACCCTTATTCATGATCAGTCATGCACAGTAATCCTCTGTGTTTGTCAAATTAATGCTGTAACAAATAAAACAAGAGAAGCTTTCTTTTTGAATATGCATCAGGAATCAACTCTTCTTCTAGAGTTACTCCAGTATGTACCAATTGCATTGCTGTTTTGGTATAGTTCTGTGATGTACTGTACAAAATTATAAATAAAACGTTTTTAAAAAATATGCATTACCCAAGTGAACTATATTCCTACAGCAGCTATCAATCAACAGTTCAAGCTGATGGGATTTACCACACTTAATATACCTAGGAGTCCTCCTTTGTCAGGAAAACACTGCTGTATACACTCTTAATTATGACACCCTGACACAGGATATCATTAAAGAAACAGAAACACAGTCCCATCTTCCCTTCCTGTCATACAGAGAGTGACAGTGTACAAATGACTCTTGCCTCCTGTGTTATATCTAGCACAAACTTTACTGGTTACTCCCTCCAACACTTGCTTTCAACACTGGAGTACTGTAGATTGATTACCAGATATATTGGGCAAGGAAAAAATAAAAACACCAATAAGACTCACAATCCTGCAGCTTCCAAACCAGCAGGGAGGCCTGGCACTTTCTAACTTTTCTACCATTCAGCCTGTCAACTATTTACGGTGTTCTACTGGTTGTCAGATAGTTACAGGGCCCACTGGAAATCACTTGAAATAATAGAGGAGGACCCTTTTAGATACCTCTGAAACTTTCTTTACTTCACACCCAGGCAGTGACCCGCAGTACTCGGATAACCGCTGTACCGGCAGCATTCTCAAGATACGGTTTAATATCCCGCATTTCAAATCTTTACTACCATTTCAGTTCCTAGTTCTTTCTGTGGTCAGGCCCGCAGATTTTATACCTGCAGGGCTGGGCAACAGATTTGTAAGATGGAAACCGCTCTACCTAAAACACTGATACCAAATGTTACAGGGTAATGCAGTTAAAACATTTGAGGATTTAGCAGACACAGTTGGAATACCACACATGCTTTTTTTCTGGTACCTGCAGGTTAAATACTATTGGTGACCTCTGCTGAAGCAAGAGGACTTACAGCAGGGAATACCAACTTCTGTCCAAATGATGGAACAGACCCTGAAAGGGGTGGATTTCACCCGACACCTCGTACCCTGCATCTGTAGATCTCTGTTGGAGGTGCATGTACTGTACATCGGTGGCCGGTATCCACAGGGCCTGGGAAAAAGGCCTCCTCCATACGCTAGTGTTCTGTTTCTTGATATCCCAAAAGGATATAGGTCCCTGGACTACCAAAACACTTTTCAACATAGCAGTAGTGGATGCCAAAAAAGCTGGCGCTAAACATTGGCTCACAGCAGTGGTGTATCCCTTGGAAATAGATGGATAGATCTGATGTGCAAGATTTAACATATGGAGAAATTGACAGCTAACTTGAATAGTGCCTATCCCCCATTTGAACTGAGATGGAGAAAGTAGATTTTATATTGTGTGATGAAAAAGGCTAACTTCATCCTTTGAGGGGCAACTCTCATCCCATATATGATGACAAAGTTCCTTTATGGTACTAATTCTTGTCTTGGATTCTTTAGCATAGAAATAACAAGACTACATGGGTCAGAGGGCAAGAATAAGTGAAAAGGTTTTGTCTTATAGGGCACAGTACCCCCCCCCATTCCACCTGAACAAACTGACACACACACAGACTGTCGCTCCTAATCTGCTCTTGCACTTAACCTCTCCCACTCCATGTCACCTTTCCTCTACCCCCTACCTCGTCTCCCTCCTGGCTCTAGCACTTTAAACCTGACAGTGCCCTTCGGCTGCTACGCTGTCTTCTAGTGTTCCCCTCAATCCCTCAGTCCGTCCCAGTTAATCCCTTGCCCTGCTACCTCTCCTTTCTGTCCTCTGGCTGTTTTGAAGCTCCTCACCCTGCTTAGAATCCATTGCTCATTTACCTGTACTGCATCATTCATACATATTTCTGTCCTGTACCTTCTGCCCCCTCAAATGTTTTGTATTTCCACTGCTTGGATTGCCTATCTCAAAGCCTGTTATGTTTGTATTGTTTTCAAAGTTGATGTGGAACCTTTGTAAAAGAGCCATGACTCAAAGGTATTGTAATTTTAGAATTTCAGTAAACACAATAAAGAAACAAACACACCAGGCATTGGAGAGAAATGGCCACAGACGTGTTTATTAACCAATCATGAATACATGAATACATGAAGAATGTGTGCTGCCAGATGGTTTTGGCTGGCCTATATTATTATCAACACCAGCCTTCCATTCTGAAAGAAGCTACAAAACATTGCAAGCCCACACAAGGGACACATCCTCCAGGGCATGAGGAGAGGCTCACGGTCGGCTACTGAGATGTCTCGCCCCTCCATTGGGGGACGCCCTGTCACTGCAGACTCTTGCTCAAAGAGGCTACTGTCCAACTGCTACTGTAAACAAGGTAAAAGAGTCTAACATGTTTCAATATATGAAAAATAGCAGGACAAGAGCACACAGCATGAGATTAGAGGGAGGCCGATTAAGGGGCAATGGGAGGGAATTATTTTTCACAGAAAGGGTGGTGGATGCATGGAACTGCCTACCTCAGGAAATGGTGGATATGAATACAGTGCAGGGCTTCAAACAGGCATGGGATAGGCATAAGGGAGCAATACAGATGAGTATGAATAGATAGGCCATTGACAGAGCAAAGACCTCTGGCACATCCATGAGGTAGGAAAAAAATGGGCAGACTGGATGGGCCTTGCGGTCCTTATCTGCTGTCAACTTCTATGTTTCTGTGTAATCAAGTGGTGAGCCCTGGATGGCCCAGCACTCCTGTCAGCCTCTGGGTGATCTGTTCTGCACAAGACCAGGTCCCCATCCCCCCCACAGCAACAACCACCACACAAACAACATTCTACCCAGGAGCACCATGCCTTACATCCCTGACTGTGACTCCCTAACCAACCTAATTAACAAACCTGCTCTCGCTGGAGAAGGCGAAAAAGGCAGAAAACACTGTGGGGAAAAAAAATGAGAACATTATTTCTTCACCCCTAGTGCGGTCATGATCAGTGAGCCCCTGCCTTCCTACATTCCCCCCTGGCTTTACGAGGGTGGTTGAGGGTGGGCTTCACCTGGGAGGGGAGGCAAAAGAGGGCAAACCCCTCTAGCACCCACCTTGTGTAGGTAGATGCTCCTCTCCTTCGGTTTCCACATTCCCCTCTCCTGGGAACACCTCTCTATCTGTGGCCGCCCCTAGTGGGCTGACCTCCTATGTCCTGCCTACCTGCCCCCTGCCCAGGTTACACTGAAGGGGGTGTGAGCCCACAGACAAAAAGCCGCCCCCTGCTAGGCATTGGGGGCTCTGTTATTCTGTTTATTAATTGTCTTTGCTTGTAAATGCTAACACCTGTTGATGGGCAGTAATGTGCACCTACAGCAGTATTGTCCTCTCTGGTTCTCATGTTTGTCTGTGATTTTCTTCTGTTTCATCTATAAAAAACAAAAACAATAAACAGCTGTATTTGAAAAGAAAATATGCATCATTTGGAAGTTGTTGTTTTTTTAGTTTGTCATGATCTGCCTTTTCTAGTGGATTGTTTCATTTCTTGACATCTTATGCCGCTGTTCCTTTGGACTTGATATGTCCGATTTTCAGAGCTGTGTACTGCATTACAGTTGTAGATGTGCTTCACTTTAATCATGTTCTCATAGCAACTGCATTTCTGTCGGATACGGGGACATGTACATGGGCATTCAGTGAGCATGGGATAGTATAAAAGACGTTGCGGTTTGCTTAACTAGTGTAGTGCATGCACTTCAGTAAAGAATTGGGTCCTGTGAGACTCCAAGGTCATTAAGGCAACACAGTATTAGAAACAGCACTACAATAATTACAAAATGTTTCTTATTGATATTTAATGAGTCTCCGGAGTCCTCAGATTGATCTCAATACTACAAACAATGGCTGGCAGTCACGCCACACTGCTCAACCTTTCATCATTCAAATATGGGATATTAGGTTGAAATAAGACAAAATGTGGGATTTCTTGTCAGTCTCTTCTTAAAAAAAAAAAAAAAAACTAGAAATTAATCTGTTCACTCATGTAACTTGCACTCGTAAGGAAGTATCATAGATGGCCTGCTTTTGGGGTTAGTCTGGCACAATTTTCCTCTGCCTACTCCATCACCTGTTATGGGGGTCAGTGGGCCCAGCAGCACAACAGTAGCACTGCCGCTGTCTATGCTGGCAACCTGAGTTTGGTAACAAGTGCGAATCGTTGGGGGTTGGGGTCTACCAGGGTAAGGAGAATTGAGCATCCTAAGTTCTACTCGCTTTCGGGGTGGCTGGTTTGCATGGCCTGCCGTCTACCACCTAGCGAAGGCTGAGTGGCAGCGTGGTTAGGATCGGCAGATTAAGAGAGGGTTGGGACGTGGATAACGCCATTGCTGGCCAAGCATGCACGGGAGCTCACTTGTTTGCGTTACAGCATGGCAGCATCCCTGAAAACAGCAAAAGTGGGAAAAATGGCCACGGGCTTAGCAAATGACACCCTGCCCCAACCCCCCACCCCCATGTCCAATGTCAGGCTCACTCTCCTTGCTCATGGTCCGCTTCCTTGCTTTATCGTCATCATGGGTGGCTGGACATAATGGGGTCGAAGCTACTGTAGGAGCTGAAGGCAGGCCCCACCTTGGGGGCTTAATCCAAGCGGGGCAACATAGCAGTGTCATGGGTGGCCTGTGGAAACCCAGGTTACCAATCTGAAAGGGGCCTCAAAAGGACAGGAGGTAGTGCTGGCAGAGGCAAAGGTGGTCCTGGCTGGAGGACCCAGGGGTAGAAACAGAACTGGAGCTGCACCTTATGCTCTTGCCTGAAGGCAGGCAAGTGAATGAACACCAGTGGTGCTACATGATTATCTGGAAGAGGGCTGTGTAAACATTGAGTAGTCCTTGCCCTCTCCCTCCTCTCGGGAAGGGTCTTTCAGCTTTTATTTCGTAACACAGACTGTGAGACAGTGTCTTCCACTTGTGGAATGAGGATTAATTCTGGGTGGTAAAAAACAGAGCTGTCCCATGTAAAGTCAAGAGGCAGGCAAAATGTGCTGCTGTTTTCCATTCCATTTGAGGGGGGAGAGGGGTTTCATGAATATTTGTAGATCTTACCTATTTCCTTAAGTCTAGGCCAGGGCCAGCCACACTTTATGAACTGCAAAATAAATCTTTAAATGTGATTTTTCTTATTTTAAACTCTGGGTTTGGTTTTATTTTTTAGCTGATCGTTTCATTTCATCATTAGTGTGATCTTGTATGACCTTTCTCTAGGCAGCTTGAATCTGGTACTAAGGGAAATAAATAGTGATGATTTAAAATAATACTAATTGCAGAGGACTTCTGCACCCCCCAAAAAATATCAGTTAATAGACTGAGCTGAATTTATCTTCTGCAAAATTTGTCTCAGCTTCACAAGGAGTATTTCTGTCTTTTTTCTACATATCAGATTTCATGGGAAGATGAAGAAGATTTTGTATTTAACCTTCAGAACAACATTCAATATCAGCAAAAAAAATTGAAGCTATAAAGGAACAATTTTGCTGCAAAACCACAAATTCGGTTTAAAATATGACACTTCTGACACCAGACAACTGTTTGTTCTTTTTGCTAGTGGCATATATACAGTATATGTATATATATATATATATATATATATATATATATAGTATTTACAGCACTAAGCTGTCCCAATTATACTTCACTGTACATTGACTCTGACTGCCTGGGCTAAAACCACAGTATATCTGTAATGAGATTTCTATTGATTGCTGTCTTGTTTGTAAGGTTGTTCATCAATATGCTGCCACAATTGGCATTAAAGTTGTCTCTAATTGAAAGTGACTACTTTTAGCAAGTACTGTAGAAATGAAGTTCCTGTATCTATTTTCAGGCCCTGATTCATGTCTACAGTGAAGGTTGATGGAATAGTCACAAAAGACAGGCACAGATTGTGGAAGTGCACAGTACATTAGAGCACTGGCTGATGCCCAAATTGAGAGACAATAGTTTGTGGACATCAACTTAAGCAATAATGCAGACAGGGCATGTGTTGTGCTAGGATAACATCATGCCTCAGGAGGTTTGGTATAAGGCCACAGGTCGAGTGCATCCAACACCTGAGAAGTGATGTCCCCACGACACACGCCCAGAAGTGCATTACTGCAATTATAAAATAACTTGCTTGTCAATAAGAAACAGTTTAAAAAATGTATTTTTTTAAAGGAAAACAGTCAACATCCTACACAACCCACCCACCAAAGCTTTATCTCCTGATTAGGCTTTTTACAACAGGAGCCCATTTTTTAATGCTGTTTAACTTAATTTAATTTTCAAAATGTCTGCAAAGAGGGAACATGGCAGATGCTGCGCATCATCATTTCATGTAACAATGCGGTGCCGCACCGCTCACTTGCATTGAAAAACATGGAAGCGAGCGGTGTGGTGCTTCACTGTTACATGAAATTACAGGATGCAGCATATGCCATGCTGCCTCTTTGCAGACATTTTGAAAATAAAATTAAGTAAGTTTAACAGCATAAAAAACAGTCTCCCATTGTAAAAAGCCTTTTCGGGGGGGGCAAGGCTTTTGGGGGGTGGGCTGTGTACGATGTTGACTGTTTTCCTTTAAATACATTTTTAGTTGCTTTTTGAATAGGCGTGATGTTATGCTAGGATAACATCACTGTTGAAGATCAACACTGACCAGTCAGAACCCATAAACATTTCTTGGCATTTTGTAAGAATAAATTGATAACAGTTTGAATATTTTTCTGGAGAATCAGCTCTCTGTATAGCAACCAGGACTTTATTTTGGCCATTGGAGGATACTGTCTGGTCACTGTGGAGGGGCTACCATTTTTTTTATAACTCCCCAAATTGCAGAACATTTTTTAGCACTTTGGGGATGTAGATTCTACATCCCCAAATTGTGGAAAAATCTTCCTGCCGTTTTCAGTACATTGACTGCTGGACCAGACAGACTAGATATATTGGCTGAGATCTTTTTTTAAATTCATTTTCAATGTGCACAATACACAGTAAAACCAGCGAATCGACCCATAGAACAACAACAGTGGAAGACATAGAAATGCAATGGTAGGAGTCTTACCTCATGTTGAAAGGTCTAAGCAACAACATTTACTGTCCAGAAAAATTCAAGAAAAGACCATTTGCAACATGTGTGTGGCTGAAGGAATAGTGTTGCTCAGATATTATCCTAGAAACTAGGATACCAACAGTTACCTCCCATTTGGCCAGATAGATCCTGTGATAGGATGCAGTGCTATCTGACCATGGAATCCACGTCTAGGATCCAGTGCATGGATCCTATAAATGTTGTGGATCCTGTGGTTCCTAGCAACAGATTCATCTCGGATCCTAATTATCTGACCTAAGATCCCTGGATCTAACCTAGGATCTATCGCTGTCTGACCCCAGATCCTAATTATCTGACCTAAGATCCCTGAATCTGACCCAGAATCCATTGCTATCTGACCCTGGATCCTAATTTAATGAACTGTCTATAAGACTGCCTGCACTTACAATGGAATGCTTACAAACCTCTCATATGGACACTCTATTCCAATCATGTTTGCTGCATAATTGCCTTAACGTTGTAATATGTATATTATTCTGACCTTTTTTACTGCATATCCAACATTGTATATTCTCTTCTGACTTTGTGTATAATTATGACATAATCCTTCTTTTGTTTTATCCTTCGTCAGTTCTACTGTGTAGTGCTAAACCATAAGATGTATCTAATTGTTAATGGGTACTGGTCCCTCTTGCTTCCCCTCTCCCCTCCCCTCTCACTCCTCTCCCCCTCAGTCCTACCTGGTCTCAGTTCCAAAACCCCTTTTGCGCCTTTCCCGCCAACCCGTATCTAGCCGCACTGTACTGTATACGTCTCTATACCCAGCCGAGTTCCAGTTCCATAGCCCCGGGTCTTTTCAGTGCCCTTTTCTGCAAAAGCTGTAACTAGCCGTACTTTGCCGCACGAGTCCCTGAGCCCAGACGAGTTTTAGTTCCACAGTCCTGGGTCTTCTTAGTGCCTTTTCCCACTAAAGCCGTGATCGCGCCGCTCCCTGCCATACGTGCCTTCAGCCTAGCCGCCTCTCCTGATCCAGCTCCGTTGCTATTGGATCCCTTTGTGCCTTCCCATTAAATGCTGCACCTTGAAATTGTGTCCCTCAGCTCCTCCTTGCCCCTTACCCTCTGGCGTCATCCTCTTGCTTTCTGCAACACTCTTCCCCTACCGAGCGTTATCCAGCAGTACTTTGCCGTATGCGTCTCTGCGCCCAGCCGAGTTCTAGCTCCATAGCCCCGGGTCCTTTTGGCGCCTTTTCCAGCAAAAGCCGCAACTAGCCGTACTTCGCCGCATGAGTCCCTGAGCCCAGCCGGGTTTTAGTTCCACAGCCCCTGGGTCTTCCTAGTGCCTTTTCCCGCTAAAGCTGTAATTATGCTGCCCCTTGCCGTACGTGCTTTCAGCCTAGCCGCCTCTCCTGATCCGGCTCCATTGCTATTAGATCCCTTTGTGCCTTCCCACTAAATGCTGCACCTTGAAACTGTGTCCCTTGACTCCTCCTTGCCCTTTACCCTCTGGTTTCATCCTCTTGCTTTCTGCAACACTCTTCCCTCCTACTTGCCGTTCATCCCTTCCCCCCTGCTCTGCCGTCCCTTGGTTCCGTGAGCCTGGCTGTGTATCCCTGCCAAGCACCGCAAGGCTGTTAGCTGCTATCTTCCATCCTTTCGTTCATTGCCCTCCACCTCTCATCAGTTTCACACCCTCTCCTGTTGACCTAAAATCCCCCTTACCTTTCCTCTCTCTCTCTCTCTCTCCCCCTAAATGTGACCTCTTACCAGTACCCTCTGCCTATTTGAAACCGTATGCCTGCCTTTGAAAATCGTATGTCTGTACTTGTACCATTGTACCTTTGCCTGTATTATGTTAACTAAACTGACCTATTTTGTACTGTAATTGTGTCTCCCGGGTCGTGCCTGAAAATAGCCACCTGTTGGCTAGTGCACCTACCCGGTTAACAAAAACTAAATAAAAAAATAAATAAACTCTCTGACCTAGGATCCCTGGATCCATCGCTATCTGACCCTTGATCCTGCATCTGTCTTTGGTAGGATCCTAGGTACGATACCAGCACTATCTGACAGATAGTGGTAGGATCCACAAAAGCACTATCTGAGCAACACTACTAAGGAACAATAAAAGCTATCTGATTATTCATCAGGTGTAAGTGCACCTTGTCGAGTTGCACCTGGAAACGAGCCTTGACTCTGTGTGCCTTTCCCAGTTACCAGAATTTTAAATGTACCCCCCCCCCCACAAATGGGGGGTCCCAAAAAGTCTTCCTTGAGCGTGCCTAAATGCTCACTGCCAGGCTGGTGTCCTGCGTTTTAGCAGTTTAAATATGATTACCAGAGCCTGTATAGCCTCTGTGTACTGTCTCTTTAAGAGCTGCCTGGTTGCAGCTTAAGTAATCTAAGAGGGACCGCTGTTGAAAGATGTAACTATTTACTGAAAATCATTTAGAGTGATAATGATAATGTAGTTTGTCTAACCTGCTTTCTTTGTAGCAAGTACTGTTTTGTTTGTCTCCACTGTCTTGGTCTTGGACTGCAAATTGGACCAAACATTACTGGTGGGATCTAAAATGTAGCCGGACTTCAGGTGCTGTCTGAATTCAAAATCTGTATGAACTGTAGTTTGAACTTTTTGTGACTTTTTTGCAACTGAAGGGGGAGCTCTTGCTTTGACTGACAGCCAAATCAGCCAACCAAATCTTTTGGATCTTGGGGAAGTCCTGGGCTGCTTGCAGTTTTCAGTTAGTTCTGAGCTGGAAGCTCAAGAAGAAGGAGCTGAAGTAATTCTGAGCAGCAATCCTGAGTGGATTCGCATGGGAGAACTGGGAAAAGGCTGAGTGTTTGGCCTGTATGTCTGCCTGCTGCTCCTGAGAGTGAGAGAAGAGAATTATTTTGGACTAAATCGAAGTTTGTGTGACTAAAGTAAGCTACTGAAGTGGGCCAGGCTCAACCTGAAGAAGACCGAAGATTTTGGTGAATCGATCGGCCTGTCAGGTTCCAGCTACCCCTAAGCTACCGGTGTGTGCAGAGACTTTGCGATTGTGACCGGGGAGCGCTTTGCCTGGTACAGTAGAATTCCTGTACATGTAAATGTGCTATGAGCTGCCAGTGGGTTGTGAGTTAGTTCCCACTGTGTGAACTGTGTTCTGCTTGCTGGAAGCTGGATCCAGCCCAAAATGGACTGCACCCGAATTTGTCTCCATGCAGTCTAGGCCCAGCCAGACTACCCACTGCACAGAGAAGCCATCGACGAGAGACCTGCCTGGGGACCAGCCCCCTGCTCCACGCTTGAACCGGAACAGCGCCTCTGTGACTCGTGTGGGCCCTGTTTCTTCTGGCATTCCAGATCAGCCACCTGCAGTCTCGATTTTCGTCCAACCTGTGTCCAATCTTGGATAGTGTAAGTAAATACCAGGGTAACTCCCTGCAACACCAGCTTAATCTGAGTGTGTCATCTGATTGTCTTGTTGTTTCGTTTCCTTTTCGAACTGAGCCCTCTGGCTCCGGATTACAAATATTGTGTACTGTGCATGTTGTGTTTTCCATCACTGGGCCCCAACCAGTTGCAACCCTGGGCAACGGTCCTGGCTAGCCCATCTGTTCTCCACCTGGGTACCCAGAGGTGGACTGTGTGGGGGGACTCAAAGCACATGCATAACTGCTTGATTGATGTAACCTTTAAACTAATTAATCTGATTTTGCCCCTCCCTTGTTCAAGTCCCCTGAATAAATCAGATCTAACTTTTTCTGCATGTAATCTGACTGTGGTTCCAGTTTGTGCTCAAAGTACTGTACTATTGCTATTTGCTGTGCATAACCTTGTTTTACAGGGGGTCCCCAGGGTCGAGCCAGAGGAACCAGCCCTGGTGGTAAGTGCAAACAGTGTGGGTACTTGTGTGGTGTACCACGGATATTGTGAAAATGATTATTGTACAGGGTTCAGGTCACTAGAGGGGAAAGAGGGTGGTTACAGTGCCCCGGAGGGCTGTGCCCAGGTTAGCTTGACCACTACCAACCCTGACCTCTGGGTGGAGGCACCCGTTTCAGAACTCAGGCCCCTTAACCTGCTACTAGCCAAGCAGGCAGGGGTAGTAGCCCTTGGGATAGCGCCACCTAGGGGTTACATAAATAAATAACACTACTAGTGGGGTTTTTGAGTCCATGAAATCCCTCGATAACAAGTCTCTAACTAGATTTGAACTTGCAGGAACAAGGAGTCCAGCTATAATTAAGATTAAATTAACTAGACAAAAAAATGATAAAAAGCATTACATTCATTAATAACATGTTTTCAAATGGTTCCATCAAACAACAGTGAACTAGAAAATTACAACAAAGACAGTTGATTTTGTTCTCATCTTTGGGAAACAAAATTCACATGGAGCATGTTACCTGCCTGAACAAATGCATCCAGGGGCAACCCTCCATCTCAGAAACAGGGCTACACTTGGGATGGCTTGGGTAATCATGCTTCAGGTTTGAATTGCAGGCATTAACCCATATTGCCCAGTTATCATGTGGCCACAAGGCACCAGCCATTTTGGACAGTCGTGGCTCCTCGCTAAATTAAGGGACCACACTAGGAAAGAACTTAAGTTTCAAATTCATGCTGGGCTACAGAAGCAACATTTATAAGCAATGCCACCATATATAAACATCAGGCACCCTCTGCACCCATTATAAAGAAAACCTAGCGGTACCCAAGCACGCCACACATAACAACTAATTACAGGTATGAACTCATACCCTTTAGCCAGTTCATTAGAGCTATAATACATTAGTAGCAGTCAGTCCTCCCCCTTCAGAGTCATTAGGATGAAGCTGATGAACAAAGTACTGTTTAATTGCCTCCAGACACTTTCCAGCTTCGACAGGGTCAGAGAACATGAAAGTTTTGCCGGAGTAATGAATTCGGAGTTGGACTTGAAGCTGTAAAGAATGATTGATACCTAGAGCATGAAGGCCTGCTCACACAGCATCTAAGCTTTTGCGATGCTGTCTAGTTGCAAAGCTTAAATCTGGAAAAAAAATGCATTTTTACCCAGTCTCCAGTTTAAATGGGCCTCCTGATTTTTCTGCTTCAAGAATGTCATCCCAAATATGAAGACCGTTGATGACGACCATGGTAGTGTGAGACTGGTTTTCTGCAGATTTTCTTCTAGGGTTTAAATTGTAAGACTTGCAAATATATTCTTGTAAATCTAATAAAGTTTTTAAGTCTCTACCTTCCAGGAATTCCAGAACTCCCAGAAGCTGAATGTTGCTTGCATGGGCCCCATTCTCCAGGATCTTAAGGCATAATTGTATTTTTTTATTTTATTTATTTATTTGACTTTGGTAACTGGGTAGGTGCGCTGATCCTAGGGATCATTTTCAGGCACGAACCGAGCCACGCAATGTGGCAAGAGCATGTTACATAACAATATATGATAGCTAAGGTACAAAGTTAAATCAAGACATCAAAACATCAGAAACGCAGACACATGAAAAAAATTGGCAATGCAAAATCACAGATAGTACAGTGATTGATGAAAACAAAAGAAACAAATGCCCGGCTGGACAGAAACAGTAGTGTGGAAAATAGGTTTGCATACCAACAGGGATATTTCTTTGGCCATACAACAGTGAGTGAGATAGTACACAGGGATGAGCGAGGCAGGAGGAGTGGAGGGATAGTCAAGTGGGATTGGTGGTAATGGGGGGGGGGCTATACCCCTAAGCATTTGCAGGAGGATGCCAGTAGGAGCCAGTCCTTGAGATTGGTTTTGAACTGGCTGTGTGAGTCAGTAGAGCACAGTTTGGTGGGCAGGTTGTTCCATAGAGTGGGGGCTGCCACCAATAGGGCTCTACTCTCCATGTGTGAGGATGCCCTGGGATGTGCAGGGGGATGCAGCTAGAGCGGAGGCTGCAATGCATGGTGCAGACGGAGAGGAGGGGAGAAAGACAGGGTTCAAAGCCAATGCGGGTTGCAGAGTCAACCATACAGTACAGGGTGAAGTTGAAATGGGCCTGCAGTTGGAGCCATCCCAGGGAGTTGAAGAGGGCACAGTGGTGAGTTGCATAGGGAGCCGATAAGGCGAACCGGCAGGCACTGCTATAACCTTTGGAGAGTTTGGCCAAGTTTGTTGCAGATGTCCTCGAGTAAATAGGGGAGCAGTAGTCCAGGACAGGGGGAAGATTGCCCTGGTCAGTGGCAAGGAGGGTGAGGTATTGCCGGATTCTGAAAGCAGCAGCTAGTTTTTGGTGGAACCTTAGTACTAGGGAGACTATGTGATTAGAGAAGGAGAAGGAAGGAGGGGTCAAGCAATACCCCAAGGTATGTGAATTGAGTGACTTCCTCAAGGACATGACCATCAGGGGATGCAATGTTTAGAGGAGAGCCAGACTTGTGTTTAGCTAGGAAGGGCTTGGATCTGAACAGCATTGATTTAGTTTTTTTGGCGTTAACCAGGAGGAGGTTATCAGCAAACTGGTTATGAGCAGCCACATAGTTTTGTGAGAGAGTGGAGGAGATGCTGGTAGGGGATTTGTCACTGTAGAAGATATCTAGGTCATTGGCATAGAGGAGTAAGTGACAGCTGAGGCTGTCTGAGGGAAGGGAGTTGATAAATAAAAGAGAAAAGGAGGGGGCCAAGGATAGAGCCCTGGGGAACGCCTATGGAGACCAGTTGGGTGGGGGAACAAGCAAGGCCAATGCACACGAATTAAGAGCGCTTGGTGAGATAGCTTTTGAACCAGGCTGTTCAGACTGTAGGAGTGTGTTGATGAAGTCTGTTGCCTGTTTGGCTTCTGCAACTACCAAATCCATACAAGCCTCCATGGATGTAAATCAGGTGCCTAAACTGTCCACTTTTTTATCAAGGTCTTGTATAGCTTAGAGTAGAGCAGCATTAGTTGGTTCCATTGGGCCTCTCACTTCCTGGTGCAGATAATAGGAACCAAATGACCACTCACCCAGAGTTAAAGGTAATCATTTCATGTGGTTTACTGAAGTCACTCAAAGCTTCATGGTATACCAAAGATCACCAACTGTTTGGGGGTTGATCCCCCTTCCTCGGAGGGAAACGGGGTTGCCAGTGTTCTGAGTGTTCCTACGCTTAGTCTGTATTCATATACTGTACGTACCATATGATTATGCTTTCAGTCTTAAGACTTGCGTATGTGCCCTCTTGCTGTTTCTTCAGCACTGTGGCTTGGCTCCCCTCTTTCTCACAGAGCGGAAGGCTTCCACTCCGTGAGGAATATGAATACACACTATACTATTGCAGGAACACTCAAAACACTGGCAACCCAGTCCGCCCTGAGGAAAGGATCTCAGCCCCCGAAACATTGGTGGTGTTTGGGGAAGCTATGAAGTTCTGAGTAACGTCAATAAACCCCATTATTACCTGTAACTCTGGGTGAGCGGTAGCCTAGGAGCAGCAGTATGCACAGGGGTGATCTACGGACCTGCAGCACAGAGGGAGGAAGTAGACAGGCTACTCCTAGGCTATGGGATTGGGCCACCCAGATGGCTTTTTCAGCCAGAAGCACAACCATCCTTGAATCCCTGCAAGGGGTTGGACTCAGGCAGCTGGTGCACGAGCCAACCAGAGACCTGGTATGGACCAATGGGAATAGAGTCAAAGAAATACAGGTGGAAGGGCATCTGGGTCCAGTGACCACCACATGGTGTGGTTCAGCATGGAGACATGGATTCAGTTAATCCACAGAAGGGTAAGAGTATTAGATTTCAGGAGGATGGATTTCACTGAAATGGGTAGATGTATACAAGCAGTCCTGGGGAAGGGAGAGGTAGTAGAGGGGGTGGAAGAACAATGGGAGAAACTGAAAGGAGCCATAGTGGATATAACAAACCAATGCATTAGGATAGTGGCCAAAGAGAAAAGAGGAAGGAAACCACTGTGGTTCTCCAAAGAGGTGAGGGACAAAGCCAGGGCTAAAATGCTGAGTTTCAGGAAATGTAAGGGAGCCAAAGGGAGGAGGACAGGGAGGTGTACCTTGAATGTCTAAGGGAAGCAGGGAAGGCTGTTAGGAGGGTGAAGACACAGACAGAAGAGGGCTTAGCACAGTCTGTAAACAAAGGGGATAAGGCATTTTATAGGTACATCAGTGAAAGAAGAAAAACCGGAAGTTGTGAGGCTCAAAGGGAGGAGGGAGAGTGTAAGGAGGGATCTGGACAAGGCAGAAATACTGAACACATACTTCTGCTCAGTATTCACTAGGGGGCGGGTCAAGGGCCACAGTTGGGTTGCAGAGGCAGTGTGGGGAGAGGTGAACACCAGTCCATTCACAGTGGAGAGTTCTGGAAGAACTCACAAAGCTGAAGGTGGATAAGGCCATGGGGCCAGACAGCATCAACATGAGGATATTAAAGGAGCTGCGAAGGGAACTAGGAGCGCCTTTGGTTGTCCTGTTCACAAAGTCACTCGACATGGGTGTCATTCCAGAGGACTGGAGGAGGGCACATGTAGTCCCACTGCACAAAAGCAGCAGTAGGGAGGAGGTGGGAAACTATAGGCCAGTCAGCCTCACCTCAGTGGTGGTAAAGATCATGGAGACACTGCTGAAAGAAAGGATAGTGGCACATATGGAATCCAGTGGTGTTAAGGATCTGAGGCAACACGGTTTCACAGCAGGAAGGTCATGCCAAACGAATCTAATAGTTTTTTTGATTGGGTGACTAGGGAACTTAATCAGGGAGGGGTGGTAGATGTCGCCTACCTGGATTTCAGCAAAGCCTTTGACACCATTTCACATAGAAGGCTAATTAACAATATGGGTAATCTGGGCATGGAAGACAGGGTGGTGAACTGGATTAGGAACTGGTTAACAGACAGGAGACAGAGGGTGGTGGTAAATGGAGTACAATCTGGGGAGAGGGGGGGTTGACCAGTGGTGTACCACAGGGATCAGTACTAGGACCAGTCCTGTTCAATGTCTTCATTAGTGACATTACAGAGGGGCTGGAAGGAAAGGTCTGCCTGTTTGCAGATGACACCAATATCTGCAACAGGGTGGTTACTTCAGAAGGGGTGCAGAAAATGAAGGGGGACTTGGAGAAGCTTGAAAGATGGTCGGAGATGTGGCAACTGAGATTCAATGCAAAGAAGTACAAAATAATGTGCATGGGTAGAGGGAACCCTGGAGAGAGCTACAAGTTGGGGGGAGAGATGACTGTCACCAAAGAGGAAAGGGACCTAGGGGTTATCATCTCTGATGACCTTAAGGTATCAAAGTAGTGTACAAAGGCAGCATTGAGGGCCAGTGGCTTGCTGGGGTGCATAAGCAGGGGTATCACTAGCAGGAGGCCGGAGGTGGTGATGCCATTGTATAAAACATTGGTAAGGCCTCATCTGGAGTACTGCGTGCAGTTCTGGAGACCTCACCTACGCAAGGACATAGATAAGGTGGAGACTATCCAGAGAAGGGCAACAAAGATGGTGCAGGGCTTACACCGTAAAACATATGAGGAGAGACTAAGGGACCTCAATATGTACTCACTGGAGGGGAGGAGACAGCAGGGGTACATAACTGAAACTTTTAAGTACCTCAAGGGCATAAAAAAGTGCCGATGGGGGACCTTTTCTGATGTAGAAAAAGTAATAGAACAAGGGGACACAATATGAAATTGGAAGGGGGTAGATTAAGAGGTAATGTGAGGAAGTTTTTCTACACAGAAAGGGTAGTCAGCACATGGAATAGTCTGCCACAGGAGGTAGTGGGGACAAGCACAGTGGAGGGGTTTAAGCATGCTTGGGACAGGCAGAAGGGAAGCCTGAGAGGGAAGGGGAGGGAGTGATGACAAGTCATTGATCACATAGGTTCGGAGGCCACGTACAATGTATAGGGCCTACGGGCAGACTGGATGGACCGAGCGCTCCTCATCTGCCAACAATTTCTATGTTTCCTGCTATCTGCAGCATTTCTGCTCCCTGATTATATTTCTTTGCGGTACTGTGGGAGTATCTAGATTCTGTGCTTTTCTCTCCCTTCCTAGCCAAGGCCGCTGCCATGTAGTTGATCTTGTAGCAGTGGTGTTTTTTTTCTTAGTCATGACTTCTGAGCCACTTGCTGTGATTTCTCCATGATTTTGCAGTTTCATACTTTGTCTATAGGTAAAACAGATCACCACATATTGCAGTGAAACAGCTTTTTTTTTATTTTTTATTCAGATTATGGTAAACAGTATCAAATAAAGAGTACATAGCTGCTATGGTACAACATAATAAGTGACATCCACATGGTAACAGTTGTGAACATTGCAGACAGCAAGTTGATTCCTCGTGGTGAGGGGAAATCCCTAAAATAGTGAATTGTCGAAGCAACATTGTCCAGAAATTCTATAGAAGAAATGAGCTATTGCAGCAAGACACTGGACCAGATTTAACATAAATGTCCCACATATTGTCCCTGAAAATTATTTCATCGGCTTTGACAAAAGCCTGATGGTCCAGAATAAAGAAATTTGATACTTAATAGAGATTAAAAAAAAAAAAACAGCTATTAAGGGCCCTACGGGAAAACTCACACCACGCCACCGCTTTCCCCTTCCAGTAAAACAACAAGTATGAAACAGTATTAACATTGCACACAAGTATAGCTCAGAGAAACAATTAAACAGTTGGAGTACAAACTATATGTATGGCATATTGTAAATTATGCAGTTTCTTACAATTAGGACCATTCGAATATAAACATTTGTGGGGTGACAGCGCACTGCGCAGGTACATGTCTCTCACATGATAGCGGCTGGCACAAAAATAAAATGCCATCACCATTTTAAGGGCAACTAAAGAGTGAAGCCCAAATTAAAAACTAACCCAGCCCATAGAAAACTCGACGCATCAAAAAACAAGGTGCCTAGTAAGTCACTCCATGGAACACAGCTCCAGTATTTGACAAATTCGCATGTATCCTCACATTAGAAGACTCAGATTAGTACTATGAAACATAGAAACATAGAATTTGACGGCCGATAAGGACCGCTTGGCCCACCTAGTCTGCCCATTTCCCTACCTGATGAATAAGCTGCAGATTCTAGTTAATCAACAGCTTACTTCCTCATACCCCCCACCTAGGATTGCCTTATGCCTGTCCCATGCATTCTTGAATTCTCCTACTGTTCCCGACTCCGCAACCTCCTCAGGAAGACTGTTCCATGCATCCATAACCCTCTCTGTGAAAAAATACTTTCTGACATTACCCTGAGCCGTCCCCACTCTATCTTCAGATTGTGTCCCCTTGTTCTTGCACATCTCTTCTTCTGAAAGATACTATCCTCTTGTACTTTGTTAGTTCCCTTGAGATACTTGAACATTTTTATCATGTTCCCCTTTTCTCTCCTTTCCTCAAGGATATGCATATTAAGCTGCTTTAGTCTCTCCTCGTATGTCTTCTGGTGCAGACCCTGAACCATTTTGGTTGCCCTTCTCTGAACAGCCTCCACTCTGTCTGTGTCTTTGCAGAGATGGGGTTTCCAGAATGCCATGAGTACTCAGATGGGGTCTCACTGTCTGTACAGAGGATAACAACTTTCTGTTTTCTACTGTTGATGCCTCTCCCTATGCATCCCGTATCCCCCCAGCCCTCCTTACTGCCTTCTCACATTGCTTGCCCACCTTTAGATCATCTGATATAATTACTTCTAGGTCTCTTTCGATTTTTGTTGTTGTTATTAACTCACCCCCCATTGTGTACTCTTCCCCTGGGTTTTTGTTTCCTAGATGCATTACCTTGCATTTCTTTGCATTGAATCTGAGCTGCCACATATTTGACCATTCCTCCAACCTTGCCAAGTTCCCTTTCATTCTTTCCACCCCACCTTGCGTATAAACCAATGAACAGTGACGAGTCCTTGGTTCCGAATCAGTAATGAGCCTAAGTGCCCTATAGTAGAGCACGTTCAGTTTTGATGGGAATGTAGCAGAATAGTGGCTGTAAATTACATCCGTATAGTCCAAAATAGGTGGAAAAGTAACTTGGACCACGTGCTTCTGGGCATCAGGTGGAAAGCAGTGCTTTTTCCTGTACTAGAAGACAATTATGGCCAGTAGTTTTTTACACAGAGTTTCAATATGGGCTTCAAAGGACAATCAGTTATCCAGTCAATACCTAGGTGTTTGCATCTGTCCACTACATGAAGAACAAATACAGACAGAATCCTGACCAGTTCCATAAAGAAAAACAAACAGGCCACTCAGGATTGTAAACTGTCCTCGCCTCGCAGAATCTGGCTGATATTGGTCCCGAGTTGTTGGGAGAAATTCCTGCTTGATCTTGTCCAGTTTCTTGCTGGCTTCAGTGGGGTCATTGAATAAAAAGTATTTTCCTGCGTAGGAGGTTTTAAGGTGAGCAGGCATTTGTAGTGAGTGCATAATGCCAAACTCACGGAGCCCAGCCCGAACTCCATCAAACGCTCTCTGGCATTCCCTGATGGAAAAACTGTGAAATTGCATTTAAAAACAAACTGATTACTATAAGTGGCACATTTTAGCATTTAAAATATCAAAATTGCTGGAGAGTCTAGTAAGTGTGTCTGCCCATGCTGGCTGCCCCGGCCCCCGGCCATCTGTGATTTTAGTTTGGTTGCTAAGATTTTTTAAAAGCCCTGCTGGGAATAGTTAAAAGATATAAACCAAAAGGTCTTGTTGAAACTTTTATTTGAATGTTTATGAAAGCTTTGCAACTTTTTAGAATGCCTTAATACTCAAACAAATGGTGTCTGTGGCATCAGTGTGTATTGCATGCCTCAAAGCATTAGATCCACACAAATAAATGATTTGATACCTTTTATTGGCCCAACAGAGTTGTTAAAAACAGAAATAGGTGCTTTGAGCTTTCATACGAAATTTGCCAGCAGATAAAGGCCTAGAGGTCTATCAAGTCTGCTCGAATGTGCAGCTAGCACCCCTTATTCTGCAGCTGCCCCTCCCTTCCACCCTTCCCCTTCATTAACCCTCCCCCTTGTCCTGTCCCATCCCCTTTTGAAGCAGTCCACTGTTCTACTGGATACCACTTCTGCAGGTACTGCATTCCACCCAGCCATCACCCTCTCTGTAAAAAAGTGTCTCCTCATCTCCCTCCTGAACCTTCCTCCCTCCAGTCTCATATCATGGCCCCTGGTGTCCCTCCCCTCCCTTACTTTGAACAGCCCCTCTGTACCTGTCTTGTTTATTCCTTTCATGTATTTAAAGGTTTCAGTCATGTCCCCCCTGTCCTCCAGTGAGTACATGTTCAACTCCCTCAACCTCCTCTCGTATGATAAGTCCCCCAGCCCCTTGATCATCTTTGTCACCCTGCGCTGCACCCCCTTCAGTAACTTAATGTCCCTCTTCAGATACAGGCACCAGCACTGCGCGCAGTACTCCAGGTGCGGTCTAACTAATGACGTATACAGTGGCAGAATCACCTCCTCCCTCCCTCCTCGAGGATATACCCCTTGCAGTACAACCCAGCATTTTGTTACATAGATACATGGACAGTGTCGGCAGATAAGGGCCTATGGCCCACCCAGTCTGCCCATTTGAGCTTGTAAGTTCAGTTTGTTTTCCTAGAAGTCTGTTTCCCTTACCCTGACCTCTAGAATTCTTTTATGTCATCCCATGCATTCTTAAATCCGTGATTGTTTCAGCCCCACCACTTCCTCTGGCAGGGTGTTCCACTTGTCCACCACCCGTTCTGTGAAGAAATTCTTTCTCATGTTTCCTCTGAATCGTCCTCCCTCCAACTTCATCCCATGCCCTCTAGTCCTGGAACATCTTTTTCGCTTAAAAATAGTGTTTTCCTGCACCCTGTTCCTCCCTGTGAGATACTTGTATGTCTCTATCATATCCCCTCTCTCCCTCCTCTCCTCCAGGGAGTACATGTTCAGTTCCTTTAACCTGTCTTCATAGGACTTGTGATGCAATCCATGCACCATCTTTGTTGCCCTCCTCTGAACCTTCTCTACCATGTCTATGTCCTTACGTAGGTATGGTCTCCAGAACTGTACACTATACTCCAGGTGGGGCCTCACTAGTGTCTTGTATAAGCGAATTATGACCTCCTTTTTCCTGCTGGTGATGCCCCTGCCTATACATCCCAGCATCCTATTTCTAGCACCTGCTGCCTTGTTACACTGTTTCCCTACCTTGAGGTCATCAGAGATAACAACCCCAAGATCTCTTTCCTGCTTGGTGCATGCTATATCTCACCCCCCAACTGATATATTGTGCCAGGGTTTTGTGCCCCATATGCATTATCTTGCACTTCTTTGCATTGAATTTCAACTGCCAAACCCTTGACCATTCTTCAAGTTTCTGCAGTGCTTCTCATTCTGTCGACACCCTCTGGTGTGTCTACTCTGTTACAGAGCTTTGTGTCATCAGCGAACAGTGAAATTCTGCCTTCTAGATCCTGCAAATGTCACTGATGAAGATGTTGAATAGCACCGGTCCCAGCACTGATCCTGTGGTACCCACTGGTCACTCTTCCCTCTGTGAGTGACAGCCATTTACCACCACCCTCTGTGTCCTGCCACAGCCAGTTACCTACCCACCACACTACTGTCCTGCCCACACCCATATTCCCAGTTTGTGTAATAGTCTTCTATGTGGCACAGTGTCAAAGGCCTTGCTGAAGTCCAGATAGGCCATGTCCACCTTCCTCCTGATCCACCTCCCTAGTCACCCAGTCAAAAAATTCAGCGAGGTTGGTCTGACATGACCTCCCCTGGTGAAACCATGCTGCCTTGGGTCCTGTAGTCCATTGACAACCAGATGTTCCACCAATCTCTCCTTCAGTAGTGCTTCCATGATCTTCCCACTACCGGTGAGGCTGACTGGTCTGTGGTTCCCTGCTTCCTTTGTTCCCACTTTGTATAGGGGAATACATCTGCTGTCCCCAGTCTTTGGGTACCTCCCTGTTTCCAGTGATCAGCTAAATAGGATAGCCAGGTTCAGCCACCACCTCTCTTAGTTCCCTTAAGACCCTGAGGTGCACCCATCGCCCATTGCTCTACTCAACTCTATTACTTCCAGTTCCTTCAGGACCCTTTCTCTGTAAAGGGACTTGTGTCCATTTCTGCACCATTCTCACCCCTTGTACTCCCTTCAGACCCATTACCCCCTCTTCCTCAGTAAAGACTGAGCAGAAATACCTGTTCAATATGTCAGCTTTACTGTTGTCATCCTCCACGTGGCTCCCATCCTCCCCTTTCAGTCTCACTATCCCTCCCTTTGTCTTTCTTTTTTCACTTATGTACCTGTAAAAGGTTTTGTCCCTTTACCCACTGATTTTGCAATGTGTTCTTCTGTCTGAGCTTTGGCTTCCCTTACTGACTTCCCTGCTCTCTTTGCTTCTCCTGGTACTTCTCCCTATCCCTTCTGCCTGTGTCTTTTGTATTGCCTGAATGCAATCTTTTTGGCTTTCACTTTCTTGCTACCTCTTTGGAAAACCATAATGGTCTCCTCTTCCTTTCCTCTTGCTAACCTGCTTAATGCATAATTCTGTTGTTCTTATAATCTCCATTTTAAATACTGCCCACTGTTCCTCAACCCCTGATTCCTGTCCTTTGCAGCTGTCTTCCTACATTGTGCCGAGTTGTTCATTGACCCTGTAATGAGCACCCTCAGGTCCTTCTCCTCCTCTGTCTAGGCTAGCTGCACTCCTCCCAGCTGGTAACTCCCCCTTGGGTTCTTCATCCCAAAATGCAGCACCTTGCACTGTTTGGCATTAAACCCCAGTTGCCAAGTGTCTGACCAGGTTTCAAGCTT
The DNA here is from genome assembly GCA_016271365.2 of Neoceratodus forsteri. Classification (NCBI taxonomy): domain Eukaryota; kingdom Metazoa; phylum Chordata; order Ceratodontiformes; family Ceratodontidae; genus Neoceratodus; species Neoceratodus forsteri. Next base: position 1,175,676,801 of record CM057456.1, on the reverse strand, counting down.
TGCCAGATCATCCTGCAACCCCTGCCATCCCCCTAGGTCATCCACCGCCGCTCCTACCTTGGTATCATCAGCAAACAGACTGATCTTGCTCTTGATGTCCCATGATATGTCTGCCATGAATATCCCAAACAACACTGGCCCCAACACCGAGCCCTGCGGAACACCACTCATCACTACCCTTGGGTGTGAAAGCTCCCCACCCACCACCATCCTCTGTTGCCTTCCCTGAAGCCAGTTTCCTACCCATCTCACCAGCTTTACACCTGCCCCTGTGCCTACTAACTTACTTCCCAGCCTTCCATGCGGCACCAAGTCGAATGCCTTACTGAAGTCCAGATACAGGACATCCACTGCATGGCCCCTGTCCAGTTGCCTAGTTACCCAGTCATAGAACTCAACCAGGTTGGTTTGGCAGGATCTGGCCCATATGAAGCCATGCTGTCTGCTGTCCTGTAGTCCTTTGGTCTCTAGGAGGGCCACCAGCCTCTCCTTCAAGATAGTCTCCATTAGCTTACCCACGATGGATGTGAGACTCACTGGTCTGTAGTTTCCCGGTTCATCTTTGGGGCCACTCTTGTGGAGGGGCACCACATGAGCCATCCTCCAGTCCTTAGGTGCACACCCCGAATGTAGTGAGGCATTAAATAGGTCTGCCAAAGGTTCTTCAAGGACCTCTGCCAGCTCCTTCAGTACCCTGGGGTGGATGCCATCTGGGCCTGGCGCCTTGTCCACCCTCAGTGCCTTCAAACCCTCCCGAACTCTGCCCTCCATGATTTCCCCATCTGTCACTCCTTCCCCCCCTCCCATTTCTGCCATTTCTCCCACCTTGGGTGTCACCCCCCTCTTCTCTTTAGTAAATACTGAGCAGAAGTACTCATTTTGTGCTTCTGCCTTATTGCACCTTGCTTCTACCCAACCCCCTCCTTCCTAATCCTTACTATGTGGTCCTTACAGCTCCTTTTCTCCCTGATTTGCCTAAAGAGGTCCTTCTCCAACTTCTTAATGCCTTGTGCCAGCCTGAGTTCCGTAGATGCTTTGGCTTCTCTTTCTGCCCTTGTCACCTCCTTCGATTCTGTCAAGTACTCCTCCCTGTCCTCCCCCCTCCCTGTTTTCTTGTATTTCCTAAAGGCAGCTTTTTTCTCCTTACCTTTTCCACGACCTCTTTGCTCAACCAGAGTGGTTTCTTAGCCCTAGCCTTCTTGCTCTGGGCCTTGCATCAGGTTTTGGTTGCCTCCACTATCCTCAGCTTTATAAGCTCCCCCCTCTGGTTAGTGTTCATACCAGATTGAATTCTGGCCAGGTACCCTTTTACCATATCCCCCATCCTCCCAAAGTCAGCCTTCCTGAAGTCCAGCACTCTTGTGCTCGATTCCACTACTTCCTTGCCCATATCCAATGTGAGCCATACTGAGTGGTGGTCACGCCCTGACAGCGGTTCCTCCACTGTAAGTTCTCTCACAAAGTCCCCATTTGCCAGCACAAGGTCAAGGGTATTTCCTAACCTGGTTAGTTCACTGACCATTTGCAGCAGGAAGCTGTTCTGGAAGGCATCCAGCAGTACCTGCTCCCTTCTGTTCCTGGTTGTTGGGGTACTCCAGTCCACTCCTGGCATGTTGAAGTCCTCCACAATCACCACACTACCCTTCTCGCTGGTCATCCTGATCTGTTCTGCTAGTTCCCTGTCTAACTCCTCTGTCTGAGATGGTGGCCTGTACACCACTCCCATTCTAAGAATCCTATTCTTGGAATCATGGATTTGCATCCAGAGTGACTCTGTACTACCCTCCTCCCCTTTCTCCCTTACATACTTCAGTCTTTCCTTCACATATAGTGCTACACCCCCTCCTTTCCCAATCACCCTGTCCCTACAAAATAACCTGTACCCTGGTACAGACAGGTCCCAGTCATTGTATTGGGTGGGCCATGTTTCTGTGATGGCTGCAATGTCCACCTCTCCCGTCTTCTATGAGCACCTGTAACTCTTCAGTTTTCCTCCCAATGCTCCTAGCATTAAGGGTAACCACCTCACCCCCACCCATCCTGCCCTCCTTTCCTAGCATCACCAATAGTTCTTGCCATTTGGACTTTGTCACTGTTATGGGGGGTAAGCTGATATGGTTTCCCAACCTGTGGTCTCTGCATATCTCTTGCCTAATTGCCACCCCCCCACTCCTAGTTTAAATTCCCAACTTCCTCCATGTACTCCTCCATCCTCTGTTTCAACACTTTCTTTCCCTCCTCACTCAAGTGTAGTTTGTCCTTGGCATAGAGACTACTGTCCTCCCAGGTCCCCCCACCCCCAACAGCCCATACCCGTTAGCACAACACCAGGTTCTTAGCCATCCGTTAAATTCCTCTATTCTCAGCTTTCTTGTTGTGCTTGCCTTGGGCGCTGGAAGTATCTCTGAAAAGTTACTGATCTTCCTGCCCCCTCACATAAATGTGCTAGTTCCTCAAACCTCATCTGGACTATATCTACTGCCTTGTCAGCCAGGTCGTTTGTCCCAAGATGTATAATTAGATGAGGCTTGTCCCTATCCCTTGTAGCAAATTTCAGAACAGATTGTCCCACCCTTTCCGCTGTCATTCCTGGCATGGCCTCCACCCAAATGCGACTATGCCTCTCCCCCTTGCTACCCTACCTGACTCCTCTTAGTATTGAGTCCCCCAGCACTAAGATTCCACCCCTCTTACTCCCTGCTTGCTTCCATTCCTCTCCCTCTCTCATTTCCAGCTCTTCTTCTACACAGAATCCTTAATCAGAAAACAATGAACGATTCTGTGTAATCTGAAAGCTCAAAGCAGCTATTTTCTTTTGTAACAACTCTGTTGGTCCAATAAAAGGTATCAGGTCATCTAATTGTTTGGATCTTGTGTTACAAGGACCAATACAGCAATAAGAATTTCTGTGTCAAAGCATTAGGCGCATTTCTAACCTGCAGCTTTGCAGAGTAAAACTGGGATCACTTAAAGTATGATTTTCATGTCACTGCCAGCATTTTTAGTTCCTGTGAATATCTGTGTTACTACTATTGTAAATTTGTTTTTATAAACTGGGTCATGATGGCCCCACAAATACTGCTTTCTGATATTATGAACCAGGTCACGTGATAATGCCCATGCTGTATGTACTCAGGCACTCACGGTGCTACATTTTTTAAGCCAAGACTTTTAACATTCGGTCATATTATAAGTGCAGTAACATACAGCAGGGTCCTGCATTCATTGGGATATATTGGCACTCCAGTGTGTGTGTGTGTGTGTGTGTGTGTGTGTGTGTGTGTGTGTGTGTGTGTATATATATATATATATATATATATATATAGAGAGAGAGAGAGAGAGAGAGAGAAGCACTCTGCCTACAGCCTCGTACCGCAACACACTCACACCAGAGGAATGCTTGTAACTCCAAAAGAATGCTCTCCCAGTCATGTGTTATTCCCTCCTATTTACATGATAACTTTGTTTATGCGATATACATTAGTGATTTTTCACTAAGATACAAATGCTGTTGAGGCACAGAACCCTAGCTACCTAGATAAATTTGTCATCTTACTAGTTGGGTATGTCACCTTGTTTATCGTGCTAGTGGGGTAGGATATGTGTATCCGAACTGAGTGTTGTGCATCACATTCTGCTGAACTGCATGGTGCCGTGGTTTCTACAAACTTTTTTTGAAGCACTAAAGTAGATTGTATAAACTAGACATCTGATAGGTGACTGTCGGGCATAATTTTAATCATTCATGCATGGGCAGTGACCTCTCGAACTCTCACTCGTGACTTTGCCGCTCGTGAAGATTAAGAGGTCATTAACTATCCATGAAGATAAAAACAGTATCTGATGGCCACCCATCAGCTATCCCCTATATATATATTGTTGCACTGCATGTCTCTTTATAGCACAGTAAGAGGTTGTGTAGTTTTTTTTAGTTTGATATTAGTCTTTTGTAACCCTTATTTACTGTTGCTTTGCTGCCTCTTGTCTTGGGACGTCACAGAACATTAGATGTGGTCCATGAAATGCCCACTGATTGAGTATTAAAAAAAAAAAAAATCGCGCATCAATGCCTAATGTTTCTGATGGTGATTCTTTCCACTCTTCACTATCCAGTAATGACACCCCTCTGCTCTGAAAAACAGCGCATATTATGCCCCTCCTCAAATCTGGAAATGCTTGTTATCCTAACAGTTCTAGGCCAGTTTCCATCCTCCATATTTTAGCTAAAATCCTGGAAAAATTGATCAACATCCAATTGAAAGTTTTCCTGAAGCTCGCAAACATCATAACATACCTTCAATATGGTTTCAGATCAGAACACATTAATGTCTCTGCCCTGGTTGAAGTGACCAGTGATTGGCTAGAGGCCATAGATAACAAGTCACGGGAGCTATTTTCCTCAGCCTAAGTAAGGCCTTTGGTACTGTTGATCACAACATACTAATACAAAAGCTGTATAAAGTAGGAACTGGTGCATTTCCCCATGCAGGTTTTCTAACTGCTTAACAGTCAAAGCATGAGAGATCATTACTCTGCTTGTACTCCCCTCCTTAGGGGCATCTCTCAAGGGTCTGTTCTTGGACCACTACTTTTCACGCTGCACATCAATGACTTGTAGATAAACATTAGTGAAGCCAGCTTGCATGTTTGCACAGATGGTACTGCTCTATACATATTAGGTACTTTGTGAAACGTGTTTGTTGATGTACTGCGGTTTTTGACCGTTGCTGCTCTGCGAGCATTATGCTGCTTTTAATATAGATAAAAGTGATGGAATAAAATCACCATCGTTGTGGTTTGTGGTTTCTAGTGGGTGCTCAGCTATTTTCGTTTTCTCTGTACATATCAAGGCCTAACACAGGAGCTGCCTGCTCTGACCTTCAAATTGCCTTCACTATACTACAGATCAACCCTTTTCACTCTGAATTGCTTCTAAATTCCAGTACAAATGTATCTTCACCTCAAGCAGTGCTTCTTCACTCAGTCCCACGCAGTATCTCATTCCACCACCAACAACCCCCCTACCTGCTCCTGGACTCATAATCTCCTCGTTGGCACTTGTCGAACCGCTCCTCCTGTTCGAGATGAAGCAGGCTGCTGGGCAGCTAGGCTCAGTTTTTTACCCGGCTGGTAGTAATTTGGGCAGACTGTGAGGGATAAGCAGTCCTATCTACAATACAGTACAAGTCCAGGTCTATAAATTGCCATGTTGAGACCGTAATTATTCTGATTTATTTTTTCACTCGCTATTGTATAATTATCATGTGTTGGTGTGCATTGTTCAATATTCTTGTACTTTTGTCTGTATACTGGACGTGGAACCTTTGTAAATGAGCTTTTAGCTTGACAGTATTACTCCAAGACTTCAATAAATAAATGAAAAATAAAAGCACCTCAGCCCAAGTTGTCAGTACACTACTGGGAGATACCCTTGAAGCAGTGGACAGATGCAATCACCTAGGTATTAACTGGATAACGGATTGTCCTTTGATGCCCATATTCAAACTCTGTGTGAAAAACTACAGGCCATACTTGTTTTCTAATACAGGAAAAAGCACCGCTTTTCCCCTGATGCCCAGAAACACTTGGTCCAAGTTACTTTTCCACCGGTTTTGGACTATACGGACGTAATTTACAGCCGCTGTTCTGCTATATTCCTATCAAAACTGAACATGCTCTACTATAGGGCACTTAGGCTCATTACTGATTCGGAATCCAGGACCCGTCACTGTTCATTGTATGCTTTGGTTTTATTTTAATCTTTGGTAACCGGGTAAGGCTCACTAGGCACTAGTGCCTGTTTTCAGGGGTGACCCGAAAGCACTAGGTGGTTAAGTGACTTGCTCAGAGTTGCACAGTATGCAAGTGGAGGCTGTGGGAATCAAACCCAGGTCTGCTGGCTGTACCAAGCTCATTCACAGCTCGTTACTCTAACCTCTAGGCTATACTGCCAGTTGACTAGTCCTGTTTTGCTATGAGGAGATCAGTAAATCTGTACACATGGTCATACAAGGTGCTACTAAATTATCTCCTATGCTACATCACGGCCTGTAGCAACTACTGCCTAATTAAAAATAACTATATTCTTTTGGACACCCCGAGATATGCCACGTAGCACAGAAAAATCAGCAGTCGGTTGTGTTATTCTTACAGCTTGGAACTCGCTCCGTGAAATTTAACTCCCTGGTCAGTCTCTGTGCATTTAAAGCCCTCACTGGAAAACCATGCACAGAGACCCGCTCCTGTGGTTGAACTATGTTTATTTTACTATTGTCCTGTTCATATTTGACTCTGCTCATTTGGCACGGTCACACTAAGAATACCTGTCAGCCGTTTGATCTTTTGTGAATTACTTACTACAAATTTTATTGTTTTTACTATTATTGTATTTTTCTTTTCCTGTGACTATTTCTGTATGCTGTTGCTCTACATTTATGTATTACCTTGTACCGTATATCATTGTTTTCTGATTTATGTTATGTTGTCCTACCCAGGACCTACTTGTAAACAAGCTTGCTTAATGGAGCCTTTTCCTGGTAAAATAAATAAATACAAAAATATTCCTTCTGACCATGGGAGAAAGTGCTCGCAGGGGTTTATCACTCCGAAGATGTGAGATGAGAGCCCAGATTAAGGGTCAGAACTTCTAGAATACAGTGATTTTCAATACGGATCTGCGCATTCTGATCATGTGACTTGATAAAAATATCACCAAGGATAGTTTTGTAGACATAGCTTTATAGAAACAGACTCTCCATTGTACATCTGTTGACAAAATCAGTTTACATACAGAAATTCCATTGTTCGTCGAACTGAGTCCAAAGACTTGGTTTCCTGCACAGAGCATCTCTCAAATTTCTGGGCTCTCTTGACTTCCTGTGTAACTCCACATATACCTTTGCTAGCCTACCCCCTTGGAGCTATGTCCTCTTCCAGCTATCCTCCTGGCAAGTAGTTTGCTTCATAGTCTCAGTGGGGTGATAGTTGCTGAAGGATGTTATCACTATCATCTTACCTCAGAATCAGTCAGAACAGGTTCTGTAAGCCGGCCCGTTGTCATAGCGTTTGCGCTACTGCTCGTGACGCTGGCGACCTGGGTTCAGGAGCAGACTTGGGTCATCGGGGGCCGGCTGTGGGGAGGAGGATAGAGCATCCATTGGATCACTCTCCTTCTCTGGGGAGGGAGGGCTGTCATCCCCACTGCGATACCACCACCTGGGTGACCACAGGTGGAGCTGCATTTCAGGGATGCCGTGGGTTGGGAGGACGTCGGCCAAGTTCTGGGACAGCCGCCACATTGTGTCGTGCCTCTCTTGGAGCTCCTTGAGTGCCGATGTCCTGGGGCTGGGAGAAAAAGTAGAAAATACCCATCATCCGAACTTGGAGACAGTCTCACTGGCATGACCCCTCTACCCAGGCAGTCCTGAGAAGCACCTGGCAGTATAGACAGGTGGGGGAGTGGTAAGGGAGACTGCTGTCCCTCTCCCCACCAGGGGCAAACCAAGGCAGTGTTGAGGTGGCCCCAGGGAAGAGGTCCAGGTGCAGCCCTACACCGTTGCCTAGGAGAGCCTGAGGGAAGGGAAGGCTGTGGGAGAAGGGACTTAAAAAGAACAAATATATATATATATATATATATATATATATATATATATATATTAAAAAAAAGAACCTTGTTCTGTACTCCACCTCCTTTAACTGCCAGAATAGTAAGCCAGTCTCCCACATCTTAATGATGAGTAGTCCATCATCCCTTGATGGGTTAAATTTGACACAATATGGCCATCCTACGGCGACAATGACAGCGCTGCTGCTTGCGACCCCGATGACCCTGGTTCATGCCTTGAAGTTGGATTGTTGTAGGGCTGGTATTGAGGGGTTGGGGGATTGAGCTTCCCGTCAGATGCTCTCCCATGAGTCTCACTGCACTATTGCCACCTGGGGGACCACAGGTGATAGTGTAGCCGATGACACAAGCACAAGTGGCTGGGACAAACGCGAACACATTAGTGTTTCTGGCATGCTGACTCCTCACAAAGACATGTTGTGTGCTCCCACGGGGGGGAGCTGAAAAATGCAAAAGTGTTGGCTGCCCTTGTACAGGAGAACCCCACCAGCCCACAACTGCCACCATAGGTTCCAGATCCTTTCGGCATGACTCAGAAGTCTAGGATACGCCTTTTCCGGCTGCTGTAGACTAATTATGACTGGACTTGGTACCCTCCAAAATAGCAGGCAATGGCAAGGGCCCAACTTTGTAGGATTGGATCTAAGGATGCACTGGACGGTGTGTGGGAGGGTGTACTTGGGTCAGGACTCCATGGCTGGGATAAGGCCTATAGTGGAGGTGGAAGGTGGTTTCATCACATGAGCCCAAAGAGGGGGAAGAAAGAATGTTAACAAAAAAAAAAAAAAATTGATAGACAGTGGTCCCTCTGCCATAGGTTGTTAAGGGACATTAAAGAGCAACTATCCTGCTCATTTTTAAATTCCCCTCCAAGAACCATAAAGAACCCTTACCTGCCCCCAGTTCATATGCTGCCAATATCTTCATTTGTATTCGCCCCTATTTTGTAAGGGAAGGAATCGCATTTCGGCTCGTGGATTTAGGCACAGGGATCCCTTCCTCTTCCAGATCGCATATCAGGAAGTGTAATTCCACACAGGTGTGGTCTGTTATCCCAGCAGCTATGGGGCTAGTGCAGCTCTATGGGGGTTGCCTACCCTGAACAATGCAAACTGCTCCAGAAGTTAAGTGTTTCACTTAGTAGCCACAAATGGATACAGACAAAAGGTATATTTCCAAGGACCTTCTGAGTGACAGTAAGCTGTGATATGTTGGTTTGTCTGGACACTTGTGAAATTAAAGCATTGGAAATATACTTTTTGTCTATGTCCATTTGTGGTTACTGAGTGGACTTTTGGAGCAGTTTGCATTATCCAGGGTAGGCAACCCATTGAGCTCACCCCCCATAAGCTACTGGAATGCGCAACCACACCTGTGTGAATTACACTTCCTGATACCTCCTGATACTGTGATCTGTCCTCGATCTGCCCCCACGCTAGCACATCTTGTGATATCACTGTATGAGGGGGCGTGCTCCACAGACATTAATGGGCCTTTTTTAAAGAATGTTTTTCATATTTTAGATGCCCGTCATGAACTAATCTGAGGCACTGCTCAGCTTGAGCAGTGCCCTTGATTTGTTCATGATGAGCATCTAAAATACAAACAACTTTGTTTAAAAAATTTCCCCATTCATGTCAGTAATGCGCCCCCATACTACTCACAGTGACATCACAAAGCGATATAGTCTTGAGGTGGATCATCGGAGGTATCAGGAAATGGAAGGGATCGGCATGTCTCAGTTCCACAGAGCCAAACTATGATCCCTTCCCTTCAAAACAGGGGCAAATACAGATGGACATATTGGTCGCATATGAATTGGGGGCAGGTAAGGGTTCTTCCTAGGTGCATGGATATGGTGTACTATCCACACTTCTGGCAGAATTCCTTTCTCCTTTAAATCTTACCAAAATGTCTTTAGGCTGGTTTCTTCCACCCACCCGGTTGGTATCCTCCTCAGCACCGCCCCATGATATCAGATCTTCCTTTTCACTGGACGAGACAGGTTCCCTCCATAGTGCTCTGCATTTGTGTAGGCCCTATTGTTCTTTTTCACAGACTACTTGGTCTTTGAGTTGTTTCATGTTTTTCACTGTTTTGCCTCATGTATTCAGCTGTTTCTAAGTCAGTGCCCAGTTTTAAACCTTGTCCGTGTAGGCAGAAAATGTTGCACAGGGACCCTCACACCATGTGTGTTTACTGCCTGGGCCAGGAACACGACATCCAGGCATGTGGCCTGTGCTGCACATTCCACCCTTCACGTTAGAGGACGAGTATGCGCGACTTTTGCTTGGACATCCAGATGAGCAGGATCCTCCCATTCAGTCCAAGGATGCCTGTTGGGTGGCCTCCATGATTGCGGGGGTCCGTCGAGCAGTTAGCAGCTTTCTAGGAAGTTGTAGCCTAGGCCATGGTGGGCTTTTCTTTGGTGTCTGCACTAGTTCTGCTGGGTTTTGTCACTTCTTTTACCGGGGTATTCCTGGAACCTATGTTAGTTCTTTCATATCCTTGGGAAGGGCCCTTCCCGTAGGTCTAAATCTTCCAAGAAGGACTCTAAGGCGGAAGTTAAAAAGTCCAGTTGCAGGTCATGGGACCACAAGTGCTCTAGGGCCTTGGATTCCCGCACTTCTGCTTCATCGACCTTCATCAATGAGTCAACTTTGGTTGAGGCTTCCATTCAGGATGTCCCCGTCATTCCTGTTGGCTGAGATGCGGGCTGACTAAGCTGTCAAGATTTTCATTGACCTGGCCAACCCATTCTCACAGGATGAGGGGGATACTTCCCTCTTCAGGAATCCGGTCCTGACTCTTCAGTCCCAGAGCAGGTTAGATCAGCTCCCTGACTTGGTCCTTAACCCTCGGGACACCGAGCTTGTGGTGGAACCCAAGCACCCGTTGCCGGTTCTCACCTCTCCCCACCATGAGGTCCACCAGCGGTCAAGGTCCTGCAGCTTGAGGTCAATCAGTCCCTCGCTAGAGTCACTGGTCTTGCTCTTGACACTTGGGAAATCGGCGTTGCTGCTATTACTCCTCTTCAAGGGAGTATTGGCTCCACCACAAGTTGCAATGGCGCTATGAGGAGCCCATATGACAGCAGCTCTTTTTGAGTGCTGGGCCTAAGCCGGTGCAGCTCCCTCCACTGCGCTCCCTTGGCTGCCATCACCCCGGCCCAAACTGGTTCCAGCTCAGCTGCTCCCAGACTTTCTGCCCATTCAGGTGGAACCCCACCCCCACTTCAGCCGAAGAATGGTCCTCCTTCCAAGGATGCCCACACTGCTCCCAGGCTTCCTCGTCGGCTGTCTGTTATGGTCACTCAGGCCGATGAGCCCTGTAGAGTAGGTACTTTGGGGGGTCGGTCTTCGAATCCTCGGGATTGGAGGTTTCCTCCATGCATTCCCGCCCTGTTGACCTGGAGTCCAGGGAAGATTTGTTGGTGGCCCATGCTCCTACCTCCTTTGGGGCCATGTCCTGCCTGATTTCGGGGGCTTGCTCAGTGATGGGTTTGGTGGTGCCCCTTCCCTGACCATTCTGCCTCCCCGGATCCTCCTGTGGGAGGCCAGCTCCACCACTTTCTTCCTGGTCCAGTGTTATAAAAGGGGGTACTAAAAAGGATCAATCAGGGCTTGCCTCTGGAGTTTGAGGCTGTTCTACCAAGCTGAGCACGCACCCGTCGGGAGGATGTGTTGTCCGCCCGACTGGAGGACATCACCCAGCTCCTCCAGAAGGAGGTGGTGGATCGCTTCCCAGACCAACCAGCCATTCCAGAGTTCACCTCTAGATATTTTGTGGTTCCAAAATGGAGGGGTTGGTGCCACATCATAGATCTGAAGGACCTGAACAAGTTTCTGCAGTTGTGCACCTTCAGAATGGTCACTCTGAACCAGATCATTCCATCCCTACAGCACGACATGTGGTTCTGCTCCCTGGACCTCCAGGATGCCTTCTTTCATATCCCCATCCATCCCACTGGTAGTTCCTTCGGTTCCACATGGAGGGGACCCTTTACAAGTTTCAAGCCATGCCCTTTGGTCTATTCCCAGCTCGTAGGATGTTAAACAAATGCATTGCAGTGGTGGCAGACCTCCTGAGGTGCTGAGAGGTCTGGATGTACTTGGAACTGGATGACTGGCTGATTACAGGCCCCTCCAAGGTGGAGCGGGCCAGGGACCTGGCCCCCCAGACCTGCTCGAGTCTTGGCCAAGTCGGAGCTTGACTCTTACCAAGCCTAAGCCCAGCTCCCAACGGACAGGGTGGAGTATCTTTCCTCCTTTGCCCGATTATTTCAGGTTGGGCAGTTGCGCCCTGCCAGGGACTTGTGAGCCTCCTGGGCTACATGGCAGCCTGCACCAGTGTGATCTGTGGGGCCCACTGGAGAATGTGCCCCTGCAGTGGGGGCTGGCCCACCAGTGGTCTCAGCGTCAGGGCCACCTCTACCAAGCAGTCACAGTGACCCAGCAGATGTGGGTTGCCATCTAGTGGTGGTTGATCCTGGAATATCTACAGGAAGGAGTCCCATTTGTCCACTCAGTGCTGAGGGTCAATGTTACGACCAACGCCTCCCTGATGGGCTAGGGTGCCCACCTGGGGGAACACACAGTCCATGGTCACCTGAGGAGTCTCAGTGTCACATCAACCTGCTGGAGCTTCAAGCTATTTGCCTGGCCCTGATGGCCTTCTCCCCACATCTCTGGGGTCAGGTCATCCAGGTCCAGATGAACAGCATGACGACCATGTACTACCTCAACAAACGGGGCAGGACACACTCCCTTCCTCTGTGCAGAGAAGCTGTCCATATCTGGACGCTTGTTCTCAGCTTCAAGGCTGACTTGCTGGCCATTCACATGGCAGGAGTGTCCAACTGGCTGGTGGACATCCTCAGCCAAGTGGGTGAGGCGTCTCACAAGTGGTCCCTTCTTCAGGAGGTAGTGGACTGTGTGTTCCCATGGGGCACCCCTCAGGTGGATCTGTTTGCCTCCCTGGAGAACTCCAAGCTGAGGCTGTTTTGTGCCTGCCCCCCCCCCCCCCAGCGGGGTACACTATGGGGGTTGCCTTTGCAAGGCCCTGGACCCCAGACCTCCTTTTATGCCTTCCCTCCCTATCCTGTGATCCACAAGGTCCTGATCAAAGCTCAGAGGGACAAGGCATGGATGATCTTGCTGTTAAGGGTCCAGTGGGGTCAGCACACCGATGACCTGGAGCAGCAAGTTCTAGTCTCATCTCTGGTCAAAAAGGTGCTACGATGGTGGATGGAACCCAGCAACTTGTTGAAAGGGGGTTCCCTTCCTCATTTCCTCCACTCAGCAGATCCTCTCCAATGATGCTTTGGTTTCTGGCTGGGGGGGCTGATCTGGGGCCGCATCAAATTTTAGGGGGGGGGGGGACATGGACCTCGGCAGAGACTGCCTACACATAAATGTCCTAGAGATGAGGGCCATTCTGTATGCTTTGCAAGCCCTCCAGACCCATCTGTTCCCAGGCCATCTGCTGGTGCAAACAGACAACATCAGCATGGTACACTACATCAACAAACAAGGAGTGACCCACTCATATCCTCTGTGTTCGGAAGCAATGATGGTCTGGTACTGGGGTCTAAGAACACTGTCAATAACTGTTGGACATCCATGTTCCAGGCATCCAAAACGTCCTGTCAGACAGGCTCAGCTGGCCGTAGTCTCAGATGCAAATGTGGGAGTTGCTAGCCTTGTTGTGAAAGACCTGTTTGACAGGTGGGATTTTCCAGAGTTGGACCTTTTTGCATCCCAACTCAACACACAACTGCCGCGTTTCTGCTCGCTTCCTCCAGGGCCTTGAGTTTTTTGCGAGACCCATTGTCCCTCTCTTAGAAATTGAGGTGCCTTTATGCCATTTCCTCTCATCCAGAGGGTGTTGCTCAAATTCGAGATGGAAAGGGCCACTCTGGTCCTCATTGCCCCTTCAGGCCTCAGCAGATCTGGGTGCCCTTACTGCAGCAGCTTGTGGGGGAACCTCCAGTGCCCCTGCCCCTATCCAAAGGCTTGCTATCACAGAAACAGCGCACTCCAGTCCATCCAGACATCGTCACTCCATCTTCATGTACGGCTCCTGAAGGTATAGCCATGCTAGATTTGGGTGTCTCAAAAGGTGGCTGATGTCCTCATGACTGCCAGAAAACCCTCCTCCAGGGTCACTTATTCCATAAAGTGGAAGTGCTTTGCTCTGTGGGCAGCTTCCCATCACTTGAAACCTTTCACTTGTCCACTGAATCAGATTTTGGAGCACTTGCTGTCCCTTTCAGATTCCGGCCTGCAATACTCCTCTATTAAAGTGCACCTGTCTGCCATTTTAGCCTTCCATGTGCCTGTTGAAGGTCGTATGGTGCCACAACTGGAGGTGTCCCATACCTTTTTAAGAGGAATTCTTCATTTAAAGCCTTCCATCTGCAATCCAGTCTCACCTTGAGACCTGAATTTTGAGTTAGGGAAACTGACTTTAGCTCCTTTAGAGCCAGCCACAACATGCGAGCTACAGTTTCTGTCATCAAAAGTGTTATTTTTGGTTGCCTTTACTTCTGCTTGACAGATTTCCAAGCTTCATGCTCTGAAGTGTGAGCTTTCTTATTTGATTTTCCACAAAGACAGAGTGTCTTTGCATACAAATCCCAAGTTTCTTCCTAAGGTAGCATCTGAGTTTACTTTAAATCAAACCGTCTGCCTGCTTGTGTATTATCCAGATCATGCGAATCCAGGGAAAGCATTGCTCCATACTTCAGAGGTGCGTTGATCAACTGTATTACCTTTTGTTACAGGAAGTATGGTAAGGAACATCCTGGGATTTTGCATGGCCATTCAACCAGAGGCATGGCCACTTCTGTTGCTTGTTTCAGGAATGTGTTAGCTGCAGAGATTTGTGCTGCTGCCACCTGGAGTACTGTCCACTTTCACTAAGCACTGCAGTCTGGACATTGCCTCTAGAAGAAAGGCAGGCTTCAGCCTGGCAGTGCTTCAGGGCCACCTGTCTTAGGCCTGTAGCCTCTAACCATGCAGACTGTCTCTCTTTCAGTGCTGCTTGGGACTCCTTCTGTAGGTGTGGCCTGATGCAAGAGATACCCTTGATGAAGATAGTACAGTTACATAAGAACTTACTGTAACAGTAAATCTTTGAGAGGATCTCTTGCATCAGGCATGCTGTCCCATCCTCCGTCCCCCTTGGCTTTGTCTCTGTATCTCTTTCTCCAGGACGGTTTACCTTCTGTTTCACTTTCCTTCATGACGTACACCTCTGGCTCTCCCTCAGTTCCCCAACAAGAGATACTTTGTATATGGTCTCTGGCGAGAGAACTGAGGAGGGCACAGGGCCACCCATGTTTATATGACAGGGATGTCATCAGCATCTGACATCGTCCTGGGTGGCCCCTTATAGACTGCTAACTAGAAACGTATCCGTGTGGTGTTCGTGCCTGGCGGCTGTAGTTCCATAGGTGTGGCCTAATGCAAGAGATCCTCTTGAAGATCTACCATGACGGTAAAGTTCATACATAACTGTACTTTCTTTTATTTTTGGTCTTCCAAAATATCTCATTCAAGAAATTCAATATTCACAAAATGCTGCTGGCCATCTCCTGATGTTTGTCAGGAAATGTTGGAATGTAATCACACCTGTTCTCAAAAGCATTCAATGGCTTCCTGTCTCTTTCCGTATTCAATGCAAGATTTTCTGTACTGTTTTCAAAATTTGTCATGGTCTTGCCTCATCCTGCCACTTAAATTGCTTTACTGCCTTTCATGCTCCCTGGCACCTCAATCTTTCAGGCATGCACACATCATTCCACTTCTCTGCTTGCCTGGCTCACTCACATTGATGCCATCCACAGACAAATATCAGTGTGTTCTTCCAGTGCCAGGTCCATTCTATGCCTCCCCACGGGCCACCTTTCCCAGCATAAGAGAAGGAAAGTACATGTTGCCAAAGATAAAGGCTGGAAACCAGGGGATGGGTAATGGGTGCACTGCTGTTGAGGGTCTGGTGGCGTGGGGAGCACACGGGGAGGCTATTATCCAAGACTGTCTTGACCTGGCATTTTCCCTTGTTCTCCCTGCCCAACCCTGCCTCTCAGGTACAGTAGAGCATGCGTGTTTTGGTGCCCTGGGTGCTGGACCTGCCAAATACCCATGCCAGCATTGGTTCCACACTACCTCCAAATGCTGCTTTAGGAGCTCTTAACATCACCTCTCTTCCCAGGGAGGAGAGTATCCACTCAGATGGCTTTTGGCCCTCCCTGATGGACTCCACTCCTGAAATCCCAGACTTGGAGTGTGTACCTAGGTTGTACAAATGCCACAGCAGTCCCTCGCCACTCAATGCCATGGAGCCAGCTTTTACCACTCAGATTTAATCACATCCAGATCTGCTGCTGGCTCTCTTAATTTCTCATCTGTGTGGCGTTTTGGTGTTGGTCTGCCTCGGGACCCTTACCTTCCTTGTATTCTGACTTGCCCTTCTGGTTCTTCTGCAATAATTGCCTTCTGGTACCAAATGAAGTGAGTCGGACGCATAAAATAATGAATAAAATTAGTTTATTCATAGACATAGGCAGGAACAACTGTTCAGCATGAGGTACAACTCAGACTGACCAAGGGAGCGTGAAACATATACTAGCATACTAATTGCTAGCAGATTAGGCCTTACGGTCTATCGAGTCTGCTCGAACCTCAGATCCCTAGTTGTGTGCCGAGGCCCCCCCCCCCTTGTGTTCCAGAAACCCCTATCATCCATCCCCACCCCCGGCCAGGCCATCAGATGATACACCCACTTTCTGTGTCTGTCCCACCCACTCTTGAACCCCTCCACTGTGGATCTCTGAACCAGCACACCAGGCAGTGCATTCCAAGGGTCCACCACCCTCTCAGTGAAAAACCTCCTCCTCTTTTCCCCTCACCCTTCCACCTTCCAACAAACCATGTCCTCTGGTGATACCTCCTGCTTTAGTCTAAGATCCCTCCCATGTTTACCCTATTTATTCCCTTGAGGTACTTGAAGACCTCAATCATGTCCCCCCATCTCTCCTCTCCTCCAATGAAAACAGGCAGAGCTTCTCAAGTCTGTCCTCATACATCAAATCCCCTAGTCCTCATATCATCTTATTTTCCCTCCTCTGTACCCTCTCCAGGAGCCATATGTCCCTCTTCAAGTGTGGTCTCCAGTACTGTACACAGTACTCAAGGTGTGGTCTAACCAGTCCATTGTACAGCGGCAGAATCACTTCCCTGCTCCTAGAGGTGATCCCCTTACGATGCATCCCAACATCCTGTTTGCCTTGCTAGCCACTCTCCTGCACTGCTCAGAATTATTCATACATGCATCCACCATGACCCCTAGGTCTTTTTCCCCTATTGAGGCCTCCAGCACCTCCCCTCCCAGGGTGTACCTGTGTTTAGGGTTTCCCCACCCAAGATGTAACACCTTGCACTTGGTGATATTGAAATTTAATCTCCATGTGTGAGCCCAGCTTTCCAGGGTGTCCAGGTCCCCTTGCAGGGCCAACCTCCCCTCTTCCCCCTCAACTACTGCTCCCATCTTGGAGTCATCAGTGAAGAGACTCGTTTCACACCCTATACCCACCCTGATGTCCGATATGTATGCGTTAAACAGGATCGGACCCAGGACCGAGCCCTGCAGTACCCCACTACCAACCTCTCTAGGGTTCGAGAGCGCCCCACCGACCAGTACTCTCTGGGTGCGTCCAGCTAGCCAGTTTTCAATCCATCTGATCATCAAAGGGCCTGCTCCTAACCCCATCAGTTTCTCTACCAGACCATTGTGGGGTACAGAGTCAAACGCCTTGCTGAAGTCCAAGAATAATACATCCACAGGCTTTCCCCTGTCCAGTTCTGATGTTACCCATTCGTAGAACTCCACAAGATTGGTTTGACATGATCTACCTGGCACAAACCCATGTTGCTGACTATCCAGACTTCCCACCTCCTGCAAGTACACCCCCAATCGTTCCTTTAGTATACTCTCCATTAATGTTCCCACCACCGAGGTCAAACTGATGGGTCTATAGTTACCTGGTACTTCCCTCGACCCCCCCCCTTTATGGATTGACGCCGCATGTGCCTCTTGCCAATCCCTAGGTACCCTCCCTATCTCAAGCAACCTGTTGAAGAGCTCCGCTAGGGGTGCAGCCAGTATGTCCACCAGTTCCCATAGTACTCTCAGATGAATGCCATCCGGCCCAGGAGATTTGTCTTTCTTTAGGGCCTTGAGGGCTATCCACACCCTTTCGGCAGAGATAGCATCATCCGTCCCCTCCACCTTACTGGCCTTTTTATCCTTATCCTGATGTGACACCCCAGGGGTACCTCTCCCTCCCTCCCTCCCTCTCTCTTGCTCCATTTCTGTTGCTCCCTGATCCCACTCTGCACTGCCTTCTATCCGTCGTGCCTTGCTTTGTAGATATCCCATCCCCCTCCCTAGTGAACACAGAGGTGAAGTACTCGTTTAATACCTCTGCTTGGTCCCTCGCCTCTTCCACCCACCCTCCTTCTGATCTCAGTCTGCTGAGATGGCCCTTAGTTTTTCTCCGCTCCCCAATGTACTGGAAGAACACCTTTTCCCCTCCATGTATCCCCTGTGCCAGCCGCTGCTCTTTACTGGACTTTGCCCCCCTCACCATCCAGGTGACTTTTCTAGATGCAAGATGGTACATTTCCTTATCCCTATCCCCTCTTGTTGTTTTATATTTTTTGTAGGCCACCTTCTTTTCTCTGACTGCTACCTGAACCTCACTGGACCACCAGCATGGTTTTATGTGACCTTGCTCCCTTACGTTTCACCTTAGCGCAGGTCCTGACTGCCTCATGAAGTCCCCGTTTTATGATCTCCCATCTCTTTTCCACATTTGTCATTGATGTAATCCCCTTCAAGTGATCCTTGAGAATATTTCCCATGCCCACAAAGTCTGCCCCCCTGAAGTCCACTGCCACTGTCCTAGATCTCCCCCCTCCCCCATGCTTATTTGGAAACCAGACAGTATTGTGGTTGCTCCCAGTCAGGGGATCCTCTACAACCAGGTCCCTTACCAGATCCCCATCTGCCAGAACCACGTCCAGGACATGCCCCTCCCTTGTGGGCTCCAGCACATGCTGTGTTAAGAACACATCCTGGAAGCCGGCCAGCAGCCTCTGCTCCTTGGCCACCTTAGAGGACATGGTTCCCCAGTTTGTACCTGGCATATTAAGGTCCCCCATCAACACCACTCTTTCCCCTTTTGGTCCACACTGGGCAATGATGTTGTCCAGCAAACCATCCCCCATAACATCACCCATCCCGGGGGGCCCATATACTACACCCAGCTTGACCTGCTGGGGTTCGTAAAGTGACCCATAAGGCCTCCACGTTTCCCTCTGCCTCTTCTACCCTAGCAATTTCTATGTCATCTCTAATGAACATAGTCACTCAACCCCCTCTGCCCTCCTTTCTATCCTTCCTAAGCATAGTGTACCCCCGCATGTTTAGGTCCCAGTCATGGTTTTTGTTGGCCCACGTTTCTGTGACCGTTGCCACATCTACCCCCGCCTCGAACAGCATGGCCTGGAACTTGTTCCCAAGCTCCTGGCATTTACTAACACCACCCCCCATCCCCTTATCCCTAATCCCCTTTGTCGAACCCCACCAAGGTTTCTTATACTTCCATCATCCCTCTGCTCCTCCTGAAACCTCCACCCCTGTCTGTTCCCCCCCTTGGGTTTGAAGGATACTCCCCTCATCCGGAGGAGAGGGCTTCTGGTTAGCCCTTCCCTTATCCCTCCCCCCTCTCACAAGTTTAAACCCCACCTTTCTTGAATGTAGTCAGCCACCCTGTTTAAGGACTTCCTTCCCTAATGAAACCAAGATGAAGCCTGTCCTTGACATACAGTCCCTTATCCTCCCAAACTCCTTTCCAGTTCCCTAACACCCCCAACCTCTCTTCACCCCACTTCCTAGACAGTCATTAACCTCTCTTGATCTTCATTTTTCTCCACTGAGGCCTTTGGTACTGCAATATCTCAGAAAGCGAAATGTTGCATCTGTTATCCCGACAGACTCTGGCAAGTTCTTGGAACCTTCTTGGATTTCAAACGCTATTTCTCTCTAGATCGTTAGTTCCCAAATGCACCAGGAATCGGTTTCCTCCACATCTCTAACCAGTTCATACACATGAGACTTTGCTCTGTGCACTGTCAGCCCAGAGATACTCACTACCTTCACCTGGCTGTAGCATCCACTCCCTGTCCTTCCCACTGGATACCCCTAATCCTTGAGTCTCCCAACAGAACCTTAACACCACCATCATCCTTTATGGTTACCTCCACTATGCACTCTCAACTCCATCCCCCTTTATTCATGATCTGAATTCCATGGAGTCTTCCTGCCTTATTAGAGACCCTCTTGTCACCCTCCCTTTCTGCCTCCCTTGTTATTTTGCCCACTTAACTCAGACCCTCCCCCAGATAGGTGTCCCCTTTAGCCCTCTCTTATCCGAACCATTTATCCTGGCCCTGATGGTTTCCCTTCCCCACCATCCTCCCCCCTTATAATAGTACCCCTAGCTCCTGGGCACTTTAGGTCCCTCTACCTAGGGCCCCATTCTCTGGGTTGTGACCCCTGCTGGAAGGGGGGTCCCTCCCCCGCCTCCTTGTCTCCCAGTTTCTATCCAGTCATGTTCTCCTCCCTCATGTCTGCAATATGTTGCATCTCCCCCATCTGCTTAACATTTATGTTTCTCCTTCTCCCTCTGGGACTACTTCTATCCTTTCCATTGCCGGTCCGTGATGCCCTTTGGGTATCCGACTCCCTCCACCGGCCACTGTATCAGTTTCCTCATTTCCACCAACCCCTTCCTCCCCCTCTAGGTTGCTTAGTAGCTCAAATTTATTGTAACACTCCTATGCCAGCCTCCATCAAGTAACCCGAGATTCCCCGACTGCCCTCTAAGCTGCTCTCTTCCTCCCCTCTTGCTCTATTCTCGGGCTCCTTCCCACAATCTGTCTTTTGGCTTCCCACAACAGCCTCCTGCTCTTTCCCCTGCACTCTTTATATACGGAATGTTTCCCCATATGCTTCCCCTTAGCATTAACATCCCTATCTAAGGTCCTCTGTCCCTAATATCCTCGCTCTGCTTGCTGTAACATAACGTCCTGTAATTTCAGAGCATTGCCCCAGCCTCCCCTCAACCACCCTTCTGCTGCCCATATCCACACCCCTTATCCTTGGACACCCCCCCAACTCCCCCAGCTTACTCCCTAACCAATATACCTCACTCCTGGTACAAGATAGCTGTCTACAGAGTGGGCAGCCTCCCTCTCTCCAAGTCCAATTGAGAATTATTGCCATCCCACAGCCTGTGCAGCCTACAACCCTTCCGAAGATGCCTGCCATGGTGGAATATGGTCACCCTGTTTGTCCCCCTCTGTTTATAATGGCACACACCCCTTTTCTCAGTCCCTTCCCCCAGAATACAGTCTCTATACTGATTGCAGTTATTTACAAACCCAGTTTCGACCCCACCAATAAAGTTGCCAAGTCTCACAAACACATACAGTCCAGTGTGTGTCTAGTCCCACTAACAGTGTGTGTATGCAGACATCAGGTACCGTATGATGTCACAGGCCCACCAAACAGGGGATCTTACTTCAAGTGGGAGCTCTTGCAGCAGGCTACACCTTAAGGACTATGCTGCCAGGCTCTAGTTCGCCATGGAAAAATTCTTAGCTCGCAGTACCCAGTGGGGACTACCTCCTGACGTCAGACCGCCTCTGATGTCCGCCAGTGGTATAAAGGGGCCAGTCCCCTGCCACACCCCAGTTCCTTTCCTGCCGTCAACCCATTCACTTCGGTTCTACAGATGCCTGCTGCTAACAGTCGACTGCCATTTTTGCAACCTTTTGTAACAAAAAAAAAGTTTAGTTATCGAGTAGTATACGGTGCATGACTTCTCCATCATCCTCCAGTCAGCGACTGAAATCTAAGTGCACATGCGGAAAGCAAATCCCAGCACAAAACAATCATCCAGCCTGCCTCATCTGCTTGAGGCCCGACCACGACGCCGAATCCTGCCCGCACTGTAAAAGTTTCAACTGCCAGACTCACATCTGGTGACTGAAGACGTTGAAGACCTACCTTCTAGAACAGCAGCTGGCCAGCATGCAAAAGATCTTGTCAGGCCTAGGATCCCCTAGGCCTAGGATCCCCATCATCTTCAGGGTCTGGGATGTCTCACAAATTGAAGGAGAAAAAGTCCAGTGGAAAGCAGCATCATCATGAGAAGGACAGGATGGACTTCCGATCCAGGTCTCCACATATGCAATTGGCCAGCTCCAGTCCTTCCTCCTGTGGGAGGTCGGACTCTGCCCCCCCCCCCCACCAATCCAAGTTTCCTCTGGGTTACCATCCTTGAAATCTCCGGCATTGGTGTGTATGTCAGGTGATGTTTCCTTAGTCTTAGACCCTACAGTCATACCTCCAGGTCTAAGTCCAGGGATTCTGCTGTCAAAGGAGCGGGCAACAGCCATGCCGCCCCTCATCAGACAAAGGCTTCCTCCTCCTCAATAGATCATATGGCTGGACCTGTCGACAGGAAGCAGTGTTTGGAACTGGAGTGCTACCCTGACGCCAGTTCAGCAAAGCATCATGTGTCAGACTCCCTGCACTCAACCCCAACGTTTTCGATGTCCTCACCCTCAGGGTCTTCCCTGCCACCCGCACCACCTAAGCTTCCGCCAGAAGGGGCACAGCCACCAGCCAAGGAGATGCCTCCCCCAACACCTGACCCATTGACGACGGGCGGCCGGATGCCAGGTCAGCCAGTCAACCTGCTGTCAGCTCAGACTCCATCCCAGGACCAGATGCCAAAGAAACCAAAGTATCCAGAGTGTACGCTGGCTCCCGACAAGCCATCAGGTCCACCGCCCGAGAGGCCTGACAACAGGTCTGAGACACCAGGCCCCTTGGCCCCAGCTGTGGTCTCTCTGGCTGAAGTCAAGGATCTTTTCGGTTCCTGGTGGGACACAGGAAAGACATCATCCCCAAGGAACCCCAGGTTCCAACACCACAGCTTCTCCCCGCCGACTCCCCTCAGTGGCCCCCTTAGTCATCACCTCCCCCTAGCAACAGGTCTCCCACTCAGTTGGATGACAGGTCTCCCGAATGGCGCAGTTGTCATTCCAGATCATCCTCCAGGTATTACAGGAGGAGGCACCGGCATTCCCATTCCAGGTCTTCCTCTAGGTCATCTGACTCAATTTCTTCTGCCTCCTTCCAATCCTTGGGAGTTTTCCTCTCCTCCCCACCACCCTGACCCTCAGGGGGATTTGCCCTGCTCCCCTCTGGATGATCCCACCTTCTTGGACGTGATGCGTCACATCCAATTTCTGAAGCAGTGGGAAACAGAGGATCTTGATCCAGAAAGAAGGAGGCTGGCTCATTTCTTAGGTATGAATGAGCTCAAACCTTTAGCTGCCCCACACTTGGTAGCTCACTTTCAGGACTCTACCAGGCTAGCCTGGAGGCACTCTTCGACAGCCCCCGCTATACCTAAGAAAGCGGACAGGCTGTATCATACCCCAAGGAATGAGCCATTCCTTGGGGAACAGCCCAAGGCAGACTCGGTCGTCCTGACGGCTGCCCATGGCAAGACCAAACAGCCCTGGCACATGAGCTCCCAGCCCCCGGACAGGGAATCCAAACATCTGGACCAGTACAGCAGGAAGGTCTACTCTTCAACCACCTGCACCATTCATTCACTCAGTTTTTTTGCGCACATGGTGCAGTACCAGAAATCTCTCTGGAACAAGACAATCATGATTACAAAAAGAAAGCCCGATTCTGCTCACAAAACGGAGTTCTTAGATATGCTCCAGTCTGGTCTGGATGTAGGGAAACATGTCTTGAGGTCATCCTACGATTCAGTGGACGCAGCAGCCAGGGCAACAGCCACAGAGGTTTGTATGCAGAGGTACTCTTGGCTCCGGGTTTCTGGATTTAGGCAGGACCTTCAGGATGCCATCATTGATGCCCCCATTCCATAGGTCAGTGCTTTTCAGTCCAGACACTGAGAAAATGATCTTGGACCTCCAGGACTTGGGTAAGACCATCCAGTCTGTGCATCAGTTGTACAGATCTGATCAGATCTGTGGCAGACAGCAGTTTCGTCACCAGGGAAGGCAGAAGCCTAAAGGACAGCAACAGAGAGGCGACTTTCACAGCAAAGCTCCCTCTCGACCCGGTGGAGCACAGTGACCTCAGAACACCAGACCCTCCCAGGTCTTCCTGCCCACTCCAGACTCCCATGCCTGACTCCTTGCCCAGCCGCTAACCCCTTGCTGGTCCAAGGCAGAGATAGTAGGGGGTCGGTTCTCGCTTTACTTCGATGGATAGATCTCTGTCACCACCGATGTGTGGGTCCTCCAGTTGATAAGAGCTGGGTCACGCACTGGAATTTCTGCAGGTGCCCCCGGACAATCCACCGGTCCAAACGACCTACTCCCCCTCCCATGCTGAGCTCATTTGGGAGGAGGTACAGTCCCTAGTAGACAAGAAGGCAGTAGAACCCATTCCAGCCCCACAGTGGGGGAAAGGATTCTACTCCCATTTCTTCTTGGTTCCCAAGAAGACAGGGGATCTGTGCCCCATTCTGGACCTGAGCCTCTTGAACAATTATATAGAGTATAAGAGGTTCAGGATGGTCACCTAACCGGGCATTCTTCCCATGTTGCATCAAGGGGACTGGCTCTGCTCCTTGGACATGCAAGATGCCTACCTCCATATTCTGGTGCTTCCAGCTCACAGGAGGTTCCTGAGGTTCTCATTTCAGGGATAGCATTTCCAGTTTCGGACCTTGCCCTTTCCTCAGCACCGCGTGTGTTCACGAAGTGCCTAGCAGTGGTGGCAGCAGCCCTAAGGAGGCGGGGACACTTGGTTTATCCCTACCTCGATGATTGGCTTCTGACCACCGCCACATCGGATTGGCTTCTGGCAGCTTTAGAGGTCACTTTCAGCCTGTTCAGTTCCTTGGGGATCACCATAAACATGATCACGTCATTCCCAAAACCATGTCAGAGGTTACAGTAGATAGGGGCAGTCCTAGACACGAAGCAAGGGAAGTCCTTCCTCCCACCAGACAGGGCAGTACACATTCGGTCTTTGGCCCACAAAGTTTCGGCTGCTCACAAGGTCCCAGCTCGGACCATGCTCAAGCTCCTAGGCCATATGGCCGCGGCCATAATGACCGTTCCCTCAGCATGCCTGCTTATGAGGGTCCCTCAGTGGACACTCAGAGTGCAATAGGATCAGATGGAGGATGATCTCGACCAGCCGGTCTTGATCTCCAAAGCAGTGGTACAGACTCTCTTAGTAACTCTATTCACAACATCTAGAATCCGGAGTCCCTTTTCAGAGAGAGGCTCCTTTACAGGTTCTCACAACTAATGCCTCAGGCCTAGGTTGGGGAACTCATTTTCAGAATCATCAGACTCAAGGTACATGGTCTTCTCTAGAACTGACCCTCCACACCAATATTCTGGAGATGTGGACAGTTCTGTGCACTCTACAGGTGTTTCTCCCAGAACACCGTCTAGGTCCCCTGTTGGTGTAGACAGACAACATGTCGGTTGTTTACTACATCAACAATTGGGGAAACTCACTCCTATCCTGTTTGCCAGGAGGCTATGAGACTGTGGTTCTGGGCTCTAGACCATGACCAATTGCACACTGCAGTTCATGTTCCAGGGGTACAAAATACCTTGGCTAACACCTTAAGCCAGTCTCGGTTGAGGACTCACAAATGGGAACTCCTGCAGTCTGCAGCGGACAACCTCTTCCAAAGATGGTGTCTTCCAGAGCTGGACCTTTTCACATCCCCGTGCAATGCAAAACGGCTCAGTTTCTGCTCACTCAATCACTGGTCTGGTGTTTTCTGGTGAGAAGCATTGTCCCTCTGTTGGACAGGGAGGTTTCTGTATACCTTCCCTCCCTGTCCTCTTGTGCAAAGAGTTCTGCTTAAACTCCAAGCAGAAGGAGTGGAGATGATTCTCATAGTTCTGCTTTGGCCTCATCAGATATGGTTCCTGCTACTGCAGCAGCTGACCGTGGAACCTCCAGTTCCCCTGCCATTGTCCTCCCGCTTACCCAGACATCCGGTTCCTACATCTGTATGCCTGGCACCTGCAGATTGCACATTTTGGAGAATCTCCCAGAGTGGCTGAGGTCTTGGTTGCAACCAGGAAACTTTCCACCAGGGCTACCTATGCCATGAAGTAGAAGCACTTTTGCCTGTGGGCCTCCAGTCGGGGTCTGGTCCCTTCCTGTGCCCTCTGAATGTTGTCCTCAAGTATGTCCTCTCCCTGTCAGACTCGGGCCTCCATTATTCCTCCATCAGGGTACACCTTTCCACAATCTCTGCATATCATGTGCTGATGGATGGCAAATATGTTGCCCAGATGGATCTGGCCTGAACATTTTTGAGGGGAATACTTCATCCTAAACCTCCCGTTAGGTACCCCATCCCTCCTTGGGATCTTTTGTTTTTGTTAGAAAAACTTGCGTTGCCTCCCTTCAAACCAGTGACGGATTGCGAGCTACATTTTCTGTCATGGAATGTGTTGTTTTTAGTTGCCATTACTTCTGCTCAGAGAATTTCTGAGCTTCAGGCTGTGATGGCTAAAGAACCATATTTGATTTTTCACAAGGACAGGGTGTCCTTGAGAACCAATCCTAAGTTCCTGCCTAAGGTGGTATCCCAGTTGACCCTTAATCAAGACATCAACCTTCCAGTTTATTATCCAGAGTATACTAATCGAGGGGAGGCTCTCCTTCACACTCTAGATGTACATAGAGTGCTTAGGTACTGGGCCTATCCACAGTAATAAAGGACATATTTGGGACAAGACTGGAACATTTTTTTTTATCATTTCTTTCTTCATTCACAATCAGTATTTTACCCTTAAGGTCCTTTACTTAAACTGTAAACAGGAAGATAATATCACTTGTGGTTTTCCCGGTACAATCCCCAATGTTTGGAAACAGTAACCATGTAACGTATGTAACAGGGACAGAGAATATACAGTATAAAAAAAAAATTATAAATATTTTTTGATCTTCACATGACATTGCAGTACTTTACTTCATTTAGTTAATTCACTAAGAAACACCAACATATTTGCATGCAACTGTGTGTGATGACTCCATTTAATGCGTGGTGCAGTTCTATGGGGGCGAAATAATTTCAGAGTTTTTCCTTTCCCAGAATTCCCGGGTATTCATTGATTAAAATGCATTTGTGTGTAAATGGGGATAAGAGTAGATAACATTTAAAACTTTTTTTTGATTATTTTACAAATGAACCCCCTCCTTCCCCCCAAAAAACAGTGAAAGAGTAGTACATTAATGTATGTAACAGGACGAAGAAAAATCCAGAAGTGTAAGTTGTCACTGAAAACATTCTGGAAAACATAAAATTAGGCTACTGAAATCCTTTATTTTTTTCCAAATAATGTTATTACTCTTTAAGGTTATATTATTAATGAATTAATTAGAGGAAAAGTTATAATATTGCATACCACCACCACAAAGGAAGTTCATCCTACAACAGATCAGCACCATTACTAAATAAAATAGTAGACACACCAAAACATTTCTACTAAAACCTTAACCAAAACTCTACACTGTACACAAACTACACTATACACACACTATATACATTGATTACTACAGCCTCAATCACATTAATAAATGTTCAGACTGCTCAATTGCTTTACCGCTTTATTGTTTTGAAGGCTTTCTTGACACTTTCTGTGCCTTCTGCCACATAAGGCCCATCTCCCACAATGACTAGTGGTCCACATAGTATATAGTCTGCATCTGCTTTGTCAATATCCTGCAATACTCCTCATGTGGACCCACCAGGGCCCTAAAGAAAACAGACCAGGGACCTGGAAGACCACAGATAACAGCATAGCTCAATCTAACAGATGAGAACACGGGTGCTAGCCTACAGTGACATACTCGGGCAGGTGTGTACAGTACTCCTCATGCGGCCCCACCAGAGCCCTGAAGAAAATGGACCAGGGACCTGGATGACCACAGGTGACAGCACACACAGCCCTCCACACCCTGCCTGCTGTCCCAGGGAACCTGCTAGCACCTGCTTCCCTCTGCCCAACCCTGTCAGTCTTTCCTGAGGCCTGGTGGCACCTGTCTCCCCCTCCACACCCTGCCTGCTGACCAGGGGACCTGGTGGTGCCTGCTTCCCCTCTCCCCAATCCTGTCAGCCTTGCCTGACACCTGGTGACACCCATCTCCCCCTCCACACCCTATTTGCTGTCCCAGGTGACCTGGTAGCACCTGCTTCCCTCTCCCCAACACTGTCAGCCTTTCCTGAGGCTTGGTGGCACCTGTCTGCCCCTCCACACCCTGCTTGCTGTCCCAGAGGACCTGGTGGTGCCTGCTTCCCTCTTCCTAACCATTTCTGCCTTTTCCAGGGCCCGGTGTCTCCTGTCTCCCACTCCATACCCTGCCAAGCTATCACTGGTTATCTGTTGGCACTGGCTTCCCTTTCCCCAACTCTGACAGCCTTTTGTGGGGCCTGGAGGCTCTCGTCTCCCACCCCACACCCTTCCAGCTGTCCCTGGGGACCTGTCGGCACCTGCTTCCCTCTCCTCAACCCGTTCAGGCTTTTCTGAGGCCTGGTAGCAGCCGTCTCCCCCTACACACCCTGCCTGCTGTCCCAGGGGACCTAGTGGCACCTGTTTTCCTCTCCCCAACCATGTCAGCCTTTTCTGAGGCCTGATAGCACCTGTCTGCCCCTCCACACCCTGCTTGCTGTCCCAGAGGGCCTACTGGTGCCTGCTTCCCTTCCCTCAACCCTGTCAGCCTTTTCTGAGGCCTGGTGGCACCTGCTTCCCCCCTCCACACCTTGCCTGCTGTCTCAGGAGACCTAGTGGTACCTGCTTCCTTCTTCCCAACCCTGTCAGCTTTTCCTGAGGCCTGGTGGCACCTCTCTCCCCTCCACACCCTGCCTGCTGTCCCAGGGGATCTGGTGGCAACTGCTTCCTTCTCCCCAACCCTGTCAGCCTTTCCTGAGGCCTGGTGGCAACTGTCACCTTCTCCACACCATGCCTGCTGTCCCAGGGGACTTGGTAGCACCTGCTTCCTTCTCCCTAACCCTTTCTGCCTTTCCTGGGGCTTGGTATCTATCGTCTCCCACCCCACACCATGCCAAGCTGTCCCTGTTGACTTGTTGTCATCGGCTTCCCTCTCCTTAACCCTTTCAGCCTTTCCTGGGGCCTGGACGCTCCCATCTCCCACCCCACAGTCTGCCTGCTGTCCCAGAGGACCTAGAGGCAACTGCTTCCCTCTCCCCAACCCTGTCAGGGTTTACCTGAGGCCTGGTGGCACTTGTCTCCCCCTCCACACCCTGCCTGCTGTCCCAGGGGGCCTGGTGGCACCTGCTTCCCTCTCTCTAACCCTTTCTGCCTTTCCTGGAGCCTGGTGTCTCCCGTTCCCCACTCCACACCCTGCCAAGCTGTCCTAGGTGTCCTTTGGCACTGGCTTCCTTCTTCCCAACCCTGTCAACCTTATGGTTCCTGTCTCCTACCCCACACCCTGTGAGCTGTCCCTGGGGACCTGGTGGCATCTGCTTTGCTCTCCCTAACCCTGACAACCTTTCTGGGGCCTGGTGTCTCTCGTCTCCCACTCCATACCCTGCCAGCTATCCCTGGGGACCTTGTGGCACCTGCTTCCCTCTCCTTAATCCTTCCAGCCTTTCCCAGGGCTTGATGTCTCCCTTCTCCTACCCCATACCCAGCCAACTGTTCCTGGGGACCTGGTGGCACCAGCTTCCCTCTCCTTAACCCTTCCAGCCTTTCCTGGGGCATGGTGGCTCCCGTCTCCGACCCCACACCCTACCAGGCTGTCCCTGGTGATCTGTTGGCACTGGCTTCCCTCTCCCTAACCCCTTCAGCCTTTTTCTGTACCTGATGTCTCCCATCTCCCACCTCACACCCTGCTGGCTGTCCCTGGGGACCTTTTAGTACCAGCTTCCCTCTCCTTAACCCTTTCAGACTTTTCTGGGGCCTGGTGCCTCCCATCCCACACCCCGCCAGCTGTCCATGGGAACTTGGTGGCACTTTCTTACTTCTCCCTATCAGGACATCCTTTCCTGAGGCCTGGTGGCACACTTCTCCCTTTCCCCAAAACAGCCTTTTATGTACCCATGTGGCACCCACCTCCAACTCACAGACACCACAATGTCATTTTAATTTCAATTTTTAATAAATATCTTGTTTGTAACAGGGACGGGTATTTACAGTTCTGTCCCTGTTAAAAACAGGGGAGGGGGGTTTTAAGCTAACATTTCAAAAGCAAAAAAAATACATAAATAGCTTTCTGCAGCTTAAACGTGTTACGAAATTATTGTAGCAGTATATATTTCTTAAGTTTAATAACATTTTTGCAGTCAAAAGTACATTTTATATTCTTCTTTGCAGTACTTAACAGCTCCCTCTACCCCCAGAGTAAGCCAGCGGCATTTTAAAACCAAATGCAGTTAATTATACCAATGAAATAAATTCATCCTAAAATGAATACCAAATACTGTAATATTCACACACAAAAAAGGGACGTGCTAAAAGTCTGTTTTGTAACAGGGACAGAGATTCACATGTCTCCAGTTACAAACCTTAATATGAAAATTCTGTCCCTGTTACAAACAGGATTGAACTAGGGAGGGGGCTTTTAAGCTAACTTTTAAAAAACAAGCAAGACATAAATAGATTTCTTCGACTTAAACATGTTAGGAAATTGTTGTAGCAGTATATATTTCTTGAGTTTAATAACATTTTTGCAGTGCACATAACATTTTATGTTTTTTATAGCACCAGCAACCCCAACATCAAGCCAGTGGCTATTTTAAAACCAAGAGTGGTTTGGTACAACCACTAAAAGAATGCTCCTAAAATGAGCCCCAAATACTATGCTAATTGGGCAAAAAAAAGGGGGTAGCACTAAAAGTATGGTTTGTAACAGGGACAGATATTTCAATATCCATCCCTGTTGCAAACCATACTTTTAGTGCTACCCCTTTTTTTGTCCGAGTAGCATAGTATTTGGGGCTCATTTTAGGAGCATTTTTTTAGTGGTTGTAATGTAGTACTACATTAACCATACTTGAACTTTCAGAAGATCTGACCAACTTTTTGTTTCGGGAAACAAAAAGTTGGTCAGATCTTTTGAAAGATTGAATACGGTTAATGAGATCTTCTGAAAGTTTGAGTATGGTTAATGTAGTATTTGCCCAGAGAACCCTGGGGCACCTGTGGCAATGCAGACTCTGTCCAGATGGCTAGTCCATTTCATCACATTCTGCTACAATAAGTACAGTGAACCCTTACTGGGCTCGGGTAAGTGTCATTCCACCACGGGTGTTTCTGCCTCTTTTGCAGCATCTTGGAACGTTCCTGTGACAGACATCTGCACAGCAGCTACTTGGGGCTTGGTGCACACCTTTGTGAAGCAGTACAGCCTGGACGTTGTTTCCCGTTGGAGAGCTGGATTTGGGTTAACGGTACTTCAGGGCCTGTTGTCTTGAAGTCCCTCTCGCTTCTCAGGTTTCCACCTCCCAGTCTGTCCGGGATCCTTTTAGTATTGCTTGGTATTCAGTCCTTATGATGTAGATTGCTGCAAGAGCTCCCACTTGAAGTAAGATAGTACAGTTACATAAGAACTTATCATAACAGTAGATCTTCGAGAGGAGCTCTTGCAGCAGGCACTATTTCCCCTCCCTCCTTCCCCCTGGTCCTTTCCTCCTTTCTTTCCTTACCTTAGGCAATGTATTCCACTAACCTCGTACTCTGTGATTTGTCAGTTGGGTCTGCGGCAGGAGAACTGGGCAGGGGACCGCCTCCTTTATACCATTGGCAGATGTCAGAGGCAGTCCAACATCAGGGTGTGGTCCCCACTGGGTACTACTAGCTAAGAATTTTTCTATGGGGTCCTAGTGCCTGGTGGCATAGTCCTTATGGTGTAGCCTGCTGCGAGAGCTTCTCTCGAAGATCTACTGTTACGGTAAGTTCTTACGTAATTGTACTTTTCCAAGCCCCTGCAGGATGCAATTAGCATAACATATTCATTACCATAGGCTCAAGTTGTACATTATTGCTCTAGTTGAAGGGACAGTAGCTATATTTAAGCCCCATGCTTAACTGGACTCTTTATCTTCATTCCTTCTCTTTCTGCATTCCAGGTCTCCCTTACCTCTTTGAGGGTTATTCCTTCAGCTTCTCTCCTCCTCATGTCTGGATTAAATGCTCTCTCAACTGTTGTCAGATTTACTCCACTGCATTTTTAAAATCTCACCTCAAGCCATTCCTTTTCTTTCTTGTTTATCCATAGTTGTTCAGGCACCCAGAGGATGTAAGTGAAACCACTATTACACAGCAACGAGCGTCTCCGTGGGATGTGTTAATACAGTGTATGTTAAGCAGGACTGCTATTTTTTAAAAATTTAAAAATAAATAAAAATTAAGACATTCTGAACCTGCCCATTTCCAAGGCAGCTGTGCATGAGATACTCTTCTCTAAATAAGAGTGTCTCACACGTAGGGGACTGGTGTGCTCTGGTTGGTTAACAGCACTCCCTTAATTGATAGTGTACTAAAGGTGCCACAAGTATTGCTGATACCCTGCTGTCCAGCAGTTTGCAGAATATGAAAACAGCGGTGATCACTACTATATCAAAAGGTCAATTATACAAAGAGTGATTATGATTATTATTATTACTAGTTGCAGTTCAGGTGTTTTTGGTTAGGGGTTATTTTATTTATGTAATACCTGATTATGAAATAGTATCATTTGTAATAAAAGCCTTAACTTTACTGTAAGTAAATACTGGATTTACATTAGAGGTACAGCAGTACTTGTTGCAGGATCTTGTTATTGCCTTAAATGCTGCAGGGCACAAGTATGCAGAAACTAAAGTTCTCACAAGAAAGAACCATAGTGTCAGGCCAGCTTGTTTAGTGACTCTGCGCAGTCATGCTTTTTACACAACTTGGTTTTGAAAGAACCCCGTTTTGGCTCATCTCTAAGAATCGAGAGGCTTTGTTTTCACCACATCCCTTCTGGGCACTAGCCTTTTGTTCTTTACATCATAGGAAAAAAAAAGGTCTGTGAGTTGCTCAGCTGAAACTTGAAGCTTCTCTACATACTGGTAAACAAGTTTATGTTTCTGTGCAGCTGTAGATGTTAGGGGTGCTGAATCTTGTCAGTTGCCACATTGGGATTAATGTTGGATCACTGTTCTGGTGAGCCAGCACACTGCTGCAGAAATACATATATTTGCATTGCATTTTATGTTGCATTTTCTAAATTAAAAAAAAAAACTGTAAGCAGCTACAATATTTTTCCTTTAAAATAAAATACTGTCTTCAATCAGCACATAGATCCACTGTACCTCTTGTGCAGCAACATTAGGAAAGGAGTGTTCCATTTGAAAGCCGGGGGAGGGAGGCTTCATTTAACTTTTAAACTTAAAACTTATAAATCACTCTAGGTGTGGGGGCGTGGCCTTGCTAGGCAGAAGATGGCAGCTTAATCCACTTCTTCTGCAAGGGAAGATGTAATCCAGCCTCATTCATCCTCTGCCAGTTCATCTTTTTGGTGCCAGCTCCTAAGATCATCCTGTATACTTCCTGTTCCACAAACTTTGTAAGTCATTTTGAGCCTCATTACCTCTGTTCGGACATACTACTACTGCTAATTACCAGGCCTCACTGCTCAATACTATGGCTGACCTGCATTCACAGTGTAACTCTCTCGCTAGAGTGGAGGTGATGTTCTCCAAGCTATTGGCAGATATTAATGATTTAAAAGAAACCACTCATCAAAATTCAGCTACATTGGAGTCTCTTGTCTAGAGAATATCTGTCACCGAAAAATCAACAGTTCAAAATATAACATCTGTCCACGAGCTACAGGCTACGATTCGAATTTAGGATCGTACAATAAGATCCCTGCAATCAAAAACTGATGATACAGAGAACTGCAATAGAAGGAATAACTTGCTTTTTTCAGCTTTCCAGAAGGTGCTGAGATGGGGGATACAACCGTGCTCATTCTACATGTTTTACTGACACTCTTAAAACTATCCCCCGATCTAGCTTAAACCACTGAGAGATCCCACCGTAGACTAGGTCAGAGGATACAACACGTCCAACGGCCTAGACCCATCATTGCTCATTTTTTGAATTATGCACACACTGAGCTAATATTAAAACACGCAAGAGAAATGGGGTCATTATACTGGCAAGACCACAAAATCTTTATATACAGAGATTTTTCAAAGGAGCTCATTGCCAAAAGGAAAGAGTATAATCCCTTGAAACAAATATTTCACCAGAGAGGCATTAAGTTTGCTGTACACTACCCCTCCATATTACGCCTCTTTCTTGGATCCTCATTTAAAGATTTCAGCTCTCCTGATGCCTTAGCTAACTATCTTGGTATTGACTTGAATTCTCTTACCTTGGGAAGCCCGAACAAGGAAGAAGGCCCGGACTGTATTCTGGAGTCCACTCAGAGGGAAGGTACTGCTGCGCAAGATCGGGGAGGATGCTCCACTGAACCAATGCTCCAGAATAATATTGCCCCTTCTGCTCTACCTCTCAGACAATCGAGTAGACTGCAAGGGAAGCACCGGTCCGGTTTACATACATCTAATTGCTCTTGATGCCTTACCGAGGATCCTCCCAAACCTCCTCAGGCATCTCCCTCTTACCTGCGAGCTAAATCTCCCATGCCATTAAGTAATAAATTCACCCTTCTGGCTGAGGATATGCATTCGTCATTGGAGGACTTACCGATGCAAACCACAGAAGATCCTTCCCCTAATTCAGGTACTCTACCTCAAGGCAACTTATCAGCTGATTCCTCCTGGGCTGAAGCAACCGCAGGCTCTCCCCTTAAATCACTAGAACCTCCCAAAAAGAAACATAAGGCGAAGACGAAAGGGAAAAACTCCATCAGCTCCAATAAACCACACAAAGCAATGGTGACTTGATTATATTCTCTGTTTATTTCAGGATTGATCTGCCTTCTCCTGGTTTGTTTATCCAGGAGACTGATCGTTTGAGAACCAGTTCTTGTTGTTGCCAAGCTATGTGTTGCGCTGCCTTCACAAAGCCAATTACTTTGCTTTCAGCTGGTTGTGGCTGTGAAAGGCTGTACATCACTGATAGCCTTGACAACATAATTTTTGATTTAAAACCTGCCCTTTGGCTTTGCTTCAGTGGAACCTTGATACTTTATCTTTCTTCAATTTCCTCAGATTTTTAGGTAACATGTGGCTGATTTAACTACATTTGGCAAGCTAGCTGTTTTGTTATTTTACTTTATCTTTTATAGAAACATAGAATTTGACGGCAGATAAGGACCACTTGGCCCACCCAGTCTGCCCATTTCCCTATCTAATGGATAAGTTGCAGATCCTAGTTAACCAGCAAATACTTCTTTCTACCCCCACCCCCTAGAATTGTCTTATGACTGTCCCATGCATGCTTGAATTCAACCGCTGTTTTTGACTCCACAGCCTCCTCCGGAAGGCCGTTCCATGTATCCACAACCCTCTCTGTGAAAAAATACTTCCTTACATTACCTCTGAGCCACCCCCCCCCTTGAAATTGTGCCCCCTTGTTATCCTATACTTTGGACAGTTGCTTAGATTATAGCTCCAGGCTGCATTACCCCTTCCACTATTTACTTTCACATGTTCCAGTATCTGTTTTACTTTAATGTACTCTGGCAGTATAAGCATTTGAGTACTTCATTACTGTATCCCTCGAAGGCTACATAAATGAAATATGCAGTATTCCTTTTGACTATTCTATCTCTCCTACACTATACTTCTCCACTGTTTTTCTCCTGCTTTCTGGCATACAATATTCACATTATTATTATACCTGCCGACTATTTTTGGGGCACTGTTACAAAGAGCACTTAATTAATACTTTCTCTTTCACATCCTAGTTTTACTCAAAGCCCTACTATTTGAAAGAGTCTCTCTGCTATACCTCTTCTCTGGATATGGGGCTCACTGGCTCTATTATTTAGGCTTAGTCACCCCATATACCTAATTGATGGGCAATTTTTGAGTAAAGGGAATTAGATCACACTCTAAGATTTTCCTTTAATTATAGCTAGCTCCAAAGCCGGATTTACTCCATATATTTCCTGCTCCTTATTTGACTCCAGGCATAGGGGTCTTAATATCTTATTTTTCTTTAACCAAATTTCTAAATATTGATCCTGGAGCTATACTTTCCACCAACTTGTGATACTTTAATTCGGGATTAAGTTTAATAACTTGCCAATTGTGTTTTTTTTTTTTTTTATATGCAAATAGTACTACTAAAGTATTCAGTTCCCCCGAGCTAATATTTTAAGGTAACACTGGTCTCTCATTTAATAATTCCAGACTTCTAGCATTTAGAAGCTGGCACCTATATTACCACTGTCATTACCAGTTCTAATATTCATGTACTGGTGTATTGTTTTCTCATTCTGTATTAGCTTTTTTATTAGCTGAGGTTATTACAACTCCCTGCCTTATAGGGTACAGCTAAATTCTGAAATAGTTTGTTCGATATAACTGTTTCTGTAGTATTATTATTAGGTTTAGACCTAGTATCTGACCATCTCTTGTTTTTCTTTTTGAAGATCCCTCTAGGTTCTTTCCATCTATTGGGGGCCCCGGTGTGTAGTGACAGAGTCCTTTAGCTGGTTAGCTGACTCTTATCTCACTGCTCCCTTAGAAATATTCTTAGTGTGTTAATATTGTGGTTGATTAATAATGCGTCTCTCTTCCTTCTTTTTTTTTAATTCAATATACTTTATTCAAGCAACATGAAGTCTTGCTATATTATGACATATGTAATATAACCCCAGGTTAGAACTGCTCCGCGGAGGTGAAAGAGTTAACTTCCATGCAAGGCATGGAATCTTGAGCGCGAACTTGGTTGAACACTCTGTCTGTTGAAGCTCAAACTTAAACTGTCAGATTCTTTACTCCGCCTCACTGAACAGTCGCTCCGGAGATTCCTCCTGCTGCTCGGTTCGTTTGTCTGTTATAAAGTGTAATTCTCGGTTTATTTTACCGAAATTTAACCACAATCGTCGGTTCAAGCTCTGTCTGTGGTATTGTAAGTAATAGATAGACTTATTTATTTTCTTCTGTGTGGAAATTGTAAACGTCTTTTTCGGTTCTGTTTGAACCGATCAAAGGGGTTTAAAAATTACTTTCTAGTCCTTTAGAGTGCGGTTCTCGGTTCTTATCGGTTCTAAAAAAAAACCGGATTTTATTATGTTTTTTTTCCACGACCCATGACACGGTTGGGAACCGATAAGAGAGTCTTGCTTGGTGGATTGCCATTAATGGGCAAGTTTTGGTTAGGCTGGCACTATGTCTGAGAAACCCAAAAGAAAAACCGGACCCACTGGGTTTCAGCACTGTGGCCTCTGTGGGGAAGCCTTTGCTAAGGATGACCCACACACCACTTGTGTTTATTGTCTGGGGTTTGACCACCTCAATGCAGACTGCCAGATTTGTAAGAATTTTCCTGCTGCCACCGTGGAAAAAGAGTTGGTAGGCTCAGGGACAGGGAGGCCAAAAAGTCCGCTGACCTGGATGGCCAGCCCGGTTCGGTTCCAACCGGACCTGAGGGAGTGCCCTCTGACCAGGGTGATGCTTCCTCGGGCAAACGAAGAGCCAGCTCTGAGGAGCTGGTTCCAACTAAAAGGGCTAGAAGGTCAGCTAGTTTGGGGCCAAAAGTTCTTTCTCCAACCGCTGAGGAATAGCCAAAGCTATTCAAATTGTCCAGTCTCTTTCCCAGTCCCGTCCGAACCGGCACCATTAGGGAAGCACCCGGTTCGGTCGGTTCCCTCGGTTCAAGATTATGATTTTGAAGATTTTTATGAACCGGGGGAAGGGGAGGAGGGGTACGAGGAGAGTGAGTGTGATTTTGAAAGTCTGGATGTGCCCATTGAACCAGACATCTCTCCAGACAGACCCTCAGGAGTATCCCCTCCCAGGCTATCAGAGTCCCCTTCTCATTTTTTGTTTTACAAGAAAGTTGCTGACACTCTGCAACTCCCTGTTGAGGAAGCTGTTGATGATCAAGAAGAACCTGATTTTGTGGAAATGATGGATATTCCAGAGTCTAGGAGGCTGTCTATTCCCTTGCATAAATCTTTTAGGAAACAGACAGTAAAAATTCTGAAAACTCCTCATTCTGTCCTCCCTGTGGATAAAAGGATGGACAAGAGGTATGCTTTATCAGGCTCTGATATGGAGTTCCTATCCCAGCAGTGCAGCCATGTGGGGGTAGTGCAGGCTGCAGCCTGTGACAAGGCTAATATTCCTCTAGCCTCTCACCCTCCTGAAAAGGATTCCAGGAGGATGGATGCCATGGCAAAAAAGCAGTACATGGCAGCATCCTTGGGACTCAGACAGGCAAATTATATGGCTTACGCAGCTAGGTACCAGAAATCCAGGTGGGATTCTGTCCTGGCCCTAGCAAAACAGGCCCCTGAACAGCTTGCCAGGGAGCTGGAGCAGGTGGCTGCGGATGGTATTGAGGCATCCAAGGTGCAATTTCATGCTGCTGTAGACTCTTAATGATGTTTCATCTAGAGTTATGGCTACATCTGTGTCTCTTCGCAGAATGGCCTGGCTCAGATGTACTGCCCTGTCACAGGATACCCAGTCTAACGCTATGGATTTTCCTGTTGTGGGAAATTCTCTGTTTGGGGAGCAGACAGAGAATTATATGAAGAAAATGGATGAGTATAGGACGACCTATAGGAGTGCACAGGCCAAAGAAAGGCAAGTCACTCCTCAAAGGCAGCATGTCAGGGGCAGGCCTTTTCATAGGCCGTTTTACGAAGCCCAGGCCTCCTCTTCTGCTTATGCCCAGAGGGGGTTCTTTAGAGGAAGGGGCAGAAGGGGCTCTAGTAAGCCTGCTTCTACCCCTCAACCCAAAGCCCCTGCAAAACAGGCTCCCTGATGGGGTAGCCAGGGCCGATTCTCCACTACCGGTAGGGGGCAGGCTGGCCTACTTTGTCCAGGACTGGAAGTCTTTAACTTCAGACAAGTGGGTCCTGGAAGTAGTAAGCCAGGGACTGGTTCTCAGCTTCAAAAACTTTCCAAAGATGAGAGCCAGGTCTTTTCCACCTGCAAACCCATCAGAGGCACTTGCCCTGGAAGCAGAAGTTTCTTCCCTCCTGGCTCTCAGAGCCGTGGAAAGGGTTCTACCCATACACCAGGGCAAAGGGTTGTACTCCAGGTACTTCCTTACCCCAAAAAAGACAGGAGAATGGTGGCCCATTCTGGATCTCAGATATCTAAACAAGCACCTTTTAAAACCAAAGTTCAAAATGGTGACCCTGGGGATTATTTTACCCTCTCTAAGGCCAGGAGACTGGCTAACCTCCCTGGACCTCAAGGATGCCTACTTCCATGTTCTCATCAGAAGCTCCCATCGAAAGTACCTCAGATTCGAACTGCCCTCAGGCCATTACCAGTTCAGAGCAATGCCCTTCGGCCTCACCTCGGCCCCGAGGGTGTTCACAAAATGCCTGGCAGTAGCATTTGCTCATTTAAGAAGGCAAAAGATTGCCATCTTTCCTTATCTGGACGACTGGCTCATTGTAGGCCAGTCTCCAGAACAGGTCAAACTACACTTACAAGTAACCAGCAGCTGCTTACATCTCTAGGTTTCCTTCTCAATCTTCCAAAGTCGTTCTGGAGCCTGTCCAGCTTCTCACCTTTATAGGCGCAGAACTGAACACAAAAGAAACCAGAGCCTTCCTTCCTCTGTAAAGAGCAAGGACCCTGGTGTCTCTGGCCTCCTCTTTCACCCTGCAGGTCTCTCGACCAGCAGGGCATTTTCTACAACTCCTGGGGCACATGGCTGCTTCTACAGCAGTGGTGCAGGGAGCGAGATTTCAGATGAGGGACATTCAGTTCCATTTGAGAGCCTTTTGGTCTCAAAGGACAGATCCCCTAACCAAATTGATTCCAGTGACTCGAACCCTGATCCAGGCCCTTCAGTGGTGGCAGGATCAGAACAATCTGAGTCAGGGGGTTCCCTTCACTTCCAGTCTCATTCCTTGACCCTTACTACAGATGCATCCCTCTTGGGGTGGGGAGCTCACATGGGTGACCTTTCCACCCAAGGGCTGTGGTCCCCTCAGGAATCTCTGCTCCACATGAATT
This sequence comes from Neoceratodus forsteri, assembly GCA_016271365.2. NCBI lineage: Eukaryota > Metazoa > Chordata > Ceratodontiformes > Ceratodontidae > Neoceratodus > Neoceratodus forsteri. The sequence continues at coordinate 1,175,636,896 of CM057456.1, read as the reverse complement.
TGCTGGAGCTCAGAGCAGTTTTTCTAGCACTCCAGGTTTTTTCCACATCTATCCAGAACAAGGTGGTTCAGGTCAGAACAGACAATACCACTACAATGTGGTACATCAGCAAGCAAGGGTGCACTCGGTCTACAGCCTTGTGCACCGAAGCAATGAAGTTGTGGTCTCTGGCTTATTCTCTGAACGCCTCCCTTACGGCAGTTCACCTCCCAGGCAAGGACAATGTCCTAGCGGATGCTCTCAGCAGGATTTCCCAGGGCCATCATGAATGGGCACTGGATCCCCTAGTACTGGAGGTAATATTTACCAGATGGGGCACTCCGCAAATAGATCTCTTTGCAGCCCCAGACAATCACCAACTTCCCTTTTTGCTGCAGGCCCCAGTGTTGGGCTCAGTCCCTCTGGATGCCTTCCTCCTCAGTTGGGAAGGGAAGTTTCTCTATGCTTTCCCCTTCCCCTTCTTTTCAAAGTGCTAGTCAGAATCAGATCTCAATCCTGCAAGATGATCCTGATTGCTCCAGATTGGGCCAGGCAGCCCTGGTACCCACTCCTCATGTCCTTAGCAGTCCACCCTCCCCTATGTCTTCTCAGGAATCACAACCTGTTAACCTGTGCCCAGGGGAGAGTTTGGTATCCGAACCTCAAATCTCTCAATCTCAAGGCTTGGCTCTTGAAGAGTTAGAGTTTGCTGACCTACACCTTTCTCAAGGTGTATTGGATATCTTGAAGGCCTCTAGGAAGCCTTCTACCAGGGCTACCTATAATTCACAATGGTAGAGATTTTCCGTATGGTGTGCTGGTAAACATATTTCCCCAGAATCTGCTGGTGTGCCCACGATCCTGGATTATTTGGTGCATTTGAATTCCTTGGGGCTGAGACCAGCTACCCTAAAAGTGCACTTGGCAGCTGTGTTCGTCTTCTTGTCAGCAGGTAAGCCCTCTTCTTTATCAGCTCACCCTGTGTTCTCCAAGTTTTTTAAAGGGTTGCTTCACACCAACCCCCCGTTCGGGGACCCTGCCCCTGCTTGGGATCTTAATATTTGCATCGCTCAGCTTATGCAACCCCCTTTGAGCCACTGTCTTCAGCAGAGCTTAAGTACTTGACTTGGAAAACTGTGTTTCTGGTAGCCATCACCTCTGCCAGGCGCATAAGTGAGCTACAAGCCTCGTCAGTGGAGCCTGATTTTATCTCCTTTCATAGAGATAAGGTGGTCCTCAGGACTAACAGGAAGTTTTTGCCTAAGGTGGTTTCAGACTTTCACCTTAATCAATTCATGTCTCTTCCTGTGTACTTCACTGACCATTCCTCCTCTGGTGAGAGGAGATTGCACAGTTTAGATGTCAAAAGAGCCCTTAGTTACTATATAGAATGTACCAAGGGTCACAGGTTCGAATCCTTCCAATTGTTCCTCAGTTATGGTGAGGTTGGTAAAGGGAAACCTGCCACTAAAAGATCCATTACCAGGTGGATTGTCTCTTGTATCCAATTCTGTTACGAAAAACTGGGTAAGGTTCCTCCCTCAAGCCTGAGGGCTCACTCTACCAGAGGAACAACTGCATCTCTGGCTGCTGCCAGGGACATTGCTATCCTAGAGATATGTCAAGCAGCTACCTGGAAAACAGTTCACACTTGTACTAAGCATTACTCCTTGGATATCCAGGCTAGGAGTGATGCTCGATTTGGCACAGCTGTGCTTCAGAGCCTATTTCCCAAGTAGGTTCTGTTCCTCCTCCATGGGGGTACTGCTGTGTAGTCTGCATATGTCATAATGTAGCAAGACTTCATGTTGTTTGAAGAAAAAATTACTCACCTTAGTAATGTTGTTTCTTCTAATGGAGTCTTGCTATATTATGACCTCCCCAACCTGCCCCTCTCAGAACCTCTGTTTTGGGATGTGGGTGGGCAGTGCAATGTTGGCACTTCTTTGATGCCCACTTTATTTCACCCTTGCTTAGGTGTTATGCTTAAGTTTCTTCTTGAATCCCGACTGAGTCTTTGTTTTGGGATCAAGATCGAAAAGGTGTTTTTGTAGTTAGTAGCTGAGTGGCTAGTGTAGGTTTACAGCTTCCACACAGAACCTTAGTGAGTTTTTGCTCAGAAGATCTGACAGTTTAAGTTTGAGCTTCAACAGACAGAGTGTTCAACCGAGTTCGCGCTCAAGATTCCATGCCCTGCATGGAAGTTAACTCTTTCACCTCCGGAGCAGTTCTAACCTGGGGTTATACTGCATATGTCATAATATAGCAAGACTCCATTAGAAGAAACAACATTACTAAGGTGAGTAATTTTTTCTTATTTTCCATCATATAACATCATGGTAACAACAATACAAGAATACAATAAGATGAAGCCAAACAAAATCTATCCAGTGCTCTAGCCATGTCCATTATTAAGTGGTCCAACATAAACCCATTCTCCTCTCTAACACCCCCCCCCCATCTCTTCTGTACTCCAACTACCCCCACCCCCCCAGAACTCCACTCTGCACAGCGGGGGAAAAGACTACATATGGAAAGTAAACCGTAGGGAGGAAAAAGGAAGGGGGTAAGCCTCTAAGAAGATTTAGTACAAAATAAAGGTGGAGACTGCCTAATTCCCATACACCCCAGAAGTGTAATGGGATATTATGAAAATCTATCATGATTTCCATAGGGAAAGTAAGGTCATAAGGGGCTTCCAGGTAGTCCGCTAATATTGCACTCTCTGTCTTACAGTGGTGATGTGTTTTTCTACTTGAATGGCAAGGAGGGCCTCACGATACCACTCCAACTTTGTAGGAAAAGTGTCCTCCTTCCAGTGCCTCAATATTGTTAATTTAGCTATGGCCACAATTAGTGTTATATGGGCCTGGCGTACCACGGGGGTTCCCAGCGGAAATATCGCCAGGATACAGGATTCGGGAGTGAATAAGGTATCCAAACCTAAAACGGGATCCAACACTTGTTGGATAGATTTCCAGAAGGTCTATGTACGGGGGCATTCCCATAACATATGATAAAGGGAGCCCTGGGTTAGCTTGCATCTGAAACAGTCAGGGGAGACTGCAAGACCTGCGTTATATCGTTTTAGTGGCGTAAAGTACATATCATGCATAATTTGAAATTGCACAAGACTCAATCTGTCTTGTTTGATATGTTTATAATTCATGCACCATATTTTCCTCCAAAACTCTACCTCAGTCAGCAAAGAAAGCTCATGCACCCAGTAGTAACAGACTCCAGTTGGAAGATTGTGATCCAAAACCTGGAGTTGCTTATATATCCTTGAGACTGCGTGGGCAGTTTCAGTACTCTGAAGAATTTGTTGCAGCCCCTGAGTTGATTGATCAGACCAACTTTCCTTATTATTGAACGCTGCTAATGCATTTTTCGCTTGCAGATACTTAAAAAAGTCTCTGGAACTTAAGTGGAAACGCGTCTGCCAAGTTTGAAAGGAGGCCACCACATTATTTTGCAAAAGATTAGCCAATGTACAGTGTTTGAGCTGTGGAAGAAAAGAAGGTGGGATGGGGCGCCTGTCAATTAAAACCTGTGGATGACAAACCAGAGGTTGGTCAGGGGACACATGCCAATTTATCGAATAATACTGCAGAACTTGATGCAGTACCTTAAGTGACCAGGCTATGGGAGTGGACCTAAGTGACTTGTCAAGCTTGGAAAATTTAACATACATAAGAGCGGCCAGGGAACTATTAACACTCTGCGCTGCCTTACTTTCAATATTTAACCATACCAGGGAATACCTGCCACTATCCATCAATGAGTCTGCTTTGCACCACAGAGCTATTTTACTGAGGTGTTGTGCCCCATAATAAGTGAACAGAGAAGGGAGAGCTAGTCCTCCCTGCAACTTAGGAACAGTTAATTTGTGAAACGCTCGCCTGGGAGGTTTATTCTTCCAGAGAAAGTTGCTAAACATTCTCTGTAGTTTCATAAACCATTTCCTGGGAATATAAAGACCCATCATCCCTTGTGGATATAAAAGCCTTGGCAGAACATTCATTTTTAAAATATTGCTATGTCCCCACAACGTCATTGGGAGCACACTCCACCTATTCAGGTCTGCTTGCAGAATTTGTACTAGTGCAGCCAAATTATCCTTAAACATAGAGGGGATCCCTGGGGAAGTCTTTATCCCAAATAGGTAAGGGTTTGATACTCCCAGGGAGGGCCCAATTCAATTATACTGGTTTTAATGACCCTACAACTTAATGGAAACACCTTGGTTTTAGATAAATTAAGCTTGTAAGCTGAGACTTTAGAGAATCTGTGGATTTCCTCAAAAAAAGCCGGCAAAGAGGTTTCTGGTTCCTCCAAATGTAGTAGAATATCATCTGCATATGCCGATAAAACAAATCTCTCACCATATAATTGAATTCCTTTTAATGCTGTAGTTGATACTAGCGTCCGAATTAGTGGCTCCAAATAGCAGTTAAACAAGAGAGGGGATAAGGGACATCCCTGTCGAGTACCCTTCTCAAGCGGAAAAGCTTGGGATAGGTGTCCGTTACACCACACCCACGCTGTTGGGGCAGTATATAGGATTTTAACCCAGGTGAGAAAGGAGGTGGGCATACCAAACTGTTTAAGAGTGGCAAACAGAAAGCACCAGGAGACCCTGTCGAACGCCTTTTCAGCGTCAAGAGAAACAAGTACCGATGGGATCCCTGACTCTTTGGACCTCTCCATCAGTTGCATGAGTTTACGCATGTGATCTCCAGCTAAGCGCCCTGCCATAAATCCCACTTGGTCATTACCAATAATACGCCCTAACATAGGGTCTAGACGGTTGACAAGGATTTTTGCCAATATTTTAACATCCGAATTTAGTAACGAGATCAGTCTATAGCTCTCAGGGCACAATGGGTCTTTATTTGGTTTAGGAATAAATGTAATTATTGCCTCTAGGAAGCTAGGATCTTTAACCCTTGATGAAACCACAAATTATACACGTCTCTTAGCAACTGGGAAAGTTTCGAGAGACAGGTCTTGTGCAAATTATTGGACAGACCATCTGGGCCGGGCGCTTTGTCCTGGGGAAGCTGGGCAATGGCGGTTTTTACCTCCGTTAGTGTGACTAAAGCACCAAGCTGGTCTGCCATTGCTAGCGATAAAGAGGGAAGACTGGCTAATTGGAGATAGTCAGTGATTTCTTTATCGGCTACTTGCAGGGGGTCATCGGCTGAGTAGAGATCTTTATAGAAATTCCCAAATACTGATGCTATCTCTTGGGGTTGGGAAATGATACTGCCATCCTGTGGGGATCTCAAACTCAAGATAAATTTAGCCATTTCAATTTGCCTTAACCTAAGTGCAAGAAGCTTCCCTGCTCGTTCCCCTGACTCCAGATATCTCAATTTAGTATTATGAATGGCCATTCCTGCCTTCTGCGCCACCATAGCATAATAAGATGCTTGAAGACGATGTAACCTGGCCCATTCTTCTGGTGGTGATGTCTTACTAATATTATGTTCCAACTGCTGTATTCCTTCTAATATGGAGTCAAGCTTCAGTCTATTTTTCCGAACTCGTGTAGATGCTATTTGTATAAAATTACCCCTGATGGCACATTTGAGGGCAGCCCACACTACATCGATCCTCTCCACCAACCCCAGATTCGCATCCAGAAACTCCTTAATAAAGACCTGTGTGGAAGTTAGGGTTTCGGAATGCTTGAGCAATTGCGTGTTAAGGCGCCTAAGGGGGCACCTCCTTGTCCTATATCCTAAAATAAAGGATATACCAACTGGGGAGTGGTCAGAAAGTACCCTAGGATAAATGGATGCGTCAATAATACTAGGCAGGGAAAAGGAACTTACCAACCAATAATCTATTCTAGAAAAGGCGCCATGCGGCGGGGAGTAATACGTGAATTGTTTTTCATCTTGATTCAGAATTCACCATACATCCATTACCCCTGCTCCCGCCAGGAGATCTCTAAAAGCACGCTGTGCTGGTGAGACCCCACAGTTTCTATTGTCTGAGCGGTCAATGTCCGCTCTCAGAACCAGAGTCCAGTCTTCACCCAGAAAAGTCAGGATAGGTGGGTTAGATACCACCCTTGTTAACAACTGGGTGAAAAAAGAGGGCGAATCTATGTTCGGTCCATAGATTGAATGTATTAGCACTGGGGCTAATGCCAACGTACCCTATATAATGCTGTAACACCCCTCTGGATCACACCATTCTTGGGACTTACTAAATGGCACTTGTTTGGCTATCAGGATAATAGTACCGGCCCGCTTGGTGGACTTGCCAGAGCCGTTCACTTGACCCACCCAACCTCGTTTGAAGAGTGAAATATCATCTCTGGCCATGAGCGTCTCTTGCAAGCAAGCAATTTACGCTCCTAAATGGGCAAGGTGCTTGATAATCATACCCCTCTTTTGTTTACTCTGAGAACCTTCTGTATTCCAGCTCACGAATTAGTAAGCCCCCATTATCTTCGACTAAACAATGGGTAAACTGAGGAAGTCCAAAATTTAAATGATTTACTACAAAATACCTCCATGCTATTCTTAGTGTGCAGAGTTTCCTTAATTCCCCACCCCTTACCATTTGTATGTTACCATGATAATGAAGACATTGCCATCCCTTCAAAAGAGAATAACAAATACCCCACCCCCACAAATGAACATAGTGGTAAACTACCCCGGCTCTAACAAAGCTGACCTCCTATTACACAATGCAGCACGCGATTATAAAGTCTCGCTACCCAACCCCAATTAACTCCCTTCCTCCCTCCCCTGACCCACAATACATAACTCTCTAACAGTTCACCTCATGCCCTTCAAAGAACCTTTAATAAATGCTTCCCTTCATCAGACGTAGAGCATCAGGCTGTTAAATAGAAGAAGTACATAACGTTAAGAAAAGGAACAACAACAAGCAACACAAGCTCCAGCTATGTGGAAAAGGATTCCGAACTTCAAAACACTAGTGTCCAATCAATTTTAACGTCTTTAATTATTATAATAGGGGCAAATGAGTTCTCAAGCCATCCGGCCTTGTCCCCTCCACATTCCAGGGATTACTTTCACTCAACTAATCCAGAATGTCGTTCTTTTGCTTGAGTGAATCAAACGCTACCCACTTATCTTTAGACTTAACTTGCAGAGTTGCGGGATACTTCATCCGAAAGGGTACTCCAGCAGCAATCAAGCGAGATACCAGAGGATGAAAGCCCTGCCTTTTAAGCCACACTGAATGGGGTAGGTCTTAGGACACTCTTAGTTTACTCCCCTCCCATTGAATTTCTTGCGCTTCCTTGACTTTATTCATGATGTGTGCCTTATCCAAATAGTTCAGTAATTTAAAGACCAACGGCCTAGGTTGTGCTCCTGGTAACGGGGGGCGGGGGGACGCAGGGTGTGGTGTGCTCTCTCAACTATATGGACACCATTATTCGGGGAGGGACCCGCTATTTTTTTCACAGAATTTTTTCACAAACAGCACAGGGTTGGCGCCTTCCTGTTTCTCTGGAAGACCGAAGATAATTCAATTATTGCGCCGACTACGCCCTTCGAGATCCTCCAGCTTGTCTTCCACTTTCTGTAGCTTCTGTCTTAACATGGAGGACTCCAGTTCAGACTTGTCCCTCCACTTCTGTACTGACACCAAAAGTGCATCCACATCCCCGACTCGAGTGGTGAGTGAGTCAAGGTTAGCCCTGATTTGCTGCATATCGCTAGAAATTACCGCAGTGGACTCCTTCAAAGGCAGCATTATCTCCATAAACTTGTCTTCTGACAATGCCGTAAGAACTGCGGTGGATAGTGCAGCTGTGGCAGCCTGCGCTTTAGGCCTCTTTGCGGCCTTATCTTTCTCGGGGGGGGGAGGTGGAGGCGTATGCCGTGGAGGAGCTCTCCGCATCTCTGCATCCATTTATATCCTCTTCCTATCACCTTCAGAGAGCTTCTTCTTCACAATATTTTCAAGATCGCTAGCTGGAACTTGCGATAAAAAGACGAAATTGTAGGTTCTATCAGGGAGCGAGGAGAGGATGCGACCTACAGTTAAGCAGCCATCACGTGACCATCACCATCTCTCTTCCTTCTTTATTCACTCCTTTCACAAGAAGTTATCTGTGCTGACTACACTCTTCATATCACACTTTGTCAATTTAAGTGATCCTGCCTCTCTCTTCATATACATAGTTGCCCTTTTTTATCTCTTGAGCCATCCTCTATTTTATCATTATGTCCCTCACTATTCCAATAACTGTTTCCTTTCCTTAGTAACAATACCATGAAGTATTTACTTTTATATACTTGAAATGTGAAGGGACTTAATTCCCCCTGTAAGCGAAAGCAAATACTCTCTTATCTTAAAAAACATAAACCTAATATTGCTTTCTTTCAGGAAACTAAATTGCTAGTAGAGGATGTAACTAGACTTGAGAAGGATTGGGTTGGTCAAATCTATGATTCATCCTTTACCTCAAAAAAAAAAGGTGTTGCTATACTTATCCACAACAACCTTAAATGGTCTCTTATAAACTCAATTTCTGATGCAGAAGGCAGATGGGTAATTGTAAACTAAATATCCCTTCCGGGCCCCTTATGCTTGTTAATGTCTATGCACCCAATGCTGACTCCCCAAAGTTCTTTCATAATCTAGCACAACAGATATTATCTAACAATGCAGACAATACCCCAGTAATCTTAGGGGGGGGGATCTCAATCTGGCCTTAGAACCTAGTATGGATGGAAGTAACATCTCCATAGATACCCACCCTAGAAGTATTAAAGCCATCTCATTATTAGTGAAAGATTTTGGCCTTTCTGATATCTGGCGGCTCTTTCACCCTCATGACCGAGGTTTCACTTTTTATTCTTCATTACATAAGACCTTTAGTAAAATCGACTACTGGCTGACATCTCAAATCATAATTGAAAAAACATTAACTCATCTATCTTGCCTATTGTTATCTCGGACCATTCCCCAGATAAACTACACCTCCTATGGGGTCCCCCACAACCAAAATCTTCTTTTTGGCGTCTCGAGCCTCTCCTTCTTAAAGAGCCTGACTTCATACCTGTGGTTAAATCTCAGATTAAAGAATTCCTTTCTCATAATAGTCCATCTGATACTTCTATGAGCACTGTGTGGGAAGCACTTAAGGCCACTGTCCGTGGGAAAAATAATCACCTACACTGCCCACAGGAAAACATTAAGAGAACAACAACTTGCAGATCTTGAAAAATCCCTTAAATCTAAAGAAGCTCAGTATTTCATTTCCAATTTGCATAATCCTACCTCCAAACTTCATCTCGAAATTCTCCAAACAAGAATTAAAATAAATGAATTGATTTCCCCTAAGACTGAACTGGCTCTGTTTAAACTGAAACACAGATATTGGGACCAGGGAGATAAAAATGGGAAGCTTCTTTCTTACCACCTTAAAGCTCAGCAGATGGAACGACACATTTCAAGTCTTAAAGACCATCAAGGTACAATACTCACAGATAGCCTTTCTATGAACCACATTATCAAATTTTTCTATCAGTCATTATATTCCAATCTAAACCCTTCCCCTACCTTACACATACAGCAGTTTCTAAATAATCTACATTTGCCTCATCTTTCCACCCCTGAAGCGAACTCTTTAGATGAACCTTTTTCCCTGGAAGAAATTCAGCAAGCTTTATCTTCCCTGAAGTCTGATAAATCCTCCCGGGGGAGACGGTTTTCCAGTAGACTTTTATAAAGTACTTTCTGACATTCTCTGCCCGATCCTTTTTAGACTTTTTCAAGAAGCCACTGATGAAGGTAAACTCCCCCCAACTTGCACTGAGGCAATTATAACTTTAATCCCAAAGAAAGATAAAGACCCCTTACTACCTGCAAGCTACAGGCCAATTTCTTTATTAAACACTGATGGAAAGATATTTGCTAAACTACTATCATCTCATCTTGTACTTTTGATTCCCAAGTTATCTCATTGCTCACAAGCTGGGTTTATTAAGAACAGATCTGGTGCAGACCATCTACGTTCTCTATTTAATTTGATCCACAAGGTTAAATCTCTTTATCCTGCTACGGCCATAGCTATCGATTTTGAAAAGGCCTTTGACTCCCTAAACTGGAATTACCTTTTTCAAGTTCTAACCTGTTTTGATTTCTCCCATACATTTTGTTCCTGGATTAAATCATTATATACTTCACCAACTGCAAAAGTCCTTACCAACTCTGTTATTTCCTCTTCCTTCCAGCTGGAGAGAGGAACCAGACAGGGAATGTCCTTTGTCACCATCTCTGTTCATATTAGCTATGGAACCCCTAACTGCCAGTTTACACCAATCTGCTGACATTAAGGGCATACCTGTTGGCAGTTCTAGATATATTTCTCTTTCTTATCAGGATAATCTTTTAATTTTATTAGAAAATTGAAATGAGGCTGGTCCCCTGTTAGTCAAGTTACTTAACAATTTCACTAGTATTTCAGGTCTTGCTTTGAATTACAGAAAATCAGAAGTCCTACCTCTCAATGACCTCTGTAAGCGTTTTATGAACCTACTTCTTGGTTTTCATTGGTCACGTCAAGGTGTATCCTATCTAGGAATCAAAATAACCTGAAACTTGGAAAAAACTTGGGAAGCTAACTTTAATCCCTTAATTGATAATATTCTTACCATTTTGGGCAGATGGAAACTTCTCATTCTCTCTTTTATGGGGAAATTAGCCACAATCAAGATGTCCCTTTCTCCTAAGATTCTTTATCTATTTGCCAATATCCCCCTAACTTTGCCTGTTAGTCTTCTAGCTAAAATTGGTAAATTGATAGGTAACTTTATATGGGAGGGTAAACCTCCAAGGTTTAGTCATATTAAACATCATACTCATTGGAAAAAGGGAGGCTTTGTACTCCCCTGATTCTCTGCTTTCTTTTGGGCTGCCCAAACCATTAAATGGTTCCACAAACCAGCCTCTTTTACCCCACGATGGGTTACAATGGAATCTGCATCCTGCCCTGGTGGAGTTCCCACTTCCTTTAGCGTTAATCCTCTTCCCTCTAAAGTTGCATCCCACTATCTCATCTTCTGTGTTTTACTGGAAACTAATTCATAAATTCCTAAAATCTAGTCCAACACCTTGGTTCTATAACCCTCTTTGGGGTAAGCCACTATTCGCTCTAGAGAATCAAGCAATTTTCTGCCGATCCTGGAGAAACAAAGGTATTTTTTTCTTGGGGGATATTCTAGACCAGAATTCCTTAACTCTTAAAACCTTTTCAGACCTTCAGAATATCTGGAACCTTCCCAGGCAAGACTTTTGGAAGTATCTTCAGATTCAAAATGCTTTTCACTCCTTCTTCTTTCATACTCAGACTTACACTACAGGATCATTACATTTCATACTGGATTAACCTATCAGCAAAATGGAATAGTTCCATTTACAGAGATATTATAGATAGTTTATCTGATCAAACTATATCTGCTAAAAATAAATGGAGCACCCTTCTCAACTATAATATTAGCAATTCACAATGACATAACTGCTGGTATCTTTCTCATAACACCTTCATAGATGCACGTAGCTCCTTAATACAACGTTGGTCCACGCTTTTGTGTCCTTGCGCTTGGACTACTGCAATGTCCTTTACTTTGGGCTTTCTGGGGTTGAAATCCTTCGCCTTCGGCTGATGCGGAATGCTGCAGCCCAGGTGTTGACTGGGACAAGAAGATCCAGTCATATTACACTGGTGCTGCACGAACTGCACTGGCATTCTATCCGGTGGCGGATCACCTTTAAAGTCGTTTATTGACTTTCAAAGCCCCTCATGATCAGAGATCTATTCTATGAAAGAACTTCTGAATTGCCTTACTGCCCCGGCCCGATCGCTCCAGCAGCCTTGAAGTTTGTTAGAATTCAAAGTGAATTTAAAATCTTGAGTAGTAGAGCATTTTCTTATACACGCACCCACTCTTTGGAATTCTCTACCACGCCGGTTAAGGGAGTGCACCTCCGTGGAGATATTTAAGAAAGATTTAAAAACCTACTTATGGGATTTAGCTTATCTTGACGATTAGTGGAAATTCTTTATAATTACCTGTTATTATTTGGATGATTGTATGGCTTGTTCTAATTAAATGTTGTTTTAATGTATGTTTATATGTCTTAAATTGATATTGTATATTGTGTTTGATGTAAAGTGCCTTGATATTCTTGAAAGGCGCTTTAAAAATAAAGTTATTATCATTATTATTATAAAATTCTATATTCTTGGTAGAGAACCTCTCTGTGCTACATCATATGGGATTATCAAAGCAATAATAGATGCTGGTGTTGCAACATGCCTAACGGTGACATTCTCTACATTCTAAGGTCATGTACCACTATTAATAAGCTCTGGCATAAGGTTCATTTATTTGCCTCTAGAGTTATCAGACAACAAATTCCTCTAGACCTAAAACTCTTTTTGTTAAATATATTTGTTTTCAACAATGCTACTCTCTCACATGCACATTTCAGATGGCTTAATATACTTTTCCTCCTTGTTAAATGTTTGATTCTCATGAATTGGTGATCTACCCATGTTCCATCCTTTTCAGATATTCTTCAAAACCTATCTCAGTATGCGTCATTAGATCGACTGTCCCACCTTTCTCACGACCGACTCACTGTATATGATAGATGTTGGCAGGACTACTTCTCATACATTGATTCTTCTACAGTACCACTCCTAAACCTTAATATAAGACTATTTAGATTCCTTCCATTAGTAATCATGCACAGATATCTTCTATTCCTTAGCTTTCTTCTTTCTTTCCTACTTAGTTTTTTCTCTCTCTATTGTCTCTCTCCTCCTCTCTCTCTCTCTCTTTCCCTTTTCATATTATATCCTCCTATTATGGTATAGTAACTGTAATCTGTTCATATCGGCTTTTGCAAATATAATTAGGCTTGACCTTAGTTATTGATATTTATTTTATTTTATTTTTATTTTATTTAAACAGCAGTTTGGAAAACCTTTGAGCCATAGGCTCATTTACAAAATACCTTGTCACAGTAAGACAAACCAAAATACACAGTATAGCAGTACACACATAAGTATAACAGTAAATTAAGACATAGATACAAACAAGCTGGTACAGGTAGGATGGATGCAAACAATACCAGAGTTATGTCGTCCTTAGCAGCTTAGTAATAAGCTGTCATAAGTATTGAGGCTTTGACTAGCAGGTTACAGCATTGGGTGTTAATAAGGTGGTTACGTGAGGAAGTTTGAAGCCGATATAGTTGGAGCTGGAGATGGAGGGGCAGTGTGTTGACCAGGAGGGCCCTAAAGCTGAAGGCTCTTTGGCCGTGGAGGTCCTAGCTCTAGGGATAACAAGAGAGGTTTCCCAGAGGTCCCAGTATGAACTAGTGGGACAGAGCGGCGATGGTGGTGGTCAATCCTGGTGGGGAAAGCCCAAGGAGGTCTTTTGTAAGGGCACAGGTAAGATATTTGAGGCGCTCATCAAGATCAAGTACCAGCGCTTTAGCATACAGTGAGACAGGTGTGTGTCATCCTAGGTGCTCCAGTAATTAACCTGCAGGCCTTATTCAGAGTAGTGCGAATTTTATGGAGTGCGGTCTGATCAGCAGCACCATACACCGGCAGTCCATAGTCCACTAGGGACAGGATAGAGGGGGTGACTGTGAGTCGAAGAGCCTCCGGGGGGAGGCAGTGTTTATACCGATGTAAGATGCCCAATCGGATATTAGTGGCAGTGGCTAGGGCAGCGATGTGTCCATGGAAGGAGAGGGAGGGGTCAAAATGGATCCCTATGTATTTATAGGAGCAAACTTGTTCGAGTGGGAATGAGGACCCAGAGTGAATGAGGAGTTTGAAGTTGCAGGACTTGTTTTGGGGATGAGTGAAGAACATGGTTTTTGTTTTTTTAAGATTTATCACCAATCTATGTTCCTTGAACCAGCCCTCGGCTTCAGTGAAGGACTTCTGCACGAGTCCTGGAGGGCAGTAAGGTTACGATTTGAGGCAAAGATGACTGCATCATCAGTGTACAATAGAATGTTCCCGAGCAAGAGCGTGGAAGGGTGTTAAGGTAAAGGGAGAATAGTAAGGGCCCAGAATGGAGCCCTGGGAACCCAGAAAAGATGGGACAGATGTCTGAGTAGGTCCCATTAATTTTTACACTGTGGTAGTCAGACAGATAACTGGTGCACCAGGAGATAGGCCCACAGCAAAACCAGAGACTAAGGGCATCAAGAAGGAGGGATGGGAGACAGTGTGAAAGCTTTTGAGAGGTCAATGAAGACAGCACCAGCCAGAGAACCAGTGTCTAAGGAGGAGTGGAGAAAGTTGGAGAACTCTAGGAGGGCTGTGTTGGTACTGCAGCCCGCTCGGAAGCCATGCTGCTCAGGACAAAGGATATTGTAGGTGGAGAGGTGGTCAGAGATTTGAGAGGCCACCACTTTTTCCAAGGCCTTGGAGAGAGGAGAGAGAATGGAGATCGGTCGATAGTTTCCAGCCACAGTCCTATCACCACCTTTAAAGATAGGGGTGACAGTGGCGACTTTCCAGGCAGTTGGAACCTTCCCCAGGCAAAGAGAGTGGTTGATGAGGCATGTGATCGGGTAAGGACCGTGTCTAAGACCAGCCGTAGGATACGGATCAGGGGTGTCACTGCCTGTACTATTACTCTTGAGGGCAGTGACAAGCGGCCTAAGTTCTTGGGCAGAAACACGGCGGAGGAGAAAATATAGGTGAGAAAGATTTTACGGCAGGTGCTGGGGAGGAGGGTCAAAAATTTGTAGGGAGGATAGGGCTAAGGTCAGTGAATGAGGTGTTGAGGTGGTTGGCTATGAGGGCTGGGTCTGAAGAGATCACACCATTAATGTTGATCTGGGTGGGTGGGGGTGTGCACTCCCATTTAACTGTTTAATGTTATCCCAGAAGGTTCTGGGATTCCCCATGAGGCAGTGAGTGAGGACCGATGGTGCTCAGACTTGGCCTTTCTGATGGCCAGTGCACTTGTTTGAGCGACAGCATATAACCGCCTGTCATTGGGCGGCCAGTCTCAATGGAGCGGTGCCATAGGTTGTCCCTATGTTTGAGCTGGTGGATCAAAGTTGGGGTAACCCAGGGGCATTCTTCCTTTTAGAGCGGCGGTCAACACTGGGGCAAAGATATCACAGGCATTATTAAAAGTTTGGGTAAAGAAGGAGAGCTGTGTCAATGTCAGAAGTTGCCTGTATGGAGACCAGTCAATTTGGGACAGAAGTTCCTTAAGTTTTATCAGTCCACCAGGTATTAGGCCGCGGCATGTGGACTGTGCTATGGGTTTGGGGACTGAGGTTGACCAGTGGAATAGAATGGGGAGTGATCACTGAGAGGTCTGGGAGGACTTGTACATTGGGGATCTGATTAGAGCGGTTGGTGAGTACCACATCAAGCAGGGTACTGGAGCCTCTCTTGGGGTTAGTCCTGGTAGGGTGGGTAACTAGTTGTGTTAGGTCTATTGCAGAAAAGGAGTCTCGGTAGAGGAGGAGGAGGGCTGAGCCAGTTGACATTTAAGTCACCCACCAGAATTTGATCAGCGGAAGGAGGTAGGTGGGTATTCTGTAAGAGAGGCAATGGCCTGCGTTTGGTCCCTGAGGGCACGTGCAGTAGTCAGATAAAGGGTTCTAAAGGGTCAGGGGTTAGTTTCAGCGTGGCGCCTGGGCCTTGAGTCAAGGATGGGGTGGGCAGGGCTGAAATGGGAGAGATTCCTTGACATAAATAGGCGCAGCCCGCCGCCCGTCTCCCAACACGGTCGGACCGGAAAAGGGTGAAACCAGGAAGGGAGACTAGGGAGTCAGGGAGGATTCGACAGCCAAGTCTCAGCCAGGTGATGACATCAGGGTTAATTGATGTGACCAGGCATTGTAGTGAGTCAAACTTTTTAGGAGGCTACAGATATTCATGGAGACCATGCATAGGCCTGTGTGCGAGTGGGGAGCTCCTGGGAACCGGGCCAGGGTTTGGATGAATGTTCCCTGACAGGAGTAGTAGCATGACTAACACCCTGGCTGGGAGATGGTGAGAGGTTTTCCTACGATTGACATGAGAGGGGAGAGGGAGGCTAAGGGAGCAGGGGGTGGGCAGGGAGGTACAGGAGGGGAAAGCAAGAATAATAAGACACCCAGATGTGCCTGAGGTGAAGAGAAAGCTAGGGGGAGGGCAGGGAGGACGGGGACACACAGAGGTCCCAAGGGGCAGGAGAGGAGGTTCAGGAGCAAGGGGAGGGAGGGGTGCCAGGGCACAGTGTGGACTAGCAGATGGGTAAGTGGGTAAGTGCACTGCTAGTGGGGATAGGCACAGGCAGAGCGTGAGGCAGGCCAATACATTGTGGTGAGCAAGATCCCAGGAAGTAGTGCTGTACAGGTAGGAGTAGGAAGTAGTGAGGAGCATAGGTCCCTCTGGTGGCCAACAGGTATAACCTGCAAATGGGAAAGTGGGGAGATAGGTTCTGGGCAACAGGACGTGATATCACCGGATGTGATGTCACGGGGTGGATCCTTAAATTGACAGCCGTCGGGCTAGCACCCCTCTGCAGGCGTCCAGACGAAGAGAAGAGGCTCTCTTTACCTCGAAAGTTATCAGGCTGGAGATTTGGCTTCCTCAGCTACTCAGGTGAGCTGCTTGTTGCTTCAGTTGCTTGATTGTCCCGAGTGCCTAGCTTGGGGGAGCTGCCTATGTTGTGGAGAAAACAAAGCCTCTCATTACTATGCAGCGGGAGAATATGTTGTGACTTACACAAAGGAGCTCCACTGTAAGCAAACAGGGCTATTCCAAAATGAGGTCACACTAGGACCCAGCTAACCTAATGCCTTCAGTAACAAGCACAATTAGCTCAATACCACCATATTAAACAAGTCTGATCTATATTAGCTGCTTGGTATATCTGGCTTTAAGATGAAATCAGCAATTAGCTCCAAATACCACCATATTAAACAAGTCTGATCTATATTAGCTGCTTGGTATACCTGGCTTTAAGATGAAATCAGCAAGGCAACTCTAGAAAAGCCAGTGAGTCCCTAACTTTACACTTCTGCATTAGTTGCACAAAGAGAATCAAATAACAAGCCCACCCAGTGGTGAACAGGAACAAAGTTCATAAAATATAAGTGTTCATCAGGTAGCACCCCTCTGCAGGCGTCCAGACGAAGAGAAGAGGCTCTCTTGTACCTCGAAAGTTGTCAGGCTGGAGATTTGACTTCCTCAGCTACTCAGGTGAGCAGCTTGTTGCTTCAGTTGCTTGATTGTCCCGAGTGCCTAGCTTGGGGGCAGCTGCCTATGTTGTGGAGAAAACAAAGCCTCTCATTACTATGCAGCGGGAGAATATGTTGTGACTTACACAAAGGAGCTCTACTCTAAGCAAACAGGGCTATTCCAAAATGAGGTCACACTAGGACCCAGCTAACCTAATGCCTTCAGTAACCAGCACAATTAGCTCAGTACCACCATATTAAACAAGTCTGATCTATATTAGCTGCTTGGTATATCTGGCTTTAAGATGAAATCGGCAATTAGCTCCAAATACCACCATATTAAACAAGTCTGATCTATATTAGTTGCTTGGTATATCTGGCTTTAAGATGAAATCAGCAAGGCAACTCTAGAAAAACCAGTGAGTCCCTAGCTTTACACTTCAGCATTAGTTGCACAAAGAGAATCAAATAACAAGCCCACCCAGTGGTGAACAGGAACAAAGTTCATAAAATATAAGTGTTCATCAGGTAGCACCCCTCTGCAGGTGTCCAGACGAAGAGAAGAGGCTCTCTTTACCTCGAAAGTTATCAGGCTGGAGATTTGGCTTCCTCAGCTACTCAGGTGAGCAGCTTGTTGCTTCAGTTGCTTGATTGTCCCGAGTGCCTAGCTTGGGGGCTGCCTATGTTGTGGAGAAAACAAAGCCTTTCATTACTATGCAGCGGGAGAATATGTTGTGACTTACACAAAGGAGCTCCACTCTAAGCAAACAGGGCTATTCCAAAATGAGGTCACACTAGGACCCAGCTAACCTAATGCCTTCAGTAACAAGCACAATTAGCTCAATACCACCATATTAAACAAGTCTGATCTATATTAGCTGCTTGGTATATCTGGCTTTAAGATGAAATCAGCAAGGCAACTCTAGAAAAGCCAGTGAGTCCCTAGCTTTACACTTTAGCATTAGTAGCACAAAGAGAATTAAATAACAAGCCCACCCAGTGGTGAACAGGAACAAAGTTCATAAAATATAAGTGTTCATCAGGTAGCACCCCTCTGCAGGCGTCCAGACGAAGAGAAGAGGCTCTCTTTACCTCGAAAGTTATCAGGCTGGAGATTTGGCTTCCCTCAGCTACTCAGGTGAGCAGCTTGTTGCTTCAGTTGCTTGATTGTCCCGAGTGCCTAGCTTGGGGAGCTGCCTCGAAGTTATCAGGCTGGAGATTTGGCTTCTTTATTTGGAGATTTATCACCCTTCATCTATGATAAATATTTTCTTTTTCAACTAATACTTACATGCACTGTGTATTTTTTCTGTTTCAACTTCTCGTAATCCTTGTTTGCTCTCTTTTGGTTGTAACCTATATTTAGCCTAAATATTATGACTTCCTTTTTATTTGTATGTATACTACTTTATACATTCTGTTCTGTGCCTTATATGGAGGACACTTTATATTTCTATTGCTTGTATGTTTATCTGTTTGAACATTTTTCAATAAAAGATAAAGTAAAAAAAAGAAATCACTCTAGCTAACTCTAATAATTAACAATAAGTTCATAGAGCCTCTGCGGGGTGTCCCTTGGGATGTAAGAGACTCCTTTTGTGAGGTTTGAGTGGCCAGAACTGTTCCACTTTGCTTTGCTGTCCTTTTGCACAGACCTCATGCTTTGAGTCTCTTGTATCATAAGAGACACCAGTGGAGGCTCTGGTAACATATAGTATATGATATAAACATTTGAAGCAGATTCTGCAGTATGCTATTAAGTTAAACAGAGCTCTGGACCTGAGGGAAGGGAAGGCTGTGGGAGAGGAGGGGGCATAAACAGACAATATAAAAAACAAACAAAAAAAAACAGAGCTCTAAATAATTTAAATCTATCTAAATGACTGTATATTTGATTGAAAGAAGAAAGAACAAAAGAAAGAAAGAGAGAGAGAAAACAGCAGAATCATAAAGTCCATCTTGAAAACACCCACACAAACCCAAATAATGGACATGGAGTGGGCGGATATCTGACCCGATAAAATGGTATGCAGATCCGTTCCAGTTGGCTAGTTCTTCTTTAAGAAGTCAGATTAATTAGTTAAACTGAAGGCTGGCATTGCTCCGTAATCTCCCGACTGTTTTACGATAAGGCTATTTTCGGACCCCAAAAATAAACTGCAGCGTTTCAGTAATAGGAGAATCATGCACAAAGGCATCAACTTACACATTTTCAAAATGATAAAAAAAAAAAAAAAAAAACAGGCAAGCCAAGCATGCATGAAAGGTAGCTAAAAATCAAGGCATAGACTGCCAAGGATTTATAAATGTTTTCACTGATAGGGAGATGCAGAAAGGCAGAGAATACGCCAGAGTATGTGGAACTCGCTTGTTGTACATAAAGTAGGTCAGGCAGAATTAAAAGCAGCCGAATGACAGGTCACAGCTTGAGGATGGAGATCCAGTGGGCTCTGCAGTGAGGGGACAGAGTCAATGCCCGCTCTCCATGACAGCAGGCATGAAGACCTAGTTCAGGAACACACATGACCCGCGCATACCAGGGCATACAGTAGTAGCCACAGATATTGCCAGCTATTTCCAGATATTTTGCAAAATTTCTAAAGAGTTTCTTTCTGCTGCCCCTACTGTGGAAATGCAGATAGCAGGAGATGCAGTTTTTAAGTCTTTTGTAGAACTATAAACAAGAGGTCAGTTCTAGGTTACTGTGTTCTTTTTGCAGCATCTGCAAGGAATGACAGTGACAAGAATGATCTGTGAAAAGCAGGATGTCAACGAGGCAAAGACTTGTTACAAAAAGAGTAGCAATGCTTTTGCTAGAGAGACAAGGAGAGTGCGAGACTGAGAGGCTGAAACTTGGAATTAAGAAATACCCTCAGAAGAAGGACTTTGTTTTCTCTGTTTGTACTGCCATTGTAAATAGTTTTGCTGAATAATTTAAATTTTTAATTTTGCTGTCATTGAGAAAAATAAAATGCTATTTGTGGATTTTGAAACTACTACTGGTTTTCCTATGCTTCCTGACCTGTGCCTCGACACCACCCCATCACAGACAATGGGTCAGAAGAAAAAATTACTCACCTTAGTAATGTTGTTTCTTCTAATGGAGTCTTGCTATATTATGACATATGCAGTATAACCCCAGGTTAGAACTGCTCCGGAGGTGAAAGAGTTAACTTCCATGCAGGGCATGGAATCTTGAGCGCGAGCTCGGTTGAACACTCTGTCTGTTGAAGCTCAAACTTAAACTGTCAGATCTTTACGAGCAAAAACTCACTAAGGTTCTGTGTAGAAGCCGTAAACCTACACTAGCCACTGGCTACTAACTACAAAAACACCTTTTCGATCTTGATCATGAAAACAAAGACTCAAGAAGAAACTTAAGCATAACACCTAAGCACCATAGAAGGGTGAAATGAAGTGGGCATCAAAGAAGTGCCAACATTGCACTGCCCACCCACATCCCAAAAACAGAGGTTCTGCGAGGGGCAGGCTGGGGGGGGAGGGTCATAATATAGCAAGACTCCATTAGAAGAAACAACATTACTAAGGTGAGTAATTTTTCTTCAAACAACATGAAGTCTTGCTATATTATATTTCATATACAGACTACACAGCAGTACCTCCATGGAGGAAGGACAGAACCTACTTGGGAAATAGGCTCTGAAACACGGCTGTGCCAAATCGAGCATCACTCCTAGCCTGGATATCCAAGGAGTAATGCTATGTAAAAGTGTGGATTGTTTTACAGGTAGCTGCTTGACATATCTCTAGGATAGGAATGTCCCTGGCAGCAGCCAGAGATGCAGCTGTACCTCTAGTAGAGTGAGCCCTCAGGCCTGAGGGAGGAACCTTACCCAGTTTTTCGTAACAGAATTGGATACAAGAGACAATCCACCTGGCAATGGATCTTTTAGTGGCAGGTTTCCCTTTACCAACCTCACCATAAGTGAGGAACAATTGGAGGGATTCGAACCTGTGTCCCTTGGTATGTTCTATATAGTAACTAAGGGCTCTTTTGACATCTAAACTGTGCAATCTCCTCTCACCAGAGGAGGAATGGTCAGTGAAGTACACAGGGAGAGACATGAATTGATTAAGGTGAAAGTCTGAATCCACCTTAGGCAAAAACTTCCTGTTAGTCCTGAGGACTACCTTATCTCTATGAAAGGATATGAAATCGGGCTCCACTGACAAGATTTGTAGCTCACTCATGTGCCTGGCAGAGGTGATGGCTACCAGAAACACAGTTTTCCAAGTCAAGTACTTCAGCTCTGCTGAAGACAATGGCTCAAAAGGGGGTTGCATAAGCTGAGCAATGCAAATATTAAGATCCCAAGCAGGGGCAGGATCCCTGATCGGGAGATTGGTGTGAAGCAACCCTTTAAAAAGCTTGAAGAACACAGGGTGAGCTGATAAAGAAGAGGGCTTACCTGCTGACAAGAAGACAGACACAGCTGCCAAGTGCACTTTTAGGGTAGCTGGTCTCAGCCCCAGGGAATTCAAATGCACCAAATAATCCAGGATCATGGGCACACCAGCAGATTCTGGGGAAATATGTTTACCAGCACACCATATGGAAAATCTTTTCCATTTTGAATTATAAGTAGCCCTGGTGGAAGGCTTCCTAGAGGCCTTCAAGATATCCAGTACACCTTGAGAAAGGTGTAGGTCAGCAAACTCTAACTCCTCAAGAGCCAAGACTTGAGATTGAGAGATTTGAGGTTCGGATACCAAACTCTCCCCTGGGCACAGATTAACAGGTTGTGATTCCTGGGAAGGCATAGGAGAAGGTGGACTGCTAAGGACATGAGGAGTGGGTACCAGGGCTGCCTGGCCCAGTCTGAAGCAATCAGGATCATCTTGCAGGATTGAGATCTGATTCTGACTAGCACTTTGAAAGGAAGAGGGAAGGGGGGAAAAGCATAGAGAAACTTCCCTTCCCAACTGAGAAGGAAGGCATCCAGAGGGACTGAGCCCAACACTGGGGGCCTGCAGCAAAAAAGGGGAAGTTGGTAATTGTCTGGGGCTGCAAAGAGATCTATTTTCGGAGTGCCCCATCTGGCAAATATTACCTCCAGTACCAGGGGATCCAGTGCCCATTCATGATGGCCCTGGGAAATCCTGTTGAGAACATCTGCTAGGACATTGTCCTTGCCTGGGAGGTGAACTGCCATAAGGGAGGCGTTCAGAGAGTAAGCCAGAGACCACAACTTCATTGCTTCGGTGCACGTGCCCCCTTGCTTGTTGATGTACCACATTGTAGTGGTATTGTCTGTTCTGACCTGAACTACCTTGTTCTGGACAGATGTGGAGAAAACCTGAAGTGCTAGAAAAACTGCTCTGAGCTCCAGCAAATTGATGTGGAGCAGGATTCCTGAGGGGACCACAGCCCTTGGGTGGAAAGGTCGCCCATGTGAGCTCCCACCCAGGAGGATGCATCTGTAGTAAGGGTCAAGGAATGAGACTGGGGTGAAGGAACCCCTGTCTCAGATTGTTCTGATCCTGCCACCACTGAAGGGCCTGGATCAGGGTTCGAGTCACTGGAATCAGTTTGGTTGGGGGATCCGTCCTTTGAGACCAAAAGGCTCTCAAATGGAACGAATGTCCCTCATCTGAAATCTCGCTCCCTGCACTACTGCTGTAAAGCAGCCATGTGCCCCAGGAGCTGTAGGAAATGCCTTGCTGGTCGAGACCTGCAGGGTGAAAGAGGAGGCCAGAGACACCAGGGTCCTTGCTCTCTCCAGAGGAAGGAAGGCTCTGGATTCTTTTGTGTTCAGTTCTAGCCTATGAAGGTGAGAAGCTGGACAGGCTCCAGAACTGACTTTGGAAGATTGAGAAGGAAACCTAGAGATGTAAGCAGCTGCTGGGTTACTTGCAAATGAAGTTTGACCTGTTCTGAAGACTGGCCTACAATGAGCCAGTCGTCCAGATAAGGGAAGATGGCAATCTTTTGCATTCTTAAATGAGCAACTGCTACTGCCAGGCATTTTGTGAACACCCTTGGAGCCGAGGAGAGGCTGAAGGGCATTGCTCTGAACTGGTAATGGCCTGAGGGCAGTTTGAATCTGAGGTACTTCAGATGGGAGCTTCTGATGAGAACATGGAAGTAGGCATCCTTGAGGTCAGGGAGGCTAGCCAGTCCCTGGCCTTAGAAGAGGTAAAATAATCCCCAGGGTCACCATTTTGAACTTTGGTTTTAAAGGTGCTTGTTTAGATACCTGAGATCCAGAATGGGCGCATTCTCCTGTCTTTTGGGGTAAGGAAGTACCTGAGTACAACCCTTTGCCCTGGTGTATGGGTAGAACCCTTTCCACAGCTCTGAGAGCCAGGAGGCTAGAAACTTCTGCTTCCAGGGCAAGTGCCTCTGATGGGTTTGCAGGTGGAAAAGATCTGGCTCTCATCTTCGGAAATTTTTTGAAGCTGAGAACCAGTCCCTGGCTTACTACCTCCAGGACCCACTTGTCTGATGTTAAAGACTTCCAGTCCTGGACAAAGTAAGCCAGCCTGCCCCCTACTGGTAGTGGAGAATCAGCCCTGGCTACCCCATCAGGGAGCCTGTTTTGCAGGGGCTTTGGGTTGAGGGGTAGAAGCAGGCTTACTAGAACCCCTTCTGCCACTGCCTCTAAAGAACCCCCTCTGGGCATAAGCAGAAGAGGAGGCCTGGGCTTGGTAAAATGGCCTATGAAAAGGCCTGCCCCTGCCCCTGACATGCTGCCTTTGAGGAGTGACTTGCCTTTCTTTGGCCTGTGCACTCCTATAGGTGGTCCTATACTCATCCATTTTCTTCATATAATTCTCTGTCTGCTCCCCAAACAGAGAATTTCCCACAACAGGAAAATCCATAGCCTTAGACTGGGTATCCTGTGACAGGGCAGTACATCTGAGCCAGGCCATTCTGTGAAGAGACACAGATGTAGCCACAACTCTAGATGAAACATCATTAGAGTCTACAGCAGCATGAAATTGCACCTTGGATGCCTCAATACCATCCGCAGCCACCTGCTCCAGCTCCCTGGCAAGCTGTTCAGGGGCCTGTTTTGCTAGGGCCAGGACAGTATCCCACCTGGATTTCTGGTACCTAGCTGCGTAAGCAATATAATTTGCCTGTCTGAGTCCCAAAGATGCTGCCATGTACTGCTTTTTTGCCATGGCATCCATCCTCCTGGAAACCTTTTCAGGAGGGTGAGAGGCTAGAGGATATTAGCCTTGTCGCAGGCTGCAGCCTGCACTACCCCCACATGGCTGCACTGCTGAGATAGAAACTCCGTGTCAGAGCCTGATAAAGCATACCTCTTGTCCATCCTCATTCTATCCTCCCTGTGGATAAAAGGAGTGTTCAGAATTTTTACTGTCTGTTTCCTAAAAGATTTATGCAAGGGAATAGACAGTCTCCTAGACTCTGGAATATCCATCATTTCCACAAAATCAGGCTCTTCTTGATCATCAACAGCTTCCTCAACAGGGAGTTGCAGAGTGTCAGCAACTTTCTTGTAAAACAAAAAATGAGAGGGGGACTCAGATAGCCTGGGAGGGGATACTTCTGAAGGTCTGTCTGGAGAGATGTCTGGTTCAATGGGCACATCTAGACTGTCAGAATCACACTCACTCTCCTCGTACCCCTCCTCCTCTTCCCCTGGTTCATAAAAATCTTCAAAATCATAATCTTGAACCAAGGGAACTGACCGAACCGGGCGCTTACCCAATGGTGCCGGTTCGGACGGGACTGGGGAAAGAGACTGGACAATCTGAATAGCTTTGGCTATTCCCTCAGCAGTTTATTT
Organism: Neoceratodus forsteri; assembly: GCA_016271365.2. NCBI lineage: Eukaryota > Metazoa > Chordata > Ceratodontiformes > Ceratodontidae > Neoceratodus > Neoceratodus forsteri. The sequence goes on along the minus strand of CM057456.1, from coordinate 1,175,611,916 downwards.
ATTTATTTATTTGCTTTTGTTAACCGGGTGGGCACACTAGACAGCCATGTGCCTATTTTCAGGTGCGACCCGTTAGAGTTACAGGTCAGACTTCATACAGCAACAATTGAGAAAGCATTAGAAATACATGGGAAGGTCGTTACAAATAATTACTTCGTACATAAACAACAGGTGGAACATAAGGAATACAGAGAAAGATAACAGGCAATTCAGTGCTGGTTCTAAAGCAAGGTAGGGATACATTGAGCAGTTGGGGAACAGAGAAGAGTGTAAAAGAAATACACAGGCAGTTACAGGGCTAGCTCTAGGGCAAAGTTGGCATGGAATTCATACATATACGACTAGGAGACAAGAAACATGACTAGATTTACAGGTAGTTCAGGCTGACTCAAGGACAAGGTTGGCATAGTGCGTTTAGAGTCAGATGAGACAGGCTAGATAAATTTCGGTGGTGTATGGGGGCCATCCAGTCAGGTTGGCAAGGGGAAGGGGAGAAGGTCTACGTTGAGCAGGAGCAGGGGGAGGGAGGTTTCAGGAAGTTCCAAAGGGAGGCTTTAAAGCTTGGGTGGGAGGAGGAGGAGGACCGAGTGAGGTCAGGTAGTGAGTTCAGAATTTGGGGAGCATAGGTGTGGAAGGCTCGGTCTCCCGCAAGGAGTGCGTGTTCTTGGAACCAGGCGTTCTTGAGTTGAAGTAGATCGCAGGAGGTAGGATGTGACACACCAGGTTTGAGGGAAGGGTCAGAGCTGGGGGTGCTAGAGCGGATGATGTTGTCGATGAAATTACCTAGAAAGAAGGCGATGCTGCTCAGGGGAAACCCTCAGGCGACTGTATAGGTCTACATGATGAGTGAGGAGGGGCAGAAAGCGCGGGCAGACATTGTTGTAGGCCGTGTCCCATTTTGTGAGGCTGGATTTGGGAACAGGTGCAAAAGTTACTAGTCCTAACAGAGATGGAAGGAGGACCCCCTAGCTATGGCCAACGGCGGCAGGGTTAAGGCAGTTATTAGCGCAGTAGGCTAAGCCAAGCTTGCAATTAGTGGCTTTGCAAACATTGCGAATGTGAGAGGTGAGGTCCAACTGAGGATCTAAGGTGACACCCAGGTACTTAGCAGAGGTTACCCTCTCAAGGGGCGAGCCGTCGACCCCATGGATCAGCAGGGGGGCAGGGCAGGATTTTATTTTGCTTAGGGACCCGAACAGCATGGATTTAGTTTTGTTGAGATTGAGGGTGAGCCTGTGGTCAGCCAGCCAAGTTTGGATGCATTCAAAGTCATGGTTAAAATGTGAGTTTATTATGTAGATGTCCCTGGAGCTGGCCAGGAGGACGAGATCGTCGGCATACAAGGTGGTGTGGCCATGGGCAGTGACGGAGGGAAGGTTGTTGATAAATAGCGAGAATAGAGTTGGACCGGGGACGGATCCTTGAGGGACCCTCAGCCAGACGGGTGCGAGGTTGGAGGATGTCCGATTGAAGTAGGTGAATTGCTGACGGTTGGAGAGATAGTTAAGGAACCAGGCGTGGGCGGAGGAGAACCCAAGGGATAGGGAGTTTGAGCCAAGGAGGTGTGATCAACCCTGTCAAATGCTTTTGAGAGGTCCACAAAATGGCTCCAGTGAGGCTGCCTGGTCAGCACTTGCCCTGATCATAGAAGTGACTACAGCAAGGGCGGTGGACGGGCTATGCCCTTTCCTGTAGCCATGCTGGGCAGGAGAGAGGATGTTGTAGTCCTGGATGTATTGGGAGAGCTGGGAGGCAATGGCTTTCTCGAGGAGTTTACTTGAGGCGGACAGAATGGCAATGGGACGAGTGGTGCCAGGATCGTTGGGGTTTCCTTGTTTGAAGACAGGAACAACCTTGGCCACTTTCCACAGGTTGGGAATGATCCCGTGTGTATAGAGGTATTGAATAAGTCTTGAGGCAGGCCTGGCAAGGTTGGGCTGAGTCTGGTAGTTTTGGTTGAGGCAGTGGGAAAGAACTTTGTCCCAAACTAGCTGACCTTCTAGCCCTTTTAGTTGGAACCGGCTCCTCAGAGCTGGCTCTTCGTTGCCGAGGAAGCATCGCCCTGGTCAGAAGGCACTCCCTCAGGTTCGGTTGGAACCGAACCGGGCTGGCCATCCGGGTCAGCGGACTTTTTGGCCTCCCTTTCCCTGAGCCTACCAACTCTTTTTCCACGGTGGCAGCAGGAAAATTTTACAAATCTGGCAGTCTGCATTGAGGTGGTCAAACCCCAGACAATATACACATATGGTGTGTGGGTCAGCCTTAGCAAAGCTTCCCCACAGAGGCCACAGTGCTGAAACCCAGTGGGTCCGGTTTTTCTTTTGGGTTTCTCAGACATAGTGCCAGCCTAACCAAAACTTGCCCGTTAACGGCAATCCACCAAGCAAGACTCTCTTATCGGTTTCCAACTGTGTCACAGGTCATGGAAAAAAACGTAATAAATTCCGTTTTTTTTAGAACCGGTAAGAACCGGGAACCGCACTCTAAAGGGCTAGAAAGTAATTTTTAAACCCCTCTGATCAGTTCAAACCAAACCGAAAAAGACGTTTACAAGTTCCACACAGAAGAAAAAATAAAAAAGTAAGCCTATCTATTACTTACAATACCACAGACAGAGCTTGAACCGACGATTGTGGTTAAATTTGATAAAATAAACTGAGAATTACACTTTAAAACCGACAAACAAACCGAGCAGCAGGAGGAATCTCTGGAGCGACTGTTCAGTGAGGCGGAGTAAAGAATCTGACAGTTTAAGTTTGAGCTTCAACAGACAGAGTGTTCAACCGAGCTCGCGCTCAAGATTCCATGCCCTGCATGGAAGTTAACTCTTTCACTTCCGGAGCAGTTCTAACCTGGGGTTATACTGCATATGTCATAATATAGCAAGACTTCATGTTGTTTGAAGGTGCCTCATCAGTTTTTTTAGAGGACTCACCATCTTCATCGGAAGAGGATGAGGAGGCACAGCACTTCCCCGGATGCAGCCCCAGAATCAGATTTCAGACAACATATAAGGAGGGTAGGAGGGGCTCTGAAAACAAATACATATAACAACAAGCACAGATATAACCAACAGGCCAAGGGGAAGGGCCACAGCAAGAACAAGAGATGGCAACCTTACAGAAAAACGTGATTAACTTCTTATCTCATGAACTCACTGAAACTGAATTAGCACTGAACCGTAGCTTGAAATTTGTAACGGCACATGACATTAACCACTTTGACACTGTAGTGGTCTTTGATTGTTTCACAAGACTTCTAAGCCTTAAGTGTGTTTTTTGCCAGTATGGGAGGGGACACTAATTGTACTATGAATTGAACATTTCTCATATAGACAATGTGGGGAAGTCCCCCATAGACATGACACAGGGCATTACACCAGATGTCACTGATGATATGTAAGAGTGTAACCCCCCTACAAATGGGGGTTCCCAAAAAGTCTTCCTTGAGCTTGCCTAAATGCTCACTGCCAGGCTGGTGTCCTGCATTTTAGCAGTTTAAATGTATTGACAGAGAATGCCTGTATAGCCTCTGTGAACTGTCTCTTTAAGAGCTGCCTGGATTGCAGTCATAATTAATCCGGGAGAGGGCTGAGTGTTTCTATGCTTGAGTCCCGCCCGGGCTGCCAAATAATCGCCCCGTTCTGCCATCGCTATTAGCACAGAGGGAGCTCTGTTATAAGATGTACTTGTTTGCTGAATATCTGTTAGAATAGTAATAATATTGCAGTTTGTCTAACCTGTCTTCTTTGCAGCATGGACATTTCTGTTTATCTCCGCCATCTTGGTCTTGGACTGCTGAAATGGGCCAATCAGTACCTTTGGGGACTCTAAAATGGAGCCTGTTCCCAGGGGCTTTGTGGGAGCAAAATTGTGTAGGAATTGTAATTTTTTTTTTTGCACCTAAATGAACCTGAAGGGGGAGCCCTTATTGTGACTGACAGAGAAATCAGCCAACCAAACCTTTTGGATCCTGGGGAAAGTCCCAGGCTGCTTGCAGTTATTTTCAGTTTGAGTTGGGAAGTAAAAGAAGTAACAGCTCGAAATAGTCGAGCAGTAATCCTGCATAGATTCGCGCGGGAGAACTGTGGAAGGGCTGAGTTTTGGCCTGCCTGTCTGCCTGCTGTCCCTGAGAGGGAAACTGAAGTTTATTCAGACTGAATTCGAATTGTGAGGATGATTTAAGCCACAGAACTGTGACCAGGCTTTAACCTGAAGAAGAACAAAGATTTGCTGAATGCGATCGGCCTGTCAGGATTTCCAGCCACCTTTGAACTCATGAATTGTGCAGAGACTCTGTAATTGTGGCTGGATAGCAATCTGCCTGGTACAGTAGAATTTCATACATGTAAATGTGTTGTGTGCTGTTAGTGGGTTGTGATTTGGTTCCCCACTGTGTGCCGAACTGTGTTCTGCTTGCTGGAGGCTGCATCCAGCTCCCACGGACTGAATCCATATTCATCTCCATTGGGCCTGGGCTTTGCCATACTGGCCCAGCCAGACTACCCACTGCACAGAGAAACCCATCGATGAGAGACCTGCCTAGGGATCAGCCCCCTGCTCATGCTTTGAACAGGAATGACGCCTTGGTGATTTGTGTGGGCCCTGCTTCTCCTGTCACTCCAGGTCAACAACCTGCTGTCTCGATTTCATCCAGTGTGTGTCCTGTATTGGGTATCGTAAGTAAACATCAGGGTAGCTCCCTGCAACAATGGCTAAATCTAAAGTGTTGTCATCTGATTGCTTTTTTGTCTTTTCTGTCACAAACTGAGCCCGGATTACAAATAGTGTGTGTTGTGCATGTTGCTTTCTTCCATTACAAGGCCCCAACCAGCTGCAAGCCAGCCTTCCCCGGGCAACGTTCCTGGCTAGCCCACCGTCTTCCTACCTAGGTATCCAGAGTGTGTGACTGTGTAGGGACTCTGAAGTGCATGCATAACTGTCTGATTGATATAGCCTTTAAGCAAATCAGCCTGATTACGCCCCTCCCTTGTTCAAGTCCCCTGAATAAATCAGATCTATCTCTTTTTGCATTTAACCTGACTGTGGTTCCAGTTTGTGCCAAGAGTACTGTACTGTTGCTATTTGCTGTGCATAACCTTGTTTTACGGGGGGGTCCCCAGGTCGAGCTAGAGGAACCAGCCTTGTGGTAAGTGCAAACAGTGTGGGTAATTGCATGGTGAATAAGGGTCATTATGAAAGTGATTATTGTATATAGTTCAGGCCACTAGAAGGGAAGGGGGGGGTTACAGTGTCCCAGAGGGCTGTACCCAGGTTAGCTTGACCACTAACAACCCTGATCTCCGGTGGAGGCACACGTTTCAGTATCCAGGCCCCTTAACCTGCTACTAGCCAAGTAGGCAGGGGTAGTAGCCCTTGGGATAGCGCTACCTAGGGGTTACAGTAGTATGATAGCTTTAGAAATAAGTCTTCATTTATCCATCCAGTTAATCCCACAGTGAGCATCTTTCTTAAAGCTTGTGAACGGGATGTTGACTCACTGATACAGAGTAGGGGACACAAACAGTTCTGTCAGTATGTCTCAAATGGAGTTTAAAGCCATAGAAGAGCTTGAAATGAATAACACCATCACAATCAAGCCTACAGCAAGGGGGTAGTGTACTGGTCTTGGATACTCACTGAAAATTAAATTGTGGAAGTTAAAAGGCAGTTGACTAAAATCATTTTATTGTGCTTTATCTGGTGACCCTATATTAGCCTTCAAGGTAACAACAGATATCCATATTATCAATGTATGCCTGTAATGGCACTGTTGATAACAATGTTAAAGATTTCTTGAATAGCCAGCATCTAGTACAACCAACTATGTACATCCTCCCAAAAGTGCACAGAGCCTGAAGTGCCCATCAAGTGCTCCTATTTTTGCTAGATCAATTCCCTTACTGAACCCCTCTCTCAATATGTAGTTTTATATATATATATATATATATATATATATATATATATATATACACACACACACACTATATATCAAACCTTTGTAGGGGTGGACGCTGATCATATGTTAGGGATTTCATGGAAGTCCTCAGTCTGCTCAGAGAGGTCTGTGTAGAGGAAACGGACCTATTGGTTTCCTGCAATATGGAATCATTGTTTATATAAAAGGAGTGAGTAGATAACATGAGATAAAAATGTGTATTCTCACTGCAATGTGATATCTCACTGTGGTAACATCACCACAGTCAGATAACTCCAGATATCTCACTGTGGAAACATCAAATCAGAAAAACAGCAAAAAAACAAACTGCCTTTGTATAAACCGGATACATAATGTGCACTGTTGTGATAATGGAAAATAATTTCACTCCTGCAGAGTAACCTCTTGATACTCTCACTCCTGGCTTCGCCATTCGTGAATATCTAGAGGTCACTCTAAAGTAGTGAAAATAGTTTCCATATCACACTCATAACCATCATGTATCCCCTGTATACTGATATCCTGCATGGTGAGGGACACTAGGCTCTGCAGCATTTTTTGGATCGTAAGGGCGATTATTTCATACCCCCTACTGAATTCCTGACACAGCATTCGGGGATTTGTTCTGGAAATTAAAGTTTTAACTTTTTTGTGTGAATTTTTCCATCAGATAAGTGGGACAGTGATGGGGCAACATTTACCTCCAAGTTTGCTAATTTATATCTGAGGAGATGGGAGGAAACCAGTGTTTATGACCCCACAGTGAATCCATACTTTGATAAGATCTCTCTTTATCATAGATTCATTGAGGATATTTTGAAGATATGGTGGGGCATGATGGACAAGCTACTCCAGTTTGTGGCATACTTGGAGGACTCAAATAGAAATCTCAGATTTGCCATAAATAACAGTTTGGACAGGATATCCTTTTTTGATATCCAGATAGTGAAAAACAAAGACTGTGGCATTAAGACAACAACCTGTAGGAAGCCAGCTGACAAAAACAGTGCTTTTTGGCAGCTTCTGCTTCCCCCACCGCACTATCAAAAATATCCCTGTTTGTCAGTTTCTGAGAGCCTGCAGAAACTGTGTCACCGAAATCAGCTTTGCAAAACAAGCTGATGATTTGAAGGTGAGGCTCCAACAGAGGGGATATAAGTATGGTGACATATCGAGGTGAGGAAAGAATCATGAAAACCAATATGAGTCACTTCTCACGCCAAGGGTGAGAACCAATCAAAACGGGAACAGAATGAATTTTGTTAAAACCTTTTGTGGCAAAGCAGGTGAAGTTGAGTCCATCATTAGAAAGCATTGGCACATTCTAGAAACTGAGTCCAGGCTACACAGATTTGTGAAAGAGCCCCTGAGAATGGTGTATAGAAGAGCATGTAACATTGCTGACCACTCCAGCCATCACCACCGGTACCAAATACCTAGCCAACTCTGTTACAAAGTGGTACCTGTCAGAAGGGTAGTGTGGTGACTGTGGAGGACTTCAACATGCCAGGAGTGGACTGGAGCACCCCAACAACCAGGAACAGAAGGGAGCAGGTACTGCTGGATACCTTCCAGGACAGCTTCCTGCTGCAAATGGTCAGTGAACCAACCAGGTTAGGAAATACGCTTGTGCTGGCAAATGGGGACTTTGTGAGAGAACTTACAATGGAGGAACCGCTGTCAGGGAGTGGCCACTGCTCAGTATGGCTCACATTGGATATGGGCAAGGAAGGAGTGGAATCTGGCACAATAGTGCTGGACTTCAGGAGGGCCGACTTTGGGAGGATGGGGAAAGTGGTAAAAGGGTACCTGGCCAGAATTCAGTCTAGTATGGACACTAACCAGAGGTGGGTGCTCATAAAGCTGGGGAATAGTGGAGGCAACCAAAACCTGCTGCAAAGCCCAGAGCAAGAAGGCTAGGGCTAAGAAACCGATCTGGTTGAGCAAGGAGGTCATGGAAAAGGTAAGGAGGAAAAGAGCTGCCTTTAGGAAGTACAAGAAAACAGGGAGGAGGGAGGACAGGGAGGAGTACTTGACAGAATCGAAGGAGGTGACAAGGGCAGTAAGGGGAGCCAAAGCATCTACGGAACTCAGGCTGGCACAAGGCATTAAGAAGGGGGAGAAGGACTTCTTTAAGTACATCAGGGAGAAAAGGAGCTGTAAGGACCACATAGTGAGGATTAGGAAGGAGGGGTTGGGTGGAAGCAGGGTCGATATGTGAAGCACTAAATGAGTACTCTGCTCAGTATTTACCAAAGACAACGGGGGGTGACACCCAAGGTGGGAGAAATGGCAGAAGCAGGAGGAAGTGGTGACAGATGGGGAAATCATGGAGAGCAGAGTTCGAGAGGGTTTGAAGGCACTGAGGGTGGACAAGGTGCCAGGCCCAGATGGCATCCACCCAGGGGTACTGAAGGAGCTGGCAGAGGTCCTTGCAGGACCTTTGGTAGACCTATTTAATGCCTCACTACATTCGGGGTGTGTACCTCAGGACTGGAGGATGGCTCATGTGGTGCCCCTCCACAAGAGTGGCCCCAAGGATGAACCGGAAACTACAGACCAGTGAGCCTCACATCCATCGTGGGTAAGCTAATGGAGACTATCCTGAAGGAGAGGCTGGTGGCCCTCCTAGAGGCCAAAGGACTACAGGACAGCAGACAGCATGGCTTCATACGTGGCAGATCCTGCCAAACCAACCTGGTCGAGTTCCCATGACTGGGTAACTAGGCAACTGGACAGGGGCCATGCAGTGGATGTCCTGTATCTGGACTTCAGTAAGGCATTCTGACCCAGTGCCACATGGAAGGCTGGGAAGGAAGTTAGTAGGCACAGGGGTGGGTGCAAAGCTGGTGAGATGGGTAGGAAACTGGCTGTAGGGAAGGCAACAGAGGGTGGTGGTGGGTGGGGAGCTCACACCCAAGGGCAGTGACGAGCGGTGTTCCACAGGGCTCAGTGTTGGGACCAGTGTTGTTTGGGATATTCTTTGCAGACATATCATGGGACATCAAGAGCAAGATCAGTCTGTTTGCTGATGATACCGAGGTAGGCGCGGTGGTGGATGACCTAGGGGATGGCAGGGTTGCAGGATGATCTGGCAAAGCTTGAAACCTGGTCAGACACCTGGCAACTGGGCTTTAATTCCAAAAGTGCAAGGTGCTGCATTTTGGGATGAAGAACCCAAGGAGGAGTTACCAGCTAGGGGGAGTGCAGCTAGCCCAGACAGAGGAGGAGAAGGATCTGGGTGTGCTCATTACAGGGTCAATGAACAACTCGCACAATGTAGGAAGGCAGCTGCAAAGGCCAACAAAATGCTGAGTTGTATTGCAAGGGGTATATCCTCGAGGAGGGAGGAGGTGATTCTGCCACTGTATAGGTCATTAGTTAGACCACACCTGGAGTACTGTGTGCAGTACTGGCGTGCGTATCTGAAGAGGGACATTAAGTTACTGGAGGGGGTGCAGCGCAGAGCGACAAAGATGATCAAGGGGCTGGGGGACTTATCATACGAGAGGAGGTTGAAGGAGTTGAACATGTACTCACTGGAGGAGAGGAGAGACAGAGGTGACTTGATTGAAACCTTTAAATACATGAAAGGAATAAACAAGAAGGGTACAGAGGAGCTGTTCAAAGTAAGGAAGGGGAGGGCCACCAGGGGCCATGATATGAGACTGGAGCGAGGAAGGTTCAGGAGGGAGATGAGGAGACACTTTTTTACAGAGAGGGTGGTGGCTAGGTGGAATGCATTACCTGCTGAAGTGGTATGCAGTAGAACAGTGGACTGCTTCAAACGAGGATGGGACAGGACAAGGGGGAGGGTTAATGAAGGGGAAGGGTGGAAGGGAGGGGCAGCTGCAGAATAAGGGATGCTAGCTGCACATTCGAGCAGACTTGATAGACCTCTAGGCGTTTATCTGCTGGCAAATTTCGTATGTTCGTATGCAGCTGTAGTGCATATTACATGGGCTGCACAAAGTGAAAATTGACAGAAAGAGTGGGGGACTACATGTAGTCAATACAGCATGGAAATGTAGACTCAGCTTTGGCAATACATGTCCAAAACTGTGGTCCAGTGGATGGCTGTGAGAGATCATTTGTGAGAGTGGAAAAGGTCTCCTCTGGACCAAGAGGGGTGAGAGACAGAGTTGCTGTTAGCCTTCAGGGAACCTTTTTGGATCCATAGGATGAGAGACACTTTTTCTCCAGATCTTAATAAGTTTGCATTTGCCCTATTTCTGTAAGTAATAGCATGACGTGTAAAGGGAGTATTCTATTAGTAGTCTCTACAACCATTCTCAGGGCTTTTGCATTAATTACTGTAACTTTTTCTCCTTCCCCCATTTTATCCCCCCCACCTTTCTGACACCATTCCCTCACTCCCCTCTCTCCCCCCCATCTCAGGTTGGGAAATGTAACAAAGGTGTGTCTTTGTATGTTGTGGGATGTTCTGTATATGCATTAGAACTATTAAACAGCAATGTATGCATTTTTCACAGTTTAGCATATTGTAAGTTTGCAAGAACACAAGCATGTAAGTGTTCTGCATTGTTTTATAGCTTGTGTCATCAATCTTTGCTTGAATTTTGCAGAACAGCATGAGATGACAACTTTTTTTAGCCTTGTTTTCTACAGACTGTCCTTTTATGTATTTTAATAGCTTGTTTTGCAGTCTATACACCATATGTCACTTTACCATTGATATCCATATTGCACTGATTGTTGATTTGCACTGATGATGTTTGCACTTTTTGGTGGCTTTATCTTTAATTCAAAGCAATATTTTAAATTGAGAGCACCATTTCAGGCCACCCGTTGGGAGTGCAGGTCTGCCTCTTGACAAAGCATGTAATGGACATGCGAAACATTGAGATGGCATTCTGGTCCTGATGTTTTGTCATTATGCTGCCTCAACTGGATTCATGAAATAAAAAGCACTACATACATCAAGGGTAGTGTCTCCAGCAGTTTTTCACGTGTGGCATGCACATGGTTCTTTGTTTCTGCAGTTGAGTTTTTACCAACAGCACTATCTTTTCTTCTGAGCGGCCATCTTTGTTCCTGTTTAATGTTTTTAAGGCTGCTTTGCATAGCCAGAAACAGGCTTTTTCTTGGGGCTGGGGTACGAGTGGCGGAAACAGGAAAAATGAAATAACTTTATTTTGTTCCCTGCGAGGGATGACAGCTTTGCAAAGAGGTGACCTGTGTGCAGCTGTAATGCAGTGGTATAGCTAGAGAAGAGATCTGAAGCATTCTACAGCAGGAAGTTTAGAAACTATATAAATGCTGCTGGGTACTAGTTATTTTACTTTTCCCAGAATGCTGCCTGATTTATTTATTTTTTTCTTTGCTTTGTTTCACAGGCTGTAATGTGATCCTGTGTTGGTCTGGACTTACAATTTACTGTAATTAACTAACTAATCTTTGTTTAATTTGCAGTACATGCATGCCATGTAAAAAGATACATTTATAATGAAGAACCCATTTTTAGGTATTATTATTTTTTTCTTCTCTTCTGATGCCCCCGACAAAACACTCCTTTGGGTCACAAAGGGCCCTCCTACGCAGCCAGGTCCATCCCTCTCGCCGCCATCCACCGTCCCCCATCTGCTGTGTCCTGGTCGTCCTGGACGCATCCCTTCACCAGGAGGCCCTTCCTCCCGGGGCCCACAGGAGCGGAGAGCAGCTCCATTATCAGTCTGGGCACACAGTGTGGGGGGGGTCAGCTCAGCATACCACCAGGCTAAGTGGGACACGAGAGGACTCCATAGGTGCCATCATCCGTTGGTCGGCATGCACTTTCTCCGCTTTTCTCCTGTCCCCACCACACAGTGGTCACACACATGTAGCGATCTCTGGCCTGATCCACAGGCGGCGTGTGGTCACCCACGCTGCAACGTGCGTCGTCACCAGGAGTCGCTCCATAGCAGTGTGAGCCTGCGTCCATCCCCCCCTTGGGAGGAGAGTGTCCCTAGGACACCCTAAGCCCTCCCTGCTGGCCTCCGCTTTTGACGTACTGGGTTCAGGGCACACACCTGAGTTGCCAGCGTGCCGGGCAATCCCCTATCACCAGGAACCATGGAGCTGGTTTAGGTATTATTTTAAAGAGCCTGTGATACGCCTTGGAAAACTTAATTTGACTTTTCTGTATTTACTTTGTTAATATTCCATACTTATACTGCTTAGGAAATTTGTGTGGAAATGTTATCCTTGTCCTTTGGACTTCATTGACTGCTGTTACTTGCCAATGTGTGAGTTGCTCGTCTGTATGTGATGCCATAATCTCTTGCAGGTGACATCCTTATCATTTTCTTAGAAACCTGTTGCAGTTCATAAACGGCATATTATGACATCACGTGTAGAGAAACCACAGAAGTGGATGAAGGCTGAGGGACAAGGATCCTTTTTTCAAGCAGAAATGAAAACAGAGGAAGATACAGTAAATGTTGAAAACGTGAAATATAAGTGTAATTGTGTGTAAATGTTACATTTTTAAAACATACGCAGAGATGTAGCAGGCTCGCTAGTGGGAATGCATTCCATTCCCTGTATGATTTTTATTTTTTTACATTGGGCAGTCCAGGCCCTCCCAAGCAGGATTGTCACTAGGAAAGTAAAGTTTATGCAGAGTTTTGTACACTATGACCCTGTTTGTTGCCCCCTCTTGTACTCTGTTTATTGCTCTACAGTACAGTTGTATACCCCAGTCCTGTGGTAAGCATGGGAGAAAACCAAAGCAGCACTCGAGTATATGCATTTTCATTTTATTAAAGGTTAGACCATTGGATAAAAACTCATTTAAAATGGTGACCCAAAGTCTTAGTGGAAAACAGTTACTTTGCACATAAATTTAACATATTCATAAATAATATAAGTAAAATACAATAAATAAGGGATATGCAGGGGTTCAGTGTGTGGTAATGCATTTATCTTGTAGTTTCCAGTGACCTCAAGTAACCTCACGAGTGGTCACTGGAAACTGTACAAGATAAATGCATTATCACACACTGAACCACTGCATATTCCATTTATGCAACAGGTTTAGATGTTGTGTGAACATTTTGATTTTGGTAGGTAAATAATTTGTCAAAAGGAAAATAAAATTGAATTTTATGCTGTTTTTTGCTAATTATAAAAAAAATGGTATCTATAAATGAAACACCACCCTTTTGTAGATATTTTGAGCTGAACATTTTTCGTGCTCACAGTACCATGCTATCATTTTTTGTTTTAAAGTTATTTATATTTGTTTGTCAAAAAAGTGAACAAAAAATTACATTTATCTTTTGTTTTCTTGCTAACCATATACAATATACAGGGTTTATATAAATTAAACATTATTCATTTTGTAGATAATTTTGTGCTGAACAATTTTCGTGCTCACAGTACCATGTTATCTTTTTTCATTTTTAAGTTATTGACATTTAAATATGGTTAGTACTGCTTCTGAGGCCGAACATTCTAAATGAATTCTGAAGAGAACTGTGTAGATAAATGAGCTAGTGATGTAGTTACTGTGTGAATAAATGGGTGATGATGTAGTTTCTATGTGGATAAATACATTTATTACCATAGTAGTGAAGATAAATGGTTTTATTCTACAGTTTGTATCCTGACCCCTGTTGCATAAGTAAGCAATAAGCCATGACAGGGTGTGCGTTAAACACTTTAACACACCGCTAGGGAGGCGTGGTGAGGCACGAGGCCACCGGGCGGAGCGCGCCCCAGCCTCCTAGCCGGTGTTAAAGTGTCTAACGACACCCTGGAGGGGCTTATTGCGCTTATGAAATGGTTATGTAAAATACAGATGCATGTCATAAGTAAAATTAACAGTATTTCATAGTGAAATTATTAAATATTTGTGTTACATTTTAACAAAATAGTTCCTCCGCCTGTTTTTTCCTTTGAGTTGAGGACTTTTGACTTGGTAGTTTTGACCTGCTAAGGCATCCCTACTTGTACTTTTTCCCCTGTAGTTGTCATGGCACCCCCCCGCCCCAGAAGTGAGTGAGAGGATCGGATGGCAGATTTATTTTGAGAATGAGAGGAATATGAGATTTAAACACTTAAAAAAAATATCGGGTAAAAAACTACTTTATTCCACAGAACATGTCGGCAGAAAAAAACAGTGCTCCCGAAGTCATCGTTTATGGCTCCTCTGTGTCTCCGGTACCATTTATTTACATTTACCACGTAAAAATGTTTCCAGTTGCGACCTAGGGGATGGTGAGAGCGTAGCAAGTTAATAGGCAGGGGTAACACAGCGGTAGATTGAGAGACAGCTGCTCGGGAGTTGGCAGAAGCGAGTGAGCCGGCGGCAGGTTGGGAGACAGCTGCTCGGTGGACAGCTGCTTGGAGGTTGGCAGAAGCGAATGAGCCAGTGGTGGGTTGGTAGACAGCTTCTCGGTGGTGGGCTTTTTTTACTTTTTAAATCATGCAGTCAGCTTAAACAGTACTGTAAATATTTATGAAATGGGCATCTGAATATTTGCAGATATGTTGACAGATTGAAAATGCAGTCTTGTATTTCACTCGCAGTTGGTGAAAACAAGATGGCTGATTTTCAATTTGCCAACATTCTAACTGGTATGTTTACTAGGATCAGTGCCCACAGGGCACTGCTGGTCCTTTTTCCTGTGCGTAAGAAGGAATATCACACAGATATGGACCAATCAGGATGTCTGAATTCTGTTGCCCATTTCATAAATGATGTTCATGCATTCAGTGTACAGTATTACTAAGTCAACCACAACAATCTTTCACCAGACTTGTTGCCTTGACCAAGACCCATTGTTTTACAACATGCAAAGATGCAAGTTTAGCCTCCAGCTAAATATTAATTTTGCTTAGTGGACTGCTTACAGAGAACACAAAACTAATATTTTCACATCAGAAAATTGAACAAACGGTATCCTTATGGATCAGCAAAATGTCCCTCAAACAAATTGACTGTTATGCTATTTTAGGACTGCAACAAATATATTTTAGCTCTCTTCCTTTATGCATGTATGCGTGTATGTGTGTTTTCTCCATCTCTCTATTTATAGGAAGCTTCAAACAAGCAGTAAAAAAGCAATGACATTGTTTCCCAAGACATTAGAATGCTGTGTGGTCGAGTGGTTCGAGCACTGACCCTCGAACTAGGAAATTATTGGTCTGTAATTGCATCACAGCTACTAACTTGCTGTGTGACCTTGAGAAACTGAAATGTTGTATGTGGCCATATTGCACCTTGTTACTAGCAGATAGATAACGTATAGCAGGTGACCTAATACCACATTTATTGGCCTGAATAAGTAAGTGTCTGTACACAAGGCTTTCGGCATACCCAGAGCCCTTCTTTCTGAGCAAGCCCCTTGGTATCCCTGTGCTTCTGTTCTCTCCAGCATAAAACTGGCTAGAAGCAGGACTCTACTGAAAACACGTTGCTTCATCGAAGTCAGGCTGTCTTGGGTAACTTCTGTAATAATATCTCATTTTAAGAACTCCCACCTAGTGCTAAGCATAAAGAACTGTGTGGATAATTGCTCATGTCTCAATATGGAAATAGATTCACTTATTTATTTGTGGTTTTCTTAGCATTGTAATCCCGGCCCCCCTCACTCTTTTTACAACAGTTGGTGGTGCTTGCACTTTCCGTTCTGGTTGTTCCAGACAAACCTCTCTAGCCAGCATCAGGTTAATGTGTTCCCTGCTAGTGCAGATAAGTTGTTGAGCTTTGCAGATTACTGCCCAGGCGCTGATGTCTGTTTCAAAACATGGTGTGCTTAGCTAGCTCACAAACAAGAGTGAAACAAGCTACAACCAATCCTGACCTCAGGTGTGCAGGAACGCTGCGGATGCACACCTGGTTCAGCTGGCTCACGATTCCAAAACATGGTCTACCTGGGAACTTTGTGCCCATTGAAACGTCAAGTTCAGAACTTTATAAACGAGAGTGAAACAAGTGATCTGAGTTCTGAGCTCCTGTTTGCTCAGTCTGTGTAGAGAGAGACACAGAACCAGAGTCTTTAGTGGCTGTCAGGAGACTGCAGTCTTGGTAGGCCACAGAGTGTGTGCACACCAAGATTTTGGAGTAAGCTGTTACAGTTCAAAGGTTAAAAAGGAACACAGGCATAAAGCTTAAGAGGGGAACAGGCATTTGAGTGGAGCTGGGTGAGTTTGTACAAGAGACTTTTTGCCCTCTCGGAGTAACTCCAACCATTTTATTTATTTAAATGTTTTACCTGGAAAGACATACTGAGCAGTGAAATGCTCGTTTCCAGATGCGTCATTTGCAAGTAGTGATGCCACTGCATAAGTGAAGGGTCCTGCAAAGCCAAAACAGCATATCAGCTGAGAGAGGGAAGATGGCAAACAGCAGTCCCGCCACAGACTGGGGTGCAGGTGGGGGTAGATCGTTCCCCATGTTGCCTAAAGGGATATGTACTTGAGGTCAGAAGACTTGAAGGAGAGAAGTCGAGTCACAGATGACTGCAGAGGAGATGGATGCTTCATCTGAGAGCCAGCCCCAAGTGAATCCCAGCCTCTGCTTCAAGAGGAAGAGTATCAACCCTTTTGAGATTGCAAAACCAGGAGTAACCTGGGTTTTGGCCATGCAACTGCTAGTTTAGTTAGTGTTGGGGTGGGGCTGTGGAAGTCCTAGGCAGAACTGTACTTTATTTTGATAGGCTTGAGCTAAAGACTCTCAATAACCTTTTGTGATTCCAAACGGTGATCACTCATTTAACTATTATTTCAAATGCATGCCAGTCTATTCATCCACGTTGACTGCTGTAAAGTCAGGGCTGCAACTCTCATCTGATGTGGTTCCTTCCTGTTATACGGGGACTTCCTAACACCTTTGGGAGGATGAAGTCTGTTGCACCAGCCAAGTGGGGTAAATTAATCAGGGCTGTCAGTGGGTGGGGGATTGTGGGGAATAGTGTACATCTGAATACAACTGCCAACCCCTTTTGCTCCTGTTTTCCCTAGGCTGTGACTACCATCCCAGCAGATTTTGTTTTAGTTATTATATGCTGGGACACTTCATTTCACCACAAGCACTAGTGACCCAGCAGATGCTAGCAGAGTTCCGTTACAACAAACACATGCTGGGACACATTCCTTTACCTCAGACTGTACTGGCCCAGCAGAACCACATCTGCTCAGCCACTTTCCTTATCTCAGACACTACTGTTCCAGCGGTTGCTGGCAGAGATGTGTTACTGCAGCATGACATTAGGGTCTGAGGTAAGGAATGTGTCCCAGCAGATGCGGATTTGCTGGGACAGTAGTGCTTACAGTAACACAACACTGCCAGCATCTGCTAGGTTACTGTCTGTGGTGAAGAGAAGTGTCCCAGCATGTTCTGGGATAGTAGTGTCTGAGGTTAGGAAAGTGTCCCTTCAGGTGCGAATCTTCTGGGACAGTGGTGCTTACAGTAACATAACTCTCCCAGCATCTAATGGGACAGTAATCTCTGAGGTAAGGGAAAGTGTCCCAGCATACTCTGGGACAGTAGTGTCTACGCTACAGTATGGGAAAGGACAGCGGTGTCTCTGAGGTATGGGAAAATGTCCCAGCATCTGCTGAGACAGTAGTGTCTAATGTAAGGAAAGTGTCCCAGCAGATGTGGATCTGCTGGAACAGTTCTGCTTATGGTAATGCAGTTCTGCCATCATCTGCCTGGACACTAGTGCCTGTGGTGAAAGAAAGTGTCTCAGCATTTCCTGGGACAGTAGACACTTCATTTTCCCTGTTGCCCTCTTGTCTTTCCCTACTTTTCCATTTTTAATAAATTGTTTTCCGTTTTGCATTATATTTCTTTGTTTAGGGTATTACTGTGTGTACAGTATCGCAGTTTCTGGGAGGAGCCGTGTGGGCCAGGGCAACAAAGTAGTTCCTGGGGGCAGCAGTAGCCCTGAGTGTCAGCATCCAGCTTTCCCTTATTGCTATTCTAGGTGGAGGTAATGCATCCATTAGAAATTCAGGTAACGTCAATAATCCAGGTCACCCCCCTGGAGAGTCGTAGAAGAGGGCTACAGGTGCACCATAGACTAGTAAATGAGAAGCACATTAGCAATCCTGATATCTAAAGACCACTCATGGTATTCCGGAGACAGGGCCATCATGCCCATAATCACATCAAAGTGCAGTGCCTCTTCAACTGGAGAAGCGAGTGGAAGTGCCATTTAGGGTACCCTTTAGGAGGTCTGCTTTAGCTCTCAAAAAAAAAAAGAATTATTGTATGCACATAATCGTGCAAAGGGGAACAGTCAGCACTATAAGAACCACACCTAAGTGTGGTGTTGGTCCCAATTTGCACTTTGTGTACAAAAAACATTTTTTTAACTTACTTTTTACTGCAGTAGTATATTGTATCAGATGGTTTCTGTTGACTTGCAAGCTGACATTTTCTGTAACTACAAATCCCAGACTCCTCTGCAGCTGACATCAGAGGAGGGCTGCAACTGTGAGAGATTCAATAGCCTGCTGTGCATGTTATAGTTTTTATAAGCTCTGATCCTTTGTTTTTTGGGGCCACTGTACTCACTGAGTTAGGTACAGTCCACTGTACTTAGCCCTGGGAGAACAGCAGGGCTGGCAAACATCTGGTTGGATCGTATACAAAGCTCTAACATGCACTGCAGGCTGTTGAATGTCATACTGCCGCAGCCCTCCTTTGACATCAGCTGCAGGGGATCTTCGAGGATGTCTCTTTCATCAGGCCACACTTGTGGATCTATAAGCCACCAAGCACTAGGACCACACAGAAACTTTGCAAGCTGTTCACCAGGGGCCGACCATGATGACGTCAGATGTCAGCTGCTTCATAAACCTGGGCAGCCCCCTCCTTTCCTCAGTTCTTTTCCCACTATCGACCATACTTGCTGAACCTCTGATGGAAACGCTGCAGCAATAGCTGCTGGCTTATTTTTTTTCTCTATAGCACAGTAATCACTTTTACAAGTGATTTTTGATGACCTGTATGTTATCAAAGAAACTGTTTGAAATTATTCCGGTACTGTGATAGTGGTGAGAAGATCTTCACTGGCAATTCCCATGACGTCAGTGACTGTTGCCTAGGCCCGGACCACAACGTGAAAGCCTGCCCAATCCGCATGGGTTTCAATTCTGCCAACCGGCAATGCTGAAAAGGGGTCCTGGAGAAATATCTTCTGAAGCAACAGGTAGCCCACATGGAGAAGGAGCTCCAGTAGAAGAGCACCATGGTGTTGCTGTCCCAGTCTTCTGGGTCCAGGTCCTCAAAATCCCAGGAAAAGTTGTCTGGGAACCATAAACATTACCAATGGGAGAAGGAGAGAACTTCCCCGGTACGTTGCTCCTCCGTACAGCAGGTATGACCTCTTCTGCGCTGTTGACACTATGGCGGTGATGCTGCTCACCCCCCCCCCCCAACATTGTTGACACATCTCCAAGGCCAGGGCATGGCACTGGTGCTACCAGGCCTAGTACCACTGGTTCATCGATGTCAGACCCCCGTCGACTTCACCTGCCGTACCTGGCGCCCACATGTATACTGACGTTCACGTGGTTCTGTCTTCATTCACAGACATGCCCAGATGCCTGCTACCTTCTCTCCCTGTTTCAGGGGCCCATTGACAGGGCTTTCTACTAATCCCCTGCGGTGATGCAAAGCAGAGGCTTGCCTCAGCCGCCAACGACATTGCTGTTATGTTCCCTACTACCCATCAGCCCAGTCAATAACAATTTTGAATACATTCCTGGTTTAATAATGCAGGATGATGAGGAGGAACCTGAGGACTATGCTAAGAGCTCTTATGAAAAGAGCACCAGCTTTACTGTGTCCAGCTGCAGTGAGGACTCTGTGGTCCACATTCCAGTGGACCTAACCTTCCTTACCATAAAGCAGCAGTTACAGGCTGTCATGGATTTTGATCTAGAGGAGCAGGACATCACCAAGAAAAATTTAGTAGACTTCTCAGAGTTGCCTGATTCTCTTCCTGTTGTAGTACCACATCTCCTCCCTGCACTGGGGGATGCCACCTTTGCTGCCTGGTACAGGTCAAATGTCATTCTAGCAATACCAAGGAAGGAAGACAGAATGTAAATGGCTTCTTCAGGGAAGCTCTTCTTTGCCACCCAACGTGAGGCAGACTCTGTGGTTATTAATGCTGCCTGTGATAGATCAAGGGCACCTAAGCAGTTCCTCCCTCCTGATAAAAAGTCCATGAGGCTGGATGTGTTGGGCAAAAGGACTTTCGCCTCAGATTCACTGGGCCTTCGCATTGCTAACTATCAGGCCCACATGATTAAGTACCAGAACACCCTCTGGAGACAGGCCAAGGCAGCTGCACAGGCCTTACCAGAGGGCACCCCCAAACAAGGGCTCCTTTTTTTTTGTTTGTTCTAGTTCTTCCCCAGGGTCCCAGTCGGCTTACTATCCCCATCAACCCGTTCAGCCTTATACTCCAAGATCAGGTGGCCACCCCTCTTCCCCCATGGATTACCTCCCTTAACAGGGTGGTGAGGACCCCCCCCCCCTTTGGCTCTACTCACCTTGACAGGGTTCAGTTTGGGGAGTGACATTCAGGGTCGGGGCCTGCGGCGTGTGGGTGCATCATCCTGCACGACCAGGACCAATTTTCCTCCTTTACTCCCTAATGTGTGTGGCGTGCAATGGCGCCAATTGAAGGAGCACACAGGCGACTGCACATGCTCCTCCCGGCACCTGCCCCATCACGTCCTCTTTTTGTACAGCACCGGCACATTATTCCCCAGCCTTTGCTAGGGGACAGACATGCGCTGACCACTGGAGCTCCCCCTCCCGGAGAGGGAGAGCAGTCCTTCGGATGCTCGATCCCTCTCCTCCCCTGCTGACCTCCAGCGGCCCGTGCTCATTCCCGAACATGGGTTACCGGTGTAGCGTGAGGTAAGGTGTCCAGCACCTCAGCCCTCAGTGCCACCAGGCCAGCAACAAGGGCTGCTTAAGGCTGTCGCTGCTGGGGCTGATGTGGTCAAGTATTTTCTTTGCATGGCCTATGATGTTTCAGATACTTCTGTTAGGGCTGCTGCTGCCTTGGGCATCTGTCTGAGGAGGTACTCATGACTGAGGGTGGCAGGGTTTGCGAATGATGTGCAACAGTCCATTCTCAGTGTCCCTTTTAGAGGACATAAACTATTTGGTTCTGATGTCCAAGACATTATTTCTAACCTTCAGGCCTCAGGCAGGACCCTGAAGTCAGTACACTCCCTCTACCATACCCAACCAAGGGGTAGACAGAGGGTACCTTTTCATCCAGCTGGTGCCAGACACTGTCCAGCCACCAGACAGCAAGGTTGGGGCAAAGGAGCAGGAGCTTTGCCCATCCCAAGCACCACCTCCGGTTAGGGTTGCCACCTGTCAGGTTTTTTACCTGGTGATCAGGTTTTCTGGGTCCCTATCAGGTAATCCGGTTTTGCTGTGTGCTGGTCAGGTTTTTGAGCCATTTTGAGTGCTCACATACTTTTGAAACAAATGTAGTCATATTATTCATTGTTTCAGCTGCATGTCCAGCTTACAAACAAGTTCTGTTGTCAATATAACCCTTTGTTTGTGAAAGCAGTCAGCCTGGGAGGTGTAAAGTATGGCCATTAACACCATTAGCACTTACTTAACCTAATCTTTTCCACTGCATCTTGTCTTTTATTGATATAACAAATGGCCTTCTAGGAGAAACAATGCATGATAAGTCATAAAAAGGGGTGGGGCTAGGGGCGGAGCTTAGGATCCGGTTTTTGCCCCATCCAAAGGTGGCAACCCTACCTTCGGTGCCCATTCAAAAGGCCCTAGAGGTGGTGGCGCAGGAGGAGCCGCAAAAAGCAACTCTGTCTGACTCCTTGTACACCTCAACCTCCATTACTTCTAGGGGTGGTTATAGGGGGCCATTTCTCCCTTCACTTAACTCAGTGGAAGGAGGTGATAACATGCTTGGGTTTTGTAAATCATAGAACAAAAACATGCTCTGGAACTTTTGGAAACACCTCCAGATCATCCCCCAGTGCCAAGTCACTGTCCTCCAGAACACATTCCTCTGCTCCTGGAGGAAATTTAAACTTTGCTACAGAAGAACGTCATAGAGCCTCTGCCCTTCGAACAAAGAAATGTGAGGTTCTGCTCTCGGTGCTTCCTAGTTCCGAAGTGGACAGGAGACTTGTGGCATTTTCTAGATCTCAGGGACCTGAACTTCTTTGTAGAGTACAAACAGTTCAGAATTGTCACCCTGTAGGGCCTACTCCCACTGCTGCAGGCAGGGGATTGGATCTGTTCCCTTGACATGAAGGATATCTACCTTCTTTTTTGTTTATTTTTATGTAACCCCCCCTACAAATGGGGGGTTCCCGAAAAGTCTTCCTTGAGCTTGCCTAAATGCTTACTGCCAGGTTGGTGTCCTGCGTTTTAGCAGTTTAAATGTATTTCCAGAGAGTGCCTGTATAGCCCCTGTGTACTGTCTCTTTAAGAGCTGCCTGGATTGCAGTTATAATTAATCTGGGAGGGGGGCTGAGAGTTTTTATGCTCAAGTCCCGCCCGGGCTGTCAGATAATTGCTCTGTTCTGCCATCGCTAATTGCGCAGAAGGAGCTCTGTTATAAGATGTACTTGTTTGCTGAATATCTGTTAGAATAGTCATAATATTGCAGTTTGTCTAACCTGCGTTCTTTGCAGCATGGACATTTCTGTTTATCTCCACCATCTTGGTCCTGGACTGCTGAAATGGGCCAATCAGTACCTTTTGGGACTCTAAAATGGAGCCTGTCACCAGGGGCTTTGTGGGAGCAAAATTCTGTAGGAATTGTAGTTTTGGGCTTTTGGCACCTAAATGAACCTGGAGGGGGAGTCCTTGTTGTGACTGACAACCAGCCAACCGAACCTTTTGGATTCTGGGGAAAGTCCCAGACTGCTTGCAGTTTCAGTTCAGATCTGAGTTGGGAAGTGAAGGAGTTACAGCTCGAGATAGTCGAGCAGCAACCCTGCATGGATCCGTGTGGGAGAACTGTGAAAGGGCTGAGTTTTGGCCTGCCTGTCTGCCTGCTGTCCCTGAGAGGGGAAAATAGAGTTGATTTGGACTGAATCTGAGTTGTGAGAACGATTTTAGCCACTGAACTGTGACCAGGCTTTAACCTGAAGAAGACTGAAGATTTGCTGAATGCATTCGGCCTGTCAGGATTTCCAGCCACCTCTGAACTCCCAGTTTGTGCAGAGACTCTGTAATTGTGACCGGATAGCAATCTGCCTGGTACAGTAGAATTTCTTACATGTAAATGTGCTGTTAGTGGGTCGTGATTTGGTTCCCCACTGTGTGCTGAACTGTGTTCTGCTTGCTGGAGGCTGCATCCAGCTCCCACGGACTGAATCCGTATTCATCTCCATTGGGCCCGGGCCTTGCCACACTGGCCCAGCCAGATAACCCGCTGCACAGAGAAAGCCATCGACGAGAGACCTGCCTGGGGTTCAGCCCCCTGCTCATGCTTTGAACAGGAATGACGCCTCGGTATTTTGTGTGGGCCCTGCTTCTCCTGGCACTCCAATTCAACAGCCTGCTGTCTTGATTTCGTCCTGCCTGTGTCCTGTATTGGGTATCATGAGTAAACATCAGGGTAGGTCCCTGCAACAACAGCTAAATCTAAAGTATTGTCATCGGATTGCTTTGTTGTCTTTTCTGTCTCGAACTGAGCCCTCCGGCTCTAGATCACAAATAGTGTGTGTGGTGCATGTTGCTTTCTTCCATCACAGGGCCCCAACCAGCTGCGGCGCCAGCCTAACCCGGGCAATGTTCCTGGCTATCCCACCGTCTTCCTACCTGGCTACCCAGAGTGTGTGACTGTGTAGGGACTCTGAAGTGATGCATAACTGTCTGATTGATATAGCCTTTAAGCAAATCAACCTGATTATGCCCTTCCCTTGTTCAAGTCCCCTGAATAAATCAGATCTAATTATTTTTGCATTTAACCTGACTGTGGTTCCAGTTTGTGCCAAACGTACTGTACTGTTGCTATTTGCTGTGCTTAACCTTGTTTACGGGGGGTCTCCAGGGTCGAGCTAGAGGAACCAATCCTGGTGGTAAGTGCAAACAGTGTGAGTAATTGCATGGTAAATAAGGGTCATTGTGAAAGTGATTGTTGCGTATTGTTCAGGCCACTAGAAGAGAAAGAGGAGGGTTACAGTGTCCCGGAGGGCTGCGCCCAGGTTAGCTTGACCACTAACAACCCTGACCTCCAGGTGGAGGCACCCGTTTCAGTACCCAGGCCCCTTAACTTGCTACTAGCCAAGCAGGTAAGGGTAGTAGCCTTTGAGAATAGCGCCACCTAGGGGTTACATCAATTTTAAGTTTTATTAAAGAAGCATCACATACAGAAACCACACAGCACAAATCTTATAATAGGCAGTCTGTAATAGAGATATACAGTGAAATTCTGAAAAGTTAAAAACATCAGCTGAGGGGCAGGCCTCAAAATAAATTAACAAAAATTCTTACCCATTTGTCTAAATAAACAAGACACTTCCAGAGAACAAGTCTTCAGTTCATCAGTTATAGAATGGACTACCCTAATTCCACCTTGACATTGTATGCCCCTACCCACCGTCTCCTCCTTCCTGGCAGCAAGCACCCATTGGTACCCCCCCACCCTCACGGGATAAAGTCCGGCCTGACCAAAGCCATGTACCAGACCCATTTTTGCCATTTTTGAGTGAACTGAGGTAATTTGTCATGCAGTGTCGCCGTTAGGCATTCCATATTATAGATATCTAGAACTACCTGCTTCCATTCCGTTATAGTGGGGAGACATTGTGACATCCACCTATGGGTGATGCACTGATGGCCTTTTGGGCCACCAAAATATATAATAAAAGCAAGGTCTTGTGCCAGGGTGTACGATGGTGTGGAAGGATCGACAGAAGAACCAGATTAGCCATCAGCTTAATATGTTCCCCCAAACATTCATCTGTCTCGCCCTGGAGTGACTGCCAAAACCCCGACAACAGGGGCCAGTGCCAGAACACATGGCCATGATCAGCCGGGTTACTGCGACAACCCCTCCAGCATGCACCGTAAGAGGCAGGTAGATATTTAATCAATAGTGCCGGAGTTAGAAAATAAACGGTATCGACACTTCCATGCAAACTCTACATATACTGGATAAAGTAATTTTGATCGAGAGAGCAAACCTCATCCAGGACTCATACGAAATGGCCAGGCCCAGCCTTCCATTCCACTTTTCCAGGGTGGTGTGAATGGAATCACCCAGGGTATCCCGAATTATTCCATAAATATGACCTATCAAGTGGCCCCATGGTTCTTCTTCCAAAGTGTCCTGTAGAATCTGTAGTAATAAAGGTTTGGGATCAGGAAGTTTGGTAAATTGCTTCCTCTTATGATACAGATACATCCTGACCTGCAGAAAGGATGCCTTCCTTCATATTAGAATTCATAAACCTCACAGAAAATACTTAAGGTTCCTGTCCTGGGGTGAACTTTGCCAATTCAGTGTATTGCCCTTTGACTTGTACTGTGCACCACAGGTCTTTACCAAATGCTTGGCAGTGGTGACAACAGCCCTTCACAGGGAAGGTCTGTACTGTATGTCTTTCCCTACCTGGATGACTGGCTATTGAAAGCCCACTCCAAGAATCAGCTTCTGCACACATTAGCTCGAACTAGGCAGATATTCAATGCTATGGGGTTATTGTCAACATACCCAAGTATGTGTTGATGCCTTATCAATGCCTGCAGTACATAGGAGCAGTCTTGGACACAGCTCAGGGCTTAGCCTTCCTGCCAATGGACAGGGCCGAATGCCTGATTGCCCAGGCACAGCTGGTATATAACAGTTGGCATGTATCAGCCAGGATATTCCTTCGGCTCCTGGGCCTTATGGAAGCTGCCATTGTCACAGTATCTTTGACCAGACTGCACATGAGGATCCCTCGGTGGACCCCAAGAGTCCAGTGGGACCAGCTCACAGACGGTCTAGAACAAAAAGTTCTAGTCATGTCTCCTGTACACTTAGTGCTCGAGTGATGGATGGAACCAGCAGTATGTTTAAAGGGGCTCCCTTCCCCATCCCCTCCCCAGATTCTAACAACAGACGCCTCGGGGATGGGCTGGGGTGCATACCTGGGCATTATCAGAGACAGGGTACATGGACCCTGTGGAGACCACCTTGCCCATAAATGTTTTAGAAACGTGAGCTGTTTTATATGGGTTATAAGCCTTCCAGACGCATCTGTCCCTGGGTCCTCTGCTATTACAGAGAGGACAACATCATTGTGGTGCAGTACACCAACAACCAAGGGGGGACTCACCCTTTGCAGGGAAGCAATGAGAGTCTAGTATTGGGCTCTGGAACACCATCTAGAACTCTCAGCAATACATGTTTCAGGCTTCCAAAACATCTTGGGAAACAGGCTAAGCAGGTCACAGTCCAGAAGGCACGAATGGGAACTGCTGACCTCAGTTGTCAAGGATCTGTTCAACAAATGGGGTCATCCAGAGCTGGACCTTTTTTGCATCCCCACACAACGCAAAACTGCTGATTTTCTTCTTGCTCGCTTCAGAGCCTGGAACGTCTGACTAGACATGTTGTCCCTCTCTTGCAAAGGAAGGTTCTTGTATGCCTTCTCTCCACCCCCCCCCCCCCAATTCAGAGAGTGCTACTTAAGCTCCAGATGGAGGGGGCAACTCTGATCTTCACTGCTCCCTTATGGCCTTGAAAAGATCTGGTACCCACTGCTGCAACAGCTGGTAGTGAAACCACCAGTGCCTCCACCTCTGTGCAAGGGCCTACTGTCAAAGGAACAGGGAACCCTGGTCCATCCAGACCTCAGGTCTCTTCATCTTCATACATGGATCCTCAAAACATAGCCATTGCACAGTTTGGGTTTTCCCAAAAAGTAGCTGATGTTCTGATGGCTGCTAGAAAGCCTTCCACCAGATCCACTTATTCTATAAAGTAGAAAAAGGTTTGCTCTATGGACCGCTTCTCATTACTTGGATTCGTTTACCTGTCCAGTTAATCAGGTTCTGTCCTTATCAGATGCAGGCCTGCAGTATTCCTCAATCAAAGTGCACTTGGCTGCCATTTCAGCTTTCCACGTACCTATTGAGGGTCATACAGTTGCCTAGCTGGTGGTGGTCTGTATGTTCTTGAGAGGCATACTGCATCTGAAGCCTTCCATCCGTAATCCAGTCCCAGCTTGGGACCTGAGTTTTGTTTTGGAATAGCAGACTTTGGCTTCTTTTTGAGCCAGCTGCGATTTATGGCTTACACTTTCTTTCTTGGAAAGCATTGTTTTTTTGTTGCAGTCACTTCTGCTCAAAGAATTTCAGAGCTTCAGGCTCTAATGTGTGAGCGTCCTTAATCTGATTTTCCACAAAGACTGGGCGTCTTTGCATAACAGTCCAAAGTTCTTACCAAAGGTGGTGTTGGAGTTTTTTTTAAATCAAACCATCTACCTGCTAGTTTATTTTCCCAAGCATGCTAATCCAGGGGAAGCATTACTCCATACTTCAGATGTACATAGAATACTCGGGTACTATATACACTGGACAAAGGACTGCAGAAAGCCCCCACAGCTTTTTGTTTAGTTCGCCCAGGGGAAAGAGTGCTCCCCAGTTTCTAAACAGTGCCTGTCCAAATGGTTAGCAAACTGTATTACTTCCTGTTACAGGAAGTAAGGTAAGGAACTTCCTGGGGTTGTTCATAGTCATTCCACAAGAGGCTCGGCCACTTCTGTTGCCTGTTTTAAAAATGTGTCTGCCGCAAACATCTGTGCAGTTGCCACCGGGAGTACTGTTCACACTTTTACTAAACACTATAGTCTGGACATTGCTTCTCAAAAAAGGGCTGGCTTTGACCTAGCTGTGCTTCAGGGCCTGCTTTCTTATGTCTGTAGGCTCCAGCCAACCAGACTACTTTCTGGTCAGTATTGCTTGGTACTCGTTCCATAGGTGTTGCTTGATGAAAGAGATATCCTCGGAGAAGATGGAACAGATCTTTTTTGGGGTTATGTCAATCATCAGGTCACATTGTAGGAACTTCACCATCAGTGAAGCAGGATCCACATGGAAAATTTTCAGCAGTATAACTGGGGCTGCCCATGCCATCAATGTCCGTCAACGTCACCAACCCTATAAAGGTGTGGGTGACCGTGCTCCCTCTTCAGTTCTTTCCCGCCATCGACATGCTTGCCTGGCTCTCTGCGGAAGCTCCTACACAGTATTCATGCCTTTTTTTTTGCCTATAGCTTTTTTTTTTCAGTTTTTTCCAGAATCTCTTTTATTAAAGAGCTTCCTCCACATTGTTTATGTCGAGAGTTAATACTTCAACTTCTCTCTTCCGTCGCTGCCACTGTGGAAAGAAGATTACCTCTACAGATGAACATTCTTTCTGTGTCTGCTGTCTTGGGCCTGACCACAAAGTTTTTGACTGTGAGCTCTGCTAAAAGTTTAACCAAACAGGTAGCCAGTTCCGGGCAGGGCTCCTCTCCTGGGTCCCGGTCTTTCAGTTGCCGACGGAATCAATGAGCTCCCAGGCCTCCAAGGCCCGAGACAAATCCTTGGAGAAAAGTCATAAAAAAGACAGAGATCATGACAGCTCCCTCCCCCCCCGGCATTGCTCTCATTCACCAATGGCCTCTTCTTCTGAAGGATCCTCATCAGCTGCGGCTGCACCAACGCACAAAACTGCTGTCCAGGTCTCTGTTCCCTCCAGACCCATACCGACAGCATCTCTGCCCGATTCTCAGGGCGGTCCCTCCTTTGTTGATGATGGACTTATCATCAACAACCCTCCCATCAAGGCCTGCCCCTTCTCACTCCAGGACAACAGGCTCCTTGGGTTCCTAGAATTGACCAGGCAGGTCGTCGATACAAGTGCTGTTGACCCCCCCACCCCTGTTGATGAACACCGTCAACTTAAATGAAATCCTGACAGAATTCACTTCTGTGATTGTACAGGCACTTGGGCCCTCCTTGCCGATGCCATTGACGGCAGCTTTGTTGTCGATGCCTACTCATCGGCCACGGGAAGCTCCCTGTGGACCGTCATTGGCTCACCCAACGCCAGACCCGGATTTAGAAGAGGTCGACGTCGAGGAGGAGGAGTACCATCCTGATCTCATTCTTCCTGATGATGAGGAGGAAGAAGAGGAAGAAATTGTGGTCTCTGATAGATCCACTGCTTCCTCTGTCAGTGAAGATTCAGTAAAGCATACTCCTAGGTTTCCTCCTGAGGACCCTACATTTCTTAATGTGATGAAGCAGCTATCCCCAGCCATGGGCTTCCACACTGAGGACGAGGATGCCACCAAGAAAGAGCTGGTGGACTTCCTGGAGAGCCCAGAATCTCCCCCAAAGATCATTCCTCCAGTCTTTCCTGCCTTGAGGAATGCAGCCATGGCAGCCTGGCACAGACCAGACATGGTGCCAGCTGTGCCTGACAGGGCAGATAAAGTTTATTATGCCCCTCAGGGGTTCCCCTGCTATGCTGCCCAGGCCGAGACAGACTCAGTGGTCATTAAGGCAGCCAATGACAGGTCTAAGGCACCTAAGCACCTTGGTTTCCTTCCCTCAGACAAAGAGTCTTACAGAATCAGCCTCTGGGGTAGGAGGGTGTATTCCTCCTCTACACTGGGTTTGAGGATTGCAAACTACCTCACATGGTAAAGTACCAAAATGCCAACTGGAAGACAGATAAGGCCACCACTGCCCAGGCCTTCCCAGATGGCACACAAAAGCAGGAGCTGCTTCAGTGCCTCTAGGCAGCTGAGGATGTTAGTAAGCACCTCCTCAGAGCCCTCTGTGATATGGCTGACACCATTGCCAGGGCAACTGCCATGGGCATATGCCTACGCAGGCACTTCTGGCTGAGAGTATCTGTTTTTGTTTGCTGTTGTTCGGCAAAGGGTGCTCAATGCCCCCTTTAATGACACTAAGCTGTTTGGCCCTGATGTTTAGGACATCATTAATGATTTGCAAGCCTTGGGCAGGGTCATCAAGTCTGTCCACTTCCTCTACCATACCCAACTGAGAGGAAGAGGATGCCCTCCTTTTCACAAGATGGCTAATTGGCCCGGTACAGCCTCCTGACCCCAAGGGAAGCGCAGAGCCCCGGTAGCCTTGCCTGCCCCTCCAGTGCTGGAGCTGCAGCCAAATGCCTCAGAAGTGAGGGACCAGCCCCTGCGGCTGGATCCACCTCTGTTTGACTCCTTGCCAGACCTCCCTCTTCTGGTCCCAGACCAGGAGGTGGTGGTCAGAGATCGGTTCTCTCTCTCCATCTGAACCAATGGAGTACCATAACTTTGGATGCATATATTCTGCAGATCATGGAAAGGGGGCACACCCTGGAGCTCATCGACCAGCCTCTAGAAACCCCTCCCCAGCTCACCTGTCTGTTCTCCAGTAGAAGGTACAGTCCCTTCTGCACAACCAGGCCATTGAGCCAGTACCAAGATGACAGAGAAACAATGGGTTTTATTCCAGGTTTTTCCTGGTCCCAAAAAGTCTGGTGATCTGAGGCCCATTCTAGACCTAAAGGACCTTAATCTGTATGTCCAGTACAAAATGTACTGGATGGTAACTTTGTCAGGCCTGTTGCCTCTCCTCAAAACAGGGGATTGGCTCTGCTCAGTGGACATACAGGATGCTTAACTGCTCATATCAGTCTTTCCTCTTCACAGAAGGTTACACCTTTCAGGGCGAACATTATCAATTCAAAGTGCTGCCCTTTAGCTAGTCCTCTGTGCTGTGAGTCTTTACCAAGTGCTTAGTAGCAGTAGCAGCAACTCTCAGAAGGGAGGGACTATATATTTTCCCTTATCTGGATAATTGTCTCCTAAAGGCCCTGTCCAGGGACGACAACTGCTGACTTTGGAGTGAACTCTCCAGCTTTTCCACTCCCTGGGCATCACCATCAATCTGCCCAAGTCAGTCCTTGTACCATCTCTAAGGCTGCAGCATATGGGGCGGTTTTGGACTCGGCACAGGGGAAAGCCTTCCTTCCCGAAAACAAGGCAGAGTGCCTTATGGCCCATGGTCAGGAAGTCGCTCAAAGCCGCTATATTCCTACCAGGGTGTACCTGAGATTGCTTGGTCTGATGGAAGATGCCATACCCACTGTTCTAATGGCCAGATTTCATATACGCATTCTCCATTGGATCCTCCAGGTACAGTGCGACCAGCGCACCGACGAGTTAGATTGCCCAGTCCTGGTGTCTTCCCTAATCTGCAAGGTACTGCAGTGGTGGATGGACCCCTTGAATCTTCAAGGCGTTCCATTCCAGATCCTCTCCCCACAGCAGATCCTCACCATGAATGCCTCGGGTCTGGGCTGGAGAGCGCACCTGGGTCCCTTCTAGACCCAGGGTTCTTGGTCCCAGTTGGAAGCCTCTCTGCATATCAGTACTCTGGAAATGAGGGTGGTGCACTTTGCCATGCAGGGCTGTCAGGAGCACCTTGCTTCATGTCAGCTGCTGGTGCAGTCAGACAGTCTGAGTGTAGTATACTGCATCAACAAGCAGAGGGGGGCTCATTCCTATCCCCTATGCAGGGAGGCCATGAGAGTGTAGTACTGGGCACTGGATCATGGTCTGACGCTCTCTACTGTCCATCTGCCAAGCGTGTTAAACACTCTGGCAGACAGTCTCAGACAGACTCAGTCCAGCATGCATAAATGGGAGCTCCTCTTATCCATCACAGAAGACTTGTTCTGCAGATGGGGGTCATTCAGAGTTTGACCTTTTTGTGTCTCCACTCAGTGTAAAACTGCTCAATTTCTGCTCACTAGATCTAGAGCCTTGAGTTTTCTGGCGAGATGCGTTGTCCCTCTCCTGGAGTGGAATTTTCCTTTACGCCTTCCCTGCATTTCCTCTAATTCAGTGGGTGCTACTCAAGCTGCAGATGGAGGGGGCCAACATGACACTGGTAGATCCATTCTGGCTTCGGCAGATATGGTTTCCCCTGCTTCAGCAGCTGGCAGAGCAACCTCTGGTCCCTCTCCGTCTCTGCAGGAACTTGCTGACCCAGTATCAGGGGACCCTGGTCCAACCCAACCTCAGGTCCCTCCATCTACAAGCTTGGCTTGTGAAGAAATGACCCTCATTAGGTTTGTGGTCTCTAACAGAGTGGTGGGCGTCCTGGTGGCTGCCCGAAAGCCTTCTGTGCCATGAAATGGAAGTGGTTTGCCATCTGGGCTGCCAAACATAGTTTGGACCATTTCACCTGTCTGGTGAACCACATTCTGGACTACTTGATCTCTCTGTCCATCTCAGTCACTAGTACTCCTCCCTCAAGGTGCACCTTTTGGCTATTTCTGCCTTTCATGAACATGGGGTGATCACATGATTGCTCAGCTGGATGTCTCCCGTACCTTTCTCCGGGGCATCTTGCATCTGAAACTCCCAATACGTTCTCCTGTCCCAGCTTGGGATTTGAATTTTGTTTTGGAGAAGTTGACCCTGTCTCCTTTTGAGCCAATCGCAACTTGTGACCCTTTCTCTTATGGAAAGCATTACTTTTCATTTGCCTTTATTTCTGCTTGAAGAATTTCAGAGCTTAAGGCCCTGTGGTGCAAGGAGTCTTATTTGCTTTTTCACAAAGAAGGATGTCTTTGCACACAAATCCTAGGTTTCTACCTAAGGTGGTATCAGAGTTTACACTCAGCCAGTTTACCCACCTTTCTGTTTATTTTCCCAAGTGTGCCAATCCAGGGGAAGCACTGCTCCATATGTTAGACATGCGCAGAACTTTGAAGTACTACCTGCTTCAGACCAAGCAATGTACAAAGTCAAAGTAGCTGTTTGTTGCTTTCACCCCAGGTAGAGAGGGCGTTTTAGTTTCTAAGCAATGTTTATCCAAATGGTTGGCAAATTGCATTGTGTTCTGCTACAACAAGGATTTGTCTGGTGTTGTTAAAGCTCATTCCACAAGGGGCATGGCTACCTTTGTGGTCTGTTTGAGGAGTCTCAGCCACTGACATTTGTGCAGCTGCCACCTGGAGTAATGTCCATACTTTCACCTAGCACTACAGTCTGCACATTGCATCTAGAGCCTGTGCAGGATTTGGCAGGGCTGTGCTGCAGGGCCTCCCTGTCTTAAGTTTATGGGGAGCCCTCTTCCCAGACTGCCTGTTTTCTGTTGTCACTGCTTGGGACATGTTCCTATGGTGTGACCTGACGACTGAGGTAACCCCAATGAAGATGGAACAGTTACGTAATAAACCGTAAAATTGTCGAACGTCCAGCTAAACATGCCACTAGAAGCGTTACTAAGCAAGCATTAGCTGTTCCATTCAGAAGGACTACTTTGGGGAAGCGGGCCTTCACAGTTAGGGCTCCCGCCTGGTTAAATGAGCTACCAGCCACTGCTTTACATGCCTCAGTTCTTTCAAGTCTGAGCTAAGAAAGTTTGTCTCCTCCCCTGTACACTGCTACTACCACTCTTAACCCACAAACCCTGCATGCCACTGTCCTCACAAGCATGAGCAGTAAACACTATCTCCCCACCTGTTCGCTGCTACCGCCACTCTTAACTCAGCTGTTACCTGAACCCAGGGCCTGCCAAGGTTCATCTTGCACTCTACAAATTGCTTGAAGTTCCCTGCTCTACACCTGCCCTACCGGCCTACCTACCGTGCACGCCCCTACTCCCTCACCCGCTAGCCCTTGCCTCTATTCCATACCCTGCCTACCCATGAGCCTAGTCTCCATTCCTTCCTCAGATTCCTCTCCTGCTACCTGTTGCTGATTAGTTCCCACTACCCCAACTGTTTACCACAGCTATGCTTATTCTCCTGGATGTAGCCGAGTAACCAATTTAGGTATCAGGAATGATGTTCAGCCATATCTCCTGTTCCTCCCTACAAGCTCCTGTATAGCTTCAACCTCTGATTTTCTCCAGGTAGTACCTAACTTGACTTATGCACTTTATTGTCTGCCCTGCTGTATAGACTGTATCCCCATGTACCCTGTACCCATGCTCTGGTTATGTGTTGCTTTTGCCTTTGTTACCTATGTTGTGTTGCTATTACCAATTGTATTGATTGCTACTGATCACATTATGATGTTTTTGACAATGCATGTTTAGCTGCTATTGACTCCCTAACTCATGTATTTTCCCCTCCCTTTATGATGAGGATCCTTTGTAAATGAGATTTTAGCTCAAAGGTTGTAATTCTGTTTACTCAATAAATAAATAAATAAATAAAACAGTAGATCTTTGAGGGGATCTCAGTCATCAGGTCTGCTGTCCCTCCCACCATCCCCCTTCTTAGGGCTCCTGTCTAGGAACTGGCTGTCTGGTGTACCCAGCCTTTCTTTTAGGTCTGGGCACCTCTATCTCACCTTGGTCCCCCATAGCAAGGGCTTTCTTCCTTCCTCTCTGGGAGAAAGAACTGAGGAGGGGGCAGGGCCGCCTACACCTTTAGAGGATTGGTGATGTTGACGGTGTGCGCGTCCCCAGTTGTGCTGTTGAAAATCTTCTGTGTGCATCCTGCTTCACCAACGGTGAAGTTCGTACGATGTGACCTGATGACGGAGATCTCCTTGAAGATCTACTGTTACGGTAAGTTCTTACATAACTGTTCTTTACGTACTTACTGTAACAGTAGCTCTTTGAGAGACTGTCTTTCATGAGGCCATGCTGTCCCACCCTTCTTCTCCCTAAAGGGTCCTGAGACTCTAATTAATGCTGTCTCCTTCAAACAACATGAAGTCTTGCTATATTATGTCAATTGCAGTTTGTCCCACCATTAGAACTGCTCCAGAGGTGAAAGAGTTAACTTCCATGCCAGGCATGGAGCTTTGAGCGTGAGCTCGGTTAGAGAAGCTCTGTCTGGATAATTTCAAACTGAAACTGTCAGATTCTTTACTCCGCCTCACTGAACAGTCGCTCCGGAGATTTCTTCTACTGCTCGGTTCATTTCTCGGTTTAAACAGTATTTTCTCAGTTAAATTCAACCGCGAGTATTATTATTTTAACCGCAAACCGATCGGTTCAAGCTCTGTCTGTGATATTGTAAGTAACAGACAGGTTTATTTCTGTGTGGAACTTGTAAATGTTTATCGGTTCGGTTTGAACCGATCAGGTTGTTTTAAATCTTTAAAAATCAAGCATTTAAAAGCTTTTAGAGTGCGGTTCCCGGTTCTTATCGGTTCTAAAAAACCGGATTTCATTATGTTTTTTTCCACGACCCGTGACACGGTTGGGAACCGATAAGGGTGTCTTGCCTGGCACTGCCGTTAAAAGGGCAAGTTTTTTGGGTTAGGCTGGCATCATGTCTGAGAAACCCGAAGAAAAACCGGGCCCACTGGGTTTCAACACTGTAGTGTCTGTGGGGAAGCCTTTGCCAAGGCTGACCCACACACCACATGTGTATATTGTCTGGGGTTTGACCACCTCAATTCAGACTGCCAGATTTGTAGAATTTCCTGCAGCCACCCTGGATAAGAGAGTTGGCAGGCTCAGGGAGCGAGAGGCCAAAAAGTCAGCTGACCCGGATGGCCAGCCCGGTTCGGTGCCAACCGAACCGGAGGGAGTGCCCTCTGACCAGGGCGAGACTCCCTCGGGCAAACGTAAAGCTGACTCTGAGGAGCCAGTTCCAGAAAGAAAACTAGAAAATCAGCAGGTGTGGAGTCTAAAATCCTTTCTCCAACTGCTGCAGAGATAGCAAAAGCTATACAAATTGTTCAGTCACTTTCTCCGGTTCCGTCCAAACCGCCACTGTCTGGCAAAAGGTTGGTTCGGCCGGTTCCACCGGTTCAAGAATATGATATAGAAGAGTTTTATGAACCAGAGGAGGGGGAGGATGATTATGAACAGTGTGAATGTGACTTTGAGAGTCTGGATGTGCCCATCGAACCGGACATCTCCCCAGACAGACCTTTAGAATCTCCCCCTATGCTTTCTGAGTCCCCTTCTCACTTTCTCTTTTATAAAAAGGTTGCTGAAACCCTCCAGCTCCCATTGGAGGAAGCTGTGGATGAGCAAGAGGAACCTGATTTTGTGGAAATGATGGATATCCCAGAGTCTAGGAGATTGTCTATCTCTTTACATAAATCATTTAGGAAACAAACAATAACAATTTTAAAAGCTCCTAATTCTGTGCCTCCTGTGGACAAGAAGATGGACAGGAGGTACACTTTGTCAGGACCTGATACAGAAATCCTTTCACAGCAATGCAGTCATGTTGGAGTAGTTCAGGCTGCAGCCTGTGATAAGGCTAATATTCCCCTGGCTTCACATCCTCCTGACAAGGACTCCAGGAAGATTGATGCCATGGCTAAAAAACAATACATGGCAGCGTCCTTGGGACTCAGACAAGCAAATTACATGACTTATGTGGCAAGATACCAAAAATCTAGATGGGACACTGTCGTGGCTTTGGCCAAACAGGCCCCTGGCCAGCTTGCTAAGGAGCTGGAGCAGGTGGCTTCTGATGGTATTGAGGCATCCAAGGTGCAATTCCATGCTGCTGTGGATTCTAATGATGTATCTTCTAGAGTCATGGCTACATCTGTGGCCTTCATAGGTTGGCTTGGCTCAGGTGTACTAGTTTGTCACAGGATACCCAGACTAAGGCTATGGATTTTCCTGTGGTAGGAAATTCTGTTTGGGGAGCAGACAGAGAATTACATGAAGGAAATGGATGAATATAGGACAACTTATAGGAGTGCATGCCAAGGAGTGGCAAGCCACTCCCTCAGAGGCAGACCCCAGGGTAGAGGTAGGCCTTTTACCAAACCCAGGCCTCCTCTGCTTATGTTCAGAGGGGGTTCTTCAGAGGGAGAGGCAGACGGGGTGCAAGCAGGTCTGCTCCCACCCCTCAGCCTAAAGCCCCTGCCAAACAGGCACCCTGATGGGGTGCCCAAGGCCGGTTCTTCATTACCTGTAGGGGGCAGGTTGGCTTACTTCGTTCAGGACTGGGAGTCTCTAACATCAGACAAGTGGGTCCTGGAAGTAGTAAGCCAGGGTCTGGTTCTCAGCTTCAAAAAATTTCCAAAGATGTGAATCAGATCTTTTCCACCTGCAAACCCTCTAGAGACTTTTACCTTAGAAACAGAAGTCTCAACCCTCCTGGCTCTCAGAGCTGTAGAAAGGGTTTCTCCCCTACACCAGGGCAAGGGTCTGTACTCCAGGTACTTCCTTACCCCAAAAAAGACAGGAGAATGGCGGCCCATTTTGGACCTAAGATATCTGAACAAGCACCTTTGAAACCAAAATTCAAAATGGTGACTCTGGCAATGATTTTACCTTTCTAAGGCCAGGGACTGGCTAGCTTCCCTGGACCTCAAGGATGCCTATTTCCATGTTCTCATCAGAAGCTCCCACCGAAAGTACCTCAGATTCGAACTGCCCTCAGGCCATTACCAGTTCAGAGCAATGCCCTTCGGCCTTACCTCTGCCCCAAGGGTATTCACAAAATGTCTAGCAGTAGCAGTTGCTCATTTAAGAAGGCAAAATATTGCCATCTTTCCCTACCTAGACGACTGGCTCATTGTAGGTCAGTCTCCAAACCAGGTCACATCACACCTGCAAGTTACCAAGCAGCTGCTCACCTCTCTGGGTTTTCTTCTCAATCTTCCAAAGTCAGTTCTGGAACCTGTCCAGGTACTCACCTTTATAGGTGCAGAATTGGACACAAAGCAGGCCAGAGCCTTCCTGCCCCTAGAAAGGGTAAGGAACCTAGTGGCCCTGGCGCCTCCTTCACTCTGCAGGTCTCTGACCAGCAAGGCACTCTTACAGCTACTAGGACACATGGCTGCTTCCACAGCTGTAGTGCAAGGAGCAAGGTTTCAGATGAGGGACATTCAGTTTCATTTGAGAGCCTTCTGGTCTCAAAGAAAAGATCCCCTTTCCAAGTTGATCCCAGTGACTCGAACCCTGATCCAGGCCCTTCGGTGGTGGCAGGATCAGAGCAATTTGAGACTAGGGGTCCCCTTCATACCTCTATCTCACTCCTTGTCCCTTACTACAGATGCGTCCCTTCTGGGATGGGGAGCTCACATGGGCAACCTCTCCACCCAGGGAGTGTGGTCCCCTCAGGAATCTCTGCTCCACATCAATTTGCTGGAACTCAGAGCTGTTTTTCTAGCACTTCAGGTGTTTTCTGCATCTGTTCAGAACAAAGTGGTACAAGTCAGAACAGACAACACCACTACAATGTGGTACATCAACAAACAAGGGGCACTCGGTCTTCGGCCTTGTGCACCGAGGCAATGAAGTTGTGGTCTCTGGCTTATTCCCTGAACACTTCCCTCATAGCAGTTCACCTCCCAGGAAAGGACAATGTCCTGGCAGATGCTCTCAGCAGGATTTCCCAGGGCCATCACGAATGGGCACTGGATCCCCGAGTACTGGGCATAGTTTTTGCCAGATGGGGCACCCCTCAAATAGATCTTTTCGCAGCCCCAGACAATCACCAACTTCCACTGTTTTGTTGCAGGCCCCAGTGATGGGCTCAGTCCCCTGGATGCCTTTCTCCTAGATTGGAAGGAAGTTTCTATATGCCTTTCCCCTTCCCTCTCCTATTCAAGGTGCTAGTCAAAATCAGATCCCAGCCTTGCAAGATGATTCTGATTGCTCCAGATTGGGCCAGGCAGCCCTGGTACCACTCCTTCTGTCCTTAGCAGTCCATCTTCCCTGTGTCTCCCCAGGAATCACAACCTGTTAACTTGTGCCCAGGGAGAGTTTGGTATCGAATCTCAAATCCCTCAACCTCAAGGCCTGGCTCTTGAGGAATTAGAATTTGCTGACCTACACCTTTCTCAAGGTGTTCTTGAAATCCTGAAGGCTTCTAGGAAGCCTTCCACTAGGGCTACTTATAACTCTAAATGGAAAAGGTTTTCCATCTGGTGTTCTGGGAAACATATTTCCTGAATCTGCTGACTTGCCCATTGTTTTGCACTATATGGTCCATCTTAATTCTTTGGGTCTGAGACCAGCTACCCTGAAAGTACATTTGGCAGCTGTCTCTGCTTTTATTTCAGCAGGAAAGCCCCTCTCTTCCACTCACCCTGTATTTTCCAAGTTTTTCAAAGGATTACTTCATACTAATCCACCTTTCAGGGACCCGCCCCTGCCTGGATCTTAATGTTTGCATTGCTCAGTTGATGCAACCCCCCTTTGAACCTCTGTCTTCTGCAGAGCTTAAGTACTTGACTTGGAAAACTGTTTTTCTAGTAGCTATCACTTCTGCCAGGCGCATAAGTGAGTTACGAGCTTTGTCAGTAGAGACTGACTTTATTTCCTTCCACAGGGATAAGGTAGACCTTAGGACTAACAGGAAGTTTTTGCTTAAGGTGGTTTCAGATTTCCATCTTAATCTATCTCCCTTCCAGTGTTCTTCACTGACCATTCCTCCTCTGGTGAGAGGAGGCTGCACAGCTTAGATGTTAACAGAGCCCTAAGTTACTATATAGAGCGTACCAAGGGTCACAGGTTCGAATCCCTCCAACTTTTTCTCACTTATGGTGAGGTTGGGAAAGGGAAACCTGCCACTAAGAGATCCATTGCCAGGTGGATTGTCTCTTGTATCCAATTTTGTTATCAAAACTGGGAAAGTTCCCTTCAAGCCTGGAGGGCTCACCTACCAGAGGTACAGCTATGTTTCTAGCTGCTGCCAGAGACATCCCTATCTTAGAGATATGTCAAGCAGCTACTTGGAAAACGGTACACACTTTCACCAAGCATTACTCCTGGATGTCCAGGCCAGGAGGGATGCTCTGGCTTGGCACAGCCGTGCTTCAGAGCCTATTCCCTAAGTAGGTTCTGTCCCTCCTCCATGGAGGTACTGCTATGTAGTCTGCAATTGTCATAATATAGCAAGACTTCATGCTGTTTGAAGAAAAAATTACTCACCTTAGTAATGTTGTTTCTTCTAATGGAGTCTTGCTATATTATGACCTCCCCCCCAGCCTGCCCCTCTCAGAACTTCTACTTGGGTATGGGGTGGGCAGTCCAGTGTTGGCATTTGTTTATGCCCATTTTATGTTTTTCCACCCCTTCTTTTGGGGGTTTTGGGTTGTTGTGTTTTATTTTATCTTATCTTATCTTATTTTCTGGCCCCCTGACTTGAGTCTTGGTGTTGGGACTAGGAATATGTGTTAATATTTAAGTAGCCAGTTGGCTAGTGTAGGTTACAGCTTCCACACAGAACCTTAGTGAGTTTTTTGCTCGTAAAGATCTGACAGTTTCAGTTTGAAATTATCTAGACAGAGCTTCTCTAACCGAGCTCGCGCTCTAAGCTCCATGCCTGGCATGGAAGTTAACTCTTTCACCTCCGGAGCAGTTCTAATGGTGGGACAAACTGCAATTGTCATAATATAGCAAGACTCCATTAGAAGAAACAACATTACTAAGGTGAGTAATTTTTTCTTCTCTATGATGGTCTGCCTTTAGTTCTCTGCCTCGTCTAGTTGGCAGAGCCCTAGGTTCTGTCCTGGTTCCCTACAGAGAGGTTCTCAGAGCATGATCTCCAGTGGGGAACTGAGGAGAGGAAGGGCCACCCATGTTTATGAAGCAGCTGACGTCTGACATCCACTGGTGGACTGCTTGCAAAAGTTTTGGTTTGGTCCTAGTGCCTGCCGGCTTATAGTTCCATAGGTGTGGCCTGATGAAGGAGATTCTCTTGAAGATCTGCTGTTACAGTAAGTACGTAACTGTTCATTACAGAAAATGTCAGTTTGCAAGTCATCAGAAATAGTCTGATACAATCTACTGCACAGCAATAAACAGGAAGTAAAAAAATTGTTTTTGCACACATAGTGCAAACGGGGACCAGCCCCACACTTGGGTGTGAGGCCATTAGTGCGGACTGTAAATAACCCTTTAATCAAGTGTTGTCTAAAGAGCAGCTTCAGTAGTTTACCACAGTGTAATCACCTTGTTTCTTAACTAGGTACTGTCAGATTGTTTTAACATAACCCTCATTTTTTGGACACCACCTGTGTAGCAGTGATCATTGTGCAGAGATTCAACATAACAATGGCAGCAGAAGCATGCCACACAAGGACGAGGTTCCTGGACTTCAGGAGAGCTGATTTAAAAAACAAAAATAGGCGAATGCCTCAGAGACAGCCTAGCGGGTGGGGGTGGGGTGGAGGAACAGTGGCCTAAGTTAAGGGATGGTACAATGAAGGCAACAAACCTCTGTGCAAAGGAAGTGAAAAAAAACAGGAGGAAATCAGCATTTGCCAGTGCTGAATGTTTGCTTGCTTGTATTTGCTGTGTAGTTGTTGGGTAGACAGCACAGAGGCAAAAATTAACAAATTAATAACAGGAGTCATAATAGTGAAATTGTCTCCATCAATTTTTTTTTTTTTTCACTGACTTTCCTTTTTGTGATTTGGAATTGTAACCTCATTGGTACAGGTCGCTTTAAAAATGGAATAAATAGGATAGTGGGGATATTTCAAGTTCCATTTGTCATGTCAGCCTACTTCTTCTGACATAGTACATGGCTCTGCCAGGCCATGACACACACGTCAACCACTTGTGGAGGAAGGCTCCCCGGTGTATTACAGGGTGTCGCCTGTGTGACACAACACTGTACAATACCTTCCCCGACTTGGAACGGTGGCATACGACAGTGCTAGCCCCAATCCTCATGCTGCCCAGGCAGTTTCCCGGTGTGTTACAAGGTGTTGCCTGTGTGACACAACACTGTACAATACCTTCCCCGACTTGGAACGGTGGCATACGACAGTGCTAGCCCCAATCCTCATGCTACCCAGACGGCTCCCCGGTGTGTTACAAGATGTCACCTGTGTGACACAACACTGTACAATACCTTCCCCGACTTGGAACGGTGGTATACGACAGTGCTAGCCCCAATCCTCATGCTGCCCAGACGGCTCTCCGGTGTGTTACAAGGTGTCACCTGTGTGATACAACACTGTACAATACCTTCCCCAACTTGGAACGGTGGCATACGATAGTGCTAGCCCCAATCCTCATGCTACCCAGACGGTTTCCCGGTGTGTTACAATGTGTCGCCTGTGTGACACAACACTGTGCAATACCTTCCCCGACTTGGAACGGTGGCATACGACAGTGCTAGCCCCAATCCTCATGCTGCCCAGGCAGTTTCCCGGTGTGTTACAAGGTGTTTCCTGTGTGACACAACAGTGTACAATACCTTCCCTGACTTGGAACGGTGGCATACGACAGTGCTAGCCCCAATCCTCATGCTACCCAGACGGCTCCCCGGTGTGTTACAAGGTGTCACCTGTGTGACACAACACATAATATCTTTCCCGACTTGGAACAGTGGCATACGACAGTGCTAGCCCCAATCCTCATGCTGCCTAGATGGCTCCCAAGTGTGTTACAAGGTGTCACCTGTGTGATACAACACTGTACAATACCTTCCCTGACTTGCAACGGTGGCATACGACAGTGCTAGCCCCAATCCTCATGCTGCCCAGACGGCTCCCGAGTGTGTTACAAGGTGTCAGCCTGTGTGACACAACACTGTACAATACCTTCCCTGACTTGGAACGGTGTCATACGACAGTGCTAGCCCCAATCCTCATGCTGCCCAGATCGCTCCCAAGTGTGTTACAAGGTGTCACCTGTGTGACGCAACACACAATACCTTCCCTGACTTGGAACGGTGTCATACGACAGTGCTAGCCCCAATCCTCATGCTGCCCAGACGGCTCCCCAGTGTATTACAGGGTGTCACCTGTGTGACACAACACACAATACCTTCCCTGACTTGGAACGATGTCATACGACAGTGCTAGCCCCAATCCTCATGCTGCCCAGACGGCTCCCCAGTGTATTACAGGGTGTCGCCTGTGTGACACAACACACAATACCTTCCCTGACTTGGAACAGTGTCATTCGACAGTGCTATCCCCAATCCTCATGCTGCCCAGATGGCTCCCCTGTGTGTTACAAGGTGTCGCCTGTGTGACACAACACACAGTACCTTCCCTGACATGGAACGGTGTCATACGACAGTGCTAGCCCCAATCCTCATGCTGCCCAGACGGCTCCCCAGTGTATTACAGGGTGTCACCTGTGTGACACAACACACAATACCTTCCCTGACTTGGAACAGTGTCATTCGACAGTGCTAGCCCCAATCCTCATGCTGCCCAAACGGCTCCCCAGTGTATTACAGGGTGTCGCCTGTGTGACACAACACTGTACAATACCTTCCCCGACTTGGAACAGTGTCATTCGACAGTGCTAGCCCCAATCCTCATGCTGCCCAGACGGCTCCCGGGTGTGTTACAGGGTGTCGCCTGTGTGACACAACACTGTACAATACTGTACAAAGCACATCTTCTTCACCTGGAAGAACACTACTTATGTATTCAGCTGTGAGCTGCGTGAGAAATTCTATATTGCACTTGATATCTGCAACAACGTGCACTTTTGCTCAATTCTGTGGGAGGTGAAACTAACTATCCTTGGTAATTGCTTTTTATTTATATATTTATTTAGTGTTTAACCAAGAAGGGGCTTGCAAACTGTGTTTATCTTGTGAGTAACTTCAGAAGGATTTAAATACTGCATTTGGGTAGACCCTTGGAGGTAGCTAGATTGTCTACTAGGATTTTCTGACAGTTAAACTATTTTTAAATTTACAGGTGGCTGAGGAGTTGAAAAAGGAGCTTGCAAACTCTGCTTATCTTGGAAGTAACTTCACAAGTTTTTGAATACTGCATTTTGGATGTCCCTTGGGGGTAGCTGGATTGACTACTAGGATTTTGGGACAGAAACTACTTTTAAATAATTTACTGGTGCGTAGGAGTTTGTGATAGTTAAACTATTTTTATATAAGTTACTGTGGTTAAGAAGTTGTCATACCAAAACCTGCAGTCTGAATTGAAACACAGACAGCCTCAGGTGCAGGAAATTGTTTGCCTCATTGTTTTCAGACCACAAAGTGTTGTATTGGAACAGGAAAGGTTGCATCACAACCATTGTCAACAAATTGCCCTGGCTGGAGATATCCAGACTAGATCAGATTACTATAAGTTACTGGTGGCTGCAATATTTAGAGACACAAAGCACATCTTCTTGACCTGGAAGGACACTACTTTATTCAGCTGTGAGCTGTGTGAGAAATTCTATATTGCACTTGCAAATTCTATATTGCACTTTGTGCTCACAACAGAGGAGGTGAACCTTACAATTGTCTTTGGTTTG
Organism: Neoceratodus forsteri; assembly: GCA_016271365.2. Classification (NCBI taxonomy): domain Eukaryota; kingdom Metazoa; phylum Chordata; order Ceratodontiformes; family Ceratodontidae; genus Neoceratodus; species Neoceratodus forsteri. The sequence continues at coordinate 1,175,567,824 of CM057456.1, read as the reverse complement.
TAGCAGATATTCTGCAGGTGGAGGCTACTTCTAACTGAAAGGTGAAATAAAGAACTTAGAATTATCAGGAAAAGACAGTCTTTCAAGCAACAGAGGGAGGTGGATCTAGCTTTACGTTTGTTACAATTCTTAAGATTTTCAGTGCAGGAAGAGTTTAAAGCACAGCTGACTTATTTTGGGGCTGACTTCTTTCAGAGCACAAACCACCAGGCTGTTTTGGGGCTGGGGAGGTTTACCTGTGTCTGACTTGGATGTCTGGATTTTTCTCTGTTTGATTAGCAGGGCATTTTCTCTGTCAAATTGTTGTGCAGGGCATCTTGCTGACAGGAAGGCACTCATTGCAGCGGTGGGTCAGAGCTTTTAGCTGATTGTTTTGTGAGGGCACAGTTTAGGTCCAACCCCTTCCCACCCCTCACCCGACTCACCCCTGGAAATAGTTCCTTTATACCTGGGGTTCTGTCATCATTTCCTCAAGAGTTCAAGGTGAATATCACTGTCATATCCTCTCTAGCACACTGCACTGACAATATAAGCATACACATTGTATAATATATATATTTCTATATAACAAACCAATCACACAAACACACACACACACAAAAAAAAGTAGCTAAACACGTGGGGAGTAGTGCAATGTAATGGCTGTGGGGCAGCAGTCTTCCTGGAGGCTGAGATGCTGCCCTGTTTGCAGACAACTCTCTTCCCTGAGGGAGGAAGTTGCCCATCTTCAGGCCACACTGGACAGTAGTAAGGGAACCTTCCCCCAGGCCACACTGGACGGTAGGAAGGGAACCTCCCCCATCCAGGGAGCACCAGAGCCACCACCACTACCTCAGAGGTTGCGAAGAAAGCACAGCAGTTGGACCACAGTGGGCTCAGAGAGGGTGAGGATGGTGGAACAGAGGCACACCCAGTCAGTTGTCCCACTCCACAATCCATACACCATTCTGGGGGAGCGTAGTTCCCCTATGGATGCACCCGCAGAGGAGACTAAGGAGGCTGAGGACAACTGTCACAAGGGAGCCCCACAGGAAGGAGGCAGAGGACACCACAAGGAAAGGAAACAGCTCCTGGTGGGGGACTCAATTAATAGGGGGATAGAACTGGGGGGAGCAGGGAAAACTGAAGTAAGGTGCCTGCCTGGTGCCATGGCTTGGAGGGACAGGAAGCGCATCCTCAGGATCACAAGAACAGCTGCACGGGAGTCTGAGCTGGACGTCATTGTCCACCTAGGGACAAATGACTTGGCTTATCATGAGATTAGAGCAGTGCAGAAGGACTTTGTAGAAATGGGGAGGGCCTAAGACAAGTAGCACTCGCAGTATCCTTCTCTGAGGTGCTGCCTGTCAGTGGCATGAGTGAGGCGAGGGTACTTTGTACCATGCAGTTTAATGAATGGTTGAAAAAATGGTGTGAAGCACAGGGGTTTGGCTTCATTGGGGACTGGGGTTCCACCTGGAGGGACACTAGCCTATACTGGCAGGATTGTCTGCATCTGTCCAGGAAGGGAACAAGTCTTTTGAGCAATTGCTTTAAATGCTTCATTGGCAAGCTTTTAAACTAGTCAAGGGGGAGGCACTGATAAGCAGCAGGAAAATCCCAGCCTCTCCCTACAAAACAGGGTACTAAATGAGAAAAAGACCGAGGTAGAAAGGTCAGTGGGGGATGCTGCAAAAGAAGGTAAAGCCATCAAAAAATGGAGAGCAATGAGTACCAATGCCCGTAGTCTGAGTAACAAGCTTCCTGAATTAGTGGCCTTGATGGAGGAGGAATATCTGGATATCGTGGCAGTCACAGAAACATGGTATACACAAAACCATGACTGGGACGTAAACATACAGGATACACTATCTACAGGAGGGACAGGAGGGTAAAAGAGGAGGAGGAGTAGCTCTCTACATAAGGGAAGGAATCAAAGCAACAGAACAAAGGGAAAACAGGGAGGAGAAGAAGCACTGTGGTTAAATTTGGAGACCGCAATGGCACCACAATCCGCACAGGGTTGTATAGCAGACCTCTTCTCAGGGGAGGAAATGGACAAGGAAGTGATAGAAAGTATACTTAGAATGGCAGAAAAAGGGAGATATTGCTGATGGGTGATCTGAATATGCAGATGTTAACTGGAGTGCAGTTGCAGCAGCCATAAGAGTGGGGTTATTCTAGATGCCCACAGGGCATGCCTTAGACAATAGTATTGGAGCCACCAAGAGGGAGCAATCTTAGACCTGGTTCTCTCAAATGGAGATGAAGAGAGGATCACAGATGTAGAAGTGGGTAGCCATCTGGGAACTAGCGACCATCGAACAGTATGGTTCACAATAAACACAGCAATAGAGTCAAGCCATGCAAAGGCAAAAATACTGGACTTTAGGAGGGCTGACTTTGCCAAATTGGGTGAGTGCCTAAGGAATGCACTAGCAAATGGGCAGGAAGGAGGGGTGGAAGAACAATGGGGAATAATAAAAACTGCCATCACAGAGATAACAAGCCTTTGTGTGAAGCAAATAAAATGAAACGATGTAAGAAATCACTGTGGTTCTCAAAGGAAGTGGCAGTGAAGGTTCAAGAGAAAAAGAAAGCATTCAGGAAGTACAAGGAATCACAGAAGGAGCAGGACAGAGAACTGTATCAGTTAAAGCAAAAGGAAGCTGGGAAGGCAGTCAGAACAGCAAAGTCCCAAACCGAGGAAAAGATAGCCAACTCAGTTAAGAAGGGGGATAAAACCTTTTATAGGTACATCAGGGAGCGAAGGAAGACCAAGGGAGGGATAGTGAGGCTTAATAAAGGGGAGGGGGTGGGCAGAGGGTGACTGTGAAAAGGCAGAGATACTAAACAAATATTTTTGCTCAGTATTTACAAAGGAAGAGGGGGAGGTACCTAAAACAAACAGTAGAAACACTCTTGATATAGAAGTTGATACCAGCCCATTTACAGAAGAAAGGGTTCTGAAAGAACTCTTAAAGCTGAAGGTCGACAAAGCAATGGGGCCTGAGGGGATTCATCCCAGAATTCTAAAAGAACTAAGAATAGAACTAGTGACACCACTGACTTCCCTCTTTAACAAATCATGGGAGGATGGGGTGGTACCCGAGGACTGGAGGAGGGCAGATGTGATTCCCTTCACAAAAGGGAGCAAGGCAGAAGCAGGAAACTACAGACCTGTTAGTTTAACCTCAGTGGTAGGGAAAATGATGGAATCACTTTGAAGGAAAGAATTGTTGAGTATCTAGAGGCCAGAGGGCACAGGACCCAAGGCAGCATGGATTCACAGCGGGAAGGTCATGCCAGACAAATCTGATAGATTTCTTTGACTGGGTGACCAAGTAGTAGATCAGGAGGGGCTGTGGACATGGCCTACCTAGACTTTAGCAAGGCATTTGACACAGTCCCACACAAAAGATTAATATACAAGTTAGCCAGCCTGGGAGTGGTCCCAAGATGGCAGCCTGGGTAAAGAATTAGCTGCAGAATAGGACACAGAGAGTGATAGTAAATGGAGTCCCACTTGAAGAAAGGGGGTTACTAGTGGGCACCGCAGGGTTCAGTATTAGATCGTCCTCTTCAATGTCTTTATGTTTACATTGCAGAGGGACTGGAAGGAGAAGTATGTCTCTTTGCAGATGACACAAAGGTCTGCAACAGAGTTGATGCACAAGGTGGGGTGGAAAGGATGAGAAGGGACTTGGCAAGGTTAGAGGAATGGTCAAATGTATGGCAGCTTAGATTCAATGCTAAGAAGTGCAGATAATGCACCTGGGAAACAAAACCCAGGTGAAGAGTACACAATGGGGGTGAGATACTAACAACAACAAAATGGAAAGGGAACTGGGGGTAGTCATATCAGATGACCTAAGGAGGGCAAGCTGGTGAGAGGGCAGCAAGGAGGGCTGGGGGATACTGAGATGCATAGGAGAGACATCACCAGTAGAAAACAGGAAGTTATCCCTCTGTACAGACAGCTGGTGAGACCCCATCTGGAGTACTGGCAGGTTCTGGAGACCCAATCTCCGAAAGACATAGACAGGATGGAAGCTGTCCAGAGGAGGGCACTAAAATGGTGCAGAGTCTGCACCGGAAGACATATGAAAGAGACTTAAGGAGCTTAATATGTATAGCCTCGAGGAAAGGAGGGAGAGGGGACATGATAGAAACTTTCAAGTACCTCAAGGGAATCAACAAAGTCCAAGAGGGTAGCATCTTTCAAAAAAAGAGGTGTGCAAGAACAAGGGGGCACAATTTGAAGATAGAGGGGAGCGGCTCAGAGGTAATTTAAGGAAGCATTTTTTCACAGAGAGGGTTGTGGATGCATGGAACGGCCTTCCGGAGGAGGTTGTGGAGTCGAAAACAGTGGTGGAATTCTAGCATGCATGGGACAGTCATAAGGCAATTCTAGGGGTTGGAGTAGGAAGAAATAGGCTGCTGGTTAACTAGGATCTGCAGCTTATCCATTAGGCAGGGAAATGGGCAGACTGGGTGGGCCAAGCGGTCCTTATCTGCTGTCAAATTCTATGTTTCTAATACCTTCCCCGACTTGAAACGGTGGCATTCGACAGTGCTAGCCCCAATCCTCATGCTGCCCAGACGGTTTCCCGGTATGTTGCAAGGTGTCGCCTGTGTGACACAACACTGTACAATACCTTCCCCGACTTGCAACGGTGGCATACGACAGTGCTAGCCCCAATCCTCATGCTGCCCAGACGGCTCCCCAGTGTGTTGCAAGGTGTCGCCTGTGTGACACAACACACAATACCTTCCCCGACTTGGAATGGTTGCATACGACAGTGCTAGCCCCAATCCTCATGCTGCCCAGACGGCTCCCCAGTGTGCTACAAGGTGTCACTTGTGTGACACAACACACAATACCTTCCCCGACTTGGAACGGTGGCATACGACAGTGCTAGCCCCAGTCCTCATGCTGCCCAGACAGCTTCCCAGTGTGTTACAAGGTGTCACCTGTGTGACACAACACTGTACAATACCTTCCTCGACTTGGAACGGTGGCATACGACAGTGCTAGCCCCAATCCTCATGCTGCGCAGACGGTTTCCTGGTGTGTTACAAGGTGTCGCCTGTGTGACACAATAGTGTACAATACCTTCTCTGACTTGGAACAGTGGCATAAGACAGTGCTCGCCCCAATACTCATGCTGCGCAGACGGTTTCCTGGTGTGTTACAAGGTGTCGCCTGTGTGACACAATAGTGTACAATACCTTCTCTGACTTGGAACAGTGGCATAAGACAGTGCTCGCCCCAATACTCATGCTGCCCAGATGGCTCCCCAGTGTGTTACAAGGTATCGCCTGTGTAACACAACACACAGTACCTTCCCCGACTTGGAACAGTGGCATACGACAGTGCTAGCCCCAATCCTCATGCTGCCCAGATGGCTCCCCAGTGTGTTACAAGGTGTCACCCGTGTGACACAACACTGTACAATACCTTCCCCGACTTGGAATGCTGGCATACGACAGTACTAGCCCCAATCCTCATGCTGCCCAGACGGTTTCCCGGTGTGTTACAAGGTGTCGCTTGTGTGACACAATAATGTACAATACCTTCCCTGACTTGGAACGGTGGCGTACGACAGTGCTAGCCCCAATCCTCATGCTGCCCAGACGGCTTCCCAGTGTGTTACAAGGTGTCGCCTGTGTGACACAACACACAGTACCTTCCCCGACTTGGTACGGTGGCATACGACAGTGCTAGCCCCAATCCTCATGCTGCCCAGATGGCTCCCTGAGCTCGTCCCTGAACTCAAGTCTCCAGCAAGGGAACACAACCCGCTACCCACTGGGCTGACGGCCAGCTCGGCATGCAACATTTGTTAACTTTGTTTTGTTTTTTTGTTACATTTTGCCCCACATAGTAAGCTTAATAATTTTATAACCCCCCCTTCTGAACATGACAGTTGTCGAGTATAAAATACAGTCTTGAATGTCATTTTGCACCACAAGTGTGAAAAAAAAAAAACAAAAAGCATTTATCCGTGATTTTAAAAACAATACCTGTCCCGTTCATGAGGTGGTATGAAAAAATGGCATGTTGAAAATTTAGGGTCAAAATATTGAAAATTACTAAAGTTGCGAGTGAATGCTTAAATTTTTCAACGTATCTTCATAACTTTGGTGTTTTTTTTTAAGATTTTGACCCCAAATTTTCAATATAGTGTTTTTATGAGGGTGCACAAATGACACGCACTCACGGAAGGGAGCGGGTGCCTACTTGAAAAGCTTAACAGGAGCAATGTACAAAAGGCAGCACTGTAGTTGTGAATACAAATAGAGACTTACAAATAAGTTAGTATAGTCATCAGGTATATTTTCAAACTTCAGAACACAGCACAAATACCCTATTATTAGTTCATACTATTTTTATTCACACTAGAGTTCTGCCTTTTGTGTGTTGCTTCAATTAGACTTTTTTATGACCCCACTTTGTGAACCTGATAGGTGAAATTTTTCAAATCTTGCCTGAAAGGTGATTTCATGGAGCAACTGCGAAATCACTTTTAAGGCAGGATTTGAAAAATGGCACCTCTCAGCTTCATGGGGTGTTGTGAAAAAATGGCTATGTTTAAAATTTGGGGTCAAAATATAGAAAATGACTGAAGTTCTAAGTGAACCTTGAAAACTTTCAATGTACCTTTGGTGTTTTTAAGATTTTGACCCCAAATTTTCAGTATAATCTTTTTACAGTCCCACTTTTTGAATCTGGTGGGCAAAATTTTTCAAGTCCTGTCCAGAATGTGATTTCACTGAGCGACTTTGAAATCACCTTTCAGGCCAGATTTGAAAAAGTTCACCTACCTCATTCATGAGGAGGGGGTCCAAGAAAGGCCATGTTAAAAGTTTGGTGATAAAAATATTAAAAAATCACAAAGTTATGAGTAAAAGTTGAAAACACATTGACCGCACGTAATGTGTTTCTTCAGTTCCTGGTCGTTGTTGAAGCAGAAGGATGTGTTTTCCTTGCAGAGTGGATTTTGTGCTCAACTTTTTTAGGTGAGTGGCGGTATGGGGGTGTGGGATGATGGGTGCTGAGTGGGGTAGGGGCCAGGTCAGGTGGAGGGGTGGGGGTTGGGAAAGCTTTTAATTAAAAAGAAAAAAAGCCATTAGACCGGGGGTGACACTGGGGATTGGGCACCCCTGTGTCACCGGGAGTGGGTGTGTGTCTGTGTGGACATCAGATATGGGGTGGTCTCGCAGACTCAGCTCAGGATGGGCTGTTGGGGGGGGGGGTCTTTGTCCAACATGCACAACTGGGCACCAGGAAATGATCGGGTTGTGTTGGGTTGTTTGGTAGTGGGTGGGTTTCTTATACAGAAATGGGGCACCAGGACATGATTGGGTGGGAGTAGGTTGTTTAGCAGCAGATGGATTTCTCTTTACAGGAACTGGGTACCAGGACGTGATCAGGAGGGGTGGCTTGTTTGTAAGTGGACAGATTTCTTTTCACAGAAACTGGCCATGGGGATACATAGATACATAGACCATGTCGGCAGATAAGGGCTTATGGCCCACCCAGTCTCCCCATTTGAGCTTGTAAGTTCAGTTTGTTTTCCTAGAAGTCTGCTGCACCTTACCCCTGACCTCCAGAATTCCTTTATGTCTATCCCATGCATTCTTAAATCCCGTGATTGTTTCAGCCCCCACCACTTCCTCTGGCAGGGTGTTCCACTTGTCCACCACCCGCTCTGTGAAGAAATTCTTTCTCATGTTTCTCTGAATCGTCCTCCCTCCAACTTCATCCCATGCCCTAGTCCTGGAAACATCTTTTTGCTTAAAAATAGTGTTTTGCTGCACCCTGTTCCTCCTGTAAGATACTTGTATGTCTCTATCATATCCCTCTCCCTCCTCTCCTCCAGGGAGTACATGTTCAGTTCCTTCAACCTGTCTTCATAGGACTTGTGATGCAATCCATGCACCATCTTTGTTACCCTCCTCTGAACCTTCTCTACCCTGTCTATGTCCTTACATAGGTATGGTCTCCAGAACTGTACACTGTACTCCAGGTGGGGCCTCACTAGTGTCTTGTATATGTGATCAGGAGGAACGTATAGTGTATGTTTATTAGTAGAAGTGGGATTTGTTTAGGAACATTCAACAGGGCACCAGAATGTGATCGAGAGGGGGTGGGATGTTTGGCAGTGGGCAGATTTTTTTTTTTTTTATTTGAAGGGGAAAGAGGAGGAGGAAGAGACTGAGCCTGCCATCACTTAGCTGCTTGCTTGGCAGCATCATGTAGATGAAATGAGCCAGCTGCTGCTTGGTAGGAGTGGCTGGCTGCTTTCAACTACACAAAGTTTCCACCCTGCAAGCATAGAACAATATCTCACTGATCATTGGGCTGTCACTGGCGAGACCACTGCAGCCTGAGTTTCATTGGACCCCGACAGTGGCACACCTCTGAAAGCCGTTATATTGTAACAGTATGTTTGCGTGTGCAAGCAGACATTAAAAGAGATTGCTATGGTTCTCAAAGGAAGTGGATGAAAAGGTAAAGGGTAAAAGAGTAGCATTCTGGAGGTATACCGAGACACAAAGGGAAGAAGATAGGGAGGTGTATAAGGAGAAGCAGAGGGGAAACAGGAAAGCAGTGAGGGGCACAAAGGTGCAAACTGAAGAAAGAATAGCCCAAGGGGTGACTAACAGGGACAAGTAAAGTACTCTTTTAGGTACATGAGTGAAAAGAAGAAGACTAGTGGAGGGATTGTGCAGTTAAGACAAGCGGGGGGTGGGGTGGGAAATGTGCAGAGGAGGATCAAGAATAAGCAGATATCTTGAACATACAGAAAAAAGATTATTGGTATTGGTCCGTGGCGGGTCCTTGTAAAACAGATCCAAGCAAATGGTTTGTTTACCTTTTATTGACAATAGATGTAAAAAGAAAATAATGCCTAGCTTTTAGATCAACCAAGTCCTTCCTTGGAGTCTCCAAGGAAAGACTTGGTTGTTTCAAAAGCTTAGATATTGTTTCCTTTTTGTAACATCTATGTTGGTCCAATAAAAGGTATCAAACCATTTGCTTCTGGATCAGATTTCATGAACAAATACTTTTGTTTAATCTTCACAAAGGCAACGGAAAGGGATGGGCCACATAAATGCAGCAGCAGCACTGGGGGAGGAGGTCGAAACAAGTCCATTAACATAGGAGAGAGTCCTGAAGGGACTGTCAAATCTGAAAGTGGACAAAGCTATGGGGCCAGATGGGTACACCCAATGGTATTGAGAGAGCTCAGGGAAGTACTGGCTGCACCTCTGACAGCCCTGTTCAACAACTTAAAAGAAACAGGAGTGGTTCCGGAGGACTAGAGGAAGGCAGATGTCCTGCTTCATAAAAGTAGTAGCAGAGAGGAGGCTGGCAACTGTAGGCTCATCAATCTGACATCAGTGGTGGGAAAGTTAATGGAGTCACTACTAAAGGAAAGAATTGTGGAGTATCTTGACTCGCGCAGCACGGATTTGGGGCATGTCAGGCAAATCTGATAGATTTCATTTACTGGGTAACCAGGAAAATAGATTAAGGTGGAGAGGTGGACATGGCCTACATAAATTTCAGCAAGGCATTCAACACTGTACCACATAGGAGATCATAAGGAAATTGGGCAGTTTGGGGGTGGGACTTAAGGTGGTAAACTGGGAAAGGAACTGGTTAGTGGGTAGGTGTCAGAGGGTGGTGGAAAATTGTCCAGGGAAGGGAGGGTGCCCAGCAGGGTGCCTCGGGGGTCAGTACTGGGATCAGTCCTTTATAATGCCTTAATAAGTGACATTGCAGATAAGCTGGTAGGAAAGGTATGTCTCTGTGCAGAGGACACCAAAATCTGCAGTTAGGTAGACACTCCAGAAGGGGTAGAAAGAATGTGCAGAGACCTGAGAAAACTTGAGGGGTAGTCAAGGGCATGGCAACTGTGTTTCAATGCAAAAAAGTACAAAATCATGCACCTAGGGCACAGAAACCCAGAGGCAGAGTGAAAAATGAGAGCCGAGATATTGATTGTCACCAAACAGGAAAGGGACCTGGGAACAATCATATCTGATGACCTCAAGGTGGCAAGACAATGTAACAGAGCAGTAGGTAGGGCTACTGGGGTGCATAAGGAGGGGTATCAGAAGCAGAATAAGGGAGGTGGTGTTGCCACAGTGTAGGCCGCTGTTGAGACCCCACCTGGAGTACTGTGTCCAGTTCTGGAGGCCACATCTCATTAAGGACATAGACAGGGTGGAGGCTTTCTAGAGGAGGGCAACTAAAATGGTGCCGGGGCTGCATCAGAAGACCTACGAGGAGAAACTAAATGACCTCAATATATACATCCTGAAAGAGAGGGGGGCATGAAAGAGACCTATAAATACCTCACAGCATTGAATAAGTACAGGAGGGGAGTATATTTCAGAGGAAAAAATGCAAAAGAACAAGACAACATGGAATAAAGCTGGAGGGAGGTGAGTTTAGGAGAGATGTGAGGAAGTACTTCTTCACTGAGAGTGGTGGATGTCTGGAACAGTCTTCCAGTGGAGGCGATGGGGTTGAAAACGGTGGCGATCTTCAGGCTTGCATGGGATAGGCACAAGGGAATCTTAGTTGGGAATTGGAAGGTAGGGAGCCAGAGTTCAAGTCGGCTCTGCAACTCTTCGGTGACAGTATAGGCAGGGAAAAATGGGCACACTGGGTTGGCCAAGTGGTCCATATCTGCTGACAGATTCTATATTTCCATGTTTTTTGGTTACATACTGTCTATGATATGGGTCACAGGTAAAGAAATGGGCAAGCATGGCCCAAGTGTGGAAATCCTGCAACTTGTTTTTCACACCACAGTCTCTTAGTCAGGTAATATGCTAAGAAAACTAACATTGATAACAGGCATGTTGGAGGAAAGATGCCCCTGATGGGTAGCATGCAAAGAAGGAATGCCTAGTCATTTATTTATTTAGTTTTTCCCTTTTTCTTTTTTATTATTTCTATCTAGAAGTGTTTACAGGGGCCTTATTAAATTTGCCAGTGGTTTCTATTTATTTTTCCTCTTATTTTTTTGTACTATCGGTTCTAGTGTTATCTGGTATCAGTTTTTTCTTTTTTTCTGTTATTTATGTGTGGCATGTTATGCGATGAGTTTTGGTTATCTTTGTTACAGAAGTTCTCTGAATAGCCGGCCTGTTGTCACAGTGGTAGTGCTACCACTTTGCAATGCTGGCAACCCCAGGATCAGTAACGATCTCGGATCGTTGGGGGCTGGCTGGGGGGAGAGGAGGATTGAGCATCCCAGAAGATACTCTCCTCCTCCATTGAGGGGAGGGATCCTGTTGCCGCCGATCGACCGCCACCTGGGGGTTCCCGGGTGGAGGTACAGGCAGCCGCACCATGTTGGGTGAGGCCATGGGAGAGACACCAGTGGGCTAGCTGGGTGTGTGGTAACACTCTGCACCCGTGCTTAGCCCTGCTTGGCATCTCCCAGTGGGTGGGATCAGGAAGTGGAAAAAGCCCTAGCATAGTAGGATGATGTCCCGCCAGCCTCTCTGGCCCCTTGTTGCCGGCTGCCCACTTGCTCCTCGAACTGTGTAGTTGGTGGAGAGTCTGGGCACTGTCCCACATTAGAGGGATGAGTCCATAGGTAAGAGGGGGTAGAGTAAGTGACAGAGATAGCAAGGATGGAGCTGGGTCAGTGCATGGATGGGGCAGCTGTGGGATCAGAGGGGGGAGTTCTCTGAATTAACTTTTTATTTAAAAAAGAAAGAAGCAATGCTTGTGAAGATAAATACCCCCCAAATCAGACAAAAGTTTAAATTGACTAGAAAATGTAGTCTTGACCTGTTTCAGTATCTTTGCATAAAAGATCTCCCTACTTCTGTATACTCCAGTGTGGTAAGCGAGAACCTATTGGTGGTTCCATGTGTTCATTTGACGTTCTAGGAAGAAAGGACCTTTTCTGTTGCCCCCCCCCCCTCACATGTGGAATGCCTTACCAACTCGGCTTCTTCAGAGCTCCTCTATTGAAGTTTTTAAGAGTTCTGAATACTTATCTTTTCCCCTGGCATCTGAGGGCTCATGTTAAATATTTTATGTAACATGAGATGGATATTGCTGCGCTTATTTACCTGTTTCTTTAAATTTTTTTTTTTAATTCTATTTATACTCTCCCTAAGTCGGGCATCCTTCCGGTGTGCTCACGTGGCTAGGACTGCTACTCCCTGCCTGAACCCTAGACTCAGTGAACTCCCCTGTTGACCAGGCAGACCCTAGCACCACGTATCACCCTCTGGGCCGGGCCCGCTCTCCCCTAGCGGCCTAATGAAATTAGAGAGAGCCTACCTGGTTCGACGGGTTGGCCAGGAGATCACCTGAGGAAATGGGCCAACGTTGGGATGTGCGTCCTACCCCTGGAGCCCCCATCATCTCCACAAGCCTAAGAAGGGATTTTTCCTTGGTGGTTGCCCCAGGGAGTGCGATGTGTAATGACGTCCACGCACGGCTGCCCTGCTGACGTCTGCCACACTCCTTTCCCTTTTATGTATGGCTGGCTTGCCTGTAGTACCCCCAGTCTCCACCGGGAGCCACTAGGCAGCCAAGCAGGCCCCGAAACCCTCCCCAGAGAGAGGAGAGCAGTATTCCAGATGCTCAGTCCTCTCTCTCACCTGCCAACCCCCGATGGCCTGGGCTCATTCCCAAACCCAGGTGGCCGGTGTGGCGTCCAGCGCCTCAACCCTCAGTGCCACCGGGCCGGCCCTCTATAAATGTTTTTAAAGTCTTAATTGATTTTGTTGAATTTATATTACAGCACTTCAAGCCTTTAGGATGAGGTGTTATATCAAATAAAATGTGCTTGCTTGCTAGTAGGCCAGGTATACACTTAAAGGCCTTACCCACACTCAGAACCTGGAGCCTGTTAAAACTCTTTCTGGTAGACCCTACCTGATTTTGTTCAGTTCTAACTACATTACTGCTGCATCTGTGTGGCCAGAATTCTTTCTTTACTTCGGGGGGGAACATTTGGGGTGGAGGAAGGTCTCAAAATATTGTCATTTTTAATGCACATTATTCTGTGTTATTAAGTAGAAAGATAATTTCAGTTTAAATTTACCCGCTTGCAGGATACTGAGAAGAAAGTTTTCATTTACAGTTACATTTTAGGAAACAAATCTGACAGTGCCCATTACAAAATAAAATAAAGGTCAACATTTACAAGAGAAAAAAATAAGGCTTGGATTCCTCAGTAGTGTAAGGAGAGACTTCTCCCAATAGGCCACGTTACAACAAAACATGTACTAAAAAGCAAAAAGAATGGAAGCTTGTCGTTTCTTAAAGTACTGAGGACATTAGCGATGAACATTTGGTATTTATGAAGCACTTGATATTTTTGCTTGATTTGAACCCACTATTCATGAATTAGTGTTAAATTTTTTTTTGTTTTTGTTTTACTTGTTATTTTACCCCATTCTGAAAAGGCAGTGCTAAATCAAGAGTGGCGTAAAACCCGAAGAGTAGAGGGCGTGGCTAGGAGCTAGACATGGCAGACATGTGCTGGTTAGCTCCTCGGGGCAATCGAATTTAAATCGTCTGAAAAGCTGATTTTTGCCTAAAATTCTGATTGAAAACCATCATCTACGGTACCCTAGAGACATGGCGTCAGGAATACAAAAGAACCGGCAAGGGAAATTGCAATTTGACGCAGCAAATACTCCTCGAACTGGGAAGTCTACAGAGGCCATCTCGAAACCACAGGCTGCAATAGTGGAGAGTGGGGGCACGAGTGCGTGTGTGGAGATGGAGGCGCTCTCAAAATCCTTAGCAGGTGTCCCAGCTACCCTAATGCAGATGCAACAAGAGATGAAATCTGGCTTTATAAACCTGACTGTGCAACTTACTCATCTCCAGGGAATTGTTACTGGGCTCTCTGAAACATCGTCTGAACGCACGAATCAGATAACAGAGCTGGAACAGAGAGTCAGTACGCTGGAGGATACCTTAGCCGCAATGTTGGCCGAAAGAAATGGTCTCAAAACCTCCCTGGAGAAACTGATGGCAAGAATTGATGATCAAGAGAATCGAGCTCTAATCTTCACCTAATAGGCCTACCTGAGGGGACGGAGGGAAAGGACGTGGCACAGGGCCTACACAAATGTCTGGTGAAGCATCTTGATCTACCAGAGGATTATTTAGACTTTGAAATAGAACATGCTCACTGCGTCAGCACTCCTCCCAAACCAGGAGACCGGGGCGAGACATTACCTCATTAAGTACCTCTGTTTTACGGGTAAAGAAAAATCCTGCAAAAAGCCAAACATGTAGACCCTATAGCATTTGGCAATGGTAAAGTGCACGTGTATCAGGACTACAGCAGAGATCTTCAGGCCCAAAGGCAGAAATTCTCCCAGATAAAGAGTAAGCTACACAATATGGGATGGGCCTTCAGCTTCCGCTACCCAGCTCAACTGCAGATTGACCGCCTGGGCCAAAAGCCACAATTTTTTTCATGTCTGAAAACTGCAGAAAAGTGGGTTACTGAGGAGGAGACCAGAAGGGATGGAGGGCAGGCGGGTAACACTTGACTTAAGCTAAGTACATTACTTTATTTTGCTCTACCCGGTCTCTCTGGGAGATCTTATGTCCACAGCACCCACTTTAAGTAGGAGTTGTGCAGTTCATTTATTTTGATGGCTTACAGCATTTCCTGATGCCAGAAAATACTTTTAAGTTGTGCTGCTTAAGATGGTCGCATGAAAAAGGTGGATCGCTGCTACTGTAGTAAGCCTCCCGACCGTGTCTTGGGACACGGGTATCGGGAGGTAGGCTCGAACCCTAATGGCGCTGCAGTGTACAGCAACACTGATTTATTCGATTGAGGAACTTTAATTGTTATACTTAATGATTATTGTTAACAGAAGCATACTGGTCAGATCACCGACAGCCTTCCTAGGCTGGTTGCTCTGTCAAGTTTGGCTTAAGATCAGGGACGGAAACTCCTGGAAATTCTGTTTTTCTGATGCCTCTATTATAATTCTAGAATAA
Organism: Neoceratodus forsteri; assembly: GCA_016271365.2. Classification (NCBI taxonomy): domain Eukaryota; kingdom Metazoa; phylum Chordata; order Ceratodontiformes; family Ceratodontidae; genus Neoceratodus; species Neoceratodus forsteri. The sequence continues at coordinate 1,175,552,823 of CM057456.1, read as the reverse complement.
TACAGCTTTAAATATGCATTACTTAAGATAAATGGTGCCCCATGCAGTTAGCAATGGAGATAATATTTTTCTGCCACTTAGTAGTAGTGGGATTCTGGGCAGTGTTCCCTCTACCCGTTGGAAGGGGAGGGGCTGTAGGGAAGCTTATGGAGGGCATAATGCTGGTAGTGTGAAGCGAATTAGAAATGAGATGGGGGGATGGTCAAGAGGGGGAATCGTAGGTTATAAGGAAGGTTTTTTTACCTTGGATGGGGAGGTTTGGGAGGTTGAGAGCACGGCTTTTGATGGAAGGACGGATGGTGCATATCTTGGAGAGTTATACAATTCTGTCACACACTCTCAGTATAAGAAATGGCCAGTGACCTTGATCTTACAAAAGGGCTCACATGTTGGGGGATTAAATATTGGGTAAGTTGTAGTAGAGGGGGGATTGGGAACTGTTTGTGTTTATGGATCTATTCTATGTTAAAAAATGTGGTTCAGAGAGGGCAGCCCTGGAAACTTAACTGGGTGCAGCGTTATATGAATAATTACAGTGTTGACTGAGGTTAAGATAGTCACGTGGAACATGAATGGCCTGAAAACGATTCTTAAACGCTGAAAGGTTATGACTGAGGTTAAAAGAATGAAGGGTCAAATACTGTTACTGCAGGAGCCTCACTTTTCTGCCACAGAAGCTTGCACGACCACAGCATTTATGGGGGGAGGGTCATGGGTTTCATCGGGGTACTCATCCAAGGCTAGGGGGGGCCTCGATTTGGCTTCCCAGGAGAGATGCCCTGCTGAAATCATAGACTCAAAGGTGGATTCGGCTGGCCGTTATGCGCTTACCAAACTGCGAATGCCTGGGGAACCAACATGTTAATTGGGTCTGTCTTTGCCCCTAATATCGATGAGCCCATTTTTTTTTTCAAAGGTTGGCACTGGATATGTCGAGGTGGGAGGGTACCAGGATAGTTGGGGGTGATTTTAACTGTGTGTTAGATACGGTGCTTGACCAATCCAATCTGACAGTAGTGCCCATGTCAAGAAATGCCAAAGCTTTGAAACAAATACAAGAGAAGCTGGGACTAATTGATGGCTGGCGCCATTTTCACCCTGAGGACAGAGACTATAGTTTCTTCTCCCACTCTCTCCAATTCTATGCTAGGATTGACAGGTTGCTGGTATCCAACTCCTTGCTGTTCGGGATTGGTGAGGTGAAATATCCGATACTGGTGACTGACCACGCTCCCCATTGCATTACTCTGAATTTAGTGGGCACATCTGCGTCGCCTCGATGCTGGAGATTGGACACCCTACTACTACAGGACCAAACATGTATTAAGCAAATGATGGGTAATATACAAGATTTTCTAACTTTTAATAATAAAGGGGACACATCGAGTGGGACCAGGTGGGAGGCATTGAAAGCCTGTATCAGAGGTCAGACAATCTCGTTTACCTCGCACAAGAAACAGGAGGAGGAGAAAACATTAAACTCACTCCGGATGAAAATCTCAGCATGCGAGATGTCGCATAAATCTAAACCCTCCAAAGAGTTATATTACATCATTCAACGTCTTAAATATAAATTTAACGCCTTAAATAGTGCCAAGCTGGAACGATCTACAATATTAGCAAATGCAGGTACTTACGTCGATGGAGATCGGAGTGGTAAACTACTTGCCTGGCAAATTAAACGCAGGGAAGCAGAAAAAAGAGTCGGAGAGATAACAGATGATAGAGGGAGTGTAGTACATGACACAGATGGGATTGGGAAAGTATTTGTTAAATTCTGTAAAGAATTATATACCTCAGAGTGCCAACCAACTAGCGGTGATCTTGCATCCTTTTTTAAAAGGGCCCTCCCTCAATAAATTGGCAGCGGAAGCCTCCAAAAAATTAGATGCTCCCCTGGGGCGACAGGAGGTGCAAGAAGCACTTAAGTACTTGAAGGGAGGGAAAGCACCTGGCCCAGATGGCATCCCCATAGATTTTTTTAAAACCTTTTTCCCTTTACTACTTGAGCCTTTGTATGATATGCTGGAAGAAAGTCTGTCTCGAGGAGTCCTGCCCCCTCCACACGGTCTGCAGTGATTACCATACTGCCAAAACCGGGTAAGACCTGTCAACGTGTGCACTACTGGCTCATTTCTTTACTGACCTCAGATTACAAATACTGGCCAAAGTTATGGCCTCCCAGCTTGAACCAGTTCTGCCATTGTTGGTACACCCAGATCAAATGGGTTTTGTGAAGGGTCATCAGGGAAAACATAACATTAGAAGAACCCTTAATATTCTGTACAGATGAGGGTGAACAAAAAATGGGCATGGGTCAGCTGTTGTTGCTCTAGCTGCAGAAAAGGCGTTTGACCATGTGGAGTGGGGCTATCTGTTTGAGACACTGGAGAGAGTGGGGTTAGGCCCAACTTTCTGTCGGTGGGTGCGCACTTTATATACCAAACCTCAAGCTCAGGTGGCAGTCAATGGGTGTCTATCAGATCCATTCATTCTGGAGCGAGGTACGTGGCAAGGATGCCCCTTGTCCTCTCTTCTGTATGTTCTTTCATTGGAGCCTCTGGCTAAAGTCCTGCAGGCACAGTCGAACATTGCTGGATTTGTGGGAGGTGGTACAGAGCATAAGATCTTTATGTATGCAGATGACCAGCTGCTTTATTTACAGAACCCAGCACGGGACCTCCCCACAGTACATAAGTTTATGAAGGAATGTGGTGTACTGTCTGGGCATAAAGTTAATTGGACAAAAAGTGAATTGCTCCCTATAGGTAGTTGCAATACAGCCCAACTAATTGCCAGTCTAGGGGGATTACAGCTGATTATGTAGTTAAAATATTTGGGTATTCAGCTTGCAGCTGCAATTGGTCATCTATATGCCCTTAATTATAAATCCTTAATAACCAAACTTTTGGAGGACTGCGAACGCTGGACTGCACTGCCTGTTTCACTAATGGGTAGAGTTGCTATTACAAAATGACCATTCTCCCATGGTGTTCATTTGAACATCGGTTATTGTTCAGAGTGTTATTAAATATTTAGAGGTGGATCTATACACATCAGTTTGCTGGGGCCGTGAGTGCTGCAGAGAGCACAATTAAAGCTCAGTGCGGCAGTCAATCGGTGTCTATCAAATCCATTCATTCTGGAGAGCGAGGTACGCCGCAAGGATGCCCTTGTCTCTCTCTGTATGTTCTTTCATTGGAGCCTCTGGCTAAAGTCCTGATAGACACCCATTGACTGCCACCTGAGCTTGAGGTTTGGTATATAAAGTACGCACCCACCGACATAGAAATTTGTGCAACATTGTATAGATGCCTCTAAAATGATTTTGTGGCACTCTAATTGGTAGCGATTGATATAGTGCCAGAATTCGTAGAGCAGTACTTCTGTGGCCTCCTGGGAGGGGTGTCGTGGGACTGCCTGACTTCAGAGCATATTATTGGGCAGCCCAGTTGGCATTTTTACCACAGGGCTCTGAAGGGGATAACCCTGCCTGGCTACAGTTAGAGTAGGAAATGCTGGTAGGGGAATTTAAGAGTGATATGTTGAGTGGTAGCCTCCTCTCGCTAAACGATCAACAGGTACCCAACCCTTTCACTAATAATACCTTGGGGATATGGTTATGGGCCCATCAGCATATAGAGTGGAGAGGAGGCTGCTCCCCACATGTAAGTCTGATCTGGGCCGTGAGGCAAAGAGGAGCATGCTCTATACAGCTTTTGCAGCACTTAAGGCAATGGAAAAAGATGGGGCTGTATAAGATAACCCAGATTTATGAGGGCGGGCATATCACAGGCTTTCAAAATATATGCGCACAATGGGGAATCCACCCCGGGGACTTCTTTGTATACCTACGGGTTCGACAGCTGCTTAGGACTTCTTTAATGGCAGAGGAGGGCTGGGTTTCACCCTCACCCTTTGAGGAGCAACTTTATAAGCACAGCCAGGCGGAAGGCCATTGTCTGTCCTTACCCTTCTCATTAGGGGGGCAGGAAAGTTTAGAAGTGAGCAGACAAAATGGTCGGAGGATCTCTCTGTTCATATTGACTCGTTCACCTGGAAATTAGCTTGCTCCCGCTGTGTGCACTGCTCATACAGCAACAAGCTCAGACAGATTCAATTTTATTTTTTACACCGAGCTTACATTACACCTGTCAGGCTACATGTTATAGACAACATCAAATCTGAGCTATGTCCCAAATGCAACAGAGAAAAGGGAGACTTCTTCATATGGCCCTGACCTGTGCAAAGATTGCACCATTCTGGCATAGTGTACATAAGATTATGTCGCAGGTCCTGGGGTATGCCCCCTCGAGGTCCCCTCTGGAGCTTTTGCTGGGAGCTGACCCGAAGCACCCCAACAGAACCATGAGCAACCCACTTTGGGATATTGCCCTAGTAAATGCCAGGAGAACTGTTGCTCAGCTTTGGTTGTCTGTCCCCCCTCCCCCACTGTATGTGGATGGTCTAATAACTTGCTCTCATGCATGGCCCTTGAGAGGGCACAAATGGATGCATTAGGTCTCATCAGTAAATTCCAGGAGATATGGGGACCACTGATCGCTGCAATGGAGGAGGGTTGGTTTCCTGTTTAAGCTTCAGCAAAACAATAACTTGACTGTCACCTATTATTTGTTTATTTGTTAACTCTTCTAACATTACCTGAAGAGTTATTAATTCCTTCATGTTCTTATTGTGCTATTTATCTACCTCACAAATGAAGAATGTCACTGTCTATTTTTTTTTTATTTTATATGGGCTAAGCCTTAGGATACTGCCGTTTCAAGCAAATGTGTGTTGTAGTGCTCTGGTAGGGAAGGATTTTAAACAGTGACTTCTATATTGTAGTAAATGCTAATACCCCCAGCTAGGGAATTTAAATATTTTTATTGTTTTAGTGACAATGCAATTTCTAAGGGTAAAATGTGCTTGTAAACATGAGTATGTATGTCACTACAATGTTAATTTGCACCTCCTGAAACACTCAATAACCTATCTTGGAGAAAAAAAAAAAAAAAGAAAACCCCAAGAGTAGTGCAGAAAAAACAAAAATAAAACCAAAAAGGGCTCTATGAATAGCAGTGTAAAAAACTCATAATGTACTGGAAAACAGCATTATGAATGCAGATAATCCTGTGATAACCCAGGAGCTCTACGGGCAAGCACTTGAGTAAATTTTTCATGTACACAGTGGTTTATATTTGGAAGTCATTTAATGGGCCTAATCCTGGATTGCGTCATCTAGAAGCTCTGCTGACCATGACTGAAGTATGTAAATACTGCCTCGAAGTGTGGTCTCACACACAGTTTTAGGATACTAAATCCGCGAACCGAAGTTGAGTGATTCTGATACCCTGAGACTGCGAGACAGCTGTTGGAACTAGGGTTGCTCAGAATCCGACAGATGGAGTCGGATTCATTGGATTCTTGAGCTTTTTCTCCATATTCAAGGCCAGGAAGTCAAATCCTAAAAACTTGTTCAGATGCAGAATCAGATTCCAATTCCAATTCTGCATCCAAGTACTGCCTAGAATCAGTTGTGCCTCCTCCCCTCACCCAGTAAAATCAATAAAAAAACAGAGAAGGCCCCCCGCCCATTGCCTGGAGAAAAGCCCCGCTCCACCCTAGCCTCCCTTCCCTCCCCTTACCTTAAGCTCTTTGTCTTTCTGGCAGTGGTGCTGGTCTGGCTGGTGGGTCCCCAGCCTGTCTGTATGGTGGGAAGTGACCCTCCATTGCCTGGAGAAAAGCCTCCCCCACCCTAGTTTTCTCTCCCTCCTTCCCCTTACCTTAAGCTGTTTGCCTTTCTGGCACTGGTGGTAGTCTGGTTGGTGGGTCCCAATCCCATCCATAGAGTACCTACCATAGGTATCAGGCTTAGGAGTGCCAGAATCGGTGGCAGCTGAACTTCACCCCCATGGCAGCGTAAGTGCTGCGATCAGTCAAGATTCGAGAAATGAGAGGAGGAAGACCTCTTGGGCTTGATTTCATTTGGCCACCATTCTGGAAAGCTAGATTTGCTGGGAAGATGCCAGGATTTGGGTTACCAGTCTGTGCTAGTGAGGAGGAACCATGCTGATAGTACTGGGGGGAATCTTGGACTAGGGCTGGGTGGACTGGGGACCAGGATGTGGGGGGAGGGGTTACTCCTTGAATAATGAGCACATTGGGGGGGTCTCCCTCCTCGATTCTTGACTGGTCGCAAAGTGACTCCACCATTTGGTGGGGGTGAAGTTCAGCTGATTCTGAGACTTCTCAGCCTGATATCTATGGCAGGCACCCTATGGATGGATGGGGATCCACTGACCTAGGGAGGGGGAGGGCTTTCTCCAGGCCCTTAATGGGCATTTTATTGGGTGGGGAGAGGTTTTTAACTGTTAGATTTGGAGTCTGATATGAAATCGGAATTTCTGATTCTGACTCAGACTCCAACTCTGATTCTGATACCTTAATTGGCATCGGAACTGAATTGGATACAGATTTGGTGCTCCAGTTATTCGACACATACATGGCAGAACGGCATCCGCAGATTACAAGCACCCCTTCTTACACTGTAAGCGTGATCTCTGTGGCAGTATTAATACATTATTGGATACTATACTTAAAATGTAACCCCCCACCCAACAAGCCCATTTCCAGGGCCCCCGATGAAAATGCATTCAGCACTGAATGTGCATGGGGAGTTTTTCACCTCAGTGGTGAGTCAGTAGCGCTGGTCTCTGTTTATGTACTTTTTGCAGTTTTTGCACTATTAATACTTTTATACATTTTACCCTGGTGTGCAAGACTTTTTTTCTGTAACAACACCTGCATGTGAAACACTCATTACATTTAAGAATGTCTCATTTGCAGGGGAAAAGAGCACTCTGTTTGATCGAAAGTGCTCCCTCAGTCTATAATTTTTTTTTTCCTTCCCTGCCACCAGCTGCTCGGTACCTCAGCCCATGGATCACAATTTCCACCTCCACAACGGTAGCGACCCTCCGATACCCCCCTGGCTTACCCCCCAGGGCGTGGTTGCGGCACTAGACTCCCCCAGTGCCACAGACAACGGGGTAGGTCAGAGGGCTGGCAGGAGGCTAATTGAAGCCGTGGCGGCTTCATCTAGGGTGGCCGAAAGCTGCCCTTTTTCCTGTTTTTTTTCTTGGAGGGCAAGGACATGCAGTGATGTCCTGCTTTTACCCCACCCCTGGATGTTGTTGGCATGGGTTGCTTGCACAACCCTGGCCTCCGCCAGGGGTCCATCGAGTGCCGGTCACACTCCCACCCTCCTCCATAGAAGGAGAGCAGTCCTTGGGAGGCTCCATCCTTTCTCCCCGCGGCCCCTCCTGCGCCGCAAGTGGAAATCCTACTACTGCGCCCAGTGGGCCAGCCCTTCAGTCTATAATTTGAGCAATAGGTCAGCTTCTCTCCTGTATTAGAAGAAACAGCTTCACACTTTATAAGGAAAGACCATACCCTCAGGAGGATCAGGGAAAAGGTCAGTGATCTGTGCTCTGATCCTGAGGGAGCACTTTTTCCTGGGGTGACAAAGCAGGTGAACATGTAGGGATGCTAAGCTGTACAATAGTTCTGTTATTTGGGGCAGAACTGAAAACACCAGTATGGCATTCTTTCAACCTAAACTAGAGTCGAGTGTGGGCCTTCAAAGCCTGAGATGCCAGCAATTTTCATTCAGTGTGCCATCCCAGCTCTGAGGAAAATTGACTGTAATGTAGTGTTTGTTTGAAACCATTAATTCCTCTGTAAACTGTCAACTTGCTCCACATGTTTTCCACAGATGATTCAAGCCAGCAAGACTCTGATTGAAAATGCTGAGAGTGTGTATGAGAAGATAGTGCAGTGTCAGAAGGCAGGTGAGTAACTTCTCTTAATTTTATTTGTTCTGAACAGAATTTCTTTTTGTTCTGAAAATGGTTTCTCTGTTTCTTCTCATGAAACATCATGTGTTTCACCTTGCTTGCTACTCTTATTTTTCGACATTGGTAAACTTCATCAAGTCAGTGAGACAGACTGTCAGGAGTTACAGTATTGCAAAATCATGTTTTACTTTTTTAATTCTTTGGTTTGAAAATTTGCTCAGTCGATCAGTATGTTTATTTGAATGATCAGAAGGAAAAAAAAAAAACTTTGAGCAGATGCTTGTTTATTATGGTGTCCCGATCAGCATGATATAGGTACACACACATTGACACACCATGAACAGATAGCTTAGTTCCAACCATTAAATCCAGCGCGACAACTTAAGGACAAGGCTGAAATTCTGTGACAGCATAGTGTCTCAGAATAAATCTTGCCCTAATAATGCTCTGTTGCGCTGTTGTTTTCACACACTTTGGGCCGGATTTTCAAAGTGTGGCGCAGGGCTTGTGTCCAACCATGACATTTAGGTTCTGGCAGTGCAGCAAACCACTTTGCCACAACTACACCCGATTTTACAGTCTCAGGCGCAGTCACGACAGTTTCCACAATTTAGGGCAGCTTGGGCCAAATATCTGGTGCAAACTCCATAAAAAGGCCCTCGAGATTGCTGCAAGCTAGACCACTAAACGTTGGTCTAACTGGTGGCAATAGGTGCACAGGATAGAAAATCCTGATTGCCGGCTGTGTGAATGCCGCAAGCGCCGTTTGTACAGTGCATTAGGGGCTTGTGGCATTTACAAACATTTGAAAATCCAGCCCTTTGTTTTCAGACTCAGAGCTGAAATTAACAGCTGGAAATGTTATTACTTACTTTACTTACTAAGCAACAGAATACTATTCTTCTAAGGGCAGAGGCCTGGGATATACAATATGTCTGAGTGATCCACAGTTAATAACTGAAAGGTATTTTACAGTTACAGTATGTTTTGCAGTTGGATTAGTTTACATTTCTAATCTAGATTTGTTACAGAATACAAATTAGACAAACCAATTTCAGAGTAACCTCAGTAAGACTGACAGAAGCGCCTTTGCATATGTCAGCTTAATTATCCTCCGTTATTATTTTGCAGTGTTAGCATGATTAGGTGGAATACAACTTTGAAACATTTAAAAGCTAATTGGTGTTGCCTAGGTTTTAATCGTACCAGTTTAACAGTACTTAGCAGGATGTTTTGGTTTTTTTTTTATGCAGTAAACGTTTGTTTTTATTTTCAGCAGTTCAGTGTCAGAGCTAATCAGAACTGTATAGTAGGGGAACCTGAGAAACAAGGTCATTGGTTTATTTGCCCCTAGAAGCTGCTGTTTAAATAAATTGGGATGCTGGGTGATTTTTTTTTGTGGGAGAAAACTTTATGTGCTAAATTGCTATTCCATGTTATTGAAATCTTACTCCTGCCAAAAAAGGAATTTTTTGCATTCTTCTCCCAGTTATCAGATTTGTGCAACAGTAGTGGTACACACTGAATTTCTACTATTTTCCTTTCTATATAAGAGAACTGCGGAAGAAGAGGCTTGGTTTTCTCTCCATAAGCATGACCATGTTATCACATTCGTAAATCATCAGAACTGTGTACAGAGAACTGCATCTTTAGTCATTGCTGCTGTCAAAATACTCTAGGGAGAGCTATTTTTACCTGAAAAACAAGGAAAGCACAGACAGATGCTAGGATGTAAAATCTAGTGATGTTCTGAGCTTGTTAAGCTGAAGAGAACAATCTGATAAACAATTTCAGTAACCATTTCTAAAATGGCTAGTCACAAATGGAACTGCAGATTGTTTTCTTGGAAATTAGAGATTTCTAAACAAAAATATGTAATTTCCTTATGAGTTTAGAGTAATGAGTTATGAATGAACTTAATACATCCAGTAAACCTGGATTTGATTCCCACAACCTCCCCTCACATATTGTGTGACTCTGAGCAAGTAACTTAACCACCCAGTGCTCCCAGGTCATCTCTGAAAACAGACACTTGTGCCTAGTTGGTCTTACCTGGTTACCAAAGAATAAAAAAAAATGTTAGAAAAGAAGTGCCAAGTATGGGAATTGTGAGAATAAACATCTGCAAATCTCATACTTTATCTGCCAACTTATCAAGTTTTGAACAGCTGTTTGCTGCATTTTAGAAAATTTGCAGAGTGTAAATTCATAACATTCACAATTTTTCATTGATCCAAAGTTTTAAGAATTTTCACGAGCTGCCAGCATCATGGCTGGATGTGCTTTAGGGTCCTTATTTGTCAAGCTGTTGCAGTTCGACAATATTTATCGATCAGTTTTACAATGCCTTTACAATGAATATTTCAAAAGAAATTTATACAGAAATAAAAGAGAGATTGCACTGAATCCATAAACATTTGACAGTAAATTGACCAAGCATCCTACATTTTTGCATTGACCATACATTGCATATTATGTCAGAATTGCATCAGCTCCTGCTGTGATGCAGAATTTTACCGAATTGGGCCATTTTTATGAACATATGAATTTTTATTTTCAATGTAAGTTTTTCTCTCTGTAGCCACACCAGTCAATCCCACTTTGTGGCCCAGGCCACCACCCAGCCTTATCCTCCATTAGCCTAACAACTGCATGTTCCCCCATGGCTCTAGGAGAGGTCCATTCTCTGACCAGCAGTTCTGATCTGTTTAGGCAGCAGGTTCTGTGGCACGAGGCCCAAGCATACTGGGGCTGTCATTTGGATGGTGGCAGATAGGTGTTTTCTCTCTTGTGTTTTTCTTCCACCCTCTTCCTGCACAGCAGCACCCATCAGCATACAAGACAGGCATACTGTATAATTTCTGTAAATGGGAACATTGTAAACAACTACCAGTTAAAAATGATTTCCTGTCCTCGTTAAGATACTAGGACATAAGGTACCAGATTCTAGGGGCAGGTAGGTAAAGGCTATCCCAGCTCCTGTGTAAGCAAACTAAGGCATTAGACATTGCAAAGTCAGTGTGAGCTGAGAAATCACTAGCTAAATGATTTAAGATGGGCATAGTACTGGAAATAAAGAGAAAACTGGTATGGACACTGAGGGAGGCTAGTACCCAGTGCAGCAATGCCATTGTGCAAAGACTCAGGGAATCAAGAATATTGTAGGATAAGAACACAGTTCTGCCAAGGGTGTCACTGAGATTAAAGGTATTACTCATAGGTAAGATACTGTTACGAGACAGTGCATACAGAATCAGATATGGTGACAGAAATGGTCAATGGGAGCAATTTGTCTCACAAAGTTACAGGCTAGCTTAGCAGCAGTGGATAGCATTTAGCTCCTTTAGTAATGCAAAACAGATTCCAAGGAGAACAGCAGTAAAATGAGGGAAAAAGGTGATAGTAAAAAACTGTCTAACTTGATGGGGATGAGCAAGCAAAATACAGCCTCAGGAGACAAGTATTTCTAGAGTACTGAAACCACTAAAATGGAGGCAGAAATTATGAGCTGAAAATAAAGGGGTAATCCAGATAGGGTACTAGTAGGAAGTGGGAAGTATGAGGGACTCAGTGGGCTCAGGGAGGGTGAAGGTGGTAGAACAGAGGCGCATCTCTCCAGTTGTACCTCTCCACAATTCCTATGCCATTCTGGCAAAGTGTGGTTCCTCTATGGAGGCACCCGCAGTGGAGACCAAGGAGGATGCTGGGAACCTCCACAAAGGAGACCCACAGGAGGGTGGCAGGGGACCCCACAGGGGAAGGAAACAACTCTTGGTGGGGGACTCCATTGTTAGGAAGGTAGAACTGGGGGAGGAAGGGAGAAGGAGGTAAGTGCCTGCCTGGCGCCATGGCTTGAGGGACAAGGAGCGATCCTCAGGATTGCTGAGCAGCTGCACAGGGAGGGAGCTGGATGTCATTGTCCACCTAGGGACAAATGACCTGGCTAAGAAAGGGATTGAGAAGTGCAGGAAGAGTTTGTGGAATTGGGGAGGGCCTTAGACAAGTAGCACGCTTGATGGTAACCTCCTGAAGTGCTGCCCATCTATGGCGAGGGAGGCTAGGGTGTTCTGCACCATGGGATTCAATCAGTGGTTGAAAAACTGGTGTGGAGCCTCAGGTTTGGCTTCATTGGGATGGGGTCCACCTGGAGTGATGCAAGCCTATACTGGCATGATGGGCTGCATCTGTCCAGGAGGGGAACCAGGATCCTAGGTGATAGGTTTAAATGCTTCATTGGCAAGCATTTAAACTAGCCAAGGGGGGAGGCACTGGAAAAGAGCAGGGAAATCCTAGCCCCCCCAAAAAAATCACGGTAGTAAATGCGGTAAACACCAACATAGAGGTGTCAATATGGAGAAGAGCAGGGGTAAATGGAAAAAGTGATTAAGGCAAGAAGGACAGGGATGGGGCAAAAAGGAGTAAGGCCATCAGGAAATGGAGGGTAATGAGTACCAATGCCCGTAATGTGGGCAATGAGCTCCCTGAGCTGGTGGCCTTGATGGAAGCAGGATGCCTTTATATTGTAGCAGTCACAGAAACATGGTACACAGAGAACCATGACTGGGATGTTAACATACCAGGGTACATAACCTACAGGAGAGACAGGCAGGGGAGAAGAGGGGAGGAGTAGCTTAAGCTATGTGAAGGATAAAGCTGGATGAAAGAGTAACAGGGAGGAGAGGAGGCACTGTGGGTCACCTTGGAGACTGGAAAGGGCACCACAATCCGCACAGGGGTTGTGTACAGACCCCCATGTCAGCGGGAGGGAATGGACAAGGATATGATAGAAGGCATTCTTAGGATGGCAGAGAGAGGGGAGATACTGTTGATGGGAGACCTGAATATGCCTTATGTTAACTGGAGCATATTTGCTGCAGGGCCATTCTTGATGCCCTACAGGTGGCAGGCCTCAGACAGCTACTTTTGGAACCCACTCGTGAGGGAGCAATCTTAGACCTCATACTCTCAAATGGGGGCAGTGAGAGGATCTCAGATCTAGAAGTGGGTTGCCATCTGGGAACAAGTGACCATCAAACAGTGTGGTTCACATTAAACTCAGCTACAGAGTCAAGCCATACAAAAGTGAGGTAGTGGACTTCAGGAGGGCTGACTTGCAAGATGGGAGAGGTCTCAGAAAGCACTAGCAAACAGGCTAGAAGGAGGTGTGAGCAACAATGGGAATCATCAAACTGCCATCACGAGGCAACAAGCCTTTGTGTGAAGCAAATAAACAAATCAAAAAAAAGAAAAAGCCACTATGGTTCTCAAAAGAGGTGGCTGTGAAGTCAGGAAGAAAAGATAGCATTCCAGAAATATAAGGAAACACAGAAGGAGCAGGACAGAGAGCTGTACCAGTTAAGGCAGAGGAAGCAGTGAGGAAGTCAGAATAGCAAAGGCCAAACTGAGGAAAAGATAGCCAACTCAGTTAAGAAGGGATAAAACATTTTATAGGTACATCAGCGGTAGAAAGACAAAGGGAGGGATAGTGAGGCTGAATAGAAGGAGCGTTGGGTGGGCAGAGGGGACAGTGAAAAGCAGGGATACTGAGCGAATATTTCTGCTCAGTATTCACAAAGAGAGGGGAAGTGCCTAATCCAATTAACAGAAGCACTCTTGATGGGGGGGTGGATCCCAGTCCTTTCACAGAAAAAGGGTTCTGCAAGAACTCCTAAAACTGAAGGTGGACAAAGCAATGGGGCCAGATGGAATTCAGCCCAGAATTCTAAAAGAATTAAGGGGGGAACTAGTGAAACCACTGGCTACTCTTTTTAATAAATTATGGGAGGATGGTGAGGTACCCGAGGACTGGAGGAAGGCAGAGGTGATTCCCCTTCACAAAAGTGGGAGCAAGACAGAGGCAGGAAACTATAGACCTGTCAGTTTGACCTCTGTGGTAGGGAAAGTGATGAAGTCACTCCTGAAGGAAAGAACTGTTGAGTACCTAAAGGCCAGTGGGGCACAGGACCCAAGGCAGCATGGGTTCTCAGCGGGAAGGTCATGTCAGACGAATCTAATAGATTTCTTTGACTGGGTGACCAAAGTAGTAGACCAGGGAGGGGCTGTGGACATGGCCTACCTAGACTTTAGCAAGGCATTTGACATAGTCCCTCACAAAAGATTAATAGTCAAATTAACCAGCCTGGGAGTGGGTCCCAGGGTGGTAGCCTGAGTAAAACATTGGCTGGACAACAGGACACAGAAGGTGATTGTAAATGGAGTCCACTCTGAAGAGAGAGGTTACTAGTGGGGTACTGCAGGGTTCAGTACTGGGTCCAGTCCTTTTAAATGTCTTCACAAGTGACATTGCAGAGGGACTGAAGGAAAAGTATGCCTCTTTGCAGATGACACAAGATCTGCAACAGGGTTGATACAGGAGGTGTGGAAAGGATGAGAAGGACTTCTGCAAGGTTGGAGGAATGGTCAGACATATGGCAGCTAGGATTCAATGAAAGTGCAAAATAATGCACCTGGGAAACAAGAACCCAGGGAAGAATACACAATGGGTGGGGAGAGTAACAACAACAAAAAAGGAAAGGAACCTGGGGGTAATCATATCAGATGACCTTAAGGTTAGCAAGCAATGTGAGAAGGCAGTAGGGAGAGCTGGGATATACTGGGATGCATAGGGAGAGGCATCACCAGCAGAAAACAGGAAGTTGTTATCCCTCAGTACAGACAGTTGGTGAGACCCCATCTGGAGTACTGCGTCCAGTTCTGGAGACCCCATCTCCGCAAGGACATAGACAGGATAGAGGCAGTCCAGAGGAGGGCAACTAAAACGGTGCAGGGTCTGCAAGAGAAGTCAGATGAGGAGAGACTAAAGGAGCTAATCACGATACCCTTGAGGAAAGAAGGAGAGGGAGACATGATAGAAACTTTAAGTACCCCAGTGGAATCAACAAAGTCCAAGAGGGTAGCATCTTTCAGAAAACAGATGTGCAAGAACAAGGGACACAATTTAAAGATGGGGGGGTGTCCAGGGGCAATGTGAGGAAGTATTATTTCACAGAGAGAGTAGTGGATGCATGGAACAGCCTTCCTGAGGAGGTTGTGGGGTCTAAAACTATGGGAGAATTCAAGAATGCATGGGACAGACATAAGGCAATTCTTGTGGGGGGTAGGATGAAATAGGATGTTGGTTAACTAGGATCTGCGGCCTATCCTGTAGGTAGGGAAATGGGCAGACTAGATGGGCCAAGTGGTCCTTATCTGCCGTCAAAGTCTATGTTTCTATGTTAAGCAGCAACAGGTAACTAGGGAGTGTTACATACAGATTCAGTCTGACGTCCAGGTAGCTAGAACAATAATAATATGCAGTTCGATAGGTTGGAACTTACAGTCTCGGTGAAATCCAGATCTGGAAGTAGTGACAAGCAGCGTATCTGGCCAACAGCTGTCTGACTCCAAGCAGACTCCAAAGATGCCCTTTGATCTCAGCCCTTAGCGTGAGGACTGCAGCAGAGGACCTCCAGAGAAGACCGAATTTCACTGGGAGGAGGACACACTTCAGCGACAAGCCTCCTGATTGGCTGCGGGTGCAGTAGCAAAAGGGCTACCCAGGGTTCAGGTGCTGGGGCCTGGCGAGTGTTGGTGGCTGGCGTGGTACATGCAGGGTGCAGGAAAACAAGAGTTTTCTGCTTTATATTTAATCTGCAGCTGAGATCATTTTGGAGCTGAACTGATGACTTTCCTGCGTCATCGCTGTCATGTCCACAGCAATGGACTGTAATGTCACAAGCAGGGGATTATGACTAATACTGAAAAACAGAGTGGCTCCAAATTCAAACCCGTTTAACATGTTTTTGAGTTCTGCTGATGCCAACCACAATTTTATTTATGGTGACTGGGGTCTCTTTTTGAAGTTATTGCTGATCATTATACTCAGCTCTTTTTCCTGCTGAGTTTCCGTAATGTCTGTGTGGTTTAGGTGGTGCTTTGTCCAGGGGTCAAAATTAACATATACAGCCTCTTCCCTTTGTAAGTGTGTGCAGGCTGGTGCATGTAGTTTTGACCCTTCCATGCACCACAGTGCATTTAAATTGAGCCTGGAGTGGAGACTAGGGGACACACCGCTAGTAGTCTTTGCATTGCCTAGGTAGAGGACAGGACCAAATGTCGAGTAATTAAAAAAAAAATAAAAAATCACACAGACTCATTCAGGAAAAATGGAGTACTGCCACACTGTTAGTAAGTCAGTTCCTGGAGGGGGCAGGGCTGAGCCAGGAGCAAGCGACGATCCCCCAACAGTGTCTTTGTGAGTGTGTATCTAATGGGGAGAGCAAAGGAGCGGAAGCTGTGACCCATCCAGTTGTTGCAGTGTGGGTGGGGATTCAGAAACAAGTGTGCACAGTCACGAGAGACTTCTGGTTAGCTTCTGACCAATATAGCCATGTAGTGCAAATGCACCGTATCTCGGGCTCTACACACAAATCAAATGTTTTTTAAACATCAGTCTGTTGTGCAACTGGTGATGGATTGTGTTTCATTTCATTGTACTTTGACAAAATCACTAAAATCCTGATCCTCTTGTAACCCCCCTGCAAATGGGGGTTCCCAAAAGACTTCCAGGAGCTTGCTTGAATGCTCCAAGCCTGAATGGTGTTTGGCATTTAAGCCATTTATCAGTGAGTGTTTTTAGAGCCTCTGGTACTGTCTCTTTAAGAGCTGTCTGCTTGCAGACATAATTAGTTTGTATGGGGGGACTGTGTGCTTCTCTGAGTACCACGATGCTGCTGCCAATTCACTTAATTTTGCAGTCACTAGAGTGCAAAGGGAACCTATCTGAAAGATGTAACTGTTTACCAGAAATTATTTAGAGTAATAATGAAATTACAGTTTGTCTAACCTGCTTTCTTTGCAGTCAGAACTGTGTCTGCTAGTTCCCATTCTAGTTTTGAACTGCTGAACTGGACCAATCAGTGTGGAGTAAGCTAGCTCTAAAATGGTGCCTTGGACGAATCAGAACTTGACTCATAATCTGAGCCAACCACAAGAGGATTGTATGGGCAGTGACTCTGGAGATGTAGTTTAGACTTCAGTGCCTTTTTGGACCAACAGCAGCAGTCTATTGTGAGTGACAGCCAATCCAGTCAAGAACTGGGAGGAACTCAAAGGAAGTGCCCGGTTTTTGCGGTTGGAGTTCAGTTGAGCTTTGGCAGTGAAGAAGGAAGGAGCCCTGTGTTTTTCAGTGTGCAGTTTTAGTCAAAACGTGTGTAAGGCCCAGAGTTCCGTCTGCAGCTGTGTAACAGCTTGTTAGGACTGAATCGTCCTGTGAAAGAGAATCAAAGGATCTCTGAAGAGTAGAAACCAGGCTCACCTGTAGAAGACTGGAAGAATTGCTGAAAGTGCACTTCGGTCTGTCAGGAACTGAATCTGCTGTGTGTTCTCCCGGTATTGTGCAGTAATTGCGATCGGGATACAGATGCAGCCTGCCTGGTATAGTACTTTCTTTTATATGGATGTGAAGAGGTTTGTGTACCTCAAGTGAGCCCTGCTGACATTGAAGGACCCTATCTTATTTGGAGGTCGTGAGTACTAATTCAGGGTTGCTCCTGTTGAATTGCCACATTAAATCAAAATGGAATTACTGTACTGCTGACTGTTTAATTCTCCTTTTCTCTGTGAAGAAAGGCCCTACCAGCTGCCACGGTTTGGACTAGCCACTAGGGCTTGGGTACCCAGGGACAGTAACTGATGAGGATAGCCTGTGCACAGAGCCATAAGGTAGATTATTAGAGTGATAAGCTAATTAACCTGATTCCCCTGTCCTTGTTATATCCCCTAAATAAATCAGAGCTGCTTGTTTCAGCAAAGTTATACTGCCTGAGGTATTTGTCTATGTTAAAGTACTGTACTGTGATTGTTGCACTGTATCTCATTTCACAGGAGGTCCCAGTGCCGGAACCAGACCTGGGGGTAAGTGTATACTGTAGAGGTAATTTGATATATTGTGTGGGCCACTAGTGGGAAGAAAGGGGTTGCAGTGTCCCAGAGGGCTGTGACCAAGTTAGTTTAACTATTGCAAACCCTGACCTCTGGGTGGAGGCACCCGCCATTGGATCCAGGCCCCTCAACCTGTTAGTGGCAAATCAGGCAGGGGTAGTAGCCCCTGGGATAGCGCCATCTAGGGGTTACACTCTAATGACTTATTTTTCACTCAGAAATATCCAAATTTTGTAGTAATTTCTCGGCATTGACAGTTGCTGTGGCACCCTCGGCCAGAGGAGACCTCCTTGCTGTGAAGTCACTGTGCTCTAGAATTCTGGAGGAGGTAACATCTTTTAAATCATCTGTGGATAGACTTGAGAATCTCAGCTTACAGGTGTCTGATAATGAGTCCACTCTGTAGTCGCTGGACCGGCAGCCAGCTGTAAGGGACATTGAAATAAACAGCTTAAAGGAAGAGTTGACCATAGTCTGAGAGAAAATAGATAATTTAGAAGGCTGGTGGTGTCTGAACAGTCTGAAGATTGTTGAGGTCCCAAAAGGGGCCGAGGGAAAAGATGTCTGTCTTTCATCTAGTACATCATTTTGGAGGTGCTAGTTATCAAGGGAGTACCAACTGATGTTCAAAGAGCCTATAGAACTTTAGCCCCAAGACCAAAAGCTAGTGGCAAGCCCTGACCTCTTCTACCCCTTTTCCTGAAGTAGCACATGACAGAAATTATAGTACAGGCAGCCAAGGAAAAAGGCTGTCTTATATGGCATGGGCATAAGATTTCAATTATCTAGACTCCTCAGTATCATTCAATAGACGTAGCGTAGCCTTTGCTCTGCTCTGGCACCTACTACAGCAGGCTGGAGTTAAACACACAGTGACTTATCTAGCAGTCTTTAAGACAGAATAGAACAGTGTCTATCATGAGTTCACTGATCCCACAGATGTTGGAACGTGCAGATCCTTCCCCTGGTAACTCGCAGGCAGCCTACAAATCTGGAGGAGAGTGGGGCTGATCAGCAGGACATGGACACCTCCCTGTGCTCACCAGCCCTCTCAATCAGTGAAGCCCCACCTGACAAGTGGGAGAAATGCAAATCACAGAACCGCAGGACTAGATCTGCAAGGGAGCAGCCCCCCCCCCCACCAAATTCATCAGGCAGACAAATGGCCCACAAGCTACTGAAATGGGACAGCAGCATGTTCACTCCGCAGGAGTTTCTCCTTTCAGTGACCTCCACTTTCATCAGCTACGAGAGGTTCATGCTGAGGTACTGATAAGTGCCTCACCTGCGACAGCTCAGAGCCCTGTTCGGCAATCAAGCCAACCCCAGAATCTGTCTTGAGCAGACATTGTGCAGGCAGTGGACCCCATCCTGGACAATCCTGCATTGTCATTATTGAATCCAGCCACACACTGTACGCCCCAGAAGAATCGCTGAACAGACATTCAGGACACTGAGCTGCACGTAATATGTGACGCATCCTTTAAGCAGCTACGTGGTGTGACCTCATTACTAACTAAATGCTTTTGCCTTCAACAGGTTGTAATGTAATGTATAAATTATGCATATCATAATCTTTACTGTTGAAATTGACTCTATCTGGGTAGCTGCCAAGGGACTGAATATCCAAACTGTCAAGCCTGAATCCCCCTCTCTTAACGTTCTTGCCATCAGCTGTCACTTATCAGCTCGCTGACAGCTCAGTGGGCATTTTCAGTGCTTCATTGGGTCCCCCTGCCCTCACCTTCATAGGCTACACTCATTTATGGAAAAACAGAAATAAAAGCAACATTTCTGTCATATCAAAAAAAAAAAGGGCTGCAGTCAAAAGTACTTGCTGAGAATAATTTATTTATGGAAAAAGTATACCATACCATACATCCCATAAAAGAGGTTGCCCCCTCATGGAGACGCCAACAAGGCACCTGCGAATGCCAGCTGGTTTTGCCTGAGTGTTTTTTTTTTTTTACGTTTTTTTTTTTTAAATCAGCACCCCGGTGTTTGTGAGGGAAGGTGACAAGTTATTCAGATGCAACAGGGTAGGAAATGGCAGAGTAGCATGCATAACCCTACTAATGTTGATTTGTTTTTGGGGGTGGGTACCTGACAGTTGATAGAATGAGCTGTCAAACCTAAGTTCCCTTCTCTGAACATTCTTCCCACCAGTTATCATTTGCTAGTTCAATGATAGTTCAGTCTTGCAGTCATTGCTCCACTGGGATTTCCTTCCACTGTCCTCACAGGCTGCAGTCCTTTATGCTGTGTAACACATACCAGCTTGGCAGACCCCCTGTGGCATAGAGTGGTGGGGGTCCTTATCTCCAGCTCGAAATAGGCTCCCCATAGTGACCTAGATCTTGATTGACCCCCAATGATAGACAACCTCAGAAAAGTACAGTATGCCCCCTCCAGATTTTTTAGTTTGTGGTAATGGATACCCCTCTCCTCCTCTCCCACATGAGGCCTCTTCAGTCTCACCTTCTTTCATCTTGGGTTTCAGAGAAGTATCAGATGTCCGTCCCCCCCACCCGGTTCTAGCAGACCAAGGTCTGTCGGGGAATCACCTCTCTTCGCCCCAGGAAAGATTTCTAAGAATGGATACCAGTCAGCAGGTCTGCGGTGTGGTTTTGTATTGGATCCCAGTTCAGTGGTTATGTATCAGATCCCAATTCAGGGCATCTGTAGCCCAGAGGGGCAGGTCCTCCAAATCAGTGTGTTGGAGATGAGGGCAATATTCCTGGTCATTCCTCACTTCCAAGAACAAGTTGGGTTTCACACAGTGAAGGTGCAGTTGCACAGCTCCAAGACACTTGCCTATGTAAACAATGAAAGGGGCACAAAGGCAGAAGCGTGCCTCTAAAAGGAGAATCTTCTGTCAGCCATTCACTTAGCAGGGGATCTAAACATCCAGACAGACTGGCTCTGCTGGAAAATCATCCAATGGAGTGGTCTTTAAATCTGGTGCCCCAGATTCTTCTGACTCTTCTGATATCCACAGGTGGAGACTGTGGGTGCCCTCTTACAAAGATGGGACTTGAGAGCAGTATACCTGCTCTGTTTGATTCCTCTGATTCCAAGGGTTCTACAAAAAAACGGGCAGTCAAGAACAAGCTTCCTCCTAATAGCTCCAGAGTGGCCAAGAAGGCCATTGTTCTTAAATCTGATAAATCATTGTGGCTCCTGTGCCTCAGGGACCTTCTAAACCAAGGTCCTGTTTTCTAACAGAACTCAAGATCACTGGCTGTGTGGCGCCAAGCAGTGGGCTTGCTCGGCATGCTGGTGACCCAGGTTCGCACCCCGAGCCCAGATGTCAGGAGCGGAGTCCAGCAGGGAGGCAGCTATGAGCATCCTATGGACGCTTCCCTCCGAGGTGAGGGGTGGGACTGTCCTGGACTGCTTGTTAGGTGGCCCCTTGTGGTGGCTTGTGGCTGGTGTTCATGGTGGCAAGAGCCTTGATATGTCACCGAATGCTCCCCCCGGACGCCGCCATGGTTGAATCAATACATGGAGGGGGGAGTTGGGGAGAAAAGCAGGAAAATATAACTGCTCGGCTGACTGGATGACAGCGGCCAGTCCCTGCTTGCCATGAATCCTGAAAGTGTCCATGCCGATCCCTCACCATATGTCCAGTGTAGAAGGAAGCCTATAGGCAAGTCTCCTCTCCTGGTTCCCCTGCCCTGGGGGAAGGGGGCCCCGGCCAAGGGATATGTCAGGTCAACCAGGTTGTGGCAGTAATGAAGGAGATGAGATGGTGGTGGGGACTGGTGGCGGGGCCCTAGGCCATCCGAAGGAGTGGTCGGCTGGAGGCTTGGAGGTGCATAAAGAAATAACCCCAAAAAAAGCCCTCAAGATCTCTTCAGTTGGCAGTCTGGCTCCTGTGAGGAGATGTCTGTTAAAGTAAGGTTTTTCTACAAAAGTATTTGGTACTTTGATGTCATCCAGAAAGCCCTTGTTGAATTCAGCATATGAGTAAACCTGGTTGCTATTTTCCTCTTGGGCTGGAGAGAGGGGCTTCAAGCCCACTAAGGCTTCCATGCTACAGATTCTGGATTTTCTCCAGTCTGCAGTAGACAAGAACTTGTCTCTAAACACACTTTTTAAAATTTAGTATGCTTTATTTCCCCTTGTCTCCCGACTGTCCCTCCATCAGTCCTAGCCCTCTCACCCAGCTCCATCATCTGCCTTCTCCGGGGCCTACCTCTCTCCCTTTCCACCCTGACTTGCCCCTAGGGCAGGCCCCCGGAGAGGTGCCATAGTCAACAGTGTGGGCGTCATGCCGCAGTGAATTTTTTTTTTTCCTTCTGTTGTCCTACATAGAAACATAGACTTTGACGATAAGATATGACCGCTTTGGCCCATCTAGTCTGCCCATTTCCTACCTACAGGACAGGCCGCAGATCCTAGTTAACCAACAGCCTATTTCTTCCTACCCCCCACAAAAATTGCCTTATGTCTGTCCCATGCATTCTTGAATTCTCCCACAATTTTAGACCCCATGACCTCCTCAGGAAGGCTGTTCCATGCATCCACTACCCTCTCTGTGAAATAATACTTCCTCACATTGCCCCTGAACCGACCTCCTTCTGTCTTTAAATTGTGTCCCCTTGTTCTTGCACGTCTCTTTTTCTGAAAGATGTTACCCTCTTGGACTTTGTTGATTCCACTGAGGTACTTAAAATTTTCTATCATGCCCCCCCTCTCCCTTCTTTCCTCAAGGGTTTACATATTAAGCTCCTTTAGTCTCTCCTCATACGGCTTCTGTTGTAGACCCTGCACCATTTTTGTTGCCCTCCTCTGGACTGCCTCTATCCTGTCTATGTCCTTGCGGAGATGGGGTCTCCAGAACTGGACACAGTACTCCAGATGGGGTCTCACCAACTGTCTGTACAGACGGATAACAACTTCCTGTTTTCTGCTGCTGTTGCCTCTCCCTATACATCCCAGTATACCCCCAGCCCTCCCTACTGCCTTCTCACACTGCTTGCTAACCTTAAGGTCATCTGATATGATAACCCCCAGGTCCCTTTCCTTTTTTGTTGTTGTTACTACCTCCCCACCCATTGTGTATTCTTCCCCTGGGTTCTTGTTTCCCAGGTGCATTATTTTGCACTTCTTTGCATTGAATCCTAGCTGCCATACTTCTGACCATTCCTCCAACCTTGCCAAGTCCCTTTTCATCCTTTCCGCCTCCTTGTGTATCAACCCTGTTGCAGATCTTTGAGTCATCTGCAAAAGGCATACTTTTCCTTCTAGTCCTCTGCAATGTCGCTGATGAAGACATTAAAAAGGACTGGACCAATACTGAACCCTGCGACCCCACTAGTAACCCTCTTTCTTCAGAGTGGACTCCATTTACAATTACCTTTGTGTCCTGTCCAGCAGCCAATGTTTGACAGGCTACCACCCTGGGACCCACTCCCAGGCTGGTTAATTTGACTATTAATCTTTTGTGTGGGACTGTGTCAAATGCCTGCTAAAGTCTAGGTAGGCCATGTCCACAGCCCCTCCCTGGTCTACTACTTTGGTCACCCAGTTAAAGAAATCTATTAGATCTGTCTGACATGACCTTCCGGCCATGCACCCATGCTGCCTTGGGTCCTGTGCCCCACTGGCCTCTAGGTACTCAACTATTCTTTCCTTCAGAAGTGACTCCATCACTTTCCCTACCACAGAGGTCAAACTGACAGGTCTGTAGTTTCCTGCCTCTGACTTGGTCCCACTTTTGTGAAGGGGAATCACATCCGCCTTCCTCCAGTCCTCAGGTTCCACACCATCCTCCCATGATTTATTAAAAAGAGTAGCCAGTGGTTTCACTAGTTCCTCCCTTAATTCTTTTAGAATTCTGGGTGAATTCCATCAGGACCCATTGCTTTGTCCACCTTCAGTTTTAGGAGTTCTTGCAGAACCCTTTCTTCTGTGAAAGGACTGGGATTGACCCCCTATCAAGAGTGCTTCTGTTAATTGGATTAGCGCCCCTCCTCTTTCGTGAATACTGAGCAGAAATATTCGTTCAGTATCCCTGCTTTTTCTCTGTCCCCTGCCCACCCACTGTTATATTCTATTCAGCCTCACTATCCTCCTTTGTCTTTCTACGCCGCTGATGTACCTATAAAGGTTTTATCCCTTCTAACTGAGTTGGCTATCTTTTCCTCAGTTTGGACCTTGCTATTCTGACTTCCCTCCTGCTTCTTTCTGCCTTAACTGGTACAGCTCTGTGTCCTGCTCCTTCTGTGTTTCCTTATACTTCCAGAATGCTATCTTTTTCTTCCTGACTTTCACAGCCACCTCTTTTGAGAACCATAGTGTTTTTCTTTCATTTTGATTTGTTTATTTGCTTCACACAAAGGCTTGTTGCCTCTGTGATGGCAGTTTTGATGATTCCCCATTGTTGCTCCACCCTCCTTCTAGCCTGTTTGCAGTGCTTTCTGAGGCACTCTCCCATCTTGCCAAAGTCAGCCCTCCTAAAGTCCAGTACCCTCACTTTTGTATGGCTTGACTCTGTAGCCGAGTTTAATGTGAGCCACACTGTTTGATGGTCACTTGTCCCCAGATGGCAACCCACTTCTAGATTTGAGATCCTCTCACTGCCCCCATTTGAGAGTACGAGGTCTAAGATTGCTCCCTCATGAGTGGGTTCCGAAACTAGCTGTCTGAGGCCTGCCACCTGTAGGGCATCAAGAATGGCCCTGCTCTTGGATGTGGCTGCAGCAAATGTGTGTCAGTTAACATCTGGCATATTCAGGTCTCCCATCAACAGTATCTCCCTTTCTCTGCCATTCTAAGAATGCCTTCTATCATATCCTTGTCCATTCCCTCCCCTGACATGGGGGTCTGTACACAACCCATGCGGATTGTGGTGCCTTTTCAGTCTCCAAGGTGACCCAGAGTGCCTCCTCTCCTCCCTGTTTACTCTTTGTTCAGTTGCTTTTATCCCTTCCTACATAGAGAGCTAGTCCTCCCCTCTTCTCCCCTGCCTGTCTCTCCTGTAGGTTATGTACCCTGGTATGTTAACATCCCAGTCATGGTTCTCTGTGTACCACGTTTCTGTGACTGCTACGATATCCAGGCATCCCTCTTCCATCAAGGCCATCAGCTCAGGGAGCTTGTTGCCCAGACTATGGGCATTGGTACTCATTACCCTCCATTTCCTGATGTCCTAGCCCCCTAGGACGCTGAGATGAACCCCTGGTGCACATGCTATTGCATGCATTGCACGGTGGACCATGTCAGGATCCTCCTGCTGCCCTAATCTTCAGCTCCTGCTCCACCTGTAGTTACCCAGGTGGCGGGTGATGCAAATTGGTGGGTTCAGCTCCCGCCAGGGAACCCTGATCCAAATATAGACTGCATTTTTAATATATTGGCACCTTTAACTGAACTGTCAAAATATTATATTGCACCTGTTAAGAGCTTTAAGTATAGTTCTGTCCGTGTGAACAACATTATATGTGGGTTTTTAGTGTCTTCCTTAACATTTTGTTATTGCAATTTTTGTAACTTTTTCAATGGTCAATTTTTTCTGTAGCACTGTTTAGACACTTTACGAGGGTTGTTTGGCAAATGTTATATGATGGAGTTAATTTGAACACGGTGGTAATGCGGCGGAAGCTGAATTCCTACCCTCCCCATGGTGGCGAGGATCCTCTGGGATGCTCATCTGACCTCCCCCAGCCAGTCATCCGATGACTCAGGTTTGTTCCCAAAGCCGGGTCGTCGGCGTCACGAGCAGTAGCCCTACTGCTGGGCCAGTGGGCTGGCTCCTCTCAGCACTCTTTGCAGACAGGTGCTGGCTATAGTGGCAGTCGTGAGTCCTCTAGACGTGCCACTCCAGTTACTCGTGCAGAAGTTACAAGATTCTTGCAAGCACTTAAATGCTCCAGGATTCCTTCCATTCCCAAAAAAAAAGGAAGATAGCACTCTAATCTGAGTAGGACTTCCAGAAAGAAGCACAAAGCTAGGAAACCACCTTGTAGGGTTTTTTTTGTGTTTTTGCAAGTTTCATAATGAAGTGCTCGTGCCAACCAATACTAACAGGGCCGTGCCTGCCTGGAGTCCACAGTACAGTTGGTTACTGTCTTGGCGCCTTGCTTACCTGATCTTCATCAGGAGGCCTTCCGTTTGCCAGTTCCTCCTTGGGATCTGATGTGATGCTCATGCTCGATGTGATTTGCAAACTGCATTTTGAACCCATGTCATCCGTTTCAGAGGATATCCTCTCTTACAAGATGGGATTCCTCATAGCTATGCGCTCCATGAGACAAATTAGTGATCTTCAGCCTCTGTCTTTCAAGGAACCCTACTGTGCCTTATCATGCATAAGGACAAGGTGGTATTGAGAGCACTTCCTTCTGAAGGGTGCCCATGTTGTTGCATCTGAACCAAGAAGTATGTTTTCCTTCTTTCTGCCCTCATCTATCTAATTCACAAAGAAAAAGAGCTACATAAACTGGATTTGGCAGAGTGGTAAGAATCTATCTCAAGAGATCCACAGAATTCCAGCACTCGGACAATCTCTTTGTTCTCTTTGGAGTAGCAAAGAAAGGACAAAAATCTTCCAAGGCCACCTTGGCAAGGTACATCAGATCACATGTAGAAGAGGCATATGTGGAGGTCAAAAAGTAACCATCAGGTTTGATCAGAGCACATTCCACCAGGGCTGTGGCAATCTTATGGGCTGAAAAGACACGCTTCTACATCAGAGCTTTGCAGTGCAGCCACCCGGTCCTCCCTGCACACCTTCACAAAACACTACAAACTTAACATACAAAGCTCAGCTGATGCAGCATTTGGACTCAAAGTGCTATAAGCAGTTATCAAAAAGTAATTACAGGGTGACTTCCAGTTCGCCCGAGTAATGGCAGCCTAGAAAGAGAACTGCGCCTACCCCTAGCTAAAAACTACACTCGTTGTAATTCTGCATATTTCTTAAATAGGTTTTGTATTACAAAATCAGAGGAAAGTGTAGAGAATTGGAGAGATTGAATTTAGTAACGAAACACAGCACGATGGAGGAGATAGCTGATGGAACCAAATCGGAGGCCTCATTCGCATCAGATAACCGCGACTCTTCAGATCTTAAAAAGGACCTGGTTTAATCTCCGTAGAAACAACCAAAAGCCAAAGCGAAGAAGGCAAAACTTGACCTAATTTACCAAGAGATACTTACTTTTCGTGCAGAAATCAAAGAAATGTACAGTGAGTTATGAAGAGATGTGATACAATTAGAGCAGAGAGTAGACAAACAAGAGAGAACTGCGATGGCAACTGAGAATAGAATGAACGATCTGGAACAAATGGTACAGCAGATGAAAGAGATGCAAGAACAAATAATTGATTGACAAGAAGATTTTAAGAACAGAGCACACCGCAAAAACATTAGAATTTATTGTCTACCTGAGGACCCTGAGGGAACTAACATTAAGGAGTTTGTTGAAGCTTTGCTACATACAGCCTTAGAACTGCCAAAAGATTTCAACCTCCAACTAGAGGGAGTGCATAGGGCATTGGCACCTAAACCTACTTCTGCAAATATTCCACCAAGGTCAGTAATTCTTTGTTTCAACAGCTATGCAACAAAAGAACATATTCTGCTTACAGCATGGCAGCACCAGAAAGTTTACTATGGCCCAACTCGCATATATCTTGATCATGACTATGCACCAAAAACTACTCGCTTGCGACGTTCCTATTTACCGTTACTTCCAGTACTGAAAGCTGCAGGATACAAATTTACAACCACATATCCAGCTCGGCTAATTGTTCATCTGCCTGCTGGAAAGAGGGAGTTCTCCACGGCTAAGGAAGCAAAAGAAGAACTTACAACAATGGGCTGCACTTTCCCAAATGAAATCTGGGTGGCAACAATCCGGAAAAATGCCAAGTCAGCTGGCAGTCTAATTCTAACAGAAGATAGGGAAAAGAACAAGAACTGGGAACAATCAAATCTACCCTAGCAGTTTACAGGAGGGAAGCAAAAAGTGACAATACTTGAAACTAACTGAGAAGCTCGTTCGGCTGAGTGAGGAGGAGAGTGAGAGAGAGAGTTTGAAAAATATGTGCTGCTCCATCTGTTTTTCGGGCCTGAAGCGTGCTTTCTATATTAATGAGCTGCTCTGAGCCAGGAATAGGCGACTGCACAATGAACAGACAATACCTTACACAATCTGCTAGATAAGTAACAGCCAGTAACTAAATAACCTAAGTGCCTTCTAATGGTGGACTAGAAGTTATAGATATAATTACTTGTTCATGCTAATTGTAGGCTCTTTCTTCTTCCATCGATAATCGAAGTAACATAAGGGGGAAACATTTCTCAGAAAGCTCAGGGAGCAGGGAATGGGGAAGGGAGCAGTTTTTGAGCTCTGTGCTGCTTTTGGGGGACATCCCTAAAGATTTTCTTTGGAGTTATCTACTCCTTTCCTATGTTGTTTTTGCCTTATTTAAAGGGCAACAGTTTACTGGCTCCTTGAAGGCCCCTAACAACAATGTTAAGGGATTCCCTTCACTTTTAGGGAGAGTTCAAATGCTCCAGGAGCAGTTTCTACTGGAAATTTGGAGTTTTTTATTTCTCTCCCCACATTTGGAAGTCCTAAAGCTTCTACAGCATAGAATAATACTAAAAGCAATACTTATATGTATATATGTTATTGATTTATTGTCAATCATTATTGGACAGCTATCCTTCCAGATTACTGGATACACCACTTACATTAACAGTTTACAGTGGCTAATCACAGCTATATATGTGATAATAAGTTATTTTTGGTTGATAAGGGACAGTAAGAAAATTTTAGTTATATTACGTGGCACTGGTCAGATGACAGGATATCTAAGACAAGATGGGATATTTTTTGCTGGAACCATTGTTAGGACATCCCGGAGACTTTGTGGATCCTTGTGGAGATTGGAGGGGGAGTGGTGGAAGGGAAAAATTGCAATAATCAGTAATGCTTTATCAAATGAAAACATAATATGGTATTAGAAACAACTAAGATATTGTCATTAAAAATTAATGGCATTAATCATCCCATAAAAAGAGCTAGACTACAACAGTATGTGCGGAAGCAGAACGCAGACTGCATTTATTTACAGGAGACACATTTGTCTCAAGGGGAACATGCTAAGCTTGCGGCAGGTGGTAGAGTCACTGTTTTTTCTTCATCTAGTAAGTCGGGGGAAAAGGCGTGGAGTGGCTATTTTGATTCCAGCTACTACTCCATTCACTAAAAGGGAGGTCTCTTCAGATAATAGGGCATTTTGTCATAGTACAAGGGCGGTTGTATGAGACTGACGTGACAATGGCGAGTGTTTATCTGCCACCAGGAGCATCTCCCTCGCTACTGAGGCAGTTCGTTAATAGACTGCTTGAAAAACAAAAGGGGCTAATGCTGATAGGCGGCGACTTCAACTTAATAATGTCTTCGCAGAAAGACTCCACTTTTCCGAAACAACATAGGTTCACTCCCACTCAAAAACTTTTAAAAACCCAGATACCTAAGATGGGTCTTACAGATATATGGCACCATTTCTACCCCTCTGTGGAGGGACACACTTTTGTCTCCCCTAGATTTCACACATCAGCTAGAATAGATTATTTTTTTACTTCTACAGAGCACTTAGATATGATCCAAGATATATCCCTGGAAGCTCGCCTCCTCTCAGACCATATACCTCTCTTAATTAAGGTGGGATTAAACAAAACTCATAAAGCAACTTTATGGAGACTGACTCTTTCTCTTTTAAAGGATCCAGTGTTTAAGACCAGAATTGTAGTTAGCATCACACAAATCTTAGAGGAGAACGCAGACCCTTCTATTTCAGCTACTGTCCTCTGGGATACTCTGAAGGTTGTGATTAGAGGAGAGATTATCTCTTATTCCTCCAGACTAAATAAACAGAGAGAATCCAGATACAAAATATTACAAAATAAGCTACAAGAATTACAGCAGAAGAGAGACAGAGGGGAACGAGTTTCACAACTTGAGCTTAGACAAATTCAATTGGAATTACAATCCGTTTTAGAGTATAAGACGCAAATGTCTTTATTATATCTTAAAAGATACTATTATGAGGGAGGTCCTAAAGGTGCCAGAAATTTAGCTAGGCGTACTAGAGGATTTAAGCAGACTGCCACTATTACAAAGATTAGAGACCCCGTAACAGGAAATATTCTTAACTAAACCCCTGCAGTTCTGAAAGCATTCCAACAATAATATGCAGATTTGTACTCTGATCCTACACCCCCTTCCCTGGAGGATATAAAACATTTCTTGTCTTCCTTTAACGTCCCACACTTGTCTGAATCCCAGCAGGCTTCACTTCTACGCCCTATCTCCACTATAGAGATCCAGAAAGCAGTTAAAAATTCTAAAACATCAAAAAGCCCAGGCCCAGACGGCTTTGGAGCCGAATGGTATAAGACATTTCTTTCAAAATTGATCCAGCCGATGCAAACAACTTTTTTAGCGGTGCAGGATGGAGGTGCCTCCCCCCCACCCTCATGGTCATATTCGGCCATCTCAGCTATATTGAAACCAGATTAAGATCCATTAAATTTAGAGTCATACAGACCCATTTCGGTTTTAAATAATGATTATGATATACATGGCAATATGTGCCCATAGGTTAGAGACTATACTGCCTACCCTGATATATCCAGATCAGGCAGGATTTCTGCGCATGCGTCAGACTGCAGATAATGTACAAAGAACAATCCACTTGATGGATTATATGGCTAACTCAGCTACCCCCTCAGCTTTAGTTAGTTTAGATGTCTGTAAGGCTTTCGACAGGGTGTCCTGGAGATTTTTATGAGGAACATTAATGTCATTTGGGTTTCCGAAGGAATTTGTGAATTGGCTGGAGCAAATATATTCTGAACCAAGGGCTTATATAAAACTTAATGGCGGTGTCACACCTCATATGAAGTTACAGCAAGGCACTAGACAGGGATGCCCCCTGTCGCCTTTGTTATTCGCCATCTATATTGAACCCTTGGCTATGATGCTTAGAAAATCAGAAAAAATTGAGGGCATTCAGCTGGGCAATCAATCTTGGAAGTTGGCTTTATATGCGGATGACATTTTACTGTCAGTATCGAATCCAGAGTCCTCTATTCCAGCAATATGGGAGGTACTTGAGCAATTTGCTCAATTCTCTGGATATAAAATAAATTCTTCTAAAACGGAAGTTCTCCCCTTTCATTTCTCCCCCTTGCAGACACTGAAGGGTAGTTTGCCTCTGCGCTGGAACAGCATCAAGATAAAATATCTAGGCATACAGTTAACAAACCAGTTTAATGCATCTCACTATGGTAAACTATGAACCTCTAACATAAAAAATAGAGTCTGATCTACATCAGTGGTCCCAACTTCATTTATCATTATATTTTAAGGTGGATCTTACTAGGATGAATATTCTTCCAAGGCTGCTATATCTTTTTCAGACCATACCGATGATGCCAGATGGAATTTACTTTCCCTCCTGGAATAAGTCTTTGGCGAGATTTATCTGGGCTGGGAAAAAACCTCGAATCAAGTGGTCCACATTAATGTTACCAAAAAATAAGGGAGGCTTAAATTTGCCTGATCTTCAGATGTATGCATACGCCACTGTGATAGCTCGAGTTTTCAACTGGAATAATCCAATGTATGACATACCCCGAAAGAATTTGGAATTCATCCTTAATGGGGTGAGGGAGGGAAGCGAACTTTTACAATTGCTATATGCCCCAGTAAATAAAAGACCTAGACTTATTTATAGCACAAATTCTACTATGGAGTCTTGGAGGAGACTCATCCATTTAAGAGAACTAGAACCAATAGGTCCCTATCTTAATCTATTAAAAAGGTTTTAAATTTATGTTCCACTTGGTGGACACCAGGGGGGGTCCTCTCATTTACTAAACTTCAAGAAACTTACAATCTTCCTCAACAAGACTTTCCAATTTATACAAGCTTAAGAGAGGGCATTGAATGTAAAGGACCAGCCTTTAGTAGGCTCCCAGATCTCCACCCTTCATTGCTTACTTTAGCCATGACCACGGGGAGAGGTCAGATGTGGCCCCACTTTGTGGGACTTAATATATAGGGGTTTGAGGGAATTATCAAAAAATTCAACTCAGGGAATTCTGAATGCCTGGAATAAAGAGATACCACTCCAGGTATCAAAGGAGGATTGGGAAAAGTATACTAAATTCTCAATGGGACTTTTGGGAGCCCCCTATTGGTGAGTATTTGCCTGGAAAGCTAGAAATAGATTTTTCCATACACCAGCAAGACTGGACAAGTTCTCATCAGGGACACCAAGCAATTGCTGGAGAGATTGTGGAGAAATATCTGCGGATCACTTCCATGTTTTTTGGGCATGCCCGCAGTTAGCAGGTTACTGGAGAGATATTTTAGAGGTGTTAAAAGAATTGGTAGATGCGGAAGCTGTGTTGACCCCTGAGCTAGTATTACTCTCAATTCCACCAGAGGGTCTCCCAATACCCAGAGGATCACTGTTAATCACTTATATGCTGGCAGCTAAAAAAGCAATTACTAGAAACTGGGGGAAGAAGATGTCTCCAAACATACAGAGCTAGTGGGGAATAATGGGAGAAATTTATGTATTAGAGAGATCAATAGCTAAAAGCACAGATAAATGGTCTGCATTTGAGCTTAAATGGAGGAAATGGATTCTGTATATTTCATCTTTAGATCCTACTTTTGTATCTTAGAAATATGTCGACCCAGATGATGGTTTCTGTAAATGTCTTAGTGCTCATTATATGAATTGCTTTGTAAAATATGTAAGTCGTCCGGAGACCTTTGACTAATGTATTGCTACGTATCTGACTGATGTAATTATGTGCTGTCTTAACTTATACACTGTAAAAACTGTCCTATGAATTTGCAAATGAAAATATAATAAATATAGTGACCCAGATATTTAAAAGGGTTGCGCATGGCGCAACAGTGTTGTGCCATGCACAACCCACTGATGCACCCCGGCATGATATTCAAACGGGGATTGTGCCTGGCACAAATCCCGATGCGCCGGAGCGCATCCGTAATATATACGGTGCAGGTAGGGGGGCGTGCCCATGCATACTCCGCACATCCCGATATTCAGCCCGGGATGTTCTGAGTCCATGCATGCGCAACCCCTACTTGCGCTGCACACAAGTGAGCCAAAAAAAAGGAACAAGGGCTGGCCACCCACAGGTGAGATGCCATATTGCAGGGTGCAACACGGCAGCTGCCACCTCTGGGTGGCCACCCGAGCTCCAGCTGCACCTCCGTGGCGGCGCCCCCCCATGTCCGATCGCGGGCATCTGTGTAAATTAATAACGTCCTATCTCCCTGGTGGTCCAGTGGACTGCTGTCAGCCTGATCGCGGGCTTAAGTGTAAAAATAGCACGTCCTATATCCTTGGTGGTCCGGTGGACCGCTCGCAGCCCGATCACGGGCATTTGTATAATAAATATCAAGTCCAATATCCCTGGTGGTCCAGTGGACCACTTGCAGCCCGATCGCGGGCTTAAGTATAATAAATATCAAGTCCAATATCCCTGGTGGTCCAGTGGACCACTTGCAGCCCGATCGCGGGCTTAAGTATAATAAATATCAAGTCCAATATCCCTGGTGGTCCAGTGGACTGCTCGCATCTCGATCGCAGGCTTAAGTGTAATAAATAACAAGTCTCATATCCCTGGTGGTCCAGTGGACCGCTCACAGCCCGATCACGGGCATTTGTATTTAAATATCAAGTCCAGTATCCTGGTGGTCCAGTGGTACCCCCTCCCCACCCGCCCACTGAGGCCCCACCACCCGCTCCCCGGTCAGCAGCGGGTAGCAGCACCTCACCGACCGCCAACTGACACCATAGATAGGGCTGTCGCCCATTGGTCCACAGGGTGAGCCAATAGGTGAATGGTTTCATTCACATATCTGGAATGTTTAGTACAGTACGGGCTGCAGGCCCATTGGCTCACGCCAGGACCATCGGGCGACAGCCCCACCCACAGTGTCAGTCGGCAGGAGGCAGGTGTGTGGGGTGCTGCCCACCGCGCTGACCGGGGCGGCGGTAGGGCGAGTGGGGGGACCACCTGGACACCGGGATGACTGGACTTAGATATTATATACAAATGCCCGCAATCGGCTGCGGCAGATCCACTGGACCACCAGGGATATAGACTTCATTTTATTATACTAAAGCCCGATCGACTGCGAACAGTCCACTGAACCCAGAATAGGACTTTATTTTATACTTAAGCCGCAATCGAGCTGCGAGCGGTCCACTGGACCACCAGGGATATAGGACTTCATTTTATTATACTTAAGCCCGCAATTGGGCTACGAGCAGTCCACTGGACCACCAGGGATATAGGACTTTATTTTTTATACTTAAGCCCACGATCGGGCTGCGAGTGGTCCACTGGACTACCAGGTATACTGGACTTGATATTTTATATACAAATGCCCGCGATCGGGCTGTGAGCGGTCCACTGGAGCACCAGGGATATAGGACTTCATATTTTTATACTGAAGCCCGCGATCGGTCCACTGGACCACCAGGGATAATGGACTTGATATTTTTTATACAAATTCCTGCGACCAGGCTGCGAGCGGTCCACTGGACCACCAGGGTATAGGACATGATTTATTATATACTGAAGCCCATGATCGGGCGTGTAGCGGTCCACTGGACCACCAGGGATATGGGACGTTATTTAACTCTCGGTATGCCCGTGACTGGGCAGAGGGGCGCATTGCCACGCTGTGCAGGGGGCATCGATCCCCGACAGCTGCTGCCTGGCAGGGCGCCAAGCGCAAGTTGCCGGGGATCGGCACACCTGCATGCAAATGGAGCCATAATGACATGCAAATGGCCCTATTTGCACCTTGCATACATTATGGCCCCATTTGCATGTGCACTTTTCAATATCGCGGTTGTTGCGCATAGCGCAAGGGAACTTGCACTAGCACATCCCCCTGCTCCACTCTGGCCACTGCGTCATGCGCACTGTGGGTGGCCAGAGTGCGATATTCAACGATGCTGTGCCATGGCGCAGCTCCATTGAATATCGCCCAGTCAACACCCCTGCTCAGCTAAGTTGCACTGCGCCCAGGCTTGTGCCACAGCCTGGCGCAGTCTGAATATCCGGGCCAAAATATAAAAAAAATTTAAAAAAAAAGTAATTACAGAAAATGTGCTCCTATGAGCTACATACAGTATGTAATCTCAACATTCAGTCTCCAGAATTGCATAAGCCCGAGTTCGAAAGAGCAAATGTCAGGAGACTGACAGGGTCTCAAGTGCAGTGCGGGGGGTTCTGCCCCCCGTAACTAAAATAACAAATTCCGAGGGGGGGCAGACCTCGGAATAGTTTCAGAAAGTTATGGGGGCAGAAGAGCACCTCGCAGACATTTCCATCCCAGAAACAGAACCTGGGTTTGGAATGCCATGCTGGCTGAGCTGCAGGGGCTTAGCCCTCCATGCCACGGGAGCAGCTCGGCTAGCTTCCACATCCTCCCCTCTCTTATGGTGCTGGACTAGGGGTAGAGTAGCAGTTCATCATATCCGCTACCTTAGCCCTGTCGGCACCAGCTTCCGTTCTGTCGGGTGGGTGTTTGTCGGGCTGCCGGCCTCGGGATCCTGAATGTCAGAATTCCGAGTATCAGCATAAAGAAGTACTCCCATTCCTACAGGATCATTTATGGGCCAATATTCCCCTCCTCCAGATTTCTGGATGGGTATTGCTTTTTAGAACCCATGTGTAAAGATTTCCATTGACAATATGGAGCAACACTGAAAGAAGAAATTCTATCAGACTTTTTCTGTAATTTTCTGCAAGCTCCAGCCTTGTAAATGCAGTCACAAAATGCGTATTTTATATTATAGTTGGGTTGAGTAACATGTTTAATGTTAAACTCAAATTTTGCACTTTAATAACTTTGCAACAGATCAATGGATTTGCTTAAAATTTGGCATGCGTTGTTCTGTGGGGTAGATTTCTTGATGTATGTTTCATTGCAGTTGGATGTCCATATTCTGAGATCCGGACAGTGCAAAAAGTCATAAAGTCGCCACTTTATGCAGTGTTTTCCTCATTGTCCTGCGTCCAGATGATGTGGAATTTTGATGTGATTTTTTTATGGTAGAACCAGTCTGGGTAACAGAACAGGCATGCTTAGTTTTGTGTAAAAATATTAATCTGTTGCAAATTATTATTTTATTTATTTATTTAGCTTTTGTTGACCAGGCAGGTACACTAGACAAGTTATACGCCTATTTTCAGGTACGACCCGGGAGAGTACAGTGAAAAATACAGGTTCAAACAAGGTACAAACGACAAGAGGGTAATGTACATAGTTACAGGAGAGCAAGATGAACAGATAGTCTACAGTAAGCAGTAAATAGGTAAAAATATACATATACATACAGAGTAAACAGACTAAGACATTCAAGCAATTACGTTGTATGAGTGACCCTTTTTACCAGGGTCACATAATTCGAAGCAGGTAGCAAGCAATCACGTGCTACCCAGAGTTAAAGGACAGTGGGCAGTGGATTAGATGAGACCAATTTGGAGACCTGATTAAGGTGGTTTAGGACACCCACACACAGAGTGCAGTTTCAAGTGCCCCCTCAGGGAATTCTGGAGGCTCAGGTGGGAGGGGGAGGTGCGAACATGGTCTGGAAGGGAGTTCCATAGCCTCGGAGTGTACGTAGCAAAGTCCCTTTCCCCCATTAGGGTTCGAGTATAGGGAACTTTGAGCATCCCTGGACATTGAGACCTGAGGGAGTAGGAGGAGGATTCAGCAGGCTTGAGTAGCTGCGCCAGCCCTAGAGGGGTTCCAGTTTTCAGCACCTTACCTACAAAGCAGCCCGGCCCATATTTCAAGTGATTAGCTGGGGAAAGCCAACCTAGTTTGTCATATAATTTACAATGATGGGTGAGACGTGGGGCTGCCAAGGCAAAGTGACAGATGTTGTTGTAGGTTGTGTTCCATTGTGCAAGGTGGACCTTGGAGGTGCTAGCAAACAGGAGAAAGCCATAGCTAAGTGAAAGGAGCAGCACACCTCTGGCCAACACCAAGCGAGCTGCATACGTCAAATTTTTCTTTGCCCTGAAGGCAAGACTCAGTTTGTAGTTTACGGTTCTGCAAACATTTAGGATGTGACACCCCATGCCAAGTTGGGGGTCAAGTGTCACTCCAAGGTATTTTGTTGAAACCGTGGTTAAGAGGGGAGAGCCATCAGCACCACTGACACATAGAGGGACCGGGGAGGCTTTGATCCTGGCAATTGACCCAAAAAGCATGGCCTGAGTTTTCTTTAGGTTGAGGACCAGCTTGTGAGTCATTACCCAGGATTGAATGTTCTTGAAGGCCTCGCTCAGCTGAAGGTTGAGAACCCCAGTATCCCAGGAGTGTGCAAGGATTACAGGATCATCGGCATAAAGGGTGGCACTACAGTTGGGAGCAGCAATAGGGAGATTGTTGATGAATGCAGAAAAAAGAAGAGGCCCCAAAACTGATCCCTATGGGGCACCAGAGGTCACCGGAGTAGGGGCAGAGAGGACCTTGTTGAATTTAGTCTGCTGTATTCTGTCTTGGAGGTAGTTTCTAAGCCAATTCAAGGCAGGAGGGGACAGGCCAAGGGACTGCATATGTGAGCAAAGTAATTCATGGTTCACAAGGTCAAAGGCCTTAGATAAGTCTATAAATATGGCCCCAGAAAGTTCGCCTTAGTCCATGGCTGCTCTAATGCTAGGAGAGACTGAGACCAGGGCTGTAGATGTGCCATACCCTTTTCGATAGCCATGCTGCACAGGGGAGAGCAACTTATGAGCTTGGATGTACTCTGTAAGCTGTTCAGCCACAGTTTTCGCTAAGAGTTTACTAATGGCCGATAGGATGGCAATTGGACGATAGTTGTTCAGGACTTTGGGGTTCCCTTGCTTCGGAATGGGGACAATCCTAGCTACTTTCCAGCACTTCAGACATTCTCAACTGTTGTTCGAGGGAAAGTGGTGCAGATCAGGACAGACAATACCACAACTATGTGGTACATCAACAAACAGGTAGGCACTCTGTTCTCGGGCTTGTGCAGAGGCCATGAAAGTATGGTCTCTAGTTTATTCCCTTCAGGCTTCCCTGATGGCTGTGCATCTCCCAGGGAAGGACAACATTCTAGCAGATGCTCTCAGGAGGATTTCCCAGGACCACCACGAATGGACCACGAACCCTCTAGTTCTTCAAGTCATTTTCAAGAGATGGGGCACTCCAGAGATTTATCTCTTTGCAGCCCCAGACAATCATCAGCTTCCTCTTTATTGTTGCAGACCACCTCTTCTGGGTCCTGTCCCTCAGGATGCTCTTTTACTGAATTGGACAAGCAGATTTCTGTATGCATTTCCTCTGATATTCAGTGTCTTGATCAAGATCAGGTCTCAGCCTTGCAAAGTGATTCTGGTGGCTCCAGACTGGGCCAGACAGTCTTGGTAACCTCTGCTGTTGTCTCTGTCAGTAACAATGCCTTAGTGTCTTCCCAAGCAGTACAATCTCCTCACTTCCTCCCAGGTGAGGAGTCTGTATCCCAAGAGATACAGAGAGGAGTAGCTCTCTACGTAAAGGAAGGGATCAAAGCAACAGAACTAAAGAGTAAACAGGGAGCAGATGAGGCACTCTGGGTCACCCTGGAGACAGGAAATGGCACCACAATCCGCATGGGGGTTGTATACAGACACCCACCTCAGGGGCCGGGAATGGACAAGGAAATGATAGAAGGCTTCCTTAGAATGGCAGAAAAAGGGGAGATATTGTTGATGGGGACCTGAATATGCCAGATGTTAACTGGAGCACTTTGCTGCAGGCACATCCAAGAGCAGGGTCATTCTTGATGCCCTACTGGGGGCATGCCTCAGACAGTTAGTATTGGAACCCACTCGGGAGGGAGCAATCTTAGACCTCGTACTCTCAAATGGGGACGGAGAAAGAATCTCAGATTTAGACGTGGGCAGCCATCTGGGAACAAGCGACCACCAAACAGTGTGGTTCACGATAAACACAGCCATACAGTCTAGTCATACAAAAGCAAGAGTATTGGACTTTAGCAGGGCTGACTTTGGGAAATTGAGAGAGTGCCTCAGAAAAGCACTAGCAAACAGGCAAGAAGGAGGGGTGGAGGAACAATGGGGAGTAATCGAAACAGCCATCACAGAGGCAACAAGCCTTTGTGTAAGGCAAATCAATAAAACACAACGAAGGAAAAAAACACTATGGTTCTCAAAAGAGGTGGCAGGGAAGGTTAAGGAGAAAAGGATAGCATTCAGGAAATATAAGGAAACACAGAAGGAGCAGGACAGAGAACTTTATCAGTTAAAGCAGAAAGAGGCTGGGAAGGCAGTCAGAATAGCAAAGGCCAAACCGAGGAAAGGATAGCCAATTCTGTTAAGAAGGGGGATAAGACCTTTTATAGGTACATTAGGGAGCAAAGAAAGACCAAAGGAGGGATACTGAGGCTTAATAAAGGGGAGGGATGTGGGTAGAGGGTGACAGTGAAAAAGCAGGGATACTGAACGAATATTTCTGCTCAGTATTCACAAAGGAAGAGGAGGGGAGGTACCTAAACCAAACAAGAGAAACACTCTGAAGATGGGGGTCGATACCAGTCCATTTACAGAAGAAAGGGTTCTGAAAGAACTAATAAAATTGAAGGTGGACAAAGCAATGGGCCAGTGGGATTGACCTCAGTGGTAGGGAAAATGATGGAATCACTTCTGAAGGAAAGAATTGAGTACCTAGAGGCCAGTGGGGCAGGACCCAAGGCAGCATGGATTCACGATGGAAGGTCATGTCAGAGAATCTAATAGATTTCTTTGACTGGGTGACCAAAGTAGTAGACCAGAGAGGGCTGTGGACATGGCCTACCTAGATTTTAGCAAGGCATTTGATACAGTCCACCAAAGATTAATACACAAGTTAGCCAGCCTTGGAGTGGGTCCCAAGGTGGTAGCCTGGATACAAAATTGGCTAGACAACAGGGACGTAAAGGTAGTGTAAATGGAGTACACAGTGAAGAAAGGAGGGTTACTAGCGGGTACCGAGGGTTCAGTATGGGACCAGTCCTTTTAATGTCTTTATAAGTGACATTGCAGAGGAACTGGAAGGAAAAGTATGTCTCTTTGCAGATGACACAAAGATCTGCAACAGGGTTGATACACAAGATGGAGTGGAAAGGATGAGAAGGGACTTGGCAAGGTTGGAGGAATGGTCAAATGTATGGCAGCTCAGATTCAACGCAAAGAAGTGCAAGGTAATGCACCTGGGAAACAAAAACCCAGGGGAAGAGTACACAATGGGGGTGAGATACTGACAACAGTAAAAATGGAAAGGGACCTGGGGGTAATTATATCAGATGACCTAAAGGTGGGCAAGCAATGTGAGAAGGCAGTAAGGAAGGCTGGGGGGGATACTGGGATGCATAGGAAGAGGCATCAATAGTAGAAAACAGGAAGTTGTTATCCCTCTGTACAGACAGTTGGTGAGACCCCATCTGGAGTACTGTGTGCAGTTCTGGAGACCCCATCTCCACAAGGAGATAGACAGCGTGAAGGCTGTCTAGAGGAGGGCAACCAAAATGGTGCAGGGTCTGCACCAGAAGACATACGAAGAAAGACTAAAGGAGCTTAATATGTATACCCTTGAGGAAAGAAGGGAGAGAGGGGACATGATAGAAACTTTCAAGTGTCTCAAGGGAATCAATAAAGTACAAGAGGGTAGCATCTTTCAGAAAAAGAGATGTGCAAGAACAAGAGGACACAATTTGAAGATAGAGGGGACAGCTCAGAGGTAATGTGAGGAAGTATTTTTCATGGAGGGTTGTGGATGCATGGAACAGCCTCCTGAGGAGGTCGTGGAGTCAAGAACAGTGGGGAATTCAAGAATGCATGGGACAGACATAAGCGGTCCTAGTGGGGGGTAGGAGGAAGTAAGCTGTTGGTTAATTAGGTTCTGCAGCTTATCTGTTAGGTAGGAAAATGGGCAGACTAGGTGGGCCAAGCGGTCCTTATCTGCCGTCAAATTCTATGTTTCTATGTTACTTTCCAAATGTCAGGAATAATACTTGTGGCAAGGGACAGGTTGAAGATGTGCGCCAGTGGGATGGCAATGTAGGGGGCACCCAGGTTCAGAAGCTTGGGCTCCATGTTATCATGGCCAGCGCTGGAGTGTGGAGAGAGACCAGAGAGGAGTCTCTGCATCTCTGTGACAGACACCGTCCTGAGATAAAATAATGGGCGAGAGGAGTGATCCTCCTGAGAGACGGAGGCCGATGGGCCACCAATGTTCTTAGCAATAGAGAAAAGGGAGGTAAGCGCAGACAAGTCAGAAAAGTGGGAATTTAAAGTATTAGCAATTGTAAGTGGATTATTACAACTCGACCCACCTATGGTCATTTCAGATACCCCAGAGTTGGAGGAGCCGCTAACTTAGTTTTTTATGTTCCTCCAGAACCTACGTGGGTCCTTAGCAGAGCTAAGCAGGGCAGATTTACAGTTGTCACTTTTTGCCATCCTGATGGCTTTTTTGCACTCATTTCTGAGCTTCCTATACTGTTGGAAGGAAGATGGACTGATCCAACATGCTTTTGAAGGGAGCCCAACACTTCTCCATTGCACGCATGAGGGCTAAGAGGCTTCCGTGCAGCCATTTTATGGCAGACCCCCTTACTCTCTGCCTAATAAGGGGGGCATGCTTGTCCTGTAGGGCGCCAAAAACAATGAGAAACTGGGATATGGCTGTAGAGGGGTCATGGGTACTAAGCATTTCTGACCAGTCCGTGATCCTCATGATATGACCGCAGATCAAACCTAGAGAAATCCCTAACCTGAATGATCTTGTGGGGAATTTTTGGTGAAGGGACTTTCCACACGCAAAACACTGGGGTGTGATCCGAGATGGAGTCAGGTAGGGTTCCTGCGGAGCTGATCCTATCTGGACAGTTTGATAGTATCCAGTCCAGTAGGGAACTAGTTCCACCATTAGCAGACCATCTAGTGGGTTCCTGGATGAGTTGAGACAGGGCAAGACTTGTTAACAGAGGTTCAAATTGCTCGGGGTTGCCTCCTGTCCAGTTTAAGTTCACATTACCCAGGATCAAAAGTTCTCATTATTTTCAATGGGAAGATCACTTTTCAGGATAAAGGGAGAAAAATAGATTAAGGATTTGTTCTTGTGAAAAAGAACTCACTCTCACTAGACCCGTTCCTTTCTCGTGAGAACTAAATCCTTTTTCATGAGAAGAAAATCCTTTTTTGCGAGTTGCCGTTTTGTTTTCTGTTTAAAAAAAAAAATGTTTTTCAAAAACCACAAAAACGACATCCTAGTGAGAGACCACCACACCTAGCTGGCTGATCAGGACCACCTTAGGTGCAATCTGCACTTCAATTATAGAGCTATGGCCCAGAAATGTGTTTTATTTCCTGTTAGGAATCCTTTTTTGTAACCATGTGATAGGAACAAAGAATCCTTTTTCATATCACTAGTTACAAAAAAGGATCCTTGCTCGTGAATCCTGTGCCGTTGCCCTGTGCTGTACTATATTTCCCTGGTGTCTAGTGGCATCCCCCTTACCTCCCTGCTTATAAAAAATATAAATTTCTATAATCCGACACTGGGATGCCCACCCCCAGTGTCGGATTCCCCCCCCATAACCCCTTGTTTCATTTGCATTAGCCAACATCTGGTGCTCAACTTCGCGTGTTGGCATTTTGAAGCTCTCATTTTAGCAGTTTGGGGCACTGGAGAGACAACCCCCAGTGTCCCCAAATACAATGATTTCTGACTACTCCTTCCTTGCCCAATCTCTAAAAAAAACAGGGGCATTATTAGCCACAATATTGCTCCACTGTCATAGGCTGACCACGACATTGCACCTCAGTCATAGGTAGGAATTCCTACTCCCAAGTGTCCTGATTCTGTCTAACGTGTGTATATTTTAGATAAATGTGATGATCTGTAAATATCTGTCTGCAATCCAACTAGCCTAGGGAGTGTCTACTACAATGTTATAAGTTATATTATGACCAATCCATTCCTTGAACTATGCTCCACTACTATATGTGATGACCTGTAAATATCTGTCAGTGAACTAGCTAGTCTAGAGAGCGTCAACTGAAATGTTATAAGTTATATTATGACCAATCCACTCCGTGGACAGTGCTTTGCTACTATATGTTTCCTCTTAACGTCAAATGATGTATTTCTCTCCCACATGTTTTTACTGTGACAAAATTGTACTCTCATTGCTATGTTCCTTGACTGTTTTTCCCCATGTTGTGTTCTCCCAGGTTGTTCCTGAAAATAGGCATACTTGTCTAGTGTACTTACCCGGTAAACAAAAGCTAAATAAATAAATTTATTTATGTGTACCTGAAAAAAGAAAACTGTCCCCCGACGTCTTTTTTTTTAAAAACCTGCAATAAAGAAAACCATCCCCTCCATCCCCATCCCAACCATCACACTGAGCGCCCACCACCCCACACACACCCTTTACCCTATATTTACCTCCGAAGCTGGTATGCTGTCATCCTCTGTGGACTGGGAAACGTCTGCACTCTTCAAAGCCAAACTACAAACTGAGGAATCAAAGTAAGTGCCATATAATGTATTTCAATGGCGTTT
Organism: Neoceratodus forsteri; assembly: GCA_016271365.2. Classification (NCBI taxonomy): domain Eukaryota; kingdom Metazoa; phylum Chordata; order Ceratodontiformes; family Ceratodontidae; genus Neoceratodus; species Neoceratodus forsteri. Next base: position 1,175,509,349 of record CM057456.1, on the reverse strand, counting down.
TGAACTTAGGGTCATAACTGCCATTTTTAGGTATTTTTTCACCAAATTTTCAACATGGGCTTTTTGGGACCCACCTCATGAACACTGTCACTGTCGTTTCGTTACTCGAGCCCAGAAGGTGATTTCATGGTTACTGTGCGAAATCACCTTTTGGGACCAAGTAATGAAATGACAGTGTCAGTGTTCATGAGGTGGGGTCCCAAAAAGGCCATATTGAAAATCTGGTGACAAAATTCCTGAAAATGGCAGAGTTACACACTCTTGTTGAAATTTTTCTACATACGTGCATAACTTTGGTCATTTTAAATATTTTGAGTCCAAATTTTCAACGTAGACATTTTTTCACACCACCCCATGAACAGTACAGCTGTCATTTTTCACATCCTGCCTGAAATGTGTTTTCGCACCTGTGGCGCAGAATGGCGTTTTGGCATGGATTTTAACATTTTCACCTACAGGGTTTATGAAGTGGGATCATAAGAAGAATATGTTCAAAATTTGAGGTCAAAATATGAAAAAATACTAAAGTTGTGACCATTTGTTGCAATTTCACTATGCCCACTCATAACCTCGGACATTTTAAGTATTTTTACCCCAGATTTTCAGCATAGCAATCTTATTACCCAACCTGACGTATGCCACAGCTGTCATTTTTCTAATCCTGCCCAAAATGTATTTTCGCACCTGTGGCGCACAGTGGCGTTGCACTTGTGCAGAGTTACGTTTTGGCATGGATTCGAAAATTCTCTGTACCGGGTACATGAAGTGGGGTAATAAGATGGCTATGCTGACAATTTGGTCACTGTTGTCGTATAAATAGAGGGCCTTGTGCTTCCACAGCTACATATATCTATCTATCTATATATATATCTATATATATATATATATATATATATGTACTGTATATATATTTATATACACATTTACAGAGGGATGGAAATGCAGGGTCCGAAGGACCCTGTGCTCTCTCAATAAAATAAGGATACTATTATACTATCTCAAAAAGTAAGGAAACAAATTGCAAAAAACTTGGTTAATGCATCAGTTAGGAGAGCCAACCTGGTGGCGCTGAGGATTGAGGTGGTGGATGCCACACCTTGTGCCATGCCACGACTCGGGTTTGGGAATGGACTCTGGTCATCGGGGGTTGGCTGGAGAGGGAGGGAGAGGATCAAGCATCTAGAGGACTGCACTTCTCTCCTGGGGTGGGTAGAGGGCTTGCACCGCACACCAGTGGCCCCCGGTGGAGCATTGGTGGGCATCAGCACGTCCTGTGCGTGTATGCCATTGCACGTCCATGATCAAGGGGAAGAAACACAGAAATACCCCTGCTTCCTGGATAGGTGATGGTGCTCTCCCATGCCCTGCCACCACACGCCCAAGGCCGGGCTCAACCCACTGGTTAACCTGATCCCCCTGTCCTGCCTTGGTCCGGCGATTGCAGGGCCAGGTTGACGGATCATGTATGTGGGGGAGTGTCTGTCCCCAATATCACAGTGGGGAGAGCCTCAGGCAGGCGGTAGCACAGTGGTGGCCAGTGAGGGATGCTAGAGAGAGTTCCAGGGCAGCAGGTGAGAAAAAGAGTTAACAAAAAAAAAATGCATCAGTTAGGGTTAAGTGACAAAAGTGAGGAAATGTGGTATTAGGGTTTCACTCGTAACACCCTCCCTCATTCACATAGTCCAAGAGGCGGGCCGGGGCCTACATTGGGGTTGTCAGCCCTAACACTCACCACATTCTCCTATACTGTACCCACCCAGCTTATTTTCTAATGGAAATGGGTGAGTGTTAGGGCAGATGACTCCAGTGCCGGCCCACGATGCCTCTTGGTCTGTGCAGGGTGGGGGTGGGGTGTTAGGGTTGGAAACCCCAACACCACATTTCCCTACTTTTGTCACTTTAAGTCTAAGTGATACATTAACAAAGTTTTTTTTTGCTATATATATATATATGTATGTATATATGGAGAGGGAGATTGGATAATTTCAAAAATTATAAGAATTACAGTTCTAGTTTGTTATAATTGGCTACTAACTGGCACATGACCATTGTCTTGTACAATCATTCATTTTTTTTTCTTAAGAAAATTCATTAGAGGGCTGGCCCGGTGGCACCAAGGGTTGAGGCGCTGGATGCCACACCTCGCGCCACGTCGGCGACCTGGGTTCGGGAACGACCTCCAGTCATCGCGGTGCCAGCATGGGGGGGGAGGCGGAGCATGACTGAGCACTAGTGGTAGCTCTCCTCTCCTGTGGTGGTTGTGGCCCCCCATAGTTTCGCTGCCACTGGGAGGAGGTCGGTGGTAGCACAGGCGGGAGGGGAGGCAAGTCGAGGGCATTCAGAATGTGGCGCACAGATGTATCCGGGACTGGGGTGGGCAGAAAACAGGAAAAACACATAAAAATACATAATGAAAAAAAACAAAAAAGAAAATTCATTAGAGGAAGCATCAATGTTATCTCTACTTCTTGGTTTGAAATCAGATGCAATGCACAGCAATAAATTAAATATTACCAAAACTGGCTACAGTGTGCGACTTTTCTTTTGATTTCATGGAATTTGTCTTGAAATCAGCACCAGACTTTTCTGTGGTGTGCATTTCCTTCCATTGCATCTAATCAGATGTGCTTCTGTGCCCAACTTCAGTATTCTTAGAAATGTCATGGTATGGCTAGCAAGGGAGCAGATTGAGAAAATAAGGGAATAAACTATAGTAGTAGTAATAGTAGCAATTTATTTACTCATATGTCCTTACGAAGCTCCAAGTGCAGAATTCCCCAAATCCCAAAAGGAGATTCGGGAGAGAAACAGATATAAACTAGAAAACCAACAATATAGAGTATGGTAATATTGCAATACAGAGCAAAGATGCATAAAGTTTAATTTTCAGAATTTATAAATACATGCTATACTAACCTAAAACAAAAATTATAGACAAAATCTATGCCTATAATAGGTCTAAAAACCCTTGCACTTGCTCTGTCTAGTGGCACTGAGGGCAGTGAACTGTGTTATCATGTGGGAGATCTAAGTCTGCAGTGGGGATCAGGCACCCATTCCTGGGCCAGAGAAGTTTTAGGGATGCTGCAGAGCCAGTACTCTCAGACTTCACAGGGGTGGGTGGAGGATCTTGAAAGTGAGGGGGTAAACCAGGACACGTGTCAGCGTTTCCCAGACCATGTTTCAATCGCGGATGCCTGGTGTTGAGCTTAGAGGTTGCTGGAGGAATGGCCTGAATGGTACAACTGTTGGGAGAAGCATGGGAAGCCAAAAATGAATAACCTCTTTGCTTTGTGAAGGATATCATACTTAACCAGTCAGAAGTGCTTGCTTCTTAACATTCCAGGTAATTCTATAACCATAAGAGGGTGTCTTATGCTAATAGTTCGAAAATTCGGAAGTTGTAAGTTCAGTTGGCATAGTCCATTTCACACAGGGGTTTCTCTAATTTTTTTGCAAAGTAAAACATTTGATTTTAAATTCAAGTTCCATTTTTTTAAATAGGATATTCAGCATAATATATATTATGTTTACATGTCAACTTGTATAGGCCATCAGCTGGTATGGACTGTATGTTTACAGTTTCTGTATCTCATGGTTATAAGAGTTTCTTCTATAGTGCTTTGTGTGCCAGAATTTTCTTACCCAAAGAATTTAAAAATGCATTCTTATGATCATAAGAAACATGGTAAGTAGAGTAGATATAAACATTTAATGTAAACTGTGTATGTCGCAAAATGGAACAGCTGGGCTTCATATTGTAATCTGATATTCATTTGTAATACAAATCCACACTCTACCCGGCATGTACAGTGCTTCCAGTGGTGCATGTAAAGAATATAAGATCGTCATCAAGGACATCTTCTCCATATGGCCACTCCTCTGGAACTATAAGCCATTAGCGTCAAGACCTCTTGGAAACTTTGCTAGCTAGTGGCCGCCCTCAATAATATACATCATCAGTGCAAATAAAATATGGGCTGCCCCTTTGCTCCTCAGTTCTTTCTTCTGCTGTTGACTGCTTGTTGAACCTGCAGAGAAGTAATACTGTTGATTACTCTACTTCTTTTCTAACTTTGCTAAACATGTGCACATTGTCATTTTATGCCGCCATCAAAATAACCTTTATTTAGGTTTTGCACCTACAGTTAAAAGATCTACAAGGATGATGCCAACACAGTTTGCATTTGGGCCAGTCCCACAATGTGAGGGCCTGTGAGATCTGCTAGGGATTTAACCAGATCTCAAAGAGACGCTGCAGGTAGGCTTTTGAAACGTTAATTGCTGTCAAAGCCATTAAAGCTCACACAAAGGGCAAGGGTTCCAGGGTGGCTTCTCCCTTGCTTGGTGGCCTCCATTGTTAAGGACACTTCCCGGTGTTTGGTGACTCTTTTCATTGATGCCGTTGTCAAGGTCAAAGGACAAAGACAAGGAAAAATCTTCAAAGTCCTCCTGTTCCAGCCATCGCTACAAGCATAAGGAAAAGTCTCTTGCCTCGCTGGTGAGATTGAGGTCTCCACTGAAGTAGTGGAAATCCTTGTTGTCACCCGCTCCAGTGGTGATGACTACAGCCTGCCTGCCCCGACCATTGATGAATCAAGAAGTTCAGGAATGGGGTCTGGCTCTGGTACTACTGTACCTACCACAGATAATGTGCAGCCTATGCCATTGAGTTCTAACCAGTCGACGGCGGTAGTCTCAGGCCCTTTACCCTGTGCCATTGACTCCCAAGTCATGCTGGCAACAGTCTCTGAACTATTTCGCCACTTGTTGCTTTTGCTTCTGCTGACAATAATGGCTGTCCCTTCAACAGAACCTTCCCTGTCGGCAGTGAGATGCCAGAGCACGCCTGCTGTTCCTCTCTCTCAGCCACCATCATTGCAGGCTCCAACTTTTACTCCCTGTCATCATTTCGGATGACAGCGTGGAGGAGTATAACAGTATTATCCTGATCTTCTTAATATGGAGGATTTAGAGGAAAGAGAATATGATCCCTTTAAGGGGGAGTTTACCTTCCAGTCCCACCCTCTCCTCTTGCAGTGAGGATTCTGGGTTTATATGATTAAATATCAGAATAGCCTGTGGAAATATGTCATAGCTATTATTCACTTTGCCTGACTGTCCTGCCACAGCTGATTTGCTTAAAGCTGCTTCAGCTGATATGGATACTGGTAAGGGTCTGTTGCATTCTGCATATGATGCCTCCAATGCTTCGGCCAAGGCTGTTACCTCTGACATATGCCTTCAGAGATACTCCTGGCTATGTGTGGCTGGGTTTTCCACTGATGTACAGCAGTCTGTGCTGAGTGCCCCTTTTAAAGGCTGTAGACTGTTTGGTGGTGATGTTAAGAATGCTGTATGCCAAACCTCACCCAACAACTAACACACCAAAATCTGGCCAATGGAAAATCATGTACACAAATGCTCACAGCCTGGGAAATAAGATCCCAGACCTGCAGGCAATAATGTCAGAGGCTAAACTGGACAGTAACCACACTTGGGAGACTTTATTACCTGGCTATGTACTGTTCAGAAGAGACCGAGGTGCAAAAAGGGGGAGTGGCCCTGTATTTTCAATGAAAATATCAAAGCTACAGAAATTCAGAATACACATAAGGAACCAGAAGAACTGTGGGTCACCCTGGAAACAGGAAATGGAACAGCCATAAGAAGTGGGGTTGTCTACAGGCCCCCAGACCAGGGGGAGAACATAGACACATTACTGTTAGAAGATATACAAAACATGACAGCTAAAGGGGAGGTTCTGATAATGGGAGACTTCAACATGCCGGATACAGATTGGTCAGTACCAGCAGGAACATCTGCCAGAACTAGACACATGGTGGATTCCCTGCAGGGGGAGGGCCTCAAACAACTGGTACAACAACCCACAAGAGACAGGGCTATCCTAGATCTAGTACTGACTAACAGGGAAGGGATCACAGATCTCCAGGTAGAAGGTCACCTGGGGGCCAGTGACCATCACATGGTATGGTTCAATTTGGCAACTACATTTAAATCATCCCATTCCAAGGCAAAAATATGGGACTTCAGAGGAGCTGACTTTGATAAGATGGCCAACAGAGTTAAGCTAGCCCTGGCAAAAAGAAACACAAGTGAGGGGTATAGGCAAAGTGGGCAAGCATTAAGGATGCAATACTTGAAGTAACATCCCATTGTGTTAGACAGAAAAGGAAGAGCAAAAGAAGAAGGAAACCACTTTGGTTCTCAAATACAGTAGCAGAAAAGGTCAGAGCCAAAAGGCTGGCCTTCAGGAAATATAAGGGAACACAGCAGGATGAAGATAGGGAGGCATACCAAACTGCCCTAAGGGAAGCAGGGAAGGCAGTAAGGCAGGCAAAGTCCCAAACTGAGGAAACACTAGCACGAACAGTAAAAGAAGGTGACAAGACTTTCTATAGATACATTAGTGAAAGGAGAAAGTCCAGAGGGAAATATAAGCTCAAAGGAGAAAAGGGGCATGTGAGGAGGAGGACCCTGTAAAGCATCTATCCTAAATAGATACTTTTGCTCAGTATTTACTGAAGAGAAGGTAGGGCAGGGCCCACAGCTCAGCACAATGGGCACAGGGGGGGAGGGAGGTGAGCACTACTCCCTTCACAAAAGAAAGGGTCCTACAAGAGCTCGACAAGCTCAGGGTGGACAAGGCAATGGGATCTGATGACATACATCCCAGGGTACTTAAGGAGCTAAGGGTGGAACTAGCAGAGCCATTATCAGAACTGTTTAGTGAGTCTCTTAGCACAGGAGAGGTCCCAGAAGACTGGAGAAGGGCCATGTGATCCCGACTCCACAAGGGTGGTAGCAGGGAGGCAGAGGAACACAGACCAGTCAGTCTTACCTCAGTAGTGGACAAGATTATGGAGGCACTCCTTAAGGAAAGGATAGTGCAGCACCTAGAATCTATAGGGGCGCAGGATCCAAGACAGCATGGGTTTACAAAAGGAAGGTCCTGTCAAACTAATCTCATAGATTTCTTTGACTGGATAACTAGAGTGGTGGACCAAGGGGGAGCAGTTGATGTCACCTACCTTGACTTCAGCAAAGCTTTCGACACTGTTCCACATAGAAGATTGATAAATAAGCTGGGTAGGCTCGGGGTGGGTCAGGAGTTGGTCAACTGGGTGGCAAACTGGTTGACGGGCAGAAAACAGAGAGTGGTGGTAAATGATATACAGTCGGAAGAGATGCAAGTCACAAGTGGGGTACCTCAGGGATCAGTCCTGGGGCCAGTCCTCTTCAATATCTTCATCAGTGACATTGCAGATGGACTAGAGGGTAAGGCTTGTCTGTTTGCAGATTACACCAAGATCTGCAACAGAGTAGATGATCCAGATGGGGTGGGCGGAATTAGAAGAGATCTGGATAAACTAGCAAAATGGTCAGAAGAGTGGCAACTGGGATTTAATGCAAAGAAGTGCAAGATCATGCACATAGGGAAGAGAAACCCTGAAGCCACCTATAGGCTGGGAGCTGAGTTACTGGCAGTCACAAAGGAAGAAAGAGACTTGGGCATCATCATCACCGATGACCTGAAATCATCCAAGCAGACCTCTAAAGCAGTAGGTAAGGCTAGGGGGATGTTAGGGTGTATTAGTAGGGGTATCACAAGTTGTAAGAGGGAGGTAATAATCCCTCTTTACAAGACACTGGTTAGGCCCCATCTGGAGTACTGCGTGCAGTATTGGAGGCCACACCTTCACAAGGACATTAACAAATTGAGGCAGTCCAGAGAAGGGCAACCAAAATGGTGCAAGGACTGCATCAGAAGACATATGAGGACAAATTAACGGCCCAATATGTATACCCTTGAGGAAAGGAGGAGAGAGGTGATATGATCAAAACATTCAAACACCTTAAGGGCATTAACAAGGTGAAAGAGTCTAACATGTTTAAATATAAGAAAAATAGCAGGACAAGAGGACACAGCATGAGATTAGAGGGGGGCCGATTAAGGGGGAATGTGAGGAAATTCTTTTTCACAGAAAGAGTGGCGGATGCATGGAACGGCCTACCTCAGGAAGTGGTGGCTAGGAATACAGTGCAGGGCTTCAAACAGGCATGGGATAGGCATAAGGGAGCAATACAGATGAGTATGAATAGATAGGCCATTGACAGAGCAAAGGCCGATGGCACATTTATAAGGTAGAAAAAGAAATGGGCAGACTGGATGGGCCTTGCGGTCCTTATCTGCCGTCAACCTCTATGTTTCAAGCTTCAAACCTCTCTGGAGACTTTACGATCCCTTAAGTCACTGATCACTAAGCCTGTCCGAGGGCATGGTAGAGGCTTGTTTCATAGGTCTGCTGCCTATGGTGGCTGTGAATTCTGTCCGCAGCCCCATGCCCATGGTGTCTGTCCCCTGCCAGGTCCCCTGCCCATTGGTACCCATGTCAAGACACCCAAAGGTATCGGTCCAGGCTGCGCCCCTGCCATCCTGGTACTTTCTGGCTCCTCATCTTCTCCCCCACCACTGCTGCTTCCAAGGGTGATGGATCTCCCTTCATCTTCAAAGATGGCGGAAGATCACAGCAGATGAGTGAGTATTGGGAATAGTGGAAAAGGGGCATGCTCTGGAGCTGCTGTCTATCCCTTTGGGGCATCCACCACTTCCTTGTCATTATCCTCCAGGCCACTTTTCCCTTCTGCTGACAGAGGTTCAGTTGCTTCTACAAAAGCATGCGCTCGAACCCATTGCCCCCTCAAGAAGGAAACAAAGGGTTCTATTTTAGGTAATTCCTCACTCCCAAATGGACAGGAGATCTGCATCCTGTATTGGACCTGAGAGACCTAAACCTGTTCATCGAATACAAAACATTTTGAATGGTGCCTCTTCAGGCTCTAATTCCCTTTTTGCAAAAGGGGGATTGGCTCTGTGCCTTTACTATGAAGGGTGCATACCTTCATTTCAGGATTCGCAAATGCCACAGGCAGTACCTCCACTTCATGCTGGAGCAGCCATTATTAGTTCTGAGTCTTGCCCTTTGACTTATCATCGGGGTGACAGGGTTGGGTAAGACCCTGTCCCATTTGTTATGCAGTGAGAATTAAAACCAAGGATCTTTTTTTTCCTGTCCTATTCTACCATTTGTGTGTTTCTTGCCTGTCTGATTGTACAATCTAATTTTTCTTGTGGTTCTTTGGAATTGACCACTCCCGTGGTTCCACAATTTCCTCCGTAATCTCCTCTCCTCCAGTTGCTGTTTGTTATTTACTTCTCCTCTTGCTTCTTTGTGGTTAAATATATATGTGTGTGAATTTTTATGTGAAACTGGAATCCCTTGGTTTGCAAATGTATAGTTGCAGTGAGTGCAGCAAGTTATCTGGGTTTAAAAAAAAAAAGCAATCTGTAATACTGGGGTTGACCCTGAGATGTGTTTTGACCTCCACAAGCTTGTTTACAGAACTGTCAACAGGTTTCCAGCTCTGGGATAAAATGTTCTATTTTGTTGCACCTGTTAAGACTAGATGTGCTCTTCAGGCCACCCTCATGAAAGAAATTGACATGGTTTAGTACATTTTGTGAAACACAGGAGATGCAACTTAACAACACTCAGGATACATAGTTTAAACTGCCAGGAAAAGACATATTATAACGACAGAACAATGTTTTGTTTAGGAGATATATAGAGAGATTGAGATTTAAATAGAGAGCCTCAGATGAAAAATTTTGTTTGTATTACCTTTAGGAAGAGCTATCCTGTACAATTTTACTTATCTATTTTATTGCTATTGATAGTAAAATACTACTTGTGAACTTTATAACTTATCCTGTTGTGCCAATGCTTCCTGACCTATGACTCTTCGACAGTCAGCACTGCGGGTGTTTACCAAATACTTGGTGTTTGTGGCAGCAGCTCACTTGAGGGAAGGGCTTTATGTCTTCCCGTATCTGGGATGACTGGCTACTGAAGGCCCCTTCCATGGAAGCAACTTTGTACATCTTGTCCAGAACAAGCCAATTATTTAAGGAACTGGGCATCATAGTGATCATACCCAAATCGTGCTCATTTCTTGTCAGCACCTCCAGTATGTTGGTGCCGTGCAGGACACAGTGGTGGTCAGTGCTTTTTTACCTGCGGACAGGGTGGGGGCCCTTGTTGCCCATGCTCAGATGATACACAGAAGTCATTATGTGTCAGCTCAGATAAACAAGCCAGTTGTTCAAAGAACTGGGCGTCTGCTGGGGCTGATGGCATCATTATGGTTCCCTTTGCCTGCCTCCATATACACATTCCCCATTGGAGTCTTTGGGCACAGTGGGATCAGGTAACAGATGAGTTGGAAAAAATGGTTCTCGTCACATCCCTTCTCCACCCTGCTCTAATATGGTGGATGGATCGCCTTCACCTGTCCTTTTCCCTGGCTCTTGTACAGATCCACACGGCAGATGTCTTGGGGTCTGGCTGGGGTGTCCATCTCAGGTCCTATCAGACTCAGGGTTACTGAACGGTTCCATGACAAATAAGCGCAAAACAAAACCGCGCGGTCAATATAATCGCAATGTTTCCGACGCAAGGCAAATACGCACTCGTTAATTAAATCGTAGTGCGCATGCAGTAGCCAAGTGGCTACCAATCAAACAGCGGTTATTTAGTAGTACAGTTTTCTGTCTGTTTTAGATTGCAGATTAATGGAGGAGTTAAGATGCCACTCGAATATATGAGCAGTCAGCGTGGGCAGCAGCTCTTATCTCACGACGGTTATTTGTACCGCAAGGAACGCACCTATGGAGTTAAACTTACTGGAACTGTTGCCTGTATGATAGTGCACGATGTCCAGCTAGAGTGCACACAGAGAGGTTGCTTCTTCCACCTCTGTCAAGCAATTTGGCGAAAAATTCAAGAACTGCCTGAGGTGCACAAATTGTACACAGTTGATGAAGAATTTGTTCTGAATGTGAGAATGATACCAGCATTAGCGTATGTCCCTGCAGATGATGTACTGCCTGCATTTGAAACTCTCAGGTCTACTGAATTTTTTATAGAGCATGATGAGATTCTGTCACCTTTGCTAGACTATTTCGAAGACACATAGTTAGGACGGCCAATAGGGAGACAAGGCAGAAGAAAACCATTGTTCCCTGCTACTTTTTGGAACTGTTACAGTGCCATTACAGATGGAATCCCCAGAACTATAAATGTTGTTGAGGGATGGCACCGAAGCTTCAGTCACCTGCTAGGTGCCACACATCCCACTATTTGGAAGTTCATACGTGCAATACAAACAACAAAGTATGAACGAACTGAAAGTTGAACAATACCTGGCTGGCGTTCCACCACCGGCACAAAGAAAGAAATACAGGGACACAACAAAGCGAATCACCGCTGTAGTTCAAGGATATGGATCCTGTTACGGCAATAGCTACCTACGCGGAACTGCACACTGCTTTCAGCTTCAGGTTTAAAAATAAATCTACAAAATAAAGATTTCAACTTTTTAACTGCAAACAAAAAACATGGCCATCCACATTAGTTAATGATGTGCCCCATTGGATGACATAGAGATACACAACGACCTACAATCCCAATCGCAGATGTCACAGAAAACATCATCACCCCATTTTGCGCTGAAAATGACCGCGCGTTAATGTGATGTATGGCTGAAATGTTATGTGCTGTTTTGCTCACGCTCCATTGCTCGTGCTGAATTGATGTGCTACCTTCCTGGACCAATCTGGAGTCTAATCTCCATATATGATCTGGAGATAAGAGCTGTGCCGCTTGGTCTCCAGGCATTTCAGAGCATCTCTGCCCTGGTCTCTTGTTGATTCAATAGACAGTATCAGTGTCATGCACTACATAAACAAGCAAGGGAGTGCCCCACTCTTATCCCCTGTGCACGGAAGTGATGAGAGTGTGGTACTGGGCAGTGTCTCATGGCTGTTGGACGTGTTTCTCCCTGGTGTTCAAAATGTCTTGGCAGACAGGCTGAGCAGGTCTCAGTCACTGGTGCATGAATGGAAACTGCTGACCTCTGTGGTAAATGACCTCTTCACAAGATAGGGGTCATCCAGAGTTGGACCACGTTGTGTCCCCACATAATGCAGAACTGCCACATTTCTGCTTGCTCACTCCAGGGCCTGGAATTTTTTGGCAAGATGTGTTGGCCCTCTCCTGGAAAGGAAGATTGTTTTATGCCTTTCCTCTAGTCCCTTTCATTCAGAGGGTTCTGCTCAAGCTGCGGCAGAGCATGCCACCCTAATACTATTATATAATGTTCTGGCCTCACCAGATTTGTTTTCCACTTCTGTAGCATCAAGCAGTGGAGCCTCCTGTTCAGCTTCACCGCTGTTGGGGTCTGCTGTCCCAGGCTCAGTGATCCCTGGTCCATCTGGACCTGTGGTCTCTGCATCTGCATGCCTGGCCCCCCAAAGAAATAGCCATTGTCTCCTTTAGGGTTTTGCCCCAGGCGGCTGATTTCTTGCTTGCAGCTAGAAAGCCTTCTAAAAGACATACCTACTCTCTGAAGTAGAATTGATTCTCCATATGGTGTGCTTCCCACTCAGTGGACCCATTTATGTGTCTTGTGAATACTGTACTGGACTACCTTCTGTTCCTGTCTGACTCTGCTCTCCAGTACTCTTCTACTGATGGGCATCAGGCTGCCATTTCGACTTTCTATGCCCCTATTGATGGGTGTACAGTGGCAGAGCTAGAAGTGTCCCATACGCTCTTAAGGGTATTCTGCACATGCGTCCCCAGTTTGTAAACTGGTTCTCCCTTGGGACCTGAATTTCATTCTTTAGAAATTTACTTTGGTTCCATTTGAGCCTGCTGTGACCTGTGATATGCATTTCCTTTCATGGAAAGCACTGTTAATGGGTTGCCAAGACTTCTGTTCTTTGAATTTCTGAGCTTTAGACTATAATGCATGAGCCTCCATATTTAGTTTTCTGCAAGGACAGGGTGTGTTTGTGGATCAGTCATCATTTCCTACCTAAGGTGGTCATTGATTTCACACTGTATCAGACCATACACCTTCCTGTGTATTATCCTGAGCATGCTAACAAGGGTGAAGTATTGCTACATACTCTTGATGTACTGTACATAGAATACTGAGTTTCTACCTAGATTGTACTAAGGACTGCAGAAAGTCCTCTCAGCTTTTTGTTTCATTCACCCCTGATAAAGAGGGTGCCCTTGTGACTAAACACCACCTGTCCAGATAGCTGGCCAACTGTTATTATTTTCTATGGTGGGGAACTTCCTGGTACTGTCCTTGGCCACCCTGCACATGGTGTGTAGGGTTACCAGATTTTGGGATGCCAAAAAGAGGACACTGTCTAACCCCCCCAGAGCAATGCTACAGTTGGCAGCGGCATGATGCATCTGGTCTGGATGGTCTGGATCTCGGACAACTTCTAGCTTGCCAAATAAATGTGGACTGACATGATGACAACAACCTTATCCCCCAGCGATGTAACGTTTAGCCAACTGAGCAGTCACAGTGGTAAATCTCTCTCTGCAAATGCGATCGACTACTTACCAATGCCCCCCAGCGATGTTACATTTAGTGCTGAGCAGTCACAGTGAGCATGGTAGTGATGTCTCTGCTGTGATCATCAACTGCTTACCAACTGGGCTGCTGAGCTGGTGCTGGCTGGCAGTCTGTAAACCTTAAACAATTTGGGCTGGCCTCCACTGGTGCTCCGTCAAACTCCGGCTACAGGCACATACCTACTTAGTCCATCACCGCAGGTGGGTTACAACTGGACTCACTCAGCTATAGCTACAGTACAGTGACTGTCACTCATTCAGTCACAGACTGGGTGGTGTCCGGTCTGGGAGTCAGGATGACGGGTTTTTGAAGATGGTGGTCTGCTGTGATCTGGAGAGTTGAGGCGAGAGTGCTCAACAGCTTCAGCAACTCGGGAGCGATGTGTTGCCATCGCTGGTGACTGCTCACTGGGCTGCTGGCAACAATCAGGAATTCCACTACGGGTCCATGTTCGTTGTCTACTAACTAAATCCCACGCATGGGTGAACCAAGTGATGCTACAGTCATGCGCAGTCATAGCAGGCTGGACAGCGCATGACAGGAATCAGGATGAGTATTCTTCAGTGCGTTTTCTTTTTTGGGGGCTTGGCACTGATACCGAAGTAGGAACTGCAAGTGGTCCCATGCACTACTTGCAGTTTGGGATGGTTGTTTGGCAACAGACAACCACTTCAGTGTGAATCAGAGTGCCAAGCCAAAACCCGGACAAAACAACAGTTATAGAAAAATCCGCCCAAACAAAAAATTCACACCTTAGAAATAGGACATGTCTGGGTAAAACCGGACGTCTAGTAACCCTAATGGTGTGGCAACTTCTGTTGCTTACTTTCCCAGTGTTTCTGCTGCTGACATACAGTATGTGCTATCACCACATGGGGCAGTGTGCACACTTTCACAAAGCATTACAGTCTGGACATTGTCTCTTGCAGATGTGCTGATTTTGGTACTGCAGGACCTCCTTGGGAATCGTTCCAAAAGTGTGGTCCAACAGAGGAGATGTCCTTAGTGAAGATAAAACGGTTCATTACCGTAACAGTAGGTCTTCGAGAGAATCTCCTCCATTGGGCCACAGCGCACCCACACTCATACCCCCTTACTGAGGTATAAGCTGACAGGATTGCCCACTGCCTTGTTGGAGGTGTCCATAAGTGCCTTACATTTATTGTGTCTTCCAGTCCCAGACCTCTCTTTTTGTGCCTGATACTGGTTTGGTCTGGTTCCTCACAGTAAGATGCCCTCCGAGCTTGTCTCCGACGAGGAACTGAGAAGTGGTGGGCTACCCACATTATATAGTTGCTGACGTTGTGCATTTTCATGTCCGGCGCCCGTCTAGCAAAAGTTTCTGCGTGGTACTGATGCAGATGGCTTACAGTTCCAAAGGTGTATGGCTCAATGGAGGAGATTCTGTCAAAGCTCTACTGTTACAGTAAGTAACTGTTCTTTGTCAGTGGTCTTACTTTGTCTTCACAAAATGTAGCTGTGTATTTATAATTTACTCCACTTCTCACAGCTTTAAAACTCAGAATTTTAGCTTTTGACTTGTGAAAATCTCATTTGCTTCACATACTATATCTGGTGCCTTGGTTTACATCAATTATTCAAGAACTAAGATATTAAAAATATACAGATGTCGATTGGTTGGAACAGAGATTGATGTTTTATTTGCTGACCTTGTATTGAGATACTGAAGTTTTTTCTTCTCTAATGTTACATTTATGCTGTATGTCTTTTCTACTGATTTATTTCTTTTGAATAATGAATGTATAGAACGTGTTTATCTTGTTTGACTTGCTAATGCTGCCACTGGGAAAGGATATGTGAAATCTCTTGGCAGAGCAGCATCCTTTTAAAATATGTTCACTTGCGCTCCTGATGGAAGCCTCAGTGGTGAGAACAGAGGGACAAACAAATGAGAGATTCCCTGTGCTGTGTTTCGAAAATGATGCAGGGCCAGGGGGCTTGAACCTCAGTTGTAATCATTTCATTACACGGAATGTTTATGATTGTGATTTTTTTTTTATGTTTTATTTTTTTATATTTGCTGTTCATCAGAAAGGCTTCCCATACAATATTAAGGACCCCCCCCCCAAAAGGCTTGCACTGCTTTCTTTAAATGATTTCATACACAATTATATGAAAGCAAGTGACTGTATACTGGAATTTTCCATTTTTCCCCTCATCAGGGACACTGTTGATCTACTTCAAGCTGTATGCCTGCAAATGTCATGCACGGCTGGCCCATTGGTGCAGTGGTTGTGCTACTGCTTGTGTCGCTGGTGATCCAGGTTAAGGAGCAAACCCATGTTGCTGGGGCTGTCGGGCGGGAGGAGGATCGAGTATCCCAGAGGGTGCTCCCCTTCTCTGGGGAGGAAGGGTTATTACCTCTGCTGCATCACTACCACCGGGGTGAGCATGGTAGGATAGGGTGGTCGTTGGCTGGGCTCACATGCAGCACACTGTTGTGCGTGCTCATGCATGAGCGCCACGCATGCTAACGACCAGGGACAAACTAGCTGGAAAATGGCCCTGGCATCTTAGGTGAAGGACCCCGTCACATCCGGGCTTCATATGTCTATGTCAGGTGTGACCACCTGGTGAAACCAGAGTACTCAGGTGTATCCTTTATCTCAGACCTTGTCGGGAGGGGAAGGGGTGCAGCCAGTTCCTCGTGGATGAGGGCTGGCTAGATGTCAAGATACAGATGAGATGGGATATTGGAGTCCAGAAAGAGTGGGTGCAAGAGATGCAGGGGGCTTGGAGAAAACAATTTAAGGAAAAGTGCTCAAATTCTCTAGCCCTCCCCTGCCAGTAGCTACACCCCCGATTAAGGTTCTAAGCCATAAAATGATTTTTCCTTTACCTTTCAAGACAGTATGGCTGTTTTAAACTGCTCTCCAAAATCTTCCAAGTGTAAATAGTATCCACTCATCATCCCACAGACAGTGGTATGCGTCCTGTACTTGCTCGTTGCTAATATCCTCTGCTGACATCTGCTATTGATCATCAGAGTTTTATTTTGAGAATCTTGATTTTAGGAGGACCTTTGGAGTACATTCTTTTTTAAAACTTAAATTTTTAGTAAATCTTTCAAACATGCAAATCATTAGATTTGAACAGACATATACATATACAGGTTACAAAAGTGGGAATTAATTCGTTAAGCAAAAAAGGTGTACAACACATCTTTTTGCAGATAAGGTCATTCATAGTGACGTACCAATACTACTGCTACTGAATCTGTTTACACTGTTTATTGGGGTGGTGGTTATGTTTTGTTTAGTCAAATTTATTAAACCTTTTCAGACACTTGTGTGTGAGTTCTTTATTCATGTGTTGTTGCTTGAGTACTTTTTCACTAGATAGTTTTAATTTCTGCCTACCAGGTGGGGTGACTTAGTCTTACATATAGTGTTCCTGTCACTTGAGCCTTCTCATCAGGGAGATAATGTTCTCTCCATCCTAGTTAAAATGTAGATCTTCTTCAGGGATATCTCAGTCATCAGGTCACACCGTAGGAACTTTGATGTCGATGAAGCAGGATCCACATGGAAGATTTTCCAGCAGCACAGCTGGGGCCGCCCACGCCAATGTCACCTGTCGACGTCATCAACCCTATAATGGTGTGACAGCCCCACTTCCGCCTCACTTCTTTCACGCTGTCGACTCCTCTAGCATGGGTCTGCGTGGAAGTTCTGTCGCAGTTCATGCCATTTTTGCCTATGCTCTTCTTCAGTGTTAACTTTTGGGAATCTCTTTCTAAGAAATAGATTCTTTTTCCTCATTTATGTCAAGAGTCACTCCTTCCACATCTCTCTTCCATTGCTGCCGATATGGAAAGAATATTGCTTCTTCAGATGACCACAGCCTCTGTGTCTGCTGTCTTGGGCCTGACCACAACATCTCAGACTGTGAGCTCTGCCCAAAAATTCAGCCTTACAACCCTCAGGCTATGCAAAAAGGTTTTGAAGAAATTCTTCATGGAACAGCAGGTAGACAGTTCTGGGCAGGGGACCTCCGAGATCCCTCCTTTCCAGTTGCAGGTGGGTTCATTGAGCTCCCAGGCCTCAAAGGCCCAAGACAAGTCCTCGGGGAAAAGTCACAAGAAAGACCACAACTGGGACTACTCCCTTCAGTGGCACTCCTGTTCCCTGACGGCTTCTTCCTCTTCCTCCGGAGGTACTCCATCAACTGCGGCTGCACCGATGTCCTCCGCTGACGGGCCCCTACCGACATTGCCTCCTCTCACTTCTCGGGGAGGCCGGCTGTCAATCCCTGAGTTGTCGACTTCAGCCCCTCCATTGAGTCCTGGTGCTTCTCTGAGTCCTCAGATGATGGGGCCCTTGGGTCGTCGAGACCCGATAGATGGTTCGTCACGCTCTGTCCCGACAACTCCTCTGCCTTCAGCATATCCCTTACCGGACGTCGACCTCAATACTATTTTAACCCATTTGACCATGGCTCTGATGCACCAGTTATGTACACATGGGCCGGTGTTCCCAGTGCCGTTGGTCGCTCCATCATTATCAATGCTGGTTTGGCCTTATTGGCCTGTGCCCTTCAGGGTGCCATCTGTCCCTCATTCGTCAGACCCGAATTGGAGCAGGTCGACATCGATTAGGTATACCACCCTGACTTTATTCTCTCTGAAGAAGAAGAAGAGGAGGAGGAGGAGGGGAACCTCTTACTTCAGACAGATCTACTGCGTCTTCAGTGAGCGAGGACTCTGTTAAGCATACTCCCAGGTCCCCTCCTGAAGATCCTACCTTCTTTAACATTATGAAGCAGTTGTCTACATCTATTGGCTTCCACACTGAGGAAGAGGATGTCACCAGAAGAGACCTGGTGGACTTTTTGGAGATCCCAGGATCTTCTTCTAAGGTCATTACTCCTGTTTGCCAGCTGTGAGGAATGCCACCACTGTGGCATGGCAGTGCCCTGATATGGTTACTGCCATGCCTAAGAGGGCAGATAAGCTCTACCATGCCCCCCAGGGCCTGTCTTATTATGCTGCCCAACCTGTAACCAACTCTGTAGTCATCAAAACGGCGCATGGCAGGTCCAGAGTACCTAAACACCTTAGCTCCCTCTCCCCTGACAGGGAATCCAGAAGAATCAACTTTTAGGGTAAGAGTGTAAATTCCTCCTCTACTGTGGGGTTCTGGATTGCTAATTATTTATCCCATATGTCAGGTACCAGAATACCATCTGGAAGAAAGGCAGGGTGGCTGCTCAAGCTCTCTCAGAATGTTCCCAGGAACTGGAGGTCCTTAAGTCCCTCCAGGCTGCCAAGGATATTAGCAGATACCTCCTTAGGTCCTTGTATGACATGTCTGACACTGGTTCCAAGGCTGCTGCCACAGGTATTTGCCTTCATAGGCATGCTTGACTGAGGGTATTGTGCTTTTCGGCAGATGTCCAGCAAAAGGTGCTTAATGCCCCCTTCAGTGGCTCAAAGCTGTTCGGTCCTGATGTTAAAGACGTCATTAATGATTTACAGGCCTCTGGTAGGGCTGTTAAATCTGTCCATTCACTCTACCATGCTCAGCCCAGTAGACAGTGACCATCCTTTCGCAAGGTGTCCCACAAGTCCGGTGCGGGCTCCCGTCTGCAGGGTAAATGGAAGGCCAGTTCCACCTTGCCTACCTCCTCATCCTCCTCGGGTACAGATGTGAAACAGCCCAGAGGCAATGGATCCACTTCAGCAGCCAGATCTGCCTCTGCCTGACTCTTTAACAGACCCCCCCCCTTCCAGTCCCTGACCAAGAGGTGGTGGTCGGAGGTCAGTTCTCCCTCCATTCCAGTCAGTGGAGAACCATAACTTCAGATTATAGAAAGGGGTCACATTCTGGAGCTTTTGGAACAACCTCCAAAGACTCCTTTGGTACCCCTCCACCTACCCTCCAGACCATGCAGCAGTCCTTCGGGAGGAGGTACACTCCCTTCTGTGGAAAAGGACAATCAAGCCTGTGCCTAGGTGGCAGAAGAACAAAGGGTTCTCTTCCAGGTTTTTCCTGGTCCCCAAAAGAACTAGAGACCTGTGGTCTAGTCTAGATCTCAAGGCCCTCAACCTCTACATTCAGTACAGAAAGTTCTGCATGGTCACTCTCCCAGACCTGTTGCCTCTGCTCAAACAGGGTGACTGGCTGTGTTCCCTGCATATGCAGGATACTTATCTGCATATTTCTGGTGTGTCCACCCCACAGGTGTTTTTTTCCGGTTTCTTTTTCAGGGTGAACATTACCAATGGAGAGTCTTGCCCTTTGACTTATCCTCTGTGCTACGGGTCTTTACAAAATGTTTAGCAGTGGTAGCTACGGCCCTTTGGTGAGAAGGCCTGTACGCCTACCCCCACCTGGATAACTGGCTTCTCAGAGGACCCTCCAGTTGTTCCACTTCGTGGGCATCACTGTCAACCTGCCCAAGTCTGTTTTGATTCTGTGCCAGAGGCTGCAGTATATAGGGGCGGTCCTGGACTCGGCACAGGGCAAGGCCACCTTCCTGCCTTCAGACAGAGTAGAGTGCCTTGTATCACAGGCTCAGGTGGTGGCTCAGAGCTGTTGTGTTTCCGTGAGGATTTGCTTGAGGCTCTTGGGCCTCATGGCTGCAGCCATTGCCACTATCCCCTTGGCCAGACTGCACATCCGGGTGCTCCAGTGGACCGACCTGGAACAGCTAGTGCTGGTCTCCTCTCTGGTTGACAAGGTGCTCCAATGGAGGATAGATCCCCAGATTCTCTTGAGAGGGGTCCCATTCCTTATCTTGTCTCCCCAGCAGATTCTCACTACGGATGCCTCTGGCTTGGGCTGGGGGGTGCACCTGGATCCCTTCCAGACTCAGGGTACCTGATCCTAGATTGAGATGTCCCTCCATATAAATGCCCTCAAGATGTGGGTGGTTCTGTATACCCTGCAGGCCTTTCAGAACCATGTCTCTCTGGACCAGTTGTTGATCGAGTCAGACAGTCTCGGTGTGGTCTACTATATCAACAAGCGGGGCGGACATATTTGTATCCCTTTTGCAGGGAGGCAATGAGAGTCTGGTACTGAGCACTGGATCACAACCTGGAACTGTCAGCAAGCCCAGAATCAAGTGTTCATACCATTATGGGACACTTTCAGACAGATTTGCGAATATGGTTTGGGCAAGATCACCCCAGAAGGTCTGTAGAACTGGACAGGCCCAGAATGCATGGAAGTGGTCTCCCACTCCCCAACAGTTTTGCCAGCAGTGATCTGTTCCCCTTCCCCTTTAGAGAAATGTTTTACCATGGATGGGACTCTGAATAAATTAACTAAGTCCTTCCATTTAAATTCCCTCCACTTTGGGGAGTACGTTGTTCCCCGGGCCTCTTTCCAAACTGTGTCTCTTTTCTGGTTTTCTATCACCCCTCCTCATGCTTCTTTCCATTTTTCCCACATTGAGTGGTCTTCCTTCTCTCTTTTATTTGCAGTAGACTATAGTGTTGGAAATTTGATGTGATTCTGGCCCTACTCTTCTCTCTACTGCTATATAATGTTCTTGGGGGGGGGGGGTCTACCCATCTCTTGTGCTATACCCGGAGTTTGTATATAATTTCTTATCTGGAGAAATTTATAGTGATCCATCCATGGTAGGTGGAATTTATTTATTTATTGTTCAAAACTCATTAGTAGGCCCTGCTTCATCAATCTTAATTCCTTATTACCCAATGGGTGTCAATTGACCTACAGTACTCTACTTCCCCTATCACTTTCTATAGTTCGCCCAGGAATTTACTGAATGCATTGTCCACAGGTTTGGGGATTTTATCAGTCTTAGTTTTGAGAAGGTAACAGACGGACCAAGTGCAGAGGGTAATCTTATAGTTGTTTTCTTTCTCCTTCTATCCTGCCTGTGTCTGTCCTGTGTTTTAATATGGCCAATACTGTGGAAATCTGGGCTGGTGCATAATATTTTGAAGTTTGATAGGGCTAATCTACCCTTAATTTTGCTTCTTTGTAATACCTTCTTGTTTATGCGGGAGTGTTTACTGTTCCATACAAATTTAGAAATCGTCTGGTCCACCTGCTTCCAGATGTTTGAGAGGTGTTGTACTGGTAGCATCCAGAAGATCTACAGAAGCCTCAACAAGATAATCATTATGATGGATTCCACTCGTGGAGTACATTCTTAACTCTGGAATGGTTTCTATCTTTAAATAAATACGTAGTTTGATTGCTCACCTCCTGAAGACTTTGTTGATGTAGCTGTTTTTACCCACTTCCTTTCCCTTAACAAACGTGGAAAACTGGACCAACCTGATAGCTCAGTGGCTGGGAAAGTGCTTGCCATGCTAGTGACCCCAGTTTGGGCCATGAGCCCAGGTCTTTTCTGAGGGCTGGCGCCTGGCACATTAGTCCACTGTGTGCCTGCCCCTTGATGGCACAGGGGACAGACCAACCCTGGTACCCTAAGAACAGGTGGGAAGGATGTCAGCTACAGCCTGTCAGCAGCCTAGATTACCTCCCTGGCTAGGTTCTTGGGGAGCCAGTGAGCAGAGATGGGTGGTGTCTGACTTGGGTGCTTCTGCTGCTCAGCTGCCACCTGGTGACCAAGGGTGAAAGAGCCCTACAGAAGAAAATACGTGTCTCTTCAGGAGTGGCCTTACATCGGCATCCACCTGTCCAGCATACTATGGAGGCAGAGGTGCCGTGTCCAGGGAAGAACTGGCAGAGAAGTTGCAATGAGGAGAACTGGCCACATTTCTGGTGGGAGACATTTTTTTTGGGGGGGGGTTCTTAGTCGGTAGAAATGTTCTGGCAACTCCAAAGAATGTAAAACTCCTCTTGGGCAATCTGTCTTCCCTCCCACTTTCCTCTACTGTGGAACAATCTTCCTTCAGTTCTTCATTCCTCATCTTCATAATGCTACTTCAGAACTGTACTCTGGGCCCCTCCACACATGCCTGCGCCTGCAAGTAGCCCTCCCTCCTCTTCCTTCCTGTTCTCTTGTCTCTTCTGACTCCTTCCTCCCCCCACCCATGCTGCCTCCTGTACTTATCTCCTCAACTCTCTTTCTCAAACCATGGTTATTCCCATTCTCCTTACTTCCATTAACGTGTGCACCGTCTTTTTGAGAGGCATTTGCATTGCTTCCCAATTTGCTGCCTGTATTCTTGGTTATTGTTCCTGCTTGGTTGCTACGTGCCATTTATTTGAAGTGTTTTTCATCTTTAACTTGTTTAGCTTTATGTCTGAACTAGTTTTGCATTGTGAACATTGTCTGTCTATTCCTTAGTATTCTTGTTTGTGTTCTGTCAAACTGTGTTACTGTTGCAGCTTCCACTATGAACCCCCTCTCCTACGTCACACCTGGAAATGAGCTTTGCTCCATGTGCTTCTCCCAGTCAACCAATTATAAATAAGTAAGATCACCCTTCCCATTACTGTCACTCTGGACTTGTCTGACTCCATCATCTCCTCCAACTTTTTTATTTGGCCCTTTCCATTCTGTAACTGTAGGTCACTAACTAGGACTGTACAGTATATGGGATATGGTATTCATTTTAGCATTCAGTTTCAGGTGTCTAATATTTGTTAATCATACTGAAGTAAAACCCTTGTAGCCATATCTCTTACTTACTGGAGGACATTGTGTGGTGACAATGACCTGTAAAAAGGCAGGAGATACAAGAAAGGGACTTTGAATATGGTAGTTAGTGAAGGCCACACATCTTTCATATGGTAACCCTGGCTCAGATAATACCATCCCTGGAGCAGGGCATGTGGTTCTGCTCCCTGGACCTCCAGGATGCGTTCGTTCACGTCCCAGTCCATCCGTCTCATCAACGGTTCCTCCGCTTTTGGGCAGAGGGAACCCTGTACGAGTTCTGGGCCATGCTCTTCGGCCTCTCATCAGCTCCTAGGGTCTTCACCAAATGCATCACAGTGGTGGCAGCATTCCTGCGGCGCTGAGGGGTCCAGGTCTACCCTTACCTGGATGACTGGCTGATAGCAGGTCCCTCCAGGTTGGAGGTGGAGAGGTCCAGAGATCTGGCCCTCCAGGCTTGCTCTCAACTCTGCCTCCTCATCAACGAGGCCAAGTCGGAACTCGTGCCCTCGCAGGTGATTCAGTTCATCAGGGCAGAGCTCGACTCTCTCCGAGCCAGAGCCCGGCTCCCAGTGGACAGGGTTGAGGTCCTTTCCTCCTTTGCTGCCCAGTCATTTCTGGTTGGGCATTTGCTCCCTGCACGGGACTTCCTGCACCTTCTAGGTCTCATGGCGGCTTGCATCAGCGTGGTCTGTTGGGCCCGCTGGCATATGCGTCCCCTGCAGTGGGGGCTGGCCTGCCAGTGGTCTCAGCACTCAGGTCATTTAGACCAGCCAGTTTCTGTGACCCAGGAGATGTGGGATGGCCTGCAGTGGTGGCTCATCCCAGCTCATCTGCGGGAGGGAATCCCATTTGTCCACCCCGAGCTGACGGTCATCCTGACCACTGATGCCTCTCTGATGGGTTGGGGTGCCCATATGGGGGAGCACAGAGCCCACGGACTCTGGTCCCCACAGGAGTCCTGATGCCACATTAACCTGCTGGAGCTCTGAGCGGTCCAGCTAGCCCTGACTGCCTTCACTCCGTTTGTTTGGGGTCAAGTGGTCCAGATGGACAACACCACGACCATGTACTATCTCAACAGACAGGGCGGGATGCATTCCTTGCCTCTGTGCAAGGAAGCTTTTCGCATTTGGTCTCTCGTGCTCAGCCTGGAGGCAGATCTCCTAGCCATTCATGTGGCAGGAGCCTCGAACAGTCTGGCCAAAGCCCTTAGCCGGATAGACAATGCATCTCACGAGTGCTCTCTCCTGCTGGAGATAGTACAAGACCTGTTCTCGCACTGGGTCACACCTCAGGTAGACCTCTTCGCCTCCAGGGAGAACGCCAAGCTGAGGCTGTATCATGTCTGCCCCCCCTCAGTGGGGCTCGCTGCAGAGGGATGCCTTCTCCAGGCCATGGACCCCGGGCCTCTTCTACGCCTTCCCTCCTCTGCCCTTGATCCACAAGGTGCTCCTCAAGATCAGGAGGGACAAGGCACAGGTGATCTTGGTAGCCCCAGACTGGCCTCACCAGTTCTGGTATCCAGACCTCCTCAGCCTCAGCTCCAGGCTTCCAAGGTGGCTTCCAGCCAACCAAGACCTGCTCTCCATCCACGAGGGGAAGGTACTCCATCTGGACCTTCAATCCCTGCACCTGACGGCCTGGTTCCTGAGCAGCTAGAGTTCCAGTCCTTGGGTTTTTCCGACGAGGTCCTCAACATCGTTTAGGCATCCCACAAGGAGTCGATAAGAAAATGCTGTGCCTTCAAATGGAAGAGAGTCTCCATTTGGTGTCAGGGCAAGGGGTTGGACCCCTAGCATTCTGGACTACCTGTGGTCCCTTTCCCAGCAGGGGCTTCAGTTGATGACCCTCAAGGTGCAGCTGGCAGCCATCTCTGCGGGCTGGCAAGCAGTTGGTGGTGCAGGAGAAGGTGGTCTGGTGCTTTTTCAAGGGCCTAGATCACATATCCTCTCTGGTACGTGAACCACCACCTCCTCCATGGGATTTACTGCTGATATTGGCCAAGCTCATGGGCAAGCCATTTGAACCGATGCACAGGTGTGACATCTCTCACCTATCGTGGAAGACCACCTTCTTGGTGGCTCACGTCAGCCAGAAGGATTGGGGAGCTCCAGGTGCTTTCCATCGAAGCTGCCTACCTGGTCTTCCACAGGGACAAGGTTGTCCTGCGCCCCCACCCAAAATTTCTCCTGAAGGTGGTGTTGGAGTTTCACCTGAACCAGGTGTTGACTCTGCCGGTGTTCTATCCCATTCACACCTCGGAGGCTGAGTACATGCTCTATACTTTGGACCTGAGAAGAGCACTCGCTTACTACAAAGAGCATATGGCGGAAGTTTGGGGAGAGGTTCACCAGCTGTTTGTCACCTACACTGAAGCCGCACCTGGCAGACCTGCAGCAAAGCGGATGATTGGCAGGTGGATCACTTCCTACATTGATCTCTGCTATAGGTTGGCAGGTAGGGAGCCTCTCGTAGGGCTTAGGGCTCATTCCACCAGTCATACCATTGCGTCGGTGGCTGCTTCTAGGGATATCCCTATCCAGGAAATCTGTAGGGCTGCTACCTGGAAGTCAGCACACACCTTCATTTCCCATTACCACAATGACCTTGAGTCACACCGGGATGCTGGTTTTGGAACCTCCGTTCTCCAGTCCCTGTTCCCTAAGTAGAGGGTGTGCGCCTTGCCTTCCTCCTCCAGAGACCTGCTAGGAGTCTGCCAGACAGTGTGGATAGAACAACATATCCACGCCCCTAGAAATACAGGTTACTCACCTTGTAACAGGAGTTCTAGGAGTGGTATATGTTGTTCATCCATATGGACCCACCCGACCTCCCCGGCTTCGGCACACAACCTGGCTTCCAGCGGGCTAGATCTGGCGTCATGGGGCGGAGCCGAGAGTTTCATCACTCAGGTGGGTGGGAGGAGCCAGCTTGAAGACTTTCCGGCCCATTTTAGAGCGGCAAGGTACCTGCCAGACAGTGTGGATGAACGACATATGCCACTCCTAGAACTCTTATTACAGGTGAGTAACCTGTATTTTCTGAATGCAGGAACTAATGAAATTCACAGTTAACAAGCTGAATATAGAAATGGCAATGAAAGCATCACAGGTAGCATCAGTGCCAAAATCGGCAGCAGAGCACTCGCAGAGAGCAGTGTTTGGAACAAGTTTAAATGAACACATCTACAACACAGTAACATTTAATGGGCTTTATTTATTTAGATTTTACAAAGTGAAAAACAAAACAAAATGCTGTACTAAATCTAAACAGTAAATTTGCTTTCTGTTTGTTCTTCCGATTTCATTTCCCTAGAGACTTTAGTCATGAAATCTGGTTCACATGGAGAGTTCATTGATGAGTTTTCAGTGATTCAGAGATAAGGGAGAGGGAAAAAGTGCAGTTTATGGTGAACTGAAGTCAGGTAAATGATATTTCTACCTGGCCAGTGTTATGTGAAAACAGATTTCATTTTGGCAGCGTGAAGGCTTTATTGACAGCAGCTGCATGGCTGCGGGAACGGGGCTGATGTTGAAACTGACAGATCTGGCATGTGTTTGGTTTGCCTTAATAAAAAGGCAGATATTACAGCAAACAATAACTGGTTGAACCCATTGAAATAATTGATCAGCAGTTATCATAATAACAATAATGGGAGGTGCCAGAGGATGTACATAGATGGGTAGCTAGTTATAATGAGGATTTTACACCCCCTCCGAGGGGTGGGATGCCACATAAACCCCGCGAGCGAAGCTCGAGGGGTTTATAAAGCGATCCCACCCCGAGGGTGTGTGTAAAATCCAAGTTTTAATTAGCTACCCATCTTTTATTTTGTATAATTTCTGGTTTCTATTTTTTTGCCTGTGCAGCTTTACTTTTAAGTTAGAAAAGAGGGTGCAGTATTTAAATGGTAGCATTTTTTGTTTTATTTTGCAATATAGAACATTAGTTAATGTGAACTGTACAACTGTTTAAACTGACGGAGAACATTGATGCAAGTCTTTTGAATTGATAACGTTTTTAACTTTTTAAAAGATTTTACTCTCAGGTTGTGTGGCTTTGTACGGAGCGGGAATGTGCTCCGTGATCGAAAACCAAAAAAAGATTTAAAAAAATCACGGCATTAAACAAATATAATATAGGTAGTAGGTATGAGTAGCTTTGTATTGGTAAAGATGGAACATTTTTTTTTTAACTTGGAGTCCTTTTCGTTTGTTATTTCATTTTTCTTCCTTCCATTGCGATGGTTATCTTGGTTGGAGCTCTCGCAATACGTGCGAAGAGAACGAGAGTTTTAGTTTCAGTTAGGGATCATGCTAAATTATATGTGTGGAGCAAAACATATTTCATTCGTCCTCTTCGCTGTCTTGTAGCACCATGGCGCTTGATCTTTTTTTCAGACATGGGCAATTTGTTGGTGGCTTGAAAAATGGAGCAACGCTACTGCAAGATGCCAACCACGACTTTTACCGAGAGGTATGTGTGCCTCGAGCTAATGTGGGGAAAGCTGGTGCATGAATGTCATTATAACCAGCTGGTTATAATGACAGAATTATAGCTGGCTTTTACAATGGAAAAAAATTGAAACCAGTTATTATAAGGAACTAATGGCACTGGGCAGCACAGATTTTGACCCTGAGCTGCAACTTCAGTCTTTATCTGTGGTGTCCAGAGCCATTATTCCCTTTTACACCCTCTGACTCCTCCCATTACTGCTACAGTATCCATCTTGGTTCTGGTACTCAAGTGTTGTACAGTTGCATTTGTAGTACACCATTGAAATACTTACCAGCAAAAAAAACAGCACAGAAATCCTCCCAAGTCCCTCAAAAGGCTGTAAAAATGTCCACTCCCACCCAGCTGGTGCAAGCACCAATAAGCCCAGTGTTCTCCCTGCTTGGCAAGCCCATAAATGAAGCACACATAATACCCCACCAAACATCTTCATGTTTATTGATTAATGATGATTACACTCCTTTCCACCATAACCAAGCTCTATCGTTTCTGATTTCCTCTCTTTAATCCCCCTCCCTTGACCCCAGATTCTTAAAGTATGGGGAGAGGGGGAGGTATGCAATCCTGGCAGCTGGATAGGGTTCCAGGCTGGTGAATTCAGTCCAAGCCAGTTTTCATCCACTTCCATACTAAGGCTTGTTGCTGGCTGTCTTTGATGAGTGGTGTTCGCTGTAAGTAGCTAGTACTGTCCAGCATCTCTCTCTCTCTCTCTAACTCTCTCACTCTCTCATGTATTACAGTACTAGCCCCTCACCAACCCCTGCACACCAGTCAATGAGGACTTCAGACGCCAAGAGGGAGCACACACCAGGCACTGTAGGGAGTTAGCAAAGGTGGGAAATCAGGTGGTATGTGGCTTGGTGTTGGTGATGGTATCATTGGTAATCATTAATCAGTTATTGAAAATGATAACGTATGATGGCGAAGGCATGGGGTGCTGCTTATGTCTGTTTCATGTGTGTGCTGGGGGAGTGGGGAGAGGGCATGTGGCTCTCGTAGTGACCGGGTTGGGTTATTTTTGCAAATATTTGAGGGCGAAATTGGTGCTCAGGAATATCACGCTACCTGAAAGGTAGCAACATTTGGGTATTAAAACAGAGTGCCAGATGTCACAAAATTAACATTACATAGTATGTCTAGAGGTTTATAGAGTAAATGTTATCAGGTCCACACCATACTTTCTCAAAAATTCCCATTTACTTTTAAAGAACAGTTTTACAGACTGCTGCCGATACTCCCCATCTACACATTACATCAGTTAGATGCTAGTGCTCAGGATAGTGTCCCTTGTGTGCTTTCAATCAATCAAAATCTTTATTTATCTAGGCGAACATCATTGAGCAGAGCTCTTTTACAAGATGGACCTGGTTAGAACAGGGTCGGGTAACATCCATCATAAAAACATATAAATACATGTAAATAAGTATATAAACACAAACACAATGGTGCAGTAATAGGGGAGTCAAATCATAAAAGGAAGACAAGGCAAGCCATAACAGTGGAAGATTCAAATACAAGGGGGCAGGTCCACCATTGAACCATGCAACTGTATGTAAACCATGTTCTCTGTATAGAAGTACCAGTTAGTTCATTTACCAGGGGCAGTCACTGGTACTAGCCATGAAAATGAGCAAAGGAGGGAGAGAGGTGATATGATTGAGGCATTCAAAGACCTTAAGGGCATTAACAAGGTGAAAGAGTCTAACATGTTTAAATATAAGAAAAATAGCAGGACAAGAGGACACAGCATGAGATTAGAGGGGGGCAGATTAAGGGGGAATGTGAGGAAATTCTTTTTCACAGAAAGGGTGGTGGATGCATGGAATGGCTTACCACAAGAAGTGGTGGCTATGAATACAGTGCAGGGCTTCAAACAGGCATGGGATAGGCACAAGGGAGCAATACAAATGACTATGGATAGATAGGCCACTGACAGAGCAAAGTCCGATGGCACATTTATAAGGTAGAAAAAGAAATGGGCAGACTGGATGGGCCTTGTGGTCCTTATCTGCCGTCAACTTCTATGTTTCTATGTTTCTAAATGGCTTGGAGAACCACCAACTAGTGGCAGATGGGGTACCAGGAGGGGTATGTAATACGTAAGCGAAGGATAAACGTTGTGAGAAGTGAAGTCCCAAGGATAGGTCGGTAGAACTGATGCGGCGGTGGGGGCATACGGGGAGAGGAAAAGGGGAGTTAGGACTTTTATAGTATGACTGCATGTAGATTGTGGATGAGTGCAGTACAGAGTTGTGAAAAGAAGGCTGGAGAAAGCGGGAAGATAGACCAGTATCAAAGGGAGGACAGAGGCATCAGGGTGTTACATGAAAGCATGATGACAGACCAGGGCCAAGGAGGAGACGAGCACTAGACGTAATTCGTTCATGGTTAAATGGTACAGGTTAGCATGATGACAATTCGTGGTCTTATTTTTAGTTACTGTAAGAAAAATTAAGGCACTCTGTTTTTATAAGATATATTGGAAACCCTGTGGGAGAAATACACAGTGTTTATGGCAGTATTCATGAATAAAACATCCTTTTTGAAATGGTTATAAAAATAATT
The DNA here is from genome assembly GCA_016271365.2 of Neoceratodus forsteri. Classification (NCBI taxonomy): domain Eukaryota; kingdom Metazoa; phylum Chordata; order Ceratodontiformes; family Ceratodontidae; genus Neoceratodus; species Neoceratodus forsteri. The sequence goes on along the minus strand of CM057456.1, from coordinate 1,175,479,178 downwards.
ATCTCTCCACTGAGCTTTAGCTGTGCCAACAGAAAAAAAATGCGTAATAGTCACTCTGGCATGGTTTACCACCTGAATGAGGCATTTCTGCTCCATATACAACCCTCCCTGCACCAACATTTTGTGTGTTTTTGCATTTGTTGCAAAAATCGTTCAACCTGGTTATAAGTAAACCTCCCATGATTAATGACATTTCAGACAGTAACAGATTGCTTTCCCTTGGCAGTAGCTGTCTGCTGTTTTCCTCACACAGTGCACTAATGCTGAAAAAACCTTTCATCCTCATAGCCTGTTAAAATAACTGGTATAGCACAGCAAAATGCTACGCAAAATAGAGGTCTGCTAACCATTTCCAGGAATGCATAGTAGTAGGATGGTAACAGTTTTTTTGACTTAGTCCCAGGCTAGGAAGAATCCTATTGCCCAGCAGTCTGGGACAATAGGAATCCCTGTTTGGGCAACCTAATTGTTGCTTTTCAATGCCCGCCGAGCAGTCACACTCACAGCACTTTTGTTTCAGCAGTCTGGGACAATAGGAATCCCTGTTTGGGCAACCTAATTGTTGCTTTTCAATGCCCGCCGGGCAGTCACACTCACAGCACTTTTGTTTCAGCAGTCTGGGACAATAGGAATCCCTGTTTGGACAACCTAATTGTTGCTTTTCAATGCCCACCGGGCAGTCATACTCACAGCACTTTTGTTTCAGCAGTCTGGGGCAATAGGAATCCCTGTTTGGACAACCTAATTGTTGCTTTTCAATGCCCGCCGGGCAGTCACACTCACAGCACTTTTGTTTCAGCAGTCTGGGACAATAGGAATCCCTGTTTGGACAACCTAATTGTTGCTTTTCAATGCCCGCCGGGCAGTCACACTCACAGCACTTTTGTTTCAGCAGTCTGGGCATGCGCTGGATTTTACAGCATGGCGGCACATGCGCAACAGCTGAAACGGACTGACCCATGGACCATTTTTTCCCCCCTACCTTGGCTTTTCAGGGAGTTCTGCGGACCAGGAGCAGCACATCTGCACAGTCGCCGACTAGCCAACATCATGTGAGCTGATAACGAGCGGTCATCTGACCTACTGTAACCCATGCATGAGTCTGCATCTCTCCACCCCTTGAATTCAACTGATATTGGAGGCAGCAAATGGGAGAGAGGAAGGGGGCGAAGTAGGCAGACTGATTGACTCAGGCACCAATCGCTTTGATCTCAGCTCGCTAGTGCACTGCTTCTGGAGCAGACTGAACAACCACTCATCTCCATAGTGTGCCATTTGCTGTCTCAGAGCATTGATCGCGGAGCAAATGTGTGTCCTGGAGGGTGACGGTGTCAATCGTGTAGTCAGGTCAGATGTTTTGGAGAAAAAGTTAAAAACAAAAAGCTCTTTTAAGAGCTGACTGAGCTACACTAATTGTTTCCTACTGACTCTCTTGAGGATGGAACAAGTGAAGCACCAGCACAGCAGAGGAGTCAAGATAGTTGGTGGGGGGCACAGTTGATGCTCCTAACTGTCTAGGAGGGGAAGATCAGGAAGGAGAGTGGGATAGGAGGGAGTCATCCCGCAAGATGAAAACTGAAGTACTGGGTGGGCGGACATTAGGGACTTACAGAAAAGATAAAAACCAAAGCGCTGTGTGGCTCTTACTGTAGCCTGACCTGCCTGTTTGTTGCAACAGGCTAAGGAGACAATAAAAGTGTTCTGATTAGGCGGGCTGAGCCAGGGCTGAGCGGCTCCACAGAGGAGGTTTGTGTGCCAACACTACATGGCAGCGGCCAGCATCAACTAAATTTGTAATCTCAGTCTCCTCCTTATAACTGCTACTAGCTGTTTAAAAACAGAAAAACAAAATACAACCAGGCTGTGTGTAACAGGAGGTCCAGTTTTGAAGGATAAAGCTGACACAGAGAAGATGCAATAACGCCCCCTCCCCCCTTTTTGGTTTCTGCTTTCACTCTAGCCTGTCTTGTTCTGCTTATTCTTATCTATCCTAATTTTCTTGTCAGGGTAGCCAACCTGGCAATTTTCTACTTTGCCTTTACTGTCACTTTTTTGCTCTGGTATTAATAACCTTGCGTCTTTTTATAATATATGTAAAGAAGGAGCTGTGTCACTTAAAAGAAGCCCCAAAATGAGCAGAGGACTGGGTTGTGGAAAAAAGCCTTCAGCTACAATTCAATTAGTGAGTAAGGACAGCTGAGACTGTAAAATTGCTGCAAACAGTGGAAAAAATGTTTTAGGCAACACAAACAAAATACAGGTTTGCAGGAAAGTGCTATAGAACCTGTACAATTACTGTATGAGTTTAATACCCCTGTATCCAAACACTTAAGTTTAAATTTAGGAGGCTTAGATACATAGGTTGGTTAGTAGGGTTCTGACCAAGGTGAGAGAAGGATCTCAGCAAGGAGGTAATGTGCAGGCTTTCACATTAACTGAGGAAGGAGAGAACATAGGAATTTCTTTATAGCATCTGAAGCAAGAAATATTTCCTGATGTTTGAACTGATGTGAAGAAATATCATCATATTTTTCCCTTCTGTAAATATTGGATTATTTATTTATTTTTTGTTTGGTTTTGTGTTTTTCTAAAATAAAATGATAAATGCAGAAGTATGCATTTTTTTATGCATCATAATCTGGTTGTACGATCTGTTTATTGAGACCCAAACGTTTACAACTGGTGTCAATAGTGGGATTTCAACCTCTGGTGTGCCAGAAGGTACTCCAGAGGGGGTGTTGTGCTGAAAATACCCTGACAGATGCAACAACCAGAAGCAGAGGATTTGGATGCATTACATTTGACCAGGTCTGTACGACTGAAGACTGGTGTTCAGTTGTTACCAGGAATTGAACCTGCAACCAGACGAAGAAGGATGGAAGAAGGAGCCACAGCTGCAGCTGGTGATCCTAAGAAGGAGGAAGGCCAGATGACCCCAGCACCAGAGGATCCATGTGATTTACTGAAATGGCTCTGTTTACGTCAGCTGGAGATGGAGTGCCAGAGAGAAGAGGACCAGAGATAGAGGGATGAAGACCGGAGGATACAGGCAGAAGAAAGAAGAAGACAAGATGAGAAATGGACAGCAACATTGAAAGCTATCCAGGACATGACCCAGGGGTAGATGGAAAGGTCAGTGCCTAGAGACATCAAGTTAAATAAATTGACTGAAGTGGATGATATTGAGGCCTATTTGACTACTTTTGACTGGGTAGCACAAACTTGTAACTGGCCCAGGGATCAATGGGTGATTTGTTTGGTCCCCCACCTCTCTGGCCGAGCCCAATTGGTTTACAGCCGACTACGTGGGTCTGATAGTTCTAATTATGACAGAGTGAAAGAGGAAATTCTGCAGAGGTATAATATCAATACAGAAACCTACAGGCAAAGATTCCGTTCCCAGAAGATGTCCAGCATAGACACAACAAGGGAAACCTATGCCCGTTTAAAGGACTACTGTGGAAAATAGTTACAGCCCACCACCAAAACTATAGACCAAATTATGGAACTCATACTAATTGAACAATTCATGCAGATCTTACCTATGGATGTGCAATTGTGGGTGAAAGAACATAAACCCGAAACAGCGGAAAATACTATCAAGCTGGCAGAAGATTATCTGGCTGCACCGAGCACTCGAACCAGAAGTAACCCGGACAATTCAGGACCATCTAATACACTGGTAAGACCACCATTTAATACTTCCTCTAATCAGAGACAGTTCTATCATAGGGAGAGAGGTGGGAGAGTCCCATACACAGACATAATATGCCACGGTTGTCTTGGGAAAGGGCATATTGTCAGAAACTGCCCCAATAAAAGGTTTGACCCAGCACATCTTGCCCTAGCCAATTTTGGTTATGTGACCTCTGTGGGTATTGGGGGAACAACAAACTTTGGGTTTACTGGACTCTGGCAGTATACAGACCTTAATCAGAGCTGATCTAGCCCCCAGTCTACCCACAGTGACTCAAATACAACTGTTCGGTGTGTACATGGGGATATACACCGTTACCCTACCACATGTCTTAATATAACTGTAAATAATGAATGTCATGTCATGACATGCTGGTAGGCCTTGTTCCACGACTCCCTGTACCTGTCATTGTTGGACAAGACTTTCCTCATTTTGATCTTTTACTGCAACAGCAGAAAACCACTTCAGGAACTGTTAATGTGATGACTAGGTCTCAGATGAAAACGCAGGAGTTACAAGACATTTTTCCTTTCAAGACTGATTATTTTGAGACTGTTAGTAAGATCAAAAAGTCTAAAGGAACTAGAAAAGAAGAACTGGAATAATAAGCATCAGGCTATGGACCCACTTCATATTCCAGAGACTTTAGTAAAAGATATTGGACAACAGCAAAAATGTGATGAGTCACTAACCCCTTTATACTTACAGGTCAACAAGGTTGGACCCCCGGGTCAATCACGATTCATTGAAAGAAATAATATTTTGTATAGAGTTACTGTTGAACCTGGTACTAATGAAGAACTTGAACAGTTAGTTGTGCCTAAAAAGTATAGAGAACAAATCATGCATTTGGCTCATGATATCCCCATGGCTGGTCATGAAGGGAGAGACCGGACAGTCCAACGAATTCTATCTCATTTTAGTTGGCAAGGGGTCCATCAGGATGTGGCAGCCTATTGTAGGTCCTATCCACAATGCCAGCTAGTTGCCAAGGGAGGGGAAAAAATATATTGTACCCCTGCAACCTATACCGTATGTAACTACCCCATTTGATAGGGTTGCAATGGATGTGGTGGGACCCTTGTTAAAGAGTTCTAAGGGGAATCAGTATATCCTAGTCATTTGTGATTATACCACCAGGTACCCAGAGGCAATACCAGTGAGGACGGTTACTGCCCCTTGTATTGCAGAGGAACTGGCAAAGGTCTTTAGCAGGATGGGAATACCTAAGGCTATCCTGACTGACTGTGGGAGTAATTTTACATCCATAATGTTACAAGAACTGTACAAATTATTAGGGGTATCTGCTGTTAGAACATCACCATACCATCCCCAAACTGATGGGTTAGTAGAACATTTTAATAAGACATGAAAGGTATGCTGCAGAAGTATGTGCAGGAGGAAGATCGGGATTGGGACAAGCACCTGCTTTACCTGCTATTTGCGTATAGAGAGGTACCTCAGGCTACTACAGGGTTATCACCCTTTACCATGCTATATGGGCATAACCCTAGGGGTCCCTTAGATGTAGTGAAGGAGCATTGGGAACAGGGGTCTAATGTAGTCTGCAAAAATATATTGGAATATATGACTGCTCTGAGAAAAAGATAGGTAAAGTATGTGACTATCACTCATCAAAATGTTGACCAGAAACAACTTAAACAAAAAAACGCTACGACCTAGGTCTGAAACATAAAACATTTTCTCCAGGTGAAAAAGTGTTACTATTGTTACCTTCCACGGAAAATAAATTGCTTATGCGGTGGCAAAGGCCATATGTAGTCTTACACCAAGTAGGCACAGTAAACTATGCCATTGAGATGCCAGGGCATAAACCAGTGAAAAAAGTATATCATGCCAACCTGCTGAGAAAATGGATAGAAAAACCACAATCACCAATACTGTTTGTTCAAACAAATCCTGATATAGCAGAACTAGACATAGCTTATGACAGAATTGATAAAGCTATTAATGACACGGAGGTACATATCAATCCTGAATTGACCCCTGAACAGAGATTAGAAATTGATCACCTTCTGAAATATTTCTCAGGCACATTCACAAAGGAACCTGGGCGGGCTAAGGGTGTGGTCCATGAAATTAGGGTTACACAAAAAGCTTCCATTCACCAGAAGCTATACAGACTACCTGAAAAGATCAGGCCAGAAGTAGTGACTGAAATAAAACGCATGGAAAAGGCTGGAGTGATAGTTCCTTCACATAGTCCTTGGTCCTCTCCATTGGTAGTTGTGCATAAGAAAGAAGGGGGCATCAGGTTATGCTTAGATTTTAGAAAAATAAACAAAGTGTCTGAGTTTGATGGGTATCCGATGCCACGTATAGATGATCTCCTGGACCAAATTGGGTCTGCAAAATACATTAGTACCCTGGATTTAACAAAAGGGTATTGGCAGATTCCCTTGGCCCCTAAAACTCGGGAATTAACTGCTTTTTGTACCCCACTTGGCCTATACCAGTTCACCACAATGCCGTTTGTCCTGCATGGAGCTCCGGCTACATTCCAACAGTATATGGATTTTGTGTTAAGACCTAACAAAAGTTACAGTGCTGCTTATTTGGATGACGTTGTTATCTATAGCCCTGACTGGGAGACTCATTTAGTTCATCTCAGTGCTGTAATACAGAGCATCCAGGATGCAGGAATGACCATAAACCCTTCAAAGTGTGCTATAGCTAAAACAGAAACACGCTATTTGGGTTTTATTATTGGACATGGGAGACTCAAGCCTGAAGTAGACAAAATTGAAGCAGTGGCCAATAGTCCCGTACCAACGACAAAGCGCCATGTCAGGTCTTTCATTGGTTTGGCAAGCTACTATAGACGCTTCATCCCGGAGTTTTCTGCCATAGCTACCCCCCTTATAGATTTAACAAAAAGACAATTTCCAAATAAAGTAAAGTGGACTCCAGCCTCTCATGAGGCATTTCATAAAATCAAAGCCATCTTGTGCTCAGCCCCAGTGTTATGTAGCCCTGATTTTTCTGAGTGGTTTGATTTACAGACCGATGCCTCTGATACAGGCATTGGGGCAGTATTGACTCAACATAGCCAGGGAGAGGAACATCCCATTTTATACCTTAGCAGGAAATTACATGAAAGAGAGAGAAGGTATTCGACAGTTGAAAAGGAGTGTCTGGCCATCAAATGGGCAGTGGAGACCCTAAAATATTATCTTTGGGGAAACCAATTTACAGTTGTGACAGATCATAACCCTTTATGTTGGCTGCATTTAATGAAGGACAAGAATGCTCGCATATTACGATGGTATCTAGCCCTACAGCCATATAAATTTACTGTGCGCCATAGAGCTGGTTCTTAGCATCAGAACGTGGATTTTTTATCTGCTTTGGTGCTGATCCTGCCAGTGATTCTAATGTAAAGTTGGATGACGGCACAACCCCAGGGAAAGTTTAAATTTAGGAGGCTTAGATAGATAGGTTGGTCAGTAGGGTTCTGACCAAGGTGAGAGAAGGATCTCAGCAAGGAGGTAATGTGCAGGCTTTCACATTAACTGAGGAAGCAGAGAACACAGGAATTTCTTTATAGCATCTGAAGCAAGAAATATTTCCTGTTGTTTGAACTGATGTGAAGAAATATCATCAGATTTTTCCTTTCTGTAAATATTGGATTATTTTTTTTTTTTTTTTTTGGTTTTGTGTTTTTCTAAAATAAAATGATAAATGCAGAAGTATGCATTTTTTATGCATCATAATCTGGTTGTACGATCTGTTTATTGAGACCCACATGTTTATACTGTGCACTAGCACTGCTCAGATCTGCTGAACTCAGTGCTGAGCAAGGAAAGGAGAGGAGGAGGAGGAGGAGGGAGAGTCAGACTAGATTTGAGGACTCCAGTTTGGTTTCAGTCAAATTAAAGCAAAGCATTTACTGGAGTGGCAGTCTGTTTGTGGAAATAAATAAAATGCATACTTCAGTAAAATAGTTGAAACCAGAAGTATAAATCCAGTCAGTCAGCACTGCTGATCCGAGTCACAGACACTCATATAGAAGAGAGGAGTGGGGGGGATTTGAGGGCTCCAGTCCAGTCTCACACTACAGCATCTACTGAGTATCTGTGGACTGTGGTGGAAACATAGATTAAGGTTTTGTAGAGAGACGGGAAAAAACAGGCAAAGGCAGCACTGAAGTGCTCAACTAAAAGGGGGGGGGGAAGGGAGATTTGAGGGCACCTGTCCAGTCTCTCACTACAGCATTTACTAAATAGTAGGTTTTGTAGAGAAAAAAAAGAAACAGGAGGAGGAGAGATTTGAGGAAGCCAGTCTGCACTGCCCAAGTGGTGAACATTTAGCAACAGCATTTACTGGAGTGGCTGTGCTGTGAAAAGTGTTGTACTACTAGAAGAAAACAAGTAATGCAGGCAGGCAGGGAGTCAGCACATCAAGTACATTTGTGTCAATTAAATTTCACAGACAACAAAAAACTTACATGGAGCAACCACATTTCTGGTCAAGTTTGTCCGTGGGCAACTTAATTTCAAAAAAAATTTCTGAGCCTGCTTAGTCCACGGTACAGGAGACTGTATGACTAGAACTACCGTAGCTTATCAGTCTGTGCCAAGTGCTATGCATTTTTACAGTTGACTAGCAGTTCTATATGTGAAACTGCCACTCGGTTGTTGTTTTTTTCCAGTGTATTTCGCACCCTGCACTCTCAGGTGCATTCCGGGTTCATGACTTGATCCTTCCTTTGAGGCTAAATATTTCTGTAATGAAGTAACCAAAATGACAGGAAGAATCTTCTTTGTTAGAGCAAAGTATGGTGAGTCCAGGTACTGACTAGATGATACAGGATTGTAAGTTTAAAACTGGTGAGATTCTAAAAGCTGATTGACTAAAGTAGTGTCATACTGTACATGTGATGACATCCTTACGTCTCAAGTATGAACTGTTTAACAGGCTAATCCAAGTCCCATCACTTGAGGGCCATTTTATCGTAGCAGTAATACACTCTATATTGTGGTATATCATGAAGTATTACTTGGTGGTTGAAAGGCACTCTGTCTAGCCTCGTATCTCAGAACTCTGCTGAGTCATGATAGTATTATATGATAACCCTAACCTTGTTTTATATTGTTGCTTGATTAAATACCTAATGTTGTTTGTTCTGGGAAGATTCCTCCCTGTGATTTTAGCCTCCATGTGTGGTCTGTTTCTGTTAGCTGTATCTTAAAGCGCTAGTGTACTGACTAAAACTAGTAGTAGTTTTTAATAGCAGCCAACCATTACCTTTTATATCGGAGGTACTTTTTCTTTTCCCTTTGTTTAATTAGAAGATTGTTTACCTGATGTTAGTAGGTGTGATGTGTGGGACAGCACTCTGCCTGGCAGCTGACATATCTGTCTCTGGTCCCACCCACTACATCATCAACATTGTGAACCACTGACTGGGACATTACTGCTGCTTAGGAACAGCCACTCATTAGCTGTAGGTCAGTCGTCTGTGATGTCACAGTCAGTGAGATCACAATGCTGATGAGGTAGTAGGGGGAACAGAGACAGATATGTCAGCTGTCAGGCTAAGAGCTGTTCCATACATCTAGCACAATATTATCGCATAGAATACTTCCTAATGAGCAACTGTGACTGCCCAGCTTAACCTTGTTTCTCCACTTCCCTGCCTGCTCTAGTGGTCCCCCCGCCCCTCCTCACTGGATTCTACCCTCACATCTTGGTATACTCAATGCTGCACTTTCACCCTTTCCCAACCCTACCTACATTCCTCCCCCATGACTCTGGCACTTCTTATCTCTTGTCTGTTTTTCTCTGACAAATGCCGCTGGCTGCCTTGCTTACAATGTTACCCTTGAGTTGTATTAATCTGTAATCTGTTTGCAATGTCCACATTGTTGTAATGTCTGCCTTGATGTTCCCCATAATTTGTATTTCTCTGACATGGAACTTTTGTAAAAGAGCCTTGGCTCAAAGGTATTTGTAATCCTAGACTTGATAAATAAAAAAAAAAAAAAATGAAAAAAGGAAAAGGAAAAAACTTCAGAAATAAAAAGTTACAACTGACTACTTCTTAAAATTTGTATTATTTTCCTGTCTGCCTGTTTTGGCTCCACTAGCACTTTAAAGCAGCAGTGCAATGAACTTGGGCAAAAACATTGACCGTACCCTTTTTTTCTCCACTATAAAACATCCCAGGAATCTTAAATTTTTATTTTGTGATAACATTTTCCAGTTCTGCCAAAATTTGAGCACTGTATTATGAGCACCATATTTTATAAATATTTACTTTTTTTTTTTCAAGAAAGATGGCTCCCATGTGTGGCTTAGAAATACTGTACCATTGATCGGGGTACAGAGCCCGGAAGCTCACCCTGCTATTATAAGTTCCTTTATTGAACATATCAGATCTTGTACTACGACCCACATGACTTCTCGACTATAGTCCACCTTGACTGACACTGTCAGAGAGTCTACCAGTAATATACTCTGCAGTTGGCGTGAGGAAATGGAAACTCCGATATTTGAGTAAGAGTGGAATAGGGCATGCAGAACCTCTGCTAGAATCACTAGTTCCCATCACTGTCGGGAACATTCTTGGAAACATTTGGCACGCTATTTCCGCACCCATTGTTCACAGCCCATTACTTGCCCACAAGGGTCGCCTTCTGCTGGTGATGATGTGGAGAAAGACCAGCACATCATACACATGTCATGTGGGCCTGTCCGAGTCTGTGCCCATTCTTTTTAACCCTACAGGCAGAACTGGAGGAACTATTTGATAGACCTCTTAACACCCGAAATGTTTTTACTTAATTTATTCCCCAGAGTCTACTGTGACCCTAATAAAAGATAGCTTTTAGGAATCCTATTCATAGCAGCCAAAAAAAAAGCAATTACAAGGCTCTGGCTGACCCCTAAACCCCCCTCGATATTTTAAATTAGTGAACAGTCGTAAACCAGATTTATACAATGGAAAAAATTGCACACTCCTTAAACGACAGAACTGAGTTCTGCTCCTCACAGTGGAATGGTTGCCTCTTACACGTAATGAGTATGGATAAGGACTTTGTCCCATAGGAAAGTTGTTTCAGGCCTCTCCCCATTGCCTTAGCAAAACCCATCCCACACAGGTGTTCAGAATAAAGCCCTAACAAATACCACCTGTAGTGAGGGAAACTGAATTGCTGCCACCTTAATGTGCCCCCCACTGAGTGTCAGATAGGGTTACCACCTTTTAAGAAGCCCAAAGTGGGACATTTCTTACTGAAACTGGATTTTTTGCAGGACAATATGTCATCTCGACCAATGCAACAGACATGTTTTCTCTAAATAATCAGATTTAAGACTATGTGTTGTAGTTTTTCAGTTGTTTCTTGTGATTTTTTTATTAATTTAAGGTATTTTAGTTAAGGTGTAGTTTTTTGCAACATTTAGAGGAAAATCAGAAAATATTTTTTCTACTATAATGTCAGGACATTTAGTATTTTTCCTGTTTTTCTGCAGGACACAGCTGCCCAAATCAGGACTGTCCTGCGAAAATAGGGACAGGTGGTAACCCTAGTGTCAGAAAAGAGATTCTGTGGATATACCAGACTTACTGTATCACTTCATATGATTGGGCAAAGGGGCAAAATGGCGGGTCCACTGATGAAGTGTTTTTTTGGTCTTGACTAGCCCTTGGGCAGGATTCACAAAGATAGTGAAATTTCCGCAGCTGCTGCAAAACGTCAGCGCCAAAGTGTGGCCACTTGCGGAGCCGCAGAAGTATCGCAGTGGCGGGTATTCAGAAAAGTGGAGCCGGATTATGACCGGTTCCACGATTTACGGCTGCTTGTGAGTGGTGTCACCAGGGAGACTGCCGCAGCTGCGGAAAGATGCTATGGCTGGTGGGAGCAGCCGTAACACCCTCCACAACTGCTGCGGCTGTGAATTGCAACCAGCGCAGCTGCGGGTGATTTCAGTCCGCAACTGCAGTTGCGGAGTTGGACTTGGGTCCCGATAGCTTTGTGAATCCTACCCGTTGTTCTTTAGAACTCTGCATATGAGGAAAGAAAGACATAACTGTAATTAACTGAATGATATAAGATCCGTAACCACTTGCAAGAAATTATATTTTTATCTGTGAAGGTGTACTTTGTAATTATGCTCAAATATTCAATAAACTTGAATTTAAAAAAAAAAAGAAAAGAGATTCTGCTCGGCTTGCCCCCACACCACCACACTGGGTCATTTGATAATACTGCTGCGGTTAGTCTTGGAATGTTGTACACCAAAAGATGAATGTTTCATGCTAGCAAAAATTTCTCCCACTGTGCTGTCCCTTATACAGAGGTTCATACTAAGATATGAGGAGTTGAGGCAGTTGGCCTTGTGTGCTCCTATCCATTCACCCATAATAGAACAGATCATTCAGGGTTGGAAACATTTATATTAATAGCTGGTATAGTATAACTAGCAAGAGTCATGTAATAATGACTCGGGGAGCACACTAAATGTAATAATTTGCAGATTTGTTTTGTATATTATAAGATGATGCAGATGTGCAAAAACCTTTTTCAGTAAAAATGATATTAACAACAAAGTAGCACTGTAGACCTGGCAACGGTTAGGATAGAGGGGGAAAAAAAGTCATGGTGCACAGTAGCATAGGAGGGCCCTAGAAAAGCAGATTTGACAGGTATGCTAATATTTTATCAATTGTAGCTACAACTGGCTTTTTGTGAAAACAAAAAATTGTTGCAATGCTGCTTTAAAGCAGAAGTACATGTTACGATGATAATTTTGACCTATACCTTTTTATTCTGTTTTAGAATGCCACTTATCTCTTGTCTTAGATGATACCCTTTTTCCCCTATTTTCGGTCTGCTTTGGCCCTTTTTTAAATTTGAAATAATGAGCACTCCTTGTAATATAGTTTTCCCAGGGGTTTCGTCTGTATTCTCAGCAATATTTTCTTTTTTTTAATATAACTTTTTGGCCACCAGGGCCGCCTCTGCCTGCTTCAGGCTATCGTTCTAGCACCTGCGGTTCCAGCCGCCACTCCCCCTGCCATCCCTCTGATGTGGATCCACATGGGGAGGGACCTGAGGGTGCCGATGCATGGCTTTTTGTTTTGTTTTGTTTTCTCTCTGGTCTCCCCCCCCTCCCTGGCACCCTGGCGCAGGACGTGCGTCCCAGTGCACGTCATCTTGGACACACATAGCAACATCCTGCAGGGGAGACAAGCTGCTTCGGCCCACCCCAGGGGTCACTATGGCACCAAAACCAGGGTACCTCCCTCCCTGCCTTGACTGGGAGCACTGCCATGCAGCGGTGCTACCCCAGCCCTCCCATCGATAACTGGAGTCTACTTCGGCACCTGAGTTGTTTGCACAAAAGCAGATAGCATCTCCCTGGCATATGGAGCAGCCCCTATTCTCAGCTGTTTTTGAACATCAGTTGTTTTACATCAGTTTTCATGTGACTACAATGAACTAGCCTGCAACAGACACTGCTCCTGATGTTATGCGACAGTGTGTGTGTTCCAGTGCAGCTGAAAATAATAAGGAAATTGTGGGGATATCCATATTACAGGGAGCACTCAGATGCTAAGAAAAGGGCTAAAATTGACTTAGAATGGGGGGGGGGATATCTTACAAGATGGAAGATAAGGGACCATCTACAATACAATAAATTGACATAGGTAAATCTGTTCACCATAACATACACTGCTGCTTCACATAGAGTAACATTAGCCAGATATGTTTTCCATAAAAGTTTTTATTGAACGTTTTGGGTGTAATACAGCAGAATATAGCTGGGTTCAGCACTGATACTGTCAGCCTGTGAGGGCAGTTAATCTTAATAATAATAATATTTATTTCTATAGCGCAATTCAAAGAATATCAAAGCGCTGTACAGAATGTAACAATAAAACACATTAAAAAGACAAAACCATAAAACACAGTGCTATCCAGATTTCATACCAATATACATTTAAATAATGTATAATGTACAGGAAATCCCCAAAAGCAAGATAAAACAAATGAGTCTTTAAGGCCTTCTTAAAGCTCTCCACAGTTTGGCACTCTCTAATCCGACGAGCTAGAGAGTTCCACAGGGTTGGGGCCATGTACATAAAAGTTCACAACCTTGAAGTTTTAAGTCGTACCCTGGGAACCTCTAGCAACCCCTCGTCAGCTGAGCAGAGCGGTCAGACGGGGCAGTAAGGAATCGGGAGCTCTTGCAGGTAGCCCGGACCCTGTCTGTATAGGGCCAGTTATAGGCATACATAACATGACTCAATCAGATACTTAAGAACAGTGCGTGCATTTTTTTACCTGTTACTTCCTGGAATAAGAATGGATCAGAGAGGTAAGAGAATTCATGTTGGAGACAGAGAAGAAGCAGAAAAAGGGAAAACAGGGAAAGAACTAAAGAAAACAATGGGGGAACATGAAGAGTTGGGAGATTACGCTGGTGATTTATGCCAGGCAGAATATTGGTGTACAGCAGGTAAAATGGACAGTTAATTTCAGGAGGTGAGTCGAACTGTTCAAACAATGTTTAGGGAGGTACTCCATAAGGCGAGTGAATGAATGGTGTGGGGATGTTACTAAAGTGACCATGGCGTTCTCTTGTTCCCATGGGGGGAAAAATAAGGATCATCAGGCATGGGCACCAGAAAAAGCAACTTGAAGGGGTAACAGACCTTGGCCATAGGTGTCGCATTTCACAGTTATGTTCACAGTGACAGAAGGGTGATGTAGCTCATACGAGTTGTGGTGACCTCAGATGACCACACCAGTGACAGAGTAAAGCGTAGTCACAAGTGAAGTGGGAGGAATGTAGAGCTTTCCAGTTGGTCCCCCTAATATTGTAATATGACTGTGATCCGACAGCTGCTGTAGGGAATGGAGGGTAGTGGCATGTGGAATGTGTTAATAAATTTACCTTGAGAGAATATCTCATTATATAAAACCTGACCAGAAAAAATTATTTTTCCAGGGGCTGCCCAATAGCCCAGCGGGTAGCATGTTGTTTTCCCATGCTGGCAGCCCGGGCTGAGGAGTGGATCTGAGTTAGGTACTCAAGGGGGCTGGGATAACACTGCTGGGGAAGTATAGTGCTGGGTTTGGCCGCAGCAGCAATCACTGCAGTGGGCCAGGAAGCGTGTCTCCAACTTGGGTTCGCTGTGTGCATGTGAGGCCTGACTTGGCACTGCCCAGAGTTCCATTAGATTGAAGTGGGTGGGATTTAAGGGGACAGGGAGAAAACACAAAAAATCCTTATTCTTTAGCGGCCTGTAGGATGGCTGCTGGTACTCTGAAGTCACACTCTGTGTGGACCCGACAGAGGAGGTCGTCTACAGGGTCTGAATGTCAGGAGGGGGCAGTTATAGAGCAAAAAGTTCTATGGCAAAAAAAAGAATAATCCTGCATTTTCTCTCACATAAATTGCATAAACCGTAAGACTTCTGGCCAAGTTGCCTGGGCTGAGAGGTTATAAATAGTGAGTGAGTTGGAAGGGGGCCTGTCAGCTAGTTGGGAGGTAAAAGGGCACCAAATAGCAAGGTATCTTTTCACTTCCCACACGCATAAAAAGCTTATGCAGTTTTCTGTAAAGTGAATACAGTACTAGTACTCTATTGAAACATGTGCAGGTGGCCTCCCTGCCATCTCCAGGGATGAAGTGCCTAGCACAGGTATGATGGCTGGGGGTGGGGGGGTAGGATAATATGGTGAGCAGCTGGGTAGCATGAGGGAGGTACACAGAGGATTGTCATCTAGTGCACCACAGCTGGCCATTTTCCCATGTTCTCCCATCCCATCCCTTCACCCACCTCACCCCTGCCTGTCATGACACCCTGAAGGATTGTACAGCAGCGAATGGTCACCCACACTGCCAGGTGCCCCTCCATTGGGCAAACACAAAGGAGCCTCCCTGGGAGTGGTGCTTGCAATTCTGTTCCCCCCTCCTTCCCAGGGAGAAGAGCCTCTGTGTGGATACTCTTTACTCTCCCCGCCGTTCTCTAATCCAGTCCTCCCGGATGTGGGTCACAAGCCCAGGTCGACAGCGTGCAAAGCAGGTGCCTCACCACCCGAAGGCCCTTTTATTAAACTCTATTGCTGATGTGCTTAACAGAATTAGATTAGCAATCTTGGACTTAAAATTTGATGACTCAACACTTGGGGCTCTCATGGTCTTGAGTCTAAGTTTTGACTACACTAGACTAACAGGGAGGAACTTTAACATAGTCGGAAAGGCAGTCGGTGTTGGGGGTCCACGAGACAACTAGTGAGGAACTTAAACCAAGTTGGAAAGGCGATTGGGGGTAAGGGGTCCCACTAGACTACTGTAGAGGGACTTAAATATAATCAAAAAGTGATTGGGAGATGGGAGAACCAGTAGACTACCAGGGATTGAGAATTACGAAGCTTGGACTGGTGATCAGCAGGTGGGGAGCTACTAGACTGCCAGGGATGTTTGTCAAATGGATCAGTATGACAATCTGTGGTGGTGGTGGGCTTATATCTGGAGTGACTGTTTACTCATGATCTGTAATCAGTCCATAATAAGATGTAAATGACCCCATATTGTCTTGCCTATGCTTGGGTCACATTGATGCCATCTGCAGAAAGCTCCATCCCAAACGTGATGCCCTTTACTGCAGTAAGAATTGCCTGTCACTCCCAGTCTGCCTAAAAATAGTCACCCTGATGGTGCTTCCAGTGTTTGTCTATGCAGATTTGGTCTATGGTGCTGCCCCTTCCTTCAGCCACATCTTTCACTGTGCTTCATTCACTGCTGCTGTCAAAGGAGATCTACTGGTTAAGTGCAACGAGCCACTGCTGCATATTTTGTGCCTAGAGCTCCCCGATTCCCCCTGTAATGCCTCAATATCTGTAGGTGTTAAAATACCTGAATGCTTGTAATTTTCCATATGGTGGAGCTGGCATGTTGCTAACCGAAGCGCAGCCCCCTGGGAGATCATGCTGAGCAAAACTGCGATATGCTGATGTGGTTTTGCCCCTTCTGGTACATTGCCCTAATGTACAGAGATATTAAAATCTCCAAATTTACTATGCCTGTTGCTGTTTATACGAAAGGTGCCTATATGCCATATGGGTGCGCCCACCCACTTGGCATATATGTACCTTTTGTACCCACCCCCAGTCGAACTAAACTCCTCCAGGACTTGGGGAACTTGGGAGGCTCTGCCACAGTGGGTAAACTCCGGGGCACTGCAAGGGTCAGAAAGTTGAGTCCCAGAGATGACGGGGTGACAGGACTGGTGGAGCAGGGTTGGATTAAGGGCAATCTGGATGATCGGGTGATAAAAAGTAAAATTAAAAAAAAAAGAAGCACCTAATACTGCTGAAAATCTTCCAAGGGAAATATCAAAAGCACCCAGTGGTGCTGAGAGACTCTGCAGTGGACATAATCAGAAGCACCAGTACCGTTGCGACCTCCAGGAGTGTATGCCGATCGCCCGACACCCGCACCATGAACAAACAGTACAGTGACAACATTGACAGGTTGCTGTACTGTCACCGCAGGACCCGGCACTGCTTTCTAGGGGGTCTTGCACCCCCTCACCGAATCAACTCTGACTCGGGGTTGATTAGTTAAAGTACAGGGGTGCGTGGGTAAGAGCCCCCCACATGGGGGGGTTTGGGGGGCAAAGCTCCCCAAAGAAAAAGAAGTCTACAGGGAACTGTTCTATGCCGACCGCGGTTGCGGTCAACATAGAGCTGTCGCTATAACGTTGGTTGACAATGACGTTATCGAACTGGTATCGTATAGCCCTCCAGGAGAAATATCAAAAGTTCTCAGTACTACTAAGAGACCTCCAGGGGAATATCATCAGGACTGAGCTCAGAGAACCCCCAAAGTAGCAAGGATTCTTGTAAGCACAGGTTTTGTTTTCGTGTGTATTTTGTTGAAGCTTGCTAATTAAACAAAGATTTTGTGAGTACAAGTCTGTATTATGTCTGATACTGTACCTTTGAGAAAATATAGCTGTAACGTATAGTATAGAGGCATTTCTCTGTTATGCATACTCGTGTGTAGAGCAGTGTGTGTAATAGAGGATTTTAGATACTGGTTTTTGGTTGTAATGTACTCTAACCAGTAATTATAATAAGTTATCGTTTAGGTTCACTTGTAAGATGATATCTGTACTTGACTGGTATAGTCTGTGATCATGCAGGCACTGAGAAAAACCGATGCCCTGACATAAACAGTTGCAGAATTAAAAGGACTAGGATGGCAGTTCTCTGACACTGTAGCTTACGTGATGTCACATGACTGTTTTTGTCCCATAGACAGATACTTGCCACCCTAAAATCATCCAGGAAGCAGACATTGGGGCAGGCCCCGCATTGTCTTTCCAGTCCTTCTAATCTAGGTAAATAGCTTTTTGCACGGTCCTCCTTCGACAGTTTTTTTTCTTTTAGATATCCCTTGTACTGCCTGCTTCAAAACCATCATTCACATTTCAAGATGAAAATGCAACAGTTTTCTGCACATTCTTAATATAAACTTTGCTTTTCCACATAAATATAGAAAAGCAATATTCTGAGCCTTGCCACGTTCTAATTAATCAGCTAACATCTTCACACTTGAGATAACAATACATTAAACCTAACCTGCGTGTTATATGACAAAATGCTGCCCCCTACCCAAAATGGTTTGTATTTTTGTTTTGTTTTGTTTTATTCTATGCATGTCATCAGAGCTGAGTGGTATCAACAGGCGGACGTCCTTGCACTTCGCCCATTTCCTGTAAGAGAACAGTTCAGTTTGTGGACAGAGTGGTGCAGGTGATCTGAAGTTCAGCTTAGCCCCGAGGTGATGATCAGAAGCCTTTATTTGATCTGAAGGATGTACATTGTAATGAATGATTTTAGTTCATTTAACTCAAGTCCAGGAATACTAGATTTCTGCATCTAAATTAGTTGCTGGTGCAAGATAGCAAAAAGGAACTTAAGTTATTTAGGCATAGGTTTCACATCATGTGCGAACTGTTTCCTTTCAGTTTTGCTTCAGAGATCGTATTCGTTGATTATTTTTTTTGGTTATTTTGACAGCTTAAATCCAGTGTAGACTCATTCTCCCAGCCACCACAGGCTTCTGTGGCCAAGGGCCCATGCTCTGGCCTTTCTCTTATTCAAAAGTGATATACTTGAATTTGGCTCCTGTAACTGCTGGCTGTGTTATATCCTTTTCCTTCAGATGTGCTCACCACCTCTCCCCTAAAGGTCTTTAGATCACTCGCCCCATCAGAACTACTATCATAGCAGTATCTTTTTTCAGTATATGTACCCCAAGACAGCTGAGCTGAGATAGTATCTTTTTTCAGTATATGTACCCCAAGACAGCTGAGCTGAGATAGTATCTTTTTCAGTATATGTACCCCTAGACAGCTGAGTTGAGATAGTATCTTTTTTCAGTATATGTACCCCAAGACAGCTGAGCTGAGATAGTATCTTTTTTCAGTATATGTACCCCAAGACAGCTGAGCTGAGATAGTATCTTTTTTCAGTATATGTACCCCAAGACAGCTGAGCTGAGATAGTATCTTTTTTCAGTACATGTACCCCGAAGACAACTGAGCTGAGATAGTATCTTTTTTCAGTATATGTACCCCAAGACAGCTGAGCTGAGATAGTATCTTTTTTCAGTATATGTACCCCAAGACAGCTGAGCTGAGATAGTATCTTTTTTCAGTATATGTACCTCAAGACAGCTGAGCTGAGATGCAGCATTCGGTTTTTCATTGAGGGGGGCTGCTTCTAAGTCATTTTAGAAATGGGTGCACTGGAGCATTGGAATATTTAAGTGACTAGCTCAAAGCCGCACAATGAGTGAGCAGCTCATGTGGGATTTTAAACCTTCGTTTCTGGGTTCATAGTTCTGCGCTGTAACTACTAGGCTACACATCTGGCCCACAGATATTTTACCCTTGAAAATCTGAGAGATGCCTGCCTCCTTGGGCAGTGCCTTGATTGGCCAGGAGGAGGAGTTAATGTGCCAGGTGTAAACAGTCCCTACCAGACCAAGAGGGGGCTGCACTCCCATGGTAACGGCTCAAGCTGTGGGTGTCAACTGAGTAATCCAAGGATGACAAAGTCCAAGAAAATAGTTGAAATGCGAAGTGAAAATTTATTTACAAAATAACAGATACAAATCAATTCACAAACAAAATAACAGGTACAAGTCCATTCACAGACTGCCGCTTCTTATGTTACAGAGCAGGTCCATCCTCAAGTCAGGTGCCCTGGCACTTTGTGCAGTGTAGCTTTGTTAGGGGGCGGTCTCCGATATACTAGTAAAAAACGTGACGTCAAGACAGCTGACTCAGTGGTATCAGCTGACTTGTCCAAAAGCAAAATAGTCCTGTAACAACTAATGTTTTGATGCCGTTATTCGTGCTGGACTTGAACGGTGAACTTCACGTAAAAACAGCAATATGAAATCATCACTTTTGTTTTGTGCAAGATCAAAAAGAAACCGGCATTCATTACAAAATGCAAAAGAGCCAACATGCCTCACTCTTAGAGTTGCAAGAAAAACAATACATTCTTAGTGTCAAAGCTGTAGCAAAGTTGCAAATTAATTAGCTTAAATGTATTTTTACTAAACCATCTGATAACCATTGCTGCAACCATGAATATAGAGAATGACTGGCCAGTCATAGAAGAGTTAAGTAAGACAGAATAAACTGACACCTGGAGTCGGGAGCATACCTTGTAGGTTCTTATAGCATTCCCTTACAACCATGCGTAGTTGGGGGAATAATGAAGCCGGAATTCCTGCATGCCTCCAGAACATCGCCAGCATCTGTTAAAAAGAGAGGACTACAAAGAAAAAGAACTGTGAAACTATTGTAGAAAAATTGCAAAATCAAGCAATGCTAAACAAAACAACCTCAAACTGGTCCTCTGTAACCCTTTAGTTTTGGAGGAATTGGGGTTGTTGTACTGTGTTGGGGCTGATAAATCATGCAATGAATAAACAGCAATTAAAGGTGCTGCATATTGCTGCCATGTTTACAAAACGAGTTTAAGATCCCAGTTGATATTTAGACCGTGGGGTTGCTGGCTGTTCAGGGAGAACCTCTTTTAGGCAGCATTGAGCACTGCTGCTGCTCCAAGTGACTGACTCCCAGAGGCAGCAGTGATGTCATATATAGTAGATGTTACGTAAAGTAAAGTGAGGATACCTTGCAGCAGCCAGCCTTCGCATGAGTCGGCCCATGATTAGCAGTTCCTTGCATGGCTTCAAATATTCTGGTGCCCAGTTTGCTTAGTAGCTTTAATTTTGTGGACACTGTGATCTATCTGAGAGTAATCTTTTAATTCCGATACTGTTCTAATAAATAAATAAATCCACTGTTGTACTCAAAAATTCCTGCTGCAGTGTTGATGTCACAGTGGACTCTCTCTGTACCAAGTGCTGCAGCCAGTAACAGACAAGTGTGCAGTACTTCTGAATCTGCCAGTCGGGGGTAGTGAATGTGTGGAGACAGACTGCAGCAGGTGTGTGCAGATTTCTTACCTGTCATGTTGGACACAAATACTGTATTTCATAGCTATTCTCGGCAACTGTAAGTGTGTCCCTCTCCTATTGGAGCACTCTGTGTAGACAGATTGCACTGCAACATCAACATTGCAGTGGGACTGTGGGTAGAGCAGAGGAATATGGGTAAAAATGGTGCAGCATCATAGTGTACAGAAAATAAACAATACTAAGTGAACTGTGCACCACAATATTTGAAACCCAGAAGTTGCTGCTCAGGGTGGTGCCTCTAGACGCTGACTGTAATACTTGATAAATCTTTCTGATAGAGAAACTGCTTCATGCAGCTCCGCTTTATATTCTCAAACTAGAGAAGTGTTTTGAATGTTGAACAGGAGTCATGTCCAGATATAAGTTCTTACTGGCCTGTATATCTAAGATTTAAATGTGATAAATAAGGATGGCAGCTTTAGGCACACTGTAGAACTACAGAAGACCAACATTGGGTCACCAGACCTGAATATGACTCACTGTGACCTTTACCTAATAGGAAACTGCGGACGTACTCACAATATAGAATGCTCCCATGTCCCTAAGGTTTTCGGTCCTGTACTGCCCCTGTAGTGAGCGTAGGGGTGGTGGAGAGGCCATCATTTTTAAATTTGACCTGAACGCTGTGGCAGTTCCAGTAGAAGATCCAAGTTCATTTGAATGGCAGCCCAAAATGTTAGATCCTCCTTGTGTGTTGCCCTGCTGAAGGGGGCTGTGAATGTTGCAAAGAAATCGTGGACTTGGTATTGGCCAAGCTGTTTGAATCTCCAAGGCTTTTGGTGCAGGGGAATTTCAATTGCTGGGTTGACTCAAAAGAAGACAAAATCGCTGCTAAGCTACTCCAGTTATTGGAGTCCCTGGGTTTTGTCCAGCATGTTCAGTCCATCACCCACGTGGGGGGCACGCACTGGACTTGGTTTTCATTGCAAAGACAGTGGCCAGTAGACCTTAGATTGATTCTGTGGTGTGGTCAGACAATGCTGTCATATCCTTAGGGTTAATGACACCTCTCTTTTTTTTTCCCACGTCACGGGAGATTGTTCATGGTAGAGCCTTGGTTAGGCTTAACTCTATAGAGTTTTCTGGCAGTGGACATCTGTAGCATAATGGCTGCCTCCACTAGAAGCATCACTAAGGCAGTAGATGTTTCTAATTGGAACTTCCTGCCTGCAGCTGGTGCTGTAGTGCAAGTCCATAGCCACCCTGCATGCGTGAGACATAGCACCCCTTGGTATTGTGGGGACCTCCATTCTCTAAGGGTACAGAGTCAGATGTTAGAGCACAACTGGTGGAAATCCAGCCTGGAGTCTAACAGACTTATCCTGATGGCTCACTACTGTGGCTATCAGAAGGCGATGATTGATGCAGTAAGGACTGTCTTCTTGTGCGTCATCATAGCTGAAAGAAATAGACCCACTGCTCTCTTTAGGGTGGCGGGTGGTGTCGTCCACCCTGATTGTCTCTTACACAGATCAGAAGTCTCTATGTGACAATTTTTCTTGTTTCTTCTCAGCCAAGACTACAGACACCAGGGCTGAGATAGCCTTCAAGGTGAGTAATCATTATTGTAGTGACCAGGTACATGACAGAAACTCTGTTTGTTTGGGAAAACTACCACTTGTCTGACTCCACTGAGATCTGCTAGGTACTGTCAGATCTGTGCCCAAGCTACAGTATTGTATCTTGGACCCTGTTCCTGCCATCCTGGTGAAGGCCAGAGTGGCATTTCTGGCATCTATTCACATAGATATGATCAATGCCTCTGTGAGGGGAGGGATTATTACCTACCGTGTAGAAAGATGCAGTGGTTTGACCCTTCCTTAAGAGGCATCTTCAGATCCTGACAATTTCATGAGTTTTAGACCTATCTGTAACTTGCCCTCTTTGGGCAGAGTTACTGAAAAAAGTGATAGCAGCACGGGTAAGAGAGCACCTGGAGGAGTTTAACTTCTAGGAGTCTTCCCAGTTGGGATTTCAACCTCAAAACTGCACCGAGACGGCCCTGGTGCAGGTTATGAATGATCTGCTCCTAGCAAGAGTCATTTTTTTTTTCTTTTTTAATTTACTATGCTTTATCCCGCGCTCCTGACCAGGCCACATAGGTTCGCCGTTCCATCCAGCCCCATCAGCCGCCATCTCCGGGACTTACCTTTTACTCTGACTTGCTTTGTGCTCCCCTTATTCCCTTATGAACTGCCCCATTAGAAGGGCTGCCGAATGCCACTCATGTTCTTTGACAGAGCTGAAGTATAGGACAAGGAGCAAGAGCTTGGTTGACAGTGCAGGACCTGTGGCGGACGGCATACTGCGCAGTCATATTTTTTTCATTGTTCTTCACCCCATCCTGTAGGTGTCATAGAGTCTCTGTCTGATGCATGTGTGCAGGTGTAACCCCCCTGCAAATGGGGGTTCCCAAAAGACTTCCAGGAGCTTGCTTGAATGCTCCAAGCCTGAATGGTGTTTGGCGTTTAAGCCATTTATCAGTGAGTGTTTTAGAACCTCTGGTACTGTCTCTTTAAGAGCTGTCTGCTTGCAGACATAATTAGTTTATATGGGGGACTGTGTGTTTCTTTGATTGAGTACCACTCGAGCTGCTGCCAATTCACTTAATTTTTGCAGTCACTAGGAGTGCAAGGGAACCTATCTGAAAGATGTAACTGTTTACCAGAAATTATTTAGAGTAATAATGAAATTACAGTTTGTCTAACCTGCTTTCTTTGCAGTCAGAACTGTGTCTGCTAGTTCCCATTCTAGTTTTGAACTGCTGAACTGGACCAATCAGTGTGGGGTAAGCTAGCTCTAAAATGGTGCCTTGGACGAATCAGAACTTGGACTCATAATCTGAGCCAGCCACAAGAGGATTGTATGGGCAGTGACTCTGGGAGATGTAGTTTAGACTTCAGTGCCTTTTTGGACCAACAGCAGCAGTCTATTGTGAGTGACAGCCAATCCAGTCAAGAACTGGGAGGAACTCAAAGGAAGTGCCCGGTTTTGTCGGTTGGGTTGAGTTGAGCTTTGGCAGTGAAGAAGGAAGGAGCCCTGTACTTTTTCAGTGTGCAGTTTTAGTCAAAAAACGTGTGTAAGGCCCAGAGTTCCGGTCTGCAGCTTGTTAGGACTGAATCCGTCCTGTGAAAAGAATCAAAGGATCTCTGAAGAGTAGAAACCAGGCTCACCCTGTAGAAGACTGGAGGAATTGCTGAAAATTACACTCGGTCTGTCAGGAACTGAATCTGCTGTGTGTTCTCCTGGGTATTGTGCAGTAATTGCGATCGGGATACAGATGCAGCCTGCCTGGTATAGTGCTTTCTTTTATATGGATGTGTGAAGAGGTTTGTATACCTCAAGTGAGCCCTGCTGACATTGAAGGACCCTATCTTATTTGGAGGTCGTGAGTACTAATTCAGGGTCGCTCCCTGTTGAATTGCCACATTAAATCCAAATGGAATTACTGTACTGCTGACTGTTTAATTCTCCTTTTCTCTGTGTGAAAGGGCCCCTACCAGCTGCCACGGTTTGGACTAGCCACTAGGGCTTGGGTACCCAGGGACAGTAACTGATAGGGATAGGCCTGTGCACAGAGCCATAGGTAGATTATTAGAGTGATAAGCTAATAACCTGATTTCCCTGTCCTTGTTATATCCCCCAAATAAATCAGAGCTGCTTGTTTCAGCAAAGTTATACTGCCTGAGGTATTTGTTCATGTTAAAGTACTGTACTGTGATTGTTGCACTGTATCTCATTTCCACAGGAGGTCCCAGTGCCGGAACCAGACCTGGGGTAAGTGTATACTGTGAAGGTAATTCTGATATATTGTGTGGGCCACTAGTGGAAAAGGTGGGTAGTGTCCCAGAGGGCTGTGACCAAGTTAGTTTAACTATTGCAAACCCTGACCTCTGGGTGGAGGCACCGCCTATTGGATCCAGGCCCTCAGCCTGTTAGTGGCAAATCAGGCAGGGGTAGTAGCCCTGGGATAGCGCCATCTAGGGGTTACATCTTGAGGCTCACCGCTGGGATTGTGTGTCCTCTTGGCCATATTTACGAACCACTGTTAAGAAAAAATGGGTACCCCGACAGAAGTGGCTGTGCACCGCTGGTGGAGGGTGTACTGGGGAGGAGATCGACCCCAAAATGCTATGCTTATCCTGGACATCCCCTGGGTATCAATACGGACACTGTGCAGGGAGTACTTTCCAAGGTGGAAGGTTTACAAAACCCTGTGGTGGTGGGTCGGCATGCTAATCTGCTCACCCACACTTTCCTGGCCCTAGTAGAGTTTAAGGATCCCATAGATAGCTCCAAAGTGCCACAGACCATTACCCCAGAGGGAGCCCTCACTGCTTGGAGAGTGATAACTAAGGACAGTAAAGACCCGGGGGGGAATCAGCCCCCACCACTATCTGAAACTTTTGAGGAGAAATTTGCTGAATGGTTGCTGGGAGAGGGGAAAACTGTGGAGGACTTGAAGAAACTATTCTTGCCACCTGGGGGTGTTCCTCCCCCAACACCCTCTCCTGCTCCAGTGCCCGTAATGGTGGCTGAACCAATGCAGACTCCTATTTCTGCACCTGCCATTAGTCACGACTCTACCAAGGTTGAGGATCTTCTCTGGCACCTCCCACCCCCAAAGGAGGATGACTGGGAGACCTGATAGACTATGTTGCCCCTCAAGTGCTAGAATGGCAATGCTCTGGAAGGCTAAAAGCGAAAGAGGGTTAGTGAGAGCCTCGAGGTCCTGCCCTGGCTACCATCCGTGCTAAACGGGCCAGTAACCCTGAAGCGACTGCACAGGCCTATCTTGAGGCCTTGAGAATGTGTATGGGAGCCCAGATTCTGATGAGGACCTGTGGTGGAGAGTAAGAAATGCACAACAGTACCAAGGGGTTGTTGTCTGTGTATGTCTCTCGGCTGGAAAATTGTTGCAAGAATGCCTCAGAAAGGGTAGTTTGCCAGCGATTGAACTAGACCGAACCAGACTGGACAGAATCCTTAAGTCTGCCCCTCTCAGAACTGCTGTTGCTTCAGTTACGCCTGGCAAATCGACTGGAATCCCCACCCTCCTATGATGAGTTAATGAGAGAAATCGAGGAGTTGAGAAAAGGCGACCTCGGAGGTACCTGCACCAACAGCTGTGGCTACGACCCGAGTGACTGAGGATGACCCATCAAGTGAAGTTCAGGGCAGAGGTTGACAGTCAATGAGTGCTCTGACAAGGAAAAGATGCCACAATGGGGGAACTGTTGAGAGAGATCCGGGAATTCAAAACAGTCCTTTATGAAGGCCACGCCTGCAAGTACAGGCCCTGACCTATATCCGACTGCATCTGCTATGGGGTGGGGGTACCCACCCATGTATCTCCTGCTGATAACAGCTCCAAACTCAATTCCTTGACCATGGAAGTGCAGAAACTGACGAGATGTCTCAAATGCTTATCACGCCAGAGACAGAGAGATGGCACCCAGGTTTCCAGTTAGTAATACCCCGCCCTGGCTCCCAGTGTGGCCTCGGCCAGCTCAAACTCCAGAAAGTATGTTTTGCTATAATTGTGGAAAGATGGGCACATGAAAAGGGAATGCCAGTCCCCAAAAGACACTGACAAAGTTGCATATAGGCTACAAGGAGAGCTTGAGAAGAAATCAGTGAAAGAGGTGCACGACATGATCCCAGTGAGGGCACCAAAAATGCTAATTCACGTCCTTTTGTGGCAAGGTCAGTTGCCCAGGCCCCCACTACCGCCTCTCCAGACTGGTCCAGAATAGTGGGTCCCTCCATGGAGACCACTGTAAAGGTGAATGGAGTGTCTACAAGAGCTGTATTAGACAGTGGCTCCCAAGTGACAATTATGTTCCAGGATTGGTATCAGAAGCATTTGTCAGATGTACCCTTACAACCATTAGAAGGACTGCATGTATGGGGGTTAAGTGAGAAGGCCTACCCCTATTCCGGGTATATCCGAATTTGGCTGTCTTTCCCCACCTCCGTGGCTGGAGTGGCCGAACAAGTAGAGACCCTAGCCTTAGTGTGTCCCCCCCACTGGACTGTATGATGGTGTCCCTTTGTTGATTGGAACAAATGCTCATATGTTCGGAAGGCTGGCACAGTTGTGTTATGAAAAACAGGGGTCAAAGACTAGTAGAGCTTTAAGAGTTCCGGCTTTAATTAAGAAGGCCTATGAGGCACAGAGAGATGCTGAAAAACAGAACCAGAGGAACCGGTCGGAATTGTATGGAAGAAGGATCCTGAGTCTCTGATCCTGGCGCCAAATGCCCAGTGTACCTTACAGGAGAGGTCCGTATCAGAAAGGATGTTAAGAATAAAATATTAATGTTGGATGCACCAGGCGATGGAAAATTGCCAGAGGGACTGCTGGTCAAGCCTAGTATTTTGCCCGCTAGAGCCCATGCTTATGCCAGAAGGGTAATGGTCCAAGTTCATAATGTGTCTGAAAGAGACATTCGAGTAAACAGAGGTTGCATCCTGGCTAATGTGCATTGTGCAGACACTGCAGTGCTACCCAGCAGCAAGAGTTCAAGGAAGAATGACAGAGTAACGCCTGACTTGTTTGATTTCGGCGACCGCTGCCAGCTGAATGGAAAGTGAGGATCAGTGAGAAGCTTGCCCAGAGAGACCAGGTGTTTTCTTTAAAGGAATGGGATGTAGGATGCGTGCAAGGAGCTGAGCACAATATCCGCTGCATGACGAAAGACCATTTCGTGAGGTCTCGACGCCTGGCACCTGCTGACATAGATGATGTGAGACGGCATCTGCAAGAGATGTTAGCTGCTGGTGTAATACAAGAATCCAGAAGCCCTTATGCTTCCCCCATTGTGGTAGTGAGGAAAAGAATGGAACAGTAAGGATGTGTGGATTATCGCACCTTAAACCGGCGGACTATCCCTGATCAGTACACAATGCCCCGCATTCAGGATGCTTTGGACTGCCTAAACGGGAGCAAGTGGTTCTCTGTGCTGGATCTCCGCAGTGGGTACTACCAGATCCCGATGGCCCCAGAGGACCGTGAGAAGACAGCCTTTATCTGTCCGCTTGACTTCTATGAATTCATGAGGATGCCTCAAGGGATTTCAGGTGCCCCAGCCACTTTTCAACGATTGATGGAGCGTGCAGTGGGGGACATGAACTTACTAGAGTGCCTGGTATACCTAGATGATGTTATTGTGTTTGGCAGCTCACTGGAGGAACATGAGAGCAGATTATTTAAGGTATTGGACCGACTGGAGGACTTTGGCCTTAAACTGTCCATTGATAAGTGTCAATTCTTTCAAACATCAGTAAAGTATGTGGGACACATAGTATCCACCGAGGGAATAGAGACCGACCCAAGTAAAGTTGAGGCCTTGACCACCTGGCCACAGCCCAAAAATTCTAAAAGAACTGCAAAGATTCCTGGATTCTGTGGTTATTATCGGCGCTCATCAAGGACTATTCAAGAGTGATCCGCCTTTACTTAACCTTACTCAAGGGTATCCCCAACCCACAAAAATACCAAAGTCAGCGTCCCTCAAGACTGAAAGAGTGTATTTTCATCCGAGTGAAGTATTTGGGGCCGCTGGACTCTGATTGTGAGACTGCTTTCATGAGATCATATATCAACTTACCCATGCTCCAGTGCTGGCCTATGCCGATCCAAGAAAACCTTACGTCCTGCACACTGATGCTAGCTTGCAAGGGTTGTGGCTGTGTTGTACCAAGAGCACGAGAATGGCCTGAGACCAGTGGCCTTTGCCAGTAGAAGCCTGACCCCATCCGAAAAGAACTATCCTGTACATAAGTTAGAGTTCCTAGCTTTGAAGTGGGCTATTGTTGACCAATTCCATGAGTACTTGTATGGGGCTAAAATACTAGTAAAACTGACAATAATCCTTTGACCTATGTGCAGACCTCAGCTGTTGGATGCCACTGGCCATAGGTGGCTTTCTGCATTATCTACATATGACTATGCTCTCGAATACCGAGCAGGTCTGAACCACATAGATGCTGATGCTCTTCCCGAGGCCTGTTCCCCAGAATGATTGGGTCCGATTGGCAGAACCTGACATTCGGGCACTCTGCCGGAAGTTTGACAGGGAGGAACAATGTCCACGGACGAGTGGACTGCATGGTGGATTGCTTGGGACCCTCTGAGAATTGCATACCTGCTGCTTATTGCCACTTTTCTGCAATAGACATTGGTGCACTGCCTCAGCTGGACAATGACAGTATTCGGCGGCTCAATCCGCGATCCCATGATCAAAGCAGCTTTAGAAGCCCTCTATGCAGGAAAAGATGTGTCCAAATTACGCCCACTGATTTGAGAACTGCACTGTTATACAAAGAAGGTCCTAAGTTGAAACTGATCAATAAACTGTTATACAGAGAAACAGTAGACAGAGGGGACAAGTAGACAAACAACAACTAGTGCTGCCCACTGCCTTCGAGACTCAGTACTGAGGTCCTTGCACAACCACATGGGGCACCTTGGTATAGACAGAACACTTGACTTGGTGAGATCCAGATTCTATTGGCCTAAGATGGGGCTGATGTGGAGCAACACATTCGAACTTGTAGTCGCTGCTTACAGAGGAAAGCTTTGCTCCAGAGGGCTGCCCCCTTGTTAACATCACCACCAGTGCACCCATGGAGCTGGTCTGTATTGATTTTCTGAGTTTGGAGTCAGATCAAAGAAATATCAGTAATGTGCTGGTGGTCACTGACCATTTCACGAGATATGCCCAAGCTTTCCCAAAGACCAGAAAGCATCCACTGTGGCCAAAGTACTTGTAGAAAACTTTTTGTTCACTATGGGGCTCCACAAAGAATCCATTCTGATCAAGGGAGAGACTTTGAGAGTCGTCTGATCAAAGAGATGCTTTTCTGTGGGGAGTGCGAAGTCCAGAACCACTCCTTACCACCCCAGGGGACCCACAGCCTGAACGTTTCAACCGCACTTTGCTAGATATGCTAGGCACCCTGCACCCAAAGGACAAGCCTAGATGGAGCCAACAAATTAGCACCCTGGTACATGCTTATAACTGCACCAAAAGTGATGCCACTGGATTCTCCCCCACCGCCTGATGTTTGAAGAGAAGCTCACTACCAGTAGATGTGTGTTTTGGGGTCTCTCCTGATGGGGTTCAAGCTGACAACTATTTACAGTATGTGCAAAAGTTAAAGGCCCAGCTAACTCATGCGTACCAACTGGCTCAAACCATGGCTGCCAAAAGAAATCTGGCCAACAAAGAAAGGCATGATAAAAAGGTGAAAGCACAGGAACTCCAGGAGGAGATCGGTATTGCTAAGAAATCTGGGACTGCATGGCAAGCACAAGATTGCTGACCGATGGCACCATCTCCCTCACATTGTAGTGGGCAAACTAGATGATCTGCCAGTGTACAAAGTAAGGCCTGAGAATAATTCAAAAGATGTAAAACAATACATAGAAATCATTTACTGCCCATTGGACAAATCTTAATTGAGTCTGAGCCCTAGAAGATGCCCTCTGGACCAGTGACTAGAGCTGCTGCAAGAAAGATCAAGAAAGTCTGCACCTACAGAAGCAAAGTTAAAGTGTTCCCTCCACAAGTCCCAGTTGAGCATGACTGTCAGTCCATATCGGAAGAAAGTAGAGTGACTTTGAATACTATCCTTCTTACGAACTGAGTCAATTGTTTGGGCAATCCCTAGTCAATACTGGAGACAAAGCTGGGCCTTCTGGACTGTCTAAGCCCCAGCTTCATCCCTGGAGCCAATGCTCCCAGAAAGTGAAGTGCAAAGCATCAGATCAGATGAAATGGAATCATTGTGCATGGTTGAACTGTTTGAGCTTTCAGGAGGAAAATGATAGATTGGGGCAGACTGGTGATACACCGAACAAGAAGAGTATTTTGAGTGCCCTGACAGTCCACTGCCAGTGTCCGAAAGTCTCCATGCAGCCAAATGTTGTGGACTCAGAAACTGTAACTCCTGGAGCTGAAAGTGCCCCAAGTTCTAGCCTCTCTACCCCCATGGAGACTCCTGACAAGTGAGGACAATGCTGAAAATGAGGCTCAGAGTGCAGAGACTATAACAGTTCCCCTAGAAAGACTGGTCGAGCTGTAAAGCCTGTGGTGCACCTCAGTTATGATTCCCTTGGGAGGCCTGTGGATTGCCTCTCAATGTTGTCCATAAAGGAGTGTATGTGTCCCCAGCTCATTGCCCAAACTGAGCGTCAGTACTAACTCAAGTTACTTGTGTTGCCCTCAAGTATGGTGGCCTTGCCCCGTCCAGCCCCAAGGTAACTGATAGGGAAGGGCCTCTCTTCAGGTTTCATGTACAAGAGGTAATAACTTGAGTTATGGTACAATGTGTATGTAATACTGTCTAAAGAGTGATGACTGCAATGTTTCAGAAATGTGTTCTTGGTAAAATGATATATTGACTGATGATTACATGTGCAGCCTAATGCAAATGTATATGGTTGCAGTTGAAACTTATGGGTACTTGCTTGACGCGGACGTCAAGCTTTCCCAGGCTAGGAAGGGTGTAACCCCTGCAAATGGGGGTTCCCAAAAGACTTCAGGAGCTTGCTTGAATGCTCCAAGCCTGAATGGTGTTTCGTGCTTAAGCCATTTATCAGTGAGTGTTTTTAGAACCTCTGGTACTGTCTCTTTAAGAGCTGTCTGCTTGCAGACATAATTAGTTTATATGGGGGGGACTGTGTGTTTCTTTGATTGAGTACCACTCGAGCTGCTGCCAATTCACTTAATTTTTGCAGTCACTAGGAGTGCAAAGGGAACCTATCTGAAAGATGTAACTGTTTACCAGAAATTATTTAGAGTAATAATGAAATTACAGTTTGTCTAACCTGCTTTCTTTGCAGTCAGAACTGTGTCTGCTAGTTCCCCATTCTAGTTTTGAACTGCTGAACTGGACCAATCAGTGTGGGGTAAGCTAGCTCTAAAATGGTGCCTTGGACGAATCAGAACTTGGACTCATAATCTGAGCCAGCCACAAGAGGATTGTATGGGCAGTGACTCTGGGAGATGTAGTTTAGACTTCAGTGCCTTTTGGACCAACAGCAGCAGTCTATTGTGAGTGACAGCCAATCCAGTCAAGAACTGGGAGGAACTCAAAGGAAGTGCCCGGTTTTTGTCGGTTGGAGTTGAGTTGAGCTTTGGCAGTGAAGAAGGAAGGAGCCCTGTACTTTTCAGTGTGCAGTTTTAGTCAAAAACGTGTAAGGCCCAGAGTTCCGGTCTGCAGCTTGTTAGGACTGAATCCGTCCCTGTGAAAGAATCAAAGGATCTCTGAAGAGTAGAAACCAGGCTCACCCTGTAGAAGACTGGAGGAATTGCTGAAAATTACACTCGGTCTGTCAGGAACTGAATCTGCTGTGTGTTCTCCTGGGTATTGTGCAGTAATTGCGATCGGGATACAGATGCAGCCTGCCTGGTATAGTGCTTTCTTTATATGGATGTGTGAAGAGGTTTGTATACCTCAAGTGAGCCCTGCTGACATTGAAGGACCCTATCTTATTTGGAGGTCGTGAGTACTAATTCAGGGTCGCTCCCTGTTGAATTGCCACATTAAATCCAAATGGAATTACTGTACTGCTGACTGTTTAATTCTCCTTTTCTCTGTGTGAAAGGGCCTCTACCAGCTGCCACGGTCTTGACTAGCCACTAGGGCTTGGGTACCAGGGACAGTAACTGATAGGGATAGGCCTGTGCACAGAGCCATAGGTAGATTATTAGAGTGATAAGCTAATTAACCTGATTTCCCCTGTCCTTGTTATATCCTCTAAATAAATCAGAGCTGCTTGTTTCAGCAAAGTTATACTGCCTGAGGTATTTGTCTATGTTAAAGTACTGTACTGTGATTGTTGCACTGTATCTCATTTCACAGGAGGTCCCAGTGCCGGAACCAGACCTGGGGTAAGTGTATACTGTGAAGGTAATTCTGATATATTGTGTGGGCCACTAGTGGGAAGAAAGGGGGGTTGCAGTGTCCCAGAGGGCTGTGACCAAGTTAGTTTAACTATTGCAAACCCTGACCTCTGGGTGGAGGCACCCGCCATTGGATCCAGGCCCCTCAGCCTGTTAGTGGCAAATCAGGCAGGGGTAGTAGCCCCTGGGATAGCGCCATCTAGGGGTTACACAAGCAAAACTTGCTACGTGCGTCAGAGTGACAATGTCACTCTCCCTCAGCTACCTCAGTTATTGGCTCTAGCTTGCACTGCCACCTGTAGTGACCCAGGTGGCCATATTGCAGCAGAGACCAGGAGCCCTCTCTCCTTGAGAAGGTGAGCATCCACTGGGATTCTTTACCATCATCCCCTGGCTGGCCCTCCCACGACCCAGGCTTGTTCCCAAACTTGGATCACCAGCATTGCAAGCGGTAGTGTTACCGCTGTGCTGACGGGCCAGCATCCTGGCAAGAGTCTAATGAGAGGTTTCTTTGCAGGTCCTTTTAGATCTTTCTGCTGCATTGGACGCAGTTGAACATATGGAACTTTTGGAATGGTTGAGGCGGATTGTTGGGATAGCTGGTTCCGTGCTTGCTTGGTTACAGTCTTTCCTCCATTTTTTTTGTTTTCCCAATTGTTTAACCAGGTGAGACACACTAAGCTGAAAGCTTGTTTACAGGTGCAACCTGGGAGCACAGAGAAGTTAAGTGACTTGCTCAGGGTGACACAGTATGAAAGTGGGCGCTGTGGGATTCAAACCCAGGTCTCCAGATTTGCAGCTCAGAGCCTTAAACCACTGTGCTATATTGCCTACATGATCACCAGCAGTCAGTGTATGGAGACATTTTTGATCTTCGCCCTATAACATCGACTGTGGTGCCCCTCAAGGTTACCTTTTGTTTCCATTTATTGCTATGTCTGCATATGGGATACACAACAGGGACCTGTGGAATAAAAGATTTGTTTTCTCAAGTGTTGTTTGACCTTGGGTAACCTCATGAGTGGCATAAGTCATGAGTGATTCACCCAAGGTCAAACAGCTCGAATGAAAATACATTGTTTAATACACAAGGTCCCTGTTGCATATTTCATTTATTTAATAGGCAGGGACCTTGTGTTTCTAGTTTTCATTATTAGTTTGTTTTACTTTTGTTTGTTGTTGTTGCTGTTTGTAAAATGAGAAATGTGTAGTTGTTTTTTTTTTTTTTGTGTGTGAAGTTAGTCTGCTTCTGGCGAGCTCCGTTTCAGTGGCTCTTGCCATGGATGTGGTGTCATGATGTGCTGAAGCCCCGACATCACTGCTTATTGGTGCCACCAGTTCTTCAGCAGGTGGGGTGCTTTATATATGGTTGTTTGTGGTAATGTGGACACAACTCTTTATGGCTATAAAATACATTGGGTCCCCTACCTCGAAGTGATAGTGTCTCTAAGTTGCTTTGCAGAGTAAGTTATCTACGGCAGGCAGCTCCTCTTTTCCTACGAGATTTAAGCCCCGCCGGC
Organism: Neoceratodus forsteri; assembly: GCA_016271365.2. Classification (NCBI taxonomy): domain Eukaryota; kingdom Metazoa; phylum Chordata; order Ceratodontiformes; family Ceratodontidae; genus Neoceratodus; species Neoceratodus forsteri. The sequence goes on along the minus strand of CM057456.1, from coordinate 1,175,444,499 downwards.
GCTGTGCGCCAGCTCCCCACCGCCCCCACCACCATCCTTGGTCGACCCTCACATTTATAGGCTGCATCACGTGAGCACAAAATCCTATCAGCTCACTTTTCCATTTGCTGGTTATATCAACTGAACAGTAGGGGGCTCACGTTCAAAAACAGAGGAAAGTAATACTAAAAAAAAAAAAATATATAACCATGTTAAGCAGCCAAACGAAACTTAATCTAATAATAATTATGTTAACTTTGGTCTTCTACATATCCCCACCTATCCATCCAAGTAACAACCTCCCGACCATTGGCCATATGAACCTACATCCCTTCTCTAACATAACTTTGAACCTTAGCTACACCACGAATAGACTAAGGAAGGCAGCCCAAGCTCCACTACCCTACACAAACCAACTCCGTTTTTCCAACCCGCTCCCTTTACATGCTCAAAAAGCTCTACTGATCCATGCTCTCCCCTTGCCATGCATAGCTCAAAATAAAATTACAATTACAAGCAACAATAACAGACTCTCAAAATGGCTACAGCTAGCTATACTCCGGCATGCGCTCTTGATACTACTATTATTGGCTGGCGATATACACCCTAACCCAGGGCAGCCCCAAGCTACTACTGCAAAAAACCCAAGCAATGCAGGTCTGAAGCTGGCTTCCATGACCATTCGTAGCCTACCAAAAAAGTTATCTCTTCTCCAAGGGTGGGTAGCACAACACTCTCCTGACATCCTTGCCCTATCTGAAACATGGTTAACTACTCAGATCCCGGACTCCGCAGTTGCATTAAATGACTACACTATATTTAGAAACGATAGGGATGTAAAGAGGGGAGGTGGATGCGCTATCTACACCAGAGCAAAATTTAAGCCTCTACTAATCCCTCTGCCAAACCCAAAATTCAGTGTCCAAGCAGTCACCATCAAGATTACAATTGGCTCCTGCGGGAAACCACTGTATATAATGTCTGTTTATATACCCAACAACCAGAGAGAAGCATTTGATTCCATACTGGCTAATATAGCTATGCTCCCCACAAATAGCGATCTCGTACTAATGGGTGACTTTAATGTAAATTGGTTATCAAAAGGAGCAGATCCCTTTAAAGACGCAGCAACGGCACACACTCTGACTCAAGTTGTACTAACCTCCACACGTCGGGACCCAAGAACAGGCGCACATACACTCCTTGATCTCATCCTGACGAACTCCCCCAAACACCTATCTGACATCAAAGTCCTCCCAGATGTCCTTAGTGACCACTCTCCTCTCTCCTGCACCTGGTCCAACAGGAGCCCTCACATACGCCCTAAATTATCTTACCAAAGACACCTCAAACAGGGTGCAATATCCAAGATTATCCACAGCCTATCCTCCAGCGACTGGTCCCAGGTCCACACTGCCACGTCCATCGATGGAGCCCTCACCTCCTTCATAAATATATTCTATACAGCCTATGACAAACATGCCCCCATGCCAAAAAGTTTGTAAAAACAAGGGATACGCCGTGGATAACACAACCCCTACTAGACCAGATGTTACATAGAGATAATCTCTGGTACAAAGCCCTTGATTCCAAAGTCCCTCATGACAGGCAGCTCTACAGGGAGGCCAGAAATAAGTGTACCAACGCCATTCGACAAGCTAAGGCAAACCACTACAAACAAGCCCTAAAGGAATCCTGGGGCGCAGGGAGCAAGTTTTGGAGAAACATCAAAGAACTATGTGGGAAATCTGTTAGCCAACCACCCACCCAAATAACTCATAATGGCACCCCCTCACAAGACCCCATCATTATAGCCAATACGCTGAATAATTCCTTCTCAGACCTCAGCCACGTACTCCCTCCAAACTTCTTTAGCCCTCCCACCTCGCCACCACACAACCCGGCCCACAAGACCAGCAGCCCACCTTTCTGGTTTAAATCTATCTCCTGCAATAAAACCAAATGCTACATCACACAAGCCTTAAAAGACAAAAGATACAGCAGTGATAGCTTAGATCTTAAGATCCTGCGGCTAACACTAGATGTTGCTATCCCTCACCGAACTAAAATATTTAACCTATCACTTCGCTTAGGGCAATTCCCAACTCTCTGGAAAAGGGGTATCATCACTCCTTTACTAAAAAAGGGAGACCCAACTGACCCTGGTAACTATAGACCTATCACAATTCTTCCCACTCTCTCAAAAGCCCTCGAAAGAATAGTGGCAGACCAACTCACCGAGTACCTGACAAATCACTCGCTACTCTGCCAAGAACAACATGGCTTCAGAACAGGTCATAGCACCACCACGGCTCTCCTCACGCTTATGTCTTATTTACAGGAAGCTCTCGACGCAGGTGACCTTGCAGGAGCAATTTTCATAGATCTAACTAAAGCCTTCGATACTGTTAACCACGATTTACTTTTACAACTCCCATCACCCAACATAGGTCCAGACACCATACGCTGGTTCAAGAATTACCTCACAAACCAGACACAAGAAGTAAAAATAAATACCACTCTATCCTCTAAACTTGCAGTTAAGTCGGGCGTACCACAAGGATCAATTCTAGGCCCGCTCCTATTCACCCTATTCCTGAATGCCATCCCTAGTACCTGCAACTGTAAGCTCCTGCTGTATGCAGATGATGCAGTAATCTTTTGAAAGGACTCCACCCTGAATGCTCTTCAGCATAAGCTACAAACTAATTTCCTAGAAATAGAACACTGGTTATCAAATCAACGACTAGTACTAAACCTCAGCAAAACAAAATCCATGATCTTTGCGCACAGACAAAGCCATCACTATAGCTCTAAACTAAACATAACCAACCATCAGGGTACCTTAATTGACCAAATATCACATTTCAAATACCTGGGTATCACGCTAAACATATCACTGACCTATCACATGCACATAGACCAACTGTCAGCCTCAGTAAACGCCAGACTAGGGACCCTTTTCAGGCATAGACAATGCCTCCCGCCCCGCGCCCTTTGGCTGGCAGTAAATAGCTCGGTCCCATCTCTGGTAGACTATGGAATAACAATATATGGATCAGCTGACCCCACAGCACTAAAATGAATCAACATGGCCCTAAACAAAGTCAGCCGTCTGGTAACGGATAGTGACAAGCTAACCCATACCTGCAAGCTCTACAAAAAAGCTAACTGACTGACTTTCGCAGGCAGGCTAAATTACCACACCTGCCTCCAGGCCAAGAAAATCCAATTGGGCTTGGCTCCCACTGGACTCCACCCACTAATAAAGCTTAACACTCACAGGATTACTCCAAGACATACAGCTAAAACACGATACGAACTCCCCCAAAGAAGGACCTCGCAAGGCCAAAGGTCTTTTTCTTATCGAGCTCCCATCTGGCTCAACGAACTCCCCCCATCCATAGCACAAGCCTCAAGCATTAGTCAATTCAAAACCAGCATCAAGATGTACCTACTAGACTCAGAAACATGTTGTTGCACCTAAACACATTCCACCACAAAGATGCAGGTTTGCTATCCAACCTGAGACAAGGTCATTGACTGCAAAATGTACATAGCTTCTGGAAAGTACTCAAGTTCTTTGTTTATCCAACCTGTGACTAGGTCTTTGACTGCAAAATGTACAATGCTTCTGCAAAGTAATCTTGTTCTTTGTTTATCCAAGCTGAAGACGAGGTCTTCGACTACAAAATGTACAATGCTTCTGCAAAGTAATCTAGTTCTTAAATGGTGCAATATCAATCTAACTTGGGCTGCAATAGCAATCCCAAATTGTAACTACCCAAGCTTTGGATTTATGTCTTCTGTCTTCCTGTAATCACCTTTGTACCTTAATACTATTGTTGTCATTGTCTGTTTGCCCTGACGTGGAGCCTTTGCAAAGGAGTCACTGACTCAAAGGTTGTAATTCCGAAACTTTAAATAAATAAATAAATAATCAATCTTCTTCCCTACTGTGCCGACCACACTTTTATTATGTCTATAACCATCCCGTATTCTCTCTACTCCATTTTCTATCTTTCCTCTCTCTTCTCTATGTTTTCTCTCTGTTCTAATTGTGATTTTTGCTTTAAAACCATCAGGGGAAATATAGGCACTTTCTTTACCCTTACTCACTCTAACTGTGTGCGAATATGCCTCAATATTCTACAGTTTTTCAGGTATGTAAATTTTGTTTTGCAATATTTCTTTCAAATGCATGGTGTTATGCTATTCATAGTACAGCACCTCAGTATTTTTAACAGTTGGTGTCTTATTTTTACTTTCTGTTTAGTGCTATTTTAGATATTTAGGAAATGCTCATGTTGAATATTCATTATCTGATGTTTCTTTATGGTCTCTAAGAGATATATGTAACTAATGTTCTTTTTGTTATAACATTATTTTAATAAAATTTAATTGACAAAAAAAAATCACTGCTTATTGAGTTGGTCAAGTGAAGTTTATGAACATTTCAAAGAAAAATGGCGACGGACTTTAGCGAGGTGCATGCGGGTCTGTATTATTTCAGGCGTCAGGTGCGAGTGGCGAGTTTTGGTTTATTGGTGAATATGGGTTATTTTTAAACATTTTATTTTATAGTGTTTCAGAAGTAATGGTGGTGCCGGGGAAGTAGCTGAAGTGGGGGTGGGGGGGCACAGGTAAAATATTCACCGTGTAGCAGACACGAACAGCAAGAACAAGTGAGTGTTGTAGACTGTCTTACAAAAAAAAGTGGTGGCTGTTTTTGCTTCTAGATAAGATTCTTTTTTAAAAGTGTTTTTTTTTTTTTTTTTTGCAAAGTTGAAAGTTCAGGGTATATAGAGAGCAGCAAACTGAAAGTTGGTGCTGTGGGGAGGGGGTGAGAAGAGAAGTTATAGGAAGAGTTAAAAAAAAAAAAACCTTTCATTTAGCAGGAGAATTCACTGCAGAATTACTTTGGAGTGTGACAGCAAGAGAGAGAGAGAGAGATTTATGTGTGAGGCTAGAGAGTGGAAGCAAGCAGAACAGGAAAAGCTAGCTTGGCAATTAGGAGTGCTTGAACTACAGAAGGCAGTAGTAGTGCCTGCAGCCTGGCAGGCGTGTGTGGGGGTTGGGTCATATGGTGACATGTCTGCTATGTGCATAAGTGCATGGTGACGTGTCTACTGGGTTCCATGTCATAATAGCGATCGCAAAACAGCGATCGCTATTATGGCGAGTGTATATCACCGAAAACCAATTGAGGATATACACATGCTGACGAACAGACATCTGGCAAGGAATCCAAGTGTTTATGCCCCTCCGTACCCCCCTGCCAAAGGATTATCAGCTCCAGGGGGGTGCATGTTGGGGAAGGGGCGACACTCTGGATTCCTGCAAAAAAAAAAAAGGCAGCCAGAGGGTGCTAATCAAACTGCAGCTGGAGGGGGCCAGTATGATCCTGGTCGCACCCTTCTGGCCACAGCAGATATGGTTTCCATTCCTGCAACAACTAGCTGGTGAACCCCCAGTCCCTTTGCCTCTCTGCAGGGATCTGCTGACACAGGCTCAGGAGTCCCTGGTCCATCCCAATCTCAAGTCCCTTCATCTGCATGCCTGGCTCCTAAGGACATAGCCATCACCCAGTTTGGGGTATCTCAGAGAGTGGCAGGTGTCCTTGTGGCAGCTCGGAAGCCTTCCAATAGAGTCACCTATGCCATGAAGTGGAAGAGGTTTGCCATCTGGGCTGCCAAACATCATCTGAACCCTTTCACTTGTCCGGTGAACCAGAATCTGGACTACCTGATATCTCTGTCAGACTCAGGCCTCTGGTACTTCTCCCTCAAGGTGCACCTTTCAACTAAAGCCCGTGGGTGGTTGTACCTTGGCACAGTTAGATGTGTCCTGTACTTTTCTCAGGGGCATCCTGCATCTGAAACCTCCAATCTGTTCCCCTGTCCCAGCTTAAGATTTAAATTTTTTTTGAAGAAGTTGACCCTGTCTCCGTTTGAGCCAGCCATGACTTACGAGCTACGCTTTCTGTCTTGGAAAGCATTATGTTTGATTGCTGTTACTTCTGCTTGAAGGATTTCTGAGCTTCAGGTTCTCTGGTATGAGGAGCCTTATTTGATTTTTCACAAAGACAAGGTGTGTCTATGCACAAATCCTAAATTTCTCCCCAAGCTGATGTCTGAGTTTACCCTGAGCCAATCTATACACCTACCACTTTATTTTCCTGAGCATGCCAGTCCAGGGGAAGCACTGCTCCATATGTTAGACGTGCTCATAATTTTGAAATACCTGCTCCGAACTAAGGACTGCTGAAAGTCAAAGGAGCTTTTTGTTTCTTTCACCCCAGGAAGAGAGGGCATTCAGGTTTCTAAACAATGTTTATCCAAATGGTTGGCACATTGTATTGTGTTCTGCTACAACAAGCATGGCAGCGAATTGCCAGGGTCCGTGAAAGCCAACTCCATGAAGGACATGGCTACCTCAGTGGCCTGTTTCAAGGGGGTCTCAGCCGTTGACATTTTTGCTGCTGCAACCTGGAGTACCATCCATATTTTTACCAGCACTACAGTCTGGACATTGCCTCTAGAGCCTGAGCAGGCTTTGGCGTGGCTGTCTTACAGGGCCTCCTGTCTTAGACTTTGTTTGGCCTTCTTCCCAGACTGTTTTGCTGCACCTGTAACTACTTTGGACTTATTCCTATGGCGTGATCTAATGACTGAGGTACCCCAAAAGAAGATAGAACAGTTATGTAAGAACTTACTGTAACAGTAGATCTTCAAGGGGATCCCAGTCATCATTTCGGCCTTCCCTCCCACCATCCCCCTGTTATGGGATTCTCTTCTCAGAACTAGCTTACTGGTATATCCAGCCTTTTATTTTGGCCTGGGCACCTCTCTCTCCCCCCTCTGTCCACCATGGCATGGGTTTGCTTCCTTAGTCTCGGGGGAAAGAACTGAGGAGGGAGCGGGGCCGCTCACACCTTTATAGGGTTGGTGACGTCAGTAGGTGATGCTGGCGTGGGCAGCCCCAGTAGTACTGCTGGAAAATCTTCCATGCAGATCCTACTTCACCGAGGGTGAAGTTCCTACGATATGACCTGAAGACCGAGATCCCTTTGAAGATCCACTGTTGTGGTAAGTTCTTACGTAACTGTTCTCTTTTATCATCCCAATGTATTTGAACTTCCATGGTGTGTGTGTGTGTGTGTGTGTGTGTGTGTGTGTGTATATATATATATATATATATATATATATATATATATGTATTCTTTGCAGAAAATTGGGTTAATGCACCAATTAGGGTTCAACTTAAGCTACAAAAGTAGGGAAATGTGGGGTTAGGATTTCCAGTCCTGACTCTCCACCCCCCAAGCAACAAAAGGAAAAAAAAAATAGGGTTTGGGGTCTCCGGAGTCTTGGTGAATCAGTGGTGGGGTCTTCCTTGGGATTGTCGACCCTGATGCTCACTACCTCCTCCCCAGCCCACAGTCTCCTATCTGAAGCACAAAGTGCAGCTCCAAGCCATTGCCTTATAGTGCTACTGTCTTTAAAGGTAGAGAAGTATGTCTCGCCACAAGTTGCCAACAGACTGTTGGAGCTTTCTTTATGCAGGGCCCAATCATGTCTAACCTTGTTTGCTCAGGGAAGGGGGTGGGCATTAGGGTTGACAACCATAAGGAAGACCCCAGCACTAATTTGCCAAGACTCCAGAGACTCAAAACCCACATGTTTTTTTTTTTTCCTTTTGTTGCCTGGGAGGTGGGAGTGGAGGAGAGCTAGGGTTGCTCTAATGCCACATTTCCCTACTTTTGTGGCATTATTTCAAACCCTAACTGGTGCATTAAGGGCAGATTTTTGCAAAGAATTTCCTTTCTTTTTGAGATAGTGGAATTGTATCTCATTCATGCAGATGTGCAGGGCTCTTTGGGCCCTGCGCCATGGGAAAAATCCATCCTCCTACGGAAGTGTAGCAACAGATGTCAAGAATTCATGGGGCTGTCTGGTGAACTGCTGAACTGCAGGACCCTCTGGGCCCTTCACTTCCATGTGGCTACAGATACAGATCTCTCATCTGAAGCACAGGGCCCTCTAGTACCCACAGGTGCAGAGGTGCAGGCTGTATGCCAAGAGCAGAGTTATCTTCACTAAATGTTACTTGGGCCTGTGCAGGCAATCATGCACCTACCCTTCCCAGGTTGGGGGTGGTGCTGCATGACAGTGCTGTCCCCCCAGCCTTGGCCCATCCAACTAGTTCACTGAGCTTGCTCCTGAACTCGGCTTATGGGCATGGGCTCAAAAAGCACTACCCACTGGGTAATAGCTGGTACTACACACAACGTTCCTTACTAATTATTATTTTTGTTTGAAATTTTGACCTGAAATTTTCAAGATAGTAATTTTATGATTCCCCCTTATAAAACTTGACATGTGGCATTTATAGAATACTGACTGCAGCTGGCCCACCAGGGCAGCAGTACAGCTACCACTTGCGTTGTTGACAACCCAGGATGGGCAATGAACTTGGGGTGTCAGAGAGCAGGCTGTGAAAAGGAGGATTAAGCATCCAGTACTGCTTGCTTCCTCGGGAAGGGGGAGTGACCAGTGTTCAACTGACCCCTGGAGGAAGTCGGGGGTCCGACAGCTGAAGCTCACACTATCGAGGAGGCATGGTACATCCTGGCATGCCATGCCTTGTAGGGATCAAAAAAGGAAAGATGCTAGGCCATGCAGGTTGCCGTCCACCATGCACCGCAGGCCCCACACTGTTGACCTGAGGTGCTCCCTGGACACCATGCTTGAGGTCAGATGTGGGGACTGGTCCCCTCCCGAAGCTCCGCCTGGGGGGTAAGCTAGGGAAGAACACCGGGAGCAGTAACTCCCAGGGAAATGAGTGATGGGGTTAGGCGCGAGGTGGAGCCGATGGGGGCCGGTCTGGGTGTGAGAAAAAAAAAAAACAATGATAGCTGAAACACCATTTCATACCGTAAGTGCAAAAACATGTCTCGCCCAGGATTTAAAAAATAACACTTGCCATTGTTTATGAGGTGGTATGAATAAGTGGCTATGTTGAAAGTTTGGAGTAAAAATATTGAAACTTAACGAAAGTTGGTGGGTGCTGTGGAGCAGCCATCATAGCAAACTAGCTTTCTGGAGCTCTGCACCGAGCTGATTATAAAATCTAAAATTTGACATTATAATTTATTCCTTTAAGCGCGTTTTACCCTGAGCCAAACTCTTTAAGTTGGTGACTTCAGCATGGGGCCGAAGAAAATGCCCACAACAAGCGGCACAGTTTGGTCACTTTTTTGCCACTCTGGGGATGAGTGTGTCAGTGAAGCCTAGCAGGCTGACTCTGTCTAGCAGCCTGGACCTCATGCACACACAGTAACTCAGCTCCTTAATAAGCTGCAGGTGACCAGTGATGAGAGGAACGGGAGGCTGGCCTCAATGGAAACAAACTGATGTAACTCAATAATAAAATTACTGAAAACAAAAACACTACAGCTGAGCTCACTACAACCATGGATAGACACTCAGAGGTGAGTGCAGGCCTAATCCAGGATGTCGCTTTTTCTATGGGCCAAGGTGGAACTTTGAATAATGGGCTTTGCCAACGAAATGTGCATGTTGTGGGTTTCTCCCCTTGGCTGGCAGGCCAGTCGGACCTGATGGTGGCATTGGACCAACTGATGTTTGATGACCTAGCATTATTGTCCAGAGACTCTGGAATCTCCATGGTCTAAGCCTTTGTCATCCTGGCTCGCTCCAGACCACACGGAGGTTCTGGGGATCGCCCTCTCAGTCATTGGCATGCTTTCCACCCCAGAGGTACAGATTCCATTGTTGCAGGCAGCACGTCATGAAGAAGAGGTTCTTTGGGAGGGCAGCTGGCTGGGATTCTTCCCAGACTTGTCTTTTCAGACCCAAGACCGAATGAAACAGTTGCAGGGGATTAAAAAAAAACTTGTGGAGAAAAGGGTGATGGTGCAACTTCTTTTCCCAGCTCAGCTTCACATCACTTACAAACACAAGTCTCATATATTTTTATTTTATTTTATTTAAACAACTGGTAACTGGCAAAGGCATACTGAGCTGAAGCTCATTTCCAGGTGAGACCCAGGGTCAGGGGGTTATAATTTTTTGAGCGCGTGAGAAAGAATTCATAAATACGATGGTTACATATATACAGTTGGTTACATTTAAGAGAGGATACTTACAGATAGATGCTTCAGATAGATAGATAAATAGATGCTTTATTTATAAAGTGCCCCATTCCGGGGACTCTCGGCACTGTACAATATTAAAGCAATAAGAAATAACACATAGCATACAGTAATAATATTATAAGAACATAAGAACATGTCGGCAGAAGGGGACTGTATGATCCATCTAGTCTGCCCAGATTGCCTACCCACCCATTCTGTTCTTCATCCAAGATTACCACAGTACTTGTCCCATGCTAGCTTAAAAGCAGTGACTGTTTTGGCCTCCACAACCTCTGGTGGTAAGCTATTCCAGGGGTCCACCCCCTCTCTCTGTGAAGTAGAACTTACGAATGTTGGTTTTAAACTTACCCTGTTAGTCTTAAACTGTGCCCCCTTGTTCACGTGGTCTCGTTTTTGTGAATGAGGTTTTCTGCTTGTACCTTGTTTATGCCCTTTGTGTATCATATAAAGTCTGCAAGAGACCAGCTACATTAACACATCCATCTATAATAAAAACAGGCTAATATATCGATTACAGTTCAACCGCCTGCTGAAATAAAAATGTTTTTAGACCTGTTTTAAAGATTTCTATCGAGGGTGCCTTCCTGAGATATTTAGGTGACAAGTTCCACTGGGTAGGTGCGGCAACCGAGAATGCACGGTCCCCAGGATGCCGCAGCCTAGCCCTGGGAACTCTAAGAAGGCCACCCTCGTCAGAACAGAGAGCCTGGGGCGAGTGATGGAGCTCAAGGAAATCTTGCAGGTAAGCTGTTCGCCCTTCGTGCAAGGCCTTGGAGGTAAGGAGCCCTACCTTGAGGACAGTCCTCCCCCTGACTGGCAGCCAGAGCAGCTTTCGGAGGACAGGAGTAATATGGTCATTTCTTTTTACTCCCAATAACAATCTTACCTCCACATTCTGCACCAACTGCAACTGGAGGAGGTTGCCTCCAGATAGCCGTAGGTATTGGGCATTGCGGTATTCCAACCTGGATGCAATGAAGGTGTGTACCAGTGTAGGCAGGTCCTTGGATGGAATTAGGGCCCAGATCTGGGCAATGTTCCTTAGATGGTAGTACTTGGTTTTGACAACGGCCGACACCTGAGCATCAAATGTCAGGATGTCATCCAGGATCACACCCAGATTCTTCACCTGTGTGGATGGAGTAAGGGGGATCCCCCCCCCCCAGCACTAGTCCAGGGGGGGTCTCCCTGACCATCCCCACCACAGCGATGACCTGGATCCACCACTAGCATATCAGTCTTGTCTGGGTTAAGTCTAAGCCAGATTTGAGTCATCCATAGCTGGATTTCCTCTGGGCAGCTGTTAAATACAGAAGATGTCATCTGGTTACTCAGTGCACAGGACAGGTAAAGCTGGGTATCATCTGCATAGCAGTGAAAGCCCAGCCTAAACCACCTGATGATGTCTCCTAATGGCAGCATGTACACCGCGAACAACAAGGGCGACAAGACCGAACCCTGCGGCACACCACAAGACAGAGGCTTTGGGCTAGATGTGGCAAGCCCCATCGTCACCCTCTTCACCTTGCCTGACAGGTGTGACCTGAACCAGTTGATGATGTTTCCTGACAGGCCATACCAGTACCGCAGGCGGTCAAGTAGCACCTCATGGTCCATGGTGTCAGACGCCACTGACAGGTCCAGGAGGACTAAGATGGTACGTTCCCTCCTGTCTCCTGCCATCAGGAGATCATTAGGCACCTTCACCAGGGCGGTCTCTGTACTATGCCAAGCTCAAAACCAGGACTGGAATATCTCATAAGCGGAGGAGGAGGCAAGATGCTCTTCGAGCTGGATGGCCACCACTTTTCCTATAACTTTCTTATAATAGTGCAAGTAGTATTGGCTAGACAGGTATGCTTTTGTACAAAAATTGGTGCCGTACAATACTTAACATAAAGAACTTGATAGGAAATCCCTAGATAAATGAAAAAAAAAAGGTAACAGTTTCTGAGAGAGTATGAGTATTTAGAGACCCTGAGGCAGTATTTAGTTTTCTTGGAAAACTGAACTCTCAGGAAACTACAGAGGCTTTTGCACCTAACTTGGATGGGGACCATGAATGTCTGAACTATGTGATTATTTTATGATTTTGGCTCAAAGTACATAGTACTGGGTCGTGGGGCCATAAGCTCTTTGTTTGGCCCAGTTGGCTCTTCAGGTTACATAATTCATGCAGGCTATTTAATCTAATTCTGCTGCTGTTCTTTTTATCATATGTTAGTTACTACTTTAACCCTGCATGTCATGTTCTCTTCTGTTGTAGAAAGACAGGATCAGTGCTGTAGTGCACTGCTCAGTTTGTACACTGTATAATCTGCTGGGTAATATCCTGACCCCTGCAGGGCCCCCGGTAGGGTGCCTGGATGTGCATGGTGACCAATCAGCTTAACTGTGCCCAATGTATCTTTCAAATGTTCGGTGTTTTTTCTTACAAGTGAACAGCCTCGCCACCTATATGTTCAGTCCTGGGAGTGGGGGAGATATCCGGCAAAGAGATGGTGTTTGTGATTTCCTGTGGTGACATCAATATGTCCTACAGCTATACTTCCCCAGGCCTTTTACTCCAGGATAATTGCGGGGGCAGAGAAACTTTATCTGAGAACTGTATTTTCTAAATGACTTTTGATCAATTTCTATTGACCAGATACTGACTGAAGTCTATCATTCCATATGTATCATGTATGTATACATGTTGTGCATTTGCTTGTACGATTATCTATGAATAAAAATTACCCCCCAAAACAATTAATGAAGTTATGAGTGAACATTGAAATATTTCAGTGTTCACTCATGACTTAATTGTTTTGCCATGTTTTTCCACCAAACTTTTAACATGGCCTTTTTGGTACCCCACGTCATGAACAAGGTAGGTGAAGATGTTCAATTCCCACCTGAAACGTGATTTTGTGGAACAACCGCAAAATCACATTTTGGGTCAGCTTTGAAAAATTTCTCCTGCCTTGTTCGTGAGGTGGGGTACCAAAAAGGCCATGTTGAAAGCTTAGTGGAAAATGTTAGAAATTAGCAAATTTAACATTCACTCATAACTTGGTCATTTTAATGTTTTTGTACTCCACATTTTCAATGTAGCCTTCTTATGACTTCACCTCATGAACCCAAAGGTGAAAATGTTCAAATCCTTCCCAATAGGGGATTTCACATGATGAGCATGAAATAACCTTTCAGGCCAGATTTGAAAAAAATTCCAGCTCCCTTGTTCATGAGGTGGGGTTGTATAAAATACTGAAAAATGACAAAGTTATGAGTAGAAGTACAAACACCATTGAAATACATTAAACCAGACTTACCTTATTTTCTCATATCAGTCACTGGTTCCAGAAGCAAGATCTGTTTCAGAAAAAAAATTCTGTTTCATTCAGGCTGCAGCTGAGAGCAAAAGGTATATTAAATATAGAAAAATAACATATCACGGTTCAGAAACTGCACAAGCTGCTATTCACGAAACTTTCCATATTAAAGTTTCTGCCTCCTAGACAACGATGCAAATTTGGGGCAGTTTCATTAAATGCCACCAAGGTTTTAATATAAAGGGTTAAGGGTTTAACATAGAAACTCTCAGTCAACACTAACTATACTAGCACTACCACATCAGTTTATGTATATACATATATATATATTTATGTATATATTATGGAGTTTACTCACCTGATGGTACCCCCCAGGCCCTGTCACCTTCCTTCTCATGGACTTATGGGTTATTCATCACTTGGCCAGGACCTGTATGGGTTGGTGGCCATGTCAATCATATGAGAGCCTGCTAGCAACTCATCTTTACAGCAAACTGGGTATTTTCCTCCCAGCTCCAGTTTTCTCCTCAGGGTGCAGGTGTACAGAGATGCAAGCACATATACATGCTGGCTTCTGTGGCTCCCCACCCTTTCTGGTGCTTGCTGGTTGCTCTCCCACATGGTCTCCACCAGGTGGCAGTTGGTCAGTGGGAGTGGCCCCCCCCAAAGAAAGGAAAGGAAAGCAGCCCTTGGGACATGTAGTCTGTGCTCCCCCAAGCCAGCCCATTGATGCTGAGGGCTGAGGCGCTGGATGCCACACCTCACTCCATGCTGGCAACCTGGGTTTGGATACAGACTTGGTTCGTTGAGGGGGGGGTCAGCCGGGGGGGGGAGAGGATTGAGTGTCTGGAGGACTGCTCTCCACTCCTGGGGAGGGAGGGGTTCAGTGCCTGGCATACGCCTGGCCCCTAGCATTGGCTGGGGGTGAGGCACACTGGTGCTGTTAGCATTGTTGAGGGAGTGGCAGGTGCCAACGTCTCACACACGGAAGCATGCACAGAGATTTCCGGGCAGCATTGCATGCCACCCCTCAAGGTGAAAACTTAAAAAACAGCTCTCTGAGCTGTCCTGACCACTTGATCATCCTGCACCCATCTAGCATCCAGGCCCGCTGCACTTGCGTGAAGATAAGTCCTGGTGGAAAGTGATAGAATGGGGCTGCGGTGGTTGGTATCCAGTAGGTGACTTGGTCACCTTAGAAACAGAACTAACTGCAAAAAGCAGTCCTTCCTTCCCCGGCTGGCCTTCAGTGACCTGTGTATATTCCCGAACGTGGGTGACCAGCCCCGTAAGTGCTAGTGCTGCCTCTGTACTGACAGATGGCTGCCTCCAGTATTGTTTGCAATGTTTTTGCTTCTGCTAAGAGAAATAATTCAGAAGTATGTCTATTTTGGTGATACCTAACTAGGGTATGTCTCTTGTTCAGACCTGGACAGGGCTCTCCAATAGCTGTGTTTGAGAGTGCTGTATCCAAACTCCGTCTGTAGAGGGATCACCACTGAATCTCAGCAAAACCAAATTGTTGTTGGTAGGGTCTAATTGTCTGAGATAATCTCTTATGGACAGTCTGGGCCTCTCCATCTTTGGAGGAGAGAGAGACTATACATATAGCTGGGTTGTGACCCTGCCTTGACTCAGACAATCTACTTACATGACTACATGCTTTTTCTCATTTCTCTCTCCCCTTTGCTGCAGTGTCCTCTACTGGGACCTTCCTGCAGAGTAGATCCACTGTCTACAGCTAGTGCAGAATGCAGCAGTTAGACTCGCTACTTCCACTAGGAGGTGTGAGCATATTACTCCTGTGCTGTGTTTATGCACTAGAGTGCCATTTCTAAATGATAAAAAGAAAAGAGGTGCTGTCCCTCCTAAAGTGATTATTTATTTATTTATTTTTTATTTGAATTTTGGTAACCAGGTGAACCCGCTGAGACAATACAGTCCCTTTTTCAGGGATGACCTGGGAAGTGCAATACATTGACAAAGTAAATACATAAGTGCAGTACATTGACAAAGTAAATACACAGTGCAGTACATTGACAAAGTAAATACATAGCGCAGTACATTGACAAAGACACAGCTGAAATAGAGGTTGCATATACATTCGGTTACATCATTCACAAATTAAACATAACAGCATTTACCAAGTCATTTACATACATTGCATCATTCACAGATTAACATTACATCATTTACAAATACTCATACAGATTATCTGTTATACTTGCAGAGCACATAGACATAAACATATACAGAAGATTCAGGAGCATAGATATCTAACCATAAAGATAGGGAGGTAGGGGAAAGAGCGGAAGCATGAGCAGTGCAAGGAGGCAGAGAGATGGAGTAATAGGGAGGATTGAAACATAGCGAGAGAGGAGCTGGACAGTGTAGAATGTGATAGGGAATTCCAGGTGGACACTGCCAAGAATGCAAATGATTGCCGGGCCACTGTTAGCCGTAGTTTAGATACTATAAGGAGGGGAAGGGAAGCTGACCTAAGAGCACACAGAGGTTGACGCAGCTGGGTGAGTTCACCTAGGCAAGGAGGTGTGAAAATGCGCACCAATTTGTACACTAGGTTCCTGGTGGTATACTGTAGTCTAGATTTGGAGCCAGTCCTGAGTGGAGAGAACATCACAGTGGTGGCTGCGAGTATTGACACCAAGGGCAAACCTTCCACCCTGTGATAAGATTGTTTGAGGTGAGAGAGCCTCAGAGGTCAGCTTTAAGAAAACCTTTTATCACAGATAAACTTGCAACTTTTTCTTGGAAATGACTTATCCGTTTTAAATTGGGTCTGTCAGCAGTGGCGTCAGAAGATTCCAACTTGTTTTATGTGGTGTGTGTGTGTGAGAGGTACAGGACAAAGTTGCAGTAGGGTCAATTACTCAAAACATGTAGTCTTGGTGCTTGTGTCCCCAGGAAGGGCAGGGACAATTTACACTGTTCAGTTCCTTGATCGTGGTGCCAGTAAGGAATTGGGGGGACAGCATGGACAAACTATGGCTGCTTAGCAGGACTCGTACAAAAAAAGTTACACTGTAAAAATTTTGTATGTGCTAATGGTTATTTCACATTTATTGGTGGGGAGGTAGAGCCCCACAACATATTTTGCAGGGGGGCCTGTATAGTTGTTGGCATGGCCCTGGTTAGTGTCTCCCCTGTTGTGATGTTGCTTAATAAATAATTAATTGAAGGTAGAGTTCTGGAAAGCCAGAAAGTGGCCCTTGTGGTTCCAGTGCACAAGGGGAGTCCCAGGGAACCTGTGGAAAACGTCTCCCCCGTATCCTTGCTTTGCTTAATTCCCTGTCCAAGATGCATGAAAAGATTAGTTTACACCCAGATGCAAGAATATCTGGAACAGTGCCAACTGCTGACAGACAAGCAGTAAAGCTTTAGAAACCGTCATGGCACAGGCACTGCATTGGTTAGGGTGTTGACTGATATATTCGGAGTAATGGACAAAGGGGTTGTCAATACGTGCTGTATTTATAGACCTCACTAAAGCCTTTAATGTGGTGCATTACAGCTTCCTGTTAGTTAAGTTAAAACTGTTTTGTTTCGATATTCTATCTTGTCAGTGGTTCTCCCATTACCTGGCGAATAGATTTAAATTTGTTAAGTGGAAAGGTGCACAGTTTTTGCAAGGGCCCATAACAGATGGTGTTCCCCGAGGCTTCAGTCCGGGTCCTTAGCTGTTCTCCTTATTTAGTAATGACTTGCCCAGTAATTGTGGTGGAGCTAATGTGCTGCTGTGCGTGGATGATGCTGTGCTGTGCAGATGCTTTGATGATGTTGCTCAGATCAGTAGTCAACTTGCAAATGATTTCTGGAAAGTAGAAATATTGTTCATTAGTTACAAGCTAGTCCTACACACAAAGAAAACCAAAGCCATGCTGTTCAACTGCAGGCATCTTGGTACTGCCAGACAATATTTGTTATCACTTGCACGTCCACTGGTGTTCCAGTTGAGGTGGTAGACTTGGTTAAATGTCTTGGAGTGCATTTGGACCAGAAAGTCTCCTTTAAGTACCATGTTGATCACATCTCGAAGTCCTTACAGAAAACTGGGTTACTTAATCATCTGAATAATTATCTAAGGATTCACACCATGCCATTGCCACCAGTATGCAGCTCCCAGTTTTACTGTATGATGCACCAACTTTGCAATCCCTGAGATGTTCTGAAGTGAGTAAGCTAATGGTTCTGTACAACAAAACTGACTGGTTTGCTGTTGGTACCCCATCAAGGGAACACCATTGTGATGTCTTCTGCTCCTTAAAATGGCCCTCCATTGAAGGGAGAATCAACCACCCCTTCTCTGCCTAGCTTTCAGACTAGTTGAAGGTACTATAGTTGAAGGTGCTATCCCTCCTAGCCCAGTGATGTACTGGGAATAAAACCTCCTAGGAGGAAGCTTCAGTCATCTTTTGGCGCCCTACTTGAAATACTGAGAACGAGGTCTTGTGCGGGCAGGAGATCCTTTGCCTTCTCTGCCTCCTCCCAGTGGAATGCTGTCCCGGTAATGCTTCAAGACTGTTCCTGCTCCATTGGCTTTATAAAAGGGCTCAAGACAGTTCTCCTTCAGCAAAGCTGATGTTCTTTAATTGTTGCTGTTCAGTCTGTGTTTTTTATTTCACTCACTTGTTGTTACTGATGAAAATATACTTGTTGCTCTATATCCCAATAACCCAAGACCTGTCTACATGTTAGTCCCTAATTGTATACGAGTCAATGTTTTCTAATCATGTGACTCTCTGTTTACATCGGTGGTGTTGCAATAGTTAGATTGCTTATTGACATCCTGGTTTGTTTATTTATTATGTTGTGTTTGCATGCATGTAATTAATTCTGGGTCACCTCTGAAAAAGGGACTTTTAGTCTCATTGGGCCTTTCCGGTTAGCAAAATTCAAGAAGGAAGGGGGGGGGGGAGGAAGGAATATAAACTCTTACTTCTAACCTTTAAGACCCTCAGTGGATTGGGACTTCCTCTACCTTAGGGAGCTTCTTGCAGCTCGTAATGATATCTGTGTATTGAGGTCCTCAGGCAAGGGGATTATTGGTTGTTCCAAAATCGAGACTGAAATCTGCTGGGGATAGATTGTTTTTAGTTACTGCCCACTTCTTATGGAAAAACCTTCCCATGAATATACAGTGTGCCCCCGACTTCATTTTAAAAACAAACAACCCGAAAACATGTTTTTTTATGCAAGCATTTAAGGTTCTTAATCGAGTTCTGTTGCCTTCTTGCACAGTCCACTCTAATTTGGAATGTTGTACTGTGAATTAATATACTTGCTTCTCTTTTGTGTATTTATTGCTTGTTGTTGCTTTACTGTATGTGGATGTTCTATTATTGCTTATTTGGGTTCTAAAAAGACATAATATATTTTTTTATTCTTTGGTAACCTGGTAAAGCCCACTAAGCACAAGGCCTGTTTTCATGGGTGACAAGGGAGCACTGGGGTGGTTAAGTGACTTTCTCAGAGACACACACACAGGATGCAAGTGGAGGTTGTGGGAATCAAACCAAGGTCTGCTGAATGTGCTAAGCTCATTCACAGTTCGTTACTGTAACTTCTAGGCTATACTGCCTATCTATCTTCCTGAAGAATTATGCTATAAACAATATAGGATGCTGCTGTAAACAATATAGGGTGCTACTTGCCCAGCGTGCGTTTGACCCATGTTCAAGACCAGACGTGGGATGTGCAGATAGGCAGCCTGGGCTAGGAAATAAAGTAGATCAACAGCAGCACTTCCCAGCCCAAGGCAGGAGAGAGTGCCTTTCTGGCACCACAGCAGCTCTTCTGTGCTATAGTGCATGGAGTCCCCCCCACCAGCCCCTAAGCAGTTTTGCTGTGGCGTCCGAGATCAGCACTGGGCTGCTTGCATCCTCTTGCGTTTAGAGGAGGGGAGGCGTTATAGGGAGAAAAACACCTGCTTTCTTCTAAATGACAGTCACTGGTACATTGGAGCATCTTGCTATGGAGTCTGCTGCATGCCCTCATACCAGATCCTGAAGCTTATTGGGTGGAGGACAGCCCTCACCCAGAGCCCCACCATGGGAGAGCATGGCAACAGATGTGGCAGGTTAGTTACTGGTTGATGGGACTGGATGGTTCACAGCCCTTGAGATAGGGAACATGAAACTGGCAGTATTGCTGTTGTACTGGATCTTGCTTGTACACATTTCTACTATATGTTTACCCAGGATAGAGCAGATGAGGTGCAATGTCTCATTTTCAGTGGTGTCCTGCTTTTACACTTTATTAGATTGTAATTACCCAGGACAGGACAGCTGAGAAACAATATCTACCTTTAAGTGGGCTCCCATAGTTTGAGCCCAAATGTCCAATGGTCTTTTTATGACCTGACGTTATGATCAAGGCAAGTGGAATTTTTAAAGATCTTACTTCGAGATATAGCTCTTGCAGCAGGTTACACCATTAGGACTGAAGCCATCAGGCGCCAGGACCCCACGGAAATTTTCTAGCTAGCAGTCTTCAGCAGGGACCGCCTCCGAAGTTGGTCCGGCCCCCGACGTCAGGCGTGGTATATAAGGAGGTGGTCCCCCCACAATCTTCAGTTCTTTTCTCGTCGTCGACATCACAAGCATCGGCCTCTCGGTCACTTTCTAGCATGCGATGACTTAGAACTGCGACGTTCTCTCTTTTCTTATATGGATTTGGATTCATCTGATGTCCTCTCCAAACACCTCTCTGGAAGGTCACCAATCGAAGTGTGCTTGCAGCAAACAGATCCCCTCCAAGGATCCTCACTCAGCCTGCGTGCGTTGTCTAGGCCCGGAACACGACACCAAGGCCTGCTCCTTCTGCCAGGGCTTCAACAGTCGCACCAGGATCCACCACCAGAAGGCCCTTCAAGCGTTTCTCTTGGAGGAGAAACTAAAGACCAGGAATAGGGAACCTTCCTCCAGGGGGGAGTCATCAGTGAAGACCCACAAACACCGGGAGAAACACTGGGAGAAGGAAAGGCCCGGGTCCCCGGCGAGGGCCTCGGACTCCCGAAGCTCTGGCTCGTGGTCAGACCACTCTCCTTCCAGGGTTCAATCTCAGCCTCCCCCGGTTCAGGTCAGATCCTCCAGTGGCTCCTTCTCTCTGCAGCCTCTCAAGACTTCCAGGCCGTCGGCTTCATCCAGTCTTTCTAAGGCCTCATCTAAGTCTGGGGAGCACCACAAATCTTCCTCCCGTCGTCGGGACTCTGACGCCAGGTCGGTGTCCCAGCCTCCTCATGGGTCAGACCCGGTCCCTGGTAAGACTAAGGACCTGACGTCCCTAAACGGACGCCAGACCCGACGTCGGCCAAGCATCACCGGCACTCCCAGGAGCCAGCGACAGCAAGACACCCGTCGCCGGCCAGGCATTCGCCTCCCAGGGCGTCGGCCAGCGGACCGACGTCGGCTACCCCAGAGAGGAGGACTGCTCCACCGTCGCCGGCTGACATCAGTCAGAAGGAATCATTGGAGGAGGCTACCACTCAGCCTGAGGACCAGGCGGGCGACATAGGAGTCATCGGGCTCCCACGGGAACCTTCCCCGGAGCGGGAGACCCCCGAGGACCTGACACCTAAACCCGGCGACAGGCCATCGGCGCCCAGCCCATCATCGGGCTTGAATTTGGCAGAGGTAAAGGAGCTCTTTACCTTCTGGTGGGACACCATCAGGAAGAATGTGGTCGCCACGCACCCTCCTCCTACTCCAGCTCCGCCTCCACCCACTCCTTCACCGCCTATGCCCCCTACTCCACCCAAGGGGCCCGTAGGACGGTCACCAACCCCCAAGGAGCCAACACCTCCTCCTAGGGGCAGATCCTCAGATAGGAGAAGACCTCCCTCAATATCCACTTCAGGGTCACCTAGCCCTAAGAGACCCAGATGACGCCGGTACACCACGTCTGCAGAGGATTCTAGATTCGACACCTCAGGGTGCTCCAGATCTCCTTCTCCCATCAGCATTCCCTCTCCAGACCCACACGACCTACCCAGGTCTCCTCTGGATGATCCCTCTTTCGCGGAGATCATGAGGCACATTCAGGAGAATATGGGGTGGGATGCTGAAGAGCTCAACCCCGAGAGACAGTGTCTTGCCCACTGCCTTCGGCAGAAAGACCCAAAGCCTGTGGTAGTGCCACCCTTGGTGGACACCTTTGCGGATGTCACCAAGGCTGCGTGGAAACATCTGCATTCAACTCTGACAATGCCGAAGAAGGCTGACTGCCTATACAAGGCCCCTAGGGAGGACCAGTATCTGGCGAACCATCCTCTGGCTGACTCCCTGGTCATCACTGCCTCACATGACCGGTCTCAGAGACCTCAGCACTTGAGCACACAGCCACTGGACCTGGAATCCAAGCGATTGGATGTCCTGGGTAGGCGCACATACGCGGCTGCGACTTGTGCCATCAGGTCTCTGAATTACCTCACCCACATGGTTCAATTCCAGAACACACTGTGGGAACAGGGACAGGACCTGGTTGAGAAGATGCCCGATGGTGGCCAAAAGGAGTAGCCTTTGAACCTCCTCTGTGTGGGTTCGGATGTGGGGATCCAGGTGCTCAGAGCCGCATACGACTCTGCGGACTCTTCGGCCAGAGCTGCAGCCTCAGGCATGTGTCTCCGGAGACTGTCTTGGCTCCATGTCTCCGGTTTAACCCCGGATGTCCAGAAGAACATCTTAGACGTCCCTTACAACGATGAAGTCTTTTTTGGTGAAGCCTCAGAGAAGGTGATCACCAAACTTCAGGACGCAGGGAAGGCAGTTAGATCTGTCCAGACCATGTACAGGTCCTGGCCCAGTTCCTTTCGTAGGAACCAGAGTCGCTTTCGTGGCCGGATACAAAAGCAACAGCCACGTCCCAGCCAACAGCAGAGGGGCACTTTTACCCGAAAAGCCCAGGCCAAGTCATCCCCAGGCAGAGGCCAAAGAATCGCAAAGTCAGCCCAGCCTGCGGGATCGAACGCTGCCACAGCATGACTCCTTCCCAGCCCCGGCCCCTCCGCAGGATCAACGGGAAATGAAGGTCAGGGGTCGCATCGCACATCACCTGCCAGGGTGGCGGTCGATCACCACTGACAGGTGGGTGCTGCAACTGGTCAAAAAGGCCACTATATAGAATTTGTAGGCAGCCCACTTACAAGACCTCCCCTGCTTTCCCACTACTCAGGTCAGCACACCCTGCTCATACAGCAGGAAGTGCTCATGCTTCTGGAGAAGGAAGCCTTAGAGCACGTTCCAGAGAACCAGAGAGGGCTAGGGTATTATTCTCACTTCTTCCTGGTTCCAAAGAAAACAGGGGACCTCCGTTCAATTCTGGACCTCAGCGACCTCAACCTGTTGGTCGTTTACAAACGCTTCCGCATGGTGACCCTCCCGGGCCTACTTCCCATGCTGAAGCGGGACGCCTTTCTGGCGTCTTTGGATATGCAGGACACATACTTGCATATTCCAATTGCTCAAGCACACAGGAGGTTCCTGTGCTTCAAGTTTCAGAGCTGCCATTATCAGTTCCGAGCTCTTCCTTTCGGGCTGTCATCGGCACCTCGCATTTTTATGAAGTGCATGGTGGTCGTAGCTGCGTCTCTGAGGAGACAAGGCCACTACGTGTTCCCATACCTGGACGACTGGCTTCTCATGGCGCCCTCCAGGGAGGCACTGATGATGGCCATTCACTGCACTCAGTCCCTTTTTCTATCACTGGGTATCCTCATCAACTACGAGAAGTCTTTCCTGGTGCCGTCCCAGATACTGCAGTTTATAGGAGCAGTTCTGGACACCATCAGAGGGAAAGCCTTTCTCCCCTCAGACAGAGTGGAACACATCAGATCCCTCATCAGGGACCTGTCGGTGAAGAAGACCGTCCCGGCCAGACTGGTCCTTCGCCTGCTTGGACATATGGCTGCAGCCATTGCAACAGTCCCGATGGCATGGCTCCATATGCGGGTAACCCAGTGGATGCTAAGGGTGCAATGGGACCAAAGGCAAGACCATCTGCAGCAGCCAATTCAAACCACGAGTGCCGCGATTCGGGATTGGCAGTGGTGGCTAGATCCAGGGAATCTCTCCGTGGGGGTTCCCTTCACAGCGCCGTCTCCGACTGTGACTCTCTCCACAGACGCCTCAGGTCTTGGGTGGGGAGCACACCTAGACGGTGTGCAGTCTCAGGGCATTTGGACAGCCCAGAAATCTCATCTCCACATCAGCATTTTGGAAATGAGGGTAGTACTTTACGCTCTGCAGGCCTTCCAGTCGGAGATTCCACCGGGTACTCTCCTGTTACAAACAGACAATACCGCGGCGATGTATTACCTCAACAAACAAGGAGACACTCACTCCTACCCGCTTTGCAGGTTGACCATGAGAGTGTGGGAGTGGGTAGTGCAACACGGCGCAAACCTAATTGCAGTACACGTCCCGGGAGTGGACAACACTGTCGCAGACAGTCTGAGTCACTCTCAGGCCAGAGTCCATGAGTGGGAACCTCTACAGGAGGTGGCAGAGGATCTGTTTCACAGATGGGGCACTCCAGAGTTAGACCTTTTCACGTCCCCATCCAACGCAAAACCACCCAATTTTTGCTCGCTAGATCCAGGGCCTGGTGTTTTCTGGCGAGACGCGTTGTCCCTCTCCTGGGCGGGCAGATTCCTCTATGCCTTCCCTCCTTTCCCGTTGATCCAGAGAGTTCTCTTAAAACTTTGCAGGGAGCAAGCGACACTCATTTTGCTAGCACTTTTCTGGCCCAGACAAATTTGGTTCCCTCTTCTGCATCAGCTATCCCGGGAACCTCCAGTTTCTTTGCCAATCAGCTCCCATCTGTTGTCTCAGGAGGAGGGTTCATTAGTCCATCCAGACTTACGTTCATTGAACCTGCACGCTTGGCTCCTAGAGACATAGCCATGTTGCGATCCGGGGTCTGGCAAGAAGTGGCAGATGTACTGTCTGCCGCCAGAAAACCGGCAACCCATGCAACGTACGCCATGAAATGGTGCAGATTTTGTTTGTGGGTTCAAGCGCGTGGTTTCTTGCCGTTAGAATGCCCTGAAAAGCTGGTTCTGGATTACCTGCTTTCCCATTTTCATTCCGGACTGGCTTACTCCTCGATTAAGGTGCACCTTTGTGCAATTTCTGCTTACCATGCCCCCATAGGCCATTGGACGGTGGCCCAGTTGGACACTACTCGTGCCTTTTTAAGGGGAGTCCTCCACCTTAGGCTGTCCATCAAGGATCCGATTCCTATTTGGGACTTGCCCTTCATCCTGGAGCAGCTTATGCTGCCACCTTTTGAACCAGCCGCGGATTGCGAGCTACGTTTTCTGTCATGGAAAATGTGATTTTTAGTTGCGGTTACTTTGGCCAGAAGGATCTCCGAATTGCATGCACTAATGTGCAAAGAGCCTTATTTAGTTTTCCATCAGGACAGGGTATCCCTGAGGAGAAACCCAAAGTTTCTGCCTAAGGTGGTTTCAGCCCTCACCCTTAATCAGGATATTGACTTACCAGTGTATTTCCCAAGGTACACCAACCAAGGAGAAGCCCTCCTGCACACCCTTGACATGCATTGGTGCCATAGATATGATCTGACCAGAACCAAACAGTTTCGAAAGGCGGATCAACTGTTTGTCTCCTTTACTGTTAGAATGAAAGGAGCTCCTGTTTCTAAACAGTCTCTTTCTCGAGGTGGCTCATCCAGTGCATCACTTTCTGTTATGATAAGTGCAATAAACCCTCACCAGGCACGGTCAAGGGTCATTCCACGAGAGGGGTGGCCACTTCTTTTGCGGCGTTAAAGAACGTCTCCACCTCAGCTATTTGCGCTGCAGCCACTTGGAGCTCTGTGCATACCTTTATCAGGCATTACAGCCTGGACATTGCATCGAGGCGAAGAGCAGGGTTCGGCCTAGCCATCCTTCAGGGTCTTCTGTCCTAGGCTCGAGTTGTATTGAGACTTCTACCTTTCCTCCTCCCTGTGGCATAAGATTGCCGCTATTGCATGGAAATCAGTCCTAATGGTGTAACCTGTTGCAAGAGCTGTATCTCGAAGTAAGATAGTACAGTTACTTAAGAACTTACCGTAACAGTAGATCTTCGAGAACAGCTCTTGCAGCAGGTACCTTCCCGCCCACCATCCCCTTTCTTGTGGAGGTAGATCATAGCCAAACATCCATCTCACGAGATGGGACGTTCTGTTGTTAGTCTTGGCCATCTGGTAGTGGATCCTTGGTCTCCTCTTCTGATGTCATCCAGCGGCCGGGAGTCTCTGGCGGGAGAACTGAAGATTGTGGGGGGACTGCCTCCTTATGTACTACGCCTGACGTCGGGGGCGGGACCGACGTCGGAGGTGGTCCCCGCTGAAGACTGCTAGCTAGAAAATTTCCGTGGGGTCCTGGCGCCTGACGGCTTCAGTCCTAATGGTGTAACCTGCTGCAAGAGCTGTTCTCGAAGATCTACTGTTAAGGTAAGTTCTTACGTAACTGTACTTTCCATCCAAAAGGGGATATTGCTGTGTGACTTTGGAAGCAGGTTTCTGAGGGGATTTGAAAAATGACACCTGTCATGTTCAGGAGGTGGGATAACACAAGGGATATATACGTTGAACATTGGGGGCCAAAATCTTACTTCGAGAGGGCTCTTGCAGTAGGTAATTACATATAGGACTGATGGCGGCAGGACCCCACGGAAAAATTTCTAGCTTGCAGTCCCTGGTGAGGGACCGCCCCCACATCAGGTGACCGGCATCAGGAAACGTCAGTATAAAGGGGCGGTTCCTGACGCCCACCTTCCAGTTCTTTCCCGCCATTAGCTCGTACAGTGCCTCGCAGAAAAGTTTGTGCTTCATCAGCCCTATCTTCATCGTTTTTGTACCGAAATAATTGCCTTTTATCGACTAACATCAGTACTATCATCGGTGTATGTCGTCCCCTACACCTTCCGAGCACAAAATTAAGTGCAATTCTTGCGGCGCCCAGCTACCGCACAAGGACGGCCATTCCCTGTGCCTGTTCTGCCTGGGCCCCGATCACCTGGTTGAGAAGTGCCAGCACTGCCTCAGCTTCAACGCGGCTACCCGGAAAAGGCGGCAGCAATCCCTGGAAGCCCATATTCTGAAGAAGAAAATGAGTTCAATGGAAAAGGAGCTCAAAAGACTGAGGCAGGCATCCACTTCCCCCGAAGGCCATCAGAAGGAGAAGGAGAGGCATCGGGACAAGGGCTCCTCTACGCGTCTCCCTCGGTAGTCGTTGGGATACAGGTGCGTCCCTCGAGGACACGCTGTAGCCGGCCACCTCGAGAGGTTTCTGGGGGCGTCGGCCTGCCCATCTGGCTCACGCTTGGGCCTTGCGGGCGCCTCCAGGCAATTGGAGGCTTCCACCCCTGGTTCGACCGCAGGCTTGTGGCCTATCACTGCGGGCGACTCCGGTAAGTCAGGCGTCAGCTCCTCCAAAGTCTGCCCGGAGAGGGCCGGTAAGACGCCCAGCCCTTCAGGGCAGCGCGTGGCCTCCACTCCACCGGACCAGGCCGATCCCTCTACTCAACCTGCCTCCAGTGATGGCTCTCATAAGTCAGATGCCGGCTCCTGCAGCGCCTGCTGGGAGCTCGCCCTTAAGCCACATGTCGGCTCGTCTGACGTCTGGCTGGCGAAGGAACCAATGACAGACCCTCCCACATCCATCGTACCCGGTTCCCCACAGCCTTCTCTGCCATCTGGGGACCCAGATTCTCCCCAATAGGACCCCAAGGATTTCTCCCCTCCATCCCTGGGCGAAGCTGGGGATCTTCCTCCTCCGTCAGTCCTTCCGCCATCTGGTGCGCCGGATCTGACGTCGGTTCTCCGAACGCCGGCTCAGACGTTGGTACCTCTGACACCAGGGCCTCCAACGTCGGCCCTGATGCCGGCTCTACCGACTCCAGATGACATCCCACTCTCGTTGGGCCCTCTGCCCTCTGGACCCTCTAATGTGGACCCGCCTGTGAGGCCACCGGCTGGGCCGTCTGCTACGGCAGCCCTCCCCACTCCTGGGTACCCTCCGCCCTGTCCAGCGCCGGCATACCCGGGACCGCAGTATCCGGCGCCACAGTACCCGACGCCACAATACCCGACGCCGGGCTACCCACAGCCGGGTTTTGATCACATCCACGGTTATAACCCGCATCCTTATCCCCCGCCTCCTCCTCCACCGCCTCGCAGCCGCCGTGGACCTGCAGAGACTCTGGCCTCTTGGTGGGCGAGGCCAGGCTCCAGCTCACCAAAAGGTCGAAACCACCTTCCGATGACG
This sequence comes from Neoceratodus forsteri, assembly GCA_016271365.2. Classification (NCBI taxonomy): domain Eukaryota; kingdom Metazoa; phylum Chordata; order Ceratodontiformes; family Ceratodontidae; genus Neoceratodus; species Neoceratodus forsteri. Next base: position 1,175,416,736 of record CM057456.1, on the reverse strand, counting down.
ATGCCATCCCAGGTTCCATACATCCGGCGGCACTCCCTTACCATCTCCGGATTCCAGGGTTCTTCCATCTGGATCCAGAGAGGGGCAGGACGCGCTTCCCCGGGGACTTGCCAAGGGGTCCATTCTTCCCTCGGGTCGGGAAAGGGAATCTTCATCTTCCTCTTCACCCTCGGACTCCTCAGATTCTTCCGACGGTTGCTCCGAGAGAGACGACGAGCTCCCTGGAACCAGATCCTCAGCGTCTGAAACTCGCTGAACATCTGGATCTGCCCGTGACAGCTCCTACCTTGGTGCCACCCTGGATAGAGCCTCACGCCGACCTCGTTACCACAATATGGAAACAGCCGTCGGCTTTAGCCCCACTTCCTAGGAAGTCGAACAGGCTATATCAGGCTCCAGAGGGTGTTGATTTCCTGGATTCTCACCCGCTGCCAACTCTGTCAATGCGGCGCTCACGGCCAGTCAGCAAGCCCCAAACATCTTAGCTTGTCACCACCTGATAAGGAATCACACCTTCTGGACCAGTATGAGAGAAAGATTTATGCTTCCTCCATGCTGGGGATCAGGGCCCTGAACTATGTCGGCCATATGGGGGACTACCAGAAGGCCATTCTGACTCAGGTGGAAGCCAAGCTGGACTCTTTGCCTGACTCCCATGTCAAGCAGGAGTTGGCTGATCTTGTCCGCTCTGCTCGTTCGGCCAGTCGACACATGCTTTGTGCAACATACGATGCAGTGGACACTGCTGGGTGGAGCTCAGCTTTTGCTGTAGGCCTACAGCGTCATGCTTGGCTCCATGTGGCAGGGTATAACTTTGCTGATTTTTTTATACTTTTACCCTAAATTTTCAACATAGCCTTCTTCTCACCCCACCTCAAGAACAAGGATGGAGAAAATTTTCAAATCATGCCCAAAAAGTGATTTTGCACCACAAGCGTGAAAATACATTTTGGCCAGTATTTGAAAAATGACAGCTATCACATTCATGCGGCCCTTTGAAGAAATAGCTGTGTTGAAAATTTGGGGTCAAGATATTGAAAATTGCCAAAATTACAAGCCTGTGTTCATAAATTTCAGTGTAGGCTCATAATGATTTACTATGCTTTATGCCTCCGACGACTTTGCCCCCTTCAGTTTCCCCATCCCTCAAGCAAGCCCCAGTGTCCTCCACCCCAGTACCCTCTGGATTACCCCTCAGGACAGAGCCCCAGTGCTTATTCTGGGGGTGCCAGTTAATGAATGCGGTGGGGACCCAGGGCCTTCATGGGTGGGGGCATCACTTGCTCGCCGGAGGATTTTTTTCTTTGTGTGTGTTGGAGGAGGGCAGGTCTAGTGGGCACCATGAGGCACCACTTTATGCATCCATTCCCCCCCCCCCGTGACACTGGATGGTGCTCTGGTGACAGTGCATCCCGTGGTCACCTGGGACCACAGAAACCGGAGACACTCTAACCCCTCAGGGGCGGAGAGCGTGCTACGGCCGCTCAATCTACCTCCACCCCGGCCAGCCCTCGAGCATCCCGAGTCCATTTCCGAACCCAGGGCATCCGATTCACAGTGGTAAATCTTTCCACTGCGTTGATGGGCTGGCAACTTTGCTGTTTTTAATATTTTACCCCAAATTGTCAACATAGCTTTCTTATGACCCAATGTCATGAACAAGGGTGGAGAAAATTTTCAAATCCTGCCCAAAATGTGATTTTACGCAGTGGTCATAAAATCACCTTTCAGGACAGATTTGCCTAATTTCACTGTCATTGTTCATGAGATGAGGTCCCGAAAAGGTATGTTAAAAATTTCAGGCAAAAATATTCAGAAATGACCAAGTTATGATGAAAACTTCAGAACCCATTGAAATACATTGACCCGCCCACCTGATTTCCTCAGTTCGTGGTCCAATGTTGAAGAGTGAAGACGTGCCTCTGGTTCAGAGAGGATTGTAGCATTGGACCTTTAGTAGTTAGGTAAGAGCTTGGGGGTGGAGTGGGGTGGGGTGGTGGATGCTGAATTGTAGGTTTGGGAGGGGAGATGGTAACTGTGGCAGTGGCAACAGACATCGATGGATGCTTTCTTTTTTACAGGGTGTATTTTGATAAGAAAGGGTGGGGTGGGGGTCGTAGCTGGCACCAGGGATGACGGGGTGGTGTGGGGGACAACAGCAGGCTGATTATGACAGATTAGCTGTGCTTGCTGGGCATCATGTAGATCAAAGGAAAGAGCCACACTATGATTAGGGCGCTTCTCTCCTTTGAACTACACCAAGTTTTTGCCCAGCAAGCCAGAACAGTGTTATGATCAGCCTGGCTGATTGGTCTGACACTGCTGAGCCCTTTGCCGACTGCCCTGCAGTGGACTGACAGCGTCACACCATTCAAAACCCACTCTTATAACAAAATTTTCGCAGCATGTATACACGGCAGACATAGAAATGTACTGTACACTGTACTACATATATATGTTGGCCCAATATAGGAATTCTGTAAACAGAAAAAGCTTTTTTTCTGTGCTCTAAAAGGAATTGTGGGGAGGGTAATGCCTGTAGCTGATCTCACTCGAGATATTTGCACAAAGAAGATTGGTTTGATATGCTGCTTTATTTTGTGTTAAAATGTCCCATTTTGCTAGAAAGCTGGAAAATGAACTGTAGAGAGTATGGCTCCGAGGTACCACTTTCGTCTTTGAGTCCGAGAGTCAGATATTCAAGTCCAACACTGGGCACTTTGCCTTCTACCCAAAGCTGACACTAGTATAGTACTTAGAGGAAAAAAGGTTGCTGCCTAGGTGATGGTGTCTTCTCTTTGAATGAAACATTAAGTCCCTTTTGTCCATTTCTCCCACTGTCTAGGTGTAAGTTAAAGATCTCATGGACATTTTTTAATGAGTAAGGGGATTAACTGGTGATCTGGCCTTCGCTGTCTCTCTCTTTCTTTCTCAGTAAAAACTTTCCAAGGCAATTGCCCCTGACAGTTTTCAATGTAAACTTTATTTTTTGAGGGAACGATGATGTGTGAATAAAGGCTGCTATGTTTGTCTGCAGGCAGTCATTCCAGTGCCAGTATCTAACCTATTGCTTTGTAAAGAGGCAGTACAGCTTAGTGGTTAGAGAACAGAACTGTGAACCTGGAGATCAGGTTTAAATTCCACCATAGCCATTTAACTTACTGTGTGACCTTGAACAAGTCAGTTAACCTCCCTTTACTTAACTGCCCTCCTCTCTCTTTCTGTGTTTAACTCCCTAAGAATTCTTCAGTCTCTCTTATCCTTCCTGTGCACACCTAATGGCTGCTGCCTAGTGCCAACTGTTGACAGATTGTGAAGCACTCTTGGATACAGTACTGTGTATAAAAATGCTGTCTAAAATCAAGTTCCTTTCCTAAAGTGCTTTGAGGTGCTGTGTATTCAAAAGGTGCTAGAAAAAAACACATTCATTTTGTATTATTCTACAGTGGCTTTAAGGCATTTCATGATATTATCGATTGAAACATGTGAGTGTCAGTTTCACTTTCATTTTGATTTTGGGTAAAGCAAATCCTTTATCATCAATTTATCCCTCAAGCATCAGCGGAAACTCCAACCCATCCCTACCTGTTCCTGTTACCCTCCTTTCTGGTATAACCACAGCTGAGCTATAACCATCAGAGTAAGCAGCCAACTGAGTCACCGCTCCTGCCTTGATTAAACTTCCGCACCACAACAGTTCTCCCCCTCCAGTATAAGGCTGTGCAATTAACTTGCCTCTCAGGTCAATTTGTCTGTTGTTCAGTATTGTTCTGTTCACCAAGTACTGCTGCCACTTCTGAATGTGCACTTGCTAGGCATTTCTTAGTGTGCTGTTTCGCACTTTACTCTCTGCACGTACAAATGTTTAGTATTTATTCTAAGTTTGTAATAGTTTTATACTGTGTGCTGTTCAAAAGTTTTGCTTATATGTATTGTGCTCCTATTTTTATTATTATGTTCCCATCCCCCAATTTGCACCAAGAAATGAGCCTTGGCTCAGTGTTCCTCTCCGGGTCACCAATTTTCAACTAAATAATTAAATAAATAAATATATTCCCGGTATGATATGATTCACATATTTCAAAATGTTTAATTGCCTAGACAGTGTTTTAAAAGGTCTGGTAAACAGCAGTTAAACACATTAAAATGTTAATTAAAAGTTATGGTTCATTATAAAACAGGGGCTGAAAATGGGGTATACTGATTGACTGACAGCATTCTGAAGGGATTAGGGTAGTAGCTGGAAACCCTCATGTACAGTAGAAGAATTAGAATTTTAACTACAGAAACTAAACAGCTAAAGATGTCTCAGTCGCGTGTGACTGTTTACAGATGTTCCTGAAAACAGCCATGCTTTTCCTTAAAAGGAGTCACTCACGCCAGCCCGTCGGTGCAGTGGTATCGCTGCCGCTTGTGACAACAGCGACCCGGGTTCAGGAACAAGCCCAGGCCATTGAAGGGCCAGCCTGGGAGGATGGTTAAGTGTCCCAGCAGACGCCTCGGGGCTCCTGGCCTCTGTTGCAGTACCACCACCCTCGGTGACTAAGGTGGTAGTGCAGGCTGGGGCCAGTACTCAGGGAAGGGGACGTTGATGCTCTGACACACACAGCACACTTGCATACCTACATCAGAGCCTGGGCCTCACGATGATCGAGGGATGGGGACTGTAAAGTGGAAAATCCTTTGACTGTGCATAATGCCACCACCACCCATCACAGGCCTTGTACTGCCGACCGGGCCTGAACCCCAGACACTGACACTTAACCTCTGTTAGAGGGATAGGCCTGACCTCCTGCAGTCCTTCCCATGGAGGGGGTCATCCTTGGTGCAGCATGGAGTGAAGTAAGTCCTGGAGATGGCGGGTGATGGAGCTGGGTGAGGCGGTTGGCTGATGTATAAGCTGGTCAGGCGTCAAGGGGACAAAGTGTACTAAATTAAAAGGAAAAGGAATCACCCAAGGCTAGTAATACAATGTACTGATCTGCTCAATATGTATGGAAGTACAGTAGATGGACAGTCAAGAGTATACAGCACTTTTTATTTAGAAAAAGCGGACTCTGCGGTGCCAAACAGCAGGGTACCACTTGGCATGCTGTTAACCTGTGCTCACACCCTGAGTCTGCAACATCAGGAGCAGAGGAGGATTGAGGATCCAATTAGATAATCTGCAGCCAGGGGAGGGGTGGGATTACACACTCTGCTACAGGGCTGACTCTTAATGTAAGGTGAGGACGGCACACTGAGCCACTGTAGCTCGGGTGGGTAGGACATATGGGCCGGCTGATCCTCAGAGGCGTGTATTGCTATAACTCCCTGCAGTTCAGAATTTGTTGGGCCCCTACCAAACAGTTATTACTTGAAAACTACTGTCTGTGTTACTAATTTCAAATTTGTGTCCTGGCTTCTGTGCTCAAGCCAATTGGTTTAATCTGATTTCTAAACCCTGTATAATTTATATCTGGTATTGTTGTATTTAGTACTTTGTTATTATGTATATATCAATGTGGCATTATTACTCTTATGCATTTACATTTTTGTAATTTGTAGCATTCCTACAGTGTGTATCTCTGCATCTCTACTTTCAACTCAGGTGTTAATTATACATCTGTTGTTTGCCAAACTGTAACCTCCCAGGTCATGCCTGAAAATAGACAGTTTCTTGTCTAGAGTACTCACCTGGTTGAATATAGGTGGAGGAAACGCCATTTGAGTGAGCGGCTGCCTAGCCTTGTCCATACTTTTGGGGCCTGGCTCAGCAGAGCCCTCCTTCTTCAGTGTCCCCAGTCTTCTCCCTGGCCATTGCAGTGTTTCCCTTCTTCCCTAGATGTGACAAGCACCCTCCGCACTAGGGGTAGACACAGAATCAGGTGGTGTAGTATACCTGTGAGAGAGGAGAAAGCCTTGGATACAATACCTCAGGTGGGAGTTGGGGCACTGGTAGAGCCTAACGGAGAAATATAGGGGAGCAAAGTAAGGAGCAAAAAAAAAAAAAAACCTCGGTGTCGGAGCTATGAAGTTCCTGGTGTATCTGTACCTGCTGTACTCAGTAAGAACTCTTGCTGGAAATCAAACCTGGGACCTGAGCCCAGAAGACAAGGGGAATTCCCATCACCGGTGGGGGAGGGGGGTTGGACTGGGGGAAGATGTGGGGGTACCCTCCAGTTAAGCTTCAGAGGCCGATGTTGGGGTGAGGAGTGAAGCACCTGACCAGAGCAGAGGCTCTTAGAGGAACTCTACAATTCAGTGTGTTTCGCTTGTTAATCAGACATGGGACTGAGAAAACAGCCACCAGCGGACACTGGTAAGGATAAGCAGTCTGCACCTGCTGGTATGTTGTCTTGAGGTGGACAGTAACCAGATATTACGTCCAAGGTAGAGCCAACCTTAAAGGCCTTAAGGGAAGCAGTCCTAGGGGCTTTTCTCAAATGTCGACACATTCAGAGTAACTGATTTAGAGACTAAAGTGGAGCAAATGTTGACAGAAACAAAGTTGATCACCAAATCATCAAATAAAGACTTCTATGGCAGTTTCTAGATTAGTTAAAGAAAATAAAGTTCTCCGCTATCATCTACTGAACTTGGAGAACTCTGCAAGGACCTCCAGCGTGCATCCCTTGGGAAATCTGAGGTTCTTGATGGAGAAGATCCTGTATCTTTTATACAATAACAATTCTCTTAATGGTTTGGGAACTTGCCGGGCATCACAGTGTGCCAGGTGTACCAGATCATGCCATGAAAAAAGCCAGCAAAAATGGACTTAACCATGTATCCCTCTACGGATTACTGAGGTCTGTACCAGTAGGACAAAGTGCTTTAAAAAGCCAAAAATGTGTAGCCACTACAGATCATGACTCTGGGGTTTCCATTGCTTCCCTAAAGTAAGCTACTCAACTACAGAGCACTGAAAAGCTTTTGAGGGAGTCCAAGTAAGGCTTCATGAACTTGGCATAACTCAGTCCCTCCTGCTGCCAGCCTGCCTCAAAGTTTCCTACACAGGGAAGGAGTTTTTATTTAATGATCTGGGTGAAGCAGGCCAGCGACTGTAAAAAAAAATTAAGCAGGACTTCTTTGCCAATGAGATAGAACATGTGGAATTGGACTCTGAGGACTGAAAGTGTGGATACAGTTCTGCATATAAACATGTTTCAGCACTGTTTTATTTTAGACATAGGTTTGGATAAGTTGCACAGTATCAATTGAAATGTCAAAACAGTTTCTAATGAGGTTTTATTATTCCAAGTCAGGTGTGGTTATGCAATGCCCACATGGTATGGGAACATATTATTGTCTATGTAACGGTAGTCAGGCTCCAGCTTTTCACACAGTGCGAAGTTAAAATGGTGGCGGCCTTGTGACTTGACTCACTGTCCAAGGAAGCAAGGAGGTAGCAAGAGGTCAACTTCCAAGGCAGCCGGGAATCTGTCATGCACAGCCTTTCTTGGTATCCCTGAATTTGGAAGATCAAATTAAAGGGTGGTAGGTTATCTGCCACATGATTACATCAGAGTTACTGAGAATGAAGGTGAGGTTATTTCTAATCAATTTATAGTCATATTTGACCTCAGTACTCTTATCGTAGGTTAGTATGGGTTCATAGATGTTGATGGCAGAAAAGGACTGCCCGGCCCATTGGCTCTGCCCTTTTCTCTCTGCCTAATTTAAAACCACCACCCCTCCACAATCACCGGTCTCTGTCCTCCTGCCCCCTACCCCTTCCAGTGGTGTCCCCAGGCTCTTTTCAGGCTCTGGGTTTCCTTCCATTCCAATTTTGATGATACCCATGTGTTCATCCCATGCTCTCTTAAATCCAGTAACCAAATCATTCTTTTTCACCTATTTGGGAACTAAAGCGGGGACGCATCTGTGTGTATGCTCATAAAGAGACTGTCTCACTGTGGATCACTGTAACATTTACCGATAACTCTGGACCTCAAAGCTCATGAACGGAACTCAGTGAAAGGTCCAGTATGTTGGTTTTGCAATTCTTGTTAACAGGTCCAGTGTCCTGCTGCAAGGACTCAAAATAAGAGTATTTACAGACTAAACTGTTACATAGGTTTATACAAAGTGCAGAAGACATTTCTGGCCATACCACTTGCCGTTAAAAGCTACTGATACCGCTGAATGTTATTGCTAATCAGGTATGCATCTAGGTTTGTTTTAAACATTTGCATATTACTGCTAGTTACCACCTCAAGTGGTAGTTTATCCCAGATTGGTGCTACCCTTATGCTAAACCAGTGTTTCCTCTTAGTAGTTTTATATCTAACCCTTGTACACTGTAATGGATGGGCTCTGGTCTGGTATTGCTTATCATGTAGCCTGAGTCCCAGCATTTCCCTTAGACTCGAGTCTGTAAGGGCCTTAAAAACCAAGCACATATCTCCACGAAGTCTGCAATATTTTAGTGTGTACATCCCCAATTCTGTCAACCTGTCCTGATAATCCATACCCTGTACCTCTCCAATCATATAGGTAGCCCTTCTCTGAACCCTCTCCAATGACGCTATCTCCTTCCTGTAGCCTGGAGACCAGAACTGGGCACAGTACTCCATGTGCAGTCACACCAGTGACACTTACGAAGGGAATCAAAACCTCCCTTGCCCTACTCTTAATGAGTCTATTAATGCAGCTCAATGTGTTGCCTGCCTTTAACAAACTGGCTGCAATGCAGATTACATTTAAGATCATTGGAGATTCTGATTCCCAGGTACCTTTCGTCTCCCACTTCTCTAAGCGAATACCTATTCAGACTGTAAGTAGCTGCCCTGTTGTTTCTACCAAAGTGCATGACTGTGCACTTATCAACATTAAATGTCAACCTTGAATCATATGGCCAGCCTTGTAATTTAGTCAAGGCTTCCTGTAATCTGACGATATCCAGATTGTTGTTTACCACAGTGCCAATTCGGGTGTCATCAGCAAATTTAGCTTCCCACACACCTCCTCCACCAGTCATGGAGTAAATATACATGTTAAAAAGACAGGGACCCAATACGGACCCCTGTGGGACCCCACTCATCACCCCCGACCATCCTGAGTTGCATCCCCTGATTGTCACTCTCTGTTTTCTGTCATGCAACCAGGAACTAATCCAGTGTGTTATGTTACCCTGGATACCATGCTCTATCAGGGCATCTACTAATTCCCTGTGTGGCACTTTATCAAAGGCCTTGGAGAAGTCCAGAAAGATCTCAATAACTGGATAACCGTCATCCAAAGCCTTACTAATATTTTCATAAAATCCTAGGAGATTTGATTAACATGATCTACCATGTTTGAATTTGTGCTGCGCATCAACTGTTAAATCAGTACATTTCATTTTATGACCCCAATTGTGTCTGGGCTGGCATTTTGTATTAGGGTTAAGCAGTGGAAAGCTTGAATTTTTTAAAAGTGTCTCCAGGCAATAAAGAACACCCTCAAATTGATGTGACCACTGTTTGTCCAGTTTCCTACCATAGATATGCTGTGTAAGTTCTTTGTCTAAGTCTCTAAGCTATATAAGCTTGTTTTTACTTGTACTGTATTATTGCATATGAATAAAACATAGTTAAAAAAGGCTGATGTGGGTACATGGGGGCTCAAAGAAGCATTTTATGCCATGACCCCCTCAGCCCCCCCCCCCGCCTCGTTTGAGCTCTGCTTTTGACTTTCTGTTGCTGTCAGCTTCTCATAAGGTACTGTTACCATTCCTCAATACTGCCAGATCAGTCATCACAGCTAGGAGGCATTGCTATTCTTAACATATACAGTACAACACTTCTCTATCTGTAGTTCACCCACCATGGAGAATGGTGTGCTTACTAGCCCTTCAGAATCCATTCTTCATTCAAGATATTCTATAGTGACTATTAAAGAAACCAAACAAGAAAGTTCCTTTTTAGTCAGAAATAAGTTCCTTTTTTCCCAAATATAGTTAATTAAGATTTCCAATCAAAAACATAGCCTCAGTACAACCACACTGTTTCACAATAGATAATAGTCTTTGCATGACTGCCTATACAAGGCAGGGGTGTCAAAGTTTCAAGTGGGTACAGATGGACACATCAGCCAAGGTGTAATTATACACAAACTTCTTCTTTTTATTGCACAGGAACAAATAATAAGTGGACTTAGTTCATCAAAATAAAAAATAAACAAATCAGAAAGTAGCATAAGCAGCTTAACTTCAGCGTAAACACATTCCAGGAATACACAAACTAGAAAGCACTAGTTCTTCTGGGTGCTGCCACTTCAACACTCCACCTGCATCTGAACTCATAGGGGTTAAAAACACATATATATATATATATATACCCTAAGAAAGCCTTGGATTGTCTCAAATCATCTGGCAATCAGAAGAAGTTACATAATATATTTTAAAGTTTATTTAACAGTTTTATAATATGATCAACTTCACTTTATTATTTCCCATTTATTAATATCCTGCTTTTGAAAACAGCAAAACCCTTTTTATTTCATTAATTTAGTTAGTTTCCCAGGTAAACACTCTGGTTGTCCCTCCCACCAGCAGGCTAAGCATAAATATGGCACTTCTATGGCCCGGCTGGCTCTAAAGAGCTCTAGCTGCTGAGGAGATCACATAGAGGCTTTTTGTAGCCTATTTCAGGTAAGCTTTATTTCTCTCAGCTCCAAAGTCCTACAATAGGACGTTTCATCAAAGTAACTAGTGGCTGCTTGAGTTTGTGTCATTTGTGATGCATTCTGAAGGTTTAGAAAGCTCCGTTTTAAATCAAGAGCTTTGCAAAGTAAAGCCGGTGTTTTGTAAGCCGTCTCGAACGTGTGCACAATTGCTCAGCTCCTGCTATCGCGTATGTGCGCACATTCGTGCAGAAGAGCTACAGTGTAATGGAGCATAGAGAAACAGGAGCTTTTACTTATTTCTTTACTTCAAGCAGCAGCATAGCCTTATTTTTACAGGACTTGGAGTGTTTTAACCACATAATTGTTTGACTGGGAGCAGTTTGCATCAGTACATAACTGCTCAGTGGATATCCTTTATTTCTAAGTCACAATATCACAATACAAACTGCCTTGCCCATATCAGGACAGCATATAATTACTAAGCCTAAGGAGTTTTAGGCAACATCCCAAAACATTTCAACCTGATTGCCAAAAGAAGGGGGGGGGGGCATTACAATACATGAATATATAGATTACATGGGTGGCCAATCCATGTAGGACAGACAATGACACACAATAATACATACAAAAAAATGGTAATAGACACAAGAGGCAGACCTATAAAAGACTATAACCAGGAACCTAGGGGAATCTTCCACAAGTGGTCGTAAGAGAACAGTTACAGTATTTGCTATGTCTCAGTTCATTTATAACATTGAAGAATACAAGTAAACATCTGTGACAAGCACAGTTCTCATATCTATTTACAGTACATACCATGTTGCTTTGTTTCATATGCTTGTAAAGGTGCTTTAATAGTCAAAACATTTTCTTTGGTGGGAGGTTCTCCCCTATTATATTTGTTTTGCCATTTTGGAGTTGTACACATTAAATTGCGATGCAACTGACAGTTTGAAAGCCTAGGTAGGTTTCAAACTGCACCCATACCTCTTGTCCAGGTTTTGCATCTTCCCTTTTGCTGTATACACAAGTCTTTCAGTGTTCATACTGTCTTTCATATTGCTTAACATAGAAACATAGAAGTTGATGCCGGATAAGGACCACAAGGCCCATCCAGTCTGCCCATTTATTTTTCTGTCTTATGAATGTGCCATCGGCCTTTGCTCTGTCAGTGGCCTATCTATTCATACTCATCTGTATTGCTCCCTTATGCCTATCCGATGCCTGTTTGAAGCTCTGCACTGAATTCATATCCACCACTTCCTGAGGTAGGCCGTTCCATGCATCCACCACCTTTTCTGTGAAAAAGAACTTCCTCACATTACCCCTTTATCGGCCTCCCTCTAATCTCATGCTGTGTCCTCTTGTCCTGCTATTTTTCTGATATAAAAACATGTTAGACTCTCTCACCTTGTTAATGTCCTTATGGTGTTTGAATGTTTCGATCATATCACCTCTCTCCCTCCTTTGCTCTAGGGTATACATATTGAGCTCCGTTGATCTGTCCTCATATGTTTTCTGATGCAGTTCCTGCAGCATTTTGGTTGCCCTTCTCTGGACTGTCTCAATTTGGTTAATTTCCTTGTGAAGGTGTGGCCTCCAGTACTGCACGCAGTACTCCAGATGGGGCTTAACCAGTGTCTTGATAAAGAGGGATTGTTACTGCCCTTTTCTGACTTGTGATACCCCTACTAATACACCTCAACATACCTCTAGACTTACCTACTGCTTTAGTGGTCTGCTTGGATGATTTCAGGTAATCGGTGGTGATGATGCTCAAGTCTTTCTTCCCTTGTGACCTCCAGCAACTCCCCTCCCAACCTGTAGGTTACTTTAGGTTTTCTCTTCCCTATGTGCATTATCTTGCACTTCTTTGCATTAAACCCCAGTTGCCACTCTTCTGACCATTTTGCCAGTTTATCTGGATCTCTTCTGATTCTGCCCACCCCATCTGGATCATCTACTCTGTTGCAGATCTTGGTGTCATCTGCAAACAGACAAACCTTACCTTCCAGTCCATCTGCAATGTCACTGATGAAGATATTGAAGAGGACTGGCCCCAGGACTGATCCCTGAGGTACCCACTTGTGACGTACATCTCTTCTGACTGTATACCATTTACCACCACTCTCTGTTTTCTGCCCACCAACCAGTTCGCCACCCAGTTGACCAACTTCTGACCCACCCCGAGCCTACCCAGCTTATTAATCAATCTTCTATGTGGCACAGTATCGAAAGCTTTGCTGAAGTCAAGGTAGTTGACATCAACTGCTCCCCCTTGGTCCACCACTCTGGTTACCCAGTCAAAGAAATCCATGAGATTAGTTGGACAGGACCTTCCTTTTGTAAACCCATGCTGTCTTGGATCCTGTGCTCCTATGGATTCCAGGTATTGCACTATCCTTTCCTTAAGGAGTACCTCCATAATCTTGCCCACTACTGAGGTAAGACTGACTGGTCTGTAGTTCCCTGCCTCCTCCCTGCTACCACTCTTGTGGGACGGGATCACATGAGCCCTTCTCCAGTCTTCTGGGACCTCTCCTGAGCTCAGAGACTCAACAGTTCTGATAATGGCTCTGCTAGTTCCACCCTTAACTCCTTTAATACCCTGAGATGTATGCCATCAGGTTCCATTGCCTTGTCCACCCTGAGCTTATCACGCTCTTGTAGGACCCTTTCTTTTATGAAGGTACTAGTGCACATCTCCTTCCCCCATGTGTCCATAGTGCTGAGCTGTGGGCCCTGCCCTATCTTCTCTTCAGTAAATACTGAGCAGAAGTATTTATTTAGGATAGGTGCTTTCACATGGTCCTCCTCCTCACATGCCCCCTTATCCCCTTTGATCTTAGTAATACCCCCACTGGACTTTCTCCTTTCACTTATGTATCTCTAGAAAGTCTTGCCACCTTCTTTTACTGTTTGTGCTAGTGTTTCCTCGGTTTGGGCATTTGCCTGCCTTACTGCCTTTCCTGCTTCCCTTAGGGAAGTTTGGTATGCCTCCCTGTCTTCATCCTGCTGCGTTCCCTTATATTTCCTGAAGGCCAGCCTTTTGGCTCTGACCTTTTCTGCTGCTGTGTTTAAGAACCAAAGTGGTTTCCTTCTTCTTTTGCACTTCCTTTTCTCTCTAACACAATGGGATGTTGCTTCAAGTATTGCATATTTAATGCTTGCCCACTTTGCCTGTACCCCCTCACCTGTATTTCTTTTTGCCAGGGCTAGCTGAACTCTGTTGGCCATCTTATCAAAGTCAGCTCCTCTGAAGTCCCATATTTTTGCCTTGGAATGGGAAGATTTAGTTCTAGTGGCCAAATTTAACCATACCATGTGATGGTCACTGGCCCCCAGGTGACCCACCTGGAGATCTGTGATCCTTTCCCTGTTAGTCAGTACTAGATCTAGGATAGCCCTGTCTCTTGTGGGTTGTTGTAATAGTTGTTTGAGTCCCTCCCCCTGCAGGGAATCCACCATGTGTCTAGTTATGGCAGATGTTCCTGCTGGTATTGACCAATCTGTATCTGGCATGTTGAAGTCTCCCATTATCAGAACCTCCCCTTTAGCTGTCATGTTTTGTATATCTTCTAACAGTAATGTGTATATGTCCTCCCCCTGGTCTGGAGGCCTGTACATGACCCCAGTTTGTATGGCTGTCCCATTTCCTGTTTCCGGGGTGAGCCACAGTTCGTATGGCTCCTTATGTGTATTCTGAATTTCTGTAGCTTTGATATTTTCATTTACATAAAGGGCCACTCCACCCCGCCTTTTTGCACCTCTTTCTCTTCTGAACAGTACATAGCCGGGTACTGAAGTCTCTCAAGAGTAGTTACTGGTAAACCATGTCTCGCTAATGGCTACTATGTCCAGTTTAGCCTCTGTCTTTATTGTCTGCAGGTCTGGGATCTTGTTTCCCAGCCTGCGAGCATTAGTGTACATGATTTTCCATTGGCCAGATTTCGGTGTGTTAGTTGTTGGGCGAGGTGTACTGCATGTGTAGGAGGGCTAGCCTGTTTCCATTGGTCGAGAATACCTCATTTAGCCAGTCCCATAGCAGTGTGAGCCAGCTTCCTCTGCCCTGTAGTAAGCTCCTCTGGTTGGTTCCAGTCTCCCAGTAGCACTTGTCGGTTAGAGATCTCTATTCTAATACGAAGAGCATTTGACATAGACTGCTCTATCTCTGTCCAGTACTGTCTCAGTTGTGCACAATAAAAGGTCATATGAACTAGCTGCGCATTATCTAAGGCACATCTGGGGCAGTTTCCATTGTGTGCATCAGAGAATTTCTGCAGTCTGGCCGGGGTGTAATAGCTGCTCTGTGTAGTGTGAAATAGTATACGAGTTTCAGGTTGCTTTGGATCAGTACTTTCCAACCCTCTTCTGCCAATACTCCCAGTCTTCCTGCAGTATATCTGACCCTAGTAATTCCCCCACTTCATTCTGTCGTCCCCTCTGTAGAAGTAAGTTTCTTACACACT
The DNA here is from genome assembly GCA_016271365.2 of Neoceratodus forsteri. NCBI lineage: Eukaryota > Metazoa > Chordata > Ceratodontiformes > Ceratodontidae > Neoceratodus > Neoceratodus forsteri. Next base: position 1,175,401,680 of record CM057456.1, on the reverse strand, counting down.
TTTAATCCTCCTCATGAATGTTTTCAAAAGAAGCCAAGAGCAAGTTAGTGAAATGCTATATTTTCTATCTTGTCATAATAAATAAGACAGGAATCGTGCGATTATGTGATAAGAAAGGGCGGACATATCTTTATTTGTGATGGTGCCCTTGGCTGCCTGTTCCATGAAGACTGACATCTTGGGGCTTTTTGCAGTTATTTGGAATGAATAGAAATGACTAATCTGTTTTCTTTTGATATCAAGAATAAAAGCTCTGTATTTAATTTTTATTTATTCATGTCCTTTGCACTAAAATTTCTTTCATGATTCATGTTTAATATAATTTAAACATATTCAAATGAAGAGCTCACACTTTGAAATTAGCAGTGCTGTATTTGGATTAAGCGCCCCCCCCCCAAAAAAAAAGCCCTTTTGTTATGGATTTTTGTAGCTGGACAATGTTTTGGATGTTTTCTTGGTGCTGCCATTCTCAGGGCACTGGAAACTGTTTTATGAGAAGGAAGGATACATAATGATCAGCCCATTCCAGGGCTTAAATGGCTCATAATTTCTCAAAATGTTTGTGTGGCAGCTGGCCCAGTGGCATGGGGGGCTGAGGCATCATGCCTTACCTCTTGCCGTGCCAGCGACCCATGTACGTGGTGCGAGTGGCTTGCCGGGGGTAGGCTGGGGAGGCAGAGGATTGAGGTTCCGGAGGACAATTATCCTCCCGGTGAGGTAAGATTAGAGATCGTTGTCACGTGGCCCCTAGCGGCGGCTGAGCTAGCACACCAACTCCACAAGATGAGGGGGCGGAGATGAAGCAGACACCTGGCATGCCGCTCAGCCACTGGCGTCATTGCACGCTAAGTCCCACACTCAGGGATTGGGAGAAAACTGGAGGCAGAAAACACTGGACCGGCAGGATGATCCCAGCCCTCCGCAGGCGCCGCATCCGGCTAGCTGGCACCTCAAGCCAGAGGTGAGTACCAGTGGACACTGGGGTGATGGGATTGGGGGGGCCGGAGGAAGGGAGCCAGTCCTCCCGATGAGGAGACAAAGAAGTGAACGTAAAAAAAAATATATTTGCGTGGCCACAGGCGGTGATGCAGCAAATGATATAGATCTAAGATGCACACAAGACTAGAAATGGGGAAGTGATGGAGTAAAAATTCACTTTCCTATAAAGGGCCCAGGAATGCGTTTAAGAAACTGTTATTTCCCCCTTCCCTAACTTACTTATTCTGCTTAATTCACTCTTTCTGCCTTCACTCGGTCTCTGTTCATGTTTTCCTATCTTCCTTTCCCCTGTTCTTGTCTGTTGCTGTTAATGATTTTAATGCACTCCCACCATTACTCCCATCAATCTGTACATTTATTTTAGTCATTGTTCTTTTGCTTAATTATGTAAATTCCTGATGGGGTGCTAGAGAACCACCTTCCTGGCAGGGCACACCCGGCACAAGCTCTCTCCCACAATCCTAGAAACTTTAAAAAACAAACTTTACAAAGCAGTTTTGGACTATATTCCTTGAAGGCATTCCATTCCTGAAGTGCCAAGGGTCAAGAGGATACCAGATTTGGCATGACTAGACCAAAAGGACAGCAAGCAGGAGCTGCCAAAAATGCTCCAGTGCAGTAATCCAGGACTGTGGGTAGTGCGGAAGCTTACACCTCACCATCAGCAGAACAACCACTGTGGCAGACCTTGCTTGAGTCCATATAGGCCATGGACTCCAAAATGGAGCGGACTTTAGCTTGACTGGCAACCCAGGACTCAAAACTAAAAGACCTGGCAGGACAGGTGGAGGAAAGAGATAAGTTTTCTGTGACGACAATGGCTACTGTAGCGAATCTCAACCAGGAGAAGAGTCACTTAAGGGGCCAAAAGGAGGTCCTTTAAAATGAGATTCGAGCTGGAAATCTCAGGCTGGTGGGGATCCCAGAGGGTGACAATGGCTTCAGATTGCTAGACTTCGTAACTACCTGGATGTTTTGGCACCTTAGACTGCCAGAATGTATGGATAGCTACCAATTTATTAAGGATTTTCAAGTGAACCCCAGAAAAGTATCACAAGGAACTGATCAAATGCGCAGTGTGCTTTTTCAGATGGCAGGAGTGGAAGTTCAGGATCTGGTATTGGGGGCTGCCAGAGTGGCATACCCCCTCACAATTGATGGTGCAGACGTACAGTTTTACCTGGGCCTTTCTTTTACCATCAAGGCAAGAAGAAAGAAATTTGATGCCATCCGGCAGTGGCTGCGAGCACTGGGGTAGTCCATTTTTTTCTGCTGCCTGTCTGACTTTGCATCTTCTGTGGGGGTAAAACCTGTCAGTACATGGATTCAGGCCATGTAGCTGTAGGTCGGTGGGTTGAGAAGACAGGGAACAATTTTGGAGCATGCCAAAATACAAATCTAGAGAGAGGGCTGATGAAGGAAATAGAAGCAGAGGATGGCTGAACTGCCTATCTGGACGTTTTATGTTTAAACTTTTACATATGCAATTGATTTCAGGTTTCTTTTTTATTTTACTAAGCATTTATCTTAACAGTTTGTTGCTTTCTCCCAGGTAGTATTTGGGGCAGATGCAGTAAATATGGGGTTTCAGGGTTGCGCAAGGGGAAATGGGGAAGTGCACACTTTTTGACTCTTCACAAGACTGTAATGATGTCAACTGCATGGTTAACCTGGACTTCATGCACTCTCCCTCCCAACTCAACCATGTTATCAGGTTCAGTGCTTCATTTTAAGGACTAAAATTGAAATATTAAATTCTATATATGGTAAGCTTTGCATAATCTAGTTATCAGGCAGTTTCAGCTAATGTATTGTTAATAGTTAGTAGTTTACTAGTTCAAAACAAAAATCATACTGTTTATGGATTGGTGGTTGGGATGTTAGTGCAGAGTCATAGACCGCTATACCTAGCCTCTCAATGGGTTAAACAGCAGTTGTAGCTGTATTGTTCTACCCAACTGTTCTTTCTTAGAAGGTACCACCACAGCCACTGAAGGGGTTGACATTATTGGATATTAGGATTTTCTGAAATGTTTTACACCCCCCCCCATACCAAATTGTTTGGTTTGTATTATGAGTATCACAGACTCCTGGTTTGGACATATCTACATCACTTTCTGTATCATGCATGAATGTTAAATATATCTATGCAATAACTGAAAATAAAAAAGTAAAAACAAGTATGTAAATTCCTGTTTGAGTCTGTATTCCCTTTGATATAGCCTGTTTACTATTACTCAATAACCTTGGTAATTCACATATGCCTCTATACTGCATTTTTACATTGGTTGTATGTTACCTTTTGAATATAGTTTTTTTCCCCCACAGTTTCCTTCCCCTGGATCGCACCTGGAAACTAGCCTTGGCTCAGCTTGCCTTTTCCAGTTACCAAATTTCAATAAATAAATGATGTATCACCCCACCTTATCTGCAGAAGGGCTCTCTTTGCATTCGCTGATAGCCAGTGCAACTGCAGTCACTGTCAGGGAAAAGGGTCGAGTGCCCCCCCCCCCGACTGCTACTGTAAATGTGTTACTTCCATAATTTTCTCACTCTGTGCCTGCCCATGGCCTATGAGCCCAAGTTCACTCTTGAACCCAGACCTTCAAGATGGAAGACACTACACCCTTTAGACCAGGTGTAGATGGAGGTGGGGTGTCATCTGAGAGCTAAATAAATGCCAATGGTTGTTTGATATAGCAGATATACCCAAATTTCATATTCTGTCTGTTGATCACATGAACGCTGGGGCAGAATGGTAGTTTGCATCAATTTTATACTGACACCTTGACAAATTTTGCGATTTTCAGCTCCACGTACTTAATGCAGATTCTTGGGCCATTACTTCGAGACTAAGTGAAATGTACATTCAAGTATGGTCTCAATGAATAGGTGCGAGTTAGAGCTTTAAAATGCATACCCATATGTTCCCTCAAAACATTAATGCTAAAGGTTAAAAGTTGTAGGGTTAAATACCAACCACCACCCCTTAATTTCTTGTGAAATTTCAAAATATTCTTATATTTAATCTTGTCAGATAGGATTTATTGTGTTTTATAATATAATTTTATGTTGTCTAAAAGAGTAAAGATTCTGCTTTGAAATGCATGTGTGGTTTTGAAGTTTCAAGGTACAAGAGGATAAATTGATAAAAGTGAAGACACCATTAATAGATAAAATTGTAGCAATTTTATACTTTTTGAGTTCTTCACGCCATATCTTCTGTGTTTATCGTGTGACATATGTATGTATATGTCATTGTTTTATATATATATATATATATATATATATATATATATATGTATGTGTGTGTGTGTGTATGTATGTATATATATATACACACATACTGTTGTGCCCCTATAGTTAGGGTTGAGAAGGCACTTCAATGTTATACTCAAAATTGTACACTTTAATAACTTTGCAGCTGTTCAGTGGATTCACACAAAATTTGGTATGCACTGTCCTGTGGGGTAGCTCTCTTGATGTGGCAAGTTACGTTCCGGTCGGATGTGCAGTTTCTGAGTTACAGAGAGGTGAAGAAAACATATTGTCACTCATTGACTTTGCTGGGATTTTTCTTTGAACTTGCCTACAGTCCAAACGGTTTCATTTTTTGGTCTGAAATTTTCAGGGCATAAATGGTCTACCCCACAGATGTGCCTTTTGCTAGTCAGGTGAAAAAATAACAAGCCGTTTTTATGTTATTGCAATTTAAACATTTAAAAAAATATTTTCTGAGCATGCTCAGTAAGCACTAAATGATAGTTGTATGAAATGAAAAAGGAGTTCTGTTTCATATGGGAAAATTCCTCTTTCGTATGGCTGCCATCTTGTTTTCAGTTTTGCCTGAAAAATTAAAATTTGGAACCCCCCTCCCAAAATTATGTGTCTTATTGAACATTGAAATTCTTTTTTTGTATCGGTGTCATACGAAATAAGATCTTGTTTAGTATGCCGACTCATGAAACAAGATCTGCTTTTGTATTTGGAACCCCCCCCCCCAAAATGATATTCTGGGGAGGAACCAACACATGTAGCTTGCTTATTGGGACCCCTTAGGTGCATTCTGCACTTTATTGCTCAAAAAATGCCCTTAAAATGCGTTTTGTTTAATACTGAAATTCTTCTTTCGTATCAGCGTGATACGAAACAAGATGTTCTTTTGTATGGAAAATCAATGTATTTCAATAAGATTTTCAACTTTGGTGCATAACTTTGCCATTTTTGCATATTTTGACACCAAATTCTCAACATAACTTTTTGGGGACCCCCCCCCCCCCATGAACAACATGACTGTTGCTACACAACTCCAACCCAAAAGGTGATTTTGCAGATGCTTGGTGAATTCACCTCTGTTGTTCATGAGGTGGGGTTATAAGAAAGGCGATGTTGAAAATTTGGGGTCAAAATATGTAAAAATGGCGAGGTTATGACGGTTCATTGCAATTTTGCTACGCATGCTTGTAACTTTGGAAATTTTAATGACTTTGACACCAACTTTTCAGCATAGGTTTATTACCCCACCTCATGTATGTCACAGCCATCATTATTCAAATCCTAGTCAAAATGTGTTTTTGCACCTGTGGTGAGGAATGGCATTCTGGTTGCGCAGAATTGCATTTGGTAGGGTTTTGACAATTTTCTGTACCAGGTACACGAGGTGGGGTAATAAGATGTCTATACTAGCAATTTGGTCACTGTTGTCCTATTAATTGAAGTGCAGGGCCCTTCCACAGTGACATACATACATACACGCATCTGTGGAGGGATGGGAGCTCAGGGCCCGAAGGGCACTGTGTTCCCACAGGCAAATAAGGCTACGATTACACTATTTCAAAAAGTAAGGAAAGTCTTTGCAAAAAACTATGTTAATGCATCAGTTAGGGTTGCCATCAAACTGTAAAAAGGAGGGAAATACAACGTTAGAGTTTCAACCCTAACACCCCACCCCTTCCCTGCGCACACCAACCGGTGTTACAAGGGTGTGCATTGAGGTCATCAGCCCTAATGCTCACCCTGTTCTCCTACACTGTACCCATCTCAGTTTATGTACTGGGGTAAGTGTTAGGGCTGACGACCCCAATGCACACCCCCAACACCAGTTGGTGTGTGCTGGCAGGGGGTGGGATGTTAGGTTTGAAACCCTGACATTGTATTCCCCCCTTTTTATGGTTTGATATCAAGCCTATCTGATGCATTAACGTAGTTTTTTGCAAAAAAAAAAAATATATATATATATATATATATACAGTATATTCACACACACACGATTTCTTTTCTTTCAGACTCTTTGAGGATGTCTCTAAACTTTCCTGTCAAGTGGAAACATGGAGAGGAAAATTCTAGGACCCTGCAGTGTGTAGTGCATTACCTTGCCCTGACAACAAGAGACTCTGAAGTAACTCCTCTGAGTGACAAAAGTTACTGCACACTTATAGAGAGCAAAGCTATTAAAACCCAATTAGGTGGCGAAAATTGTCATGATGAGCAGCGTGCATCAATTCAAATGCCTAACTATGACCCTGCCAAGGATGGCTACCATAGACAATGCCATCAAATGTTCACAAAAGTCAAATGTATCAGAAAATCTGGGAGAACATACAGATGCTGGGGAACATAGCTCACATCATTATCTCAGGGTGGCGTTCCTTGTGCCTCATCATCTAGAGTGTTATTTCCTGATACATGTGGAATCTGTAACAAATATGTAATCAGAGTGAAGGGGAAGAAGCAATATCCAGCTGCTACTGTTACAAAAATAGTTGAAGCCACAATGAAAAGGGTGGCAGAGCTACATAATGACCAAAATGTGCTCACAAAAATTAAGACAGAGGGTCTCATTGCAAGGGAGTTTCATAAACATGACAAGTGCTACCTAAATTATACAGCAATCACAAGGGACAGGACCCCAGATGATCAGAATAGAAATGATGAGGATGACAATGAGCAGTCAGATGGAACTGGGTTTGAGGCCATTTTTCATGCAATTGAAGATAATGTGCTTCAAAGATGTCAAGCCAGGCAGCGGACTTGTCATGGTGAGCTGGGGGAACCCCACAGCATGGGATGATGTACTGTATCTGGATATAGTGGATCCACAGCATTTGCTCCACACAGCAATAAAAGAAAACAACTTTGATCTTCGACTACTGTGTTAGAAAAATTCACTGCTCCTGTTCTTCACCCTCAACAAGCAAAATTATGCTTGATATAGGACTTATTGTGTGCACGTACTTGGAACTCTTTAAACTTCTCATCCAGGGTCCAGGCCATTAATTGAAAAGCAAGGGCTTTCAGATCAAAGGAGCCATCACAAAGCTTCTAGGAAATCTGTTGACCAAGCTGGTGGGCAAACAAACAATCGAAGTGCCAAAATTCCAGGTAGAATCAAACACTTTGCTATAAGTCAAATGGCCTGTGATAAATGGGTACTAAATCAGTCACATCTAGCAAAATTCAGAGAGGCACTTTCGGAGATGACTAGCCTTCACAGTTCAGCCAGTAATCCGCAAATAGCATGCAGGCCATCTGAAATCATCAAGTCAGAACAACGTGTCAAAGCCATATTGACTCTTCTTGATCAAGAGTTTATCAACCCATTCAGTGCTAATTTAGATGCTGGAAGATTGTACAATTTGTCCTCGAGAGCACATGTTCCACTTGATATTGAAGAGACCCTCATTGGTATCACTGAACGAGGTACAGAAATGTATGAGCCATTTGTCAAAGAAAGACTGGAAAGTGGTAAAAATAAATTTTTTGATCCAATTTTAAAAGCCCCACTGAAAACCTTCAATGTTTCAAACAAAAAAGTGCAAGTAACTACCAAAGGAAAAGTTACAGAACTTAAATTTGAAAGAGATATATTGGGAAAAGGTTTGGCCCTTTCAAACAAGCACAACTTCCTTATAAACAAGTTATTAACATATTGCTTGGGCCCAGTCCCGCTGAGTCTAACTAATACAGATGGAGCTAGATGGACAAACTCAATCTGAATCCTGAACAACCTCTGTAAAAAAAAATTTGACACTAAAATTATCTTCTCGCCCGATGATGCGGTATTCATAAACAGCAACTCACACCATGGCATTTTCCAATCTGATGTACAGCGCTCTTTCCAAAAGCTAGAGGACTGGTTCTGCAAGCAGAAACTACTGCTAAATTACAAAAAGATCAAAACCATGCTTATAATTCAGTCCACAGAACCCCCCCCACTTATCATCTCCAACAAAGTCAGCGTGCCACTGAAACAAGTAAACTCATTCAAGTACCTGTGTGTCACCCTTGATGACTCCCTCGCCTTCACCCAACCCATCAACTTGGTGGTCAGGACGGTTAACTCTAAGCTGGGTGTCCTCCACAGGCATAAGAAATATCTCACTCCTGAGGCCCTCTGCCTCTCAGTCTCGAGTTCCATCCTATCATCCATTGACTGTGGCCTGGTTGTCTACGGTGCGGCCACAGATACGGCACTCGAGGATTCACACAGCCCTCAAAGAAGCCTGCAGGCTCACCTTGGCTGCTGATTGGCTTACGCACACCTGCACCCTGTATGAACTGACAAAGTGGATGCCATTCGGGAACAGGATCAAGTTCCAAACCTGCCTCCTCGATAAGAAGGCGCTTATGGGGAAAACACTTCCCTGTGTATCTAATATCCTATCACTGGCCTCCTCCATATTCATATATTTATTTGCTTTTGGTAACCGGGTAAGTGCACTAGACAGAACTGCCTATTTTCAGGCACGAGCCGGGAGAGTACAAATCAAGGAACAGGTTAAAACAAATACATATACAGTGTTGTACAGTAGGAGATTCCAAACAGTTATACAGAGGTGCTAGTTACATAGTACATAGAGGAGGTACATATCACACATTATAGTAGGAACAAACAGATAAAAGGCACAATTTATGGTTAATAATGTACAAAACATGACACTGCTGTTGGTAAGTCAACAAGGAGACAATTCCCAGGCAGAGACAGGGAACAAAGTGCGTAGCTGCAGCTGAGGAAGAGTGGGGATGGGAGGAATCAAGAGGCCACAGGGAAATTTAAGTGAGGACAATGGTAGCTTTGCATGGCTCGTGAAACTAGGGACATTTGCAAATGTAAAGGGGGGTGAGGTAATTGGAGAGGCCTTTCTTGAAAGTGCGGTGGCATTTGGAGTGCCTAAGTTCAAGTGGGAGAGAGTTCCAAAATTTGGGGGCATAGAAGGAGAAGACAAGTTCACGCATCCTGGTAGAGCATTTTGGGACAGATAGCAGAGCTAAAGACATGGAATGGAGGGAACGAGGGCAGTCGGTGGGGGTGAGCATAGCAGTGAGTGTGGAGGGGACAGAAAAAAGAACAATGTTGTCAGTCAGACAACCTAATGAATAAGCCCAGCGCGAGGAAGGAGAGAACCACTGGAGGTCAGCGTAGAGAGTACAGTGGTGCTTAAGATGAGGAACAGATAGTAAATCTACAGATATTGTTGTGGGCAGTGTCCCACATTTGCAAGATGTTTGCCTGTGCCATAGCAAAGACAGGCAGAGTGTAGCAGAGTCCAGGGAGGAGAAGGCCTTGGGCGACAGAGATCCTGGCAGCAGGGGTCAGAAACTGACGGACTTGGTAAGCCAGTCCAGTTTTAGCATTGACTGATTTGCAGACAGCTTTGACATGCAGAGAGAGAAGTTAAGAGATGGATCCAGCGTGACCCCGAGGTATTTGAAGGACTGAGTTACTTCCACAAGGAAGCCATCAAGACAAGAAATCTGAAGAGATGGATTGAAGCAACAGATTTCCTTTGTGACCCATAAAGCATAGCCTGGGTCTTGGTAGCGTTTAGCACCAGATGGTGGGACGTAAGCCAAGTTTGGATTTGATGAAGATCAGAGGAGAAGTGGGAGTTAATTTCATGAATAGAGCTGAAGGAGACATAGAGAACCAAGTCATCAGCATAGAATAAGCGAGATTGTGGGAGGGCACAAAAGGTAGGTTATTGATGAACAAAGAAAAGAGCAGGGGCCCAAGTATGGAACCTTATGGGGTGCCCAAACAAAGCAGGGCAGGGGCAGAAAGAACTTTATGACAGGAGACAGACTGGGAGCGGCTCCACAGATAGCTGGAGAACCAGGCAAGTGTGGATCAGGAGGCGCCAATAGAGCCTAGTTGATGCAGGAGCAGGTTGTGTTTAACCGAGTCAAACACCTTTGACATGTCAATAAAAATAGCCCCAGTAAGCTGGCCTTGATCCATAGCAGATTTGATGTCACTGGTGAATTGCAGTAGAGCCGTCGTGGTGCTGTGGTTAGGCCTGGAGCCATGCTGAGCAGGAGATTACAGGTTAAAGTTGGCAATGAGGTTAGACACCTGGTGATGGATAAGCTTCTCCAGGAGTTTACTGATGGTCAGCAGGAGCGCAATAGGACGGTAGTTTGTTAGGTTTTTTGGATTACCCTTTTTGAAGACTGGGATAACCCTGGCATTTTTCCAGGAGAGAGGCATAGTGTCCAACCTAATGGAGAGGTTGAACAATCGCATGATGGGGGTGGCAAGAAGAGATGCGCCTAATTTGAGAGTTCTGGGTTCCAGTCCATCAGGGTCTACGCTGCCATGAGGAGACATCATGTTAAGAGCTTGTAGGACATCCAGCCTGGAGGTCGGGGGGGGGAGGTGTGGCGAGGGGGGGAGGACCGTCAGCATCAAAACTAGGGAGGGCAGTAAACAGTGAGCTGAAAGCATTAGCTGTGGTATTAGGGTTGTTACAGGAGACATTATTTATTAAAAAGTCATGGGGAGTTTGGCACATCGTGCATCCCATTATGTGGTTTATTTGTGTCCAGTACCTTTTCGGGTTACTAGAGGTGGCGTGAAGAAGGCCTCTATAGTAATTGTTTTTGGCAGTCCGTAGCGCTTTCTTACAAGAGTTACGAAGGGAGCGATATGCGATGAAGTCAGAGAGCAGGAAGTAGGTTTTCCATCTGGTGCAGAGTTCGTCCCATGCTTTAAGCATAGTTAGAAGAGAGCTAGTTAACCATTTGGTAGGCAGGCCCTGCCCAAGGTAGTACGCAGGGTGCACAATCCAAACCATTTCACTGAACTGCTCTTGGACAACGTGCCTTCACCTACAGGGCACCTCAATAGCTGAATGAAATCCCTGGACCCTTTGGAATTCTCTACCATACCATACCATAGAGGGCTTTAAACAAGCATTAAAAACCTACTTGTGGAACCAAGCCTTTGGTGATTGATTAAAGTATGTTATCAGTATTATCATTTTGTTCTATGCTGAGACGTGTTGTCTGTATATTGTGATTTAAATTATTGTTAAGGTGCCTTGGTTTTTTTGAAAGGCGCCTTACAAATAAAATGTATTATTATTATTATTTCAGGCACCAAATGTAACTGCTTCTGACCACCCTCCTCTGCTTGCCCATCTAGCCTCCTTCCTGATAGCCTGCATCACCGCCCTCCCCTGCAGAGCGTTTGACTGCTACTGGGAGGGGTGACTCCTCCCCCACATTTCAAACCCATCCCAGGCCCTCTTCTCCCCTCCACTCATCCTCCCGCCCCTGCACTTCCCTATCCCTTTCCACACCCCTCATCCTGCACTCCCACTACCCTCTTCCCCACTTGACAAAGCCTCTCAGGATGCTGCTCTCCCCTTTCCATACTGATTTCCCATTCTGTAGAGTATCCCTTCCCTCCTCTCTCCCCGCTAAGTACTACCACACCTCCCAAATCTTATCTATACTGATGATGTACTAAGCTATGGTACTAGTATTGACTCTAAAACACTGTAACCTACCTACCTAGTCTGTCCAAATTATGTTGAGTCTAATGTCTGTTAAACCCAATGTGGAACCCTGTATAAGAGCTTTGATGTTAATTGTGTCTAATGTCTATTAACCTGACGTGGAACCTTTGTAAAAGAGCTTTGCTCAAAGGTATTTCTCCAAATTTCTAAATAAACAAAATAAATAAAAAAAAAAAAACCCACAAAAAAGCAAGTTACTTGAGGTGCTAGCAGAATACTGTCAAGTGTCACTTCGGAGCTTCCCTCCAGGAAAAGTGTCTCAGCATACATAGTTGATCTAACGGCAGCAGTGCAGGGTATGACAGGAATCTCTGAAACCTCCAGTGATCTGGCAATGAAACTCCTGAATAGTCTTCCAAAGGGATATGCAAGAGTGGATGTTGTTGCAGATACATACAGAGAACAGTCAAAGAGGTTGAGAGATTTCAACGAGGATTTAGTGAGAAGCATATTATCAAACATCCCAACACCAAAGTGCCAAAGAATTTCAGTGACTTCCTTTCTAATGGATCTAACAAGGAGCGCCTGATTGATTTGATCATGCAGGTCTGGGCAAAAAATTGCTCAAGTTTGCCAGAGGGCCAAGTGATCTCTTTTTTTGAAGCGAGACACATGCTACATGATCATCAAAGAAGGGACTGCAGTTGTGGATGATCTCTGTTCTGGCCAGGAAGAAGCAGACACAAAAATTGCCCTTCATGTGCAATATGCAATTACAATACGTCCAGGCCCTGTCATCATCCATTCACCATCTGGGGAAAACAATATACCAGTAATTTTACTGTCACTATTTTCAGAATGCGAGCAGAGTATATACCTGGACAGTGGTCATGGTAACAGTAGGAAAATCTTCGACATTAACAAGTGTGAAATGACCACTGCACCAAAGAAAGCCTTAGTTAGTTTCCATGCATTCACAGGCAATGACTATGTTTCAGCGTTCTTCAAAAAGGGTAAGAAAATTTGCTGGAACGTCCTTCAAAGTACCGCCAAATTCCTAGGTGCCTTTCAGAGACTTGGGAGTGATTGGCAAGTGGATACGAGTGTTGTAGCTGTGTTGGAGGAGTATGTCTGTAAACTGTATGGAAGGATGCAAATTACTAGTGTACATATAGCAAGGCAACAGATTTATGGGAGAAATATAACAAAGACAACAGAATAACTGATCTGTCTCTGCCACCACCCTGCCCAGAAACCCTGAAGTTACATATTCTATGAGCCAACTACGTCTCCCGATTGTGGAGGCTTTCTTCTGTTGCAGTTATCAATGCCGCAAATGTAGCTTTGCACAGTTGGACTGATGATCTCAATGTAAAGTGGACGGACACACCATTTCCAGATGATGTTATGTCTCTGCTCTATAATGCAAATGATGAGGACTCGGATGAGGACCAAGATGTATGTGATTACGAAGATGATACTAGCGTATCTGACAATGATGAAGATTTTTCCTAGCTGGACAAGACTATGTTCCACTAGTTTACCAACGAGCATATTTTAAACTTTACATTTTGTGAAATAAAAATGTTTTGTGTAAACAAAGGTGTTTGTTTTGTTTTTTTTCTTTTAGATTAATTTCCTTCTTTAGAAAAACTTTTAAAATTAACCTTTGGGGCAACTTATGGGTATGCATTTTAAAGGTCTAACTCCCACCTATTCATTGAGATCACACTTGAATACATATTTAAATTAGCTTCAAAGTAATGGCCCAAGAATCTGCATTAAGTATGTTTAGCTGAAAATCCAAAAATGTAACAAGGTATAATCTTGCTAAAAGTTCATCTGTTATTGGTGTCGTCACTTTTATCAATTATCCTCTTATGTTACCATAAAACTTAAAAACCACGTATGCATTTCAAAATAGAATTCATACCGTTTTAGACAACATAAAATTATATTATAAAGTGCAATAAATCCTGTCTGACAAATATAAGAATATTTTTAAATTTCACAAGAAATTAAGGGGTGGTGGTTGGTATTTAACCCTATAACTTTTAGAAATAAATCTTTTGAGGTAACATATGGGTATGCATTTTAAAATTCTAACTCCCGCCTATTCATTGACACCACACTTGAATGCATATTTCACTTAGTCTCGAAGTAATGGCCCAAGAATCTGCGTTAAGTATATGGAGCTGAAAATTGCAAACTTTGTCAAGGTGTCAGCACAAAATTGATGCAAACTACCATTTTGCCCCAGCGTTCATGTGATCAACAGACCGAAAATGACTTTTGGGTATATCTGTTACATTAAACAACCGTCAGCATTTATTTTGCTCTCAGGTGACACCCCACCTCCATCTACACCTGGTCTACTTCTCGCTGTGTAAAGATTCTCACAAGACCCCACCTGGACATGTACTCTATATGTCAGTGTGTTCTCCATGGAAGAATCTGTACACGACCTTTGAAAAAAGTAGTTTGTAAAGCCAGTGTATTGTAATCAGAAGAACAATACAGTAATTACTGCTCTGTGCTGTTACTGTTGCCGTAAATATTGTACCTGCTTTTCAATTTGTACTTTGCTACCCAAACCACTTCAGATATGAGACTTTGCACCTCGTCTACATTGCTTATGACTTTGGAGGCCACAAGCATACTACACGTATGTGAGCAGTGCTCTAGATAAAATTTCATGGTCGAGTCTACAGGTCTGCAGATGAATGGGAAATGTCACTCAGTTTAAGTATCTTGGACTTCTACCAGACCAGCATCTCTTTTTTTCATCACATACTGATATTCTGTCAGCAGTGCTCTATCTGAAATTGGGGGTGCTTTACCAGATACAGGGTTTGCTTTTTTACTGTGCAAGGAAGTGCTTGTTGAACAGATGCTCCTTCCTACCCTGGATAGGGGTGATGTGGTTTATGGGGCTGCTACTAAAAACATCACGCCAAGCTTCACGCGCTGCATTTTATGTTACCTGTTTACAAGTGAATGGAATCACTGCTGAAGGAAAGGATCGTGGAATATTCTGAATCCATTGAGTTACAAGACCCAAAGCAGCATGGATTCGTGGTGGGGTGTCATGTCAAATGAATCTGATAGATTTCTGTGACTGGGTGACCAAGGAGTTAGATCAGGGTAGAATGGTGGTTATGGCCTACTTAACTTTCAGTAAGGCTTTTAATACCGTTCCCCATAGGAGGCTAGTAAGCAAGCTGGGTGGCTTAGGAGTTGGTTCCGAAAGATGGTAAAATTGGTAAGAAATTGATTAGGGGATAGGTGACATAGGGCTATGGTAAGCAGAGTTCACTCCGAGGAAGGCATGGTGACCAACGGGGTGCCTCAGTGATTAGTGCTAGGACCAGTCCTCTTTAACATCTTTATAAGTGGCATTGCAGAGGAGCTGGAAGGGAAGGTCTGCCTCTTTGGGGATGACAACAAAATCTTCACTGGGGTGGACACTCGGGGGGGGGGGTGAAAAGGATGAGCAGAGAATTGAGAAGACTTGAGGAGTTGTCAAGGATATGGCAGTTGGGTTGTAATGTGAGGGCATAGAAACCCAGGGGTGGAGTACAAAATGGATGGGCTGGTACTGGCGACCACCAAACAGGACAGAGATCTTGGGGTTAGCATACTGGATAACCTAAAGGTGTCTAGGCAATGCAACAAGGCAATATGGCAAGGTAGTTGGGAGGGCTAGTGGGATGCTGTGGTGCTTAGGGAGGGGTATCACCAGCAGAAAGAAGAAGAAGGTGGTGTTCCTCCTGTATAGCTCACTGACAGGATGCCACCTAGTGTACTGTGTCTGGAAACGGGCAGCTAAAATAGTGCAGGGTCTGCACCAAAAGCCCTACGATGAGAAACTAAACTCATTGTGTACACCCTGGAAGAGAGGAGGGATATGATAGAGACTTTTAAATACCTCATGGGAGTAAATAAGTACTGTACAGGAGAGAAGCATTTTTCAGAAAAAAGGAGCTTAAGAACAAGGGAACATGCTATGAAGGGGGGTTAGATTCAGGAGAGATGTGAGGAAAGACTGTAATTTTGTGCAGTTTAGTAATTCAGTAGGGATGTGAGCACTTATGGCTCTCTGAGGGCCTAGGTGGGTCAAGGGAGAGCCCAGTGGAAAAGAGGCTCAAGAAGGGGGTAAAGGGGGGAGGGGGAAATGCTCCAGGAAGACTGACTGGGGCAGACAGAGGAAGGGACAGGGCAGGGGGGCAGGCTGGGGGGAGGTCAGTGTGAATGGAGGGAGCAAGGGGTCCTAAGAAGGGAGGCGAATAGGGGACATGAGTGAGGGAGGGAGGGTCGTGGGATGTAATAACTGCGGGTGGCTGTATTCATGGACACCTTGTGGAGGATGGGGGAATGCCCAGTCTGTCAAATGCTAAGAAGGCTGGAAAAGGAGGTACAATGGCTAAAAGCCTGGGAAATGTCTAGGATGAAGATCGAAATGACATAGTGTGAAGGAGGGAGGAAAAGCAAATCAAAACGTGGTAAGGCTATCCAGTGGGGAAGAGGGGAGGGAGCATTGGGTGGGTGGGTGGGGAGCAGGAGAAAAGGAGGAAAAGCCACTGGTAATTATGTCAATAGGGGGAGACGAGAAGGGTGGACACAATCCACTGTAGCAACAAAGGAGATGGCTGGAAGTGGGTGTGAAACAAGAGTAGACACTGAACAAGGGCAAGGGGGATACATACAAGGGAGAGCTTAGGGGGGATTGGAGCAATAGGACCAGGTGAAGGGAACAATGTGCAGGAGGACGAAAGAGAGGAGAATGGGAGGAGAAAAGGGGAAGGTAAAATTGTAGGGGGGGATGTCTCGGTGCTAGGGGACTCGATGCTAAGAGGGGTCAGGTGGGGTAGCAAAGAGGAGGTACACAGCAGGGTTTTGGTGGAAGCAGTGCCAGGAATGAAAGTGGAAAGGGTGGGTCAGTCAGTGCTATGATGTGCTGGTAGAAGGAGGGGAGGACCCCACCTAATAATACACCTGGGGACAAATGACCTGGCAGATGGTACAGTGGAGGAGGTGAGGAGGAGTTTTGAGGAACTGAGACCTCTTTGCGAGGGGGCAGGAAGATCGGTCATCTTCTCGGAGGTACTTCCCGTCCCCAGGGCAAGTACAGCAAGAAAAAAAGAAACTCCAGGAGTTCAACGAATGACTGGGAGTATGGTGTCAGGAGAAGGGGTGTGGGCTGATAGAAGGGGGGGTGGTGGAGGACCTGGGAAAATCTCTATGTAAGAGACAGACTGCACCTCAATGAAGAAAGAAAAAGGGTATTGAAGAGGAACATTGGGGAGCACATTGAGTCAAATTTATACTAGGAAGGGGGGCTAGCCAATTGGCTGGAGGTGCTCAGGGGACCAGAGATGAAATACAAATTGGGTTTACCCCCATAACAGCAAGGCTAAGGTAGAGGCTAATACCAGGGGAAAGGACACAAGGGGAGAGGGGCTGGGGGGGGGTAGGGTTGAGGGTTGGAATGTGGTCACATTAAATGCCAGGAGTCTGGGGAACAAGGGAGCAGAACTACAGGCTCTAATGGTAGAGGGGAAGTGGATTTGGCTGTGATAACTGAGACGTGGGACACCGATAACCATGAGTGGGACCCGGCAGTACCAGGGTATAGACTGTATTGTAAGGATAGGGAGGAAGGGTTGGGGAGGTGGGTGACACTATATGTCAGAGAGGGTCTTAAATGTGTAAGGGAAGAAGGGGAAGAGACTGGTACAGAGGCCCTTTGGATGCAAATCCAGGATCCTAAAAACAGGTCACTAAGGTTAGGGGTAGTGTACAGGCCACCCTCCTAATCTGAGGAAAAAGATGGAATGCTGGCAGAGCAAATCAGGAAGAATTGTGGGAAAGAGGGAGTAGTGATAGTAGGGGATTTCAGTCTGCCAGGGGTGGAATGGGAAACACCTACCACCAGTTACAGAAGGGAGCAGGTATTACTAGATGCCTTCAAGGAAAACTTTTTGGAGCAGTTGGTCAGGAAACCAATTAGGGAAGGAAACACCCTAGATCTCGTACTGATGAACGGTGAATGGGTGAGGGACGTTAGGGTCGAGGAACCACTGGCGGGGAGTGACCACCAGATGATATGGTTCCAGTTACAGATGGCCAGGGAGAGAGGGCAACAGACACAAGGCTGCTGGACTTTATGAAAGCCAACTTTAGCAGGATAGAGGAAGTGGTGCAGGGTTACCTGAACAAAATCCAACCAACTATGGATATAGATCAAAGGTGGGAATTGATAAAACAGGGATTACTGGAGGCAACCAGCACCTGCAGCAAGGCCCAGAGCAAAAAGGCTAGGGCTAAAAAAACATGCTGGATGAGCAGTATGGTGTTGGACAAGGTATGAAGGAAATTGGGTGCATATAGGAGATTCAGAAGAACAGGGAGAGAGGAAGACAGAGAAGTGTAGCTGAAAGACACGAAGGAGGTGACAAGAGAGGTAAGAGCAGCCAAGGCATCAAGGGAACTCAGGCTGGCACAAGGCATAAAAAAGGGAGGGAGAAACACTTCTTTAGGTACATCAGGGAGAAAAGAACCTGCAAGGATCAAATTGTGAGGATAAAGAGGGAAGGGGGATTGGTGGAGGAGAGGGGTGATAAGGCAGAGGAGCTGAACAGCTATTTCTGTTCAGTCTTTACTAAGGAGAAGGGAGGAGAGCTACCCACAGTGGGAGGGAGGGAGGATAGTGACAGACGGGGGGAGGGGGGGTGACTGACGGTGACATCACAAGAGAGAGGGTGCTAGAAGGGTTAAAGGCACTGAGGGTGGACAAGGCGCCTGGGCCGGATGGGGTGCATCCAAGGGTGCTGAAGGAGTTGGCAGAAGTCCTGGTGGGCCTCTTGGCAGACTTGTTTAATGCATCTCTGGGAACAGGATGCGTACCGCGGGATTGGAGACTGGCTCACGTGGTTCCCCTCCATAAGAGTGGTCCCAGGGACGAACCGGCAAATTACAGGCTAGTGAGCCTGACGTCCATAGTGGATAAGATAATGAAGACCGTCCTAAAGGAGAGACTGGAGGCGCTGCTGGAGTTTAACGGGGTGCAGGACAGGAAGCAACATGGCTTCATCAAGGGTAAATCATGCCATACCAACCTAGTCGAATACTATGACCAGGTGACTAGGCAAGTTGACGGTGGCCATGTGGTGGATGTCCTGTACCTGGACTTCAGCAAGGCCTCCTCAGAGCCAGCAGACAGGCAGGCCAGAACTCAGCCCCTTCACAGTTCTCCCGCGCAAATCTATGCAGGATTACTGCTCAACTATCTCGAGCTGTTACTTCTTCACTTCCCAACTCAGATCTGACTGAAACTGCAAGCAGTCTGGGACATTTCCCCAGGATCCAAAAGGTTCGGTTGGCTGATTCTTCTGTCATTCACAACAAGGGCTCCCCTTCCAGATTCAGTTAGGCGCCAAAAGCCCAAAACTACAATTCCTACAGAATTTTGCTCCCACAAAGCCCTTGGGGACAGGCTCAGTTTTAGAGTCCCCAAAGGTACTGATTGGCCCATTTTAGCAGTCCAGCACCAAAACGGTGGAGATAAACAGAAATGTCCATGCTGCAAAGAAGGCAGGTTAGGTAAACTGCAATATTATTACCATTCTAGTAAATGATCAGCAAACAAGTACATCCTCTAACAGAGCTCCCTCTGCGCCAATAGCGATGGCAGAACGGAGCGATTATTTGACAGCCCGGGGCGGGACTAGAGCATAGAAACACTAAGCCCCCTCCCAGGTTAATTATAACTGCAATCTAGGCAGCTCTTAAAGATACAGTTCACGGAGGCTATACAGGCACTCTCTGGCAATACATTTGAACTGCTAAAAATACAGGACGCCAGCCGGGCAGTGAGCATTCAGGCAAGCTCAAGGAAGTCTTTTCGGGAACCCCCATTTGTAGAGGGGTTACACCATGTATCTGTGTGCTGATCTGTAGTATACATCAGTAAAAACAGAAATTGGTGTACACCCTAGAAAATATTTTTCCTGCCTGAATTTCCAGTAGGAGTAGGGGTATCTAGTATTCATTTCAGGGCCCTGCTGTGAAGTCGCCCAGCTACCAGACATTGTGTATACCACCCATCAGCTGGGTCCCTATTCCAAAATGCATCTGCCTGAAATAGCTTCCATTATATAAGGTGCACAGCCTGAACTGACTTGGTCATGGTGCGGTCCCCAACGAATATTCAGGTAATTAGGGAGGAGCTCGCTAATGAGCCACACATACTTTTCCCAACCAAATTTAGCGGCTCACCCTTTCTCACTCACTGACTTTAAAATGGCTTTTCCATTAAGGGTGCTACTGCATATCTATAGCATATGGTTAACTTGCGTTCTGTATAAAAAAAATCAACCTGCTCAATATCCTTGTTGTGCATATTCTAAACTGTTGTGCACTTTCCAAATTGCAGCTCAAAGGACCCAACCGTTTGCTTGCAGGATGATGGAAAAGATGTGCAGTGTTCAGGAGCATACTTTGGCAAAACAGTGTCACAAACATGAAAGTGTCATAAACGGAACACACAACAGTGTCACAGTTTCGAAAGCATGCAAATAGTGTCACAAAATACTGTCGCAAACACGAAAGTGTCGCAAATGCATACCACGACACTGTAGCATTTGCAAAAGTGATTTTTTTTAAAGTATTTCAGTGAATGTGTGAAATCCTGTTTTGGGTTTTGTACACCCCAAAATATCATATGTGTAGTCAGTGGTATGTTTTGGTGGCAGCGTGTGGCCCAAGATGCCCAGTTGTCCATAGTAATATGTGTTTTGCAGTGCATGGAACATCTGGATTCAGAGTTAGCAGTGACAACCCCATGCCACAGCCCGATGGGAACATGGGTGTGTGGTTTCATGGTTTAGAAAGTTGTATGATATTTCTCTTACCTTCTGCTGGTTGTGTGTGATTGGTTGTGTTGCCTTGGTCCTTCCCCTACTTGGATGTGGGTGGGGGGGGTGCGCAGATAGGGTTTTCAACCCTAACACCAAATGTCCTTGCTTTTGTCACCGTGGAACAACCTTAACTGATGCATTAAACTGAGTTTTTTGCCATGAATTTCCCTTCTTTTTGGGAATGTGCACTATAAATAGTGAATGGTATGTAGTGGTGGGAGCTCAGGGCCCAGCCACCATGCTTACCATTTTGTGTAATAACCCTTAAGGTAAAGGTAATGCTAACAGTAACTATAACGATAATGGTGATCCTAATGGGAATGTTAACGCTAACAGTAACGAGAACAGTATCGATAACAAAAAAGCACACGCAAATGGTAATGGAAATTGTAACGCAAACGCAAGCAGAAATGGTAATGCCAATGGTGTTGTGAAAGGAAACAGTAACGCAAATGCAAGTGCAAACGAAAACGGTAACATAAATGGTAATGGAAATGCAAGCGCAAACGTGATCACAAACAAAGATGGTAATGCAAATGGCAACGAAAACTAAAATGGTAACAGTAAGGCAAACAGAAACGCAAATGCAAGTGAAGAAAGAAAAGAAAAGAAAACGGTAAACGCACACGGTGACATAAATGAAAAGGCTAATGAAAACGGTACCGGAAACACAAAAGGTATCGGTAAAGCAAACAGAAATGGTAATGCCAATGGTGACTTAAAAGGAAGCAGCAACGGTAATGCAAACAGTAACGCACACGATGATGCAAACGGAAACGATTATGCAAACAATAATGTAAACGCAAGTGCAAACGTAAATGCAACCAATAATTGTAATGCAAACGGTAATGGAAACACAAATGGTAATGGTAACAGTAACGCAAACAGAAACGCAAATGCAAGTGAAGAAAGAAAAGAAAAGAAAACGGTAAACGCACACGGTGACATAAATGAAAAGGCTAATGAAAACGGTACCGGAAACACAAAAGGTATCGGTAAAGCAAACAGAAATGGTAATGCCAATGGTGACTTAAAAGGAAACAGCAACGGTAATGCAAACGGTAACGCACACGATGATGCAAACGGAAACGATTATGCAAACAATAATGTAAACGCAAGTGCAAACGTAAATGCAACCAATAATTGTAATGCAAACGGTAATGGAAACACAAATGGTATCGGTAATACAAACAGAAACGCAAATGCAAACGGTAACGGTGAGGCACAAGGACACAGTAATGCAAACGACAACAGAAATGCAAACGCAATGATGATAATTCAAACTGTAACGAAAACACCAATGGTAACGCAAATGGAAATGCAAACACTAACGGTAACGGAAATGGTGACGCCAAAGGAAACAGTAACGCAAATGGAAACGCAAACGAAAACGTAACCACAAATGGTAATGCACACAGTGATGCAAAGCAAAATGCTAACGCAAACTATAAAGAGAACGCATGCGGAAACGTGAACGCAAACACTAATGGTAAAAATAACGCAAATGCACACGCGAACGGAAACAATTATGCAAACAGTAATGGAAACACAAGTGCAAACGTAAATGCAAACAGTAATGGTAACACAAATGGTAATGGAAACGCAAACAGTAATGATAATACAAACGGAACTGCAAATGCAAACGGTAACAGCAACGGTGAGGCACAAGGAAGCAGTAAAGCAAGCAACAATGTTACTGGTAATGAAAAGAGCAATGAAAACACCAACGGTAACAGTAACCCAAATGGAAATGCAAACGCTAATGGTAACGGAAATGGTGACGCCAAAGGAAACAGTAATGCAATTGGAAACGCAAAGCAAACAAACGAATCAAGAAATGGTAAATTATTACCGGTGATTTCAAAAGGAAATGCTAACACAAACTGTAACGGGAATGGGCGGAAACGTGAACGCAAATGTTAACGGTAAAAGTAACACAAACGCACACGCTTTGTGTCCCAAAAAGGTGCATTGAGACGCACAGTGCATACAAAGAATGTGGGCACAATAATGGCCCTCAGACCAGAAAATGAGTATTTGGAATACTAAATTGCTTATATCTCAGAAACTGTACATGAGAGAAAAAATTAAAATCTCATATTATTTATGACTTTCCAGAATTTTTGCGATAAAAGTTCGTATCTGAATCGTTTGAATATATGGGACTTAATGAAAAGCGCCAGAATAATGTTGTTATCCTATGGGAAAATTGTCAACTTCAGAGAGTTGTAATTTTGCAGCCCTATTATATTTGGCAGCAGACTACCAAAAGGCAAATCTGTGTGATGTTGGCTTTCTTCCCTGCAAATATCCGCTCAAAACTGTTGTTTCACGGCGGTGATAATTTCCTATTGTTTGGGCATAGTGTCGCAAAGTACTTTCGCAAATCATGACACTTTTGCAAAAAAAATCACGAACATGTCGCATATGTGAAAGTAGTTTGTGACACTACTTTTTACAAAAATTTTAAAAACATATTTCCGGGGTGTTTTACCCCCAAAAAAGACATAGGGAGCATCCTCAGGGCTCGACTAGGTGAACACAACAAGAATTGTGTCCCTAGAGGTTCCCACATTTAAATGTCAAGCATTTCTCTGATCACCAACTGAAAAAAAAAAATGCCTGATTCACGAAAGTAAAAGGGTAATTTGCGACACTAAAAACTGCATTTGCGACACTTGCGCATATTTTGTTAACTTTTCCCATAGACTATAATGGGATTCAGTGTTTTTGAATAACTTTTGAACCATTTAATATTGTTTCATGAAATCTTTGAAAGGCACATTGGGGACCCGGCTGCATGTTCCTGAAGTTTAGGACCGACCGCTTCAAAGCATTGCAGGCTGTGGTAGCAAGCAAAGAAACGTGCAAAAACCTGTAATTTATGCGTTTATTGACGCACTGTAGCTCCGCAACCGTACATCTGACTGTAACGAAACTTGGCAGGTCCAGAGATCTGTAGTACCAGACCGTGCATGCCAAATTTCAGGCACATCCGTCATACGATGGCAGAGTTATTAAGCTGCCAAATTTCAGATTTAACCATAAATGGGGTAGTCAACCCTAACTATAGTGGCACTACTGTGCCACTACAATGCTGTCTGGGGCGAGAGGTCCCCCTGCAGATGCCCCCCTGTGGCAGGGTCAGTGGGGGAGACCAGTCCTCTCCCCCCCATGACTCTCATCCAGAATCCTTAATTACCAGCAGGGCAGGCTGTGGCACCTGGTGCAGGGTGCCATGAAGCCCAGTCCCCCTTTCCATTTTCCTCCTGATGTCTCCCTGAGTTGCGGCAAGTCACATAAGTGCATCCACATGGAGGCATGCATGCACTCTGGAACCACGGCTTCCTTCCACCCACCCAGGCATCTGTCTATCCCCCCCCCACCATAGCTTAGTCTACTCATCTGATCATAAGTCTTGGGTTAACCACGTGGTGTTGAGAGTTTGCCTGAACTGCCTTACAGTCTCTTAGAACCATAAAAGGGCCTTTCACACAGCGTTTGGAAAAGTGCCAAGTTCCACTTTTGTAATAAGGGTATCTTTTTCATTTAGATATAGATATAAAGTGTTTTTTTTTTTTACACTTTAAACATATTATGCTTCCTAACATAGTTTAATGATTTATATATTCATAGGGTCTGGGGAGTGTCCTACGGCTGTAAGGGTGTCACCTTCTCCATCCTTATGGCGTCCGTACAGCTCACGTTTAGTTTGCAATTCTCTCCCCACAAGAATGTGCGACGAGACACTCTTATAGCTGTAAGAGACAGTCCCAATGCCCTATTAACGTATAAAGAGAGGAAACCCACACTACTTTTAAATGCTGTTCCCTTGTTAGAATGCACCATGATTTTTTTTTTTAGTTAAGAAAATAAAACAAAAAATACGAGCTTTGATATAACAGTTAAAAGGGGCAGCTGTCTTACTTAACCCCCACCTCCCAGCTCTATCTATCCATCTGTCTATCTATCTGTATATATTATAGGGACATGGTAGTGCCCGTGTACTTGAGGTTGAGTAGGCTGTTTAGTGTTAAACCCCAGTTTCTAGGTACATGGATATGATATACTTTCCACACTTCTAGCAGTGTCCTTTCCCCTTTAATGCTTGCCGGAAAATCTTCAAGCTGGCTCCTCCCACCCATCCAGGTAACTCCCTCGGCACTGCCCTGTGACGTCAGATCTTTCCGCTGGAAGAAGAAGGTTCCTTGCTTACCACTCTCTGCGCTGAATAGGACCTTTGCTTTCAAAAACCTTTCATGTTGCGAATATTTGTCTTCAGGTGATTCCTTTACCTCATCTGTGATGGATGACTCAAAGTCGGCAACGGGATTCAGAAAATGTGCATGTTGGCAGAAGATGTCCCAGATGGACCTGCATTCCACGTGCATCTACTGCCTAGACCACGAACAGGATCCCCAGGTGTGTGGTCTGTGTCACACCTTGCATCCTAGAACGTTGGAAGACTGGCACGCTCGACTTCTTCTGAGGTGCCCTGATGAATGGGTTCCCCCCCCATTAAATTCGAAGATGCCCATCAGGTGGTTTCCGTGACTGTGGGGTCCTCTGAACAACTTGCAGCATTCGAAGAAGCTGTGGCTCTGGCTAAGGAGCATGCTTCTTCAGCTTTGGCCTTTCTGCCGCTTTCCTTAGGCACCACATTTTCGGGGGCATTTCGAAATTTGTGCCAGTCCCTTTCCACCTTTGGGTAGGGCCCTTCTTTGGGCACTAAATCTAAAAAAGAGAATAAATGGACGTCTCACCATCGATTGTGGGATCGGGAGCAGTCTTGGGCCTCAGATTCCCATGCTTCTATGGAGGTTTCGACTACAGTCGATCCTTCAGCCCAGGCCACTGGCTCCATGATCTCCACATCGGTCCAGTTGGTCGAGACACCCGTCAACCAACCTGTCAAGATTTTTCTTCAACTAATCGACCCATTGTTGCCAGATGAGACTGATACCTCCTTCTCTAGGACTCTGGTCCTGCCTGTTACCTCCCAGGGAGGGTCAGACCAGCATGCTGATCCACTCCCTCCTCCTCAGGATCCGATGAACCCAGAGGATCCTCTTCTTTCGCCAGCTCCTTCGTAGACCTGCCGTCGGCGGCCCCAATGGTCGAGGTCCCAATCCCAAAGTCCTAAGTCGAGCAGCCTATGTTGGCATCAGTGTTCCCACTCTTGACATTTGGGCAAGTGACATTGCCACTACTCATCCTCTTCCTCCTCGGATGAGGAGAGGCTCCGGCGCAAAAAGGTCAGTGCTACAAGGAGATCATGTGGCACCAGCTCATGTTCACCGGGGTAAAGCAGCATCCAGCTCCCACTCCGGCTCTTCCATGGCTACCACCACCCAGGCCTCAGCCTACCCCAGCTCAGCTGGATCCACCTCGGCCTGTTCCAGCCTCTCTACAGATTCAGGTAGAGCGACCGCCCAAACAGCCACCTGTGGGTCTGCCTCCTAAGGATGCACGTACTGCTTCAGGGCTTCCTCGGTGGCTGTCAGTCACCGTGACTCCTGGTAAGGTCTGCGGGGACTCTGGTGGTTGACCACTTTTCAACGAATCCTCAGAGTCGGAGGGCTCCTCCCTATACTCCCGTCAATTGGATGCCGAGTTGGGTGAGGATTTGTCAATGGAGCACGGTCCCATCTCTTTCTCGGGCCTTCTCCAGCTTATATCAAGGTTGGCGGGTCTTCAGATGGAGCCCTTCCAGAAATTTGCTAAGTACTCATTCACTGAGATTCTCAACCGGGATGACTCCACTGGGGAAGCCTTCCCGGTAACTGAGGCTATTTTTGGCCCCACTCTGGACCTTTGGCAGCATCCGGTCTCTTGCCCTGTGCCATCAGCTTGGATGGCCCTTAAGTACGTGGTCCCTACCAGTTCCCTTTCGGGATTCACTAAACACCCCTTGGCCAAGGGTCTGGTGGCTGACTTTCTTCTGGCACACTGACAATGTTGGGGACGTGGATAAACCTCCCAACGAGGAATACAAGAAATTGGATCATGTGGCCAAAACGGTCTATGCTGCCTCCTCTCTCGGCCTCCGGCAGGCAAGTTTGGCCCTTTTTAGGTATGCTCGATGAGGTGCCTCCCCAGATCCAGGCTGAATTACAGACTATGGTCAAGCAGGTCCGGGACCAGGGCTGAGCTGTGGCTAAGCAGCAGCTCCAGATGGCCATGGACATCGGCGATTCCTGTGCCCAGTCCGTGGCTGCTGCAGTTGCCATGTGCTGCAGGGCTTGACTGAGGATCTCAACCTTTACGGTGGATACCCAGCATAAGTTGGCGGATGTACCCTTCTTGGGCATCGACTTGTTTGGGCCAGGGGTCAAAGGGTACCTTACTTGTATCAAGAAGTCCAGTGCCACCTTGGAGTCGGTGACCTCTGCCCAGAAGGATCCCAAGGGTTCTAAGGTTCAAAAAAGAAGAAGCCCTTTTGGCCCCTCTCTGCCCCTGCAGCCAAGCCATCCCAGGACCAGGCTTGGCATCCTTGGCCAAAATCCATTGTTTTGGTCGTCCGGAAAAAAGGAAGTGGTTGTCCCGCTGGTTCTTCAGCCAGCCCCTCCTCTGCCTCCAAGCCTGCCCAGTGATGAGATTGGGGGTGCCTCCCCATGCCCATCCTGACTCCCCTGGGTCCTCCCATGGGGGGCCTGCTCTGCCACTTCCTTTTTTTTTTGTACATTTTATTGATGCGCCTGCCGTCCTGGAACCCTCTCAGGCATCTTCACTTACCGCTTCCGCATACCGCCAACCTGAAGCCACCCCGCTGGGAAATGGAGAGCCGATGAGGTAAGCCCGGCATTGGGCATGTTGCGGAGGGGCACTGGAGGTGCCATCGCCTATCCAGGGAGCAGGGAATTTTCTATATATTGTTTCCCACGGAGTGTGGATGTGCAGTGACATCTGCATGATCAAGTCGCTGACATCCACCACCACTCTGCCCTCTTGTATGGCTCAGCATCATCAGTACCCCTGGTCTCCACCAGAGGTCACTGGTATACTGAGTAAGCCCCCAGAGCCCACCCTGGGAGAGGAGAGGAAAGCCGTCCTCCAGGTGCTCCATCCTGTCCCTACCCTGCCAGCCTCTGGCCTGCCGAGTCCATTCCCAAACCCGGGTCGCCAGTGTGGCGTGAAGTGTGGCATCCAGCGCCTTAACCCTCAGTGCCACCGGGCCAGCCATGCCGCTTTCTTTCTGTCTGGTCCACTGTTACCACAGACAGGTGGATCCTCAAGGTGGTCTGTCAGGGTCTGCCTCTGGAATTCGAGGCTTACTTGTCTTGCTGAGCCCATGCCCCACGGGAGGACATGGTGTCCGCCAACGTTCTGTCAGCCCTTCAGGAAGACATTGCCCAGCTCCTCTAGAAGGAGGTTGTGGTTTCTGTCTCGGATCCCCCAGTGCACACAGGGTTTGTCTCCAGGTACATCCTGGTACCAAAATGGACAGGGGGCTGGTGCCACACCTTAGATCTGCATGACCTGGACAAATTTTTTCAGCCGCGCACTTTCAGGATGGTCACTCTGTCTCATATCATTTCTAGAGCAGAATATGTGGTTCTGCTCTCTGAATCTTCAGGACGCATTCTTCACATCCCTATCCGTCCGTCCCACCACCGGTTCCTATGGTTCCTTGCAAAAGGGATTCTATATGAGTTCCAGGCGATGCACTGCAGCCGCTCCTCAGGTCCCAGGGTCTTCAGCAAATGCATTTCAGTGGTGGCAGCCTACCTGAGGTGCCCGAGGGGTCCGTGTGTACCCCTACCTGGACAACTGGCTTATAGCAGGTCCTTCTAGGGATGTGGCCCTCCAGACCTGTACGTCCCTTGACCTCCTGATCAATGAGGCCAAGTGGGAACTCGTACCCATGCAGGTGATTCACTTCATCGGGTCAGAACTCAGCTTCTGGCAGACCTGGCAGAGGCGTTGTCCTCCTCTTTTCATTCATTTCAGGTAGGGCAGTTGCATCCTGCTCGGGACTTCCTGCTCCTCTTGGGATACATGACCGCATGCACCAGCGTGGTCCATCGGGCCCATTGGAGAATGCGTTCCCTGCAATGGAAGCTTGCCCAGCAATGGGCTCAGCACAAGGGCCACTTCAACCAGCCAGTTACTGTGACCCAGCTGATGTGGGATGCCCTCCAGTGGTGGTTAGTCCTGGAACATCTGCAGGAAGGGATCCCGTTTGTCCACCCAGAGCCAGTAGTCATCTTGATGACCAGTGCCTTCCTGATGGGCTGGGGTGCCCACCTGGGGGACCACAGAGTCCACGGGCTCTGGACCCCTGAGGAGTCCCAATGTCATATCAACCTACTGGAGCTTTAGGCAGTTTGGCTGGCACTGACGGCCATTGCTCCATACATTCAGGGTCAGGTCGTTCAGGTCCAGACGGACAACACGACGACCATGTACTACCTCAACAAACAGGGCAGGACACACTCCCTTTCTGTGTGCAGGGAAGCTCTCCATGCCTGGACACTCGTGCTCAGCCTGGACCCTCATCTCCTGGCCATCCATGTGGCCGGCATCTCCAACCAGCTGGTAGACGCCCTCAGTCGTGGGGGCGAGGCATCTCACGAGTGGTCCCTCCATCCGGAGGTAGTACACAGCCTGTTCTCCCAGTGGAGCACCTCTCTGGTGAATCTGTTTTCCTCCACGGAGAGCATAAAACTGAGACCTTGGTGTGCCCCCAGCAGGGAACGCTGCAGGGGGAGTATCTTTTTGAGGCCCTGGACCCCAGGCCTTCTCTATGCCTTTCCTCCATTTCCCTTGATCCACAAACTATTGCTCAAGGTCAAGAGGGACAAGGCACGGATGATCCTGGTGGCTCCGGACTGTCCCTGCCAGTTTTGGTACCCCGATCTCCTCAGCCTCAGCAGCAGGCTCCTGAGGCATCTTCCTCTATGCCCGGACCTGCTCTCTTGCAGTCAGGGGAAGGTACTCCATCCAGACTTTCAATCTCTGCACCTGAATGTCTGGTTCCTGAGCAGCTAGAGTTCCAGGCTTTGGGTCTCTCCGAAGATGTCCTCACTGTGGTCGAGGCTTCTCAGAACGAGTCAACCTGAAAATGCTATGCGTTCAAATGGAAGAGGTGTTCTATTTGGTGCCAGGGCAAGGGCCTTGACACGTTATCTTCTCTGGTGACTAGCATTCTTGACTACCTCTGGTCCCTCTCTCAGTCAGGCTTTCGGTCGACGACCCTTAAGGAGCACCTGGCAGCCATCTCTGTTTACCTGACACAGGCTGGAAGGCAGTCAGTGGTGCAGCAGATGGTGGTCTGGTGCTTTTGTAAAGGCCTTGACCACATTTCACCTCCGGTGCGTGAACCACCACCACCACCACCTTGGGGCTTGTTGCTGGTGATGGCAAAGCTCTTGGGCAAGCCATTCAAACCAATGCACAAGTGTGAGATGTCTCACCTGTCATGGAAATCCGCCTTCCTGGTGGTTATCATGTCAGCCAGAAGGATCAGTGAGCTCCAGGCACTCTTGGTGGAGCTTCTTACCTGGTCTTCCACAGGGACAAGGTTGTCCGCCCCAACCCAAAGTTCCTTCCAAAGATTGTGTCAAATTTCCACCTTAACCAGGTGATTAAGCTTACGGTGTACTTCACCAACCACACCTTGGAGGCCGAGCATAGACTTCATATCTTGGACCTGCAGTGACCACTAGCCTACTATAAGGAGCGCACAACTTGAATTTGGGGAGAGGTTCGCCAGCTATTTGTCACCTACGCTGAAGCCACACCTGGCAGACTGGCAGCCAAGCAGACGATTGGCAGGTGGATTGTGTCCTGCATCAACTTCTGCTATAGGTTGGTGGGTAGGGAGCCTTCCGTAGGGTTAAGGGCTCATTCCACCCATCATACCGCTGCCTCAGTGGTTGCTTCCAGGGACATCCCTATCCAGAAAATGTGCAGAGCTACTACCTGGAAGTCAGCACACACCTTCATTTCCCACTACCACATCAACCTTGAGCCACGCCAGGATGCTGGTTTTGGGGCCTCAGTTCTCCAGTCTCTTTTCCCTAAATAGGGGGTGTTTGCCTTGCCCCCTCTTCCCGGAGAACTGCTAGGCGTCTGCCAGAAGTGTGGATAGTATATCATATCCACATCCTTAGAAAAACAGGTTACTCACCTATAACAGTAGTTCTAGGATTGGTATATGATATACATCCACAGTGACCCACCCGACCTCCCTGGCAAGTGGCACAGCGGTCTTGCTTCCAGCGGGCAAGTTCTGTCATCACAGAGTGGTGCTGAGGGATTTACCACCCTGGTGGGTGGGAGTAACCAGCTTGAAGACTTTCCAACAAACCTTAAAGAGGAAAGGACACAGGCAGAAGTGTGGATGTACACCATGTACCACTCCTAGAACTACTATTATTGGCGAGTAACCTACTTTTTGCACCATAATAACTTCAGCATTGTTTGAAAAAAATAGTAATTTGGCATATGTGGTCAGGCTATGAGAGTTTCAAGATTTGAAAGTTTCCTGATGGCATCTTGTTCAGTTTTTGAGATACAGAGTGCCAAAAAATGAAGAAAAAAAAAATGCATTCTGTTTCCCTATATTTACCATTGCATATTTTTTGCCCTCACCTACAGCCTAGATGGTGTGAAATTTTCAGGTTTGAAGGGGCCAGTGCCAAGGGTGTGCCTTTCAAATGTTTTGTGAAATACTGTTATACGGTTCCAGAGTCCTAAGGAT
This sequence comes from Neoceratodus forsteri, assembly GCA_016271365.2. Lineage (NCBI taxonomy): Eukaryota > Metazoa > Chordata > Ceratodontiformes > Ceratodontidae > Neoceratodus > Neoceratodus forsteri. The sequence continues at coordinate 1,175,370,319 of CM057456.1, read as the reverse complement.
TTTTTAGATGACCAAGAAATGTGAATGGTAAACAAAAAACAAAACTTGTGTGGAAAAAAAACACTGATCGTGTAGAAAAAATACAGTATGTGTGTTGTTGGGGGGGGATGGAAACAATCGTGTGGGGAAAAAAAAATACTGAGTGGGACAGCACCATTTTTTTTTTAACTCACAAACATTGAAAATACATAAATATTATATATTTACAAAAACAAACACTTGAACCTAGGTAAACGGGACCCTGTTAGCTAGATGCTGGTGTTTTTTTTGTTTTTTTTTGCTTTTTTTGAAAATTGCCCTGGAAATAATATTTCTGGGGACCTGGAAATCCTGGGTGCCCATCTTAGCAAGAGGAGCCATGCACTGTATTCTCAGTGTGAGAACAGCTGGACTTTTTTTTGTATTATATTTTTATTGAGTTTTCAAGTAAATATCATCCATATCTGCACATGAACAATGCAGAACAGACATCTCAGTGCTAAAAGAGAGAAGATAAACGAACAATGAGTGAGTTGATCATGTAAACCAAATAACAGTGAATCTTCTTCTTGTATACCTTTAACATCAGCCTAAAATCATATTGAAGAAAAATGTTATTGTTCAAGTCCCTTAAAAGTTCTGTGGTCATAATCCCTTAGACATGGTCAAGGTCCTTATATTTGTTTCATGAGGGATTGCTCAATTCAGATCCACGTCAACTTACTCAAACATATGAAGAAGCCAGCAGAAGAAGGCCATTTGGTCTATCAAGTCTGCTCGTATTGCAGGGTGCACAGCTTGAGCTACTGTCCCTGCCCTCCCTCCCCATTTCTTCCATCCTCCTTACCCATGATCCTTAGCTTCCCCCTATGCCTATTCCAGCCTTTCTTAAAGCTGCCCACTGTTTTCAATGAGGTGACCTCTTCCGGCAGTGCATTCCAAGTGTCCACTACCCTCTTCTGTGAAGAAGTGCTTCCTGACCTCCCTCCTAAACCTCCCACCACCCTCGTGTTATGGTTGCCACTCAGCTTAAAGAGACTCTCCTTATCAGCCTTATTTATCCCTTTCAAGTACTTGAAGGTCCCAAGCATGTCCCCTCTTTCTCTCTCCTGTCTTCCAGGGAGTACATGTTCAGTGCCTTCAATCTTTCCTCATATGTCTTACCCTGCTGATCAGCTATCATCTTTGTAGCCCTCCTCTGGACCTTCTCCAGCAGGTTAATGTCATTTTTGAAGTGTGGGCACCAGTACTGAACTCCAGACTCTAGAGGCAGTCTTACCAGTGACCTGTACAAGGGCAGCATAACCTCCTCTCTCATACTACTGATCCCCCTAGATATGCATCCCAGCATCTTGTTTGTCTTTGCTGCTGCTTTCTTGCACTGCGTGCAGTGCTTCAGGTCACTAGTGACCATCACTCACAGGTTCTTCTCCTCTTCTGATGCAGATACTTGGACTCCACCCAAGTAGTACTCTGTCCTGGGATTCTTGGCTCCAGTATGCATAACTTTGCATTTCTTGGCATTGAAGCCAAGCTGCCAGATCCTAGACCACTTCTCCAGCTTTTCCAGATCTTCCTGTAGGTCCTGTATCCCTTCAGCTGTGTCCACTCTCCCACAGAGCTTGGTGTCATCTGTGAATAGACACGTTTTGCCCTTAATGCCATCTCCAATGTCATTGATGAAGACATTGAACAACACCAGCCCCAGCACCGAGCTCTGTGGGACCCCACTGGTTACCTCTCTGGTGCCAGATAACTCTTCCCCCCACAACCACCCTCTGGGTTCTGTCCCTCAGCCAGTTTTCCCACTCATCTGGCCATCTTTTCCCCAACCCCGAGATCCACCAATTTCCTGATCAACCTTTTGTGGGGCACAGAGTCAAAGGCCTTGCTAAAATCAAGATAGAGGATGTCTACCGCTGAAACAGGAGTAAGAAAGGTTTACAACTCCATGTTAGTATATAACAGCATTACTACGTCATACTAAAAATTGATGATAAAAGTAAAACACTAAGTAAAAAAAAAAGAGAAAGAAAGGTTCACCCCAGTCTGTGAATCACTGTCGTCATTTAGCCCATTCGTAAAGCTTCTCCCCAGTGAAGCCCCATTCCAGCTTATATAAGGATAATGTCACCCTCAGCTACAGTACCTGTCCTAAGCAGCAGTGCCTCTCCAGCCATCAGAGTGTCCAGGAATTTAGAAACATAGAAACATAGACTTTGACGGCAGATAAGGACCGCTTGGCCCATCTAGTCTGCCCGTTTCCCTACCTACAGGATAAGCTGCAGATCCTAGTTAACCAACAGCCTATTTCTTCCTACCCCCCCCACAAGAATTACCTTATGTTTGTCCCATTCATTCTTGAATTTTCCCACAGTTTTAGACTCTACAACCTCCTCAGGAAGGCTGTTCCATGCATCCACTACCCTCTCTGTGAAAAAATACTTCCTCACATTGCCCCTGAGCTGTCCCCCTTCTATCTTCAAATTGTGTCCCCTTGTTCTTGCACATCTCTTTTTCTGAAAGATGCTACCCTCTTAGACTCCGTTGATTCCACTGAGGTACTTAAAAGTTTCTATCATGTCCCCCCTCTCCCTCCTTTCCTCAAGGGTATACATATTAAGCTCCTTTAGTCTCTCCTCGTACTGTATGGCTTCTGGTGCAGACCCTGTACCATTTTAGTTGCTGTCCTCTGTACTGCCTCCATCCTGTCTATGTCCTTGCGGAGATGGGGCCTTCAGAACTGGATGGGGTTGCCATTTGCCCCATTCAGTGATAATTTTTTCTTCTCTGTTCTTCAGAATGTAGGACAGCCTAGCTACTGCTAAGACTTGTATAGTCAGCCTTTCCACTGGTCTAAAGTGAACAGCTGGACTTTATTGAATTCTGAAGTCACAGCTGGAGTCTTGCTGCTGGCTTGTGTTCCAGCAGTGAGCCGTAGATCTCCCCCTCTCTGTCTCATTATATGTATGTATGCATACCTGTGTTTCTTCCTTCCTTTCTACCTACCTACCTACCAGTGTAATTAACTAGGAAACAGTGCTTGAGTAAAGCCATGCAGGGTCTTCAGGTTTCTTAAATTGTTTCTTCAGAATATCTTTCCAGATAAAACTTTTTATACAAGTGTGTGTGTGTGTGTGTGTGTGTGTGTGTGTAGGGTCACAAGGGTTCTTAAATGGGAGCTACTGTGTTTAAGCATGTACTTCACCCCATTGAGATGGTAGTTGAATTCAGCATTTGGTTGAGAGTCTAACAGCCTGACTAGGCATGCCAAATTTTGGTGCCGTTTTGTTAAACGATGCCCAAGTTATTAAAGTCCAAAAATTGGGGTTTAACAGATCCACTGTTCATAGATCCACTCTCTGATCGAAGACATGTCTTGTAGCTGGAACCGGCAACTGCAGTATTAGGCTGTTTTCTCATATTTCAGTTGCTGGTTCCAGCAGGAAGACACATCTTCAATTGGAGAGTGTATCTATGCCGTGGAAGATGTTCAGGTGAGTGAGGGTGTGTGGGGGGTGGTGGGTGCTGAGTATGAGGTCAGGGTTGGGGGGTCAGATTAGCAAGGGACTGTTTTCTATTTTACAGGTTAGAAAGAAAAACGAGGAGCAGTTTTCTTTACTGTAGTTTTATTTTCTTGCTGACAAAAAAATGTGGAAGTAGAAAGAAAATTTATATTCAGTGCTACGTTTCTCATTAGCCACCATTCATTTAATTACAGAATGACAATTACGTTTAACACATACACAAAAGCTCCTGCCCACCCCGTCGGCACTGAAGGCTCCTGCCTTGAAACTGGATAAGAAATCGCATTCTGTGGTTCTGTAGCCTGCTGTGAAGCTGCCCGCCCACTCCAAGCTGCACAAAGGCACCTCCTCAGCCCTGATTGGGCTAACTGGATAAGAAACCACATTCCGTGGTTTCTGTAGCCTACCCTGAAGCTGCCCACCCTGTCAGCACTGAAGTCTCCTGCCATGAAGCTGCCTGCCCGCTCCAAGCTACACAAAGGTACAGATCTTGCTCCAGCTACCGAAAACGCTCTTATGTAGTCACACAGCACAGCATAGTCTACAAGAAGGAAGGTGGTGGCAGGAATCACCGTTTTCAGTCCCCAGGGTGATGCAGTTCCTAAAACATGTATGCCAGGCCAGCTGTACCGGTGGCGCTGAGGGTTGAGGTGCTGGATGCCACACCTCACGCTGCACCGGCAACCCAAGTTGGGGAACGAGCTGGGGTTGTCGAGGGTCGACCTGGGGGGGGGGGTGGAGCTGGACTGAGCCAATGTATGGCAGCTCTCCTTTCCTGGGGAGGGTTTAGGCGCACCACTTCACTGGGTGCGAGGGGAGAGGGGAAGATGCCGTTAGGCACTTGTCTGTAGCAGTGTCCTCAGCACTGCATCATGCCTGGGCCTCGGTCCTTCGTGCCGGAATCTTCAGGGGGGCAGGGATACAGGATCATGCAGCTACCTCCATAAGTCTGAAAAACGCAGCCCCACTGCCATGCAATGTGATCCTTGCGAGGGGGGATGGAGCCCTGGATGGTAGGTATGCTGTCACCGAGCCCTTAGCCATCAAGTGAGGGATACAATGTGACATGAACAAAAAAAAATGTATCTCAGATGTAAAACCCACCAAACCAAGTACCCGGTATGACAAAAGAAAGCCAAAACTTGGTCGAACAACATAATAAATAACCCCCAAAATCAGCAATAAACAATCCCAAAGTCAGCAATAAACAGTCACGCTGATAAACATACGACAATGAAAGTGAGCTTACATACAGCTGAACTGGGTATGTCCATGTTGGAGTGAGTTAGAGAGAAAGACCTCAGTCCATACCATCCGACTCCTCACTGTCCTCAGAAGCCAGCGCTTGATCGATTTTTGTGCAAGAGCTTGTAAGCATCCTTCGGGTCATTGTAGAGATAAGTGAGTCCCTGCCAAGTCACATGAAGCGTTGCCGGCAAAAGTAGTTGATGATGTACTGTATATTGATGAAGCATACTCTGGACTCTGTCAAACGCTTTTCTTCAGACCCTGGTACTGTATGTCAATTCAGGGAAGACAGGTAAAGTGGCGTATCCATATCTTAGGGTTCGCTACCTTCTGGTGAGAGTCAGTGCTTTGTCCCGATCTCACACACCAGTGCAGACGACCATAACGGTACGTGGGAAAGAAGAATCTGCTGGGGCTCTCCTGGGGGTTAATCAGTAGGCCTTTTCAACAGCAAAGCCTCAAACCTCTGCAGCAAGTCCCAAAATCTGTGAAAGGCAGGTGCAGGCAAAATCTAGGGCATCGTTCCCTTCTGCCTCTTCAGGCAACCCCACTATCCTGAGGTTGCGTTCATGGGCCTGATTCTCAAGCCTCTCCAAGCACTGTCCTAACAAGCTGTTCTCTTTAGCGAGACCTGAGGTGGCATCCTGTTGCTTCCTATGAGAGTCCTCGACCTGCTACACAGATTGCTGAATCGTGTCTACACGAGTCTCCAAGTTTGTTACCCTGGGAGTTAAGGCATCAAACTTTTTATCCAGGTCTCGCACAGTTTTAACCAACTGTCTGAGATTAAGATTAACTGTTTGTACTGTGACTTCCTCAATGCCTGCACCCTTAGCTGCCATCTTTAAGGCTGCCTTGCTCTGAGGAGTCGAGCATCTCTGTGCTGTGACATCTCAGGATGAAAGAAGTCCCTCATGGGTGCTGTGTTACTAGATTTGCCCATAATGTCTTCCTGGATGGTGTTACAAAACTATTGAGGCAATTATAAAGTAGATTTAGTGAGTTCGGTAAGTTTAGAAATACAAATAAAATGAAACTGTATTGGGAGAGGGTCTAAAATGCATCTGCTCTCCTCCACTGCTAAGCCAAAGCCCCTGTCTGCCCATTTTCAATGTGATTGTTTTCATTTCAGACCCTACTTGGTCTACAGCACTGTCTCTTCCACCCCATTCCTTTCACTTACGATTCCCCTGTGCCTATTCCAGGCTTTTTTGAATCCCACCACTGTTTTCGCCCCCACTGCCTCAACTGGAAGACTGTTCCAAGCACCAAACACTCTTTCTGTGAAGAAGTATTTCCTCACATCCCTGCTGAACCTGCTCTCCTCCAAGCTTCATATCAATACCCCATGTTCTAGAGCACCTCTTTCTCTGGAAAATACCTATGCCTTATTCACCCCCCAATTTAAAGGACTCAGTCATATCCCCCCCTCTCCTCCAGGGTGTACATATTGAGCTCTTTTAGCCTCTCCTCATAGGGCTTTTGATGCAGATCCTGTACCATCTTGGCAGCCCTCCTCTGGACCACCTCTACTCTGTCTTTCCTGAGATATGTGGTATCCAGAACTGGACACAGCACTCCAGGTGGGGTCTTACTAATGATCTATATAGGGGCAATACCACTTCCCTCTTCTTGCTGGTGATACCCCTACCTATACACCCCAGCATCCCACTAGCTCTCCTAGTTGCTCTGTCACATTGTCTGGCCACCTTTAGTTCATCCAATATGATTACCCCCAGATCCCTTTCCTGATTGGTCATTGCAAGTATCTAATTCCCTATTTTTTACTCCACCCTCGGGTTCTGTGACCCAAGTGCATTATTTTGCATTTATTTTGCATTAAACTTTAGTTGCCAAACTGTGATCACTCCTCCAGTCGTTTTAAATCTTTTACCATCCTTTGCACCCCTACCCCCAACCCAGACTGTCCACTTTGTTGCAGATCTTGGTGTCATCCGCAAAGAGGCAGACTATCCATTCCAGCACCTCCACTATGTCACTGATGAAGACATTAAAGAGGACTGGCCCCACTACTGACCCCTGAGGTACCCCACTGGTCACTCTCCCCTCCTTAGAGAGAATTCCATTTACCACCATCCTCTGCCTCCTATCCCAGAACCCGTTTCTTACTCAGGTTTCAACCTTATTGCCCACCCCGATGCCCAAATTGTTTACCAGTCTTCTGTGTGGAACAGTGTCAAAGGCCTTGCTAAAGTCTAGGTCTGCCACATCCACCGTCCTTCCCCGATCCAAAACCTTGGTCACGCAGTCAGAAAAACCTATCAGAGTTGTTTGACATGACCTTCTCTCTATGAAATCATGCTGGCTCGGGTCCTGTAGTCTGTTGGATTCCAGGAATTCCATAGCCCTTTCCTTTATTAGTGTTTCCATTAATTTCCCTACCAACGAAGTCAGGCTGACAGGACTATACAGTAATTGCCCACCTCCTCCTTACTACCACTTTTGTGATGTGGTACTACGTCCACTCTTCTCCAGTCCTCCAGGACCATGCCGGTCTCAAGTTAGCCGTTAAATAAATCTGCCAAAGGGGCAGCCATTACCTCCCTGAGTTCCTTCAGCACTCATGGATGCACCTTGTCTGGCCCCTTGGCTCTGCCCACCCTCAGATTTGTGAGTGCTTTCCTGACCCTCTCTTCAGAAAAGAGACTAGTGTCCACTTCCTTCCCCTCAAAGCTCTTGGTGCCTATTTGTAGTCCTTCCCCTTCCCCTTGTACTGTGATCATCGAGCTAAAATATTTGTTTTAGATGGTTGCCTTTTCTTGATTCTCCTCCGCACAGTCCCCCCTCACAAGCCATGCAATCCCTCCCTTTGTCTTCCTTTTCTCACTGCCATACCTGAAAAATGTCTTGTCCCCTTTTGATACTGCTTGGGCTATTCTTTCCTAAGTTTGCACCTTTGTGCTCCTTACTGCTTTGCGTACCTCCCTCCATTGCCCCAGATACACATCCCTATCCTCCTCTCTCTGGGTCTCCTTATACCTTCTGAATGCCACTCTTTTTGTCTTTACCTTTTCTGCCACCTCCCTTGAGAATCATAGCAGTCTTTTCTTCCTTCTGCTTTTGCTTACTTGCTTGACATACAGGTTTTTGTTGCCTTTACTATGCCCTCTTTTAGTCTGGCCCATTGCCCTCCACCCCTCCCAGGACATCTCCCCAGCCAGGTTATTTCCAAGGTAATCTCCCATCTTTGTAAAGTCAGCCCTTCTGAAATCCAGGACCCTCACCCCTGTATGGTTGGATTCTGCTGCTGTTCTTATATTAAACCACACTATGCAATGATCACTGGTCCCCAGATGGCTTTCCACCCTGATGTCTGCAACACTGTTCCTGTTAGTAAGCACCAGGACAAGTACTGCCCAACCCCGAGTGGGTTCACAGACTAGCTGCCTTAGGAATGCCCCCTGCAGGGAGTCCAGGATGTCTCTATTTCTAGCTGATGCTGCAGCAGGGAGGCTCCAGTCTACATCTGAGATATTAAAGTCTCCCACCAGCCCCACCTCCCCCTTTTAACCCATTTTGCCAGTAGCTTCTAACGTTTCTTTATCTAAGTCCTCCCCCCATGTCAGAGTCTATGTAACCCTCCTGTCGAATAGCGGCTCCATTTCCCAAGTTGAGGATGACCTGCATATATAAGACCCCGAATTCCCTGTACCTCCGTTGCTTTTATGTTTTCCTTAACATAAAGCACTACTCCCCACTCCAATCCTTCCTACCCTGTCCCTCCTATAGCCAGGTATGACCATTTCCCAGACATGGTTGCCAGTGCACCATGATTCAGTAATAGTCAAAATATCTAGGTGTGCCTCTGCCATGGTGGCCTTCAGGTCTGGGATCTTATTTCCCAGACTTATAGTATTCACACATGGCTTTCCAGATTTTGTTAGCCCTTTTCTTGTCATTTATCTCTTTTACTTGCTTTCCCTCTTCTTCACCTTTTTATTTTGCCTGCGCCTCTCCCCCCCTTGCTACCTTGATTGTCTTGCATCCTGGTAGGATAATCTCCTCTCGGGATCTCTCTGCTGTCTGTCATAGCTTGTTGGGGTGGGTGAGGGGCCATTACTGCCTTTCCTTGGTCTTCTGCCACCCTCTCGTCTAGATTAAATATTCAGTGAAGTAGTATTTAAACCGTCCACAGACATAGAATGTCAGAATTCCCCTGTGAGCTGTCTTCTGCAGCTCATGTACAGAAAATGTAAATAAATTGATTATAAGGTACACCTAAGTGTAAAGTACAAGTTGGCATTCCATATCACGTTAGTGTGGTGACATCATTGGCATGAGTGCGAAGCTCATGTGTCTTCATGGTGTCACCACACTAACGAAGTGTGGAATACCAGCAAGTACTTCGCACTTAGGGGTACCTTGTTGTAATATAAGAGGAGACTGTTTTAGAAACACAAGATCTTCATTGAGGGCATCTCTTGCATCAGGCCACATAGTCAACCTATGAAACTATAGTCACCAGGCACTAGAATCACATGGAAACTTTTCTAGCTACCAGTCTACAAGAGGCCACCCAAAACGAAGTCACACGCCAGCAGTGTCCCTCCCATATAAGCGTGGGTGGCCCCGCGCCCTCCTCAGTTCTTTTCCCACCGCTGACCATCGCTTGTCAGACTCCATAGAGACACCGTCACTTCAGTCGACCACCAAACTTCTTCACTTTTCTTTTCTTTTCTCACCCTAGTTTTGGTAATCACTTTATTTTGAAGTGATCTTGTTTTTTTGTTCATGCCTTCCAACCCTGAAAAACTCTTTCACTACTACAAGTGCGGCCAGAAGATCTTCAGTAAGAATGACCACAATGCCTGCGTCCTTTGCCTAGGCCTGGACCACGACATTAAGGCTTGCAAAGTCTGCTGTGGACTCAACCAAGCTACCTGGCGGCACCACCAGAAGACCATACAAAGCTTCATGTTGAAACAGAAGGTCACCCAAATGAATGGAGAAGGAGCTCTAGGCCAGAAGCTCCTTCGCATCCCTATCCCTGTTTGTGGACTCCCACACCTCCAAGGTGCGGGACAAAGTCAGTGGGGAAACACAAACACCGGGACACGGATCAGAGTAAAGAGAGATCCTCCCTGGCTCGCTCACGGTTGCCACTTTGTGCAGCGGGATCATCATCCGCTCCGGTGGTAACCCCCTGTACCACCCACCACTCTTATCTACAAGGTCAGCTCTGGCAGCACCTCCTGCCAGTCTTACTGTGGCTGGCAGTGGCTCCTTGGAGTTGGGCCTTCCCATGCGCCTGCTGACACTCCAGCCCCTGCTTTTCTGGACCCTATTCCCCAAGGGCCACCAGACAGGAAGTTTTGCTGGCTCTACTTCAGCCAGCATTGGTACATCGTCATCGGGGATCCCACTTCCCTGATGACGTCTTCAGCCTTTACATTAGCCTCTGCTTCGACATTGGGGTTTCAGCCTCCCCCATCGTCACCTTAGGTGTCCATGTTGTCATCGGGGTTTCAGCCTTCCCCGACAACATCCCGGGCCATCTCATTGACACCAGGGCCTCAGCTCCTACTGTCGATACTTCAGGCCGTACCGCTGGTACCAGGACCCCATACTCCCCAACCAGTGCCACAGGGTGCTCCGATGCTGGTCACCATTGATGTCCCGGCCATGCTATACTCCCTCTGGGAGGACATGCACTGCCTTGCCCCCCTGCTAGGCCTGCTTCCGTGGTGAGACCTTCTAATGCATCACGCCTGGCTCGACCTCAATGCCATCGGTGCCCCTTTCAGAGCCAGGCGATGAGAAGGAATACCATCTGGATCTCCTCCCTTGGGAGGACGAAGATGAGGACAAAGATGAGGGAGAGGGGTCTGGTAGCCCCTCCCACTCTACCTCACTGTTTCCTCAGGGGGTGAGGATTCCACCAAATATACCCCGAGGTCCCCTCCGATGACCCCTCTTTCATCTCAGTGATGAGGCAGTTACAAACTGCCATGGGGTTTGATGCTGAGGAACAGGATATCACTAGGAGAAATCTGGCTGAATATTTGGAGTTGCCAGATTCTCCACCTCTGATCATTCCTCCACTTATACCAGCCTTTGAGGATGTCGCCATGGCTACCTGGGACAGACCAAATTTTATTCCTGTCATGCCCAGGAAGGCAGACAGATTGTACCAGGCTCCCTCAGGGAAACTATATTTTGCAGAGCAACCACAGGCAGATTCAGTGGTGATAAATGCTGCCCATGACAGGACTAAGAGGCCCAAACACCTCAGCTCTCCCCCCCCATAAGAAGTCCAGAAAGCTGGACCGTATGGGCAAAAGGGCCTTTGCCTTTGCTACACTGTCCATCAGGGTGACGAATTACATTGCCCATATGGTTAAATTTCAGATTGTCTTCTGGAAAAAAGACCAAAGCTGCTGCTCAGGCCCTTCCAGAAGGTTCCCAGAGGGGAGAACTGTTCAAGACCCTAAGGTCTGGGGGTAGATGAGGGCAAGTGCCTTTTGAGGTCTGCCTATGATGCATCTGACACCTATGCCAGAGCTGCTGCATTTGGCATCTGCCTGAGAAAGCATTCTTGGCTCAGGGTGTCTGGATTTGCTACTGACATACAACAGTCCATCATGAATGCCCCCTTCAGAGGCTACAAGCTCTTTGGGGCTGATGTGCATGACTTACTTTCTACCCTGCAGGCCTCGGGAAGGACTCTGCAGTCTATCCATTCTTTATATCACACCCAGCCAAAAAGTGGCCAGAAGGTGCCCTTTCATTAGGCCTACCATAAACGTAAGCAGGGCACCGAGCCCCAGGGCAGACGTTGGGCAACAACAGCCCTGCCTACCCCTACCTCCACCATTGGAAAGGTCCCTAGAGGAGGTGATGTGGCCTTGGCTGCAGGTGCTACCTCAGCATGACTCCTTGCCAGTCCCTCCACCCTCCAGCATTGCAGAAGGTGGTGGTAGGGGGTTGTTTCGCTACAGATGCTTGGGTCTTGCAGCTCATAGAACAAGGCAACACTCTAGCACTTCTGAAGTGGCCTCCAGATCTACACCAGTTCATTCAAGCTATCCTCTAGACCACATTCCAATGCAGCTGGGGAAAATACATACATTGTTGCAAAAAAGGACCATAGAACCTCTCTGTGAGGATCAGAGGAACAGGGGTTCTATTCCCACTTCTTCCTAGTCCCCAAATCCACAGGGGATTTATGGCCCATCCTAGATGTGAGAGACCTGAATTTCTGCATATGGTACAAGAAGTTCAGGATGATGACCCTGCATGGCCTACTGCCGCACCAGGGAGACTGAGTATGCTCCCTTGACATGCAGGATGCAGATCTGCATATCAAGGTCTGCCGCCCACCAGTAGTACCTCAGTTTCCAGTTCCAGTGGGAACACTACCAGTTCCCAGCATTGCCCTTTGGTTTGTCCTCTGTGCCACTGATCTTTACCAAATGCTTGGCAGTGGTAGCAGCAGCCCTCAGAAGGGAGGGGCTCTTTGTCTTTCCTTACCTGGATGACTGGTTGCTCAAAGCACAGTTCAGAGAGCAACTGCTCCAGACCTTAGAGCATACCATGCGGTTGTTCCATGCCCTGGAGAGCATGGTCCATCTGCCCAAGTTAGTCTTGACCCTTTCCCAGTGCTTCCAGTACATTGGGGCAGTACTGGACATGGCTCAGGGCCTTGCATTCTTGCCACAGCACAGGGCAGACCACCTGATGGCTCTGGCCCAGCTGCTTTACAACAGCAGATACGTCACAACCAGAATCTTGCCATGGCTCCTGGGCCAGATGGCTACTGCCATTGTCACTGTGCCTTTGACCAGACTTCACATGCAGATCCCCAGTGGAAACTGAGGGTCCAGTGGGACCAACACACCAATGACCTAAAACAAGTTCTAGTTTCCTTGTCAGTCAAAAAGGTGCTCCAGTGGTGGATGGATCCCAGCAAACTATTGAAAGATGTTCCCTTCCTCATTCCTTCCCCTCAGCAGATTCTCACCACAGATGCTTTGGGGTTGGGCTGGAGTGCTCATCTGGGGCCCCATCAGACTCAGTGAACATGGTCCATGGTGGAGACTGCTCTCCACATCAATGTCCTAGAGATGAGGGCTGTCCTATGTGCTTTACAAGTTTTCCAGGCCCGTCTGTCCCTGTGGCCATCTGCTGGTGCAAACGGACAATATCAGTATAGTGCTCTACATCAACAAACAAGGGGGGACCCATCCATACCATTTGTGTCGGGAAGCGTTGATGGTCTGGTACTGAGCTCTAGAGCTCTAGAACACGGTCTAGAACTTTCGGCCATCCATTTTCCAGATGTCCAAAATGTTCTGGCCGACAGGCTAAGCCGGACACAGTCTTCGATGCACGAGTGGGAGCTGCTGACCTCAGTTGTAGAAGACCTGTTCGACAGGTGGGGTTATCCAGAGTTGGACCTTTTTGCATCCCCCGCTCAACGCAAAACTGCTGCATTTCTGCTCGCTTGCTCCAGGGCCTGGAGTTTTCTGGTGAGACGCATTGTCCCTTTCTTGGAAAAGGAGGTTCCTCTAAACCTTTCCTCTGATCCAGAGAGTGCTGATCAAGCTCCAGATGGAAGGGACCACTCTGATCCTCATTGCCTCCTTCTGGCCTCATCAGATCTTGTTCCCCTTGCTGAAGCAGCTGGCGGTGGAACCTCCAATGCCCCTGCCTTTGTGCAAAGTCTTGCTATCATAGGAGCAGGGCATCCTGGTCCATTCGGACCTCAAGTCACTGCACCTCAATGCATGGTTTCTGAGGACAGCCATGGCTAGATTTGAGGTGTCCCAAAAGGTTGCTGATGTCCTGGTGGCTGCTAGGAAGCCCTCCACCAGGGCCACTTATTCTGTGATGTGGAAGCTATTTGCCCTGTGGGCTGCTTCTCAACATTTGGACCCTTTCACTTGTCCAGTGAATCCGATTCTGGAGTACTTGCTGTCCCTTTCAGAGTCTGGCTTATAGTACTGCTCTATTAAGGTGCACGTCATCCATTCCAGCCTTCCATGTGCCTGTTGATGACCGTACGATGGGCACAACTAGAGGTGTCTCGTACTTTTTTGAGAGGCATTCAACATCTGAAGCCTCCCATCCGCAATACAGTCCTGCCTTGAGACTTGAATTTTGTGTTGTAGAAACTTACTTTGGCTCCTTTTGAGACAGCCATGCCAGTGGAAAGCTTTATTTTTAGTTGCTGTTACTTCTGCTTGAAGGATTTCCAAGCTTCAGGCTGTGATGTGTGAGCCTCCATATTTGATTTTCCACAAAGAGAGGGTGGCTTTGTGTACAAATCCTTAGTTTCTTGCTAAGGTGGTGTCTGAGTTTACCTTTAATCAAACCATCCACCTGCCTGTCTATTACCCAGAGCATGCCAGTCAAGGGGAAGCATTGCTCCACACTTTAGATGTGCATAGAATCCTGCGTTACTGTACTCACAGTACGAAGGACTGCAGGAAGTCCTCACAGATGTTTGTTTCCTTCACCCCTGGGGAAAAAGGGCGTACCAGTTTCTAAACCGTGCCTGTCCAAGTGGTTATCTAACTGTATAACTTTTTGTTCTAGGAAGTACAGTAAGGAACTTCCTGGAATTGTTTGTGGTCATTCAACCAGAGGCATGGCCACTTCAGTTGCTTGTTTCAGGAATGTTTCAGCTGCAGAGAGCTGTACTGCTGCAACTTGGAGTACTGTCCATACTTTCACTAAACACTACATTCTGGACATTGCCTCTAGAAGAAGGGCAGGCTTCGGCCGGGCTGTGCTTCAAGGTCTCCTGTCATAGGTTTGTAGCTTCCAGCCACCTAGACTGGTTCTTTGTCAGAACTGTTTGGAACTCATTCCGTAGATGTGGCCTGATGCAATAGATACCCTCAATTAAGATAGTACAGTTACGTAAGAACTTAATGTAACAATTGATCTTTGAGAGGATCTCTTGCACCAGGCATGCCATCCCATCCTCCGTCCCCCTTGGCCTTAGAACTTTCTGTGTGTGTGTGTGTGTGTGTGTGTCGCTCTCTCTCTCTGTCTCTCTCTCTCTCCCCTGCCCCCCGGACAGTTCACCTTCTGTTTCACCTGTCTTTATGGTGGGAACCGCTGGCTCCCCTTGGTTCCCCAGCAGGAGATCCTCTGTATATGGTCTCCGGTGAGAAAACTGAGGAGGGCGCGGAGCCGGCCACGCTTATATGGGAGGAGCATTGCCTGCAACTGCATCATCGTCAGTGATCCCTTGTAGACTGCTAGCTAGGACAGTTTCCATGTGGTCCTAGTGCCTGGCATCTATAGTTCCATATGTGTGGCCTGATGCAAGAGATCCTCTCAAAGATCTAATGTTACAGGAAGTTCTTACGTAACTACTTTTTCATTCCTTTTTAGGGTTTTGCCAGAAGTGCTTTTTTTTTTTTTACTGTGTTACCTGTTGATAGAGCGCTTGTGGGAAGACGTTTTTACAGTGCTTGTGACGAATTGTTGAAATCAACTGCAATACTGAGCTCAAGTTCCACAGTGACGCAGGTGGAGAACAGAGCTGATTACAATAAATGTACAGAGAAATAATTATTTCTCTGGAACTTGAAATATAGTATTTTAGAGCCCCCACTGAAACAGGCCCATTGTGAATTATAATAATATATTGTATATACAGTAGAATTATGCCTGAATGCCTGTGAAGAATAAGGTGGTAATTTCACTGAGTGAAGTGGAGGGGTTAGAGTAAGTCATGAGCTGAAAGATGAGTGGCTTCTACTGCCCCTGCTTCACGAGAGGAAATTACCCAAGTTCTTCACAGGCACTTACTGTATGTGTCATTTGTTGTATTGTATAGTAAAGAATTGGGCTTGTACAGCTTGTGGCTTTTCCACATTGGAATGTGTTTGGTAGGGTTACTTGAATGTGAATTAAGTGTTTCTTAGTGGTAAGAGTATGTAGTGGTATGGTTGTTTTGCAGGTAGGGTGTTGTTATTGCTGCTAGCAGTTAGTAATGTGTTTACATATCTGCTAGGTTTTGGCTCCATTATAGCTCCTGTGTGTGAAGTGCACTGCTGTAGCCATTTCCAGCATGTCCACACAGAAGCTGCGGAGTGTTGCAGATAGCCTGGCTCCTTCTCCCCTCTGCTTTATTTATGTCCCTCTGCTGGCTTCTAAACATGCAAGTGCCATTACTGCAGATGATGGGAAGCTTAAACACACAGGGGCTTGAAAACTCCTGTACCATTTCAGCTCCACAATACTGCAGCTTCTCACAGGAGCTAAAACAGATAATCTCACAGCATTCTTAAATATGCCCACACTTATCTCCTGGCAGCAGATCAGCAGCGGTGCACAGAATTCTGTAAACAGGCTGCACCGGCAGTAGAACCACAATATGGTCTTTCTCCATGCCTGAAAACTGTATTCATAGTGCACCAGACATACAGTTCCAGGTTTGGCCCTGTCGTTTCTGGCAATGAGAACAGCATCAGTACCCAGGAGCTACTTGTTTTTTTGTGCCATCATTCAGAATCTTTTTTTCGACTCCTGCCATTTGTGGATGGGAGGGCTGAAGCACGGGAAGGTGAAGTGAATCACACAGTGAATCAATGGCAGTGGTGGGGTTCTCAGACCTGGAGTCCCCACCCACCTCGCATTTCTAGTACTGAATTCTAAACACTGTTTTCAGTAATTAGAAAAAAAAATTACAATAAATCTAGCATGCTGAAAGTAGGCATGCAAAGCAACCCAAATGTCACATGCTATTAAACTGCTATGCAAAAAACCCTCATAACCTGTAAAGCAGTCACAAAAATGACTTCAACCAGTCTTAAGGCAGGCTTAGAAAATATTTATAAGTTGTGACCTATTTTCAAGACTTTTTACCGAGTGCTACATAGACTTCATTTTTTTAACATTTTTCTTTACATACCATACAGCAACTTTAAATATAGACGGATACCAGAAGCAATGTTTTTTAAAGAGTTGATATTCTATTTTGATCTCGGAATAATCATTCTGCTAAAATCCAAGCCAGCTATTCCTTCTGTTTACCCGTCTGGAGTAATTGAAAATTCTAGCTCTCAAAAGACATTTGACAGTTTCTGTCTGGTCTCTTGCCTTACTTCTGCTGATCTCCTTGATTGGAGGGGGAATGTGTATGTGTGCGTGTATGGCTTAAGGGACTGAAAACTGGCAGGTGCTGTGGCTCACCTAGCAGCAGGGTGCCCAGTATAGCCATGCAGTCACGAATCAATAATGAAAGGCGTCCCAGGTAATCAAGAGTGGCATTTGGGGCAAATTAAACTTATGTGCCAGCTTTGAGTCTGCTCCCCTGACACTGTGTGGCATTCGGAGCATTCATGAGACCTGTATAACTCAGCAGTGCAGACTTGCTAGGGAAAAAGATTAAATCTGTCCTCACAGTACCTTTTGTATTATGATAACATGTTGTCCATCTTCTGGTTGCAGTTACTAATATTTGTTGTGATTTTCCTTATCCTTGGGAACTCCCTTTTGTGCTGTCTTTCCCCACCCCCAATGATCACAGTCACTTTAGCTGCGCCCTTGCAGCCTGCAACTAGTATGACTTATATAGCAGACACCAGTACCACTCCTTGGTCAGCTGGCAGAAGGTGTGCAAACACCCCGAAGCCAAGGAACAGCTCACCTCCACAACATACCTGTTTCCCAGCCACTTTCAGTGTGGAACTCCAGGGTCCACGCAAAACACACCAGTCTCCCAGGTGGCAGAACCCAGTACCAAATCCAGGAAGTGGAGGTGTGCTAGGCAGTGTAGGATGGTGCAGGCAAAGGGGTAGCTCTGACGAAGCTCCTTTATGAGCAAAACTGGGTCACATACAGGGAGGTAAACTGTTCAGTGGGACTGTATTTGAAGTGCCGTTTATGAGCACGCAGAGCACTATCAGTTATTTGCAAGCTATGGTACGTAATACGTTGTTACTGGAATGTTAATGTGGCAGGACAGGGCTGAATAAATTCTTTAGCTGGTATCTTTTCAGACGCGGTCTTTGATGTTTCTCCGAATGCAGACAGTTTGGGTTTGAGTGACAGCACATAATACCCTGTGATACACTGTACTTGGTCCGTGTGAAAATCCGTCGGAAACATTAGCTTACACATGTAATTCTGCACAGATGCCAGCCATTAGTCAAATCCCTTCTAGGCCAGGGAAATGGATCACTTATGTCATGTGGATTATTACACAGATGGTATCCGTGGTATCTGCTGGAGAAGTAAAGGTGAATACAGCAGTAACAAATACCAGGTTGCAGAGCCAGCTCTGTAGCATGGCACGGGGTCATTACCCAGGAGCTGTTACAGTAAGTCTGTCTAAAGCACTGCAGCAGCAAGGGGTTGTGGGAGGCAATTGTAATAAACAGTGCAGCAGATTTAGTTCATGCAGGTTTTTGTAAAACAATCTAGTTACTATGACGCATTGCACACACAAGTAAGACTGGCCAGATAACAACATTGTCTTTTCCAGATTTGTACTGTAGGTAAGACATTTTGCCTGATGTAAGTACTCAGACAAGGTAAAAGGAAAAATAAAAGAAAAACTTGAATCATGGGTACAGACTATGAATTGTGCTGTCACTGCCTCCCATGGCAGTGGGCTCCAATCATTTGATGTATGTGTGATTTGGACCTGACACTAGCAGAGAAATTTTCTTTTAAAAAAATGTATAACACCGGAAAGGAGGGTGAAGAGTGTCCACTGGACACTCTCGTCGGGGGGGGAGGGGGGCTTGCAGCACTGCACTTTAGCGGCTCGTGGAGGTGCTGGTGATGGGGTGGGTGGCCATGTGCCATCAGGCACCTCCCACCCCACCCCCAGGCCAGCCATGCTTGTACACAGCCAGTAGAGAGGAGGGCGGACAGGACAAGAACACAGGAAAAACAGCCGTGCCAGTACGCCAGACAACGGCCTCTCTGCTCTCCCCCACGCCTGCACCCTCCCCGATGCACTCAACAGGCACACCCCTTCTGGACACCACAGAGACACTCCTCCACTAGGCCATGGCACGACCCCCAGCAGGGAACAAGCCGGCCAACAGAGAGGGCTAGTAAGGAGCTCTCATGTGACATTCCACGACGATGGCCAGGGAGGCCACTGCCAGGGACAAGCCAGCCTCAAGGTGACAAGAGGTCTAGAATGGATGTGTGCCCCAAAGGAGTCTTGTCAGAGGATGAGTCTGGCAAGTACAAGAGGTGGCACAAGGGCTCGAAGGAGAGGTGTGTCGGTGGGCACGGAGGGAGGAAAGAAGGCAAAAAATGAATAGAAACATAGAATTTGACGGCAGATAAGGACCGCTTGGCCCACCCAGTCTGCCCATTTCCCTACCTAATGGATAAGCTGCAGATCCTAGTTAACCAACAGCCTACTTCTTCCTTCCCCCACCCCCTAGAATTGCCTTATGACTGTCCCATGCATGCTTAAATTCCACCACTGTTTTTGACTCCACAACCTCCTCCGGAAGGCCGTTCCATGCATCCAGAACCCTCTCTGTGAAAAAATACTTCCTTACATTACCTCTGAGCTGCCCCCCCATCTTCAAATTGTGCCCCCTTGTTCTAAAACCACTTACAGTAGCTTGCAGGGACTGAGGTGCTATTCATTTTTAGTCCCTGCTACATGCTGCAAACTTCTTCTTGCAACATACTTTGGGATGGTAGCACCTTTTACCAGAAGTACATGTGGTTTTTGGATCACTTGCAGTAAGGCAACATATACAGTTGGTTTGTAAAGATTAAGCTGCTCTCTGCCTGTGACCCGATCACTGCTGGTGCAGTATAAACTGCCTTGTAAAATGTTTGTGAGGATCCTGCTGAAATCAAGCCATCCAGTTGTACCACGTGACCATTACTTAAGCTCAAATAACCTGCTAGAAGTTACCTTAAAACATGTAATGTGCCGGTTCCATGATGCTAAGCATTAGTGGCTCGCTCTAGCATGCTGTTGACCTTGGTGTGCGCTACGAACCCACAATGTCGGAAGCAGAGGCAGGTGGGGTGGGTTCACAGCTTTAGCTGGAGAGTCACCTCACCAAGGTGGTGCTCATTGCACTGCTTTAGCAGTGGCTTCTAGTGATGGAGGTACCATTGATACTGCCAGTCACCCCAGACTGGCTGCAGGTATGCATGAGTCATTGAGAGGGGCTGGGGGAAAAGTAAAAATGCAGCACCTGACAGGGACAAGGTGTTCCATGAAGACGGTGGGGCAGTGGAAGTGTGGAGGGTTCCCTCGGTGGCAGCAAGGGGTGAGTCTGGCAGGTAGAAGGGGCTGTTGTAAGGCCCAGTGGAAAGAGGTACCATTAGGCAAGTGCAGGAGGTAAAAAAAAAAATTAATTGTGACACAAGTCGCCATAGGGAAATGCATCACACAAACCAAACCACATCACCCAAGCAGGAATTTCTACCTCGAAATGTTGACACTCTAAACTCAAAGATAACTTTTCAATAGCACTTTCTTAAAACCGCACCAGTTTTCATCTCCCACAGGACAGCATTGTCAAATAGTACAAGTCTTAAAGTTATCTTCTTTTAAAAAAAAACTGATTTTTATCTATCTCTCACTCTCTGGCTATCTCTCTGTCTCTGTCTGTCTGTCTATCTTAGCTATCACTCTATCATTCACTAAAGGTACCACCAACAGCTTAATCTGGTTCAAAGTCAGTTGGCATATATTTGTATCCCCCTCCCCAGGTCATGCCTGAAAATAGGCAGAATTTGTCTAGTGCACTTACCCGGTCAACAAAAAATAAATAAATAAAATAAATCTGTCTGTCAAAGCAGCGGAATGAAAATGGCTTGACTCATTCAGGCCCCCCCAACACACACACACACAAATGTAACAAAGTTCTTCCTACCTAGATTCAGGTGATTTTCCATATTTAGGCAGCATACACTGAATATGTACAGACACAAACAGTCTTCAAGCTTGAGTCCTTCTACCCAATCATGTGTCCTTCTACCTCTGCCCCGCTGCCTTTCTGCTGGAAAAGACAGGTCTACTTTGAACTTTCTTACCATATCAGTCGTCTCACTGCTTTTCTGGCTCCCAGCTCCATCAATGCTATGGACCAGAAGAGGAGACCCAGGTTAAAAAGGTGCATTATTTGCAAGTTTATTATTTCTGTCCTTGACCCTTGTGTATTTCATGTGTCCTTTGATTGAATGGGTACCTTATAGACTGTGTGGGATCTAAGAGGGTGGTAGGGACCTACAGTACAGTGGCTCCCTGGGGTACTGCTACAGGGTGGGCCTATGTTACTAAATAGAAGCACTGTTAATTTGGTAACTTTTACTTCTGTGTGTGCACCCACTTAGTGTAACCTGCTTGAAGTGTTTACTGGTGAAGGTAACAACGGTCATTGGTCCCCAGGGGGTGGTCCAGTCCAGTGTAGTGAGGTGGGTAGGTACTACAACCCAGGGGGTGGTACTGCACACATCTTCTGGTCCACTTATTCTTTCTGGGTGGACACACTGTGTTATTTATTATGTGTTCTGGGATGAACACCCCTTACCACAGGAGAAAGAACAGACCCAATCCGCTCAACCAGGTGGGCCCTGTACAGTCACTAGGCGTGGCAGTGAACCACAGCACGCCGACCTGAGGGTCACAACTATAACTGGTAAGCTGACATTGTATAAATTGAAAATCCGGTGGTCTAACTCAAATTAGACAATTTACCTTCAAGTGCGAGGGAGCAGAATTTTAACTCAGGAGTGGCAGCACCTACTGGAAGGGGACTTGTTTCTTAAATACACCCAGAAATGTAGGCTCAGTTTTTAATATGGTATTTCAGTTCTGCTGACAACAAACCTGCTAACCTCATCAAACATAAACTCGCAGCTTTGCCTCATGTTTAATCTGTCTTTGGGAATCAATACCTTTTTTAGAGTGTTTCCAGCAGCTTGACTCAAAATTTAATCAGGCGCAAACAGAGTTGTGAAAATTATTGACAGAACGGTAGAACAAAGGAAAGAAGTATGTGTCTGCAAAAAAGTATATGTCTGCTAACTTTAAGCAGAAAAATATCTTGATTATTTGTGTATGATTCATTTTTTAACTCATAGATGCTGAATATTAAATACTCTTTTTTTCCAGCTATGGAGTTTCATGAGAATCTGCAAAGCATAGGAACTAAAGAAGGTATGAAAGGAAGGAAGCTGTGCAAAGCAGTGGAGAGTTTCACCTGGAATATTACGATTTTAAAGGTAATGACTGACCTTTTTCCTATAAGTTACTGCTGATGCAATAGGGTTGCACAGTGCTGTGTTCTGTATTTTGCTTGCCTTCCAGTAGAAACTGAAACAAGACTGGGTGGTCACAATATGTTCTTTTGTGGGAAAAAAAATCTATGAGACATTTAATGAAAATGACTGAATTTACCTTTAGTGGCTCTATATAGAACCATTCAGAATTAAAACAGAGTTTTTAACACAACACATACATACTGCTGTTCTCAAAGGATCAGATTGTGCTCTCATCAGTAAGCATTTACTCCTAGCAGAACAAAATAGAGTGATTATGTTCTTCTTTTTCATAAACAATTGAAATCATGGTCCTGAGGTTACTTGCAGGAGCAAGGGCCGGGAAGACACAGTGAGTCCTTTTTGGTAGCTGGGAGAGAGAGAGAGGTGTAATTCTGGGGAAAAGGAGATCTTCTTCGAGGCAGTCTCTTGCAGCAGGTCATAACGTGTGGGATTCAGCCACAGGCGAAATTTCCTTCAGATGACTTTCACAGCATTTGACCCTGGGACCTCTCCCTATCACCACCACGTGGTGTTCACCTGGCAGGTATAAAAGGGATAGGTCCCAGCCACTCCTCAGTTCTTTTCAACCGCGACCTGCATGCAACAAGTCCTCCTTTGGAGTTCCTGCTTTCCAGTGGTCTTAGAAGAGTTCTATCGACCCACAACTTTTAATTTTTTTATATATACATAAGTTACTACTAATGTCTTTGGAGCCTTTATTCCGAATTTGTTCCTGTGGCCACAGAATGGCAAAAGAAGATCTCCACACAGTCTGTGTTCATTGCCTTGGTCCTGAACATGACTCCATGGAGTGTGCTTTCTGTAATAAATTCAACAGAGCCACAAAATGCCAACGCTTGCAACAGCTCCGTGAATTCTCATGGAGCAGCAGGTAGTCCTTTGGAGCAGCAGCAGCAACACTCCTCATCTAGAGACCTCTCAGTGTCCTCTTCAGGGTCTCACCGCTCCTCATCTAGAGACCCCTCCATGTCGACACAGGGTCATGGTAAGAATCATGCCTCTAAAACTAAGCATGTCCCTACCACCCCTGTGTTGTCCTCTTCAACAAAAGTGAGTATGGAGAAGGTAGCCCCTTGGCTTTTCGACGATTCTCTTGTCAATGGCCTTGCCTCATAGCCTGTCGACTGTTATGTCGTTGACGATGTATAGCATTCTGTCGATGATTTTGCCGTCGTCAGTGATTGTGGACACTCCTTTGTCGATGCCATCATTGACGGCAGGGGCTATGAGCCTGTCGACAATCTCATCATTGACAACCGGCCTTGTCCCACAAGGCTTACTACTGGCAACCTCGTTGACGATCCTGGGGTCCTATGTACACCCCTTGTTGACAGCTGCTCGTTTGGTCCCACTGCCTGCTCCCATTCCATCAGTGGTACCCATATACTCTGCCCAGTCTGCCACAGATGCTTTCACTGGACAGATGGCCATGATAGATGTCCAGGCACAGGTAAACACCATCCTTTACTTCACACAGACCCAGCACCCCCTTGGGAGGGGTCGACTGCTCCCTCTAGGCCTCCTTTGGCCCAGCAGATGACCAGCTGTTCCCCTGTCTCCAAGGGTCTGTACACCCAGGATGTGGACATGGAAGACTCTTTCCTGCAGGACTGGGATCTGGCTGACATGGACCATAAGGAATCCCCTCAGTCCTCCTTTGCTATCTCCTCTGTTCAGGGGGAAACTACCCCTGAACTCCCTTGTTCTCCACCAGATGACCTGGCGTTTTCGGACAGTATGAGCCACCTCCAGAAAACATTTGGTTTCCAGGGCACTGAGCAAGATGCTTCTTGCAAGAAATTGGCTCCGTACCTAGATGTACCAGAATGCCCCACTCTGGTTGTCCCCCCTTTGGTGGACGCCTTTGAAGAGGCTATCATGGCTGCCTGGAAGCAACCTTTCAGGATTCCCTCCAATCCATGGAAGGCTGATAGGCTTTATCAAACTGCGGTGGATCATCACTATTTCATGTCTCCACCTCTGGCAGACTCGGTGGTGATCAGTGCCGCGCTTGATAGGTCCTCTAGGCCTCAACACATGAGTGCTCAACCCCCGGATACGGCGCCTTGTCCCTCTGTGTACTCAATTACATGGGACACCTTCTGAAATATCAGGAAATTATAAAAGCCTCCCAGGCAACAGTCCAGTCCCTCCCAGTGGGTTCTGTCCAGGAGGCTGATAATGGGGAAACTGTCTATATATATGAGCCACCACTAAGGCCGCTATGGCGGGCGTGGATACTACGGCTCATATGTCCTCTGCTGGTTTATATCTCAGGCGTCACGCCTGGCTATGGGTGTGGATTTTCCTACAGCAGTTAATCTTGAATGCTCCCTTTAAAGGAGTTCAGCTGTTCAGTCCACAGACCCAAGACATCTTGAAAGATTTACAGGACTCCTGTCATACCCTTCAATCGGTGCAGACCCTTTACCGCCCTAAAGCCAAAACGGCCTTTAGGGGTTCCTTCAGGGGCTGCCTCTACAGGGGCCGTTCCTCATCCACAGGCAATCTTTCAGCAAGAGGAAACCTCAGTTACAATTGCCAAGTCCTAGAAATGCCCAGAAACCCCATTATGTCCCTGCTGCCCCCCCCAGTAGGGCCAGCCTTCTGCCTGAGGGTCTTCCTCCGACCGTGGGTCTGGAGGCCCTACCCACGGCCGTCCGGGGCAGGTTTTCCCTGCACATGCGAGGGTGGCAAGCTATCTCCTCTGACCAGTGGTTCCTGCCACTGATCAAGACGGGACACACACTGGAGTTCACGGAGATGCCTCTTCCATCGCCACCCAGGGTCTCTCACTAACCCACCAGACCAAGCACTGGTCCTCTGGCGATTGATGCCTTACTTTCAAAACAGGCCATCAAACCAGTTCCCTTTCCTCAGAAGGGTGCGGGATTTTACTAACACTTTTTCCTGGTTCACAAATGGATGGGGGATTTACACCCCATTTTGGATCTGAGGTGTCTCAGCCTCTGCATCACTTACCAAAAGTTCTGCATGGTGTCCCTTCCGACATTTCTTCCTTTGCTGAACATGGGAGATTGGCTCTGCTCTCTGGATATGAAAGATGCATATCTCCATATCATGATGCACCCAGCTCATAGATGGTTTCTCTGTTTCATGTTGCAGAGTTATCATTACCAGTTCAGGGCCCTCCCTTTCAGTCTTTCCTTGGCTCTGAGGTTATTTACAAAATGCCTAGCAGTGGTTGCAGCGACCCTCTGCTGGGACAGCCTCTATGTCTTTCCCTACCTAGATGACTAGCTCCTGAAAGCGTCCTCCAGACACCAGCTGTCTCATGCTTTCTCGAACCCTACAGTTCTTCACCCAAGTAGGGATTGTGGTAAACTATCTGAAGTCCAAAATGGACCATATTCAGTGCCTCCAATATATCGGAGGCCATGCTAGACACCTTCGTGGGGAAGGCATATCTGCCCATAGCTCGGGTGGACACCCTGATCGCTTTGGCGCGAAGCTTAGAGTCCAGCAGATTAGTCTCCGCAAGAGACTATCTCCGGCTCCTGGGACATTTGTTGGCCACAGTACCGATGGTCCCCAATGCCAGGTTGAATGTGAAGATCCTTAGTGGTCCCTCAGAATCCAGTGGGACCAGAAACATACAAATAGGACAATTTCGATGCCCCAGTCCTGCTGTCTTCCCCAGCTCTTTGAGCCCTACAGTGGTGGAAGACAAGGGACAATCTCATGCGAGGCATGCCGTGACTACAGGCGCTTCCTTGACAGGGTGGGGTGCTCACCTCCTGTATGTCAGATTGCAAGGATCTTGGACATCCGTGGAAGCCCGCCTTCACATCAGTGTCTTGGAACTGAAGGCAGTTCTCTACGCCTTACAGGCATTCGAGACTCGCCTCCCCAGGTTGCAATCAGACAATTCTATGGTAGTTCACTACCTTATCAAGCAAGGTAGCACCCATTCCTACCCTCTCTGCAGAGATTCGATGTCGATGTGGTATTGAGCAATCCAGAGAAATATTAATCTTCTGGCAGTACACATCCCTGGAGTGTTCAACATCCTGCTGGATTGAGCAGATCCATTGCCCTGGCTCATGAGTGGGAACTCTTGTCCAACATTCTAAAAGATGTTGTCTGCTTATGGGCTGACCAGAGTTGGACCTGTTTGCCTCTCCACAAAACACAAAACTGCCGCTTTACTGCTCTCTCTTGTGAGGTCCTGGAACTGTGTAGCAGGACGCATTATCTTTTTCCTGGACAGGAAGATTTTTTACGCCCTCCCGCCCATTCCACTCGTTCAGAGAGTATTACTCAAACTGGTCCAGGACGGGGTGTCTATGATTCTCATAGCACTGTTCTGGCTGAGACAGATTTGGTTCTGTCTGCTTCTGTATCTCTCCGAACCAGAGCCAATCTCTCTGCCTTTTTGTCGGCCCTTACTATCCCAGGCACAAGGCTTCCTGTACACCTGGGTCTTCGCTTCCTCCACCTGCATGCCTGACTCTTGCAGACGTAGTCCTCTCCTGCTTCTGGGTGTCCCCGTAGGTGGCGGAAGTTCTCCGGACTGCTAGGAAGCTGTCTACTTGGTCTTCCTATTCTGTGAGGTGGAAACGCTTCTCCATTTAGGCGTCTACTCTGGACTTAGATTCTTATGAGTGTTCCCCTCAGCATATCTTAGATTATTTGCTCTCCTTGTCGGAGGGCAGACTGAAATATTCCTCTGTGAAAGTCCACCTTTTGGCCATAGCCGCATTTAATTTGCCTGTGGACAACATTCCTTTGTCCCAGTTACCTTTAATTTGAACCTTTCTGAAAGGTATTCTGCACCTACGTCCCCCTATCAGGGATCTAGTCACGGACTGGGATATGAATTTTGTGCTTCAAAAATTGACCACAAGTCCCTTTGAGCCCACTGAATCCAGTGACCTCTGTTATCTGTCATGGAAAATTATGTTTTTGGTTGCCATCACATCTTGCAGATGTGTCTCGGAGTTGCATGCACTGATGTGCAAAACTCCATATACTGTATAGTTTCATAATGACTGGGTACCTTTACGCACTAACCCGGCGTTCTTGCCTAAGGTTGTTTCTGAATTTACTTTAAATCAGCTCATCCAGAGCCTCAGTGTCGTCGCGGCACAGGTCAGGAAGCATAGGAAAACCAGGAGCAGTTGTAGAATTCACCAAAAATATTTATTTACACTAGCAGTAACATTAAAAAAAATAAACTTGTTCAGTATAACTATTTACAAAGGCAAATAAAATAGATTCATCAGCGTTTTTCTTCAATCTGTGTGTCCCTTTTCTTCTCCCTTCTCTTTCTTGCAGTTGCAGCTTAGCTCTTATAAGTCATTTCAATCCCCATCCTTAGCAAGCATCCTGTTTTTGTAAATATCAGGCAGGAGCTGCTAGAACACATTGTGCTTCTTCAGTTGAGGCCCCTTTATGCACAGCTTTTACAAAAGGCTTAAAAATTGAGCTCTGGTAACCTCTAGCTTCCAACAGCTTTTTGCAGTCATCTCAAATTATAATTATATACATTTCAACAGTAATGCTGTATATATTCCAGACACAAGGGATCCCAATATCAGTTACATTTCCATACAATGATTTGCACATATTTTTATATCAGCAGATCTACATATGCAAGGGAGAAAAACAGACAGCAGTAGAAAACTGAGAGACAGCAAGAGGCAAAAAACTGCAAGCTGGTCTGGTTGATCAAGTCCAAAGTCTCACAGGAAAATTTGGTTGTACAACCAGACAGAGAAGAGACAGAAAAGGAAAGATCCTTGCATTTAAACACTTTCTTCATAATAAATGGGACAGGGTCGTGTTCTACCCTGTCACACTCAGAATCCGGGGGAAGCTCTACTTCTTACTCTCGACGTGCATAGAACATTTAAGTATTTACCTTCTCCACACTTCCACGTTGCGAAAATCTGAGCAACTTTTTGTTTCTTTCACCCCTGGAAACCAGGGCATTCGTTTTTCTAAGCAGTGCTTGTCCACATGGTTGGCCAACTGCATTACGTTTATTCATGCTAAATATGAAGTACCTCTCGCATAAGTTGTAAAACCACATTCTGCCAGAGGCATGGGCACCTCTACGGCATGTTTCCGAGGCATTTTAGCTTTGGATATTTGTGAAGCCGTCACGTGGTCTACTGTACATACCTTCACCAAGCATTAAAGTCTAGACATCGCTTCTAAGAGGTGAACCATTTTTGGACAGGCCATCCTACAAGGCCTACTGTCCCGAGCCTTCATGATTCGCTTCCTCCTCCCACTGGGTATAATAACCGCTTGGGAATCTTCCTGCACGTTATGACCTGCTGCAAGAGATTGCCTCGAAGAAGATAGTATGGTTGCGTAAGAACTTACTGTAACAGTAGATCTTCAAGCGTATCTCTTGATGCAGGTCATGCAGCCCCACCCTCCTTCCCCCTTGCTGTTGCTTCAAAAGGGTTCCTTGCTCCTGTCTCTAGTACTCCATGAGCTGCTGCCTTAATTTCCCTCCTTGGTTCCCATCGGAGGCCCTGAGATATGGTTACACATAGGAGTGGCTGGGACCTCCCACTTTTATACCTGCCAGGTGAACACCACGTGGTGGTGCTAGGAGGAGGTACCAGGGTCAAATGCCGTGAAAGTCATCTGGAGGAAATTACGCCTGCAGCTGAATCCCACAAATTATGACCTGCTGCAAGAGATTGCCTCGAAAAAGATCTCCTTTTCCCCAGAATTACACCTCTTTCTCTCTATCTCCCAGCAATCAAAAAGGACTAACATATATAAAAAATAATTAAAAGTTGTGTGTCGATAGAATTCTTCTAAGATGACTGGAAAGCAGGAACTCTAAAGGAGGACTTGTTGCATGCAGGTCACGGTTGAAAAGAACTGAGGAGTGGCTGGGACCTCCCCCTTTCATACCTGCCAGGTGATCACGGTGTGGTGGTGCTAGGGGGAGGTCCCAGGGTCGACTGCTGTGAAAGTCATCCGGAGAAAATGACACCTACAGCTGAATCCCGCATGTTATAGACTGCTGCAAGAGATACTGTCAAAGATCTGCTATTATGGTAGGTTCTTACGCAACCATACTTTTCAGTAGACAGGGGAAGAGACTGCAAAAGCTAGTTTCCCCAGGCCAGTGGAGCACTGTTGCTCATTGAGAGGCTGGGAGTCCACAGATCTTAGTGAGTACGTAGGGGATGAGTGCTGCAATATCTTGCTGGGGAAGATGGGGAGCCTATTCAAAGGAATTTGTCCACAGAACGGCCCAGAGCAAGAGATCGTTGGCCAGCAAGGGAAAGCCAGCCCAGCACAGTGTAGAGGGGGCAGTGATGTGTGAACTTCGGAGCAGCCAGGGCAAAGTGACACACATTGTGCATTATGTCCCATCTAGAGAGGACAGTTTTGTTTGCACCCAGAAATGCCAAAAGGCCATACCTGAAACCTGGTAGGAGTACACCTTGAGCTATAGACCATTGAGCAGTTGAAGATAGGCAGTGTTTGACCCTAAAGACCATGCCAGTTTGGCCTTTACAGAATCTCAGACTGAGATCTTGCCTGGGTCATACCTGTAAAAGGGCCATGTGGCCCAGTGTGCCTACCTGGTAGCCAGTTTTAAATAAATACATAGATTCAGACACACAGGAGTCAGGGCTGGATACAGCTTCCTAGCCAGGGAAGGGGATGGCACGTCTGACTCCTCAGTGACCCCTGTGGAGGACCAGGGAGCTGCTTTCCTAGGGGATGTTCTGGCATCCAGTGGCACTATTGGCTACAGCACTAGTGCCATCAGGATAGTTGAATTATGAAAGGACAATGGAGAAAAACTATCATTTGGTACATATAATGGTTGTAGGAACTCTCGGGCCTTGCTCCGAGATGTCTTCTGTGGAAGGATGGCAGGGGTAGTGGATGACAGGACTGGAATGTAGCTGGGATAATCCAGACCAGAAGTTCAGGAGAACCAGTACTGGGGGATATAAAACTTTATGCAAGAAAAAAACTACTGTAACATACTAATGCATTGTACAGACACTTTTTTCATGATTCTAACCTGCATTTCTGCTTACTCGGAATGATGATTTTTAGACATACATAATTGAGTTTTTTAAATCCTGCTGGCTGTTATGTAGCCCTTCCTTGGTGGCTACCAGCCAACCCCATAAACCCCCATCGCCAGTGATCCCTACAACTTACCTTTTGTGAAGGAGCCCTCAGAGGGCAGGAAACTTCTTGGAGCAGAAATCCAGTGCTGGTAGGGGGTCACAGGGCCTCTGCATACCACTGGACTGTCACTGTGCACATTTGGAAGTTTTTTCTGCTTCAGTACTCCCCCCTCCCCTCAATGGGACTCCAGCAGTGAGCACTCCACAATGTGGACAAATATGCACCGGCATAAAGAGCCTGTTTCCATCCTTTTCTGAATTCACCACTCCAGCTACATGCACTGTGACCCATGGCTACCCATGTAGCAGCTTCACACTGGAGGCTGCAATCCTCACTCTACGAAGGAAAGAGTCCTCTGGGGAATATAGTCCTTCTCCCCCAGTCAGCACAAAAATGTCCTGGGCTCAATCCCGAATCGGGACTGCTAATTTCACCTGTGGCAAAGCTGCTACTGCTGCATCGATGGGTGGACTGCAATTCAGAATACTTTCTTAACTGTATCTTAAAAAGTTTTACCTACAGAATTGTTTGAGTTCAGGGACACTGTTGAGACAGATTTAACAGATCCTCACTGTAGCAAAGACTGCACTTCTATGGCTGTGTACTGTATATATTTCTGCGCTGATGAAGTTTCTATTATTGTGCTTCCTCTGAATTTGAAAGCCTTACCAGTGTTATCTGACAGCAGTTTGATTTTGGTGATATCACCACGTTTACAGTTTACCAACCGTGCTGTCGCTGTGATTGAGGCCCTGATTAAAGCCATCTTCCAGGAATCAGTCTTCACCATTGAGTCCCACTTATTGGTCTGGGACTGGAGGCTCTAGGACCCTGGAGGAGCACATTTTTTGCAGGAGGGAACCAATGTTGGTAACTGACGGCACCTGCATATCTCATGTGGTGCCATGTGTGCCAGCCAGTAACCGTCTCTAGCTTCCTCGCGGACCTCAGCTCTGTTCTTCCCGTCATCAAGTGCATACCATGGGAGTGTCAGCACCTCAGTCTGTCCTTTGTCACGGAATTTAAACTGTGTCACCACTTAGTTTTTATTCATGATGTCTTCTCTCATTGTTATTTTTTGTCTCCCTAATGCCAAAACCCAAAAAAGAATAGAAGGGGGCTAAGAAAATGAAGAAAGTCTGGCAGCCTCCCATCATGCATTGTTGCCCCTGTTGGAAGCAGATAGTTGCAACAGACCAGCATCATGGACACGGGACCTGTCTTGGCTCAAGTCACAAACCACGGACCACCATACCCTCAAGATAACACGTGATGAAGTGGGGTCTGGCGGCCCCTACCTTCGGAGGCAGGCGTCACACTCGTGAGGCCAAGGTGCAGTCTCTAGTCTTTTCCATTGGGCCCCTTTCCAGCACCTCTGGTATTGTGGAAATACAGGATCCTCATTTACCTCGCCCCACCAAGGCATTGGAAGTCCTGGGTGGTTGGTTTGGTAGACAGCAGACTCCTTCTGGGTGGCCGGCTGCGAACCCCCCCAAGACATTCCTGAACAGCAGACATCCCTGGTGGTGAGGCTGAAGCTGTATGCTCAGTCTTCCTTGGTGGATGCCTTGGTGTCTCGGGCTGGTGGCGTCCCAGCTCTGTCCAGATACCATTGTAGTTTCAGTGAGCGAAGTGGTGCCGGCTGTGATATTTGGTCCCCTCGTCACATCATTCGCAGTGTCAGAAGAGGGACCAACACTGGGGCTGTGCGGCATCTGGTTGCTGAGGTGGTGGTTCTTTCACCTCCAGTCACTAGCGATGCGGGAGGGAGGACAATACCGCCTCCAGTGACAGATGCAGTGACAGCTATGGTGTCAATCCTGGGCCCAGAACCGAGTGGGACACCGGGAGTGGGGTTGGTTCCAAGGTCGATGCTGAACCCGATGCCAGAACTGGCACCGAATACAGCATTAGCTGCAACGACAGGGTTGAACCTGTCAGCAGGCTATTTGTTGGTCCTGAACCTGGCTCGCGGTCAGATGCCGGCCAGGAGGTGGAGTTCTCCCCAGAGGCATCTACCAATACCATCATCGATGGGGACCCAGGCCATCCTTTGGGAACTGTATGATTCCACTCTACTCACCTGGAGGAATCCCCCCAAGGGCACTGATCAGATCATTACTATGATGTAGGTTGACCCCGTTCAGGAGGTACTGCCAGGCCCTTCCCTCGGGCAAGGTCCTCTGCACAGCCCTGCAGCCCAAGCAGAGGCCCTGGAGTCCTAAACTCCCATTTCTCTCTTGGCCCTCTTCTACCTTTGCCCAAGCTACCAAGGATCGTGGGCACTCTGGGGCCACTCTCCTGGGCTCAGTACAGAGGGATGGCTGGTACCATACACCAGTACCATAAGCATGCCATCAGGGTCCAGTTTAAACCTGTTCCCTCAGTGCCACTCCCCTGCCAATACCTCGTCTCCATCAGCGTCCTTCTCAGAGGACACAGAATCTACCCTCCTCATGCCCTCAGCCTAGGAGTACTCCCTGTAGCAAGGATTCCTGGTGAACATGTTGGAGGCACTGGAAGTGGGCTGTTTTTCCAGTTGCAGTTCTATATTTTTGCAGCTGGGACTCTTAGGAGCTTTCAGTGATGGCTCCTCAGTCATTCCTCCTTGGCCTAGAGCCTCTGGAGAATCATCAAGGACAGCCTGGAGGTGTTCCTTCTTGTGCCCCTGAGCCCCCAGGGATATCCATCTGTGGCCTTGCAGATCCCTACAGGGCTTAAACACTATCTGCGTGATTGACCGCCTGAGGCTGATTCTGCTTAAGCAGTTGCCTTAAGAAGAAAAGCTTTTACCTCAGCACGCGCTATGATGTGCATTGCGCAACATCAGGCAGCCATCAGCAGGCATCTGTGGACGCAGCTAGATCGGCTTCCAGCTGCCTTGTCTCCTTGTGAGTTCATCAGCAAGCCACCATCTGCCTTTCTGCCAAGGGCCTAGAGTAGGCAGGGCACCAATTAAGTGCATTATATGATGCCAGTAAGATGGCCTCCAGGCTGGTGGGAACTGCAGTCTGCATCAGGAGGATGGTGTGGCCCAGCATAAGGTGCTTAACTCACTGTTTCTGGGGGCTAATTTCTTCTCCCCCAAGTTCAGGTGAGAGCTGTTGGGGCAGCCTGCTGCCTTCCTTCTCCCTGACCAGTCTGGGGTCCTGCCATACTCATAAGGAGCCCCTGCCCTCAGGATCTCTCCCCCATGCAGAGGACTGAGGGTATTTTCTTAAAACATGTTCAGTAAAGCTTGCGCGTACAACCGGAGACCGGTGGGGAACATACCTGGCCAGCCAGCCCATTGGAACAGTCACTAAGTCTTCAAAGGTTGCACTCCAAAATGAATGACAACAAGCAACAAGTTGCATGTAAAAAAAAGGATTTATTTGTAACAATGGTGAAACAAATTTCCAAGCATAAATCCACTGTGCGGAGGCCAGCAGAAACCCCTGCGCTTCAACCGTTCGGTCTTGCTAGAGTGTGACATCATACATCACGTTACTTTTTTTAAATTCATGATTTACGCATATATTGGAAGGCGCCATTGCCTCTCTATGATGATTACATCTGAATAAAGGAAATATACAGCTTGTCACACCATCAAATAGAAATATTTAAACAAAGATATACACTGCAAACATATTTACAACATTATGAACAGAATCATTTGCAGAAGAAGAGATCAAGAAATAAAGAGTGAAAAGATGTGATTATGTTAGAGAAAAGAAGGGGGGAGAAAAGAGGTGTTTACGGTGTGTCTGGAGGGAGAAAAGAGGTGTTTTAAGGTGTGTCTGGGAGCTGATCCTTATGGTTCAGATTATTCACAGAGAAAGCAGGAGTGCCTTTTGACCTGCGCTCACCAAAACAACAATTGAGCACCTATAAAAGAAAAAGCGCAACCTTTGAAGACATAGTGAGGGTGTTTTCTTACCTTCATGGTGAGCCAGCTCTTCCCTAGCATGAAGGGAAACGTGGTACTCAGACCCATAAGTGGGACTCAGTGGTGTGGATTGAGTCTTGCAAGATATGAAAATTACATAGTAACTGTAATAATTGATCTTCCAGAGTGTCATCATGATTGATACACACACCCATCCACCATCCTGTGCTCAGTCGGAGCCAGGGCCTCTGGGAAGATCACGGTATGTGTGCTGGCAGCAAGACACATCCTGCATGAGCATCTCCTCTATCATAGCCCCTTTGTAGGGGTTGTTTTTGATTATGGAAAAAAAAAACACCGCTTAGACCCCGTAACGGATAGTTACCATTGCAACCAGGGAGCAGTGCATTGTGTCCACACTGCCGCAGTGTCCGTTACGGGACCAGCACTGCCGGTCTACACTTCAGGATCCAGGCGACCATTACCATGGCACCGATCCCACAATGCAGCTCGCGCTGCACTTGGGGACTGGTGCCACGCGTCCACACTACGCCCGGTAACGTTGCAAAGGCATAACGGTTTCATAACCATTGTTGAAACCACCTCGCATGTGGTTTAAACAGCATTTACAAACGCCTTCTGTTAACGTTACGGGTGTACTTATAAACCATTCTTGCGATGAGTTTAGAACTCTGTAGCGTTACAGAGGGGTAGTGTGGACAGGGCCTAAATGTAGACGCATGATACCTTTAATTCCTCCACTTCCTCTGTTAATGTCCTACAGCTTCTGCCAACAGGTAATGTAAAAAAGTAAAGTACCTGAATGCAATAATTTGACTGTCAAAAAAATATTTCCTCTGTTTACGGTCTATTTGTGGTTCTTTTTAACCTACTGTTTGCAGTTTGCAGTTCACTCTGAGACTCTGAGATTATTTACTGTATATGGCATTAATTGTTCCCCTGTGCTGTAGTGGTTGTTAGTGACTGAGTACTAGCCTGGAGACGGTGAGTCAAACAAAAGAGCCAAGCAAACAGCAAAATAGTCGGTAATGTAAGAAACAGGATGGTTAAAGTCTGGCAAAGCCCCATGTATCTTTCTGATCACGCTATGATAGGACTCAAGTTGGTGGGTGAAGAGGAATGGGTGGGCCCACCACCATGGAAATTCCCCATGTATTAGTGAAGCGGGATTTTCTTAACTATTTGCAAGATCAGTGGCGGTTGTGCAAAGAGGCAAATTATGGTTCAGTGGGGGAACCACAGGGTATATTGGGATGCAGGATGCAAGTAAGGCCTATATAAGGGGGGCTATTATTAATTTTGTAAGTATAAGAAAGAAAAACAGGCCAAGATTCTTGCCCTGGAAAGGCAGTTGAAGGAGCTTGAATGTAGGGTGGTTACAGGGGCTACTGAGGAAACCCAGCGGGAGCTTACGAACATACGAAATTTGCCAGCAGATAAAGGCCTAGAGATGTCAAGTCTGCTTGAATGTGCAGCTAGCACCCCTTATTCTGCAGCTGCCCCTCCCTTCCACCCTTCCCCTTCATTGACCCTCTCCCCCTTGTCCTGTCCCATCCCCTTTTAAAGCAGTCCACTGTTCTACTAGATACCACTTCTGCAGGAACACATTCCACCCAGCCACCACCCTCTCTGTAAAAAAGTGTCTCCTCATCTCCCTCCTGAACCTTCCTCCCTCCAGTCTCATATCATGGCCCCTGGTGTCCCTCTCCTCCCTTACTTTGAACAGCCCCTCTGTACCTGTCTTGTTTATTCCTTTCATGTACTTAAATGTTTCAATCATGTCCCCCCTGTCCCTCCTCTCCTCCAGTGAATACTTGTTCAACTCCCTCAGCCTCCTCTCATATGATAAGTCCCCCAGCCCCTTGATCATCTTTGTCACCCTGCATTGCACCCCCTCCAATAACTTAATGTCCCTCCTCAGATACGGGCGCCAGTACTGCATGCAGTACTCCAGGTGCGGTCTAACTAATGACCTATACGGTGGCAGAATCAGCTCCTCCCTCCTCGAGGATATACCCCTTGCAATACAACCCAGCATTTTGTTGGCCTTTGCAGCTGCCTTCCTACATTGTGCCGAGTTGTTCATTGACCCTGTAATGAGCACCCCCAGATCCTTCTCCTCCTCTGTCTGGGCCAGCTGCACTCAGCCCAGCTGGTAACTCCTCCTTGGGTTCTTCATCCCAAAATGCAGCACCTTGCACTTTTTGGCATTAAACCCCAGTTGCCAGGTGTCTGACCAGGTTTCAAGCTTTGCCAGATCATCCTGCAACCC
This sequence comes from Neoceratodus forsteri, assembly GCA_016271365.2. Classification (NCBI taxonomy): domain Eukaryota; kingdom Metazoa; phylum Chordata; order Ceratodontiformes; family Ceratodontidae; genus Neoceratodus; species Neoceratodus forsteri. The sequence continues at coordinate 1,175,334,000 of CM057456.1, read as the reverse complement.
CTGCCATCCCCCTAGGTCATCCACCACTGCTCCTACCTAGGTATCATCAGCAAACAGACTGATCTTGCTCTTGATGTCCAATGATATGTCTGCAATGAATATCCCAAACAACACTGGTCCCAACACCGAGCCCTGTGGAACACCGCTCATCACTACCCTTGGGTGTGAGAGCTCCCAACCCACCACCACCCTCTGTTGCCTTCCCTTAAGCCAGTTCCCTGCCCATCTCACCAGCTTTGCACCTGCCCCTGTGCCTACTAACTTACTTCCCAGCCTTCCATTCGGCACCGAGTCGAATGCCTTACTGAAGTCCAGATACAGGACATCCACTGCATGGTCCCTGTCCAGTTGCCTAGTTACCCAGTCATAGAATTCCACCAGATTGGTTTGGCAGGATCTGCCCCGTATGAAGCCATGCTGTCTACTGTCCTGTCCTGAGCTTAATGCAGTATGGGAGGCCCTTAGTTTGCTGCTGGTTGGGGAGACTTGGGCATCTTGGTTCTTCACAAGGAGGAACTTTTTTGAGTGGAGCAATAACCCAGGTCCATTTTCAGTCAACTTAATCCGGGGGAGGGAGGTCCGGCACATATCCTAGTAATTAAGACTTAGCAGGGGGAATTGGCATGGGATAAAGGTACAATTCAAAGGGTGTTTCATGACTTTTATTAGCAGCTGTATACTGCAGAATGTGGGGGGAAGCTGGACAGGGCAGGGAGGTTCCTGGATAAAAGTGCCCCAACTGTTGGAAGTACAACAGAAGGGCTTGGACTCCGAGATCTCCTGGGAAGAGATCAGTTGTGCCATTGCTGGTCTCCAAAAAGAAAAATCCAGTGGCCCAGATGGATTTACCACAGAGTATAAAAAAGCTATAATAGGCTCTCTTGTAGAACCCCTGTGGGAGCTGATGCGGGAGATACGAGAGGAGGTTTTCCTTCCTGCCACATGCTATGAAGCAGTTATTTGTGTATTTTTAAAGCCAGGTAAGGAGCCCTCTGATTGCACCTTGTACTGCCTCACCTCCCTACTTAACTGTGATGTGAAAATCATTGTCAAAGTATTGGCTAACTGCCTGGACCAGTTGTTCCCAGTGTTGGTCCACCCAGACCAGATCCGCATTGTGCGGGAACGCCACTCGTATCATAACACCCGTAAGCTCTTTAATGTGTTGTGGTGGGCCTCTTGGCATCTGGGTCACACTTATGTGCTGTCCATGGATGCCGAGAAGGCATTCGACCGCATTGAGTGAGAATATTTGTTTGAAGTCCTGACTTGGTTTGGCCTGGGGGATTCACTTGTTTGGATGGTCAGAGCGCAATATAAGTCACTGGAGGCACGGGTACTGATCAATGGATCTGTGACTGACAAATTCTGACTTTATAGGGGCACACGGCAGGGATACCCTCTGCCCCTCCTCCTTTTTGGATTGGCTATAGAGCCACTGGTAATCTGCATCCATGACACCCTGGAGATCCTAGGAGTGTGGGGAAAATCAGGAAGAGTTACATTGTATGCTGATGACCTGTTGTTATGTATTACAGAGCCTCATAGGTCTGTGCCAGTATTGCTCCAGGTGATCTAAGTTCACTGCTTTTTTGGACTATAAGCTCAGTTTGGCAAAGTCAGTGTTACTTTTCCTAAGACTGGGTCAGGGAACGGTAGGGAGTAGCACCTGGGGGACTACCTGAGGTCTCAGCTTCCTTTAAATATTTAGGGTTCCAGGCTTGTAAGGATTTGAGCTCTCTGTATTGCAAGAAGTATACCCCTTTGGTAAATACAATTCTGGGGGACTTGGGGAGGTGGAGGGTGCTCCCTTTATCCTGGTTAGGGTGCATCAATTTGATTAAAATGAATGTCCTTCCGTGGATACTGTACATGAGCAGGTGTTCCCAATAGGGCTTATGAAGGCAGATTTGAAACATATGGACAGGGCTTTTTCCACCTTCTTGTGACAGGGAAAGTGCCCCTGGATGAGCCTCCAGTGTCTCAGGGCAGATGTATCCAAGGGAGGGTTAAATTTTCCCGATCTGATGAGTTATTACACTGCAATTCAGTATCGATATATCTCTGACTAGGTGAACCACCCTCCTGTGGCTGCATGATTAGATTTGGAGGAGATGGAGTGCCCTGACCATCTGTCCACTTATTTAGCCAGGAAGCGCCATCAGGCATACATACATTTGGACGTCTCCAATCCTTTACTGGTGTGGGTGCTGGAGGCCTGGGACCAAATCAAATGCCATAGAGGTACGATGGAGGATGAGACGCTATTGGCACCAGTTGCAGGGAACCCTTTTTTCCTCCCTAGTCTGTCTGACAGTAGATATAAAGAATGGGAGCTCCAAAGGATTCTATATATGGGCAAGCTTTATAATCGGGAGGGGATGCGCTCCTTTGCAGACCTGCAGGGGGACATGGACCTGTTGCTTGCACACTTTTTTTACGTTATTTGAAGGTTTGAACGTTCTTGAGGGGATTGAACGGGGACCTAGTTATTACATCAGCACTGGTGCCAATGGAACAACTGGTTTATGCTACCTGGTGGGATCCCAGGGGAATTATTAGAAAAGCGGTAAGGCAGGATAGACAATATGTCCCTGACCTCAAATCAAAAAGTAAAGCATTATGGGAATGAGACCTAGGAATAAATATCCGGGAGGAAGATTGGAGGTTATTGCTACACTCTCACATGGGCATATTAATTTGCAACAAATACAAGGAGTCGCAGTTTAAATTTCTTCATCACTTATATTGTCCCCTTCAGACTGTACTTAAATATCATCCAGTGACCCCCACCTGTGTCAGATGTCAGACTGAGCTGGGCACATATATGCACTATTTCTGGGCATGCCTGGTTCTGCAGGCCTTTTGGAGGGCTGTAGCTAATGAAATCTCAGTCATGGCAGGGCGTCCATTACCTATGGCACCTGCCACTCTGCTCTTTGATGTGGAAGACTGTGGGGAAGAGGGATGTGAGCTGCTTCCCCATTGGATTTGGGTGCTGTTGGTGCTAGCCCGCCACTGTATCTTGTACACATGGGTATCGTGTGCGACACCCGCGGTCCAGGCCTGGAAGAATCTGGTGGCACAGGCCCTGGCCATGGAACGCCTATCATTTGTTATGAGAGAAAGAGAAGATTGTTTTTTTCAACAACTTGGGAGCCCTTCCTGAACTCCTTATCCCCAGCAGCGGCTCAAGCCCTGAGGGAAGGAATGGCATAGCCCAATCATATGACTTTGAGTGGGGGCACAGACCTTTGAACATGAATGTCCATCCTCTATTAGTAGTATTGCTTATCTTTCTGTTTCAGGAGAGTGGCCCCCTACCCCCCTATCATGCTTACCATTTCTTTAGCATAATATTATATGATTCTGTGATTTTTCTCCTCTTTCTACCTGTTATAAATTAAATATAATTTGGACTCTTGATCATCTCACCTGTTATTCATTTATTGTATAATTTGTTTTTTATGCTGTACCTCATGTTGCCTGATTATGACTATCTTTTGGCTGTTTTGTTTGTGTTAACATTGTCTTTTTTATGGTATTTCTTCCTTGGTCCTGGCCGGCACTCCTTGCCCCTCTCCACTGGCTCCTCAGCGCCGTCCCCCAAGGATTAGACCCCTTCCCTTGAGCCCTCACGACTTACCCCTCATGGTAGGGTGGTGGGGAGCATCTCGAGCCACCCAACATGGATCCAGCCAGGGAGGTGCCTTCTCAGGGGCAGCGCCTGCGAGGGACAGCTTCGTGCCACACGGCCAGGACCTGTTTTCCACTTTTCTCCCCTGGGGGTGGGGCTTGCAATGATGCTGATGGAGAGAGCATGCACGCATTCCTCCAGGCATCTGCTCCATCTCCTCCCCTTGTTACAGCATCAGTGCACTGTCCCCCCAGCCGTCACCAGGGGCCAGTGTAGCGCCAACAGCTGGTGACCCCCTCAGAGAAGGAGAGCAGTCCGTCAGATGCTAAATTCTCCTCCCTGTCGACTTCGTGTGCCCATGTCACTCCCCGATCATGGGTCGCCGGCATACGCGAGGTAAGGCATCCAGCATCTCAGCCCTAAGTGCCACCGGGCCAGCCAGTATCGACATTGTTTGTAGTTGTGTGTTTTGTCCTGAAAATCAATAAAAAGATGATACAAAAAACAAGACCACCCTCTCAATGAGGAAAATATTCAAAAAGTACACTTTTAACTCTTTTCTTTTGGAATAATTTTTATAATAGCAATAAGGCACTCCCAGGAGTTAGATTAACAGTCAGTTAATCACCCCTAGGGGCAATATGGCACTCGACTGTGCCTTGTGCCACATTACACCCCTACTGGGTGATTAACAAACTGTTAATCTAAGCCCTGGTTATGCCTTATTGCTCAATTATAGAGTGCCAGATTCAACAAATGCAGACCACCACTCAACTAACCCTTGCTTGTATTGTCCATTTCTAACATCCCAATAATCATTTGATGTTTCAAGATGGCATCTGCCATGAGCTTTGCCTCTTTCTCTTGGGTACAGTAAGTGCGGGAGTGAGAACCACATTTTGGTGTCATGATGCTTGGTGCTCCCAACACATACCCTGAGGCTGTGTGGTTCATACCTTTTAGTGTTGCTTATAGATAAATTATTTAAGGGAATTATTTCCTTAGAACTTTACAGTTTGCTGAATTATTGGACTTTAGAGCATACATGTCGTTCAAGCACTGAACAACTGAATTTATGAGTGGATTACTTCTTGGATTCTGTTTCATGCTCTTGTTCTTTCCTGGGGGCTCAGATTGGTGAAGAACATTATTAAATTGTGGGATTCTTTTTCCCCATCATGTGTAACACAGGAAGTTCATTTATGCAAGGTCCTGTAATTATTGCTTCACCACTCAGACATATTAGTCCTCAGGTTTATGTAGTATGGCCTTTAAAACAAAAGTAACAAAATGTTTAAAAACATTGGTTTGGCTACCAGATTTTTAAAGTTAGTGGCCTACTGGCCACCTGCCTACAGAGTGATTTTCCCTACTGTTGGAGTAATGCCGAACCCATAGAAATGATGACCACTAAAGAAATCGTTTCAGTTAACAGATTTGGAAAGCTAGTGACCAACTGACCACCAGTCCACAAACAGATTTGTCTCGCCCTTCTAATAAATACCTGGGGGGAGGGCAGACTAATAGAATTTTTGAAATAGATTTCTGAAATGCAGGATGGCTTTTGTCTATTATGTTTTTCAAAGATTTCCCAGAGGGGTTAGCAGTTGTCTTCGTGACCCTGCTGGCAGTATTTTTTTAAATCACTTCTCTAGTTGTGATCTAGCTTTGCATAGGCTTTTGTTGGTAGCCTTGCTTAAGGGTTTCATAATTTTGTGCAACTTCTAGATTATGATTCTGTTTTATTTTTGGCCCTGTTGTGTCTTGAAAACCACTTATTCATTTATGATCCATCTTAGTATAGACTTACCATACTAATGCTTTCAGTAAGGCTTCAGGATTTGTGCCATGATGGCCTGCATACGCACAAGTTCTGGATTGTGATTGTCATCTAATGTTTCTGGCAGTATCTTCAGAACTACTTATTCAGTAGACATTTAACATTGATATAGACATTTGCTGGTAACACATCAGTAGGGTAACCAGATCTTAGCATGGTGTTTTATGTGTGGATTAAGTTCTGACTTGTGATTACATGTTATCTTTGGCTATATCTTGAGAACATTGTCTCCAGTTGTGACCAAGTGCTGTGTACATAAGCAATAATACCCGACAGGGTGGGCAGTATTGGGATATACTGAACTACCTAGGGGGCATAATGAGGCCTGACGCCACAGGCAGAGGGCCTTATAGTACCTGGAAGGTCTGGTATATCCCGATACTGCCCACCCTGGAAGGTATTATTGCACTTGGAAAATGGGCTACATCTAGCATTTTGACATAAGATATAAAAATTGCCAAGAAAAAAAAATGTATGAAGTAGTTGTAAATGGTTTTCTTCTTGGTAAAATAGTCCCTCCACTGGTATATTTTCCAATAGAGTGCAGTGCAGTGTTTCAGATTTATTTCCCTGCATGGCATTTCCTCTCTCCCCCCTCGCCCCCCACCACCACACTCACACACGCACGCACACACAGGTTCTCCGTTTTTCTCTGTTTAATGATGGTGATTGCAGTGCGATCCAGATCAGACTTGGAATGTAAAGGTATGGCATGGTGGTTGAAATATTTGCGCACAGCTACTGGTAAGATTGCAGTTTACTTTCTCTTTCAAGCTGCTGGGACAAATGGAGGAACAACGCAACACTAGCACTGAAACAAACAGCTGCATCTATGCTGGAGCTTTAGTTAAAGCAAACAAAAAAAAATATTTTGTTTCCATTTCATGAATTACTGTGGTTAGTGGGGCATTTAGGATCACGCTTGCACTGTTATATGGTTGGAGTGGGTGGGGGAGAGGGCATTCGCTGGCTAAGGAAACCCAAAAGAATAGCTGCCAATAAGGCTTTAGAAATTGCAGGGTACAAAGATACTACTTGAAAATGGGGTCTTAGTATGGGACTTGTTTTTACCCGGGCATTGTTAAAAAATAAATGTATGGCTGGCAGAGGTTCTTAGCCAGTCAGCTTCTAGGATTTCTAAAGCCCATTTTCTAAACATTTCTCACTACCACTTCTGTAGGCTTCACTTTTACCTTATTAAGTAACATGCTTTGAAAACATCAGAGTCCTGGGAATGTAGCTGGCCCTTCAGTGCAGTGGTAGCGCTACTGCTACTACTTGCAACAATGGCGACTCGTATTATGAAACCAGTGGAGGAAAGATTGAGCATCCCAGACCCTGCTCTCCTTCCTGGGGGGGGGGGGGCTGCTTCTGCTGCTTGACTGCCACCTGATGGAGACCAGGCAGGAACACAGCTAGGTAGCACACAGACGTGAGAGGTCACCACCGCTTGCATCATTGCATGCCAGCATTCCTGGAGAGAAGAACTGGAGGTTGGAGGAAGATGCCATTCCACTGTATGCTGGCACCCCACAGACTCTCACACAACTGACACAGCAGGCACCCACCACTGTGTGGTCCTGGGTATGTGTTGGATAACTGCTAGGTCCATGTGAAGGTCCATGACGGGGCTGGGGGGTACTGTCGGACAGAACTGGACCAAATAACATCTTTCGGGGGGAAGCATCCTGGGAATGGGCTGTCCGATGGCCCAGCAGAAGCACAAGCATGCTTCCATGTCAGCATCCCAAGTTCAGGAGTGGACTTACGGAGCTGGAATCAGGTGTGGCAAGGGCTTGAAAGTGCTGCCGAGAGCAGCACGAGCCAGACTCCAGAGAAGGTTGTCCAGGGCTGGGCATCATTATGGTTCTTTTTGGTGGACTGGGTAGCCTGCTCCCTCGCGAGGATGGTGTTTCTGCTCAGTACGCACTATAATGTAAATGGCCAACAGAGGCTATGCCAAACCCTGTGGAAGGTGGGAGGGAGAAAATGAGGTAAAAACCATGTAGTTCTCTATAACAGCCAGTGGCTGCCTCAGACCCTGCACAGTGCATCCCCAACCATCAAGGAGGTGGCGTTAGCTGGTGTTGAGATGGTCACCACGGGGGTATGTTTCACCCTGGCTCGAGGATTGGGCAAATGGTGGCAGAGGACAAAACTTGATGAAAAAAATTCCTGGCAGTGGTGACCTACTTTTTATGAGTTCTGGCATATGATTACCAATTACATTTTTTTATACTTTCTGTTTTTGCAGCCTAACTGTGTGGTCCAGGCTCTCCATCAGTTCAGGCCTTTGCTTCCATGCCAGCTCAAGTATCTGCTACTTACCCCCAGATTTCCATTGTCTCTCCCTTCATATGCCATCCTGGAGTTCCCTCTAGGTGGGTTTGGAGCAGAGCAAGTCAGAAATTTCCTGACGGGATTGGGGGTGTGTGAGGGCTGGGCATGGTGATGTCCTCTTCCTGAGTGTTACTTTGTTGTCCTACTCCATTGGGTTGCACCGCAAGATGGGATACCTTTCTAACCCATCAGAAATAGGCTGGGACCAGGCTAATCCTCCACTCATCAGCTGGCATTTTGGACAGATATGAAGTCATCCTGTACTACATCAGCGTCCTGCATCACAGCAGTGGCAAGATTTCCCTCCTCTTGCCTTGAGTCTTGTATTCTGTGCACAAGACCTACACTTTCCCCAGTGCTGTGTGAGGCAGTTGTTAAGAAGGACGTATTCAGTTGTGGTCAAGCTTGGTTTAGATGTTCACTCTGGGTTTGTATAAGCACCGCAGTGCAAAAGCACTGAAGCAACCTTATGCATGACTTCTGGCTTATGATTGGCTGGGCTGATGAGTGAACTGCTAATCTGCTAATCTGCATTTGAAATTGCTTTCTGTGGGCTGTTGCTTTTAAGAAGTAGTTTAGCACATTTATGATTAGGGAACATATGTGTTGGCCTACTTTTTCACATTGATGTCACCCAAGTGTCTGACCTATTAAAAGGGATGTCTTGGGATTTACATTTCTATCTGCAGCTTCCAAACTACTCATGTAACTCTAATATACACTACCTTCTTATGAGCATTGCTGGCTATCACGTACCTACAACATGCACAGTGCCAGTTATGTTTCTGACATACTCAACATGCTGCAATCTAAAAACAAAATCCTTAAAGTTTGTTACTAGCCCTGCTGCCATACCGAAACTCCAGGGGTATTAATTTTGCATTTGTAAGAACCCTAGGTGTTAAAGGGGGATTTTTCACTGAGCCATTTAGATTGTGGAGTCCTAGTTGTACAGTCATGCAGATAATGAAGATGTCATAGTTTATCTCATTAACAAAATAAAAGTTCTGGTCCGTTTCCGTTTTTAAAGGCACAGTAGCGGGGGATACAGAATGGTGCTGGAGAAGGAGCTGCTTTCTGTTGTGCTTTAGTAATGAGTTCAGATTATCTACTCAGAAGCAGTGCAAGTACCGAACACTACAACTTGTATGCAGCCCACAGGAGAAGTTGTAGGCACTGTCCGCAAGGGAGCCAGACTGAAGAGCAGAATGCTGACTGAGGGCATCTCCACCAGCATCGTAACTAAAAACATGTTTCTTACTACTCATGAGCAAGTCTCTGAATTTAGAGATATTAGGGGCTTTGCGGATGTCACATCTACTTAACGATCATTATTCTCCCTTCTGAATAATATGGGCTAAACTTTGATGCCTCATTTCTCACAACACACCCGAGGTGTGCCGATATCCCACCACAGCGCACACACTGTCACATCTTGTTGCTTAATAATGAAAAGACTGTACTAAAATCCAGAAACCTGATTGGCCGAGGAGCTCCAAACCCAGTGCTGATACCCCAGCACAACAGCACTGAAAAAAGATCATGGACCTCACTGACCTGTTTATATTAAGCAGTCACAGTTAAATCAATGCGTCTTAATTTATAAGACTGTCATTTAAAAACAGAAATGCAGCATCTGCCATCTGTTGACCATACAGCAAGATTACAATGGCTGGGTCGGCCCACTGGCACAGCGGTGGGATTTCCACTTGCGATGCCATCGACCGAGGTTCGGGAATGGACCCGAGTTGTTGGAGGGCTGGCTGGCGAGACTGCTCTCTTTCTCTGGGGGAGGGCGGGTGAGAGTGTTCAGTGTTGAGCGACACCCAGCGGAGGCTGGGTTACCACACGCACACCGACGCTGGTATCCTTCATTGGCGGGGTGTACGCCGGTTGTCACTGCACGTCCCGCCCCTGCTTACAGGAAAAAATTCAGGTGCCTGACTCATCTCAATGATGCCCTGCCCTCGGACCTCTCATAGCCTCTGAAGCCAGCTCCCCCCGACTAGACATTAGATTTGCGGTGTTAAGGGCTGGCGCCGTAACCCCGCCCTCTGAGGGGCAAGTTAGGGGTGACTGGGGGGAGTGCTGGCCATCATCGGTCGTGGAGGTCCGAGGTTCCGTGACCAGGGTATACAGTACCAATGCCCAAAAGCGCCGCCAAAAGTGTAATAAATAAAAGATTACAATGGCTGAATAGGACTCATTTTTTTTTTCTTCTTCCTTTTTTACCTTTCAAACAACATGAAGTCTTGCGATATTATGACAATTGCAGTTTGTCCAACCGTTAGAACTGCTCCGGAGGCGAAAGAGTTAGCTACCATGCCAGGCATGGAGTTTAGACCGCGAGCTCGGTTAGAGAAGCTCTGTCTGGTTATTTTCAAACCGAAACTGTCAGATTCTTTACTCCGCCTCACTGAACAGTCGCTCCGGAGATTTCTCCTACTGCTCGGTTCATTTCTCGGTTTAAACAGTATTTTCTCGGTTAAATTCAACCGCGAGTATTATTATCGTAACCGCAAACTGATCGGTTCAAGCTCTGTCTGTGGTATTGTAAGTAATAGATAGGTTTATTTCTGTGTGGAACTTGTAAATTTTTATCGGTTCGGTTCGAACCGATCAGGCTGTTAAAACTTTTTGAAAGAAAGCATTTTAAGGCTTTTAGAGTGCGGTTCACGGTTCTTATCGGTTCTAAAAAAAAAGGATTTCATTACGTTTTTCTCCACGACCCATGACACGGTTGCGAACCGATAAGGATGTCTTGCCTGGCACTGCCGTTAAGAGGGCAAGTTTGTTGGTTAGGCTGGCATCATGTCTGAGAAACCCAAAAGAAAAACCGGGCCCACTGGGTTTCAACACTGTAGTGTCTGTGGGGAAGCCTTTGCCAAGGCTGACCCACACACTACATGTGTCTATTGTCTAGGGTTTGACCACCTCAATTCAGACTGCCAGATTTGTAAAAATTTCCTGCAGCCACCCTGGACAAGAGAGTGGGCAGGCTCAGGAACAAGAGGCCAAAAAGTCCGCTGACCCGGATGGCCAGCCCGGTTCGGTGCCAGCCGAACCGGAGGGAGTGCCCTCTGACCAGGGTGAGACTTCCTCGGCCAAACGAAAAGCTGGCTCTGAGGAGCCAGTTCCAGCAAAGAAACTAAAAAATCAGCATGTTTGGAGTCCAAAATTCCTTCTCCAACTGCTGCAGAAATAGCAAAAGCTATAGAGATTGTACAGTCACTTTCTCCGTTCGCCCAAACCGCCACTGTCTGGTAAAAGGTCGGTTCGGCCGGTTCCAACGGTTCAAGAATATGATATTGAAGAGTTTTATGAACCAGAGGAGGGGAGGAGGTTTATGATCAGTGTGAATGTGACTTTGAGAGTCTGGATGTGCCCATTGAACCGGACATCTCCCAGACGACCTTTGGAATCTCCCCTATGCTTTCTGAGTCCCCTCACTTTTTGTTTTATAAAAAGTTGTTGAAACCCTCCAGCTCCCATTAGAGGAAGCTGTGATGAGCAAGAGGAACCTGATTTTGTGGAAATGATGGATATCCCAGAGTCTAGAGATTATCTATTCCTTACATAAATCTTTTAGGAAACAAACAATAAAAATACTAAAAGCTCTTAATTCTGTGCCTCCTGTTGACAAGAAGATGGACAGGAGGTACACTTTATCAGGTCCTGATACAGACTTTCTTTCACAGCAATGCAGTCATGTTGGGGTAGTTCAGGCTGCAGCCTGTGATAAGGCTAACATTCCCTGGGCTTCACATCCTCCTGACAAGGACTCCAGGAAGATTGATGCCATGGCTAAAAAACAATACATGGCAGTGTCCTTGGGACTCAGACATGCAAATTACATAGGCTTATGTGGCAAGATACCAAAATCTAGATGGGACACTGTCATGGCTTTGGCCAAACAGGCCCCTGGCCAGCTTGCCAGGGAGCTGGAGCAGGTGGCTGCTGATGGTATGGAGGCATCCAAGGTGCAATTCCATGCTGCTGTGGATTCTAATGATGTATCCTAGAGTCATGGCTACATCTGTGGCCTTTCAGATTGCTTGGCCTAGGTGTATTAGTTTGTCACAGGATACCCAGACTAAGGCATGGATTTTCCTGTGGTAGGGAATTCTCTGTTTGGGGAGCAGACAGAGAATTACATGAAGAAAATGGATGAATATAGAACAACTTATAGGAGTGCACAAGCCAAGGAGCGGGCAAGTCACCCTCAGAAGCAGACCCCAGGTAGAGGTAGTCTTTTCACAGGCCTTTTACCAAACCCAGGCTTCTTCTGCTTATGCTCAGAGGGGTTCTTCAGAGGCAGAGGCAGACGGGTGCAAGCAGGCCTGCTTCCACCCTCAGCCTAAAGCCCCTCCAAACAGGCACCCTGATGGGGTGCCCAGGGCCGGATCTCCATTACCTGTAGGGGGCAGGCTGGCTTACTTCGTTCAGGACTGGGAATCTCTAACATCGGACAAGTGGGTCCTGGAAGTAGTAAGCCAGGGTCTGGTTCTCAGCTTCAAAAAATTTCCAAATATGAGAGCCAGATCTTTTCCACCTGCAAACCCTCTAGAGACCTTTGCCTTAGAAACAGAAGTCTCAACCCTCCTGGCTCTCAGAGCTGTAGAAAGGGCCCCCCCCCCACTCCAGGGCAAGGGTCTGTACTCCAGGTACTTCCTTACCCCAAAAAGACAGGAGAATGGCGCCCATTTTGGACCTAAGATATCTGAACAAGCACCTTTGAAACCAAAATTCAAAATGGTGACTCTGGCAATACTTTACCTTCTAAGGCCAGGACTGGCTAGCTTCCTGGACCTCAAGGATGCCTATTTCCATCTTCTAATCAGAAGCTCCCACCGAAAGTACTCAGATCTCGAACTGCCTCAGGCCATTACCAGTTCAGAGCAATGCCTTTCGGCCTCACCTCTGCCCCAAGGGTATTCACAAATGTCTAGCAGTAGCAGTTGCTCATTTAAGAAGGCAAAAGATTGCTATTTTTCTCCTACTCAGACGACTGGCTTTATTGTAGGCCAGTCTCCAGAACAGGTCAAATCACACCTGCAAGTTGCCCAGCAGCTGCTCACCCTCTGGGTTTTCTGCTCAATCTCCCAAAGTCAGTACTGGAACCTGTTCAGGTACTCACCTTCATAGGTGCAGAACTGGATACAAAGCAGGCCAGAGCCTTCCTGCCCTTAGAGAGGGTAAGGAACCTGGTGGCCCTGGCCTCTTCCTTCACTCTGCAGGTCTCTCACCAGCAAGGCACTCTACAGCTCCTAGGTCACATGGCTGCTCCACAGCTGTAGTGCAAGGAGCAAGATTTCAGATGAGGGACATTCAGTTTCACTTGAGAGCCTTTTGGTCTCAAAGAAAAGATCCCCTTCAAGTTGATCCCAGTGACTCAACCCTGATCCAGGCCCTTCAGTGGTGGCAGGATCGGAGCAATTTAAGACTAGGGGTCCCCTCATGCCCCTATCTCACCCTTGACCCTTACTACAGATGCCTCTTCTGGGATGGGGAGCTCACATGGGCGACCTCTCCACCCAGGGAGTGTGGTCCTCAAGAGTCTCTGCTCCACATCAATTTGCTGGAACTCAGAGCTGTCTTCTAGCAGTTCAGGTGCTTTTCTGCATCTGTTCAGAACAAAGTGGTACAAGCTTAGAACAGACAACACCACCACAATGTGGTACATCAACAACAAGGGCACTCGGTCTTCGCCTTGTGCACCGAGGCAATGAAGTTGTGGTCTCTGGCTTATTCCTGAACACTTCCTCATAGCAGTTCACCTCCCAGGAAAGGACAATGTCCTGGCAGATGCTCTCAGCAGGATTTCAGGGCCATCACGAATGGTCACTGGATCCCCGAGGCATTGGGATAGATTTTGCCAGATGGGGGCACCCTCAGATAGATCTTTCGCAGCCCCAGACAATCACCAACTTCCACTGTTTTGTTGCAGGCCCCCAGTGATGGGCTCAGTCCCCTGGATGCCTTTCTCCTAGATTGGGAAGGGAAGTTTTATATGCATTTCCCTTCCTTTTTCAAGGTGCTAGTGAAAATCAGATCCCAGCCTTGCAGGATGATTCTGATTGCTCGGATTGGGCCAGGCAGCCCTGGTACCCACTCCTTCTGTCCTTAGCAGTCCATCTTCCCTGTGCCTCCCAGGAAACACAACCTGTTATCTTGTGCCCAGGGAGAGTTTGGCATCCCAATCTCAAATCCCTCAACCTCAAGGCCTGGTTCTTGAGGAGTTAGAGTTTGCTGACCTACACCTTCTCAAGGTGTTCTTGACATCCTGAAGGCTTAGAAGCCTTCCACTAGGGCTACTTATAATTCTAAATGGAAAAGGTTTTCCATCTGGTGTTTGGGAAGCATATTCTCGAATCTGCTGATTTACCCATTGTTTTGGACTATATGGTCTATCTTAACTTTTGGGTCTGAGACCAGCTACCCTGAAAGTACATTTGGCAGCTGTCTCTGCTTTATTTCAGCAGGAAAGCCTCTTCTTTCCACTCACCCTGTATTTTCCAAGTTTTCAAGGGATTACTCATACTAATCCACCTTTCAGGGACCCGCCCTGCCTGGGATCTTAATGTTTGCATTGCTCAGTTGATGCAGCCCCTTTGAACCTCTGTCTTCTGCAGAGCTGAAGTATTTGACTTGGAAAACTGTTTTTCTAGTTAGCCATCACTTCTGCCAGGCGCATAAGTGAGTTACAAGCCTTGTCAGTGGAGACTGACTTTTCTTCACAGGAGATAAAGTAGCCCTTAGGACTAACAGGAAGTTTTTGCCTAAGGTGGTTTCAGATTTCATCTTAACCAATCTATTTCCTTCCAGTGTTCTTCATTGACCATTCCTCCTCTGGTGAGAGGAGGCTGCACAGCTTAGATGTTAAGAGGGCCCTTAGTTACTATATAGGCGTACTCAAGGGTCATAGGTTCGAATCCTCCAACTCTTTCTCACTTATGGTGAGGTTGGGAAGGTAAACCTGCCACTAAGAGATCCATTGCCAGGTGGATTGTCTGGTATCAATTTGTTATCAAAACTGGGAAGGTCCTCTTCAGGCCTGAGTGTGCCTACCTCTACCAGAGTACAGCTGCTGCCTCTAGCTGCTGCCAGAGACATCCTTATCTTGGAGATATGTAAAGCAGCTACCTGGAAAATGGTACACACTTTCACTCAAGCATTACCCTTGGATATCCAGGCCAGGAGGGATGCTAGATTTGCGCAGCCGTGCTTCAGAGCCTGTTCCTAAGTAGGTTCTGTCCCTCCACCATGGAGGTACTGCTGTGTATTCGCAATTGTCATAATATAGCAAGTATTCATGTTGTTTGAAGAAAAATTACCCACCTTAGTAATGTTGTTTCTTCTAATGGAGTCTTGCTATATGACGACTCCCCAGCCTGCCCCTCTCAGAACTTCTACTTGGGTATGGGGTGGGCAGTCCAGTGTTGACACTTGTTATGCCCATTTTATGTTTTTTCCACCCCTTTTGGGGTTTTGGGGTGTTGTGTTTTATATTATCTTATGTTATTATTTTTCTGGTCCCCTGATTTGAGTCTTGGTGTTGGGACCAGGAATAGGTGTAATATTTAGGTAGCCAGTTGGCTAGTGTAGGTTACAGCTTCCACACAGAACCTTAGTGAGATTTGCTCGTAGAAGATCTGACAGTTTCAGTTTGAAAATAACCAGACAGAGTTTCTCTAACCGAGTCAGCTCTAAACTCCATGCCTGGCATGGTAGTTAACTCTTCACCTCCAGAGCAGTTCTAATGGTGGGACAAACTGCAATTGTCGAATATAGCAAGACTCCATTAGAAGAAACAACATTACTAAGGTGAGTAATTTTTCTTTTCCTCATTTTACTTCTTTAATTTTGTTTTCGGGGTGGTATGTTCTGACATTGAGATTGGGTACCCAGTGTTAGAAGTAGGAAGAAAGGAGAGGTGTTTTTTCTTGTGTGATTGACTTTAAAACAAACATGTTTGGGGCTGTTTTCTGGTTGTGGGCAGGAAGCAAACATGTCGTTTTTATGTTTGCTTGCACACATGTGCAAGAAACATAGTGCCATCATAGGAGTTTTCCAGAGGTGTGTCAGCCTCTTCCAATTCAGTCAGTGCGTTGCAGGCGCGGTGCAGTGCTCAATCACTGCTGAAGCTGTTTATGACAGCAGTTGAAAATGCAGTGGCATACAGTTGAAAGAGGAGCTACGCTCAGTGAGCAGAGCTCCCCTCAACATGCACTCATATTGCGTGCTCACGCCTCCCCACACTGTATAGCCCACGGCCCTCAGACAACCCTGCTAAGAGCTCCCCAGAAATATAAGGCCAGCTCCGATTTGGGAGATGGAGGTTGCAAGGTGTTGTGCTTCCAGCCCCGAGTTCGGTGGTCCGTTTGTGTGATGGCAGGGCTTTTAGGACCCAGAGAGCGAGCATTGCCCCTCCAGCTGCTGCAGTCAGTGGAACTGAAAGGAAAGGGTACGGAGGTGGCTGTCACCAGCACCAGTAGGAGACCCAACTTTCTGCCAGCATTTCATCCCACACCGAAGGGGCCCATCACACCCTATGACCCCCGTACCAGGCCTTCCGGGGGGGGGAGAGAGGGCGCAGTGAGTCAGCACACACCCAGCAAGAGAAGAGTAAGGCGGCAAGTTGCAACAATCGAAAGGGTTGGGGCTGAGAGGGAAGGATTTAAAGGGCCAGAGCTGGGGGCTTAGACTCTGCGAATCCAGGATGGCCAGGGGAACCCCTAGGACAGCGCCTCAGGGAGATCAGTGTTCCAAGTTACCTGGCAGCAGATGAGATACAGCAACCTTCGGGTGCCTCTTCCTGGTATTTCCAAAAGGCAGGCAGTACATCTCTAACCGAGCATGGATCAGCTTTTGTGTCATTGATGTGTTGTAAGTCCAGGCAGGTTGTGTTGCAGACAGATCAAGGTCTGTTTGTGAGAGTTGGAGACAGTTTGATATGTTTGAGGGAAGGGGGCAGTAGACCCCCCCCCGCCCTGGTGCCAAGCCTGCGTGTGTTATATCTGTGGTTGTCAGAATGTGTGATATCCCCCCCACCTCCGGATGTGGGAGGGTGCTGGCCGGGAATGGCCTTGGCTTCTGAGAGCTGGGTGGAGAGGTGGGTGCCCCCCTTCCTAGGGGCAGTAAGGGGTGGGGGTGCCATTTGTTTACAGCTCCGAGCGATCAGGAATGTCTCCTTCCTGGAGTGGTGATGATGTCGACTTGCATCCTGGGCCATCACGGTCAGAAACGAAAGGGCATTAGTGATCACGGCTGCGAGAGACGCTGCCCAGGCTCCAATCTGGTTTACAGAACACGCAGTGCACATCACTAAACTCCCCAGCACACAGTAAACACACCGTACGTACATTAACTGCTCATCGTGCACATCCCACATACCCCTACCTTCTCGTAACAAACAGTATGCAGACAAGATACAAACACGTGCACATCTGCACACTACACACATTTGTGTGTAAATAGTGCATGGGTGGAATTGGGGAGGCTCATCGGACAGGTTCGGGGGGGGGAGAGGGACTTGGACGATCTGGGTGACTTGGGAGAGCGCTAAGAAGAGGCCCAAGGAAGCCACACAGAGCATGGCAATATGTAGGGTGGTTGGTCATGGTATCCTGATCTTGCACCCATAAATTTATAGCCTTACGTATTTGCACAGTTTTTTTTTGTGTGTACCAAGAACTGTAAGACAGGTCCGGGCGGCGGACAGACAGGCACAGTGTATTAAAGTTGTGTATATGTTGGGGGATAGGCTGAGTTTGATGCCCAGACATAGGAATGTAGTCAACCTTTTTTAATACACCTCACGCATATATTTGGGGCATAATACATCTTTTGCAATCCCTTCTCCAACTGTGCACTAGATCTAGGTCACGGGCGTGCAACTTCACAAACAACGGAAGAGACACTCTAAACATAGGGGATGTACCGAATTCCTGGGGGTGCCATAATATGGGGATTGGGTTCGGAACCATTGACTGCCGTAAATATCAGGGATTGGGGTGGATTATGGGTGGGGTGACCGAACCATTTGTCCATTCCCTGAGTGAGAAAACTTTCATATCTTCCGATAGGGTTCCCTACTCTCACTCTCTAATCACCTTTTAATTCTCTCCATATTATCTTTAAATTAGACCAAGTTTGTGTGTTTTTTTGCAGTGGGGTACTCAGTGGCACTGGGACCATTTTATAGTGGGGTGCTGAAAGCCATTGAACATAACTACATAGGAAAACAGGGAATTGTACTTCAAGCAAGGGGGCGCGGCACCCATGGAGAATACTCGAATTGAGATGTGCTGCATTCTTTACAGAACACTTCCCAGATTCTTTCAAAGAGAAACAACCTCAGTTGCTCATTCCGTTATAACACAGAATAAGAACAGTTTTCATAATTTAATTGATTTTCAGGTGCCAAAAAATATCCCGATATAAAGACTCATCCTGGATATCGTGTCAGTGGTAAATTACGTCTCCAATTAGAAGTTAGTGATTATAATATTAACTTAGATACCGCAGAAGAAGCTGTGCGTATTTTTTTATCAGGAGTTCAGCATTTCGTGACCGGTTTACGCCACTTGGGGTGTGGAAGGAAATCTTTACCCATGCCCACGAAGGCAGATACAACTTAATGAGGAAAATGTGTGGAAGCAGGACCGCACTGGAAACGAAAGAGTGCACATCAGAAAGGCCACCTTGTGTAAAGTGTAATAACAAAACAAAAAAAAAACCACGGGCGTATATACTCCTTCAAGTTGTCTTCCCAGGTAAAGAGCAGATATGTGTATGACCTTGGGCAAGTCAGTTGACCTCCCTGTGTCAGTCATCTCCCGAATGTAAGCTTAGAGGACCCATACCTTGTAAAGCAGATGTTAGAGGACCCCTGTAAAGATGTGGCCTCTGGGTAAGCCCCATATATGTATAAATGGTAAAATAACAGTAATAAAAATAATCACAAATTATTTCCTATGTCCACATATCTAAACCAGAATAGGCTTGTCTCCAGTGTTCCCAACAGACATCTGCAAGTGACTGACTGGTGTTCTGCAGTACAGGAGAATCAGGCTGTTGTAAGGTATAACCACATATGGAGAAATTATGCTTCTAAAAAATCCCCATACCAGTTCCCTTACCTGTATAGGAGGGATTTGCTTGGGAGTCATATTGGATGACAGGGAATAACATGCTTTCTTTTGGCTCTCTGTGACTCCTCGTGCTTTTTTTTATGTGTTCAGGATATTTCATGGGCAGTGGTATGACTGTGTGTGTGTGTGTGCGTGTGTGTGGGAGCATTGCATGTGTGACTGTCGTGTGCTTTCAGAGGTTTGGTAAACCCCTGTGACACACCCCTCCAACTCCCCTGTGAAAGCTGTCACTGCCCAGCAGTATTTCAGGTGAGCTGAAGAAGGGCTCACCTGTTAATGTGTCATGAACAAGGACCCCAGACGACAGTGTGTGTGTGTATGTACAGTATGTATATAGTTATATACATATATATTTATAAAATGGGTAGGACACGTTATCCCTGCTGCTTGGTTGAAACACATCACGCGACCGTGCGTATATCGGAGTGCAACCACACACCTGCACTTTTATCCCCCCAAAACAATTTTGACATTTTATAAGATAGATAAACCACTCAGGTGTGCTGTCGCGCTCTGATATACGCATGCTTTGGGTGGTTGACGCACGAGGCTGCAGACACCAAGACGTGCATATATCAGAGCGTGACCACACACCTCAGAATGGTTTATCTATTACATATATGTGTGTCTGTGGCTCCTTACAGACTTTAAAGGGTCAGTACACTGCCTCAAATTAATAATAACTTTTGAAAGTAATCAACTATTACTTTTTGTATATAAAGTACTATTCTGTTCTCTAAAGTACTATTCTTTTCTCTTAGTTAACTTTTTAAGAGTTTCTACCTTACAGTACTTTGCGTAATGATGTGAAACATACTCTAGCGGATGCTAACATATTTTTGTTCTGTTCCTCATTCATACCTCATCAGAATTGTGACTTGCAGACTGTGACATTGCGATTGACCAAGAGTCAATCAGCACCTGATAGACTGGTCATGATGTCACTCTGCCACAGTGAGGTCACAATGTGGATGAGGTGTGAGGGGAATAGTACTAGAATTGTCAGCTTTCAAGGAAGGTGCTGCTCTGTGTATCATGCCTGATACAGTCAGGTAGAAACACAAATAAAGAAAATACTTTGAATATAAAAAGTAACAACTAGCTACTATTAATAATAGAGAACAGTTTCATTCCCCTGTTTTTGACAGTCAGCTTTTCACATACCGTTTTGAACCATTTAGAGAGAGAGAGACACAAACACACACATGACCAGCTGAATGACACTGGCATGCACACATGCAGACATGTACAGTCATACTGGGAGCGACTAACCTAATCTCAGAAACACACACATGCACGCACACTCTCAAACACACACATACTATTTGTGGTAACTAACCTATATTCTTGGACAGTTTTAGATGCCCACCCCCTCAAGTATGCCGACTCCCCACCTTGCAAGCACTAAACATCCTTCATATTAACAAGGGTTGTTAAAGATAGACTATTTTTTAAATGTGACCAGCTAATAATGATCTAACCCATGGCACGGCAGTAAGTGAGGGAGTTCCACGCAAGAGATTAGGGTTCATGTCTGAGCCACAGAATCCCATGCTGGGGTCACCTGCAGGCTGAGAGAGCTGTACAAGTGAGATGCTGGGCTCCCAGAGAGGGGGCACCCCAAAACTAGATTATTTCTCAAAAAATAGCCAAAGCATGTCAAAATATATAACTGTCTTGGAAAGAGAACTGGAAGGGCAGTTAACTATGGTAAAAATAATTTTCTGTCAGCTTCAAGGTAGGGGACTGCAGGTCAACCCCCTCAGTTTTATAAGCAGGTCCTAACAAGTATGTTTTGCAAAATATACTATAGGGCTAGCCTGTCACCCTTTATTTCTAGGAACCTACAGTATCTGGTTTAAGCATTAATGTAGGAACAGTGTCTACGGACACCATTTGTTCAGGAAGTCTATTCAGAGGATTCATAGATTGTTCTGTTAAGTAGTTCTTCCGTATCTTCTTCAGTCTTCTCCTTTCAGTTGCAGATGTTGTATACCTTACCCTAGAAGACAGGGTGCTGTTTATCTATATGTAATATATTGACATGGTCAAATAATATCATCCTGTCCCATTCAAAAAATTCCCTGTAATACAACACTGTCCAAAGTGATAATACCCTTGTTCCTTTCTGATAATACTATCGTTCAGAGCTGTTAATACTATAGTTTCAGCTCTCAACGATAGTATTATCACTACAATCACAGAGCGCATGTCCAGATCTTCCCACCAACAAATCCACTTGCCATGGCCACACGTCCCTTCCTGCACAACCGTACTGACGGCATGCATCTCCATTGGCAGCTTTTCTCCAGTAGGCGGGCACAACAGCATAAAAAACATGGCGTCTTTTTCGTCTCACTTAGCAAGAGGAATCTGTTCAGTTCGTCGTTTCACTTTTTTGAAACAAATAATGGACTATGTCACTCATCCTGCATTTGCCAAATGACAAAAAAGCTGAAAGGTAGGACTGCCTGCTAAATTAACAGAAATAAAATTTTATTTGAAACAAGCAGTGGGACACTCGTGAGTGCTGTGGGCAGCTCAGAGACAGCGCGTGCTGAGTGCGGCACCCGGCCAGCCCGTTTCACAAAAAGCACATGAGAAAAAGGGATGTTCGCAATTGGGTCCACATATTACAAAAAATAACAAAGGATTATGAATTATAAGGCAGTCAGACCATCTCAAGGTTTTGGGGACTTTGAAGCTCTCGAGGTTCCAAGCCCCCAAAACCTTCGATGATCTAACTGCCTTATAATACTTAGTCCTCTATCTATTATTCTATTTTTAATTACTGTGTACTGAGATAGCAAGTAACTTAGTTATCCAGATAACTTTCCCCACTAAACAAGTAATCATATGGCTCATTCATAAGACTTCTGTTTAAATTGTAATTGTCCACTGTAATCTGTTACTTGCGGAAGTAATCAGATTAATGGTAGCTGTAACACCTTACCACAGTAACTCTGCATATAATAACGTGGCCTATTTTTAATGGAACTAGATTTTTGTGGACTCTGCAAGTTACTACAAACTGAAAGTGATACTCTCAGCACAGTGTATCTGCTCTTGGCTCCAAGCATCCAGGTTGGCACCAAGTATCCACTTTCCAGGTGGGTACCCAGGGCTTACTTTTTAGCTAGGCCCTGGTAACCACTTTCTACCTTGTGCCCCCCGTAACCACCTTTCAGACATCCCCCTATCACTATCCAACCCTAAGCATACAGTTACTTATGCTAGGATAACATATTACAATATCGGGATTCATGTTTGTATGCACCTGCATGCCTGTGCATGCACACACACACACAATGCACATGTGAGGATTTTGGTGCACACACACAGTTAATATTATAATGTATATGTTAGAATACACACACCCCCCATGTGTGAAGATCTTGGCACACCCAAAAAAGAGCACACATTTACATGTTTGAGGCTATACACACACACGCCTGCACACACACCTGTTTGCCTGTACTTTGAAGCAGCACCACAGACCTTGAAGTCAGCAGTTTAACAATCTAATCTACACCAATAAGATCATCTGGAGTGTTAGCTGGCCTGGTGGTGCTGAGGATTGAGGCACTGGGTGCCGCACCTCGCGCCACTCCGACAACCCGGATTCGGGAACGGACTCGGGATGCCGAGAGTCGGAAGGGGAGGGACTGGATTGAGCATCTGGAGGACTGCTCTCCTCTCCTGGGTTGGGCTACAGGGGCACCCCACTCTGTAGACACACCCGATGGAGATCATGGGCAGCACAAGAGCAGAGACATTGGACAAGGGCGAGACACCGGCAGCGGAGGTGGAGCTGCTCAGGGTCATTGCACGCCACGTCTCTGGGAGGCGGGGGACACCAAGGGAAAACCCTGGAGGATCTAGGGAGGTGACAGTGACCCCAGAGGCTGATGCCCACATCCCAGCGCCAGACCACCTTTCCACCTGCTCTCCCCAGCCCCTCGACCCAGTCATGGACCGACCGTCTAGATGTTTTATTTTTTTAGTTTATTTACTTCCTCAACTGGGGGGGAAGGTTGTGCCTTTGGTTCCCCCTTCCAGTCAACCTTCACAGCTGCTGCCCTGGTCACAGACAGAGCTCCGACCTCCCCGCCACAACTCCCTCTGGCGACATCACAGCTGGTACTTACCCCACCACTGTGGAGACCAGGAGGGTGGACCCAGGAGGGAGCTGACTTGTTCATGACCGTGACGGTGGCATTGGGCAGCCTTCATGCTGCTGAGAATTTTCTTATGGTGGTTCTCCCCTGTGGGAGGGGTGCAGTGATGCCAGTGGGATGAGCACGCATGCGTCCGCACGCGCTCCACCCAGCGTCTGCCCCCTCCCGCCCCTCTTGCTGCAGCATTAGTGGACTGCCCCCCAGTCTCCACTAGGGGCTAGCCATGCACCGACGGCTGTCGTCCCCCCTTCCACGGAGAAGGAGAGCAGTCCTCCGGACACTCAATCCTTCTCCAACCCTGCCAACCCCTGGTGGCCAGTGCTCGTTCCCGAATATGGGTCACCTGCATAGCATGAGGTAAGGTGTCCAGCGCCTCAGCCCTCAGCACCACCAGGCCGGTCCCGACTGTCTAGATTACAGAAAGGTCGCCAGGTAGGAGAAGTGGTCCCGCCCTAGGGGGCTTAGATCCGGGGGGGGCTGGCTGAGTCTGTAGCCTTGGAAAGGTAGTTGCTCAGCCCTTGTACTCCCGATGAAAGTATCTCAGGATAGGAGTAGAGGCCGAGTTCAAGAGGGTACACCTGAGATATGCCCTGGCCTTCTGGTGCAGAAATAGAGTGTACAAAAAAAAAGATCTAGAGTTTTAATACATTTGGTTATCAACATCTCACTGGCAGGTAGATACACAACTACACCACACATGTATGTCCCACGCTCACACAGCCTCTCTCCACCCCCAACAAACGCACACTATTCTTTCATGCTGCAGCATCAATATCACAAATTTCATGATGGGATGTTGTCTCCATTGCTTAGGCTGCTTGATATCTTCTGTCTCTTACTCACATGCGCATATACATGTCACATATGTTAGTACACGTCTACAAATGGTCACGCACAGTCTGTACCACATACACAATTTTTATACCCGAAGCAGTGTGTCATTACTGTGATGTAGCACACAGAACTTTACAGTGACAGAACTAAGCACGCTGGATTCACAACTCCCAAAAGATGAAACTAAAAGAAGGTGTACAAGAGCTAGGGTGTGTGTGCAGTGAAGCTGGAGGGGGGAGTTTAGGGGGGATATCAGGAAGTATGTCTTCACTGAGAGGTTGGTGGACGCCTGGAACTATCTTCTAGTGGGGGTTGTGGGGTTCAAGCATGCATGGTATAAGTATAAAGGAAAACTGGTATCAAGGTGTATGGGGGGAGGTGGCTGGAGACCACGAAGGGTCTGCGGTGGCAGAATAGCAGAGAAAAGAGAGGCGAACTAGGTGGCCAAGTGGTCCTTAGCTGTCAACAAAGTTATGTTTCTTGGTAAACTGTGTTCCCTAGGTTTTCTTTTTGTATTTCACAAATATTTCACCAGCAGATGAAATATCTTACACATATTTCAGTTGTGGGCATACAGTCCACAGTGGGGTCTGTGTTGTAGGTGAAGAAGTGCATTCCTCTGCTTGGAGAGGCACTGGTGCATGCTGTCTGTATACTATTATACCGATTATGCTACTGCTACTCTCTACAAGTATGTGATAAACCACAACAGGGCGTGCGATTGTGCTGCTAAGTGTACGCCCCAGTTGGGTTGTTAGGCACAAGTTGCTGCTGAGTGCCTTCAGCCACTTGGGAAGTGCAGGTATGGCACAGTAACTAAACACTGGGGAGTGTGTTATTGGGTTTATAGAATGGTAGAAAAAAAAAAAAAAACATAAATGCCCAAAAGGAAAGATATTTTAACTGACCTATATGGTTATACTCTATAACCACATGGTCATGTGACTAGATTCTACCAACCACACAACAGCGATTTTCATGCTCATTATATATTGACATTTATATAAATGAGCCAATGATTTTCTGGGAAATCCCCGATTTTATCTCCAAACATTCCATGGTCGTGTCTTAATTTAGCAAATATTCCATGGTCACTTCTTAATTTGGCATTTCTTGTGCTGAAGAGTATACATTCAAAGTATAAAATAATACCAGTAGTGAGATTTTAGTGTTACAGTCTAGTTGTCCTTGTTTTTCAGCCTAACCAGCGCATTACACAGACAGTAATAGTAAATGGAGTCCACTCTGAAAAAAGGGGGGTTAGTGGTGGGGTACCGCAGGGTTCAGTATTAGGACCGGTCCTCTTCAATGTCTTTATAAGCAACATTGCAGAGGGACTGGAAGGAAAAGTATGTCTCTTTGCAGATGACACAAAGATCTGCAACAGAGTTGATGCACAAGGTGGAGTGGAAAGGATGAGAAGGGACTTGGCAAGGTTAGAGGAATGGTCAAATGTATGGCAGCTTAGATTCAATGCTAAGAAGTGCAAGGTAATGCACCTGGGAAACAAAAACCCAGGGGAAGAGTACACAATGGGGGGTGAGATACTAACGACAACAAAAATGGAAAGGGACCTGGGGGTAGTCATATCAGATGACCTAAAGGTGGGCAAGCAATGTGAGAGGGCAGCAAGGAGGGCTTGGGGGATACTGGGATGCATAGGGAGAGGCATCACTAGTAGAAAACAGGAAGTTATTATCCCTCTGTACAGACAGCTAGTGAGACCCCATCTGGAGTACTGCATGGAGTTCTGGAGACCCAGTCTCCGCAAAGACATTGACAGGATGGAAGCTGTCCATAGGAGGGCAACTAAAATGGTGCAGGGTCTGCACTGGAAGACATATGAAGAGAGACTTAAGGAGCTTAATATGTATAGCCTCGAGGAAAGGAGGGAGAGGGGACATGATAGAAACTTTCAAGTACCTCAAGGGAATCAACAAAGTCCAAGAGGGTAGCATCTTTCAAAAAAGAGGTGTGCAAGAACAAGGGGGCACAATTTGAAGATAGAAGGGGCGGCTCAGAGGTAATTTAAGGAACTATTTTTTCACAGAGAGGGTTGTGGATGTATGGAACGACCTTCCAGAGGAGGTTGTGGAGTCAAAAACAGTGGTGGAATTCAAGCATGCATGGGACAGACATAAGGCAATACTAGGGGGTGGGGGTAGGAAGAAGTAGGCTGCTGATTAACTAGGATCTGCAGCTTATCCATCAGGTAGGGAAATGGGCAGACTGGGTGGGCCAAGCGGTCCTTATCTGCCGTCAAATTCTATGTTTCTATGTTTCTATTATGGCAGACTAATGTAACCATTTTTTAGGATGTCTCCCTGATGTTCATAAGCTTTGTACCATGATTTGCAAGTCATAAGGTTCAAAGGTATGCTCACTAAGAACTCTGGGGCTAGATGTAATCACATATACCCCCAGCTCGAAAAAAGCACTATGCAGTCTCTATATTGTATGTAGCTGCTGCTTGGAGTTTGCTGTGGCATGTTATACAGACACAGGAGCTGCAGGTATAGCACACACACAGCCGCTCTCTCTCTTGCACGCGGATGGGAAGGGAGGAAGTAGGTTAGTTTAGTTGTGTGTTGTGTTTCTCATTGCATTTCCCCTGCTTTACAGGAGAGAGACATCGTGGAACTACCTGTCTGTATTAACATGCAGGGAGGGAGCAGGCCAGAGGCCAGGCAGGCTGGTGATCAGAACTGGCAATCAGCGACGTTTCAGCAGGACACTATCTCTTCTCCCACAAGTGGGCAGGGCAGCATTGTTTATTTAGTCAGAAGTAGACAGACGGTTCATGCAACGAGGTGAAGCAGCCTCAGTGCAGGAGAGAGAACTCCTACCCCTTGGATATCATGTACTTTTGGAATGCAGGCTGTATTCTTCTCTACCATCCTGGCACATCACATTATACATATTACGCACTGCACTGCATATTGTAACTATATATATATATATATATATATAGAGGCAAAACTCCGTTTAAAAGTGAGAAGTCGGTGTTAGGGTTGAAAACCCCTGAACCCCAGCCCACCCCAACCGGCATCACATGTAAAGAAGCAGAGGTATAGGAGAATGGGGTGAGAGTTAGACTGAAGACTCCCACCGCGCATCCCCAGTGCCGGTTGGGGGTGGGCTGGGGGGTCCAAGGGGTTTTCAACCCTAACACCGAATTTCCTCACTTTTGTTGCTGTGGAACAACCCTAATTGATGCATTAAACTGAGTTTTTTGCCTCTAATTTCCCTTCTTTTTGAGAATGATAATAAGAAATAGTGAATGTAATGCAGTGGCAATGTGTAGTGACATAGTAACAGGAACAACAACGGAAAAAGAAGCGGAAACAGTGGTGCACCTGGTAACGGAAGGGCGAATGAGAACAGAAAGGGTAACGCACATGGTGATGTAGACGGTAACAATCCGCCACGTGATGTCTTGTCACATAGTAACATGGTGCCTGCAAACGCAAATGATAATGCGCATGGCAAAGCAAAGGGAAACAGAAAGAGAAACAGTAATGTAGACACAAATGGTAAAAATGACGCAAGCGCAAATGAAAGCGCAAAGCCTAACGCACATGGTGGCGTAGACGTAAACAGTAAGTGAAAGGGGTACGGAACTGCAAGAAGAAACAGTAACAGTAATGTAAGCGCACAGGCTGGTTTTCCCCAAAAGCTGCATAGAGAAAGACAGTGAGTAAAAAGAATGTATGCATAGTAATGTGTCTCGGAGCAGAAAATGAGGATTTGGAATACTAAATTGCTTATATCTCAGGAACCGTATGACGTAGAAAACAAATTTAAAAGTCATATGATTTATCCCTTTCCTGGCTAGTTTTGTACTTAGCCCCCGTTAGGGGGCTAAGCAGTTTTCTGACGAAAAGTCCGTATCTCGCACAGTTTCCGAGATACGGACCCTGAAAGGCGCGGCGAACGCCATAATGTTATCCAATGGGAAAAAAAGAGAGAGACGTTTGGAGTGCCATAACTTTGGGTCCCTGTAATATTTTTTCACCAAACCAGTGAAAGGCACATCTGTGGGATGTTGGCTATCTTCACTCCAAATTTCAGGAGAAAAGACCAAACCGTTATTTTGCAGAAGAGTGCCAAAGATTCCTGTAATGCGTCGCTCGCCGTAATGTTATCCTATGGGAAAAAGTGTCAACTTTGGAGTGCCATAACTTTGGCGCCGTACAATATATTTTCAACAAACCACTGAAAGGCACATCTGTGAGAGGTCGACTGCGATCCCTCCAAATTTCAGCCCAAAAGACCAAACCGTTCTTTTGCAGTGGGGTGCCAAATAATTGCTGTAATTTTCCCACAGCCTAGAAAAGTACTGTTGAACTTTGCGAAAGCTTTCGCAAATTCATTCGATAGTGTCGTGAGCACGAAAGTACTTTGCAAAAGTACTTTTTCCAGAAATTTGAAAAACATATTTCTGGGGTGTTTTACCCTAAAATAAAGACTTGGCTAGCATCCTCAGGGCCCGACTAGGTGAATACAAAAAGAATTAGGTTGGTAGAGGGTCCCAAATTTAAATGCCAAGCATTTTTCTGATTGGTAACTGGAGACAACATGGCAGATTTGCGAAAGTAAAAGGGCCATTTGCGAAAGCAAAAACTGCATTTGCGACACTTATGAACTTTTTGTTAACTTTTCCCATTGACTTATAATGGGAACTTGTTTTTTGAATAACTTTTGAACCATGTAATATTTTTTCACGAAATCTTCAAAAGGCACATTGGGAACTCTGGCCGCACGTTCCCTGAAGATTTTGGACCGGTTGCGCAAACCGTGCGACCTGTAGGTGCGACCGTAGAATGCCAGAAAAAGCGTAAACGCACGCGCAGATCACGCTTAATAACTCTGCAGCCGTATGTCCGACTGGTACGAAACTTGGCAGATCCCAAGGCCTATGGGTCTTGATCTTGTATTCCAAATTTCAGGAAAATCCATCAAACAGTTGCAAAGTTATTAAGGTGCAAAATTTTGGGTTTAACATGGAAATGGCTCCTCAACCCTAACTATGGTAGCACTACCGTGTTACCATAATATATGTGTGTGTGTGTGTGTGCATATATATATATATATATATATATATATATATATATATATAGTGTATACATAAAATCTGGTGACCCTCTTTATCACACTGATTATCAGTGTGATCAAATGCCGTAATAACTTGGCATGATGTCATAATGCCATAATAACTGCATATGATGTCATACCCAGTTATTACAGCATTTGGAGCGTTTTTGCTTCACACTCCCTGTTGGGAAACTTGATTTTGTGCTCATGTCCCTGTACCAGTTATTATTAAAAAAACATAAGTGACTGTTTGCTTGTGAAGTTTTTTACATACCCTCATTGTGTGATGACCACATAAAACTCTTTGAGTTTTGCTCTCGAGGTTTGTAGGACATCCCACACCTCAGGTGTGTTAAAAAAAAAAAAAAAAAAGCTTCATAATGCACAATTGCCTATGCATTATTCTCTATATTAGACAGCACTAGTCCATTCCTTTTTTTCCTATATAAATAGCAACAAACATCAAGAAAATCCGACCTCCAGTGCATATCTGAGGTAAATCACCAGTTTATGCACAGCTATTAGTATTAATAATAATAATACCACTTCTTATCATAACTAAAGTACAGCAAGGATCAGCCCCAGTCAGAATCCACAGCAGAGGCGGGCTCATAAACTGCTGGGATAATGCTGGGGAAAACTGCCCAGATCACAGGCTGCGTGCGTGAAGGGAGGCGGAAATAGGTTACCAGGGCAGTGGGAAACTTAGCTCATGGATCGCAGATACTGAAGCCTATCGACCGGCTGCACAGTGAAGATCACATCACACACAAGTCAGCTCGGCTCTTGCAGAGAGCGTAGGAGTAAGACATTACAGGAACTTTGTTTCAACCAGGACAGACACGAGCGATTGCAACCCAATGGGCTCTGGTTCTGTGTCTTAAGGTTTGTCACTGTCTAAGGGACCAAGGTTCCCATTGGTAGGGACAGGGGATGTGTGCCAATGTGTGGTTTGGTGGACCTCCCCCACTGCATTGATCACTGAGAAAACTGCTAAGTGGCCTCCATTTCCTCGGAGTAGGCACACGTGGGAATATTGCATACTGGGACCCATGGCTCATAACTCGCCCACTACAAGGCCACACCCAACATAATTCCACTCACTTTATATGATGGTATACCAATCAGTAAACTAAACTGAAACTAATACCACACAGCCAGCCTGCCAGGGCAGCGGTAGAACTACTGCTTTCGTTGTCAACTACCTGGGTTCAGGAGTGAACTCAGGTTGTCGGAGGGTCAGCTGGGGGGGGGACTGAGCATCTGTGTAACTGCTGTCCTCCACTAGGGAGGGAGGGCCGCTGTGCGCTTTGTTTTATGGACTCCTGTCGGCAGCTGGGGGGGTTGGGCACCCAGGGAAAGCAATCTAGGGGTGGGAGGAGCAGCAGCTGCTGACGCCCTGCATGCGGGAGTGCTTGCGGGCATGTCCAGTGGCATTGTACATCCGCCCTCCCTGGGGAACATAACATGTGGAGAAAAACATGGCTTGCCAGTATGACGGGACTGACCTCTCACGGGCTTTGCACCTGCCTCTATGGTGCATCTCCCGTCTGACGATCCATTTCACGGCGGAGGGTGGCTGCCCCATCACGGGGTAAGCTGTGAAGAACACAGAAGCTGGACGGTAAGTCCATAAGGGGCAGGGAGGGGTCGGGCCCTGATGATGGGACCACTTTGCGTGGGGTGGCATAAATACTGCTAACAAAAAAGAAACTAATTCCACACACATTTTAGCCTGACCCCCCCCCACCATAATTACAGAGCGAGACCCTCCTTTCATCCCAGTTATAATCTGCTATCCCTTCCTGTTGCATGTAGGCCTCCTTCTCCCTGAACACCCAGAATGACCCTTTTCCTTCAACACCTGTCACAGGGCGTTCTTCCTTACCATATGCCTGTTGCAGGATGGAAGATCCCCTCCTTCCCCCATAGCTTGGGGACCCCACATCCATTTTAGGGTGACTTCTTTCCTAA
Organism: Neoceratodus forsteri; assembly: GCA_016271365.2. Taxonomy (NCBI): domain Eukaryota; kingdom Metazoa; phylum Chordata; order Ceratodontiformes; family Ceratodontidae; genus Neoceratodus; species Neoceratodus forsteri. The sequence goes on along the minus strand of CM057456.1, from coordinate 1,175,302,950 downwards.
CAACCTATTGCAATGTTCCTGTTCTTCCTCCTAGCTCACTCCTTGCAGAGTAGACCCCCCCCTTCTTTGTCCCCATGGCATGGTGACCCACTTCTTCATATATTACCTTTTACAAGGTGCCAGTCATGCTGTCTAGCCTGTTGCAGGATAACTCCTTCTTCCTCCCCATTACAAAGTGACCCTCATCTTTCTCACCCATTGTAGAGTTTTTCCTACTTCCTCGTCTGTTGTAGGGTAACCCCATCTTTCTCGCTCATTGCAAGGTGACTTTTCCTTCACTCTTTGCATGGTTATCTTCCTTTGAAAGTAGACTCTCCTGTTGCAAGATTATCTTCCCCCTTTTCACCCGCTGCAGTGTGACTCCCTGCTCCTGTTGCAGGGTGTTCTTCCTCGTTCGCTCATTGCAGGATGACCTTCACTAATGGGCAAACGAGCAGGAGGAAGAACAATCGCAACGAGTGGAGACTATCCGTCTTCTTCACCCTTTTGCAGGGTGACCTCCTTCACCCTTTGCATGCAGTGCGACACCCACCCATCAAATGCAGCCTCATTCTCCCTTGCCCATTGCAGGGTGGCACTCTGTGCAGCGGGGGTGCCCAATGCCTTGTTGGCTCCACGCTGCCACTCCGCCACCCCCAAAAAAAGCTTTCCAGGTGCCATGCTGGGAGCCCACCCCAGCGTGGCACAAGTCCGTATGGCCGACGGGGGTACCCAATCCCCCATCGGCTCCAGCCCCCCCCCAAACAGCCTTTCCTGCTGCCACGCTGGGAGCCCGCCCCAGCATGGTAAACGTCCCGAGTCATCTTAATAATGAGGGAAAAAAAACTGTAAATTTAAAACAGTCCCTCGCAGTCTTCCTGCCCCACCGCACTCCCCAGTGAGCACCCTGCCTCCCACACCCCCTCTTACCATACTTACCTCCGGAACTCGGTGCGATGATCTTCGGTGGATCAGGAACACGTCTGCACTCTTCAAAGCCGACCGCGAACTGAGGAAATGCCGGTAAGCTGTATAATGTAATAGATAGGGGTTTTTCAACTTTGCTGCATATCTCAGCCATTTTTTTGAATTTTTGCACCAAATTTTCAACATGGGGTTTTTGGGACCCCTTCTCATGAATGCTGTCACTGTTATGGCGGTTTCCGGCCCGAAGGGTGATTTCGCATTCACTGCGCAAAATCACCTTTCGGGATCGATTAACTAAACAACACTGCCAGTGTTCATAAGATGGGCTCTCAAAAGCCTATTTTGAAAATTTGGTGGAAACATTCCTAAAAATGACTGTTTTACGAGCGTCCGTTGCGCAGTTCCTACACACGCTCGTAAGTTCGCAAATTTTCAATATTTTCACTCCAGATTTTCAACATTGCCATTTTACTACACCTTCTTATGAGCAGTATAGCTGTCATTTTTCACATCTCACCCAAAACGTGTTTCCGCCCATGTAGCACACAATGGCGCAGTTGGTGTGCAAAAATCAATGTACGGGACACATTAAGAAAATCACAATGACACTGTTCATGAGCAGAGGTCTTAAAATGGCTATGTTGAAAATGTGGTGAAAAAATTCCTAAAAATGACTGTTTTTCGAGCGTGCGTTGTGCAGTTCCTATGCACGCTTGTAAGTTCGCGAATAGTCAATATTTTCACTCCAGATTTTCAACATTGCCATTTTACCACACCTCCTTATGAGCAGTACAGCTGTCATTTTTCACATCTCACCCAAAACGTGTTTCCGCCCATGTAGCGCACAATGGCGCAGTCGGTGTGTGAAATCAATGTATGGGACACATTAAGAAACTCTCAGTGACACTTTTCATGAGCAGAGGTCTTAAAATGGCTATGTTGAAAATTTGGTGAAAAAATTCCTGAACATGACTGTTTCACAGTGTGTTGCGGAGTTTCCTCGTCGCACCGTGGGATTCGCGAATTTTCAATATTTTCACTCCAGATTTTCAACATTGCCATTTTACCACACCTCCTTATGAGCAGTACAGCTGTCATTTTTACATCTAGCCACAACGTGTTTCCGCCCATGTAGCGCACAATGGCTCAGTCGGTGTGTGAAATCAATGTATGGGACACATTAAGAAAATCACAGTGACACTGGTCATGAGCAGAAGTGTTAAAATGGCTATGTTGAAAATTTAGTGAAAAAATTCCCAAAAATGACTTTTAAGAGCGCACGTTACACAGTTCCTACGCACGCTGGCAAGTTTGTTTTTATCAACAAAGTGGCCATTACAGCTTATGTTCCATTTATATGCAAAGCATTTCTATTGCAAATAAATTTAAACATTGCTCGAAGTTCTAAAATCATAGACTGTTCACATTAAATGTATTCACAGCATATGCAAATAAAGAACCTGTGCTCTGCTATATGTATGACAGCATTGTTACACACTTTAGGTTTACAGTGTGTATATACAGATATATATATGTGTAACAAGACGTCAATATAGCCTCCTACAAACATGCAGTACCATGCCATATCAATCCATTTAAATAAGCAGCTATGTTAATTCTATTGTTTCTAATTCTAAAACAAATACTGAACTCCAAATTCACAGTATCATAGTATAACTGCCACTCAATTTCATTTATTTTACTAATGTCCACCACTGAATGGGCTTGCCCATATCAGAGTCAGACTGCACTCATTATTGATGCTATGTACTCGCTAAAACAAGTCACATGCAAATCTTATCCAATTCATTTGCAGCCCATAATTAAGGCTTCAAATTCATATTTATCGATCTTGACAGCAAAAGAAAAAAAAATCAGAACAAGGACAGCCAGAAGTAATACAGGATGAGAATAAAACGATTTGATCCAATGTTCAGTATTTCTTGCATTTTAAATGTTATGTTTCAAGTTCTACATTAAATTGTATGTGATTGATTGAAAAGAAAAAAAAAATGATTTTTTCCCACTTGTTTAACCAGGAGAGACACACTAAGCTGAAAGCATGTTTACAGATGTGACCAGGCAGCACAGGGAACTTAAGTGAATTGTTCAGGGTCACACAGTATGTAAGTGGGGGCTGTGGGATTCAAACCCAGGTCTCCAGATTTGCAGCTCAGAGCCTTAAACCACTATGCTATACTGCCTCCAATGTAAACTATTTATTTGTATATTTGGTAATTTAGTTAGTTGTCCAGCAATTTTAGCATAATCGAACACTGTGCATTGAATAGTAAGAGAGCCACACTACACCCTAGCAACTTTGCGCTTTGTTGACAGATCGACAAATATAAATCTGAAACCTTAATTATGGGCTGAAAATGACTTGGATAACATTTGCATGTCATTCATTTCAGTGAGTAAATACTGTCAATCACGAGTGCAGTCTGACTGTGTCATGGGCGAGCCCATTCACTGATGCACATTACTAAATTGAATTGAGTGGCACTTATACTACTACACTTTTCACTTGGAGTTTAGTATTTCTTTTAGAAATAGAAACAATACAATTAACATAACTGCTTATTTAAATCGATTGATATGGCATGATACTGCATTTTTTCTAAGACTGCTATATTACATGGGACATCTTCTAACAGATATATATTTTGTATACACATTGTGAACCTAAAGAGTATAACAATGTAATCATATATATATAGCATAGCATAGGTTCTTGAGCTGCATGTGCTGTGAAAACATTTAATGTAAACAGTCTATTCTTTTAGAACTTGGAGCAATGTTTAACTTAATTTACAATAGAAATGTTTAACATGGTTTTACCAAGTAAATACCGTCAATAATGACTACAGTCTGACTCTGTTATTCACGCTTCACATGCAGGTTATTGGAGGGAATGGGTTGACAGCTGATCTCTTACTATTCCTGCACACTGAAGCAGACTTAGCTAGGTCAGGTGATCTGTTTCTGCGGACACTTTCATAGGTTTGTATGTTCACCATATACTGCAATAAATATGTCTATATGGTATAACCACATTCTTAACATTACTATCTTTATCATTCCTCTGCATCCCTATGCTTTCTATGGCAAGCCCTACTCTGCACACCCTTCCCCTTTTCCCCTCATAAGTACCCTTCCCACCATCTGCCCCCTCAGTTGTTACTATCTCCCAGCACCTATGAACACCTGAAGCTGTCTGCCATGACTGTTACAGCCCATGACACAAAGGCACACACCCCAACACTGCTTACTCTCTGCAAGGTGGGGGTGGCAGTTGGCATTACTACAATACCCCACTACCATTCCTATTATGCATCTGTCACTCCTGTATTACCAATTCCAATACCAGCAAGCAAACATTCGGCATTGACAAATGCTTGTTTTTTGTTGTTGACTTACTTAAAGTCAGTCATGGATAAAAGAAAGTGGTGCATTTTTTCAGCAACTTTTTCAACAGTTTCTTTTGATGTGAGCATGCGCTAACTTTAAAATATTAATAACTTAAAAATGAAACTAAGCTTCATTTTTAAACCCCATCAAAGGCACTTCCTTGGAAAGAACTTTAATGAACCTGTAAGCTTCGTAATTTAAAAAGAAACTCCTAAAGAGTCCCTAAGTGCAACAGCAGCTGCAGAAATGCCCGATTAGGGTTTTTAACATAAAAGTAAATTTTTTATTTTCCTGCTGCCTCGGAATTCTAATTAAAAAGATCCGCTCTGTCTGTAATGGCCACAGAGCCCTGGGCGGACATCTCACACACCCTGGGCAGCTTCTGCCATGAAGGTTGTACTAATGAGGGCAACTAACATCTGCCATTTGTCGTTAGTCGTCATCAGCATAACCTTTGTGGTGGAAGCCACCCAGAGTGCGCGAGATGTCTGCCCAGGGTTCTGCGGCCATTAAGGACAGAGCGGATCTTTTTAATTAAAATTCCAAGGCAGCAGGTAAATAAAAAATTTACTTTAATGTTAAAAGCCCTAATTGGGCTTTTCAGCTGCTGCACTTAGGGACTGTATAGGAGTTTCCTTTTAAATATGTATAGTTTTTTTCTCTATCTGGGAGCAAAGAAAACAGCCAAAAAATCATGTGTATTTCATGTAATTTTCCTAATCAATATTCTTTGAACCACTGAATCTGTTTACCCCCAAAGTTGCCAAAACATTAGTCCTTAGGACTGGAAAGGTGCACACCAAATTTCACAGTCTAGGGGCCAGGATTGCAGAAACACAAGCTATAAGAAACTCTTGTTTTGACACAAATACTAACTTACCCATTTTGCAAGAAATATCAGCATAAATGTCATTTTCGATTCATGCAAATCTGATTACTGAGCCTTGACAGTATGAATTGGTGAGCATAGCACGTGGAGCACTACAGATTTCTAAAGCTATATCTCCTTGCAACAGCATTGCTTATTTAGATGGTAGATATGGATGTAGTGACCCAGTATTTTCTTTAATCTGTTTTCTTAAATCTGGAAAAATACTGTTTCTTAGTTTCAGGGAAAAAAAGCATAAACAGTATGTATGTATGTCTTTATGAATGGTCTCCTGGTCCCCCAGAGCAGATCCTTTCCATAGGTTTTGTTTATTTTAGTTCAAAGCAGAACAGTAAAAAGAAAACTTAATATGGTGTACATTTTCTAGTTGTACAGTAACATTTAAAGAAGAACAGTGGGCACAAGTAATGCAGGGATCGCTGCACAGATTGGGGCTTCACTACCCTGATCCTCTGGTAGTCACACTATGCATTGCAATTTTATTTATTTATTCATTCGGAAATGCACCTTTGAGCTTAGTAGCTCATTTACAAAGGTTCATCGTCACAAATGGTAGTTACAAAGTATATGCAGGCAGAGTGCAGAAGACAGCTCCAGTGGAACCTTGTCACAGAGAATTACAGTACATAATTCAATAGGACATACAGTGATCATCAGAATATTTAAATACCTTAACACTTGTAACTTTTGATAATCCTCCCAGTGCAGCTGGTATTTTATAATCATGCAGTGCCCCCCCCCCCGAGATCTTGCTGATAACCACTTGAGATGATGATGCACTTTTGCCCCTTCTTTTACGGTGCCCATATATATTGAGATTAATAATCTCCGTATCTCTTGTGCTCTGTTTTCACTGACTTTGCCTAAATGTCACGTGTATGCCGAGTACCCACATGTTATGTAGGGGGCCAAAGGTTACTGGAGGAATGCAGTTTGTGACTCCCTCTGAATTCCAGGATAGGCCAGATGAATCTGGAAGAGAGAGGCAGGACCCTTACTCAGGGATCAAGATGTAAATTTTTTTTTTACAAGTGTCAAGAAAACAACAAGGTAGCTGTTTTTTTTATGGTACTACAGGATAATAGAACAAGCGACAAAGCAATACAATATGGACCAACAGTTGGTTGAACCAAGAACAGGGGGTTAACCCCTTTTAGTCCAAGTCCTGCCTGCACTTTGCGAGATGACAAACGACTGATGAACCAAGCATGGGCTTTAATATGTGTCGGCTGATCAACATGTGGGAAAGCGCTTTTTACAAATGGACCACACAGGGCGTCCCCCAGATGAACAGAAAGCAAAGAAGAACACTGCTACCTGGGCAATGAAAACCTTGTCGATTCTTTGTGAGTCCTGGCAAAAAGCTGAAATCTCCTGGTCAAGCAGATGGTTCTCTGGACATTCCACAGCAATGACCACTGGTAGGTCTCCGGCACCCAGGTCACCTCCCAGCGGGAAGACTATAATAAGATTCATACTAAGGTCTGAGGAGCTAAGAAAGGCGTTGGGCCCATATCCACTCCTTTAGTTATCCATAATAGGTTAAATGATTTGCATTTTGTAAGTAGTGGACAAGTTGAGATTTAAACTGTTGTTTATTCTTACTGGATACAGCTTCCGATGGTAAAGCGTTCCAGTAGTTAACCACCCTTTGAGAAAAGAATGCACTCCTTTTTTCCGTGTAGAATCTATTATGTTTTAATTGCATGTTGTGTCCCCTAGTACCTTTATTAAGGGTTTTAATGCTCAAATTAACTTCTGATAATAGTATTGGGTCTTGCATTAGGCTGTAACACATCATCATGTCTCCCCAAATTCTTCTTGTATGAAGTGCTGCTAGCTTTTGGAAGACAGAAATCCTGCCTTTACAGCAGAAAGTAGCTGACTAAAAAAGCTACCATTTTTCTTACTAATTTAACACTTCTATCTCAGCAGGAGTCAGTGCCTGTTGGGATTAAGCATATATCTCAGGTGACTGAAAGGACTTAACTGCTGTGAGGTTTAAATTACTTGTAGAAAGATCTGGTAAGTAGGGGGAGTGGCTTAGCTAGAAGGAAGCTACATTTAAAGACTGCCTTAGAAAGTTTCTGCTAATAGCTTGGCAGAAGACACCAGGAGAAAGGACTGCTGTGTGACTGAACTTCTCTGCTGGGACTATATTGCGCTCCTTCTCTCCCCCCCACCCAAAGCTAGTTCTATTTTTATAGGCACAGAATTTGACTGACAACAGGAACTTCCTGTTTAGGGGCAGGAAGTGAGTGATCACAGAACCACCAAGGACCCACCATCCTAGAAGGGCAAGAGTAGCTCTCGGCCCCTCTAGCTGCTGGAGGTCTGCCTCTGAGCAAGTAAGTGGTCTACTGCGAAATATAGGATATTCTTGTCTCAGAACAGGACAATCAGGAGCTTAAAGGGCACACAGGCAGAAAGTAAGGAGAGAGAAAAAACAGAGGAAAGAGTAAGGATTGCAAACAGTTAAGGGCCAGAAATAAGACATGATTGGAGTGGTGCAGTACAGTGGCTGTGGAGCAGCAGTCTTCAGGAGATGTTCTGGAGGATGCGGTGTTGTCCCATCTGCAGGCACCTCTCTGGGCTGAGGAGGAGGTTGCTCATCTCCAGGCTGAGTTGGCCAGGATTTGTGGGACCTCCTCTTCCATCCAGGAACCACCAGTGCCACTGCCGTTGCCTCAGAGGTTGCCAAGAAAGAGGGCGGTTGGACCACAGTGGGCTCAGGGAGGTGAGGGTGGTGGAACAGAGGCGCATCCCTCACATTGTACCTCTCCCATAATTTCTATGCCATTCTGGCAAGTGTGGTTCCTCTATGGAGGCACCCACAGTGGAGACCAAGGAGGATGCTGGGAACTCCACAAAGGAGACCCACAGGAGGGTGGCAGGGGACCTTGCAGGGAAGGAAACAACTCCCGGTGGGGGCTCCATTGTTAGGAAGGTAGAACTGGGGAGGAAGGGAGAGGAGGTAGGAGTGCCTGCCTGGCGCCATGGCTTGCAGGGACAGAGGCGAATCCTCAGGATTGCCGGAGCAGCTGCACAGGGAGGGCTGGATGTCATTGTCCACCTAGGGACAAATGACCTGGCTAAGAAAGGGATTAGAGAAGTGCAGGAAGAATTTGTGGAATTGGGGAGGGGCCTTAGTCAAGTAGCACGCACGGTAACCTTCTCGGAGGTGCTACCCATCTGTGGCATAGGAGAGGCTAGGGTGTTCCGCACCATGGGATTCAATCAGTGGTTGAAAAACTGGTGTGGAGCTCAGGGATTTGGCTTCATTGGGGACTGGGGGTCCACCTGGAGTGATGCAAGCCTATACTGGCATGATGGGCTGCATCTGTCCGGGAGGGGAACCAGGATCCTAGGTGATAGGTTTAAATGCTTCATTGGCAAGCTTTTAAACTAGCCAAGGGAGGCACTGGAAAGGAGCAGGAAAATCCTAGCCCCCAAATAATCACGGTAGTAAGTGTGCAAACACCAACATAGAGGTGTAGCTAGGGAGAAGGAGCTGGGGTAAATGAAAAAGTGACAAAGGCAAGAAGGACAGGGATGGGGCAAAGAGTAAGGCCATCAGGAAATGGAGGTAATGAGTACCAATGCCCGTAGTCTGGGCAACAAGCTCCCTGAGCTGGTGGCCTTAATGGAAGAGGGATGCCTGGATATCGTAGCAGTCACAGAAACATGGTACACAGAGAACCATGACTGGGATGTTAACATACCAAGGTACATAACCTACAGGAGAGACAGGCAGGGGAGAAGAGGGGAGGAGTAGCTCTCTATGTAAAGGAAGGGATAAAAGCAACTGAACAAAAGAGTAAACAGGGAGGAGAGGAGGCACTGTGGGTCACCTTGGAGACTGGAAAGGGCACCATAATCCGCACAGGGGTTGTGTACAGACCCCCATGTCAGGGGAAGGAATGGACAAGGATATGATAGAAGGCATTCTTAGAATGGCAGAGAAAGGGGAGATACTGTTGATGGGAGACCTGAATATGCCAGATGTTAACTGGAGCACATTTGCTGCAGCCACATCCAAGAGCAGGGCCATTCTTGATGCCCTACAGGTGGCAGGCATTAGACAGCTAGTTTCGGAACCCACTCGTGAGGGAGCAATCTTAGACCTCATACTTTCAAACAGGGGCAGTGAGAGGATCTCAGATCTAGAAGTGGGTTGCCATCTGGGGACAAGTGACCATCAAACAGTGTGGTTCACGTTAAACTCAGCTATAGAGTCAAGCCATACAAAAGTGAGGTACTGGACTTTAGGATGGCTGACTTTGGCAAGATGGAGAGTGCCTCAGAAAAGCACTAGCAAACAGGCTAGAAGGAGGTGTGGAGCAACAATGGGCAATTATCAAAACTGCCATCACAGAGGCAACAAGCCTTTGTGTGAAGCAAATGAACAAATCAAAGCGAAAAAGCCACTATGGTTCTCAAAGAGGTGGCTGTGAAAGTCAGGAAGAAAAGATAGCATTCGGAGTATAAGGAAACACAGAAGGAGCAGGACAGAGAGCTGTACCAGTTAAGGCAGAAGGAAGCAGGGAGGGAAGTCAGAATAGCAAAGGCCCAAACTGAGGAAAAGATAGCTAACTCAATTAAGAAGGGACAAAACCTTTTATAGGTACATCAGCGGCGTAGAAAGACAAAGGGAGGGATAGTGAGGCTGAATAGAATGAACAGTGGGTGGGCAGAGGGGGACAGTGAAAAGCAGGAATACTGACGAATATTTCTGCTCAGTATTCACAAAGAGGAGGGAAGTGCCTAATCCAATTAACAGAAGCACTCTTGATAGGGGTCGATCCAGTCCTTTCACAGAAGAAGGGTTCTGCAAGAACTCCTAAAACTGAAGGTGGACAAAGCAATGGGTCCTGATGGAATTCACCCAGAATTCTAAAAGAATTAAAGGAAGAACTAGTGAAACCACTGGCTACTCTTTTAATAAATCATGGGAGGATGGTGTGGTACCGAGGACTGGAGGAAGGCGGATGTGATTCCCCTTCACAAAGTGGGTCCAAGACAGAGGCAGGAAACTACAGACCTGTCAGTCTGACCTCTGTGGTAGAGAAAGTGATGGAGTCACTTCTGAAGGAAAGAATAGTCGAGTACCTAGAGGCCAGTGGAACACAGGACCCAAGGCAGCATGGGTTCACAGTGGGAAGGTCATGTCAGACCAATCTAATAGATTTTTTGACTGGGTGACCAAAGTAGTAGACCAGGAGGGCTGTGGACATGGCCTACCTAGACTTTAGCAAGGCATTTGACACAGTCCCACACAAAAGATTAATAGTCAAATTAACCAGCCTGGGAGTGGGACCTAGGGTGGTAGCCTGGGTAAAACATTGGCTGGACAACAGGACACAGAAGGTAATTGTAAATGGAGTCCATTCTGAAGAAAGGGGGGTTACTAGTGGGGTACCGCAGGGTTCAGTATTGGGTCCAGTCCTTTTAATGTCTTCATCAGTGACATTGCAGAGGGACTGGAAGGAAAAGTATGCCTTTTGCAGATGACACAAAATCTGCAACAGGGTTGATACACAAGGAGGTGTGGAAAGGATGAAAAGAACTTGGCAAGGTTGGAAGAATGGTCAGAAGTATGGCAGCTAGTTCAATGCAAAGAAGTGCAAAATAATGCACCTGGGAAACAAGAACCCAGGGAAGAATACACAATGGGTGGGAGGCAGTAACAACAACAAAAAGGAAAGGGACCTGGGGTAATCATATCAGATGACCTTAAGGTTAGCAAGCAATGTGAGAAGGCAGTAGGGAGGGCTGGGGTATACTGGGATGTATAGGAGAGGCATCAGCAGCAGAAAACAGGAAGTTGTTATCCCTCTCTACAGACAGTTGGTGGACCCCATCTGAGTACTGTGTCCAGTTCTGGAGACCCTATCTCCGCAAGGACATAGACAGGATAGAGGCAGTCCAGAGAGGGCAACTAAAATGGTGCAGGGTCTGCAAGAGAAGCCGTATGAGGAGAGACTAAAGGAGCTTAATATGTATACCGTTGAGGAAAGAAGGGAGGGGGACATGATAGAAACTTTTAAGTACCTCAGTGGAATCAACAAAGTCCAAGAGGTAGCATTTTCAGAAAAAGAGACTTGCAGGAACAAGGGGACACAATTTAAAGATAGAAGGAGAGGCGGTTCAGGGGCAATGTGAGGAAGTATTATTTCACAGAGGGTAGTGGATGCATGGAACAGCCTTCCTGAGGAAGGTTGTGGGGTCTAAAACTGTGGGAGAATTCAAGAATGCATGGGACAGACATAAGGCAATTCTTGTGGGGGGGTAGGAAGAAATAGGCTGTTGGTTAACTAGGATCTGCGGCCTATCCTGAAGGTAGGGAAATGGGCAGACTAGATGGGCCTAGCGGTCCTTATCTGCCGTCAAAGTCTATGTTTCTATGTATACTTTATTAGAAGTAGAGGGCGTCTCATTTAGGGTTAAAAAAAAAAAAAGAAAGTCAGTGTGTGTTTCTGTGTTGGGGAAGGGTATTGTATAAACTTAGTTTGCTAAATTAGTAGTAGGGGAGAGAAGTTAATTGGGGGTGTGGCTTAGGCAGTAGAAAAGCAGGTGACTCCAATTACAACTTCCTGCTGCTAGCTTTTGAAAGACAGAAATCTTGCTTTTAGAGCAGAAAGCAGCTGACTAAAAAAAGCTATAATTTTTCGTACTAATTGCCCTCCATCACACCCCTCCACCCTAAGGCAGTTCTACTTTTATAGCCACTGGATTTGACTGACAACAGGAACTTCCTGTTTGGCAGTAGGAAGGGAAGGATCATAGAGAAACATTAGTTTTGTCAACCCTGAAGAAAAAAAGTAGCTCTTTCTCCCCCCTAGTTGCTGGAAGTCTGACTCTGAGCAAGGAAGAAGGAGACTACTGAAGAATACAGGAAGTTGCTATCCCAGAACAGGAAGGGTGAGAGTTGTAATGAGAGGAGAGAATAAGCATACAGAACAACAGGAGAGGGGACACAAAATAAGACATGATGGGAGTGGTGCAGTGCAATGGCTGTGGGGCGGCAGTGTTCCGGGAGAAATTCTGGAGGCTGCAATGCTGCCCTATTTGCAGGCATCTCTCTGGTCTGAGGGAGGAGGTTGCACATCTCCAGGCTGACCTGGCTAGGATTCGTGAAACCTCCTCCCCAACCCAGGGCTCACCAGGGCCACCACCGCTACCTCAGAGGCTGCTAAGAAAAAGGAGTGGCTGGACCAAGGTGGGCTCAGGGAGGGGGAGGGAGAGGGAGGTGGTGGAACAGAGGTGCATCTTTCCAGCTGTACCTCTTCACAATTCATACACTGTTCTGGTGGATAGTGGTTCCTCTATAGAGGCACCTGCAGTGAAGACCAAGAAGGATGCTGGGAACCTCCACAAAGGAGACCTAAAGGAGGGTGGCACGGGACCCCACAGGGGAAGGAAACAACTCCTGGTGGGGGACTCAATTATTAGGGGCGTAGAAATGGGGGAGGAAGGGGAGAGGGAGGTAAGGTGCCTGCTTGGCACCATGGCTTGGAGGGACAGGATGCGAATTCTCAGGATCGTGGGAGCAGCTGCACGAGGGAGGGAGCTGGATGTCATTGTCCAACTAGGGACCAATGATCTGGCTTGGAATGGGATCAGAGAAGTGCAAGAGGAGTTTGTAGAGTTGGGGAGGGGCCTTAGACAAGTAACACATATGGTAACCTTCTCGGAGGTGCTGCCGGTCTATGGCAAGGGTGATGCTATGGTACTGCACACCATGGAATTCAATGAATGGTTGAAAAACTGGTGTGGAGGTAAGGGTTTTGGCTTCTTTGGGACTAGGGAGCCACCTGGAGGGATACAGACCAGTACTGGCACAATGGTCTGCATCTGTCTGCGGGGGAACCAGGATCCTAGATGATGGGTTTAAATGCTTCATTGGCAAGCATTTAAACTAGCCAACAGGGGAGGCACTGTAAAGGAACAGGGAAATCCCAGCCTCCGCCCCACAAAACATGGTAATTAGTGAGGTAAACACCAAGGTAGAGAAGTCATTAGGGAGCAGGAGAGAGGTAAATGCCAAAAAAGGCAGTAAGGCCAGGGATGGGGCTAAAAGGGGTAAGGCCATCAAAAAATGGAGGGTGATGAGTACCAATGCCCATAGTCTGTGTAACAAGCTCCCTGAACTAGTGGCCTTGATGAAATAGGGATGCCTGGATATTGTGGCAGTCACAGAAACGTGGTACACAGAGAACCATGACTGGGATGTCAACATGCCAGGATACACAATCTACAGGAGGGAAAGGGAGGGTAAAAGAGGAGGAGGAGTAGCTCTTTATGTAAAGGAAGGGATCAAAGCAACAGAACTAAAGAGTAAACAGGGAGCAGATGAGGCACTCTGGGTCACCCTGGAGACAGGAAATGGCACCACAATCCGCATGGGGTTGTATACAGACCCCATCTCAGGGGGAGGGAATGGACAAGGAAATGATAGAAGGCATCCTTAGAATGGCAGAAAAAGGAGAGATATTGTTGATGGGGGACCTGAATATGACAGATGTTAACTGGAGCACCTTTGCTGCAGGCACATCCAAGAGCAAGGTCATTCTTGATGCCCTACAAGGAGCATGCCTCAGACAGCTAGTATTGGAACCCACCCAGGAGGGAGCAAGCTTAGACCTGGTACTCTCAAATGGGGATGGATAAAGAATGTCGGATTTAGAAGTGGGTAGCCATCTGGGGACAAGCGACCACCAAACTGTGGTTCATGATAAACACAACCATAGAGTCAAGCCATACAAAAGCAAGAGTACTGGACTTTAGGAGGGCTGACTTTGGGGAAAATGAGAGAGTGCCTCAGAAAAGCACTAGCAAACAGGCAAGAAGGAGTGGTGGAGGAACAATGGGGAGTAATCAAAACAGCCATCACAGAGGCAACAAGCCTTTGTGTGAAGCAAACCAGCAAAACACAATGAAGGAAAAAAAACGCTATGGTTCTCAAAAAAGGTGGCAGGGACAGTTAAGGAGAAAAAGGATAGCATTCAGGAAATGTAAGGAAACACAGAAGGAGCAGGGCAGAGAACTTTATCAGTTAAAGCAGAAAGAGGCAGGGAAGGCAGAATAGAAAAGGCCCAAACCGAGGAAAGGATAACTAACTCTGTTAAGAACGGGGATGAGACCTTTTATAGGTACATTAGGGAGCGAAGAAAGATCAAGGGAGGGATACTGAGGCTTAATAAAGGGGAGGGAATGTGGGCAGAGGGTGACAGTGAAAAAGCAGGGATACTGAATGAATATTTCTGCTCAGTATTCACAAAGGAAGAGGAGGAGGAGGTACCTAAACCAAACAAGAGAAACACTCTGGATACGGGGGTCGATACCAGTCCATTCACAGAAGAAAGGGTTCTGAAAGAACTAGTAAAATTGAAGGTGGACAAAGCAATGGGGCCTGATGGGATTCACCCAAGAATTCTAAAAGAACTAAGGGTAGAACTAGTGACACCACTGACTACTCTCTTTAACAAACCATGGGAGGTTGGGTGGTACCTGAGGACTGGAGGAGGACGGATGTGATTCCTCTTCACAAAAGTGGAAGCAGGGCATAGGCAGAAAACTACAGACCAGTTAGTTTGAACTCAGTGGTAGGGAAAATAATGGAATCACTTCTGAAGGAAATAACTGTTGAGTACCTAGAGGCCAGTGGGGCATGGGACACAAGGCAGCATGGATTCACAGTGGGAAGGTCATGTCAGATGAATCTAATAGATTTCTTTGACTGGGAGACCAAAGTAGTAGACCAGGGAGGGGCTGTGGACATGGCCTACCTAGATTTTAGCAAGGCATTTGATACAGTCCCACACAAAAGATTAATATACAAGTTAGCCAACCTTGGAGTGGGTCCCAAGGTGGTAGCCTGGATAAAAAATTGGCTGGATAGGCCGGCCCGGTGTCACTGAGGGTTGAGGTGCTGGACGCCACACCTCACGCTACACCGGCGACCTGGGTTTGGGAACGGATCCGGGCCATCGGGGGTTGGCAGGGGAGGGGGAGGATCGAGCGTCCGACGACTGCTCTCCGCTGTCTGGGGTGGGTAATGGGGCTTGCATCGTTCTGTAGCAGCAACTGGCTGAGGCCAGCCGCACTACAAGTAGCTTGCAAAAATAGGGGAGGAGAGCGTGGCAGGCGTCAGCACTACGTGCTCGGACGCCATTGCACCGCCAGCTCTCCATGAGGGAGAAAAAGTGGAAAATACAGAGGGTGAATCTCTGTGGCTGATGGTCACGTCATTGCACCCCCAGTAGTGACCTGAGAGTGGTGCGTACCCAATGTGGTGCGAGAGCAATAGTGGCCGGCCCATTGGGGGTACAGGTTCATGTGGCCCGTGCGCACGACCGAGCCTGGGGGTGCAGGGGCTGGCAGCCGGAGATCGTGGGGCCGCTCTGCTGAGGAGGTAGGAAAGATAAATAATAATAAAAAAAAATTGGCTGGACAACATGACACAAATGGTAGTAGTAGTAAACAGAGTCCACAGTGAAGAAAGGAGGGTTACTAGTGGGGTACCGCAGGGTTCAGTACTGGGACCAGTCTTTTTTAATGCCTTTATAATTGACATTGCAGAGGAACTGGAAGGAAAAGTATGTCTCTTTGCAGATGACACAAAGATCTGCAACAGGGTTGATACACAGGATAGAGTGGAAAGGATGAGAAGGAGCTTGGCAAGATTGGAGGAATGGTCAGATGTATGGCAGCTTAGATTCAACGCAAAGAAGTGCAAGGTAATGAACCTGGGAAACAAAAACCCAGGGGAAGAGTACACACTGGGGGGTGAGATATTGACAACAACAAAAATGGAAAGGGTCCTGGAGGTAATTATATCAGATGACCTAAAGGTGGGCAAGCAATGTGAGAAGGCAGTAAGGAAGGCTGGGGGGATTCTGGGATGCATAGGGAGAGGTATCAACAGTAGAAAACAGGAAGTTGTTATCCCTCTGTACAGACAGTTGGTGAGACCCCATCTGGAGTACTGTGTGCAGTTCTGGAGACCCCATCTCCGCAAAGACATAGACAGAGTGGAGGCTGTCCAGAGGAGGGCAACCAAAATGGTGCAGGGTCTGCACCAGAAGACATTGAAGAGAGACTAAAGGAGCTTAATATGTATACCCTTGAGGAAAGAAGGGGGGGGACATGATAAAAACTTTCAAGTATCTCAAGGAATCAACAAAGTCCAAGAGGGTAGTATATTTCAGAAAGAGATGTGCAAGAACAAGGGGCACAATCTGAGGACGGGGGGTGGCTCAGAGGTAATGTGGAGGAAGTATTTTTTTCATGGAGAGGGTTGTGGATGCATGGAACAGCCTTCCTGAGGAGGCTGTGGAGTCAAGAACAATGGGGGAATTCAAGAATGCATGGGACAGACATAAGGCAGCCCTAGTGGGGGGGGGGGGTAGAAGGAAGTAGGCTGTTGGTTAACTAGGATCTGCAGCTTATCCATCAGGTAGGAAAATGAGCAGACTAGGTGGGCCAAGCGGTTCTTATCTGCCGTCAAGTTCTATGTTTCATATGATAAGTACTTACAATCATGAATTCATTTGGTTGTTTTTCTCTGTACAGAGGCGTAATTGCTTTCGCTTCCCTGCTTTTAAAGTTTCTTTTAATTGTCCAGAGGACTCTTTTTACTTTAACGGCCTGCATTTGACAGTGTTTTTCATATGTCAACTTATTGGATATAATTACTCCAAGGTCTTTTTCTTCTGTAGTTTTCTTAAGAAGGAACACATTCCTGTGATATGTAGCTACTGTGTTGTGTTTACCAAAGTGCATCACACAGCATTTTTCTGACTTAAAATACATGCCAGTTTTGTCAGCACAATCTACTAACACGTTTAAAGCTGTTTGGAGTTTAATTTGCTCAGATATCGAGGAAACAACCAATGCAAGTTTGGTGTCATCAGTGTGTTTGCTGACCCACACACCAGTACCGCACCCAAGTTTGGATATGAATAATTGAAATAAGAGAGGTCCCAACACAGATCCTTATGGAACTCCACTCGTAACTTGAACTGTAGATGAATGGTATCCATTAATACTAACACATTGTGTACTGCCTGTAAGCCAGGATTGTACCCACCCAATTAGTCTATGATCTACCTTAAGATCTATCATTGTTTTAATTATGTGGTACCTTATCAAACACTTTGGATAGATTAAAAAAAATGTAGTCAACTGGGTGCCCCTGGTCCAGTGCATGGGAAATTGTTTCATAAAAACAAGGTTGGTTGCTCACACACCATCTTTGAGTGAAGCCATACTGAGTTGGATCCAGGAGACCCCTCTCTTTTATATGATTGTATAAATTGTCTTTAATAATTATCTTTAATAATTGACTCCAGAATTTTACCAAGTACAGTGGTCAAACTAATTGGCCTGTAATTGGTACAAACTGTTTTATTTCCTTTCTTGTGAATAGGTATTACAGTTGCATTTAGCCAATCAGATGGGGCTGTTTGCTCTTAGAGTAATTTTTCATAAAGTTTAACCAAAGGTGTGTCTATTTCAGGAGACAAAAGTTTAAGCATCTTTGCTGAGATTTCGTCTCGTCCAGCAGATGTAGTATTCTTTAATGTTTTAATTTTTTCAATTACTGTTTCTGAAGTTATCTCAATATGTAACGGTTGTCCAGTTGGGCTACAGCCCCCATAATCTGTATATTTAGAGAAAAATGATCCAAAATAATTATTGAAAACTGTTATTTCTGGTGGTTCATCTATCTGTCTATCTTCATATATCAGAGGTGGTATCCCAATATTATTTCCCCTTAATGAATTGATGTAACTATAGAATTGTTTTATACTATCTTTGTTAGCTGTATTAGCAAGTTTTTGTTCCATCCTTGCTTTACTTTTTTTTATAATATGTTTACATTGTTTTTGAAATAGTTTGAATTTGGACCAATTATCCTTGGTTCTAAGATTTAAATAACATATATTTTGTATCTCATTTTTAATTAGGTTCCACATTTCGTTGGTTGATTTAACTAGTAACGTAATTCCATGGAATTGTGTTATGGAAATTCTAAATAGTTCTGCATCCTTTAGCAGCTGAGTATTCCCCTTGAAAGCTAAAGTGAATGCTACTATGATTGATGTTACTAAGTGGTGCATCTATGTCACAACTAATGACCTTAATAGTATTAGTAGTTAGGATAATGCAGGGTTTTATTTAACTCTAAAAATTGATTAGTGTTTTGCTCATAATAGTGCTAAAACTTTGTGAAAATGCATGGCTCTTGCCTCACTGTGTTTAACAAACACAGCACTTCCAGAAAATCTATATAAATACTTTCTGTACAGTTAGTATTGTCCCAAGAAAAAAAAAACTGCTAATCAGTTATTTAAAACCCTGTAATGTCTAATATGTTTCTGTTTCTAGTCGGAAGTTTTTCTTGCCGGTTTAATGCGGGTACCTGGGTTAAGGTCAGTAAATCACTTTCTGCTTGACTAGTAGCAGTTTGGTCAAGCCACTTAATGTCCACATAGTTTAAATCCCCCCAAAACACAACAGGACCTAATTTGCAAGCTGTTTCTAGTTCTCTATTGATTTGTTCTGATATTTCTAAGCATGTGCTAGGTGGACCTTGGCACAAGCCAACAATGGTATCCTGGTTTAAAGCAACATTAATCTGTAGCCAGATGGTCTCAGTATTTGAGTTTCCTTTTTTTATTTTATCTGATATATGTATTGACTTAATGTTGTTAGAAATAAAAGAAATAAAAGCTATTGGTGAGGCAGTTCCAGTGTGGCCTTTACAGAGTGATATGGGTACGTGCACACTTACTTATGGACAGCAAAACAAGAAGTCATGCATGACACTAATTGTGGTCCCTCACTCTTCAACTGGGGTGGCTCCTAAGCTGACTCATTACT
Organism: Neoceratodus forsteri; assembly: GCA_016271365.2. Classification (NCBI taxonomy): domain Eukaryota; kingdom Metazoa; phylum Chordata; order Ceratodontiformes; family Ceratodontidae; genus Neoceratodus; species Neoceratodus forsteri. The sequence goes on along the minus strand of CM057456.1, from coordinate 1,175,283,857 downwards.
GGATACCTAACTAGCGTCTCTCATGACTCACCATTGCAGGACTGGTGCTGGAAGACTGTGGCAGAGCTTTGGAGTGAGTTGATGGCACTGGAGATGGAGGATGGGCCAGGGACCTCCCTAGATTGGTGTCAGGCACTGAAGAGACTGGTCTCGGCAATGAAAGTGAAGCTGGACATCAAGTACACAAAGGATGCAGTCCAGTCACAGTTGAGGTGGCAAGCAAACAGTTCAGTTCCTCGGCAAACTGTTCAGAGTTTAGGCAGACAGTTCAGATGTTAAGCAGACAGTTCAGTTCTTGGAGAAGGGTGCAGTCTTTAGTGGTTGCCAGACAGGCTACAGCACAGTCCAGTTCACTTGGGGGCTCAGGACATATCCACATACCTAGCAGACTAAAGTATCAGACCTGCATCCTTGCAAAGAAGACCTCACTGGGCCTTCTGCCTCTGGGGTTCAGTCTATACTGACCCCTCACAGTGGCATCCACCTGAACATGAGTTCAGAAAGTCTAGCCTTCTCTGTTCCCCACTGCCGGACCACACGAGGACAGCACTCCTGCAAAGTAAGGGCCTCTAACTGGTTCAACTCCCTTCCAGTAGAAATCACCAACTCTTCAAATCTCAGCTCCTTTAAGCATAAACTTCAACAGCATTTGGTGGTCAGTGCATACTGCAACTGCTTCACTTAAACTGCTCTGCCTGCTCTCCTGGCCTCACCTCCCACCAATGCACTCTCCCCACACCCCCTCCCACTCCCTGTTATCGCTTTTCCCATATCTCTTGACAGCCTTCTCTACCCACTCCCTTGCCCCCCGGTATCATTCCACCTCACTCAGCGTTCCTTCACTCTTTTGAGCTCCTTTCCCCCAAATAAAACTTCCTGCCCCATCCTAGTTTTATTTTTCTCTCTTCTCTCTCCCCTGTATTTTTCTTGCCCTATTTCCCTCTCCTTTCCCTTCCACCCATCCTTTCACTTTCCTCTCCCTGTCTACCTCACACCTAATCCCTTACTCCCCCCTCTCTTTCACCACTCAACCTCCTTTCCCCTTTTCCCCCGATCATTGCATTCTTTCCTGCTACTAAGTTTACACACAATGCTACTTCTGCCCCCTCTATTGGCACTTGCAAGATCTCTACCTCTCAAGTAACTGCCCCAGGTATACTGTGCACAATGACTGGTGTTTTGTTCCAGCTGCATCTCTTATTTAATTCACATTTGTGATCCTTGACAAAGCCTTTGGTGGCTCCTTGTATTTTTTTTTTTTTGCTACCCTCCTCGCTGCACCAGGGTCCTCTCTTCTGGGATCCCAAGGTCGTGTGTGTGCTCCCATAGTCCCGCCCCAGGTACCTCCCTCCGGATACTGGCCAGCCTGTCCCCATCCTGCCTCAGTTTACCCCTTGGGCGGGGCTGAGAGGGGGGACCCACATTCCCCTCCCATGGTCCTTAAGTCTGTGTCGGAAGGCTTGCCAGCTCCTCCTATGGAGCCTGGTTATGAGTGTTCTTGGGTCGACCGGGTCCAGTCTACGGGAACCTGGTGCAGGGTTTTTCGGTTTTTCCTCCCAGTCCTCAGGATATCCACACGCTAAGGAAGCCTAGGGGCGGAGCACGTCATGACATGCTTGACGCTCCAGCTCCCGGCAGATGTCCTCCCATCCTGCGTGCAGTCTCTCTGCACCTCCACCTGTGGTCACCCAGGTGGCGGTGTCGCAGCGGGACTTGCATCCCACCCCACCCAGAGGAGGAGAGCAGCCACTGGGCACTCAATCCTCCTCCCCAGCCTGCCATCCAGCTTCCCGAGTCCGCTCCTTCAACCCGGCCGCCATGCCGTAAGCGGTAGCCCCACCGTGCACCGCGGTCCCGGTAGCTCCTTGTATTTGAAGCCCTCCTGTAACGCTTACTTGTTATTGATTGCCTGTTTTTGTCTTAAATTGGGTTGTGTCCATGATGTGGAACCTTTGTAAAGAGCCCAGTTGCTCAAAGATGTTGTACAAAATTTTAATAAAATAAACAAAAAAATACATAACTCCATGGACAACCTAGGCCCAATGGACCTTCCCTTCCCCTCCCTTCCCCTCCCCAGAGGGTGCTGTACCTTTAAAGGTCTTTCTTTTCAGGCTGTTTCTGCAGAGCCAACCCCTTCATTAATATTAATAACTACCCCTACGCCTGGGTCTATGGGACTCCCCGGCCTGGTCCCACCTCCCTCATGAATATTAATTAGGGGTATTTAGTCCTGCCTTAGGCTGGATCTGACTTGGGTACACCTCTTAAGGAATATTAATAAAGGCCTCTCCCCGGCGCAGAATGGCGTCAAAGGAAAAAAAGAGACTTTGAGCCCTTTTTCCTCTGTCTTCCCCACCCCCATGGCTTCTAGGTCATGGTGCCCCTTTTCTCTTATTTATTTGGAGATGAGCTACTACTCAGCTCAGTATGTCTTTCCTGGTGTAGCTTTCACTTGGAGAAATTAATTACATTTGTGGTCGCTGCCCACTTCTGGGGCTTAATCGTGGTGCCCCTGTCTTAGCTGGGCACTCGAACCACTGATTTCCAGTTCCCCACTTCTCTTTAGGTCAGTCGCCCACTCTGGGAGCCCACTTTGCCCCCTTTGGTTTTGTTTGGGCTTTGGCCTTTTAGTTCTTCTCCCTCCCCCCCTTCCAACTTCCTGGCGAGCATAAGCAAAATTGGACACTTGGCCCACTCACCACCATGGCCCAGAATGTTTCTGCTGCTAGGGTGTACGGGGAGGTGGTCAGGGAGCCGCGCACCCATCCAGCTTTCTTTCAGTACTGCTGTGGCTGGGTGAGCAGAACTACTGAGTCCGGGGTGCTTTTTTCTGCCTCAACTCAAAACACCACTGCACACTGTGGTCCATCCCTCAAAACCTGTCCCTGGCGCCACTGCCGATCGGGACCCATGCACCGGACCACTTCAGGGAGCCACGCTCAACCCAACTCACAGAGCTTGCTGCTGCTGGCCTTATTCTGTAGGGAGTGACACCAGAGTAGCAACAGACCACCCTAAGGTATGTTTTCCAAAGTGTGCTCTCCACGTCCTCCATCCTCCTTACCAAGCCACGGACTGCCACTCTTTAGCTACTCCCCAGCCCTTTTGGAGGGTGAGGGAGGTCCTGCTGGGCAGCCCTGGGAATTGGGGCTTCATCTCCTGAGGGAGGGTCTCCTGCCCATGGCCGCACTCCTTGGTGCCAACAGCACGAAATGAAACAAAGAATAGGGAGGGATCTGGGGGACATGGCGGGGGAGGACAGAGGAAAAATGGAAGTTCTGGATTGAAGGAAAGGTCCTTGTGTTTTTTGGGGTGCCCCCTAACTCTGGGATACGACAGTTACAAAATGCCGGCTGCACCGGAAGGATTATCAAAAGTTATGAATGTTAAGGTTTTTAAAGAGCTGCTGATGCCTCAAAGAAGCCTTTGAAAAACATTATATTTAGGTACAATTCAGCTTGTATTTCATATATATTCTATAGATTTCTCCTCCCCATTATTTATTACTGTGGAAATTTGCATGAATACATGATCTTTATACCTTAGAGTTCATCTGCCTCTGTAGCTTACTCCCTGCTTCAAGTCATTATCCTATGTTGTGACATCACAATCTGTTGCCATGGGAGTAACTCTGATGTCACAAGCAGTGCATTATGACCTCAGGTAGGGAGAAGGCAACAGGAATAGATGAACTCTTCAGGAGCGAAGATCATGTTTTCATGCAGATTACATTGGTAATAAATAATTGGAGGAGGAATACAGAACTAATGTGAAATACAAGCCGAACTGTATCTTTTATTTATTTATTTATTCAGTCTCTGATTACAAATACCTTTGAGCACAGTAGCTCATTTACAAAGGTTTCACATCGTTTGGGAGGGTACAAGACAAACATAGGAGGAACTAACTAATTGAAATTACATACATAAATTGGCAGAGTATTACATCAATAGAGGAAGCTTTGCTATTACAGAATAAAATCACCATCTGCTATTATAAGAGTAAGAAAAGCATAGAACAAACTAAGCGGAAGTAGTGAGGCAGGAAGGAGTGGAGGCAAGGGGGGGGAAGGATTTTAGTGACAAGGAGGTAGAATAGCAGCCAGAGGCTTTGTCAAGAGGGCTATATGACGGTAGGGGAGAAGGGAGAGATCAAAGGAGAGGTGGAGAGGAATGTGGGATGGGTAAAGACCCAGAGGCCTTAACAGTTGGATACATACTGTATATCGGGGGGGGGGATGAGTGGAAACATGGGATACCATTACGTTAGGTCGTGCAGTCGCAGGAGCTTTCTGATAAGAGAAACTGGTGGAGCATCTGCTTAAATTGGCCAGGTTAGTTAATACACTGTTCAATCCATTAAACCAGAGTGGGGCTCAATAAGCAAAGGAACGCTGACCTTGAGTAGTTCAGCACCTAGGGACTAGAAGGTGCTGGGTGGTTGAGGTGCGAGTGTGTTGGGTCCTCTGGGTTTGGCTAAGAAGGTAACCTACACCCGGAGGCAGAAGCCCAAGGAGTACCTTTTTGGTTAGGAAGCACGTTTGGTATTTAATTCTACCACTTAACTGCAGCCATCCAGTTTGAGCATACAGCTCACAAGTGTGAATGAGACGTGCAGCTCCCATAAGAAGTCTACATCCTTTGTTTAGGGGGATGGTTAGCCTTTTTAGAGAGGTTGCAGTGGCAGTCCCGTAGATGACCAGGCCTTAGTCGATGGTAGATAGTACTGAGCTGTGGATAGCAAGCTTGAGAGTATCTGGCGTCGAACTTCTCTTGTGCCTATATAAAAGTTCAATCCTCATGTTGATGGCCTTGGCAACATTTTCAATGCACATCGAGTATGAGAGATCGCTGTCCAAGTTTACACCAAGATACTTAAAGTGCTGGATTTGTTCAAGTGAAGCATCTAGATTATTTCTGATGGTAAGAGCATGGTTCTTATACTTATTGCGCTGGGAAGTGAATAATAGAACTTTCGTCTTCTTATAATTTAGGACCAATTTGTGGGCTCTAACCGTTCCTCAACTTCCTTAAAGCCAGGTTGTAGATTACTTTCTAGAAGGATGGAGTCAGAGTGGGACATGTAGATAACAGCGTCGTCCGCATATAAGAGAATCTGTTGCTGACAGGAGGCTGGCAGGCCATTCAGAAAGATACTGAAGAGGAGGGGACCAAGAATAGATCCCTGTGGTACTCCAGATCGTGCAACCTGCTGTTCAGAGGTGACATCGGAAATTTTCACCCTTTGAGATCTGTCTTCAAGGTAGCTGCTGAACCAGGGCGGTGCATCGGAGGAAAGACCTAAAGTGGCAAGTTGACGGAGGAGAAGTGAGTGATTAACTGTGTTGAAGGCCTTAGCTAAATCTGTGAAGGTGGCCCCTACAAGATTGCCCTGGTCGAATGATTGTTGAATGAAGCTGGTGAATTCAAGGAGTGCAGTAGTGGTGCTGTGCCCTTTTCTAAACCCATGCTGTTGCGGGCATTGGATGGAATATTTATCAAGGTAATCTATAAGCTGGTTTGCAACAATGCGTTCAAGAACTTTGGAAATTGGAGGGAGGATTGATATTGCCTATAGTTATTATGCAGGGATCAATCACCTGATTTATGGACGGGGTCACCAGGGCCATTTTCCATACATCTGTGAATTGTGCCTTGATTAGTGAGAGGTTGAAGATCTTTGTAATAGGTAAGAGTACTTCATCTAAAGTGAGTGTGATTAGTTTGAGGTGTAGTGAGTCCCCACTGTGCCTAGATTCCCCAGCAATTTGTTCAGGAGCTTTCTAGCCTGGTTCACGGAGACCTTCTTAAAGTAGAAAGGGGGGATAGCTGGGATCTTGGTTTCATGGTGGCTGGCATTCAAGAAATTGGAATCATCAAAGAAATCATGAGGTAGCAACTGCTCAGATTAGTAAAGGCTTCATTAAATGTGTTCGCTATTGTGATAGGGTCCAAGGTGAGGGCTTCATTGATGTTTAGCATTGCGGGGGATTCCTTTGGGACCTGTCTAGTGATATCTTTGATGTTAGACCAGAATTTTCTGCCATCTTCCCATGTGCTGGACAGCATCTCTCTATGGTATCTGCTTTTCTCCTGACGAATGGCCCGTGTGCATGCATTTCTTGCAACTTTGTAGGCTTGAATGTCCCGTTGCTTCCTTGAGACTTTAGCATGGTGGCAGAGATGATCCCATTGTTTCATATTGTTCAGGAGCTCTGGTGTTATCCATGGGTGCGCAGTGCCATGGATCTTCATCTTTTTTAGAGGGTCGTGAGTGTCACAAGCCACATTAAAGAAATTTATGAAGTGCTCCAGTGCTTTGTTGACATCACCAATGGAGTCAAGCAGTGTCCAGTCAGGGTTCTGTAGCCACTGTTTTAGGAGGCCAAGATGACCCCTTTTTAGTACTCTGTTGTAGATATTTTGGGGCGGGGCTGCTTGATATTTGTTGGACCAGTCACAGGAGATGGGGGAGTGGTCGCTGAGGGAATCAGGGTGAATGGTGATGTTCGAGATGCAATTGGGACAATTGGTGATTATCCAGTCCAGAGTTGTACTTGTCCCATTCTTATAGTTAATTCTGGTTGACATATTGACAAGTTGAGATTAAGTGTAGGGCCACTAAAGCATCCTTTATGGGGCCAACAGCAAGTGAGTGCCAGTTTATATTGAAATCACCCATCAGTATTGTCTCAGTATGGTGATTTTTGGCACTGAGGTAGTCCAGAATGCTGTGGAGGCCTGAGGTAGAGTCTTTAGGGGGAATGTATACTGATAATACAGTGAGGGTTTTGTTATGGGCACCCAGTAGCACCTTAATTGCAAGTACCTGAGTGGAGTTACCAGTGTCAGTTACAGGCAAGGCCCTTTAGAGAGCTTTTTAGATAGATGGCACAGCCGCCACCGCATTTGGAAGATCGGTCTATCCGGAAGATAGTATATCCTGGAAGGGCAATGGCTGTGTCAGGTATTTTGGGGACAGCCAAGTTTCAACGACAGACATTATGTCAGGGTCATGTTGTGCGACCCAGACTTTGAGGCTATCAGTTTTGCACAGGAGACTACAGATGTTGATTGTGGCCATCCTGAGAGTGCCCTTCCTGGAACAGGCAGCATTTGGAGCCATGCCATTAGGTCCTGGATTAGGGTGGACATTGCCGGACAGTAGCAGTAACAAGAGGGCAATCCGAAGAAGGAGGTCTCTGATGCTTAGAGAGTAGTTTAATAGACCTTTTAGTGCATCATCTTTTCTTTTTTTTTTTGGGGGGGGGGACGAGAGGAGAAGGAAGATGGGATTGGTTAGGGTAATAATGCTTGCGTGAGAGAAAAAAAAAAAGTCCCAATCAATGTGGAGTGGTGTGGTCCAGAAAGGAGACAATGGTCCCTGAGTCATATTGAGAAAGTTTCTAGTGACACATCCTGGGTCATAGTGCATGTTGTGGTTTAATACCCAATTAATAGGTTGCACTTTTCCGGTGCTAGATTACCCAGTGTATTTGACTATTAAAAGAAGGGTGAGAAGGTGGGGAATGGTACTAAATGGAACCTTACCCATTCCAGCCATCTAGTTTGATGGTCTTATTAAAATATCTACTAAAATGTTTGGAAAAGAACTAGATTTAATAAAGAAATTAGAGCCTGAAAGAGGTTCTGTCATTGCAGTCTCCCTCTGATGGCCGAGAGGTAGAAGTTCGTATGGGTTAGGGATTAGGAAGTAGCCAGTGGGAGAAAGGAAGTGGTGGGGAGGGAGGTGCTTGGGTGTATTTAATAGCGGTCAGGTGGGCGGGAAAAAAATGCTTACAAGAAGCCTGGCTGAGGAGCTGCAGTTCCACTCACTCCTTGTTCTACAGTACAAGCAAGCAAACGGTGACTACAGAGCCAGCCAATGGCAGTCCCATGGACTCTTACCCATCCAATAGCTAATAGAGCCAGATGGCTGAGGGACCAGTCGGGTGACTGCTGATGAAATCCCCCGAGAACGTACCTGCTGCTTCCCAGACTGTTCGCTGCTGGGCCAGTATTCAGGATGCGGCGTCCGCTGGCTGTTGAAGTCAAGCCACAGTCACTTTTTGAGCCTGTGCCTGAGGCTAGAACCTGGAAGGGAGGAGGGAGAGGGCAAATTAAAATAGAGACGTGGGAGGGACAAGTGTCCTGAAAGGGAAGGGAAGGGGAGACAAGAAAGGGGAGATTGGGTGGAGAATTGGTCTGGCTACAGGAGCCAAGCAGATTTTTAAAAGACAAGGGAGGGGCTAGCGACAGCTACAGAGACTGAGGCCAACTGGGGGTGAGGTAGGGAGCTAGTGAGAGAGTAGGGCTGTGAGAACACACCAGGCGCCACCAAAACTTACTAAGCAAAAGACAGAGGCAGTTGTGAAAAGGAGAAAAAAATAGGTTAGAAGGAGGGAGAGGGGTTTAGGGCAGAGCGATAGGAGAGCTAGAACTAAGAAGCGGTAAAGAAAAATATTTCAGGCAGTTTTAACATTCAAATAAGTGCTAAGGCAGAGCAACAATCGGCATTTCTTACAGCAGCAATTTAGCCACATACATTACAATTAGTGCAAAGGCAGGTGAAAAGAGGGAGAAAAGCAGAAATAAGGAGTGGCAAAGAAAATAATTCAAACCGTTTTCACTTTCACTGTAACATTCAAACATGCTAAGGCAGAACATCAATCAGCATTTCTCACAGCAGCAGTTTAGCCACATACATTACAATAAGTGCAGAGGTGGGTAAAAGAGGGACAGAAAGCAGAACAAATTAACAAAATGCTTATAAGGAGCCTGGCTGAAAAAATGCTTGTAAGGAGCCTGGCCAAGGAGCTGCAATCCCGCTCGCTCCCCATTCTGCAGTACAAGCAAGCAAACGGTGGCTTCAGAGGCAGCCAATGGCGGCCTCACGGACTCTTCCCCATCTAATAGCTGATAGAGCCAGACGGCCGAGGGACTAGTTGGGTGACCACTGATGAAATCCCAGAGAACGTACCTGCCATTTCCCAGACTGTTTGCTGCCTGGCCAGTATTCAGGGAAAGGTGACTGCTGTCTGTTGGAGCCAAGCCACGGTCACCTCTTGAGCCCGTGCCTGGGGCTAGAACCTGCCGCTTCCCAGACTGTTCACTGCTGGGCTGGTATTCAGGATGCAGTGACCTCTGGCTGTTGGAACCAAGCCATGGTCACCTCTTGAGCCCGTGCCTGGGGTTAGGACCTGAAGCTTCCCAGTCTGTTTATTGCCAGGCTGGTATTCAGAATGCGGCGACTACTGGCTGTTGGAGCCAAGCCACGATCACCTCTTCAGCCCATGCCTGGGCTGGATGAGCAAGAGAGAAGCCCTACTCACCTGTCCACTCAGCGCTCCCCCAACCTACTGAGCAGATTACTGATTTGGTTCGTATGGCCCCAGCTTTACTTGTATCTACAGTAGCCATGCCAGTGTTTCTACATATTCTTGCTGTATTTCTAAATGTTATGTTTTGTTAACGTTCTCCTGAAGGCATCAGCTGCTCTTTAAATATTTCAATGCATGGTGCGACTGCAGGGGGATCGGCGTACTGAAGCATTACTTTTGCCTATTGTTCTCCTTTAAAGGTTCTTACTTGTATAACAGTATAATTAATAGTAATAGGATAGTTACAAAAAAGGATAGTTAAAAAAGTTTTTCTTTTATATGGGGAAAAACAATTAAGCCAAAGCCTATTTACAATGCCATCCTGTAAGTTAGTCAGTAAAAGTTTATTTAGGTGTCCAAACTGCGTAACGTGGATGAACCCAACTCTTGCTCTGTGTGTAAATTAAAACTTCTGTGTATCTGTTGATTTTTTTGTATGTTTATTGTTTGTTATCCGATTGTTTCCTGAATCTGTAGCCTGTAGATTTATTGTTTCTCTTTTTCCCTTGCCACCCGATTGTATCTGTAAATGAGATTATTGTTTTGTTTCTGTATGATTACCTGGTAAAACAGTTTCAAATGAATAAATGAAGTCTTAACGAGAATCAAGAGAGGTACTATCTATTTTAACATCCAGCTCAAAAGGAACAAGTATATTTGATTGATTGTAATCCAGACCGAGATTCAACTGTTGTCTCATCCGTGGTGGGTCTTTGTGCCCCTGCTCTCCCGAATAACCCAGTAGAAACAAAGTGCAGGTTTCCTGAAAGAATCTAGTTCTCATCTTATTTGATGGGACAAAGCTACTGTACCCTGATTACTTCCATCTCTAGGGCCATTTACACATCCATATTCGCACTGCAGCAGCCTGACCACTTGGGTTGCTGCAGTGCAGATGTGGTGGTGTGGACACTTACCCAGTTGCGTACGTTGGTCACTGTACCTCTCGTAGCCACTGCAGAATGGAGACTGCGTTCTCAGGCAAGCAGTGTAAGCAGCAATGCGGACAGGCTGTACCGCTTGCTCTGATGTAGCAGAGACCCCCCCCCCCGACTGTTCCTCCAAGCATTCTTTGTGTCTCCCCCAACTCACAACCCTCTGCAGTACATCTTGCATCAGTGCTGTGAGGGGCCATATAAACCAAATCAATCATCAGCTCAGTAGGTTGGGGGAGCACTGAGCGGACAGGTGAGTAGGGCTTCTCTCTTGCTCATACAGCCCAATTGTAAAATACAGCTTTACTTGTATCTGCAGTAGCCGTGCCAGTGTTTCTACATATTCTTGCTGTATTTATATTTGTCCACATGTATTTTGTTGCCATCTCTGGGCAGTATGTATTGTATCATACTGCCATCCCCAGGGAACCCTGTGAAAATGAGATGCTGCATTTCATGGTGGTATCCCAGTAAGCCTGTCATCACAGAGTACATAATTTGATGGGTAATTAAAGGTTATGCTGTGTTTACATGATTTTGAATTTACGTTTCCTCCTCACCCCCTTTTCCCAGAAAAAAGCACCTCAAGTGTTCAACCTATCTTTTGACACAGGGAGGGTAGCAGGGGACCGGAGAAAGGCAGATGTGGTGTCAATACACAATAGCGGAGAAAAAGAAGGGCCAAGTAACTATTGTCCTGTTAGTCTTCCCTCAGTGGTAGAAAAGATTATGGAGGCACTCCTAGAGGAAAGGATAGTGGATTATCTTGTAGACAATGGGCTGCAGGATGATGGGCAGCATTGGTTCACGGAGGGAAGGTCATGCCAGATGACCATCATCGAACACTTCGACAAGGTGACAAGGGAGTGCGATCAGGGAGGGGCAGTGGACGTGGCCTATCTGGACTTCAGCAAGGCCTTTGACACCGTCCCTCACAGGAGGCTGTTGAGCAAGATGGGCAGTCTAGGGGTAGGGGTGAAGGTAACAAATTGGGTGGAAAACTGGCTTGGAGACAGGAGTCAAAGGGTGCTTGTAAATGGGGTTCATTCCAGGGAGGAAAGAGTAACAAATTGGGTACCACAGGAGTCAGTACTGGGGCCGATACTCTTTAACATTTACATTGAGGATATTGCAGAGGATCTGATTGGAAAAGTATGTCTGCTTGCAGACGGTACAAAGATCTGCAATAGAGTAGACACACTAGGGGGAGTGGATAGCATGATAGAGGACCTGCTAAAGCTGGAGGGGTGGTCCGAAAGTTGGCAACTGAGATTTAATGCCAAAAAGTGTAAAATAATGCACATAGGGCATAAGAACCCAAGGGCCGCATACACATTAAGGGGAGAGGATGTTGTGGTAACGAAACAGCAGATGGATCTGGGGATTATTATTTTGGACAACTTTAAGGTGGCAAACCAGTGCAACAAAGCAGTTGGAAAGGCAAGCTGTATGCTGGCATGCATAGGGAGGGGTATCACAATCAGGAGAAGGGAGGTGATGCCCCCATACAAGTAAGTGGTCTGTCCCCACTTTGAATATGGGGTACAGTTCTGGAGACCTCACCTACAAAGGGATATTGATAGGATGGATAGAGTCCAAAGGAGGGCAACCAAAATGGTGTATGGCATGCATCAGAGGTCCTATGAGGAGAGGATGGAGGAGCTTGATTTATATCCACTGGATACCAGGAGAGAGAGGGGGGATATGTTTGAAACTTTTAAATACCTGAAGGGAATTAACAAGGTGAGGGAAGGGAGTATATTCAAGATGAAAAACAATCCAAGAACTAGGGGGCACAGCTTGAAACTGGAGGGTGGTCAATTCAGAGGTAATAAGAGAGGGCACTACTTCACTGAGGGGTTGGTGGGCTCCTGGAATGGGCTACAGGAGAGGGTGGTTGAGGCATCAACAGTGGGGGGATTCAAGGGTGCATGGGATAACTACATGGGTTTAAACAAGAGAGTGAGGGAGGGAGGGATAGATACCTTGATGAGAAAAAGGGGTTGGGAATCTATGGGTGGGGGACACGTAAGTGGTGTGTAGAGTGGTAGTGTCAGGGCTACCTATGGAGAGGGAACAAGGGCAGACTAGATGGGTCCATGGGGTTCTTTTCTGCTGACAAACTTCTATGAGTCTATGAAGTGGAGGCATCAGTACTGTATAAATAAGAAATATAGGATAGTGGATGGGCAACTATGTACAACCAAAGTGTTGTGCCACTGAGGGGTACTGATGCCCTGTGACCAGGAGAACGAAGTTCGGGAGGTCAGTGGGAATCAGATCCCAGGTGGCACAACACACTGATTGTGCATAGAGTTGCCGTATGGGCATTAGTGCCTATTTCGGACACTGCACTTTGTTTCAGTGAACTGGTGGTTGGGGGGCACTTGAGGGTTGGCGGTAGGTTCAAATTACTGACACAGTGTGCTGCAGATGTTTCTGCAAGTTCAAATTTGAAAAAACAACTTCCAGTTTAATTGGATAGGGGAAATCAAGTATGTGGCAGCATTTCAAGTTGTTCTGCTGCAATAGTGACATCACTACCACAGCAGAACAACATAATGATGTCACTACTGCAGCAGAACAAGCATATTCCAGACATGGAATTCCATGCATACCAGCATTCCACCATACACTATATAGAGGATAATGTATGGTCTTCTATCGTTAACCGGTCAGTTAACAGTCGAGAGGTTGCCAGGGCGACCATGTAAACCTCAAGAGTGAAGCTCGAGAGGTTTACATCGCCATGGCAACCTCGAGACGGTTAAAATTGACCGGTTGCCGATAGAGGGACCATACATTATTTTTTATAGTGTATGGTCCCACCTCAAAGGCTACTTACTTTTCCATAAGTAGTCACCGCCGTGGCCCTTCAGTCCTTCCCTAACCGCTGCTGTTCTTGCGTCGGTTCCCGTCGAAAAAAAAGCACGTGTAACCCCCCTGCAAATGGGGGTTCCCAAAAGACTTCAAGGAGCTTGCTTGAATGCTCCAAGCCTGAATGGTGTTTGGCATTTAAGCCATTTATCAGTGAGTGTTTTTAGAACCTCTGGTACTGTCTCTTTAAGAGCTGTCTGCTTGCAGACATAATTAATTGTATGGGGACTGTGTGTTTCTTTGATTGAGTACCACTCAAGCTGCTGCCAATTCACTTCATTTTTGCAGTCACTAGAGTGCAAAGGAACCTATCTGAAAGATGTAACTGTTTGCCAGAAATTATTTAGAGTAATAATGAAATTACAGTTTGTCTAACCTGCTTTCTTTGCAGTCAGAACTGTGTCTGCTAGTTCCCATTCTAGTTTTGAACTGCTGAACTGGACCAATCAGTGTGGGGTAAGCTAGCTCTAAAATGGTGCCTTGGACGAATCAGAACTTGGACTCATAATCTGAGCCAGCCACAAGAGGATTGTATGGGCAGTGACTCTGGGAGATGTAGTTTAGACTTCAGTGCCTTTTGGACCAACAGCAGCAGTCTATTGTGAGTGACAGCCAATCCAGTCAAGAACTGGGAGGAACTCAAAGGAAGTGCCAGTTTTGTCGGTTGGAGTTTCAGTTGAGCTTTGGCAGTGAAGAAGGAAGGAGCCCTGTGCTTTTTCAGTGTGCAGTTTTAGTCAAAAAACGTGTGTAAGGCCCAGAGTTCCGGTCTGCAGCATGTGTAACAGCTTGTTAGGACTGAATCCGTCCTGTGAAAAGAATCAAAGGATCTCTGAAGAGTAGAAACCAGGCTCACCCTGTAGAAGACTGGAGGAATTACTGAAAATTGCACTCGGTCTGTCAGGAACTGAATCTGCTGTGTGTTCTCCCGGGTATTGTGCAGTAATTGCGATCGGGATACAGATGCAGCCTGCCTGGTATAGTGCTTTCTTTTATATGGATGTGTGAAGAGGTTTGTGTACCTCAAGTGAGCCCTGCTGACATTGAAGGACCCTATCTTATTTGGAGGTCGTGAGTACTAATTCAGGGTCGCTCCCTGTTGAATTGCCACATTAAATCCAAATGGAATTACTGTACTGCTGACTGTTTGATTCTCCTTTCTCTGTGTGAAAGGGCCCCTACCAGCTGCCACGGTTTGGACTAGCCACTAGGGCTTGGGTACCCAGGGACAGTAACTGATAAGGAATAGGCCTGTGCACAGAGCCATAGATGAATTATTAGAGTGATAAGCTAATTAACCTGATTTCCCCTGTCCTTGTTATATCCCCCTAAATAAATCAGAGCTGCTTGTTTCAGCAAAGTTATACTGCCTGAGGTATTTGTCTATGTTAAAGTACTGTACTGTGATTGTTGCACTGTATCTCATTTCACAGGAGGTCCCAGTGCGGAACCAGACCTGGGGGTAAGTGTATACTGTGAAGGTAATTCTGATATATTGTGTGGGCCACTAGTGGGAAGAAGGGAGGTTGCAGTGTCCCAGAGGGCTGGCAAGATTAGTTTAACTATTGCAAACCCTGACCTCTGGGTGGAGCACCCGCCATTGGATCCAGGCCCCTCAACCTGTTGGTGGCAAATCAGGCAGGGGTAGTAGCCCCTGGGATGGCGCCATCAGGATTTACACCGCGTAACGGACACTTTCGTTGTTAACCTATCGTTAGCGTGGGATCGATGGGTTAACAACATTTCGTCACATCGAGAGGTTAACAACCTTAGGAAATGATGATTTCCTAAGGTTAACAGCGTTCTACCATACATTATACACTTTTACTGTATTCAAAGACTTCAGAAAAGTAGTAAAGATTCTGAACCACCACCCCCAATATCTCAGAACAGTCTTGCACCAGGGGGTGAATGCCAGTAAGCCATCGTGATTATTTCTGGTCATGCGGATCTGAGGTTGGTGATGTTCCTTAAACCAGCTGGCACCCAAAACAATACAAAAAAATACTGCCCTTGGCAAACTGTTACTGTCATGAATTAAAGTGGTGGTGTCAGGTCTTTATTACAGTTATAAACCCTGAGCAAAAGAAATCAGCAAAACTGTTTTTTTGGGGGGGATGGAAATTTCAGTATGTTCAGAAAATGTTAGTTATTCAGTAATCAAATCAAGCAAAGACTTGGCTTGATTACTGCTAATGGTTCATGGCAATTTTCTTTGATTTTCTTTGTTACTGTGTTTCAGAAGCTCATCCATTTTTTCCCATTCATTTAGGAATTGAAAGTATACCAGCGTTCTGATTATACTAGGCTTGCTCAACAAGTATAACGCCCTCCATCACTCAACAGAAGATTTTTCATTTAGATTGCTGTTAGCAGATGCAAGTCCTAGGTCTCACACCTGCGTTAATATCTTGTAACCTTGCAGTCTTTGCTTTTAGAAATACACTGTATTAGCATGTACCGCATACCTGCTTGAGTGAACAGAATGATAGATGGGAAATTATCAGTAACAAGGCTGTGATTCCATCAATGGCGTCTGAAACATTTATGATGTCACTAGAGTCCAGAGATAGACTAGTCTGTTTACTTATGATTTTCTATTTGTTCATTTTTGTAATGTATAAAACTCTCTGAACATTCCATCTCATCTGGCAGTATAGCCTAGAGGTAGAGTAATGAGCTGTGAATGAGTTTGGTGCATCCAGCAGACCTGGGTTTGATTCCTACAACCTCCACGTGTATACTGTGTGACACTGAGCAAGTCACTTAATCGCCCTGTACTCCCAGGACACACCTAGAAAGGATCCATTGGAAACCATTGTAAATGAGTCCCTGACTCGATGGTGTATCTGTTTCTCGTGAACAAAAATAAATGAGATCTGATGTCAGAACCATGGTAGTATGACTTTCTGATGTCGAAACAATGGTATAGTATATGGTTAGCCCTTGTTGCATGTGGATTTTTATATACTCTCAAAAGCTGTTATATCAGAGTTCAAAGGTCAAAAAGTTATTTAATTATTTATTTAGACTTATTCGGAAACAACCTTTGAGCAAGAGCCCTTTTACAAAGGTTCCACATCATAAAAAAACATAAGATACAATAAACATAGGATACAGACACGAGTCAGATACAAACAGTGCAGTTCCATCGGGATGCAGGATTACCATAGTAAACACAAGAGCAAAAAGATAACCTTTTACCAGTGGTCCTGTAGGTTTGGGGAGTGGCTGAAGGAAGGTGCCGCTTCTTGTTGTCTGCAGGGGCTCCTGGAGTGCCCGATCCGGGGCCACCTCCTACAGGGAGAGAGGAGAGAAGAAACAGAATTTAAGTAGGGCAAAGCGGGGGGGGGGGGGCCGAGCAGCCAGAGCAGATCAGGACAAAGGAGGTGTGAGAAATTAATTGGCGAGAGGCACCAGGAGGGTCCGGGGGTGTGTGGTAATGGAGAGTATGAGCAAAGTGGGGCGGGAAGGCTGAGGAAGGGAAAGCACAGAGTTAGCAACAATTAACTGTGAATCTTTCCAGAAAGGGTCTGTATTCACTTTTCAGGCTGGTCGTAGATAGCTAGCAATATTTGCCATATATCAATGTAAGCTCTTATATTAAAATCAACAGTACAGGTAGTCGGAGATTAATTATTTAAAAATTAAGAATTAACAGCCCAAAGTAAAAACAAAATGGTAGGTAACAAGCAGGCATAGTCCTATTTTACTCAAACTAATCATTCAAGAATGACAGCATCCACGCCGGTGACCCGGGTTCGGGAACGGACTTGGTGTGCCAGGGGTCGGCAGGGAAGGAGAGGCTCGAGCGTCCGGAGGACTGCTCTCCTCTCCTGGGGTGGGTTGTGGGAGTGCGTCTCTCTGCAATGAGCTCCAGTGGAGACTGGGGGTAACGCAGACACACGCAAGTGAGGGAACGTCACCAGAAAACGGAAACTGGCTCCGCACTCAACCGGATGACGGCCACCTGGCAGTCTGATGCCGCTAGTGTCCTGTGGAGCCTTCCGCCCTCAGCAGTAACCCGGGCCTGGTGAGTGCACTGCTCGCCCCAGGTGCCTCTCCCCTGGAGGAGGGGGCCTGCCCGGTAAAGGGTCACGTCCAGGTTACCCTGGGGACGACTGCAAATATGAGGGACGGGGCATGGGAACAGGATGGATCAGAGGTGCCTTGGCACAGCCTGAAGGAGTGGCTGAGAGTGGTAGCATGTAGGGAGAAAAAAGATAACAAAAAAAAAAGAATGACAGCATCAAGAGAGAACATGAATTTTTGCACCTCCTGTAAAACGTTTGCCCTGGGAGATGTAATTGATAACTTTGTTTGTGACAAATGTTTGTTGATTAACACACTGCAAAGGGAATTAGTGTTGTTTTTTTTTTGTTTTGTTTTTTTGTAGCCTTTCTTTATGCTCCCCCTGGGCTGGGCATCCTTCCGAGGTGCACGCGCGGCAATAACTGCTACTCCCTGCCTGAACCCTGCTAATCCGATTTGGACTCCCCTGACAACCGGGCAACCCTAGTGCTCCGGTTCACCCACTGGGCCGGGCCCGCTCACCCTCAGCAGCCTATCTGTAACTAGAGAGGGCTTACCACAGTTGCTGGGTCGGCCAAGAGTCCATCGGAGATCGGGCCGGCGGTGGAATGTGAGTCCTGCCTCTGGTGCCCCCATCATCTCCACAGTCCCAGATGGGGTTTTTCCCATTATGTTTTCCCCTCGGGAATGCGACGTGCAGTGACGTCCGCGCACAGCTCATCTGCTGATGTCTGCTGCACTCCCGCCCCCTCTTGTTCTGGCTGGCGTGCCTGTGCTGCCCCCGATCTCCATCAGGGGTCGCTAGGATGCCATGCAGCCCCGGATCCCTCCCCAGAGTGAGGAGAGCAATCCTCCGGACGCTCAATCCTCTCCCTCCCCTGCCTACCCCTGGCACCCCGGGCTCGTTCCCGAACCCGGGTTGCCGGCGTGGTGCGAGGTGTGGCGTCCAGCACCTCAACACTCAGCGCCACCAGGCCAGCTTGGGAATTAATGTTGTTAAATGAAAGATTGCCTGTACAAAATGAAATAACACAGTTTTATTGATCAAGCAGCCCTTAGCATAGAATTGTCCACCTAGGGGCAAATGACCTGGCTAAGAAAGGGATCAGAGCAGTGCAAGAAGCGTTTGTGGAGATGGGGAGGGGCCTTAGACAAATAGCACACACGGTAACCTTCTCGGAGGTGCTGCCTGTCTATGGCACGGGTGAGGCAAGGTGCTCCACACCATGGGATTGGATTCAATCAGTGGTTGAAAAACTGGTGCAGAGCTCGGGGATTTGGCTTCATTGGGGACTGGGGGTCCACCTGGAGGGATGCAGGCCTATACTGGTGTGATGGCCTGCATCTGTCCAGGAGGGGAACCAGGATCCTAGGTGATAGGTTTAAATACTTCATTGGCAAGCATTTAAACTAGCCAGGGAGCAGTGAAATCCTAGCCATCCCCAAAAAATCAGGGTACTAAGTGAGGTAGACACCAACATAGAGATGTCGATAGGGAGAAGCGCTGGGGTAAATGGAGAAAGTGACAAACACAATAAGGACAGGGATAGGGCAAAAAGGGGTAAGGCCATCAAGAAATGGAGGGTAATGAGTACCAACGCCTGAAGTCTAGACAAGAAGCTCCCTGAACTGGTGGCCTTGATGAAAGAGGGATGCCTGGATATCGTAGCAGTCACAGAAACATGGTACACAGAGAACCATGACTGGGATGTTAACATTCCAGGGTACACAACCTACAGGAGAGACAGGGAGGGGAGGGGAGAAGAGGGGGGAGTAGCTCTCTATGTAAGGGAAGGGATAAAAGCAACTGAACAAAAGAGTAAACAGGGAGAGAGGAGGCACTGTGGGTCACCTAAGAGACTGGAAATGGCACCACAATCCACACAGGGCTGTATACAGACCCCCATGTCAGGGGAAGGGAATGGACAAGAATATGATAGAAGGCATACTTAGGATGGCAGAGAAAGGGGATATACTGTTGATGGGGGACCTTAATATGTCAGATGTTAACTGGAGCACCTTTGCTGTAGCCACATCCAAAAGCAGGGCCATTCTTGATGCCCTTCAGGTGGCATGCCTCAGACAGCTAGTTTTGGAACCTACTCGTGAGGGAGCAATCTTAGACCTTGTACTCTCAAATGGAGAGAGTGAGAGGATCTCAGATCTAGAAGTGGGTAGCCATTTGGGAACAAGTGACCACCAAAGAGTGTGGTTCACGATAAACTCAGCTACAAAGTCAAGCCATACAAAAGTGAGGGTTCTGGACTTCAGTAGGGCTGACTTTGGCAAGATGGGAGAGTGCCTTAGAAAAGCACTAGCAAACAGGCTAGGAGGAGGGGTGGAGCAACAATGGGGAAATATCAAAACTGCCATCACAGAGGCAGCAAGCCTTTGTGTGAAGCAAATAAATCAAAATGAAAGAAAAAGCCACTATGGTTCTCAAAAGAGGTGGCGGTGAAGGTTAGGGAGAAAAAGATAGCATTTAGGAATGTAACCCCTAGATGGCGCTATCCCAGGGGCTACTACCCCTGCCTGATTTGCCACTAACAGGTTGAGGGGCCTGGATCCAATGGCGGTGCCTCCACCCAGAGGTCAGGGTTTGCAATAGTTAAACTTACTTGGTCACAGCCCTCTGGGACACTGCAACCCCCCTTTCTTCCCACTAGTGGCCCACACAATATATCAGAATTACCTTCACAGTATACACTTACCCCCAGGACTGGTTCCGGCACTGGGACCTCCTGTGAAATAAGATACAGTGCAACAATCACAGTACAGTACTTTAACATAGACAAATACCTCAGGCAGTATAACTTTGCTGAAACAAGCAGCTCTGATTTATTTAGGGGGATATAACAAGGACAGGGGGAAATCAGGTTAATTAGCTTATAACTTTACTCATCTACCTATGGCTCTGTGCACAGGCCTATCCCTACCAGTTACTGTCCCTGGGTACCCAAGCCCTAGTGGCTAGTCCAAACCGTGGCAGCTGGTGGGGCCCTTTCACAGAGAAAGAAAAATTAGTTTAAACAGTCAGCAGTACAGTGATTCCATTTGGATTTAATGTGGCAATTCAACAGGGAGGCGACCCTGAATTAGTACTCACGACCTCCAAACAAGATAGGGTCCTTCAACATCAGCAGGGCTACTCTTGAGCTCCAAGAGACTCCTCACACATTTATATGGTAAACAGTCACAGGCAAAAGTCACTTAATGGCAGCAGGATTCACTTGAGGTACACAAGCCTCCCTCACACATTTATATGGTAAAAAAGTACTATACCATGCAGGCTGCTTCTCTATCCGATCATAATTACTGCACAATACCGGGAGAATACACAGCAGATTCAGTTCCTGACAGATCGAGTGCAATTCAGCAATTTCTCAGTCTTCTACAGGGTGAGCCTGGTTTCTACTCTTCAGATATCCTTTGATTCTCTTCACAGGATGATTCAGTCCTAACAAGCAGTTACACAAGCTGCAGACCGGAACTCTGGACCTTACACATGTTTTTGACTAAAACTGTGCACTGAAGGAACACAGGTTCCTTTCCCCTTCACTGCCAGAGCTAAACTGAAACTCCAACAGACAAAACGGGCACTTCCTTTGAGTTCCTCCCAGTTCTTGACTGGATTGGCTGTCACTCACCGATAGACTGCTGCTGTTGGTCCAAAAGGCGCAGTCTAAACTACATCTCCCAGAGTCACTGCCCATACAATCCTCTTGTGGCTGGCTCAGCTTATGAGTCAAGTTCTGATTCGTCCAAGGCACCATTTCAGAGCTAGCTTACCCCACACTGATTGGTCCAGTTCAGCAGTTCAAAACCAGAATGGGGAACTAGGCAGACACAGTTCTGACTGCAAAAGCAGGTTAGACAAACTGTAATTTCATTATTACTGTAAATGATTTCTGGCAAACAGTTACATCTTTCAGATAGGTTCCTTTGCACTCCTAGTGACTACAAAAATGGAGTGAATTGGCAGCAACTCGAGTGGTACTCAAACAGAGAAGCACACAGTCCCCCATACAAACTAATTATGTCTGCAAGCAGACAGCTCTTAAAGAGACAGTACCAGAGGCTCTAAAAACACTCACTGATAAATGGCTTAAACGCCAAACACCATTCAGGCTTGGAGCATTCAAGCAAGCTCCTGGAAGTCTTTTGGGAACCCCCATTTGCAGGGGGGTTACAGGAAGTATAAGGAAACACAGAAGGAGCAGGACAGAGAACTGTACCAGTTAAGGCAGCAGGGGTGGTGTTAAGGATTTAGCACTGTGTGCTCCTCCAGCTTAGAGGAGCACAGAAACTCCAATACCCTAAAATATGTGCTCCTTTAGACCTTGGCTGTGCTCCCACCTACCTTTTTCATTTACAAGTTTGTTAACAATTCCTTGCTTGTAATACAAGTTGTGAGTAATTTATGTATAATAATTGTGTTGCCTGTTTTCTAGATATTATTGAGATGTGAGCACATAAAATTTTTTACTGATGTCATCAATTGTTGAAAATGCATCCACCCAATCACTACTACGCATCAAATCCCCAAGCACCTTGGTCACCTGCAGACAGATGCAGAGATAGACACGCACACACTGCTCCACTGATTTCTTCACCCACCTCTGGCTTATAATCTATAGCCACCTGTCCAGACCACACTACCTGGGCTCCCATTTCAGTTTAATATTTCCCCACCTATAACAGTGGAATGATTTGTCCTGAATTGCTTTGCTTTCCCATGTAACAAATACAAGTCTCCATCTAGAATCATTTTCTGTAGACTGGCACTGTACATATGCCTGTAAAATACAGGGATCCATTTAGATCTTGGAGCCCTGCACCACTTCATCCCATGTGCTGACCAACTGCATTTAGTAGTAAGTCCAGCAAGGCTTCCAGGTTCACAAGTATTCTTGTATTTTAAAGTAAATTAAGTAGTTTACAGGAAAATTGTGTCCGTAGACTTGTGTTGTGTACACATAGGTAAACAGAGCGATTTAGCTTCTGTATCCCAGACTACTCTTTCAGTTTCACCAGACAACAGCTTACAACATCGATTACAAATCATGTAGACTTTCGATGTCCTACAGTTCAAAGTATAAAACAAAATACAGTCATTTTATCTGTTTATATTCTAAGGACAACCTGTTGAAAACAGGCAACTTTAACAAAAAAATACATGTTTTTATGCACCAGGCTTCCCTCGATACATGCAGGACAACAGAGGCTTGGTCTTGCTGTCTTGCTACTTCTTCTTGCTTACTTGTCCCTATGATTTGTTTATAATTTTCATTTTTATCCCTCTGTGATCTTTCCTTCATGTTTTCCTTCTTATCCTGGTCTTTTTCCCTCATCTTTGCACTCATTCTTTCATCTGGCCACAATTCCCTCTGTCCGTTTCAAATGTTTGCTTTTCCTTTTCTCTACGGACTTTAAAATGTATTATTTTTCCTTCTTTGCTCGTTCACCTACTTTTAATTCACCTATGGTCAATACACTCATTCCCCCTCCCTGTCATTTTCCCTCACTGTTGTTTTCCAACTGCCCACAAATGAAGCCACACGTGCTCAGCCCTTCACTGCCTGCCCATGTGCACATTAGTCTGCCAGTTGCTCTCATATGGTTTCCCTGCCTGCCTACCAGCTCACCCACTAACCTGTGCGGACTCCCAATAAATTTGCTTCTTTCTGGCATGTCAAAGTTCAGACTAACTTGCTGGCTACCCACACACTTGATCACTGATCAACCCACCTGTTAACGTAGCAGCTGCTTCGCTGGCCCAGTGGTTTGCTGATCTAATTTTGAACTGCACCCAATTAATAAAAAAATCCTGATTTGTATCCCAGGTGCTAACTGGACTCCCCACCACTTTCCCACTGCCAGAAACCCCTTCCCCTAACTGTGCTCCAGAAGAGCAAGAGGAGCACAGGTAAGTGACTATTTTCCATGAAAAAATGTTCTTCTATGGTCACAGTCCGTGCTCAGAGCATGGAGCACACCCTAAATGCTACCCATGTAAGGCAGAAGGAAGCAGGGAGGGTAGTCAGAATAGCAAAGGCCCAAACTGAGGAAAAGATAGCCAACTCGGTTAAGAAGGGGGATAAAACCTTTTATAGGTATATCAGGGAGCGTAGAAAGACAAAGGGAGGGTTAGTGAGGCTGAATAGAATGGATAGTGGGTGGGCAGAGAGTGACAGTGAAAAAGCAGGGATACTGAGTGAATACTTCTATTCAGTATTCACAAAAGAGGAAGTGGGGGAGGTGCCTAATCCAATTAACAGAAGCACTCTGGAGAGGGGCGATCCCAGTCCTTTCACAGAAGAAGGGTTCTGAAAGAACTCCTAATACTGAAGGTGGACAAAGCAATGGGGCCAGATGGAATTCACCCCAGAATTGTAAAAGAATTAAGCAGAGAACTAGTGACACTACTGACTACCCTTTTTAACAAATCATGGGAGGATGGTGTGGTACTTGAGGACTGGAAGAAGGCTGATGTGATTCTCCTTCACAAAAGTGGGACCAAGACAGAGGCAGGAAACTACAGACCTGTCAGTTTGACCTCTGTGTTAGGGAAAGTGATGGAATCACTTCTGAAGGAGAAAATTGTTGAGTACCTAGAGACTAGTGGGGCACAGGACCCAAGGCAGCATGGGTTCACAGCGGGAAGGTCATGTCAGACGAATCTAATTGATTTCTTTGACTGGGTGACTAAAGTAGTAGACCAGGGAGGGGCTGTGGACATGGCCTACCTAGACTTTAGCAAGGCATTTGACACAGTCCCTCACAAAAGATTAATAGTCAAATTAACCAGCTTGGGAGTGGGTCCCAGGGTGGTAGCCTGGGTAAAACATTGGCTGGACAACAGGACACAGAAGGTAATTGTAAATGGAGTCCACTCTGAAGAAAGAGGGGTTACTAATGGGGTACCGCGGGGTTCAGTACTGGGTCCAGTCCTTTTTAATGTCTTTATAAGTGACATTGCAGAGGGACTGGAAGGAAAAGTATGCCTCTTTGCAGATGACACAAAGATCTGCAACAGGGTTGATACACAAGGAGGTGTGGAAAGTATGAGAGAGACTTGGCAAGGTTGGATGAATGGTCAGAAGTATGGCAGCTTGGATTCAATGCAAAGAAGTGCAAAATAATGCACCTGGGAAACAAAAACCCAGGAGAAGAGTACACAATGGGGGGAGGGAGTAGTAACAACAACAAAAATGGAAAGGGACCTGGGGGTAATCATAACAGATGACCTAAAGATTAGCAAGCAATGTGAGAAGGCAGTAGGGATGGCTAGGGGATACTGGGATGTATAGGGAGAAGCATCACCAGCAGAAAACAGGAAGTTGTTATCCCCCTGTATAGACAGTTGGTGAGACCCCATCTGGAGTACTGCATCCAGTTCTGGAGACCCCATCTCCACAAGGACATAGACAGGATGGAGGCAGTTCAGAGGAGGGCAACTAAAATGGTGGGGTCAAGAGAAGCCATACAGGAGGAGACTAAAGGAGTTTAATATGTATACCCTTGAGGAAAGGAGGGAGAGGAGACTTGATAGAAATGTTTAAGTACCTCAGTGGAATCAACAAAGTCCAAGAGGGTGGCATCTTTCAGAAAAAGAGATGTGCAAGAACAAGGGGAAACAATTTGAAGATAGAGGGGAGTTGGCTCAGGGGCAATGTGAGGAAGTATTTTTTCACAGAGAGGGTGGTGGACGCATGGAACAGCCTTCCTGAAGAGGTTGTGGGGTCTAAAACTGTGGGATAATTCAAGAATGCATGGGACAGACATAAGGCAATTTTTGTGGGGGGGGGGGTAGGAAGAAATAGGCTGTTGGTTAAATAGGATCTGCAGCTTATCCTCTAGGTAGGGAAATGGTCAGACTAGGTGGGCCAAGCGGTCCTTATCTGCCATCAAAGCCTATGTTTCTATGTAGTATCCCTGCATAACACAGTCACAGGAATGGACTGTAGTGGAGATGCACAGTGAATCTCATGTAGTATGAGGAGAAAAGGTAGCTAACCAAAACTATGACAAAAGAAAAATTCCTACAAATGATGAATTAGATGACGGGATGGTTGAGGACTGGAGTACTATTCAGGGAGGCACAAAAAGATGTAGGAGGAGATTGGTTAAATTGCAACAGATAGAATTAAAAACAGATTTGATTGCCTGGTACCCTTGTAGTTTGCCGAGGTTGACTGTCTCGACACTGACCTGCCCGGGCAGTATTGCCCGACGGGTTCAGTAGCCAGACAGTGAGCAGCCCGACAGTGAGGAAACCCAACGGACGTTATAGGGGTAAGGTAGCAGATGCAAAGCTTTGCTACCTTACCCCTGTACATGCACTTGAAATAGTGCAGGAATCGGAAGGTTGGCCAAGCTGCCCCAATGGTGTTGAAGGCTAAACCACTGGCAGCTCAGCCAGCATGTCCTAGGAGGTGCGGGTTCTATCCCGCGTTGCATCCTGCAACATTTTGCATTGTTGCACCCTGTAACAGTTTTTTTCTAACTTCGAGGTCCACTCCCCCTCGGAGTTAGATATTTTAGTTACAGGGGGTGTGGGGTGCAGAGCCCTGTATATTTTACAATCAGATGCCCGAAATAGTAGTTTTGGGCATCTGATTGCTTCAGCACAATGACTTTTGGGCCACTGGTGTTGGTATCCCGAGACTCAGGAAATTGAGTTTAGGGATATAGTATATCCAATTGCCTGATGGCAGACCAGGAGAGTAATGAGAGGTTTCATTACTTACAGGGCAAAGATATGGACAGAGAAATTGGCAAAGATCTGGACAGAGAAATATTGGGGGATACAGCCCCGGATAAGGATATTATTATGACTGGGGGTGACCAGAAAAATACAGAGAATAACCCTGTTGTAGGAGCCCAGCAAACACAAGCACCTGATAGCGAACAAAGGGGTAATCCTGTGGAGACTAGCACAAGAAATGGCAGCTTGGGGGACAGTAATCCAAATGAAAGGGATGTAGTCGTAATAGGAGACTCCATAATAAAATTCACAGACCCTATAAAAACTAAAGGAAGAAAGGAACGTACTGTAGTAAATTCATTATCGGGGCAAGGATCAGTGATATAAAAGGAATACTGTATGGTCTTATGGAGCATACTATCAAACCATGAATAGTGTTGCACTTTGGGGTTAACGACATCAGCTGCAGAAAGCTTGTAAGTATTCAGAGAGACTTCGAAGAGTTAGGCTCTATACTAAAGGAAAGTGGGTGTGATTTAATTATATCTGGAATCCTGCCAGTCCCAAGAGCAGGGGCTGTAAAAAATAGGGAGATCAATGACCTAAATGGGTGGCTGAAAAGATGGAGCCTCTGAGAAAAGTACATGTATTTGAGTAATTGGGAACATTTTCAGGATAGCGGACTTTACAAAGGAGATGATTTACATCTTAACAGGTATGGAGCCAGAGTTTTGGCAGTTAGGATTAATAAGGTCATCTCAAGTTTTTTAAACCAGGTAAAGGGGAAGTGGACGAGGGGCAAATTCTAATAATCAAGTAATACCGTACAAGGGAATTAGTCAAGAGTTGGACAGTGCATGTTGGATGTGCCCTCCTGATGAATGCCAGAAGTCTGGTTAAGAAGCTTGACGAATTAGAATATGTTTTGGTTTCAAAATCAGTCCATCTCTGTGTTGTAACAGAAACCTGGTGGGATTATAATGATGAATGGAGTAAGTGCATCCAAGGCTATACTACATATAGTATTGAGCGGCAAGCCAGGAAGTGGGGGTGGAGTGGCGGTGTTCATAGCTAACACCATAGCTGCAAAACAATTAAATATTGAAACAAAGGACGGTGAACAGATATGGATTAAGCTTCAACTGGGTAATAAGGCTAAGATCATACTTGGTGCCATTTATAGGCCTCCGTCACGAACAAGTGAAGAAGATATCAAACTATGTAATCAGATAGGTAGCCTTGCCCCCGCAGACAGAACCATCTTATTAGGTTACTTTAATCTACCAGGAATAAGATGGCATGAGCATAAGGGTAAAACAGCTATGGAAGGGGAACTTCTTGCATTATTTGACTCTGCAGGACTAGGACAATACGTTTTACAAGCTACCAGGGGTACAAACATCCTTAACCTGGTTTTAAGTAACATGGGGGATGATATGCAGGACTGCATGGTAGCTGCTTTGCTGGGAGGCAGTGACCATGCAGTGGTCAAATTTAAAATAGTGGAGTCTTGTGGGCCACTGCATGGAGTCACTCTAATCCAGAATTATGCAAGAGCAAAAATGAAACAAATGAGATTAGAAATGGGCAGCTGGGATTGGCAGGCTGAATTCCAGGAAAGGTCTGTAGAGGCCATGTGGAGTATGCTTATCAGTAAGATCAGTAGTATGGTCATTAAGTGTGTTCCAGCAAAAGAAAAATATAGTAAGTCCAGCAAAATCCCATCATGGATGACCCCTAGAATCAAGAATCTTATCAACAAAAAGAAGAGGTCTTATAACAGGGGCAAATAATGCATGGACAAAATATACAAGTTTGTTACAGGAAACGAAACAAACTATAAGGAAAGCAAAAAGGACTATGAAAAAAGTCTAGCGCTTAAGGTTAAAGACAATCAGAAATCTTTTTTAAGTACATAAATAAGACGAGGGGTGCTGGTAAGGTTGTAACATTAGTTGGGCTGGCAGTATAGCCTATAGGTTAGAGGAACGAGGTGTGAACGAGCTTGATACATCCAGCAGACCAGACCGAGTTTGCTTCTCACAACCTCCACTTGCATACTGTGTGACTCTGAGTAAGTCACTTAACCGCCCAGTGCTCCCAGGTCGCCCCTGAAAACAGGCACTTGTGACTAGTGGGCCTTATCCGGTTACCAAAAACTAAAAGAAAAAAAAAAATTGACCAACATGGGGAACTGGTCTCTGACATTGAAACTATAGCAGAATTGCAAAACCTATATTTTGCATCAGTTTATAATAAGAAATTGCTCCAGACCAAATCCCATAGAGGGAATACCAATGTTGCTCCATTAATCTTGAAGGTTGAGGATATCAAAGGTAGACTCAATATGCTAGATGCCAACAAGACCTGGGGACCAGATGGGGTACACCCCAGGCTTGTGAGAGAATTGGCCAATGAACTATCAGAGCTTGTGACTCACATTTTCCAAAAATTCTTAGACGAAGGGGCAGTAGTTGATTCCTGGAGGAATGCCAATGTGACGCTGATCTACAAAAAGGGCAGCAGGAAAGAGGCTAGGAATTATTGACCAGTGAGTCTCACCTCAGTGTTGGTGACAATCCTTGAGGGAGTAATAAAAGAATATATTGAAAAATATATAATAGCAACTAGTAAGATCGACAACATACAACAAGGAGTCACGAAGGGACGCTCCTGTCAAACAAATTTAATAGAATTTTCTGGTCAGGTTAGTTGAGCACTAGAGTTGGGTGAGTCTGTGGATGTGGTGTTCTTAGACTTTACTAAGGCATTTGATAAAGTGCCTCATGGGGAGTTATTAGATACTTTAATAGATATAAACATCCCGGACTCAAAAACTAGATGGATAGCTTCTTGGCTGGGAAATAGGCAGCAGAGGGTGAGGATAAGAGGAATTATTTCAAGCTGGATTGAAGTGACTAGTGGAGTTCCCCAAGGGTCGGTGTTGGGCCTCTGCCTGTGTAACCTATGTATTTCTTCCATGGGGTGCAGTAATGGAATATGGGTGTCAGAGTTCTCTGACGACACACATATTGGCAATAGGTTGGACAGCCCAGGAGGTATAATTGACTTAAAGCAAGCTCTAAATGGTCTAGGTAAATGGACAGAAGAACACAAATTGCAATTTAACTTTGAAAAGTGTACCATTGTGCATCTGGGGAGGAAGAACACCAATGCTAATTATACACCTTTAGATCGAGCCCCTGAATGGGCCAGCTGTGTCCCCTGCAGGCCCAGCTGCGGCTCCTCAAGCCGCCACCCCAGCCACCTCCACTAGCCGCTGCAGAGAACCAGTAAGCCAGATCGAGCCCCTGAATGGGCCAGCCGTGCCCCCGCAGGCGAGGCTGCAGCTGCTCAAGCCACCACCCCAGCCACCTCCACTAGCCGCTGCAGAAAACCACCAAGCCGGATCGAGACCCTGAATCGGCCAGCCGTGTCTCCCACAGGCACAGCTGCGGTTCCTCAAGCCGCCACCCCAGCCACCTCCACTAGTCGCTGCAGAGAACCAGCAAGCCGGATCGAGACCCTGAATGGGCCAGCCATGTCCCCCGCAGGCGCGGCTGCGGCTCCACAAGCCGCCACCCCAGCCACCTCCACTAGCCGCTGCAGAGAATCAGCAAGCCGGGTAAGGAAACAGCCTGGGCCGGGGAAGCAGTGAACGGCTGCCATTGGCCGACCGCTCTCTGCTCCATTGCCTGATTGGTCTCCAGCTTCGGCTACTGCCTCCTGATTGGACTTAACTCTGTTTCTGCTATCTGGGCTCTGCGCCCATTCAATTGCATAGCAGACTGCCAAAATTTTACATTTGGAACTGCCTCTCTGTGTTACTATTCTAAATCCCTGCTCTTTATACCTATTTGTGCACTAGAAAGCTATATCGTTGTTGCTCAATGTATTGGCGATTCCGAATTGTACAATCCTGTTTTTGAATAGAGTTAAAATTTGAGCGCTTTGCTTATCCCAATTTGAAACTGTGTAGTGTTTTCTAAAAAAATAAAGTTTGCACTGAGCTTAGTTCTAAGTACTGCACCTAGGCTAAAAGTCTTTCCTCCTCTCTCTCCTCCCTCCCTCCCTCCCTCCCTCTCTCTCTCTCTCTACTGCCTGAACTGTCTTTTCCCTGCCTCCTGCTGTCTAACCTCCATGCTACTACCGCCCATCACCCCATCTTGCTGATGCCAGGGTAAGTTAACTGATTCCTCTTGTCCTTGCCCCCCAAGTACCTATTTCCATCTCTAAAAGCTTGTGTAATTATCTCTGTCTCGCCCTCTTGCCACCATCTCCGGCACCTCCCCCGCCCCACGATTTAGGTCCTGCGTCACATCTTTAGTTCCCTCTGCCTTAAGGATAACCCAGCCTGTTCTGTTTCCCCCCTCTAGATCGAGCCCCTGAATGGGCCAGCCATGTCACCTGCAGGCGTGGCTGCGGCCCCTCAAGCTGTCATCCCAGCCACCTCCAGTAGTCGCTGCAGAGAACCAGCAAGCTTGGTAAAGAAATAGCCTGAGCCAGGGAAGCCGTGAATGGCTGCCATTGGCCGACCGCTCTCTGCTCCATCGCCTGGTTGGTCTCCGGCTATGGCCACTGCCTCCTGATTGGACTTAACTCTGTTTCTACTATCTGGGCTCTGCGCCCATTCAGTTGCATAGCAGACTGCCGAAATGTTATGCCTGCCCCCTCCCCCACCTCCAACCTTAATTAAATAGACCTCTGCTCCGCCCACCTGCCTCCTAGACCCACCCCAGTCTATTTCTTCTCCTATCCTCTAATTGTAATGCCCACTCTCTCCACCCACGCCCCTTGTGTTCCTTAGTTGATACGCCCACGCTCTTGTGTGCCCTTGTTGATACGCCCACCTACCGCACCCACGCTCACCTCGCTGCTCTCCCACCTGCCTCCTAGACCCACCCCAGTCTATTTCTTCTCCTATCCTCTAGTTGTAATGCCCACTCTCTCCGCCCACGCCCCTTGTGTTCCTTAGTTGATACGCCCACGCTCTTGTGTGCCCTTGTTGATACGCCCACCTACCGCACTCACGCTCACCTCTCTGCTCTCCCACCTGCCTCCTAGACCCACCCCAGTCTATTTCTTCTCCTAACTTCTAGTTGAAATGCCCACTCTCTCCGCCCACACCCCTTGTGTTCCTTAGTTGATACGCCCACGCTCTTGTGTGTCCTTGTTGATACACCCACCTACTGCACCCACGCTCGCCTCGCTGCTCTTCGCCCCCCCTTATTCTCGTCTACCCACTGCCTCCTATTGCAAAACTCCACTGTTTTTTAGTACTCCTCCTGTCCATGCCTCTCCTTAACCACCTCTCCTGCCTCTTCTCACTCTCACTTTCCTTCCTCCCCTCTGCTACCTTCCTGGTGCCTGCTACCCTTCCCCACCATACACCTACCACCTACTCATTTCCTACTGCCACCCTGGCACTCTGGCCCATGCACCTTGCCCCCCCCCCGGGGTACCTTCCTACTAAAGGGTGGCTGTACGTTGATACCCATGAGTATGGAACCTGGGCAAACTGACCCCTGCTGCTATCAGTTGCTCTGCCCTGGGACATATGGCACATACGTTGTATTCGGTCTAACAAAAAACGGAGACGAAACCTCACCTACTATGAACAACGACAGATTTCATTAAAACTCTTGCTCCTCCTCCTACTGATGTTAGGGAGTGTGCACCGGAACCCTGGCCCGATTACCTCCAGCCCAGTCAGAATTGCGAAACCAGACGGGGGTCTCATCCTCACCACCCTCAACATATGCAGCCTCCTCCCAAAGTCTGTTGCCCTTCAAATCTTTGCTAACCAGCATACACCGGATATCCTTGCTGTTGTTGAAACCTGGCTGACACCCAAAATTCCTGACCATGCTATTGCACTACAAGGCTATAACGTCTTCAGACTTGATCGGAGGACCAAAAAGGGGGGAGGGGGGAATGTGCAATTTAGATCAAAGATAACATCACCGGCCACCCCGTCTCCACTACCCCCTCTGACTCTTCTGTGCAATTCCTACCTGTCAAACTATTCCTTGGAGCCCACAATAAAGTGCTCACTGTAGTCTCAGTCTACATCCCTCCAAAAGACCAAGGGATTGGTCTCTGTGCTGTTCTGGACTTTGTCAGATCCCAACCTCCCGGTTCCGAGGTCCTCCTCCTTGGCGATTTTAATATCAACTGGCTTGCACCTGACAGAGGAACCCACAAGGATTCTATCTCTTCAGCTAACCTAACGAGATGGTCGATTCCCCCACAAGGAAGAACTATAAATCAGGTACCAGCACTCTCCTGGACTGGGTTCTTGCCAGCAACCCAACCCGTATCACCAACACCACTGTGCTCCCAGATTCTCTCAGGGACCATTCCCCTGTCATCTGTAATTGGTCAAACAAGTTTCATAAGCCTCCTCCTAAAACCATTTCCAGCAGAGTCCTTCCCTGTGGCCAACTGACCCATCTCAAATCCTGCCTTAGTCGGCAAGACTGGTCACCCGTTTACAATGCGTTGGATGTTGACTTGGCCTTTGACTATTTCATCACCACATTCAATGCGACCTGTGACTCCTACACCCCTGTAAAAAAGCGCAAAGTCAGGCATTCTCCAATTTCTGGCTCACTGCTAAGCTATTGGCTCAGCTAAAATCAAGGGACCACCTCTGGGCAATAACTAGGGTTACAGGCGCTCAACCGGACATTCAAAACTACAAACAGACTCGCAACAACTGCACAAAACAAATTCGACTGACGAAGAGTACCTACTACAAGGAAGCCCTCACCAACACTTGGGGAAATGAGAGAGCTTTTTGGGACAATATTAAGGAAGTCACAGGGAAGCAATCCAAATCCTCCCCAACCCTACTGAATGTCGATGGAGCCACCACCCTTGACCCAATGGTCATGGCCAATACTTTCAATGCAGCCTTCACCAAACTCAGTGGTGTTCTCTCCCAATTTTTTTTCTCAGAAATTGACTCCACTGCTCCAAATTCCCTCTCTACCACCTCAAATCACCCACCTTTCCTTTTCAAAATAGTGAAGGCGAAGGATGTCCGCAAATACATAACTAAGGCTATCTCCAAGTCCAGAGCCAGTGGTGACTCACTGGACCTCAAACTTCTATCCCTCACCTTGAAGAGGTATTTCGCCCACTAACCAGAATTTTCAACCTCTCCCTCAGCCTCAGTCAGTTCCCAAGTATATGGAAATCTGCTATTATCACTCCGGTCCATAAAAGCGGTGACAAGTCCACACAGGGGAACTACCGGCTGATCTCTATATTACCCCCCCAAGGCCCTTGAGCACATTGTTGCTGACCAGCTTACAGACTACCTGGACAAATATAACATCCTGTGTACACGGCAACACGGGTTCAGGCAAGGGCACAGCACATCAACTGCCCTCTTGGAATTTACTGGAGCCCTTCACAAATCGTTGGACAAAGGTCCTCTAACTGGAGCAGTATTTATCGACTTGACTAAGGCATTTGATACTGTTCACATGGCCTGCTTACCAACAGCTGCTGAATGCTGGGCTCTCCCAGGACTCTACTGCATGGTTTAATAGTTACCTGGAACAGCGTTCACAAAGAGTAAAAATCTCAGGAGTACTCTCTGACTCCAAACCTGTCCCCTCAGGCGTCCCTCAGGGATCCATACTGGGCCGACTACTTTTCAGCCTTTTCCTGAACTCCTTTCCATTATCCTGCCCAGAACAAATTTCCTCTATGCCAATGACACTGTGCTTCTCACCCCCATAAGGACCCACAACTCTTACTACACGACCTGCAGCTTGCTTTCTCCACTGTTGAAAACTGATTCGCAAAACATAAACTGGTTCTAAACCACAAAAAGACCAAGTCAATGCTTTTTTGCAGCTCGCAAAACAAACAGAAGCTATACCCCCCCTTGATATTTATACAAGTGCTGGAAATACCCTTGAACAAGTGTCACCTTTGAAATACCTTGGAATCTCACTCGACCCTAGCCTATCCTATGGGACCCACATTGATAGTGTTGCTAGAGTTGTAAACTCACGCATTGGAATTCTCTACCGAAACAGACAGCATCTTACCCAGGCAGCATTGAAGGTTGCTATCCAGAGCTCTGTGGTCTCCATCATAGACTACGGTCTCATAATCTATGGCTCTGCCTCTACTACCACCCTCAGACACATTGTGACCTCCCTAAACAAGGCCTGTCGACTACTTACTGGAGCCCACCAACTCACACATACATGTAAGCTTTACGCTCAACCGGGTTGGCTTCAACTCGCTAACCGCATTAAGTACCTTACCTGCTTGATGGTGAAAAAAACTACCTTGGGCCTTACTCCACCTAGTGTCCACGCCCTCCTGTGCCCAAACACTAATCTTCACAACACCTGAGGGTCTGAACGTCAACTTCTACAGGTTCCCCGATGCCGCACCACTCTGGGACAAAGATCCTTTGCACACCATGTTCCCAGCTGGATGAATGTCCTCAGCACTCACATCACCTCCACCTCCTCACTGGGCATTTTCAAATCTAGTCTCCATCTTCATCTCACTGCATACAGCTCCTGTGACTGCCACCCCTAATTTTCCCCCATCCCCGTTGCGATCATGCACCTCTCTCTGATGTACTCTGACAATGCCTTGAGCTGCTCTAGTCTCTCTTTTCGGCTGCCACTCCCCTATTCCTCTCACCCTTCCTCCCTGAATCCTTCTAGGTTTCTGATATGATCCTCCTAATTGTGTATTCATATATATTATATACTGTGTTGTGTACCTGTACTGATGTATATTGTTGTATGCTCTTGATTAATGTTGTATGCTCTTGATTAACATGTATGTACTACTCCTGGCGTGGAACCTTTGTAAAAGTGCCTTGGCTCAAAGGTACTTGTAATCCTAGATTTACTAAATAAATAAAAATAAACACTGTTGGCTTATGCAGCTTAAGGTAGTGGCCAATGAGAAAGATTTAGGCATTACTGTTTCTAAGGATTGAAACTTTAAGGATCATTGCAACCATGTCATTTCAGAATGCTAACAGGTTATTAACTAGTATTATGAGGCACATCAAAAGTAGAACAGAGGAAGTGATCGTTCCACTGCACACCTCACTGGATAGGCCTCACTTGGAGTACTGTGCTCAATTCTGGGCACCAGGAACAAAACCAGAAATCTTGAAAGGTACAAAGGAGGGCCACTAAAATGGTAAAGGATCTCAAGGACCTGGAGTACAATGATAAAGTTAATCAGCTTGGGATTGTTCCCCTAGGAATATCAAAGATTGAGGGGTGGATATGTGTCTTTTATTCAGAGCAATGACTGACAATGATTTGTGGGATTGTATAGGTCTCAAAATGAATAACTAGCTCTATAGCACAAGATCTCACCCCTTCCAGCTAAAAGGTGAGATATGCTACACGGGAAAGAGGTTAGCACCACCACCACCACCTCACTCCAAGCTGCTGACTACTCACCCAAGTGCTAACCCCAAAGATCCTAGATTCCTGCCCATCAAAGTGCTGACCTCAAATATTCTAGAATATATTTTTTTTGTTTTAACTTGTTTAACAAATGTCTAATGTCCAAAGATGATTACTTAGTCTGCACTACTTCTCTGAGTAGCTGTAAAAGAGCATTGCTGGTGCTGAAGCTTGAATGGACAAGTCTTATTCATAGCTACTTATGAAATTAGTACTGACTAAGAAATTGCTGGTCAGTGTAAAAAAGTAAAAACAAAATAAAAGCCAGTGGGGGTGTGACCTGGAACCACAGAGGCAGGACATGCCAATCATTAGCTCCGCTTCAGTTTCTTTTATAAAGAATAAAAACAAGCATTTGTCAATGCCGAATGTTTGCTTGCTGGCATTGGCAGTGGTAGTGTAGAAGTTACAGAGCTGCATAATAGGAATGACAGTGAAGTATTGAACTGAAGCCAACCCCACCACCACCCTGCAGAGAGTGACAGGCATTGGGGTGTGCCTTTTGGGTCATCGGGCATAACGGCCACGCCATTTCACCACACCCCTCCCTGCAGACACTGACAAGTGTCATGGTGTGCCTTGGGGTCTTTGGCCCTTATGTGCACCCCATTCCATCAGGAAATACGGTGAGATGGGTACGGTATAGGAGAATGGGGTGAACTTTGGGGCCGAAGAGTCCAAGGTATACCTCAATGCCTCTCACTAGCTGCAGGGCGTGGAATGGTATGAGCATTACAGGCAAGAATCCCAAGTCACACCCCAGATGCCTGTCATTCTCTACAGGGTTAGGCGTTATGGTTGGAAACCCTAATACCTCAGGCATTCGTTGGTATTGTCACTCAAATTTTCAACGTTTTTTGACCCCACCTCTTGAACAGTGGCAATATCAGTTTGTTAGCCGAAAGCTGCTTATGCACAGCGACTACGGCATTTAGCACCACAGGTGCAAAAACATTCTGAACAGGATATGAAAAATGACAGCTGTACTGTTCATGGGGAGGTGTAAAAAAATGGCAATGGTGCAAATCTGAAGTAAAAATATTAAAAAAACTGGTGAAGTCACGAGCGGTCATAGAAACTGTGAGACACAGACCCGTAATGTAATTAGTTTGGGGATCTTTTTACAGCAGATTGTCAACACAGGCATTTTGGGACATCCGATCATGAACAGTGTCACTGTGATTTTCTTTATGTGTCCCGAACAATGATTTCCCACAGCGACCACGCGTCCTCTAAGCTGAAAGTGTAGCTTACATTTCAACCATGTTGTGAAAAATGACAGCTGTACTGTTCATAAGGAAGTGTGGAAAAATGCCACTGGTGAAAATCTGGACTGAAAATATTACAGAGTCATGAACTTACGAGGGTGCGTGGAACTGCGCAATGCTCACTCGTAACACAGTCATTTTATGGACTTTTGTCACCAAATTTTCAACATAGCCATTTTAAGAGCTCTGCTCATGAACAGTGTAACTGTGATTTTCTTAATCTGTCCCAAACATTGCTTTCGCACACCGACTGCACCATTGTGCGCTACATGTGCGGAAACACATTTTGGGCGACATGTGAAAAATGGCAGCTGTACTGTTCATAAGGAAGTGTAATAAAATGGCAGTGCTGAAAATCTGGAGTGAAAATATTAAAAATTCGCAAACTTACGAGCGTGCCTAGGAGATGCACAACGCACGCTCGTAAAACAGTCATTTTTAGGAAATTTTTCACCAAATTTTCAACATAGCCATTTTAAGACCTCTGCTCATGAACAGTGTCACTGTGATTTTCTTAATGCGTCCTATACATTGATTTCGCACACCGACTGCGCCATTGTGCGCTACATGGGCAGAAACACATTTTGGGCAAGATGTGAAAAATGACAGCTGTACTGCTCATAAGGAGGTGTGGTAAAATGGCAATGTTGAAAATCTGGAGTGAAAATATAGAAAATTCGCTAACCGAGCATCTTGAGGAACTTCATAGCATACTTGCATCATAAAAGTCATTTTGGGAATTTTCCACCAAATTTTCAACATAGGCTTTTTGAGAGCCCACTTTATGAACAGTGGCAATGTCATTTCGTTACTTGGTCCCGAAAGGTGATCTTGCACAGTGACTGCAAAATCACCCTTCGGGCCCGATTAACGCCATGACAGTGACAGCATTCATGAGAAGGGGTCCCAAAAACCCCATGTTGAAAATTTGGTGCAAAAATTCCAAGATATGCCTGAGATATGCAGCAAAGTTGAAAAAACCCTATCTATCCCATTATACAGCTTACCGGCATTTCCTCAGTTCGCGGTCGGCTTTGAAGAGTGCAGGCGTGTTCCCGGTCCACGAAGATCGTGTAAGGTCGGAGAGTAAGTATGGGGTGGGGGGTGTGGGGAGAGCAGGTGCGCAGTGGGTGGGTGCGGGTTGTGGGAGGGGCAGGAGAAGCGCCGAGGGACAGTTTTTATTTGCAAGATTATTTTTACTGAGATGACGGGGACATTTGCCATGCTGGGGTGGGCTCCCAGCGTAGCAGCTGAAGGCTGTTTGGGGGCTTAGACGCCGTCGCGCAGTTGGGCACCTCGCCGGGTTATAACACATTTGCTACGCTGGGAGCCTGGATGCTTGGGGAGACAGTGGAGCTGACGGGATTGGGCACCCCTGCCGGAGACAGCATCTGTTGCACGCTAGGGGTGGGCTCCCAGTGTGGCACCCTGTACTCGGGAGAGCAGTGGAGCCGACAGGGGATTGGGCACCCCGTCAGGCTATACATGTGTAGCCATGCTGGGGTGGGCACCCAGCGTGGCATGTGGAAGGCTTTTGGGGAGGCGCAGCACAAGCTATACAGTGTGTGCGTGGGGGGGCAGCACGCAGTATGTGTGTGTGTGTGTGTGTAGGGGGGAGCGTGCATGAGCAGGCGATATCTTATCGCTGCTCACTGAAGCGTAGCTCCCCCTTTCAGCTGTACGCCACTGCATTTTGGACTGTCATAGACAGCTCCAGCAGGCATTGGAGAATTCGGGCCGTGCCTGCAAACACACTGACTGAATTGGAAGAGGGCTGCCACACCTCCGAAAACTCGGATGATGGCACTATGTTTCTTGCACATGTGTGCAAGCAAACATAAAAACATGTATTGTTGATTTTGCTTAGATTCCATTGTTTGATAAGTAGGGTTTTGATGTGGAGCTATAAGAGAGGCCCTGTGCACTAGGTTTTGTGGATGTATCTTACCAAAGAAGAGGCACTGGATATTGGTTTGATTGTAAAACTCCAAATGAAAGTTAGGTGGACACTAGATAGAAACCAAGCCCTGGATGTATGTATGCACAATACAAAAGGAAAAAGATCATGCTAAGGCTCAACACAAAAAAAAACATGATATTGTTTGTCTGATTCATTGTAAAGCAATTTATTCATAAAAAAAAGCTGAGAGCACCGCTCACCTCCCACGTCAAATGTTTTTGATGAGTCAATCCCATGTTCTTTGTCACAGTCAGCTTTTTTACGAATACATAGTTTTATAACGAATCAGACAACCAGTCTTTTTTTTTTGTTTGTGGGTTTGTTGTTTTTTATTTGCGTTAAGCCTTAGCATAGTCTTTTTCTTTTGTATTGGTTTGATCGTATGGACTTCTTCTTTGGTTCATTGCCATGTGGTACACAGCCTACTATTTCTATTGCCGTGTGATTTTGTTTATAATTTGAGCATGAATATATCCCCTATGATGTAATGCCCTAAGAATGTTATGTTATGTCTCCTGCTATAATGTATTTTATGTGCTTATTTTTCAGTGTCCGTACTGTGGATCATTTGTGTAAGTTTTTCTTATAAAAGCTATCAAAGATAATGTAGGGTATTGGGGGTCAAGTAGTTTTGCCAATTAGTAGGGTTAAACCAGCTGGGCAGGTCAGAAAAGGGGCAATGGTGAGTGTAGTAGTCATTCACTGGTGCAAATCCACAAAGCTTGTTGTACAAGCAGTCATGCGGTTAAAGTATGGTCTTGCCTGCAGTGCAGTGAAGATGTTTGCATGCAGTATTCTTTTTTCTGAGACTTAAGTTTTTATTAAGTTTTCACAAGGGTGCTGGTATACAGTAATACATGTACGTACAATACAGATAAAGGGTGGTACAAATGAGTTATAAGACCATTTTAACATATAATATTCCGGCATATCTCACTGGCATATAAGAATATAATATGGAGGGAAAACCACAAAAGCTCATCATGACTAACATTTTCCATATGTTGGCTGCCCCACCGGGCGGGCAAGAAGGGTAAGGGGGAGCCGAGAGAGGGACCAAGCCCAAGGCTTACGGGCCTCTCCTTCTGCATACAGTATTCTGACGACGGTGGTCGAACATGGAAGTTCACCTGCTTTCTATTTTGTGCACGTAGGCAGTGCATATTTCAAAATAGATAATTATGCTTGGTACCCACATTTGGTATGATGTGATTAATGTACTTATCGAATGACATTGAGGAGTCCAGTCAAACTCCTAGGTACTTGAAGATGTTAATCTGCTCAGGATCGCCACTGTCCAGTATCTTAATGATGGATGTGGCGGGGGGAAGGGGGAGTACATTTTTATTGATTTTTGGAGACCAAACACCATCAATTTGAGCTTGCACACATTTAGAATTAAAGGATTGTTGGCAACCTAAACTGTGATTGTATCAAAGTAGAGTTGTGGGACATTTACTTATGTAAGGATTAGGGGCAAAGTAATACGATGATTGTAGTGTCTGCAAACATGTGCATTTGACATACCCCAATGTGATTGGATAGGTCCTTCACAAAAATACAGAAGAGAAAGGGGACCAGAATTGAGCCTTGAGGCACCCTTAGTGCAATATCTCTAAGACTGGAATTTGTAACAGTTAAAGACGGAAGCTTCATGTGATTCCTTAGATAGTCTTCAGACTAGGTAATCACTGGACAGCTGAGGCCATTGTGCCTCAGCTTGAGCAGTAGATGTTTGTGATCCTCTAGTTCAAATCCTTTTATCAGATCAGTGAAAATAGTACCAGAAATATGACCTGTGCCCACGACAAGATGGAGGTTTCTTGTGACTTTGAGTCGGGTGGAGATAGTGGCGTGAGCCTTCGTAAAGTTGTATTGTACTGGAGTATGTGAATTAACTGATTAGGGCAGAGGTAGTGGAGTGAACCTCTGGAAGTCAGATTGCACTGGAGTAAATACATTTTGCATTAAGAGGTGCAGACAGTTGTTTGTGAGCATACTTTTCTAGAACCCTTAGGTATAACTGATAGAATTGAGATGGATTTTATATTGGATAGGAAAAGAACCCTGGTATATTTTACCAAGCACCAAAATCATGAATTTGGTATTCTGGTAACAAATCTAGTATTCTACCCAGTTTGTCTGAATTCTACGGGCTTTAACATACAGTCATACGTCTCAACTGTACCACATTACAGCGGAGATTCCCCATTTAAACGGATGTCCTCCATTTTACCTAAGAGTCGCCCGATCCCATTTTATGTC
The DNA here is from genome assembly GCA_016271365.2 of Neoceratodus forsteri. Lineage (NCBI taxonomy): Eukaryota > Metazoa > Chordata > Ceratodontiformes > Ceratodontidae > Neoceratodus > Neoceratodus forsteri. The sequence continues at coordinate 1,175,242,970 of CM057456.1, read as the reverse complement.
ACATGGAAATGGTGCTGCCTTCACAGAGAAGATACTGTAAACTCAGACTTTAAAGTAGAAATGCATGGCACTCTGTATTGCTGAAATTGAACTATACGCAAAATGACAAGTACTGTAAAGCCACTAGTTCCTCCATTCAATGATAATAGGTTAAAAGGTATAGTGCTGTACACCTCACCATATTCTACACTCCACTGATTGACTGCCATTAAATATGGACCTCCCCATCCATCCCTAGGACACCACCCTGTCACATCAAATTTATTCTTAAAGTCCAGAGTAGGGTATTAAATAGCCAGTATCGCATCTTGAAATGCAAACTGGCACCTCAAGCAATTCATTTTAAAGAAGTATTGCAAACACTGTTATCTATTTAAGTAAAACCCTTATCTCATACATCTTGGCTCCATCACCCTCTCCAACCAGTCATCAGTAGTCCGCTTTTGACCCCTCTTGCACTGGATCTTTTAAAAGTAACTTTTAAAACCGCCCAATGCTGTGTGAAGATCCTTATCCTTTCAGTCTCACAGCTGTGCCCGAATAACAGTAATTCAGGCCCAGTGGTGAGATTGAAAGGATGAGGAATTTCGTGCAGTGTTGAACGGTTTAAAAATCTACTTTTAAAAGATATACTGTGCAAGAGGGGCTAGTGGACCAGTGATAACTGGATTAGGAAAGTGGCAGGGCTCAAGTGGGTGGGGCCGAGTTTTACTTAAAAATAAATTGATACGGCTCGGTAGCACTGAGGGTTGAGGCACTGGACGCCACACTTCGCCGCATGCCAGTGACCTGGGTTCAGGAACGGACTCGGAACATTGGAGGTCCACAAGGGAAGGCGAGGATTGAGCATCCGGAGGACTGCTCTCCTCTCCTCTCCTGGAGTGGTTTGGGGAGTTTGCGTCGCTCTTTAGTGGCCCCTGGTGGAGACCGGGTGCAGTGCAACAATTGGGGGCCAAGAAAACAGAACAAAATGGTGTCTCGATCGACCGAATGACAGTCGTCTAGACCCTCACCACCACGGAGCCCCTGGACAGCTGGGACCAACCTCAGCAGCACCCAGGGCCAAGAAAGGTAAGCCGCAAGGCTCTTTCTTTCCGGAAGGAGAGAACCCGTCCCATGAAGGGATATGTCGGGTTACCCTGGGATGGCTGCAGTAGAAGGTGGGGAGTTGGCGATGGGGGTTCCCGGGGGAGGTGAGCCAGTCCTTGGTGGCCTGAAGGAGAGGCCGATCGGACGTGGGGTGTGGAGAATAAATAGATAATGCAAAATAAATAAATAAATTGATCATGAAAATGCAAATTATGTGTGTGTGTGGGGGGGCACTAGAGAGCTGTTCTCCAGGCAGGAATCTTTCTCTGCAGGCTGTGTGACGTAGCTCAGCATTTTGCTAATTAAAAAAAAAAAAAACTATTGTTAACTGCAAAATACAGGCCTCAACAGCGTAGATCTGTTTTCTAAAGACATATACCAGCAGAAGTATACCGAAAAAATATGGAAAGACCAAAGAATCAGCAGCAGGGAGTGCAGAAACTGGCAACCGAGCAAGCAGGTAAGGCCAGTGAGACCTCCAGCCATTTAACCGACATTCCTATGGGGTCAACAGCTGAGTCTCCCTGGAAAAAAAAAAAGATGAAATCCATGAAAGCAGTGGATTCTAAAATCAAGCAAAGTCATTTAAAACTAGAAAAACATGATGCAGCACTTAGTGAACTCACCAGCAGGGTTGCAGACACCGAAAAGAGAGCGACAACTACTCAGGCTGCGGAAGCCACATTGACACAGGAGAACAACCAGCTAAGGGGGCAGTTGGAAGCCCTTGAAAATGACGTCTGTGCCTGTAACCTCAAGTTTGTAGGTGTGCCCGAGGAAGTGGAGGGTACTAATCTACTGGACTTCCTAGTCCATTGACTCCAGACATCTACTACCGTCCTGGGCAATTTTAACCCATTGGTGCTCAAGAAAGCATACAGAGTGAACCGAAAAGTGTGGCCTGCTGCTTCCAACTAGCCTCACACTGTACTGCTGTGGACCATAGGAGCAGAAACTAGAGATCTAATCCTCTTGGTGGTGCAAGCAACCTGTCCACTCTTAATTAATGAACTGGATGTTAAACTGGTTCCAAATCTCTCTCTCCAGACCAGAGCCCAAAGGAAGCGCCTTGATGCAGTGCCACAGTGCCTCCAAGCCCTGGGTATCATCCTTTCCTTTTGGCTCCCGGCCTGGCTCAGAATAATTTATTAGAGGCAAATCCTGTTAATTCATCGACTCAAATGAAGCGGATTGGTGGTTGGAAAAAACTGAGGCTGAGTTCACAGCTAAGGCCGCTCTGGATGCTGCTGCCACGGATGACGAGGAACTCGGAGAGGACTGAACATTTATGGGGACTGTATTTTTGTGAGTAACTGCTTGATCTGATGGAACTTTGCAGGACTTACTGATCCCTTCCTTGTTTTGAGGGGGTCAGGTTTTCACTTTTCTGGTTTAAAGTGTTATAATTCAACCCATACTCTTGGCATCGAGCAGAGATTATGTGAGGTGTACATTCAGGCATACTACAGTCCAGGCCACATTATCCCACGTGGCAGGTTTCCCACTGCTACTTTCTTTTTCCTTCTGGTATCCAGGTGCAGTAGTATTGTCCCCGAAACAGTGCACAAATACTGAATATGTTAGTTTCCCATTCTGAGTTACTAATGGTGATAGGGAAGTTTGCTGAGTTCTCCTGATAAAACTGAATTTAGATAAATCAGAAATGATGAGCCTGGGATCAGAACCCAGTGACAGATTGAAGGCAAAGTGGGACTCAAAACAGCCGGATCAGCCCTTACCTACCTGGTGGGAAAACATAGTGGGGGTCTATACTGTCTAAACTACCAGCTGTTGTTCAGTACTATCTTAGATGAACCTGAAAGGTGGCGGGCCCTCCCAGTATCATGGCTGGGACACATAAACTTGTTGAAGATGCATGCCCTCCCCAGAATACTTAATGTGATGTACTGTATGTGATGCAGATGGACTTGACTAAATTGGACATTAAGAAATTGGAAAGAGGCTTCACAGCTTTTATATGGCAAAATAAAAGACCCTGAATGAGCCTGAAGAGGCTTAAAAGTGTGACCAGAAAAGGGGGCTCAGCTTTCCAGCATAAAGGGGTGCTTTTTAGCCACATAACAAAGATACATTCAAGACCAGGTCAACAGGGTGGGAGGCAGCCAGTTGCTGGGCCTTTTATTTTTTAAACTTTATTTTATTTTCCCTTACCATTAGCCTGTCTCCAGCGTGATTGCACAGTGTGCTGACTCTGCCCATCCGACCTGAAGCCCAGACATCCTTCCTCTAGCAGGGGGGTGGGGGGGGGGCAGTCCCACTCCACGTGCACCCTACCGTAAGCCCTCGGATCTGAGTCCCCCGAGGAAGACCACCACACTCCTTACCAGTGCTCTATCTATAATGCTGGAGGCCTGCTGCTACAGGAGGAGGGACTGGAGCGGACGCCCTGGTGCCCGGCGAGGGACGTGGGGCCGCAACCTCTTTGGACCCGCCTTCACCTACCAATGGAAGGAGGTCATTTCTTATGTTTTTCCCGGCAGCGTGGACGTGCAGTGACATCCAGCACAGCGCGGGTGTGCTCCTGCACCCACCTGCAGGACATCTGCCGCTGCCACCTTGCCCCTCGGAAATGTGTACTGTATCAGTCGAACACCCAATCTCCACTAGGGGCCACCAAAGTTGCGCAGTGCAAACCACCCTTCCCCGGTAAGGAGAGTTGCCTGCGGCAGCTCAATCAGGCCCAGGCGGCCCGAGTCCGCCCCAATTGGGTCGCCAGTGTGGCGTCCAGTGCCTCAACCTCAGCACCACCAGGCCAGTGGCTGGGTCTTAAGGAAGGAAATTCCCAGAACTGACTATCAGTGTACCTAGCCCTTGATGGGAAAGCAGCTTATGGGGCGGGGGGAGTGGGGGTGGATAACCCACTAGTGAAGTGCACATTGAAGGTCTGGGGAGACGGAAGATAGTAGTAGTAGTACTAGTAGCAGTAGTAGTATACTTTTATTCATGTTAAATGAAAGGGAGTAACTCCATTGAGCATTGCTCATTTCCAGTGAGATCCCAGGCAACATTTGTACCTTTCCATACATATATGGGTGCTGCTGGAGGGCAGAATAGAACAACATGTTATTGGTGCCGATTGCAGGGAACCCAACATTCTTGCCAGAGTTAGAGGACAGAGGGTTCAAGACCTAGGAAGAGAAAGGAATACCGTGTATAAGTGACCTGTACAGGAGAGAAGGAATGTGCCCATTTGTAGAGATAAGGGAGAGACCAGAGATCCCAGCCACACACCACTACTACTGTCTACAGGTGTGGACATACAGGTGAGGGCATTCGGTAGTGGGCTTGGCAGGGAACCCTTGGAGGCCTCACCACTGTATACTTATGAACAGACAACCATCATCTTTAGGATATCGTCCAAAGGACTAATCGCAAAGGTTGCCAGGCAGGATAGGGCTAAGTTGCTGAATTTGTCTTCGAAGATTAAGGCCCTGTGGAAAATGGACTTGGGCCTGGACATCACAGATGAGAGCTGGGGGATGTACTTAAAAAATATATGTGACTCTTGCTTTTCAATAAATATAAAGAATCACAGTATAAATGTATACGCAGACTGTATTGTCCACCAAGTGTGGTTCATATATTCAGTCGCACAATATCAGCCATATGCAGGAGGTGCAAGACAGCAATGGGCGCTTACCTGCATTAATTCTGGAGATGCCCAATGCTTCAGCCATTTTGGACCATGGTGGCGCAGGAGGTCACCAGACTAGAGATGCAGCAAAGTTTTGCTCCGTGGACGAGTATGCCACAAAGTTGCAAATTTTGCCCCGCAAGACACTTTGTATAATTATTGAAAATTATCCGAAATTAGCCATTTGTGACTTAACGCTTTGAAGTTTTAAGTGCTGATTGCACTTAAAAACTCCAAAGCAATGAGAGTTACAAATGTTGAATCCTTCAACACCACCCGATCTATCCCTGGTGTCTAGTGCACCCTCCACCCCACCGATCACTGGCCTCATTAATAAAAATCCCTGGTGTCTAGTGGGACCCCACCACACCGCCTGATTTCCTGACCCAGTAATAAAAATCCCCAGTGTCTAGTGGAACCCCCACCCTGCTGATCACCAGTGCCACTCCAGCCCCAATAATATCCTGGTATGTAATGGAACCCCCACCTCCCCCATCAGGTAGTGCCCCCCACCACCATTCCGCCTCCCCCACCCCTGCCTCCTACCCCGAGCGGGCCACCAGCACAGCCCTCCACTCACCTCTGCAGCCGGGAGCCCAACTGACATGATCTCTGATTCTGAATGAATGGGTCAAAGTCAACTTATATTTATAAAAAGGCCCTTTTCCAAAACCAAAGCGCCTGTACAATACAATGTTAAAAAAACTCTTCAAATTAAAATCCCAAATCACAAAATTCTAAATTCATGTTAAAATCAAATTGTATCAGGGAACGCTAGCTCAAATAAGTAAGTCTTCAGTGCAGTCTTAAAAGACTCAGTGGACAGGCACTCTCTCACCTGATGAGGTAGTTCCACAGGGTCGGGGCCATAAAAGCAAATGCTCTGGCCCCCGAGGTCTTCAAATGGACCCTGCTAATCTCCAGCAATCCCTCATCAGCGGAACAGAACAGGAAGTAGGGACAAAGGAGGTCTTGCAAATAATGCGGTCCCTGTTCATGTAGGGCCTTATAGGTCAGTAATGTGACCTTGAAGGTAATTCTCCACTGCACCGGCAGTCAGTACAGTTCACAGAACACAGGTGTAATATGGCTGGCTCTTGATGAACCAGTCAGCAGCCTGGCTGCCGCATTTTGCACCAGCTGCAGGCAGCGGATATCCACCCCCTGAAGCCCTAGGTATAGAGCATTGCAATAGTCAAGGTGGGTGGACACAAAGGCGTGGACCAGCATGTTCCTCAGATGATAAAATGAGGTCTGGACAATGGCCGACACCTGAGCTTTAAGTGTCAGTTCACAGTCAAGCACAACACTCAGGTTACGTACCCGTTCAGAGGCCCTCAACTGGTCATCCTGCAATATAATACCGGATGGCCGACCAGGAGGCAGCCCCTCTACCCAATGGCCTGGGTCCACCACCAGCACCTCAGTCTTTTCCAGGTATAAGTCAACCAGCTGGTTCTCATCCAATCCTAAATCTCAACAATACAGTTGTTAAAGACCGAGATAGCATTGCCTTGCTCAGGCACAAAGGACATGTACAGCTGAGTATCATCTGCATAGCAGTGAAAACTCAGCCTGTACTTCAAGCAGACGCTCATTTAGTCAGTCAGCTAGCTCCTCATTGTAGTGAACATTTTTCTGGGTGCTAGAGAAGAGAGGGAGGCTGCTCTGGGCTTCCTGGGGGGGTGAGCGGCGTTGTGGACCCATTCCCGCCCCCTCCGCCACAGCTCGGGCAGCCCCTCTCCCTTCTCTAGCACCGGTCCAGAATCAGCGAGCACATCAGTTGGGCTGCGGCGCGGAGGTGAGTAGAGGGTGGCCTGCTCGGGGATGGGGTGGGAACCGTGGGGGACGAAGTGGTGCTGGGGGGGCACTACCTGACGGGGTGGGGGGCAGGGGAGTTCCACTAGACACCAGGGATTGTTATCATTGGGGCTGGAGTGGCACTGGCAATCAGTGGGGTGGGAGGTTTCACTAGACACCAGGGATTTTTTATTACTGAGTCCAGAGATCGGTGAGGTGGGGAATTCACTAGACACCAGGGATTTTTATTGTTGGGACCGGGGATCGGTGGGGTGTGGGATTCACTAGACATCAGGGATTTGTGTTATTAGGGCAGGTGATTGGTGGAGTGGGGGGTTCCATTAGACACCAGGGATTTCCATAATTTTTTTTATATTGGGGTTGGTGGGGTGGGGGCAAAATGTGGAATTTCCCATGCAAAATTCCACACTTTCGCCTTTGATCCACACTCCGCGAAATGGCGAATTTCGTAAATTGCGCTTTGCGAATTGAGCTCAATGCATGAAATATTCCACGCAGCAAATTTTGCCGACTTCGCCCACCTTTATACCAGACATGGTGGCAGAGGGATGGGAGCCTCACCGGAGAGTGGTTAGGGTACTTCTGGCCCTTGCCAGTCAATGTGTACAAAACACATGAGTCTCATGCATGATGCCCAAAATCACATGGTGAAGGACCCTGGCACTACAAGCTCTTTCTCTGAAAAGGCTAATGTATCTGCTGAAGGGGAGAGAAGAACTGTTTGTTAGGAGTTGGGACACATTTATAGGCTCTATAAGGAAGCACTTATACTGCAAGAAGGCTTGATCTAGTGTTTCTTACAAAGCACAGCATATGACAGGCAATTCAACAGACAGCAGTGTATGTTTAAGATGTATTTATTCAGACTGCACAGTGAACTTCAGTGCAAGCTCTGTAACACGTTTTGCTTTTCCACATTTTCATCTGTCATAATTTCCTGGGTTACGTATGCGTATGTCTAGTTTTATTGTCATGTCATACTATATGTATTCCACGTTCACCTCATCTTATGTAATGTGTTAACTGTATGGCTGTATTGAAAATCAATAAAAATATTATACAAAAAGGATTTCTACTCTTCCTATAAATGACCAAATATTTTTGTACTGGGTTGTGGTTACATATTCTGTTTTTTATTTTTATGTTTGCTTGCACGCATGTGCAAGAAACATAGTGCCACCATACGAGTTTTCGTAGGTGTGCCTCCCCCACTTCCAATGCCCTGATCCCTTTTGCAGGCACGGCTGCACCACGCCAATGAATGTCCGAGCTGTCTGTGACAGCCGTTCAGATGCACTGGCGTACAGTTCTGAGGAAAACACCACCACAATCAGTGGTGGTAACATAGGCAATTTGCATACTGCCATCGGCAGTATGCAAATTGCCTACACGTACATCAGCACTGCATCTGAACTGTCATAGACAGTTCGTCGTCCCCCCCCCCCCACGAACACCTAAGTAGCACACTGGGAGTCCACCCCAGCATGCTCATGCGCTCCCTTCCACACCCGCACACTGTATGACCGACAGGGGTGCCCAATCCCCCATCAGCTCCACTGCCCCCTCCCAACAGACTTCTAGGTGCCCGTTATGGCCGACAGGGGTGCCTAATCCCCCGTCGGCTCCACTGTACTGCCCCCCCCCAAAAAAAACAAAGATTTCTAGGCTCCACGCTGGGAGCCCACCCCAGCTTGACAACAGTCGTAGTGGCCGACGGGGTGCTCAATCCCTTGTTGGCTCCACTGCCCCCCAAAAAATACCTTCCAGCTGCTATGCTGGGAGCCCACCCAGCGTGGCAAAAGTCCTGTGTCATCTTCCTGAATAAAAAAAAAATGTCTTGCCCCTCCCCAACCCATGCCCACCCTCTGTGCACCCACTTCCCCACATCCCCTGACCCCATACTTGCCTCTGGAGCCCAGCACGATGATCTTCGGTGGACCGGGAACACGTCTGCACTCTTCAAAGCCGACCGTGAACTGAAGAAATGCTAGTAAGCTGTATAATGGCATAAATGGGAGGTTTTCAACTTGGTGCATATCTCGGCCATTTTGAGGAATTTTTTCACCAAATTTTCAACATGGGTTCTTGGGGCCCCACCTCATGAACTCAGTCACTGTCATTTTGTAATTCGGTCCCGAAAGGTGATTTCGTGGTCACTGCACAGAACCACCTTTTGGGAGTGAGTAATGAAACAACAGTGTCACAGTTCATGAGGCAGGCCCCCAAAACCCTATGTTGAAAATTTGGTGAAACAATTCCCAAAAATTACTGTTTTTCGAGCATGCGTTGCGCAGTTCTTACGCATGCCAGAACCTCGTGAATTTTTAATATTTTCACTCCAGATTTTCAACATTGCCATTTACTACACTTCCTTATGAGCAGTACAGCTGTCATTTTTCACATCTCACCCAAAATGTGTTTTCACGCATGTAGCACACAATGGCGCAGTCGGTGCATGAAATCAATGTTCGTGACAGAGTAAGAAAATCACAGTGACACTGTTCATGAGCAGAGGTCTTAAAATGGCTATGTTGAAAATTTGGTGACAAAAGTCCATAAACTGACTGTGTTACCAGCGTGCATTGTGCAGTTTCCACGCACCCTCGTGAGTTCACGAATTTGTAATATTTTCAGTCCTGATTTTAAACACTGGCATTTCTCCACACCTCCTTATGAACAGTACAGCTGTCATTTTTCACACCCTGGCCAAAATGTGTTTTCACACTTCAAGCACAGAAATGCGTGGTTACTGTGGGACATCAGTGTTCGGGACAGATTAAGAAAATCACAGTGACACTGTTCATGAGCGGAGGTCCCAAAATGCCTGTGTTAACAATCTGCTGTAAAAAAAACAAATCCCCAAACTAATTACATTACAGGTGTGCATTGCGTAGTTTCTACACACGCTCATGACTTCACCAGTTTTTTTATATTTTCACTCCAGATTTTCAACATTGCCATTTTTTACACCTCCCCATGAGCAGTACAGCTGTCATTTTTCACATCCTGTTCGAAATGTGTTTTTGCACCTGTGGTGCCAAATGGCGTAGTCACTGTACAAAATCAGCTTCCGGCTAACAAACTGATATTGCCACTGTTCATGAGCTGGAGGTCACAAATAACCCATGTTGAAAATTTGGAGTGAAAATACTAACGAATGCCTGGAGCATTAGGGTTTCCGATCATAATGCCCCATCCTGTAGAGACTGACAGGCATCAGGGATGTGACTTGGGATTGTTGCCCGTAATGCTCATGCCATTCCACCCCCACCCACACCCTGCAACCAGTGACAGGCATCGAGGTGTGCCTTGGACTCTTCGGCCCCAAAGTTCACCCCATTCTCCCATACTGCACCCATCTCATTGTATTTCCTTATGGAATGGGGTGAGCATAAGGTCCAAAGACCCCAAGGCACACCGTGACACTTGTCGGTGTCTGCAGGGTAGGGTGTGGTGAAATGGAGTGGCCGTTATGCCTGAAGACGCAAAGGCACACCCCAATGCCTGTCAGTCTCTGTAGGGTGGTGGTGGGGTTGGCTTCAGTAAAATACTTCACTGTCATTCCTATTATGCATCGCTCTCTGACTCCTACACTACCAATGCCAGCAAGCAAACATTCGACATTGACAAGTGCTTGTTTATTGTTGCTCTGTGTATGGAGTCATACAGAGAAACAGATGTTCCCTTCTTTACGATATTATTGAAATGGATAAACAGCAGTCCACAGAGATTTCATTAAGTGACTGTATACATTCTACGTTGTTATGGACTTTCAAGGCCACTGAGAATGCTAGCAAAATCAGGACATACAGTATATTGGACTTTTTAATATAGTTCTTGGTTCTTTCCCCTCCTATTATGCAAAATTATGGGATGAGAGTTTGTGTATGTCATCTATAATGATATGTAAGAAAATAGTAGCGTTCTTTTTCTCCGCTACCCTGTACTAGGATGTACATTATGTTCATGTAATTGTCAAAATAAATAAATAAACAAACAGAAGGTAAAAAATAAAACCAAACTGATCACAGTGTTTGCAGTTTAGATTTCAGAATGCATTACTCAAGATGCCGTTTTGCATCTCAAGGCGATACCAGCTATTTCTGGTCCTTCCACATTGTCATTTGGCCTTCATTTACTTTTAGCTTACACATGCTCACCTACTGGTGGCCAATACACTCCAAAGCTGTGACATCATTATAGAAACCTGGCTCCACCCATTCCAAGGAAGTTTGCTTAGAACGTTCAGTCTCAGTGTGTTGGCTGAATGGAAAAGGCAGCAGAGCCAGGAGCTCTCCTGCTTGACAGCTCTCTTCAAAACCTTTGTTGTTATTTTCTGACGGTAGTAGCTCTCAGCAAACAATCCCGTTTGTTTTATAGACAGAATTTCTAAATTTAGACTGTACCTGTTTATTTGTTTAAATTGACTCCTGCTTTAAACCCAGATTCATGTTGGAGACTGGAATGTGTTTTACCATTCTGCCTGAATTCTGTCAGAATTCTTCAAAGGGTAGTAAGATCAGTGTGACAGGTCTTGCTATTGTGGTCTGAATTTAGCCTGATGCCTGCTGTAGGTTTTCAGAACAATTTGCCCTCATTCTTCAGCTTCGTCTGCTTGTTTTTTCCTACAGCACACACTTGCTTAGGTTGAGTTTCTTTTCCTCCCTGTAAGTTTTTGGTACCCTTCTGTGGTCCTTGTCTTTTTTGGAATTTGTTGTTTTGGACTTCTTTCACTTACTGATTGACGCTACTCTTTGGCAGGTTTTGTTGCATTTTTCACTGTTTTATGTAGTTTTTTTTTGGGAGGGGGGTTGTTGTATCATTTTAATCAAATCTGACACAACTGTAGTAATTTTTTTTTTTTTTTTTAATCACTATTTTGTTTCTCCTTGCTCCGTGCAGCCCCCCTCAGACCGACTTCCCTAGCTCCATCCCCCAGAATTACTGGGGCTTACCTTACACCCGGTCCGAGAGTGGTGCCTGTGGAGAGTCGATTGCCATCCTGCCGCCAGCTGCCTTTTTCCGTTTTTCTCCTCTTATTTTCCCGAGGACCCCAGGAGAAGGACGCATGCGTGTGGAGACACGCATGCGCCTTACAGCCCAGGTAACGGCCCCTGTCCGCCCGCCCGATTGGCCTATCGCCGGCACCCTCACTTGCGCAGCCCCTCGGCCTCCACCAGGGGGTAGCCGTGAGTGAGGGATGCCACCCCACCTCCCCGGAGAGGAGATCTGCCTTGTAGCTACTCCATCCTGCTCCGCCCGCCCCCTCGTGCCAACCTCCGACGACCCAGGCTCACTCCCGAACCCGAGTCGCCGGCGTGCCGCGAGGTGAGATGTCCAGCGCCTCAGCCCTGTATGCCACCGGGCCGGCGAACTGTAGTAATTTTGACACAAGTCCTGAGAACAGATGCAGGTGCGAAATCAACTGGTGCGACTGCACATAAACTGATGCAAGTGCACAGAAACTGATGCATGTGCACAGAAACTTGCATCAGTTTCTGTGTACTTGCATCAGTTTCTGTGTACTTGCATCAGTTTCTGTGCATGTGCATCAGTTTCTGTGCATGTGCATCAGTTTCTGTGCATGTGCATCAGTTTCTGTGCACTTTTATCAGTGTTGCGCTGATGCGCATACCTGGACTCGTGGCTTTAGTTTTCAAAACATTTTTCACATGGCTGGCCCAGTGGCATAGAGGGCTTAGGTGCTGGTGCTTTACCTCCTGCTACACCAGCGACCCATTTTCAGTGATGAATGCAGGTTGCTGGGGGTCGACCGGGGAGGGAGAGGATCGAGTGTCCTGAGGACAGCTCTTCTCTCCCGGGGAGGGTAGAATCAGAGCCTAGCATTTACTTGGCCCTAGTGCTGGCTGGGGGCTGGCACGCTGGGTCCCGCACATGGGGGTCAGAGGCAGAAACAACACCCAGCATGCTGCATGTGGAAGCGTGCACAGCTCAGCCAGTGGTGTCATTGTTCGCTACTGCAGCTGCACTCAGGGACGGGGAAGGAGTAACTACAATCTGAAAATCCCCTCACTGCCACACCAATGACGGATCCCCAGATGGGGAACCAGATCAGTGGGTACACTCGCCACCTAGCTGCCAGCAATTGTGTGCACAAATAAATTATTTATTTATTTGTAAAATCAGTTTACAACCTTTGAGCCAGAGGCTCGTTTCCAAAGGTACTTCGTCATATAAAGACATACATGGTGTTTTTGGTTACATAGCATCGGTTTGCAAAACAATAGGCGTTCAACAGAGGCGCCACTTCACACTGTGGTCAGACAAATACATTTAGGTTACAGGGTACATGTAATTGAGAACAGGTGTTACACAAGTTGGTATCAATAGTGAGCAATCTAATAGGTAAACACTGAAACAGCTGGCACTGGCCAGGTTCTAGGTGGAGAGCCGTCCGGAGGCCGTTGTCATGAGAAGTGGAGGTGGAGGCTACTTTCAGAGACAGGAGCAGTTACGAGTGTTGACGATGTGGTTTCGAAGGGTGGTTTTGAACTTGGAGATGGTGGTGGCATTGGTGATGGGTGCAGGGAGAGAGTTAAACCAGGTTGGGGCTCTATAGCAGAAGGACCTCTGGCCACGGCTGGTTCTTGATCTGGGGACCATTAGAGTGGTCTTGTTGGATGACCGTGTTGCAATAGTGGGAGGGCTCTGGTGGATGGATGCCATTACCCCGGGGGGGGAGAGCCCGAGTAGGGTTTTTTTTGTGAGGAGACAGGTTTGGTATCGGAGCTGTTCATCCAGGGTAAGCAGTTTAGCCTCGACATACAGCTGACAGGTGTGTGTGAGCCTGGGGGCACCAGTAATCAATCTGCAGGCTTTATTCAGGGTTAAGTGAATTTTTTTGAGTGCAGTGGTGTCGGCAGCACCATAGACTGGTAGACCATAGTCTACAAGGGACAGAACGGATGATGTAACAGCGAGCCGGAGAGCATTTGGGGGGAAGGCAGGTTCTATGGTGGAAGAGGATGCCAAGCCATGTGTTAGTGGCGGATGTTAGGGCATTGATGTGGTTGTGAAATGTGAGGGCTGAGTCGAAGGTAACCCCAAGGTATTTGTAGGAGCAGACTTGTTCCAGTGGCTGATTGGTACTTGGAAGGATATAGAGTGGGTGGTTGCTAGCTTTGTTTTGGGGGTGGGAAAAGAGCATAGCTTTGGTCTTTTTAAGATTGATGACGAGTCTGTGCTCCTTAAACCAAGCTTCGCACTGTTGAAAGACTGCTGTAGGGTGTCCTGGAGGGAGACGGGATTGCGGCCAGTGGCAAAAAGGACAGCGTCATCTGCATACAGTAGAATTTTGCCAGGGCATGCACTGGGCAGGGTGTTCAGATAGAGTGAGAAGAGAAGGGGCCCAGGATGGAGCCTTGGGGACCCTAGAGTGAATGGGACGGGTATTGAGAGTGTGCTATTGATTTTACACACTGTGATCAAGCGCCAAGATAGCTTGTGCACCATGCTAGGGGCCAGCCGAGACCAGTGTGGCAGAGTGCATTCAGCAGAAGTGGATGGAGACGGTGTCGAAAGCCTTGAGAGGTCGATGAACACTGCACCAGCTAGGGAGCTGGTATCCAAGGAGGAGTGTAGGAAGTTGGAGAATTCAATTAGGGCAGTGCTGGTACTGTGACCAGCATGGAAGCCATGTTGCTCTGGGCATAAGATGTTATGCTTAGCCAGATAATCAGTGATTTGAATGGCCACCACTTTCTCCAGGGCTTTAGAGATGGGGGAGGATGGAGATTGGCCGGTAGTTGTTGGTCGATGACCTGTCACCCCTTTATGAATTGGTGTGATAATGGCTGTTTTCCAAGCTTGGGAAATTGTCCCAGGCAGAGTGACTGGTTAATTAGGCTGGTGAGTGGGCAAGGACTTCATCTAGCACCAGCCTGAGGATACTGGGGTCCAGTGAGTCACTGCCGACTGTTGCCATTCAAAGCTTTGATTAGGATGGGTCTGGCTTCCGGTGGAAATCTTGGAGGTGGAAGCTGGGGTGCTGGAGGACAGGGGAGGTTGGTTGGGGAGGGTCAAAGAAATTACTAGGGAGGACTGAGCTAAGGTCAGTGAAAGCGGTGTTGTTGAGCCAGTTGCTATGGTGTCAGGCTCGGTGGTGGTAGTGCCATTTCTAGTGAGCTGGGATGGGGCAGGGGGAGGTTAGCCTGCTAAGTTGCTTAATATTATCCCAGAAAGTCCGGCCGAGCCCCAGGAGGAGGTAAGGGTGGCCTGGTAATGGTCGGCCTTGGCTTTCCTGATGGCCCACGAGCACTTATTCCGGGCTGCATTGTAAGCCTGCCTATCAGACAGACGACCCGTTTCAGTGGCAAGGTGCCAGAGGTTATCCCGATTTCTTAGTAATTGTAGAAGGGCAGGGCTAACCCAGGGTGCATTCTGTTTTTTGGACCGGATTTTGGTGAAGGGTGCAAAGAGATCACAGGCCATGTTGAAGGTGTGAGTGAAGAAGGCGAGGGCAGTGTCAATGTCGGTTGCACGACAAATGGGGGACCAGTTTATCTGGGTGAGGAATACTTTAAGTTTTTTCAGCCCACCAGGGCGGAGGCGCCTGCGGAGGGTGGTCTGGGCTTTGGGTTTGGGATTGGGACTGCCCAATGAAATAGGATAGGGAGTGGTCACTTAGAGTCTGGAGGATCTGGATGTTTTGGATTTTATGGGGTCGGTTAGTTATAATAACATCCAGAAGGGTGCTGGTACCTCTCTTAGGGTTTATTCTCGGGGCTGGGTGACGAGTTGCGCCAGGTCTTGGGGCGGCAAATGAGTCTCTGATCACGGATGAGGAGGTGCTGAGCCAATTTACATTAAGGTCCCCAACTAGGATTTGTTCCGCCTTATGGTGGAGGGTACAGGTAGTCAGTTAAAGATACCAGGGCCGGGTGCTGGTTCTTTGGGGAACGAGGCTGTGGTGAGATAGAGAGGGCTCCTAGAGGGGTCCGGGGTGAGTTTGAGGGTAAGAGCCTGGGCCCCATTTACAAGGGCAGGGGTGGGGAGTGCGTGTCCAAGTATTGTGTCCCTAGTGTAGATTGCACAGCCTCCCCCTCGTTTGCCTACTCGGTCCTCCCGGTATAAGGTATAGCCTGGGAGGGAGACAAATGAGTCAGGGGTGGATTTGGACAGCCAGGTTTCAACCAGGGCTATTATTAACTACAAAAAAAAAAAATTTTTCATGCTGCTAGAATTTTCATTTGATACTGAGGAGACTGGCCAATTTATATAAATACAGATCACACATAGTACTTAGAAAATGAAAAATGCAGATGATATGAAAGTTAAAATATGCTTCTGTGTGGACGACACAAAGCTCTGTAGGAGAGTGGACACAGAATTCAATTCAGTTCACTTTATTTACCAGGTAAATGGGTCAAGGCCCTTTTTCAGTATCGACCTGGCGCTTCAAATAAAGAAGCAAATATACAATAATACAAACATACAATACAATACAGAAATACATGAACAGTAAACACAATACTAAATATAATTACATACAGCAAGTGATTGTAAATAACTATACCAAACCTTTTTTTTAACTTTCCTGCTTAACAACAGTAACACAATTATCCAGAAATGTATTCCATAGAGTTGGACATTGAAATGAGAAGGTTCTCTCACCCATACAGGTGTCTATCCTAGGAATCCGTAAACACAGCACATTAGTAGAGCGTAAGGATCTAACATCTTCCTTTAAATTAGTCAAGATATAAAAAGGTGATTTACAACCATGTGCAAAAGTAGCATTAGTCAAGCAGCCCAACTTTTAAGGATAAGCCAGTTTAGGTGGAAGCCAATTAAGTTCA
Organism: Neoceratodus forsteri; assembly: GCA_016271365.2. NCBI lineage: Eukaryota > Metazoa > Chordata > Ceratodontiformes > Ceratodontidae > Neoceratodus > Neoceratodus forsteri. The sequence goes on along the minus strand of CM057456.1, from coordinate 1,175,226,587 downwards.
TTATATAAATCACAATGATACGTATTATAAGGTTTAGCCAAAACAAATCTGCAAATGGAATTAAAACACTTATTTACCAAATCCAGATCTTTGGAAGCTAATTTAGCAAACGAAAAAGAATTGTAGTGCAAGGTCGTAAGTAATACACTTTTTGATGTAATTTCTCTTGCTTCTCTAGTTAAACAATCCTTAATTCGATATAAGGCACCTATTTTTTGGATTTACAGACTTCACTATCTAATATGTAACAAAGAAGTTAAACTAGCATAAAGTATTATTCCTAGATACTTTGTTTCAGTTACTTCTCTAATCATATTACCTGCCAAATGATTTATAACCAAAGGTTCAGCATTACGAACCTTTGGTACAGATCCAAATAAAATGCATTGTCTTTTTGGAATTCAACACTAAACAGTGGTCCTACAACCGTTTATTCAGTGCTAAAAAATCCTGCTGTAGGGAGATATTAATCTTTCTAATTTTTAAAGAGCTAGTAAACAATATTATGTTGTTAGCATACAACAACAAATTGGAATAGTGTAGAACCCTAACCATAGGATCGATGAAAACGGAGAACAACAGGGGCCCCAAAATGGACTCCTGTGGTATCCCGTACCATAGCTCACCCTGTGCCGACTCCACACCACCAATTTTCACCCTTACTGGGAATACAGTTAAAAAACTATGGAACCAATCACAAGTTGTCTCAGAAAGCCCAAGGTTCTCCAGTCTCCTGAGCAGCATAGAATGATTGACTAAATTGAAGGCTTTAGTTAAATCAATAAATAAAGCTCCAGTCAACTGACCGGCATACATAGATCTTAAAGTATGGTTAGTAAAACAAGCCAGTGCCAAACCAGTGCTATAATGCCTCCGAAAACCATGCTGCTCCGGAGAGTGAAGACCCCGGCTTCCAAATACACCTCCAACTGACAGTTGACCAATTTTTCTAAAATCTTACTTAACAGAGGAAGAATAGAAATAGACTAGTAATTATCAAGTTCGTAATGTTGACCTGATTTGAATATAGGGTTAAAGATAGTTTGCTTCTAGACCATAGGGAATACACCAATGGAAAGAGATAAGTTGAAGATTGTAGTTAGAGGTTCGTATATAAAATTGGAAACAAGTTTTAGGAACCGTGGTTCTAAGCCATCTGCTCCTGCACTTTTATTGATGGACATTTGTCTAAGCAACTTGAGTACTTCCTGAGTCTACATCATACTAAAACAATGCGAATTACCAACATGATTGCATTTAGGTCCAGGATCGTTCAAAGAAGAAAAATCAATATCAATCAAATATTTAGATAAATCAGTGAACTTTTTCACAAAATGATCAGAGATTTCCTTATGATCAGTAGTAGCAGCCCCATTTATGTTAATAGTGTCAATACCTTCATTTTTATTTGGATCTGTTAATTTTTTAATAGATTCCCAAAATGTTTTAGAATCTCCTAATGAATTTATTTGTTGCAAGAAGGGAGACAGGACATTAGGGAGGACCTGGCTAAACTAGAGAGATGGTCAAGTATTTGGCAGCTGGGATTCAATGCCAAAAAGTGTAATGCACTTGGGGCAAAGAACCCAGAGACCACATACTGGCTGGAAGGTGTGCAGACCATTATGTCGGTGGAGGAGAAGGACTTGGATGTAATCATCGTGAGTGACCTAAAGCACTCGACACACTGTAACAGAGCAGCAGTTAAAGCAGATCAAATGCTGGGATGTGTAACCAGGGGTATAACCAGCAGGAAGGTGGAGGTCATCCTGCCACTGTACAGGTCACTGATTAAGCCACATCTGGAATACAGTGTGAAGTATTGGAGCCATTGCCTAAAGAAAGACATCAACATACTGGAGATGGTGCAGATAAAGGTGACCAAGATGATCCAGGGACAATAAGGCAGGCCTTATGAGGAGAGACTCGGATATCTCAACATGTACTCCCTGGAGGTTACAAGGGAGAGGGGTGACATGATCAAAACCTTTAAGTACCATAAGAATTTCAACAAAGTGAGCTCTGATGGTCTCTTCAACCTTCATGAAAATAGGACCACTAGGGGGCACTGCCTCAGACTAGTAGGGGGATGCTTCAGGAAGGAAATGAGGAGGCACTTTTTCACTGAGACGGTGATGGCAAACAGTGACTTGCAGGAGGAAGTGGTCTCCTTGAAGACTTGTAAGCAGCTTCAAGAGAGACTAGGATATGGTAAAATGGAAAACTGCGTGGAAAGGAGGGGGCATGTCGAAGGGAGAGGAGGATAGCGGGAAGTGGGGCAGAGCCCTCAGTAGATACTGGGGGGCTGCAAACTACATAGACCATAAGCAGCCAATACAGCTGAGCCTGTGGACCAGGTTCATGATACCGGTGTTCAGCCTGGCTGATGGGCGGAAACTTTGTGTAGTTGAAAGAAGGCAGCCTCACCTACCAGAGTGCAGCTGCATCCTTTCATCTACAAGATGCTACCCAGCAGCGAGCTGAGTGGCATCATTATCAGCCTGCTCTTCATCCTCCCCCCTTGGACACAAAGAAAGAAATTCAATACTGAATCGGGTTTGTCTGTGGCAGTCTTGGACACATGCTTCAGATCTATGTGTCTCCCCCCCTCCCCTGGCGCTCCTGTCAACCGCACTGAAGATCATGGCCTGCCGACAGCAGCAAACCCTGTTCTCTATTCTGTATTAGAAATACAATCACGTTCACTAACTTGTGCATGTTTGAGTAAGTTTTCAAAGCACTATGAACATATGAAAATAGCCAGCAGAAAAAGGCCTTCAGTGTCACACCTCTCCAGCCTCTACTGTCCTGAATACTGACAATGTGTTCACTTTACGCATGTGCCAAGCAAACCTAAAAATAATCTCTCTCTCCCTAATCTTCCCCCGAGGCCTACTGTAATGGGGCGGTACCCCCTTCAGCCCAAGTCCACACCCCCCCCCCGGCCCCTGATGCTTGACCCAGGGTGGTGGCATGAGGAGAATAGTCTTGGCTAGCTTAGCCAGATAATGAGCCCCCTCTCCTCCCACTCTGCACTCTCTGAGTAGCTGAGCAGCGTGCTGTGTGAGTTACTACAGTCTGTATTGGCATTGGCATTGAGTTGAACAGAACCACTAGCATAGGCTACAAAAACAGTCGGTGCTCATGAACGTAAGGTGTAGGAAGAAACTCCGTAGCAGCCATGATATTCCATAATCACTGAGTGTATGCCCATAATATAAAAAAATGAAAGTGTCAGTGGTACTGAGCAGTGACAAGCTGTCCCAAGGAGAAACAGTACCCCCCAGGAAATGAGATGTGGCATCTCAGCCTGGCTCTCCTGTGTAGGTATCTGTTGGTATAGTAGCACTGTGGGATATAGTATAATTTATATACTGTTCCATAAGTTGCACTCTGTAAGTATTTGAGTTGCTGCTAAGGAAATTTTGCTGGGAATATTTGTTCAGATATGTAGTGGGTGAATAAAGTTTCAACAGTTCTCCGTTTCTTCACCTGTAACCAGTAACACCTAAACCTAAGTGTGCTTGTGTACTGTATTGTTAACTGTGACCTCTGTCAGTATGTGTTTTAGTATGTGTTTTGTGTCTGTACCTGACCTTGAACCATTTGAAAATTGTATTGGGGACCTGTTTAATTCCTTATCTTGCACTGCCACCTTGTGGCCTTTGTTTTTCTCCAATTTAAAAGACAATGCAGTAATTACACAATTATATATGTTTTTCTTATTTATTGTTTAACCAGGAGTGAGATTACGTCTGCTCTACAGAGTTTCTTATTGTTTATTGGTTTGATTTGGTTAATTGAATTTATATAAGGTGTCCCTCCAAAGCCTGGAGCGTCTATACAGAAATCAATAACACAACACTATAAATAAGACAGACATAAAAACACTCACACCTAAAAATACCTTCATAAAGACATCCACAATAAGCTGAACATTACAGTAACTAGTAACATATGTGATGTTATCATATTCATTTTACATGGTAGCCAGTGGCTGCACAGTATCCGATTTTTGCATTAACGTAGCCAAAGATTTTTATTACAGTTTTTGTTAACCAGGTAGGTTCACTAGTCCGAGAACCTATTTTCAGGAATGATCCTGGAGTTGGTAATACAGAAATGGTCCCCTTACCCTAATTTATTCAGTTGCCTCAACACTTCTTCTCAAACTTTTTTCTGTATTGGATTGTGGGGACATATGGAATGTCAACTTGCTTGATTAGCTTGTTCAACCACTGCCACCCACAGACAACCAAGACAGTATTTTATAATATAGCCTTTTAATACAAGGCCTCCATACCTACAGTATCTTTTACAGACTATTTACAGTCATCTTGATGTACATGAGAAGCAAAGACAGTCTTCAAAAAGGGCATTATGTAGAATACATAAGCAATACAGAACCACAAATATTTGCCAATTTGTTTGACTGTCACATAGAAACAGAGAATTTGACGGCAGATAAGGACCGCTTGGCCCACCCAGTCTGCCCATTTCCCTACCTGATGGATAAGCTGCAGATCCTAGTTAACCAGCAGCCTACTTCTTCCTACCCCAACCCCCTAGAATTGCCTTATGACTGTCCCATGCATGCTTGAATTCCACCACTGTTTTTGACTCCACAACCTCCTCTGGAAGGCTGTTCCACACATCCACAACCCTCTCTGTCAAAAAATACTTCCTTAAATTACCTCTGAGCCACCCCCCTTCTATCTTCAAATTGTGCCCCTTGTTCTTGCACACCTCTTTTTTTGAAAGATGCTACCCTCTTGGACTTTGTTGATTCCCTTGAGGTACTTGAAAGTTTCTATCATGTCCCCCTCTCCCTCCTTTCCTCGAGGCTATACATATTAAGCTCCTTAAGTCTCTCTTCATATGTCTTCCGGTGTAGACCCTGCACCATTTTAGTTGCCCTCCTCTGACAGCTTCCATCCTGTCTATGTCTTATGGAGATTGGTCTCCAGAACTGCACGCAGTACTCCAGATGTGGTCTCACCAGCTGTCTGTACAGAGGGATAATAACTTCTTGTTTTCTGCTGGTGATGCCTCCCTGTGCATCCCAGTATCCCCCAGCCCTCCTTGCTGCCCCCTCTCACATTGCTTGCCCACCTTTAGGTCATCTGATATGACTACCCCCAGGTCCCTTTCCATTTTTGTTGTCGTTAGTATCTCACCCCCATTGTGTACTCTTCCCTGGGTTTTGTTTCCCAGGTGCATTACCTTGCACTTCTTAGCATTGAATCTAAGCTGCCATACATGTGACCATTCTCTAACCTTGCCAAGTCCCTTCTCATCCTTTCCACCCCCACCTTGTGCATCAACTCTGTTGCAGATCTTTGTGTCATCTGCAAGAGACATACTTTTCCTTCCAGTCCCTCTGCAATGTCGCTATAAAGACATTGAAGAGACCAGTCCTAATACTGAACCCTGTGGTACCCCACTGCTAACCCCCTTTTTCACAGTGGACTCCATTTACTATTACTCTGTGTCCTATTCTCCAGCCAATTCTTTTACCTAGGTTGTCATCTTGTGGGACCCACTCCCAGGCTGGCTAACTTGTATATTAATCTTTGTGTGGGACTGTCAAATGCCTTGCTAAAGTCTAGGTAGGCCATGTCCACAGCCCCTCCCTGATCTACTACTTTGGTCACCCAGTCAAAGAAGTCTATCAGATTTGTCTGGCATGACCTTCCCGCTGTGAATCCATGCTGCCTTGGGTCCTGTGCCCCTCTGGCCTCTAGATACGCAACAATTCTTTCCTTCAGAAGTGATTCCATTATTTTCCCTACCACTGAGGTTAAACTAACAGGTCTGTAGTTTCCTGCTTCTGCCCTGCTCCCACTTTTGTGAAGGGGAATCACATCTGCCCTCCTCCAGTCCTCAGGTACCACCCCATCCTCCCATGATTTGTTAAAGAGGGTAGTCAGTGGTGTCACTAGTTCTATCCTTAGTTCTTTTAGAATTCTGGGATGAATCCCATCAGGCCCCATTGCTTTGTCCACCTTCAGTTTTAAGAGCTCTTTCAGAACCCTTTCTTCTGTAAATGGGCTGGTATCAACTTCTGTGTTGTCAATGTAAAGTGTATTATAAAGCAAAAACGGATGCAGAGCATTATGGGTATGCAATCCTTGTGTGTCGGGGGGGTAAGCTGAAGTGCCTCACATAAATGTCAGTTCTATGCTAGCCCAATAGGTGCAGAGAGATCACCCACATTCAGACTTCTCCTCTTTCATTCCACTTTGTGGTTTGTAATACTATACTGAGCAGCAGTTTGCTTGATCACCAACACAGGGCATCTATGCAGTTATTGCATAATCAATGCCAACCACATAGAACCAATAATGTTGTTTTATAGTATAGTCTTTTGATAAACCCTCCTTATGGATCCATTACAGTCAGCATGACGTGCATGTTAAGTAAAGGCAGTTTGTTAGAGAGCTGTATGCAGAATGCATAAACAATACAAAAAGGTGGTGCATTTCCAATTTGTTCATTTTTCATAATGCCCATGTATGTATTCTAATGCATAAAGCCCAGTGCAAAACATCATGGGTATACAGATCGTTGTGCAGGAGTGGGGTAAGCAGAGTGGAAGTATCTTTATTTATTTATTTTATTTAGTTTTTGTTGACCGGGTAAGTGCACTAGACAAATCCTGCCTATTTTCAGGCACGACCCAGGGAAGGGGGTTACAGATGAATGCCATCTGACCTTGAACCAGATTAAGCTGTTGGTGGTATTTTTAGTGAATGAGGGAAATTTGGCCTGGCCAGGACACCGGGGGAAATTCCCCTACTCTTTTCGATAAGTGCCATGGGATCTTTAACATCCACCTGAACTACTACCAATCCAGGCAGATGGGACCTCGGTTTAACGTCTCATCTGAAAGACGGCACCTCAGAAGTGCAGCACCCCTCTCATGCTGCACTACAGTGTCAGTACTGGGATATTAACCCAAGTGCCAGATATGGGAACTGAACCCACAGCCGTCTGATCTCCCAGCCTCAGAGGTGAGTGTGCTACCTACTGAGCCACTGACACTGTTTTTTGCATAAATGTAGTTTATTCTACAGTCCATGCACTGTTTACCATTTACCACAAAACAAAAGGTGCTGATAGATGGCAAAGTAATCCTTCTCATTTTACCTTCTATGCTTTAATTTCATTTCCTGGTTTGTAATACTATACTGAGTAGCAATTTGCGTGATCACCAACAGAGGACAACAGTGAGTAATGAGGTCATGTAACCTCTGCCAGCCACAGGACCAAGAAGTAATTTAGAATATCTCCTCTTGGTGTAAACCCTTCATAACTGTATCTATTACAACCCCATTAATGTAGTCAGTATGGCATGCATGACAAGGTATTTATTTATTTACTTAAAGTAGCAGTACTTGTTAGTAACCATACACATTTTTAGTAATAATGTTTGTCTGGCAAAAATATCAAGATACACATTTTTCTTTTCATTTTCTTTCATTCCTGAACCAAGATATGGGATCTTGAAGTTTTAAAAGTTCCCACGCCCATGCCACACCCACCATGAAAAAAATAAATATTGTGTGCTATTTACTATCAGAAACATGCAGAAGAACAATCCTACTACAACTGCAGCATGAATTTCGCATGTACATTCAACAAGTAACACCAGGGGAAGAGATTTTTAAACATGGCGAATGGTGGCCATCTTTAATGACATGAGTCAATTAATAAATCGGCTGTAAAAAAGTTTTAAAAACATCTGAGAAAACAAAAAATATACTGAGCATGAATCTTAGGTTATCAGAAATACATTTTTACTAAAAAAAAACTATATGATGAATTTTTTCGCTAACAAATATTGCTGCTTTAAAGAGTTTTATCAGGAAATGCCTGCTGAGCTGTAAAGGTACTTGTTTCCAGAGGCGTCCTGGAAGATGACTACACAGGGAAGTACATAAGGCAGTTTAACAGCAAACAGAAAACAGACTAGGACTGCTGCCATGTTTCACTTGGCATTTAATGTGAGCACATAGCCAGAATCTACTGAATTTAAACCAGTTTTTTTCTGCAGATAATCGTGCCAAAAGCAGTACATTCATGGATAGCTATTACCAATGTAAGAGCAGCAGAATTCTGCTTCGGAACTCTTACAGTGGACAATCCTCGTGAGGATAAAGTAGCTCAGGATGGTGCAAAAGGCAAGAGTAACACGGCCACTTTGCCCTTGCTGATAGAGCCAGACACAGCTGCCAGGCAAGGCCCAGAAGAAACCCTAACATCACTGGGGCTGGTTGGATGGGTTGTAAGAAGTAGCTTGGCTCCATATGTAAGGAGGGTGGAGGCTGTGATCTTGTGGCATGTAGCCAATGTGAGGAAGGGTCACATTTGGTAGAGCAGACCCAGCTTTTGGTTTAGAGCTTTGGTTAGGAGGGTGACATGAGTGTTCAGGGAAAGTGAGGAATCTATACCCAGATATTTAAAGGGTGGGACGAATTCAAGGGCATCACCATTATGGGAGTATCGTAAGAGAGGGGTGAGGAGGAGGGATTGGAGAACAGCATGCATTTGTTTTGTTTTTTGGTGTTGAGGACTAGTTGGTTGTCTAGAAACCAGCCCTCATGAATTCGGACGTCTGAGGCCAGTATGTTGTTGAGCCACCCGACGTCGGATAAAGAGTGGTAAACAATGGCGTCATCCACATAAAGGTGCACAGAGGCCCCTCCGCAGTTATTTGATGATTCATTAATGAACAGGGAAAATAATAACGGGCCTGGGTGGAGCCCTGAGGGATGCCATGGGTTATTGGGTCTGAGATCTGGGAGAGAACTGGACCACTTGACCATTTGAGTGCGGTCAGTAAGGTAACTTTGGAGCCAAGTTAAGGCACCAATGTCAAGGCCAAGTGAGTGTAGCTGCCATAGAAGGAGATTGTGGTTGACCAAGTCAAAAGTCTTCATCAAATCGATGAAGGTAGCACCAATGGCAAAGCCGTGGTCCATAGCATGGAACAGATCAGATGTAACTTTTATCCCAAACCATGCTTGAACCTTGAGAGGTGGTGGTGGTGGTCCAGATAATCCTGTAGATCGTCATAGAGTATACGCTGTTGGATTTTTGCCAGCAGGCAGAGGATGGAAATGGGCCTAAAGTTCTCAACAGTTGTTTTGGGTCCACCCTTATTAATAGGGACAGTCTGCGACAGGAAGGATTGGTTAAACAGGTCATAGACTGGGTAGGTGAAGGCTGCAGCTCCCAATTTCAGAAATTTGGGTTTGAGGGTGTCGTGACTGGGGGAGCTGCCAGCTTTTAGCGAGAAGCTGGCAAACTTCATTGAGGGTGGTATTATCATAATGCATACTGTTTTGTGCAGATTTTAAAGATTATTTTTACATTTAGTGTGTGTGGCACTGTGTGCATTGACTATGGTGAGGTCTGAGAAGGAATATCCTCAGCAGAATGTAGTGCCTGTTGAGAGACTTCATATACAGCTCACCATCCCAGAAGAATCTGCTTACCCCATGCTGCGCTGCACTTTTTTTTGTTTTGCTTTAGAATACAGTCATATGGATTAAGAAGAGTTACAGAAGCAAACTGGAACTGCTTTTCAAACAACATGAAGTCTTGCTATATTATGACTAATGCAGTTTGTCCCACCATTAGAACTGCTCCGGAGGTGAAAGAGTTAACTTCCATGCAGTGCATGGAACTTAGAGCGCAAGCTCGGTTAGAAAAGCTCTGTCAGGGATATTTCAACCGAAACAGTCAGATTCTTTACTTCGCCTCACTGAACAGTCGCTCCGGAGATTCCTCCTGCTGCTCGGTTCATTTTCTCGGTTTAAACAGTTTTTTCTCGGTTAAATTCAACCGCGATTATCATTATTTTAACCACAAACCGATCGGTTCAAGCAATGTCTATGGTATTGTAAGTAATAGATAGGTTTTCTGTGTGGAACTTGTAAATGTTTATCGGTTCGGTTTTGAACCGATCAGATTGTAATTAAACTTCATTCTGAAGCGTTTTAAGGCTTTTTAGAGTGCGGTTCCCGGTTCTTATCGGTTCTAAAAAAAACGGATTTCATTACGGTTTTTTCCACGACCCGTGACACGGTTGGGAACCGATAAGGGTGTCTTGCCTGGCACTGCCGAAAAAAAGGGCAAGTTTTTGGTTAGGCTGGCATTATGTCTGAGAAACCCAAAAGAAAAACCGGGCCCACTGGGTTTCAACACTGTAGTGTCTGTGGGGAAGCCTTTGCCAAGGCTGACCCACACCCCACATGTGTTTATTGTCTGGGGTTTGACCACCTCAATGCGGACTGCCAGATTTGCAAGAATTTCCCTGCAGCTACCCTGGATAAGAGAGTTGGTAGGCTCAGGGAACGAGAGGCCAAAAAGTCCGCTGACCTGGATGGCCAGCCTGGTTCGGTGCCAACCGAACCAGAGGGAGTGCCCTCTGACCAGGGCCAGACTTCCTCGGCCAAACGAAGCTGACTCTGAGGAGCCAGTTCCAGCAAAGAGATCTAGAAAGTCAGCAGGTGTGGAGTCAAAAATCCCTTCTCCAACTGCTGCAGAGATAGCCAGGGCAATACAGATTGTCCAGTCACTTTCCCCGGTTCCGTCCGAACCGCCTCTATCTGGCAAAAGGTCGGTTCCACCGGTTCAAGAATATGATATAGAAGAGTTTTATGAACCAGCGGAGGGGGAGGATGATTATGATCAGTGTGAATGTGACTTTGAAAGTCTGGATGTGCCCATTGAACCGGACATCTCCCCAGACAGACCTTTAGGAGAATCTCCCCCTAGGCTTGCTGAGTCCCCTTCTCATTTTCTGTTTTATAAAAAAGTTGCTGAAACCCTCCAGCTTCTTTTAGAGGAGGCTGTGGACGAGCAAGAGGAGCCTGACTTTGTAGAGATGATGGATATCCCAGAGTCCAGGAGATTGTCTATTCCTTTACATAAATCTTTTAGGAAACAAACAATAAAATTTTAAAAGCTCCTAATTCTGTGCCTCCTGTGGATAAAAAGATGGACAGGAGGTACACTTTGTCAGGTCCTGATACAGAATTTCTTTCACAGCAATGCAGCCATGTTAGTAGTTCAGGCTGCAGCCTGTGATAAAGCTAATATTCCCTGGCTTCACATCCTCCTGACAAGGACTCCAGGAAGATTGATGCCATGGCCAAAAAACAATACATGGCAGCATCTTTGGGACTCAGACAAGCAAACTATATGGCTTATGTTGCGAGATACCAAAAATCTAGATGGGATACTGTCATGGCTTTAGCCAAACAGGCCCCTGGCCAGCTTGCCAAGGAGCTGGAGCAGGTGGCTGCTGATGGTATTGAGGCATCTAAGGTGCAATTTCATGCTGCAGTGGATTCTAATGATGTATCCTCTAGAGTCATGGCTACATCTGTGGCTTTTCGAGAGATTGGCTTGGCTCAGGTATACTACTTTGTCACAGGATACCCAGTCTAAGGCTATGGATTTTCCTGTGGTAGGGAAATTCTCTGTTTGGGGAGCAGACAGAGAATTATATGAAGAAAATGGATGAATATAGAACCACTTATAGGAGTGCACAAGCCAAGGAACGGCAAGCCACCTCTCGGAGGCAGCCCCGAGGGGTAGAGGTGGGCCTTTTACCAGACCAGGCCTCCCTTCAGCTTATGTTCAGAGGGGGTTCTTCAGAGGGAGAGGCAGACGGGGTACAAGCAGGCCTGCTCCCACCCCTCAGCCTAAAGCCCCTGCCAAACAGGCACCCTGATGGGATGCCCAGGGCCGGTTCTCCATTACCTGTAGGGGGCAGGCTGGCTTACTTCGTCCAGGACTGGGAGTCTTTAACATCAGACAAGTGGGTCCTGGAAGTAGTGAGCCAGGGTCTGGTTCTCAGCTTTAAAAAATTTCCAAAGATGAGAATCAGATCTTTTCCACCTGCAAACCCTTTAGAGACTCTTGCCTTGAAACAGAAGTCTCAACCCTCCTGGCTCTCAGAGCTGTAGAAAGGGTTTCTCCCTACACCAGGGCAAGGGTCTGTACTCCAGGTACTTCCTTACCCCAAAAAGACAGGAGAGTGGCGGCCCATCCTGGACCTAAGATATCTGAACAAGCACCTTTTAAAACCAAAATTCAAAATGGTGACTCTGGGAATGATTTTACCTCTCCTAAGGCCAGGGACTGGCTAGCTTCCTGGACCTCAAGGATGCCTACTTCCATGTTCTTATCAGAAGCTCCCACGAAAGTACCTCAGATTGAACTGCCCTCAGGCCATTATCAGTTCAGAGCAATGCCCTTCGGCCTTACCTCTGCCCCAAGGGTATTCACAAAATGTCTGGCAGTAGCAGTTGCTCACTTAAGAAGGCAAAAGGTTGCCATTTTTCCCTACCTGGACGACTGGCTCATTGTGGGTCAGTCTCCAGACCAGGTCAAATCACACCTGCAAGTTACCCAGCAGCTGCTTACCTCTCTGGGCTTTCTTCTCAATCTTCCAAAGTCAGTTCTGGAACCTGTACAGGTACTCACATTTATAGGTGCAGAACTGGACACAAAGCAGGCCAGAGCCTTCCTTCCCCTAGAAAGGGTAAGGACCCTGGTGGCCCTGGCCTCATCCTTCACTCTGCAGGTCTCTCGACTGGCAAGGCATTTCCTGTAGCTCCTAGGACACATGGCTGCTTCCACAGCTGTAGTGCAAGGAGCAAGATTTCAGATGAGGGACATTCAGTTCCATTTGAGAGCCTTCTGGTCTCAAAGAAGAGATTCTCTATCCAAGTTAATCCCAGTGACTTGAACCCTGATCCAGGCCCTTCAGTGGTGGCAGGATCAGAGCAATCTGAGACAAGGGTCCCTTCATCCCTCTATCTCACTCCTTGACCCTTACTACAGATGTCTCCTCTTGGGATGGGAGCTCACATGGGCACCTCTCCACCCAGGGATTGTGGTCCCCAGGAATCTCTGCTCCACATCAATCTGTTGGAACTCAGAGCTGTTTTTCTAGCACTTCAGGTTTTTTCTGCATCTGTTCAGAACAAGGTGGTACAGATCAGAACAGACAACACCACTACAATGTGGTACATCAGCAAACAAGGGGGCACTCGGTCTTCGGCCTTGTGCACCGAGGTGATGAAGTTGTGGTCTCTGGCTTATTCCCTGAACACTTCCCTCATAGCAGTTCACCTCCCAGGCAAGGACAATGTCCTGGCAGATGCTCTCAGCAGGATTTCCCAGGGCCATCACGAATGGTCACTGGATCCCCTAGTTCTGGGGATAGTTTTTGCCAGATGGGGCACCCCTCAGATAGATCTTTTTTGCAGCCCCAGACAATCATCAACTTCCACTTTTTTGTTGCAGGCCCCCAGTGTTGGGCTCAGTCCCCCTGGATGCCTTTCTCCTCGATTGGGAAGGGAAGTTTCTCTATGCCTTCCCTCCCTTCCCTCTCCTGTTCAAGGTGCTAGTCAAAATCAGGTCTCAGCCCTGCAAGATGATCCTGATTGCTCCAGACTGGGCCAGGCAGCCCTGGTACCCACTCCTTCTGTCCTTAGCAGTCCATCTTCCCCTGTGTCTCCCCAGGAACCACAATCTGTTAACCTGTGCCCAGGGGAGAATCTGGTATCCGAATCTCAAATCCCTCAACCTCAAGGCCTGGTTCTTGAGGAGTTAGAGTTTGCTGATCTACAACTTTCTCAGGGTGTTCTCGAAATCTTGAAAGCTTCTAGGAAGCCTTCCACCAGGGCTACCTATAACTCCCAAGTGGAAAAGGTTTTCCATATGGTGTTCTGGGAAGCATATTTCCCCGGAATCTGCTGATTTGCCCATTGTTTTGGACTATATGGTCCATCTTAATTCTTTGGGACTGAGACCAGCTACCCTGAAAGTGCATTTGGTAGCTGTCTCTGCTTTTATTTCAGCAGGGAAGCCCTCTTCTTTGCTTTTATTTCAGCAGGGAAGCCCTCTTCTCTTTCTGCTCATCCTGTATTTTCCAAGTTTTTTAAGGGATTGCTTCATACCAATCCTCCATTCAGGGACCCTGCCCTGCCTGGGATCTTAATGTTTGCATTGCTCAGCTGATGCAACCCCTTTGAACCTCTGTCTTCGCAGAGCTTAAGTATTTGACTTGAAAACTGTATTTAGTAGCCATCACTTCTGCCAGGCATGATAAGTGAGTTACAGGCTTTATCAGTGGAGACTGACTTTATTTCCTTTCACAGGGATAAGGTAGTCCTCAGGACTAACAGGAAGTTTTGCCTAAGGTGGTTTCAGATTTCCACCTTAACCAATCTATTTCACTTCCAGTGTTCTTCACTGACCATTCCTCCTCTGGTGAGAGGAGGCTGCACAGCTTAGATGTTAAGAGGGCCCTAAGTTACTACATAGAGGCACCAAGGGTCACAGGTTTGACTCCTCCAACTATTTCTCACTTATGGTGAGGTTGGGAAAGGAGACCTGCCACTAAGAGATCCATTGCCAGGTGGATTGTCTCTTGTATCCAATTTTGCTATCAAAAACTGGGTAATGTTCCCCCTTCAGGCCTGAGGGCTCACTCTACCAGAGGTGCAGCTGAGTCTCTAGCTGCTGCCAGAGACATCCCTATCTTAGAGATATGTCAAGCAGCTACTTGGAAAACAGTACACACTTTCACCAAGCATTACTCCCTGGATATCCAGGCCAGGAGGGATGCTCGGTTTGGCACAGCCGTGCTTCAGAGCCTATTCCCTAAGTAGGTTCTGTCCCTTCTCCATGGAGGTACTGCTGTGTAGTCTGCATTATCATAATATAGCAAGACTTCATGTTGTTTGAAGAAAAAATTACTCACCTTAGTAATGTTGTTTCTTCTAATGGAGTCTTGCTATATTATGACCTCCCCAGCCTGCCCCTCTCAGAACTTCTACTTTGGGTATGGGGTGGGCAGTCCACTGTTGGCACTTATTGATGCCCCCTTTTATGTTTTTCCACCCCTTCTTATTGGGGTGTTTGGGTGTTGTGTTTTATTTTATCTTATTTTTTCTGGTCCCCTGACTTGAGTCTTGGTGTTGAGACCGGAAAAATGTGTTAATATTTTAGTAGCCAGTTGGCTAGTGTAGGTTACAGCTTCCACACAGAGCCTTAGTGAGTTTTGCTCGTAAAGATCTGACGGTTTCGGTTTGAAATATCCCTGACAGAGCTTTTCTAACCGAGCTCGCGCTCTAAGTTCCATGCACTGCATGGAAGTTAACTCTTTCACCTCCGGAGCAGTTCTAATGGTGGGACAAACTGCATTAGTCATAATACAGCAAGACTCCATTAGAAGAAACAACATTACTAAGGTGAGTAATTTTTTCGTATTGTTCTTGCATTCTACATACTATCCTCTTTGCAATCTGCCTTTTGGGGTGGAGCTTTGCTTGTTTGGGGCTGGGGAGGGATCAGGTGGTGGCTCCTCTGAGCGAGGGTTTGCAGTCTATCCCCTTCATAGACTGCAGGCAGGAGGGTTCTGGGGGCTCACTTTTGCAAATCTAGTGACAGTAAGCTACTGGTTGGGGGCTTCAGGTAAGCAACAAAACTGGGACTTTTTAAAGAGCCACTAATGCCACAAGTGCTACATTGCAGAATCCAAATAAGTGTACTCCCAGTAAATCTCATACCAAAAACTAGATTTTTACGTTATTTCATTTTAAAGTTATTAGCCATTTTGTAACTATGATTGCACTACCTGTGCAATAAAAGCAGGTGTCAGTAAAGAGCTGCTGATGATGTCATATAGGGACCTCAAAGTCTAGTAGTCCTTGTCAGCAAGCTTATAGGACCCATTTCTCCAAAGTTGTAAAGATCATGTGCAATGGTTTCACAAGTAAAACAGGCAGCACCAGTCAGTAAACATTGCTATAAAAACGATATATGTTTCAGATTTTGTAACAAATTTGATCAAAATTGTATTATTTAATGCTGTTGTGGTCTGTTTCTCCAGGGTTGCTGGATGCTAAGTCAGTATGCCTTCGGGCTGCTGAAGCCATTTGGAGTGGTACTCTAATGTGCCTGTTAGGAAAGTGTATTTCCTACTAGTATTGTAATGTTGATACAGTAATTTCACTGCTGTTTTGTCATTGTCTGCTTTACAATATGTTTTAATAGCGGCCTTATATATGTTAATTCCTATAGTGAGTGGAAGTGTTTGCTCTGGTAAAATGATCATTGTAATTTGGAGTAGAACATGGATGAGTCTGCCCACCCCATTGACAAGATGGGATAATTGTTTTAAATTGTCAGTCTTAAGAAGTTGCCTCAGTTGACTGACAGGTGTGAATGAGCTCAGCCTTTCACCACATCAGAAACTTATTAAATCTGCAACCCTCTCAACAGTGCGCTATGATGACCCAGCATTCAGCAACCTAGGAAAAAGGACCTTAATAAAAAGGCACCCAGACAAAATATTGTCAGTTTTGTTACAAAACCTGAAACACAAAGTTTTTAAAGCAATGTTTACTAACTCATGCTGCCTGTTTTACTTATGAAAACCATTGCACATGAGCTATACAACTTTAGAGAAACAGGTTCTATAAGTTTGCTGACAGGAAATACTAGACTGTAAGGTCCCTAGGTGACATCAGCAGCAGCTCTTCACTAAAACAGACTGAAACAGGCTTTTTTTGAACAGGTAGTGAAATCAGGGTACAAAATGGCTAATAACTTTAAAATGAAGTAACATAGAAATCTACATTTTGGTATGCAGTTTATTCTAATTCTGCAGTGTAGCACTTTTGGCCAGATGGTGTCATCAGCTCTTCAGGACTCTCTGGCACATCATATGAGCCAATCTGGGAGTGGGGCAATAGACTGGCAAGAGCCAATGTAGGAGCCAGTGACGGAGGATGATTTCTCGAGTGACAACCCAGCAGCCCTATCAGTGCAGCTACGGTTTGGTAAGTCCCAGTGTTCAGTAATCTGCTGCCACTCAAGGGTCTTGTTTTGGACAGTGCGGTTCTGGCATGTGTAGGGAGTCAGAATCGGCTGTTGAGTCATTGCTTAGTCAGCACAGCTCTACAGAAAATCAGCTTACTTTAGAGTGAAAGAAAAAACGTTGAAAGTTGTTTTCTGAAAATCTGCTGCCCTAGAACTGTTTTGTGAGTGTGTGTGGGGGAGGGGAGAGAGACATGGCAGCAATCTCCCGTAGGCTACACAGGCAGCTCTCAGTTGCTGGGAGCTTGTACAGAGGCTGCATTAAAAAAAAAAAGAAAGAAAGAGGAAAATTTGACTGGCTATTTGGGAAAAAAAATTTTCAACAGACTTGCATGTATAATTGATTGTGGAGAAAGTACAGGACAGTCCTGTGGTGCACAAGTACAGCCAGTTATGGTGGAGAGGGCCAGTCAGGAAGGGGAACAGGAGCAAGCCTGGGATGACCCCCAAAAATAAAACCTACTGTATAAAGCCACTGACTAGTGCCTCACAGCCATTTCAGATTACTGCTGTGCCCAGTCATCGTGTCATTAGAATTTGGCCAATGTGTGTCCATCCTTCCTATGTGAACCAGTCTTGCTTTGACCTTGCAGTTAACTGATATCAGTTACATCACCCACGTCTGTCCTGTTAATTAAAAAAAAAAAATGGTGTGCAAGAAAAAACAAGCCTGCGGCTGCACGTCTGGTGCCACTGCTGGACCTGCCCTGCCAGCCATGTTCTGGCTAACTGTTTAATGTGTTGTTCCCTTTCCTCCCAACAGCTGTGTTCACATCTCTCCCTATACTTTTAAAAAGAAAATAATTTTTTGTGTGAGAAAAAAAAGCTTGGGGCACTACGGGCCAGGTGCTACCACTGGACCTGCCCTGCCAGTAAAGGTGTGTTCCTTCCTAAGTCACACAGCTGTTTCCAAAAGAGCCCTTAGATCACCACAAAGTTCTGGCAATCTAGGGCTGTGACACACGCCCGGTGCTTCAGGGACCATGCACCCAGTTCCAGAACATCGGGTGTCCCTGTGCCACAACACCCGGGAAATGCAACTGCAGGCAAGCTCCGAACGCTAAGCGTACCTGCGGGACCTGATGGATGGGATCTGCCCTCCCCATCCCACCGGGAGCAAGATGGACCGCAATGGCCAGAGTGCCCCTGGGGCAGAAGTGGCACAGGGGAGTACCATAGGGGTGTGGGGGTGCTCGTGTGTATGCCAGGGGGATGATCAGGCACCCGGCGGGGTTGCCCTTGTCAGCGCTAGTTACCTACCTGTGTATTCAGTGCCATGAGACTGTCACCCCCACCAGGTGCCCAATCACCCCCCCCGGCATACACTTGCTCCCCAACACCCCAGATGTACACCCCTGTCCCTACTGACCCCTGGAACCCACATACGGAGCCCCCCACCAGCTCCCCACCTTGAGGGGCATTGCCGTAACAGGTTTAGACCAGCCACTGGCTAGTCTAATGTGACCCATGTCCTACCACCACGGCGGGGCTTTTGGAATTCCAAATCTGCGGATGTTGCAGCCCTGCCAATGCCATGGCGCAAGCCTCCTTACGACCTGGCTTACCCAGATGTAGGTCGCAAGGGTGGCACAGTGCCGCTTTGGCGCAGTGGTTTCCCTTACCAGAGCAGACCACGTACCACAATGGGCAATGACGCAAAAAATGACACAAGGTGCAACTTGTGTCATTGTTGTTTGACGCAAGCACCTTGCGTCTGGCAGAACCCTTTTGGAATTGGGCTCACAGTGTCTAAACTAAGTGTTGCTTGACCTCGTTCCTCTTGGCAGCTATCACATCTCTCCTCTTATACTTTTAAAAATAAATAATTTGTGTGTGAGAAATGAAAGCCTGGCTTTTGTGACACCCTTTTCACCAGCGGACATCACAATATTTTCTATGGGCTAGCCTACTATAGCTCAGCTGCATTTCATGCTGTCCGTAGCAGATGGGAAAAAAAATTAGGGGCCTTGTGTTCCACCAGCCTGTGAGAATATGTCAACTAATCTTGGGGACAGCAGCTGTTGTAAGCTGCATTTAGTTACCGAAAAAAGAAAAAAAAAATAAGGGGCCTTGTTTGTCACCAGCCATTGAAGGCATCAGCATTATTTTGTGAGGGGCAGCAGTTGTGTAGCTGCATTCTAGGTACAAAAATAAAAAATAGGCTGGCTGGCCTGCCAGCGCAGTGCTAGCGATACCAGTGACCCATGTTTGGTAGTGAGCCCGGGCTGCTGGAGGGCCGGCCAGGGGTGAGGGATTGAGCACCCGACAGGCCGCTCTCCCTCTCCGGGGAGGGGTGGGCTGCACACCTTGCCGCTATTCTGCCCCCACCTGGGTGGTCACAGGTAGTCCCAGTGTAGTCGGGGAAGCAGACAGTAGGGGAGAAGCTGGCGTCAGCCGGGGACCTTAGTGGAGGCACATCTCAGCGTGCCCTCATCTCATTGGTCCCCCCCAGGTGCCAATCTCAGAGGGGGCAGGACCAGAACAAGGAAAAATACCCTGCTCGTGATCCAAGTGACAGACCCTCAACAGCACGTCTACGGAGGAACCAGGGGGCAGACTCCACAGTGCACACTCCCATGAAGTTCGGGGGAGATTAGTAGGGAGCCTTCTCCACCCTGCTTGGAGGGTCATCCGGGAGTTCTAGAGGTAAGTGGAGCAGTCACACCTTAGGAGCAGACTCCCCGGTCCTCTCAGAGACGTACCTGTGAGGTGCATGGAGGGTTCTGAGAGAGGGATCCAGAGCAGAGAATGTGTAGTGGGGAAAAAAGAAATAGTAAAAAAAAAAAATATTAAGGGGTCTTGTGTAGGTGTCAGCATTATTTTGTGATGGGCAGCAGCTATTTGTAGTTGCATTTTAGTTACAAAAAAAAAAAAGAAAATTTAAGGGACCTTGTGTGCCACCAGCCAGTGAAGGTTTCAGCTTTATTTTGTGAGGGGCAGAAGTTGTGTACCTGCATTTTAGTTACCAAAAAAAAAGAAAAAAAAATTAAGGGGCCTTGTGTGCCACTAGTCAGTGAAGGCATCAGTTTTATGTTGTAAGGGGCAGCAGATTTTAGTTACAAAAAAATATTTAGGGGCCAGGCTAACTGCTGTATGCCAACCATTGCCAGAAGTCAGATTTCTGTTTAATTTAGCCCACCTTCATCACTGTCCAGCTCTCTAAGTCAGGCAGTCGGAGCATTTGCAAGCTGTTGAGTGTCAAATAAAAACTACAACAAACTTAGAGAGAAAATAAAAAACTTTATTCCAATGCAGAAACTAACAAGCTTTGCTTTCAAATGAACTCAGAAACGCAAACATCCTGATGATCAACATGCTACTGCATCAGAGATCACAGCACCAGCCGGTCCAGATATCTTTGTCCAAGAGACTCCTAGCACCTCCTGTAATAAAAATAAAAGAAAAGCAAATAACTGCACTCCTCAGCCAGAGAACAATCAAGCTGTTGCTGTATTTATTACAAAATCCTATAAAAACGCTGTCGTGACAAAGCTCCATTCTTAAGCAGCAAACCTCGACCGGTTTCGTACTACTAGTACGTCATCAGGAGGGTGTGTATCTAGATTTACACCAGTCTTTATGAATGATTATCTTAAAGGAACAATACATACTTTAACCACACACAGTGTAATAAGTTATTACTCATCCAGTACATAATTGGAATTGTAACAGTATAATACATGTGCCTATACATTCAAAACCTGAAATCCAGCAAACAAATGTGCTATACCACAGACCAATATTTACAAAGATATACATTAAGTTACCTAATGTTACATACTAAAATCATCTAAGGCAGACACAATCCAAACCATTTTATATATTCATACATACCAGCACCACAAGATTCCTTTCTTTGGATTGCCCTAATAGGAGGTGGAAATAATTGGATCAAAAGATGCTGCACTTTTTTGTAATTCTGTAAAAAAACATATAGACACATATGCCAGTCAGTCCATAAACATGTCATTACATAAAAACAAACAAAAAAAAACTCTATAGGTTGTTTAAAGTACTGAATTTCAGCTCATAAGTCTATTAAAAAGTGTTTATTATCCCAAAAAGTTAAACACTTATTATTCTTTTCTACTTTTCCCTTTTGAAGTACACTGCTAATACTGATACAGGGGATCTTAGGGCCCCCAGAGGCTGATCGTAGCATGTTAAGGGACTTGCATCTGGTAGGTAGTGTTCATACTCACCAAGGCTTCACTACTTATGTTTGTTTTGAATGCAGGGTAATAAATCTATACAGTCATTCAGTCTAGGTAGTTTTAGGGCCCCAATTGTATATATCCAATATGTCTCCCTAATCCGTAACATATTGTCTATAACTCCCCCTCTCGGGCCTAACTGTACCACTTCTAATCCACAGAATTTGAAACTGTGGTCCAAATTCGTGTTGTTTGTGGCTCTACAGTGGTTTGCTAGTGCACTTCTTGCATCATTGTGACCAACTAACCGTAGATGTTCCCCAATTCTTAATTTCAGAGGTCTAGTGGTTTTACCCACATAAAAAGCTCCACACTTAAAGGTGGCCAAATACACATTTTCCGTGATGCAACTAATAAAACTCTTAATGGAAAAATCTTTCTGGCAGTTCCAGCTGGTAAATGTCTGACACTCAAGAATTGATGCACAGAACTTACACGTACCACATTTGTGCATTCCCAGCGGGAGGGGTCTATTCTGTGGGGTACTCCGAACCTTCTTCTGATGGTAACTGTGGACCAAATGGTCCCTGATGTTTTGTCCTCTTTTGTACACCATGCTGGTTGGGACGGGGAGAGCGGGGTGGTGATGGACTATATGCCAGGGTGTGGGGTCCACTAGACACCAGGGAATGAGGAAAGGATATTATTATTTTTTATATGGAAGGGCGATTGGCGGGTGGGGGGGAATTAGACACAAACATTTTGTTTATATGGGGCTAGCGATCGGTGGGTTGGAGGGGCAGTCAGCGGGTGGGGGTGACTGGATGGACACAAACATTTTTTTTTTTTAAATGGGTCCAGCAATTGGCGGGTTGGGGGCCACTAGACACCAGGGAATGAGGATATTATTATTTTTTATATGAGGGACGATTGGTGGGTGAGTGGGGGGACTGGACACTAACAATTTGTTTGATACGGGGCCGGCAATCAGTGGGGGGCACAAGAAGCCAGGGGCCAGCGATTAGTGGTGGTGGTGGTGGTGGTGGGTTAATGAATTAAACTGTGGGGAGAAAAAGCTGCAGAGCTCAAAACTGACAGTGATCAGTTCTGCAGAATTTTTCCCCCACAGTTTAATACATTAACCCGCAGTTCTTACATTTATTCAGCAGTCTTTAGGTGGAATTTCCCCGAAAGTTGACAAAATGATTTCTGAACTGTCATGGAAGCGAAAGTCCAACTTTCGCCAAAATTCCGCCAGCGTAATTTTTATGCTTACTGGCTGGCTTAACAAATATAGTTGGCTACAGTATAAAGAAAATGAAGGCAGAGGTCATCGTCGCTGGGCAGGGGTGGGTTCAAGATGGCATCGACACGCTGAGCTGTAGCAAGAAGGAGCTCCATGTTTGCATAACTTCTACCATGCTGTGATACCAGAGGAAGTTAAAGAATGAAGTTCTAGGACTTGCTTTCAGCTGGCAAGGGGGGGGGGGGTAAATGAAGGGGAAGGGGGAAAAAAAGGTAAGCAGTTATTCTACAACCGCATACAAAGCGTCTTACAGGGAGACTGCCTGCCGGGAAACATTATAAACTTTACAATATCTCCTTTGTACCTGAAGAGTGAATGCTCATTGTGGAATGAAGTCTCTAGGAGAGAGTTCTCTTGGGGTGCGATGAATCGGGCCGAACTGTGTCTGGGTTGACTGGGGTTTGTGGTAACGACACCTTGAGGGGTGTACTTAGTCAAGCCTGTGGTACAACTGTCAAGAGATTCAGTCTCATTGGACTTTCAGTTTGCCTACTGCGAAAGGGTTGGGTTGCTTTTGTTGCCTTAGCTCTCCTTTGGTTTTTACCCTTTGTTGGTGGTCGGCTGGAAGGAAAAGTGTTAGAAGCTCTAAAGACAACTGCGATGAGAATACTTTAAGTAATATCCATGATAACTGTCGTTTTTACTTTTTGAATGTTTCCCCTGCCTGTCTTCCAAACTACTCCTTTGGTGTGCTTGAAATAGAAATATTTTTACACAAAAAGGCCGACTCTAATGAAGAAGGGGTGAAATACATAAATATCCTGATACACTTCTCTGTCTTTCTGTGTGCATGAAACAGAGATATTTTACACAGAAATGCTGACTCTAATGAAAAAGTGTTAAAATACGTAAGTATCTCGATACGCTTCTCTGCTCTTATGTGTATGTAAAGGGACTCTATTGTAGTCTGCTATTTGAAATGTGACTACTTTGCTCTGTGGCATTTGTCTTTCCTTTTTTTACACCCCTGTTACAAAGACTGTAGATGTATTAGAACATCTTCAGAGCGTGGGAGAGAGATGAGATATAAGGGGGAACTTTGAAGATGTCTTGCTAATTCAGTACTAAAAACACTGAAACAAAATAAGAGATCTTACTTTGAGAGGGCTCTTGCAGTAGGTAATTACATATAGGACTGACGCCGGCAGGCAGCAGGACCACACGGAAACATTTCTAGCTAGCAGTCCCTGGCGAGGGACCGCCTCCACATCAGGTGACCGGCGTCAGGAGACGTCGGTAAAAAGGGGCGGTCCCGGACACCCGCCTTCCAGTTCTTTCCCGCCGTTAGCTCATGCAGCGCCTCGCGGAAAAGTTTGTGCTTCGTCAGCCCTACCTTCATCGTTTTTTTTACCGAAAAATCTTATTTTTTCAACAACGTCAGTACCAACATCGGTGTATGTCGTCCCCTACACCCTCCGAGCACAAGAACAAGTGCGATTCGTGCAGCTCCCAACTACCGCACAAGGACGGCCACTCCCTGTGCCTGTTCTGCCTAGGCCCGGATCATCAAGTCGAGAAGTGCCAGCATTGCCTTAGCTTTAACCTGGCCACCGGAAAAAGATGGCAGCCATCCCTGGAGGCCCATATTCTTATAAACAAAATGAGCTCTATGGAGAAGGAGCTTAAAAAGCTAAGGTAGGCTTCCACTTCCCCCGAAGGCCATCGAAAGAAGAAGGACAAGGAGAGGCACCGGGAAAAAGGCTCTCCAACAGCTGCCTCCCTTGGGAGTCGCGGGCATACAGGTAACATCCTCTGGGGATCGCCTGACGGCAGCCTCGAGGTTTCTGAGGCGGCATCGGCCCGCCCCACCTGGCTTGTGCTCGGCCTTGTGGGCGCCCGGCGTTGGAGCGCCCCGCCCCTGGTTCAGTCGCAGGCTTGTGACCTACCATCGTGGGCGACTCCGCTAAGCCGGGCGTTGGTTCCTCTGACGTCTGCCCGGAGAGGGCTGGTAAGACGTCCGAGCCTTCGGGGTGACACACGGCTTCTTCCCCACTGGACTAGGCCGACCCTTCCTCTCAACCTGCCTCCGGTGAAGGCTATCATAAGTCAGATGTCGGCTCCTCCGGCGCCCGCCGAGAGCTCGCCTCTATGCCTCACGTCAGCTCGTCCGACGTCCGGCCGGTGAGGGAACCAACGACGGACCCCCCAACGTCCGTCGTTCCTGGTTCACCGCAGCCTTCACTGCCATCTGGGGAACCAGAGTCCCCCCATCCTGACCCCGAGGACTTTCCCCCCATCCCCGGGTGCAGCTGGGGATTTTTTGCCTCCGTTAGTCCCTCCTCCATCTGGAACGACGGACCTGATGTCGGCTCCCTGGACGCCAGCTCCGACGCCGGCCCCTCCGACGTCAGTATCTCCGGCGTCAAGGCCTCCGCTGTCGACCCTGATGTTGACCTTACCGACTCAGGGGGAGTTCCTGCTCCCATCGGGCCCTCCCTCCAGGCTCTCCGGTATGGACCCACCCGCGAGGTTCCCAGCCAGGCCGTCTGCGCAGGCAGCCCCCGGCTTCCAGGTACCCGCCGTCTTATTCGACATTGGTGCACCTGGGAATGCCGTATCCGATGCCGCAGTACCCGAAGCCGGGCTTCCCGATGCCGTAGTACTCGACATCTCAATACCCGATGCCGGGTTACCCGCAGCCGGGTTTTGGATATGCTCCATATGGGTATAGCCCATATTCTTATCCCCCTCTTCCTCCTCCACCGTCCTCGCGGCCGCCAGTGGACCTGCAGGAGACTCTGGCCTCCTGGTGGGCTGAGGCCAAGGCTCAACTCACCAAAGAGGTCGAGAGCAGCCTTCCGGCGACAGTGCCGTCCCAGCTTCCTGCACGCCCCAGGCGGCACACTCCCTCACCACCTCCGGACTCCAGGGTTCTTCTGTCTGGATCCAGAGAGGGGCAGGACACACGTCCCCGGGGACTACCGAAGGAACCCGTTCCTCCCCCGGGTCGGGAAAGGGAGTCTTACTCTTCTTCTTCCTCCTCTTCACTCTCGGAGTCCTCGGACTTTTCCGACGGCTGCTCCGAGAGAGACGACGAGCCTCGCTCTCCGTCGAAGCCCCAGCCAAGGACTCCTCTGAAGTCTCCTCCGGAGGATCCTTCTTTTACGGAGTTGCTTAGAAAAATCCAGGAGGTTCATCAGTGGCGCTCTTTGGAACCAGATCCTCAGCGTCTGAAACTCGCTGAACATCTGGATCTGCCTGTGACAGCTCCTACACTAGTGCCACCCTGCATAGAGCCTCACGCCGACCTTGTCACCACGATATGGAAACAGCCGTCGGCCTTAGCCCCACTTCCTAGGAAGTCGAATAGGCTATATCAGGCTCCAGAGGGTGTTGATTTCCTGGATTCTCACCCTCGTGCCGACTCGGTCGTGATTAGCGCCGCTCACGGCCGGTCGGTGAGCCCAAAATATCTTAGCTCGTCACCTCCTGGACCAGTACGGGAGAAAGATTTACGCTTCCTCCACACTGGGGATTAGGGCCCTGAACTACGTCGGCCACATGGGGGACTACCAGAAGGCCATCCTTACTCAGGTGGAAGCCAAGCTGGACTCCTTGCCTGACTCCCAAGTCAAACAGGAGTTGGCTGATCTCGTCCGCTGTGTCGCTCGCCAGTTGCCACATGCCACGTGGTGACATACGACGCAGTGGACACTGCTGGGTGGAGCTCAGCTGCCGTAGCCTACGGCGCCATGCTTGGCCTGCGGTCAGGTCTGGTCCCGGAGGTGCAATCTGTTATCCAGGAGCAACTCTTCCGGGTTGGTGCTGGTGATGTCAAGGACATCATTACCAATTTGCAGGAGAAGGAGACGGCTCTGAAATCAGTTGATTCCATGTACCATCCGCATCAGCAGCAGCGCTGTCCTTTTCGCAGACGGAGTCAGCCAAAGGCGAAACCCCAGGGAAGGCGGGCCACAAACGTCGGCCCCTCATGCTGCTAAGCCCCCCGCCTAAAAAGCAGCGGTGCTTCAGCTGCACGCTGCCCCACACCACCTGACTCCTTTCCTCTCCCACTGCCTCCGGACTCCCCGGAGGAGCCGGTAGGAGGGAGGTTTTCCCTTCACCTTCCGGGATGGGAGAGGATAACCACGGATTCTTGGGTGCTCCAGCTCATAGCAGAAGGACACTCCATAGAGTTTCTTCAGAAATCACCCCGCCACCCCCCTCTGAAGTCGTCGTATTCATGGGAACACCTTCCTTTGGTCCAGGAGGAAATCTCGGCTCTTCTGCTGAAGCAAGCGATAGAGCCTGTCCCCCTTCATCTTCAGGGACGGGTTATTCCCATTTCTTCCTGGTCCCAAAGAAGACGGGAGATCTCAGACTGATTTTAGATCTCAGTTCCCTGAATCTTTATGTAGAGTACAAAAGGTTCAGGATGCTCTCTCTGCAGAGCCTTCTGCCCCTCCTCCGGCCGGGTCAATGACTTTGTGCCCTGGATATGCAGGATGCTTATCTGCACATTCCCATTCGCCCATCTCATCGCAAATACCTTTGTTTTGCGTTCCAGGGGGACCACTACCAGTTCAAGGCACTTCCGTTTGGTCTATCCTCGGCCCCCCGAGTATTTACCAAATTCCTGGTAGTGGTGGTGGCCCACCTGCATACCAAGGGAGTATAGGTGCTCCCTTACCTGGACGACTGGCTCCTGGCGGCCTCGTCCAGGGAGGAACTCCTGCGTTTCCTCTCCCTCACCCAGCAGGTTTTTGCCTGCCTGGGTATTACCATCAACCATTCCAAGTCTCATCTGGACTCTTCCCAGAGGCTATAGTTCATTGGGGCGATCCTCGATATGACCATGGGCAAGGCCTTCCTGCCTCCGGACAGGCGGCCTCCTTCAGACCCAGATAAGTCTGTTATCCGACCGCAGGATGGTCTCGGCGAGGTCAGTCCTTCGCCTTCCCGGCTCTGGCGGCGGCTGCTATCCCGGCGTGTCTTCGCGCCGACTCCACATGAGGATCTCTCAGTGGACCCTCACGCCTCAGTGGGATCAACTAGTGACTGACCCAGATCACTAGTTCTGATCTCATCACCATGATGCGAGACTTGCA
Source organism: Neoceratodus forsteri (assembly GCA_016271365.2). Taxonomy (NCBI): domain Eukaryota; kingdom Metazoa; phylum Chordata; order Ceratodontiformes; family Ceratodontidae; genus Neoceratodus; species Neoceratodus forsteri. The sequence continues at coordinate 1,175,199,171 of CM057456.1, read as the reverse complement.
ATGGTGGATGGTTCTAGAGAACCTGTTTCGGGGTCCTTTCTTCATCCTCCCCTCCCAGACTCTAACCACAGACGCCTCAGGCGAAGGTTGGGGAGCCCATCTAGGCCCTCATTGGACCCAGGGCTCTTGGTCCAGGCTAGAACAAGCTCTCCACATCAATGTGCTCGAGCTTCGGGCAGTGTTGTACGCTGTCCAAGCCCTTCACTAATACATCCTTCCCAGCCATCTAGCTATCCAGACGGACAACATGTGCATAGTGTGGTACATCAACAAGCAGGGAGGAACTCGGTCCTACCCTCAATGCAGGGAGGCAATGAGGGTTTGGGATTGGGCAACACAACACGACCTTCACCTCACGGCGATTCACGTTCCAGGAGTCGACAACACCCTGGCAGACAGGCTAAGTCGCTCTTCTGCTCTGACTCATGAGTGGGAACTGGACCAAGGGGTCCTAGACAATATCTTCCAACTTTGGGGAACACCACAGGTCAACCTGTTCGCATCCCCCAAAAACGCAAAACTTCCCACCTTCTGCTCACTCGTTCCAGAGCGAGGCGCTTTCTGGAACGACACTCTGTCTCTAGACTGGAAGGACAGATTTGTCTATGCCTTTCCCCCAATTCCTCTTATCCCACGAGTCTTGCAGAAATTAGCTTCAGAAGGAGCGAGAATGATTCTGATCGCTCCTTTCTGGCCCAGGCAAATCTGGTTCTGTCTTCTACAACAATATTCAGAGGATCCTCCTCTTCCTCTTCCTCTTCCTCTATCTCGAGGTTTGTTGACCCAGGATCAGGGGACCCTGGTCCATCCAGGCCTCAAATCCCTTCAACTGCATGCATAGCTCCTGCAGACCTAGCCCAATCCCGTTTTGATGTGTCTCCCAAAGTGGTGGAGATTTTAGTGGAGGCCAGAAAACCCTCCACCAGGTCCACTTATGCCATGAAGTGGAAAATATTCACTATTTGGGCCGCCTCCAAGAACATGGAGCCTTTCTCCTGTTCAGCGGGGCTTCTGCTGGAGTATTTACATCATCTGTTCGACCTGGGTCTCAGCCATTCCTCTTTGAAGGTACACATGGCGGCCATCTCGGCCTATCATGTTCCCTTCGCAGACAAAGCTTTCGCTCAGCTGGAGGTCTCTAAGACCTTTCTCAGAGGGGTCCTCCATCTGAGGCCCCCCATCCGTACTTCTGCTTCCCCTTGGGACTTGAATTTTGTTCTCGAGAAACTTACTCTTCTCCCTTCGAACCTGCAGCTTCTGCAGATTTGAAGTTTCTTTCATGGAAGACGCTCTTCTTGGTGGCCATTACTTTGGCTCGAAGAATCTCCGAGCTCCAGGCCCTGATGTGTAAAATCCCCTACTTGATTTTTCACAAAGAACGAGTTGCTCTTCGGACAAATCCTAAGTTTCTACCTAAAGTAGTAGCAGAGTCTACCTTAAATCAGTCCATAGAGCTACCTACCTTTTTTACGCAGTACTGTAATCAAGGGGAGTATTTACTCCATACTATGGATGTTCACCGGATTCTGAGATACTACACCAACAGGATAAAGGATCTCAGAAAGACTGATCAGTTGTTCATCTCTTGTGCTCACAAAAGGGAAGGCAATGCTGTTTCCAAGCAATGCCTGTCTAAGTGGTTGGCTCATTGCATCACTTTCTGTTATGACAAGTACCACAAGACCCTCCCGGGTCAAGTCAGAGGCCACTCCACAAGAGGAGTAGCTGCCTCTGGAGCTTGTTTCAAGAATGTGTCCGTAGCAGACATATGCGCTGCCGCCACCTGGACTTCCGTCCATACCTTTACGAAACACTACAGTTTGAATATTGCCTCTCGCCGTAGAGCAGGCTTCAGGCTAGCTGTTTTGCAAAGCCTCCTGTCTTGAGGCTTGCACAGCTAGAGCTACTTCTTGGAGTAGTTTCCTCCTCCCGGTGCCTTTCTTTATTCCAGACTGCTTGGGATTCAGTCCTATATGTAATTACCTACTGCAAGAGCCCTCTCGAAGTAAGATAGTACAGTTACTTAAGAACTTACCGTAACAGTAGATCTTCGAGAGAGGCTCTTGCAATAGGTAATACCTTCCCACCCTCCATCCCCCCAGGCTTTTTCAGCTCCTTTTCCATAGAGAAATATCCGCCCTTCGCCTGGCCTCTTTTCGGCCTGTGTGGAAAGAATCAAGGCGGGCGTCCGGGGACGCCCCTTTATACCGACATCTCCTGACGCCGGTCACCTGACATGGGGGTGGTCCCTCGCCAGGGACTGCTAGTTAGAAATTTTTCCATGGGGTCCTGCCGCCTGCCTGCGTCAGTCATATGTGTAATTACCTACTGCAAGAGCCTCTCTCGAAGATCTACTGTTACAGTAAGTTAACATACTAACTATTTGCCAGCAGATTAGGCCTTACGATCTATCGAGTCTGCTCGAACTTTAGATCCTTAGTTGGGTGCCAAGACCCTCCCATCCCTTGTGCTCCAGAAACACAGAGTTCTTATGTAACTGTACTTTTTTGAACTGGAGAAGTATCTGTGAGCTTTACCTCTCCCCTATATGTATCTCTGTGCCGTTTGAAACCATCTTTTGTCTCAAGCATGAGCTCTAGACCTAGGAATATACAGGAAATTAAAACATATTTTGTTAAAAATAACAAAGACACAGAAAAAGAAAGTGGCCAGTGGAAAACTCGCAGTGCACCCACCTCCCCAGAAAAAATGATGCAAGAAAATATAACAGAAAACCCCCTGCCTCCCCCCCTTTAAAAGGGAAGGGGGAGGGGAAGGCCCCTAGATTCTGATAAACATACCTTTCCAGGGGGAAATCAGAACACTGCTAAAGTTTGGCTAGCAGGGCATGAACTAATAGCTAATGATACCTGGACACTGAAATAAATCAGAAAGAAAGTAGCAGAAACTTAATGGAGCCAGATGAAACAGCAGAGGAACCTACCTCCCTAACTTTGGACAATGATGGGGCTGTAGGAAAGGATCCATATGGCAGAGTAGGAAATATTGAGATGCATCCAGAAGGAAAGGACACGGAGGAAAATGTAACCTCAGAACTTATCTCTACAAAGCCTTCAGGTAGAAATATCAGTTGGGGAGAGACTATAGATCAAACCTCAGAAAGAAGTGAAATGGGCACTACTTCGGGGGGAGGGGGGCCTCAAATAAAGAAATAGACCAAACATCTAATGCTTCTTATTTACCTGGGCCATCAAATACTGAGACAGTCTTTGATTCTTTCCCCTCTTCCCCTACCCCATAGAATGATGTACTACTACCTCTGACCTACAGAATGTTAAAGATCACTATAAAGAACAAGGGGCTAGGCCTAAAGGGAAAGAAAAAGGAAATAATAAAAGACATGATGAAGATAAAACAGGTGGACATAGCAGTAGTAATTTTACATAGGAGCTCTTAGAAGAAATGAGAAGGTTTTTTTTAGTCTATAATGCAAAATTGCTGGAATACATGAAGACATGAAAGGTCTGAGAGGTGAAGTGCAAAGTTTAAACAACCAAATGTCTGAATATGAGCAGCGCACCTCTCAGTTGGAAGATCAAATCCCAGTAATGGAAAAAGACATTACAGAACACAAACAAGAACTGGTAAGAATTCAAGAAAAAAATTAGTGACCCTGAATGGCGTTCTAGAAGAGAAAACTTAAAAATTCTGGGTCTCCCTGAAGGGATTGAAGGTGGTAATATTTTGAATTTCTGTGAGAAATGATTATCTGAGTTAGTGGAGAGAGAATATCGTGGTACAAAAATTGAGTTGGAGAGAGCACATAGATCACCGTCTAGAAAGGCCTCAAATGCTAAATATCCAAGAATAGTTTTTGTCAAGTTCCACAAATTTCAAGAAAAAGAACTAGTACTAAAGGAAGTTAAAACAAAGAAACCTTTACTAATACAAGGAGCACAAGTATCTATTTACCCTGACATAGGCCCTGAACTTCAAAAGAAAATAAACACCTATAAAAATATTAAACAAACTCTTTAGGACAAACAAATCCCCTTCTCACACCCTACCCCATCTACATTGATAATATTCTGTAAGGGCAACTATTTTATTGCAAACTCTCCTAAGGAAGCAGAGGAAATTGTACAACAAATGTAACATAATGTAACATAAAGAAGTCAGGATAACTGAAAATACTGCAGAAGTGGAGAGTAATGGGAGAAAGGATATTGAAAACAAAACAAATAAAAAACACCTCTCACTTATGCATGTCTCTTTTGCTGTACACCCATTTTATATTTGTCTTCCAGGGGTTTAGAGTTAGCATAGAAAAGATAAATACTGAAAATGTTAGTGTTTTTTGCACAACAAATTAGGGGAAGTTTTCCCTGATTTTTAATGTAAGGAGCCTGTCTACTGCTTGCAGGGAGGTGATAAACTCCATTTTGTATGATAATTATTACTTTTTTGGGTCAAATAAATTTAGACTCTCAGGTCTTGGGGGGGTCAGATTACTTTGTTATCGTTATAGGATCACTCGAGTCCATATGAAGAGTAGGAATATCAAAATTTTGGATGCTTTTATAGAACAAAATTTAGGCTATTCGAGTTCCCAATTGAGAAAACATGAAAGAAATTCTCCACGTATGAGAGGTGAATATATAAAGAATACACTTAGATAAATGGATACATTTAAATGCATGCCATGGAATGTGAATGGGATTAATAATCCCATAAAAAGGAAGACATAGCATATGTTAAAAAACATAAAATAGATTGTTTAATTATTCAAGAAACACATTTAATAGATACAGAATTTACAAAATGATGTAGACTTTGGGGAGGACAAGCGTACTATACCAGTTCAAACGGGAAAGTGGGGGGGGGGGGGAGCAATAATTTTTCCCAAGAAACATAAAGTGGAATAATTTAGGAAAGTAGTAGATAAAAATAATAGATACATAATTATACAAATTAAGATTAACAAAATAGAACTCACCATCTCTGGGGTATATGGCCCTATTGAGGACAACCCAGTATTTTTCACAGAATTCTTTACCACTTTGGCTCATTTCCCACACCCTGTGTTGGTTGGGGGAGACTTTAATACTGTACTTGATTCAGAGTTGGATAAAACTGGTGCCCACTTGACCCTGTCAAAAGCCGCAAAGATAATCTCAAAAAGCATGGAAGCATTACATTTATATGATATCTGGAGATATAAAAACAGTAGTGCCTTGGAGTTCTCCCACTTCTCACACAGACACCAGGTTTACTCCAGAATAGATTGGATTCTGGGATCCTTGAACCTAGCTTCTAAAGTCAAAGAAATATTCTATGAGGGTATTAGTATATCTGACCACTCGGCCATATCTTGTATCTCAGATATTCCAAGGGAGGTTATGAACTATGGTTGGAAAATGGACCCACTCTTAAGCAAAGATATGAAATTCTAAGTATATATTAAAGAACAATTGGATAACTATTTGGGGGAAAGAAACATCACTGATCACTGCATGGGATGCCCTGAAAGCTACATTAAAGGGTCACATAATTAAATACAAAGCCTGGATTAGTCAAAAAAGACAAGGAGAAATATCTGCTTTGGCGAAAGAAATCAAGAGGGCTAAAATGAGGCATATACATGCCCAAAGGCAACAAGACCTTACCCAGCTTCAGAATTTAAAGCAAAATTATAATATGCCAATGAATAGTAGAATGGAGGGAAACATCCTTAAATCCAAGGCTAAAAGGTTTGCACAAGCTGATAAATCAGGCAAAATGTTGGCTTACCAGCTGCAAAGAGAGAGGTCTGAAAGGCAGATTAAAGAAATTATTGTAGACCAAAAGGTTACTACGGAGCTAGAGATTATTAATGATGAATTCTGTACATTTTATTCAGCATTATATACCTCAGCTGTGGTTAATACTTTTATAACTGAAATCCCTGAGATGACGAAATCTGATAGATTATTGTTAGAGCAATCAATTACTCTAGAAGAGGTGGAAAAAGTGGTTAAGACTTTGGGGGAGTGGGAGATCTCCAGGACCGGATGGATATCCAATCGAATTCTATAAAATTCTAGAAGATAAAATATATAAATGCCTTATGGAATTATTTAATTCATTTATTGAGCTGAAAGAAATCCCCGATACATTTAAAGAAGCTATAATCATTTCGATACCTAAAGAAGGGAAGGACTTAAGGTATTGCTCCTCCTATAGACTAATCTCACTTTTAAACTAAGATTATAAGATCTTTACTTAGATATTGGCCTATACATTAGAGAAGGTCCTCCATAAGATAATTGGAGAAGATTAGACTAAATGTATTAAACAGAGAATGCTTTGACAGGATCAAGTGGGTCTACCTGTTTAAGGTATTGAAATGTATAGGTGTGGGCCCTATTTTTCTAAACTGGATTAAGTTTATTTATAATGATCCAAGAGCCAAGGTGGTGATGAATCAGAATATTTCCTCTACATTCTCTAACTAGAGGAGCCAGGTAGGGGTGCCCTCTCCCCCCCCCCCTTTCTTTTTACATTGGTAATAGAACCACTAGCTGATAGAATAAGAGCTACCAACAGTATTGAGGGAATACAAGTAGGGAACAGAACTATTAAATTATCTTTGTATACTGATGATGTATTACTTTATTTAAAAAACCCGGTTAAGGCTTTACCTATCCGTATGAATATTATTAAGGAATATGGGCAGGAATCAGGATACAAGATCAACTAGGGAAAATCGGAGGTACTACAACTAAATAATATACTTACGAGGCCTAAACAGTTGCATATGACTATTAAAAGCCTTGATAAAATCAAATATCTAGGCACATATTTAACCAAAAATATTAAAAACATATTAGATTTAAATCTGAAATTGGTATTCGGTAAAATCAAATGAGATTTGGAGAACTGGATTCACCTACCGATCACCTTAATGGGCAGATCCCAAGTGGTTAAAATGATGGTCCTTCCCAGGATCTTATATATCCTACAGGCTATACCATTACTGCTGCCTAAGGGGCAGCTTAGGAGGACCCTGGAAAGGATAATTCAAAGATTTCTATGGAAAATTAAAAAAACCTAGGTTAGCTATGACTAAATTAATGGAGAGGGAAGAAAAGGGGGGCCTAAACTTAACTCATTTTTGACTATATCAATATGCTATGACTCTTTCTCACACTAAAGAATATTATGTAGAATCCCCCCTCCATGGTGGGAAGATTATGATGAACACTTTTTCAAGAACAAGAAACATCATCACTTATACATGGAAATAAAAAAAAAAAAAGATCTAAGTAAAATTTTTAATGCATTTATTAAAAATACTCTGCTGACGTGGGATTATAATCATAAAAGGAGAAAAAAAAACATTAGAATCAACATACATAGCTGTTTATCATATTTTGTAAATATGGTTGGGAGCTGGGAAAAGAAAGAAATAAATTGCTGGGAAAAATTCTCCATCTTTGATTTAGGGGATATATATCAGAATAATAAGCTTATGTCTTTTAAGGAACTTAAATCTGCATATGGACTTCCAGATTCTGAATGGTTTATTATAGGCGAGTCAGAGACGGCCTTACAAAACATCTAAACAGACGGCTGGAATTGCCAAATGTAAGCTCTTTACAGTATTGGATAAGTTCCCATGAGCTAAGTAGTAAACTTATCTCTAAGATTTACAAGAGCTTGGGTTTGAGCAATCCTGATCATTATTCGAAGCACAAGTAAAACTGGGAAAAGGAATTACAATATGGTATACCAAAGGGGAGACTGGAAAAAGCTTTAAAATTGATGAAACCAACTAGAAGTGTACGGTTAAATCATTTCAATTTAATGTTTTACATAGACTTTATCACACTCCTCATTTATTAAATAAATTTAATGTAAATATATCTCCTATTTGTAACAGATGTGGGATCTATCAGGGTACTTTAATACATGTGATTGCTCAGTGCCCTAAATTGAGATCTTTTTGAGACAAGATAATCTTTATTCTGAATAAAATTCCTGGGATAGATATTACATTTGAACCAGAATTATGCTAACCGGGGGACATCGAATGTCCAAAAACTTCCTTCAGATTCTCTCCGTGTAATTATAAATATGGGATTGATAAACGCTAGGGGATGTATAGCTCATCTCTGGAAAGATATAAATCCACCAGAATTCTCTTTATAGTGAAGTTTGTTTCTAGAAAGTATCCAATTGGAAAAAATCTATTGTTATGATATTAAAACGGTACTAAAATTTGGACTCACCTAATTATGTTAGTGGGTTAGGTATAGGGTAGTTTAGGATAGGTTAGTTAGTTTATGTTAGGCTAGAGGGTGGGGGTTAGGTACACATTTCCCCAAGCGAGGATGCACAATGAGTAACATCTCCACCAGGATGGTGGATAGGGCATTACTATCTGATAATATATTGGAAAACTGTTTACTGAACTTGGGGTTGGGGACGATGGCATGTTTTGTGCATTTTGCATCGGATGCCCAAATCAGAAACAGCTTGGGTAATGACTGGGTGCAAAACAATCAGAGAAGATGTTATAAAGAGGCATCAGAATAGTTTTGTTCATGGCTGGCCCGGTGGCACTGAGGGTTGAGGTGCTGGATGCCACACTCTCTCACCATGATGGCAACCCGGGTTCGGGAATGAGCCCGTGGAGCTGGGGATCAGTAGGTGAGGGAAGAGATGGAGCATCCTCAGGACAGCTCAGAGATAGAGCGTACTCAGGACAGCTCTCTTTTCCCTGGGAAGGGCTCCAGGGATGCACCGCTCCGTAGCGGCACCTGGTGGCGGCCGGGATAGTGCACGCATAGCGATGCCAGCACAGCAAGAGGGTGGAGTTTGGCAGGCGGCACATTGTGCCCAGCGGCCATTGCACGTCCGAACTCCACAGGGTGAACAAGGAAAAAAATCCCTTCAGGATAAGTGAAGGTGCTTTCTCCCGGACCACACTCCCAATGCTGGTCGCTTTCTTTTCGCTCCTACCAGTGGCTCCCGAACCCAGTACTCTACACTGTAGATAGGGGTGCCCTGGGTGGATAGGGCGGCCCTTTCCCGTGGGGGGTTCAGATCCAGGGGTTTCACCTGGGTCGGTGAGAGGAGTTATAGGAGTGATCCTAACAGCAGGAGGTAGAGACCAGTCAAGGAAGTCGCTGGAGAGAGTTCCCCTCGGTGGAGGCGTAAGAAATAAAGTGTACAAAAAAACAAACAGTGTTTTTCATGTAATTGTTCAGAACTAGACATTAGCAGCAGAATTTCAGCTGAAAAAGGTAGCATAGAGCAGGCAGTGCAGCAGACTCTGACCCTGGAACAAGAAGCTTTTGTGGCATCCCTTCATTTCATGTACTAGCTAATAAAAAAAATGTGCTGCCTCACACAACAAAATATGGCTCATTGCTGGATCTCGCCAAATCTTTGGGGATGCAAATACCTGGACAGTACACATGTTGCAGATGCTGTAAAACATCGTTCTGATTGAACAATTGGAGAAACGGTCCTCTCACTGGGTGAGGTGGTCAAGAGATTAGTTTTTACAGATTTGAAGTCTGCAAAATTATTTTCTTATTTGGTGGATGAAACAACCGACATTGCCATTCTGAAGCAGCTCATTTTACATGGCATGTACTCTAAAGAAGGGAAAGCCAGAGATCTTCTTCGAAGTATCTCAGTCACACCGTAGGAACTACACCATCAGTGAAGCAGGTTCCACATGGAAGATTTTCCAGCAGTACCACTGGGGCCACCCACGCCGGCGTCACCTGCTGACGTCACCAACCCTATAAAAGCATGAGCGGCCTCAGTTCTTTCCGACCATCTACTCCGTTTGCATGCTTCTCCTCGAAAGCTCCAACACAGTTTTGCACCATTTTTGCCTAAGATTTTTCTTTTCCTTAGTATTTTAGAATATCTTTTCAATAAGAGATTCCTTTACCTTGTTTATGTTGAGAGTTACTCCCTCCACTTCTCTCTTCCGTTGCTGCTGCTGCAGAAAGAAGATTGCCTCTTCAAATGACCATAATATCTGCTGTCTTGGGCCTGACCACGACGCCTCTGACTGTGACTGCTAGAAATTCAATGAAACCACCCTTAGGCAATGCAAATAGGCTCTCAAAAAATTCCCAATGGGGTCCTTCCTTCCAAGTCACCAGTGAGTTCGTCGAGCTCCTAGGCCTCAAAGGCCCGAGACAAGTCCTCAGGGAAATGTTACAAAAAAAAAAAAAATGGGACTGCTCCCCTCAGTGGCGCTCCCGATCCCTGATGGCCTCTTCATCTTCCTCCTGGGGTACTCCGGCTGCTGCTGTCCAGGCCTCTGCTCCTTCCTGGCCCATACTAATAGCACCACCTCCTATTTCTCAGAGAGGCCATCCATCAACCCTCAAGTCTTCAGCCCCCAGTTCGTCGACCCTCGGGTCGTTGATGACAACCCCTCTGTTGCAGCCTGATACTTCGCCAGGCCCATGGCCAGTGGGCTCTTCGGGCTCCCTGGCCCCGACGGATGGTTTGTCGCCTCCTGTGCTGACAACCCCTCTTCCATCAACGCATCAGTTTCCTGTCATCTACCTCAGTGATATCTTGGCCCAGATCATTACAGCCCTGGTCCACCAATTGTCCTCTTACAGACCTGGGTCCTCTGCACCGTCGATGGTCCTGTCATGGTCGATGCCGCTTCAGCCTCCTTAAGCTGTGCCCCACAGGCCATCATCAGTCCCTCGTTCATCAGACCTTGAGTTGGAACAGATCGACGTCGATGAGGAGTACCATCCTGACCTAATCCTTCCTGAGGAGAGGAGGAGGAGGAGGAACCCCTTTCCTCTGTTAGGTCCATGGCCTCTTCAGTGAGTGAGGACTCTGTCAGGCATACACCTAGGTCACCTCCTGAAGACCCTACCTTCTTTAATGTTATGAAGCAGCTGTCCACAGCAGTGGGCTTCCATTCTAAGGAAGAGGATGCCATCAGGAAGGTGCTGGTGGACTTTCTGGAGATCCCAGAATCTCCTCCTAAGGTCATTCTTCCTATCCTTCCAGCCTTGAGGAATGCCACTACTGCGGCCTGGCATACCTGCCATGCCGTGCTGGGCAGATAAGCTGTATCATGTCCCTCAGTGTCTGCCTTACTATGCTGTCCAACCCAGAACAAATTTGGTGGTCATTAAAGCAGCACATGACAAGTCCAGAGTGCCCAAGCACCTTAGCTCCCTCCCACTGACAGGGAATCTAGGCAGATTAACCTTTGGAGCAAGAGGGTACACGTCTCCTCTACCTTGGGGCTGCGGATTGCTAACTACCTTTTGCATATAGTTACATATCAAAATACCATCTGGAGGAAGGGCAAGGTGGCTGCCAAGGCCCTTCCAGAATGCTCCTAGAAACAGGAGGTGCTCAAATGCTTACAGAACATTGAGGATATTAGGGAGCATCTCCTCAGAGCCTTGTATGATATTTCTGACACTGGTGCCAGAGCTGCTGCCACAGGCATCTGCCTTCGTAGGTACTTCTGGTTGAAGGTCTCAAAGTTTGCTGCAGATGTCCAGCAGAAAGTGCTCAGTGCCCCTTTCAATGGCTCCAAATTGTTTGGGACAGACATCCAGGGCATCATTAATGACCTACAGGCATCTGGAAGGGCTAAATCAAGTCTGTCCAGTTGCTCTATCATACGCAGTATCGGATCAGGCAGTGCCCTCCTTTTCACAAGGTGCCCCTCAAATCCAGAGCAGCCTCCCATCCTCAGGGCAAGAGAAGGTCCTCCTCTATCTTGCCTACCCCCTTCTCCGGTGCTGCAGCAAAGCATCCCAGGGGTGATGTATCAGCCCTAGCGGCCGGATCCCCCTCTCCGACCAAGAGGCGGTGGTTGGAGGTTGGTTCTCCCTCCATCTCAATCAGTGGAGAACCATCACTTCAGATGCCTGGATTCTTCAGACAATAGGGAGAGGACACACTCTGGAACTTGTAGAGATACCGCCAGAGACGCCTCCAGTAATAATAATAATAATAATAATATTTTTATTTGTATTGCGCCTTACGAGTACCAATGCGCATTCCAATAAAATTTAAAACAAACGAAATATACAAACAGTAATATAAAAACTATTAAAACAAATACAATAATTAATCAGAGCCACCATAGGCCCTTTCCAATAAAAAGGATTTGAGCGCCTGTTTAAAGCCTCCCACGGTCGTACACTCCCTTATGCGACGGGGTAGAGAATTCCAAAGGGAGGGGGCTGCGAACATAAAAACCTGGGCCCCAGCTGATTTTAATGTAACCCTAGGAATCTCTAGCAACCCTTCGTCAGCTGAGCGAAGCGGCCTCACAGGGCAGTAAGGAATCAGGAGTTCTTTCAGGTAGTCAGGGCCCAGATCGTGCAGGGCTTTAAAAGTCAGTAATCTGACTTTGAAGGTGATCCACCACCGAACTGGCAGCCAGTGCAGTTCCCTCAGCACTGGAGTAATATGAGAAGATCTAGGAGTACCTGTAAGTACTCGGGCTGCGGAATTCTGCACCAACTGCAGGCGGCGGATGTCAACTCCTGTAAGCCCAAGGTAAAGCGAGTTGCAGTAATCCAGGCATGAGGTCACAAAGGCATGGATCAATGTTGGCAGATCGCCGGACGGAACAAGGTGCTTGATTCTGGCGATGTTTCTCAGATGGTAAAAGGAAGATTTTACCACTGCTGACACCTGAGAATGAAGAGTCAGCACCACATCTAAGATCATCCCCAGATCTCGCACCTGTTCAGAGACCAGAAGCTCGACGTCCCCACAAAACACCCCAGATGGGGAGCCGGCCACAGGTCCCCCTATCCAGCAATCCGGATCCAGTACCAGCACCTCGGACTTCCCAGAATTCAACAAGTACCCTCCCCTTGCCCCCCCCCCAGCCCATCTAACAGTTCTCTGGAGGAGGTACAGTCTCTTCTCTGGAAAAATGCCATTGAGCCAGTGCCCGGATGTCAAAGGAACATGGGTTTCTATTCCAGGTTCTTCCTGGTCCCCAAAAGAACTGGAGATTTGAGGCCTATTCTAGATCTTAAGGATGTCAGCCTTTATATCCAGTACAAGAAATTCCACATGGTCACTCTGCCAGGGTTTCTATTCCAGGTTCTTCCAGGTCCCCAAAAGAACCAGAGATTTGAGGCCTATTCTAGATCTTAAGGACCTCAGCCTTTATATCCAGTATGAGAAATTCTGCACGATCACTCTTCCAAGCATACTGCCCCTACTCAAGCAGGGCAACTAGCTGCGCTCCCTGTATATGCAGGATGCTTACCTGAATATCTCAATGTGCCCTCTGCACAGGAGATTTCTCCAGTTTCTTTTTCTGGGTGAGCACTACCAATTCAAAGTATTGCCCTTTGTATTGTCCTCTGTGCCATGGCTCTTTACAAAGTGCTTAGCGGTGGTAGCTGTGGCTCTCTAGAGGAAAGGACTGTACATTCTCCCCTACCTGGACGATTGGCTCCTAAAGGCTCCATCCAGAGAACAGCTCCTCTGGACCCTGGAAAGAACCCTTCGGCTGTTTCTCTCCCTGGGCATCACTGTCAATCTGCCCAAGTCCATCCTGATTCTGTCCCAGAGGTTGCAGTATATAGGGATGGTCCTGGACTCAGTGCAGGGCAAAGCTTTCCTGCCTCATCAGGGCAGAGTGCCTTATTGTCCAGGCTGAGGAGGTCACACAGAGCATCATGTTCCTGCAAGGGGGTACTTGAGGCTATTGGGTCTTATGGCCATGGCCATTGCCCCGTTCCCCTTGGCCAGACTGCACATGCGAGTCCTCCAATGGTCACTCAGAGTGCAGTGGTACCAACGCATGGACGGTTTAGATCAGTGAGTGCTGGTTTCCTCCTCGGTCCACAAGGTGTTCCAGTAGTGGATGGATCCACAGAACCTGTTATGGGAGTCCCTTTCCAGATCTTCTCCCCCCAAGAAAATCCTCACCATAGATGCCTCCAGTTTGGGCTGGGAAGAACACCTGGGACCCTTTCAGACTCAGTGATCATGGTCCCAGATTGAAACCCCCCTGCATATCAGTGTTCTGGAGATGCAGGCGGTCCTGTATGCCATGCCATGCAGGCCTTTCAGAACCATCTCTCAGGTCAGCTGTTGATCCAGTACGACAGTCTCTGTGTTGTCTAATATATCAACATGTAGGGAGGGGACGCATTCGTACGTCCTGTGCAGGAAGGCCATGAGAGTATGGTACTGGGCACGAGACCACAGTCTGGTTGTAGTAGCAGTCCACGTCCCAGGTGTGCTAAACACCCTGGCGGACAGTCTCAGCAGGACACAGTCCAGCATGCACGAGTGGGAACTTTGCAGAAGATCTGTTCACCATATGGGATCATCCAGAGTTGGACCTTTTTGCATCCCCATGCAATGCAAAACTGCCCAATTTCTGCTCACAAGGTCCAGGGCCTGCAGTTTTCTAGCGAGATGCATTGTCCCTCTCCTGGAGCGGGAGGTTCCTTTATGCCTTCCCTCCATTTCGTCTGATTCAGAGGGTGCTAGTCAAATTGCAGATGGAGGGGGCTAGCATGATCCTGGTTGTATCCTTCTGGCCATGGCAGATATGGTTTCTGTTACTGCAACACATAGCAGAGGAACCCCTGGTTCCTCTGCCTCTCTGCAGAGATCTGCTGACCCAGGCTCAGGGGACCCTGGTTCATTCCAATCTCAAATTCCTTCATCTGCCTGCCTGGCTCCTGAGGACATAGCCATCACCTGGTTTGAGGTATCTCAGAGAGTGGCAGGTGTCCTCGTGGCAGCTCAGAAGCCCTCCACTAGGGCAACATATGTCATCAAGTGGAAGAGGTTTGCCATCTGGGCTGCCAAACATCATCTGGACCCTTTCAGTTGTCTGGTGAGCCAGATTCTGGACTGCTTGATATCTCTGTCAGACTCAGATCTCCAGTACTCCTTCCTCAAGGTGCATCTTTCTGCTATTTCTGCCTTTCATGATCCCATGGGTGGTCGTACCAGGGCTCAATTAGACGTACCTTTCTCAGGGGTATCCAGCATCTGAAACCTCCAGTCCATTCCCCTGTCCCAGTTTGAGATTTATATTTTGTTTTGGAGAAGTTGTTGCGTCTGTGTTTTGACCAGCACTTAACTTAGATTCTTTCTCTCTTGGAAAGTGTTATTTTTGGTTCAATTACTTCTGCTCAAAAGAATTTCTGAGTTTCAGGCTCTCTGGTGTGAGGAGGCTTATTTGATTTTTCACAAAGACAGGGTATCTTTACGCACAAATCCTAAATTTCTCCCCAAGGTGGTGTCTGAATTTGCCCTGGACCAATCTATCCACCTGCCTGTTTATTATCTTGAGCATGCCAATCCAGGGGAAACATTGCTCCATACGTTAGATGTACACAGAATTTTGAAGTACATCTGCTCCGAACTAAGGACTGCAGAAAGTCAAAGCAGCTTTTTGTTTCTTTCGCCCCAGGAAAGGAGATTGTTCAGGTTTCTAAATGTTTGTCCAAATGGTTGGCACATTGTATTGTGTTCTGCTGCAACAAACATGGCAAAGAAATGCCACGGGCAGTAAAAGCCCACTTCACAAGGGGCATTGCTACTTCTATGGCCTGTTTCAAGGGGGTCTCAGCCACTGACATTTGCACTGCTGCCACCTGGAGTACCGTCCATACCTTTACTAAGTACTACAGTCTGGACATTGCCTCTAGAGCCCGAGCAGACTTTGGCTGGGCTGTCTTGAAGGGTCTCCTGTCCTAGGCTTTGGTTGGCCTTCCTCCCAGACTGTCTTGCTGTACTTGTAACTGCTTGGGACTTGTTTCTACAGTGGACCTGATAACTGAGATACCCCCAAAGAAGAGAGAACAGTTACATAAGACCTTACCATAACAGTAGATCGTCAAGGGGATCTCAGTCATCAGGTCTGCCTTCCCTCCTACCATCCCCCTCTTCTGGGGTTCTCTTCTCAGAACTGGGTTACTGGTGTATTCAGCCTTTTATTTTGGCCTGGGAACCTTTCTCTTTCTTGTCATCTCCCATGGCATGGATTTGCTCCCTTAGTTTTCAGATGAAAGAACTGAGGAGGGAGTGGGGCTGCTCACACCTTTATAGGGTTGGTGACGTTGGCAGGTGACGTTGGCGTGGGTGGCCCCACTGGTACTGCTGGAAAATTTTCCATGTGGATCCTGCTTCACCGGTGAAGTTCCTACAGTGTGACCTGATGACTGAGATCCTCTTGAAGATCTACTGTTATGGTAAGTTCTTACATAACTGCTCTTTTCTTTCTTGGGAGTTGAGGAACTATGTGCCGGAAAGGCAGATACGATTGTTTAAAAAAATGCTGGAGTTCTCTGAAAACAATGGAATCTCTGTTGATCACCTTGCAGGGCTGGGCAGTGATGGAGCAGCTACTATACTGGGCAGGCAAAACGGAGTGGCCAAAAAATTAAAAGAAATTGGTCCCATACTGGTCAAAAATCACTGAATGGCTCATTAGGATACCTTGGCTAAAAGGCAGCAGCAAATGAAGTGAACACCATGAAACAGTTAATCAAACTCTGGATCATTCATATAGAATATGAAAACTCTGCTGCTTGCATGGCTGCCCTTAAAGAAATTCAGCAGGTAATGGAAAAACCTGTATAAAGCTAGAACAGACAGAAGCTGTTACTGTAGGTGACTGTCCCACGATGCACCCTGTTACACAGTAAGGAAGATCGTTCCTTCAGGTCATTACATCCTTTCATAGAGAAGCCTCTGAGAGGAATGATCCTCAAGGTGTGGGCCTACTAAAAATGGTAGAAAACTGGGAGTTTTTTCCTATTCTATGCATAATAACTGGGAGTTTATTTCTGTTGTATACATGATGTTTGACATACTTCTGCACCTCAGCATCTTATTTAAATGCTTTCAACCCTCAGCTTTGAATTTTACAGATATAAAGAAGCATATTAATTCAACAGTAGAGATTCTTCAGGCATGACTGCTTTTACCTGATCAGTACTTCTCCCCATAGCCGAGCAGAAATGTGCCATATCATATATTAGTCGTGCAGCAGAGGTTTAGGTGCTATTACAGAGTTTAAAGTAACGTTGAAGTGCAGCAGAGAACCAGGACCTAACTATAGTCCATAATTTGAAGCAACATCCTTATAAATTGATCTGTAGTCTGCGAGCCCTGCCCACTGTGTTTTAATGCGGTATAGCACCCATTTCCATTCCAGTCCCATTTGTTTACAGGGCATCCCTGTTATTGTTTGCTCTATTTCAATTAATGGGCCAAAGAACACAGCTGTTTGATCCCAGGAGCGTTGCTGGAATTAATTAATAATACAATCTTTAGAATGGCAGCAGCTGGCACTTCAAAGGGCAAATTATTTGTTAATTTCAGTTTTGTGCCAGCAGTTTGGCGCACATGCAGGATGATGTGGGAAGCATCATTCCGTAGTGACTCGAAAGGACTGTGTGACTGGATTGCACCACATCACCCTTTATGGGTAAGTCCCAGTGTACCCATGTTGGTGTATAATTTGCAGATGTAGGACACGAATGGTAGTGCTAGCAAGTGCTGAAAAGAAAGACCTATCTGTTAGCAGCACATCAATCATAACATTTGTAAGGAGTAGTATTGACAAAATGTGCAGACTGAAAATGTCTCTAATTTTTAAACCTATCCAGTTATTACTTTTTGATCTGTGAGATAGTTTTCTTTTAAGCTCAGTGCCCTGCCAGTACAGTTCCAGCAGCTAGATCTAGCTCTGCCTACCTCAGATCCAGGGGCCTGATGCACAGTTGCTCAGTATGGAGTCGCTAAATGACCCACACCTAACAGATATCCACAAAGGGCTGAGTCAGTCATCCGGAGAGGAGTTCTACTGTGACTAAAAACAAGTCACAGTGCAGATTAGCCTTTACAGATATTAATATGTGAAAACTCTAATTGTGGGCCGGCCTGCCGGCGCAGCAGTAATGCTGCCGTTTGCAACGCCAGTGACCTGGGTTTGGGAATGAGCCCAGGAGCTGGAGGGCTGGCCAGGGAGGGGAGGCTGAGCATCCATAGGACTGCTTGTCTCCCCGGGGGTTGGGGAAGGCCCACTGCTGGACCGACCTCTAGTGGAGGCTGGAGGCATGGCTGCTTGGTGCCTCAGTAGTGTGGGGAGGAGCATGTCGGTGTAAGCCTTCACATCATGGCATAACCACATCTCCATAAGAAAAAACGGAAACAGCCCCGCGTCTGCTTCAGGAGACGAGCCCCAGTATTACAGCGGGGCGCGAATGGCCACCCGACAAGTTGGACGTTGGCTGGAGGGGATGGGGCATCCCTTCCTACCCCACCCAGGGGGTTATCTGTGGCTGGGGTGAGACCACCATCAGACCACCGGGATCACCACTGGGGACCCCAAGGAAGGGAGCGGACACGGAGAGAGAGAGAAGGGGGCATAAAATAGCAAGTAAAAAAAAAACTGGAATTGCAAACACAAACACCTGATTAACACCTCAAATAGATGTGTGTGGATGGCACAGTGCCTGTTGCATAGCACAGTACCATCCACAGAGATCTGTGAGCACAGGTGCCACAGCCTAAAGCATCTCTCTCCACCTGAACAACCTGTGCCTTTAGGCCTGCTTCTGGGCTGTGTATATTTCTGGATGTTTGGTCCCTCAGCAGTCTTCCCTTCCCTGGCCTGAAATAATCCCCTGGCATCCAGTAGACCCCTCCCAGCCCAGTACCCCCGTGCATGTGGCTTCCTGCTTGGTCTCTTGCCAAACTCTGTCCCTTGCCAGCTTCTTGTTGTTTGTCCCATCATCAGGGACATCCCAACAAACCAGCAGTAATAGTTCTGTAGGCAGAGGGTAATGTTAAAGGTGTGACTAGCCCTACATAGGTTGCCATATTTTGGGGATGGTCCTGCAGGCCATTTCCCCAGTGAAATTGCCTCTTTCCCTGCATGGTTGCATACCAAGGTGCTGCTACTGGTAGCAGTCCCCAAACACAGCCTCCTGATTGCAGACAGTGACCCAAGCTCATCCTCAGTCCTGTGTTGCCTGCATGGAAGTGCAACGCATGCTACCACTGGGTCATCTGGCAGTCCCTATCTCTCAGTTTTGACCTTATGTTTATGTGTCAGATATAATGACCATTTAATAGGAATTTCAATTGTCAGCGCTGACCCACGGCACTGGAAGAGGCATGTTGTGCTATCAGCTTTGCCTCCCAGACCCAGAATTTCTGTGTCTCACCAATATGGCAGGACATTGCATCCAGGACACCTCCCACTTTCAGGGTGCACGTCAGACTTATGACTGCCCTGTGGTGACTTATGGTAGGGTGCTGGTAGGATGCTGCAGGTGTTGCGGCCCAGCATGCTATCATTCTGGGGGAGAGTCATACAGTGGGAGAAACACATCTTAGATGTATATAATAACCCAGGTCTGTCCCAAGACGTCACATCACAACTCTGGCTTGTACTGTATGTTATCCGGTTTCAAGAACTAAAATTATTGGTGCACAGTGGTGCAGGGGATGTGCTCATCTGGGGTCAGGCTACTAACCTAATTCAGAGCTATAAGTCGTCAAAAGAGCCACTTAAATGAAAATGAATGCAGGTGGCCGGGATTAAGAAAATATTACTCAAAATATTGTATGGCACATCAAAAAGTGGCTTGCCACAAACAATTCTGCTACAAATATCAGTTTAATGTTCATCACATTTAGAGAGAGCACGACACAAGTTACTGGCTTTTCAGAGTGCTGATGCAGATAATATGACGGACACTTCACAATGGCATAGTTGTCCAAATTCAGAAAATTCTGAAAGTGCACCAAAAACAAATCAGAGTATTAAATCCAAGCCTTACCTATATGGACCCCCATGGCCAGTTAACCTCTGTACTTTGTTATTAAAGCTTTGTCAAGGGATGTGGTCTGTTGGTTTCGTCACCTCTTAAAACACCTCCTTTAAGCTCTGGATCCACATTAGGCAGGATACATTTAAAGTGACCTTAGTACAATTTCCATACATTTCAAGAGTCTAACATTACTTTTAACCCAGCATCAGTTATAATAGCATCAAAATTCATCTTGACATGAGAGAAATTGACAAAAAAACAGATGGATTAAAATATATCTTTGTAAGATGATCTTAGCATGACAAGTTGCATGAAAATCTGTCCTTATCTAAAGAGATCGGAATCATATACATAGTGCAAATAAAAACTCCCCATAAATATAACAGATTTCTAAATACGAACATTGATGTTATTTTAACTGATGTTGGTGTTACAGTTTTTGCACAGATGACTGTTAGAATCTTAAAATTTATGGGAATCGTACCACGATCACTTTAAATGTATAGTGCCTAACTTTGATTAGGTTCTTAAGGGATATACAGCGGTGCCAGCCAGGATACAGTGCAGTAATGCTGCAGTATATCACAAAATACCGCAGTATGCTGCAGGAATCAGTGTCATTCAGTGGCAACTAAGCCCTTTTGTCGTGCAGTATTTTGGAACATGTCACTTACCTCAAGTTACTGTATTGCATCCTGGCTGGCTGCGCTGTATTTAAGATGTGAGGAAATGAACCACACACCCTGACGAAGCTCTAGTAGCAAAGTGCTGGGGTTAGCTGGCCTTTGGAGTCCATAGGGGTAAGATTGGGATTTAATACTCTGGTATCTTTTGCACTTTAAGAATTTTCTGTATTTGCACAACTATGCCACTGCGAAGTGTCCATCATATTTTCTGCATCAGCACTTTGAAATGCCAGTAACTCGTGTCGTGCTCTCTCTAAATGTGATGAACATTAAACTGATATTTGTAGCAAAATTGTTTGTGGCAAGCCACTTTTTGACGTGCCGTATAGCAGTAGTTGAATATATTCTTCTTTATCTCGCCTACCCTGTGCTCGCTCCCACTTACTAAGTGGGGTTCTTTCAAGACTTATATTGCGTGTTGTCCACTGCTGGTGACTTCTTGAAGCAGGGCTGCCACAAGAGGAATGGTATAGACAACTGATGGCAGGAGACAAGAGGAGAATGTGTAAGCTGGGCTGGATGAGGTGGCACGGGGAGGGGGGGTAAAATGCTTGCATACAACACGAATTCTGATTGACTTGGGCTGCTAACTGTCGCAGTTTTATGTTTTGGTTTTTATTTATTTATTTACCTGGGTTGATTTTTACGGTTTTCTCACTGCCTGTAGTGACAATTTTGTAACATCATAAAGTTCTTCAGCAGTATATATGGGAGTAAATATAGGGTATGCTAGTTACAACAGGCATGTAGTTTACTTCAGACTAATTTGTTTTATGTATGTAGGAGGACTTCTTTCTTCTGGGAACTTACTTGTTAAAATACAGAAATGTCAGTTTTTTTAATGTGGTGCATCAAATGCTTCATCATACTCCAGTGTAGAAACCTGAGGAGGAAAGAAAATCAATACCTATAACCGGAGGGAAGAATATAGCATAACTCCAATGAAGTCCTATCGGTCAGTGTGAGCATTTCTGATCTTTACAGATAACTTGAAGCATGGCTTTGTTTTGCTGCCTTCAGTAGGAGGTCACTCCATAGGCATGAGGGTTTACCTGTTTTGCCTATCACTGTCTTTACATATCATGCCCTCTTAACTAGTCATTACCTAGTTTGCCCCTGGCAGATTTCACTTGAAATTCTTTCCCTCATCCCTTGGCTCTGGAAGAAAGGCTAGAGCAATTATCATTTCTACTGCTCATGCAGAGCTAGAGCCAAGTATAATTGTAGCAGACATAAAAGTAAACATCAGGGGGTAGCCGTTAAGATCCCTTTTTTGGATACTGAGCCAGACAGAGCACTGGTACTTGCACATAGTTGAGTGACTTGACTTTTTTTTTTGTAGTATGGTTACAAATCCATTTCTTTGCAGCATATATATCAAAAGAGACAGCAGTGCCATAATTGTTGAAGTGTTCAATGACTTGAGAGCATTGGCTTGTTAGAGGTGTGTTTCCCTACAGAAGTGCGGATTCATCCATTTTGGGTTCATTCCCACTCTCAGCACCGAGGCACAGATGTAATTCTCTTATGGCATGATGGTGAGCTCAGAAATGGCAAAATGTATGATCTCCATGTAGTAAGAGACATTGAGGGAGCAATTTATTGCACATGTCAATTTAAAGGAGAATTGTACTGAACTTGTCAGTTATGGTTCCCTGTATAACCTGTGTTTCATTACAGGTTTATGTGCTAATATATATTTCTGTCTTCAGAGGCTGTTATTAAATTCATAGGGTGTTTTATATTTATATACTGGTGGTAAAGACCAA
Source organism: Neoceratodus forsteri (assembly GCA_016271365.2). Taxonomy (NCBI): domain Eukaryota; kingdom Metazoa; phylum Chordata; order Ceratodontiformes; family Ceratodontidae; genus Neoceratodus; species Neoceratodus forsteri. The sequence continues at coordinate 1,175,176,923 of CM057456.1, read as the reverse complement.
TTTAGAACTATTTGGTGTAGTACAGTATACTGTAAGTTTATGTTAAGCTCTTAAATTGTTGTCACACTGCGTCTGTTTTCTACCACTCTAACTAAAAGGGGTTGTCACAGATCACGTGTTGGCAACCCTGCCAGTGTCCCTGTTACACCAGCTTGTCACAGACCTCCACCTTAGTTCACCCCATTCTATGTCTTGTAACCACATTCACCCCTGTGCATACTTGGCATGCCCCGGACACCTGTACCCACGAGCCCAGTGACACCAGTCCTCTTGGGTAAAGCCCAGGCCGACAGCTCAAACCTCAAGTGGAGTGTGGTCTTGTTTTCCACTCATTAGCTTATTGCTTCTCAGTATTGGGAAGGAATACTTAGCTCAGATTTGCTATGATAAGAGTGTCTCTGCAATAGGACAGATACATCCGGGATTTGCAAAATACCCCTTTCACAATGCACAGCCAGTCACTTGTTATCTTAATAAATTGATTGTTATTTACAAGAAGTATTCCAGAGTACACAAGGTTAAACAGCGCAATCAGCATCGGCCCGATGGGGCTCCTGCTCAGCATGCCAAAGATCCGGGCTGGGCAACCACCTCGGATCACGCGGGGCTGGCCAGCCCATGTGTTCCTCTCCTCCCTCGGGGAGGATGAGTGTGCTGTGTCCCACTTCTTGACAGCCACCTGGAGGAGGCATGGAGAAGTGGTAGATGACTGGTATGGTAAGTCCATGAGGAGGTCAGTGACTTGGCTAGGGGGCTGTTGGGCAAGCTGAGGACAAGAAAAAGCTTGAGAGGGGAAAAATCTGTAATGAGGAAAAACACATTTTTATCTGTAGATGTAAGTGCCTAAATCTAGACAGATTTAGGCTGGAACAGGTAAAAATGTTACATTAATCAATAGAAAACAGGTGATTGGTTATTATCCAAAAGACACATTTTCTCTGTATCGACCCCACCATAGACTGGCAGTTTTCAGTACTATCTGCCTTCCTTTTTGGTTTCTGACAGTCACACTGAGTACCTTGATGCCTCACTTCTACTCCCTTCTCCCTCCCTCGCTCCGTGACAGACCCTAACCCTTCAGAATGGGGTGCCTTAATTAGAGTTAATGACTGCCTTTGAAGACAGTAAAGTTGCCACTCAGCTTCCTCTTCCAGTACCCTCACCCTACTGAGGCACTGGGCAGGGACAATTTTTTGGACTTGCACACTCTTATAACCTCACTGACACATATGGGCATCAGTAAACTTTACTTTGAGACATTCCGCTGGTTGCCCAGTTGAATACAGCATTTAAACTAACGCATGTGATTGGAAGACATTTGTCTAAATACAAGTCATACACTTGTGTGGCACAAGGACATAAACTGTATCATACGGTTTTAAAATGGCATATACCATCAGTACATATGTCTGAAACCACCTGTGAGTATCAGTACAAAACTATGAAACTGCCTGTGAGTTTACAAAAGATGAGCAGATTTGGAACCAGTATTTAAATAACATCATCTACAGAAAAATGCTTGATAGATCCAACTCAGTTCTTTTTTAAGAGGCTAGCTCTGCTGCACAGAATTTGCTCCTTCCTCCATCCACATACCCACATGTCCCCCACTATAGAATTTACTGTAATGATTCCCAGTACTGTTATCCTGCTATTTAGGACAGCTTATTGCTATTTCGGGTACTGTGGATGTTGTAACCTCTTTCTAGTATGGTACAAGGTGTTAGGTGAAGCTTGTCCATTTCTACACCATAATCCACCACTGATGGTGCTTTGCACTGCATTTTAATGCTGTGTGAATGTGAATTAATGTTTTTGTTAATTCTGGTATTAGGAGAGATATTTTAAGTGTGTTCTTCACCATATCACAGAGATGTCTCTACCTCTAACTATCACGTTTGATGTATTAATTAGAATGTACAGAGAGCAGGATGGTTGGGCAGTCGCTTAGTTTTCATTTTTGTGGAGGATCATTTGAGGTGATGTTTGATTTATTCCTGAGTTTTTAATGGAGGTTGGTCAGTGCCAGTTGGAAACAGAACACTGCTAACTTTCAGACCCCGGCATTCTGTTTGATATTCTGTCCAGTAATGAGAGGCAAGGCATAATCTCGGTGTTAACAGTGGCATGCACACTGATGCCAAAATAAGAAATGAGCTTGGCAGGAGGTATACTGTAAACCCCCTGAGTGTACAAGTAATGTGAAATGTAAGACACGGTCATCAGTCTGGTGGGCTTGTTTTGTCCCTTAAATGTTACAGATATTTTAACAAGTGAAATTCCTTCACACTAGAAAAAAGTCTGTTTATTCTGTTTCAGTTCAACATTGGAACCTTCCAGCGATTATGAACAGGATTTAAAAAAAAATGTAACCGCTTTACGTTTTTATATCAATAGAGGGAAGCTATAGCAACATGATATATTATTATATCCCCATAGCCGAGTCCAAACCTTCAGTTAAAATTAAGATCTCTTTTGAGGATATCTCTTTTATCAGGCCACACCTATGGAACTATAGCTTCCAGGCACTAGGACCACACAGAAACTGTTTGCAAGCAGTCCGCTAGGGGCTGCCCACAATGACGTCCTACATCAGCACTTCCCATATAAACATGGGCAGCCCTTTCCCTTCTCAGTTCTCTTCTGGCCATTGACCATACTGGCCGGATCAGCCACAGAAACACTGCCGCTTTAGTCGACTGCTACTTGAACTTTTTCGAATTTTCTCTCCGTCATTCGCTATCACTTTTTAAAAGTGATCATTCTCATCATGTATGTCATCTAAAGAATCCGCTAAGCTCTTTAGATACTGCAAATGTGGAGGAAAAGGTTTATTCAGGTGACCCGCACAAGATCTGTGTGTGCTGCCTCAGCACGGTCTGTAAAGTTAAGGCTTGTGAACCCTCCCTTAAGTTTAACACGGCTACCTGGTGATGCAGAAAGAACACCCCGGAAACCCACCTTTCAAAGCAGCAGGTAGCCAAGATTGAGAAGGAGCTCCACTGCATCGCCGGCCTACTCCTCAAGCTCTAGGTCATCGAAGCCCTGGGACAAAGGCACTGGGCAACAGAAGCACAAACACCGGGAGAGAGAAAGGAGTAAGGAGAAATCCTCCCTGGTACGTTCTCAGTTACCCCTGCAACTCAGTGCAACCGCTACTGCGCCACTGACCACATCAGCGACAACACCTCCAACTACCCAGACCTCTGTTCCCTCCGGGTCAGGTCATGCTGTGAGTACCGCGAGACCTAACATGGCTAGCAAAGTACTGTCAACACTGGGGTCAGCACTTTCCCCATTGACGTCCCAGAGCACACTTATAATACAGGCTGGCGCCAACATACAGGCAGTGCTTTTGCCCTTCACAGACATGCTACAGCACCTTCTACCGCCTCCTGCTACAGGTGCAGCATCAACGGGGCACCCTGGGCAAACTCCACCACCGACGCCTTGGTGATCAACACGCCCCGTGCCTTCTTGGGCATCAATGACCTCTTCTGTCCTTTCTCTGAGGCCTACAGAAGTCATCAGCAAAGATCAGGAATATAACCCTGACCTCATACTGCAAGAGAAAAGAGGAGGAAGAAAGCTATGTGGAGAGCCCTTATGAGAAGCCTTGCTCCACTATATCCACAGGGAGTGAGGACTCTGTTGTATGTACTCCGAGGTCCCCCCCCCCCCCGAAGACCCCTCATTCATCTCCATGATGCAACAACTCCAGTCTGCCATGGGGTTTCAATCAGAGAAGAAAGACATCACCAAAAGGAAGTTGGTGGAATTTTTAGATCTACCTGATTCCCTACCTATTGTGATTCCTGCTCTATTGCCTGCCCTAGAGGATGCCACTCTGTCTGCCTGGCATAGGTCTAATATGATCCCACCATTCCTAGGAAGGCAGACAGGTTGTATCAGGCCCCCTTTAGTAAGCCATTTTTTGTAGGCTAACCTGAGCTGATTCATTTGTGATAAATGCAGCCCATGATAGGTCTAAAATGCCTAAACACCTCAGTTCTCTTCCTTCTGATATAGAATCCAGGAGGTTCGATGTCCTTGGGAAGAGGACCTTTGCTTCTGCCACCTTGGGCATAGGAATTGCAAACTATCAGGCCCATGTGTAAAGTATCAAAATACCCTCTGGAGGAAGACCAAAGCTGTGACCCACACCCTTCCAGAGGGCACTCCCAAGCAGGAGCTGTTAAAGGCCCTCCAGGCAAGCAGACATGTGGGTAAGCATCTGTTAAGGTCTATTTATGACATTTCTGATGCTTCTGCTATAGCAACAGCCTGTGGTGTCTGCTTAGGGAGACACTCTTGGTGGCAGGATTTTCCAGTGATGTGCAACAGTCCATCCTAAATGTCTATTCAGAGGACACAAATTTTTCATAGCAGATGTTCAGGATATCCTCAAACATACAGGCTTCAGGCAGGACTTTAAAATCAGTACACTCCATAGCTGGCTCAGTGATGCTGAGAGCTGAGGCGCTGGATGGCTTACCTCGCGCTATGCCGTTGACCTGGGTTTGGGAACTACCTCGGGTTGCTGGGGAGGGAGCGGGATTGAGCAACTGTAAGGTAGCTCTCCCTTCCCGGGGTGGTTGCCTGCACCCCCCGTAGCCCGCTCCCACGGTGCAGGTCTGGTGGAAGTGGCAGGGGAGGGCGGCGGCGATAGCCAGGTGGGGCAGAAGGCTGGCCGGTGACTCAATGTGCATGTGTGCCTCCACGCACGTGCATGTACATGTCTGCCAGGGTCCCAGGTCAGGAATTAAATGGGGGTAAAAATGCAAAAAAATACTACTAAAAAAAAAAAAATCAGTGCACTCCCTCTACTACACACAACCAAGAAGTAGGCAAAGGGTGCCCTTTCGTTTGGCCAGTAATAGACACTGTTCAGAAGCTGGACATCAAAGCAAAAGCAGAAGAGGATCATCTCTGCCTGCCCCAGGATCCACCCCAGGTGCTCATTCAAAAGCAAATACCAAACAACAAACAGGATCCAGTGCACCCCCCCCCCCATGGCAATTCTGAGAAATTAAAAATATAAACTGCCTGAATTGGCTTTTTTTTACTTTAAACTCCATGAAAAAGAGGTTCTCTTAGTTATCAGATTCAGAAGCCCTAGAGGTGGAAGTGTGGCTGCAGCCGCAGGATCTGCATCTGCATGACTCGTTTCTAGACCCCCAGCCTCCAGTACTTTCGAAGGTGGTAGTAGGGGGTCGCCTCTCCCTCCACCTGGACCAGTGGATGAAGGTCACATTAGATGCTTGTATCCTGCAGATAATAGAACAGGGTCATGCGCTAGAACTTCTGGAGCTTCCTTCAGACCGTCCACCAGCCTCTTCCACCTATCCTTCAGAGCACATATCAATGTTGCTAGAGGAGATACATACCCTAATGCGAAAGAGGGCCATAGAGCCAGTTCCTTGGGACCAAAGAACAGGGGATTCTAGTCTCACTACTTTCTAATCCCCAAATCCAAAGGGGACCTGAGACCCATTCTGGACCTAAAAAATCTGAACCTCTTTATTCGGTACAAAAATTTCAGAATGGTCACTCTACACAAGACCTGTTACCACTACTGCCACAAGGGGAGTGGATATGTTCACTAGACATGCAGGACGCTTACCTGTATATAGAATCTGTACCCCTCACAGGAAGTTCCTCAGGTTCCACTTCCAGGGGGAACATTTACCAGTTCTCAGAGTATTGCCCTTTGGCTTATCATCTGCGCCATGGTTATTTGCCAAATCCTTAGCAGTAGTGGCAGCAACCCTCAGGAGAGAGGGACTGTATGTATTCCCTTATCTGGACAACTGGCTTTTCAAAGCTTAGCCCAAAGAGCAGATTTATCAGACTCTAGGGTGCACCAGGCAGTTGTTTGATGCCCTAGGAATCATGGTCAGTGTGCTAAAATCAGTCCTGACACCTTGTCAGTGCCTGCAATACATAGGGGCAGTCCTGGAGACAGCCAAAGGCTTAGCCTTCCTGTCTCAGGACAGGGACGAATGCCTGATTGTGCAGGCCCAGATGGTATCTCACAACAGTTATGTCACAGTAAGGACATTCCTGAGACTGTTAGGCCTGATGGCAGCCGCCATTGTTACTGTACCACTGGCCAGACTGCATATGTGGATTTCCCAATGGACATTAAGAGTCCAATAGGACCAGTGCACCAACAATCTAGAACAGAGGGTTCTAGTAACATCTTCTGTCTGGAAGGTGCTTCGGTGGTGGATGGAATCTGACCATTTGCTGAAGGGGGTTCCTTTCCTGATCTCCTCCCCTCCTCCGATCCTTATGACAGACTCAGGGAGTGGCTGGGGGGCTCATTTAGGGCCTCTTCAGACACAGGTCACATGGACAATGGTGGAGAGTACCCTCCATATAAGCATCCTAGAAATGAGGGCTGTTCTGTATGGTCTACAAGCCTTCCAGACTCATCTATGCCTGGGACTTTAGCTAGTGCAAACAGATAACATCAGCATGGTGCACTACATAAACAAGCAAGGGGAACTCACTCCTATCCCTTATGCAGGGAAGTGATCAAGGTTTGGTATTTGGCTCTGGAAGATGGTCTAGAACTATCGGCAGTTCATGTTCTAGGCATCCAAAAATGTCTTGGCAGACAGGCTAAGCAGGTCACAATCCAGAATGCAGGGTGGGGACTGCTGACCTCAGTGGCAGAAGACCTGTTTGACAGGTGGGGTCGTCCATAGTTGGACCCTTTTTGCATTCCCCCATACAACGCAAAACTGCCACTTTTCTGCTTGCGCGTTCCAGGGCCTGGAGTTTTCTGGTGAGACGCGTTGTCCCTCTCTCAGAAGGGGAGGTTCCTTTATGCCTTCCCTCCCTGTCCTCTAATCCAGAGGGTGTCAATCAAGCTCCAAATGGAGGGAGCCACTCTAATACTCAATTCTCCCCTTCGATCTCGTCAGATCTGATTCCCCTTACTGCAGTAGTTGGCTGTGGAACCACCAGTACTTCTGCCCCTGTGCAAGGGTTTGCTGCCACAGGAACAGGGAATCCTGGTCCATCCGGACCTCAGGTCACTCCATGTCCATGCATGGCTCCTGAAGACAGAGCCATTGCCAGGTTTAGGGTGTTTCAAAAGGTGGCTGATGTTCTGGCGGCTGCAAGAAAGTCTTCCACCAGAGCCACTTACTCCTTGAAGTGGAAGCGGTTTGCTTTGTGGGCCGCTTCTCATCAACTAAATCCTTGTACATGTCCGGTAAACCAGTTTCTAGAGTATTTGCTGTCATTATCAGATGCAGGATTGCAGTGATTCCATTAAAGTGCACTTGGCTGCTATTTCAGCTTTTCACGTGCCTATTGATGGTCGTATGGTTGCTCAGCTGGAGATGGCCCATATGTTTTTGAGAGCCATTCTGCACTTGAAGCCTCCTATCCGCAACCCAGACCCAGCTTGGAACCTGAATGTTGTGTTAGAAAAGCTTACTTTGGTTCCTTTTGAGCCAGTTGTGACTTGCGGCCTACGTTTTCTGTATTGGAAAGCATTATTTTTAGTTGCTATTACTTCTGCTTGAAGAATTTTAGAGCTTCAGGCTCTAATGTGTGACCCTCTTTATTTGATTTTTCACAAAGACAAGGTGTCTTTGCGTACCAGTCCTAAGTTTTTGCCAAAGGTGGTCTCCAAGTTTTTTTTTAATCAAACCATCCACCTGCCAGTTTTATTTTCCTGAGCATGTCAATCCAGGGAAAGCATTGCTCCATATGTTAGATGTACATAGAATACTCGGGTACTATATACACGATACGAAGGAATGTAGGAAGTCGTCGCAGCATTTTGTTTCATTCGCCCCTAGGAAAGAGGGCGTTCCTGTTTCTAAACAGTGCCTGGCCAGGTGACTGGCTAACTGTATTACTTTCTGTTACAGGAAGTATGGTAAGGAACTTTCTGGGGTTGTTCATGGCCATGCCACTAGAGGCATGGCCACTTCTGTTTCCTGTTTCAAAAATGTGTCTGCTGTTGAGATTTGTGCAGCTTCCAGCTGGAGTACTGTCCACACCTTCACTAAACATTACAGTCTGGATATTGCATCAAGGAAAAGGGCAGGCTTTGGCCTAGCTGTATGTCAAGGCCTACTTTGTTGGGCCTTTAGGCTCCAGCCACCCAGACTGTTTCTCCGTCAGTACTGCTTGGTGCTAGAAGATAGAACAATTATGTACTTACTGTAACCGTAGATCTTCGAGAGAATCTCTTAATCTCTTTCATCAGGGCATGCCATCCCCCGTAGCTTCAGAACTCTAGAACTCCTGTCCCTTTCTCCTGGACAGTTTACCTGATGTTTCCAGCTTTGCCTGGTAGCTGGAACCATAAGCTGTCCTGGTTCCGTAGAGGGAGGTCCCCTGAGCATGATCTTTGGCGGGGAACCGAGGAGGAAAGGGGCTGTCTATGTTTATTTGGGAAGTGCCAACGTGGGATGTCATCATGGGTGGCCTCTAGCGGACTGCTTGCAAAAAGTTTCCATATGGTCCTAGTGCCTGGTGGCAATAGTTCCATAGGTGTGGCCTGATGAAAGAGAGTCTCTCGAAGATCTACTGTTATGGTAAGTATGTAACTGTTCTTTCCTACAGTAGCCATAACGGTTCCAGAGTAATCCTATTTTATAGGAATTACCTTTAAAATATTTTACTTTTGTTCCATTAGGGCTAGAAACGTAATGTTTTATTTTTCTTTTTAAATGAAAGCTAGGAGTCTGATGGCTATGAATAGGTTATAGTAACACAGTTTTCACATGTCAATACATTTCTATACATATCAATGTATGTTGGTAAAAAAAACATTTACATCGTGGGTCACAGTGCTTAGTGCATCGTTATCCTACATGCGACCCAGCTTCGGCCAGGAAGGGATGATGTCATAGTTTTGCAGCCACGGCAAGCCCCGTGGTGGGCTGGGGAACTTGTCTCCTTCACACTTTGTCACTGTGTGCTTGCTTTGTAGGAGCAGTGCCCAGTGCAAAACAGGAGGTCGACTAGGCAAGGGTGAACAAAATGAAAAAAATGTGCACCAAGCCATCTGAATGACAGTTGCTGGCACCATGGGCTGTGTTCCAGATTCCAGGCATCTTCCAGTTTTATTCAGAAACCGAGAGTGGCTTGTGTTTGTTCAGTGCTGGCCTGCGGTGCAGCTGGGGGTATGAGTGCTACCCCAACACTTGAAAAACACAAAACCTTAGCATACTCAAATGAGAAAGCAAAAGAAGTACAAAGGCAAAAAGCCACGAAGAGCTTTTCAAAATTTACTGTTCAGAATGTCAGAAACTCAGAAAACATACAGTCACTGCCGAATACTAACATACTAAAATGCCAGCAAAATAGGCCTAACGGTCTTTCATGTCTACTCGTTTGGTCAACCCCCACCCTGGGAGCTGACCTTGCTACCCCCCCAGCTTCTCCCTTCCCAGTCCCGGATATTCTCGCTGCACTGGTTTTTGCTTCCAGAACCCTTCCCCTGTACCTGTCCCACCCACTCTTGAACCCCTCCACCGTCTCTGCCTCCACCAGCCCCCTGGACAGCGCATTCCATGGCTCCACCACCCTCTCAGTGAAGTAGCACCTCCTCCTTTCTCCCCTGAATCTCCCCCCTCCAGCTTCCATCCATGCCTTCTAGTTGCCCCCCCTCCTTCCTTTGGAGCACCCTGACGGCTCCTCCCCTATTTACCCCCTACATGTATCTGAATACCTCTATCATGTTCCCCAGTCCCTTCTCTCTTCCAGTGTGTACATAGTTAGCTCTTCGAGCCTCTCCCCATAGGTCCTATCCCCCAAGCCCCAAACCATTTTGGTTGCCCTCCTCTGGACCCTCTCCAGTTCAATGTCCCTCTTTAAATGTGGCCTCCAAAACTGCATGCAGTACTCGAGGTGCGGCCTCACCAAGCAGTTATACAGTGGGAATATCACTTCCCTCCTTCTGGAGGTGACCCCCATAGTGATGCATCCAAGCATCCTGTTGGCCTTTGCTGCTGCCCTCCTACAAGTCTCCAAGTTGTTCATCTTGACATCCACCACCACCCCAGGTCCCTCTCAGCCATCGAGACTTGTAGCATTTCCCCTCCCAGGGTGTACACTTGGCCCAGGTTTCTGGCTCCCAGGTGCAGTACCTTGCATTTCCTGCATTGAACCTCAGCTTCCACTTTCTAGACCACCTTTCCAGAACCTCCAGGTCCCCTGTGGGACACCCTCCCCTCCCTCCTCCCATCCACCACCGCCCCAGTTTTGAGTCATCCGCAAAGAGACTCATCTCACTCCTGATACCCTTCCTTATGTCAGAGACGTAGGCATTGAACAGGAGGGGCCCAAGAACCGATCCCTGAGAGACTCCCCTTATGACCTTCCTTTGGGATGAGACTATCCCACCAACCATGACCCTCTGGCTCCGGTCCTGGAGCCAATTGCCTATCCATCTGATCTTCTGGTTCCCCACCCCCATTTCTCCCAGCTTATCCAACAGGTCCCCGTGAGGAACAGAGTCAAACGCCTTGCTGAAGTCAAGAAAGAGGACATCCACTAGTCTACCCAGGTCCAAGGCACTCATCACCCAGTCATAGAACTCCACAAGATTTGTCTGACACGATTTCCCCAGGATGAATCCATGCTGTCTATCGTCCAGGCACCCCAATTTTTCCAGGTCCCCCCCAGTCTCTCCTTGACAATGCCCTCCATCACCTTGCCCACCACCGATGTCAGGCTGACGGGCCTGTAGTTCCCTGCCACCTCCCTTGATCCCCCCTTGTGGATAGGCACTATATGTGCCACCTTCCAGTCCTGGGGCACCCACCCTGTTCTCAGAGAGATGCCGAAGAGCTCCGCGAGGGGTTTCGCCAGGACATCCGCCAGTTCCTTCAGCTATCTGGGATGTAATTTATCCAGCCTGGGTGCTTTCTCCATCTTAAGGGACCTGAGGGCTTCCCTCACTCTCTCTGTCGTGATTTCCACCTCCGCTACCTCGTCCCCCTGCTTTGCCTTCCCCCCTCCTGCCAGTGATGTCCACCCCCTTCCCCAGACCCGCCGATCGGTGAGGTCCCCCCCTCAGTTTCACAGTCTCCTCCATGTATGATGCAGCCCCCCATTTTCATTGGTGAAAACTAAAGTGATACTCATTTAGTACCTCAGCCTGCTCCCCGGTCTTGTGCCTATCCGTCCCCTGTTTTAATCCTGCTAATCTGCCCCTTCACCCTTCGTTTTTCCCCAATGTATCTAAAGAATCCCTTGTTCCCTCTCCTAATTTCCCTGGCCAGGTTCTGCTCCTTCCTTGCCTTAGCCGCCTACACCACCCCAGTGGCCCTTCTGGCCACTGCCTCGGCTCTTCGCATTATGAGCTTCCTGTTTCATTGTTTTGGGGTCTTCCAGTTTTATCTGCTGGAAACATTGTCCTGGTCTGCCAAAATGTAGGTATTTTATAAATTATTTAAATTACCATAACTTCTTTTCCTGAAGGAAAAGGATGGCTGTTTTGTTTAGCTTAGAAATAGCATTGTAAAACTGACAAAGTTAGGTTGAGAAAAATAAAAGAATTTATTGAACAGACTAGGACTCACCTAGAAATGCTGATTTAACATGTATGCTAATATTTTTATTAATAGAAGTTGGAAACTAACTTTTTGTTTGAAAAGAAAATTCCCTGCACTGCTGCTTCAATTAGGAATTGTGCAGTTTGCAACCCAATATGTATTCATCTTACTTTGTGCTCTTGATTGCATTGCGAACAATTCCATCACCCCTTCAAGTAACCCCAATCTTTCTTGTGAGAAAGGTTAGATTTAGGAAACTGAGGATACCCAGATACAGTAGGTCTAGCCCAGATATTACCATTGTCCCCAACCAATGTTGCCGTATGTTCTTGAAATTTTGCATACAGCCAATGGCAGTTTTTTCCCAGTCCCCTTCCAATCCAGACATTCTGGATGAGGGTCCATTCAAAACCAGAAAAACACAGGGAAAATCTGCAGACAAGTATACAGTATGTCACTTCAAGACCCTGCAGGCTCCTCAGATGATGATGAAGAGCAAACTCCTCTGAGGTTATTTAGAGGGGATCATCTCAATTTCTGAGAACACAAATTTGTCACATTCTTTATCCAAAGGAATGTAATCAGAAAATAGAAGTTGAAAGGGACCCTTTTTTTTAAGACACCCCAGAAGATTTATCTGTTTATGAGCCTTTCAAAACATCGATGAATCAGAATGGAATTCTCTAGGTATGAGTATAAGATCATAGGCTAACCGTACAAATGTAACCAATGATTGACACTCAGATCATTACCTAAGCATACTGATATTCCTTTGTAACAGGCCGCATCTCTCAAAACAGCAGCTTCTAGGGACATAGATATGTTGTTCATCCACACTTATTGGCAGGTTCCTTGCCGCTTTAAATCTTGCCGGAAGGTCTTCAAGCTGGCTCCTCCCACCCACCCGGGTGGTAAAACTCTCGGCTCCGCCCCATGATGCCAGATCTTCCTTACCGCTTGGAAGCTCAGGTTCCCTCCTTAGCGCTCTGCGTTTCGACTGGTTCCTGGAATTTTCGGTCTTGAAATCAATGGAAGTTTTCTGAAACTGATCTTCTTCCTCGCTGCGGCGATGGCTCATTCCTTCGGCCCGGGGCGCTGATTAAATCCTCCGAGACCCGCATTCCGCGTCGTTTTCTGCCTTGACCTGGATCATGATCCTCAACTGCGAGTTTTGTTGTGCTGTTTTGGCCCAGCTCTCTGGAGGACAGCGCGGCGTTGAGAGCCTCGGACATCGATAGTTTTTCCCGCTCCGCAAAATCCCTCGGATCGTCGGGCATCCGCTTCGGCTGTTTCTGAGCAGTGCAGTCCCGCCAGGCAGGGGGCAGCTCCACCTCCCTCTTCCTCGGTTGCTGCGCTTATCCTGTTGTCCTTGGGTTCAACTCATGCAGCTTCGTTCAAGGAGCTTCGTCAGTCCCTTTCCTCGAAGGGAGAGGGATCCTGGGGACCTCCCCCTCGGCCCAATTCCAAGGTGCCGCAGCAGGGTCCCTTCATTGCCCGGGCGCGAGGAAAAGTCCCCTCCACGACCCGGCTTCGGCTCGGTCGAGGATGCGGCTTCGGCCTCTGGCCTCACGGTGTCCCCGTCAGATCAGCCGGCCAGGACCCCCATCGATGTGGCCGAGCCTCTCGGGACGTCATCTGGCATGTCTCCTGCTAGTGCAGCAATCCCTTCGCCGGTTCCCCCGGTGGGGGCTGAGGTTCTGCCCTTACCTTCAGGTCGACAGTCCTCAACCAATTTCTCCGAGCCGAAGGAGGAGTGGGCACGCTCTGCTCCCTCCCAAGTCCGCCCTCAGTTCCCCGAGTTTGGGTCTCGGTCTAACCGCTCACGCCCGACCTCAGGCGTTCTCGTGAGGCACCGAGTAAAGTGGCTGCCGTTCTTCTCGTCCCCTCCTCGGATGAGGTAGCCCGATGCTGTTGGCGTCGACATTACGAGAACATGTGGCAGCAGCTATTGATGTCGAAATCAATCGACCCCGATTCATTCTCCGGCTGAAATGGCAACGCCGCCCGGTGCCGGCGCTTCGAGGCAGTCGAGCCCTCTTCAGGGCGGTTGCTCGTCCGATCCTCGCTGCCCCTCCGCCCTCGGCGGAACTATGAGCAGACCGTGACCTGTTCCGGAAGTTACTCGGTCCCCTCACTCCCGCCCGCCCTCGTGACAGAAAAGTAAGACTCAGGCCTCTGACAGCTTTGCAGACTTGGGCCTGAAGTCGGCTCTGTTATGTTTCCTAGCAGGGGAGGACCAGGTCTTCCCAGAACATTCTGTGGGCGACAGCCCATCGTCCTTTTGGGTCTGCTCCAGCTCATCTAGAATTCACGGGATGCAGCTCGACCGATTTCCAAGCAGGTACCTTACCCCTTATGGAATTCTGGACCGAAGGGCTCTCCTCGGAGGTCTTCCGGTGGCTGAGGCTATCGTGGGCCCAGCCTTGGAGCTCTGGTGGTGGCCTACTTCCTGCCCTGCGCCTTCAGCCAGGGTGGCCAGGAAGTGCCCTGTCCGTGTCGGTTCTCTGCCCGGTTTCTCGGAGCACCCCTCGGCTGAAGGGGTAGTCACCGACAATGTTTTCCAGTGTTTTGGAAATGCTAGGGATGTGGATAGGCCCCCTGACAGAGTCCAGAAGGATGGACTACGGCGGGCGCAATGTTTACGCCGCGTCCTCCCTAGGCCTCCGTCAGGCCAGCTCGGCGGCACTGATGGCACACTGTTCCCACGCCCTTTTGGGCTCCCTGGATGAGGTCCTTCCTCATCTCCCAGCCGACCTGCGGACCACGGTCCGGCGGGTTCAGGACCAGGGTAGGGCGGTGGCAAAACAGCAGCTCCAGTCGGCCCTGGATCTGGGCGACTCCTGTGCCAGATCGGTGGTGGCCGCGGTGGCCATCTTGCCCATGAGGCGTGGCTGAGGTTATCCTCCTTCTCCTTGGAAACCCAGCACAAGTTGGCAGGACATCCCTTCTTGGGACTGACCTCTTCGACCCTGGAGTGGAGGGACATATCCAGGGCCGAGAGTCGATGCCACTCGGACGCTGTCACTCCCGCCGAGGGACAAGGGCAACCCTCAGCCTCGCGTAAGCCTTTGCCCCGACCCCTGCGGCTCGGCCGTCCCAGCTGGGGCCAGCAGGCATGCGCTGGTGGCCTGCGTCAGACCAGCGTCTTCCTCCAAAAGGAAGCAGGGAAGTAGGAGTCCGAGAGCCCTCTCGGCCTCTTCCTCCGCCAAGCCTGCTCAGTGACGGGCTAAGGGGCACTGTCCCTGGCCCCGTCGCCCCTGCCCGGGATTCCCCATGGGGGGACGGCTCCGCACCGCTTCCTCTTGGGTGGTGCTAAGGGTAAGCCCTGTCGCGGGTTGCGAACAGGTTTCCCCTTTCGAGCCGTTGCCCCATGGGGATCTTGGGTCCACAGACTCTTCATCAGACTGCTGAGCCGACTTGTCTGGCCCTCTAATTAGAGGTGGTCAGGAAGGTGGTTGGCCCTCCTTCTGACCCTGGGTTCGTGTCCAGGTATTCCTGGCCTCAAACGGACAGGGGGCTTCCGCCCATCCTTCTGCATGCCGGATGGTCCCTCTGCAGATCTCCCATCCTCAGATCGAGGTGTGCGGCTTCCTCCTGGGCCTCCAGGACGTCTTACTACTCGTTCCGTCCGTTCTTGGGAAACCCCTGCCTTTCCTAGGCGAGAGGTCTCCTTTCGAGTTCCTGGCCAGGCCCTTCGTTCTCTTTTCCACAGTTTCTGCGGCTTCGAAGGGTCCGGGCGTAACCCCACCCGGATGGCGACCTGATTAAACCCTCCAGGCTTAGACTGGTCTCCTTACGGAGCCACATTGGAACTTGTGCCTTAGCGGGTGAGGCTTCTCTGGGACTAAGCTCAGAGCTCTTGAGTCGAGCTCGGCTCGAGGCGGACAGGGCCAAGGTTCTTCCTCCCTTACCCAGTCAGGTTGGCGGGTAGTGCCCTGCCGGGACTCCCACACCTCCTGGGCCTCATGGCGGCCCTCCCCTGTGGGATGGGCCAGCTAGCGGTCACAGCGCTGCGTTCCTCGGACCAGTTCGTGACTACAGCCCAGGAGTTAAGGGAACGCTCCCCTTCGGACCGTTCCAACTCCTGCAGGAGAACATCCTGTTCGTCCCCCTGGTGGCGGTCCTCTCAGGCGATAACTTCTCGGATGGGTGGGGGTGCCCATCTATAGGGGGAATACAGAGTGCTTAAGCCTCTGGTCTCTCATGAGAGTCCGATGTCACTCCTACCGCTGGAGCTCAGGCGGTCCGGCAACTTGCACCGCTCGCTCTGTTTGTCACGGGGTCTAGTGGTTTTAGTCCATGCGGACAGCACCACAACCATGTGCTACCTACCCTGCCAGGTTCGGTCAGACCCTTGCCTCAGCGTAAGGAGGTTCTCCGCATTGGGTTTGCGCAGTTGGGCGGGTCCCCAGCCATCTGATGGCAGGGCCTCCATTCCCCGGCTGCTGCCTAAGCCGGACATAGGCTCGCCTCACAGTGGTCTTCCCTGCGGGGTAGCACAGGATCTTCTCCTCCTCCCTCCTCCCTCCAGGGAGAATACGAGGCCAAGACTGTTTTATGCCCGCCCCCTCAGCAAGGTCTGCTGTAGGAGATGCCATCGAGCCCACGGACCCGGGCCCTTCCGCGCCTCTCCCATTCCCTTGACCTCTGAGCAAGGCGAGGAGGGACTTAGCGCAGAGTGATGCTGGTAGCCCCAGACTGGATTGCCAGCTCTGGTATCCAGCTCTCCTCAGTCTCAGCCACAGGCTCCCGGCGACTTCTAGTCGCCGGTCTTGATCTCTTTTCAGGGAAGGTTTTCCATCTGGACCTTCAATCCCTACACCTGTAGGCCCGGCCCCTGTGCAGCTAGGGGCCAGGCCTAGGGTCCTTCGGTAAGGTCCTCGATGTTTCGAGGCGTCCTGCCAGAAATCGGCCAAAATGCTTGCCCTCATTGGAAGAGTTCTCCATTGGATGATGGGATGGGGCCCGGCCCTCTCCTGTCCCTGGGCGAGCGTTTCGGACCATCTGCGTCCATTCTTTGAATTAGGGCTTCAACCCGGCGACCCTCTGGGTGCTTCTGTGGGTCACCCTGTCTTCCGGCGCGGGCGGAAGGCAGTCGGTGGTGCAGAAAGGTGGTCCTGGCACTTCTGGGCCTCGATCCGCCCCCCCCTTTTTTGGGGGAGAGTATCCCCATTTCTGTGGGATCCTTGCTGGTATGGGCTTAGCTCACGGGCAAGCCGTTCGAACCTTTTGCACAGGTGCGAGTTTCCCCACCTGTTGTGGAAGAACACCTTCTTGGGGCCACCCTGCCATCCAGAAGGAGGGGAGAGTTCCAGGCGCTCCTTTGAATCTCCCTATCTGGTCTTCCACAGGGACAAGGTTGTTCTGCGCCCCACCCGAAGTCCTTCTGAAGGCGGTGGCGGAGTTTTCCCTATGGGGGTATTGCCTCTGCTGGGGTTCATCCCCATTCACACCTCGGAGGCCGTATATGGGTTCCATGGGACCCCATTTAACGCTCACCTACCGAGCGTAGGGCTGAAGTTCGGGAGAGGTTCGCCAGCTGTTTGTCATCTACGCTGAAGCCGCATCTGGCAGACCTGCAGCCAAGCGGACGACGAGCGGGCGGGTCACCCCTGCATAGGTCTCCGCTATAGGTGGGCGGGCATGGAGCCTCCCAGAGGGATAAGTGCTCATTTTACCCGTCCTTCCGCTGCATCGGTGGCTGCTTCCGAGGATACTCGGTCCAGGATATCCGCGGGACTTCCTTCGGAAGCAGGCTTTTCGTTCCCCTTCCACATCGACCTTGGGTCACGCCGGGTGCTGGTTGGGGCCTCGGTTCTCCAGTCTTTCTACCTAAGTAGGGGTGTCGCCTTGCCTCCTCCTCCCAGAGAACTGCTAGGAGTCTGCCAATAAGTGTGGATGAACAACATATCCATGTCCCTAGAAATACAGGTTACTCACCTGTAACAGGAGTTCTAGGATGGTATATGTTGTTCATCCACAGCTCCGACTCCCCGGCTCGACGCTGGCTTCCAGCGGGCTAGATCTGGCGTCATGGGGCGGAGCCGAGAGTTTTACCACCCGGGTGGGTGGGAGGAGCCAGCTTGAAGACCTTCCAGCAAGATTTAAAGCGGCAAGGAACCTGCCAATAAGTGTGGATGAACAACATATACCATTCCTAGAACTCCTGTTACAGGTGAGTAACCTGTATATATTCCTCTATGGCTATATTAAAATGGCTCGGTAGAGGACATAAGGACTTTTACCTAAAAAATCAGATGCAAAGAAGCTCACACCGTCACAGTAATAAGCAGTTAAATGAAAACAAGCATTTCTTCGCTGCGATGTACTAGTTGCAGAAGAACTCCTGCAAATCTTGTATACATGCAAGACAGAGGTAGATTCTGTGACATAAAATGGTAAGAAAAACCATGTGTCCTTATTGGCCGAGACTTGGTTCTAGCCGTGATATTAAGAGAGAACTACCAATGGCTAAAAACAAGTCCGTGCCATACATATGGCATGTTCATTTTTTGAAAAGCAGCCATTTTTTTACATATAGTAACCGCCCATAGTTGGGATCAGGCACATTCCAGAACTATCTGTTTCCCTGTCCACTGTACAGATTTTATACCCTTTCCCATTATTTTTTTTTTGTAATTTATAATATCCTTTTGTAGTCACTGCGATTGACAACCTATACTCCTGTTTACTCCTTTCACCCTCATCCACCCATCTAGTGTCTCGCACGCTAGCTTGCTTCCCCCAACCATACTGCGCATTCCACTGTTTGCCCAGTTGAATACAGCATTTGAGCAGAAGCATGTGATTGGAACACATTTATCTAAATACAGATTATACACTTGTGTGGCACAAGGGCATAAACTACATCATACAGTTCTAAAATGGCATATACCATCAGTACATATGTCTGAAACCACCTGTGAGTATCAGTACAAAACTCTGAAACTGCCTGTGAGTTTACAAAAAGACAAGAGCAGCTTTGGAACCAGTATTTAAATAACATCGTCTATAGAAAAATGCCTGATAGGTCCAGCACACAGAATTTCCTCCTCCCTCCACACATACACACACACTACAGAATTTACTAATAATGGTTCTCAATACTGTTATCCTGCTATTCAGGATAGTTTATTGCTATATTGGATACTATAGTTTTTGTAGCCTATTTTATGTTCACCCTTGCACTTGCACAAAGTGAACATATTGGTATGATGGTGGATTCTAAGAAGTGTGTCACTGTCTATCCAATAAAGGACAGTCTGCAAGGGGCTCAGCAGTGTCAGACCAGTCATCAGCCAGGTTGATCATGACATTCTTCTGGTCTTGCTGAATAGAAAGTTTGTGTACTTCAAAGACGAGAGCTGCCCAAATCATAGGGTGGCTCTTTCCTTGAACTGCATAATGCCACCCAGCAGGCAGAGCTAATCAGCGTCATGATCAGCCTGTTGTAGTCCTCCCTCCTACAACAAAAGAACAATCACTGCCACCCTCTGCGAAGTATCCCTCCTATTTCCCATTGCTTCCCCCTTCCTTGTTCATTTTCTGATGCCGGAATGCCCAGTCCCCGGTGCTGGCTATTACCCCCACCCCACCTGTTTTCACTGTGCAACACTGGGGAGCTCACCCCCGGTGCTGCCAAACAAAACAGACACACTGAGGTGACCAGTCCTTAGTATTGGTACCTGAAACAGAGAAAACCATCCTTCATACTTTAAAGAAGAGAGCTGCCCGAATCATAGGGCGGCTGTTTCCTTTGATCTGCATAACGCCACCTGGGAGACAGAGCTGATCAGTGTCATAATCAGTCTGTTGTGGTCCACCCTCCCTCCCACAACAAAAGAACAATCTCTGCCACCCTTTGCTAAGTATCCCTCCTATTTCCCATTGCTTCCGCCTTCCTTGTTAATTTTCCAATGCCAGGGTGCCCAGTCCCTGGTGCCGGCTAGTACCCCCCACTGTTTTCACTGTGTGACGCTGGGGAGCTCGCCCCCGGTGCTGCCAGACATAACACAGACACTGGGGTACCCAGTCCCTAGTGCTGGTACCTGAAATAAAACCATCCCTCATGGTCTTTTTGTTTGTTTGTTTAACTTCCTCTAATCTCACTTTCTGTTAAGTATCCCTCCCTCCCACCTCCCCATCACTTCCCATGCCCCTAGAGGTTAAACTGACACAGAAATAAGGAAAGCCATCCCTAATAGTCTTTTTTACACACCTTGTAAAAAATAAAAATGTCCATCGATGTCTGTTGCTGCCGCTGGCTCACTGCCACCATTGCTTTCCCCACACCCGACCCTCCCACTCAGCATCCAGTACCCCATGCCCCCCACCCCTTGCTTACCTATGAGGGGGTCCAATGCCACAATTCTATCTGGACTGGAGACACATATTCACTGTTCAGTGCCAGACCAGGAACTGAAATCAGGTACATGGTTGAGTGTCTTTCGGTGGATTTTGAACATGTCCTCATAACTTGGTCATTTTTGTAATATTTTTTCCCTAATTTTTCAGCATGGCCTTTTTGGGACCCTGCCTCATGAACAAGGGCAGTGAAATTATGCAAATCCATCCTGAAAGGTGATTCCATGGTTGCTGCACAAAATCACCTTTTGGGCAGGGTTTGAAAATTTTCTCCGCTCTTATTCATGAGGTGAGATTGTAAGAAGGCAATACCAAAAATTTGGGGCAGAAATATGAAAAAAACAACAAAGCTAAGCGTGTACATTGAAATTTTTCAACACAGGCTTGTAACTTTGGTAATTTTCAATATTTTGATCCCGAATTTTCAGTGTAGACATTTTTTCATACCACCTCACGAACGTGACTGGTGTCATTTTTCAAATCCTGGCCAAAATGTGTTTTTGCACTTGTGGCTTGAAATCACATTTCGGGCAGGATTTGAAAGTGTTCTCTGCCTGACGGAAGTCACGTGATGGTTGCTCAAGTGTAGACATGCCTGTACCCTGCATTCGCCCTCCTTAGCCCAAAAACATATACTTTTCTTATTTTCTTCCGTTTTTCTGTTGGTATTGGCGAGTATTTGCTCTTATCTGTCTTCCGGGTTTATTTTTTGGTGGCAGTGCAGCTTTTCATGGGGAGCAATGGACTCTGAAATGAAGAATTCAGTGCCCTGTCATACTCTTCCCCCACCAACGCCCAAAAGAGATAAGTCAGCCAAGCGGTCTAAGCCCCAGGCCTCGGGGGGGGGGGGCCTCAAAAACTCCAGCAGCACCTACGACTCTCTCCAAAGAAAAATTCATGGCCAAGATTGCTCCCCTACAGAATGCCATGCAGATCCTGACTGAGGAGCTTCAAAAGATGCAGTCCTCCATGGAGTCGGTGACCCAGTGAGTACAGGACGCAGAGACCCGCATATCGTCTTTAGATGATTGGAGATTGCAGCTGGACCCGAAATTGTGGCACTGCGGAAACACGTGCGGAAAGTGGAAGACCGGCTGGAGGATTTGGTGGTCCAGTCTCGCTGCAATAATTTGGTAGTGCTAAGTATACCGGAGGGGGCGGTGGGCTCCCAGGCCATCATTTTTATTCAGAAATTGTTTGAAAAAATTGCAGGGCCTTCTCCTAACGAACCAGTGTACATGGTGGAGTGTGCACACTGGTCCCTGCGCCTCACACCTCTGTCTGGCTCCGTCCCCCCCCATGCCCCATCATTTGCCGCCTGCTCAACTACCTGGACCGACAGCATATCATTTCTAAAGATTGTGACTTTAAAGAGGTGCTCTGGGAGGGGAAGGGAGTGCGCATTGCTCAGGATCTTCTCCACTCTGTGTGCCAATGCAGAGCTGCATTCCATCCCACTGTCTTTAAACTGTTGGCCGTTGGTATATGTTTTGGGGTTAGATACCCCTCCTTGCTACAAGTTCTACAAGATGGTGCCTGGCTCAGCTATGAGTTGAACAAAGAGGCTACAGCAGAACTTGCAAAGCATCTACCTGACTTATTCAGGTAAGTGGTCTGATTGCTGTAGCATTGTGATGGCCGTTGCGGTCTGAGGGGTTTAACATGTGGTCGTATTGTGTTGGTGGCAATGGGATTTATGGGGTTTCCCTCACTGGCACCACGAAATCTGCTTTGGGACTTATTTGGGTGTGATGAGAAGACACTAGTCTGCACCTGCTGGACTTCTGGGTGGTGGGGGAGAGCCAATCTGCTGGGGGCTTTCTTTTTGTGGTCTGAGGGATTTAACATGTGGTCGTATTGTGTTGGTGGCAATGGGATTTATGGGGTTTCCCTCACTGGTACCACTAGAGATCTGCTTTGGGACTTATTTGGGTGTGATGAGAAGACACTAGTCTGCACCTGCTGGACTTCTGGGTGGTGGGGGAGCCGATCTGTTGGGGGCTTTCTTTTGGACTTTAGTGATTCAGTGACTGCTCCCTGAATCTGCTACAGTTTTTCCCCGCAGTCTGGCAGGAGTTGGACAATTTGTGCAGCCCTCCCCTTTTCATGTTTATACAACCCTAGGATGTTGCCTCCCCGACAGCTTCTTGGTCATTCCTGGATCTCTGCCAGAATCACTTCCCCAAGCAAGATGGCAGCTTGGGATTTTGTACTTTTGTGATGGTCTCCCTTGGCAACTACTCCGCAGTGTGGACTGCCCATCTGTCTTTCCTTGCTGGGCTGCATTGTTGGTGTAACATCTGGAGCTGGAGATGCAGGGCAATCCGGACTGAATACTGGCTGTATGACTCTGGCTCACTACACTTGTTTGGACCCGGGACATTCCACGAGGCCTGCCCTTGGACTTAACTATATACCCTCTGTTTGACTATTATGTGTTCTGTTACTGTTATGGTTGAATAGCCATTGTACACATATCACTGTAGCTTTATTGCCTTCATTGTTGACATTTTAGAGTGCTTTAATCTCTGTTTAGTGTTTGGGTTTTGGGCTGGGGGTGGTGGGGGGGCCAGCTGTTGCCCATTGTGGGTGAGTATTCTGTTGGAGAGCGGTCGATAGGACTTGGGGTGGTGGGTTGTTATTTGTTTGGGGTTATGTTGTAGTCTTGGTATTTATATAGTTGTAAGGGGTTGGGGGACTTTTGTATTGTTGGGTCGGTGTTGGTGCGGGGGCCCATGAGTGCACCATGGGGTTTTGTTGTTACTGTGTTTTTGTGCTTATATGTTACTTGGCATGATTTAACCCATATATAATGTATCCATGATGCATAGTTATAGATTTGTTTCCTGGAATGTTAAGGGTGCCCAAGAATAGAGGAAACGCTATATGATTTTAAGGTATCTTAAGAAGCTCCAACCCAGTGTTGCCCAGTTACAGGAAACTCATTTATGCAGGGATGACATTCTTTACTTCCGAAGAGAATGGGTGGGGCATGTATTTGGAGCGGGAGTTAGTAATAACAGAGGGTGCGTGACTATTTTAATAGATAGGAGGGTTTCTTTTGATCTGCTGCGGGAGATTTGGGACCCAGAGGGCCGCTTTGTTTTTGTGCATTGTAGGTTGGGACTGTTGGAGCTGGTATTGGGTACAGTGTATGGTCCTAATGCTGACTCGCCTCAGTTTTTTGCCAACCTCTTGTCCCACTTTGCTCCATTCATGCGCCTACTACTTGTTCTGGGGGCTGATTGGAATTTGGTCTGTGATTTGGACCTTGATTGGTCTGGGCCCTCCAGGAGGGGTCTTTCCCCAGGGCAGCATGGCCTGCGTGACTGGCTGGATGTTGCCAGTTTGGTTGACCCCTGGCGCCTCTTGCAGCCCTCTGTGCGACAATATACTTTCTACTCTGTACCACATGCCTCGCAGTCCAGAATTGATTACTTTCTTATTAGTACATCTATTGTGGCTGGTCTGCAGGCCTGTGATATACAGCCTATGGTAGTCTCCGACCACACTGCAGTATCATTAGATCATACTCTGCATGGTCTGGAGGAGCAAGATTCCACATGGCGGCTTAATTCCACCCTGCTTAGGGACCCTGATATCCTTGCAGCAATCAAAGCCTTCCTTCGAAATTTTCTTTTGGCCAATGAGAGTTCTATTTCCTCGATAGATATGGTGTGGTGTGCTGTGACATGTGCTGTATGGGAGGAATTTATTAGACTTGCCACAATCCAGAAGAAAGAGAGGGTGGGTAGGATGGATAGACTGCTTTGGCAGATTAGAATCCTTGAGAGTTCCCTTTCTGCTTCCTCGGACTCTGACATTTGGCACCAGTTGAGTGCACTGAGGGCTCAATATTTTGGTCTTTTGACTGAGCAGGCCCATTTTGCTCTCCAACACATGAGACTGCGCTCTTTGGAGTGCAGAGAGAGAGAGCCGGGAGTCTCTTGGCCCTGTGTCTCTGGCAGTCTGAAGCAAGGACAGCCATACACTCTCTTCAGCCGGACCCACAGGGGAAGATTCTTACCAGCCCCCGGGAGATTGCTGATGCTTTCTGCCAGTATTATCAGTCCCTATACGCATCCGATTCCTCCTCCTCTGACCTTCCCACCCATATTGCTGAATATCTGGAGGCACTGTACCTCCCACGGCTCTCCCCTTCCCAGTGGGATCTTTTGGACTCCCTCATATCCGAGGAGGAAGTCAGGGCAGCTATTCAGTCCCTTCCCAAAAATAAAGCCCCAGGCCCCGGTGGCTTTCTTAATAATTTTTATGTTGAATGTAGTGAGCTGGTGACCCCCATTCTAACTTATTTGTTTAATTATTTGCGATCCTCAGGTTTGCCTGGTTTCTCATTATCTCAGGCCTGGATATCCCTGATTCCCAAGTCGAGTAGAAACCCCTTGCTTCCCAGTAGTTACAATCCCATATACCTGCTCAAGTCAGATTTGAAAATTATGGCGAACATTTTGGCATCTCGCCTGCTTCAAGTCTGGTTGGGCCTTAGTAGCTCAACGCAAGTTGGGTTCATGGCTGGCCGATCCTCATCTGACCATATTCGAAAGCTCCAGTATCTGATCTCTGCGTCGGGTGAGGGCAAGGCTCCTGCCGCCTTAGTCTCACTTGATGCAGAGAAGGCTTTCAGCCAGGTCTCTTGGCCCTTCCTTTTTGCTACCCTCCATAAATTTGGCTTCCCTGAGGACTTCAGTGATTGGGTTCATGCCCTATACTCCAACCCAACTGCTAGGATCCACTGCAATGAGGTCTTGTCCGCCCCGCTTACCTTGCAGCTGGAGATGTGGCAGGGGTGTCCCTTATCCCCATTTTTGTTTAATCTTTACCTGAAACTCCTACTGCACAATCTGCAGAACAACCCTGCGGTTGAAGGCATTCAGGGTGGTGGTATTAGTTGCAAATTCTCAGCTTACGCCGACAGTTTACTCCTCCATTTAGTAAACCCCCATTCTTCTCGCCCTGCTGCGCTTGGTGAGATCCGCAGGTTTTCAGAGGTGGCCGGTTACAGAATTAACCTTAATAAAACAAAAGTCATGCAGCTCAATGCTTATGTCTCTTGTGAGCAGATTTTGGATTTGGGCCTGCTCTGGGAACCGCACGCTCTTGCCTACTTGGGTATCAGCGTTACTTGTACCTGGTTGCTCTGGGAAAAGAGAATCTTGCCCCCTTTATGAAAGATGCGTCTGCGGACCTCCAAAGATGGATGCATCTCCCCCTGTCCCTGTGGGGGAGGGTGAATGTTATTAAAATGAATATCCTACCCCGTATTCTATATCCCTTGTGAATGTTGGGTCTCTTCCTACCTAAGAACTGGTTTGTCCAGAGGAGGGCAACCAAAATGGTGCAGGGTCTGCACCAGAAGACATACGAAGAAAGACTAAAGGAGTTTAATATGTATACCCTTGAGGAAAGAAGGGAGAGAGGGGACATGATAGAAACTTTCAAGTACTTGAAGGGAATCAACAAAGTCCAAGAGGGTAGCATCTTTCAGACAAAGAGATATGCAAGAACAAGGGGGCACAATTTGAAGATAGAGGGAGGACGGCTCAGAGGTAATGTGAAAAAGTATTTTTTCACAGAGAGGGTTGTGGATGCATGGAACAGCCTCCCTGAGGAGGTAGTGGAGTCAAGAACAGTGGGGGAATTCAAGAATGCATGGGACAGACATAAGGCAGTCCTAGAGGGGGGGTAGGAGGAAGTAAGCTGTTGGTTAACTGGGATCTGCAGCTTATCTGTTAGGTAGGAAAATGGGCAGACTAGGTGGGCCAAGCGGTCCTTATCTGCTGTCAAATTCTATGTTTCTATGTTAAGTTTAATTCCTTCATTTCTGCTTTTCTCTGGAAGCAGGAGGCCTCCTGAAGAGCCTATTACAAACTTACCCTGTCTAGGGAGAGGGGCGGCTTCTGACTTCCTAATTTTTTCTTATATTATTGCACCCTGCATAGTTCTAAATGTTTCCTTTAGGCTTCTTCCCCGCTTCCTCCCAACACCGTGGATTACCGGCCACTGTGGTTGTCTTTGGAACAGCGCCTTTGTACACAAGTGGGTCTTCAGCTTCCCAGTCTCCTTTACTTTAAGTTTTCCCAGTTGCCGCTCAAGCTTCGTGGTACACCCTCGGGGTGGTCTCTCAGAGGCCTGAGGCAACTTTGTGGGTATATGGGTTGGGAATGGGGGAAGGACCTGTCCCAACCAATTTTGGGGAATCCAAACAACCAGATTGCACACTGGCCCATCCCTGCTCAGTTTTGCTCCCGACTTAGGTCTGCCCCTCTTTCATCTCTGATTGATGGAGAGGTGATGGTCCCGCTCCCTGTTGTCTAACATAGGTTTGCCCTCCTGGTGTCTCATCCCTTCACATATTTGCAACTGACCAGTGCTATCGCTTCATTTTTGGGCCCTTCCCCCTGGTCTTCTTCACCTGTGGGGGCTCTATCTGAACTCCTTCACTTGGCGGTTCAATCCCATGCTGTCTCCGTTTTTTATCATTTTTGGGTTTTTTTTCAACTGAAGGACCTGGCCAGCCTGGATGGTATTTGTTACTATTGGAAGCAGGTGGTACAACTCCAGGTGGAGGTTAAGATCTGGCAGGGTGTCTGGCAACTTCTATATAAATTTGTTAAGCAGGACCAGTACCGCTTGTTGCAGTTTCGTGTCCTGCATAACCTCTATTTCACACCTGCCAGGCTCTATAGGATGGGAAAACCTGCCTCCCCAACTTGCTCCCATTGTGGTGTAGCAGAGAGCCACCAGATGCATATTCTCTGGGATTGCCTGAAGGTGCGCCCTTTTTGGAACTCTATTTGGCTCTCCCTGGACCTACTTCTGGGGCTAGAATCTTTCTTCACTCCGGACATTTGTCTAGTTGGCCTCTACCCGGAGGAGATTTTTGGACCCCGGCATGCCTTTATGTTCCTGATTTCTATAGCGGCGAAGTTAATTATTTGTTGGCACTGGTTGGATGACACCATCCCGCCCTTTAGGGAGTGGCACCAGGAGATCCTGTTGGCCCTCAACCTCGAAAAGCAGATTGCATGTAGGCAAGGGCAGCCTCTTCCTTTTCACTCCTGTTGGGATCCACTTTATACCTTGGTATCCATCTCGGGTGGTCCTCAGGACCCCCAACCTGCTTCTTCTTCATAAGGTAACTCTCGCTCAGTTCTGTTTGGGTACCGTGTACATAGATAACTGTTATGTATCTTAACAGGCCCTTGTTTAGGGGTCATATTTCTGATGCGCTCGGGGGGTTGGGGTTGTCTTTCGGGAGACGGGGGCTGTTGTTTCATTCACTGTGCTGCTGTATTTATGAGTTTGTGTATTTTGTGTTTTTTGTTGTTGTACTGTTGAAAATCAATAAAATTTAGTAAATTGCAGGGAGAAAAAAGAACATTTTCTCCACCCTTGTTCATGATGTAGGGTTGTAAGAAGGCTGTGTTGAAAATTTGGGGTATAAATATTAAAAACAACAAAGTCATAAGCATACGTTGAACTGTTTCAACATAGACATATAACTTTGGTAATTTTCAATATTTTGACCCCCAAATTTTCAACATAGCTATTTTTTGACACCACCTCATCAATGTGACAGCTGCCATTTTTCAAATCCTGGGAAAAATGTGTTTTCACACTTGTGGCGCAAAATTACATTTCTGCCACGGTTTATAAATTACACCTGTCATGCTCAGAAGATGTGGTCATAAAAAGACTATGTTGAAAATTTGGGGTCAAAATGTGAAAAAACAACTAAGTTATGAAGAAATGTTGAATTGTTTCAACATTTACTCATAACTTTATTTTTGCAGATTTTGGACCCCAGTGTTCAGCATATCCCTTGTGTTACCCCACCTCCTGAACATGACAAGATGTCATTTTTCTAGTCACCTCTGAAACTTGTTTTCGCAGTCACACTGCGAAATGACCTTTTGAATGGGATTTAAAGAATTCCACCTGTTCTTGATCATAACGTCAGGTCATTAAAAAGTTGCTGAATTGCCTCTCAGTTGGCCTATCCTGGGTAAATACAGTTTATAATTGTGTAAAAGCGGTATACCACTGAAAATTAGATGTTGCATCTCATCTGGTCTATCCTGGGTAAATATATAGTAACAATGTGTACAAGCAAGACTCTGTGTAACAGCAATGCGAAGAGCGAACATTTGGCATTGACAGATGCTTGTCCAGCATGGTATCAGCCATTAGGTGAAGCTTGTCCATTTCTGCACTGTAATCTACCACTGATGGTGCTTTGCACTGTATTTTAATGCTGTGTGAATGTGAATTAATGTTTTTGTTTATTCTGTTATTAGGAAAGATATGTTAAGTGTGTTCACCATATAACAGAGATGTCTCTACCTCTTACTGTCACGTTTGACGTAATAATTAAAATGTTTTGATGGAGAACAGGATGGTTGTGCAGTCGCTTAGTTTTCGTTTTTGTGGAGGATCATTTGAGGTGACGTTTGTTTTATTCTTGAGTTTTTAATGGAGGTTGGTCAGTGCCATTTGGAAACCGAACACTGTTAACTTTCAGACCCCAGCATTCTATTTGATATTCTGCCCAGTTTTGAGAGGCAAGGCATACTTATTGGTGCCAAACTAAGAAATGAGCTTTACAGGAGGTGTATGGTAAACCCTCTAAGTATACAAGTAATGTGAAATGTAAGACGTGCCCTGCTTATTTGGTCATCAGTCTGGTGGGCTTGTTTTGTCTCTTAAATGTTACAGATATTTTAACAAGTAAAATTCCTTTAAAACTAGAAAAAAAACTGTTTATTCTGTTACAGTTCAACACTGGAACCTTTAGCAGAATGATATATTGTTATATCACCATAGCTGAGTCCAAGTCTTTAGTTAAAAAAATGGTTCTTACAGTAGCCATAACAGTTCCAAAGTTATCCCATTTAAAAGAAATTACCTTTAAAATGTCTTAATGTTGTTCCATTAGGGCTAGAAATGTAATGTTTTATTTTTCTTTTTAAATGAAAGCTTGGAGTCGGATGGCTGTGAATAGGTCATATAATGTATGGTAGAACGTTGTTATTAGGGGGTAATTCATCTTTTCCCAATGTTGTTATACCATCGATGTGATGCAACTTTGTTGTTAACCCATCGATGGTATGTCACATCAATAGTATAACAACATGGATTGCTCTGTGCATGTGCACTACTCGAACAGACCACCTTCTTGAAACGGCCACAGTGGTGAGAGCATGACCCAGAGCTGAGCGGCGGTGGCTTAAATAACGGAGCGGCTGACAAAAGTGAGGATCCTACTTCATTATTTAAATGTTTTTGATGACCATACACTATAAAATATAATGTATGGTACATCGATTGTCAACCAGTTTTCGTAAGCCATCTCGATGTTGCCATAGCGACCTAAACCTCTCGAGCTTCGCTCTCAAGGTTTACATGGTCACCCTGACAACCTCTTGATGGTTAACAAACCAGTTAACGATTGATGACCATACATTATCTTCCATATTGATACAGTTTCACATGTCAATACATGTCTATACATATATATATATATATCAATGTATTCTGGTAGAAAATATATATATCATGAGCAGCACAATCTCCCATTGATTATTGCATTGCCATCCCACATCGCAACCCAGCTTCAGGGGCAAACTTGGAGGGGGGGGCCAGGAAGGGATGGTTCCATAGTTATGCAGGCAGCGAGCCCTGTAGTGGACTAGGGAGCGTGTCTTCTTCGTAGGTTATCACAGTGTGCTTGCATCACCTGTAGGAGTAGTGCCCAGTGTAGAGCGAGAGGTCAGCAAAGCGAGGTCGAAAAAAATGAAAAAAAATAAACATTCACCCACCCTTCTGGATGATGGTCCCCAGCACTGTCAGGCTGTGCTCCAGATTCCAGACATCTTCTAGTTTTACTGAAAAACTGAGCATGGCCTGTGCTCATCCATTGCTGGCTTGTGGTGCTGCTGTGGGGGTATGAGCTCTACAGCGAAACTCGAAAACAAAATGAGAATGCAAAATAAGTTCAAAGGCAAAAAGTTGTAAAAATGTTTTTAACATTTTTTTGTCCAAAATGACAGAAACTTGGAAAATATACAGTAACTGCCGAATACTGCCTTGGCAGTTTACTCTGTCAGCTTCCTGCTTTGTTATTTTCAGATCTTCTAGTTTTATTTGCTGGAAACATTGCCCTGGTTTACCAAAATTTAGGTATTTTATAAATTATTTATTTTGAAAATAGAAAAAAAAATAGTGAACAGATTAGGAATCACCTAAAAAAGCAGATTTAACATTTATGCTAACATATTTATTAATGAAAACTGGAAACTTTTTGTTTAAAAAAATGTTTCTCTATATGGGAACTGTGTAGTTTGCAACTGATATGTATTCATCTTACTGTGTGCTCTTAATTGCATTGCAAACAATTCCATCACCCCTTTAAGGGTAGCATGTCAAGTCCATGACAGACAATACTGCGCAGGCAGAAACAGAGTGGACAGCACCGCGAAAGTCAGCACCATGCCATGGAATACCACCTGACAACAAAAAGTCAGTTAAGTTTACACATTTCACTGGAGTGGTGATTCATGGCAGCGTGGTGTTGTAATAGTAAATCTACACTCACCACTGATTTGCGCCTGTTTTCACTGGGCACAGTATTGTCCGTGCTGTTCTTACCACGCAGAACTGCATGCGATGACTTGACGTGGAGCCCCTTTAAGTAACCCCTAATCTTTCTTGTGCAAAAGTTTCAGAAGATAACGAAAAGCCTGTCAATATATTTAGGAAACAGAAAATATTTAAATACCATTGGGCTAGCACAGATAATTGTCCCTTGCTATACATTATTAAAATTTTGCAAATAGCCTATGGACATTTTTTTCCAACCCTCTTCCAATCCAGACATTCTGGATGAGGGTCCACCAAAACCAGAGAAACACAAGGAAGATTCTGCAGACAAGCCTACAGTATGTCACTTCAAGACCCTGCAGGCTCCTCTGAGCCAGAGGAGAGCAAAATTTTAGATGATAACGAAGAGCAAACTCCTCTGAAGTTGTTTAGAGCGGATTATCTTAATTTTCTGATAATGCAGATTTATCACACATTTTATCTAAAGGAATATAATCAGAAAACAGAAGTTGAAGGGGACCTTTTTTAAGGCACCCCAAAAGATTGTTCTGTTTAAGAGCCTTTCAAAACATCAGTGAATCGGAATGGAATTCTCCAGATATGTGAGTATAAGGTCACATGCTAACTGCACAAATGTAACCAATAATTTATACTCAGATCATTACCTAAGCATACTGATATTAATTTATACTCAGATCATTACCTAAGCATACTGATATTAATTTATACTCAGATCATTACCTAAGCATACTGATATTAATTTATACTCGGATCATTACCTAAGCATACTGATATTAATTTGTAACAGGTAGCATCGCTCAGAGATCCATTAGAAAAGAAATGGCTGTGAAACTAAGAAAAAAAGATGGACTGGCAGGTTCTGCCATGAAGGCATCTACTAAAACAGCAACATGGCCTCCGTGGTCATAATAAAATGACTTGGTAGAGGACATACGGATTTTTATCTAAAAAATCAGAAGCAAAGAAGATCACACCACCCCAGTAACAAACAGTTACAGGAAAACAAGCTTTTCTTCACTACCCACATACTAGTTTTAGTAGTAGTAGTACATAGTTTATTGTTTAGCCATACAAGGCCTTTACAAACAACAGACAGACATACAATATAAATAAAACACATGTACACATACATTTGAATTACATTTCTCTTGGGTCATATCCCTCGCGAAAACTTGTAGATAAAAACAGGATATAAAAAACATTTATTTCACAAATTCCTCACATAATAAATAGAATACATATAGGGACTCGTTGTAGGTTCAGTATCAAGGGAGCAGTGTACTGATATATTAATCTAAAAATTATCTTCTCCTTTATCATTCACTTAGAACACAATTCATAACAGGTCAGCAAAGTTATACAGAAATGTGGACATATTTATCCTACATTAGCAAAATCATATCCTAATTGTTTCTTATACCTTATAAGTTCTAGTGCTAATAAATCTAAGCATCAAGTCGTGTCAGTTCATGATCTAACATACAATATAAACAATACCATCTCTCTGATTTTTCTTTCTAGTTTTAGCAGCATACATAAAATAATTTGCAATTCTCTTAATAGTATTTTCATCATTTATATTCATATCGAAAGAAGTAATTTCACTTCTTGATATATCAGACCAGTTAATAAATGGTCCCAGCCAGTACTGTCGTATTCTGTTATGCCAAGGACATTGCCATAAAACATGAATGAGATCCTCCCTATTCCCACATACTAGTCGCAGAAGAACTCCTGTAACTCTTGTATACAGGCAGGACAGAAGTAGATTTTTTGATATAAAATGGTATGAAGAACCCTACGTCCTGACTGGCCGAGACTTTGTTCTAGCTATGATATTAAGAGAGCACTAGCAATGGCTTAAAACAAGCCCCTGCCAACCTGGACATATGCCATTCCATCTGTGTGTGCCGTATATGTGGTACGCTCATGTCTTGAAAAGTAGCCTTTTTTTATTTTATTTTTTTACATTTAGTAACTGCCCATCATTGGGATCAAACACATTCCAGGACTGTCTGTTTCACCATCCACTGTATAGATTGTATAGCCTTTAGCCATTTTTTGTGCTTTATATTTTTGCAGTTGCTGCGCTCGACAGCCTATGGTCCTGTTTACTCCTTTTCCGTTCACCTACTCATCTGCTCAGTCGCACGCTAACTTGCTCCTTCCAGACATACTGCTCACTTGCTCTCTCTCATTCCCCCCCCCAACCGTAATTACACAGTTTGAAAGACACTGCTTTCATAATCCAGAGAACGGCTCCTGTCACACCATCACATCACTGTAATAGACAGCCTGTGATGCAGCCAGCATGGAAGAGGAGTTCCCTTCCCCTTGTCATGCACACATAATTAACAAAACCTTATTTTCAAAAATGTAGAAGAAAAATCACCATACTTCTTTCCTCATATTGTCAGCCTCATCATATCTAGACCCTGTCCAGTAGACCCAGTAGTCCTCTAGAAAAAGTTTGATCTTCGTCGGGGGTATCTCAGGCATCAGGTCATACCATAGGAACTTCACCATCAGTGAAGCAGGATCTACACAGAAGATTTTCAGCAGTGCAACTAGGCCGCCCGCCTCATCAACATCCATCAATGTCATCAACCCTATAAAGGCATGAGTGGCCCTGATCCCTCCTCAGTTCTTTTCCGCCATCAACTTGATCACATGGGTTTCTGTGGAAGCTCCGATGCAGTACTCGCACCTTTTTTTGCCTATGGCTTTTTCTCCGTAATTTTTCAGAATCTCTTTTATTAAAGAGATTTATTTATTTTGTTTATGTCAAGAGTTAATCCTTCAACCTCTCTCTTCTGTCGCTGCCACTGCAGAAAGAAGATTGCCTCCATAGACGAACACTCCCTCTGGGTCTGCTCTCTTGGACCTGACCACGAAGTCTCTGACTGTGAGCTATGCCAGATGTCTAACCAGACAACCCTCAGGCAATG
Organism: Neoceratodus forsteri; assembly: GCA_016271365.2. Lineage (NCBI taxonomy): Eukaryota > Metazoa > Chordata > Ceratodontiformes > Ceratodontidae > Neoceratodus > Neoceratodus forsteri. The sequence goes on along the minus strand of CM057456.1, from coordinate 1,175,143,439 downwards.
CAAAAAGGCTCTTCAAAAATTTCTGATGACTCAACAGGTAGCCAGTTCCAGGCAGGGGTCCCCCAGGGTCCCAGCCTCTCAGTCGCTGGCAGGGTCGTTAAGTTCCCACGCCTCTACAGCCTGAGACAAGTCCTCGGGGGGGGGGGGAGTCACATAAAACACCGAGATCAATAAATGGGGTAATATCCCAACCATTCCAAATTAGAAGAGGTACAAGACAAGGTTGCCCGCTTTCGCCTCTACTATTTGCCCTTAGTATGGAACCGTTAGCTGAGGCATTTAGTTCCCATAGAAGTATTTCAGGTATTGAAGTAGGTGGAGTGGATAACCGCATATCCCTTTATACGGACGACACCCTGTTATATTTAAAGAACCCAGACTCCTCATTACCAGCGGCCACGAACCTCCTTAAAGAATTTGGGGCCATCTCGGGATTCAAAATCAATGACTCCAAATCTGAAATAATAGCACTGGGAACAGAAGTTTCAGGACATGTGAAAACTCTCACTAACTTAAAGTGGTGTACTAGTAGTTTTAGATACCTGGGAATACAAATCCCGAGGAATCTGAACAAGCTATTTCAAAGTAATTACTTGGCACTTTTGAGTAACGTGAGAAAGGACTGTGATAGATGGGCAGCTCTACCTCTCTCAATTACGGGAAGGGTGGAATCAGTTAGAATGAATATTCTTCCGAGGCTGATCTTTCTGTTTGAGGCTCTCCCTCTGACCCCCCCCAAGGAGATTCTGGCAGGAGTCCCAAAAGGTGGTAAGTAGATTTATCTGGGCTGGGAAGAAACCTAGACTCAGTTGGGCTCTCCTGAGGCTACCTAAAGGGCAGAGGGGGCTGGGGGTCCCAGATTTCAAGTGGTACCACAGAGCAGCCCAATTGCAACATTTAGGGGCATATATCTCTCCCCGGGAAATGCAAAGTTGGGTTAAAATGGATATACAGTTGCTAAAGCCATTTACTGTTACTTAAATTTTATTTAATAGGATTACTCCTAGGACAATACAGGAATTGAGGAATCCAGGTCTTAAGACCCTGGTGGCCTTATGGGCGCAAACCATAAGAGATCTGAAAATACAGCTCTGGGTACTAAGGCAAGGGAAAATTTTGGAAAGTGCAGATTTCCTGCCTGGGAGAGAGAATCCGCTCTTCAAACGCTGGCAAGGGTCAGGACTTGAGAGGTTTTCACACAGCTTTTTGAGGAGACAGTTAAAGAGATTCGGCTCAACTGCAGCAGGAGTTTGGCATTTCCTCCTCAGATTTCTATGGGTATTTGCAGATTCGACACTATATCCAGGGTGTAGAGAAGGGTGTGGGGAGCTAAAGACAACTTGGCCCACTTTACTCCTGGACCTGCTTTGTGAACTCTTCAGCAGGTTGACACCCCAAAATCACTTAATTTCCAAATTATATGCAGCAGGGGTACCGAATGGTCCGGAACCTAGACTGCGAATTCAAGTACAGTGGGAGAAGGGTCTGGGGCTAGAGAAAGAGGCTCCGAAGTGGGAAGCGATATGGAGGATGGTCACAGAACCACTGCTTCACCCTCCTGGAGGGAGTTCAGATGGCAAGTGTTGACGAGATTCTTCAGAACACCAGTGATAGCTAAGCACTTTGCCCAGGCCCTTTCAGGTAGGTGCTGGAGGGGCTGCGGGCAAATGGGCACGTACAAACATATCTTCTGGAGTTGCCCTAAAGTTAAAAGTTTTTGGAGCCAGGTGGCTCGAAGTTTGGGGCAAATCTTCCAGATTGATATTCCAGAACAGGCCCGGTATCTCTTACTGGGGGAACTCCCGCCTGGCCTGAAGGGTTCAAAGGCCCAATACTTGTTGCCCATCCTCCTGGCAGCCGCCCAAAAAGCAATTACGAGGTTATGGCTAAATGAGGTCCCTCCAAAGGAAGAGCACTGGCTGGAGAGCTGTAATCAGATTAAGATAATGGAGAGGCTTACTGCCAACCTAAATTTAAGGCTTGAACAATTTAAGTCTCGCTGGTTTCCCTTTCTTGAATTCTGGGGAGCAAGAGAAGGGATTGACATTATAGAAGTCCTGGCCAGAGAAGCGCTAGATTGAGAGCTGGGAGGATTTTAGGCCTATTGTAGCGTGGCCAAGGATGTCATGGATTGGGATAGTGGGGCAAGGATATAGCTCTGGCAGATAAGCATACTCACCACCTAAGATGGGGGGGGGGAACATGAGTAGGTTTAGTACTTTTGACTGTTTTCACGGGGGGGGGGGGTTTCGTCTCCTTCTTTGGTTTCATTTCTTTTATCTGGGTCCATATTTTAAGGACCAAGGAAACAAGGATGGACGTATTAAGTGATAATACAGACAGAAAGGTCAATTTGGCGTAAAACTAGCCTGAACTCCTTTATTAATTGAAGGGGAACAGTAAGATGATATCCAAGGTTAGTATCACAAATGAGTTTAAGACTTTTATGAGGTAAATGAAGTCGGTGAAGGAATGACCTCTGTCTGAATGAATGTACTGTTCTTCTTTTCTCACTGTTTAATTAACTCCCTTATTTTGTAACTTGTCTGGTTTTCACTGTAAAAATGGAATAACAATAAAAATTATGATTTCAAAAAAAACAACAAAAAAAAAAACACCGAGATCATGACCGCTCTCCCCGGCAATGACCTCACTCCCCGACAGCCTCTTCTCTGTCTGGGGGCTCTTCATCAATTGTGGCTGCACTGACACACACAGTTGCTATCCAGGTCTCTGTGCCCTCCAGACCCATATCAACAGTGCACCCAGCCAATTTCCAGGGAGGCCGGTTGTTGACCTTCGGGTTGTCAGCCCCTGCTTCTTCAACGGGCTTATCATCAACAGCCCTCCTGTTGCGACCTGACCCCTCTTCTTCCAGGGCTACAGGCTTTTCGGATTCACAGGACCCTTCAGGCGGGTCGTTGGTCCCTGTGCTGTTGACTCCCCCTCTGTCGACGCAGTCGTAAACAAAATTTTAACTAAATTCACTACAGTGATTTAGCAACAGCTGAGCACATACAGGCTAAGATCTTCAACACCGTCAAAGCTGGCATCATCATGGACTCCTGCTCATCAGCCATGGGAGGGTCCAGATTTGGAAGAGATCGATGTCGAGGAGGAGTACCATCCCAGGCCTCATTCTTCCTGATAATGAGGAGGAAGATGAGGAAGAGATCCTGGTCTCTGACAGGTCCACTGCTTTCTCTGTCAGTGAGGATTCAGTTAAGCATACTCCTAGGTCTCCTCCTGAGGACCCCACATTTTTCAGTGTGATGAAGTAATTGTCCTTAGCCAAGGACTTCCACACTGAGGAAGAGGATGTCACCAGGAAAGAGCTGGTGGACTTACTGGAGATCCCAGAGTCTCTCTCCCCAAAATCATTCCTCCAGTGTTGCCTACCTTGAGGAATACAGCCACGGCAGCCTGGCACAGGCCAAACATGATGCCAGCTATGCCCCACAGGGCGGATAAACTTTACCATGCCCTCCAGGGGTTCCCCTGCTACACTGCCCAGCCTGAAACAGACTTGGTGGTCATTAAGGCAGCCCACACCAGGTCTAAGGCACCTAAGCACCTTAGTTCCCTCCTCCCAGATGAGGAGTCCTGCAGAATTGATCTCTGGGGTAAGAGGGTTTATGCCTCCTCTACCTTTGGATTGAGGATTGCAAACTACCTATTGCATATGGTTAAGTACCAGAACTCTAACTGGAAGAAGGGCAAGGCCACTGCCCCTCTCCCTCCCAGATGGCACACAGAAGCAGGAGCTTCATAAGTGTCTGTGGACGGCTGAGGATGTCCATAAGCACCTCCTCAGGGCCCTCTATGATATGGCTGACTCTATTGCCAGGGCTGCTGCCACGGACATATGCCTACGTAGGCACTCCTGGTTGAGGGTTTCTGGTTTTGCTGCTGATGTTCAGCAGAAGGTGCTTAATGCCCCTTTCAATGGCACTAAGCTATTTGGTCCTGACATCCAGGATATTATCAATGATCTGCAGGCCTCTTGCAGAGCTATCAAGTCTGTTGTCCACTCTGTCTACCATACTCAGCCAAGAGGTAGACAGTGCCATCCCTTTTGCAAGGCAACCAATAAACCCGGTGCAGTCTCTCGTCCTCAAGGGAAGCGCAGAGCCTCTGCTGCCTTGCCCACCCCTTCCAATGCTGGAGCTGTGGCCAAGCATCCTAGAAGTGAAGGACCAGCCCCCGTGGCTAGATCCACCTCTGCTTGACTCCTTGCCAGACCCCCCTCTTCCGGTACCTGACCAAGAGGTGGTCGTCTGAGGTCCGTTCTCTCTCCATCTGAATCAATGGAGAGCCATAACTACAGATGCTTGTATTTTGCAGATCATAGAAAAAAGGGTCACACCCTGGAGCTCACTGAGCAAAAGCCAGACACCCTTCCCCCACCCTCCAGTTACCCCCTGGTTCACTTGTCTGTTCTTTGTGAGGAGGAACAGACCCTTCTGTGCAAGCAGGCCATCGAGCCAGCACCCAGATACCAGAGAAACGGGGGTTTATTCCAGGTTTTTCCTGGTCCCCAAAAAGACCAGAGATTTGAGGCCCATTGTGGATCTAAAGTACCTCAATCTGTATATCCAGTACAAAAAGTTCTGAATGGTAACTTTGCCAAGCCTGCTGCCTCTCCTCAAACAGGCAGTTGGCTGTGTTCACTGGACATGCAGGATCCTAACCTGCACATTTCAGTCTTTCCTCTTCACAGGTTTCTCTGCTTTGTGTTCCAGGGTGAGCATTATCAGTTCAAAGTGCTGCCCTTTGGCTTGCCTCAGCACTGCAGGTCTTTACCAAGTGCTTAGTAGCAGTAGCAGCAGCTCTCAGAAAGGAGGGGTTGTACGTTTTCCCTTATTTGGACAACTGGCTTCTAAAGGCCCTGTCCAGGAAACAGCACCTGCTGACTCTGGAGAGAACTCTCCAGCTGTTTCTCTCCCTGGGCATTACTGTTGGTCTGCTGAGGTCGGTTCTAGTGCCGCCCCAAAAGCTGTAGTATATAGGGGCTGTTCTAGACTCGGCACAGGGGAAGGCCTTTCAGCCCCAGAACAGGGCAGAGTGCCTCATAGCTCAAGCTCAGGAAGTCACTCAAAGTCGCTATGTTCCTGCCAAGGTGTATCTGAGGATGCTGAGTCTGATGGCAGCTGCCATACGCACTGTTCCACTGGCCAACTCCATATGCACATCCTCCAGTGGACCTTCAGGGTACAGTGGGACCAGCGTATGGATGAGTTAGATCACCTAGTCCTGGTCTCCTCCACAGTCCACAAGGTGCTGCAGTGGTGGATGGACCCCTCGAACCTGCTGCAAAGCATCCCATTCCAGATCTCTTCCCCACAACAGATCCTCACCACAGATGTCTCCGGTCTGGGCTGGGGAGAGCACCTGGGCCTCTTTCAAACTTAGGGCTCTTGGTCCCAGATGGAAACCTCCCTTCATATCAGTGTTCTGGAGATGAAGGCAGTGCTTTACACCATGCAGGCCTTTCAAAACCACCCTGCTCCATGTCAGCTGCTGGTGCAGTCCGACAGTCCCAGTGTAGAGTACTACATCCGCAAACAAGGGAGGCCATGAGAGTGTGGTGCTGGGTGTTAGATCACGGTCTGACACTCTTGGTGGTCCCTCTACCAGGTGTGCTGAACATTCTGGCGGACAGCTTCTGCCGGACTCAGTCCAGCATGCACGAGTGGGAGCTGCTCTCATCCATCACAGAAGAGCTGTTTGACAGATGGGGTCATCCAGAGTTGGACCTTTTTGCATCCCCACTCAATGCAAAATTGCCCAATTTTTGCTCACTCCAGGGCCTGGAGTTTTCTGGCGAGATGCGTTGTCTCTCTTCTGGAGTGGGAGGTTCCTCTATGCCTTCCCTCCATTTCCTCTAATTCAGAGGGTGCTAATCAAACTGCAGATGGAGGGAACATGCATGATTCTGGTAGCTGCATTCTGGCCTCAGTAGATATGGTTTCCATTACTTCAGCAGCTGCAGGAGGGGCCCCCAGTACCCCTCTCCCTTTGCAGGAATCTGCTGACCCAGGCTCAGGGGACCCTGGTCCACCCCAACCTCAGGTCCCTTTGTCTGTGGCTACTGAGGACATAGCCATTGCCAGATCTGGAGTCTCCAGCAGGGTGGTGGATGTCCTGGTGGCCACCTGGAAGCCTTCCACTCGAGCCACATATGCCATGAAGTGGATGCGGTTTGCCATCTGAGCTGCCAAACATAATCTGGCTCCTTTCACCTGTCCGATGAGCCGCATTCTGGACTACCTGATCTCTCTGTCTGACTCAGGTCTCCAGTACTCCTCCCTTAAGGTGCACCTTTTGGCTGTTTTTGCCTTTCATGAGCGCATGAGTGACCACACAATTGCTCAGCTGGATGTCTCCCATACCTTTTTTAAGGGGCATCCTGCATCTGAAACCCCCAATCTGTTTTCCTATCCTGGCTTGGGATTATAATTTTGTTTTGGAGAAATTGAACCTGTCTCCTTCTGAGCCAATCGCGACATGCAAACTACGTTTTCTTTCTTGGAAAGCATTATTTTTAGTTGCTATTACTTCTGCTTGAAGAATTTCAGAGCTTCAGACTTTCTGGTGTGAGGAGCCTTATTTAATTTTTCACAAAGACAGGGTGTCTTTGCGCACAAATCCTAAGTTTCTCCCTATGGTGGTCTCTGAGTTTACACTCAGCCAGTCTATCCACTATCCTGTTTATTTTCCTGAGCATGCCAATCCAGGGGAAGTACTGCTCCATATGTCAGATGTGCACAGAACATTGAAATGCTACCTGCTTTGTACCAAGCAATATAGAAAGTCGAAGCAGTTGTTTGTTTCCTTCACCCAAGGGAGAGAGGGTGCTTTAGTTTCTAAGCAGTGTTTATCCAAATGGTTAGCAAGTTGCATTGTGTTCTGCTACAAGTATGGCAAAGAATTGCCTGGAGCAGTTAAAGCTCATTCCACAAAAGGAATGGCTACCTTTGTGGCTTGTTTCCGAGGGGTCTCATCTGCTGATATCTGTGTGGCAGCCACCTGGAGTACCGTCCATACTTTCACCAAGCACTACAGTCTGGACATTGCCTCTAGAGCCGGTGCAGGATTTGGCAGGGTTGTGTTGCAGGGCCTCTTGTCTTAAGTTTGTAGCTGGCCTTCCTCTAAGACTGTTTGTTTGCACCTGTAATTGCTTGGGACTCGTCCCTATAGTGTGACCTGGTGACTGAGATACTCTTAATGAAGATAGAACAGTTATGTAAGAACTTACTATAACAGTAGATCTTCGAGGGGATCTCAGTCATCAGGTCAGCTTTCTCTACCACCATCCCCCTTCTTGGGGCGGTTGTCTTTGAACTGGCTGTCTATTGTATCCAGACTTTCATATCGGCCTGGGCACCTCTCTCTTCACAGTCCCCCATGGCTAGAACTTTGTCTCCGGGGGACAGAACTGAGGAGGGAGCGGGGCTGTTCACGCCTTTATAGGGTTGATGACATCTGCAGCATGGGTGGCCCCAGTTGTACTGCTGAAAATCTTCCATGTGGATCCTGCTTCACCAAAAGTGAAATTGCTATGGTGTGACCTGATGATTGGGATCCTCTTGAAGATCTACTGTTACAGTAAGTTCGTACATAACTGTTCTATTTCCCCACCCCATCCCAGTGTTCCTGGAGACCAGAAGCCTGCTGAGACTGTTATTTTGAATGGGGGGGTGGGTGCAGAATGCAGGTAAGCTGGCTTTTCATTTTAAAATAATCACCCCAATACCTCTGTTTTATCCCTCGCTCTTCAGAGGATCACAAACGCTGCACTACTGACCTGACAGTTACAATTTAAATCCCTCCTATAACTCAGCCTCATGGACCTCAAAAGGCCTGAGGCCCCATCTGTTAAACCCCCCCACACACACACAAAGTTCTCATAGCTTTGGATCACGAAGCAAAGGATTGTGATTGAAGGGTACTCAGTAGCGTCCCTTGGGGATCGATGCTTGGGTCACTGTTTTATCAGCATTTTCATCATCGATCTGTTAGCCAGAATTTCCAGCATTCTGCTTAAGTTTGCTGATGGCATTTTATTTATTTACTTGAAACTGTTCACACAAGGATAGTCCCAGTGATATTAAAATCTCACTTCCATGGGAGGAGTCGTGGGGAGGAGTCAGGCAAGTTACAATACATCCATACATCATTTAAAACTTCTAGCCAAAGCCGGCCTGGTGGTGCAGTGGTAGCACTACCGCTCATGATGCTGGTGCTTGGGTCGTCAAGGACCAGCCTGGGAGAGGAGAAGTGAGCATTCCAGGGGATTCTCTCCTCCTCCAGGGAGGGAGGGTCACCATCCTCACTGCCGTACTGCCACCTGGGTGACCACAGATGGCAGTGCAGTTGGGGCATTGTGGGAGCAGAGGATGCAGGCTGAGATCTGGAGCGGCTACACTCTTTGACATGCACACACCCCTTGGATCTCTGTGAGTGCCTACATCACTGGGGAGAGGTGAAAGCAGAAAATCGACCCCAACAGCAAACCTGATGATGGCCTCCGGTGAACCGAAGAAGACTGAATCCGGAACCCTCAGAAGCCAGCCTGAAGAAGACAGATGCAGGTAGGAGGTGGGATTTCCCTCCCTCCTTCCCCATCCAGGGGAAACTGAATCTGAGGCAGCATGGAGGCAAGGCACTTATAGGGGGCTGGTACTAGGCCTAGCTATGGCACCTTGGAGGACCCTGAAGGATAGGTCTGGCTGTGGCGTAAAAGGGGGCATACACAGAGAATAAAAAAAAAAAAAAAACTGTCCAGATTAGTAAATATAACATGGTAGATACAGTAATAGCTACACACATTAGGAGCTTGAATCCAGTGGATATTAGCATAAATTTACTTTGAGCATAAATTACAGACGCTACCGACAGTGTTGTAAATTCCATATCCTTTAAATGTCATGGACTCTCAAAAGGTTGGAGAAGCTAACAGCACTAAGCTATGGGTGGTGGGCTTCCTCAGGGATGGAGGCACACTTCTGAAAACGCTGAACAAGCTACCAGAATGGTCAGATTCCTGAAGTCATGGATTCAGTGTGGAGCCAAATGCAACATGCTGTACCTGGGGAGGAGAAATAGTGGCAGGACCTGCACACTGTGTGGGGCTCCTCTTGCTGCAGTGGTGGAGGGAAAGGACCTGGGGCTCATAACAGAGAGGTGGCTAAAGCATGACAGACAGTGCATGTCTGCTGTTAAGAATGCTGGGTTGCATTAAAAGGGGTGACCAGCAGAGAAGAGAAAGTATTCTTGACACTTTGCAAGGCCCTGGTCAGGCCCTACTGGGAGTACTGGGTGCAGTTCTGGGCTGTTCTCAGCCTTGTCGCGAATCTTTCCAGGAATTTAGCAGTTATCTACCAGTTGTGGATGACCGCAGTGTGGTGGGTGGCCTGCAGTGTCGGTTATACATTGGCCTGTGGAAGTGCCAGCATTGACTCTGGCACATTTGGTGATTTTCTCCTCCATTTTTCACCTTCTGAGGGTTTCAGAATTCAGTAATGTGCACACGTTTGTAGAGGAATGCCTGCATTTTGCCATCCATCTGCTGCTCCTCCCCCTGTGACAAGAATCCACTACGCCACCACCTTGACTCCCCCAGGTGGTAGTTAATGAGCCAGACGTGGAGTCCCCATCCCCCACCCCACCCCAAAAGCTATTTATGTGATGCTGTGTCCTCCCATCCCTGGCCAGACCTGAGTGACCTAAGTCTGTTCCTGTGTCCCTGGCATAGCTAGCTAGCTATCCATCTATCTATCTATCTATCTATCTATCTATCTATCTATCTATCTATCTATCTGGCTATATGTCTCTCTGGCCATCTCCTTCTCCTGGATTTTAAGCACTTTGGGATCCAAGATTGTGCCAAGGGCATTATATAAAACCGAATTCCTTTCCTTCCTGTATGAGCAGCCGAGTGTTGTTGTCGCCTTGCATGAGCAGTACAGAGAGCATTATGCAGATTGCTTTGTGTCCTGTGCAGCCTCTTGTATAAGTTCGGGTGGAGGGATGAGCATGATGCCACTGTGCTGGACCATTGGTTCTCCTCACCAGTTCACATGACTTCTTAAGCAAGGGTAGTTGTTGCAGGAGAAGCTCAGCCAGTTGAAACTGAAAATAACAACAAACAAAAGGAAGTAAGATACGTTACGTTATGTAAGCAATAAGACAGGACACGGTGTGCATTGAACAGATCTGACTGCATGTCCAGGGGTGTCTTAAAGAGGACAGGAAATGATTTCTAATTGGTAGCTGTTTATATAATGTTTCCATTTACAGAAATGATATCCATAAGCTTAAATGATCCATATGTAACTGCACCTGAGTAAAAAGCAATGAGAAAAACTGTATTTTGCATTGTTTTGTTTTTGTGGGCAGCATTCTGTTATAGTTCTCTTCACGGAACCAATGATCTGGAGTTTTAACTGTGTCACGGTTTCAGCAAAGAACTCTAAGCATTGTTCTAATAGGACAATAACTCATATTTAGCATTCTGTACTCAAACCTTGACATAAACATTCTAAATTACTGGTTCCATAAGGAGAACTGTTCAGAATGTTGTGTAAGTAATAAGACATGGCTGAGTGTTGGTAGTACTGAGATACCTGCACACCCAGAGGTGCAGTTAGGCACGAGACCGCAGGTCGAGTGCCTTCAGCCTCTGGGTGTACGGGTGTCTCAGTACTACCAACACCCAAACATGTCTTATTGCTTCTATAAAATGGGCCCATAGGTAACTTGGAAAAAAAGAACATTCTAAAAGTTTTAAAAATCACAAAAATATATTAAATGATGCTAAATAATGTAAAATAGTCCTTCCACATACGTTTTTTACCTGTCAGTCATCTGTCTTTCTTCACACTCAATACATTGTGTCATTGTTTACCCCATGGAATAGAAGAATTCAAAGCTCTGCATTATTCCAGTAGTAGAATGCTTCCCCCTCCCCACCCACACACACAGAATGGTAACGTGGTAACACGGAATACATGAATTAAACATTCTTCAGAGCTCAACTGGCATACACACAAGGACACACACACAGGCCTGAAGTGGTGGAGCCAGAACCTCAGTTTTATCTGTTGCCAGGTAAGGGGCAGTGAGTTCTCTGGCAAAGTGGTAGTGATTCATCCATTGCAGAGGAAATGCCCTCCCACCTGAGGGCCAGCATAAACCATTGCTGAGGCAGGAGATCGAGAAGGTCCTTGGCTGTCATCCATCTCTTGAACCAGTGATTTTCTTCCTTTTGTAAGACCTGCCCATCAGAAGGCATTCTATCTGGGCAGACAGACCTCCAGCCAGTTGCTAGGAATGAAACCTAGGACCTTGTGTCCCAAGAGCAGCCATTCTAACCAGTCAGCAAAATTAAAATTCCCATTAGCTTGGAGGGTAATGTGCTCCATTGTTTCACGCTTACTATCATGTGAGCAACCACTAGAGGGCTCTCTTTTTGCTGTTGTACAACTTAGACATGTGCATTTAGTACACTCGGAGTTAGTATACTGCTGTGTCTGTGTACTTTCCTCATGAGAGGAGTCACTTATACCATAAGAGAAACCCCTGGAGGCCCTATTAAGTTACAAATCGTATAATATGTTTTCAGTATTGATTTTTACATTTCAAAAGTTTCCTTAGCTCTCCTTCCCCTGGCTTTAGGGAGAAGTATGACAGTGGCTTGCTTCCGGGCTTCATCTACAGTTGCAGAGGAAAAAGAGAGGTTGAGGAGTAATGTAATAGCAAGTGCGATGGCAGGGGCCGCGCGAAGTAGAAGCTTAGGATGAAGACCATCAGGGCTACTTCCCTTGCAAGGATTCAGGGCATTAAGGGAAGCAGCGGGAGTGGTAGAAGAAAACAAAAAGAGAGGGGGGATGGCAGAAAGAGAGAGGGAAGGGATGAGAGAGTGCGCACAGGTGATAAGTAGGAGTTAAAGGAAGAGGCAACAGCAGAAGGGTCAGAGATGAGGGAGCCACCAACCTTGAGAACAGGAGAGAGAGACTAGGTTGGAGGAGAGAAAAGGGAATGATAACCTTCCAGGCCTTGGAGGGGTGAGATGTACCAGCCTAGCCCTTTGCACCACATATTTTGGTGCCTTACCTTCGCGAAATGCTGCTGATGTACATTTGCCCAAAAAATTTCCAATAGTTTAGATGTGAGAGGGATTGTAAGTATGTCCCCACCGGGTCACTTTTTACTTCTGGGTCTGTAGCTCTGCCCCCCGCGCTCAGCCATGTTATGATGTGAACCCAGGGAGAGCATGAGGACAAGACCCTCGTTAGTCGCCCGATGCCCTTGATTAATCACCAGATGATCACTGTGATATATGAAAATGTTGTTAAAGTTGCCCCCCATAGACTATAATGGAGTGCATCCCCTTGCTCTCCTGGGGTTTATGTCACAATGTGGCAGAGCACTGGGGCAGATTGGGGGAAGATCTACAAACTGGGAAGCAAAAGTGACCCGGTGGGGCAATATTTGCGATCCCTCTTACATCTAAGCTGTTGGAAATTTTTTTGGAAAATATACATCAGCATCATTTCTCAGAGGTAAGGCACGGAATATGTGCTGCAGATCTCCATTCATTTAACTTAGTGAGTCTCTTTAATGTTGTTCTGGAGTGTAGATGCAAAATACTCAGACTTTGTAAGTCTGATGGCTTTAGTGCAAGCACTGCGAAGGTGACAGCAGCCAGTGGTCTTGAAGAAACACCAGGTAGGGTCTATGGTATGGAGGCAAGCTAACAGCTCAGATGTTATCCAGGGAAGATCAGAGCTCCATACTCTGGTTTTCATCAGGGGTGCATGACGATCACATACAGCCATAAATTTGGACTGGCAGTATGAAGGGCAAAATTTATATTATTGGCTGCAGAGATGGGGGGACCAATCAGATCTCCATAGGTCAGCTAGGACAGAGGACAAGTCCAGTGACCTAAAGGAACTTAACTGAATTTAGGGGACCCTTAGGATGAGGTATCTTGTTCACACAGTACATCATATGATGGTTATTGAAGGCATCAGGAAGGATTCCTGTATCCACAATAAGGTGGGGATGAGATGAGGGGACGCAGCCTAATAGAGAGAGATACAGAGTTTAAACATTTAAATGTGTGAGGTCAGAAATCAGTTAAATCAACTCACTTGGGTCCCAGCATTAAAGATATGAACCCATGTTGCAGTGTGGGACTAGAATCCACAATCTTCTTTCCCAGAGGTGGATGTGCTACTAGCTGAGCCACGCGGACACCTTTACTCTGGCTTCTTTGCCACTTTAGCCATCTGCAGACCCCCACCGATTCATTTACAGTAATAGCGGAGGCTAGGAGAGAGGGTGGTGACTCTGGGTGGTTTGGTTGCACTGGTCTTGGAATGCCACCTGCCTGGTGCTCCGCACACCCTAGGGACACTGTCAGTGTGCGTGCTCTAACAGCAAGGTACAAGAGACTTAAAAGGGTAAAAATATGACCTGGCTGCTCAGTCTGCATACATCTGTCAGGCATGCTGATTAGACGGACATTTTCCTAACTTTTTGTGGCTGTGATCTGTGCCCCCTCCCCCAGTATGCCTTGGACAGACAGGAAAGAGAACATGCTGCATTGTGGTCAAAGAGTCACAGAGCTGAGCTGTGATGTGTCTGACCCTACTGTGGAGACCTGAAGAAAAGCCAGCAGCTGTGGTAAGCCCAGTGTGCAGAACAAAAAGCAAACTAAGTAAGATACTGAGCACTGAAGATTTCTTAATTAGTCTGAGAAAATGTTTTATGTTTGGGGACTTTAAAGGTAGAGCCTATGATGTATGCTTACAGAATTTCTCCCAGGGCTCCGGATAAGGGGAGTACCAACCTATTTACTCACCTCATTTTAGGAAATACTCTTCAGAAGTTTTTTTTTTAATGACTATTGATACTCACCCAACAATTGTAAATACTCCACACTCCAAAAAATAGTGATTCATAACATAACTGGTGATTAAAAAGGAACATTTTTCCCCAGATATGCAGCACTTGTACTCATCCCAATTTTGTTTTAGTCACTATATTTTAAAACCAGTGAGCAAATTACTCCTACCTACCCACATTGTCTGCAGCATTGTTGGCACCTGATCAGTTCTTACCCAGAAAAAAACTACATTGTTTTTAAAAATGTACTCCTCGCTCCACTCCGTCCAGACATTTGTACGCACCTGAATCTGGTTTTACTCACCTCACTTTCAAAATGAGGAATACAGTACTCATCCCAAAAAACTTACCTGGAGCCCTGATTCCTCCAATAAAAATATTACAGTTTCTTAAAAGCCTGCATCATTTCTAGTATGAGACAAGTCAGAATGTATAAGCTGTGTATAGTTGCACATAATTCTAGTTTTTGGTGTTAAAATATGTATCCAATGAGGGTTACTCAACTTACAGGCAAGGTCAACTGTTTGCGAGGTTTACAATGGTCAGCCATGTTTGCGAGGTTTACAATGGTCAGCCATGTTTGCGAGGTTTACAATGGGCAGCCATGTTTGCGAGGTTTACAATGGTCAGCCATGTCTGCGAGGTTTACAATGGTCAGCCATGTTTGCGAGGTTTACAATGGTCAGCCATGGTTGCAACTGCAAAACCTGTTTTTGTGCCCAGCTCTGGTCACAAAAACTAATTCTGAGCCTGATTTTGGTCGTAACATAGATTTTATGCACCCAATTTGGCCAGCAAAATTCTGTCTGTAATTCTACTAAAACTGACCCAGTAAATGGGGTCAAATATATATATGTATATATATTAGAGGCAAAAAATTCAGTTTAATGCATTAGTTAGGGTTGTTCCACAGCGACAAAAGCGAGGAAATTTGGTGTTAGGGTTGAAAGCCCCCTTGGACCTCAACCCCCAACGGCAAAGGGGGTGCGCGTTGGGGTTGTCTTCACTCACCCCATCACATGTGTGAAGAAGCAGAGATATAGGAGAATGGGGTGAGAGTTGGGACGACCCAACAGCAGCGCAATGCCGATTGAGAGGATGAGGGAGTCAAGAAACTCAACAACGCTAATTTCTAAGCTTTTGTCTTACCCTCTAATTCCACCCCCGAGAATGATGACGAGAAATAGGGAAAGTAATGCTGCGGCGGGAGTGCAGGGCCCGAAGCCACGTGATGTCTTGTGACATAGTAACAGGAACAGCAGTGGAAACAGAAGCGTGAATAGTGGCGCACATGGTAATGCAAACGTAAATGGTAAACGAACTGTTAATAGAAACGCAAGCGCAAAGTGACGCCGAAGCGAACAGTGACACAAACGGACATTGAAGTGTGTACAAAAATGCAACTGGTAACACGAACAGTGATGGCAGTGGTGTTTTAAATGGAAATGTTAAGTGTCACAGCAAAAATAACGCGAAAGGGAACAGAAATGGAAACGCGAATGCACACGTAAATGCAAACCATAACATGCATAGGCACGGTACCGCAATTGTAAATGCAAATGGTAAAGTTAACATGAAGAATAACATCAAAGGAAAGAGAAATGGAAACAGGAACAGAAGCGCGTACGGAAACACAAATCAAAAACGCACATGGGCACAGTACTGCAATTGTAAATGGAAATGGTAACAGTAACAGCAACAATAACAGCAAAGAAAACAGAAGCGTAAAAGGAAACGCAAGCACATATGGAAACGCAAACTGTAATGCGCACGGGCACAGTAACGCAATTGCAAATGCAAATGGTAACAGTAACAGCAAGGGAGATGCCAAATGAAGGAGAAACGCAAACGAAAAGGGCTGCTGGAAACGCAAATGGCAGTGCGCATGGTGATGCAAACAGAAACAGTAGTGGAAACACAAATGGTAACAGTAACGAAAACACAAGCACGAATGACAACGCAAAGGGTAACGCACGTGGTGGTGTACACAGGAACAGTAACGCAAGCGGGGACAGAAACGCAAGTGGAAACAGTAACTGTAACTGTAACAGTAATGGAAGCGCATACCCTGGTTTTGCCAAACAGGTGCATACAGAAACACACTGTGTACAAAGAATGTATGCATTGTAATGGGGATCGAAGCTTAAAACAAGCATTGGAAGTACTTAATTGCTAATATCTCAGCAACTGCACGGTGTTGAAAAAAAATGTAAATTTCAAAAAAAATCATCATTTTCCTGGCTAGGTTTTTTTCTATTACATAGCCATACGGCTATGTAACTCACAACAAAAATTCCGTATCTTGCACCGTTTGAGATACAAGCCCCGAAAGATGAGGCAGACACCACCATGTTAGTCTATGGGAAAAAACGTCAACTTTGGAGTACCGTAACTTGGCAGCCGTGCAATATTTTTTCACCAAACCGCCAAAAGGCACATCTGTGAGATGTTGGCTGCCTTCCTTCCAAATTTCAGCTCAAAAGACCAAACTGTTCTTTACCGCAGCAGGGTGGCAAAGAATTCCTGTCATTTTGGCCAAGTCTGAAAAAGTAGTGTCGCAATTTGTGGCAATTTTCACAAAATTTTGCGAAACTGTCATGAGTGTGACACTACTTTGTGACACTACTGGTTCCAGAAATTTGAAAGACATATTTCTGGGGTGTTTTACACCAAAATAAAAACATGGCTAGCATCCTCAGAGTCTGACTAGGTTAACACAAAAGGAATTGTGTCCCTAGAGGGTCCCAAATTTAAATGCCAAGCATTTTTCTGATCACCAACTGAAAAAAAAAATGGCGGATTTGCGACACTACTAGGGCCATTTGCGACACTAAAAAGTGCATTTGCGAAAGTGTTGCATAGTTTGTTAACTTTTCCCATTGACTTATAATGGGAACTTGTTTTTTGAATAACTTTTGAATCGTTCAATATTGTTTCACAAAATCTTCAAAAGGCACATCGAGGACCCCGGCTGCACGTTCCCTGAAGTTTTTGGACCAGTCGCACAAACCGCGCGACCTGTAGGCAAGAGCAGAGAAATTGCAAAAAAGCATATTTGTGCAATTGGTTGTCACTTAATAACTCCGTAGCTGTATATCCAACCGGTACGAAACTTGGCAGATCCCAAGATCTACCAGGCTCAAACGTGTATACCACATTTCAGGCAAATCCGCTGAACAGTGGCAAAGTTATTAAGGTGCAAAATTTAACCCTTTAACCTTAACAGTGCTACTCAACCCTAACTATGGTAGCACTACCGTGCTACCATAATATATATATATATATATATATATATATATATATATGCAGAGGCCTTTGAGAGGATGGTGGATCTGGGGATAATTCCCAAGGCCTGGCACCATAGTGGGGCCTGTACACAGCTGCATAGGGGCCCCAGGGTCTGAACTTTTCCCGGGGCCCGGGCTGCCTCTCAAGGAGCCTGTAGATACATAGATTGATAGATAGATAGATAGATACACAGATAGATAGATAGATAGATACACAGATCCGGCGAATATTGCTACCAGTAGTATAGTTTGCTAGCATTTTGGTTTTACTTGTAGCTGTTCACAGAGTGCTCTCCACTTTTCTCATGGCAGCACACAGTTTGCATCTCTTTAATGAACTATTCTACTTTTCGTATATTAAACCATACGATAAACAAAATCTTAAAATCAGTGTCCTGCAGCACGTACCAAGTTTTTTATAAAATTCACAAATTGTGCTTGAAATCCCAAATTTCTTGGAAGTTACAGTACTTTTGAGCTATAGCAAATGTTCTATTCCTGTGATAAATATGTTTGAAATTAAATTCCTAACATGGTCTATGTTAATCTGGAGCAGTTTGCTTTTATTTTGGTATAGATAAGTGAAAATGAGGTAAATTAATGTTCTAATACCAAAAAATTCCACCACATTTTCCATACAAAAGAATGTACGATTTACAATAATGCTTATTGACATGCAAATAATAGTTCACATGGACTAAAATATATTTATTTATTTATAACTCAGAAAATAAAAATAAAAAGCTTTCTCATGGACAGCTACATTTGTGATGCATACATCTGGAGTGGGAGCTCATTCACTTGACTTTTCCTGTGAAGAATTAGCCGTGCCTGCACAGCAAGGATTGACTTGCAAGAAGAGGAGTATACAGTACTTGGTGTGGAGACCTGGGGTCTGATTTTTCAAAAGCATATACGCAGACACATCTACAAGATATGCCAGCAGCACCTGCTGAATCCATTTCCCGTCTGGTGCAGTTATTAAAACTGCATCTGATTGCAACAATGGGATATGATTTATGGTAGCATGTGTCCAGTACAGATGGGTGCACTGACCTGTTCCAGGCACAATCCCCCCTCGTCCAATTGACAGAAGTTGCACACAGACTCACTGGGGTCAACACAGCCCCTTGGAAAATACTCTCAGTCACAAGGTGGATGCCGAAGATTGTAATACTGCCCCTGTACTTAATATTTAGCAATAATACTTCGTATCTTAAAACATTTGTAGTAACTTTAAATATGGCTGCTTGGAAAGAGTGCAGCAAATGCTTGGTCTGTTATTTCTTTATTTGTTTGTAAATTTTGATCAGAAAATTGACTGGGAAATGCACCCTGAGCTGTAACAGCCTTGTTTCTAGGTGTGTCCTGGAGGTTGGGTTGGAGAGGCCACTGTTATTGAAAGGGGCATTGTTAGCCAGAATACTGGGGAAAATCCCCATCTTTTATGGTAAGTGCCACAGAAACTACATTCCACCTGGACAGTTATCAGAGATGGGCAGTAGGGACCATATTTTAGCGTCTTATCAAGTTGGTGTGAGACAAGAACGCATGACCTTCTGATCATTCAGTCCTAGATGCGAGCATGCAGTCCACTGAGCCAGTAACCCTGTAGAGACTTTGAAAGCAGAACATTTGCAGTTAACAGTTCTGAACTCGAAAAATCATGGTTCAGGTTTAAAAGTGAGATCTCATCGGTATTACCTAGGAGGGTGCAGCCTTTGTCATTTTATGTGG
This sequence comes from Neoceratodus forsteri, assembly GCA_016271365.2. Taxonomy (NCBI): domain Eukaryota; kingdom Metazoa; phylum Chordata; order Ceratodontiformes; family Ceratodontidae; genus Neoceratodus; species Neoceratodus forsteri. The sequence continues at coordinate 1,175,124,498 of CM057456.1, read as the reverse complement.
TTCTAAGATCACACAGATTAAATCTTAGATACTGCAGTTTTGATAACGGATGTATTAACTACAAGATATTTTAGTATTATTCTCTTTGCTCTGTACAGAATTAGAAACATACTGCTTAAAGGTTTTTATGAATGGTTAATATATGTTTAATTATTAAACTGTCTTGGAACACTGGAACATGGTTTATGTTTTAAAGAACCAACAGATCCTTTTTTATAATAAATGTTAAATGACCACTTTTTACAGAATTGAAAGAAATCTCCTAAGAGAATTCATTTTATGAACTCAGCTTTGCTAATATTAACCACTAACCTGAATACTGAGAAATCTGAGTTGAGCCACCCCAATGTGCCAGCAGCAGTGTTTCTTGCCGCCATAGTGGGGACCTTGGTTCGGGAGCGGACTTAAGTCACCGTGTTGGGGCAGCAGGCCAGGCTGGTGCAGCTGCCATGCAGCAGTGTGCTCCGATGCCACAGCAACCCCTGCGACTGAGCCAGGGAGCCTACCACTGTTGGAGGGACGTACTGCATGTGTGCGAGGTCGACTAGAAGGTTGTGATCATGTGAGGAGAGGTCGACTAGAAGGTTGTGATCATGTGAGGAGAGGTGGGAGGCAACCAAGGGAAGAAAATCCCAAGTCCAGCAGTATGACAGTCTGGGTCCCTAGAGTCCCCTGATTCCTAGTGGCTTCTGGCACTGTATCCTGCTGCACACAGTGCACTGCCTTGGGAGGAGGACAGCCCACTTCCCGTATCCCCTGCCAGAGATGGGAAGCCATGCGGGTTGTTATTGGGGCACAGGACCTGGGGGGACAGGGGTCAAAACCAAAACAACAAACCAGGCTGAGAAAAAGGTCATACCCAGACCATGAAGTAAAGGATACACATGACTTTATTCTGTACAAGCAGTGTGCAAGACTGGGGAGGCTAGACCCCGGTCTTGCACACTGCTTGTACTGAATAAAGTAATCTGTATACTTTACTTCGTGATCAGCATGTGTCTTTTTTTCTGGTAATGCTCTTCTCAGCCTGGTTTGTTGTTTTGGTTCCAGTATGGTTTACCTTGAGCTGCCACTGCATTTGGAGCAGTGCTTGTTTGTTTGTTTGTTTGTATAGGAGACAGGGGTCATCAGGCCTGTACAGGGTATATCCCTGGGAAAGACAGGCATGGTCGAGAAAAAAGCTCAGTGGGAAAACAAGAAATGTGACTCAGACTATCCAGTTATTGCTGAGTCCACATGACATGGAAATGTTGGAATGGTTGCTGTAGTCCAAAGCAGGGCTTTTGGGGGCTCTCACATGCATATAGGAGGCAGTATAGCGCAGTGGGTAAAGGCTCTGAGCTGCAGATCTGGAGACCTGGGTTTGAATTCCACAGCTGCCTAGGTGCATACTGTGTGATCCTGAGCAAGTCACTTAATTTCCTTGTGCTCCCAGGTCACATCTGGAAACAAGTTTTGGCTTAGTGTGCTACTCCTGATTAAACAATGTTTCCGTTCCCTTTCTTGGTAGCTTGTTGCCCCTTGAATGTCCAGGACTCACAGAATAAAAAAAGGGGGAGGGGGGGGCAAATTCTGGAAGTCTAATAGTGTTCCTTTGGTGCATTCTGCTGCTCTGCAGTGGACATCAGGGAGCAGCCGCTTGTGCATCCTGAAAAGCCAGCAGTGCATTCCAGGGAGACAACACAAGAGACCAGAGCACTCCGAAAGCACGGGCTAGGTAAAAGGATTTACTGCCAAAAATGTATTTTATTCAGCCAAATAGGCTAAGTGGGCACAAGTACACCTACACATACCAGGGTTCAGGTTAGTTCTAGAATGGCACGTGTACTTGTGCCATCTTCGCCTGCTTGGCTGAATAAAATACTTTCTTTGCAGTAAATCATTTTGCCTAGCCCATGCTTTTGGAGTGCCCTGGTCTCTTGTGTTATTGGCAATTGTTAAGGGGTTGTGCACACCCCTGGACGCAGCACCACAGGCTGTTTGCGCTGAGCACTTTCCTCTGTCAGCGTTGGGTCCATAAGTAGTGCATTCTGGGGACCCTCTACTGTGACAAAGGTGCATCCTGATTGACTGTGTCCCCAAGAGCCCGGCCAGAGGAGCTTTTATTAAACTCTTAGCCAGTTAAATTGTTTCAGTAGCTTGATGTAGACGCTATTATATGGCTTACGTGAATGCACAAAGAATGATCCCTTTATGTCTAGAAATCGTTTGACTAATCTGCTTCAGTTTTGTCAGTTTTAAAACTACGCTACAGAATAAAATTATTTAAACTTTGTTTTATTTCTTTTTTTAAAGTGTATTTGATTAAAATGTGGAAATTATTAGCTGCACTTTTATCTAAGGTTTGGGACACACATTTTTTAAGCATCTATATGCTTAAAGATAAATAGGTTTTAGTATTCAAGAGATTTTCAAGGAGGTGCAGTTACTTCTCTAAGGCATAATTAGAGACGTAACTGCACCTTTTCCAAAGCATAATTAGCTATGCCTTTGTTGTGAGTAGAACATTTTGTATTCAGATGAGGAATTGAAATGGCAGCCAAGAAGGACTGAGAATTTCAACTAGATTTTTTTTATTAATATCACAATTATAGTTGTGCAGACCACGTGGGCATTAGCCTGTTTTTAATGTGTTGTGTTCAGGAAAATATTAGCCCAGTTGTCATTTCCCCTTGTGTAGCCTGTTGCACAGGACATCCCAACTACTGCTGTCAGTTTGGTTTGAAAATGGCAGCCTGTATAATAACAGAGCACAACATATTGTTTCAAATTTGCAGTTTCAAAAGGAACACCAGAATTCAAAAGTGGGTGTCCTGTCCAAAAATCTGAAGAAATAACATCTCTGCTACTGTATATAGAGCAGAATATTGCTTGTAGAATAGCCACAATAGTATTCAAAACAGAATATAGACAGCAAGGAATTGGTTATCCACTGTCACAGTAGAGTCCTGTGATGGCTACCTAAACATTAGGAGCATTGCAAACTGTAACTTCTCCGGTGAAGTTCACATGGTGCATGGTATGGTGAAGTTTCTGACTTGGCCACCACCTTCATATGGCAAAGGTCTTTTTTCCTTTCCAAAAAACTGCTGCTTTCTGTAAAGAAACATCTCATAGAGTCAGACGAAATACCATGTCCCTCTCTCCTCAGTGTTCCAGTAAAGTTTCTCATACATTATATAAGACCCTCCTAATCCCCTGCCCCCCATATCAGTTGCATTGAGAAATTGCTTAAGCTCCCACCCCAACAACCCTGGTCGCCTTCAAATAACTAATGATCCCCACCATCCCAAAAACCCACTGGTTCCCAGCCACCCTCCCCCCTCATCACCCAAAGGAAATGATCACTGAAGTCAGTCTTGAAGGACCTGCAAGAAAGAAAATCATCCCCTGCAGCAGTGACCATCCTCTCTTCATCATTGGTTCATTCATTACAATGAATGCATTGGTGGTGTTGTAGTAACAGCTGATTGGTCACTGTGGTCAGTCAAAAGCCAGGTACTTCAGGGACCCTAATCTCTGGGTGAGGGAGGGATGGTGGCTGGGTGCCAGTGGGTGTTTGGGGTGGGGGCGTGCATGGTTTATTTGAAGGGGACCGGGGTATCTCATCATGAGATTTGGGAGGTGGTGCACGTACTCAGTACATAGGTTGGGGGTGGCATTTCTTTTAAGAAAGCAGCCATCTTCTTTCTTAAAAAAAGAACTACGAACAGTGGCACCTCACCAGGAAGTGCCACTATGCATCATCTTTGCCTGGTGAATTGGGCACTTTGGTAGCTGAAGAACTATGCAAAATCGGGCCACTCTGTGTAGTTCTTATAGGGAAGTTTAAACACTTTGCACAGAGCTTCCAAACACACAAATAACATGATTATTTTATAAATGCTTTGAAGAATGGGTTGTTCCCAAGGCCATACAAATGGATCTACCTCCCCTAAGCCTTTATTTCTGACAGGGCATACTGTTAACTGCTGGAGGCACCTTTGTCACCCTTCCCACCACACAGTGGATGCAACCCTTGGAGGCAGGTTACCTATGTGTCATATACGCTGGCTGAGCAGCAGTGTCACACCTCCTCAGAGATGTAGTGCATCATCCACTAACCAAGATAGAAGTATATTACTGAAAAAAATACACAGGTTTATAAAAACCAAAAAAACTTAATTGCTTGAGATTATATACTCCACAGAGCATTACCAGTAAATTATTACAGCAGAAACAATGAACACCAAGCTGCATGCACACTGTATTCTATTAGTTTATTTTATTATTTGGTGTTATATCAAGCTGGGCTGGCAATGTAGCCTAGAGGCTAGAGTATTGGGCTATGATTGAGTTTGATACATCTAGCTGACCTGGGTTTGATTCCCACAACCTCCACTTGCATACTGTTTGACTCTGAGCAAGTCACTTAACGTCCCCAAAGCTCCAGGGTTGCCTCTGAAAACAGACAGTTTGCCTATTGGGTCTTACCAGTTACCAAAGAATAATAACAAAAAAAAAAAAGTTACTGCAGTGTATCACTGTTGCCCACATAGCACCTACTACTGTTTGAATTGTAACCCTCATTTAATAACCTACCTTGCGTCTTTGCTCAGCTTCTTGTACTACACTCTCTGTGTAAAAATGTTCCTTACTCATTGTATGTCTGCTATTTGATGTATACTGTACACTTCTATACTACTATGACGTGGAGCCTTTATAAATGAGTCCCTGACTCAAAGGATTGTAATTCTGATACGGTTAATTTTTTTAATTTTTATCTTAGTCTTTGGTAACCGGGTAAGGCCCACTAGGCACAAGTGATGGTTTTCAGGGGCAACCTGCAAGCACTGGGCAGTTAAGTGACTCGCTCAGAGTCGCACAGTATGCAAGTGGAGGTTGTGAGAATCAAACTCCGATCTAGTCTGCTGGATGTACCAAGCCCATTCACAGCATGTTACTCTAACCTCTAGGCTATACTGCCAGCCCAAATTGTTAAATAAATAATAAATAAAAAAAAGTTACTCCAGTGCATCGCTGTTGCTATGCAGTGTTCCCTAGGTTTGATGTTGAAATGAAAAATATAAATCTGTTTCATTTCGTTTTCAGGAAGCAGCCAGTTACCATTACTCTTAGAACTTCATCTTTCAACTTGAGTTTACATCAGTATATTAACTTAGACTTTTGCGTAGTTCCTTTTTTATAGATAAAACACTTTTTTTAAGCAACAAAAATCTTTTCTTCATAACAGGTGCTACATACACCCACCACTTCTCCTGACATTTTGTATTACAGCATTATTATTGAGGAATATTTTTAGTTCTTCAGTGTGGGACTCTTCATAACAGAACTGGACTAGTGCCCATAGATTACAAAACAAACAGGAAAAGCAAGTTTAAGTGTCTAAATTAGTCCACTTTTCCTCTGTGTACTGTTCTCTTTTTCCCCATGACATAAAGGAAGTTTTTTTTTTTTTTTTTTGTGAAAGTATGATTCACTGATTTGCGCTATGTTTACTCTCTGCAGGGACAGGCTGATCTTCTGAAACTTGCTAAGAACGAGGCTTTGGACAACTTAAAGCAAGTCCATTATGCTGCTGTTACATGTGGACTGAACAAGCCCGGCACTGGGAACGCAGAGGCAGCCAAGCCGCGTCGGAGCCTGGAAGCTATACCAGAAAAAGAAACCGGCGATGATGAAACTGGAGATTGATGAGGACAGGCCAGCTAGCTGACTTCTGGTCATAACTGAGGCCATGATGGCTCTAGGACCAATTGTAGCTGCACAGTGAACTTGCTTTGCACTTACGAAAGACAGTTGTACAACCTATGAAATTATTAAAGCACAACTGGGAGGGCTACCTACAATCAGAGGAGTGAAACTGTGAATGTAGCACTTGGGGTACATGAAGGCAAATGAAACTTATTAGCGATGGACACTCTACGTTGTTGGTCATTTGTACAGTATGTGTGTATATGTACTGTATGTGTATGTATATATATACATATATATATATATGATGTCATGTTGTTTCAATTAATGTGCAGCTTTTTTCACTGCAGTCTCATGTCTTTCTCATTCCAGGGAACAAGAGCTGCTGTTTTTGCTTATTTTACAAGACAAAACCAACCCTCCAGATACATTTTTAATCTGAAGTTAATTGGTGGCAGTGTTACATATGAAAAGCCTGCACAGATAATTTTATGTCAGGTCGGAGCCTGTGAACTGAAGGAAAGCTGTGCAGTCATATGAAACGTTGTATATATACCTTCTTGAGCCATAAATTAAAACCCAGAATGCACTGTAATTAAACAAGGGGGCACTGAAGTGCTGTTGCACTAAGTCAGCCACTAGGCAGAAGGGAGACATGCAGTTAGTACAAGGTCTTCTGTTTAAAGGTATTTCTTTTCAAGACATTTTAATTATGTTTGTTTCTTACATTTAATGACCAAACAAGAAGCTTCATGCTGTAAATGATTTTCATTTTGTGAAGTTAATACTGTTCACATTAAAAAAAAGTTTTAAGAAGCAACTATCATACAATTAAAGATCTTACCCAAGTTTAACAATTTTATTTTCTTTCATTTAAAAACAAGGAGGAACTCTGCAGCATTTTACAGTTCAAATTGTTGCATATATTTAGGATAAATCTGGTATTCCACAGAAACAAATTGGGCATCAGAAGCCCTGTGAGGAGAAACTGAGAGACATCAGTATGTTACACGGGGGCATGATAGAGACCTATAAATACCTCTCACAGGGGTAAACAAGGTACAGAGGAGAGTATTTTTCAGAAGAGAAGGTGCACAAGGACAAGAGGGCATGCATTGAAGCTGGAAGTGATAAAATTTAGGAGAGATGTGAGGAAGTGCTTCTTCACTGAAAGAGTGGTAGATGCCTGGAACAGTCTTCCAGTGGAGGTAGTGGGAGCAAAAATAGTGGTGGGTTTCAAGCATGCATGGGATAGGCACAAGGGAATCTTGGTAGAGAAGCCCGGGGGGGGGGTAGCTGGGCATTAGATAGGGTCTATGGTGACACTCAGTATAGGCAGGTAAAAATGGGCAGACCATGTGGGCCAAGCGCCTTATTTGCTGTCAGATTCTAAGTATGTTTCTGTGTAAATGATTTATTGCTGTGCTGTGTGATATGAGACATGGCAATACATTTCGGTATGAAAACACACACAGCATATTAATTGTACATGCCAGTGACCAATTGAGGATGAATATAAATGAAAAACAATAGCTGAAAAAAGAGTTCATATTGCACTTTAATATTTGCAGTGTTACACCCAGTTTTAGGCACTGGTGATCCTGCAAGGCGTGGATGGGGTTCAGTAATGTGGCGATTATTTCTGAGATGAGGACGCGTGAGAAAAGCAACCCATACTAAGATAATCTGTTTTATCCCCAGCTCTGTCTTTTATTCTTCATCAAAACATCAAATACTGTAGGTGGAAATCATGTAACGCTTGTACAGCTGTCTATATTAATAAATATTGGATGTTTGAAGCATTGTGTGTTGTCAGCTGGGGTTAAGTAGCATCTGCAGCCTTTAAGGCTCAGTCACAATTGTTTAACAATGTGCTGTTTGCTGCCATTAGGACAACCAAGCCTTATTTATTAAATAAAATGCGGAGTTGCCATTTCTCAGTTATAAATATTATTTTATTGCCTCCTACAAAGGATACTAAGATCTGCAGCTGAGTGGATAGTGATGAGTGAGTCAGAATTATGAAAGAGGACCCGAGAAGATAAGAGAAGTAGTCAGAGGTATAGCAGTTAAACATTTAAGACAAGGAGTGTGAGGTGATGCATGTAGGGGTTAAAAAAATAAAATCAGAAAACTGACTACAGGTATTGGAGAGGTAGTAGCAGAAATCACAACAGAGGAGATGGGCTCGGGGTAATGATTTCGTGCAGTCTAAGGATATATCAGCACAATGCAGGAGGGCACTGGGAAAGTCAAATACAGTAGGATACTGGTTTTCATAGCATAGGGAGTAGGCTGCTGGAAAAGAGTGGTGTTTCTGCCACTGTATAGGGCAGTGGTTTGTCCTCACCTGAAGTACTGCATACAGTTTTGGAGACTGCATTTTGGAAAGACAGAGAGTGAAGGCTGTACAGAAGGGGTAACCTGGATGATCCAGGGAGAGCAAGAAAGGACTTGTGAGGAGAGGCTGAAGACGCTAACTACATACACGTTGGAAGGGAGAGGGAGGGCATGTGTGAGAGATACAAATACCTCCATGGGGTAAACCGGGAACTCTTCCAGTGGAGTGGTAATACAAGCACCAACATGACTCCCATGAAGCTTGGGGGGAGCAAATTTAGAGGGGATGCCAGAAAGTAGTTTTTCATGGAAAGGTTAATAGAATAAGCTACTGAAAGAAGTGGTCTGTACAAAATCAGTGGGGTGAGATAGGTACACGGGCCCAGTAAACACATTTTCAAAAGGGCAGAAGAGGAGGAGGATTGAAGAAAACTAGGGCTCTCACATTCCACATTAGACAGGTAGGAGTGGAATGATGCATTGGACCTTTTTCTACTGACAACTTTAATGTTTTCTTCACCAATAATTGGAACAGTCAGTCCAACTTGATGCGTCATCTCCATGTGAGGAATGCTTCCCTGGGACCTGAAATCTGTCTTAAATGAAAACTTTGTGCTGGTCTCATGTTCTCAGCATTTCCCTAACAGATCTTTAGTTCCTGTTGAAGAGAGCAGTCTCCCCCGACAGTGCCCCAGACAGTTCAACAGGTAGGATGTTTTACATTTTATTTGTAATACATTTATTTTATTTACTAATTGTAAAATGGTGCTAATTTCTGTCTCTGATCTGGGTTTTAGGACAATTTATGGTAATTGTTTTGATGTTTTCTCATTTCCCACTAGTTCCCAGGAGCCATGAATTAGGCTGCAAATCCAACTCTGTTCACAAAGACTGGTGGAGTAGCAGTTTGAGTCACAGCCTCGCGGTTCCATTTAAATGGTTCCACTTTGTGAAAATAAGTGAAATTTCTTGACTATAACCTTAAAAAGAGGGGGGTTTGAGACTGTTTTTGTTTTCAGCTGATATACCATTGTTTGTTGACTCCTGAGGACGGTGGTCAGCGCTCGAGGGTTTCTGCCACAAACTTCCAGCACTGGCAGCTCACAAACACTGTGACTGATAAGCATACAAATTTCAACTCGCAGCAACTGTTGTCGATTCAGATACCAGCGGTCTAGGACTGAGGTTAGAAGTAATTTCGGTAGTGCCTTTCTGGTCTCACATGGCACCAGTTTGCCTAAGGTATATAGGCATGCAGAGTGCTATAGATGTTTAGGCGCAGATCAGTGTTGGGTTAACTGTGAACTGTGCAGAGTTTTTACTACTGAAACAGAAATAGAAGGGTGGAAATCTGAATTCCTTGGCATTCTAGAATTGACGTCTACTAAAAGGGTGAGCATCCCTGTTCATACTACATTTCAGAAAATAAGTAAGACAATCTTATAATTGCCAGCCACTGCAATAGAAAGGAAAATAGAAAAGAGATAGCAAGTCACTAGAACAGGATCTGAGTTCCTGTATCACCATCGCAGCCCAGTAGGATTAATTTGGGCAGCTGCCCATGAGTAGTCAAGGACAACGTTCCTAACATCCTCACCAGATAAACACTCTGCAAAGATTGCTGCCCTGGGTAAAAGGTCATATTCCTCACCTTTGTGAGTTATATAACTTGTCACCGGGATGCATTATGAGAAGCAGTGCTACACCTGTCCGACAGTATGCTCTTTAGCCTGGACACAGCAAAGAACCAGCTGCTAATGGCTGTGAACAGTAATGATAACCATCACAAGGGCTTTGGCTAATGCAGTTACCACGAGGAGGCATGCATGGCTAAGAACAGCTGACTTGTCTTTAGACATACAGAATAAAGCTGCTTCCAACAACATAAGTCCAATAGTGATTCCATACCAAAACGTCGTCATCTCCACGCTGAGATGTTGCCTCTCAGACTGGAATGGTGCTGTGGAATCAGAACACCACTCAAATACTGTTGTGTGCTAATGTTCTCTCTACCATTCATCGGCTAATTCTTTATTTATTATTAGAAAAACTCCTACCATTCTTTTCTTGCTTCAGTCTCAAAATTTGGCGTTAGTTAGAGGGATTATTTTATCTAGCTTGTGTATTTTAGCAGTGTTCTCTGGTTCCCAATCGGTTCCTTGGAACTGGAAAATAGTCTAATTTTATGGTTCTCTCTTTAATGCAGTAACATTTATTTATCTTTTTTTTTTTTTTATGGTATTTCTTCCAGAGCTCCAGAGGCACACCCGCCTTTCTGCTGTCCCCCAGCACCATCCCCCGAAGTCGGACCCCCTCCCTTATGCAACCACGACTTACCCTTCGTGGTAGGGTGGTGGGGAGCGATTCAACCCACCTCAATGGATGATTGCCGGGGAGGTGCCTTCTCGGGGGGTGGTGCCACGGGGACAGCTTCATTAACCGGGGCTGTATTTTTCCGTTTTCTTCCTTACAGGCTCACAGTGTGCAATGACGCCAGTGACTGGGTGCCCGTATGCTCCTGTGCATGCCCCCTGTCAAGCGTCTGCCATGTCCCATCTCCCTATAGCGTGCGGCTCTGCCACCGAGTCCCAGCCTCCGCTAGGGGTCGGGCAAGCACCAGCTACTGGATACTTCCCTCTCCGGAGATGGAGAGCAGTCCTTCAGACACTCAGTCCATCTCCTCTCCAGCGACCCACGTTCATTCCTGAACATGGGTTGCCAGCATGGTGCGAAGTGTGGCATCCAGCGCCTCAACCCTCCGCACCACCGGGCTGACAGTAATATTTATTTTCATTTAAAACACGAAAAATAACTGCTTATTTTATATCTTAGTGGTTTTACAAATTAGTATCTAAGGAGCCGACAAAACCTTTTTGAGCTTTATTCACTTGATTGGTATGACTGAAAAGACTAAAAAGCACTGGGCCTGCAGGATTTAAAAATTGTGAATCCTTTCACAAGATGTTGTGAAGACAGACCTCCACGATATGTGTTTTGATGATTTGGGCCCTAACCATTACTGTTTAAATTGTAATTTATGTAAACTTTTTTGCCATAACATACAGAAAAAAAGGGCAACACTAAAAGAGAGTCACAATCTGCTGTTAATTCACATAACATGCCAAAGGCTTTTCCTCCACTCCTCAGGAAAAAAACCCTGTTAGAACTGGAGGGAAGAAAGCTGCTAAAGGCAAAGGCCATTAAAAAGGTCCCTCCCTCACAGTGGGCAAGAGGTCTTTTCACAAGGTTCTTTCTAAAAAGAAAGAAAAATGGGTATTGGAGGCCCATTCTGAGCAGGCACAGAAAAAAGGAAAGTTCAAAATGATAACACTGGCAACAGTTATACCATCTCTGCAGAAAGGGTAGTGGTTGGGATCACTGGTAAGACATTCCCACAGAAAGTAACTAACATTCAGACTAGGAAAAGAGCAGTGTCAGTTTGCAACACTGCCTTTTGGTCTAACCTCAGCTCCAAGGGTGTTCACAAATTGCCTAGCAACAGTAGCTGCATTTCTGAGAAGAAAAGGGGTAACAGTCTGCCTCTGCCTGGGTGACTGGCTAGTCATGGGTGTGACACTTGGCCAGCTGGTTCTGATTGCTCTATGATTTTGTAATATAAAAATGTGTTATTGAGTGTCTCTCATGAGACATCCTGTGCTCCTGGGATGACACCCCCCAGGTTTCAGTTCAAAGGACAGGATATGTTAAACAGCAGATCTCTGTATGTGATTAACTTCCAAGAACTCGCATTTTATAGCCTTGTTTATTATCTGTGTTGCTTTGAAGCCAGGAACTAAAATATCCATTTTATGACTTTGAAGCCAGGACCTAAAATATCCATTTTATGACATCTTCAGAGCAAGGAAAGTTAGTTTCAACTGGTGCTAAAAGAAGCTATATGACCTCTAGGTGAGAAAACTGCAGAGTTGTAAAAGTTCTGTGATGTCGTTGAAAAGCAGGAAACCACACTAGATCAAAGGAAAGACTCAAGATTAAAGAGTTATATTGGGAAATGAGTTTTTGCTGATGTCACCTTATTTAATGTACCTCCTGAGTGATAAGACATCCTGGTTGTATAATTTTTAATATACTAGGAGGAGCTAGGTGATGTCACGGAAGGGGCAGGTTTAGAGACAGTTTAAACTATTCTGTATCTGATCTTTAGAGACATTCCTGTTTGGACTCTCTTGAAACAACAGCTAACTAAAGCATTGTACAAAGGTATACATTAGATAGACAAGTCTAACTGTATTGTGGTAGGAGTTTATGTTTGTAGTTTACCTTGTTCTTTTAAGTGATTGTATGTTTTGAAATATATTGTTCTGTGGTTACATTTTACTTATTTTATTCATTTTAAGTAAAACCTCTTATTTTAATGAGACTGCCTGTGTCTTCCAAGTCCTTCCTTTTTGCCTGTGATGCATGGATGGTTAAGATTTTGACAACACTGTTCATAAGCTTAATGGTATACCATACTGGGAAAAGGTAAGAATTTATCTAAGGTCTTGAGTTTTTAAGGGGTCATTTTGTATACCTGGTTAGGTGCCCATAGGCGAAAGATATCTGGCATTCCCTGAAGAGCAGATTTTCTGAGGCTATACAGTTGGATACACTAGCAAGAGGTTCACAGTTTGAATCCCTCCAGAACTTGAGACCAAAGGTGATTTGGACCCACAAAACTGACAGGAGGGTTACCCTGTTCTGTTACCCTGTTCACATTATTGCACTCGGAGGTTGGCACTGTGGGAGCAGAGGGCTTGACCTGCTGAGTGGGTTTGTGACAACGGGAAGGACAAAACAAGAGTAACCAAGCTGCATTGTAGTGGTTAAAAAAAACACACTGGAATGTCAGGTCTTTCTACTGAATATAGAAACATCCCAGCCTAAACCCAGCCAAGTGCTAGTTTTCATAGGAGCAGAGTTAGACACTACTTAGAGGAAAGTATTCTTGTCACAGGCAAGAATACAAAGTCAGTTGTCCTGTGCAAGATCCAACAAGCCAGGCTAACCAAGGCCAGCAAGGGACTTCTTGCAGTTGCTAGGGCACATGTCAGCAGCAACAGCTGTAGTGCCCAAGGCCTTCTTACACATGAGAAATGCAGAGTACCCTTTAAGAAAGCACTGGCATCAAAGGTGAAATCCACTGAGCCAGCTGGTACCAGTCACAGCAGGCCTGGTCAAGTCTCTAGAGTAATGGAAAGTAGTGGACAATCTCAGGGAGGGAATCACATTCCAAAAAGTGTCCACAGCACTCACTGTGAAAACAGATACCTCCCTACTAGGATGGGGAGGACATCTTCTGGATGACCTAACAGCGGGGTCCGGTACCCACAAGAGCAGCAGGAGCACATAAACCTGCTGGAGCTCAGGGTTGTAACTGCTGTCCTTCCAGTACTTCTCAGACCTGGTCCAAGACTAGTCAGTTCTGGTCGGAACAGATAATCCCACCACAGTATACTACATAAACAAGCAAGGTAGTACCAATCCACAAAACTATGCACAGAGGCAATGAGGATGTGGAATCTGGCCTACTCCTTAAACACAGAAATCACTGCTGTACATCTGCCAGGAAAGTTCAGTGTTCTTGCAGACCCACTAAGCAGGATAAGTCACAAAAACCACAAGTGGTTTCTAGACCACCAGGTGGTTCAAACCCTTTTCAGGAGATGGGGCACACCAGAGGTTGACTTGTTTGCCTCATGACTGAATCACAAGTTGCCACTGTTCTGCTGCAGGCCACGCCAAGGGGGACTCTACCTCAAGATGTACCAGCTCTCAGTTGGAAGGGAAAGTTCCTTTATACATTCCTTCTGATTCAGAGAGTGCTTTGGAACTTGAGGAAGGAGCCAGCTAAAATTATTTGGGTGGCACCGGATTGGGCAAGACAGCCATGGTTCTCTAACCTACTGTCCTTGTCAGACAAGCACCCCATCTCTCTCCCCATGAGGCATGACCTTCTAACTCTGTCTTATAGCAGGGTAAAATTTCCAAACCTCAGAACACTAAGGCTGAAGGCTTGGTTCGTGAAGACCTAGAATACTCTAGCATTAACCTGTCAAATCAGCTTTCTTATCTGCAGCAAAACCAAAATCTCTGCTTATACACTCTGTGTTCAAGAGATTCTTCAGCGGTAACCAGTTCCCCCTGGGACCTAAATATCTATTTGGAACAACTAGTGCATGCCCCCTTCGAGCCAATGGTCTCTGTGGACCTGACATTTGTAACATGGAAAACACTCTTCTTCATAGCTGTAGCCCCTTCTAGAAGAATAAGTGAGCTCCAAGCCCTGTGCACAGTGCCTAACAACATTTAGTCACAGGGACAAAGTGTCCTAATGACAAACAGAAAATTCTTCCCAAAAATATTGTCAGAATTTCACCATAATCACTCTATCTGTACTTTTTGCATCACATTCAAGTCTAGGTGAACACACATTGTACTGTTTGAATGTCAAGAGGGCACTCAGCTACTGTCTTGACAGAACAAAAGGCATAAGATCTGACAACATCCAGCTGTTTGTCACCTATGGGGAGGCTGGCAAAGGCAAACATTCTGCAAGAAAGACCATTTCTAGGTGTTCAGACAAACAATAAACAAGAGAGCACTCACCACTTGCACAGTAAGCAAAATGCACAAAACTTTCAGTTCAATGACTTTGCAGTTTCTTCCATGGCCACTGAAAGTTCATCAAACAAGCAAGTGGCTTCATGAGAACTGAGTGCAGGGTGAAACATAAGCACTGTGGTGCTGTGTCCACTTGTTTGTTTAATGATCTTTCGGTGGCTATGGAATAAACTACAGAGTTGCTGAACTGAAAGTTTTGTGTATTTTGCTTACTGTACGAGTGGTGAATGCTCTCTCGTTTATTGTCCGAACACTTGATTCTTTGAGCAGAAGCACCACCACCCCAGTGCACACCCTCCACATTCACTACCATTTCTGGTGGTTGGTCTCTTGTACACAGTTCTGCTGTGAAAAAGCAGGTAAGCAGCCCTCCTTAGGGCTTAGAACATATTCTGACAGGGGCACTGCAGCCTCAAGAGGCATCTCTTTGGCAAACATCTGCAAAACAGCTACCTGGGAAACTGTATACACATTTACACAGCGCCACTGTCTGGATGTGCTCCCCAGAAGAGATTCAAGGTTTGGGACAGCAATTCCAGACTTCCTGGCCTCCCAAGGTACTGCTTTTAGTCTGCAGTTTCTGTATGACATCACTACTGGACTCGTTGTTAGAAGAAAAAATTACTCACCTTAGTAGTGATGCATCTTTTAATGGCAGTGAGTCAGTAAAATCCCATCCCTACCTTCCTTTCTAGAACCTAATCAGAAAAAGGTTCTTAAATATAATATAGTTTTAAATACTTTTTTCTGCAAGAGCATTTGAATATGTTTACACACTTCATACCTGGATATATCTTTTACAGTAGTGAGTACAGTTATTTAAAAATGTAATTACTTTCAAGTCAGCTTATTTTTGCTATTTAGGTTGTTATAAGTTTTGCAGTTTAGCTTATTAGTACTGCTATCCATTCTGCTCTTCAGCACACATCTGACATTAGAACATTAGAGGGAACAGCAGCGTCTGAATGGAGTTCTGATTTCACAGCACCAGTCCAATCTCTGAGGCAACACCTCACCCTGAAGATGATGCAATTTTTGTGTTCACTTAGAGAGCTAAATCTGTACACACTGGAGCAAAGGAGAATTAGGGGAGACCTGTTGCAGATGTTCAGAATTGTGAATGATACAAAGTTAATGACAGATCTTGGGATAATATATAACCATAGGGACTTCAGGCTTAGAAGAAATAACCACCAGCTTATGCTGACATATCCCAAGAGGAACACCAGAAGAGTATTCTTCACTCAGAGGATAGTTCCCACATGGAATTCTCTACCTCGTGAGGTAGTAGAAGTAGACTCCTTTAACATATTTAAATCAAAATTAGATAAATATTTACAAAAACGTGGGTAAAATATGAGCCTGCTCTGTAGGAGATGTACCACTATGGGCTTTAGCCTCCTGTACATCTGTCCTCTCCTAGTACTACTCCTAGTATAACTCACTTTTGTACCCATTAGAAGAAACATCATTACTATGGTAATTTTTGTCTGACTTCTCCTTTGATAGCACATCACTCTTTGAGGGACAGACAGAGCTACTTGTGCAAGGTTGACAAAACAAAACCTTCAGAAATCTAGTAGAAAAAGAAAATAAATCCAGGTACTATTTCAGGCCTTATAGAAGGGAAGTCATACAAGCAAATTCTAATCCCTGACAAATTACAGATCTTCACCCCCAAGTACAAGTAGTATATTCTTCTCTTTCACTATTTCAGCATTACAGATCTAGGGAATGCTCCTGACTGATTGGAGTACTTCTTTTTACAGCGGACACTCTTATTCTGTAAAGAGTATCTCGCACACAGCTGCCCTGGAAATGGTCATGTTTTGGTAAGGCTTTTTAAAAAATTAATATATTATTGATAGATCTCAATCAATAATTTATTAATGCTGCCACTGAGACCACTGTTACACTTGTAAGAATGGTGTCACTTACATTCTTAGGGTATCAGAACCTCTCACCTTTGGTTCGTGGTTCTCATTCCGTAAGAATGTGTATAAGACCACTCTTATAACTTTAAGAGTGGTCTTGGTGGCAGCAGTAACATACTGTGCAATGGCAGTCTGTCACTACAGACAGATGGGTTCTGGAAGTGGTATGGGAGCATAGGTGCCAGAACCCCTGGGTGAGGGGGTGGCAGCAGCCCCCCCCCCACCACACCACAGTTTTGCGCAAGAGCATTCAAAGTACCCCTTTAATGCCTGCAAGGTCAGAATGAAAGCATTCATGGTCTCTTGTGTTATTACTGCAGCACCCCCCCACTTTTCCCCATGTTCTGGCACCCCTGTATAAGAGAGTCTCAGTCTTTCATTCACTACAATTCTGAAACAAAAGAGATTAAACTGTGTCAAACCAAATTCAAAAGAAGAGCAGCAGCAGCTACAACTGGAAGTTCAGAAGCTGTTACAGTAGCTCTAAACGCAGTAGAGAAAGTACCAGCAACATATTTAGGGAAGCTTTTTTTTCTCAAGTTGCTCCTGACAAGAAAAAAGTCAGGAGAGTGGCAACCTGTTCTGGATCTGAGTTTGTCCGAACAGACACACAAAAAAGGAGCAGTTTAAATTGCTCACATTACACATAGTGATACCATCCATACAGAAAGGAGACTGACTTTCCAGACTGAATCTGAAGGATGCATACTTCCATATACCAGTGAGAAAAAGTCACAGGACGTTTCTGAGGCTCACAATGGGAACACAAATCAGTCCTCTTCCTATATAGGTTCTGCATGTCACCACTCACTTCCTACTTGAACTGACTAGAAGGCAAAAAAAAAAAAAAAAACCTTTAGAAAAAAAAACATTTTTTCCTACCTTTCAAGTCTCTCCAGCAGAACAGCTCAGACACAAAGGGCAACCGTAGGAGGCATACCCCAAGTGCGGTCCAGCCCCTAGCCTTAATGTCTGCTGAGCTTCACTGAACTTCACCTGAGGGAAGTGCAAATAGGAGATTTAAATTCTCCCATGCTCTTGCCTGCAGGTCTGTTGACTGAAGCGCTATGAGTGGAACTCACAGCAGCATAGCTGCATCCAGGTTCCATCTCATCGGCAGCTTCTGCTGCAGCAGTTCCCTGGGCACTCCAGCGTTTGAGAAGGGCGGGTATTGTCCTGCAGCCAGTAGATCAGTCCCATCTCCCTCACAGCAGCAGGGAGCCAGGATGCACAGACCACAGGCAGGGTTTTTTTACTGCAAGCAGCGGGGACTCCATGGAGCAGTTCTGAGTCAAAGGGCAGAACAAATGAGCTAGTAGCCAGATTCCTTCTTACCTTGCAGGAGTACAAGCTAGACCTGGTCTGTTGAACAGCAACCTGACTGTCTTCTACAGCATACAGGGAACACTTGGATATGCCCACCCACCCTCTCCCACGTGCTTTTGCTTTATAGGCATGTAGCACCGCCAACAACACCTGACAGTTCATGTTCAAGTTTATTACAGGAAAATAACTCCATTGAACAAGCTCATTCACAAGGAGGTCCTGGAATATATATACAGAGAGGACTAACAGAAACATACAGTAAATGCACACAAGAGGATTTCAAGTGTTGGTAAAGTACATATATGACAAGTGTTCAGACTATACTCTATAACTCTTAAAGTAGTAAGGAGGTAGATAGGAGGTAGTAGTAAGGTACAAAAACAAAAGAAAGCTTACTGTTGTTTTCTTTTTTACCCACACTTCCTGCCAAGAAACAGGAATCAGCACTCTCTTTCAATTAAAACAACAAAGAAAAATGGACCTTGTCAGTTGCGAAAACTGCAGTGCACTGTACAACAGGATCTACAAATGGCAACCAGGACCCTGCTGTGCGTGCTGCGTCACAACAGATGTTGCAGACCAACTACAGGATGGTTGGACTATAATATACGACCTCCAAAACAGGGAACTCTATGGCACACCTCCTCAACCCCACCCACCACCACCAGTACCAGCATGTCAGCCAGGGGCCAGGACTTGAGGCAGGGCCCAGAGACTGGCAGTTTGTAAGGAAAAAGAGGCATCATAGGAGGCCCAGAAAGGAAGCCAAAAACCAGGAGCATTTCCCAGCCATCCAAACAAAAAACAGGTTTGCTCCATTCCTGCCAACCACAGACAAAGTAATACA
This sequence comes from Neoceratodus forsteri, assembly GCA_016271365.2. Taxonomy (NCBI): domain Eukaryota; kingdom Metazoa; phylum Chordata; order Ceratodontiformes; family Ceratodontidae; genus Neoceratodus; species Neoceratodus forsteri. Next base: position 1,175,105,733 of record CM057456.1, on the reverse strand, counting down.
ACGTAAAGAAATCAAACAGCCAAACAAGGCTAGCACGCCAATTAAAAGCAATACAAACTATGATAAAAACAAAAATATTAATACTCAAAATATAACCAACAACAATGCCAAAATCAAATGCAATAATAACAAAAACACTAAAACTCAAAGTAAAAACAACACAAATATAAACAAAAGCAAAATTCTCATAATTGGGGATTCCATGATCCGAGGAATGGAACACCACCTAACACAAAATGTTAAAAGCGACATTGTGGTAAAGTGTGTACCAGGAGTCTCTGCAAGTAGGGACACAAACCGCATAAAGACAGTTGTGCAGGAATCGGGAGATGTCACACATATAACAATACACCTTGGTACCAATGACTTGGCAGATCACACAGTTCAGGAGACCAAGAAACACTTCGAGGACCTGGCCAACAAACTTTTTTCCCTTCCTTCCAAATTAGCCTTCTCAGAAGTGCTGCCAGTGTGGGAAAAAGAAAAAAGCACCAAGCAAGTCAGAGAGATTGAAGTAGGCGAATTCAACTCATGGCTGCGTGATTGGTGCCGAGACAAGGGATACCACTACATAAGGAACTGGCACAACTTTCGGGAAAGAGCTTTTTTTTTTTTTTTTTTTTTACATACGATGGATTGCATCTAAACAGAGAAGGTGTGTGAGCACTTGGACAAAAATTTGATGTCAATACAGGTAGTTTAAACTAAATAAAGGGGAGTATGACGCAGATTATGCCCCTGCTGTCAGTGGGCTGGTCATCACTCCTCAGAATGCCAAATGCGTGAATACATCTCAGAAAACAAATCAGAGCCAGCATCCGCCTGAACCAACAACCTCCATAATCTCTTGGCCAGAAAGAGCAAACTGGAGCAGTTCACGAAGAGGGTACAACCTCATGCCAAAGAGGATGTACATTCCTGGAAGGCAATGGTAGCAGGTACTAGGAGCCTAACCAACAAACTTCCTGAACTCACAGCCGTCTTGGAAACAGAGAGGTTGGACTGGGTGGCTGTAACAGAAACATGGTTCATGGAAAACCACGGATGGGATATGACCATTCCCGGTTACAATCTGTTAGGGAAAGATAGGCAGGGCAAAAAGGGGGGGGGTAGCTATTTACATTCAGGAGGAAATAAAAGCCACAGAAGTAAAGGGGCAACCTGGGAACTTAGAGTCACTGTAGCTTACAGTAGACACGGGAAAGGGAAAACTCTTTAAAATTGGCATTGTGTATAGGCCCCCAAATCAAGGAGATAAAGGAGACAAAGACCTAATAGAGGAAATCCACAAAATGTCTGATAAAGGTGAAGTAATACTGGTAGGGGACTTTTTTTTTTTTTTGTTAGTACTTTTTTACCTTGTGGCCTGTGGTCTGCATTCATGTCCTGGCATCCGTCCGTTTTTCCGGCCACTGTCCGGGTCCCGCCCTGGCTCCTAGTGAAGCCCCCACTGCCTTCTACCCCTGCAGCTTACCCCCCACGGTGGGACTGCAGGGAGTCCCCCTTACTCCCCACCGACAAGAATCCAGTGTTGTGCGGTGGTGCTCCCAGGTCCTGGCAGTCCCCTTAGACGGCCATTAAGCCGCCACGACCCAGCACCACATTTTCCCTGTTCACCTTTGATGTGAGCTGAGGTGTGCAATGACGCCAATGGAGGGAGCACGCACACGTCCACACTCGCTGCCCCCGGCACCGTGCCCCAAACTCACCCCTGCTGTACAGCACCAGTGCACTGCCCCCAGCCTCCGCCAGAGGTTGCAAGTGCGCCGATGACTGAATACCCCCAACCCCCAGAGAGGGAGAGCAGTCTATGGACACTCAATCCCTCTCCGCCCCTGCCGACCCAAGTCCATTCCCAAACCAGGGTTGCCAGCGTGGAGTGAGGTGTGGCGTCCAGCTCCTCAACCCTCAGTGCTACCGGGCCGGCCACTGGTGGGGGACTTCAACCTGCCAGATATTAACTGGAGCACACTAACGGAAGCAACAACAAGAAGTAGGGACTTCTTATTGTCACTGCAAGGCACGGGACTGTGCCAACTTGTTAAAACCCCAACAAGGGGAGATGCCATTCTCAATCTTGTCCTCACAAACTCGGAAAGGATCAAGGACATCAAAGTGGGATGCCATATAGGCAACAGCGACCATCACATGGTAAACTTTAAGGTAAACATAACACAGTACACCAGCCACTCAAAGATAAAGGTGCTAGATTTCAGAAAGGCTGACTTCCAAAAAGTGAGGAAACACATAAGTAGCCAGTTAATGGAAATAACGGTTGAGAAGGTGGAGGTCATCTGGGGGAGACTCGAGAGCAATAAAGACGCCACAGATCAATGTGCCAGATGGGTCAGCAAAGCAAAAGGAAAAAGAAATCCTCTATGGTTTTCCAAGGAAGTGGCTACCACAGTCAAAGAAAGAAAGAAGGCGTACAGCATATACCAGGAAACCAAAACTGAGAAAGACTGGGAGTCATACAAGGAAAAAATGAGAGAGTCTAACAAACAAATTAGAAAGGCAAAAGCCCAGACAGAGGAAAAGATAGCAGAAGGGGCGAAGAGAGGAGACAGATAATTTTTTAGCTACATTAGGGAATGTAGAAAGGCAAAAGGGATAGTATAGATTGCTACCGAAGACGGGAAATGCACCAAACATGACCCAGAGAAAGCCGAAATCTTCAACAAATACTTCTGCTTGGTGTTTACCAAAGAGGACCCAGGGGATGGCCCAACCCTGAAAAAATACAACACCCCATGACCAGGGGTAGACACGAGTCCCTTTACAGACATCAAAGTATGGGAGGTGCTAAATAAACTAAAAGCAGACAAAGCCATGGGACCAGACAACATGTACCCCAGAATCCTTAAGGAACTGGGGGCAGAATTAGCAGCCCTTCTGGCACTTCTATTCACAAAATCCTTGAAGAGCGGTGTGGTACCTGAAAACTGGAAAAAGGCAATAGTGGTTCCACTTCACAAATCAGGCAGTTGCGAAGAGGCTAGTAATTACAAACTGGTGAGCCTCACATCTATAGTAGGGAAACTAATGGAGACACTACTCAAACAGAGAATCATAGCATTCCTCAAAACTAGTGGCCAACAAGACCCTAAACAGCATGGTTTCACGCCAAGTAGGTCATGCCAGACAAATCTGGTAGAGTTTTTGACTATGCTACAAAAATAGTGGACGATGGTGGGGCAGTAGATGTGGTCTACCTAGACTTTAGTAAGGCCTTCGACTCTGTTCCACACAGAAGGCTGGTAAAGAAGCTTGACCACACAGGGGTTGGTCCAGAAGTAGTCAGATGGGTACAAAACTGGTTACGAGGCAGAACCCAGAGGGTACAGCTTAATGGAACGCAATCAGTGGAAGGCAGGGTGACCAACAGGGTGCCCCAGGGCTCAGTGCTGGGACCTCTGCTCTTCAATGTTTTTATAACAGACATCACTGATGGACTGGAAGGGAAGGCGTGTCTGTTCGCAGACACCACCAAGATATGTAACAGGGTGGACACCTCAGAAGGAGTGCACAAGATGGAAACTGACCTCAAGAAACTAGAAGAATGGTCTGGAGTGTGGCAGCTGAGATTTAATGCCAAAAAGTGCAAAGTCATGCACATAGAAAAGAAAAATCCAAGAAAGGAGTATTACCTAGGAGGCAAAAGACTGGTGGCCTCAAACCAGGAAAGAGATCTGGAAATCATAATCTCAGATGACTTGAAGGGTAGTAAGCAGTGTGAGAAGGCAACATTGAAGGCCAGCAATGCTGGGCTGCATTGGGAGGGGAATCACGAACAGAAGGAGGGAGGTAGTACTACCACTGTATAGATCGCTGGTCAGGACTCGTCTGGAATACGGAGTCCAATTCTGGAGGCCTCACCTCAGGAAGGACATTGACCGGGTGGAAACAGTACAGAGAAAGGCGACAAAAATGATTCAGGGTCTGCAGTACATGTCTTACGAGGAAAGACTTAGGAAATGAATATGTACTCCCTGGAGCAGAGAAGAGAGAGAGGGGACATGATTGAAACAGTCAAGTACATAAACGGCATTAACAATGTACAGGCACAGGAACTTTTTCACTTCAAGAAGGGCTCCAAGACATGGGGACAAGACCTCAGGCTGCAAGGAGGGAGGTTCTCTCTACCAACACCAGGAAGTTTTTCTTCATAGAAAAAGGGGTGGACGCCTGGAACAGCCTGCCCCAAGAGGTTGTGGGGGGTCAACACTGTTGGGGGAATTCAAGAATGCATGGGATAGACACAAGGGAGCCCTGATTACAAAGGGCAATCAGAGTGTCAAAATAGGTCTAACATAGGCAGACTAGACGGACCTAGCAGTCTCCTTCTGCCGTCAACTTCTATGTTTCTATGTTACCAGTCATGGGCAATGCCCTGTGAAAGTGCATAACTGTAGTACCAGCAGCACTAAAAGGGCTTGGAGTCGCAGTCTATCTGGACTTAGATGGCTGGTTAGCATGTGAGGAAAACAAAGATGGAAAGAGCAGCATGATTTGAAAAAGTAATAGAAATGATACAGAAGCTGGGATGCATGTTAAATTTAGAGGTCCCTTGAAGACAAAATGACACTTTATATAGGCACAAGTACTAGTATGTACATCCGATTAAAGTATGTAACAAAGTGTGCTAAAGAGGGGCTCTGCAACCCCCTGTTTAGCAGTGCTAATTGTCTGTACAGTACCACCATAAAATTTCTCAATAAAACTGACTTAAAAAAACACTTGGAGCAGAACTGGACACAGTTCGGGCCAGAGCTTTTCTGCCATGGGAGAGTTCACAACCCTAAAAGATTACACAGCCACATTCCACCTAGGGACAGAAAAGAAAGCTTAGAATATTTTAAGGGTTATGGGTTACATGTCAACAACTACCTTTGTGGTTCCCTGGGACAGAAGGCAGATGAGGAATGTACAATGGTATCTAAAAAAATAGGAAGGGGTCCCAAATGAGACAGCCCCTGTTAACTCTGTTACCAGTGCAATAAAGTCTGGTAGTCTCCTGGCAATGGGGCAAAAAGGGGAGCACTGAAGAAAGGGAATTCCTTTTCAAAAGCAATCACACATTATGACATTAACAGTAGATCCCTCCCTACAGGGAAAGGGAGATCACATTTCAGTACAAATAGTTTTAGGTGTCTGGGATAAATTCAAAAAACAGGAACACATAAACTTGGTAGAATTTACAGCAGTGTTCCTAGCAACACAGCATTTCTGGAAAAATGGTAAGGGGTCAGATACTGCAAATCAGGACAGACAATGCAACAATGTACTACATAAACAGACAGCGTGACAATTACCCAAATTGTGCAAGGAAGCACTGAAAATCTGGGATCTGGCATACTGTCTTCAGCCTCAGATGTTTGCAGTCCATGTGGCAGGAAAGGACAATATCTTAGCAGAGTCTCTGAGAAGGATGGGCATAGTCACGCACAAATAATCACTGAAAAAGCCAGTATTGGATGATCTTACTTCGAGAGGGTTCCTGCAGTAGGTCTTCACATATAGGACTGCGCTCCCTGGCATCGGGTCCGAATGACAAACTTGTAGATAGCAATCATCAGCCGGGACCACCCCTGACGTTGGGGATCGTCACGTCAGCCTGGCTATAAAAGAGGTGGTCCTGCGCCCGCTCTCCAGTTCTTTCCCACCGTCACCTCAGTAACATTCGGCACGCGATAGAACAGCGATCAGACGTCCGCCATTTTGTCAAAGTTTTCTTCGCCTCATATCTAGTTTTCAACTAAATTTTTCGCTCTATTTGATGTCTTCTAGACAGAAGAAGTGCTCGAAGTGCGGCACTCAAATCCGCACGGGGACGAGCATTCCCACTGCCTCCTCTGCCTCGGTTCTAAGCACAACTCCCAGGAGTGCTCCATCTGCCAGGCCTTCAACCAGATGACCCAAACCAGGCATAAGCGGACCCTTGAGGCTCATCTAATGACTCGACAACTGGCGTCGATGGAAAAGGAGCTCCAGGAACTGCACGATAGGTCGTCTTTGCCAGGCCCGAAAAAGAAGAAAAGCTCCAGGAACGGAGTCCATCACCACGCGGGAGGCCCTTCGAAACTGTGAGTACTTCTGTCGGTGTCCCGTCTGCTTCTTTAGGCCAGGCACCTTCTTCCCCTCCTGCTGAGGTGAGTGGGCAGTCGGGGGGGTTGCCTCTTTAGAGGTTTCCGTAAAGTCTACCTGCCATGCCGATAAGACACCCCTCGACCCCGTCGAAGGGCGCACGGCCTCTGCCGATAAGTCTTGCAGCGGCCTCCAGACTGCCACCAGCCCGGCTCGGTCCAATCAGTCGGACGACGGCTCCTCCATCGCCCACCCAGATCTTCCCACTCTCCTGTCAGGCTCCAGTTTGGCCCCTGACATTGGACAGAGTGAGGGGCAGAGTGACCCTTCATCTCCTAGGGTGTTACATCCCAGGGACTCGCCACCTGATCCACTGATTTTTCTACCAGCGAAATCTCATTCGGACCTGCCGTCGGGGCTTCTTCTGGACTTACCCCCCCTCGCCAGGTTTTCCGCCGTCTCCAGATTTTTCTCCAGTGCCAGCTGGGGATAACTTGATGGATCCTCCTCCCTCAGGACCTTTGGGGGCCCTTCAAGATCCCGCGCCTCCCCGAGGCGCCATGGCACTGCCCCGGCAGGACCAGATCCTCCAGGCGATTTTCCTGGCTCAGATTCCATTGTCCCGACTCCAGTCGGCCCGCCATCAACTCCACGATTTCCGACGCTGGGCTATGTGCCTCTCACACTGAGATACCCAGGGTATTCCTACTATCCGCAGATGGGTTACCATTGCCCTTTTTGGCCTCAGTACCCTGGTTATCCATCCTACCAGCCTCCTCCACCACCACCGGTGCCAGAAAAAGCACCCCACTGGTGGCAGTAGGCCAGAACCCAGTTACTGTCTGAGCTCAGGCAGTTGGTAGGGGAACCCTCCCAACCTAGGACCCCCCCCACCGCCTCCTGCGGGCAGAACCTCGGGCTCTCTAAGTGCGGGTACCACGGGTTTGGACCCTTCCATTCCTAGCGGCTCGGAACCCTCTGACACGGAGTCAGACACCGATCCCTCGAACCCCAGATCTCCAGTGGAGGTTCTCCCAAAGAAGTCTCCTAAGTCCCCTACGGAGGACGCATCTTTTGGAGACTTCTTGCACTCCATACAGGCAGCCGGAGGCTGACCACAAAAGAAGTTGATCCGCAACGCAAAAGACTAATGGAGAACCTGGACCTTACTACCTCGGATCCCATCCCTATACCCCCGTGGATGGGACCCCATGAGGACTTGATCACCACTATATGGCAGCAACCGTCCTCCATATCAGCGGTCTCCAGGAAGGTAGACCGGACCTATTATCCCCCGGAAGGGATTCTACACCTTAACTCCCATTCTAAGGCTGACTCCATGGTCATTACTGCCGGCCATGACCGGTCAGCCCAACCGAAACACCTGAGTTCTTCACCTTCTGATAAGGACTCTCGTCAGTTAGACCAGTTCAGGTGGAAAATCTATTCTTCTTCTTCTTCTTCCTCCTGTGGCATTAGATCTCTCAACTATGTCTCGCACATGGTTGCTTTCCAAAAAGCTACACTTTCGGAGCTGGAAAGGGATCTACTTGAGGTTCAGGATGAAACCCTTAGGAGGAAGCTCCTGGACAAGATCAGGATGGGGAAGTCCTTGTGTCGTCATGCGCTACGGGCGACGTACAACTCGGTGGACTCTGTGGCTAGGGCAGCAGCCACCGGAATCTGTCTCCGCCGGCTCTCCTGGCTTCAGATAGCTGGTTTGGCACAGGATGTACAGACTTCTCTCTTGGACGCCCCTTTTAGGGGTTCCGTTCTCTTTGGCGGCGATGCAGAAGTTATCATCACGGGACTGCAAGAGAGTGGACGCTCCTTAAGAGACGTACGTTCTATGTACAAGACAGGTCAGAAAAAGCAGCCCTTTCGTCGCCAAAGGTGGAACAAGAACCAGGCCAAACATCAGGGTAAAAGGCGTGCCCCTGGCTCCGGAGCCCAAACCCCACAGGCTAAATTCTTCAAACCAGCCTCGGGAGCCAAAGTTCCCCTCCCCTTGGTGTCCTGACTCATTTTCCCTCATTCCGCTCCCTCCCTTACTTCAGGAGGAACTGGTTGGAGGGATGTTCGGCCTCCACCTGGAAGGTTGTAGGTTCGTCACCGTAGAGTCTTGGGTGCTTCAGCTCATCCAGCGAGGTCACTCGATCAAGTTCATTGAGATTCCTGCCCCTCTATCTCCTGGACGGTCTTTCTATCCTCGGGATCAGGTCTCCCTCATCTCGCAAGAGATTCGGGCTCTTCTCCTAAAAGGGGATATAGAACCTGTCCCTCAAAACCAGACAGGCAGAAGATTTTATTCCCACTTCTTCCTAGTCCCAAAGAAAACGGGTGACCTGAGACCGATCCTGGACCTCAGTACACTAAACATCTTCGTTGAGTACAAGAAGTTTCATATGTTGACCCTTCAGGGGCTCCTTCCCTTGCTCCATCCCACCTCTTGGCTGTGCTTCCTGGATATGCAGGATGCCTACCTGCACATCCCTATCCTCCTGGCCCACCGCCGCTTCCTCCGTTTTACTTTTATGGAGGATAACTTCCAGTTTTGGGCACTCCCCTTTGGCCTTTCTTCAGCCTCTTGGGTGTTCACGAAGTGTCTAGTGGTGGTGGCGGCATTCTTACGCTGCCAGGGCATTTATGTCTTCCCGTACATGGACGACTGGCTCCTCGCAGCACCCTCTCCTACCAGCCTGAACGAGTCTCAGTCTCTCTCTCTCTCTCTCTTTCACTCTGAACTTGTTCTCCCTTCTGGGGATCACGGTCAGTTTCCCCAAGTCCCAGCTAGTACCATCTCAATGGCTCCAATTCATTGGAGCTGTACTAGATACAGTTCAGAGCAAGGCTTTTCTGCCATCAGATCGGGCCGAGACTTTGATTGCTCAGGTCACTCTTGTGGCCCAGGCTCGATGGATCCCAGCACATGCTGTGCTTCATCTCTTGGGACTGATGGCAGCGGCCATTTCCACAGTCCCCCTGGCCAGACTTCACATGAGGGTCACCCAGTGGTCTCTCCGTGTCCAGTGGGATCAGAGGACGGACGACATGAACCAAAAAGTCATGGTCTCTACCAACCTTCAGAGAGACCTTCGCTGGTGGCAGGATCTCTCCAACCTATCAAGGGGAGCACCTTTTCATTCCCCTGTGCCTGCCCAAATCATCACCATGGATGCCTTGGACTTGGGCTGGGGAGCCCATCTGGGAGATCACAAGACGCAGGGGTCTTGGTCCGATCAGGAGCACATGCTCAACATCAACGTTCTGGAGACCAGGGCGGTTCTTTATGCTCTTCAGGCTTTTCAGTCCCTTCTGGTACCGGGATCTCTTCTGGTCCAGATGGACAATATGTCCACAGTCTGGTACGTCAACAAACAGGGAGGAACCCGGTTGTACCCTCTTTGCAGGGAAGCAATGAGGGTTTGGTACTGGACGATCCAGCACAGCCTTTACTTGACAGCAGTCGACGTACCAGGAGAAAGCAACGTCCTGGCGGACACTCTCAGCCGATCAGTGGCCAGGGCACACGAGTGGGAGCTAAAGTCAGAGGTGGTCGAAGAACTCTTTCTTCGATGGGGCCATCCAGACTTAGATTTGTTCGCCTCCCCATTCAACGCAAAACTATCCAACTTTTGCTCGCTCGTTCCCGGGCATGGTGCTTTTTGGTGAGATGCACTGTCTCTCTCTTAGACAGGGAGGTTTCTTTACACATTTCCTCCCTTTCCTCTCATTCAGAAGGTTCTGGTGAAACTCCAGCAGGAGGGAGCTCATATGATTCTTATCGCTCCTTTCTGGCCACGCCAGATTTGGTATCCTCTTTTGCAACAACTAGCACTGGAACCTCCGGTTTCTCTGCCGTTTTCCCACGACCTTCTGACCCAGGAGCAGGGCACTATGGTGCACCTGAGCCTTCAGTCTCTCCACCCTCATGCGTGGCATCTGTGGACATAGTGGTTTCCCGTTATGGTGTCCTCCTCGCAGGTTGCTCATATCTTAGTAGAGGCCAGAAAACCCTCTACTAGATCAACTTACGCCATGAAGTGGAAAAGATTTTCGATCTGGGCCCTAGCAAGGAGCTGGTATCCCTTTTCATGCTCAGCAGCCCAGGTGTTAGAGTACCTCACACATTTTTCTGAGACAGGCCTTAGCTACTCTTCCATTAAGGTCCATCTCTCTGCGGTGTCGGCCTACCATCTCCAGGTGGAGGGCAAAAACTTGGACTCAGTTGGAGGTTGCCAAAACCTTTCTGAAAGGCATCCTTCACTTGAAATCTCCGATCTGGAATCCCTGTCCCCGCTGGGACCTGAATTTCATGCTCGAGAAGCTGACCTTACCCCCGTTTGAGCCAGCTTCTTCTTGCAACTTGCGCTTCCTTTTCTGGAAGACTTTGTTTTTAGTCGCAGTTACTTCTGCCAGAAGGGTCTCTGAGCTCCAAGCTTTCATTTGTAAAGAACCCTATTTAATTTTTCATAGAGACAGAGTAGTCCTGTGGACTAACCCTTCTTTCCTTCCCAGAGTGGTCTCTGAAACCACTCTGAATCAGAGCGTGGAATTGCCAGTTTACTATCCCCAGCATTCCAACAGAGGGTTAATACCTTCTGCACACCCTAGATGTGCACCGGATTCTGAGGTACTACACGAACCGAACTAAAGAGGTTCATAAATCTAACCAACTTTTTGTAGTCTTTGCTCCCCAGTGCCAGGGCAAGGCCATTTCCAAGCAAACCATCTCCAGATGGTTAGCTAACTGCATCCATTTTTCTTACACGAAATATGAGAAGTCCTTTCCGGGGAAGTCAAAGGCCACTCCATCTGCAGCGTGGCTACCTCTACTGCCTTTTTTACAAATGTGTCCACTGCAGAGATTTGTGCAGTGGCCACCTGGTCATCTGTTCACACTTTCACCAAGCTTTACAGTCTGGACATTGCCTCTAGGCGCAGAACAGGCTTTGGTCTCATGGTTCTGCAAGGCCTCCTGTCATGATTTCCTATGACGACTTCTCCTCCTCCTCCTCCTCCCGGATGCACCTCTGCATAATTATTTTGGGGACTGCTTGGTATTCAGTCCTATATGTGAAGACCTACTGCAGGAACCCTCTCAAAGTAAGAGATTGCAGTTACAGAAGAACATACCATAACAGTAGATCTTCGAGAGAGGTTCCTGCAGTAGGTTTAGTTTCCCACCCTCCTTCTCCCAGTTCCTGGATGTTATTTCCTTTATTTTCCATCCTACCTAGCCATTAGGTCTAGAGAGGAAGCGGGGTCCTAGGAGTGTTTCTACTCCTAGCTATTGTTTACCTTTCTTTAGGTCTCTGGTGGAAAAGAATTGGAGAGCGGTCGAGGGACTGCCTCTTTTATAGCCGGGCTGACGTCTCGATGCCCGACATCGGGGGCGGTCCCTGCTGATGATTGCTATCTACAAGTTTGCCATTCAGACCTGATGCCGGGGGTCGCAGTCCTATATGTGAAGACCTACTGCAGGAACCTCTCTCGAAGATCTACTGTTACAGTAAGTTCTTATGTAACGGCAATTTTTCCAGAAGTGGGGAGTTATAGAAGTGGATCTGTTTGCATCCTGGCAGAACGGAAACTGCCACTTTTCTGTTACTAAGCCCATCACAGGGCACTTTACCAGAGGATGTTTTAAAGCAACAGATTTCTATATGCATTCCCACCATTTCACCCTGCTACAGAAGGTTATCCTAAAAGCAAGAGCAGAGTAAGCAACAGTGATATTGATTGCACCAGACTGGCCAAGACGGCCATGGCACTAAATTTTCTGCTACTGCAAATCTTCAGAAGAACCTATTCCCTTCCCATGTGCAGGGATCTCTTGATATCTCCAAGGGTCTGGTGACTCATCCCAGTCTATCCTCTCTCCACCTAGAAGCATTTTACCTGCAGATATGGAATTTACAGATTTAAATATGTCAGTTCAGGTTTTAGAGGTACTGCAGGTAGCCAAAAAGCCCTCCACAAACAAAATGCTGTAAAATGAATTTCCAGTTTGGTGCGACAGTAGGTCAAAATCTGTAAAAATGTAGACGTCTCACTCATTCTGGATTATCTGATGCATGTTAAATCTCTGGCTTTAAGACCAGAATCTCTAAGAGTACATCTGTCAGCAATAGATGCCTACAGACCCAAAAACAACAGGAAAATCTCTATTTGCACAACATATGTTGAAGAGATTTTTTTTTGAGGGTTACCTATACATTTTTACCTCTGAGGAACCCTGTTCTTGCATGGGATCTGAATTTGGTCATTTCAGAGAGTGGGGGGCAGGATCTCAGTGGGGGGATGGGAGCTGAGCGGCCGGATTGGGGTTGTGGAGATGAGAAGATGCCCTGGGGCAAAATGAAGACCAGAGAGGGGTCCTCCCTGTCTGGTACCCATACTCCATGGCTCCACTTTTAGTGGGCAGTTGAGTTGGTCGGCCATGGAGTCTCATCCAACCCGGGCAGTGTTGTGCAACACCAGATCCATTAAAAACAAGACGGCAATAATTGCTGATCTTGTTGGGTCATCTGACCTGGCGTGCATTACCGAGACCATGATGGATGCAAATGCTGGCCTAATTCTTGGGTCAGCTATTCCAGCCGGGTACTCGGTGATACATCGCCCAAGGTTGGGTTGTAAGGGCGGGGGTATAGCCATTTGATTTAGAATGGAATTGGACCTGGTAGATGTACCAGCGAGGGAGACTAGATCCTTTGAATGTATCTTGGGCGCAGGTGTGGGGTGCAAACTTCTCCTTGTCTACTGTCCACCCGGGGACAGGTAGCAATTTTTGCAGGAAGTAGCGGACTTCGTTGTCAGTGTGGTGTTGGAACCCCCCAGAGTGATGGTGCTGGGGGACTTCAACACCTGGATCGATAATGAACTCTCGCATTTTGATCAGGACTTCCTCCAACTAATGAATTAATTGGGCTTCACACAGGTGATTACCTCTGCGACCCATAATTCTGGTCATTCTCTGGACCTGGTCTTCCTGTTGGGTATGGAGACCACTGACTTGGTGGTGGAACCAGTCGGTTGGTCTGACCATTACACTATCAGATTCAATTTCCAGGCTCCCCCTTATAGTCCTGTCCCTTTGGAGATAGTCCAATACTGCCCATTAAGGGGTGTGACCCCAGATGGTCTGATGGTGGTACTGGATCTATCGGGACTTCCGAATACAAGCATGGGTACAGACAACCTACTACAAGCCTATAATAAGGCTGTGGTGGCAGCATTGGATTCTGTTGCTCCTATCCACGTTCGCCCCTTACCCTTCGGCCTTGGTCCCCCTGGTTTGATGGGACTTTGAGGGAGATGAGAAGAGAGGGGTGAAGCATGGAACATCGCTGGCAGAAATCTGGTCTTTATGCTGACAGACTTAGATTGATGGCCCATTATATGGACTATCGATCAGTGATCTTCCATAAGAAGGCAGAGTTCCTGTCCGGGGAGATTATCACTGTATGGAACTGACCAGCTCAGCTCTTCCGAACTGTGCATAGACTATGCAATCCAGCCTGTCTGCAAGTTTGGAGAGCTTTATCACAGGATAAGTGTGATGAATTTGCTCACTTCTTTACAGATAAGGTTGCCAAACTCAGGTCAGAGATCGGCATAGCTTGTTCCAGTGGATGGAGCAGTGATCATGGGGGTTGCAGAGCCTTGGTTTGGTTGGTCAGTTTTTGACCAGGTGGCAATTGAGGATGTCATGAGGATCATCCAGAGTATGCGGACGACCTGCTGTAGTTTGGACCCGGGTCCAACTCGCCTCCTTATGGGGTGCGTTGATGTCATCGGCCTGGTCCTTGCTGAGATAGTCCGGTGTTCACTAGAGACAGGTGAGTTTCCTGACTCCCTGAAGGAGGTGGTGGTGATTCCCCTCCTTAAGAAATCTTCTCTTGTCCTGGACTGCCTAGCCAACTACAGACCAGTCTCTAACCTGCCCTTTGTGGGTAAGGTTATTGAGAAGGTGGTTGCGCTGCAGCTGGATGACCATCTTACAATCCATGACATCTATGATCCTCTCCAGTCAGGATTTAGAAAGAGGTATAGCACTGAGGTGGCCCTGGTTTGGGTGCTCAGTGATCTTCTGATAGCGAGAGATCAGAGGAGTGTTCCATCTTAGTCCTTCTTGATCGCTCTGCAGCATTTGACACTGTGGACCATGGTGTGTTGCTTGAGCTCCTGTGGGTGATCTGTGGATTGTCAGGGACAGTCCTCAGATGGTTCCATTCTTTCCTCACTAGTAGGTTTCAGAGAGTGGTGTCAGGATTTTGCTTTATCCCTGCCATGTTGGGTCCCACAGGGCTCTGTGCTATTGCCCATGCTGTTCGCGGTGTATATGCTGCCATTGGGAGACATTGTAAGGCAGTATGGACCAAGTTTTCACTGCTACGCAAATGACACTCAGCTATACATGTCCTTTATTCCCACCCGGGATGAAGCAGTCTCTGTGTTTAACAACTGCCTCTCCAAGATCCAGGACTAGATGAGTGCCAACTGATTGAAGCTGAATCCTGAGAAAACTGAGGTTTTTGGTGGTGGACCCAGGTCTTCGGGTAGAGGGGTCTTCTGCTGGGCAGGCCTCCAGGCTTTTGTTCAGAGGTAGCCAGCTGATGACCTTTGAATGGGTGCGGAGTCTGGGCCTTATTTTTGACAAGGGGTTAACTCTGAAATCTCAAGTGTCATCCGTCATCAAGACCTTGTTTTACCATCTGAGGAATGTCGCTCAGATTAAACACCTGATTCCACCTGATGACCTTCCAACATTGGTTCACGCCTTTGTGGCCTCCCACCTTGATTACTGCAATGCCCTATACCTAGGGCTTCCGGCGGGGGTTGATATCCCCTGCTTGCAGCTAGTGCAGAACATGGCAGCCAGGCTGTTGACAGCGCTTTCTCAATCTAGCCATGTCACGCCTGTGCTACGTGGACTGCACTGGCTGCCAGTTCAGTGGCGGG
The DNA here is from genome assembly GCA_016271365.2 of Neoceratodus forsteri. Taxonomy (NCBI): domain Eukaryota; kingdom Metazoa; phylum Chordata; order Ceratodontiformes; family Ceratodontidae; genus Neoceratodus; species Neoceratodus forsteri. The sequence continues at coordinate 1,175,090,682 of CM057456.1, read as the reverse complement.
TCACCTTCAAGGTCAGCTTGCTGACCTATAAAGCCCTACATGGACAGGGACCGGGTTACCTGCAAGAGCTTCTTTGCCCCTTCTGCCCCCTCTGACCACTCCGTTCCACTGATGAGGGATTACTAGAGATTCCCAGGGTTAGTTTGAAGACCTCTGGGGCTCAAGCATTTCATTTGCAGTCCCTACCCTGTGGAATTCTCTACCTCACTGGATACGGGGGTGTGGATGCCTGATTGTGGGAAGCTGTAAATTAGCACTGAAAACTTACTTATTTAAGCTTGCCTTTTTTGATAATTGAGATAGTGATTTCTGCTGTTAGTTTTTGTATTTTAAATATTTATGGTTTTACTGTTTTATTTTAAAAACGCTTTGATACAAGTGAATTGCACTTTATGAATAAAGATTATTATTATTATTATTTTTTCTCAAAGTATCCCACTTTGAATCAATGACTACTGAAGAGTTAAAATACATCACTTGAAAAACTTTATTACTGGTGGCTATAATCTCAGCAAAGAGAATAAGGGAAATATTTCATGCACCTAGCACTGAATCAGGTTTGTTGGTATTCCGTAAGGAGAAAGTGGTTCTTAGAGCCAATAATCAGTTCCTTCCAAATCAGAATTTCATCGGAATCAATCCTTTACGTTACCTGTGTTCTTGTTAAGGCCCCATAGAAGCAAAGGGGAAGAAACTTTGCATTGTTTGGATGTAAGGAGGACACTCAGTTTTATAAAAACAGGACTGAGAGCATCAGCGGTAACAACAAAAAACTTGCTGTTACTTATGGAGAGGTGTCTCTAGGATATCCAGGAAGTAAGCAGACTATATCCAGAAGGGTAATGTCAGCCATAGCTTACTGATATATTAAGGCAGGGAAAAGTACCCTCACAGAAAATCAGCATATTCCACAAGAACAGCAGCATCAGTCGCTGCCTAGGGAAATGTTCCTAACCTTTGGTTGAGATTTGCAAGGCTGCAACCTGGTCAACAGTCCTCACATTCACATCTCATTACTGCATGGACAGTTATGCAAGAGAAAATGCTGGGTTTGGGATTCCTGCCCTTCAGAACCTTTTCCTTAAGTAATCCTGAAACTGTCCAACTCAAAGTACTGCTTGGAGTCTGCAGAGCTGGACTTAATGCTCTAATTATTATTGTAAGAAGGAAAAGTCACTTGCCATGGTAACAGCTTTTCTTCTAAGTGATTAAAATAGCCAGTACAACTCTCCCTTCTATCCCCAGGAATCCTTCATATATCAGTTTTACTGATCTGAGTACCCCAGAGATTTAGAAATTGGAATGCAGTTCAAACCCTGCAGTGGACAGAGCTCTGCCTAGCAGCCAGCATTAACTTTGTTTCTCCTCTTGAATAGCAGGGTCACCCCAAAGACAACTCCACACTTCTGGCTGTCCTGAACGGTTTTATTGTTTTGATATTATAAGTTTTCTGTTTTAAGTTACTATAATATAGTTACATCATGATATACCTTGTATTAGTTTTTTTTTAACTATCTGCTGTATTTTAGCAGTTCACTCTGGTTCCTGCTTCAGTTCCAGCAACCAAGAAAAAATGCTTGAGAATGCGGATCCTGCTTTCAGGGAACTGCATTTTAAGGCATTATAACATGTAAAAATATTGCTTAAAATTGTTCTTATAATAACCTGTATTTAGCGGGTTTACATTTTACTGCTACAGTTCCCTTTTTAAAGTAACCAAGCTGCCTTTGCTTTAAACTAACATTTTAATCAAAACAGCTGTTCTTAAAAATAAATGCTACTGTTTTGATTCAAAAATATAGTGGTTCACAAACTTATTTATTTTATTGAATTTTGGTAACCGGGTAGGCCCACTGAGACAAGACAGTCCCTTTTTCAGTGGTGACCTGGTAAGTGAAGTACATTGATAGTGCAATAGTTGACACAGGAAACCATACTGGTATGACAATTGCAAGAAGACCAGCTAATATAGTTACAGGAACATGTTGCAACACAACACAATTACATCATACAAACATTCACAACTAGCATAAAAAAATGTACAGAGAACATAAATACTACAGTATACTATGGCAGACAGTAACATAATCATCAGTCCCTATTTACAGATAACATTGCACATAATTCAGATTGTACAGATAACATTGTACATAATTGAGAAATCCAGTGATGCTAGGCACACAGGCAATGGAGAGGTAGAAAGCCTGGCAGTCATCGAGACCAGGAGCAAATCGGGGCAGTTAGATGAGCTTGCAGTGAGCTCTGAAATTGAGGGAGCGAAGAGCAAGCCAGGACTGAGGAGGGTAACGAGTTCCAGGAGGACATAGCAGAAAGGTGAATGAACTCCGGGCCACAGAGAGACGCAGGTTTGGCACTACAAGAAGGGATAGGGAGGTAGATCTGAGACCACACTGGGGGAGTCGACATTGGATGATATCAGCTAGGCAGGGTGGAGTACTAGCTTGTGAATAACGCTTAAGGTGGCATAGCGCAGTTTGGCCTCATAGGCTACCATCCCAGGGCAAATAGGACATCACAATGATAATGGCGAGCATGGGTTCCCAGAGCAAACCTACCCACTCTGTGGTAGACCTGCGAGAGATGAGAAGATATGGTTGCAGAGGTCGAGAGAAGCAACGGGGCACCATACAAGAGGAGAGACAGAAGGGTGGCATCCGCAATCTAGCGACAGGCAATTGAAGTAAAGAAAGGACAAATGCAGTAAAGAACTCTGATTTTTTGGTTAAGGATTTTGGTGAGCGCTGTTACGTGTGCATCCAGTGTAAGTGAGGGACCCAAGGTGACCCCCAGGTATTTAAATGACTCAACAGATTCAAGGGCAGTCCCAGTACGTGAGAGCACAGCCAGATGGGGAGGATGCATGCAAGTGATCTAGAGAACAACATTCCCTTATTTTTTTTAGTGTCAGCACCAGTTGCTTTTGAGCAAACCAATCCTCGAGAGTGTTAAAGCAGATTCCAGCTTTGCATTGAGCCAGCCTATGTCAGAGAAGGTGCGGTAGAGGATAGCATCGTCCACATAGAGGTGGACTGAGGCTCTACCACAAGTATTAGAGCGATCATTGATGTATAAAGAAAAATGTAGACCCAGTATAGAGCCCTGGGGAACACCGTGGGTTATGGACCTTGGAGCTAATTGGGATCCCACCTATTTCACATGCTGAGTGTGGTTGTAGAGGTAGCTTTGAATCCAAGCTAGGGCAGAGGAATCGAGGCCAAGTATGTTCAGCTGGTGTAGCAGCAGGTCATGGTTGACTAAATCAAAGGCCTTGGTCAGGTCTATGAATATGGCACCCATGGCACAGCCAATGTCCATGGCATAGAATATGTCAGATGTGACTTTGACCAGGGCTGTCAGGGTACTGTAATTTTTGATAAACCCATTCTGGGAGGTTGCAAGCAGCTGGTGTAGGTCTAGGTAGTCCTGCAGGTGATCATAGATTATTCATTCTTGTATCTTGGCTAGTGGGCATAAAATAGAGATTAGGTGGAAGTTTTCCACTATGGAGTTGGGACCTCCCTTGTGGACGGGGACAACTATCGCCACCTTCCATTTCTCTAGGATGGTACAAGTAAGGAATGATCTGTTAAATAGATCCCAAACTGGATGGGCAAGGGCATCAGCTCCTAGCTTAAGGAATTTTGGTTCCAGTGTGTCGTGCCAAGGGAAGCTGTCAGCCTTCAAATTCCTAAGCAGACAATGGACTTTATCAAGGGTGGCTAGATTTAGGTGGAAGGTAGGATGAGCCAAGGAGTCGGCTGATTGCAGCATGCCCAAATTGCCGGGGGGACAGGGGGGGCTGTCAAAAATAGATGTATATTTATGAAGATGTGTGAAGACCTCATTAAAGCCAGTTGCTGTGGAGGGAGGGTCACTAAGAAAGGAACCGTGGGCATCAAGGGAGCTGGGGATCTCGGAGGTATTCCCCTTTAGAAGGGAATTAACCTGTCTCCAAAATTATTTTGGATTGCTGAGGTGCTCGGTCTGGAGATTCCTGAAATGGCCCTTTGCTTTCTAGATGGCATTCCTGCTGCTGTTCCTTAGCTGCCTGTAAGTTTTCCAGTCAGCAGGTGATCCTCTACCCTTGTATCTAAGCCAGGCTTTATCACACGAGGACATGAGCTGCCTCAGTTCTTTAGAGAGCCAAGGAGCTTTGACACCTTTTATCTGACATCACTTCATAGGGGTGTGGAGGTCAATAATACCAGTGAGTGTAGTCACAAGGTAGTCTAGGGCTGAATTGACATCCGGTAGGGTATTTATTGGGCCCCAGCCAGTATCTTGAATTGCATCCGTGAAAACTTTGGAGTCACATTTTGTCATGTCCCAGAACATTACAACTCTAGGTGGGGGATTAGGGAAGTTTTTACGCCATATGCAGATAGTTGGGGAGTGGTCAATTATACTGTCTGAGAGGACCTCTACAGATTTTATCTTTGAATTACAGTTAGTGACCACCCAATCGAGTAAGGTATGGTTGCCTGACTTTGTGTTAAGGCGAGTAGGGCCGCTAACCATTTGAACCAAGTTGAAATCAGCCAGTGTGGCAGCCGGTTTGGCAGAGCCAGGGTCCAGCCAGTCAATACTGAAGTCTCCCCCAAGCACCAGATCATGATGTGGCAAACTAAAAAGGGAGGTAATGAAGGAGGGTAGGCAAGAGGATGCTACTTTATGTGGTAGGTATACACACTCTACCAGCAGTTGTTTTACAGAGCCATGGGTGAAAGAGAGGAATATCTATTCCACCTCAGAGGGTCTAGGTCCAGGGATTAGGGTAGCATCGAGGCTGTCCCTGACATACATAATGACGCCCCAACCCCTTTTTTTCAGGCGATCCAATCTGAAACACTTGTACCCAGGCAGTGCCACTTCATGTTGCCTGATACTTGGTATTAGCCAGGTTTCTGTGATGCTTAGAATGTCAGGAGTGTGAAGATTGTCCCATGCTTCCAGCTGTGGCATTTTGGGTCTAAGGCTTCACACATTTAAGTTGGCAGTTTTCAACCCTTTCTGCACCCGTCAAGATACTGCGGGAGGGTGGGGAGCAGAGGTATCATTAGCAGGCCCAGGATTACGCTCGACGTCGCCTGCAAGAATTATTAGGAGGAGAAAAAGGAGTAAAGGCCTGATTGAAGAGGTAAGCTGTTTTCTGAGGTATCTGGTGGATAATGGAGACATTTGCAACTTTCTGAGTGGCGAGGATCCTAGGCAGGCGACTCCACATTTTGTCAGATAAGGGACAAGGATATACACTGACAGAGATTCATGAGTCAAATGATGCTGGTGGGGGGGGGGGGGAACTGATTCACAATGCAATTTGCAATGAAGGGTGCATTAGTGATAGGGCTATGAGGTAGTCTGCTACAATGAGAAATACCAGGCTGGATGTAATGCACAGTAGTGTTAACCTGGCCATCATGAATAGATAAGCTTTAGCTGGCAGAGCTATAGTATGGTTGGAGCAGGCTACGTGGACAGCAGTATGCAGCGGCCAATGGGAAAGCAAAATGAAGTGTCTACAAGGGTTGGCTAGAGAGCGATTGAGGGAGGCCTATGGTTGACAGTGAAAGATCCTCTTACTTCAGTCACGCTGCAAAAAAGAACTAAGGTCCCTCTAGTGGCAGATCTTTATAGTCTGCTAATGGAAAACTAGACATGTGCAGCGGGGCGGGGGGGGGTTAAGCAGGACAGAGAGAGATGCATGAGAAATTAGTAACAAATAAACATTTGTCAATGCCGAATGTTTGCTTGCTGGCACTGGCATTGGTAGTGTAGGAGTTAGAGAGATGCACAATAGGAATGGCAGTGAAGTATTGAACTGAAGCCAACCCCACCACCACCCTGCAGAGACTGACAGGCATTGGGGTGTGCCTTTGGGTCGTCAGGCATAACGGCCATGCCATTTCACCACACCCTACCCTGCAGACACTGACAAGTGTCACGGTGTGCCTTGGGGTCTTTGGGCCTTATGCTCACCCCATTCCATAAGGAAATACAATGAGATGGGTGCAGTATAGGAGAATGGGGTGAACTTTGGGGCCGAAGAGTCCAAGTCACACCTCAGTGCTTGTCACTGGCTGCAGTGTGTGGGTGGGGGTGGAATGGTATGAGCATCACAGGTGACAATCCCAAGTCACACCCCTGATGCCTGTCAGTCTCTACAGGGTGGGGCGTTATGGTCGGAAACCCTAATGGTGCAGGCGTTCATTGGTATTTTCACTCCAATTTTTCAACATGGTTTTTTTGTGACCTCCACCTCATGAACAGTGGCAACATCAGTTCGTTAGATGAAAGCTAATTTTGCACAGCGACTACGCCATTTGGCAGCGCAGGTGTGAAAACACATTTTGAAAAGGATGTGAAAAATGACAGCTGTACTGTTCATGAGGAGGTGTAAAAATGGCAATGTTGAAAATCTGGAGTGGAAATATAAAAAAACTGGTGAAGTCATGAGTGTGCATAGAAACTGTGCAACGCACACCCGTAATGTAATTAGTTTGGGGATTGTTTACAGCAGATTGTCAACACAGGCAATTAGTTTGGGGATTGTTTACAGCAGATTGTCAACACAGGCATTTTGGGACCTCAGCTCACGAACAGTGTCACTGTGATTTTCTTAATGTGTCCCAAACACTGATTTCCCACAGTGACCACGCATTTCTGCTCTGGAAGTGCGAAAACACATTTCGGCCAGGGTGTAAAAAATGACAGCTGTACTGTTCATAAGGAAGTGTAAAAAAATTCCAGTGTAGAAAATCTGGACTGAAAATAGTACAAATTCGTGAACTTACGACAGTGCATGGAAACTGCGCAATGCAACCTCGTAACACTGTCAGTTTATGGACTTTTGTCACCAAATTTTCAACATAGCCATTTTAAGACCTCTGCTCATGAACAGAGTCACTGTGATTTTCTTAATCTGTCCCGAACATTGATTTCGCACACCGACCGCGCCATTGTGCGCTACTTGCGCAAAAACACATTTTGGGTGAGATGTGAAAAATGACAGCCACACTGCTCATAAGGAGGTGTGGTAAAATGGCAATGTTGAAAATCTGGAGTGAAAATATAAAAAAAATTACAGCGTTATGGTGTGCGTAGGAACTATGCAACGCACGCTCGTAAAACAGTCATTTTGGAATTTTTCACCAACTTTTCAAATATAGGGTTTTGGGGGCCTACCTCATGAACTGTAACACTGTCGTTTCATTACTTGGTCCCAAAAGGTGGTTCCTCGCAGTGACCGCGAAATCACCTTTCGGGACCGAATAACAAAATGACAGTGCCAGAATTCATGAGGTGGGGTCCCAAGAACCCCATGTTGAAAATTTGGTGAAAAAATTCCCCAAAATGCCTGAGATATGCATCAAAGTTGAAAAAAACCTATTTATTCCATTATACAGCTTACCGGCATTTCCTCAGTTCGCGGTTGGCTTTGAAGAGTGCAGAGCGGGTTCCGGTCCACGAAGATCATGGCGGACTCAGAAGATGAGTATGGTGAAGGGGTGTGGGGAGGCAGGGCATGCAGAGGTGGGCGCGAGTGGGGGAGGGTCAAGGCAGTCATCCAGGGCCGTTTTTCTTACAGGTCATTTTATTTTAAGACAACAGGACTTTTACCACGCTGGGAGTGGGCTCCCAGCGTGGTAGCTGGAAAAGTTGTTTTAGGGGCGCCGTGGAGCAGATGGAATTGGGCACCCCCATCGGCTATCTGGAGGTTGCCATGCTGGGTGGGCTCCCAACATGGCAACTGGAAATCGGGGTTTTGTGTGTGGGGGTACAGTGGAGCAAATGGGGATTAGGCACCTCACGTCGGCTATACAGGCGTTTGCCATGCTGGGTGGGGCTCCCAGCATGGCAACTGAAGTCGGGTTTTTTTGTGTGTGTGGGGGGGGTACAGTGGAGCCGATGGGGTGCCATACGGACTTTTGCCACGCTGGGGTGGGCTCCCAGTGTGGCACCTGGAAATCTGTAGGGGGGGCAGCGGAGCCAACAGGGGATTGAGCAGCCCCATCAGCCATACAGTGTGTGGGGGGACTCGGGACTGCATGAGCACGCTGGGCTGGGCTCCCAACATGCTACGTAGGTGTGTGTGTGTGGGGGGGCGAACTGTCTATGATAGTTCAGATGCAGTGAGCGCTGATGTGTAGGCAGTTTGCATACTGCCGACAGGCGGCAGTAATAAATTGCCTACGAGCTGCGGTGTTTTCCTTTCAACTGTACGCCACTGCATCTGAACGGCTGTCATAGACAGCTTGGACATTCATTGGTGCTGTGCAGCCGCACCTGCAAAAGGGAGCAGGGCATTGGAAGTGGGAGAGGCACACCTACGAAAACTCATATGGTGGCACTATGTTTCTTCCACATGCGTGTAAGCAAACATAAAAAGCAGACACAGTGTCTGGCAAGGCAGGTCTTTTCACACTACAAAGGCAGTATTAGCAACGTAAAGTAGCTATAAACAGTAACTAACAGTGGTAATATTTGCTAAAATGGCTCTACACAGTAACCAACAGCTTAGCCAGGAAGTAAAAGAATAAAATACTTATTTTTAACCTAGAGAAAAAGGAAAGCAAAATAATGTGGGCTTGAACTGCCAATAGCTGCAGTTTCTAGTGAGGCCAATGAGACAGAGGTAGCGGGGACAAGTGTCCATTCAGGAGCTGACAGTGTAGGGCACTGAAATTCAATCGGCCGCCCAGTATGGTCACACCTTGCCTGGATCCAAGAGAGTCTTTGCTGGCTGGAGAGTGTGGGCAATGGCCTTAGCAGAGCCGGTTGCATCATGGAGGAGAGGAGAACGAGGTGGGTCAGGCTGTGGAGGGAGCACCCAGTCAGGGGCCTCCACTTGTGTGGATCCAAGGGAGTCTTTGCTGGCTGGAGAGCTTGAGAGACTGCCTTAGTGGAGCCGGCTGCACCATGGAGGAGAAGCGAACAAGGTGGGTCAGGCTTTGGAGGGATCACCTGGTTGGGGGGCCTACGCTGGAACCAAACCAATATTATTCTGTTTTTAAGAACTGATTTTTTTTTTTTTGTTAATTCTGTTTCTGCACTGGTGATCCAGGGCTTCTCTCCAGGGTACCCACTCGATGATTGCTGCTACTCCCAGCCTGAAACCTCCTCAATGGATTCCCACCCAGCCCCCACGGCCTGTCCAGCCCTCAGGATCCTCTGGGGAGGGCTGCCCACCCTTTGGCGACTTTTGTGGAATTAGAGGGACAGCCATGGGACTGGGGTGAGGATCGGGAGATCCATTTGAGGCAGGTCCAGCAGCGAGATGTGGGCAGGTCTCTTGGGGCCCCCTTTGCCTCCACGGGGTCACCAGGGTTTTTCGTGCATGTTTTTGCCTCTCTGGGAGCACGGAAGTGCAACGACATCTATGGTACCGATGTCTGCGGCCACTCCATGTCTGTCTGTGCCGCATGTTCCTGGCACTGCCCCCAGTCACCACAAGTAGCCACCCAGGAGCAACGTTAACCCCAGATCCCTCCCTGGGAAGGGAGAGCAGTCATCCAGATGCTCAATCTCTTCCCTCCCCTGCCGACTCCTGGTGGCCCGAGTCTGTTCCCGAACCCAGGTCACCGGTATGGTGCGAGGTGTGGCGTCCAGCACCTCAACCCTATATATAAAACAATTCATGTTATTTGGTCAATAAAAAGATATATTAAATCTAGAGATCTCAAGGTCATGTTACCCCTATTCAGGGTCTATGCCAGACCCCATCTTGAATACGCCTCACAGTTGTGGTGTCCATACAAAAAAAGTGACATTACTACTTTGGAAAAGGTGCAAAGGAAATATACCAAATACATATCTGGCTTCTATCATGTACTGTACGTAATCAGAATGCAACAATTAAATCTCATGCCCTTGGCTACCCGTTGCCTTAGGGGTGATCTCATTTTCATGTATGATATTATCCAAGATCTATACTTATTTACTGAACTGGGTTTTGATTTCAAAAATGACTCCCATAATACCAGAGGACATCCACTTCAGATCTCAAGAAAAAGGTTTAATCACACAAGTCGTAAATTCTTCTATACACAAAGAACACTTACTCCATGGAACAAACTCCCAGTTGAGGTCATTGTTAGTAAAACCAAATCAGAGTTTTAAATGCCGCTTTGAAAATCTTATCCTCACCGGTTTTGATAACAGGTTATTATCATTTGGTTTAGGGGCATGGGTTGCAGATTTTGGCGGGACAGTTCAAGGGGAACATTAGGAAGTACTATTTCACAGCGAGGATGGTGGATAATTGGAATAGTCTTCCTGAGGAGTTGGTTGGAGAAATAACAGTGGAAGAGTTCAAAAGCATGGGACAGTCAAGGGACTGTTGAGGTGGGGGCGGGTGGGGAGGTATGTCCTAGCAGATAACAGGCAAGTGGGCAGACTAGGTGGGCCTGGTGGTCCTTTTCTACCATCACATTTCTAGGTATCTATGTATATAACTAAAACATGGTGCCACTATGGGCCTTCAAGCCTCCTTGCACCTTACCTACCTTAGTATGAACACTCAGCGCCACCGGGCTGGCCACTGATTTTACTAGTGTGAGTTTTAGTAATTTGGCATGACTGATACTCCTCACAAAAAATGTATAGGACCAACAGGCTTTAAAAATGTTCAAATTATTTTTTTTTGGTTTTTTTTTCCACTCCCCTGTACTCGCTGGTCCCCCAGTCCTTCAAGCTCCACAGGCTCCCCCCAGCCCCACTGTCCTTACCCAGCCCTCCTCTGGTCCTCATATGGCAGCCAATCCCCAGGATATCCCAGCGTATCCCTTCGCCGGGCAGGTCCCCCTCCTCCAAGGGGGAAGGTACTGGGGGAGAGGGGATGACACCAGCACACACTACTAGGGCCTGGGGATGCTGCTGAGGAGCAGAAGGCCCTGGGAAGGCGCTGGAGGCACTCAGGGAACACAGAGCCGTCATCCAGCGGCCAGCAAGCAATTTTTCCCTTTTTTTCTGTTGGGGGCAGCATAGTGACATCACGGCATACGCCAACATCCGCTCCTCCCCCAGTTAGCATTTGGCCCATGCATCCTGTGATACTCCCAGCCTCCGCTAGGAGCCAACAGGCGCCGGACTAGTCCCCTACCCTCCCCCCGGAGAAGGAGAGCTGTCCATGGGACGCTCAATCCTTCTCCCCCCCCGGCTGGCCCTCCAGCAACCCATGCTCATTCCCGAACCTGGGTCGCTGGCGTTGCAAGTGGAAATCCAACCACTGCACCGGCGGGCCAGCCATTCAAATTGTTTTAAGTTCCTGGCAAAGACAGACTGCCAAGACCTTTGTTTAAAGTGCCTGGGTCCGAACCACACTTTTAAAAACTGTGATTTCTGTATCAAGTTTTACCCTAAATCTCAGAAAAAAGGGCTAAAAAAAAGAACAGCTAATGGCTTCTCAGTCTGCCTGTATGTCACAAAAGCACAGTAAAGGCTCAGAAGGCGTTCCCATTGATGGTGGAAAGCATGCATCAAAAGTTTCATCTCCTCAAAACCAGCAGTGATCCTTGTCAAATGAGTCAGATAAAAGCTGCTCAGCCATCTGACAAGCATAGCAGACCTGGGGCAGGATTCTCAAAGAACAGCAAAAATTCCTTAGCTGCGGGGAAGAAAGCTTGCAGCACTGCAGAAACGCAGTTGCATGATATTCTTAAAGAAAATCCAGCAGCTAAGGGAATTCTGCAAAATGTCCCACAGCTGCAGAATTGCAGCAGCTGTGGGAATCCCGCAAGTGCTGCGAATCCGCAGCTGTAGAAATGACTGAGGAGGCACAGCAATAGTAAATCTATGTAGCTGAAGCAGCAGACTTTAACACTGCTACCATAATATGAAGCTGATATCACACACAGAGACCAGCAACCAGTCCCCTACTGGGACAACAGCAGCACCACAGGTACCAGCGATACCTTGGCACCACAGTGGCTACCTGTCCCTGGTGGTCATCCCTCACTGAGGTGTTCCTGTGGCTTGCGGGGGTAGCACTCGCTGCTGGCTGGTCAGGCTCTACTGCTTGTGGGGCTCTGTCATGAGCTGCACTGGGTCTAGTGGTTGTTGCCTGTTGCCATATCATGGCAATGTCTGCTTTTAGTGCTGTAACATCAGCCACTGCTGTACTGTCTCAGATGCTATTACCTGTGGTACATCTCCACCTTAATGGAGTCCAATTGCTGAGGCACTACTGCAGTGTGCTGAGGGAGAGCTGCACCTCATTCCACTGTGTGCAACATTCTTTCCTCAGCTGCGGAAAAAAACTGACTGTGAATAGCCTTTCAGGAGCTGTGCCTTACTTATCTCACACCTTTTTGTCCTGAGGGACTTCGGCAGCTGCACTTTTTTCCACAGTCCATAGTGGTTTTTCCCGCAGCTGCGGATGGTTTTGTGAATAGCACTTGGAACAAACTCCCATTTTTTTCCATAGCTGAGGAAGTTTTGGGGACTTAGGGAAGGTTTTGCACCTTCTGAAAGCTGTGAGAATCTTGCCCCTGGTTCAGAGACCAGGGGGTCCAAAAGGGGGAACACTGGCTCCAGTGATGGCAAACATAGTAAGCAGTAGTAGTAAATCATGTTTATTCAATCAGTGAATCAGGATAGCACTCCATTGAGCAGAGCTCATTTTCAATGAGGTCCTATTGCAAATGTCGACAAATTTCAAACAACACGAAATTCACTACAATACAAAAAACTCTTGGTTACAAAAGTGTACAAAAAATTAATCATTTATAGATAGTTGTACAAATAGGCACAGAGAGAAACAATTTATCCTACTTGACCCCCCACCATTGTGGAAAAAGAGGACTATAAGTGACCGTTCTATAATTTATGCAACTGCATCCCCACAACAGTTATTTAATGCCTGGGTCTCGGCTGTTAGCCAGGCCTGAATCTCTTTTAGTCTAACTGGTGAGTTGATTTGTATGAACCTGATAGGAACAGAGTTCCACAGTACTGCCCCTCTAAAGACTATAGTGGATCTACCTATCCCTAGATTCAATTTGGGCACTGTAAATTCAATACCTTTGGCTGGCCTTAAATTGTCCATAATAGTTTCTTAAATAAAATAACTCCAAAATATATTCGGGAAAGGCCCCTTTCTACACTTTATACATAAATTGTATCAGGTGGAGTTTCCTACATTTTTGCCAATTTAGAGAATGGTAGAAGACGCACTGATCGGTATTTCAAGGGACATTTAATACAAAACGAGCGTATTTATTGAACATTAAGTCCACCCTTTCTAATTGGGTGCTAGTAGCCCCTGAATAGATTGTCACCATAGTCCATAATGGGAATAATCATAGAATTTACAACTTGCAGCCTAATCTCTGAAGTCATATTACCTCTTAATCTACATAAAAGGCCTAATTTCCTGCCTAAGTTGATCAGCATCTTGTCGAAGTGTACATATCATTTAAAAGCGTAGTCTAGCCACAACCCTAGGTATTTATAGTTAAGAACCTGTTGAATTTTCATTCCTTCCATTGTTGTTAGGGCCAGACTATGTTCATTCAATTCTGACTTATTCCCAAATAAAATTGATTGTGTTTTAGTATTATTGAGAACCAAGAGAAACTAACATACTAAGATGCCAGCAGAGTAGGCCCAAAGTTCTATCAAGTCTGCTCGAAAATCAACACCTGGTAGATACATCATTTACCACCCCCCCCATCCCCCATTAGGAGTGCATCTCCAGGTCCAGTATTGCTCAGTTTAATCTTTCCCCTATACCTGTCCCAGCCCCTTTTGAAGCCCTCCACAGTTTTCAGTTCCACTGGCAGTGCATTCCAAGGCTCCACCACCCTCTCTGTGAAGTAGTGTTTCCTGGTCTCAGCCCTGAGCCTCCCTCCTACCAGCCTCAAGTGATGCCCTCTGGTGGCCCCTGCTTCCCTCAGCTGGAAAATCCTATCAGGGCGTGCCCTATTTACCCCCTTTTTTAGGTATTTAAAGACCTCAATCATATCCCCTCTGTCCCTCTTCTCCTCCAGGCAGTATAGGTTGAGCTCCTTGAGTCTCTCCTCATAGGTCTTCTCCCCATCCCCTCTATCATCCTGGTCCCCTCGTCTGGACCCTTTCAAGGAGTATAATGTCCTTTATCAAGTGCGGCTGCCAAAACTGCACACAATATTCAAGGTGCAGTCTAACCAGGCAGTTATACAGAGAGAGGATCATCTCCCACTTCCTAGAAGTGATCCCTCTTGAAGTGGACCTCAGCAGCATTTTATTAACATTGACTGCCGCCCTCCTACACTGTTCAGAGTTATTCATTTCGGCATCCACCACCCCCTGCCCAGGTCCTTCTCCCCATTTGAAACCAGAAGTTTCTTCCCTCCCAGAAAGTATTCTTGAGATGTGTTTCTGAGCCCCCAAATGGAGAACCCTACACTTCTTAGCATTAAACTTGTCTCCAGTTGTGAGACCACCCCTCAAGGGTTTCCAGGTCCTCTTGAAGGGCTTTTCTGCCCTCCACCACCACCCCCAGCTTTGAGTCATCGGCAAAGAGGCTCATCTCACTCCTGATACCTCTTCTGATGTCAGAGATATAAGCGTTAAACAGGAGTGGGCCCAGCACAGACCCTTGTGGTACCCCACTGATGACTCTCCTAGGAGACGAGACCACCCCCCGCCACCCTCTGCAACTGCTCAGTTAGCCAGTTTCCTATCCACCTGACCATCTTCTTCCCCACTCCCATATCCTCCAAGTTATCCATCAGTCCAGGATGTGGCACCGAATCAAACGCCTTGCTGAAGTCTAGAAAGAGGACATCCACTGGCCTGCCCTGGTCCAGTGCCTTTGTCGTCCAATCATAGAACTCCACAAGGTTAGTCTGACATGATCTGCCATGCACAAAGCCATGTTGGTGATCATCCAAATGGCCCCCAGCCCCCAGAAACTCATCCAGCCTCTCCTTCAATATGACCGCCATCAGTTTACTCACCACAGACTGACGGGACTGTAATTGCTTGGATCCTCTCATAGCCCTCCTTTGTGGATGGGCATGATGTAAGTCAACCTCCAATCCTGAGGCATCCACCCCATCTGTAGGGAGAAGTTAAAAAGGTCAGCCGGGGAGCAGCCAATACATCCACCATTTCCTTTAGCACCCTGGGATGCAGGCCGTCTGGACCCGGTGCCTTATCTGTTTTTAGGGACCTAAGGGCATCCCATACACTACCAACAGGAATTTCACCATCCATTATTTCCCCCCTTCTCCAAAACTGACCCCCCTCCCACCATGAGGTGCTTCCCTTTCATCAACTCCCCTTCCCCCCGTAAGGTGCTGTCTCACCATCGTCTCTAGTGTAGACTGAGGCAAAGTAATCATTTAGAACCTCAGCCTGCTCCCTGGCTTTCTCAGCCCACCCACTCCCTGCCCTCAGCCTACTAATCTGCCCCTTCACTTTCCCTAATATACCTAAAAAACCTTTTATCACCTCCCCGCTTCCCTGAGACAACTTCTGTTCTGCCCTCGCCTTGGCTTATCTCACTTTCCTGGTCACCCTTTTGGATAAGTTATCATACCTCTCCTTGTCCATAACTCCATGCATTCACTTGTATTGTCTGTAAGCCACCCTCTTCTCCCTTACCACCTCCTTTACCTCCATGGTCCTTCAGCATGGTTTCCTGGCTCCCCCAGACTTTCGCCTAACCATTGTGCAGGCCCTAGTAGCTTCCAGGAGCCCCCTTTTAATAACTTCCCATCTGCTGTCTGTGTCCATGCCCAGACTGATCCCTTCTAAATGTCCCCTGCATATCCCTTCCATACCCTTGAAGTCTGCACCCCTGAGGACCACTCAGCCCCAGCCCCCTCCACAAGTTTAAACCCCACCTAGACTCTATGAATTCAGACAGTTTTAGCTTTAAAACCTCTTTCCCTCCCAAATTCAGGTGTAGCCTGTCCCTAGCATACAGCCTCTTGTCTTCCCAAGTTGCACCCCAGCCCCCCACTAACCCATACCCACTGGCCTCACACCATGATGTAAGCTATTTATTTACTTCTCTGATTTTCTGTTTGTTATCCACACTGGTTCTAGGCACTGGTAGGAGCTCAGAAAAGGAGACCGAGCACCCAACAGCATGACACACCTGGACTATGAATCAATCATCAATCAATTTTTATTTATAAAAAGCGCCTTTATAAAATCAAGGCGCTTGTACAACACAATAAATATAAATACATCAATAAATAAACACAGCAGATTAAAACAATAAATACCACAGCAGCATTAAAAATCAGGATAGGCTAGCTTAAATAGGAAGGTTTTAAGAGCAGCTTTAAAACTTTGGATGGTCAGGCAATCTCGCACCCGACGAGGTAGAGAATTCCACAGGGTCGGGGCCATATAGCTAAATGACTTGGCCCCAGATGTCTTTAAATGGACCCTGGGAAGCTCTAGCAGTCCCTCATTGATGGATCAGAGAGAGCGGGAGGGGCAGTAGGGACGAAGGAGATCTTGCAGATAACTAGGTTCCTGGTCATGTAGGGCCTTATAGGTCAGCAAACCGACCTTGAAGGTGATCCGGCACTGTACTGGCAGCCAGTGCAGTCTGCGGAGCACAGGCGCTATGTGACTGGTCCTAGAGGCACCAGTAAATTCAATAGCCTGGCCACCGCATTCTGCATTAGCTGCAAGTGGTGGATATCAACCCCCGGTAGCCTTAGGTAAAGGGCATTGCAGTAGTCAAGGCGGGAGGTAATGAAGGCGTGGACCAAAGTTGGAAGATCATCGGAAGGAACCAGGTGCTTCACCCAGGCAATATTCCTTAGATGGTAAAAAGAGGTTTTGATGACTGCCGACACCTGAGATTTAAAGGTCAGGCAGTCATCACAAATAACACCCAGATTCTGCACCCGGTCTGAGGTAGTCAGCTGAACACCTCCAAGCCATAGTCCTGAAGGTAATCTTGCCAACAAACCTGCCTCCCAATGACCTGGGTCCACAACCAACACCTCAGTTTTTTCCGGGTTTAACCACAGCCAGCTCACACTCATCCAATCTTGGATCTCGGCGAGATAGTTGTTAAAGACCGAAACCGCATCATCCTGACCAGGCACGAAAGACATGTACAGCTGAGTATCATCTGCATAGCAGTGAAAACACAAGCTGTATCGCCTAGCTCTCAGAACCTAGCCTGGATCTCAAGCACAGTTTCCCTCTATGTCTTTCTTGCCCAGGTGCACTAAGATGTCAGGGGACCCCTGCAATCCTTCACCAGGGTGTATACTAGGTGCTTTGCCTTTTCATAGATTTCATAGATTAACAAGCTTAACTTAGACTTTCATCCTTGATGTGCTTGCCAATATACTATTTACATCATTTTGTATTTGTTCAAAATATAAGTATCTAGTTTTAGTTTGAAGAGTTTGATTGTATTACTAGTAACCACCTCAGTGGGTAGTTTGTTCCACAAGGGGACCACCCTTTGACTAAACTAAACCAGTAAGTTCCTTTTTCCCATGGTTAGTTGCAGAGGATGTCCTCTGGTTTGGTATATTCCTTTTCTTAATACCAAACCAAAACTAGCAGCTAAGGTACCATCTTGTAGTGTTCTATATACCATGCACATATACCCCCTTGTCCTTCTATACTGAAGGATGAATACATCCAGAGTTTCCAGTCTATCAGTGTAAGTGAGTGCTCTGCATCCAGCGACTGCTTTTGTAGCTCTTTTTGGGATTTTTTCTAATTTAATAATATCACCCTTTTTATAAGGTGACCACCCCTAGGCCCCATATTCTAGGTGGGACCTAACTAATGAACAATATAGAGAGAGTATCACTTCCTTATCTCTACTGCTGATTTATGCAGGATGCAGTTGAGGTTTTGATTTGCTTTTCTTGCTACCCTGTCACAGTGTGTACTAACTTGAAGGTTAGATGCAACTATTATCCCGAGATCTCTTTCCTCAATAGTAACTGGTAGGTCCTTGTTGCCCATAGTGTATACTATATTTAAACTTTTTCTGCCCAAATGCATAATGGAACACTTATTGACATTTAAATTTAGTTTATATTTAACTGTCCATAGACAGATTTCACTTTGGGCTGCTTGCACAGCCTCTCCACCTTTAACTGTATTTTGCTATTGCTCCTATTCTACAGTCATCAGCGAATTTTGTGATCCAAATGTTAGGGAGAGAGAAGTTTAGTGAGGTCACATAGATACTGAAGAGGCATGGTCCCAATACGGAGCCCTATGGATCCCCGCTTGTCACCCCCGCCCACTCCAAGAGCACCCCATTCACAGTTACCCGCTGCCTTCTGTTACTCAGCCAAGCTTTCACCCAATTTACGATATTTAAGTCCAAATTACATTGTTCCAGAACTCGTATAAGTTCATCATGCTGTAACTTATCAAAGGCCTTAGAGAAGTCCAAATAGGCTATGTCCACTGCATCCCCCCGGTCTGAGGCCTTAATTGTTTTTACGTAAAACACCAACATATTGGTCTGGCAGGATTTTGTTTTGGTGAACCCATGATGTGTGGGGTCTAAAGGTTTACCCGTCTCAAGATGTACTATGATAAGATCTTTAAGTATACCTTCAAGAATCTTAACCAGTATAGAAGTCAGACTGATCGGTCTGAAATTCTCTGGTTTGGTCCTTGGTCCTTTCTTTAATATAGGTACCACCAGGGCCTCCCTCCAGTCCTGTGCCACTTCCCCCTTATCTAAAGACAACTGAAAGATGTAAGTAAGTGGGGGTGCCAGATGGTCAGCTAGTTCCCTTAAGATTCTGGGGTGTGCTTTATCTGGAGCAGGAGAGTTATTTATATTAATTTTTTGGAGCCTATTTCTAACATCCTTTTGATCAATTATTATTTTTCCAGGTTTTGATTTTGTGTTACAGGCCTTGACTTTTGGTTGGCCCGAATTAGAGAAATTAATATTGAGCAGAAATAGTTGTTCTGAATGTCAGCTGTTTCCTTATTGGTGGTAGATTTGCCCTCTGTATTTATGTAAGTTCCGATACTAATGTGGCCTTGCTTACTTTTATTTATGTGTGCAAAAAACAGTTTCTTGTTATCCTTTACCTTTTTTGCTAATTGTCGGTAATAGTCTGCTTTTGCTGTTTTAATGTTTTCCTTTACGACCCTGGCCATCTCCCTATATACTACCATACCCTGGGTGTCTTTGGATTTTTGGACTATCTTGAACAGCCTATTGTACTTATTTACCATTTTATTGAGTTTTATATTGAACCACCCTGGAACTGTCCTTTTTCTGTCATGTTTCATTCATTTCTAGTTGGTACATAATTTGCCACTTCAGTTAGTATTTTATTTAATAATATCCCCTAGGTTTCATCTACAGTTGTGCTGCTTAATTCAGTCACCCAGTCCCAGTTTTCCATACTTGTCTTCAGCGACCTAAAGTCATTTTTTCTAAAGTTTAACACGTGTGTCTCCTATAACAGTACTGATATTAGGGACTTCCTTAATATGGAAGAACACTGAGCAATGATCGCTATTTCCCAGTGGACTCATTACTTCCACATTTCCCACCCTGTCCCCCATATTTGTTAGAATAAGATCGAGAATATTGGATCCTCTTGTCCCTTGCAACACCTTCTGTTCTAATCCAGCATGGTCCATAGCTTCAATATAGTTTGATTCTATTCTAGTACGTCCTTCGAGATTCACCCAGTTAATCCCTGGTAAGTTAAAGTCTCCCAGTATAATGTTATTTTCTGATGGGTTTAAATTAGCTATGTGTTCGAGCATTATGTTGCCAGCTTCTAATGTAATCGGGGGTCTGTAAATTATTCCTATATTTATTTTGGCTAATTTTGGTGCTAATAACTTGACCCATAGCACCTCTATGTTGCTTTGCTCTAGCAGGATTTGTTTGCTGTTTATTGTGTCCTTTATGTAAATAGCTATACCTCCGCCCCTTCTATGTGACCTAGATTTGGAGTATAAATTATACCCTTCAAAGACAAAACTAGGAGTCTCATTCCACCATATTCTGATTCTTTATTTTCTGAATTCACAGTTCACAAAGCTGCCCCTACGTTTCGCTGTATGTCAGCTTGTTCACGGGGCTTCTACAAATATAAAACATGTAGTAATTAATTTTCATTCTTATTCATAATATAACTACGAAATTATTTTTAACCATTTTAGATTTATCTACCTGCTGCCATCATACTTCTAATTCACTTTCATAAGGGATCTTAATTCTCCTCCAAACAACCTAAACCAAAATAATTTGTGATAATTATTAAGCCATCCATAAAGCTTAGCCCCATAAATCCATAATCAATAATAATTATTATGACGTACAAAGGAATCCATTACCAAATCTAATTCAGCCTTTTTTAAAACCTTTCAATAAATAGTTCTCTTTCTGTGAAAAAAAGGAAAAACCTCATAAATTTTACAAATGAATTCTTTTTTATCTTTAAATAAATGCCTTCATTATCATTGCATTTTAGGGACATACCTGTTAATCAGTTTCCACACTTAAACAACGATGCTCTTTCACAGAGCTGTTTTAAAATCATAGCCAGTATGCCGTCTTTCGTTTATCAAGCGCTATTCCCAAACCGAATACTTTTTACTAAACCGCGGCTTCATTTAAACTCTAAATAACATAATAAAGCAGTTCTGCATATTTACTAAGTAAAAGAAATAATATCCCACGGATGAACTGCGGCACTACTCAGGACAGTCCTCCACTAGATCCACCTAAGAATGGGCAACGCCAGCAATCTTTTATATTTATAGCCCTTAAAGTTAAAGGCTGTTACTAAATTCGCGCCTATTTTTTGAAAAGTACTAATTTCATTATAACCAATTAAATTGAATCCCCCTGGACTTCATTCAGTAATCAATTCACTCTAATTCTGACGTAACAACTCGCCATTCAGTAAAATGCCTTGGATAATTTAAATACAACTTCTCTCATTAGTATTCATGTATGCTGTGTCCTAGTGACAAAATAGTCTTTCATTGGACTACCTGGATGCTCATGAATATGGAGAACCTCCCCTTATAATTATTCATAGGCTTCCCAATCCTACAGCTAAGAGTGTGTGTTCAATTTAGATTAATTCCTTTTAATGCTCAGTTAGTCTGAAAACAAAACTTATATCATAAGAAAATTTAATTTCAGTACTTCCTATCTCACTTCAAGAAATCTTTATTTTGAAGTTAAACAGCCCATTCTGAGCTAAAATCATATATTTATCACATTATATGGTGGGATAGCGCTATCAATACATAATTAAAATTCCTATTCTAAAAAATTATAATGTAATTATTATAGTAAATACCCTTAACACAATTTTACCATTATTATCAAGCTGTTATTTGATAAACGGACTCCAGTGTACCATAATAATCTTATATTTTAAATTAATAATATCTTATCACAAATCTTTATAGTTTTTACTAAAACTTGAGACATTTTATTAACAAAAAACATACTATGGGACCATCACTGCTCAACTCATACATTTAATATAATTGCAACTACCTCTCCATTTATTCTCCTAAATAAAAAATAATAGAGATATAACAATATCTACATCGTTCTATCAGCACTCCAAATCTAGAAAATTACTTGATGTTGCTCTCATTATATAAAATAATATCATAGTGCATTACTTAACTGTTCTTCATTAGATCATCCACTACTTTAATTCTTTAATGAATTCAAAACCATCATTTTTATTTAAAGAACACATTTATGAATTACATTTCATGAGCCTTCTTTATACTAACCATATCATAATAATAGTTAACAATCCAGTAGATATAACAATATCTACTTCATTCAATCAGCAATCTAGATCTAAAAGATTTTTACTTGATGTTGCTCTCATTATATATAATAGTACCATAGTGCATTACTTAGCTGATCTTCTTTAGGTCATCCCACTAATTTAATTATTTTAATAAATCAAAAAACCATTTTTTATTTAAAGAACACATTTTATGAATTACTTTTAATGGACCTTCATTACATTAACCATACCATAATAAAACTAATATTCATATACTGTATCTCAATAAAGATTCAGATTTACTTTGCGATTAATATAAACCATTTTCTATCACTATTGAGTCACACCAATGATCCCAAATTTTATGTACATGATACCCAATCACTCTCAATATTCATCCCAACTTTCTTGTCAAGCGTATTAAGTCTGAAAATCCATTTCATCTCTGTTTTGGTTAACAAACGCTTATAATCACCCCCTCTGGGTGAAATTTTAACTACTTCTAAATCCCAAAATCTGAGTGATGCACCAGTGTGCTTTGCCTCATTAAAATGTGTTGCAACAGGTGACTTTTCGTTTTTATTACGAATATCACTCTTATGCTCACCAATTCTTAGTTTTAATGCTCTCTTGGTTTGTCCAACATATAGTTTGTCACATGGACATTGGATTACATATATTACTCCTTCCGTAGTACAATCTATATGGTCCTTAATTTTGTATTGTAAACTATAATAAGGATGTTTAAATAACACTTTTTTGCTTGTATTATTGCACACGGCACATTTTCCACACTTTGTCATTCCAGGTTGTAATGGCCCCAGTAATAATTGCTTGTCTTCTTGGACTTTTCTTAAGAACTGTGAATGCACTAGATAATCTTTCAAGTTTTTTACTTTTTTAGAGGCAATAATAGGTTTCTTCTGAAAAATATTAATCTGTTGATTATCTGATGACACTAGATACCAATATTTATTCATAATCTTTCTAATCTCATTCATCTTATGGTTATACTTAGTTGCAAATATCAGCCTATCTGGTTTTTGCTCTTGTTTCTGTTTTAGTAAATCACTTCTATTGACTTTTGAAATTCTGCGGTTAGCTTCATATAGAACCCTCCTCGAATAACCCCTCATCCTAAACCTTTTCAACATTTCTTCTTTATGTTTCATAAATTCTAAATCATCCTTACAATTACGCCTAACTCTGATCAATTGAGAGTATGGAATACTCTCCTTTAACTTAGGTTCATGATAACTTCTACTATGTAATAAAGTATTCCGATCAGTGGGCTTTCTATACAAAGATGTCTTACAGACTCCATTTTCAATGTTGATCTCCAGATCTAAAAATGCTATTGTTGTATGATCAAAATTCATAACGAATTTTAAGTTCTTATCAAAGTTATTTAGTAAAAAATGAAAATCTTGTAATTCCTGCTCCGTGCCTGTCCATAGACAAAATATGTCATCTATAAACCGCTTCCAGAAGTGAATTTTACTAACAAATTTATTCATTTCTCATTAAATACAAAATCTTCCTCAAAACCATCATATAGAATTTGCATAGCTTGGTGCCATACTATTTCCATTGCTGTATCTTTTCTTGTTGGTAGAATGTGCCCTCAAATTCAAAATAATTATTACACAATATAAATTTAGCTAATTCTTGTAATAAAATAGTCTTAGGATGCTCCCCTCGAGCTCTTCTTTTCAAAACTTTTCCCATATTTATAACTCCTTCAACATGTGGGATTGACGTATAGAGGTCTTTCACATCCTAAGTTACTAATATGGAATCTTTTAAATTGCTTAATAATGCTAATTCAAGTTTTCTAATAAAATCTCCCGAGTCTTGAATATATGTAACATTTTTTTCAATTAAAGGTTGTAAATAATAGTTGACATATTTTGAAATATGTTCAAACACAGAGTTAATTCCTGAAACTATGGGTCTACCTGGAGGATCAATTAAGTTTTGTGGATTTTAGGTAATGCATAGAATGTGGGATCCGGGGATGTTCTACTAATAGCAACCTTCATTTCCCAGTCATTAATCCAATTAAGATCTACAAATTCTGCTAAGATTTCTCTAAGTTCACTCATTAATCTTAATGTTGGATCACTATCTAGTATAGAATAATTATCTTTGTCTTGTAATAATTTTAAACACATTCTCCTGTATTGGTCTCTGTCTTGTAAAACTATACCACCCCCTTTATCTGCCTGTTTAATGATGATACTAGTGTCATTACTTAAATCAATTAATGCCTGGTTTTGCTCTTTATTAAGGTTTTTAAAAGGAGGCCAGCGGGAATTTTCATCTTTAAATAAGTCCAAAACTTCTTTTTCTACCAACTTACAAAAGCATTCTATGCCATAATTTCTACCAATTGGGGGAGTAAACCAGGATATTTGCAACTAAGTATAACCATAAGATGAATGAGATTAGAAAGATTATGAATAAATATTGGTATCTAGTGTCATCAGATAATCAACAGATTAATATTTTTCAGAAGAAACCTATTATTGCCTCTAAAAAAGTAAAAAACTTGAAAGATTATCTAGTGCATTCACAGTTCTTAAGAAAAGTCCAAGAAGACAAGCAATTATTACTGGGGCCATTACAACCTGGAATGACAAAGTGTGGAAAATGTGCCGTGTGCAATAATACAAGCAAAAAAGTGTTATTTAAACATCCTTATTATAGTTTACAATACAAAATTAAGGACCATATAGATTGTACTATGGATGGAGTAATATATGTAATCCAATGTCCATGTGACAAACTATATGTTGGACAAACCAAGAGAGCATTAAAACTAAGAATTGGTGAGCATAAGAGTGATATTCAGTAATAAAATGAAAAGTCACCTGTTGCAACACATTTTAATGAGGCAAAGCACACTGGTGCATCACTCAGATTTTGGGATTTAGAAGTAGTTAAAATTTCACCCAGAGGGGTGATTATAAGCGTTTGTTAACCAAAACAGAGATGAAATGGATTTTCAGACTTAAACGCTTGACAAGAAAGTTGGGATGAATATTGAGAGTGATTGGGTATCATGTACATAAAATTTGGGATCATTGGTGTGACTCAATAGTGATAGAAAATGGTTTATATTAATCGCAAAGTAAATCTGAATCTTTATTGAGATACAGTATATGAATATTAGTTTTATTATGGTATGGTTAATGTAATGAAGGTCCATTAAAAGTAATTCATAAAATGTGTTCTTTAAATAAAAAATGGGTTTTTGATTTATTAAAATAATTAAATTAGTGGGATGACCTAAAGAAGATCAGCTAAGTAATGCACTATGGTACTATTATATATAATGAGAGCAACATCAAGTAAAAATCTTTTAGATCTAGATTGCTGATTGAATGAAGTAGATATTGTTATATCTACTGGATTGTTAACTATTATTATGATATGGTTAGTATAAAGAAGGCTCATGAAATGTAATTCATAAAATGTGTTCTTTAAATAAAAAATGATGGTTTTGAATTCATTAAAGAATTAAAGTAGTGGGATGATCTAATGAAGAACAGTTAAGTAATGCACTATGATATTATTTTATATAATGAGAGCAACGTCAAGTAATTTTCTAGATTTGGAGTGCTGATAGAATGATGTAGATATTGTTATATCTCTATTTTTTTATTTAGGAGAATAAATGGAGAGGTAGTTGCAATTATATTAAATGTATGAGTTGAGCAGTGATGGTCCCATGGTATGTTTTTTGTTAATAAAATGTCTCAAGTTTTAGTAAAAACTATAAAGATTTGTGATAAGATATTATTAATTTAAAATATAAGATTATTATGGTACACTGAGTCCGCTTATCAAATAACAGCTTGATAATAATGGTAAAATTGTGTTAAGGGTATTTACTTTAATAATTACATTATAATTTTTAGAATAGGGAATTTAAGTTATGTATTGATAGCGCTATCCCACCATATAATGTGATAAATATATGATTTTAGCTCGTAATGGGCTGTTTAACTTCAAAATAAAGATTTCTTGAAGTGAGATAGGAAGTACTGAAATTAAATTTTCTTATGATACAAGTTTTGTTTTCGGCTAACTGAGCATTAAAAGGAATTAAATACGTAGCAAACACACACTCTTAGCTGTAGGATTGGGAAGCCTATGAATAATTATAAGGGAGAGTTCTCATATTCATGAGCATCCAAGTAGTCCAATGAAAGACTATTTCATTACTAGGACACGGCATACATGAATACTAATGAGGGAAGTTGTATTTAAAATTATCCAAGGCATTTTACTGAATGGCTAGTTGTTACGTCAGAATTAGAGTGAATTGATTACTGAATGAAGTCCAGGGGATTCAATTTAATTGGTTATAATGAAATTAGTACTTTTCAAAAAATAGGCGCTAATTTAGTAACAGCCTTTAACTTTAAGGGCTATAAATATAAAGATTGCTTGGCGCTGTCCATTCTTAGGTGGATCTAGTGAGGACTGTCCTGAGTAGTGCCGCAGTTCGTCCGTGGATATTATTTCTTTTACTTAGTAAATATGCAGAACTGCTTTATTATGTTATTTAGAGTTTAAATGAAGCTGGGTTTAGTAAAAAGTATTCGGTTTGGGAATAGCGCTTGATAAACGAAAGACGGTATACTGGCTATGATTTTAAAACAGCTCTGTGAAAGAGCATCGTTGTTTATATGTGAAACTGATTAACAGGTATGTCCCTAAAATGCAATGATAATGAAGGCATTTATTTAAAGATAAAAAGAATTCATTTGTAAAATTTATGAGGTTTTTCCTTTTTCTACAGAAAGAGAACTATTTATTGAAAGGTTTTAAAAAGGCTGAATTAGATTTGGTAATGGATTCCTTTGTACTGGTAATAATTATTATTGATTATGGATTTATGGGGCTAAGCTTTATGGATGGCTTAATAATTATCACAAATTATTTTGGTTTAGGTTGTTTGGAGGAGAATTAAGATCCCTTATGAAAGTGAATTAGAAGTATGATGGCAGCAGGTAGATAAATCTAAAATGGTTAAAAATAATTTCGTAGTTATATTATGAATAAGAATGAAAATTAATTACTATATGTTTTATATTTGTAGAAGCCCCGTGAACAAGCTGACATACAGCGAAACGTAGGGGCAGCTTTGTGAACTGTGAATTCAGAAAATAAAGAATCAGAATATGGTGGAATGAGACTCCTAGTTTTGTCTTTGAAAAGTATTGCTCTTCACCTTCTGGAGTCTGGAACATAAGTTTTGGAAAAGAAGGAGTCACTACCCAGATAAAGTTTAAGTAATTTTTATAAATTATACCCTGCAATTTTTTTCCCATATATACCCTTGTTCTCCCACCAGGTTTCAGTAACTACTGCTAATTCAATATTCCTTTTGTCTAGGAGATATTTAAATTTGTCCAGTTTATTTGTCAGACTCCTAGCATTTAGCAATACTGCATTCCATTGTGTTTTTTTATTTAAATGTATTTCTTTATGGTGTTTATTAGTTATGTGACAGGGAACCTCTCCCCTGCTGTCCAGTTTAAATGCAGTTTGATAACTTCATTTATTTTTTTACCTACTGTAGTATTCTTGTTCCAATCTTGTTTAGGTGTAACCCATCCTGTTTATATACTGCTTTGTTCTGAAAAGTTGCAGTATTATCCATGAAACCAATATTTTGTAGCTTACAAAAATGTCGTAACCAGCTATAAACTTTACTTATATCTTCATTTTTATTTTTGTTGGCTCCATGTTCTGGTAGTATAACCGATATAATTAATTCTCCCCCTTTGTTGATTATCCTTTGGGATAGATGTTTTAAATTGTTTCTAAATTCTTTGATCTCATGTCATTAATTCCTACATGCAGGATAACTAGTGGGTTTTGGGTTCCTTCCATTAAGATATTCAACAGTCCATCAATGTCCGATAGTTTAACTCCAAGGAGTGTGCTAACCACTGTATTTTGTTTCCTACCATTGCATACTATAGTGTCTGTTTCCTTGGTGATGGAATCACCTATGATAAGGATATCCTTGTCTGACTGCTTAGCACTTTGTTGAATACTTTCTTCATCCTGCCTAGCATTCATATTCTGCTGGCTATCAGATCCAATGCATTCAGACTCCTGATCTGGGGGTACACATCCTGTCTCTTTTTGTGCTGGGGATAATATTCAATATATTTGGTTGCTCTTTTGATAATATACCCTGTTTCTCAGTAGTTTCAGTTCCATTATCTTGTTAGTCTTCCAGAAGGATTTCAAATATATTTTGGGACCTCAGTGAATCTTGTTTGATTTTAGTGCCTAATCTAACCTTCCCTTTCTGTCCCTTTTTAACCAGTTCCCAATTTCTCAAATCACCATAATTTGTCATGGATTTGTTTTCCTGGCCCAGATTCCTTAGAGGGCTCATTTTATTATTAGTTTCTTGTGTAGTAATTTGTTCTACCATTGTATCAGTGAACATTTCAAGCTCGTCTATCTCTTTATGGACCTCTAATATTTTATGTATCTGGCTAATTTCCTCTTTCAGTGTTTCCAATAGTATGCATTTATCACAGCGAAAGTCCTTACATTTGGTCACCTGGGTATACATGTTACACTCCACACATTGCTTTTGTAGCTTTTTAGTTCTCCCTTTTGTTTGGGCCATTTTGATGTTATACTCCTTTGATTAAAAGTTTTTTTTTATTTGTGTTTCTGGTGTTAGTTTTAGAGTGTTACCCCACACACCTATTTCAGGTACAGACCTAAGATTCTGCTCTACAGGCTACTACATAAGTGGTTACTCACGCAGCATTCTCTTTGTGTGTCCGTTAGGAAAGTTGTTTTAAATGTTTTGTGCCCAGGCCCTGTTTCCTGGTATCCTTGGTGGACACTGCTCACGGGTCTGATTGAATGCTAACCATAGCAGAAGGCAGCTTCCTCACTTCTGGGTTCTGAGAGATGAGCCCCACCTGTATAACAGTTTTAAAAATAGCTTAACAGGCTATATACACCAAATTAGAGTACCACCACCTCATGCAGTTGACAGCTGCTGGATTGCTGAAATGAATCAGCCCCTACTACTGTACCCGTAAAATCAATTGGGTACCTCGAGACTTAGGTTACAATCCACTTGATTCTAGCAATACAGCAGGCTCCTTGTTGCTAAGCAATGGCTTGCAACTACCACCTCTCCCCAGAGGTCCGCTCTACCAAGTTTAAAATGTGTTCTGTTACCCTAAGGGTTTTACATAGTGCTCAATTAAATAAAATAGTTCATGCCAGATATTTTCCTTTGCTCCTCTAACGCCCCGCTCACTTGCGGGTCTGTTTAAATGCTAACCATAGCGGAAGGCTGGTCCCTCACTTCCGGGTTCTGAGAGCTGAGCCCCGCCCATGTAACAGTTTTAAAATTAGCCTAATTGGCTATATACACCAAATTAGAGTACTACCACCTCATGCGGTGGACAGCTGCTGGATTGCTGAAATGAATCAGCCCCTACTGCTGTACCCATAAAATCAATTGGGTACCTCGAGATTTAGGTTCCAGTCCCCTTGATTCTAGCAATACAGCAGGCTCTTTGTTGCTAAGCAATGGCTTGCAACTACCACCTCTCCCTAGAGGTTCACTCTACCAAGTTTAAAATGTGTTCTGTTACCCTAAGGGTTTTACATGGTGCTCAATTAAATAAAATAGTTCATGCCAGAGCGTTCCCTTTGCCTTGTGCACAGTCAGACCAGATATACTCTTGACCCTGACAGTGCAGCACTTCCCCTCACTTCCCCCTTCCCACTTAATACCCCTTGTCATAGAGTCCCCCAGCAGGAGCACCCTGACCTCCTCCTTGTCCTTTGACCCCTCCCCTATATCATCTGCCCCCCCGCTACCACTTAATCTCCTCTGGCCCTGCCAACCAATCTCTCCCCCCTGACTGCCATACTCCCCTTTTTAGATTCTGCCTCCTGCCTGCCCTATCCTCACCTGAGACACCACGTTCCGTGGCTTCATCTGGGTCTAACTCATTAGCTCTACCCTGCACTTGTGGCCCCTCCTTCCCCACAGATGTCCTTGCTACTCCCACCTCCTTACCCTGTTCATTATTCCTGCCTGTTCTGGGTGCCTGCTGTCTAGTCTGCACTTGTGGCCCCTCCTTCCCCACAGGTGCCCCTGCTACTCCTGCCTCCTTGCCCTGTTCTCTATTTCCCCCCTGGTCTGGGTGTCTGCTGCCCCCTTTCCCCCTGAGCATCATGCTCCCTCCCTACCACCTCCTCATCTTTCTTTCCCTGGTACTCCCAGGCCCTAGATCCCCCTCTAGTGCTAACTCCTGCTCCTTCCATACTCACAGAGCCATCCCCCCACCCCTTCCTCCCTATCCTCCTCATTAAACTTCCTTCCACTGCTGATTGCTTCACCCCTCCTTCTATTCCTGACTGCTTCCCCCTCATCCCTGGTGTCCCCCAGTGGTGAATGCCTGTTTGAGACTGGAATCCCTTCAGTTGTCTGCAGACCAGAGATACCCTTCTGTGAGGTGAGTCTCCTTGCCATGGACCTATGAGGTCTTGATGTCCAGCTGGCTGTAGCTCCCACCCTTTGCCCTCCCCAGCCCTGACCTCCACACAGTCCCCCTGAACCCTTTTCCCTTATCTGCTCCTAAGGCCGGTCAGCTCCATCATGAGTTCTTCTGGCTCCCCATCCCTCTACACCCACCTTAGCAGCCACCCTTCCACTGCCTGTAGCTCTCTCCCTCTGGCCTCCACTGCCTTGGCCACCACCCAGTCCCCTGGTCCCCTTCCTCCATGCCTGCCCACTCTAGCATGATCTCTGTTGGCCCTTCATCCTTCTACACCCACATTTGCCAACCCCCCTCCCTACCCAAGATTCATGCCTCCTTGTCCTTTTAATCATACTCTTCACCCAATTGTCCAGGGCACACCAGAGTCTGTGCAACTCAGCCTCCAAGCCCCATTAACCTGGCACAAATAGGACAGTGCCCTAATCTCCACGGGGTACTCATGGTCATTGCAGCACCACAGCCACTGCAACCCACCAACCTGGTCTCCCCCCATCCTTTACCCAGAAGGCCACCGTCCCCTGTCCGATCATGACCCTGTGCAGCCCAGCTACCTCTGCCAGGCACCCCATAATGCTCCTCCCCCACCCTATACCAATTTCCCCCCACTCTACCCCAATTGCTTACAGCAATCCTGCTCTTGCTTCCACTGGTGTACTGCCTACCCCACCACCCAAAGCGCACTGCTGTGCTATAAGGGCAACCAAGACCAGCCAAGGAGTGGAATGTGCTGTTTGACTGGCTACACAGATGCCCCTTTAGGAACCCAAAGTGTCACCCATCCCCTAATCAAGACATGTGTTAAGACCTAAGAACCCCTACTCTGCAAGTTTCAAATCCCCCTCTCTACAAAAAAAAGGCAACACTGTGACCCTAGATTTAGCAGCAACAAGCCCTCATCCCTGTGATAAACAAGCAATGTGGCAATTTGCCTTGACAGGTTCAAACACATTTGCAACAATGAAAAATGAAAAAAAAAAAAACTGAAACCAACCCAGGCAGTCTGCCACAGATAATTTCAGAATTTCAAGTTTGAAAAGTTAAGAACAACAGGCAATCTGCCGCAGATAATTCAGAATTTTAAGTTTGAAAAGTTAAGAATTGTAGGTTTTAAAAGTTCTAAAAGTTTTGATAGTTTAAGAAGTAAAAGTTCTTTTTAGTGGTCAGGAGTGCCGCCCTTCTATGAATCTTGCAGCACAATCCTCTCGAGTCACCAGTGATTACCTTTTTCACGTGAAGTGCAGTACACTACAGATCTCTTGGGCCAGCCAGAAGCCACCAGTCTTTAAGCTCCTTCCACCTCCCACATTTAACAGCGCTTGGGGCTGGGGTGGGTGGGATGAAAAACCTCCAGTCCTGGTGTCCGCCGATGCGGCCTCCGGCCGCTTCTGGACCCAGCAACAGCTCCTTGTGCCTTGGCAAGACCTGGAGTCGTGGCCCGGCCAAATGGCTTTTAAGGCTTGGCTGCAAACTCCAGTTTCACACCACTGGCCCTGATTAGCCAAAGATCATCCTTTGTGCCAGCCCTGATTGGCTGGCGGCACCCTCAAACAAATCCCAGCTTGGCTGCACTGTTCCCTCTCAGCCAGCCCAAGACTCCAGCTGCCCAAGTGGCCACGCTTCTCCCTCAAGCCTGCCAACTGCAAGCCCTTGGCTGAAGTCTGAAAAAACTCCAGTCCCAGTGTCTGCTGATGCAGCCGCTCACTGCTTCTCGACCCAACAACAGCTCCTTGCGCCTTGGCAAGACCTGGGGTCGCGGCCCAGCCAAATGACTTTTAAGGCCTGGCCGGAAACTCCAGTCTTACACCACTGGCCTTGAATGGTCGAAGATCCTCCTTTGTGCCAGTCCCAATTGGCTGGCGGCACCCTTGATCAAATCCCAGCCTGGCTGCGCTGTTTCTCTTGGCCAGCCCAAGACTCCAGCTGCCGCGCTGGAGTCTTGGGTATCAAAAAATGTTTATACTTGGTCAAAACCCCATTGAAGTCTATTATTAATGGTAGCAAGAGTATCCCCCTCAACATAAATAATGTTGTCATCAGCATATAAGTGACACCTTATATCTCCATCCTGAAATTTCAATTCATTAATATATCTATTAAATAACAGTGGTCCCAGGATAGATCCCTGGAGCACACCAGATTCAGTTCTAGCCATATTGGATTTATAAGGCCCAATTTCAACACATTGTTTTCTATTAATAAGATAAGAGTCAAACCAGCTGAGTGCTGGTCCTGACATTCCAATGTCCCAGAGCCTGGACAGGCGAATTCGGTGGTTCAAGGTATCAAATGCCTTGGACAAATCTATGAACAAGGCTCCAACCATCATTCTCCTGTCCAGGCTCGACTGAATATCACTGACCACTTTAACCAGAATGGTCTGGATACTATGATGAGCTCTAAACCCAGACTGGTAGGTACTCAGTTTGTTTCTGGATTCCAAATATTCTTTTAGTTGTTTAGCCATTATTTTTTCAAAAATTTTGGAAACCTATGACAATAAGGAAATAGGATGATAACTGCCTAATTCATCCCTGTTTCCTGATTTAAATATTGGCTTAACCCTGGCTACCTTCCAACCTTCCGGGTATTCTCCAGTGCTAATGTAGAGGTTGAAGATTAGAGATAAGGGATAAGTTAGGCAAGGGGCCGCATATTTTAACAACCGTGACAGGATTTTATCTGGTCATTCGGCCTTGGTTATGTTTAATTTTAACAATTCGTCACTTATCTCAGCTACAGAAATATGACTAAACTCACAATTATCTGTATTCAAAGTTACATGATTGTCCTCATTTCATGGACATAAAAGAGTCACAAAGCAGACACTGGAAACTGTGTCTGCCAAGACAAAAACCAAAAAGAAAAACATGCCTCTGCCACTCCTTCTGAAGAAGTAAGAGAGCAGGCAGTTGACCAAATTAAAATCCCCTCAGTAGAGGATATGATAAGTGCGCATGACAATTTCTCCAAGCCTTCCAGGCTATGGGAAGTTTTATGAATATGCCTGCTCCCCCCAGGCACCGGTTCCACACCAGTTGCCTGTAGAGGAGGAAGCCCAATACTATGATGCGTGGGAAGAAGGTGAACCTCTGGAATAGGGCGGTTTTGCTGAACAAGAATTTGGTTCTCCGCCCAGACCTACAGAGGACTATACTCCATTTTCGTCCTTTGTAAGGTGGATGGTAAGCACCTTAGCATCCCCGCACAAGATAAAGAGGATGAAGAGGAGGCAAGAGTTCATGGACGTGATGGGGCTGTCTCCCACAAAAAGAATGCTGCTCCCCAATCATAAATCACTCCAAAAGGTAACCTCTAAAATCATGTCAGTTTCCACTTCTGCTGCTGGCATTGAAAAGAGGGTTGAAATGAAATACCAGGTGGATAGCCAGGGGTAGAATACCTGTATGCCCATCCTAGTCATGAGAGAGTGAGTGGTTCAAGCTGCTGCCCGTGAAAGGGCCAAGGTACCCTTCTCAGCACAGCCACCAAAAAAAGATGCCAGAAAACTGGACTTGGTGGCCAAGAAAGCTTACACTATGGCCTCCCTGCTAATTAGGCAGGCAGCCTGCTGCCCGCTGGTGCAGCGGTAGTACTACCACTTGCAGTGCTGATGACCCAGGTTCTGGAACAATCCTGGGCCATAAGAGGGCCAGCTGGGGGGGGGGAGAAGAATTGAGCATCCCATAGGATGCTCTCCTCTGGGGAGGGAGGGAGGGTGTCATGTCCCTCTGTTTTACCGCCACCTGGGTGACCACAGGTGGTGGTGGTGCAGGGGATATGTGAATGGCAGGCATAACTGTTGGAGCTTGCCCATGGGTTGGCTGTGTCATACTTTGCTGGCAGCCAATCCTGATACATGCTCCTGGTGGGGGGTGGGGAGAAAATTGGAAAGTTGAGCACATATCGTCAGGCAGATGAAGCTTCTCCAGTGACCCACTGTCAAACCGGACTCTGACTACAATGCTCCTTGGGTAGACACACACACCTTCACCTTTGCCCTGGTGGACCAGATGACTGCAGGGAAGAAAT
The DNA here is from genome assembly GCA_016271365.2 of Neoceratodus forsteri. Taxonomy (NCBI): domain Eukaryota; kingdom Metazoa; phylum Chordata; order Ceratodontiformes; family Ceratodontidae; genus Neoceratodus; species Neoceratodus forsteri. Next base: position 1,175,056,334 of record CM057456.1, on the reverse strand, counting down.
ATCAAAGCGGCTGAAGGCATATCTGGCCCCAGGGGGTAGGCTGGAGGAACAGCACAGGGGTGGGTGTAAGGACCAGAAGTAAGTTGCAGCAGGGTTTCAGGTAGAGGGAAGCTCGCTTGGAGGTAGCTGAAAGAGGTCCTAGCCTATCACCCCTGAAGGAGCATAAACAATATTTGAAGGGAAAAAACTAAAGAAAAAAAATCAGGCAGTCAGGTTATATGTGTAACCCCCCTACAAATAGGGGTTCCCGAAAAGTCTTCCTTGAGCTTGCCTAAATGCTCACTGCCAGGCTGGTGTCTTGCGTTTTAGCAGTTTTATTTATTTAGTTTTTGTTTACTGGGTAAGTGTACTAGCCAACAAATGACTATTTTCAGGCACGACCCGGGAAAGTACAAGGCAATACATACAGTACAGAAAAGCATTTCAGAAATCCATGACAGTAGTCAACATGGCTTGTTCTTAGCCACGTAGACAAAGATGACAGTAAACAGTAAAGTGCCTGACAGCAAAACAATGTAGCTTATTTTTAGCCATGTAGACGCAGATAACAGTAGATTGGCTAACAAAACATTAGTCAGTATTACATGCAACAATAGCTAAGATACTACAGTCAACTAAACATATCATGGAACGGGTCATAACAGGAAGGGAACAGGCACTAGTACAGTCATACATTATTATAAGTAGGCATTAACTATGGTATATAAAACACCATATAGAATAATACAGTCAACTAAACATGTAGTAGAGCGTGTCATAACAGGAAGGGGACGGGCCCCAAAGAAAAAGTGCTTCATGCATGTGTCATCACAAGAGGGTACAAATTTGCTTAGAGAAGTACCTAACGAATTTAAATTGAGGAAGAGAACTGGGGGTGGGGCAATAGCAGTAAGATACTGTAGGTGAAATAGGGGAGTTGAGGGGTGTGGGAGTAGGTGGAGGGGTCCTAGAAGCCGCGGGTAGTGTAAGATGAGAGGAATGGGGAGAGGAGAGAGAGATGCGTTGAGGAGTTACAAGAAGCAGGAGATTTAGATCGTCCAGTGGCTGTGACACGGGGCAGGTGGACCAGCCATTAGGTCAGTTAGGGTCGAAACAGGTACAATGTTCAGCCAGAGACAGGTAACGTCGTAGCCCACCTTTAAAGTGATAGTGGGATGTAGATTGTCTTAATTCCAGTAGCACAGCATTCCACATTAGAGGGGCAGCATGTCCGAATGCCCCGGTCCCTTTGGAGGTGTGACACCTGGGTACCCTCAGTAGTGATTTCTCATCTGACCTCAGTCCTCGGTATAAGGTGATGGGACTTAATAGCTTTGTAAGGGAGGCCGGGTTTGCAGCCTGATTATGGAGTCAGATAGAAAGCCAAGATAGTATTGTCTGGATGCAGAGGGGGAGAGCCAGCCTAGGTCACTATAAAGCCAGCATCGATGTTTGAGCCTAGGGGACAATGATGCATAATGACAGATATTGTTATAGGTGACATCCCATTTCAGTAGCGATGATTTATGGGCAGCCGCAAGGACAGGAGCACAGTGTGTCAGGGTTGGGAGCAGAACCCCCCTGGCAATGGCCAGCTTAGCAGAAGGAGTTAGCATGTAGCTAGTTTTGTAGGCAACACCCAGTTTACTCTTTACTGTTTTGCAGGTTGATTGAATGTGGAGGCTTAGATCTAGAGATTGCTCAAGTATAACCCCAAGATACCTGAAGGATGTGACAGACTCTTGTTGGTTCCCCTCAAGGTCGTGGACCATCAAGGGTGAGGGACAAGTTCTTAGTTTAGGGGCAGAGCCCAGGAGCATGGTTTTTGTTCTGTTAGTATTTAGAACCAGTCTATGGTTGCACAGCCAGCTTTGAATGCTCCTGTAATTGGTGGTCAGAGACGAGTTGAGGTAGTCAATGTTAGTTGAGCTGGTGTAGATGACAAGGTCATCTGCGTAGAGAAGAGAGGAGCAAGTTGAGACGTTGTCCAGAATATTGTTGATAAAGAGGGAGAATACAAGTGGTCCCAAAATAGATCCTTGGGGAACTCCAACGTTGATTGTGGTGTTGTCAGATTCTGCAGAGTTGAATTTCACTGCTTGGGTCCTATCAGATAAATAGCTCCTGTACCAATTCACAACTGGAGTAGAAAAGCCAATGTTTTGAAGAGTAGACAGGAGTAGGGAGTGATCCACAAGATCAAAGGCCTTAGTGAGGTCAATGAAGATGGCCCCTGTTAGTCGTCCAGCATCCATGTTTGAGAGAGAATCTGAGGTGAATTTTGCCAGGGCCGTTGAAGTGGTATGATTTTTCTTGAATCCATGTTGCACGTCAGAGAGAAGATTTGATGTTGCAATGAAGTCCAGAATTTAGGTGGCGACAAGCTTCTCCAGTATTTTGCTCAAGACCAAGAGAATCGCTATTGGCCTGTAATTTGAGATATCCCTCTTATCCCCCTTTTTTAATATCGGTGTTACCCTAGCAATCTTACAGAGGTCTGTCACGACACCATTAGAAAGGGATAGTGTGTAGATTTTGGCCAGTGGAGAGGCAATAAGATGGGCGGCCAGCTTCATTAAGCAGGGTTCAAGTGAGTCGGACCCTGGGCTAGTGTTATCGGAGATAGTTTTTAGCAGTCTGAGGACCTGTGGACTGGTGATTGCCTTGAAGTAGAAAGGCCGGGACAGAGGAGACCAGTTGGATGATGAAGGGGGGGTCCAGCGGTTTGCTAGAGTTAGGGGGCTGAGATATGGTGGGTGCTGGTGGAAAGGAGGAGGTGTATGGTGAGAGATCAGAGAACATCCTGTTGAAGGCATTCGCTACTGTATAAGAGTCATTACAGTGAGCTCCGTTGAGAAGTTTAAATGTGATTGCCGGAGAGTGCCTGTATAGCCTCTGTGTACTGTCTCTTTAAGAGCTGCCTGGATTGCAGTCATAAGTATTCTGAGAGGGAGCTCTGTTGAAAGATGTAACTATTTGCTGAAAATCATTTAGAGTGATAATGATAATGTAGTTTGTCTAACCTGCCTTTTTTGCAGCAAGGACTGTTTTGTCCATCTCCACTATCTTGGCCCGGGACTGCCGAATTGGACCTATCAGTACTGGTGGGACCTAAAATGGAGCTGGACTACAGGAGCTGTTTGGAGTCAGAATCTGTAGGAATTGTAGTTTTGGGCTTTTGGTGCCTTTTTGCACCTGAAGGGGGAGCTCCTGTTGTGACTGACAAATGAATCAGCCAACCAAACCTTTTGGATCATGGGGAAATTCCCAGGCTTGCTGGCAGTTGAGTCAGATCTAAGTTGGGAGCTGAAGAAGCAATAGCTTGAGACAGTCAAGCAGCCATCTGAGTAGTTTTGTCCGGGAAAACTGTGGAAAGGCCTGAGTTGTGGCCTGAATGTCTGCCTGCTGCCCAGAGAGGGAGAGAAGAGAATTATTTCAGACTAAATCCAAGTTTGTGAGAATGAAGTAAGCCACTGATTTTTAACCAGGCTCATACCTGAAGAAGACTGAAGATTTTGCTGAATGTGGTTGACTTGTCAGGATTTCTAGCTGCTTTTGAATCCCCGGTTTGTGCAGAGACTTTGCGATCATGACTGAAGAGCGGTTTTCCTGGTACAGTAGAATTTCCTTACATGTAAATGTGCTGTGAGTTGTTAGTGGGTCGTGATTTGGTTCCCCACTGTGTGAACTGTGTTCTGCTTGCTGGAAGCTGTATCCAGCCCAAAACAGACTGTATCCGAATTTGTCTCCATTTGGCCTGGGCCTTGCCACACTGGCCCAGTCAGACTACCAGCTGCACAGAGAAAGCCATTGACGAGAGACCTGCCTGGGGATCAGCCCCCTGCTCCACACTTCAACAAGAACGATGCCATGCAAATCATGTGAGCCCTGCTTCTCCTGGCACTCCAGATCAACCACCTGCAGTCTCAATTTTCGTCCAGCCTGTGTCCAGTCTTGGGTATCGTAAGTAATCATCAGGGTAGTTCCCTGCAACAACAGCCTAATCAAAAAGTGTGTCATCTGATTGTCTTGTTGTTTTCTTTTCTCAAACCGAGCCCTCCGGCTCTGGAATACAATTAGTGTGTGTGTGGTGCATGTTGTTTTCTTCCATCACAGGGCCCCAACCAGCTGCAACGTTCCTGGCTAACCCACTGTTCTCCATCTGGGTACCTAGAGTGTGTGACTGTTTATGGTCCCTGAAGTGCATACATAACTGTTTGATTGATATGGTCTTTAAGCAAATTAACCTGATTACGCCCCTCCCTTGCTTAAGTCCCTTAAATAAATCAGATCCAACTCTTTTTTGCATTTACCCTGACTGTGGTTCCAGTTTGTGCAAGAGTACTGTACTGCTGTTATTTGCTGTGTACAATCTTGTTTTACAGGGGGTCCCCAGGATCAAGCCAGAGGAAAGCGCTGGTGGGAAGTGCAAACAGTGTGGGTACTTGTTTGGTGTATCAGGGGTATTATGAAAGTGATTATTGTGTATTGTTCTGTCCACCAGTAAAGAAAGGGGGGGGGGTTAGAGGTTAGAGTGTCCTGTAGGGCTGTACCCAGGTTAGCTTGACCATTACCAACCTTGACCTCCGGATGGAGGTACCCCTTTCAGAACTCAGGCCCCTTAACCTGCTACTAGCCAAGCAGGCAGGGGTAGTAGCCCTTGGGATTGCGCCACCTAGGGGTTACATCTTGGAGGCTCACCGCTGGGATTTTGTGCCTTATAGTGGCCAAAAATGATGAATTATTGTTAAAGATTAATGGCTACCCCGATAGAAATGGCTGTACACCAGTTAATAGGGTGGTGTACTGGGGAGGAGATCGACTCCCAAAATGCTCTGCTTATACTGGATATTCCCCTGGGTACCAGTAAGGACACTGTAGAGGGAGCACTCTCCAAAGTTGAATGTTTAAAAAACCCTGTGGTGGTGGGTCGACAGGCTGATTTGATCGCCCAAACTTTCATAGCTTTGGTAGAGTGTAGTGACCTCATGGACAGCTCTTAAGTGCCACAGACTATTGCCTTAGAAGGGGTCCCAGCCACGCGGAGAGTGATAACAAAAGACAGTATAGACCCTTAGGAAGATGATCTCCCACCATTATCTGAGACTTTTAAGGAGTAATTTGCTAAGTTGTTGCTGGAGGAAGGGAAAACCATAGAAGATTTTAAGAAACTGTTCCTGCCAGCTGGGGGTGTTCTTTTCCCAACACCCCCTCCCACTCCAGCATCTGCTACTGCCTCGCCTTCTGTGCCTGTGCCAATGCTGGCCCCTATATCTGTTCCAGCCTTTAGTCACGACTCCTACGGAAGGCTGAGAATCCTCTCGGGCACCTACACCCCAGGTGTGGGATAACTGGGAGACCTGGATCGACTATGTTGCCACTTCATACCTGAGTGGCAGTGTGTGGAGGCTGAGAAGCAGAAAAGAATCATAGAAAGTTTAGGGGGCCCCACCCTTGAAACCATTAAATTTTTGAGGTCCACGAACCCTGATGCATCTGCTCAGAAGTACCTATCTGTACTTGAAGACAATTTTGGGAGCATTGAGTCAGGGGAGACTTTGATGTGGAAATTCCAAGGTACCAAGCAATGAAAGGGGGAAAGTTTGTCTGCGTATGTTACTCGCCTAGAAAGAGCTCTGCAGAAAGCTTACTGGAAAGGTGGGGTAGCCGCTAGTGATTTGAACCGTGTGAGATTGGGGCACATACTGCAACATGTCAAGCTTTTTTGTAAACTGCAGATCATCCAGTTAAGGCTCCAGGATAGGAGAGGTAACCCACCTGACTACTGTGACTTGATAAAAGAACTCTGGGAGGTAGAAGATATCGAGGGAGATTGTAATTATGGGGTGAGTGCAGTCCAAGTGATCATGGCACCAGCAGGCCCTTCCGAAATGGAGACCACTAAGAGTGTCCCGCCATGGGCTAAACGGTGGGGTGAGGAGTTGCTGAAGGAAGTCAGAAAAGCACAATTGGATGTGTTTGCTGAGGTATCCCCTGCTGACAGAGACCCTGGTCCCTGTCAAAACGTGACTGTTATGGGGGGGTGTGCCCCCTCAGGCATCCTCTACTGGGGGTGGCTTCTCAGTTGAGCTCAAGGGATTGACTGCCACCCTAAAGGAGCTTTTGAGACATGGTACACTACCCTCAGAAGTTGGATCACAATCTCCTGTTGATGCTCCAGTGTCCCCTGCTATGTTTTCCCCAAGGATGCCCTGAGAGCGTGTCATTTGTCTCAATTGCAACAAGGATGGCCATATGAAGAGGGAATGCCAGTCTCAGAAGGACTTCAAGAAAGTGGTGAACCAGCTTCAAGGAGAGCTTCAGAAAACAAGTCAGTGGTCAAGGGGTGCATGAAATGACCGCAGTAAAAGCTTCGGTCATCCTAAGTCAAACCCCTCTGTGGCTAAATCGTCTGTCCAGGCCCCTGCTGTTGTCTAATGACTAATGTGGCTGTGAATGGTATTCCTACTCAGGCTGTGCTTGACAGTGGGTTGCAAGTGACCATTGTGTTTCAGAACTGGTATGACAAACACTTATCTGATGTGCCCTTACAATCCCTGAAAGGCCTATATGTGTGGGGGCTGAGTGACAAGTCTTATCCATATGTAGGATATGCCTGTCTCTGGTTGTCTTTTCCTACAACTGTCACTAGTGTAGAGGAGCAAGTAGAGACACTGGCCCTAGTGTGTCCCCTCACCAGACTGTAGGATGGGGTCCCCCTGTTAATTGGGACAAATGCCCATATGTTTGGGAGACTGGTGCAATTCTGTCATGACAAACAAGAGCGACAGACTGAGAGGGCCTGGAGAATTCCAGCTCTGATCAAGACAGCCTGTGATTTTCAACAGAAACCCGAGGAAGTAGACAGGGATGAACCGGTGGGGATTATGTGGAAGAAGGATCCTGATTCAATGGTACTGGCCCCTAACGTCCAGTGTACCATTCAAGGGGAGGTCCGCCTCCGGAAAGATGTCAAGAACAAAATACTGATGTTGGATGCACCAGGCGATGGAAAATTGCCAGAAGGATTATTGGTCAAGCCCAGCATCTTGCCTGCTCATGCCCATACCTATGCATGATGAGTGATGATCCAGATTCACAATGTGTCAGATCGGGAGATCTGGGTGAACAGAGGGTGCACCCTAGCTATGGTACACTGTGCAGACACTGCAGTATTGCCCAGCAACAAGCACCCTGGTGAGAAGGAGAGAGTGACCCCAGACTTGTTTGACTTTGGTGACTCCCCATTGCCAGCTGAATGGATGGTTAGAATTAGCAAGAGACTTGCCCAGAGAGACCAATTGTTTTTGTTGAAGAAATGGGATGTGGGATGTGTCCAGGGTGCAGAGCATCACATACACCTGCACGATGAATGGCCATTTCGAGAGAGGTCCCGATGCCTAGTGCCAGCAGACATAGATGATGTGAGAAGACACCTGCAGGAAATACTTGCTGCTGGCATGATACAAGAATCCAGGAGCCCATACGCCTCTCCCATTGTGGTTGTGCATAAGAAGAATGGGTATGTGAGGATGTGTGTTGATTACTGAACCCTGAACCAGTGGATCATCCCAGACCAATACACTATGCCTTGTATACAAGATGCCCTGGACTGCTTGAATGGGAGCAAATGGTTCTCGGTGTTGGATCTTCGCAGCAGATACTACCAGATCCTGATGGCCCCGGAAGACCATGAGAAAACAGCCTTCATCTATCCATTGGGGCTCTATGAGTTTCTGAGGATGCCACAAGGGATATCGTGTGCCCCAGCCACCTTTCAGCGACTGATGGAATGGTGGTGGGAGATATGAATTTGCTGGAATGCCTGGCGCACTTGTACGATGTCATTGTGTTTGGGAGCACCTTAGAGGAACATGAGAACTGACTGTTTAAAGTCCTAGACCGAATGGAAGACTTCGGCCTCAAGCTTTCCATTGACAAGTGCCAGTTTTTCCAAACCTCCGTGAAGTATGTGCGGCACATAGTATCTACAGAAGGGATAGAGACTGATCCCAGTAAGGTTGAAGCACTGTCTGCTTGGCCCCAGCCCCATAATCTGAAAGAACTACAATGTTTCCTGGGGTTCTGTGGCTACTACCGCAGGTTCATAAAGACTGTTCCAAGGTGATTCGCCTAATTCTTGAACTCCTACCAGGGTTACCCTCCTACCAATCAGAATACAAAAAGGCCATTAAAGAACAGAAAAAGTATTCCGCCCAGGTGAACTGTTCAGGCCCTGCTGATGCCCAACTGTGAAGCAGCCTTCCATGAGATCATATACCAGCTCACTCATTCCCCCATCCTCGCCTATGCTGACCCCACCAAACCCTATGTGCTGCATATGGACGCTAGTCTGCAGGGTCTAGGAGCGGTGCTGTATCAAGACCATGAGGATGGCCTAAGACCAGTAGCTTTTGCCAGTAGGAGCTTGACTCCATCCGAACGAAACTACCCTGTGCATAAGTTGGCGTTCCTTGTGCTAAAATGGGCCATCATTGACCAGTTTCATGAATACCTCTATGAGGCAAAGATATTGGTGAAAACTGACAATAATCCATTGACCTATGTACAGACTTCAGCTAAGTTAGACGCCACTGGGCACCGGTGGCTTTCTGCATTATCAACCTATGATTATGCTGTCGAATAAAGACCGGGCCTGAACCATATTGAGGCTGATGCCCTATCACAAAGGCCTGCTTCCAAGAGTGATTGGGTCAGGCTGTCTGAACCTGACATTCGAGCATTGTGCCAAAAGTTTGATAGAGATGAACAGATGTCTGCGGACACAGTGGACTGTATAGTAGATTGCTTGGCCCCTTCTGACATCTGCATATCGTCTGCTTTTTGCCACTTCTCTGCTCTAGATATTAGTGCACTACCTCAATTTGACAATGGTAGCATTCAGTGGGCTCAATCCCAAGATCCTATGATTCAGCCAGCACTTGATGCCCTGCATGCAGGGAAAGATGTGTGTTACGTTCCACTGACTTGTGAACTGCTTTATTGTTTAAGGAAGGCCCCAGATTGAAGTTACTCAATCAGTTGTTGTATAGAGAGAGAGTAGATCATAGTGGCAAAGTAGACAAGCAACAACTGGTCCTGCCCATGGCCTTTAAAGATTTGGTACTGAGGTCCTTCCACAATCACATGGGGCACCTTGGTATTGACAGAACCCTTGACCTGGTACAATCTCGATTCTACTGGCCCAAGATGGGGGCCGATGTTGAGCACCATGTAAGGACTTGTAGTCGCTGCCTGCAGAGAAAAGCCCTGCCTCAGAGTGCTGCCCCCCTTGTCAACATTAATACCAGCACCCCAGTGGAACTAGTTTGCATAGACTTCTTGAGTTTAGAGCCTGATCAGTGAAACATTGGCAATGTGTTAGTGGTTACAGATCATTTCACACAGTATGCACAAGCTTTTCCCACCAGAGATCAAAAGGCGTCTACCGTGGCCAAGGTATTAGTGGAAAATGTATTCGTCCACTATGGTGCTCCCCAAAGCTGATTCATTCTGATCAAGGCAGAGACTTTGAGGTCAGCTAATCAAAAGAAATACTCTCTCTCTCTCTCTCTCTATGGGGGTGCAAAGTCAAAAACACCCCCTATGACCCGTAGGGGGACCCTCAACCAGAACACTTTAACCGCACCCTGCTAGACATGCTAGGCACCCTCCACCCAAAAGACAAGCATAAATGGAGTCAGCAGATTAGCACTTTGGTACACACATACAATTGCATGAAAAATGATGCTACCGGGTTCTTCCCCTACTACCTCATGTTCGGGAGAGAGGCCCGACTGCCAGTTGATGTCTGCTTTGGGGTCTCTCCAGATGGGGTCCGAGCCAAAAACTACCTGCAGTATGTACAAAAACTATAAGCTCAATTGAACCATGCCTAACAACTGGCCTAGGCAATGGCCGCCAAAAGAAATCTAGCCAACAAAGAGAGGCATGATAAAAAAGAAAAGGGTCAAGAGCTTCGACATGGAGACCGTGTGTTGTTACGCAATTTAGGACTGCATGGTAAACACAAAATTGCTGATTGGTGGCACCATCTTCCCCATGTAGTAGTTGGAAAGTTGGATGATTTACCTGTGTACAAGGTACTCCCGGAGAACAACTCCAAAGCTGTCAAGACCATGCACTGTAACCACTTGCTACCTATTGGCCAAGTCATAATTGAGACTGAACCTTCAGAGATTGATTCCCCTGGGCCGGTGACTCATGCTGCTGCAAGAAAGAGACAGAGTCAACCTACCCCAGTGGTTGCAAGGTCAAGGTTTCCCCCGCAGCAAGTTCAGAATGATAGTCATTGTCAGTCCACCTCAGACGAAAGTGAATGTGACAATGCCTATTACCCCTCTTATGAATTGAGTCAGTTGTTTTGAGGAAATCCTGTGACTATTTGCGGGGATGAAGCTGGGCCTTCTGGACTGTCTAACCTCCCAGCTTCGTCCTTGGAGCCAATGTTCCCTGAAAGTGAAGTGCAAAGTATCACGTCTGAAGATGCTGATTTCCTGTGTATTGAGGAACTATATGATTTGCCTGATGGAGGGGCTGATGGAATGAGTCTTTCTGGTGACATACCAGAACTTGAAGAACACTATGAGAGTGCTGACTGTCACAAACCCACTCAACAGGTCAGACCCTCTACTCCCAAAGTGCCGACTCTGAGCTCAGTCTTGTGAACAGTGTAACAGACAAGGTAACCCTCTTGTCTGTTTTTGTGAGTTTGCATCAACCTTTGGTCTCACGTTCTGGAGGGATTCAAACTGTTAACCTCTTGTTAGCATACCCAATGCACAGGGTCAGATATATCTGTCTTCGGGGGGCCAGATATCTTTGCCTATGGGCACCTAACCAGGTATACAGAGATGAACTCTTTAAAACTTTAATAAAGACCTCAGATTTAAAACGCTTCTCTTTCCAGTTTGGACCACCATACACGCTTATATTTAGTATCTGCAATAACCATACACTTTTCTTACAACTGAAAAGAAGTCAAAGACAGACCAAGTAAGTTCTAAAAAGAATTTTACTAAAATATTTAAAAATATGTAAAACACAAAATACAGATCTCTTATATCACAAGACATACAAAGCTATTAAAAGAACACGGTTTTAAACAGTGCAATTCCTACTACAGTATTTAGTCTCTAAATACTTGCTTAAAAGTGCTCCCAAGATGTTTTGTGGTCAGAGTCTAGGTAAAAAAATGTGACTCTGTGAAGTAAAACAGACTAAATTAAAAGCTGGCTTTTATCCCACCTCTTTTCAGGAGGTCACCTAGCTCCTCCCTGTCAGGATATATGAAAATATATATCTTATACAAAAGTATTACATTCTGCAACTTCAGCATAATTCATGTCCTTCAAATGACACTTAGTTTGATCCCATGCTGTATCCTCCCTCACAGGCTTCACAGGGACATTTACAACCTTGCACCCCTGTGTAACAACCTAGGTTCCTCTCCAACATCATAAACCTTCTTTATGATTTCTCTCTTAACAAAATTAACTTAAACAAGTCTGTAATGAACTCAGATAAATGGAATCCTTGATTAAAGCCTTACATGTAACACATGGTCTCTAAAAACTGAGTGTGCGTGAACTCACATGCTGTCAGCATTTTTCTTATGGCTTGCCTCTTTCAGCTGAAACCTGGGGGGTTGATGAGTGAGGTCATTCTAACAGCATCAGATTTTTTTTAGCAGAGACAGTCAGTCATACATTTTATATTAAAAAAAAATGATACAGCACTCAGAGCTGGCTGTTTACGTCACACTCCTCCCCATCTAGACTGAATTTGGGGGATCTATCCCCTACATGGGATGAGCTTCCCAAATCAGTTCACTCCTCATAGATCCTAGACAGTCCATCTGAGTTCTGGTTCTTCGCTCCAGCCATATGTCCGATTTTTAGATCGTACCCTTGTAAAGCAAGACTCCATCTTAGAAGTCTGCCATTGTTCTTTCCCATCTGTGTCAGCCAAACCAAGGGGTTGTGGTCAGTCTGCACCACAAAACGCTGCCCATACAAGTATGGCTCTAATTTCTTTAGGGTCCACACTATGGCAAGACACTCCTTTTCCACCATGGAGTACGCTTGCTCCCTGGGAAGCAGCTTTCTGCTCAGGAACACTACTGGGTGATCTATCCCTTGGCTGGACGTCTGGCTCAGTACTGCCCCAATACCCACGTCTGAGGTGTCCGTCTGAACTATAAAGGTTTTGCTATAGTCAGGGCTTGTCAAAACAGGAGCACAGCACAGTGCCTCCTTCAGTCTGGTAAAGGCTTCCTCACAGGCTGGGCCCCAGGTAATTTTCTTTGGCATCTTTTTCTTTGTCAGGTCAGATAGGGAAGCAGCCAGGGCACTGTAATTGGGTACAAATTTCCTGTAGTACCCTGCTGTCCCTAGAAAGCTCCTGACCTGCTTCTCGGTTTCTGGTCTGGGCCATGTCTGGATCACCTCTATCTTTATTTGGTTAGGACGGAGCTGTCCTAGGCCTACCACATGCCTGAGGTATGCCACTTCTCCCATGGCCACCTGGCACTTCTCGGCTTTGACAGTGAGCCCGGCCCTCTGTATCCTGCCCAGCACTTCCCTAAGGTGGGATAGGTGTTCCTCCCAGCTGGTACTAAAGATGGCAATGTCATCTAGGTACGCCATGTCATACTCCTCAGCACCATTTAACACCTGGTTCACCAACCTTTGGAAAGTGGCTGGGGCATTCTTCATTCTGAAAGGCATTACTTTAAACTCAAATAAGCCTATGGGAGTGATGAAGACCAATCTCTCTCTAACGCTGTCTGTCAATTCTACCTGCCAATACCCCTTGGTCAGGTCAATAGTTGTAAGGTAGGTGGCCCCTCCCAACTTGTCCAGGAGTTTGTCCATCCGGGGCATCAGGTGGGCGTTGGACTTTGTGACTGAATTCAGTCCACGATAGTCCACACAGAAACAAGTTGAGCCATGTGGCTTGGGCACAAGGACTACAAGTGAGGCCCAGGGGCTGTGGGATCTCTGTATTACCCCTAAATCCAGCATCTCCTCCACTTCCCTCCTAATGTCCTTTTGGACAGCCTCTGACACCCGATATGCTAGTCGCCATATGACGTCTGTATCCCTGTCTCCACATCATGTGTTGCTAAGGGGGTTAGTCCAGGCTTGGCGCTAAACAAGAGGGCAAAGTCTGCTAAAACCTCCCTTACTTTCCGGACTTGATCCAGGGCCAGTTGGGGAGATAATTTTACTGCCTCCAAAGAGGACTCCTGCTTACTTTCTTCCAGAAAATCCAGAAGGGGGTCTCCTTCGTCCGTCCCTTCCCCATGACTACACACTGAAAACACCATGTCAGCCCTATTTGCATATGGCTTCATCATGTTGACATGGTACATCCTTTCAGTCTGTCTTCTATCAGGTAACTCCACAATGTAGTTCACGTCATTTACCTTCCTAACCACTTTGTACGGTCCTGCCCTCTCAGCTTGCAGCTTGTCTTTCTGGACAGGAATAAGGACCATGACTTCCTGACCCACCATATACGAGCGAGCTCTGGCTCTGCGGTTGTACCACACCTTTTGTTTCTGATGGGCAGCTGCCAGATTGCTCTGAGCTGTCCCCATAAGCTCCTTCAGCCTTTCTCTAAACCTAAGGACATAATCCACAATGGGAGTTTCCTGGGTGGCGTGCATGCCTTCCCAGTCCTCCCGGATCAAGTCTAGGGGCCCATGTACCCTGCATCCATACAAGAGTTCAAAGGGGGAAAATCCTGTCGACTCTTGGGGCATCCCCCAGTATGCAAACAACAGGTGGGGAAGGTATTTCTCCCAGTCCCTCCCATGCTGTTCAGCAAATGCCTGGAGCATTGACTTTAGGGTACCATTGAATCATTCCACAAGTCCATTGACTTGTGGATGATACAGTGTCATGCATCTCTGCACCACCCCATACTTCTCCCATAAACTTTTCTGACATGAAGGAACCCCCTAAATCACCCTCGATCGGTGATTACCTCCTGCAGAAACCCAACACGGGAGAAAATTCCAAGTAAGGCATCTGTCACTTTGTCTGTCCTCAGAGAGGATAGGGTGACTGCCTCTGGGTACCGGGTGGCATAATCCACCACAGTCAGGATGAATCTCTTCCCTGAGGAGCTGGGGGTATTTAAAGGCCCCACAATATCCATTCCCACTCTCTGGAATGGCTCCTTCAGTATGGCCAAGGGGATCAGGGCAGCTTGGGTTTTCTTGCCAGCCTTCCCTATTTCTTGGCACCGGTGACAAGACCTGCAATACTCCTTCACCTGCTGGGTGAAGTTAGGCCAGTAGAAATTCTGGGTTAACCACTGCATAGTTCATGCAATTCCCAGATGACCAGATAAGGGAATATCATGGGCAACCTTGAGCAACTGCTCACGATATCCCTGGGGAACAACAAGCTGCTTGCCTAGCATCCCTCCCTCTGTGTGTACTGCCTGTGTATGCATAAGTCCATTTTCCCAATAAACTTTATGTCTGCCATCACCTCCCTGTGTTCCCTCCAAGTCTGCCCAAGCCCTCAGCTTCTCTAAACTAGGGTCACCCCTCTGAGCAGCTGCAAACCCCTCATACATTCCCAAGGCATGGGACAAGTCCCTTTCAGTCGCTAAACTAGGGTCCCTAGCACAAGCATTAGGGCCCTCAGGATCACTGTCAATCCCAACCCTCCGACAAGAGGTCACCCCTCCCTCTTCAGAGTAACCCTCTGTAGCTGTGTGGTTACTTGCTACCAGGGAAATTTCTACCCCCCCTTTTTATCAGTCTCCCCATCTGGAGACACAGGCTGGAGAACCAGCCTCTCAGCGGTTTTTACACTGATTTCTGTGGGGTTTAGGGAACTACTATTTTCCCTTGCCACTTGGCTATGGGTAACTGCACATACCATCCACTGCTGGAGATTGTTACCCAGGATCACATCCACTGCTAATGTGTTGGCTACAGCCACCTGTTGCACAGTTCCCCCTGTTTCACCGCAGTCTAACTAAACACTAGCGAGGGGCAATGTTTTCTCTTCACCAGTGAACTCTTGGCAGTAACATATTTATTGGGTATAAGCTGACCAGGTTGTACCAGACCCCCTTTCACCAATGTCAGGGATGCCCTGTGTCCCTTAACCCTTGCATCTGTACACTATTCACCATGACTGGGTGCATGTGTTCCCTCATGTTCACTGGCATGCTTCCAGGGACACACAAACAACCCACTTCTTTTCTAGCACCCTGTTGTGTATTTTGGCTAGCCTTTTTGGGACACTGTCTGGCAATATGCCCAGTTTCTTTACACAGCCAACAGGCATTTCTTACTTGAGATAAATCTTTTCATTGAAACCTGGGGCTAACTGGTTTCGGTGGAGGCAGTGAGGGTTTTGGCTGCCCTGGAGGCGTGCTTTTCCCTTTCTTCCCTGCCACGCCCACCCTATTCGCTCTCAGAGCAGGTCTGCTCTTGGCATAGCAGTCCGAGAGTTCAGCAGCCTCTTGCAGTGTTTTTGGATCTCAGTCCTCTAGCCAGGTTTTTAGCTCTGCTGGGCATGCCCAACAAAACTATTCTAGTAAAATCACATTTTCAATTTTATCAACAGAGGTTGCCTCAATTCCTTTCCACCAATGTTTTAAAGACTGACGTTGTTTCATGGCTAGCTCCTCATAGCTCATATCAGGGCTTCACCTGAGCTTACAGAATTTAGCTCTGTATGATTCAGCAGTTAATTCAAACTTTTTTAACAGTGCAGCTTTTAACTTCCTGTAATCGTCACTATCCTCATTGTTCATTTGACCCAATGCATCCCGAGCTTTTCCCGGTAAGTAGCGGGGATAGCTGGAAGCTCCAGGACTCTCTAGGAATTTTAGCCTGAATACAAACTTTTTCAAAAGAATTTAAAAGGGCATCCATGTCCTCCTCTTCCTTAAACTCGGCTATTAATTTGGAGTTCAATTTGTAACCCAGTCCTGCAGTCCCAGTTAAACCCAAGCCACTTACCTGCTCTGGTACCACTGGTCGGAGTTGTAGCTTCTCCAGTTCACGTTGCCACTGGCGCTCCTCTCTCCTCTCTGCTCTCCTCTGCCTCTCTGCATTCTCACTCTCTCTTCTCCTCTGCCTCTCTGCATTCTCACTCTCTCTGTCTTCTCCTCTGCAGCTCGCTGGTGCTCACGCTCATGTTCTGCCTCCCTCTTTTGTCACTCTGCCTCTTGATCCACCTCTCTCTCTGTTCTCACTCTGCCTTTCGGGCCACCTCTCGCTCCTCTCACTCTGCCTCCAGTTCCATCCTGCGCAACTCAATTTGTAGCCTGAGTACTTTTAGATCCAGGATACTGGTGACCTTTTCTTGCTGCTGTGGCCCTTCACTGACAGTGGCCCTGATGTCCTTTTCAGTCATGGTTGGTTACTCACTGCTCTGGGTATCTGCTACTATCAGGGCCTCTATGAGGTTCTGCTTTTTGGCTGTCAGCTTGAACGGGACTCCCTTGTCCCCGCACAGCTGCTTCAAGTAATCTACAGTGTGCCTGCTGTAGTCGGAAGTCATCTTCTTCTTCTTTCCTGACTACAGCTACTCTGACTTGCACTTTAGAGAAAAAAAAATAAAATGGGTAGGAACTGGACTGTATGTCAAGTGATATATAGTTCTGTTTCCTTTTTTAAAATAAAACTCTGCCTTTTTTTCTTTCTTTACAAGAGAGCTTATGGTCTCAGCTGACACAGAACAATAAAGCTTGTGATACCAAAAGTATGCCACTGCTGCCAACCAATCTGTCATAAACCCACTCAGCAGGTCAGGCCCTCTACCCCCAAAGTGCCAACCTCTGAGCACAGTCTTGTGAACAGTGTAACAGACAAGGTAACCCTCTTGTCTGTTTTTGTGAGTTCAGATCAACCTTTGGTCTCAAGTTCTGGAGGGATTCAAACTGTTGACCTCTTGTTAGCATACCCAGTGCACAGGCTTAGATATATCTGTCTTTGGGGGGCCAGATATTTTTGTCTATGGGCACCTAACCAGGTATACAGAGATGAACCCTTTAAAACTTTAATAAAGACCTCAGATTTAAAACGCTTCTCTTTCCAGTTTGGTACCACCATACAAGCTTATGTTTAGTATCTGCAATAACCATACACTTTTCTTACAACTGAAAATAAGTCAAAGACAGACCAAGTAAGTTCTAAAAAGAATTTTACTAAAATATTTAAAAATATGTAAAACACAAAATACAAAACTCTTATATCACAAGACATACAAATCTATTAAAAGAACACAGTTTTAAACAGTGCAATTCCTACTACAGTACTTAGTCTCTAAATAGTTGCTTAAAAGTGCTCCCAAGATGTTTTGTGGTCAGAGTCTAGGTAAAAATGTGACTGTGAAGTAAAACAGACTAAATTAAAAGCTGGCTTTTACCCACCTCTTTTCAGGAGGTCACCTAGCTCCTCCCTGTCAGGATATATGAAAATATATATCTTATACAAAAGTATTACATTCTGCAACTTCAGCATAATTCATGTCCTTCAAATGACACTTTGTTTGATCCCATGTGGTATCCTCCCTCACACAGGGACATTTACAACCTTGCATCCCTGTGTAACAACCTAGGTTCCTCTCCAACGTCATAAACCTTCTTTATGATTTCTCTCTTAACAAAATTAACTTAAACAAGTCTGTAATTAAGTCAGAGAAACAGGATCCTTGATTAAAGTCTTACGTGTAACACATGGTCTCTAAAAACTGAGTGTGCGTGAACTCACATGCTGTCAGCATTTTTCTTATGGCTTGCATCTTTCAGCTGAAACCTGGGGGGTTGATGAGTGAGGTCATTCTAAGAGCATCACATTTTTTTAGCAGAGACAGTCATACATTTTATATTAAAAAAAATGATACAGCACTCAGAGCTGGCTGTCTACATCACACTGACAACCCCCCTTCAGTGCCTCAAAGTTTGATTGTGCCTGAGCCTTCACACAATGAGTCAAGTGTTATAGAAACAGAGCCTGCAGAGCAAGGAGCTGACAGTGCCCCAAGTTTGGACATTCCCATCCAGGCAGAGGCACCCCTCACAAGTGATGAAAGCCCCAAGGCTGTTGCTGAAAGTACAGAGACTGTGGTTGTTCTCCCCAGAAAGACTGGCCAAGCTGTCAAGCCAGTATTGCTTTTCAGCTGTGATTCTCTGGGGAAGCCTGTGGACTTGCCTCTCCATGTGCTTCACAAAGGTGTACATG
Organism: Neoceratodus forsteri; assembly: GCA_016271365.2. Lineage (NCBI taxonomy): Eukaryota > Metazoa > Chordata > Ceratodontiformes > Ceratodontidae > Neoceratodus > Neoceratodus forsteri. Next base: position 1,175,038,114 of record CM057456.1, on the reverse strand, counting down.
TTTCACCAAGCTCACTGCCCAAATTGAGCTTGATGGCCCATTCCAGGTTACTTGTTCTGCCCTCTCACCATGGTGTCCCTGCCCCATCCAGCCCCAAGTTAGCTGATAGGGAAGGGCCCCCTCTTACTTTGTTCAGTGTACAAGAAGTTATTACATGATTCTGCATAGTAATGTGAAAATTACCTGTGTGAAATATGCATGATGTATTATCAGAATGGATATAGTATTGTGAAGTGTAGAGAATAAGTATAGTGAAAGGTATAAGTTTACATTGACTGATGCATCAGATGTCACTTGCATAACATGCTAATGGTGTAAATGTCTCATATAGTTTGCATCTGCAATATTGCAATGGTACAGACTTGACGTGGACACCAAGTTTTCTGCAGGCAGGGAAGGGTGTAACCCCCTACTAATGGGGATTCCTGAAAAGTCTTCCTTGAGCTTGCCTAAATGATCACTGCCAGGCTGGTGTTCTGCATTTAAGCAGTTTAAATGTGATTGCCAGAGAGTGCCTGTATAGCCTCTGTGTACTGTCTCTTGAAGAGCTGCCTAGATTGCAGTCATAAGTAATTTGAGAAGGAGCTCTGTTGAAAGATGAAACTATTTGCTGAAAATCATTTAGAATGATAATGATAATGTAGTTTGTCTAACCTTCCTTTTTTGTGGCAAGGACTGTTTTGTCAATCTCCACTATCTTGGCGCAGGACTGCCAAATTGGACCAATCAGTACTGGTGGGACCTAAAATGGAGCCAGACTACAGAAGCTGTCTGGAGTCAGAATCTGTAGGAATTGTAGTTTTGTGCTTTTGGTACCTTTTTGTACCTGAAGGGGGAGCTCCTGTTGTGACTGACAGATGAATCAGCCAACCAAATCTTTTGGATATTGGGGAAATTCCCAGGCTTGCTGGCAGTTGAGTCAGATCTAAGTTGGGAGCTGAAGAAGCAATAGCTTGAGACAGTCAAGCAGCCGTCTGAGTAGTTTTGCGTGGAAGATCTGTGGAAAGGCCTTAGTTGTGTCTGCCTGCTGCCCTGACAGAGAGAGAAGAGAATTATTTCGGACTAAATTCAAGTTTGTGAGAACGAAGTAAGCCACTGATTTTTTACCAGGCTCATACCTGAAGAAGACCAAAGATTTTGCTGAATGTGATCTGCCTGTCAGGATTTCTAGCTGCTTTTGAATCCCCGGTTTGTGCAGAGACCTTGCAATCGTGACCAGAGAGCAGTTTGCCTGGTACAGTAGAATTTCCTTACATGTAAATGTGCTGCGAGTTGTTAATGGGTCGTGATTTGGTTCCCCACTGTGTGAATTGTGTTCTGCTTGCTGGAAGCTGTATCCATCCCAAAATGGACTGTGTCCAAATTTGTCTCCATTTGGCCTGGGTCTTGCCACACTGGCTCAGCGAGACTACCCACTGCACAGAGAAAGCCATCGACGAGAGACCTGCCTGGGGATCAGCCCTCTGCTCCACACTTGAACAGGAATGACACCTCGGCGAATCATGTGGGCCCTGCTTCTCCTGGCACTCCAGATCAACCACCTACTGTCTCAATTTTCGTCCAGCCTGTGTCCAGTCTTGAGTATCATGAGTAATCATCAGGGTAGCTTCCTGCAACAACAGCCTAATCTAAAAGTGTGTCATCTGATTGTCTTGTTGTTTTCTTTTCATGAACTGAGCCCTCCAGCTCTGGATTACAATGAGTGCATGTGATGCATGTTGTTTTCTTCCATCACAGGGCCCCAACCAGCTGCAACGTTCCTGGCTAACCCACCGTTCTCCATCTGGGTACCCAGAGTGTGTGACTGTTTATGGACCCTGAAGTGCATGCATAACTGTTTGATTGATACAGCCTTTAAGCAAATTAACCTGATTATGCCCCTCCCTTGCTTAAGTCCCTTAAATAAATCACAGTACTGTACTGCTGTTATTTGCTGTGTATAACCTTGTTTTACAGTTGTGGGTGGCAAGCTTTGGGAGGACACAGAGTCTCCCCATACTGCTGCCACCAAAAACTCCCATACATTAAAAATATAAAACATTAAGCGTCTGCAATGTCAATGTCAATGTGATTATTTCTGGGTTTTTTTTCTGTTTCACTCTTTCCTCATTTGTTTTTTCCATTTTGAATAAATCTTTAGCTTGGTAGTCATTTTTCTTACCTTGGCTTCATAATTTTGTCATATTCTTTCATGTGCATCTCCCAGCCCTAACCTGAAAGCCCTGAGATCTGCAGCACCCCTTAAAGAGCTACTGATGCCAAAAGTGCTACATTGCAGAATCTGAATAAGCATACTCCCAGTAGATCTCATACCAAAAACTAGATTTTTACGTTACTTCATTTTAAAGTTATTAGCCATTGTGTAACCTTGATTGCACTGCCTGTGCAATAAAAACAGGTGTCGGTGAAGAGCTGCTGCTGATATCATCTAGGGACCTCACGGTCTAGTAATCCCTGGCAGCAAGCTTATAGGACCTGCTTCTCCAAAGTTGTAAAGATCATATACAATGGTTTTTACAAGTTAAACAGGCAGCACCAGTCAGTAAACATTGCTATAAAAATTATGTATGTTTCAGGTTTTGTAACAAAGTTGATAACACTGTATTATTTAATGCTGTTTTTGTGTGGTCTATTTCTCCAGGGTTGCTGGATGCTAAGTCAGCATGCCTCCAGGCTGCTGAAGCCATTTGGAGTGCTACTCTAATGTGCCTATTTAGGCAGTTGTATTTGCTGCTAGTATTGTAATGTGATACAGTAACTTCACTGCTGTTTGTCATTGTCTGCTTTAAGATATGCTTTAATAGGGGCCTTATATGTGTTAATTCCTACTATGGGTAGAAGTGTTAGCTCTGGTATAATGATCATTGTAATTTGGAGTAGAACATAGATGAGTCTGCCCAACCCCCGTTGACAAGGAGATGGGATAATTGTTTTAAATTGCCATTCTTGGAAATAGCTTCAGTTGAATGATAGGTGAGAATAAGATCTCAGCCTTTCACCACATCAGAAACGTATTCAGTCTGCAAACCTCTCAACTGTGTGCTATGACCCAACATCCAGCAGCCCAAGAAGAAAAGATCACAACAAAAAGGCACCCAGACAAAATATTGTTAGTTTTGTTACAAAACTTGAAACACAAAGTTTTTAAAACAATGTTTATTGACTCGTGCTGCCTGTTTTACTTATGAAAACCATCACACATGATCTTTACAACTTTAGAGACACCGGTCCTGTAAGCTTGCTGATGGGGAATAATAGACTTTGAGGTCCCTAGATGACATCAGCAGCAGCTCTTCACTGAAACAGGCTTTTTTTGAACAGGTAGTGAAATCAGGCTGACAAAATGGCTGATAACTTTAAAATTAAGTGGCACAGAAATCTACTTTTTGGTATTAGATTTACCAGGGATATGCCTATTCTAGTTCTGCAATGTAACACTTTTGGCCAGATGGTGTCAGTAGCTCTTTAAGCATGGGCTGTATTAGAACAGGTCGGGTGATCCTAGGATCACACCTGAACATAGTTTGCCATCGTGGAACCTTGATGTGCTACCATTGGCCTATCATGGTGGCTCAGCTAATTTTTTTTATTTTCACCTTTCTTTTGTCTCTGTAGGCTCATTGTCTATGTTTGAATATCAAGCAAAGCTCCTCTTCCCCCAAAGGAAATAATGTCAGCAAAGCTCTCTCCTGCATCCCAAACCAAAAGGCTGAAATGCTCTGCTCTCTTCTCCCCCATTTCCCACAATTTTAGTAAAAGAAAACCTTTCTCCTCCCCCATCTCCCACTTACCTAATGACAGCAATGTTCTCTCCTCCCCCAATCCACATGATGGCAGCAATGCTCTCTCCTCTCTTCCTCCAGCTCTAATGGCAGCAATGCTGTCTCTCCTTCACCTCCCCCTTAATGGTAGTAATGCTTTCTGCAACCTGTCCTCTTCCCAGGCCTAATGACAGCAAGATTTTGCTCTCCTTTCCCTTATGCAATCCTGCACCCCCGCACCAACAGCTTTGCCTGATCCCAGTTTTTAAAATTCTGTGTAGCCCACTCCCACCCATCATAGCCCCACCTCACACCCCCGGAAGGAAAGTTATAGTGTTCGCAAGGTTTGCCAAACAATTTCATTACACTATGTTGACACACTGGGGCTGGCCGTCAGACTAGAAGTGTAAGAGATAAGGCTGTCAGTTACAGAGCCAAAATTTGCTTCATTTACTTAAGTCCCATCTTCAAATGATTATTTGATTACTTTGACTACTGTATTGAAAGGTCAAGCTATGTATGTGTGTGTAAAAAAAAAATTTTGAAGCTGCATTGGTGCATTTTGGGTAAATTGACTTGTCTCTCAGTGACATTTTTATGGCTGCAGTAGGTGGAGCCTGCAGACATTTTGCATATACAAAAGGAGTGATGTCATGTTTTCTGTCTGTGGAACTGACTGAAAGTGTAAATAGTCTCCTCTACCTTACCCTTCTCCAAGAAATGTTTTCCACCCTCAAATGAATACGCTTTCATGTTAGTCAATGGTTGCAGGATACTATTTTCTTTCTTAAATGGGTGGTACAAGAACTGGAACCTGAGTAGTGGGAGGCAGCATTAGTTTTTTTGGGGGGGAGTAAGATCCACCCCCACCTCCACCTGAGAAGCTCCTAAAGATCCACCCCACCTTTTTTTTATTCATGTGGGAGGGGCATGAGGTGGATCTATCATGTTGGAACAACTGACTATCAGAGCTGCCTGGGGAAGTAATTAAGGAGTGCCTGAAACTGCATCTAGGCATATCCCTCCCAAACACACACACATATAAGCTTCTAAAGATCCACCCCACCTTTTTTTGATTCATGTGTGAGGGGCATGAGGTGGCTCTATCATGCTGGAAAGACTGACTATATCAGAGCTGCCTAGGGAAGCAATTAAGGAGTGCCTGAAACTGCATCTAGGCATATCTCCTCCCCTCCCCATACGCACACACATAGACATCATGATTTTTTTTTAACTCTATGCATGTCAATATTTGGCTCTTACAGTATGGGAAAGTTGGGTATAAAAATAAAATAGAAAAAAAAGGATCAAGCAGGTGCCTTTTCCTTTGTCAGATACATGCAGACAGAAGGTCACAAATCCTGTATGATAAGTTGATTATATGGATGTTTTCCATGTAAAACAGAAATGTTGTTAATGTCACGTCTGTAGCATTGTTTGTAGCCAGTAAACTATTATTTACATAGATACTGTAAATGACAAGTTTTAATTCAGAAATCCAGTCTTGATAAATTAGTTTTTTTTAGCAGTTCTGTAAGATATATGTCTCTCTGATGTAAGAGTGCATAGCATAGGAATGGAAGGGTTTCTGTAATTGATTTTTGTTTGCATGAGAAGTGGGCGTGACAGTGGCATGCAAGAGTGAAGTCTAACTTGTTTCTTGGCCATTCTGGGATCTAAAGTTTAACACTATTGTGGGAAGACAAGAAAGTCTTGTGTGTTTTGCATTTGAATAGATTTACTGCTTTGAAGTTAAAAGATGTAAATATGTATACATAGTGTCATGGGCACCTGAAAAGGAAGAAGATACTACTAAAATAAATGCTATTCTGATATTTTATTTATTTATGTGTGAAATTTTAAGTGTAGTCTTGCCTAGGTCACAGACACATAAGCTATAAATAAGGATGGATGTATTAGTCAAAGCTTGTAGTAGCAAAATAAAGCAAGAAAAATAATATATTGTGTTTTTTTCTTTCAATTGTTTAACCAGGAGTGGCACACTAAGCTGAAAGCTTGTTTACAGGGGCAACCTGGGAGCACATGGAAGTTAAGTGACTTGCTCAGGGTCACCCAGTATGCAAGTGGGGGCTCTGGGATTCAAACCAAGATCTCCAGATTTGCAGTTAAGAGCCTTAAACCACAGTGCTATACTGTCTCCCTAGTTATGGCAGTCATCTGTTTTATGGTTCATTATGTTTATGTAGTAAGCATACCAACATACAAAAATGCCAGCAGAATAGACCTAGCAAGCTTTCATGTCTGCTTGTTTGGTCAGTCCCCACCCTGGGAGCTGACCTTGCTGCCCTCTCGCCCTCTCGGGCTTCTTCCTTCCCAGTCCAGGGTATTCCTGCTTCATTGGACTTTGCTTCCACAGCCCTTCCCTGTACCTGTCCCATTCCCTCTTGAACCCCTCCACAGTCTCTGCCTCCACCAGCTCCCCCACGGGCAGTGCATTCCATGGTTCTACCACCCTCTCAGTGAAGTAACACCTCCTCCTTTCTCCCCTGAGTCTCCCACCTCCAGCTTCCACCCATGCCCTCTAGTTGCCCCCTTCTTTTGGAACCCTGCTAACTGCGCCTCCCCTATTTACTCCCTTCATGTACTTGAAGACCTCTATCATGTCCCCCTGTCCCTTCTCTCTTCCAATATGTACATATTTAGCTCTTCGAGCCTCTTCCCATAGGCCCTGTCCCCCAAGCCCCAGATCATTTTGGTTGCCTTCCTCTGGACCCTCTCCAGGAGTTCAATGTCCCTCTTTAAGTGTGGCCTCCAAAACTGCACACAGTACTCAAGGTTCGGCCTCACCAAGCAGTTATACAGAGGGAGAATTACTTCCCTCCTTCTGGAGTGATCCCCCTAGATATGCATCCCAGCATCATGTTTGCCCTCCTACAAGTCTCTGAGTTGTTCATCTTGACATCCACCACCACCACCAGGTCCCTCTCAGCCATACAGCCATAGCAGCAGTACATTGCATAGCAGATATAAAATGTCAATAAGCAGGTCATGCAACAGATGTGCTGAGCAGTTACTGAAGCAAGAAATGTACAGCAGTCATTTTTTACATCCTGTTCAAAATGTGTTTTTGCACCTGTGGTGCCAAATGGCACAGTTGCTGTGCAAAATCTCCTTTCGGCTAATGAACTGATAGTGTCACTGTTCATGCAGTGGAGTCACAAAAAGCCCATGCTGAAAACTTGGACTGAAAATACCATGGAACGCCCAGGGCATTAGGGTTTCTGACCATAACACCCTGCACTGTAGGGACTGACAGGCATCAGGGGTGTGACTTGGGCTTGTCAACAGTAATGCTCATGCCATTCCACCCCCATCCCCACCCTTGCAGCCAGTGACAGGTATTGAGGTGTGCCTTTGACTCTTCAGCCCCAAAGTTCACTCCATTCTCTTATACTGTACCCATTTCAGCGTATTTTCTTATGGAATGGGGCGAGGGTAAAGTTTACCAAGGCACACCTCAACTCTCGTCTGTGTCTGCAGGGTGGGGTGAGGTAAAATAGCATGAGCATTATGGGCAATGACCCAAAGGCACATCCCAATGCCTGTCCTTGTTTGCGGGGTGGGGGTGGGGTTGGCATCACTTCAATACTTCACTGCCATTCTTATTCCACCTGTCTGTGTGTGTCTCTCTCTCTATATGTCTATGTAATTATCTTTCTATTAATTGCATGTATCGCAAGTTTTACCTATTTCTAAGACAAACCTGCATATCACATTTCCGCACTGTGAGTACATACTAATGAAACTGTGCATATATTTACTCCACTTCTGCATAGACCTCATACTTTGCTAATATTCCCATTATCACAAGCATAACTACCTTGCTCTTATCAAAAGCGACCCCCCTCTGAAAGTTAATATCACATTTTCTCTAACAGTCCATCATCATCACACCTGACTTCCTGATATCAACACATTGCTTAAATATAACTTACATCATCTTATGGACAAAAACCCTGTTTCTCTTAAAAAAAAAAAAAAAAAACTGTAAATAATCCCAAGGCTGAATATATGCCAGCCATTACATTTTCGTATACTACCACCTTCTGTACCATCATGGGGATTTGCATATGTTTCCCTTGATGCTTTGCATTATTGGGATATGTGCAATTGTGTTTTCTTTAAAATGTGGCTGTCTGGCCAATATCATCTGGGATAACACATACACCAGTGGCATTTGCTCTGGGGTTCTTTTGTAAGCTTCCTATTCCTTCCATTAAAATGTACACCTCCATGTATTTTTCTAATAATGTGTATGCCTTCCTTAGAACAGAAACTAAAACAAATCTTACTATTTACAAATCATTATGTTGTTTCTCCATACCTCCTTAACAATTCCACACAGCTTCACTAACTTCATTATGCAGCCGTGGTGGATCTGAACAGATTTTGTTAGTTGAGTTGCAGGGAGCCTAAGATATGTATTGCCCACACATTCCTCATTCACCCTTCCATTTTGTACCAATACCAATATAATGTCCCAAAGCAACATTTAAACATTTAAAAATGAATCATCTACAGACTCACTGTGATTGTTTTCTCTATTTCTCCATTTCTTTCTTCCCTTATTTAGTTTTCACATTCTGCATAAATAATCTTTAGCTTTTGCGTTTCATTTTTCTTACCTTGGCTTCCTCTTTTTATTCTTCAGTCTGTCCAGTGTTATCTCATTCTTTTCTTGCCCCAACAATTTTGTTTGCTTGGCTCTTCCTTTACTTTCATTAATTCACACTTTTGTCTCCCAGGCACCAGGGCTGACCTATTATGTTGACAACCTCTCAGCCCCATCCACAGCCATCTCTTGTGCTTAACCCCAAAAGGATTGCAATGTGATCGGTGCCCGAGCAAGCACTTTCCCTCTGATGGTTTTAAAACAGATAAACCCACCTCACCCATCTCAGTCCCACCACCTTCCAGAATAGCCTTCAGGGTGCCACTGAGAGGCCTTGTAGTTTTACATTTGTCATTATCCAGTCCAAAACTGTACAATGATCATCTGCCTCATCCTGCCTTAAAAGTACTGGAAGGTCTCTAGCCGGCCCGGTGGCACTGAGGGTTGAAGCGCTGGATGCTACACCTCGCGCCATGCTGGCGACCCGGGTTTGGGAGTGAGCACAGGTCAATGGGGACTGGCAGGGAAGGAGAGGGATTGAGCATCTGATGGACTGCTCTCCCTCTCTGGGGTGGGGGGTTCACAACGGTCAGCATCCGACTGCCCCCTGGCGGAGAGCTGGGGGTCGGGGGCCTCACGCTGTACAAGGGGTAGAGTCGGGGCAGATGCTTGGGTGAGACACGCAGATCTAATGCGCCGCTTATCAGTTGCCGCTGCCATTGCACGCTGCTGACTCAGGGAAATAGTACAGGGGAGAATGTAGGGCACCGACACGGCTTGATGGCCGTCCATGAGTTCACAGGATGCTGGCACCCGAACTGGATCCATTGGGGTGGGGAGTTAGGGGGCTCCCTGCCACCCCACTGTGGGGGTAAGCCGTAGGGGTTACTGGGTGCCAGCGGTCCCGGTAGAGACGGACTGCGGCCGGATCCCCATAGGTAGGGCTTCGAGGCTATGGGGAAGCATCTGGGTGGCCACAGGAGAATAAAAATAAATAATAAAAAAAAGTATTGGAAGGTCTCCAGTGAGACATTAATCCCCTCATCAAACAATAAAAACCTACACTTCGCATCATAGCCACAAAACGTACTCCCCCCAAAATCTTATTGTGTCACTCTTTCTTTATATTGGCACACTTTTTGGTCCAACACTATAGGATGATCCTCTACTGCTTCATATTACTGCTAGGCTTATATGCTGGATTCATGCCCGGTATGACTTCATGTGGGCCCCAGAAAGCATTACTGGGATGAGCAATACCATTCTGGCCCATTAGCTGTGATAGACAAAAGCAGTGGATCATCAAGCTACCTTCAATCAGAAAAGGGTGCCATTATAAAAATTGGGTGACTCAAGGGGGCTCTCAGGGCTGGGTGGGGAGGGTTTGATGGGCAGAGATGGTTAAGAGCGAGTTTTAGTTGTTATAAAGCTACACTCAGGCAGAGTAATGGGCAGAATGGAGTGGGTGTAGTCTCTGTCTAACTTATTGGTGCAGTTTCTGCGTAATTTCTGTGGCCAGATCCAAATTCTGCAGTCAGCCCAAAATTCTGCAGCAATTTCTGTGTGTCACAGAACCACAGAAAACAGATGGCCTTGAATAAACCCCAGAAGTCACCCTTATTGTATATGATGACACTATCCTATGCCCTTTACCTACATAAGAGAGTGTGCCTATCCTCTGCATGCCTGGCTCCTCACACCTGTCCTACACTCTGCATCTGTTACAGAGGACAGGTACAATGTGGCACACACCGCCATGTGCAACATCATCAAATGTGTGTTTGGAATGCTCAAGATGTGGTTCTGGTGCCTTCTTTGTTCTGGTGGTGCCCTACAGTACACCCCTTGGGAGGCTTGTGCCATATTCCTTGCCTGTTGTATACTATACAGCATGGCACTCAACTGTGGAATATACATGCCAGCCCCAGAGGAACAACCTGCAGTGGATTTGGAGCCAGAGGACAAGGGGATACTGGATCAGCCTGACAGACATGATCCCAGAAGGGTCCAGGAATACAGAGCCCAACTCATAAGAGACATCTTCGGACATGGCAGGTGAGTACTACCACACAGGAGATTGTAATCTTCAGACATGGCAGGTGAGTACTACCACACAGAAGATTACAATATGTTTAATCAGTGTATTATCAACCAACAAGACCAGTACATACAGAGCGTCATGCCAGGCAGGGGGGTAACGAAATGGGGGATACAGACATGCATTGCAACCAGGTGGAGGGTAGCAAACGGGGTATACACAAATAAGTCCACGTTAGCAGGGGGTCCTAAAGGGGTGTCAACAGAGTTGCATGACATCCAGGTGGGGGGGTGTATGGGACTACAGGCCTACCAGGCAAACTACGTGTGTCACCTATCACCTCCCTGGGTAAAGACAGTATGGCTACGCTGTGCCTGGCATGTTTGGGGGCCTCATCCATGGTATGGGTGATGAGCATGGGGATGGAGTTACCAGCCCCTGACTGCAGTCCCAAAGGGTACTTCCCCCAGGGAGGAGCAGGTATTAACCTAGTGTGCACAGTGCCCTTGCTGACTTGAGAGTCCTGGGCATGCTGGGCAGTGTCTCCCCGGCACTTTGTGGTGTGGGCGTACACCATGGTGTCTGTTGTGGGGTGGCACTACTGCCACTGGACAGGCCGAGGTATGTCTGGCCCTCACAGTGCCTACCACCATGGCTGCAGCCTCCAGCACAGTGGCACACAGGCAATCCATGCAGGTGGTCATGCCAGTGGCCAGATCCTGGTGCAGGATGCATGGGACTACCATGAGCCCTGCATGGCATACCTCCACCCGCTCATTGGTATGCTCCATGTCCTTGTGCAGCATGTGATGAAGGTGTGTCAGTTCCTGCTATGTGACACTCTGTGCCTTCATGGTGGACAGCAACAGCTGCTGGTTGTTGGCTGCATTATGCTGTCACCAGGGACTGTCCATTGTAACAGGGCCATGCTGCGCCCTTGGCCATTGTATGGGCCAGGCTGCACTGCAGTAGGTGCTGCAGTCCTCTGTAGGTGCTGCGGGCTGACTGTAGCCAGCCCAGTGGGATGGGCCTGGGGTGGCATTGGGCCATGCTAGAGGATGCATCATGGGGAGGTACAGCCGCGGCTGGCCCTGTGCTATCAGCCAGGGTGGTAGGATGATGCTGTGACATGGTTGGGATTCTGAGGTGGCACAGTAGTGGCTGTGCCAAGGACTGTGGTGTGCTGCACCTCTGTGACTGCTGGGCCACATGAGGACAGCATCTGGTTCCCATTGGTATGGGGCTGGTTGGAAGGGGCAACCTCTCCTGGCCTGGTGCTGACCCTGCCTGTTCCCAGCTCTCAATGTAGGTCTCATCATCGTCTTCTTCCATGTCCTTCTCACTGCTGTCCACCGGCTGGTGCAGATGGGTGGATGGAGGCTTAGCTGCTGTCAAGATGGTCCTAGGGCATCTGCTGCCATGGCCGGTCCAATGTGATGTGCTGTTGGGAGAGGAGAGAGGAGTTATATAGCACCCTACCATACAGAGTGATGTGCTGGCCCGGGGCAGAATGCATGCCCAGTGTACATACGGTGACACTTCACCCATGCTGTGTGTGCAGTGCACCACCTGTACCCTCTTTGTTGCATAGGCAATATAACCTAGAGGTTAGATTCCTGTGCTATGAAATAGAAGACTGAGCAGACCTGGGTTTGAATCCTACAACTGCCACATGTTCACAGAGTGACAGTGGACAAAATGGAATGGTGAAGCGCTTCTTATCTGCCATCAAATTCTATATTTTTGTGTTTACCCCCTGGGTACCTACACACCCCTACACCGGTGAGCACACATCCTGTCACCATGGGGCACACAACCCAGCACCAGTGAGCACACACCCTAACACCTGTGAACACACGCCCAGCACTAGTGAGTACACACCTCGCCACCAGTGAACACACATCCTGCACCAGTGGGTAAACCCCTCCACAGCCAGTGAACACACACTCAGCATCACTGAGCACAATTCCCAGCAGCATTGAGCACACACCCCATCCCCAGGGAGCATATACTGTATCCCAGAACCAGCGAGCACACAGGCAACAACACATGGGGCACTGTCATGGACCTGCACACAGATGGCTACATTCCGGGTGACAGGGAAACAGTGGGGCCTAAACCCAGTGTTGCACCCAGCATTGGCATATGCATGCACCCATATCTATATACACCCACATAAACACATGGCTAGTGGAACGTTGCACTGGCAGTCACTCACGGCTAGGCAGGTCTCACTTGGCTCTTATAGCTGCCACCTGGTACTTCTGTCACCTCCACAGGCTATAGGGTGGATGCCTCAAGAGTGCATGGTGCATATCACTGTCATATCCTCTCTAGCACACTGCACTGACAATATAAGCATACACGTTGTATAATATATATATTTCTATATAACCAACCAATCACACACACACACACACACACACACACACACACACACACAAGGAAAAAGGTAGATAAACATGTGGGGAGTAGTACAATGTAATGGCTGTGGGGCAGCAGTCTTCCAGGAGTCTTTCTAGAGGCTGAGATGCTGCCCTATTTGCAGACAACTCTCTGCCCTGAGGGAGGAAGTTGCCCGTCTTCAGGCCATGCTGGACAGTAGCAAGGGAACCTTCCCCCAGGCCACACTGGATGGTAGGAAAGGAACCTCCCCCATCCAGAGAGCACCAGAGCCACCACCACTACCTCAGAGGTTGTGAAATAAACACAGCAGTTGGACCACAGTGGGCTCAGAAAGGGTGAGGATGGTGGAACAGAGGCACACCCAGTCAGTTGTTCCACTCCACAATCCATACACCATTCTGGGGGAGCATAGCTCCCCTATGGATGCACCCTCAGAGGAGACTAAAGAGGCTGAGGACAGCTGTCACAAGAGAGGCCCACAGGAAGGAGACAGAGGACACCACAAAGAAAGGAAGCAGCTCCTGGTGGGGGACTCCATTATTAGGGGATAGAACTGGGGGGAGCAGGGAAAACTGAAGTAAGGTGCCTGCCTGGTGCCATGGCTTGGAGGGACAGGAAGCGCATCCTCAGGATCACGGGAACAGCTTCACGGGAGTCTGAGCTGGATGTCATTGTCCACCTAGGGACAAATGACTTGGCTCATCATGAGATTAGAGCAGTGCAGAAGGACTTTGTAGAATTGGGGAGGGGCCTAAGACAAGTAGCACACACAGTATCCTTCTCAGAGGTGCTGCCTGTCAATGGCATGAGTGAGGCGAGGGTACTTTGCACCATGCAGTTTAATGAATGGTTGAAAAAATGGTGTGGAGCACAGGGTTTGGCTTCATTGGGGACTGGGGTTCCACCTGAGGGACACCAGCCTATACTGGCAGGATGGTCTGCATCTGTCCAGGAAGGAACAAGTCTTTTGAGCAATCGGTTTAAATGCTTCATTGGCAAGCTTTTAAACTAGTCAAGGGGAGGCACTGATAAGCAGCAGGAAAATCCCAGCCTCTCCCAACAAAACAGGGTACTAAATGAGAAAAAGACCAAGTTAGAAAGGTCAATGGGGGATGCTGCAACAGAAGGTAAAGCCATCAAAAAATGGAGAGCAATGAGTACCAATGCCCGTAGTCTGAGTAACAAGCTTCCTGAATTAGTGGCCTTGATGGAGGATGAACATCTGGATATCGTGGCAGTCACAGAAACATGGTACACACAAAACTATGACTGGGATGTAAACATACCAGGATACACTATCTACAGGAGGGACAGGGAGGGTAAAAGAGGAGGAGGAGTAGCTCTTTACATAAGGGAAGGAATCAAAGCAACAGAACAAAAGGGTAAACAGGGAGGAGAAGAAGCACTGTGGGTCAATTTGGAGACCGGCAATGGCACCACAATCCGCACAGGGGTTGTATACAGACCCCCTTCTCAGGGGGAGGAAATGGACAAGGAAATGATAGAAAGTGTACTTAGAATGGAAGAAAAAGGGGAGATATTGCTGATGGGTGATTTGAATATGCCAGATGTTAACTGGAGTGCAATTGCAGCAGCCGCTTCTAAGAGTGGGGTTATTCTAGATGCCCTACAGGGGGCATGCCTTAGACAACTAGTATTGGAGCTCACTCGAGAGGGAGCAATCTTAGACCTGGTTCTCTCAAATGGAGATGAAGAGGATCACAGATGAGAAGTGGGTAGCCATCTGGGAACTAGCGACCATCGAACAGTATGGTTCACAATAAACACAGCAATAGAGTCAAGCCATACAAAGACAAAGGTACTGGATTTTAGGAGGGCTGACTTTGTTAAAATAGGTGAGTGCCTAAGGAATGCACTAGCAAATGGGCAGGAAGGAGGGTGGAAGAACAATGGGGAATAATAAAAACTGCCATCACAGAGGTAACAAGCCTTTGTGTAAAGCAAATACAACGAAGCGAGGTAAGAAACCACTATGGTTCTCAAAGGAAGTGGCAGTGAAGGTTCAAGAGAAAAGAAAGCATTCAGGAAGTACAAGGAATCACAGAAGGAACAGGACAGAGAACTGTATCAGTTAAAAGCAAAAGGAAGCTGGGAAGGCAGTCAGAACAGTAAAGGCCCAAACCGAGGAAAAGATAGTCAACTCAGTTAGAGGGGATAAAACATCATAGGTACATCAGGGCGAAGGAAGACCAAGAGAGGATAGTGAGGCTTAATAAAGAGGAGGAGGGTGGGCAGAGGGTGAATGTGAAAAGGCAGAGATACTAAATAAATATTTTGCTCAGTATTTACAAAGGAAGAGGAGGTACCTAAAACAAACAGTAGAAACACTCTGGATACAGAAGTTGATACCAGCCCATTTACAGAAGAAAGGGTTCTGAAAGAACTCTTAAAACTGAAGGTGGACAAAGCAATGGGGCCTGATGGGATTCATCCAGAATTCTAAAAGAACTAAGGGTAGAACTAGTGACACCACTGACTACCCTCTTTAACAAATCATGGGAGGATGGGGTGGTACCTGAGGACTGGAGGAGGGCAGATTGATTCCCCTTCACAAAATGGGAGCAAGCGGAAGCAGGAAACTACAGACCTGTTAGTTTAACCTCAGTGGTAGGGAAAATGATGGAATCACTTCTGAAGGAAAGAATTGTTGAGTATCTAGAGGCCAGAGGGGCACAGGACCCAAGGCAGCATGGATTCACAGCGGGAAGGTCATTCCAGACAAATCTGATAGATTTCTTTGACTGGGTGACCAAAGTAGTTGATCAGGGAGGGGCTGTGGACATGGCCTACCTAGACTTTAGCAAGGCATTTGACACAGTCCCACACAAAAGATTAATATACAAGTTAGCCAGCCTGGGTGGGTCCCAAGATGACAGCCTGGGTAAAATTGGCTGGAGAATAGGACACAGAGAATAATAGTAAATGGAGTCCACTCTGAAAAAGGGGGTTAGTAGTGGGGTACACGGAGGTTCAGTATTAGGACCGGTCTTCTTCAATGTCTTTATAGCGACATTGCAGAGGGACTGGAAGGAAAAGTATGTCTCTTTGCAGATGACACAAAGATCTGCAACAGAGTTGATGCACAAGGTGGAGTGGAAAGGATGAGAAGGGACTTGGCAAGGTTAGAGGAATGGTCAAATGTATGGCAGCTTAGATTCAATGCTAAGAAGTGCAAGGTAATGTACCTGGAAACAAAACCCAGGGAAGAGTACACAATGGGGGTGAGATACTAACAACAACAAAATGGAAAGGGACCTGGGGTAGTCATATCAGATGCCCTAAAGGTGGGCAAGCAATGTGAGAGGGCAGCAAGGAGGGCTGGGGATACTGGGATGCATAGGGAGGGCATCACCAGTAGAAAACAGGAAGTTATTATCCCTCTGTACAGACAGCTAGTGAGACCCCATCTGAGTACTGCGTGCAGTTCTGGAGACCCAATCTCCACAAAGACATAGACAGGATGAGCTGTCCAGAGGAGGGCAACTAAAATGGTGCAGGGTCTGCACCGGAAGACATATGAAGAGAACTTAAGGGCTTAATATGTATAGCCTCGAGGAAAGGAGGGAGAGGGGAACATGATAGAAACTTTCAAGTACCTCAGGGAATCAACAAAGTCCAAGAGGGTAGCATCTTTCAAAAAAGAGGTATGCAAGAACAGAGGGTACATTTGAAGATAGAAGGGGGGGCTCAGAGGTAATTCAAGGAAGTATTTTTCACAGAGAGGGTTGTGGATGTATGGACAGCCTTCCAGAGGAGGTTGTGGAGTCAAAAACAGTGGTGGAATTCAAGCATGCATGGGACAGTCATAAGGCAATTCTAGTGGGTGGGGGTAGGAAGAAGTAGGCTGCTGGTTAACTAGGATCTGCAGCTTATCCATCAGGTAGGGAAATGGGCAGACTGGGTGGGCTAAGCGGTCCTTATCTGCCATCAAAGTCTATGTTTCTTTGTTTCTATGGCCTTCTCTGCAGGATCCGGTGTATGTGCAGTCACTGATGACCATGGGCCCCCACCTGTGGCATGCAGCTCCCTGCACTGTGTTGCCATGACCTGCTTTGATCACCTCCTCATGTCCCTGAATCACTTTCTTACTGCTTTCATGGGCCTGTTGCAGCTGCCGACAATACTAACCTCGTTGTTTACTTCCTCCAAGGCCCGTTGTAGTTGGGCATTCATGCTCTTGCTCAAGAACAAGAACTCCTCCTTGGCCTGGTAGGCCTGTACCAGCACTTGTAACTGTTCCATGATCAAGCAGTGGGCCCGAATTTGGTCTGTATCCTCCATGGTACTTGCTGGACTGGAGAGTGCAATACAGGTGATAAGGGATTACACACAGCAGCACACAGCTGAAGGAGACTGTGGTGTAGCTCCAACCACCCCTGACCACGTAGGTGCCCCAGTAATGCCTGTTTTACCACAGCCCTCGACTGCCTGACACTGGGCTTCACATATGCAGACACAGGCATTGTGACGGTCACAGGCAGGCAAGGGTGGAGATGGACAGGGGCCCCCACTACCCACACATGTATGTGAAGGGGTGACTCCGCTGACGGTGTACACCATGGACTACTGGGGGGGAGGCCCTCCACCCAGACACTGCAGCACCACCACCACTAGATGTGGATGCCACCAGTCACCACCACCATCACCATATGTCCAGGGTACCACTGCACACAGCATACACACAAGGATTACATTCTTATAAGTGACTTCCACCGCCTACAACTGACACATCCACCACCTAGTAATCTGGATGTGAGCATTCCCCCGCCTAAGCATTTGCAATGTAGCAGGGCCCCTAGATGTACATGGCTACCTGTATTGTACAGGGCAATGGAGACATGTACAGGGAAAATATTTCCATAGAGTTACATTGGCTACACATGGCTACACGTGGTAAAAACACAGTCTTGAGTGGCTCCATAAATGAGAACCTGGGTGGGGGGTGGCACCGGGCACAAGGAAAGAGAAGGGGGGTGTACTGGTGTTGGGGGACTCCATACTCAAGGGGATCAGATGGGACAGCAAGGGGGAGAGGCACAGTCGGATATGGGTGGAGTCCATACCAGGATTAAAGGCAGACATGGCAAGACAGGCAATCCTAAGGTGCGTAAAGAGGGGTAGGAGGAACCACACATTGTGGTACATGTGAGGACAAATGACCTAGTGGGGGAAATGGTGGAGGTAACAAGGGAGAGGATTGAGGAAGTGGGAAGGTTGTTCAAGGAGACTGGGGAGACTGTGGCCTTCTCTGAAGTGCTCCCAGTACCCTGTGTAAGCACAGTGAGAAAGGAGAGGATTAGAGAGTTGAACACATGATTGGTAGAATGATGTCAAACTAAGGGGCACGGGGTTGTGGGCGGCTCGGGCAGTATCTGGGATAATAATCTGTTTGCAAGGGATAGGCTACACTTGAGTGGGCAGGGGAAGGAGGTATTAAAGCAAAGACTGGGGAGATATAATGCAACAAGGGTGGACTTAAACTAGATGGGGGGTGGCAAGTGGATAGCAGGTAGGCAGGGATCCGATAGAATGGAGTCACAGCCTACCCCCCCAGGCTAGCAGGGAAGGAATCAGGGTGGCCAAAAAAAGAGGGAGTAGAAGGGAGGAGATGGATGCTAGTGAAGGGAAGGGGCCATTATGGAGGGTGGTCTCACTGAGTGCAAGAAACCTAGGAAACAAATCCGCTAAGCTACAGGCACTCTTAGCAGTGTGGATGGTGGATATTGCAGCTGTCACAGAAACATTGGCAACTGATCACCAGGACTGGGATCTGGTAATCCGGATATACATTATACAGGAAGGACCGTAAGGAGGGGAGGGAGGGGGTGGGATGGCAGTCTTATGTGAGGATGGGATCAAATGCACAAGGGACAAGGGAGAAGAAAGGAGAACAGAGGCAATCTGGCTGCAGCTCTAGACTCAAGGGGTAGGAAATTGAGGTTTGGGGTGGTATGCAGGCCACTGTCCCAGTCTGAGAAGCTTAACAGGGAGTTAGCGGGACAAATCAAAAAGATATGTAGAAAAGGGAAGGTGGTCATCATGGGGGATTTCAACTTGCCGGGGGTTGACTGGAGCATTCCGGTCACCTCCAGTGCTATTGAGCAAGTTCTCCTGGACGTAATCCAGGAGGGTCTCCTGACAGAGTTGGTTACTGTACCTACTAGGCTAAAGAACACTTTAGATCTGGTATTGTCGAATGGGGAGGCAGTGAAGGGAATAAATGTAGAGGACCCACTAGCCGACAGTGATCACCAAACAGTGTGGTTTAATATCATGATGTGCGGGGAGCCAGAGAAATCAGTTACTCGAGTGGTAAACTTCAGGGGGGTGGGCTTTGGGATGATGCACAAAGTACCGAAAGGGAAACTGGAGGGCATAAGGCAGGAGATGGACATGGAGCAGAAATGGGATATTATTAAACTGGGAGTTACAGAGGCAACAGAAGCCTGCACCAAGGCACAGAGTAAGAGGAGCAGAACAAGAAAACCATGCTGGTTGAACAGCGAGGTTGTGGAGGTGGTGAGGGCAAAACGAGTGGCGCACCAGAGGTTTAGGAGGACGGGGAAGGAAGTAGACAGGGAGAAATATGCAAGATGGTCCAGGGAGGTGACCACAAAAGTGAGAGAAGCTAAGGCCCAGAAGAAGCTGAGATTAGCACAGGGAATTAATGGGGGGGAGACTTTTTCAGATACATCAGGGAGAAAAGGAAGTGCAAGGAGACAATAGTGAGGATAAAAAGGGGTGTGGAGTGGACGGAAAAGGGGAAGGAGCAGGCAGAAGCACTGAATGAATATTTTTGCTCAGTGTTCATGGAAGAAAAGGGGGACCGCTACCAGCATGGGCTGGGAGGGTGGGGACAGGGGAGAGGAGGCGACAGATGGAAGAATTGAGGCAAATAGAGTCCTAGAGGGATTGAGGGCACTGAAGGTAGACAAGGCACCAGGACCAGATGGTATCCACCCCAGGGTGCTGATGGAGATGGCGGAAGTGTTAGCGGAGCCACTGGAAGATCTGTACAGCACCTCACTGGAGTCAGAATGTATGCCACTGGATTGGAGGATGGCACATGTAGTAGCATTACACAAGAGCTTGCCAAGGGATGAACCAGGTAGTTATCGTCTGGTAAGTCTCACCTCCATAGTGTGCAAACTCATGAAAATGATACTAAAGGAAAGACTGGTGTCATATCTGGAGGACAACGGCCTACAGAATGTGAGGCAGCATGGGTTTGTTTCAGGGAAGTCTTGCCAAACCAACCTGATACAATATCATGACTGGGTGACAGGTGAACTGGATAAGGGTCATGCAGTGGATGTTCTTTACTTGGACTTCAGCAAGGCCTTCAATTCGGTGCCTCATAGGCAGCTTGGGGGGAAGCTAACTGGTGTAGGGGTAGGGGCAAAAATGATAAACTGAATTACAAGCTGGCTGAGTGGCAGGCTGCAACGGGTGGTGGTGAAAGGGGAGCTGTCAACTCCAAGGCTGGTGATGAGTGGGGTGCCACAGGGCTCTGTGTTGGGGCCAGTATTGGTTGGGCTCTTCATATCAGACATTGCACACGGGGTGGTGAGCAAGGTAAGCCTGTTCGCTGACGACACCAAAATTGGAGCAGTGATGGATGGAGGGGAGGGATGGGAGCAGCTGCAGGAGGACCTACACAAGCTAGAGGAGTGGTCAGAGAGATGGCAGCTGGGGTTCATTTTTTTATTTTGTTGTTTAACCAGCTGGGGTTCATTGCAAAGAAGTGTAAGGTTATGCACTTTGGGGTGAAGAACCCAAGGAGAGAATACTGGCTGGGGTTGGGGGTTAAGCTTGGGATCACTGATGAGGAGAAGGACCTAGGGGTAATGATAACAGGGACCATGAACAACACTGCCCAGTGCAGGAGAGCAGCTGCAAAAGTGAACAAAATGCTGTGGTGTATAGCGAGAGGTTTCTCGTCCAGGCGAAGAGAGGTGATCTTTCCCCTCAACCGGTCGCTGGTAAGGCTGCACTTAGAATATTGTGTGCAGTTTTGGAGGCCATACCTGAAGCATGATATCAGGCTACTGGAGGGGGTGCAGAAGAGGGTAACAAAAATGACATGTGGAATGGAGGGGAGAGACTATGACAGCAGGCTGGGAGGCCTGAATATTTACACCCTGGAGGATAGAAGGGACAGGGGGGACATGATATAAGTATCTGAGAGGAATCAATAAGGATGGGGCAGATGGGGTCTTTAAGTTAAGGAGGGGAAGGGTCACCAGTGGGCATGGGCTAAGAATAGAGGGGGGGAGATTTAGTAAGGAAATGAGGCGACACTATTTCACAGACAGGGTGGTAGCAAAATGGAATGCCCTACCAGAATGGGTGGTATCATGTAAATCTGTGAACAGCTTCAAAAAGACATGGGACGGAACAGGGGAGAGTGAGGGTGGGGAAGGTGGGGGGTGGCAGTGGCATGACAAAGGGGGGGTGGGGCAGCTGCAAATTAGGGGTGTTGGCTGCACACTCCAGCAGACTTAGATAGACCGGGTGGTCTGTTTCTGCTGGCACATTCGTATGTTCATATGTTCTTATCTACACAGGACAACTGACTACATTGTTCTCCATATTATTTGATGGACACTACCAGAATGCTGAGGAACCTGCCCTTGAGGTACACTGAACATGCCACATGAATCTGGGAGCCATCCTGTAACCACTGCATGTACACAGTCCAACGCTCATCCCTCCATTTTAGGTAATTCCACAGGACATCTATCTCCCTTTGCCTGCAGTTCAGCTGTGGAATCTAGGTGGTGCACTGTGCTCCTTTATCAGCTCCAGGCCCAATTAGGCATACTAATGAATGCATGCCTGCTGGTAATAACAGATAAATGTGGTTGTTTTCCTACTGACTGCGAAATTACCTCATTTGTATACTCTGGCTGAATATTGCAGATCTTCCTTAAGGGGGACTCTTGCAGTAGACAACACCATTAGGACTTTGTCACCAGGCACTAGGACCACACGTAAAACTTTTAGCTAGCAGTCTGCAGCTGCGGACCTCCCCCAATGTCGGCACACCAGTGTCCACCTGTGGTATAAAGGGGGCAGTCCCCTGCCACCATCCCAGTTCTTTTCCCGCCATCGACCTATGCTCATTGGACCTAGTGGAACATTGCTTCAGTCGACCGCCTTTCCTAATTACATTTTCTTATTTTTCGATTATTTTTGATAGTATTTCATCGTTCTTACCATTGGCCGCATGTCTGCGCTGACTTCTTCAACTGAGTCCCGCAGATCCAAGTGTGCCTACGGTAAAGAGATTCCAGACAAGGACAGCCATTCCTCCTGTGTTATCTGTCTAGGTCCAGACCAAGATGCTGAAACCTGCCAGGCTTGCTTGAAATTTAACCAGGCCACACAGAGACGATGCAAGAGGGTCCTGGAAGGCCACCTCCTTCAGGAGAAACTGGCTGCCATGGAAAAAAGAGCTGCAGGCCTCGAGTGAAACTTCCTCCTCAGAGGCCTTGTCAGAGACCTCCTCTACTTCTAAGAAGAAGCACAAGTGGGACAAGCATCGGGACCAGTAGTGGTCTGCCTCTTGGCTGTGGTCACCTCTGAGTGCCATGGCCGATGTTAGGTCCCCCCCATGGGGGGGGGGTCAGCCTCTCCAGCCACACCAGCCCACTCTTCCCCCAGGCTGCCTTTGGCACCGCCGCCCGCTCTGATTACAATGTCAGTGTCGTAGGGTCTTGGATAGATGAACCACAGAGGCAGATTGCAGCAGACTAAAGTAGGGTTTTATTGTAAATAAAGCAGACTGAACACGACAAAATAACAAAAACAAGCATAATATAATGGCTCAAAATAAAGCAAAAGCAAACTCAGGCATCCTCAGAAACTAGGAGAAGGCTAGCTCCAGAGATGTTCACAGCATCACATCCCTATGATATCTGCTGGTCACCTTAGAACAGGGGTTCTCAAATGGTGAGGCCAGCCTCCTTGGGGAGGCCCCAACCTGTTCAAGGGGAGGCTCAAGCAAGTCTTGAAAAAGTGTTATAGTTCAGTTTTGAACTTTATAGATTTTATTATGAAGGATAAGGCGAATCTAAAGAGGATAATAGTAGGTGAATTTATGTATTTATTCACAAGTCTGTGACCAGGGAAGGTACTGTACACTGAGCCATGGCTTATTTCAGGTGTACCCAGGGAAGGGTAGTGAGAGAATACAATTCAAAATGTAACTGCAAAACACTTAAGCAATACAAAATGAATAAACATGAAAACAAATTAAGAACAATGAACTAACAATTAGGAACAATTGATCAATTAGACTGGCAGCAGAACTGCCCAAATAGAAGATTCAACCATACAGGCACTAGGAATAAGAGCAGGAGGAGCAAAATGATCCCTGAGAAGTTGCTTAAGAGCAGAGGGAGAGGCAGAGGTTGGCAGGATTGTTATTCCAGTTAGAGAACAGAAGCGAGTCTAACCCATGAAAGTATGACAGTAAGGGGTAACAATGGTTTGAGAATCAAAATATTGGAGCAAGTAGGTTGTCCTGTTTGGGGGGGGGGTATAATAAGCTTAATAACATGAGAGCCAGCTATGCAAAAAGGTTTCAATTTATTCCTGATGTACTGTGAAACGTAGGCTGTTTTTCTATGGGGAGGCCCAAAAATATTTCAGCATTTTGGGGAGGCTCAATATCTTTTCCATGGCTTAGGGGAGGCTCACTATGAAAAAGTTTGAGAACTGTTGCCTTAGAAGAACTCTTTAAATACCCTACTGGGTATCATGTGATCAGCTAGCTCCACCTTCATTCATTACATAAGATATAACTTTTCTGTATTCAGTGCATACAATGTATTTTAAGTAGTCAAACGTTTTAAAAGCACAATATCATTATAATCCTGGTGCATGAACTAATTTTTAATCCCCTCCAGCACTTTAAATGCTTAGATGCATTTCAGAAGGTACCTCCCCCTTTTACATGGTATAAGAGAGTTGGAAATGAGGCTGACTGGCCCTTAGTAGCTATGGCAATGCAGGAGAAGTCTTCTCAGGCAACAAACAATTCAGCAGGCACTCGCTACACACTCGCTACCTAACAAGCCTAAAATCACATCAAAATGACATAGACAGCACTTCTAGAGTGAGTATAAAGTTGTGTTGACCTTTATTCTTTAAAAAATGCCACGACAGTGAAGAAATGGGCTAAATGTGCTACATTTTTCTGTTGGAGCTACAAGGCTCTCAGCTTCCTGGAGCAGTAAGAGTTTTAACTTCCTCAAAAGCAGAATCTGCGAGGGGTTAAAGAATAATACTTCTTGGTAAACCAAGACTGGGCATTACCGTTAGAGCTGAATGGGATACACATTGAGTCCCAATACTTCTTAACATTACTATACAGCAGCGCTATTACAGAATCCATAACGCATATATGAATATACATAGCCCTCTCTAATATTACTGGGGAAAATAAATGTTCACAGAGGGCAAGGATTCCAAAAAGCATGCACACCAAACCCTAGCGTTGTACTCGTTTTAAACATTACTACATTTTAAATGTTTCTACTATTATTCTAGAACTTTCATTTGTTTAGTGGGGCATATTATGGATTTTAGACACAAGACAGGAAACATATAGGAAGGGGATTATTTTACTACGAACAAAGAACAGAGACACCAGCAGACAACAAACAATATACAAATTGGGTGTCCAGCCCAACAATACAAAAGATACAAAACAGATATGACGATTTCCAAAATCCATAGAGTCCCAGAAACAAATGAACAGAAAAAAAGGGGGGGGGGGTTTACTCTCTCACAGTCAGGTAGTGCCTCTGCGGGTTTGGGGGGCCCTTCCTCCGTCCCGCTGCCCCTATCACTCAGGCCCTTCATGCCTCAGGGTCCTCAGTCAGGGAGCTCGGCTGGTTCTCGGGACATCAGTACCTCAACTGACACCCACCTGGTGCCTTCGCTGGATCCCTTTTTGGGGTCCGACGACAGTCCTTTGGACCAGCACCAGCTGTCACCTGCTCCTGTGCGGTCACAGCCTTCACCCAGTGGATCCCCCCCTCGGGTGCCTCCTGTCTCTCAGCCACCACCGGTGGGTCCCATTCCTGGATCTTCCTACCTGGTGCCGGCAGGGCCGCCGCCTACCAGTCCTCTATCCTGAGATCCGGCGCCTGGCTAACCGACACCGGGATCCACCGGTCCTCTTCCTTCGGGCCCAGCACCTCCGATCCTGCCATGAATTGACCCCCCCACAGGTCTTCAGGTGCCACCATCAGGACCCCCTCGAACCTGCCAGGTCCTCCACCTGACTCGCAACTGTAGTCGGGCCTGGCCCCTGGTCATCCTTCTGATCCATAGCCCGGCCCTTCGCCCGCATCAGGCACAACCCTGAGCTGCCCATTGATGCCATTCTGGCCATCACCCGGTCCCTCAGGACCGCTGTTGGGTCCTTCCCATGGTTACCTGATGGTCAACCTGCCATTCTACCTGACGCCAGGGTGCTCTTTTCCACCAGCATCTCCTAACCTGTCGCCGGACGATTATGGCGCTTTATTCAGTTCCTGGTGGGTGTACACTCAGTGGCTGATGCCAATCCCAGTGGCACACTGGTCAGCCCCTATACTGACTCAGGTTCCTCCTCAGCCTACTCCTAGGGCTCCTCCTCCTCCACCAGATCGACCACCTGATGATAGGGTGAGCGCTGGTACCGACCCAAGCCCAGCCCAACGCCTGACGCTGGACTCTGATTACTCAGAGGACGTTGAGTCTGATTCCATTAAGTCACCAGGATCCCCCCCCACTCCTCTCTCGAGAAGATGTGGATTAGTGAGATTCCTAAATTCCCCCTTAAAAGATCCTTCCTTTCTGGAGGTGATGAGGCTCATTCAGATGTCTCAAGGTTGGCAAACGGAGGAGCAGGACCCTCAGCGACTCCCTTTGGTGGCACACCTGCACCTCCCAGAGATCACCTCGGTGGTGATCCCACCTCTTGTGGAGCCTCACAATGATATTACCACCACCATATGGAAGCAGCCAGCATCATTTCCTCCCTGGCCTAAGAAGGAAGATTGGCTATACCACGCCCCAGATGGCTGGCCCAATTTTGGGACCCACCCTAAGGCTGACTCCGCTGTCCTAACGGCAGCCAACATCAGGACTATGAAACCAAAGCGTCTGGGTAACTCCCCTCCAGATATGGAGTCTAGGTATTTGGGCCACTTTGGTCGATCAGTGCACACCTCTTCCACTCTGGTCCTGCATGCCTGAAAATTATTTGCTGCACATGGTGGTCCATCAGCAGTCCCTCCTGGGCGAGGCAACAGGCATTCTAGAAGTCATCTTGGACTCCTCCTCCTCTAAGGCTCAATTAGAGCAGTTACTTTGATCTGCCTTGAAGGTGAGCTTCCATGTCCTTTGTGTGCCTATGACATGGTGGATGCTTCAGCACAGAGCACAGTGGCGGCCGTTTGTCTCTGGCACCATGCCTGGCTTCACCTGTCAGATTTTGCCCCGGATGTTCAGATCTCCATTATGGATGCCCCGTTCCAGGGCTCTGCTCTTTTCAGCAGCGATGTCCAGGACATGCTCACCTCTCTACAGGACTGAGGCAGGGCCCTGTGGTTGGGGTGTCCCCTCTTCTGAACCCAACAGGGCAGGGTACACGTTCCCTTTAATGCTCAGTGCAATGACCTGCCCACCAGCTGCTCTCTCAGTCTAATAGCAAGCATTGGGCCTCTTCTGCCCCTGATGCTCCAGCTCCTAAAGCTCGCAGAGTCAAAGTGGCCATGTGTCCCGCGCCTTCTGCTGCCCTTTGACTCAAAGCATGAGCCCATTCCTCCAACAGGGAAGCTAGTGGAGTTGTTAGGGGGTCACCTTTCCCTCCACCCAGATGGATGGAGGATAATTTCTACTGCCGAGTGGATTCTTCAGTTGCTACCCCAGGGCCGCACTCTAGCCTTTTTCAGGTGGCCACCCAGACATCCTCAGGGGCCCTTTCTTTAGTCGGGGGCCCACCTCTCCCCCTCGGAAAAGGTGCCACAGAACCCTTTCCTTGGGGACAGGTTGGCTACAGTTTCTACCCCCGTTTCCCTCGGAGACTGAGGGACATAGGGGTTCTCCAGCCATTTTGGGGTCTGTCTCTTTTGAGCCAGTCCCTGGGGTGCAAACGCCTTCGTATGGTGGCTATCCTGTGGTTTCCATTATGGGTCCTCCCAGGAGTCGGGCTCTTTGTCCTTCCTCCACAGGACACATTCCTACCTCTCTCACTTTTCCCTGTCTCCTGCTGTTTCCTCCACCTTTATTTTCAGGTGGAACACTACCAGTTAAATTCCCTCCCCTTTTTTCTGTCCTTGGACCCCAGAGTCTCTGCCAGGTGCAGGGCAGTGGTGGCTGTGGCCGAGATGGCAGGGATCCTTTGTGTCCCCCTGCCTTGCCGATCAGTACCTTATGGCCTCGCCCAAGGCACATCTGGCTCAAATTCTACACTCCACCCTGCGGTTGCTCCTTTCTCCGGGGATCATCGTGACCTAACCTACATCCCACATGCTACTGGCTATGCTATACTGAGGCATTATGGGGTTCCAGCAAGGACCAGCTCTTCTTCCTGACAGGGCAGAAACCCCTGAAGAACAAGCCTGGAGAGTATTCTTCAACCGCTGGCTCCCAGTCTTCTCCTTCCCATGGCCTCTACTCCTCTTGGTGGTGGCAATCCCTATGGTACTGTTGGCCATACTCTCCATGAGTTTCCGTGGTGGACTCTGCAGTCCAGGGGGTATTGCAGGTTGGGGCACTCTGACCTCTAGGTATTTGGTTCCGAACCAGTCAAGGAGAGTCTTCCTCTGGTGTATCTGGTCTTGGACAGAGCTATTTCTGCACATCTTGGTTCCAGGAATGTGTACGGTGTTGTACACCCTTCATTGTTGCCAGGAGGTCAGGTGGGTGTACGAGTGGGCCATACAGCATAGCTTTCGCCACTCGGCTGTGCAGGTGCCAGGAGTACAGATCTTCCTAGAGGCCATTCTCAGCCACATGCAAGCTCGGCCTCACAGGTGGCATCTGTGCATGTCTGTGTTTCGATAGGCAGGGACGACCAGAATTAGATCTGTTTGGTCCCCATCCAGCACTGACGCACCCAGTTCCTACTTGCCCATCCCCTGGCCTGGGGATTCTGGTGAGACATGTTTTTCCCTTTTCTTGGGGGGCCCCTTATATTCCCCCCTCCTTTTTTTCTGCTACTCCAGAGGGTTCCCCTACAACTGCAGTTAGAGGAGGTAGGAATGTCCATTATCGTGCCATGATAGCTGCGTCAGGCATGGTCCCCTGTACTTCCCTATCAAGCAATGGACCCTCCAATTCCACCCTTCTGTTTTGCCTTGTTCTTCCTGGTCCAGGGCATCTTGCTCCATCGGATTCTCAAGTCCTCCACCTTTTCACATGGCTCCTTTTGACATAGCCATCTCCCGCTTAGAGGCCTTCCCCATGATTTATTGGGTTCTGATAGGTGCCAGTATGATGTCCCCCAGACCTATATACTTTATTTATTTATTTTATATAAAATTATTTTATTTAACATTTTGGTAACTGCGAAAGGCACACAGAGCAGAGCTCATTTCCAGGTGCGACCCAGGGTGCATATATGCTACGAGGCAGAAGCTTTTGTCTCTCTAGGTGGCTTCCAAAGGATGGGATCCTTTCTTACCTTCAGTCCACCAGCTCCTGGATGATTTCCCATTCCTGCTGGACTTGTGCCTTGGTTATTCTTCTTCATTCTCAGTCCATCTTTCTGCCACCCCTGCCTATAAATTCTCTGTGGGAAGCAGGACCTTGGCTCTGTTGAGAGTTTCACGCTTTTTTCTGCGGGACTTTCTCCATATCTTCCTTACTATCTGGAGTTGCCATTACTTCTTCTCGAAGTATTTCTGAGCTCTTATATGCTAGCTTTATTCATTTCCTTGCAAAGATAAGGTGGCTTTGCATTCTACTACTCATTCCCTACTGTTGGTAGTGTCTGGGTCTCCTCTGTGCCAACTTATGCACCCACAGGTGCGTTTTCCTGAACTCTCTAATTGGGGGAAACACTTCTCCATATCTGGACTGCATTCAGTATCCTGAGAACCTATCCCCTTTGGCACTGGCTCACTCAGCAGTCCTGGCTATTCTTCATTTCCTTTGCTCCCTAGAAGGTAGATGCTTAGGTGCTTATCTGATGCCAGTTGCAAGGGGTTGCATACTGCCTTTCATCTGGCTATCGGCACCACAACTAGCCCCTTCACAGGGTTGTTCAGATCCACTCAGCCTGGAAGATGGCCCTGTCCACAGCCTGTTTCAGGATCATGCCTGCCCCAGGCAACTGCACGGCAGCCACTGATGGCTTTGTCAGCACTATGCTGGCTGGACATTACTTTTAGGTGCAGGGCTGGCCTTGGACTGGCTGTTCTTCAGGGCCTCCTGTCCTAATTTTCCTATGGTAGACCTCTCTTCTCCTCCTGACTGTTGTCTCTGCTTGTCTTATAGCACTGCTTGGGACTCGGTTCTAATGGTGTTGCCTACTGCAAGAGCCCCCTCAAAGGAAGATAGTGCAGTTAAGTAAGAACTTACCGTAACAGTAGATCTTTGAGTGGAGCTCTTACAGTGGGCATGTTTTTCCCTCCCTCCATCCCTCTGCTCTCTTTTTCACATACATTGGCCTTTTCTGTGGCTCCAGGAGCCCCCTCCTGTCACTCCTTCTCACAGGTCTCCAGAGGGAGAACTGGGGTGGGGCCGGGGGACTTTCCCCTTTATACCATAGGCGGACATCGGTGTGCCGACATCGGGGGCAGCTCCCCGCTGTAGACTGCTAGCTAGAAGTTTTCCTTGTGATCCTAATGCCTGGTGGCTAAGTTCTAATGGTGTTGCCTACTGCAAGAGCTCCTCTCGGAGATCTACTGTTACAGTAAGTTCTTACGTAACTGTACTTTTTGCCTACCATGTAAACCCTGTTTGCACTAGTGTACCACTTTGTGTTGTGCCTGTGTTTGTGCAACACTGGGCCGTGGTACAGTCATGATGTCAGTTGCTGCCTATGATGTCATCAGTCTATGCAAGCCCATGTGACAGACCATGGCACGATTGTTATGTGCTGTGCTGCACAGCGCTGCGCATGCACAAGACACACATGTACATCCCACGCATGCGACACCTCCATGCCGGCTGCATGTTCCTAGTTCTGCCCCTACCCCAGGACATGCATATTGTGCAGCACAGTGTGAAGTAGTGCAGTCCTAACATAACAGTGTGCTGCGTAACCTCCAGACAGGCCAGAACCAGGATGCAATGTGGTACTAGAGATAGGCATACTAGTACTGCAGTGGAAAAAGCATGGCAGACAGAAGAAGCAGGGCTGTTCAGCAAGGAGGTCATAGGTGTGTCACCATCAAGTTAGCCAATATGGTTGACCTGGGGGTGGCCAGAGAAGATCAGCTGATGAGGAGGCGGCAGGCACAGACAGGCCCCGCAGTGAGGTGTGGGCATCTTTGGGGCAGTGCCTCACAAGACAGGCTGGGGTCACCCACACCAGGGACCAGTTCAGATGTAGGTACAATGACCTCCAGAGGAGAGATGCATGTCACCTGCAGGAACTGCGGGCATTTGTGTACCGTGGCACCTGCCCAGGTTAGGTGAGTACTGATGGTTGTATGTATTGTGTGTATACTGGTCTGTGTGCAGGTCTGTACCATGGTAGTGTGCAACAGGATTACTGCCACCGAGGCACTGTGCACACCACCTGAGTACCCTCATTTCCCTGTGTGTTAATGGACCTGCCCCACTCTATGGCCTGCCAGTATGTATGCAGGTGTCTAGGCCCCCTGTCCCATGGGACGTCCTTGTTCTCTGTACATGACAGAACCTGTTGTAGTTGCCTGAGGTATGTACTTGTCCGGGCTGCATGGTTGTGGTCCACCACAATGACATGGCAGCAGTGTCCAGGTGCATGAAAGGCCCATGTGTGATGTATTGGCATGTTATGCAGGGTCTGATTACCAGGTACAGTGAGTCTGACATGTCACCACCCATTGCCAGGTATGACCTGGGAGGGAGTCACGTGTGTCCTACATGTAGCTGTGCTAGTAGGCGTCTCCATAAGGATGTGGCCTCTTCTGTGTGGTGCACACTGTCCATACTATGCCACGTGGCCACTGGTGAGCATCTGTCAGGTACAGCATGGGGTACTACATTACTTCACGGAGGTTGTGGACAGTTCCTGGTCACTTTGCAAGTTCACACCTGCTGTATCCAGACACCCTCCCCAGCTACTATGCCAGTATGCTGTGCCTGCCCATGTCATCTGTGACCTAGTGCACCATGCATACCCATGCATTCTATGCCTGGACAGGGACTGGGGCTGATGTGTATGGTTCCATTGTACAGGGCCTGGGGGGCAGGCACGATGTGGGCACTACATGGGCTGGCATATGCTGTGCAAGGCCATACCTACCACATGGTGAGGTATCATACTTCCTGCACCTGTGCCATGGCACTCGTGTGTGGTGCCACAGGTGGTCCTAAGGGTGCACTGCAGACCTGCCCAGACCTGTCCATCCACATCATGCATATGTGGTGGCTGTTGCATGGTACAGGCATATGGGTATTTATACTGTGCATTATGTAGTGTGTACTGAATGATGCACTGTGTACCACTGTAGAATACTGATCACGGCTCCCTCTCCATCCTCTACAGACCTCAGCATACAGCCTGCCCCAGCCAGGGGCACAGCTCATCAGGAACAGCCGTGCTGCAGGGAAGAGTGTTCCAGGTCACCAGGCCATGATGGAACCTGAAGCAGCGGCTCACGGGAGGGGTGTCCACGTAAGTACCCTGCATTGTGTGTTGTACCAGGGGTTGCATGTATAAACTTATGGGTGCTGGGACAGGTGTGGCCACTATGGCCATGATCCTACCACTTTCACAAGTGTTAGGGCCTGGCCCTACCTGTTGTTACAATCATGGCTATCTATATGACACTGGTGGGGTGTGCCTTGACACTGCAACATGTGTCAGTGGCTTAGCAAGTAGCACACTCGCCTCTAAGGCCGGGAGATCAGAATGGCTCTGGGTTCTATCCCTACACCAGGCACTTGGGTTAATATCCCAGTACTGACACTGTAGTGCAGCATGAGGGGGTGCTGCACTCCTGAGGTGCTGTCTTTTGGATGAGATGTTAAACTGAGGTCCCATCTGCCTTTTCTGGTGGTTGTTCAGGTGCAGTGGAGTAACCATGCATACTTATTGTACGCACATGCGTACAAAAAAATCCAGGAAAAACAATTTTTTAATTTTTTAAATTTTTTCCCATGCTTGTCTAGATTCCGAACCCTGGTCCTCCAGTACTTGACACCGGGGTGGTGGGGGGCTTATTCCTGTCCAAGCCAATTCTGATTCCTCTCCTCAAACATGCTGGCACAGAGCAGAGCAATTGGACAGTTTTTGTCCACATGTGTTTTTGCTCTGCCAACCACTTGCTGTATTTTTTTCCCGTTGCTAGTGCAAGATCGACTGTGCTCCTGTGGCCCAGCCTGAGCCAAGCAGACCAGGCAGGCTTGATTTTTGTCAGAGTTTGACAAACAGGAGTCGCTGCTCACCGGCCCAGGACTCATGGTCGATTTGACTCAACTGAGTCGGAGGAGGAGGAGGACATCTTTGTTCATCTGATCCATTTGTCCTCTTCTTGTCTGGTCCGTGGTTGCGTTGTCATCGCAGCATGAAGATTTGGTAAAGGGCAACTTAAGGAAGGCAAGTGGCAGAACTTCCAAGCAGCTGAGAAGGTGAAGCAGAGCTCCTACTTGCCTACTACTCTATAGGCGGTAGTGCGGTATGGTTAAACAAAGGTAGGCTGCCTCCTGTTCCGCCCGTTTTGTGTTTCCTCGGCTTTGTCTTCGGGGGAGAGTGGAGTGGATCTCCACTGAAGACAGAGCCGGTACTGACTGCAGTGTACAGCAATAACTGGGAAGGACCTGAGGCTTAAGATAATGCAGTGTACAGCAATAACTGGGAAAGACTGGGGCTTAAGATAAATCAACGGGAAGTTCGGGACATCATTGAATGTCGATGAGCCATGATGCTGTTTCTCATGTTTTATTTGTCTCAAAATTGTAAATAAGTTATGTAACTTTTGAGCAGATCTATACTGGGAAACAAACTTGGGATCTCCATGGAACCTAATACAGGGTTGGTCAATCTGTCCTTTCATTGGGTTCACTTACACTCAGGTAACTGAAAACTGCAGGTGTGGGGTAAGTAACAATGTCACAAAATCATTTTCACACATCCTTAGAGGAGTCACATAGACTAAAAAAATGGTAAAAGCTCTCACGTTCGATAAAATAACTGAGTTGGTGGTGGTGGTGGTGGTGGTGTGTGTGTGTGTGTGGTAGGGCACAGGGGACTTGGACCCATAGCCGTACTTGTCAACTGTCCTTGATTACCAGGGAAGTCTCTCGTTTTACCTCTCAAAATTGCTCTATCCCTTATCTGTCTCTCATGGAAAAAGTAACGTACAAACAGAATGGTCTGTAAATTTAGACTTGAAAGCAGACATTAATACTATTCTAAGATGCAAAAATATAAAATGAACTTTGCAAAAGTAAACCTAATGGTTTATAGTTAGTTCTGAGCTTTTATCTCCGTGTTTGAGGATGTGCATTCAGTATGAGAGTCAGTGTCTTCACTGTCCATCATTTTGAGTGTCCCTGTTCTCATTTCCATGACAGAACGTTGAGAGGTATGTCCATTGCTCCAATGTGAACTGCAGTGTGTTAGCTTGGGGCACACTCGCCAAGTTTTGCCAGCCCAGCCAATAGTTGCCAGACCAAAGGTGGGTGGTACTTAGGCACAGGATATAAACTCCAGCTGGGCCCCATTCTCCATCAGTCATGCAGAAGCTCCCATACAGCACACCATCAGCACATCTTATTCGGCAGTTCAGGTGGGACTCGAGCATGGAAACACTCAGACCCCCTTCCATTTCAATTATAACTGCAGTCGGGCAGCTCTTAATGAGGCAGTACACAGGGGCTTTACAGGCACTCTCCAGCAATACCTTTTGACTGATTAGACCACAGGACACCCCACCTGGCAGTCAACATTTAGGTAAGCTCACAGAAGACTTTTCGGAAACCCCTATTTGTAGGGGGGTTACACAAGCAAGAGCAATTCTTGAAGCTGAGCCTGCCTCTATCCATACTGCCCCTCTGCTTAGGATTGGTTTGGCTGTACCTACTGGTAATTTCATACTTTCATAGCATTAAATAAAGCAAACAGTATGAAATTCTGCTTTAAATGCTCAGTGTACTTTGGAGGCAGCTCAATTGCCAGGTAGTACACAGTATATAGCAGAGCGTCTGCCCTGATTTCTTAATGATTAAATGAGGGAAAACATTCTGAAATAATATATAGAACAGTTTAGATCAGATGGCAGCACTCCACTGGAAATGATAAAGTACATTTCAGCTGGTCTTTCCTGGACAAATAAACTGCACAAATAGGTGGAGGCAGGACCTGACAGAAAATGGAATCTTGCATCTGAGCTGGGCAATTCAAAGTTTCTGGTTTGTGCATTATGTGGTGTCATATGCTCTAGGATAAATTCTAAATGATTAACTGCTGCTTTACCCAACCTCTCCCTCCCTCTGTTCTTATATCCCAGCAATTAACCAACTGTAGAGGACAAGGTCTGAAAAAAAAAATACTAGTTTATCAGGAACATTCCTGTCCAGGATAGGAGTGTTCCTGATAAATTATTTATTTTTTTTTAAATTTAGATTTCCCAGTCATGTCTCAGCCAGCTGGTCAGTTTTTGGGAGGGAGAAACATTTTTTTGTGAGGCAGCTTGACAGGAAACTAAACTTACACCAGTTGGATGCTTTGTTGCTGAATCTTGTGTCAGTACAGTACCGCTGAGATGCTGATGTGTTCAGCCACTGATGGGTGCCAGACCCAGACAGTGCCTCAAGCACTTGGTTTTTCAGCGAGTCATGTAATTCCTCATGAAATGCCTAGATCTTGCTTGCTATTGTTTAAGTAGTGTTCTTTTGTAGTTTAAACTTTTATTGTTAGGCTGTGACATGGCAGAAAGTAAGCTGATCCTCAGGATTTTGCCTATTCTTGTTTTCTAACATTTTTTCTTAGGGTTGATTTTACAAGAATACATGCTAGATTTTCATTTTACTGTTCAGCATAGAGTGTTGCTCCTATTGATTTCCTCCTGAACAAAAGACATAAGTATGTTTTCCCAGTTATAATTTACCAAAAAATTAAGAAGTTTTGCTTGCTCTGCAACTGCACAAAGGTGGCAACAAAAGTGATGACCCTAGCAACAGAGAAGTTAGTCATTTTGGTAGTGATATCTGTTGCTTGCAATGAGTCAGAGAAATCTTTAAAAGCAGCCAGAAAGTTTCAAAATTACCCTCAAAATGCACCAGAATGCATCTAAAATCTGATAGCTTCTGGAGGCCTAGGCGGCCCCCAGATCCCCAGCCTATTGGTTTTGTCTTTTTTGAGACAACCAGGACTTTTATCAGCCTTTGCCCCCCCATCAAAAAAGCTAACTACACCCCTGATTTTTGTCCATGTGTTTCTTTGCTCCACCAACTAGTTAATGCAATTTTTCTCACTGGCTGCTACCTCACTCACAGCAGGACTAGTATAGTCCCACCATGACTATCCCTGAGAGTCAAATCACCATTTGTTGTCTTGAGTCAGGTGAGAGAGAAGGTGGACTTGAGAGGATGGAGAGCCACTGGTTTGAGTCCCACACTTTGTGTCTCTTCTGGCTCCACAACAGTCGCCGATGCAAGACCGTCTTTTCTTCAGCTCCAACGGTCTGACCCCAGGCTCCTGAGCACTGTGTGGTCACTGAATTCAGTACTGGTCATGTAAGTACTGTATGTGGCTGCACTGCAAGGGTGGCTTAATCAGTAGTAGGTGCCAAATCAAACTATGCAGCCACTAGTGGCCAGAACAGTGGGGCTGGTATGTAAAAAGGCTATGGTACAAGGATATTGTATACTCCCACAATTGGCCCCAAAATGCACCAGAAAGCATAAAAAATGCCAACATTTTCTGGGGACCTAAGCGGCACCCAGACTCCCGGCCAGTTGGGTCTAGTCATTGACTTGTGCGTACACTTTTTAAAAGGCTGGTTACTCCACTGTTCAGGTGGATATTAAGGATCCCATGGCACTTCCCAAAAAGAGTAGGGGAATTTTTAATTCAAAACTTAAAACGAAATATACAAAATTGTATTACTTTATACAAAATCATAATGAAAGAAATAAAAAAACATAAAGAACTATTACATCATACATAAACTTCAAACATAAATAATCCATATTTATACAGAACCCCTTCCCTTCCCCACTAAAGACGTGGGGAAAGTTTTTTTGAAACTTCAAAAAGGAAACAATAATTACACAAAAAGGTGTTGAAACACACAGATCATAAACCAAACAATAGAATAATATAAATTAAAAAAATAAAGTATATACAAAAGGAAAAAGAGGTATTGCCTTCATACAGTATTAACAATGTTGGGGAAAAAAATCTACTCCAAGGGAAATCCCCCAAAGGAAAAATTGAAGAGAAAAAAGGGGGAAAGAAAGAAAACCTTCCTCCACCTTACGTAAGAAATGAACCATACAACAATCAATTCCCACAGAACATCCCTTAGTTCCAAATCTGGCAAAAAAAAGGATAGACAAAGCAATCACACCCTTCTTATACACAATATGACTTAATGGGAAAAAAAGGGGGAGGAGGGAGGGACTTTATTGATTTATATCTAATATCCAGTCCATATATTTCCACCGCTCTTGTTATTGAAATGCTGAACAGGTCTGAAAATCCAAGAGCTGGATACTCACTAGTGAGTTTTGTACCGTCCAAAACAGTTGTTCAGCTGTAACTAGTCTGGATTAGGGTAGTGAGGTCAGGGAGGTGCCCTGGGGCGAAATGGGTCCAGGATAGAGGTTGGCAAATGACTGGTTCCCATACCCCAAGTGCTCCACTGATAGCGGGCAAGTAGCCCGCTGCTCCAAGGCCTCTCATCCAACCTGAGTGGTGTTATGCAATGCCAGGTCTATGAAGAACAAGACAGCAATTATTGCTGATCTTGTTGAGTTATTTGACCTGGCCTGCATCACTGAGACCTGGCTGGATAAAAATGCTGGTCCCATATTGGAGTCAGCTATTCCAGCCAGGTACTCGGTGATACATTGCCCGAGGTTGGATTGAAGTTGGGAAGGGGGTCGCTATTCATTTTAAATCGGAACTGGGCCTTGTGGAAGTTCCAGTGGTGATCCCCAGATCCTTTGAGTGTGTTATGGGAGCAGGTGTGGGCTGCAGAATTCTTCTCGTCGTTTACCGTCCACCCGGTGATGGGAAAGTTTTTCTGCAGGAAGTTGCAGACTTCATTGTCGACCTGGTGTTGGAGCCTTCCAGGTGACTGGTCCTGGGGGACTTCAAAGCCTGGGTCAGTGATGAACTCTCACATTTTGGTCAAAACTTCCTCCAACTAATGACTTCATTGGTCTTTACACAGGTTGTTACCACTGCTACCCATACTCAGGGTCACTCCTTGGATCTGGTGTTCACCCTGGGGATGAGATCATGGAGCTGGTGGTGGAACCAGTTGGGTGGTCTGACCATCACTCCATAGGGTTCAGTTTCACAGCCTCTCCTATGAGACCAATCCCTTTGGAGATGGTCTGGTACCACCCTTTGAGGGGAGTTACCCCTGAGGGTCTAATGGCGGTGCTGGACCTATCGAGTTGGCCTATGGAGCGCATGGAACCAGTTGCTTTAGTGGGGCACTACAATTGGGTGATACTGGGGGCTCTGGATTCCATTGCACCTGTCCATGTTCACTCCCTCTCCCTCTGCCCTCAGTCCCCATGGTTTGATTGGACATTGAGGGAGTTGAGGAGAGTGGGGCAAAGGTTGGAACACTGCTGGCGGAAATCTGGACTGGAGGACGACAGGCTTAGATTGATGGCTCATTATTTGGACTATCAGTCAGCAATCTCCCATAAGAAGGCAGAGTTCCTGTTCAGGGAGATAGCTGTGTCAAGAAATCGACCAGCTCAGCTCTTTCAAACCGTGGACAGACTGTGTAATCC
This sequence comes from Neoceratodus forsteri, assembly GCA_016271365.2. NCBI lineage: Eukaryota > Metazoa > Chordata > Ceratodontiformes > Ceratodontidae > Neoceratodus > Neoceratodus forsteri. Next base: position 1,175,000,118 of record CM057456.1, on the reverse strand, counting down.
AGCCTGCCTGGGGGGTCGGAGAGCTTTTTCACAAATAAAGTGTGATGAGTTTGCTCATTTTTTTGATGATAAGGTGTCAGTCATCAGGTCAGAGATCTGCAGTGAGCATTCAAATGAGCATTGTGGTGATAGATGCAAGGTTACAGGCCCTCGGTTTATCTGGACAGACTTTGACCAGTCAGCGGTCATGGATATCATGACGATTGTCTGGGGCTTGCGACCGACTTGCTGTAGTTTGGATCCTGGTCCCACGTGCCTCCTTGTAGAGTGTATGGATGTGATCAGACCAATCCTTGTGGAGATAGTCTGGTGCTTTTTGGACCAAGGGGTATTTCCAGAGTCTCTGAAAGAGGCTATCATAACACCCCATTTGAAGAAAGCTTCCCTCGACCCCAACTGTCTCGCTAACTACAGACAGATCTCTAACCTTCCCTTTTTGGGTAAGGTTATTGAGAAAGTAGTCGTGTTGCAGCTTGAGGACTTTCTTACTGCCCATGAAGTCTATGATCCTCTCCAGTCCGGTTTCAGGAAGAGACACAGTACCGAGACAGCGGTGGTTCGAGTATTGAATGATCTAATAGCAAGAGATCGGAGGAGTCGTTCAGTCTTGGTTCTCCTTGATCTCTCTGCAGCATTTGACACTGTGGACCATGGGATGTTGCTAGATCATCTGCGGTTACTCTGTGGACTGTTGGGAACAGTCCTCAGATGGTTCCATTCTTTCCTTATGGGCAGAACCCAGAAGGTAGTATCAGGAATTTTTTCCTCTGCTCCTTTTGCTCTGCTTTGTGGGGTACCACAGGGCTCTGTGCTTTCCCCCATGTTTTTCACGGTGTATATGCTGCCGTTGGGAGACATTATAAGGCGTTATGGGCTGAGTTTCCACTGCTATGCAGATGACACTCAACTCTATATGTCCTTTGTACCCGAACAAGATGACACCTTATCGGTCTTTAACAACTGCCTCGCTGAGATTCAGGACTGGATGAGTGCTAACTGGTTAAGACTAAATCCAGACAAGACTGAGGTGCTGGTAGTGGACCTGGGTCACTGTTTAGAGAAGTTGACTCCTGGGTTGCCCTCTGGCCTTGTTCTAGGGGGTAACCAGTTGAGACCTTCTGAACAGGTGCGGAATATGGGAATAATTCTTGACAACAGGCTGACACAGAAGGCACAGGTGTCAGCCGTTGTCAGGTCTGCCTTTTACCATCTGAGGAATATTGCCGGGTTAAAACATCTAGTTCTGCATGATAACCTTCCGATATTGGTCCACGCCTTTGTTTCTTCGCGTCTTGACTACTGCAGTGCTTTACATCTAGGGTTGCCGGAGGTGGATCTCCATCACCTGTAGCTGGTGCAGAACGCGGTGGCCAGGTTGTTGACTGGATTGGGAAGAACATGCCACAGCACACCTGTGCAGCGCGAACTGCACTGGCTGCCAGTGTGATGGAGAATCATCTTTAAGGTCAGGTTGCTGACCTATAAGACCCTACACGGTCAGGGACCGGGCTACTTGCAAGATCTCCTTTGACCCTACTGCCCTCTCCGTTCACTCCACTCCACAGACGAGGAATTGCTAGAGATTCCCAGGGTCCATTTTCAGTCATCAGGGGCCAGAACTTTTTCTTTTGTGGCCCCGACCCTGTGGAATTCTCTACCTCATCGGATTCTAGAGTGCCTGTCCACAGAGTCATTCAAGGCAGCTTTGAAAACGTACTTATTTGAACAGGCTTTTAATGGATAATTTATATGTTGTATTAATTGTTTTTAGTTTTATATTTATATTTATGTTATTGATTGTTTTATTAAGTACCTGCACTTTGATTTCTGAAAAGCGCAATATAAATAAATCTTGATTGATTGATACAAGGTTAACTGGCACCCTGTATGCCAGATGCGGTATTTGAGCACCAACAGGATTAAATGAACAGTTCCTGGATCATATTGGGCCCACGCTTGGGGTAGGAGTCCTAGTAACAAAATATCTCTGGTCAGGAGTGTAAAAGGAAATTTAGGCCATTTTAAATATAAAAAGGACCAAAAAGAAAGAATAAAAGGACACTCTAGAAACAAATACTCCATGGTTTCTAGCCTACCCTTACAAATATCTTCCCTAGGACACCCTCTTTCCTTCAATTCTTTATGATTCAAATTGTTTCACACATTTAATTTTTCTTGAGTGCACAGCAATAGAACATCCCACATTTTTCCCTGAAGTCTAGGATTTATCAACATCTTCCCTATGCTAGCTGTTTCAGTTGGAGTTTTGACCCAATACCTAGGTAGATCTAGAAAGAAAGTCCCAACTATATGATAATACATTTCTTTTTGGGTAAGAGTCAAAATTTGCAGCTTCATAATAACCCAAAATTTCAATTTCCCAAAAATATATTGCATAAAGTAGGGAAGGCCTTGAAGGGATTTTTGCTTTGGTGCAGTATGTAAGACGTCGGTTCCCAGCTATCCAGCCAAGGGGAAACTTGGTCTAATATCCATGGGCTCCACATTTTATCAGTATTAAGCAATATCAGTTTCAAATTACCATACAAAAACATGGTGAAGAAGAAAACTATTGGGTGTATCATCTTCAGACCCCCATCTTTGATGGACCTATAGGTGACCCCTCTTTTTATCGGATTAAGTCTACTCCCCCAGATGCACTGAAAGAAAATGCCATAAAGCACTGTCTCCAGCTGTTTTGTGGGGGGGGGAGGTCAAAATATATGTAAAAACATAGGTAATAAAAAGGTTTTAACCATATATACTCTTTTAAGTTTGGACATATGCCAGGAATTCCATTTCTTAATTTTTTCCCTACTGTCTGATATTATCAGATTCCAATTAAAACAACACATATCACGGGACCCAAAATAAACCCCCAAAATCTTTTGAGGCTGAATTTGTAAAGGTATGTCCAAACATACTGAAGCTGTACTACCAGGTTCTCCAATTGGGATGCATGTACTTTTAGCTATATTGATGTCAGTATTTGTAAGTGAAGAAGATAAATTTATCTCACAAGCTGCCGCACCTCCTGATGTCTGATCCCCCAGTATCAGGCACACATCGTCTGCATAACTGACACTTTTAATCTCCACATCCACGCTATGAACTGAAAGGCCCCTAATAATCTCATTTTATTGTAACCTTACTAATAGAGAATTCAGGACCAGAACATACAGAGACGGGTTTAGGGGACAACCTTGTCTTACTCCCTGGTGAACAGAGCAAACTCCTCACACCCGACCATCTACATAAGGCTTCACCGAAGCTTTCTGATAATATAGTCTAATCTAATTCAAAAAAGGTTCTGGAAAGCCATGTGCCTATAACACCAACCATAAATATCCATGACTAACTCCATCAAAAGCCTTTGTCTGATCCAGGCTTACCAAATAACCACTTAATTCCCTCCCATTACCTTTTTCCATGATCTCTCTCAATGAAATTAAAGCATCTCCAGTCTTTCTTCCTGGAATGGCACAAAACTGTGTAGGGTGAATAATCTCATCTAATACCATGGCTAATCTATTGTATAACAGTTTCACCAAAATCTTGTTATTGGTGTTTAAAAGGGTAATGGGTCTCCTTTTATCCAGACATGTTCTGTCTCCCTATTAATATAGGAAAAAAATAAGGCCATCATACATACCAAGAGGTAGTTTATGATTATTTAAAAAAAAATTGAAAGCTGCCACCAATTCCTGTTTAATTATGGGGAAAATTATTTGGTAAAATTCGTCCGGGAGCCCATCCGGGCCTGGGGCTACTCCTTGTTTCAACCCTAATATGACTGAGCTTAGTTCCCTCTCTGAGACTGGTGCCACAAGGGAAGTTTTAAAAATTTACGGAATCTGTGTCAAGCCACAAGAGGTCACCCATTGTTTAACCTCCCCTTCCAAAATTCCTGAAAATGATCATTTCTTTTTCACATGTGATTCGACTGCTATCATAATATCCTGTTTCCCCCTTATCTCTGTACCATCTTGTGTTTTTGAGTGGGACATAAGTTTATTATGCCTTTAAGTAGTACATGAATCAAAAGGGTTAACCATGCCCTGTGTTCCTGTACGTCCCAGCCCCTGTTCTATTTCTAGGGACTTCATCCTGTCATATTGTACATCTATTAATTTGGTTGATTTTGTTCTGTATAGGAGTTTCTAGTTTCTGTCTGTAATTGATGTAAAACAACCAATTGCTCCTGTAGAGTCTTGTACTCCTCTCTTTTCATTTTACCATTTAATTTGCCCATAAGTTGGAAATATTTTTGGAAATATTCCTTACTCTCAGTCCACCAGTCATCTAATGAATCATAGAGAAAGGCTACTGATTCCCTTGCTTTTAACAAGTGTGCAAATCCTTCTTTTATCTCTGGAATATCCAATAAACTTAAATTTAGCCTCCAATACCCCTTCCCCTTGTGGTAGCTACAAGGTCAGAGAGAGAAATGCTAAGCAAGCCATGATCAGACGTCACCACAGGGGTCACAGCTTTATTTCTAATAACTAAATTAGGTGACAAGAACCAAAAATCGATCCTCATGGATAAGACTCCTTTAAAAAATATGTGAGGTTGTACAACACTGTCTATCACACTTGGATCTGTTCTTATTTGTGTGAAATTAATACAATTTGATTTGGAAAAAAAAAATATGTGAGGGGGATCCAAGGTATTGGGGAAAGCAAAGGCGTCAATCAAACCAGTTTGCAGTAAACCCTGATTAAGGTATGTTGAGTCACAGTATATCTTGGATGCATTGGGGGTCCCTATCTGACAGAAACCTACTAGTATTAAAATCCCCCCCAACAGAAAATTTTGGAGATATAAAGGTAAGGCAAAATCAGCTTCAAAAGATCAATCCTAGCTGTCTTTCCCTGAGGTGAATAGATAATTATTAGATGAAATTCTAAACCTTGAAGTTGTACATCTAACAATAGTGCTCTACCAGGGAAGATTTTAACTTGATGAAACACTTTAATATTATGCTCTTTAAAACATATGCCTACCCGCTACACATGTCAGTACCTCCTGACCAAAACTAGAACCCCATACTCAAGCATTACTTCCTACCAGAGCTTCTTCTGTAGAACTCAACCTAGTATCTTGGAAAAAACACGTCATATTTTAGGTCTGAGAATAAGGCAAAGGTTGCAAGGCTCTTTCTCTCTGACAAACTGTTAGTGTTCAGAGAAGCAATGGACAAGTCATAATGTCCCATCAGCTAAGCCCATCTTCACATTAGAGCTTCAATGAACTTTCCTAGAAGAGGCTCTAACTCCCATACGCCTCCTCAGGATTCGACTAGCCACTGTGCCTTCCGTATCATCTGCATCTGAAGGAGCTTCAGCCTGTGAAGAGTCCCAAGAAGCTTCTATCTGAATCCAAATCCTCTTCCGAAATTCCTTCTCTTAAAACTTGGAAAGGATTAGTGTGTAAAACAACCTCTTCAGCTGCTTCAGGCCTGGCCTGAGCCTTCCTCTCCTTAGACCCCTCCTTTTTTTTTTGACCTCTTGAAATCCATTACTTCTGTGTGGGGGGGCGTGGGGGAGCCATCTCATCTCATGACGGTAAGATTCTAGCTGGAACCTGGCTTGGCTCTACTATTGGGTCGATGGGTCTTACAGGGGCCACTACATCAGGCCTATCAGTGGTTGGGGCCTCTGGCTCTGAGCCTGAGCACGGGGGGTAAACCCCGAAATCCAGAGGTTGTTTTTGTTTTTTGGATATAGAAATCCTGAATTGTATAGTCAGCATTGGCTGTGTTGTAGGAGCCCATGGGCGATATGGAAGAGAGTGACCCTCTTCTTCACATAGATTACACCTCTGTGTGTTTTGACATTGAAAACTACTATGGCCCAACTCCCCACACATAATACACTTGAGAGCCTTATAATTGGGACTGATGCAGGGATGGAGGAATAGCTGATGCAGCCAATGCAGTGGCGCAGGGGCCCCACACACTTAGGGGGCCCATTAACAGACTCTATTAGATTTGCCAAAAATCCCAAGTTTGACAACCAAACAGAAACACACAGCCACGCAGTACTGCAGGTGACAGCAGTGAGGGTTGCTGACAGTGACGGCCAGTCACGGGTCAGAAAGTACAGAGAGCGAGCACTACACTTACTGTTGTTGTTTGCTGGTGCATTGGGCGGGGTGCCGAGTGTCTGTTGTAGTCAGGCTCAGGCTGCTTAGGAGATAGTCCTGGGACAACTCGGGATATGGGAGTGGGATCAGCTCTGCTGACTGGCAGTTGGCGGCGATGGGGCACATTTTGCAAACTGGCACAGGAAAGGGCAGCCATGGGTCCTTCACCGAGCTGTACCACATGACTGGCTGTCTGACACCTGATTGCATCAGGACACTGTCAGGCAGTCTGTGGTAGGCAGGGCTAGTACTAGTAGTACTTGTGTGCAGCGAGGCTGTCAGATCAAGCTGTGCCTTTACTCCATCTGTTGTGTGATTGTGTTTGTGGGCTTACTGGACTATTGGGCCTTCAAGTTCAAATGGTTTTTGGCTTTTTATTTGGCAGCACAAGATTGAATGAATATGAAAAAAAAAACTGAATCAACTGTAGTGTGGACCGTGGGCAGCAGCAGCAGCACCACAGACTGACTAGGGTCACTGACTGAACTAACTGAAGACTCATGGCCATGGCCAGCTGGCTGCGTGGCGCTGACATAGCATTAGTTTCTCAGTCTCAGTCACCTGTGACCTGGCCAGTAAAGTTACAGTACTAGTACTTGCAGCTGCCAGGGGTCATCCGTGTGCGACTCTTGTGGCTTGACTTGTTTTTTTTTTGTCTTTGTGTCTCCAGCCTCCTGTGTCTTGTGTGCTCTCTCATCTCGCTGTTGCTCAGTCAGTCAGCAGAATCAATCCTCCTGACCTCATCTTTTGTGTGACTCTTTCTGACTGACTTGTCTGTCTGTGTGTGTGTTTGTCTTTGCCTCTGTCCAGCCTCCTTCCTTCATTTCTTGCTCTTCAGATCCTCCTCCTTATTTCTGATTTGTCTAGTCACTCAGAGGCAGTCAGAAAGGCTAGAGGAAGACTGAACTAAGGATTTTCGAGGGCTACACACTGACTGTGTTCAGTGTATTGAAAAGTGCTGCCTGCAGCAGCATGCAGCAGCTGTGTCTGTGTGTACAGACAACTGTAATTGTTGGTAAATAAGCAAAAAAAACACAGAAAACCAACCTTACCAACCAGGGACTGCCCCCCCCCCCAAAAAAAAGAATACCAACGCAGCAGTGTAACATAAATACAACAATAAGAGCATTTAGAGGGCAAAAAAACAAAAAAACAGATTAAGCCAAGGAAAGGGATTATAAAGTAATTAACTAAACTATAACTAAAGGAGTACCTCCAGACCTGCACCTCAACCTGTCTGCCATTACTGCAGCCTGAAGTGAAGCAAGCAAACAAAAAGTAACCCTCCATAAAAAGTGTAACGGTCCTCTGGAAAGGCAGTGGTGGGGATTAGTAGGCATTGGGTTGGGGGGACTGAATATTGAGCCGAGGGGATAAAAATAAAGGAGCACCTCCAGACCTGTACCTCTCCCTGTTTGCCATTACCAGAGCTTGAAATGAAGCAAGCAAACAAAAAGTAAACCTACATAAAGAGTTTAATGGTCCTCTGCAAAGACAGGGGTGAGGACCAGTTATGCAATAATGCCCGACAGGGTGTGTGTTGTACTGGGATAATGTCACACCTCAGATGGTTGGGCATGAGGCCACAGGCTGAGTGTGTCCAATACCTGAGGCATGACATTATCGCACCACAACACACACCCTGGAGGACATTATTGCCATTAGACAATGTCTTGTTCTGATACAGAATAAAAAAATATATTTTTTAAAATGTTTTAGTATGTAAAAATATTTTTATTTCTTAAGAGAAAATGAAAAGAGATGCTGTGGCTAAATATCATCAAGAAGTTCACAGTGAGGCTTAGACTAGACCCATGATGTTGTACTGGGATAACATCACGGATCCAGTCCCAGACTGACCAATCAGAGGCCAGCATTCTTTCTTGCCATTGTATAATGGGCATTGGGCTGGGGACGGGAAGGGGGACTGAGTACTGAGCAGGGGGATAAAAATAAATGTTATATTCCTTGATAGTTGAGGGAGGGTGATGAGGGTGTAAACAGGTACTAAAAATAAACTTGGGAGGGACCCAAAATCACAGCCTGCACTGGGGCCCATCTTTCTCTTCCTCCGCCACTGGACTGATGTGTCTGGCAGAACCACATTTGAAACAGCAGCGAGGCTGCCCCAGATAAAATATAAAACCTTTATCTCACCCAATATACGGACAATTTGGTAGGTGTTTCAGATCTGTTCCTTCATAATGGAATTTCACTTTAATCTTCCAGCCACCATTCCAGAATCCCTCCCCATCTAAAATAGGATCAGGAGTGCCCTGCACTTCACATTTCTTATCCAACCAGTACAAGATATCCTGAATATTAACCCTTCATTACTAAATAAAACTGTAACCACCCTAAAGGACTGTTTAGTCAGAGGGATTACTTGAAAGGGGATCCAAATAGGGTTAGTTTTCAAAGACATATATTTAGCCCAGAATATCTCCAGCAAATTAGGGGTTCGAAAAATAACATCAAAAGTGTTCTCCCCTGCTGCCATGAATAGGGGCATTAACATCAGCTGGGGTGAAATGTAAAGACTGTTTAAGCAACACTTTCCCCACAAAGAATCTATCCGTAGGTACTTCCATTCCCCCTAGATATCTAAAACACTCTGCATTTCTCCTCTTTGCAAGCTCTATAGGTATTTTAAATAAACTTGCGAAAGTTTGCTGCAAAGTTTTCTGTGTTCCTGAGGGTCTGTCCTCAGACTCCCCACTTGGGTGACCACCTGCCTGCTCTGCAGAAGGAGGGGGGCTTCCATGGGTAATACCTGCTCTTTCCCACTGGCCATAGATAATTGACCTGTCTCAGATACAGTCACAATAGGAGAGTATGATATGGTACCTGTAGTGTCCTCCATTTGCAGATTTCCCACTCCTTCAGAAATAACGTGTGATATCTCCTCTGGTACATTCTCCTGATTTTCCCGGCACCCGCCTGTATCAGCAGTACCTCCGGTTCTGCTACCCATACTCCTGAATGATTTAGCCTCTAACCAGCCCCTTCTAGGGCCCACTCCAGAGACCATCCACCACCTCTGTCACCGCTTTATGACGTGAGGGGCTGGGGGGGGGGTCTTGACTCTACTCCTTCCAGATCCTGCGGTATGCATCCTCTCACAAAGATTTTGGAGGCACATCCTTTAGCAGTGTCAGGAGAGTCGTGTGACAACCGCTTCTGTTTCTTTTCCTCCTCCATTCTTGCTTTCTCCACCTCTAATTGTGTTTCAACTGCTCATAATTCCTCCTGTAGAATGTAACGTTTTTCCTCCAGAGACTGGTCTAAATCCGCAGACCGTGGGGTAACCTGATGCAGTGATGAAGTAAGTAAATTCCCATTTGGTGCTTCTGAATTCTTAAAGTCGATGGCTGTATCCATATTTTGCAAAAATATATCAGTGTCAACAGCACTGGTCAGCAAAACCGAAGTAGGTCCTCTCCCTTCCTCTACCACACCTGGAGTGGAGATCTCCATGTTCGAGACAGTGGTTCCCCCTATAGGCAGAGTAGGGGAATTTCCTCTGTGCCCTGGCCAGATTTCCCCCATTCACTAAATATCACCAACAGCTTAATCTGGTTCAAAGTCAGTTGCCATTCATCTGTATCCCCCTTCCCTGGGTCGTGCCTGTAAATAGGGAGAATTTGTCTAGTGCACTTATCCGGTCAACAAAAACTAAATAAATAAATGTGATGTTCCTAGTGATACTTACACAGCACCCTCTGAGACTGTGTGACATGCAGGTTGTCAATGGAACTGGGGATAGTGAAGACCTTATTTTTGTAGATGGGAGTGGACAGGGCGTGGTCATGGCCTGCTGGGTAATGGTACAATGGGCAGACTTTACCAATTTCAACAATGGGCCAGGCCTGGGGGGAACAAGGCATGGGGGGAGAGGTGCTGTTGATGCGTGGGTGGGGGGAGTATATGAATATTGTACACCTGCTCGAGGCATCAATATGAGTGTGGGTGACCCAATCAAGGAGGGGGGAATTCACCCCTTCCATCCTTAGCCCTGCCACTGTGTAGACTCTTCTGCCATCCATGTCTGCACTATCCTGCATGTCCCTGTGGCCACCAACAGATGTCTCTGTGTGCCCCCCCAAGCAGGAGATGTGTCTGTGGGGGCATCACCTCTGAGGTTGTGGTGGGGGACATTCACCCTGCACATGGGGCGTACTGTGGTGTGTCATGGTCTCTGCAATTTACTGCTGTGCACATACATGCTGCTGCCATGGTGCCCTGTGTCTGCCTACTATGTTATGGCATACCTTCCCCCCTGCAGTGGTACACCCTCTGTACCATGGACCAGGTGCCAGAGAGGGCTGGCAGTAGTGCTCACAGCCCTGGTTGTGACCACATCAAAGCTGGCCTGGTCTGTACTGCCATATGCTTAGGACTGTGCATGCATGGCAGTTAGCAGGTGGTTGGCATTGACCACTGTAGTAGTGGTACACTACCATGTCCAGTCATGTGCATCATACAACCATTGTTGTAGTCCACCTGCGCTGGTGCCATATCCAATGCCATATACACTGTATGCCATGCCTTTGTAGCTTGATGGAAGGTAGGGCTACCAGTGGACGGTGCATGTATGGCAACATATGTGATTGACATTGTTATGCAGCTGCGGTGGTGGCTAGTGGCTAATCAACACAGTAATGACTAGGGTATGATTCCTCCACTGTACACAGATGGGGCCAGCCATACATGCAGATATGACAGGGCTGTGCATGGCCAATGACCTGCTTAAGCTCTGCATTGGGGGACACCCTCTACTTAGGGTTGTACCACCGTCTAACGGGATGGCAGGTGCCTCCAGTCCACAGTGCAACATACACCAATGTTGTGATGACTGGGGAACAGTGTATCAGGTGGCCACCCACGTACACCACCGCTGCACTCGTGTGTTACCATGTCTGCTTCACATTGCTGCTTGACAGTCCCAGCCATGTACAGCTGTGTTGTGTGCCCCACGTGTGTGTGCCTGAGCCTCACCCCTGCTGCCACCAAGGGTTGCTTCTGGATGTCTGTGTCCCGCATGTCAGTGTTGGCCTATGCACTGGATGCCTGGTCAATGCCCTGGGATGTGTAGGTGCAACTCCATGCCGCTCGAGTCATGACATTGCCTATTGGACTGCGGCGTGGTGCTGCTGTTGCATGTACTGTGTGCATACCTCTGGCATGCCTGCTGATGATGTGTGACCACTCCTTGGCTTGGGCATGCTCTGGTGCAGCATGGCACACCTACTGCATGTGCAGTCCTCCACTGTAAGGGGCTTGACAATGAAGAACGACACCATTCATCAGTTCAAATACAAAAATGTTCAAGGCTTTATTAAAGCATACAGAAGTTGTGACAAAAGAGCAGGGTACTCACACCAAGACAGATGCAACCCACTGTAAAGGTCTGTGATGCTGTCTTTGGTATGCCAAAACTGGTCCATTGTAGCTGCTTGACTCCTGTCATCCATGTGTGGCATTGTGGCCCATGAGTCAGCTGGTTGTACCTTAGTTGCATACATTTGGCCACACCTGTGTTACACATCCTGTGTGCACTGCTGGCGAGTTCATTGTATTTCTGTCCATAGGTGCCCAGAGGACTACCAGTCATTGAGGGTGAATAGAAGATGGTGAGGGATGAGACAACCTGCTGTGCAGGCTGATCTGCTTGCAGTGGCTACTGCTTAATCTGGTTCAGGTCAGTTGGCCTTCATCTGTATCCTTCTCCCCTGGGTCATGCCTGAAAATAGGCAGGATTTGTCTAGTGCACTTACCCGGTCAACAAAAACTGAATAAATAAATAAATCTGATGGGTGGAGGACACCAATCAGGCCATCCAGGACCTGACTGTGGCTCTCCAGCAGCACCATCAGCCATCACCACTACCGGCAGCAGAGCTATGACGTGGGACCAGCATTGGCAGGGGAACTAGTGTCCTCGTCGGAGCCTCCCCCCATTTCAGGGCAGTTGCTCTGGTTTATTTTCCTCACCCTCTGTTGTATGTAATGTTGCAGTTCTATGTTTGGTTTTGTACGGCCTGTTGCCGGTTTGTTTTATTAATGTTTATTTTTGATACATATGTTGCTGTGTCATGTGTCTATCATTGGTGCCCTCCTCTCCCACCCACAGCCACCCCCAGTGTGCAGCTCTGTTCCAAAAGCTCTGGTCATGCCTGCACCACTGCGTGCCCCCTTGTGTTCAGTACTATCCTCAGTGCTATCTTCAGAGCTGCATTGATGCATTGTGCTGCGCAATTGCCTGTTATTTGCCTGGTACGCATTCCAGCCTATATTCATAGGGTTTAGTGCATGCACAGTGCCTCCAAATATGCCACACTAATTGACTGGTACAAACATTGTGCTTGCAGGGCTAGATTAAGACAACCAGGACCCTAGGCCCAAGGAAAATCTCTGCTGTTACCCTCGCCTTTCAGTGTGAAAAAATAACATTAGTCTGAGTTTTGATCATTTAGAGAAAATAATTACAAATTGGCCTGGTTAAAATAATTATTTGGGTGTGAAATGTCATAATTAACATGACTCCAAAGGTTCTTCCCCCAACACGTGTGTGTGTGTGTGTGTGTATGCACGCTTGCAGTCTGTGTGCTATCATTTTGTCCTGTCAGATAGTATGAACTAGGGAGTTTTGTTTAGTAGGGATCATTTCTGAAAGGGGCTAGGTCCTTGGTGGTGTAGGAATTAAGTTGGTGATATACTAGAGGAATCATGAACTGTAGAGATTATATTGCAAAGCAAAAATGGAGCTACGTCAAGGTCAAAACTTCAAAATGAGTGAGATGAGGGAATAAGAAAGTAACATTTTTAGCAGTGCCTTTGAAATGCATTGCAGATCTCTTGATTTCAGGAGTTAGACTAAATATAAAGCGTACAGATTGAACTGCACAGTTAATCTTTTATGTTCAAGAGTAAGATTGGACTGTAAGTGAGTGAGTTTTACAGGACTGTGATGATTAAACATTTAATAACCTGACATTGAGACAGAATTACCGGTACATGCAATTGCATAATGTTTTATAAAATGTTTTTGTTGTATCTAATCGTGTAGTTTAAATTATAAAAAAAATGATACTCAGATCAGCAGGCCTTGCAATCCTACTGTCAGTCATTCTCCGTTTCAGGAACACTAGACTGTGGGTGGGGACGGGATCTTTCTAGCCACTTCTCCCAGGTGAAATACCAGGGGTGTGAGGCAGATGGGCCTGTTTACACCTTAAAGATCAGCCTGGCCAGGGCCCCCTGAAGCTATCAGCTGCACTTAACAACTAATCAGGGAGGTGAGAGTCCTGTCAGAGTTCAGCCTTGCTCAGATTACCCAGCAGCTGAGTCCTTTACAAAAAATGCAGCTCAGGCAGAACGAAAAGGGTATATAGTAAATATATTTTGGGGATTGCTGGGGAACCCCTGACAGACAAGGGCCCTAGGCCTGGGCTATATTGCCTATGCCTTAATCCAGCCTTATGTGCTTGCACACACTTCTGACATATGACAGTGTCCAGATACAGATGATGAATCCTAAAATCCTGAAAGAGCACAGCAGGTATCCTTTAATACCAGGACAATGCACACTTACCTAGATATGTATAATATAGAGGCGCGGTAGTGCCCCTATAGTTAGACTTGAGTAGCCTGCTTAGTGTTAAACCCCTAATTTTGCACATTAATATCTTTGGCTCCATTTGATGAACTGAGCTGAAGTTTTGCATGTGTTGTTTAGAAGGCAAGGTCTTGATGTGTGGACATTGTTGTGATGTTAGCTTGTGCAGATTCTGAGATCTGCAGCTTTCACATTTTGGGAAAATCTAACTTTTCTCCTATACTTAATATGGACTTTTTTTGCTCTCCTCTACAGCCTACATGGAACGGAATTTTTTTCTAAACTTGCAGGAACATGTGTCATGTCCTAAGGCAGTGCCTTTGACAGGTCTGGTGAAAAAAATATTAAAGGGTCCAGAGTTATAAGGCTTTAAAATTTAGTGTGCATATGCAGTAGGGTTTTTGAGATAACATTATGTGGTGAAAGCAAACATTTTATGCCACAAATGGGTATTTTTAATTTCATGCCACTTGCTTGGCAGGGCACCACACGTTTTTTAGTGCCATGCCAACTGCCATCTTGTTGATTTTTTTCCACTAACTAAAAAGCATGGAAAATACACAAAAATGTTGGCATTTTAAAAAACAGACATTAAAACCCAGCTAAACGGTACCCATTTAGCTAGATTTTGGTGTTTGTTTTTTCCAACAGTTGACAGAAACCCATTTTCTAGGCACCCAAAATCCTGGATGCCCAGCTTAGCGAGAGGAACCCTAGACCCGCGTTCTCTGCATGAGAAAAATAGGACTTTCCTGACTTCTGAAGCCGCAGATGGAGTCGTGCTGCCAACTTCAGTTTAACAAGTGAACTGGTGATCCCCCTGCTCTCAATCTCTCTCTCTCTCTCTCTCTCTCTAAAACGGAGAAAAAATATACAGTAAACAAGCATTTGTCAATGCCAAACCTTTGATGCTGCCCTGACTACTTTAATAATGCTAAATTCTAGAAATGATGTACTACTGTTTAACGCGGGGGTGGGGGGGGGACAGGTCAGGGTTCCTACAGCATGTACATGTGGAGTGAAAGTGATCTTTTTTTGACACTATTGCAAAAACAAAATCCACAGATGCATTGAGACTTTACCCATCATTTTATTTACCTGCAAACTGCCTCTTTTCGGTAACCTGTCTATAACCATAAATGCCCAACACTTTTCAGGCAGTTCCTCTGAATTAATATTATTTTTGCATCTGCTTTCTTTCATTGTAGGCCAATATTTAATGATATTAATAATGTGCTAATTATGAATTGTTGTGGTAACTCGTGTACTTCTTTATTCTTTTCTGCTTGGTTTATAATTCATCAGTATACACTTATTGTTCTGGATTGAACATGTCATCATGATGCCTTAAAAAGCAGTTTAAAAAGTAAACAAAAAAAAGATTTGTGGTCTAAATGATTCACTATGTTTTTGCTGTGTATTGCAATGAAGTGAATACGGAGCTGGGCTGATTTCTCCAGCTCCATGTATTTCAATTTATAATGTGGATCCTATGGGGGAAGAGCTAATCATGTAATATATGTATATATAAAATTAATCAGATTTTTTTTCCAAACCTGTAAAAAAAAAAAAAAATGGTCCCTTGCCGATCAGCCCCCCCCACCTCCCACTCATCCCCACCACCCCACACCCACCAGTACTCCCCCACACACCCTCACTCACCTGAACAGGTCCCAAGTTCAAGACCCACTCTCCGATCGAAGACACTTCTTGCTGCTGGAACCAGCAACTGTAATATGAGAAACTACAGTAAATGCATGAAGTCTGCTGCTGCTCCACTGTTGGACGACCTCTGTTCTCCAGCGATCTTTAACTGCTGAATCCCATTTCACCTCTGAAATCTCCAGAGTCAGAGAGGGGATGATTTAAAGCTGCATTCTTCCCCTAGCAGCCACTTGGTGAGTGATTCCACCTTTTCTTTCACAATTGCCCCAACAGAGGCACACCGGCAGCCCACTGACTCTCAAACCATATTCGGACAGCCTGGTCTACTTTGGCATTACTGGCCAACCTTAATTGTTTCCTCTGCAGTCCGTGCTTCTCACAGCACTGGTTGGCAAATGTTCGCAGAGACTCCTTCTGTTTACAGATAGTGCACATGGTGGATTTCGCCAAGGAGAACTCAGCTGTGAGCTTAACAACTCCCTCTCTATTCTTCAGTCTGTCAATAATCAACAGTTTGGTGTTCACATCTAGTGCCTTTCTTTTTTTTGGTTCTGATGTTTAAAGAAAGTGGACAAACTGCGATGACAGAAAATGAAAACAGAGTGACAGGCTTGGTGGAGGTCAGTGAATGCTGTGAGAACACAGCGGGCTTCTTATAATTTAATAATAAAGTCAAACAAGAGTCAATTGACAGGTGCTAATTTTAAGAATGTGTGCTTGCTATCAAACCACAGTACTTACTATGACACCGCTGTAGATCTGCACTAAAATCAAATTGATCGTAGCTGTGCATAGTTACGCCTAATAGTGCATCAATTAACAATAGTGCCTGGTAGTGCATCAATTAACAATAGCTTATAACCTAAAGTTACACTAAACTGAGAAATGGAGCTTAATGTGGTTTAATGGCTAATTGAGGATACCAACTACACAGTGCTGCACTGCGAGCTGAAAACCACAACCGCAAATAGCAAATAGCAGAGTTTGACATTCATAAAGAAGTTCTTTTTTTGTGCTTTTTTGTGGGGTCCATGGCCCGTGTTTGTAACATGTGGGATTTGTTATAACAAGATTCATTATAATGGGGGAGAACTGTATATATACGCATAGGAAGACCAGGAGCAGGTATACAATTCGCAAGTAGTGTTTTATTTTTTCTAGTAACAGTAAAATAAAAAAGAAAATTTTTTCAGCATGATTATTTACAAAGGCAGTACAAACACAGGAAACAAAGTCCTTCATTTGAGGATAAAACGCTCCTTGACATGAAACTTGAATTGTCTGCTATCTATTATTTTAAATGAAACATCATAGCCTGATTTAATTTGTGTTGTCCTGTATCTGTAGTTGTTGATTTTAGACGTCCTGACATCTTACTGGAGCCCTAGCCCAAGCTCAGCTAGGAGGAGGAGCTGTAGTTTTTTGGATATCCTCCTGAACTACAACTTGTTACTTTTTAAATTAAATTCAGTCTAAATTGCAAGGGGAACCTCCGTTCTACATAATCGCTTGATGATACATGCAAATTACAGTTTTTATTAAGTTTATGATTTAAAAACTGCCGGAGACTTAGCGAGACCGACTGGGGCACTTCCAGGTTCTCTGGGGCTATAGTTAGCTGCCCTGCAGCCAGCAAGGGAAGTAGCACATGATGTCGCACTAGACACGACAAAGACATGCTGCCTAGCGTGTGTTAGGCGTGTTTGGCGTGGATGCGAGGAGCGAGTCGTGCAGTTGTTATATAGGGAGAAGTGATTACTTGGGTAAAAATTATTTAAGGATTATTCTGTCAGGTAAAGGAATCTTTAATCTTTTAATATTCCCCATCCATTTAATAAAGTCTGCATTGTTAAACTGTTGTTAAAGTAATAAAGTTCTGTGTTGTAACAGTTGGATTTATCCCTTTAATATGGATGAGTTTATTACAACCACAAAAGGTGATGTAGGCATTAAATGCCCTACTTACAACATGTATTCCCTTTCTGCTGATATATTACATAACCAATCAAGCTATAAATGCATTAAATGTAGTATAAATGAAGAACTGCAACAAGAAATTAGTACATTTGGGGTGAGATTGCAAACCCTGGGAGCTAGTCAAAAAAATATGGCTACTAGATTCCACACACATACACATGCAAAAGGGCAATTGTTAATTAATCCCCTCTGTGATATGGTAGGCCCAGTGAATACTGATTTAATAAGTTTTCAAGCCGATGACTCCATATTAGAGTCTGAAATTGCCTCAGAACTTATTATGGATAAAAACTCACAGACAGTGACAACGCATAACAACAGAAAAAGACCTAGGGAAAATGATTCCAATAACAAAGAGGGTGATTGGATGTCTGTAAAAAGTTGTAAAGCAGTAAAAAAAGGGCGAAGAGCTAATGTCTTTGACCTGCCATTGTCAAACCAGTACACTTTACTAGGTACTATAGATGAAAATGTAGTTAATTAGAACCAATTTGTGGCTGAAAACATTTTCTGTGCTACTCCAGAATTTCAAAGTACTACTAATTTACCTGATTCTCTTATTAATATTTATTCATCCAATTTACCATGTGAACCTACTTGATGGATTCTGACTGTGAGCTGAATACAAAACCTCTGTTCGTTTTGGGTGACTCCATAATAAAGAACATGGATAGGTTAATACGTAATCCCGATAAAGAATATAGAACATTATCCTCTTTCAGAGGAGCTACAATAGGTGACATTACATTAATGCTGGAAAATATTTAAAAAAATTCTGAAAACCCTCTGGTTGTTATACATGCTGGGGCAAATAATATCTTAAGAGATCCCTTAATTAAAATTAAGCAAGACATTGTGGCAATGACTAATAAATTAATTGAATTAAATTGCAAAATCTCCTTTTCAGAAGTATTACCAATTCCTAAAGCTTTTGAATATAATTTAAATAAAATCAAGGCATTAAACAATTGGTTGAGAAGATGGTGCCTAAACAACAGATAGGTTATATAACTCATTGGGAGGATTTCTTTTTAAAAGAGGAACTTTTTTCAAGGGACGGGCTTCACCTAAGCAGGAGAGGTAATACTTTGTTGGGTAAACTTATATTAACTCATATTCAAGATACTTTATACTAAGTCATGGGGGGAGACTTCCACTTTTGTGGATTCTCTTAATGAAAGACAGGATTCTAACCAAATAATATCAGGTAACATATCTATACTAAATAACATTAGACCTGCGGCAGTGAATAATTCTAATTTCTATGGAAAACATAATGTAGAAAATAAACTAAACATTTTACTTTTAAATGCAAGAACTCTTTTGAATAAAATAGATGAATTAGCACATTTTTTACAATCTAATAATATCGATATATGCGGGGTAACCGAATCTTGGTTTAAAGATGGAGATTGGGCAACTGAAATACAAGGTTATTCAAAATTTGAAAAAAGGTTTGAATTCTAGAGGAGGAGGTATTGTACTTTACATAAATAATAAACTGAAAAGATTTTTAGTTAAAAACAATCTTCATAATAAACATACTAGTGAATTACTTTAGATTAAAATTAAGCTTACCTTAGAACATACTATTACAGTTGGATTAGGCTATAGAGCTCCAAATTTGAATAAGGAAGAAAATGATTTATTTATGACTAATATAGAAGACAATCTCCTTGACAAAGATTGTATATTTATGGGCGACTTTAACCTCCCTAATATAAACTGGAGTAATTGTAAAAGCAGTTCATCATTCGACTGCTCTTTTCTAGACCTTATGTCAATAAATAACATGGAGCAATTAGTCCAATCACCTACTAGAGCAAAAAACATACTTGTTTTAGTTTTTTCTAACTTGGATAACACAACTTCTAAGGTTAAGATAAAACATCCATTAGCAAACAGTGACCATAATATGATCCTAGTATCAATGAATCTTTCATATTATTCTGAAACTACTGGTTGCTCTGTAATTAGAAATTTTTAAAATGCAAATTATCCTAAAATTAAAGAATATTTAGGGAATTGGAATTGGTCTTTTGACCTTATAGGTAGCGACCTAATTACAGTATGGAAGAAAATTGACTCCAAATTACAAGCTTGTATTAATACATGGGTGCCAACCAGAAAGAAATATAATAAGAAATGAAGATCTCCCTTGTGGTGGAATAACAACATTAAGAAAATATTAATAAAAAAGTGAAAGTTATACAAAAAGTTTAGAAATAACAAGACTCCACAAAATTGGAACAATTATAAAAGGCTTGCAAATAAAAGTAAAAATATGATAAACAGAAAAAGAATCTTGAAGAAAAATTGGCTAATACTGTTAATGATAATAATAAATCCTTTTATAATTATATTGGTTCATTAAAACAAAATAGCCCCATTATAGGGCCTATACAAACACCAGATGGTATTTTAGCAGATGAAACAGAAATTGCCAATAATTTGAATAATTATTTCATTAATGTTTTCAAACCTAAGAGTATAGATAAATTACCTAATAAAATGGTGGAAACTTCTTTTATTCCTATATCTGAATATGAAGTATTAGAAGTGATAAATGTATTAAAGAATGGTGGGTTATCTGGCCCTGATGGTATTCCTCCAATATTTTTAATAAATCAAAAGGAATTATTAGCGGGTCCCTTAACATTATTATTTAATTTATCACTGAATATAGGTAAGACTGTCCCATCATGGAACAAAGCCACAATTATTCCATTACATAAATGTGGTAGTAAATGCCTTCAACAAAATTACTGACCTATAAGTTTAACTGATATGATTTGCAAGCTGTTAGAAAGGATATTAAAAAACAGAATAATTAATCATTTGGATGAAATACGTTTTATAGATATTTACCAACATGGTTTTGTGAAGAATAGATCATGTCAGACTAATCTCTTACATTTTATTGAACCAGTAGTGAAGCTTTGGATGGAGGTTTATCAGTGGATATCATTTTTTAGACTTCTCTAAGGCATTTGATTCTGTTTCTCATTTAATACATATTTCTGAACTAGAGAAGTTAAATACTCATTCAGCTATAATTAACTGGATACATGAATGGCGTTCTAATCGAACACAACAGATTTCTGTGAAAGGCCATCTGTCGGCATGGGGTCCAGTAACTAGTGGTGTGCCTCAGGGTTCTGTGCTGGGTCCAGCTCTTTTTAATATTTTGATTTCATCTATGAGTTCTTTAACTAATTCTTGTTGGCTTGCCAAATTTGCTGATGATTGCAAACTAGGAAGCATTATTAACAATGCAAATTCAGCTCTGGTTTTACAGAACACTCTATTTCACCTTGTCGATTGGTCCAAAAGGAAGGGACTTTTGCTCAATGAAACAAAGTGTAAGGTTATGCATTTGGGCAAAAATAATCCTTGCTTTTCTTACACTATGAACAACATAGGCCTAGAGACTACTGAACATGAAAAAGATTTAGGAGTAACACTTTCCAATGATTTTACATTTAATATGCATACAATTAATGCTGCTAAAAAAGGGAATAGAATTTTGAATTGCATTCTAAGAAATATTAAAAGTAGAAATTCTAAAGCTCTGATACCCTTGTATACTGGTCTTGTTAGACCTCATTTGGAATACAGTTCTTCAGTAACTGCTTCTTATTTAATTAAAAACAAGAAACTAATAGAAAATATTCAACATAAAACTACAAAGAAAATATTTGGATTAAAAGAACTTGATTATGAAACCAGGCTAAAAAAATTGGGTTTATATTCTGTGGATTATAGAAGACTTCGTGGAGACCTATGCTTGACATATAAAGCTGTACAAAGTGACGCAATACTTATCAATAGGACTACAAAATAATTTTTCGACAGTAAATACTAGATCACATTCACTAAAACTTATAGGTACACAGAATAACACTTTCAAAAGAAACAACTGGTATACGCAAAGGGTGATAAACATATGGAATAAACTCCCTGAAAATATGGTAGCTAGTACTTCTTTGACATCATTTAAATTTAAATTGGATTATTGCATGGGTAATTCTAAATTTAAATTCCACCTTTGATCAGGTGGCAAGTTCATAAAAGGTAGAAATACCTACTGAACTTGTATAATTCTATGAACCTATGAACCTATGCATATTTCTAATTTCAAGTTCCAGTCTTGCTCTCTCTCTCTCTCTAGCAGAAGTATTGCTGCTCTTTTTTTTTTTTGCAGGACCCCCTAATCTTCCCTCTGGAGGTTGGCCCCTACCCTGTCTGCACCCCCCCATGTCCAGGCTTATCCCTCTGGGTGGGGCCACCAGGGGGGATCCCCCCAATGGTCATTGTAGGTGAACCCTGGCCTACCCCCGGGTCAGGGCCACGGGAGAGGGACCCACAGTGGACATCTAAGACAGTGAAGACTGTGGCTGGGCAGGGGTGTTATGCCAGGGGCCATCAGTTTTTTTTTACATGCTGATACCCTGGGGTAGGGACATGCAATGACGACCAGCATCCGCTCCACCCCTTCATTCTGGTGCCAGCCACACAGCCCCCCCCACATCTTCTGCCAGGGGTCGATGAGGCATTGGACACACTTCCCCACTCCCCCTGGAGAAAGACAGCAGTCTAGAAGATGCTCAATCCTTTTCCACCCAGCCAGCCCTCAGACTCCCAGGCCCGTTCCCCGAATCTGGGTCATCAACATTGCAAGCGGAAGTCCAACCGCTGTGCTGGCAGGCTGCTATTGCTGCTCTTTTTATAAGTCTTTGTCTGGGAACTCATTAAGAAGACATCCTGTTTTTCAGAAAATGTCCTTGTCAGTTTCCTTCCTTGCAGGTGCAACAAAACAGTACATGGTGTCCTAGCTAGTGTTGCATTCCAGGTTAAACCTCTAAATTCCAAATAGCTTTTTGCAATAACTTCAACAATATAACTATATACATTTTCAAACCAAGGGATCCCACTTTCACATAAAGATTCACACACATTTTATAACTTCAGATATGAAAAGGGCAAGAAAAAATAGAAACAGCAAGTGAAGGCAAAGAGATAGTGGGAGGGGGGAATAGCAAGACCATTGGAGTGGCCAGTTCCTAGGTCTCATAAGAAAATCTGACTGCACAGTCAGATAGACAAGAAACAGAACATAAGATGATAAAACACATCCTTGCATTTAACTCTTTCTTCATGACAAATCTTTCTACATCACAACCCTATCACAACACATATGCATATACAGTATGTGCATACACATACATGTATCTATATATTGGACAGTATTCTTCAGGAGAGCAGATTGCTCCAAGGAGAAGCCCTATTGACAACACCGGAGCTAACAGAAAAGGAAATTACAATAAGTATGATGGAACTGCTCCTTTCCACCCCATTCCCGAACAGAGGAAATACTGTTGGAGTTAGAGGTTGAAAACATGCTAGCTGCAAAAGCAGTGGAATATGTGCCTCCCAATCAGTGTGGGAAATGCCTTTTTTCCAGAGAAGTACATCCTTACCTACAAACAAAATGGTGAGTGGCATCCCATTTTAGATTTGAGATATCTGAACAAGCATATCAGGAAAGAAAAATTCAAACATAGTAACACTAATAGTTACACCATCTCTACTTCTTGTGGGGGATGGAGACCTGGCCTGTTTAAAAGTGATGGCCTCGGGGGGTGTGGCCTGACCAGGCAGAAGATGGCAGCATAGTTCAGAATCTCTGCAGGAATAACTGCAATCTAACCTCATCCAGCCTTCACCAGACCTTTCTTTGGTATCAACTCCTGTGACCATCCTGTAATTTTACTGCCTGACACAGTTTGTAAGTCATTTTTGATCCATCATCTACTTATATTCAATAATTCTACACAGTACTGCAGCATATTAGACCTCATCCTTCAGCATTATGGCAGATCTCCAAGTACAGCAAAGCTCACTTGCTAGGGTGGAAGTAATGTTTTCTAAACTGATGGCTGAGATTGATGATCTAAAAACCTCCACCCGACAGAATGCGACCACTCTTGAAACTTTTAGCCAGAAAATTGCATTTAATGCAAAAGCAATGGCCTGTAACACCACTACTATTCATGACCTCCAGGCTACTGTCCGCAATCAAGATTAAACTATTAAAAACTATTAAATCCCTACAAGCCAAAATTGAAGATATTGAAAATCATAATCGTCGCAGCAATTTACGATTTTTTGGCTTCCCTGAAGGTGTAGAATTAGGAGACACTACTGCGCTTTTATTACATGTGCTGCCTGCAATGCTTAAACTGCCTCCCAACCTAACGTTAATCATTGAGCGGTCTCACCACACTCTGGGTCCCAGGCCAACATCAGACCAGCGACTAAAGCCTATCATTGCTCGCTTCTTGAACTATTCCCACAGAGAATTAATACTGAGATGAGCCAGAGAAATGGGGAAACTTCAGTGGCAAGAGTTTAATATTTCCATCTACAGAGACTTTTCAAAAGATTTAACCATCAGAAGGAAGGCCTACAATCCACTTAAACAAATCCTCCACCAAAGAAACATTAAATTTGCTCTACGTTACCCTGTGACACTAAGCTTTTCTCAGACTCTTCCTTCAAGGACTTTGAAACCCCTTACACCTTAGCCAACTATCTGGAGGTCTCTCTCTGTAATCTTACCCTGGGAGGTTCAGCAGCAATTGGCAACCTGAACACAGCTTTGGTATCCACACAGAGGGTGGACGACGAGGTTCAGGAACATGGGGAAAGTGTTGCAGAACTCCCAGCCCCAAGCAGCAATGCTGCAACTGATTTGACCCCAAGGCAATCAACACGGCTGCAAGAGAAGCTTCTGTCGGGGCATTGTTCTTCAAGACTTTCATACTGTTCTAGTGAGGTTTCACCCCAAACATCCCAAGCTGCAGCCTCTCACCTTCAAATCAACCCCTCTATTCCCTTGAGCAATAAGTTTGCTCTCTTGGAGGATGACATGCAGTCCTCGCAGGAGGATCTTTCTCAGTAAATTTCAGATGAACATCCTACTAATTTGGGCCCTGTGCCTTGGGGATGTATTTCTGCCGATACTTCATGGGCAGAAGTTGTTGCAAGCTTCCCACTCAAATCTTTAGAGCCACCCAAAAAGAAACATAGGGCAAAGACCAAAAGCAAGAACATTGATAGTCACAATCCTGCTAATAAATCTAAGGTGTCATGAGTTTATATGGTCAGTAATATGGTCAAAGTTGCTATATCTTGCTAGGTTTTGCTTCCAGGATACTTAAAGGGAGTGCCAGTACACTTTTTCTGCCTAGCTGTCTGCTCTACAGTCTATGCTACCTGGTTGCTTTCACTCCCAGCGGGTGCAGAAAGCAAGGCTGTGGCCATCGCCGGGCACATCAATTCTTACTTTTGTTGCAGTGTTTAAACGAGCAGCTTAAAGGTCTTCAAGGGAACTTTGGTATATCAGCAATGCTTTTCTAACCCATTATTTCAGTGTTAGAGCTTATACATTACCTCACTAAACAGGCTCTCTG
Source organism: Neoceratodus forsteri (assembly GCA_016271365.2). Classification (NCBI taxonomy): domain Eukaryota; kingdom Metazoa; phylum Chordata; order Ceratodontiformes; family Ceratodontidae; genus Neoceratodus; species Neoceratodus forsteri. Next base: position 1,174,975,237 of record CM057456.1, on the reverse strand, counting down.
TATCTAGCCTTTTACTCTCCAATTTAGCAGTGCATCAGGTTTATAGTCTTTTGGCTGTTCAGTTGCATATCTTCAATTGGTATGCATCCTGATTATTGCCTTGTCTTTTTTCTTATGTGAATTATTATATATTACAAGGCAACTTACCTCTTCCCTCTCCTGATGACAGGTTCTCAAGTATTATTAGCAACTACATTTAATCTATCTCCTTCCCTACGTTCCATTATTCTTACTACCTCCTGTTTACAATATGGAACTATCATTAGCACCCAAAGAGGTGGGCTATGTTTGGTGTACTGTTGCAAAGGATTGTTAATCTACCTCTTCCTTATGCTCCTTATTTTACTCAAAGCCTACAAATATTACAGAAATCCACTGCTGTGTGGTCCCTCCTGTTTTGGGGCTCACTGGGCCTAGTCTTCCAGACCTAGTCACCCCATATAACACTTATTTAGGCGATTTTCGAGTAATCAGAGCTGATCTTCACTATGACTATCTCTTCTGTCTACAGTTATCACTGAAGCCTATGCCTCACCACATAATCCTGATTTAAATTTGGTTCAGGTCATAAGGGCTTAAATTGACCTTCCCTTTCTTTTTTCCCCCTCAATATTGTATGTATTATGTACTTACTCTGTTGCACTGCAAAGTATACTCCAAGTTACTCTAATGTGATAATGATCTACTTTTCCTTTTATATTTGTGTATTTGCATTCCACCTGGCTCCCTGAATTCCTTGCTCTATGTCTAGGCTGTACTGGCATCTCGTATATGGTTCTTTAATTTACTGTTATTTCGAGTTGGTATATCTTGTACTATTACTGCTAATGTTTATAAATAAGTTCTGATGTTTAGCTTTATCCTTATACCTTGTCCTGTTAGCTTAGAATTAAGGTTATTACAGTCCCCTGCCTTTCTTGGTATTATTCCCTTTCAGTTTAGCTTATCAGGAATACTTACTTTATTACATTACTGGGATCAGACTTAGGTTTGGGCTGATATTTATAACTGGTCCACCCTAGTCTCCTCCCTACATTGACACCCCAGAGTGTGGTGAGAGAGTCTCTTAGCCAGTTGGCTGACTCATATCTCCTCACACCCATAAAATGTTTTCTTTGCTATTTAGCTTACTAGTATTGTTGTTAATGACTTTTCTCTTTCCCCATCTCTATTCTAACTTTAATAAGATATCTGTGCTACTCATGTATCATACATCTCACTTTTTTTGGCTTGAATGTTCCTGACACTCTGCATATATGTAAGCTCTCTATATTGTATTCTAATCACCTCTGCCTCATTTATTTGTCCCTTCACACTCCAGCGATTATTCCCTTTCTTTAACACTTACAGTATGAGTGACATACTTTTATATACATGGAATGTGATGGGATTTAATTCTCCTTGTAAGCAGAAGTAAATTGTTTCACATCTCAAAAAACATAAAACACAAATTGCTTTCCTTCAAGAAACAAAATTATTAGCAGAGGATGTTCATAGACTTAAAAAAGATTGGGTCGGTCAGATCTACGAATCATCCTATACCTCAAAAAAAAAAGGAGTTGCTATTCTTATTCATAAGATTCTCAAATGGTCCCTTGTAAACTCCATTTCCGATACTGATGGCAGATGGGTGATGGTCAAACTGAATACCAACTCTAGTCCTCTTCTGCTTGTTAATGTCTATGCACCCAACTCCAATTCCCCGGAGTTTTTTCATAATTTAGCGCAACAGATTCTATCTTTTAACACTGATAATACACCAGTTATTCTTGGAGGGGATCTTAACTTAGCTTTAGAAGCCAGCATTGACAGAAGTAGCCCCACTACAGAGTCCCACCCTAGAAGTATTGAAGCCCTCTCATTACTAATGCAAGATGTTGGATTAGCTGATGTATGACACCTCCTTCACCCCCCGATCAAGAATTTACTTTTTACTCCTCTCTACATAAGACATACAGTAGAACTGACTACTGGTTAGCCTCTCCTGTTATAATGCAAAAAAATATTGATTCATCCATCTCTCCCATCACAATCTTGAACCATTCCCCTGTCAAATTGCAACTTTTGTGGGGCCCATTAGCACCTTAATCTTCTTACTGGCGGCTGAACCCTGTCCTTCTCAAGGATCCCAATTTCTTACCCATGATCAAAGCACAAATTCAGGACTTCCTCTTTCACAATACCCCAACCAAATCTTCTATGTTCTCTGTATGGGAAGCTCTTAAAGCTATGATTTGAGGGAAAATTATCAGTTATGCTGCACATAGGAAAAGAGTAAGGGAACAACAGCTGGCTGACTTGGAAAAATCTCTTAAGGCTAAAGAGAATTTATACTTTTCTTCTAATAAGCACCATCCTGATTCTCAACTTCATCTTGAAATTCTTCAACTTAGAGTTAAAAGTAAAACTTAATTTCTCATAAAACCGAACTGGCCTTGTTGAAACTTAAATATAAGTTTTGGGAACATGGCGATAAAAATGGGAAACTCCTCTCTTACCAGCTCAAAGCAAAACAAATGGAACAACACATCCTAAGCCTAAAAGATGAACAGGGTATGATTCACTCTGACAACCTCTCTATAAACCGTATCATGAAAACCTTTTATCAAAAACTATACTCTAACACATATCCTCCATCTACTTTACAAATTCAACAGTTCCTTAAATCGTTACATCTTCCTCATCTTTCTACTCTTGAAACAAATTCTTTAGATGAACCCTTCTTACTTCAGGAAATCCAGAAAGCTTTGTCTTCCTTGAAATCCGGCAAATCCTCTGGGGGTGACGGATTCCCTGTTGATTTCTATAAAATGTTTTCTGACACTATATGCCCCCTTCTTCTTAATGTTTATCAAGAAGTTTCCAATACTGGCAAGCTTCCCCCATCTTGCACTGAAGCAATCGTAACCGTAATCCCTAAGAAAGAAAGAAAAATACCCTACTCACCCTGCAAGTTACAGGCCCATCTCTTTATTAAACACGGATGGGAAGATATTTGCTAAACTACTAACTTCTAGACTTGAATCCTTGATTCCCAAGTTAACTCACTGTTCACAAGCTGGTTTTATTAAACATAGATCTGGTTCTGATCACCTATGTTCCTTATTTAATTTAATTCACAAAGCCAAATCCCTCAAGGCACACCAGCTGCAGCCATAGCTGTTGATTTTGAGAAGGCCTTTGATTCCTTAAACTGGGACTACCTTCATCAAGTTTTATCTTATTTTGGTCTTTCTCATACCTTTTGCTCCTGGATCAAGCTATTATATAACTCCCCTGTTGCTAAAGTACTTACTAATACCACCCTTTCCTCTTACTTTCATCTAGCAAGGTGAACTAGACAAGGCTGTGCCCTGTCACCTTCCCTGTTTATTTTAGCCATGGAACCCCTGACTGCTTGTTTATGTCAATCTTCTGGCATTATGGGCATACCTGTGAGCAATTCAAGATATGTTTCTCTCTCCTACGTGGATCACCTCTTAATCTTACTCGAAAACCTGAATGAGGCTGGGCCCCTGTTGGTTGATTTGCTTAATAATTTTACTAAAATTTCTGGTCTTGCTTTGAATTATGGCAAATCACAAACTATTCCACTTAATGACCACTGTAAAACCTTTATGAACATGCCTCTTGGATTCCGCTGGTCACCACAGGGTATAACATATCTAGGAATCAAAATTACTAGTAACTTAGGGAAGATATGGGACATTAACTTTAACCCCTTATTTGATAACATCAAAACAATTTTGGACAGATGGAAGCTTCTTAATCTCTCTTTCATGGGGAAATCTGCAGCCATTAAGATGTCCTTTTCTCCCAAGATTCTTTACCTCTTTGCCAATATTCCTTTAGTCTTACCATCCTCCTTTTTTGCTAAAATTGATAAATTAATAGGTAACTTTATCTGGGATGGGAAGCCACCGAGATTTAACCACAACAAACTTCAATCACATTGGGAAAAAAGGGGGATTCGGACTCCCCTGGTTCAAAAGCTACCTCTGGGCTTTCCGAATGTCCCAAACCATTAAATGGTTTCAGAAACCTTCCCCTCACTCACCATTATGGGTTGCAATGGAATCTGCATTGTGCCCGGGAGGAGTTCCCACTTCCTTCATTTTTAATCCCATTTCCTCTAAACTAAAATCTCACCCAACTGTATCATCCTCTGTTCTTTATTGAAAACTAACCCACAAATTCCTGAAATCCAATCCAACACCCTGATTTTATGGCCCCTTATGGGGCAATCCACTACTCACTCTAGAAGATCACCCAATTTTCTGTCGTACATAGAGGAACAAAGGCATTTTCTTTCTTGGAGATATCTCAGACCAGAATTCACTCACTCTTAGATCATTCTCAGACTTGCAGGTCACATGGAAACTTCCTAAACAGGACTTCTGGAAGTTTTTGCAGATGTGGGCAGCTTATAAATCTCTCTCTAGTTTAGTGTTTAGGCATACTCTTCTAAACCCATACATCTCGCACTGGACTAATTTATCAGTAAAATAAATAGCTCCATTTACAAAGACATTATTGATAATCTACCTGATCAGTCTATGCAGGCCAAAAATAAATAGAGTACTCTTCTTAACTACAATATTTCAGATGCACAATGGAGTAATTGTTGGCGTATTGCACATAATACCTTTAAATATGCCCATAGTTCTTTAATACAAACTAAAATCCTACATCCTTGGTATAGAACCCCCTCTGTGCTTCAACGAATGGGCCTATTAAATAATAATAATTGCTGGCACTGCAATTTGGCCAACTGGGATCTACTTCATATCTTGTGGTCTTGCGCTCCCATTAATAAGCTCTGGCATAAAATCTGTTTACTTGCCTCCAGAGTAACAGGACAAAACTACCTTTTGACCCCAAGCTATTCCTTCTAGGCATCCTTATCCCCAACAGCTCTCTCCTCTCATATGCACATTTTAGATGGCTAAACATACTTTCTCTTCTGGTCAAACGTCTGATTCTTATGAAATGGAAATCAACTCTGGTGCCTTCTCTTTCAGATGTTCTTCAAAGCCTCTCTCAGTATGCCTCTCTAGACCGATTATCTCATGTTACTCATAACCTGTTTGAATTGGAGACCTGTTTCTTTTGGTAGCAAACCTATTTTGAGGGCTTTGAGTAGAATTGTGATTCATTTTTGCTGGCTTCGCTAGCTGTAAAGATTAGTGCATAGTGGGGGAAGGGTGCTAATGGTCTGACCAGGGGCCTCAGCTACCTGATTGTTTCTGAAAGACTTGGGCTGGTCCCACCCCCAACCCCTCACCCCACCCACACCTGGTCCATGATTTCCTTTATACCAGGGGTTCTGACATCACTTCCTCAAACAGGCAAAGGATATGCACCTGTCATAGCAGAAGCAGACATCCAGGAAAGGAACAGCAGCAAGTGAAGAGGTGACTGCTATCTCAGTGGAAAGGAAGTAACTGCAAATCTAGGAGCTTTCATTGTTCCTTCTTTGCATTGCTATTGCATTGTGGAAAGGAGGAGTAGGAGTTTGAAGAAGGTTGTGCAATAGCTACTTAAAGTCTCTTTTTGAGTGAGGATAGGAAGGTTAGGAATATAAAAAGCAGTTGCTCAATTTATCTAAACGTGTACAACAAAGGTGGGGTAAGGGAAATTAAGAAAAGAATGTTTTGCACTGATAGAGGGGGGAGAGGGGAGACTTGGGGAGTGTTTGTCCTGCATCTGGAAGGGTGGGGGTCGCTGGTGGCAACTACAGCAATGGGTAGGGTGGTAAGCTGCAACAACTCATGTGCACCAATCTTTCTAAAAATTGCCTGGAGTGTGGAGGATGTTTATGTGCAACCACATAGAAAAACTTAGAAAGGAGATTGAGGGTCTGCAGGAAGAACTAAGACAGGCAAGGCAGATTGGGGTGGGTTTAGCCCAATACTGGAGGGAGGAAGAAGGGAGATGAGGGAGGGCGATTTAAGCCAACAATGGTGAGGAGAGGGTCAGAAGAAGGGAAGCAGGGACAAGGGGGCCCAGGCCAGGAAGAACGGTTGCTGGGGAAACCAGGTCAGGAGACAAAAGACAAACGGAAGTAGGAGATAAGGACTTGTGAGAGGAGGCTAAGAAGTGGCAAAAGTCAAGGAGTGGAAAGGAGAGAACAAGTTAATATGAAGAGAGAGGGAGCGGGCATTTGTGAAGGGTCTTCAGAAAATAGTTTTGCACTGCTAGAGAGGAAGAAGGTGGAGGAGGGAAATGATGAAATTAGAGGAGTAATTGATAAATGTCTGGACCAAACCGGAGCGGGGAGAAGTTCTGCTAGGAGAATTGCAACAGGGGCAAAAGGGGGAAATAATGTGCAGGTGGAAGAAGAGGAGCCAGAAATGAGAGAGGGAGATGAATGGAAGCAAGCAGGGAGCAAGAGTGGTGGAATCTTAATGCTGGGGGACTCAATACTAAGAGGAGTCAGGTGGGGTAGCAAGGGGGAGAGGCACAGTCACATTTGGGTAGAGGCCATTCCAGGAATGACAGCAGAAAGGGTGGGATAACCTGTTCTGAAATATGCTAGAAGGGGTAGGGATAAGTGTCATTTAATTATACATCTTGGGATGAATGACCTGGCTGACAAGACAGTAGATATAGTCCAGAGGAGGTTTGAGGAACTAGGACAATTATGTGAAGGGTCAGAAAGATCAGTAACTTTTTCAGAGATACTTCCAGTGCCCAAGGCAAGCACAACAAGAAAGCTGAGAACAGAGGAATTTAATGGATGGCTAAGAACCTGGTGTTGTGCTAAAGAGTATGGGCTTTTGGGGGGTGGGGAGGAACCTGGGAGGACAGTAGTCTGTATGCCAAGGGCAGACTACACTTGAGTGAGGAGGGAAAAAAAGTGTTGAAACAGAGGATGGAGGAATACATGGAGGAAGTAGGGAATTTAAACTAGGAGCAGGGGTTGGCAATTGGGCAAGAGACATGCAGAGACCACAGGTTGAGAAACCATATGAGCTTACCCCCCATAACAGTGACAAAGGACAAATGGCAAGTACTATTGGTGATGCTAGTAAAGGAGGGCAAGATGGGGGGAGCAAAGGGTGGATGGTGGTTACCCTTAATGCTAGGAGCTTTGGGAGGAAAACTGCAGAGTTACAGGTGCTCATGGAAGAGGGAGAGGTGGACATCGTAGCCATCACAGAAACATGGGCCACCCAATACAATGACTGGGACCTGTCTGTACCAGGGTCCAAGTTATTTCATAGGGACAGGGTGATTGGGAAAGGAGGAGGTGTGGCACTATATGTGAAGGAAGGACTGAAGTGTATACGGGAGGAAGGGGAGGAGGGCAGTAAGGAGTCACTTTGGATGCAAATCCAGGATTCCAAGAATAGGATTCTTAGAATGGGAGTGGCGTACAGGCCACCTTCTTAGACGGAGGAGTTAGACAGGGAACTAGCAGGACACATAAAGAAGACCTGCAAGAAGGGTAGTGGTGATTGTGGGGGACTTCAGCATGCCAGGAGCGGACTGGGGTACCCTAACAACCAGGAGCAGAAGGGAGCAGGTACTGCTGGATGCCTTTCAGGACAGCTTCCTGCTGCAAATGATCAGTGAACCAACCAGGTTAGGGAATACCTTTGACCTTGTGCTGGCAAATGGGGACTTCGTGAGAGAACTTACAGTGGAGGAACCGCTGTCAGGGAGTTACCACCACTCAATATGGCTCACATTGGATATGGGCAAGGAAGGAGTGGAATCTGGCACAAGAGTGCTGTACTTCAGGAGGGCCAACTTTGGGAGGATGGGGGAAGTGGTAAAAGGGTACCTGGCCAGAATTCAATCTACTATGGACACTAACCAGAGGTGGGAGCTCATAAAGCTGGGGATAGTGGAGGCAACCAAAACCTGCTGCAATGCCCAGAGCAAGAAGGCTAGGGCTAAGAAACTGAGTTGGTTGAGCAAGGAGGTCACAGAAAAGGTAAGGAGGAAAAGAGCTGCCTTTAGGAAGTACAAGGAAACAGGGAGAGGAGGACAGGGAGGAGTACTTGACGGAATCAAAGTCGGTGACAAGGGCAGTAAGTGGAGCCAAGGCATCTATGGAACTCAGGCTGGCACAAGGCATTAAGAAGAGGGAGAAGGACTTCTTTAGGTACATCAGGGAGAAAAGGAGCTGTTAGGACCACATAGTAAGGATTAGGAAGGAGGGGGGTTGGGTGGAAGCAGGGTGCGATAAGGCAGAAGCACTAAATGAGTACTTCTGCTCAGTATTTACTAAAGAGAAGAGGGGGGATGACACCCAAGGTGGGAGAAATGGCAGAAATGGTGGGGAGGTCATAGATGAGGAAATCATGGAAGGCAGAGTTTGGGAGGGTTTGAAGGCACTGAGGGTGGATAAGGTGCCAGGCCCTGATGGCATCCACCCCAGGGTACTGAAGGAGCTGGCAGAGGTCCTTGCAGGACCTTTGGCAGACCTATTTAATGCCTCACTACATTCGGGGTGTGTACCTCAGAACTGAAGGATGGCTCATGTGGTGCCCCTCCACAAGAGTGGCCCCAAGGATGAACCGGGAAACTACAGACGAGTGAGCCTCACATCCATCGTGGGTAAGCTAATGGAGACTATCCTGAAGGAGAGGCTGGTGGCCCTCCCTAGAGGGCAAGGACTACAGGACAGCAGACAGCATGGCTTCCTACGGAGCAGATTCTGCCAAACCAACCTGGTGGAGTTCTATGACTGGGTAACTAGGCAACTGGACAGGGGCCATGCAGCGGATGTCCTGTATCTGGACTTCAGTAAGGCATTCGACTTGGTGCTGCATGGAAGGCTGGGAAGTTAGTAGGCACAGGAACAGGTGCAAAGCTGGTGAGATGGGTAGGGAACTGGCTTCAGGGAAGGCAACAGAGGGTGGTGGTGGGTGGGGAGCTCTCACACCCAAGGGTAGTGATGAGCAGTGTTCCACAGGGCTCGGTGTTGAGACCAGTGTTATTTGGGATATTCATGCATTGGACGTCAAGAGCAAGATCAGTCTGTTTGCTGATGATACCAAGGTAGGAGCTGTGGTGGATGACCTAGGGGGATGGCAGGGGTTGCAGGATGATCTGGCAAAGCTTGAAACCTGGTCAGACACCTGGCAACTGGGGTTTAATGCCAAAAAGTGCAAGGTGCTGCATTTTGGGATGAAGAACCCAAGGAAGAGTTACCAGCTGGGGGGAGTGCAGCTAGCCCAGACAGAGGAGGAGAAGGATCTGGGGGTGCTTATTACAGGATCAATTAACAACTTGGCACAATGTAGGAAGGCAGCTGCAAAGGCCAACAAAATTCTGAGTTGTATTGCAAGGGGTATATCCTCGAAGAGGGAGGAGGTGATTCTGCCACTGTATAGGTCATTAGTTAGACCGCACCCGGAGTACTGCATGCAATACTGGTGCCCGTATCTGAAGAGAGACATTAAGTTACTGGAGGGGGTGCAGTGCAGGGTGACAAAGATGATCAAGGGGCGGAGGGACTTATCATATGAGAGGAGGCTGAGGGAGACGAACATGTACTCACTGGAGGAGGGACAGGGGCACATGATTGAAACCTTTAAGTACATGAAAGGAATAAACAAGGCAGGTACAGAGGGGCTGTTCAAAGTAAGGGAGGGGGGAGGGACACCAGGGGCCATGATATGAGACTGGAGGGCGGAAGGTTCAGGAGGGAGATGAGGAGACACTTTTTTACAGAGAGGGTGGTGGCTTGGTGGAATGTTACCTGCAGAAATGGTATCCAGTAGAACAGTGGACTGCTACAAAAGGGGATGGGACAGGACAAGGGGGAGGGTCAATGAAGGGAAAGGGTGGAAGGGAGGGGCAGCTGCAGAATAAGGGGTGCTAGCTGCACATTCGAGCAGACTTGATAGACCTCTAGGCCTTTATCTGCTGGCAAATTTCGTATGTTCGTATAGCCGACTCACTGTATATGACAGATGTTGTCAGGTTTACTGCAAGTACATGAACCTAGTTCTTCTAGACCCTAACTCTTAGGGATATTTAGCCCTTCTTCTTATTTTGCTCTCAGATTAGGTTTTCTCGAAACTTTTGTGTACAGATTTTTCCTCTTGTTTCTCTTCTTCCCTGTTTTCTCCCTCTCTCCTTCCCTTCATCCTTGCTTTTTTCTCTTTTCTTTCTTTCCTTGCACACTTTTCTCTTATCTTCACCTCTCCATTACTGAACATTGTTCATATTACCACATTTATCACTTTTTGCAATTTACTGAATGCCTTGCCATAGCCTGCCCTAGCATGTATTTTGTACATGGTTGCTGTTTCTGATCCTATAATACCCTATTGATTGTAACCCTTCTGCTTTCTACTTACATCCTGTCTAGGTTTGTATTTTATTATCAATACATGTATATAAGGCTTCTCCAATATGTTTACCCTAAATACTGTGTTTTGTTAAGTGATATTTTATACCTTACATGGAGAATAGTCTTCTATTGTATAAGATGTGTGCTTTCTTATATACTCGAATTTCAATAAAAAGATAAAGTGAAAAAAAAGAGATGGCCTCCATCTATCCCGGAGGGGTGCGGCAGTCCTGGGTGGAAGGTTTAGATGCTACTTTGGTGGGCATTTAAACTAGCCAAGGGAGAAGGCATAAATACTGAGGAAGGAAGAAAGAGACTGGGCCCCGCCTCCAGGACTAGAGGGATACGAAAGAGAAGCCCAGAGGGAAGAAATTCCCAAGGGTATGGGGAGCAAGGACAAAGGAGATGAGCAAGGTGGGTGGGTCAGAAAGAGGAACTAAAGTTGTTAAAGAGGGTAAACAGGGTAGATAGAGAGATAACAAAAAAATGGAGGACATGACTGGGGCAACAGAAGGGGTAATGGATGGAACCAGGAAGGGGGGACAGATTAGGGGGAAAGATGGATGAAGTGAATGGTGAGCCATGTGCACCATTGCAAAGAGCATAGGAAACAAAATTTCTGGCCTTGAGGCAATCATTGTGGAGGCAGACCTGGATTTGGTGGGCATATCAAAGTCATGGCACACTGACAACCACAGCTGGGAAGTGGCCATCCAAAGCTACACCACGATCTGGAAGGATGGGTCTGGGAGGAAATGTGTGAAGGGTGGTTGTTTTATATCAGAGAGATGGTATAAACACCACAGAGATACAGGGGCACCAGAGGGATAAGGAAGGGCTGGAGGTACTATGGGTCAGCCTAGAGACCGGGTCAGGGCCTTTATTCGCATGGAGGTGGAGTTCAGGTGTACCGGGTCATAATGTTATACACTTAATAGCTCACAGCATTATGCCGAAACCAGGACCTATGTGCTGTCTGTGTTGGACCACCCTGGAGTTAGAATCCTTATTGGGGGGATATGGGGCACAGCCCCTGTAACAGAGGGTGTGGAAGCGGCCCCGACAGAAGAAGAAAAGTTATCAATAGATCGCACAACGCGATTATTTCGCATGACATTCTGCTGTGCGCAGTATTGACCCCATGCTGAGTACAGGCCTCCAAGACAGGGAGAAGAATTAAACAGAGCTTTGAGGAGAAACATTTAGCAAAATGTCAAGCGAGGAGAATTATTAATTTTGGGAAACTTTAATATGCCAGATAGACAACCCCAGCTACAACAAGGAATGGGGCCGTTCTCGACTCCCTACAAGGGGCATCTCTCAGGCAACTGGTTATGGAACCCACTAGAGATGGGGCAGTGCTGGACCTGGTATTTATGAACAGGGAAGGCATTGTAGACATCACAGTGGGTAGTCTCCTGGGTACAAGTGATCACTGTACTGTGTGGTTTGGCATAGGGATTGGGCAGGAGAAAAAATACATAATGATGAGGGTCCTAGACTTCAGGAGGGCAGATTTGGAAGAAATGTGAAACTGCTTCAGTAGATACCTTGAAGTGGGCTGGGGGAGTGGAGAGTCAATGGGAAAGAATTGAGAAGGTTATAGCCAAAGTAACGTCATGCTGCTTGAAGGAAGTGAGCAAGAGGAGGAGGAGGAGGCCAGTAATGGTTCTCTAAGGAGGTGGCAAAGGCAATGAAGAAGAAAACAGCATTTAGGGGGTACAAAAAATACCCAAATAGAAGCAGGCAAGTGGGTATAACTGGTAAAGCAAAGGGAGACAGGAAGGAGGGTGATAGCAGCCAAAGCACAAACAGAGGAGAGGAGAGCTAAGGAAATTAAAAAGGGGACAAGACCATCTTCAGATACATGAGTGAAAAGAGGAAGACAAGGGGAGGGATAGTGAGAATCAGGAAGGCAGGGGGCAGGTGGGGATTGGTGCAGAGAAAGATCACGAGAAAGCTGAAATTTTAAATAATTACTTCTGCTCAGTCTTCACAGTAGAGGGTAGTGGGGATGGGCTAGCTTGTAGTAGCAAGCACCAAGAGAAGGGGGAGTGGACACAAGTCCATTCTTGGTAGAGAGAGTCTAGAAAGGATTGGAAGCACTAAAGGAGAATAAAGCAAATGGGCCAGCCAGGAGTTACCCAAGGGTCCTAAAAGAACTGAGTATAGTGCTAGTCACCCCACTGGCTGTGCTATTCAGCATCTCATTGGAGACAGGGGTACTTTCAGAGGACTAGAGGAAGGCTGATGTAGTTCCTCTGCACAGAAGAGTCAGTAGGGAAGAGGCTTGCAACTACAGGCCAGTCAGTCTCTCATCTGTGGTGGGGAGATTAATGGAAGACCCTACTGAAGGAGAGACTTATGGGATACCTGGAGGCAAATGGGCTGCAGGACCACCAGCAGCATGATTTTGCAGGGAGATATCATGTCATTTCTTTGATTTGATTAGTATCAAGGGAGAGCAGTAAATGTGGCCTGTCTGGACTTCAGTATGGCTTTTGACACTTATGCCACACAGGAGGCTAATTAATTAAGTAGTCTTGGGGAGAACGAGGAAGTGGTAAGCTGGATATCTATCTGGTTGAAGAATAGAAGGCAAATGTTGGTAATAAATGGCTGACACTGAGGGGATGGGAGAGTGACTAGCAAGGTGCCACAGGGTTTGGTGCTGGGACCTGTCTTCCCCAATGCCTTCATAAGCAACATTACTGAGGAGCTGGAGGGAAAGGCGCGTCTCTTTGCAGATGACGCAAAAATCTGCAACAGGGTGGACACTCCAGAAGGAGTGGAGAGAATGCAAAGTGATCTGGGGAAACAAGAGAAGTGGTATAGGGTGTGACAGCAGGGTTTCAATAACAAAAAGTGCAAGGTTATGCACCTGAAGCAAGGAAACCCAGTAGCTGTGTATAAAATGGGGGCAGAGGAACTTAGTCACCAAGTAAGAAAGAGACCTCAGAGTCATCATACCTGATGACCTTAAGGTAGCTGGTCAGTGTGACAAGGCAGTGGGAAAGTCTAGCAGGACATTGGGGGTGCATTGGGAGGGGGAGTTTTAGTAGAAGGAAGGAGGTGATGCTGCTGTTGTATCACTCACTAGTGAGGCCCCACCTGAAATACTGTGGCCAGTTCTGGAGGTCATACCTCCACAAGGACATTGACAGAGTGGAGGTGGTACAGAGGAGAGCAACCAAAATGGTGTGAGGGTTGCACAAAAAGCTTTACAGGGGAAGGGTACAGGAAATCAACAAGTACTCCCTGGAGCAGAGAAGAGCGAGACAGAGGACATGATTGAGACCTACAAGTACCTCACAAGGGTGAACAAGGTACAGGAGGAGTGTCTTGGAAAAAGAAAAGAGACTAGAACATGGGGGCATGCAATGAAGCTAAAGGAGGTGTGTGTAGGAGAGATGTAAGGAAATACCTCTGCATGGAAAGGGTAGTGGACAACTGGCACTGAGGAGGTAGTAGGGGCAAAGGGTGTGGGGAGCTTCAAGTATAAATGGGATAGGCACAGGGGCAAATGGGTAGAAGAAGAGGTGAAAGGAGGGATGCCAGTGACCAAATAGGATCAGAGGTGTTGGAATAGGCAGGGAAAAGGGCCAGGCTAGATGGGCCTACCAGTCCTTTTCAGCCAACAAAGTCTATGTTTCTATATTTACAGTCAGGGGGACTGACTGGGATCTTGGGACTTGAAAGATGCATACCTTCACATTCCAGTAAGACCATTCCACAGAAAATATTTAAAGTTTGTGCAAGAAAATTGCCAGTAGCAGTTCACAGCCCTCTTAGCACCAGAGGTGTACACAAAATGCTTAAATGTGGTGGCAGCACATTTAAGAAGACATGGTGTGGTGTTTTTTTCCCTACCTGGATGAGTGGCTAGTCTCAGGAAAAACACGGCTGGTAAAAAAACACTCAAAGCTTGGGATTCCTAATACATCTGCAAAACCATCACAGGTGCTGGACTTCATAGGTGCAGAACTGGATACTGTGCTCAGAAAGGCATTTCTTCCTCATGCAAAGGCATCAAACTTGATTTCAACTGCAGATTCCTTCAGGAAGGGTCTACTAAGGCCCACCAGCGATTTCTTGCTACTCAGGATACATGGCATCCTCCACAGCAGTGATTCCAGGGCCAGGTTCCCGATGAAAGACATATACAGTACCATTTCAGAGACCACCAGTCCCAAAGATGGGATTCTCTGTCAAAAGTAGTGCCAGTGACAAAGACATTCTTGCAGGCACTAGATTGGTGGAAGGAGGAGAGCAACCTTAGAGAGAGAGTATCCCCTTCCTCCATCTCCCCCCGCCAAATGTAATCACAACAGATGCTTCCCTCCTGGGGTGGGGAACCCACTTGGAGGATTTCATAGAAAATGGCATCTGGAGTCCAGAGATCACATAAACCTGTTAGAGCTCAGGGTAGTGTTCCTGGCCATGCAGTCCACCCCAATCAAAGTCAGTATGTACAGATCACAACAGACAATATCACTACAATGTATTAAATAAATAAACCAGGGGAGCCAGATAATCAAAACTGTGTACAGAGGCCATGAAGATCTGGAGCCTGGCATACTCCTTGGAAGTGTGTGTGTGTTCTGATTTTGAAGTCTTCTTGTTAAATGTATTTATTCTAAGCTATGAACTGTTTTTATCCTTTGCTGTCCTCCCCCAGGTCACACTTGGAAATGAACCCTGGCTCAGTGTGCCTTTTCTGATCACCAGTTTTCAAATAAATAAATTAGCATTTGCACAGTGGAGCCCTAGCACTATATACCCTGGTAGCCTAATGGTCCCCCCCTAGCACCCTTCCAGCATGTTAAATAATGGTCCTCCACCCCCAAACACCCTTCCATGTGTGTTAAATGGCTATTCCTGGTGGCTTAGTGGTCCTTCCACCCCCCAATCATCCTTTCAGCATGGCAAATGGATATCCCTGATGGTTTAGTGGTCCCCCCCAATCACCAATCCTATCAGGTAAATGTATATCCCTGGTAGTCTAGTGGTCCCCATCCCCTGACCAATCACCAACTCTCCAACCACTGTGACCCCCTGTTCTGCAACCCCCTCTCCCTGATCCCCACTCACCATAACTACTAGTGCAGAGTGGTGGCCGGCACAGCCTTCCGCTCACCTCCTCGGCTGTCTGCTGTCTGACTCTCATGGAGCACAATCACACAATTGCACTGTGACTGTCAGATGGCAGCCAGCTAAGGAAGTGAGTGGAGGGATGCGCTGGCTGCTGCTTTGCACCAGTAGTCATGGTGACTGATGGTCGGGGGAGGGTGTGCAGGTTGGGGGGCCTCAGTGGGTGGGCAGGTGGAGGGTTGGCAATCGATCGGGGGTGGGGGAACCACTAGATTATGAGGGATATACATTTACCTGACAGGATGGGTGATATGAAGCAGACCAGTAAACCACTGGGAATATTCATTTAACATGCTGGAAGGGTGATTGGGTGGGGGCCACTATACCACCAGGGATATCTGTTTACAGTAGCGTGCTGGAATGGTGATCATCTGTAGGGGGGAATGCCTGGCACAGGGCACGGCAGCTGCAGTACAGCCACCCTGCCTTCAGGGGGTGGGGGCACAGCCTTAGTGCTCAGATAAGATGTGTTTTTTGGTGGTAGTGAACCACACCACTCTGGGAGCAGTTTAGTACTGCTGCAGACCTTTTACTATACAGCTGCACTGTTATGCATGATGGACCCCTCATTTGCATAGGTGCAGCAGTGTGGGTAGCACCTTAGCACTGTGTGGTTTATGCAGCACTCCAGGGGCTTCTGGCTCCACCCAGAATGCCAACACAAACCCAGGTTTGCTCTGGTGCTAACTTTTGAATGTAGTTTCCTGCGTGTGGTGGTGTGCAGTCACTGTATGCAACACATGCATGGCATGCCCCAGAACATTTATAAAATTATGAACTAGTATTTTGTTCAGTCACATACTGTAAAAGGGGGACTGGGAGTGCCAGCAGTGCTCCAATGTCAGCTGTTGTGCTGGTCAATGACATGCAATACTTCAAGTTGCCCCAGGTTGCCTAGGCGACGGTGACATTGTGCAACTGACCTTCTAATCGGCATTGTTTTGGAAAAAGTAGCTAAGGCATGCAACTGAAGGATTGAATCGGGGCTGTAACAGAGTGAGAGATGTGATGTCATATCTGGTACACCACCAGAGGTGTGAGGGCTTGGCCGCCATTCCGTGCAGCAGCTAACTGTCAGGAGCCAAAAGACAGGGGCAGTAATTAATTCACAAGTACAGTGCCTGCTAATCTAAGCTGTGGAGTGCAGAGTGCTGTATTTGATCTGAGTTGTGGGCAGCCCGGGTGCTGCACAGAAAATGCCGGCATACTAATTTTGGTCCCGGCAGCGGCAGTGGTGGGCAGCTGCTGATCTGTAGTGGAGACCAGAAAGCAGAGAGCCCTTGGAGGAGCATCTGCTGAATTCAGTGAAGTGGTGAGAACTCCGATCATTGAAGAGCTGTGCTCAAAAAATGAGTCAATGACTATGTAAGGTGAGAGGGGCAGGTGGGCAGTGGGGATGGGAGGCAGAGGGGAGGATGGCCATGGACCTTAGTTGTTTTTACTTATAAATTGGGGGCTCAATTGTAATTCCAAAAGCACTGGGCTTTCCAGGGCACTTCTATGTGTGTGTGTGGGGGGGGGAGGGTGAGAGGTGTCATATATATTGAGTTTTTAATCTCTTGGGCGCTGCCTTCTATGTTAGAAATGTATTTTTGGCAAAGTATAAACCTATGATAGCATAGCAGCCGCTTTTGCCATTTTCTTGCATTGGCTGCAAGACTGAGATCACTATTTTAATGCAAAACAAAAATCACTAGTCGTTTTTAAAGGTTGTGCTGTTAGATGAGAGATGACTGCTATGTGCTATCACTTGGCACAGTTACAACAGTACAGTGGTTGGTCCTCTGTCAGAGAGGTGTGCATGTGTGAGAGCTGTGTGACATAATGGTTTCTGCTAGTAGCTGCAAGTCGCAGTGGATGTCTTACTTAACAAGACAAAGTCATGAATCCGGCAATGGCCAAGTAGGCCAAGGAGATGAAACTGTGGTGTGAGTCCTTGCCACTGCCACCTCAGGTGGGTGAGTGGTGAGATGACTAGGAACTGTAGCGCCCTTGCTGTATATACATACCCTCATGGGGTTAATTTGGAAGGGTGTCTTCCACCATTTTAGCTTGCTGGGTAGGTGTACTGTACTATACATGGACTGTTTGTTATGTGTTCCTGAGCAGCAGTTGCTGCTGTTTACATGCTGAATTTTGTGTTTCATGTTAATGACTGTCCATTGGTGACTGTGGATTGGGTGGGTGGGAGGTAGTAAACGTGTTAGTCACTGAATGATGTAGACTCACTTGTACCCATAAGTAGATGACAAGTCATTTCAACAGACTTAGATCCTTTAGGGTGGGGTTGATGTGATCTGATTTTTCTATTTTTCTTATTTTTTCTGCTCTGGCACAGATCATTTGGGGGCTGTGGCTGCTGTATGGCGGCTGAAGTAGTAGCACAACAAAATGGAAAGTTTAGTGCATAATTTGTTGAGTAATCCATTTAGTGCAACAGACTTTGCAACGGAAACAGAGATTATAAAACACGGTCAACCAAAACTAAAATTTCAGTTAGTGAGTACTTACAGAAAGGCAGAAAAAGAGTTGAAGCTGTGTGCTGTCTACAGTTCAGAAAAGCTGCAAGGGAAAGGTACGTTTGAGTTGCACTAAACTATGCATAAGCTGGATTTACATACTTGCTTCTCTGAGGTCAAGTTGGCTGCCTTAATTCTGACCATTCCCTACTCTATGGCCACTTTTGAAAGATCTTTTTCAACTTTAAAGCACATTAAGACATTGACACACAACTCTCAGGGCGGGGAATGCCTGTCCAACTTAGCCTTACTGATGATTGAAAAGGAACTGCTTAGATATCTGCGCAGCTTACCAGATTTCTACAACTTGGCCACTGAAGAGTTTCTATAAAAAGACAGGAGAAAGGATTTTCAATTTCAATAATAAAGGTAGTAGTAATAGCAGTAAAAATCTTTATTTTTATTCAGGATAAGCTGGAATAAAACATATTTAAGACAAAAGTCCTATATTATAGATGCTCCTGTTTGGTTGCAAAACAAAAGGGACAGACTGTATAAAACATAAAATGAGATCATCATTTGCAACATACGTAACACTCTCTTTCTAATCATTGCACATAAGCAAGTAAGCACATTTGTAATGTATTTTCACATTTTTTTTGCAACTTTCATTGTATTTGACCTAGTATTTGCCGCCAAAACAAATGTATTTGGTTTATTTAATTGCATTTGTGTATGTTATCTTCTTTAGATATCCATCTGCCTGGACTGGTGGTAGTTCAGGTGGTTGTTAAAGATCCCATGGCACTTATCGAAAAGAGTAAGGGAATTTTCCCGGTGTCCTGGCCACATTTCCCTCATTCACAAAAAATACCACCAACAGCTTAATCTGGTTCAAGGTCAGTTGGCATTCATCTGTATCCCCCTTCCTGGGTCATGCCTGAAAATAGGCAGGATTTGTCTAGTGCACTTACCCATTCAACAAAAAACTAAATAAAACAAAAATAAAAATCTAAAAAGTTGTTGCATGCCTTGCTAAAAAAAAAAGTCACCGCACGCCACTGTCTGCGTGTTTTAAAAACAACAGAGAATACTGATGAAAATCTGCACCATGCCATATTAAAAGGAATGTTTCTTTTATTATTTTTTATTATTTTAAATGTAAAAAAAGAAGTTGAGGAAGCAAAGTTCATTGCTATTTTGCTTGATGAAACCTCAGACGTTGCCAATAAGTCCCAGCTTTTGACAGTATTGTGCTACATGACCAAGGATGGTGATGTTGCGGAATGCTTTGTTGGCTTTACCAACATTAGTAGCAATCAGACTGCAGCTGGCCTTTGCGAGCATGTTGAAGCGGTGGTGTGCCAGAAATATAAATACGGTGACAAGTTGGTAGCTCAGACATTCGATGGTGCAGCATTAATGGCAGATGATGGAAGTGGGCTTCAGAGACATGTTCGTGAAAAGTTCCCGCGTGCACTTTTTGTTCATTGCTATGCTCATGTTTTAAATTGTGTCCTCAGTTTTGCAGCAAACAGTACAGAATGTTGCATTTTCTTCAAAAATTTGGAAGGATTATCCACGTTTTTCTCGCGATCTTCAAAGCGGGGCGAACTTCTTTGAAACATAGGAGATTGCCTTCCATTTGTACCACAAGGTGGAACTTTCATTCGAGGCTTGTACAAACTGTTAAGAAGAGCAGAGACGGTCTGATCGAAGTCTTTGAAAGTGTGATGCAAAATCCAGCAGACTGGGATGTTCAGGCTTTTTCCCCATCCAAGGGCTTTCCGACCATACTTGATGATTTTCAGTTTGTGTTTCTCCTTTGCCTCTACAGCGACATACTTGAAGTGACAGAAGTGTTGTTTGATGTTCTTCAAACCAAGACGTACGATAACAGGTTTTGTATTCAGCAGATTCATGAAATATTAGAGCTAATTCACCGAAAGCAACAAACTTTTGATGAGTTTTGGAAAGAGGTTTCGGAGCTAGTTGCATATGAACTATGAGGGGGCAAGAGAAGAAAGATCAGAAGTCCAAGCCCAAGCGACATACAAGTGTCCCTTCTATGAGGTCATGGACAATATCATCAAACAGTTATTGGTATGATTTGAAAGTGTAAAGAAACTTGCATTTGTCCAGTTGCTGAATTCAAAAAGATTCAAGGAGTTCCAGACATATTTTCAAGTCGTTGCTCTTGAATCTCTGGAAGCATCCTATCCTACTTTTTTCACATTAGCCAGTTGCATTTTGAATTGTGCACTGTCTACAGTTCAGAGCAGCTGCACGGGAAAGGTGCGTTTGAGTTGCACTGAACTATGCATAAGCTGGATTTACATACTTGCTTCTCTAAGGTCAGCAAGTTGGCTGCCTTAATTCTGACCATTTCCTACTCTATGGCCAATGTTGAAAGATCTTTTTCAACTTTAAAGCGCATTAAGACATTGACATGCAACACTCAGGGCGGGGAATGCCTGTCCAGCTTAGCCTTACAGTACTGATGATCGAAAAAGAATTGCTTAGATATATACGCAGCTTACCAGATTTCTACAACTTGGTCACTGAAGAGTTTCTTTAAAAAGATAGGAGAAAGAATTTTTGATTTCAGTAATAAAGGTAAGCACGTTTGTAATGTATTTTCGCACTTTTTTGCAACTTCATTGTATTTGACCTAGTGTTTGCCACCAAAACAAATGTATTTGGTTTATTTAATTGCATTTTATATCTTCTTTTTTTTTATGTCATCTAAAAAGTTGCTGCCTTGCTAAAAAAACTCACCGCATGCCACTGTCTGCATGTTTTAAAAACAACAGAGAATACTGTTGAAAACCTGGACCAAGCCATATTAAAAGCAATGTTTCCTTTATTATTTTAAATGTAAAAAAAAGTGCTAAAGCAGACTCAAAGTGGAGAACAAGGATCTCGTACAAGATAGGAGATCAGGGCCAGTCTAAAATGGAATAAAAAGTACAGGTCAGAATTGTCACTGGGGGTGTGTGTGTGTGTGTGTGATGCTGAGCAGTTGATGAGGAAGCTGCACTGAATTTCAGCTCCCAGGAGAAACCTAAATATATTGTATGAAACTTCACTTTTAAGCACTACGACTGCACCAAGTAGTCATCTTTGGGACCAGCTATTCAGTTATTGGCAGGATGGGTAAATCACACAGAGCAAATGCTCCTCCAGTCGACTTTTTTGCCTCCAACAACCAGCAGCATGTGGAGCGACCTCAAATTCTGATGCTCCACCAACCGAGGAAGTGTCCCTGACCTCGATCCTTGCCACTCTACATCAGTTGGTCAAGACGGTGCAGGATCTCGACAAAAAATTTGACTCTCTTACACCAAGAGATACGGCTGTTGAGACATGCATGGACCAATGTGAGCAAACAGTACAGCGCTCCAACGCAATGGTCCTTAAATCTGTTAATGCTACAACTAAGCTTATTAAAGAGACTTTGCTTCTGCAGCAATGCCTGGAGACCATGGAAAACCAAGCCCGAGAAAGGAATCTGACAGTGCTTGGGTTAACTGAGGCCACTGAGAGGGAGGAATGTGTTACCTTTGCCTGAACCTTCCTACCATCTCTCTGAAGCTGACCCTCCACTATCCATTGAAAAGGCCTACTGTATCACCCCATGATGAGCAACAAGAGATGCCACTGTTCAACGGATATTTATGATAATTTTTATGGGGACTGGAGACTGGAACTGGGTGCTAGTGATCACCAGAAGGCATAGGAACTTAAAGAAACATTGACACCTCGAGAAGAACTTTGAAGAACTTAATATTTGGACACAAATCAGCTTATATTTCTCATTAGCTCTGTATTTCTTATCTCCATTATTTATTATTGCGGTCAGATGCACGAAAACAGAAGAGTTGTTCCCTGAGGGTTCATCAGCTCCTATTGCTTCTTCCCAATCTGATGTCATAATATTGTGCTTGTGACATCACAGGTATTCCCATAGCAACAGACTATGATGTCACAACAAAGATTATGATGTCAAGTAGGGAGTAAGTTATAGAGGCAGATGAGCTCTAAGGGATAAAGATCCTGTTTTTGTGGGAATTTCTTTAGTAATAAATAATAAAGAGGAGAAATCTGTAGCTAATATGTGAAATACTAGCTGAACTGTGTCCAACTATTATGTTTTCTAAAGTTTTTTCAAAGACATCAGCTGCTCTTTAAAACATGGAGATGACACATTGCAGCTTTTCCCAGACCTAACCTATAGCACTTGACAATGCTGTAAGTCATTCGATGGGATACGAGGTTGTCTCCGACAGCTGAAAGTACAGCACCAGTTACTTTTATTGGCTAAGCTAAATGCTCACCAGTACCTGGTCAATGATCATAAAGAGGCAGATAAATTGGTCCACCGAATTGAATCAGAGATGGCTGATGGGGCTGAGCAGGACACCTCCTCCGACAGGGACTGATGTCTTGAGATGTTGGTGGACTGTACATTTGAGACCTGGGACTTAGGCTGCTGATAGCTTTTCTTGTTTTCTCTGTGCCATGTAAATGTGCCTCTTTGCAGTTTCAATTGTGCCTTTCTGTACTTTTGTATCCTGAGCTCATGCATACAATCTTAATTTCAGCAGCCACATTTTCACGGTAGGACTGCTTAACCGGTCATACTAAGGTGGTGTTCCTGCCATTGTCCTTGTTCCCTCCAACACGCTCATGCTGCTGTATGCTCAACCTGCTGGTCTCTTAATTCACTGGAGGCTGATTATTACATGGGGCAGCTCTTTTGTTCCGTACCTCGATGTTGCATTGTGACTTGTTTGGGGAGAAGTTCTCTGCATTTCCTCCATTAGTGTTTAATCTACTGATTGCATTCTTCTCCTACTATTGTGCTGTTACCCAGATCTTGCCTTTTTGATGCCTAAAGTTCACTGCTACATTGGAGATTTTTCCTGGGAGATTGGGGGACTTTGTATTTGGACCATGTGCACGTAATGGGGCAATCTTTTAGATAATAGAGCCAAAGTGGTAAAAGGGCAAATGGTGTGTATTTCATCCTGTTTTTGATTCCCCTATGTCCCTCCTTGGATACATACGATGGGGTTTATACTTTTTTTTTGCCTTCTGTTTATTGTTATTTTAAAGCAATAACAATGCCGAATACATGCTCATACAGGAATTCAGAATACAATGTAGGCAACAGCCCACTACCAATATGATGGGGAAACAGAAAAATATACCCTGCAATCATCTGGTACAGTAGAAGTGCAGGTTAAACTGAAATAAATATATTCTTCTCGAATAGTCCATGGAGCAAAAAGTCCCAACGTTGCCAGCCGCTTCAATGATCTGGGTAATGTCCATCAGGTAGGAAAAAAAGGAAGCATGCACTCACTCCTTAAAAGTGCTATGAATCCACATCAAAAAAGAAAGGTTATACAAAGGAAAAGTAAGCTCCCCCCAGATCCCTACCACCCTGCCCAATAATAATAAAAGGCAGCAAGATTTATAACAATAATGCAAGTGACCAAACATACAGAACCCCTAAGAAGTTCCCCCAAAATCCCAGAACATCTCAAAACCAGAGCTGTATCATGGGGCAGCTAGTGCATAGATGTTGGGCCCCTGTATATAGTACTCCCAAAGCTTATAGGAGGCTTCTGCATGACCAGCATAGCAGGTCTTGAAAAAAACAAGAAGGGAGCCCTAGAGGACTTCCAGTTCTGGTATGGCTAGATGAACGTAGTCTCTACTTGGGCTCCCCGACTAAAAATTAACAAAAGGTCTCCTACCTAAATAATTTGAGCTGACTTTCCAACAAACCGTTGCTAAAACATCAGGGAGACCACAGCAGTTAAAACCTGTCCTCATATTTACCCTGGATGACCAAAAAACAAACAAACAGATTCCAGCTGCTCACGGACCTGATCATGGAGGAGGAAGAAGATGGCCCGCAGGTGAGAGAGCAGTCTGGTGGAAACTCCCGAGGCCCCAAGCCCTTAAGCAAAGCGAAGATGCACCTCTCACACCTCTTAGTACCAATGGCTGGCAGGGGAGGGGAAAAAGAATGGAAACGACCCTCAGACCGGCCTACAGCCCGAACAAAATATCTTGAGGGCAATAACGGAATTTCGAGAGGAAATGCGGGGTTCAATCCAAGAGCTTACAGCTAACTTGAGAACCTTGCAAAGATGTGCTGATGAGGCTGATAAACAAATATCGGATAATACTACAAAAATTGACTCCTTCGAATCTGCAATTCTCTCTCTGGCTTCAGCCTAACTGCACAACCCATTAAGGCAAGAGGGCGTGGAGAATCGCGGAAGGAGAAAAAACCTGAGGATCTTCAGCCTCCCTGAAGGACAGGAAGGCACCAATCTCTTGGCTTATGCTGATTATTTTTTTAGATCCTTTCTTGACCTTGGCCCAGATTATCCACTCGACTTTGAGTGAGCAGATTGAGCTCTCAGCCCCAAGCCCAAGGCCCAGATCCTTTGTTGTAAGGTTCCAAAGCTTTCAAACAAAAGAAATAATGCTGAAAAAAGCATGGCAGAAGGGCAAAATAATGATGGGGCTTCACTGTGTAATAATCAACAATGACTATGCTCCTTATACTCAGAGCCAAAGGCGAGAATAAACCCCTATATTTCCTATTCTGAGAATGCAGCAGATCAAATTTTGAACTCCATATCTCTCCAAACTCACTGTGATGTTGCCAGAGGATCCAGTCACCTATAATTCTGCCACCAAAGTAAAGGAAAACCTTTTTCAATGAGAGGTAGTCAAGGAACATCTGCCGAGCCTGAATAATGTTTATAAGACCATACATCCGGGACAACCTGAAACTGTGCGGACTTCTGGATCTAATCTGAGTCTTGAGGAGATGCTGCAGAGGATTCGTCTTCTGAGAAACCCAACCTTGACAGTGGATTAGAAGTAAGTCCTGGGATTTTTATCTGTCTCAGACCTGCTTAGCTCTGGGAGGACTAGTGGTGGGGAGCTTGGGGGGGTTGCTCAGCTTGGGGGGAGCCTTGATGCAGCTTGGGGATTGAATGCCATCCCAAACAGTGAAAACACAAAGGTTTACATATAATATAATTCTGCCACATTCTGTAATGTTTGGCTTTAGGGTCCCCTTGATGGCGGGCATGATGTCTGGCTGAGGGGTCCAGGTGGCATCCAATGTGTCAGGCTCCTCCCCTCTCTGATCAGCTGCTCTCTCTCTCGGACTTCCCTCACACTCCCTGGACACCCTACCAAATAGTCTGTGCAGGCGGGAGTCCTAGGGCAGTCCCCCATGAGCTGGGGATGGCCGAGGAGTCTTTAGCCCAGGTGAAGAGTATATGGAATTTTATGAGACTCCGGATTTTGAGACATGGACCTAACTGGAGATGTTGCTGAACTTTGATCTGGATTACAAGGATCTTTAAACTAACACTTAGCATATGGACTGAGATAGCGTGGGAATTTGAGATGGCCTCTGTTCACTGGTGACTACAAAGCTTCTTAATTCACTAAGTACATCTGCAACTGCCTGGACTATTGCACTGACTTGGTGTCTTAAAGGATCCTTCCCCTCTCTCCCCCACATTTTTTTTCCTTTCTCTTCTCTCTCCTTCTTTCTCTTTTTCCTTTTCTTTTCCCTTCCCTCCCCACCTTCTTCTCTATCTCTCTTCTACTTATTTCCCCTCTTTTTACCTCCCTTCCATCCGATTCAAATGCTAATGTTCTGTGAGGACTGCAAACTGTATCTGGGAGGGGTTGGAGTGGGAGGGAGTAGGTTGGAATCAGTCTTATTTTAGACCCAATCAGTAAATATAATGTAACCCAACCCTAATTATGAGCTTGTTAAAAGGAATCATACCCTTCGAGGGGGAATTGGGGGGAGTTCTAATGATCTTACATGACTAGGCCTCTCAGTAGAGACAAGGGGGAGAGTTCTAATGATCCTATCAGACTAGGCCTCTCAGTGGAGATTTGGGGGAGAAGAGAGGGGGATCTAGAGCCAATCTTGTGACTCCGTTCACCATTAGGGGGAGTTGCAGCCCCGAGGGAGTCATCCTTTTGGGACCTCTGGCACTTTCTGATGGCGTTATATGCCTCGGGACATCCACTCCTTTTCATGTGAGTTTCACTGCCAGCACTCTGAGATGGACTCAGGGCTCAAGGAGTCATGGCAATGAAGAGCATCAATGGATGGGATGCTACCATGGGAGATACGGGGTCACTCTCATTTCTACCTTGCCCTTGTGATTGTTTCAGAGTGGAGGGACGCCCAAAATTGACTGCAGATTGAATGGCGGGGAGGTCAGTGCCTTGGTTTGATCCATTTCCCTTATTATGACAAGGGCCGGCATGAGACTGGGAGGGGGAGTAGAAAACCCTGGTATGGGAGCTGGTAACAAAGTACAATAGCTAGAAATGGGGGAGTGTTTAAACTTAGAAGTAAAGGAGGACCCGAAATACTAGTCTTATCGGACCACTTGGGTGGGAAAAATCCCATCCTTAGAGGAATCTCCAAACACAGGAGATTCTCGATCAAACCTGGTCCCCTTAGGGAGATTGGCTTGAGGTTACTGTAGGGTGATCTTGGATTGCCACCTTAACAATGGAGCACACATATATGTAGTTCTTCTTAACATAGTTATGTTTAATGTTGGAGTTAGTTATAGTTCACAGGTTTACTGTACTGATGTTAATGTGAAAATGTGGTGTGAAAAGAGACACTGGAGACATAGTGCAATCTTATATATCAATGCTTTAATAGAAATACTTCAGAAACAGAAATATGAGAGATTGGAGATGATTTCTACAAAAAAGGTTATTGCAATTGGTGGATTTTTCCTCACGGTCCGGGGGGGAATGGTCCGGCTGATGATAGACTGGAGTGACCTGAAAAACAAACAGAAAAACAAAAGAATGCTACCTTATACAACATGGATAGAAACAAGTAATAAACCTAAAAAAATAAATAAATAAAAGTAAATGACTACCCAACCAGTAAAGATTTACTCTATAAATGTCAATGGACTCCATAACCCCATTAAAAGGTCACGAACGATGCAGCATCTTAACAAACAAAAGGCGGATATTATTTTTATACTGTACAAGAAACTCACCTCTCGGAACTTGAACACCAGAAATTGTCCTGGGAGGGCAGATATATGATTCACTCCTCCTCCCACCCGGGTGGGCATAGGAGGGGAGTGGTAATAATGATACCTGCCACCACCCAACTTAAAATAAATAAAATATATTCAGATGGGTTAGGGCGTTACATTATAATCCAAGGTCACCTATATAATCAAGATATTACTCTAGCCAATATATACCTACCTCCACAGACTAAAACATCAATAATTCGTTTGATCCTGGCAAAAATTTTGGATTCACTACAGGGACAATTAATAATGGCAGGTGACTTCAACATGACACTACAGCCTAACCTTGACTCATCAAGCCCTAAAATCTACCACCTTTCCAATTCTGTAAAATCTTTCAAAGCACAACTTGATAATCTTGGATTGGTGGATATCTGGCGGAAATTGTTTCCTTCTTCCCCAGGATTTACATACTACTCAGGCAGATTCCACTCTTACTCAAGACTGGACTATGTCTTCACTACATGTGAGCACTTTTCTACAATTTGTGATATTACAATTTGCCCCAAAATTCTGTCTGATCACCACCCGCTTTTGCTAAATCTGGACTTGGGAAAGAAATCCAAACAAACTCTCTGATACATAGATACATAGACAGTGTCGGCAGATAAGGGCCTATGGCCCACCCAGTCTGCCCATTTGAGCTTGTAAGTTCAGTTTATGTTTTCCTAGAAGTCTGTTGCCCCTTATCCCTGACCTCCAGAATTCCTTTATGTCTATCCCATGCATTCTTAAATCCCGTGATTGTTTCAGCCCCCACCACTTCCTCTGGCAGGGTGTTCCACTTGTCCACCACCCGTTCTGTGAAGAAATTCTTCCTCATGTTTCCTCTGAATCGTCCTCCCTCCAACTTCATCCCATGTCCTCTAGTCCTGGAACATCTTTTTCACTTACAAATAGTGTTTTCCTGCACCCTGTTCCTCCCTGTAAGATACTTGTATGTCTCTATCATATCCCCTCTCTCCCTCCTCTCCTCCAGGGAGTACATGTTCAGTGCCTTCAAACTGTCTTCATAGGACTTGTGATGCAATCCATGCACCATCTTTGTCTTGGACTCTGACTCTGGAGTCTTAATCCTTATTTTTTAAAAGATAAAGAATTCACTGAACAAATGAAGAAGAGGATCTCTCAGTTTTTTGAAGAAAATATGTCTTCCACACTTTCGGAAGCCACTATGTGGGGTGCAATGAAGGTCACCATGAGAGGTGAAATCATTGCATACGCCTCTGGAAAAAAAAAAGAGAGAGAGAGCAAATATAATGACCTTATTACCACTTTGCAAAACTACCAACTACTTTACAGAGAGGGGAATAAAACATTACAAACCAAAATTAGAGATACCAAAGCGGCCATCCAAAAAATAATGGACGTCAAGATTCAAATATCCCTCATATATTTAAAACAAGCTAACTATGAGGTGGGTCAAGAAAGGCAAGTAGACTGGCTCAGAAGTTGAGGGCAAGGAAATATACAGTAACAATATTAAAAATTAAACACCCCCAAACAGGTAAGATAACACATAGAGAAGAAGAAATAAGGCAAGCCTTTGCCCATTATTATCAACAATTATACACAACACAAAATAATTCATCCCCAGGTGACAGACAGGTTTTTCTAGCCCAATTGCAACTACCAAAACTAACAAATCCCCAAATCCAGAAATTGCAGGCCCCAATAGTAGTAGAAGAAATAGGAGCAGTAATCACAAATCTATCTGCAGGTCGATGTCCGGGCCCTGATGGATTTACCAGAGAGTGGTACAAATCCTTTAACAAGGAGTTGACTCCAAGACTTCTCCAATTATAGAGAGAGACAGCAAAAGGCGAACCTCCCTCTTCAACTTGGGAGTATGCCACAATAGCAGCAATCCCTAAACCAAACCAGAACAAATTAGAACCGTCAGCATATCGCCCAATATCCATACCAAACACGGATTACACAATTTACATGGCCATCTGGGCAGCTAGATTGGAAAACATCCTTCCAACAATAATACACCCAGACCAAGCCGGCCTTATTAAACATAGATCCACTATGGATAATATCAGAAAATCCCTAATCTTAATAGAATATATCCAAACCCAAAAAATACCAGCAGCTTTTATAAGCCTTGACTCAGAAAAAGCATTTGATCAGGTCTATTGGCCCTTTTTATGGGACACACTTAGGGCTTTTGGATTCCCAGACACATTCTTGAAATGGTTAGGCCAAATTTATCTTTCCCCTAAAGCATATATACGTATTAATGGGGGACTGTCTTCACCAATCTCTTTGTATCGTGGTACAAGACAGGGTTGTCTGCTCTCCCCCTTACTGTTTGTACTATACATCAAACCCTTAGTTACAGCAGTAAGAGCATAAAAAAAAAACAGAGGGTATCCCTATTCAACAAAATGAACATAAGACCAGTCTTTTCGCAGATGACATTTTTCTCTCCCTTTTATCTCCCTTTGAGTCGATTATGGAGACATGGAAAATTCTAACTAGATTCGAAGAACTGGCTGGCTTCAAAAATAAATATATCCAAAACAAAAGCACTCCTGTATAACTACACCCCCCCCCAAATACTTTGAAACGTAGTTTATCCCTTAAATGGAACTCCACTAAAATAAAATACTTAGGCATATATATCTCTCAAAATGTGCATGTAATTGAATTAATCAACTATGGACCTATGTCCATCTCGATAAAGAGAGACAGACAGATGGACACACCTCTCACTCTCCTTATTCCAATGAATTGAAACAATCAAAATGAATGTTTTACCTCGGTTTTTATATTTGTTCCAAAATATTCCATATTTCCCATCATTATACTACTTTAAATCATGGGATAACATGATACCTGCATTTGTTTGGAACAAACAAAAACTGTGAATTTGGCTTTCAGTATTAAAGTTATCCTTATCCCAAGGTGGTACCAAGCTCCCAGACCTTAAACGATATGCTGAAGTAGCATTTCTTCGTGTACTGCTCCTCTGGCTCTCGGATAAATTTGAATCCCCCGGGAAAAAGTTAGAATTTCATCTGAATGACCTGCACAACATTAAAAAGATAGTATTTTCTTCCCCTGGGAGGACTCCTCCCTTAAAGGATTTTACTGAAATCACATTGCAGGTTCTTAAAATTTGGTTCCACATACAAAGCAAAGAACCATTCCAGCTAATCTATGAATATTGCAAGGTCATTTCAGAAGATGAACTCTTTATTCCATTTTACAATGACTTGTCTTTCTCTCGGTGGAGAAGACTGGGATTGGAACAGGTATTTCAGTTTCTGGGTCCTAATGGGATATTATCATTTGAAGACCTAAGACTGAAATTTAACCTACCAAATGCTGACCATTTTAGATATCTTCAAATTAGAAACCATATATTATGAAACCGTACCATTCAGGTAAAACTGACTCACCCAATCCTTCCCCTCTTAAAACTATATTTTTGACCATTCCTTGGGACACCATTGGAACCATTTAATCGGAAACCTAATCAAAATTATACGAGACCTAACTAAATAATCAACTAATTCAATTTTGGCAAGTTGAAATAAAGATTTGAATCTTGACATATCCATAGAGACTTGGTCCTCCGCAGCTCTTCGAGTGGTTAAAATTACTCAGTCATACATCTGGAGAGAATATTCATGGAAGTGTAGATCCAGGTTTTTCAGGTCACCGGCACGGTTGACAAAGTATCTTCCGATTGAATATGGGGTTTGTTGGAGGGGGT
This sequence comes from Neoceratodus forsteri, assembly GCA_016271365.2. Taxonomy (NCBI): domain Eukaryota; kingdom Metazoa; phylum Chordata; order Ceratodontiformes; family Ceratodontidae; genus Neoceratodus; species Neoceratodus forsteri. The sequence continues at coordinate 1,174,944,454 of CM057456.1, read as the reverse complement.
GTGGGTGTAAGATGGCCAACATTGCACATATCATGTGGCAGTGTCTACTTTTGATGCCTTTCTGGATAAATTTGCAAATTGAAATCCCGGACAGTCTGGGAGAGAATATTGGACTTACAACTGACATGTTACTGCTGGTTGTCTACCCACACCGGTCCCCCCCCCCCCATGGACAAAGTCTCTGCTACCTATTTTTTTTATTAGCTGCTAAAAAGTCTCTTACAAAAAAATGGATGACCCAAGACATTCCTACCAAACAAGACTGGAGACGAATAATGATATCAATATATCAGATGGAAAATATTACAGCTAAAATTAATAATCAGTATCAGAATTTTGTTTGGCTATGGCAGAGGTGGGCGATACATCAAGTGGAAGTAGATCCATATTTCTACCCAAAGTAAAGTAGAAAAGGTAGGGAGGAGGAGAGTGAGATTTGGGAAGAGAAAACTGCAAGCTTTTAACAATTATAATGACTATTGAGCCTTCTCGGAACAAGAATGTATTAAACATAAAGATCTCTATATCACATTAATCAAATGATGTCTGAAGAATAGATAAACTGAAGTACGTACCAGAATGTCAAAGATTGTAAAATGTCTCATAACTTAAAAGAAAATATTACTAAAAAGATATTTAAAAAAATCCAAATGAGTCCATACACCCACACAAGCAACCCTCCAGTGAAAGCTGACTAAAGTTAAGTTATCACTCTATATGAAAAACACATGAACAGAAATGACCAAGAGATGAATGGAAATGTCAATAAATCAACTTGCAGTTCACATTAATGTCCATCCTCCAGTTCTGAATCCCCTATTGAGTGGTCAGTTGAAGGCCTTGCTGTAAATTCCACCTTGGTTCTTTCGAGCCAGCGGCTAGCATCCTTCTGATCTGAAAATTGCCATGATTTACCACCATAAAAGATCCAGTGTCTAGTTGGCAGTAAAAAGGAGTGAACCACTCCCAAAGCACGAAGATGCTGACAAAAGGCATCAAATTGTTTCCACCTGTCTCGGGTTTGAAATGATAGATCTGGAAACAATTTCACATCCCACTCCTGGACCATTAATGGATAAGCCACCCTTGCTGCAGATAAAATATCCCAAACTTCTGATCCCATGGTACAAAGCAGGACAGTACACGGTTGGCTGGAGGACTCTGACCGAACCCTAGGATTCACACAGTAAGCCTGCCTGAGTGAGGACCTTAGACGTGAAAAAAATCACTTTTTGGGGTATGATTTTGTTTTCCCTTCTCAGGCTGATTGCTGTCTTTTGCAGTGCCACTGCCTACCTGAGAAATAGAATGCACCTCATCAACACTTTGATCTATTTTTTCTTAGTATTCTAACCTGTAAAAAAAATATCCCTCTAATGTGATGTCCTTCTGATGACTCCCATCCCACAGGCCAGGGACAAATTTACTCTCGCAACTTGTAACTGTACACAGCGCTGCAAAAGACAGAAATCAGCCTGAAAACGGAAAACAAAATCAAATCCTAAAAAGTGATTTTTTCACGTCTAAGGTTTTGTCTTCCAAGTGAGTGCTTGAATCCAAAAAAGGTGAATGTCTCTGATCATCAGTCCCAAGTAAAAAACAAGTTATGTAGTTAGAAAAACTATAGGCTTGCTGGGTACCACTTGCAGAGGCACCCAACGGTATGGAGCAATTGCATACTATGCTACTGCCAGTCCCTCACCCTCATCCAATTCTTCTGAGGTTGAACTCGATGAGGGTAATAAAAATAAAGATGAAGAGAATGATCAGGCAGCAGAAGATTTACTAGAGGGGATGGAAATTGCAGATGAGGAAGAAACAGGCAGAAATGTTTTGTTTGTGGAGTGGGCAGTAGGAATAAACCACAAAAAATTATTTTTGGGGGGGTCACAGGCACCCCCCCAGAAAATTTTGAAAATATAGGAGTTAAATAATGCATTTTTGTGCAATTTTAGGCAACAACTGTTGAGCTGTAAAATGCATAAAAATTCAATTTGTCAGTCTTATCCCTCCCTAGTCCCAGGTCTTAATTGAACTGTACTCAGGATTCTTTTCTCCTTTTTCAATTTCCAATCTTTCTCTTTTGTAGACCTCTTCACATTCTGTTATCAACCCTTCACCACCTTTGCTGTTTTTCCAGGTGTTCCTTCTATTTTTTTTTGTTGTTAATTTTAATTGGCCCCATTTTAAGTTCTGTTTTCAGCTATCGCCTTATGTTCCACCTCTCCCACTGCAGGTATTTTCCTTTAATTGCCAACTTTCTGTGGATTCTCTTTACATTAGTTTCCCTCCCTGTCTCCTCCTACATTATATGCATGATCCTCTTTTCTGCAAACAAATAATGGTTCGGCAATTTATATATTTTTAAATATTTTAATACTGTTTGTGTCAGGCTCACACATTAAGTAATACTGCATTGAAAATATTTAAAATATATAAACTGCCTGACTAGTATATTTGTGCACAGGGGATACACAGCTTTTACCAAAGATGAGATTAAAATTACCAAACTCCGATGCAGCTGGTAGATTTTAAGACAAGATTCTTTGTCCATGAAGAAGTCAAAGTGCCAATATTTTATTTATTTATTTATTTTATTTAGTTTTTGGTTACCGGGTAGGTGTGCTAGCCATAAAAATGACTATTTTCAGGCACGATCCAGGAGAGTACAGAAACAGTAACATCAGTGACAATTACTTTACAGGTTGAAAACTTTGACAATAAAATTGATACAGACAAGTAACAAATAAACATAGGCAGTCAAATGAAAAACATTATCAGAAATGTATGCATGAAAGAAGCAAATACATATCAAAATTAGGGCACAATTTGATCGGAGTAGGGTAAAACAACCGTGAGCAGTAAATACTATAGTAATTATGAGGAGATATGAGAAAGAAATTGAAAAAAGGGGTAGGAGTAGGGTGGGTAGAGGTAGAATGGTAGAACGGAGTATGGAATAGAGAGAGGTCAAAAGTGTAAGGCAGCAGGTAGCCGTGGTAAACAATCACGCTGCAAGTGCTGAGCCGATTGGGTAAGGGCAGGTTTGAAAGAAATGGCCAGGGAGTGCAGGGTTAGGGAAGGGATAAGGTGGTTTGAAACAGGAGCATTGATTGGAGGAGATGAGATGGGTACAGAGTAATTTCTTGAAGGAGGTGTGGGTAGAGGCCTGTCGAGTATTGGGGGACATGACAGGCAAATGAGCTAGCGCCTTTAGAGGTAGTATGTCTAGGGATGCAGACCAAGGCATTGTCAGATGAATGAAGGTCATAGCAGGATGCCTGATTTTGAAAGAGTCTCGCTAGGGGCTTAGGTATTTGGGATCTGATAATGTTGTCTATGACGGAGATATGTCCAGGACATTTATAATAAAAACAATTGATTGACATTGGTGGCTGACTCATAAGCTGAGAACACAGCCCTTTGATGGCTTATTCATAAGCTGAGAGCATAGTCCACCCCCCAATTTTTTTCAGGAGCACCAATAATCTATAGGATTCTGTAGATCATATGAATCAAGGGGCTGCCATGATTGGTGCAGAGATGGCTTTTCAGCAGTGGCCATAAAACATCACTTGCCATTTAAAACCTTCTACAGTCACAACCACCCCATAGTTTGGGCTGTATTCATTGCATCAACCCAGAATTTAAAAGTTGTTAAATATGGGTTGATGATTACATTAATAAACTTTGCACATATGCTGTATTTTAACTTATATTTACCATTGGCAGGCATGGCAAAGGGGTTTGTCTCAGTCAGCAGCCAGGTAAAATATGAATTAATACAATAGATAATATGTAAAAACTGTGTTTGTAAGCTTAATCTGTATGGTTGCTTCCCTCATGCACAATACATACAAGACTGTGATCTCAGTCAGCATTTACAAGGAAGAATAAGACTGATTTGATGGTATTCCTTTCTAGTCTCTGTGTAATACACAGTGCCATCTTCCAGTCTGTATATGACCCCTATGTGTGCAGGAACATCCCACAGAGGAAGAACTGACATCATCTTCCCCCCTCTAGTGTAATCTATATCTTTTTTTTTATTCACAGAGCCTCATCAGTCTCCATACTGGCTGTTCCTTGTGACTAATTTAACTCTGGTGTATGGACTGAGACAAAAGGGCCTGAACGGAATTCAGCCATTATTTTCCTTTTTCTTAATTCCCATCCTGTGTGTAGCTGTACCTTTTGCAGTCAAGTTAAGTGCTGCCTGCTGCAGGTTAAACCAGGTGAACGGCTGCCGCAGCCCTCTCAGACTATGGGAACTAACTTGGCAGGTTCTAAGTTACCACAGCTTGAGACTCCTGAGCTTAATCAGCCAGCCCCTCATCCATGATGACCATGAGACCCTAAGGAAGCTCTACGGCAAGAGGAGTGATGGGTGACTGCTGATCGAGTTGATGATTTATTAGCAGCTGCCACGAAAATAATCAAGAAAATTCAATGGCCTAGCTGTGCTAATCAAACACACTCCCTACTCTCACACTGACTAGCGGGAATGTGCCTGACTGTCACATGAGTCAGTGCACTCTCTGGCCACTGAATCACATGACCACTCCAGTTTACAGTCATCTGTCCAGAGGCTGTTTGTCTGTTCCCAGTGGGAGGTGGGGCCCATTGATGCATTTTCATAAGCTGATGCCCACCTTGAGACTTGCAAGCAGCAATTTAAATGGATGGAGGATCAATAATTTAATTTCATACACTTAATACTGGTGGCTGCTCGGGTGTTCAGGAGGATGTGAGTAATTGAGCTGCTGGCTGGTTGGGGAGGGGTTGTTCTTTTTTCAAGCCCAGAAGAGACCAAATCATTTTTTGGTTGTTTTTATTAAACCTATAGGAGACAGTTTTGGCAAGTGTGTGTGGTGGTGGTGGTGGGGGTTCTGTGCACCCTGGAACCTCCCTGCCATATGTATTCACTGGAAGTGGGGGAGGAGAAGGAGGGGGCATGAATGAAATGTTTAAATATATGCAGGGAATAAACAAAGTGGGCACTAGAAAACTGTTCTCTAATTGTGGCAAAAATAATACCAGGGGCAACAATAAGAAACTGGTGGTGAGGGGGAGGTTTAGGAAGAGCATCAGAAAGTACTTTTTCAGAGCGGGTGGTGGAATAATGAAACAGACTGTCCACTGAGAAACATAGAATTTGATAGAATTTGATGGCAGATAAGGACCACTTGGCCCATTCAGTTTACCCATATTTACCTCTGCCAGTGAGGTGGTCAGTGTAAATATGGTGGGAAATCCAAAAAAGGGATGGGACAGGCACATGGGACTGGTTAATAGCACTGGGGAGGATGGGGTGTGGGAGAATTGGCATGGACCATTAGGGTCCATGGAACTGGAGATGGGAGTGGTTCCAGAGGACTGGAAGAGGGCAGATGTAGTCCCACTTCACAAAAGTGGTAGTAGGGAGGAGGCTGGCAACTACAGGCCAGTCAGCCTGACTTTGGTGGTGGGAAAATTATTTAAATCACTACTGAAGGAAAGGATAGTGAAATACCTTGAATCTAGTGGCTTTCAGGACCTGTGACAGCATGGATTCACAGGGGGGAGGTCTTGTCAAATGAATCTAATAGATTTCTTTGACTGGGTGTCCAGGAAATTGGATCAGGAAGAAGTGGTGAATGTGGCCTACCTAGATTTCAGCAAGGCCTTCAACACCGTTCCACATAAGAGATTAGTAAGCAAGCTAGGTAGCTTAGGAGTGGGATCAGAGGTGGTAAAATGGGTAGGAGTTGGCTAAGGGATAGGAGACAGAGGGTGGTGGTAAACAGAGTTCACTCTGCGGAAGTAAGGGTGACCAGTGGGGTATCATAGGGATCGGTACTGGAACCAGTCCTCTTTAATGTCTTTATTAGCGACATTGCAGTGGGAATGGATGGAAAGGTCTGCCTGTTCATTGATGATACTTAAATCTGCAACAGGGTAGACACTCCAGGGGAGGTGGAAAAAAAGAGAAAGGGTCTGAAAAAGTTAGAGGAGTGGTCAAGGGTATGACATCTGTGCTTCAATGCAAAAAAGTGCAAAGTCATGCACTTGTGCTACAAAACCCCAGGGGCAGAGTACAAACTGAGAGAAGGGGTATTGACTGTTGTGGACTATGTCACTGCCAGTCATATGTACAGATATATGGTATTATATTCTGTTATATTTTGTGTATGTGTACAAGGGGTGGGACAGGGCAAAGGGGAGGGTAAAGGGAGAGGAAGGGTGGGGCAGCTGCTGAATAGGGAGCTAGCTGCAATCTTGAGCAGCCTAGATATACCAGGATGGCCTTTTGCTGCTGGCAACTTTCATATGTTTGTATGCCATATGAATGCCAGTGTTAAGGAAAGGTCTCATAGGATAGTGAGAGAGACTGGATTTTCTTTTAAATGTTTGACCTTCCTCTGACCTTGAGAGGAACCAACTTGCTTGCCAGGAAGCTGACAGTTACTTGTCAAAGGCTTGGGGTATCTGGCAAAAGGGTATTTCCCTGGTTAATTAACTGGGGGAAACAGAGGTAAATAAAATGTTCAGGAGATAGCCCTTTTTCACCTCAAAGGCAGGATGCTTTGGTCCCAAGAAACTATCATGGTATATTGCCTTAAATGAGATGAAAGGAAAGGACAGAAATATCCATTCTGGCAGGTATTGTGAATTCTCTTACAGGAGTCATAATTGTCAGGAAAGTATGACATCACAAGGTAGCCAGAAAATTGTGTTGGGGAAAGCACAAGAGTGACATCTACTGGCCTAAAAGTTAGGACAGACCGGGGATTCTGACACTATATAAAGAGCTTGAAAACCAGGGTCTCTCTCTCATTTTGCTGACCATCTTCAAGGAACACTCTTCTCCTGACACACAAGAAGCAAGACTGCTATCAAAGGAAACTGAAACTTTCATTTACTTTTCCTGAAATTCAATTCACTACAAACTTAAGGTAGAACTTAGCTAACAGTTTTAAGGCGTATGTACATGTCCAATTTATTTGTGTTATTCTTTGACCAAATTGATCAAACCTTTTTGTTGTAATGTATGATAATTATTTAATTATTTAGTAAATACATTTATTTTGTTTAAGAAACCTGCCTGAGTGAGATTTCTACATTGCGTGTGTGATTGTGGGATATTTCAGTAATAATCTGTGACTAAACTGTTGTTGCTAAGGGGTGCCATCATAAGCTACCAAATCAAACAAAGCGTCTGAAAAGGGAAAGTCTGGATAAAGATAGGGGGAATACCAAAGTCTCAAGGAAGGGTCTGTGGGGATTTGAACCAGATTATTGCACGCCTTGTGGAAGAAGGCAGAATCAGGGTTACAATACTACCCCAAAGAGGTTGTAATGCCTGGATCTTCCCCGTTTGTGTAACAACCAAGAAGGGTTCATATTTTCGACTACTGTGATGTAGTTTACAGTGCCACTCCCATCTCCACCTTATCCAGATTGGATCCCCTTTCCAACTCTTTTTGACATTCTGCTCTGGACTCTTCTGTACCTACTCACTGCTGTGACCTTTACTGCTCACAGGCTTTCCCCTGTCTTGCAAATAGGCACCTCTCCCACTGTGCAAAACTCATTTCAAAATACTAGCTTGGCTCGCTACCTCCATACCTGTCCTCTTCTATCTCTACCCCTCCCTCTCCTTCTCACTCCTTGTGATCCTCAGATGCACTCACCCTTTCGATCCCCCATTGTTCTACACTAGCTGGGCAGTCCACTTTCAGCCGTCATTTCCCAAAAATCTGGAACTCCCTTCCACTGCAATTACGTCACTCCTCTTCCTTTCATTCTCTCTCTGCTGCACTGCATAATTTTCTGTCCCCCAATTGCACCTGCTATCTTCAGTCATGATCCTCAATCATGACTGCAACACAATGTATGCAGTAGCACTTACGTTATATTTAAGTTCATTTAATCATGCACTTAAATTTTGTTCATTTGCTGTATCCCCTTACCTTACTGTACTATTGTAATCCTGTATGAAATGACATTGCTATATCACATGTATCATTCTCATGGTTCAACATGTGCTAATATGTTCCTATGTACTCTTCTGTTCTGTATAAGTTGTACAGTATGTACTATTCTGCTCTGTATAAGCTGTATGTACTTCCCCCATTCCCTTCCCCCCAGGTTGCACTGGGAGATGAGCAAGTTGTTCAGCATGCTTTCCTGGTGAAACATTTCAATAAATAAATAAATAAATATTTGGCTACAAGACTCAAAACTAGTATTGTACTCTGTTCCAGAGTAAAGAGGGGACCATGGGACTTTGTGGTGAGTGTTCAGTTGTGAATTCAGCAAGCAATATAGAAGGACATGAAGAGGTTATCCCTTATTTCCCCCTCCCTGCCACAGATTGCACTTAGGGGTGGGCACTATGAGCTCGGTGGACCTGACCTTCAGGAGTGGGTTTGTGACATTATCGACCACCGAACAAGAAAGAGACCTGGGGGTTATCATATCTGATAACCTAAAGTTGGCTAGACAGTGTGACAAGGCAGTCAGGAGAGCTAGTGGGATGCTGGAGTGCATAGGAAGGGGGATCGCCAGCAGAAAGACAGAGGTGGAGTTACCCCTGTATTGATCATTGGTGAGACCTCACCTGGAGTACTATGTCCAGTTCTGGAGACCTCATCTCTGGAAGGACATAGAAAAGGAAGGTAAGGGAATGGGAAATTGTTTAACCAGGAAAGGCACACTAAATCAGAGCTTTGTTTTCAGGTGTGACCTGGGAGCACAAGGAAGTTAACTGACTTGCTTAGGGTCACACAGTATATAAGTGGGGGCTGATGGGACTCAAACCCAGGTCTCCAGGTTTGCAGCTCAATGCCTTTAACCACTACACTATACTGTCTCCTATAAGAATGGAGAATGGAGGTGGTCCAGAGGAGGGCAATCAAAATTGTGCAGGGTCTGCATCAACCGCCCTATGAGGAAAGACTGAAGGACCTTAATATGTATACTTCAGAGGAATGGAAGGAGAGGGAGGACATGGTAGAAACTTTCAAATACCTCAGTATAAATAAGGTTCAAGAGGGAAGCATTTTTCAGAAAAAAAGTTGCTCATGGACAAGGGGTCATGCTATGAGGTTGGAGGAGGTAGACTCAGGAGAGATGTGAGGAAGTACTTCTTCACAGAGGGTGGTGGATTCCTGGAACAGCCTCCCAGCACAAGTGGTGGGGGCAAAACTGTAAGGGGTTCAAGAAAGCATGAGGTAGGCATAAGGGAACCTTAGTGATAAGACAAGGTGGGAATATGCTGGAGAACAAGTGTGGTCTGCGGTGAAACAGTAGGTAGGGAAAAATGGGCAGACTAGATGGGCCAGGCAGTCCTTATCTGCTGTCATATTCTGTGTTTCTGTGTTTCTACACCAAGCTCTATGAGAAGGAAGACACAGACAAAGGAGTGCAGAACCTGAAGGAGGACCTAGCAAAGCTTGAGAAGTGGTCAGCTTTCTGGCAGCTGGGGTTCGATCCGAAGAAGTGCAAGTTCATGCACATAGGAAGGAAGAACCCAAGGGCTGGGTACAGTCTGGGTGTGTGTGTGTGTGTGTGGGGGGGGGTGCTCAAGTCACTTTCAGAGGAGGAAAAGGTCTTGGGGATAGTTATCACCAGCAGCCTTGAACAGGCTATGCAGTGTAGCAAGACAGCAGCCAAGGCAAACAGAATGCTGGGCTGTATTGCTAGAGGGTTCATGAGCAGAAGGGAGGAGGTAATACTGCTGCTGTACATATCCTTGGTATGACTGCACCTTAAAGGGGACAGGAAATGTGTGCTAATTAGCAGCAATTATTAAAGTTCCTGTTTATAGAAATCCAGAGAAAAGAGATGCTTTGATACCTTTTATTGGACCAACATAGATGTTACAAAAGGAAATAAGTGCTTGAGCTTTCGAAGAATTCTGTGTAATTCAAAAGCTCAAGTTCCTATTTTCTTTTGTAACATCAATGTTGGTCCAATAAAAGGTATCAAATCATCTCTTTTTTTCTGGATTCTTTGTCACAAGAACCCATACAGCAATATAACTAATTTTCTGTAGTTACAGAAATGAAATTCATACCTCCAAATGATCTATATTTTAAATCTAACTGATCTGACGCCACTCCCTCTTCGACCTCCCCTACTGCTAATTGGCTCAGCTACTTACCGCTCTAGTTTCAAAGACCACTCAAACAAACAAAACCTCTACTTGCTTCCTACGAATCCCCCCCCCCACTGCTGCTAAGTGGCCCATCAACAACCCACAAAGCTGTTGCTATTCTGTTCTCTCCCTGCTATCTTGTCTACCCAGACTGAAAGCACCCTTGCTTACATACTACATGCCCACTCCTCCTTCTCAACTCCCCCTCCTTTTAATTCTCCTTTCCATCTTCTTAACCTCAGTTCCTCAAGCCCCCCAATCAGGTAGCTCTGCCTCTCCCTGCCCCTCTGCTCCTCTAGCCCCTACCTTCATTCTTGCTGTAACTCTCCCCCCCCCCACACTGTCTGGCAGTATAGCTTAGAGGTTAGAGTAATGGGCTGTGAACGAGCTTGGTACATCCAGCAGACCAGACCTGGGTTTGATTCTCACAACCTCCACTTACATACTGTGTGACTCTGAGCAAGTCACTTAACTGCCCCATGCTCCCAGGTTGCTCCTGAAAACAGACACTTGTGCCTAGTGGGTCTTACCTGGTTACCAAAGACTAAGAAAAAAAAAATACTCTGGACTCACTTCCCCTACAAACCCCTAGCCTCCTTAATCACAGTATCTAGTCACCTTGCTTTTCTTCACCTCCTGATTATCCACTCCCTTTGCCCCCACCCCCCTCTAACTCCTCCCAAATATTCCACCCACCACAAATGCCCCAAACTTCACTTCCTCATACTCACACACCTTTTACTTGCCTCAGGTGATGTTCATCCTAACCCTGGTCCCTCCCCCCCAGCAATTATCCTTCCATTAACGCTCATTCTTCCAGCACCCCCTCTGCCCTCCCAAAAGGACTAAAGATCCTTCATTTAAACATCTGCAGTCTCGTCTCTAAAATAGATCTTTCTCAACTGACACTAGTCTCCCTCATGCCAGATATCCTAATTTTAAGCAAAACATGGTTAAACGCCAAAATACCAGGGGTGGTGGTGTAGCTTTCTATATCCTATCCTCTCTCCAATACACTACCACCCTATCATCCTCCTTACCCACCAGCTGTGAAGCCCTAGTAGTATATATTACATTGCCTTTCTCCTCCCCATCTTTATTGCTGGTATATATTTCTGCCCTGGCATCAAGCCCTCTGGCACAATGGACCTCATTACCTCCATAACATCCTGCTCTCACAAAGGCGAGTTATGCATACTAGGTGACGTAAACCTAAACTCGTTATCACCAGCCACCTCCAAGATGTGAAATGACCTCTCTGCCCTCAACTCATTCAAGAACCCACCCGACTAAATCATAAGACTCTAAACCACACACTGCTAGACTGGGCTCTCACCTCCCATCCACACCGAGTCATCAAGTCAGGCATCCTCCCGGATGTCCTCAGTGACCATCATCCAATTTTCATAGTCAGGACGGTCCATAGACCAAAATAGCCACACAAAATCCTGCAGCTTCATTCTTTCAGCTCCCTAAACCTAAACTCCCTCCTCAACTGGTCCCCAATTGTCTCTGCCCCAACTGTCGATCAAGCCCTCGACTACTTCAAAGATAAATTTCTAAAAACCTGGAATTCCCATGCCCCTCTCAAATGCACAAGAATTCGTGGTAACCATCATCCCTGGATCACTCCTGAGTTAATGTCCTGCCTCAAAGAGCGTGATAAAGCTTGGGGGAAACACAAGGCCTCCCAGCTACCATCAGACTAAACAAATTATTGCAGGCTAAGAAATGCCTGTACAAACGCTACCAGGTTAGCCAAGTCTGAATATTTTAAATCCTCTTTCCTAAATAACATTAACTCCCCCTCTAAATTCTGGAAAGTGGTCCATTCTTTGTTCTCCCTCTCTTTGAACCCCCCACCCCAGCACTAAACATTAACAGCACATTAGTATCCGAACCTTACTTAGTGGTTCAGGAGTTTAACTCCTACTACACCTCCTGTGCCTCAGCCCTTCTAAAGTCCCCCCCCTCAGCCCTCCCTTCCCCTGATCCTCCCTCCTCTATCACTCAACCCTCCTTTACCAGTCCTTCCTTCTCCGCACTCCTGTCTCTTCTGAGGAGACACTACTGGCCCTCCTCTCTTTCAACCCTTCCAAAGGCTCCTCACCAGATGACCATGACCCTAAACTCCTATACCTTGCAGCCTCTGCCATTGCCTACCCCCTCTCCCTAATTCTAAATCTCTCCTTTAAGATCTCCTCCTTCCCTTCACCCTGGAAACATGCAGTGGTCCTCCCTCTCCCAAAGGGTGGGGACCCTTCCTCCCCTGCCAGCTATCGCCCAATCTCCCTCCTCCCTGCCCTAGCTAAGCTCCAAGAGCACCTGGTCCTCTCTCAACTAACCTCCTTCCTTGCCGACTTTTCCTTCTTCACTCCATTCCAATCTGGTTTTCGGAAGAACCACTCCACTACCACCTCCCTACTGAGGCTCACTGACTCCATCCTTACCGGGATGGACAATGGCCTCATCACCTCTGCTACTTTTGTCGACCTCACTAAGGCTTTTGACACAGTCTCCATGCCCTCCTTCTTGACTCCCTTACATTTGCTGGTCTGTCTGCTACTGCCCAACACTGGTTTAGAGTATACCTTACAGGTAGAATGCAATCAGTCAAGATGCAGGATGCTATCCCCACCCCATCTCCACAGAAGTCCCTCAGGGCTCTGTACTTGGTCCCATTCTTTTCTCCATCTTCCTCAATGACCTTCCTACAGCCGGTTCCCCCTCATCTTCTATCCACATGTATGCTGATGGCACTCTCCAGTTCATCACTGGCAAAAGCCCTCTCGATGTAGCAACCACCCCTCAGCATGACTTCCACCTGGTTCAGCGCTGGTTTGCCTCACATCAGCTATTCCTAAATGCAAAAAAGACAGTCTCCATGACCTTTGGCACTAGTCAGAGACTCTCTAGGCTCTACCCCTTACCCTCTTTCCATACACTTGATGGGACAATTCTTGAGGACAACCCCTCTGTCAGATATCTTGGGGTTTGGCTGCACCAACACCTCAGCTTCTCTGGCCACATTGACTCCATTCTGAAAAAAACTGCTCCCCAAACTTGGTGCCTTATTTAGAAACTGTAGTTGCATCCCTCCTACGGCATGGCGTGAACTTGTCCAGAAGATGATCCTCCCCATCTTTCACTACTGTGATGTAGTCTATGGTGCCGCTCCCAAATCCTCCTTAACCAGATTGGACTCTCTTTAACTCCTACTGTCACTTTGCCCTTGATGCACCACCATGCACTTATCATTGTGACCTTTACCATGCCTTGCTCTTCCCCCCGCTTGCTAGCAGATGCCTTGCTCATTGTGCCAAGCTCACTTTTAAATTCTGACTAGGAGAACTTCCCCCCTACCTCTCATGCTCCCTCTCCTCTTCCACTCCTACCTCCCACTCCCTCAGATCTGCTGACACTCGAACTCTGCTGGTCCCCCGTCGCACCACCCTCATCGGTCAATCAAGCTTTTCCCATCGCTTCCCTAAAATCTGGGATGCCGTACAACCCCCAACTATGTCATTCCTCCTCCGCCCACTTCCTAGCCTCTGCCTTACATAACTTTCTTTCTAACTACTCCTGTTATAACCCTCCCTAACCAAATTCCCCACCATGCCTGCTCCGCTACCCGCTCAGCATGCTGCTGCCAAATCCTCCATCCCTCCCAGAGCCTTTCTACCCAGCAATCCCACTTTCTAGTCCCTCCCAATTTTTTTTCTCCTCTGCCCTCCTACCCCATCCCAAACCCGCCCATGCTAGTCATGTCCCCTGGCAGGGTTCTCAACATCTTGGAGGGGTCCAGCACCAGGCTTTTTCTGCCTCCCCCCCCAGCACCCTCTGCTCCTTATCCAATTTTGCCTCCCCCCCCAATCTGTCCTCTGGCAGGGTTCTCAGCATCCTGGAGAGGCCAACATTAGTATCTAGGCAAGATTCTTTCCTTCCCATCTCAAACACTACCTCCATCCTCCTATTCTACACTCCCTTACCAAACATATCTCCCCCTCTCCTTCCCCGGCCTCTCTCCCTCCCTCCTTCCTCTACCCCACCCTTATTTTTACCTCTAAGCCTCCATATGCCTCAGCCCCTGGAAGGGGTCTCTGCATCCTGGAGAGGCTAGCTCCAGGCCAGTTCCCATCCCTCCCACTCCCCTCATCCTCCCCCCGACTCCTTACTTCTCAGCACTTAAATAGGTATTAGTTTACTCATACTTGAACTATTTGCACTTCCTGCCCTGTTCTGGGCAGTGTGTATTACTGTATGTGTAATTCTCTGTCATGTTACATATTAATTTCTGTAAGCCACTCTACAAATGTATAATACATGTATCATTTTAAATACTAATGTATGTGTTTATTTTACCATAGTTCTGATAAATGTTAATTGTATGTCTAAATTTCACATCCTACTGTAACTCCCCGGGTCACACGGAGACGAACAACATGTTGTTCAGTGTGCCTTCCTGGTAAAACATTTCAATAAATAAATAAAAATAAATAAACACTGATGTAAAAAAAAAATGTTCTCAATTGTTTTCTTTTTATGGGCTATATTCTGTTACAGTTCTCTTCATGGGACTAGTAATTTGGAGTTTTTAGTATGTCACGGTTTGTGTACAAAAGCCTAAGTATGAGCTGTTGACCTATCAGAACCTTGCTCAGAGTTCTGTATACGAACTGTGACATAGTTATAACTCCAAATCACTGGTTCCATGAAAAGAACTGTAACAGAATTCTGCCCATAAAAAAGGAAACAAGCAAAATACAGTTTTTCACATTGCTTTTTGTTCAGGTAGTTATGTATGGATCATTTAGGGGCATGAATAGGAAATAGGAACAATATAAACAGCTACTAATTAGAAATCATTTCCTGTTTTCTTTACGTACGGCGTGCAGTACTGGAGCCCCTTCCTGGGAAAGGATTTCAACCAGTTCACGACAGTTCAGAGATGGGCAACAAAGATGGTTCAGGGACAGCGGGGGGGGGGGCATATGATGACAGGCTGAGAAAACTCAACATGCACTCATTGGAAGAGAGGAGGGAGAGAGGGGACATAATTGAAACCTTCAAGTACCTGAAAGGTATAAACAAGGTGGATAGCTGGGACCTTTTCTATCTCAGTGAAAATAAGACCACAAGGGGCACTGTTATAAGCCGGTGGGGGATGGGGAGGTTCAAGAAGGAGGTCAGGAGACACTTCTTTACAGAGAGGGTGGTGTCAGGGTGGAACAAACTCTTTTCTTAAGTGGTCACTCAAAAGGGGGGGGTTCAAGAGAGGGTGTAACAGGATGAAAGGGAGGGTTAGGGTTGGTGGGGAGGGGTGCAAGGCCTCCTATAATCTCTAAATCAGGGGCATCACAATCAAGCAGACTTGAAAGATCATGACACCTTCTTCAACTTGCTACAGTATTTTGTATGTTTGTATGGACTGAATGGCATTGCCATAGCTGAGCAAGCATGACTTACAGCATGAGCAAAGACTAGATCCCAGCTTGCAGGACATTGTGATTGCACTCCAAAAAGGATGGAATGCAAAACAGGTTGTGCCAAATTATGGAGACACGCCTATAGATAGTAGCCTAAGCTGAAACTGAAAGACAGTTTACTTTTCAGGGAACTCCAAGGACCCCAAGGATTCCTCTGACAGCAGCTGGTAAAGTCCCGAAAGTTCAGGCAGATAGTACTGCGAGCTTTGCATGATAAAATGGAACCAAGGGAATGAGCAGACTTTGGACCTTGCTGTGCTCATTTCTGTTGGCCACAAATGGAATGAGTTGTGGAGCACTACTCCAAGAAGTGTAGTAGATGAGTATAAAGAAAGACTCTACCTCCGAGGGCCACCCTCTGGTGAACATTGTGACAAGTGCACCAATAGAGTTGGCATGCATCAATTTCCTTAGCCTAGAACCTGATTCAAAGAACATTGGACCCTATGCACTAACGGGCGTGTTAAACACACCTGAGGCATGTATCCCGCCTGCATACCTACATGACCCTGGACAGGTACAGGGTGCATGGCATGCACGACTGCATACACCTGCAGGGCACCTGTCCATGGCCATGCCCTCTTGGCATGTAGGTAGTGTGGGTGGGTGGTTGGGGCAGAGCTACGGACCCAGGTGGGCATCCAATCGGATGCTCATACTGGGTCCCTCAGTGAATCCCTTGTGCCCATGCGGTGGGCACACCGGATAGGAGCCAGCAATGTAAGGTGGCATCTTCTGGACAACTGCTGGGCATTTTCCTGAGATGCTGCCCCAGCCCTCCCCTATAGCATAGTGGGACTGGGGCAGACCGGAAGTCTGAATTGTGGTGTCACCATGCCCGGTGGCCAGAGAACATGAGGATGCTTACCGGGTTACGCCTGGTCTCGGCTGGTGTACCCAGTGCCCCCCTGAGCCTGGGACTACGCTGCTTTGTGAATGCTGCATAGTGCAGGCACCCCCCCGACATACCCCCAGCAGTGTTCCTTGGGTGGCTTAGGCAGCGGGTGCAGAAGTGCCTTGTGCACCCTTGGTAAATGCTACCAGGGGTCTGCAGGAACCCCTGCTGTGTGCATTCACACTTAAGGTTGCCTACGTGCCTCAGATACATGGCACATAGGCAACTTCTCCATTAGTGCATTGGGCCCATTGCAAACATTCTTTTGGTAATGGCCAAAAGGCCACTAAGGACAAAAATGTCCTCATGGACAAGTTCATTGGGCACTTCAGAGCACCCAAGAGGATCCACTCAGATCAAGGATGCGATTTTGAAAGTTGTCTGGTAAAGAACTGTTATCCCTCTGTGGAATATGTAAATCTCACTCCACCCCATATTAACCCTGGCAGTATAGCCTAGAGATTAGAGTAACAAACTGTTAATTAACTTGGTACATTCAGTAGTCCTGAAATTGATTCCTGCAGCCTCCACTTGCATACTGTGTGACCCTGAGCAAGTCACTTAACCATCCGGTGCTTCTAGGTCACCCGAAAAAGCAGGCCTTGTGCCTAGTGGGCCTTACCTTGTTACCAAACAAAAAAAAACTTAGGTGATTCACAACCAAAACACTTTAATCAGATGTTATTCAACATGCTGGGTATATTGGGTCCTAAAGACAAGACCCGATGGAGTCAGCAAGTGAGTATGCTGATGCATGCTTGTGATTGTACCAAAAGCAACACAAGTGGAGATTCGCCAACTACACATTTGGTAGGAAAGTCAGATCGCCCATTAACGTGTGCTTTGGAATGTCAGCTGACAGAGCCTAGCCTTAGACTTATGTCCATCGTCTGAAAAATCAGAATGGCCTCAAAAATGGCCAGGAGGAGAAACAAAGCCACCAAAGCTGAGTACAACAAAACCAGTTAAGGAACGTGATGCTCAACGACAGTGTGCTGTTAAAAACCTGGGAATCCCAGAAAGCACAAATAGGCAACAGATAGGGCAACCTCCCTTATACCATCATGGAGAAAGTACAGGATATGCCTGTGTATAAAGATGTCTCGACCGAGGAGGGAGACAAAGAATTCTTGGAGCCAGGGGAAATTGTGGGGCCCATTTCAACCAAGGATATGCTTTTGCTGTTTAAGGGAATGGCAAGTGCATGCCTGAATTCTGAGGGAGAAGTGTTAGGCCCACTCTGTCACTCTGAGAAAACTATGCAACATTTACTTACATTAACATATGATATCCCAGGAGCCTCTACCAATCTGCCCATGCCAGTAGTCCACAAAGGTATATATGCCACCCCCAGGTCACTGCTCCATATCACATTTGTTAATGTGAATAGTAATAGGTTGTCTGTTATTAACTGCTTTGGTAGAAACTGATGTATGATGACAGGATATATGAATGATTGACATATGCTAGCTATGATTTATTTGCCTAGACAGCCTATAACTTTTGTTGTGACTTAATTATAACAACCCCAAATGGTGCAATTTAACTTTTACTGGCTCTCTGGGGTAAGGTCCCACCTGCTGTCACCTTTTTCTATTCCTTTTGGCTCCTGAGTATTGTCAGCTTAGTTGGGGACCAGAGGAGTGGTGTTACTGTCTCAAGATGCTGATTTTTCCAGGTACTTCAGGTGCTTGAATTGTTACAGCCAACCCTGGCAGTTGGTTTGACTCCCCTCTACATTCTCCCACCCCACAGACATCTGTCTGCACATTAGGGGGCTTGGAGAAATGTTGGGAGGGGGAGTAAGCTGCATTACTGGTGCTCAGTGCACCCTACTTGTGCTGTTGATCATGGCCACCAGAGACCTTACTCCTGCATTCTCTGACCCCAAAGGGCTTCCAGGACTTGGTGAGGACCAGATGGATGTGGTAAGGGGGAGAGAGAGGCCTTTTGTTTTAGCACCATGTCCACCTGCTAAGGGGGACCATCCAGCACTCTGGATGGAGCACAGTTCAGCTCTTGAGATGAGCAGGTGATTATCCCCTGCAACTCTAGGTATTTGACTGGATAGCAGAGCACACATGTGCCACCTAAACCTGGGGGTCAATTAATATAAAATAAGAGCAGTTGCCCAGAAAAAATGACTTTGCTAGAGCCAGTGCTCCTTTCTGTATGGTGGCAGCCATCTTTGTGATCCATAACCTCATATACAACCAATCAGAGGTCAGGGATCTCTGACTGTGTCAGGAGAGGATTATGGGAGAATGACTATGCAGCAGGCTTGGTGACCTTTTGCTTAACCAATAGGGTGTTGTGTGAATGCTCTGGATACTAATCTAAGTGATTGACAGTCCTCTGGACCAATTGGCACTGCTCTAACCCTAGTGAAGTTCTGTGAGCAGTTCCAGAACATGTCAGTTGGCAGCTTGTTCTCTTAGATAGAGAAGAGAGCCAAGACTGCTGGCCCAAGTGTTTAAGCAGGCCTGCCTTTGCTTCCACAGCCACGATGTAGGAGGCATGTAGTGTAAAAGGTTTCTATAACCATGAAGAAGCAGCCAGAGAGAAGTACTGTTTGTTTGCTGTTATTGTCAGAATGACATATAGAAGCTCGAAAGATTGATTCCTGCCTACAGTATAGGATGTCTTCAATTGCTAACTAAACACTTGTACCACGACTGCTGGGTTATAGTGTTGTTAGAGACTGTGTCCTGCATTCAAAGAAAAGATGGTAAACGTGTTTATCCAACACTAATGCTACAGCTGCAGTGTGGCAACAACTGGGAGTACTGCTGATCATTAGAGCCCGCTTTGAGACTGCAGGCGGTCTAGGGACATAGGCTGACCTGTCAGTGCTACTGCTAGACACTGGTCAGTGTCTCACACGAGGGTCTGGAAGCCTGGATGGGTGTGTGTGACATGTGGCCCCTGGTTCTGTGACTGGTCTGTTCACCCAGAAGAGACCTAGAGAGTAGCAGGAGAGGTCCAGGTGACTGCTGAGGCAGAAAGAAAGTGCAACCACCTGAGAGGCATCTGCAACCAGCATAATTGTTCAGATCATCTAGTGCAACTGACTAACTGATCATAGCTTAAGAGAACTTGCAGCCACCTGCAGAGATGGAGGAGGAGAAGCTCAAGTGTCAGGGAAGCTGGTAACACCAGAACCATGAGTACTCTCAGGGCTTGCCTGCAACTGGGATTGTATAAAGTTTGCCACCAAATCTACAGATTTGGCCAACGGGGCAGGATGTACAAACACCTCACTTTGAGGTTTGCCATTTTAAGCAACTGCATGACTTGTGGGATTTAGGTTTGAAAAGTGTTTCTTTTGTTTAAAGTGCACCAAAGCCCACCAACCAGCTGCAACTTTAACAGACCTGCACTCTCTCTCCAGTTGGGCACCCAGTGAAGCACAGGGAGCTCCCTATAAGGTTTAAGGGTTTAAGCTGGTACCAGTGGGAAGTTGGTAGTGCCCCACTACAGGTGGGCTGGTAATTCAAAAAGGTTACAGTCACTATATTTGCACTGCCACAGTATTTGCATTGTCTAGTGAGTATGGGCACTATTGTTTACAGTGTTTAAGTGGCCAGTCCTAGTCAGACACCTAACTTTGGCCCAGATTCCATAAAGTTCATGAGAGGTGCAAAAAGAGACTTAAGCTTATTCCCCTATCCCTTGCAAATATCCCCCAGTAAATATTTTATTGTTCTTTTGAATTTTTCTTGTGAGCATATTATTATTATTAATAAGTCATTAATTGCTTTTTTGGTTGAATTTAAGGTAGCGCTATTACTCTTGTATGAGGACATTGTAGGGAGGTGGGTAGGTGTTGCTACGCAGGAGGTTGTTTCACTCTGACACCAGACCCATTTAAACATAATTTCTGGGTGGAGGCATCATGCATTCTGAAACTAACCAGTTACAATCCCCCAAATTAGGAAGATAAGAACCCATGCCCCTGAACCTTATTGAGCCCACAAGACAGGGGTAGTAACCATAACATCCACAGTGACCTGGTTACATCATGCTTAGACAGAAGCCTTGTATAGACAGTATACAGTATGTCTATGTCTGCCATATTACCCACTGCTTAGCTAGCACCTATGTGTCTAGAGAGCAGGTTGATGTCCCTGTTATTGTCATTGTTGAATAATGCTTAGAGAATATTTGTCTAGACAGCACTGCCTATTTTTTGTTTGTTTCACAGATGTACTCTAGTGGATCAAATTTAGTGCAGATCTCAAGCTTTTAGTCAAGAGATAGTGTAACCCTCCATTGCGGGGCTTACCTTTAAGACTCTATAGAGCCCACCCCATGGCACAGTATGCCTGACTGGGACCAGAGACAGACGCCATCTATCAGCTGGCACCTGATCCTGCACTAACAAAAAGAAGAGAGAGTGAAACCAACAAAAGATGAACTCACTGCAAACTGTGCCACCTCCCCGAACATTGAGGGGATCCCTTGGTCTAGGAAACAGTGAGCAAACTCAGGGCTTTCCTTGCAACCGCAACAATTCTTTAAAATAGTTGGAAAGCATTTACTGGACTTGGTCATCCAGCCAGAAATAGTGTAACAACCCTGACCTTACAGTTGGGGAGGTGATTATTCCTGAGGTGTGTCCAGAGAGGGAGAGATGCCTTGGCATCATCCTCTGTGGGAGAAGCTTGGTGGGAGGAGTTATAGGCAGTATAAAGATAGTGTGTCCTCATGGTGCCAGTTAGCCTTAAAAGGCAGTTGCAGTTTGGGAGGAAACTTTAATGCTCCAGGTGCCCTCCTTGGACGGGTACCCTCTTGGGCACAGATGAGGGACCAGCTGTGACACCCTGGACATGGGTGCCAGAAGAGGGAGAACAGAGGCGCATCCAGAAGGGTGCTGGTAGAGCCAGGGCATCCTATTGCATACCTGACTGGAGTTGGCACTCGCCAGTGCTCACTAAATGGCTGGCTGCCAAACTCAGGCCTGGGGCATAGGAGCTACTCAAGGCAGCTTCTGTGTGCAAAAACGGCACAAGGACCCAGACACCTGGTTGCTGTGAGACCATCATGATGCCTATGGGTGAGACCCCAGTAGCTATCAGGGAGTGACCTTGGGCACCCAGGGCAGATCCTGAAACACTGGGATCTACGGATGTGGATTGCACATTGCTTCCCATAGAGCGGGTTTGAAGTGGGATCACCAGGAGAGAGAGGGAGATCACAGGGGTGTATTTCCTCAAGGGATGTTTACTGATAGCATTTGGGCCTGAGGCAAGTTCCCCTGAAGAACACTGTAGGACAGCCTGGTGAGAAGTCACCCCAAAGACTGGCCAATGCTGAGACATCAAGCACCACAAGTTGACACGTGAAAGCAGAATAAGGTAAGAAACTCATCTCCAGTGTAACAGAAGGAGGGAATCTTATAAGGAGGTAGCACCCATTGCCTGACTCATCAGTGAGAGTAACTTGGGGGGGGGGGGCGGAAGGTTTGTGTGACATACACTCAGGCAAGATGTGGGTGATGCCCAGCTAGACCATACTGGAATCTCACTTTATAGGAAGGTTGGAGGGCTTGGTTATTAAAGTGCCAATCTCCAAGGGTGTCCTCCAGTAAAGGAATTCACATCACATATAGGACTTCTGTAAGCCTCCCCCCCTTGCAGGTGGGCTTATTTCTACTTATAGGAATCCCCCTGGTGCTGAAGGAGTTTGTGCACTGTGGGGGTGTTTTTTTCTGTTGCTGCCAGTTGGGGGAAGCAGAGGTTGGATTAGTAAATATAGAGGGGAGATAGGTGGTAACCAGAGGACAGACCAGTGGGGTTTGCTGCAGGGCAGTTCAGAGGGGGTTTCCTCCCCCCTCCTCTTAGGCAGGTCAGCAGTTTCGGCGGTGGTGTGCCTGCTCCTGGGATGGGGTCTCTGTGGGAGGAGGGCAGACAGGCAGTTGTGGTCATTGGGTCCAGGGTTCCCTTGGGAATTCAGGTGGTGAGAGCATCCCGGGGTGGGGCAGTAGGAGTTTGGCGGAGCAGGTACTATAGGACCCTGGGGGACATTGGGCCCAGTTTTCTAAGTGGCGTTCTTGGGTTGTTGGGAGCTGTTGAGGTTGTGGCAGGGTCTCAACAGGGGATTAGAGGGTGGTGGCAGCTCCTCCCGATCCCAGTTCCTCACGTGGCATGATGGTTCAGGGGGTGGAAGGTGGGAGTAGG
The DNA here is from genome assembly GCA_016271365.2 of Neoceratodus forsteri. Taxonomy (NCBI): domain Eukaryota; kingdom Metazoa; phylum Chordata; order Ceratodontiformes; family Ceratodontidae; genus Neoceratodus; species Neoceratodus forsteri. The sequence goes on along the minus strand of CM057456.1, from coordinate 1,174,921,753 downwards.
TGTGGCCTGGACTTGATGGGCCCTGCTGTGCCCGTGTCTTGGACAGGCCCTGGGGCCTATAAATATGTAGGACTTTAGGCTAATGTAGGCCATGACCATCCCTGAAAACAGTGTTTCAGTTGGAAGCAGGGAGCCACTGTAGCTGCTTGAAGGGCTTGGCTCTGGGGAGACCCACGGGGAATGAGTGAGGGAGAATGCATCAGGGACCAGGCTGGGACCAGTGTTAACGGGAGGAAAGTTTATGGGAGCAGTCACAGAGGTTTCAGGATGTTCAGTTTTCACCCCGAGCATGAATTAACTCAGTGGCGGCAGAGGAATACATCACTCCCCTGAGGAGAAAAGGAAATGGAAAGAGGTTCGGCATAAGAAAAGTGGTAACAGAGTAAGGCTCTTACCAGTGCCAGTGGGACATCGGGAGCTTCACTTTCCTGGGAATTTTCAGTAGTCAATCCCTGGTCCTGTGGTTAAGTTCGCTGCTGGTTCTGTTGTACGAAAAATTCCATGCCTAACAATGCCTGTAGTTCTCTCTCTCTCTCTCACTCTCTCTCTCTCTCTCTCTCTCTCTCCCCTCTCTCTCTCTCTCCCCACCCTCCCTCCCTCCTCCCTCCTGGGACCCTGAGCTCTGTAATTGTTTTAGGAGCTCAGGAGAATAAAATTGATTAGTTTGTAGAAATCAGACTCCAGTTTGATTATTGCCATAGAAGGATTTTAATGAATTATAAGTCCTTTAGTTTATTAGGGATTTTCACAGTCTTTTCTGGGGTCTGAAGTGTTGAATTTCCAATGCCTTCCTGCTCTGGGTCCGGTGGGTTGGAGAAGCTTAAGGATGAGCTGACCAGTCTGCCTTCCATATTTTCCTGCTGGGTGAGAAGCTGAACACCCTTGGGGCGTGGTGTCTTGGGGTTTGAAGATGTCTCCCAGGTCATGCTTCAAAATAGGCAGGGATATTGCCTAATGCACTTACCTGGTTACCAAGAACTAATAAATAAAAGATACCCATGATTTTTATTCCGATTTTAATCTGAGGAGAACTTGGTGAGGTTCTAGATTCCGAAGTCCCCTTCCCCTCCATAACATCTGGCCCCTAGACATGGGAAGGGGGAGGGGCTACACTTCCATCAGCATGGATGTTATTGAGAAAAAGGGGGCGATGGACAATAACATTCAAGAGGAACCAACCCCAAGGGTCTAGGCCTATGGCAACTGCAGAAACAGTTTATGAAATGTTTCTGATTCAAGTAGCTTTCAGAACTTTCCTAACTGTCCTGAGAATAGCCCACAGGGATATGACAAATGAGTGGGATGCTCCACCCAGAGAAATACCCTGGTGCACTAGCTGGAAAAAGCCATGTGGCTAGCCCTAAGGAAAGGAGGTCACTCCCCAAGCTGTGCCATGGAGATGAGAAAAAATAGCAAAGGAAGTTAAAGAGATATGGGGCTTTGCCTTCCAGTACCTTCCAATTTTAGCCTAGGATCTGGTAAAGACTTGCAGAGGCAAGTGGTTGCTAGATGATGCTATAGCCCAGCTCCAACAGGGATATGGAGAGAATTTGTATGAAGTGGATCTCTGAGCTGTTGTAGGCAGTATGGTCAGAACCTGGCAGGCAAAACACAGCATCAGGATGAGGTTCGTAGTCTTCCTAGACCTTGGGTCTGAGGACTACAGGCTCTGTTTTTGTGAACGTCAAAGGGCATGCCAGGTAAGTAAGTAGCCAAGCCTAATCTTGAATGTTCTAAAGGGAGTCAGGACCTGAAGGGACTTTAACATATGTACGGAAAAGTTTTGAACTTTAAAGTGCCTCTTAAGGGGGGGCAGGGGCCATGCTGTTGTTTGTGTTTTCCTTTTTGTGTCTGGCAGGTAGACACTATTATAGGATAGTCCCAAAACTACTGTAGACTCAATATAGTAGCCAGGTCCACTGGGCAGCAGGATCCAGGGACTTGCCTATGAATTCCTTGAGATTGTTATAATCATAAGCCCATGTGGATCATAAACCAAATTTCCCTTTTCCAAGTTAACTTCCTTGTTTATCAAAATGCCAAAAGGTGTGTACTATTTTCCTGTCTCTTTTCACAGGAAGATTTTGCAGTCGGCCCCTATAAGTCTGTAATGTAGAGTATGGATATAATTCAGTGATGAAATTTATCACTCGAGTAAGAATTATGGGCCACAAATTTGTGTTTAAGGGAACAACTAAGTGGCTGAGGAAGGAGCCCACTCAAAGGACCTGTTCTGAGGGTTTTTCAAGCCTGAATTTCTGCTCTTAGTGAAAGCTTTGTATAGCTCTATATTAAGTACCCAAGAGCCCCATCTGGGGTTAGGTTCCTGCAGTACTGTTTGAAAAGGACACTCAGGGGGTCTGCCATTTGTGACTAGACCAGCGTCTCCCGAAGCATTGGGAATACACTCCTTTTTCAGTTTGCTCATCAGGGTCCCAAGGGATGGAAATGAGAACAGGAGCAAGTGGTCAGCAGTATAGTAAATGTGTAGATGGCCCAGGGGGTCTGGATAAAGCACTTTGAAAGTTAATGATTTAAATAGACCGAATAAATGGTACTGATGCTCTGGCTACCAGCTCAGAGGAGTGATAGTCCTGGTTCCCCTGAAGGTAGTGGAAAAAACAGCTAATCTCTTTAGGGTTCAGAGAGAATTGTATTGAGTACCCTAAGTGTAGGGTGAGGGCACCTGAAAGTTTAGACATAAAGGTCTGGGTCATGGCCATGTCATGTAGTGGCATAGGAGCAGGCAATGTATTCCCAGGTTTGGTGGAATATGTTAAAGCTCAGGCAAAAATGTCTGGAGCTCGGCCATGGTGAGCCAGTGCCCAGGATCATAGTTACAGTGTGTGTGTGTGGGGGGGGGCAGTCATCACATCTTCCTAAGTGCAGAGGAGGAGGGTGGGACATCTGGTTCCATCCAGTGGGATCCCACATCTAATATATGTGAGTGGAACCAATCAACCCAGTTAGCCAGTAAGGGCTTTTTTTTCCCATGCATACTTTATGCCTCTTTCGGTGCTGGCAGGTGGCTCCAGCCTCTGTTTTCCCGCCCCCACCCCAACTGGCCACCCCCCTCGCATTGCCCCCCCCCCGTGACAGGGCTGGTGGCCCCGAATGCCAACATCTAGATTGCCGAGGGGAGGCATGGGGACAGCCTGCCATCCTTGAGCCTGCAAGCGCCGAACCTTTTTCCGTTTTCTCCCCAGACCCACACACGTGCAGTGGGCAGGGTGACAGTCATATGTCCTGTGCGTGGGTCCACCCCTTTCTGGCATTGCACCTGTGCTGACCCCCAACCTCTGCTGGGTGTCAGTCTACAGCACAATGCTGAGTTCCCTCACCCCTGAGGAAGGAGAGCTGTCGGCGGACACTCAATCCTTCCTCGCCCCAGCTGACCCCCAAGTGACCCAGGTCCATTCCTGATCCCGGGTTGCAAGCATAGCACGAGGTAAGACGTCTAGCGCCCCAGCCTTCTGCCCCACCGGGTCAGCCAGTAAGGGCTTTTATGTGTTTCTTTGCATGAAACGTAACAATTATTGTTGCTATGTATTGTACAATACTACTGAACCTCAGGGTACTATTTTGCATTTCATATTAAAAATAATGCCTTGGGGTAATAATGGTGCAATCAAGTCTCCCTCTGGGGACCAGTGAGAGCAAGTCAGGTTCTCACCCCATCTGCATTTTTACCATGCTCATTGTGGGCCAAAGTGTGGTAAACCATCCTGTGTGGACTCATACTGTAGGTGTAATGAAATGTTGAAATCCTTTTAGGTTGGGGGAGTATGTAACACCTCCCTCCCTCCCCTTCTTTAGGGGGGAGTGTGTTACTAACTGCCTGTTGCTCTCCTGCCTGTAGAGTTTTAGCAGTACCAGGAGAGTTACATTTTCAATCTGTCTGTGGGATGAGCCTAGTAAATTAAATGTCTCTGCACAGAATGTTCTGGATCTTTGTGATCTCCGGCTGTGCAGAGAAGAAGGAAAATGTGTGGAGGGAGGAGGACTTCCCTCACAGGAAGTGCTCTGATGGCCTTCAGGTCTTCAGATAGTCTACAGGGTTGCGGACTACCCAAGAAGTCTGGCGCAGCCCAATAAGAAATATTGGAGGGCCAGCCCAGTGGCATGGAGGGCTGAAGCATTAGCCTCACCTGCCACCATGCCGGTGACCTGGGGTCAGGAGTGACCTCGGGCCGCCAGGGGGTTGGCCAGGGACAGGAGGATCAAGCATTCCAGGACTGTTCTCCTCCTCTGGGGAGGGAAGGGTCTCAGTGATCGTTGGTACTAGCCTGGTCCCTAGCAGAGGCTGGAGATTAGCACACTGACACTGCAGAATGGGGACGGAGGTGGGAGAGATGCCTGGCGTGCTGCACATGGGAGTGTGCATGGCATCACCACTAGTGCCATTGCAGACCCTTCCTCTATGGGGAAAAGAAAATCAGAGGAGAAAAACCACAGGCAATCAGCTGGGCTGCCAGCCTAAACTGGATCGTGCCTCAGTGGGGGCCTGCCCCTCCCCCCGCCACAAGCCCCGGGGAAGAAGGCTGGCAAGTCCCAGTGGACGTCGAGGGAAGGGATTGGCGCCTCCTGAAGGAGGCTGACTAGGTAGGAGAGAAATATAAGAAGAGAAAAAAAAAAACAAGAAAACAAGAGATATTGGTTGAAGAGAGAAACCTGCAGCTCAGGCTGCTGGACGAGGAAAGTCTTTTTGGGAGGCCTTAGGGCTGGAGCACAGATTCATTAAGATATATAGACTGGGTTTGCTAAAGGCTCAGCTAATGTGTGCGTCACGGGGACATGAATGTCTTCAGTAATGTCTTCGGACATGAGGCCTAATATTGTAAATAGTTCTACTGGGAAACTTGTGGGATCTTGTTACACAGTGTTAGAATTAACAAAATGTACCAGCTACAGGGAGCCTCTGGTTAGAGGGTAGTCCATAATCTTTCAGGGTCAAGAATGTATGAAATGTAGGTACCCCTGTGAAAAGGATAAGTAACTGGGTCACTGTATACGTTGATGATTACTACCCCTGCCTTGAGGGCTAAACAAGGTTCAGGGGCCTGGATTATTATTCTCCTGAAGGGGGGTTTGTATCCCAAGTTTAAATTAAATAGCCAGGTGCCTCAACTCGGAGAAAAGATGAAGCGGACCTGGTTTAAGCATGGTATAACCCCCTGGAATGTAGTACCTCCACACCTCCCCACAAGATCACCCCACCCATGAACCCAACAACAGTTCCCACAACAAGCAATACTTACCACTCTAAGAATAACCTGCTCTCAGGCAGTAATTATAAACAAATAATAAGAAGTTTATTGGAGATACTGGAACAGGTCCCAGGAGAAAAAGGGAGGGGTAAGTCAAATGAGGTAGCTATGCATATTCCAGGTTGGTCTTCTGGTGCCTGTCTAGGCCCAGCCTAAATTAATGTGACCCAGATGCCATTTCCAATGGGCTACTTACCCCTGCCTTGTAGGCCTAACCAAGACTGAGGGGCCTGAATTCCTATCTCTGATACTAAACTGGTTCTTTCTTAAGATAACATTTATTTGTGCAGTGCCTCCACCCAGAGTATACTTCAGTGGGTCTAATATTACCTGGTACACCCCCCTGGGATGCTGTACCCTCTCACAATAACATAATGTCATCCCACACATGGATTGACAGTTAGCAAACCCCAAAACACATATTTCTGAATTATTGACTCACTCTAATAATATGCTCACACACCAGATTTATAAAAAAATGGTTAACCAACATTTATTTACAATGGGGTGAGGGTTAGGATTGGGTAGAAATGGAAGCAGAGGTTAAACAAGTCTAATTATCATTTTTGACATTAGGAAATTGGCATGTGAAACAGTCACTTTGCATTTTAAATCCAAACCTTTGTCAGGTTAAGCCAACCACCATCCTTCTAATGGATTTAGGATATTTTCTATCTAGTTAGCTACATAGATGTTTAATTTTACACATGACTTTACCCAAAACTGACACCAGTCTCCAGTCCATATTAGAACCCCGCAATTCTAAACCTCTGGGTACACAGTGCTATTTATTAGTTGCAGGCCTGATATGTTGTAGCTGGTTGGACAGCATTGGGGCCCTTAAATAAAAGAAGAATCAACCTTTATCTTTGTTTAGCATGCTGAGAAACATTCTGGCCAAACTGTAACCTGAGGATAAGCAGATGAACCCATGCTTGATTAGCTTGGGTCTTAGATGCTGAACTTGTCAAACATAACTTTATTTACAGTGCCTTCCAGGTTGGCAAAGCAGACTCTGCATACTCACAGTTCCATAGTCATCATATTAGGTGCAATAGGATTCTCTCAGGTAGATATGTAGTAGCCATAAATCAGGAGAAGAGCTTTGAGATGAGGTGTAGGCAGGAGCTTGTGTTGACCCCTCTTGTAAACAAGCTCTTGAAGCTTGCAGTTCTGGAACTCTCTCAGCTTCTTTGAAGGTGCCCCTCTTCTTGGGCTTGAAGTCACATGTTGGATCAATCTGGGACAGACCAGGCTGGGACCAGGGCCAGCACGCCTCAGACCCCCACATCTAGGCTATGCCCCTCAGGGGGAAGCGCATATGACAGTGCCTTGGCTGGCACACTACCCGGCTGACTCCCAAGCTGATCTCAAATACAGTCTCTCTGTTCCTTTTCTGGCACTCAGAAGCTTTGTATTTTTCACAACACCTTCGACCATTCAGCCAGCATGGCAGACATGATCCTTTCAGCATTCAGGATACAGTCTCAAAACATGGGTGCATCCCCTTGGGCTAGGGAGGACCCAAATCTTGCACAGTCCACTGCAGTAGACAAATTCTTTGTAGAAACAGAGCTTAAGACATGACTCCTCACCAAGATGCATGACGGAGCTTAAAGCATGGCTCCCAACCAAATCAAGCATAATGTTAGCAAATTTGGTTCACAATAACTGCTCTCAAGCTCAAACATTGGCTTCTCACAAGCTGAATCACAAAGCATAGTTCCTTTTGGCCAGCTGGCGGTTGGCAGCTCCAATTAGAACAGTTACAGTCCTCACAGGCAATTTTAGGCAAAACTCTGACCTCAGTATACTTTCCTTCCATTCCTGTAGGCACTCTTAAACAGTCACATCAAGCAACACAGGACTATCCATGGTCATTCAGACAAGTGGCCACCCTATACTAGGCGCTGATCAGATGCAGGGTGTAGACAGACATTAAGCACCTCTTGGCTTCCATGGCTTCTCTGCCCCAAACAGGTTTCCAAGTTACTTGTACTTTTAAGTAGACATTTACTCACTTAGGATCAGCATGCAGCTTTCTATTAACTGAAGTTACAGGATTCGTCAACAATCACACTGCCGAGGTAGAAACATTCTTGCAGCTCTCTCACAACTGCAGGCAAGACTTCTTGCAGCCATCTCACTGCTGAAGTTAAATCATGTTTTTTTTCCCACACGTTCTGCAAATGTGGAAAGGTAAATGCCAGCCCTGGGGAATATGTATCTGGTAACCCCCAGGCCAGCAACTCCAAAGTCCTTGCAGCCACATTTTCCTTATCAGAGGCCAGAGCCCCCTCCTCGTGGAGGGGCTGCTGCTGAACTCACTCAAATACATTTCCTTTGGCAAGGAGCAAGAGTCCCCCTCCCTGTGGAGGGGCTGTTACTGAACTGATTGCAGACTGGAAAGTCTCTGGGGTTTTGGGAGCTCTTAGTAGCTCCTGATTGGCTGAATCAGTTGTCTGTCTTAAAAATGAATATTCATCAGGCTTCCTTGACGCCTGATAGGTTCCTCATTTAGGTGCCATTTGTCCTTGCTTTTTCCCCAGAATTCTCTGGCATAGTCCCATAAGTCTCTGCCCAAAATTCCAGCTCTCCGATTGGCTGATGATAGGTCAAAGGCTGCAGATATGGCTGTGAGTAAATACAGTCTCTTTGCAGTCCAACAATGTCCCCATTTTAAAGTTCTGGTGCAGCCAGTAGAAACACTTTTTATTAACATTAGCCCCACAGTTCAATAACAGACTTTGTCCCCTCTTAAGCACTTCCCTTATTTAGCATTTCTTCACTGTCCTTAGCCTGTCGCTGCCACCGAAATCAATATTCCCCAAGCGCTAGGCAGGTTTCCTCATAAATATGCAGGAACTCTCATTAACATTCATGAGCCTGAGTACAGCATGATTGATGCTCTTTATTTACAATTTAAAGAACCCCTGCACCCCCCAGAACTAAATATAACCTTCTCTGGGGTGGACATGCCCCGGAGGGGGTAGAAACTGAGTGGGGACAAAGGGCGACAGGAATGCGGGGCGATCTAAAATCAAGATCACCCCTTTCGCTGTCCCCTTGTTGTGGTGCTGTAATTGTGATGGCCAAATGTAATTGTCAACTTGACGGACTACGGAAATACACAGAGCTGTGGATAGGCACTACCCCTCACCAAACCCACTATATGAACAGTGACTATCTTATTTAAAAATAAAGGGGTGAATGTTCTTTATATTAAATATTGGCTTTCTCAAACATGGGAGATTCTGGGTACCCCTGACTCCATCATGGATGACGAGCAGCTGTGAACAGGGTATGGTGGTTTAAGTAAAATTAAGACAGACTGGTGTAGGCATTCAATACCTTCCCAGTTGCTTTTTTTCTAAGGAGAGATAGAGGCCAAAGCTTTTATCAAGGCTAGCTAAAGACTTGTTTTAAATGTGGTTCATCTTCAGACTTAAGCAGTGCTTGTTAGGGTGCGCTGTAATCTATGTTGGGACTATGGCCATGTGAGCACTTACTGTGCAAATGATCTGAGATGCAATCATTGCTGCAGAACATATGAACATACAAAGAGGCCAGTAGAAGAAAGCCATTTGATCTATCTAGCCTGCTCGTTTTGCAGGGTCCACAGCTTGAGCTACTATCCCTGCCCTCCTCCCTCCCCACCCATCCTCCCACCCATGATCCTTACCTTCCTGTAAGCCTATCCCAGCTTGTCTTAAAGCTGCCCGCTGTCTTCAATGAGATCACCTCTTCCAGCAGCACATTCTAGTGTCCAGCACCCTCTCTGTGAAGAAGTGCTTCCTGACCTCCCTCCCTCCTAAACCTCCCACCCTCCAGCTTAAGACTGTGCCCCCTCATGTTATGGTTGCCACTCAACTTAAAGAAATCCACAATGCCTGTATCTCCATACCAGGCTACTCAGTCATCTGCAACGACCGCAGTGGTATTGCCTTGTACATCTCTTCCTCCCTCCAATTCTCCCCTGTACCTTTATTACCTCTCCAGCAGTCTATTGAATCATTAATGGTACAAATGTCCCTCCCCCACTCCATTCCTGTTTTTATTACTGGCTTATAATGTTGCCCCAGCTCCCCCATGTACACTTTCACTAACCTCCTAGCAGCCCTACAAACACATGCATCTGGTGGTGAGCTCCATGTCCTCAGTGACTTCAATGTGAACTGGCTCTCCTCCTCCCACTCAAAAATTCAAAACAACATAGCTGCTCTCAACTTGCCTCAGCTGATCAGGAAAACCCTCCCATCTAAACACCAAAACTCTAAACCACTCTAATAGATTGGGCACTCACCTCACACCGACACAGGATAATCGCTGCAGGTCTTTTTCCTGACTCCACAAGTAATCATCATCTAATTTACGCAGTCTGGAAAATCCATAGGCCCAAAGTCCCTCCACCCAAAACTCTCTTGGCTCAGTCTTACAATATTCTGGATCTTGCTCCCCTCCTAAACAACTTGGCCTCCATTGACTGGTTGTTCATCCCACATGTCACCTCTATAGATGTCACCCTAGACTTTTTCAAGTCCAAGTTCCTCTTGGTTTGGGATTCCTATACCCACTCAGACAGATCCATGTGCAGGGCTCTCACCTGCCTTAGATCACTGCTGACCTCATAGCCTGCTTTTGGGCTAGGGATCAGGCATGGAAGACTCACAAAGTCACTGACTCTGAGTCCGACTACCGGTACTACCACACTCTTTGAAATGCCTGTACAAGAGCAATTCACCTGGCCAAGGCGAACTATTTTAAATCCACCTTCCTTTCCAACTTATATCACCCCTCCAAATTCTGGAAGGTAGTACATAATCCCTCTGCCACCCCCCCATCCCAGCCCTCTACACCTGCCATTAAAGCTGGCAGTATCACTTTGACCGACACAGTTGCAGTGGCAACCAAATTTAATTCCTTCTTTACTTCTTGTACTGCCTCACTCCTGTCTTCTCCCCAGTGGTGCAAGTGGTAGACAAGAAGTACAGGAACTCAAGCACTGGCAATTATGAAATGCAGAATGAAGATCTTCAGTCTAAAGTATAGCGGTGTCAAAACAAAACTATCTAATTTGACACTAGTAGATTCAGTTAGAGATACTGAAGTATTTCTATGAAAATGGCATTGTTGTACAAGTCAAATGTTGTTATGGAGACCCTGATCGCAGATCACAGGTCCAGAAACTGTCACTATGTTGCTGGTTTAAGAATTTCAGTTTCAATGTCGGTGTAATGAAGTACAGGAACTCAGTTCCTGCAACAAAAAAGGTACAGGAACTGAGTTCCTGTGTGTTCCTGTTCACTTTCATCACTGCTTCTCCCCCACCCAGCCTCCCACAGCCATGACCCATCAACCCCACCTCTACCTACCCAAGCCTGCTCCCCTCTTTCTCCTTCTGCCACATTATCCTGGCTAAAGTCAATAAGGCCCTTCTTGCGCTAAACCCCTCCAAGGGAAAATGTTCCTCCGGGCGGGACTCAAAAATGCTTTTCCTGGCTGCCCCTGCCACCCCCCCCACCCTCGCTTCTCTCTTCAACCTCTCTTTCTCTCTCTCCTCTATCCCATTGGAATGGAAACACACCACCATCATCCCCCTCCCAAAAGGTGGCGATCCCTCCTCCCCTGGGAATTATCACCCTATCTCCCTCCCTCCTACCCATTCTGGCAATATTACAGGAGCATCTTGTCCTCTCCCAGCTCTCCTCCTTCCCTGACTCCACCTCTTTCTTCATACCTTACCAGTCTGTGTTCAGGAAGTCCCACTCCACCATTATCTCCCTTCTAAGGCTTACTGAATCCATCCATACCAGCATGGACCAGAGCCTCATCATCTCTGCCAATTTGTCTATCTTGCTCAGGCTTTTGACACTGTCTCACACCCCCTCATCTTATCCAAACTATCATTAGCAGGCTTTCAAGTGAGGCTACTGGCTAGTTCCACTCCTATCTTGTGGGTGGGACTCAATCCGTCAGGATTGGAAACTCCATCTCCTGCTCCCTCCCCAACACCACCGGTGTTCCTTAAGGCTCAGTCCTTGGCCCTCTGCTGTTCTCCATTTTCCTCAATGACCTGCCTCTGCCTGCCCACACACATCCATCCACACGTATGCGGATGATACCATCCAGTATACTTCCGGCCCCTCAACTTTTGATGTAGCAATCAGACTACAGTGCAACTTTGAGGAAGTCCAGCACTGGTTTTGTGCAAAGCAGCTCTTCCTGAATGCCAAGAAAACAGTCTCCATGACCTTTGGCACAAGGCAGAGACTCTCTCGACTCCCTTCCCTCCCCACTTTCCACACCCTGGATGTGACAATGCTGGAGGGCTGCTCCTCATTTAGATACCTCAAGGTCTGGCTCAACCAGCACCTCTACTTTTATGTACATATTAATGCCATCCACAAGAAACTGCACCCCAAATTGGGTGCCCTACATCGCAATCGTGGGTGCATCCCACTACCAGACCCCCAAGCAATAGTACAGAAAATGATTCTCCCTATTTTTGACTACAGGAATGTAGTCTACAGTACCGCTCCCAAATCCTCCCTAACCAGACTGGACACCCTCTACCACTTCTTCTGCCATTTCACCCTAGATTGTCCGCCCCATACCCACCATTGTCTCCACTACCAGTCCCTGTCCCTCCCAGCCCTACAGGACAGTAGGAAGGTGCACTGCGCTAGTCTCACAGCCAAATACTGGTCACAGTCCATGCCCTCTTATCTCTCTTCTGCTTTCTTCCCTTCCCTCCCACTCCCTCAGACACTTCGACTCCCAGTACTTGTCAGTCCCTCACATGTCCACCTCTGCAGGCCAGGCTGCCTTCTCCTATCGGTTGCCTAAATTGTGGAATTCTCTCCCCGCTGCCATTCGCCATGCTCATTCCCCCGTTATCTCAACACTCTCCTCAAAGAACACTTCTGCACCTCCTGTTCCTGATCCTAACCTACTCGCTGCTGAACCATGTTCCAGCACGTGCATACCTGCTTAACCTGGGCTACCAGACACTGTATTACCTCGGGAACTTAATGTTCAATCCTGCTGCACTACTTAGTTGCTGTGATTCAGCTCTAATTGAATCGCATTTATGTATTGTATTGTATTGAATTGTACTATACTGTATGGTATTCTATGGTAATCACATTTCTGTATTAATTGCTGTTGCTTTACTTGCACAAACTCTGTATACAAATGTACTTCTCAATTTTCCCCTCCCCCCAGGATGCATCTGGAAATGAGCAGCTGTCTGCTCAATGTGCTTTCTTGGTAAAACTTTTTAATAAATAAATAGACTCTCCTTAGCCAACTTATTTATTCCTTTCAAGTACTTGAAGGTCCCAATCATGTGCCCTGTCTCTCTCCTGTCTTTTAGGGAGTACATGTTCAGTGCCTTCAACCTCTGCTCATATGCCTTACCCTGCTGACCCGCTATCATCTTTGTTGCCCTCTTGTGGACCTTCTCCAGCAGGTTAATGTCCTTTTTGAGGTGTGGGCACCAGTACTGAACTCCATACTCTAGATGAGACCTTACCAGGGACCTGTACAAGGGCAGTATAATCTCCTCTCTCATACTACTGATCCCCCTAGCTATGCATCCCAGCATCTTGTTTGCCTTTGCTGCTGCTTTCCTGCACTGTGTGGAGTGCTTCAGGTCACTAGTGATCATCATTCCCAGGTCCTTCTCCTCCTCTGATGCAGATATTTAGACTCCACCCATGCCAGTAGGTGACAAATAACGCAGCAGACCACCATGATCAAGATAAACTGCCGGTGCAGTGGTGGAGCTACCACTTCCGACGCCAAAGACATGACCCAGGTTTCAGGAATGAGCCTGGGCTTTTGGAGGGCCAGCTGGGAGAGAGGAGTGGGTATCCCAAGGACCACTCTTCATCTCTGGGAAGAGAGGGTTACCATTTCTGCTGTAATACAACCGCCTGGGTGACCACAGATGAAGGTGCAGATGAGAGTGCCACATATGGGAGGGGGCGATGTTGGCCGAGAGGCCTGCGCTTGCCACATTGATCTCCACATGTGCTTGCTGATGTCACCAGGGGATCATGGGCACCAAGAACAAAAAAAGCTTGATCTTGGTGCTGGCTCTTAGTGGGACCCTGGTAAATCCGAAGCAGTCTTTACCACCACCACCAAGCTACCTGACAATGCCCATGACTGGGTGTGTAGCCAGCCACCCCCTATCCCTGCTTGGAGGGTAAACTGAGGCTCCATGGGGGCAGGCTGTGGTGTGTCAGGCGGGGGACTGAGGATGACCCAGTGGCTCCTAGCCCAGAGGACCAGCCCAGAGAATTGAAAGCATTAACTGTAAATCAAATAAAAAAAAAAAAGACAAACCACTGGTTACTGCTCAGAAATCATGTATTAATAAGAAGCACCAGTTTACTGCACAGAAAGCCGCACAATACCCAGTTTGGCATCACCACAATCAGCAGAACAACATGAGGCACCACCCCAGAGTCTGCCTCATATAAAATACTCACCGGTCCCTGATGAGGAAGAAATACCACAAGCTATGGATCCATAACCTACTCCACCTGGCAGCAGGGAACCAGAGGTAAAGATTTTGGCCCCAGAGGAAGAAGATGGAACCATACATGATACAGACACACAGCCAGATCCCCAGGTGATGGACATTCAGATTGACAAACCAGATACACCTGCAGGTGAGATCATCATGCCTCCACCAGAAATTACAGTGGTGGCCAGAAAAAGGTAACTAAGAAGACAGCAGCCAAAGTCAAAAATGTCACGGAAAGACCAGACAGAATACAGACATTCATTTCATTTTTATTTTATTAACCAGGTAACAGCACTGGGCCATGTGACCCTTTTACAGGCTCAACCTGTTAAAGAAATTACATTTAACAAAATACAAGATACAATAACAATATAGCTTTACAATTACACATATTATCATTCATACATCACAAGCAAGAGGCATACAGGAACTTCATAAATGCACTCACTTACACACTAACAATTTATATGTTTATAAATGCACTCACTTATACACTAACAATTTACATGTTTATAAATGCACTCACTTATACACTAACAATTTACATGCTAACATTATTTAAAGAACAAATGTTAATGGCCCGGTGGCACTGAGTGCTGAGGTGCTGGATGCCTTACCTCGTGCTACGTCAGTGACCCGTGTTCGGGAACGAGCACGGGTTGCCGGGGGTTGACAGGAAGGAGAAGGATTGAGCATCTGATGGACTGCTCTTCTTCTCCAGGGAGGGTGGTCCACAAGAGTCAGTGCCCGTTTGCCTCCTGGAGGAGGCTGGGGGACAAGGTGCCACACTGTAGCAGGGAGAGGAGTTGGGGCAGACACCTGGAGGGAGCGCATGCATGCACGCTCCCTTCCGCCATCATTGTTGTACACCCCCCAGCTTCAGGGAGAAAAACCAGAAAGAGGAGTGGCATCCTGTTCGAGCAGCTTGATAGCCGTGCAACGAACATCAGCTCTGGGGGGGCGCCTGAATCTGGATCTGGACAGGGTGTGAGAGTTTGGGGTTCCCCACCACCCTGCTGCGGGGGGGGGGTAAGCTGCAGGGGTCATAAGGCAGATCCTGATGGAGTGCAGATGACGGACGGTGGCTGGAGTCCCAAGGAGATTGCCAAACGAATATGGGAGCAGGCCAGGTATGCTAGGAGATGGGGAAAAAAGTAACAGACAAAAAATATAAAATAAAGGGCAAATGTTTACAGTATGAAGTTAAAGTAGTACAATAAATAGTTGGAAACACTTTGTCTTGACAACCCCTAATTTATGGACTATAATTGTACTGTACATTACCTTCGATGAACTTTTTCATAGATGTCTTAAAATGATACTGATTTTTTAGGTGCCTTATACTATCTGGAAGGGCGTTCCAAGTTTTTATAGCTACTTGCTTAAAGGCTCCGTTTCCTTACTGTCCTACACTGTGGGATCTTTAAAGTTACGGTGTCTTGTGATCTTAATACTCCAGTTGTTATCTTCTGCTCAAAAAATCTTTCATTGGAGTATCTGATGCACAGTACACTGTATTATATACGAAACATGCCATTTGAAGCAAGTCTCCCTGTTCAGTTGTCAACCAGTCTAATTTTCTATGCATATTGCAATGGTGTTCTCTTTGTTTTGCTCTAAGAGCAAATATACAGATTGCATTGTATAGACAGACCCTATGTTTTTTTATTTTCTCTGATACTCCTCCCCATATTAAATTCCTACAGTATATTCCAGTACTGGAACAAGACAGGTCTGAGCCATATCTCTCAACTGCTATGAATTTCGCATAGCGCTATGATTTTCACACTCAAATTTTCCCTTGCTCTGTACAGGTTTACTGATGTTTCTCATAATGGTAGAGCTATTTCTGGACACACAAACTATTAAATCATTTAACTAAGTTGCTAGAAACATGCCTTATCACTAACTATATGGGGCCCACTATCTGTAGACATGTTTTTGTTTAAAATAAGAAATTGCTACACATTCTGGCCCTTTGCTATAATTTCTGAAGGCCAGTGCTATGATTTTTAATATTGAGAGATTGAGAGGTATGGTCTGAGCTATAATATGTCTAGTCACATTTGTTAAAAAATTCCCTAACAACATACAAAGCACCGAGTTTTTGATGGAATTGTTTAGTCATACCCTCCGCATGAGTTCCAAAACTTAATTGACTATGACACTATTCCTAAATATATAAACTCTGTAACCATTTCCAAACTTGTGCCTTCTGCAGTGTGAATACCAAAAGGTTCTTCTATTACTTTCTTTTTATAATTTGTACAAAATAACATCTCTTTTGTTTTATTTTTATTCAAAACCAATCAATTCAGTGTAAGCCAATTTATCATATTTCAAATTTGCACTCCAGAGTTTTTTTCAATTGTACCCAATATCTATCAGCAGTATACATTATTGCGTCATCAGTGTATAACGCGATTTGGGAAGCACCACATATAGTTGGTAATTCATTAATATAAAATGAAAACAACATGGGACCCAAAATCGATTCCTGTGGGACCCCACAGCAAACATCTCTTGTTTCTGATAGCACATCATTCACCTGAACCTGTTGTTTCCTTCCTGACAGGTAACTATGCAGCTAGTTGACTACAGGGTTCCCAAAACCCATATCCAGCAACTTTGTTTCTTATAACTGGCGGTCCATGAGATCAAAGACCTTGGTCAGGTCCACAAACAGTGCACCTATATACAAACCTTACTCCATAAATTCCTGCAGATTGTTTGTAGACATATCACTGAAACACAAGTGAGAGGCCTTAGCTTCAAAAAAAAGGAGATTTGGATGCCGGCTTTGACTTGGAAGCCTCTTCATCATGGTCCTCCCAAAGACTGTCATCCTCAGAAACTGAAGATGAAGCCATGAGTTCTTCATCATCCAAGAAGAGGCAGGTTTGGCTGGGAACTAGAACCAGAAATGGCAGATGTATGGAAAACCACCCTAGTCTCTTAGGCTTTTATTTTTTTTTCAAACTCTTCCCTTTTTGCTGTCCTCGGAATGTGAACAGAATTAAGAGCTCAGAAAGGAGATTATTAACCTTCTTTATTTTAAAAAATCTGAATTTTGATATCTATCTTTTCCAAGAGACTAGAATGAATGTGGTTTCTGATACATCACAAGCCCAGAGATTATGGTGATGGGGTCCATACTATTTTACCTTTGGGGAGGGCACATATGATGGCATAGGCATTTCATTTAAATGGACACATTTCTCAGTTACTAAATTTATGGATATTTTACCAGGAAGGGTGATGTTAATTGATTTTTGCTATAATAATACCGTGTGGAGGCTGTTAAATGTTTATGCTCTATAAACAAAAAAATGTAGGGTAGACCTTTTCTACTCACTGCAACCATATTTACACACAGTGAAACATCTTGTATGTGCTGGAGACTTCAGTTGGGTTCTAGCAACTCAGGATAGAGGGGCAAAAGCAGAGAAACAATTCTGTGATTCAAACCTTCTCAATAAGATATTATTAGATGCTGGACTGATTGATGCCTATAGAACCTTGCACAAAAAAGAAGGGTACCTGGGTGACTCAAATTGATTTTATTGTTATGTCCCGTAATATAAAAGTTCAGCAGGCAGTTTTAATCCCAGTCAAAAATTCAGATCATTTGTTACGAAGTACACATTTGAGGTTTTTCTGAGAGTATACAAATAGATGGAGGTTACAGGAAACTGAATTCCACCCTGTTGGAAAATGTTCATGTGAATTCACAGGTAATAGATTTCTTGAATACAAGGAGCTCGGTAGCCTGCATGTATGATGATATCAGTAGCTGGTGGAAAGAAACTAAAAAAGATATAAAAAAACTTCTACAAAAACATTCTAGGAAAATTAAACTTGAAGAATATAAAATATATATTTTGTTAAGGGCACACCTAATGAAACTACTATCCTTAGTACATGAGGGAGTGGGAATGTGAGATGAAGCAATGTTAATATAACAAAGCAATGTCTCTATTTATGGAACACCAAAGTGGCACTCAGGGAAGGGTTGGAAGTGGTAACATCTTCAAAAGCTGCAAAGTCAGTGTAGCTAGCCATCCTATAGAACAGTTAAGAAATTCAGCAGGGGAGGTTAAAGGCTTTCAAACTGAAACTGAATATATGATACATGAATACCTAGAAGATATGTTTGTGGTCCCAGCGACAGGTCCTGCAGATATAACATCTGTTTCTGAGTGTTTTACAATCCCCAAACTGCCACATAAGGAGGCTGACAACTTAATACAGCCTGTTATAATTGAGGTGGTCACAACAGCAATAGAACATTTAAATAATATTACAACCCCTGGAGAGGATGGACTCATGACAGAATTTTACAAAAAATAAATAGATCAGATTGTTGAAATGGTACAAGTATCTTTTAATTGGATGCTAGAAGGTGGACAACCTATACTGAAATTTGGAAGAGTGGTTCAAATCTTATTTAAAAAGGGCGACATATTGGATTTAAAAAATCGGAGACCTTTATGCATAATGAATATGGACTTGAACATTTTATTGTAAATCTTCACAGTGCATCTAGCAAAAGCCACTCAGCATCTGATAATACCTTACCAGTCCTTCTGTGTTGCAGGTAGACGTATTCATGATAACCTCATTCTAGACAGAGAACTAATAGCCATGAGAGAGAAGAATTTATTACATAGTTATCTGTTAGCAACTGGCCAAGAAAAAACGTTTGACCTGGTGTCTCATGATTATTTGTGTATGGTGTTAATTGTGACTAGCTGGAAAAACTATATTCCATAGCTTCTATTATCCGAAATGCCAATGGGTTTTCAGGGCAGCAGATCAGCATTTGAAGAGGACTATGACAGGGTTGTCCAATAAGTCCACTTTTGTATATTTTATGTGTAGATCCACTTTACATGTCCTTCAGGGACACCCAAAAATAAAAGGTCTGCAGAGTCACGATGATTCAGCATCTATTGCTGTTTCTGCCTATACAGAGGACGTTTGTTTGTCACTATCAACCCTCAGGTATAGACACTCTACAGCAATTCCAAGCATACTCTAATGTATCTGGTGTAAAAATAAATGGAGGGAAAAGTAGGGGTGTTATTTTAAGTAATCAGACTGCACAAATTCCAGATGTTTCTGGCATTCTGATACCAGATTCTCCTATTACTATTTTGAGTATCACATTTGGTAGAGGTGATATGGCTAAAAGGAACTAACTGGGAAGATACAATTTGAATATGTGATGAGAAACTACAGATATGGAAAAAGTCATAACAAGCAAAAAAGAAGAAAGTGGCTGTAGCTGAAATGTTTTTTGTTGCCAATCTTCACATATTTGAGTGTTGTATATCCACCACTAAAGAGTTTGGAAACAAAATTGTTGAGCTTGATATTTCAGGAAATATGGGGAAGTAGGCGTAACCCCGTAAAAGAGATATCTTATATTTGCCATTGAATAAGGGTAGACTAAATTTACTTAATCCCATTAGTTTCTTTTTTGGTATCTTTATTTTTATAATACAGGACTACTCCTAAAAGGAGAAAACCATTTTTGGTGATCCTTGATTGGCAACTGGTTATTTACATTATTGCAGAAATGGCAAAATAACCCAAATAGTCTGAGAAAATTGCCTGTATTCCACTGTACGTTTTACCTGTAATAGAAAAACTTGCAAAATGGAAATTGACTAACCAACAAGTGTCCTTAGTTAGTCTGAAATGTGTCATATAGCACAATGTGTATTTAAATGTTCACTTGTATGTATGACTCCACCCCTACCCCCCCAATGAAGAGGGTGTATTCCCTCGAAGTGCTGGGGAACTGCTGTTTGTATGTCTAATAAATATTTTTCGTTTGCTTTACATCCCGAGTTCTGCGTGCATTGCTTATTTTTTGTTTTCCTTGGCTAGCGTGGTTATTTAGTGCACATCCACAGAAAATGTTTGTCTAGTGCACTAGTTTTGTGCATTGAAATGTCCTTAGTCACCAGACAGGAACTGTACACACTCATTTGAGAGAAAGGGTTTGATACACAGTCTGATTACAAAGTGGTAAGACCCTCTGAACAACAATGAATTGAACACTATTTGTTAGATAAAAGGACTCCCCCCAAGAATGTGGGACATTTTATGGTTAAACTATCATGGCAGACATGGGGTGAAAGGAAATGCAAAACATAAAAGTCTGCTGGAAAGGATGTGCCCAAGACACACATGCCAACAACTCCTGGAAACTATGGAACATTTATTTCTGGACTACAAATCTGCAGTAGAATTTTGGTTTTTATTGGGAAAATGCTGGAAGGACAAGGGTGGTTCTCCATGTCTCATGACAAGGTAATTACTGGACATTTTGCATCCAACAGGCAATATGATCCTGGAACGCCGAGATTAATTTTCACGTGTAAAGTTCATTCCATGGCATGCCAGACATAAGTTGTTATTTCAACAGGAAGAACTTGCACCTACGGTAAAGGAATTATACAACAGATAGAATATGAATTCCAGATCCAGCATAATTATGATGAAGTAGTGCTGTCCTCTCTAAAAGTTGCACAATGCTGGAAAAATGTTATTTGTATCTAGTATTGACACAATATCTCAGCTGTTTTTTAATTTTTTTATTTTGGTCTGTAGGTTAGATAAAATGACTGCCAACAGGAGCAGGACTGATTTTATTTGAGAATTTGGGGAATTTAGGGGTCACAGTAATATAATATTATCCATCTTTAATGTTATGATGTTTTTGTATGCTCATTCTGTAATTATGAATATATTTTCTTTTACTCAATAAAAATTCCTTTTCTCTTTTTGAGAAGTGCCACGGGATTCTTAATGTCCACCTGAGCAACCACCAGAAGAGGCAGACAGGACCTTGGTTTAATGTCTCATCTTAAACATGGTACCACAGGAATGCAGCACCCCCTTCCTGCTGCACTACAATGTCAGTATTAGGATGTACCCCTAGTTCCTAGTGTGAGGCTAGAACCTACAACCTTCCAATCTTCTGGCCTCAGAGGTGAGTGTGCAACCTTCTGATCCACTGACACAGATAAACAATTAACAAATATGCAGAGGTGGTGGTGCTGCAGGGGCAAATGCTGATTGGTTCACAGTTTATTCTGGATGACTGGGATCTCCCTTGATGCACAGGGTGCACTGACAAAGTAGCACTGAATCCCTCCTTTGGCTGGTTCAGCTTCTTGTTTAGTCTCAGTCCTCTGGTGTCAACAGGCAAAACTCCATCTACAGGGTCAGTCACGCCCCTCCTCCTCCTCTCTTCTGCATGTAGCAGCTGATACCTCTGGCAGTCACAGGAGCAGCTTCAGCTTGTGAAGCCTGACCATGTCAGAAAACAGACCATGACTTTGCATCCAGTCTCTAGTGCACTGCATCATCCAGCTGCTGGCTGTGATGCCACCCAGGCAGCTTCCCAGACACAGAGCTGCAACTGGTCACCATTTCTCAGTAAAAAGTCTCCAGGAGAGTGTTTGTAGGGTGGCTACCCTCACTAACACATCCCTTGCTGTTTCACTTTTAGTTTCTACCTGGCAGTGCTGTACAAGAACAAGATTACCTTCTTTTCAGTTTTCCAGGAAAACTGCTTACTCTGGCAGATGCAGAGTCTGTCTTTCTCACACCTAGCTCTGTAATCTGTCTCTCTCAACAGCTCCGCACACACTGACTTAGTTCTGGAACAGCCCCTGCTCTTCCCTGGGGAAATCCAGCATTCAGTTTGTGTTCCAAACTGTCAGTCACTTGTAGCAAGGCTGGAGGTCCTTTATTCAATTATGCAATTTACCACAGCAAGGGTGTGGGTTACGTTAAGATTTACAATGGGTGGTGTGTTGTTTGGTCACAAGGCCGATAGGCCAAGTGAGCAAAACACACCAGCTGTTGTAAATCCTAGCGTGACCCACACCCTTGCCATGGTAAATTGCTATTATGCAATGTCCTTTTATTTTGTGTTTGAAAAAAATAAAGAAAATATTTTTTTACATTTTACCTTATTTTTATTGTTGTTATTACTCCATAAGAAAAAAAATAGTACCCATCTTCGCATCACCGAAGTGAGAGTGTGTGCAGTTTCAATTTGTGACTGCAGTAATGTGGGCACCTGGAGAGGTTCAAAACTGCGAATGGCAGTCACTGAGAAAGCAAACATATGGCGAGGTTTTATCTGGGATGAATACAGCGATGTACAGGTACACATGTGTGTAGAACATGATGGGACTGGTTTTTTAATTTTTTTTAATCAGATGGGCTTTACGTTACGATGGGAGGACATTGTTACTGTCTGTTTCCTCTGTGTCACTCCTGATTTCGCGGAGGTCGGAGTGATTTCAGGGGAGTCATTGGTGCGGCTTAGTGGGGAACTGGCACCTCTTCCCATTGGTACTGTGGAGGATTTACAACAGGCACTAGGTGCCAGTTGACCAATCGGAGCCTGCCATTTTTGGACCTCATTGTATAATAGACAATTGACCATTGCAAAAGCAGTTGAATTAATGAAGTCCTTTTTAAGTCCATGATCCCTTTGTGGATCCTGGAGCAGGTTTTAGAACCTGATTAGGTGTCTGGTCATGCTCTGACCTGACTGCCACTCTATTGCAGGTCAGAGGTGATGATGAATGTGGGCAAATTTGTAGTCCACAGGAAGTCTTTTCTGTAATGTCTATTTTTGTTAGACACGTATGGTCAGTTAATATTATTCTCAACTCAAAACAAGTCCTGGCAAGACCTGGCCTGGTGGCATGGAGGGCTAAGGTGTCGAATGCCTTACCTCCTAGCACACTGGTGAGCCACATTTGGGAATGAGCAGGGGTTGCTGAGGGTTGGCAGGGTGGGAGAGGATCGGGCATTCTAGAGACAGCTCTTCTCTCCCAGAGAGGGTGGTCAAGCTATCTTGGCCCTTGACTGTCACTGGGTGGAGGCCCAATAGTAGTGCAAGCATGAGAGACTCAAAGGAAGGGAGCTGTGGCGATGCAGGATGAGTGCATCTCCATGCACGCGTACTGGTGCTGCAGCATGGGGACGGGACAAAAGAAAGAGTTAAAAAAACAGGGGCTGGGCTTTATGAAGCCCTGTCCATGCTCTGGTGGTCTGCCCTGCTACTCCAGGACTGGAGGTGAGAACTGGATATGTCTGGATATGTCTACGGGGGGGGGGAGGAAATCCACAGGGGTATGTACTTCCCTGCATGGAGGAGGTAAGGGATGACTGCTGGAGATGGGAACAGGGCTGATAGCTGTCTAAGTCTGCCACAGAGGATAACAACAATTGAGGGAAAAAAGTGGCAAGAGAGATGCCCTTAAGTGTCGATTGGGGCCACAGTTGGTTTCTAAACAAGTCAGGAATGCTGCTACATTTGCTCCATCATCAGCAACTGAAACCTTTGATGTGAGAACTTAAAGGAGGCCTTACAGGTAATCCTCATGGGGGGCAGTTATGCTATCAATCTGAAGAGTCAGGGAAGGAGAAATGTATACTGAAAATAGGACTCTGGAGACTTTATTGCTAGTGGCTGTGTCTGTGTGGTGTGCATGTGCCCAGTATGCCTGCAGTCACCCAAGTCCTGAAACAAATATACAAACATAGAAAATCAGGGCAGATAAAGGCCTAGTGGCCCATCCAGTCTGCCCAAGCCTTTCTAACTTCGGGACTGTGCCCCATTAGTCCTCCCTGCCTCCCCCACCCAGTCAACCCCCTTACACACTATTCTCATGTGCCTGTTCCATCCACGTTGGACCCTCCCACTATTTCAGCACAAGTGATGAATCTTTCTGTAAAATAGAACCTCCTGACATTCTTCTTGGACTTCCCTCTGCCAGTTTCGGGGAGTTACCCCTGGTCTCTGTGTTACCACTCATTGTGAACAGCTCACTGCTTTAAACCTTGTTTATTCCACTGAGGTACTTGAATGTTTAAATCATGCTGCCCCTTTTTCCTTGTCCTCCAGTGTGTGCATGCTTATATTTTCCAAATGCTCCTCATAGGACCTACCCTGTTGCATCCTATAGTTAGGGTTGAGTAACCTGTTCAGTGTTAAACCCCTGACTTTGCACATTAATAACTTTGGCACTGTTTAACTAAATCAGCTGAAAGCTTGCATGTGTTGTCTAGTTGGCAAGGTCTTGATCTGTGGAAAGTTTTGTGATGGCACCTTGTGCAGTTTCTGAGATATGCATATGTTATTTTCTGATAATGTCTAAATTTTTTCCTATACTTGACATGTTTTTTTTTTTTGCCCTCATCTACAGCCTACATGGAATGGAATTTTCTCCCCAGACTTGCAGGGCAGATGTGGGATATCCTAAGGCAGTGCCTTTGAGGGTCTGGTGGAAAAATGTTAAACAGTTCCAGAGTCATAACAATTTAAAGTTTTGTGTTTTCCATTATGAGCATGTGCAGCAGCATTTCTGAGTTAACATTCCATGAAATGAGAAATTTGATGCTGAGTACCCTGTTTTTGGTTTCTCACCCCTTGCTTCTCGCTTCAGGAAGCAATTTCTTTGTGGCGTGAGATTGCCATCTTGTTTTTTCTTCCTCAAACAAAAAACATATAAAATACATAAAAAATGATGGGCCCAATTCTAGAAGCACCCCTACGCATGTCGCATGTTGTGACATGCGAGGGGTGCAGTTGCGCCAAGAACCCTGCACCCCATTCTACAAGGGGCAGGGTCCCTGTGACTAAGTCCTGTGACTTGTGACAATCCCACAGGTATGCCAAACAGAGGGCGTACCTGAAGGGTTTGTCACAAGCCACAGCCCCAGGTGTCATGGGTGCAAGTGCCCCCCATCTCCCAAGACAAACATAAAGGCCCCCCATGATGATTAGAAAGCCCCGCAGGGCTTGCACATGCACCCATCCCCGGAAATGGGCAAAAAGCCCCACAGGGCTAGGTCATGCCCCCCAACCTCCCAATAATGATGAAAAAGCCCCACAGGCATAGGTCATGCCCCTGACCCCCCCAATAATGATGCAAAAGCCCTTCAGAGCTCTGTCATGCCCCCAATCCCCTATATTAATGCAAATTACACAGATACTGTTATCCCTGGTAGTCTAGTGGCCTGCCACCCCCACCTGGCAGTGCCCAACCACCCGCCCCAAACCCATTTCAAGCCAAGCGACCGCAATAGCCCACCACCGACTGAGTTTCCAACGAGCTGTACTGTACAGGCACACACTCAGTGTATGAGCTTTCACTGAGCTCGTACTATGAACAGTACACGTTCATTGAAGAGCTCAGTCAGTGGCTGGCTCTGGTGGTGAGAGGTGGGCTGTGCTAGTCGCTGGCTTGAAATGGGTTGGGGGAGCAGGGTGGTTGGGCACTGGTGGGTGGGGGGCCACTAAACTACCAGGGATAACGGTATCTGCATGGTTTTTGCATAAACATAGGGGATTGGGGATGGTTGGGCATGACCTAGCCCTGTGGGGCTTTTTCATCATTATTGGGGGGGCATGGCCTAGCCCTGCAGAGCTTTACAGCACTATTGGAGGATGGTGGGGCACTGCATGTACTGGGGGATGGCAGGGTGGCACATTGGTGCAACCCCCGGTGGCTGTAAAGTACACGTACACCAGCTAACAGCTGGTATAACTGTACTTTGGTGGATGTCCTCCAGGGGTTGTTTGAGAATAATGCCCTGGGGGACTTGGTTGCTGCCCTTCCAGAATAGGGTGCAACTGCTGCTGTAAACTCCTAGTGCCATGTTGTAGGTGGTTTAGGGCATAACTGGTGGTGTTTGTTAACTTTAGTGCAAACAGCCTGCGACATGTTGCAGGCTACTTTGCAGAATACTGTATGTCACAACTGCTGCCGTAACTTGCTATGTGCACCATTTATTTTGGTGCAATGAAGTTACACCATGCGTAAGCTTTTGAGAATCAGGCCCTATATCTTTTCAAAAAAACAAACACCTGAATCTAGTTAAACGGGATCCATTTAGCTAGATTCTGGAGTTTTGTTTTAAAAACCAAAGCCAGAAATACATTTTCTGGGCAACTCAAAACCCCGGTGCTCAGCTTAGCGAGAGAAGCCATTCTGCTGTGTTCTCTGTATAAGAACAGTGGGACTTTCTTGA
This sequence comes from Neoceratodus forsteri, assembly GCA_016271365.2. NCBI lineage: Eukaryota > Metazoa > Chordata > Ceratodontiformes > Ceratodontidae > Neoceratodus > Neoceratodus forsteri. Next base: position 1,174,895,878 of record CM057456.1, on the reverse strand, counting down.
CTTCTGCAGCCACAGCTGGAACTTGTGCTGCGGGCTGCAGTAAGAGGAGTGAGCCACTGTTTCCCTGATGTCTAGTGGCGCCCCCTATTGCTCTCCCTGTAAATGTGTAATGTTGCTGTTGTTCTTGTGTCTAGTGGCACCCCACATCCTCGAATGGCTGTCCCCATAATCTGATATTGTTTCCCTGGTGTTTAGTGGCACCCCTCCACCTGCCAATTGCCGTCCCCATAATAAAATAATATTTCCATGGTGTCTAGTGGCACCCCCCACCCACCGATAGCCGTTCCTGTAATAAAATAAAATTTCTCTAGTGTCTAGTGGCACCTCCCACCTGCCAATTGTTGAACCACTAAGAAAATATTATTCCTCTGGTGTCTAGTGGTACCCCCCCCCACCCACCGATAGCTGTCTGTGCCTGAAATAACGAAAATGGTCTTCGTTTTTTTTTTTTAACCTACAAAAAGAAAATGATCCTTGCTGATCTAACCTCCCATCCCCCACCTCCCACTCAGCACCCATGACCTCACACCCCCCCAGTACACCCCCACTCACCCTCACTCACCTGAACAGGTGACAGGGTGAAGATCCACTCTCCATTCGAAGACATGTCTTGCTGCTGGAACTGGTGACTACAATATGAAAAACTAAGGTAAATGTGGTTCAATGTATTTCAATGGGGTTTTCAACTATGATGCATAACTTGGCCAGTTTTGAATATTTCAGTACCAAATTTTCAAAATGACCTTTTGGGGACTCAACGTCATGAACAATGTCAGTGGAATTTTGCAAATGTGGCCCGAAAGGTGATTTCGCTATTGCTTTGTGAAATCACCTTTCAGGCAGGATTTGAACAGTTTAACTACCCTTGTTAACGAGATGGGGTCATAAGAAGGCTATGTTGAAAATTTTGGTCAAAATATATTAAAATGGCAAAGTTATGCGCATACATTGAAATTTTAGCATGCTCACTCGTAACTTTGGTAATTGTAAATATTTGACCCCAAATTTTAAACATAGCCATTTTTTACACCACTTGATGAACATGACAACTGTCATTTTTCAAATCCTGGCCTAAATGTGTTTTCATCCTGTGGCATGGAATGACGTTGTATTGGCGCCGAATGACATTTTCGCGGGGATCTGAAAATTATCAGCATGGCGTTCATGGAGCTGCGGTAATAACAAGGCTATGCTGACAATTTGGTTGCTGTTTTGGCTGAAATATGCTGTACATGTGCACATGTATGGAGGGATGGCAGCACAGAGGGCTCTGTGCTTCCACAGGCAGATGAGCATTCTGTTATACTGTATAAAAAGTAAGGAAATCCTCAGCAAAAAACTGCGTTAATGCACCAGTTAGGGTAACTTATCACCACAAAAGTAGGGAAATATGGCATTAGGGTTTCTCATCTTAACGCCCCCCCCCCCAAGCAGCAAAAGGAAAAAACATTAGGGTTTTGGGTCTCCAGAGTCTTAGTAAATCAGTGGTGGGTTTTCTTGGGGTTGTCAACCCTAATGCTCCCCTTCCCCCACATGGGCCCTGCATGAAGAAAGAAGATCATGTGTAACATTGTTTGCTCATGGAATGTGGTGAGCATTAGGGTTGACAACCCCCAAGGTAGATCCCACCACTGATTCACCAAGACTCTGGAGACCCAAAACCCTAATGATTTTTCCTTTTGCTGCTTGGAGGTGGGGGGGGAGGGCATTAGGGTCAGAAACCCTAACACCACATTTCCCTACTTTTGTGGTATTAAGTTACTCTAACTGATGCATTAATGCAGTTTTTTTGCAAACAATCATAACTATAAATAATATATATATATTTGTTTCATTTAATTTTTATTAGATGAAACACCTCATGACAATCATCTCCAGTACCACTTTTGAAGGAATTAATATACCAACATTACCTTATGGAGGCTACAGAGACAGTTATATAACATTCAATGATGTCTACATATTTTAAACATTTCCTTAACAAACTTCAGACATTTCCATAAAACAAAATTCCAGTTAGGGAGGTTCCCTAGAGGAAAAAGAAAAGGTCCCATACTTACCCCTCACCCCCCCAGTAAGGGCAGCACCCCCTCTACACCCTGCAGAGAGTCACCTCAAGGAACAAATTCTGAATCTGTCTGACCCATATACCATACCGATTTTTGCCATTTTATATTAAAAGCTTCCAGTTTATCATGGAGGCCAGCTGTTAGTTTTTCTAATTGATAAATATGCATTACAATTGTCCTCCAGTCAGCAACTGAGGGAATAACAGGGGTCATCCACCTTCGAGTGATAGCTTTGTTGGCTGCTAGGATGTACAATGGTAATAAGGTTTTATGCCAAGAGAGATGATGTCAGGGCATAATCGTTAGCAACACCATTTCAGCAGATAATTCAACTGGATCTCCAAGGCATTTTTGCAATTCCTCCTGCAGAGTGCACCAGAAAGGGGTTAATAATGGACACATCCAAAATATATGACTCAGATCTGACACCTACATCCCGTCCAACAAACCCCATATGTCAGTGGCAAGTATTTTATAAGAACTGCCACCGACCTAAAATACCTATAACAGCACCATATGGAGGAGAGAATAATTTTTACTGCTGGAAATGTAGATTTCAACCAGTTTTCAAATGGCACCATGAGGCCCAGATCCATGTTCCAACTATCTAAGACCAACTGGGTTGAATCCCCAGTACTCCCCTAAGGACTCAATATAATTGGCCTATATAAATATAAATAATATTGTGACCAGGTTGGGGGGTGGGGGTAGAGTCAGAAACAGGTTTGTTGGTCTCAGTACATTCATCAATTAGATCAATAAATAAATAAAAATAAATAATAGAGAACTGCACACAGAATATGCCCCAAGCAGGGATACATGATTGCTCCAAAAGGCAACAGCATGGTCTGCAGTCCTGTGAGTAACTCAGTGCTGCTAGTAGTGATGGTACCAAAAGATTAATACACTCAACACTGGCAGTGAGTGTGAGAGCTGTGTGAAGTCTGAGTACTGACGTTTTGCCAGTGCTGAAGATTTGAAAGTGTACCATTCATATTAACTGTAACACCCCCCCCCCACACAAAAAAACTGGCACTGCTTGCTTTTGATTCAGTAAGGGGGCATGTGGACTCCCTTACTGAATCTGGCTACAGTGAACTAAAATTACTTTGGGAAAAAGTTTTGTTGCAACCTCACTTATTTTTTTTGGCTCTTAACAAAATAGCTGTTTGGTATGCAGCTGCTGATGCTGGAACAGTCATGATATACAGTACATTTCAAGTGAACGTCTAGTATGATTGCTCAAGCATCGATGGAATGGTCCAGATAGTTGTTTTCTTTAGCTTTTTTCTTTAGATCTGAAAAAATAACATGGTAACATAGTAACTTCCATATATATTTTGCCCTTCTCCATCCGGAGGGTGGCTAACCAGCCCTGTCCCCACCTCCCAGACCAGCACCTCCCTTCCCCTGGTACTCACTACAGTCAAGTTATCCCCATGAATTCCCCCTTGTGGCAGGGCTGAAGGAGGGAGGGCCGTCCTCCACTCCTGGACAGAAATCCAAGGTGGACCATTGGTGAGTTCCAGGTGGCAGTGCGGTGCGGGCCCTGAGACAGATGGACAGGGTTTCTTTGAGCCTCTGACATTCTGGTTTCCATTTTTCTCCCTGCCCCTTGTTGCAGAGCATCATCTTTGTGCATGGAGGTGCACCCATCTGACATTCGCCACAGAGCCCTCCCTTTCCTGCCACATGTGCTGCACTGCCACCAGGCCCCCACCTGGTGGCAGTCTAAGGCGGGGGCGAACATGCCTTCCCATCCTGGGAAATGAGAGCTGTCCCTCAGACGCCCTATCCTCTCCTGCCCAAACCAACCCTTATGAGTCCATTTCTGAACCCGTGTCACAGGCGTGACAGGAGGTAAGGCACTGGCACCTCAGCCCTCCACATCACCGGGCCGGCAATAGTAACATAGTAATTTAAGGTTGGAAGGGATTCTAGATCTATAACACCTGCTGCCCCCCAAGCAGGGATGAATAAACATGCTTTGCAAACATGTATCTATTTTATAGGTATAACTAAGGTAACACTTAACCAAACTTATTTTAGTTTACAGTACCCTTTTTCAGTGAGGGAGCCTAGACGCTCCCTTTTTTGCATTGAAAGCAAGTGGTGCCATTTTTTGATAATTTTTAGGAACTACTGCTTTTAAACCTGTTGGTCACATATTGCATTTGTGTCTTGTGATGTCAGCGTGGCTCAGTTGGTAGCACATCCGCCTCTGGACCAGAAGGTAGTGGGTTCTTGTCCCACACCGGGATTAGACCTACTCCAAAAAATCATTGGCATCCGAGTGCAGTATTGGGGGGTGCTGTACTGCTGGGATGTGCCGTCCTTCGGATGAGATATTAAACCGAGGTCCCTTCTGCCCATCCTGGTGTTGTCTTGGTGGGTGTCCAGGTGGAAGTAAAAGAACCCAGGGCACTCTTCGCAAAGAGTAGGAAACATTCCCGGTGTCCTGGCCAACATGCCCCTTCCCATAAACCAGTTCATGCAATTATCCAGGCTGTGTGTGGGTGAAGATGTGCGATATGGCTGCCATCACACATTCAGTCACTTCACTACCAGTCTAGCATTGCTTGTAAAGCACTTTGGGATACACTGTGTATGAAAAGCACTATATAAATGCTGATTCTTCTTCTTCTTCCACTGCATTACAGTTATAATGTAAGAAATGACAGAGGTGTATTGTAAATGACAGGTCTGCATTGTGATATTGACATAATTCAAAGCAGGGCACCCTTAGACAACCACAAAACATCATGCTGTATCATCAAGTCAAGTAACAACACTCATTTGGTTGACATTTTTCCCCATTTCACACTGAATGGGAAAAAAATATATTTTTTTTACACTAACTGATTCTGCTTCTGTATTTATCCCGGATTTGTCGGAGCTGACAAGCCTCATTTCTTCTGTTATTTGGATTGACAGTGCTGCCAGTAATAGTTCTCATTACAGCTCAAAGGACACCATGGCCTAGTTTCACAGGGCAGAGAATGAATGTGTGATACATAGCCAGCTATTACAGTGTCTTTAGCACTCCTTAAGAGCTAATAATGACAGAGGATTCTGAGCTGAATGATAATTTGCCAGCAAGAACATCTGACAGAGCAGTAAATCACCAGATTGAGCCTTGGCTTCAGTGTGGCAAGCCCCCATTAAAGTAATTTAGATTTGAACGAGAACTGAAGAGGATTGTCAGATGTGGTTGTTGCTCTGTATCTGTGAAAAAGTGGTTTAAGGTTATGTGAAAATCACACCAAGACTAGGCAAGGACTATTCTTTGCAATGCACAGTTGCTTTCAGATATACAAAGTAGGTGAAATGGTGATACCTGTTATTGAACCAACAAGTGATTTTCAGCATACAAGCTTTCAAGCCTGCATAGAGCCCTTCTTTAGGTGATCAAGGGATGTGAGAAAGGGCCTTTTTGAATTTATAAGAAAATAAATGAGTTTTTGTGGGACAACAAAAATGGCTAGGATATCTTTAGCTAGATTACAGACACTTAGAATTAAAGGGGGATTCTCACTTCCTGAAGTCTGCATTTGGCATTTAACCTTCACAGTATTACAAAATATCAGATGGTTGTACTATAAAGTTCAGATAAGTTATCTGGATGGGTAAGTATGGAAATGTCTCTACTTAAGGGTACAAATCCAGGTAAAATCCTGTTTTCTGGCCTGCCTAGATATTTAGTCTCCCATGCACTATTGGGTAATTTAGTAAAGATGTGGTCAAATGTTGTTAAGAATATAGACTGGAATTTTAGCCCCTTATAGGACAACAAGTTGATTAAAACTGATGGCAAGAGCTTAAGATGGGATATTTGGAAGCAAAGGGGAGTTTATAAAACAGGGGACTTGCTAGATCCCATACTAAATACACTGGCTTCATTCACAGATTTAGCAAAGCGCTATTCCTCTTCCTAGGACAGAATCTCACAGTTACCTAAAATTGAGAGACATACCTATTAATCTTCTAGGACAAGGTCTCTCACCATCTTATGGGAATGTATTGAATAAGGTATTCTCATGTGCTTACTGTGCCCCAGCAAGATAATGCATAAATTACCAATAGAAAGGAAATAAAGATGTTACTCAAGATCTAAGGATAAAATTGGAAAATGAACAAATGTAAGTATTTCTCAAAAAGAATGGAATGGAGGGGGGCGTGGCCGGCACTGTAACATGGCAGATGCAGTCTAGCTTAGCTCCTCATGGCACTCTAATTAAAAGCGCTTTTCTGAGGTCATCCCTCGTCTGATTAAGGTATCTTTGGCAACTGGAGAGATTACAAGGCTAAAGGCAGTAAGCAGACAAAAAATAAGCAACTTAAATTGCACTTCGAGTCGGCAGAGCATCTTAAAGAATCTCACCGGAGCCCAGAGGCACGCTCCAAGGCCTCAGAAGCTACCACGGAGCCAAGCAACATATTGGACCTGGAAAGATCCCTAGCTATGGTTCCAGCAATGCTGGCACAGATTCAACATGAAATGAAGGCCAGATTTACAAATATAACGGCCCAGATCTCTCACCTTCAGAGTGTGGTTTCTGGCCTCTCAGAGACTTCAGTCGAGCACTCATCGCAGACATCCGTCCTGGAACATCGAGTGGGGGAGCTGGAAGACTCCTTATCGGTGGTCATGGATGAGAAGAGCAGCCTACAGAAGTTGGTGGAAGAGCTGGCCACCTGGATAGACGACCAGGAAAACAGATTGCAGTGCTCAAACTTGAGAATAGTGGGGCTGCCAGAGGGTATAGAAGGGAAGGAGCCGGAGAAAGGCCTGCATAGCTGGTTGGTGGAACACCTAAACTTACCCCAGGAATTGCAGCACTGCGAGGTGGAAAGAGTGCACAGGGTAGGCCTGGCTCCTAAACCAGGTGAAAGACCACGACATTGCCTCATAAAATACTTAAGATACACTGACAAGGAGGCCATCCTCAAAAGGGCTAAGGCTGAGGGGCCCATTTCTCACAACAACAAAAAAGTTTTCATCTTTCAGGATTACAGCACAGAACTGCAGGTAAAGAGGCAGGGTTCTATGTCATAAGGGTGACTTTTAAATGCCGAATGCCCTTATCGCATCCCCACATCTCCGAAATTCAATTTTGGGGCTGTGGGATCCCATGGACACAAAAGCAGTGCAAAACCTTTGTTTTTCATTTTATGCAGGCTGCGCCCACAGTCTCAACTCCGGGGTGCATGTGGGGTGCATACCTGGGACAAGAAAATACTTTACTGCCTCGGGCCAGGTGCAAGAAAACTACCAGTGCCCGGTCCCAAACCCTGCATCCCCACCACCCCAAGCTGGCACCCAACCCACCATGCCAGCTCACCTAAACCCCGTGGCACCACCTCTCCCATACCCTCCTGCCTCTCCTCGCAGGCTTGCTCCTCAGCATATGATATACTAAGGACACCCCTAGTTTCACTGACCCCATCTGTTCACCGATCCCACAGCCCTGCCATCGGGGCACTAACCGAAAGTGGGTCACCGTTTCGGGAAGCACCCACTTGCTAGTGCCCCATATCACAGGATACCAAGAGGCAGCAATTCAATGAGATCAAATCCAAGCTCTACTCCATGGGCTGGCCGTTTGTCTTCATGTATTCTGCGAAACTGCGTGTTGATAGCACCAAAGTTTTTCTCATGCCCTAAAGCTGCCAGCCGCTGGGTCATGGAGGAGCTCAGAAGACAACCTGGCAGATCTCCAAATAATTCAGGAAATTCGGGAAACAGCTAAGTACTATTTCAATCTACTTTGTTTCGCTGAGCTTGCCCGGGGCCGCGATGGGGGGCTTGGTTCACTCTCCCCGTGTGGGAGCAGTATTTTTTTCTTTGTCCTAGCCGCATGGGTTTGGCCTACATCGGTTGTGGCCTATATGGGTTGGTGGGGCCTCTGTTATAATGAATACATCACTTGTGTGGTGCACTACGACATGGACATTGAACATTCTCACTCATCATGTGTGTGTGAGTTCCGAAGCGTTGAAAGGCCCCAACCATTTTCTTTCCACTTGACAGTAGCGCCCTGTGGTGGACAGAAACATTATGTGGGGACAGATGGAGCCTACCCCTTTCTTCTCATCTCCGACCATGTCTGGGGTCATGGGTAACGAAGGGGATGGGACCTGACTCGGCCCTAAGTTACTCTGCATTAGCCAGGGTAAAATCATTTTTCACCACCCAGTTCTCCTATCAAGATGTGTGGGAGTACCTCGCAGTGGTGGGACCTTTTATTTCTGCTTGGACAACCGTCTATAACTCGGTCGAAGATATTCTCTGGGTTGAGTGCAGGGGATTCAAAATCAGGCACATACTGGCCTGGCAAGGGGGGAGGATTTGAATATTAGTTACGGTTTGATATTTAGGATGGGGGGCTGTTGATGTTTACATGTTTTTTAAGATGGAGAGGGAAGGAGGTGGTCTTGGAGTGGGATCGCCTCTGCAGTAGGTGTCTTTTTCACTGTGCAAGCCTGCTGGGTGGCAGAAACCCTGGCCCTCTCGTACACAGTAGGGGGGATGTTCGGATGGGTTGTTGGGGTACTGAGGGGGGAAAAGTTGGATGTTGCATTATGGTGCTCACTTATTTGGAGAATTGTTGCAGTATTCGCCTAGTTTGAAGATTTGTGAGAGCAACTGTGTGTTTGTGTATTACCTTGCTATGCCAATCACAAGGGGTCTGATTACCCCAACCGACTATGGCTAACTCATTCCGGGTAGCACCCTGGAATATAAATGGCCTTAAGTCAGTGATCAAGAGGAAGATATTCCAGTCAGAGATCAAGAAATCAAAATGGCATGCGATACTCCTACAGGAGACACACATGTCGGGGGGGAGGCCATTAAGACATGCTCTGCCCTGGGGGGAGCCTGAGTTTCATCTACATTTTTGACCAAGGCCAGGGGAGTCACCATTTGGTTCCCCAGAGGGACACAAGTAAAGGTGCTGGACCACATGGTGGACCCAACTGGGAGGTATGTTTTAGTTAGGGCTGAGGTGTTAGGTGTGGGGACCCTGTCGCTTTGGTCGATATATGCACCCAACGTGGAGGACCCCAGCTTTTTTGAAAAACTAGCTCTGGAAATGGCTAGATGGTCAGGCCATTGGATCCTCGGAAGGGGGGTCTACAGTTGTGTGCAGAACACTGTCTTGGACCGTTCGAATGTCGCCCCAGCCCCCTTAACCAGGAATGCTCATGCTCTGGGAGAGCTAGAGAGGGAATTTGGGCTGGTGGACATTTGGAGACACCTGAACCCCACGGGGAGAGACTACAACTTTTATTTACATGCCCACCAGTCTTATGTCAGATTAGACAGACTTCTGCTCAGTCAGGCACTCTTACCTGTGGTCAAAACAGCCGGCTACTCTCCAATCCTACTATCAGACCATGCCTCACTATCATTAGAAATGTTTCCCTCTGATTCTCCTCCAGTGGTTCGGCACTGGAGGTTAGACCCATTACTTCTAAAGGATCAGAAGTATATCAATGCAATGACTGGTAGTATACAAGAATTCCTTAGTTTTAACAAGAGGGGGGGACACGTCCCATCGTATTAGATGGGAGGCCTTGAAGGCCTTCATTAGAGGGCAATACATCACCTTTTCCTGCATAGTGCAAAACATAAAAAAACTTAGGACTAAAATTGAGGCCTGCGAAAATGGCCATAAATTGAAGCCCACACAGTCTCTCTATAGGGTGATTCAGAAACTAAAATGGCATTTCAATACGCTGAGCAGTGCCAAGGTTGTGAGAGCCATTCTGTTAGCACAAGCTGGATCTTATTTTGACGGGGATGGGGGGGATATTTAGCTTGGCAGTTACGCAGATGGGAAGGCGAAAAACTAATTGGGCAGATTCATGATTCTTCAGGTCAATTAGTTCAGGATCTCTTAGCTATTGGTGAAGCCCCACCAGAATTAGACCTTTTCTTTGCAAAAGCCCCACTTGAAACTCTGTGTGAGGAAAAGGCTGGTATACTGGACTCCCCCATTACCAAGACCGAGATAAGTGCAGCCATTAAAGCACTTAAGAGTGGTAAGGCTCCAGGACCTGATGGGCTCCCCATAGATTTCCTTAAAATATTTCATGACTCAGTACTGGACTCTGTTTATGACATGATAGTGGAGAGCCTGGCGGTGGATGAGTTGCCCCCCATCCACACTGTCTGCTGTTATCACTGTTCTTCCAAAACCCGGCAAAGACCCAACTTTGTGCATTTCTTTCTGGCCAATATCACTACTGACAATGGATTATAAGATCCTGGCTATGACCCTGGCCTCCAGACTTGATACTGTGCTCCCAGACCTCATTCATCCTGACCAAACAGGCTTTGTCAAGGGGAGGCAGGGCAAACATAACATCCCGCAGAACCTTGAACGTAATTCACAAATGGGGAGCAAACCCTCAAAAACATGGGGCAGCAGTATTGGCAATAGATGCGGAAAGGGCATTTGACCGTGTGGAGTGGGGGTATCTCTTTGAAACACTCAAGAGAGTGGGCATTGGCCCCTCCTTTTGCTCTTGGGTTAAAACTCTCTATGTTCTCCCCAAAGCCCAGATTGCAGTAAATGGCCAGATTACTTCCCCCTTTGACCTGGGGTGGGGTACGAGGCAAGATTGCCCTCTCTCTCCCCTTTTGTATGTGCTCTGCCTGGAACCTTTAGCCTCAGTGATCAGGTCGCACAGTGGTATTAAAGGACAGAGGAGGGGAACGCCAAGCACAAAATGGCATTGCTCTTGTACCTGCAGCAGCCCTCTAGGGATTTATCCGAGGTGCAATGGGGCAATATGGGAGGCTGTCGGGTCACAAGGTAAATTGGACGAAAAGCGAGCTCCTTCCAATAGGGAAATTGGAGAGGTCCACTGTAATAGCCAATCTGGGTGGACTTCAGTTAGTATCCAAGATAAAATACCTGGGGATACAAAGTTCAGGTAAGATTAGCTCATTGTATGCCCTTATTTATTTTTATTTATATATTTGACTCTAGGATTACAAAATACCTACAAACCCTTAACTCAAAAAATTACAGAGGACTTTGTTGGATGGTTGGGCCTCCCCTTGTCCATAATTGGGCAGGTGGGGGTAGTGAAAATGTCAATTTTGCCCAGATGCTTGTATCTCTATCAATCACTCCCTATAAAAGTGCCCAAGTCTCATTTCAAGTGTATTAATGCAATCCTGCATAGATTTCTTTGGCGAGGTAAGTCTGCCAGAATAGGTAGAGCCATCTTACAACTGCCCCAGAAGGCAGGTGGGTTGGGTCTCCTGAACTTTATCTGTACTACATAGCTGCTTAGCTTGCATACTTGCCTGTCGGTAGTGGGGGGAGGTAGTGCCCAGCTGACTTTCAATGGAAGAGGAAATGATGTCTAGCTCCATGAGGGAAGGACTGTTGGCTGAGGCTCTGTGTCTGGCTAGTACAGTGGAGGTGACCAACAGCTTTGCAGCTGCCGTGTTGAGGGCATGGAAGGAGGCCCACACCTGTATAAAACATACCCCAGCCCCTTCCCCTTTCACTGACTTGATGTCTGCTATGAAGCTCAAAGATACCTGTACAGTAGCTTTACTGCAGAGGCTCCTACATTGGAAGTGTAAGGGGCTGACCTCAGTGCAGCACCTGTATGAAGGGGGAACAATATTAAGTTTTTCATACCTTTGTAATAAATGGGGCTTACCCCGTGGTGATTTTTTTTGTATGCCTTAAGCTTAAAAGTAGGTTTCAGGGAACCCTCAACTCCTCTTGTGGATGGGCTCTGGCCTCCCCACTGGCATAGACCTCAGCCCAACAAAAAACCTCTGACTACTTATCATCAGATCATTCAGGGCTTGGACAGTGGTCCTCTGAGGAAAGTGCAGGGTGCTTGGAGTTTAGATCTAAATGTCTCTTGTGATACTCAGTTTTGGAAACAGGCTTGCAGGCACTTTAGGTCCTGCTCCAGCAGTAACAAGCTTAGACAAGTTCAATTAAATGTCATGTATAGAGCATATGCAACACCGGCTAGGCTTCATACAGTGGATCCGCAAAAACCCAGCTCATGCCCCAAATGTCTCAGTAGTCCAGGTGGCTTTATACATCTAGCACTAGCATGTCCCAAGTTTGCCCCTTTTTGGCATAATGTTCACCAAATCATGGCCGATGTATTGGGCTGTCAGCCCTCTCTAACCCCCTTGGAACTACTCTTGGAAGCTGACCCTTGTCACCCCGGGGGAAGAACATCCAACCCCTTATGGTCTTTGGGCTTAGTGAATGCTCTGAAGACTATAGCACAGTCTTGGATGGCATCTATGCCGCCTTCCATACAACAATGGGCGCACAATCTCAAAGCCTGTATGGCCTTGGAGCAGGCCCAAAATACAGCCATGGGCAGCAGACAACACTTCTTGGACACCTGGAATCCACTCCTCATGGCCATAGATCTGGGTCTGTTCCCCTACTTGAGTAATACCATTCCCTCTGGCGCTCTGACTATTTATGACCTTCAGCATTGGAATGGAAGGGTGCATCCCCTCAGCTGGACATTTTTTTTTTTAATGATAGTTTTAGTATAACAGAGACGATAACTGAATAGAATAAAGTTGTTAGTTAACATCTTGATGTATTAGGCTAGCACTTTAATAACTGCTCTCTTCATGTCTGTATAGCTTGTGTGTATAGCAAGCTAGAACTGGGACTGCTTTATATTCATATGTACATATGTGTAACCATGGTTGTAACATCCTTTTTCAATAAAATATTTTGGAAAAAAAAAGAAGAATGGGATGACTGTAAAATCTAACCCTTCATCCATGTAAAGAAACCAAAGGTACTGTAGATCAGTTCATTATAAAACTGTCCACAGGTGGCACTACACCCCAGATAATGCCTTTATTTATTTAATTTAAACCAGGTAAGTGCACTGGTCCCAGGGACAGTTTTTAGGCATGACCCGAGCCATATAGATGGCATGTGAATGACACAAGTACAAACACCTTTACAAGATTACAGAGCTTCAGTGGGAAAATAGTATATAACAGTGAGGTTTCCAGAGGTTCCTGATAACTGACAATTTAATACAACACAAAATACAAGTTGTGGTACTTATTAGAATACATATTCTTGGCACAATACCCTAGTTTAACAGTCCTGGATTAACAGTCAAACCGTTAATTACATTTCAAAACAGTTACATGCTGTCCTATTTATTAGTGCTTTACTCAAGTGCTTTCTGAAGGCCAGGGCATTTTCTAGGGAATGAAGCTCTTCTGGGAGAGAATTCCAAAAGTTAGAAGCTGTACCTGAGAACAATCTCTGTCCCATGACGGTAGCCAGCTTAGGACACTCTAGGAGGCGACTGGAAGAGGACCTCAGTAGTCGAGGGTTTTGTCTGATGGATAGTGGTTCAGTAAGCAGTTACTTGGATCCATCATGTAGGGCTTTAATAATTAGGGATCCAAATAGCTGATCCCGGCAGGCTTGAGGGGGAAGCCACACAATTAATTTATATAAAAAGCAGTGATGAGTGTAGTATGGGCTTGTGAGATAATACATATATTGTTATAAACTGTGTTTAATCTGTTGACAACTTGAGGGCAGGTAGTGGAGAAGATGGGAGAGCAGTAGTCCAGGATGGGAAGCAGGGTACCCCTTCCTATTGTTAATCTCGCTTCAGGTGTTAATACATGTTTCAATCTATAGCAAACCCCTAGTCTTGATTGTTTGACCTATGTGGGTGGCAAATGTTAGGGAGGGATCGAGTGTTACCCTCCCCCCCCGGTACTTGAAATCTACTACCTGTTTGATCAAGGAACTATTGGAGGTGTGGATGGTAAGATTTGGTTTAGTTATCGAGAGCCTACTTTGAGAACCAAATATCATGGTTTTTATTTTTTCCGAATTTAAAATCAACCCGTGCTGTGAGAACCAATTAAACGCAGCCAAGAAATCTTTGGTTAGAGTTAAGTTCAACTTAGATGGGGAATTATCGCAGCTGAATATGATTAAGTCATCAGCATACATTAGTCTGTGAGATTCCAATGGTTCAAGGAGCACTGGGTTGATGAAGACTGAATAAAGTAGAGGTCCAAGTATCGACCCCTGGGGAACACCTGGAGAAATTCCTTTATACTTGGTTTATCGCAAGATAATTTGTGTTGTAGGTGTAAAACTGAAAGGCTACCATGTCTCATTTAATCTTATTCTCTAAAGACATACAAAGTGTTTGTGAGGAGATCTGGCTAGCACACCAACAGGTATTAAACAGTAGTTTTAAAAGTAGTACCAGATTTATAATGTTGGGATTTGATTCTGAACATTCCCATCTCTCCAGTAGCCAGAAGAGATGGCTCCACAGGGCATGCATCACAGCTAAAAATGTACTACTCAGACACTGGAAACAACTTATGTCACCCACGTTTCAGAATGGGCCAAAGAATGCCACTAGAGCCGCCTATGAGAAATTCACTCACAAAACACAAGGTATAACGGATAATTATTTCAGCTATGGAACCCTTGAGTCATCTCTGTGCAGGATTCCAGACTGACATATAAATTTACTTGTGATGTTAAAATCCTAACCAACCAGTTGTGGTTCTCAGTTATAGTATAATCTTTGCATAACACCATCCTCTCCTGCAGCCTTTTCTTATACTTTAACAATTTAGATATGGAAGCTTGATTTTACTGTATATAGTTTTACTCAGTAAATATCTAGTTTCTGTTGTACAAAACATTCTGTTTTCACCTTTTTGTTTTTCTGAATTTATGAAATATTTGTGTATCTCTTAAAAAGTAATAACATTTGAATTACAAACAAGGTCCTTTTAGTGTAGGCCAAAAAACATGTAATGTTTTGGCCCAATAAAATATACCAAATTTCCTAATTTGATCATCTCGTTTTTTTTTTGTTTTTTTTTTTACAAGAACCAATGCGGCTACAAACATTTCAGTTACTTTTCATGCACGCAGTTAGGGACAGTCACAGACATTTACTCTTCATGACAGCTTAAAGAGGAACAGTCATGATCCTAGCCACACACTGTAGGGCAGCTCCCGACTGGGGCGTTTGCTGGGCAAATAATGTTTTCCTTTTTTTTCCTAAGACTTATAAAACACACTTGTACCTGTTTATCTTGCTTGCCACCAAGTCTTGACATTGAAGATATTGTGCCGCTCCAGGTGCATCCCAGAATCCCTGTGGCTAACATAAGCAGTGGACTTCAGCTGAGGGGGATTTGCTTGCTGGCAATGTATATTGAGCTTGTTAAAGCTCCCTTTTGCTGGTAACAGGTTCCATTGTACTTCTAATGCTAAATGCGGACTTTACTTAAAGGCCAAGAAATTCACAGAGCCAGATAAAAACCTACTAAATGTTTGCTCCAGGAGCAAATTAGTGCCTGGAGGAGCAAACCAGTGGCATACTGGAAAATGCCTGGGCACTTTACAAGCACTAAAGGTATGTTCCAGTATACCAGTCAGACACAATCCTGTTTGCAATCAGAAATCCCAGCCCCCTACTGGCCACAGGAGGCATGTGGCCAACAGAGTGCTGTGGGGACTGTAATTGCAATGGGGCTGTTAGGGCCCAGTAATGGCAATTGCTTCTCTGCAGCAATCAGCCATGTTGGTACCGTAAGATGCAAATGACCCCATAGCACTAGCAAGGGTCACTTCTCAAAGACCCTTGCAAATGAAAAGCTTATTGGAGGAAGATGGTCACCTAAAGTGGGAGCAGGGCAGAGGCTGGCAATTACAGGCCAGTCAGCCTGACTTCGGTGGCGGGGAAACTAATGGAATCACTACAACAGAGGAGAAGATAGCCAGAGAAGTCAAAAAGGGAGACAAAACCTTCTATAGATATATTAGCGAAGAAAGAAAGACCACAGGGAGTATTGTCAAACTCATGAAGGAAGATGGAAAGACCACTGAGGATGACAAGGACAAAGCGGAAATCCTAAACAGATATTTCTATTCACAAAGGAGCAGGATGGCTGCGGACCCACCATTACAGTAGACAATAAAGGTGGCAGCGGAGTATAATCGGGACCCTTTACAAAAGAGGAAGTCCTAAAGAAACTGGAGAAGCTCAATACAAACAAAGCCATGGGACCAGACCAAATGCACCCTAGACTACTAAGAGAACTAAGAGAGGAAATGGTGGCTCCACTGGCTGATATTTTTAACTTATCATTTGAGCTGGGCGAGATCCCACAAGATTGGAAAATAGCCACAGTTATCCCTCTACACAAAAGCGGTAGCAGAGTGAGTGCGAGCAGCTATAGACCGTTGAGCCTCACATCAATTGTAGGCAAAACAATGGAAAACAAAGAAACATAGAATTTGACGGCAGATAAGGACCGCTTGGCCCACCTAGTCTGCCCATTTTCCTACCTAACAGATAAGCTGCAGATCCTAGTTAACCAACAGCTTACTTTCTCCTACCCCCCACTAGGACTGCCTTATGTCTGTCCCATGCATTTTGAATTCCCCACTGTTCTTGACTCCATGACCTCCTCAGGAGGCTGTTCTATGCATCCACAACCCTCTCCATGAAAAATACTCTCACATTACCTCTGAGCCGTCCTCTATCTTCAAATTGTGCCCCTTGTTCTTGCACATCTTTTCTGAAAGATGCTACCCTCTTGGACTTTGTTGATTCCCTTGAGGTACTTGAAAGTTTCTATCATGTCCCTCTCTCCTTCTTTCCTCAAAGGTATACATATTAAGCTCCTTTAGCCTTTCTTAGATGTCTTCTGGTGCAGACCCTGCACCATTTTGGTTGCCCTCCTCTGGACAGCCTCCACTCTGTTTATGTCTTTGTGGAGATGGGGTCTCCAGAACTGCACACAGTACTCCAGATGGGGTCTCACCAACTGTCTGTACAGAGGGATAACAACTTCCTGTTTTCTACTATTGAAGCCTCTTCCTATGCATCCCAGTATCCCCCCCAGCCTTCCATGCTGCCTTCTCACATTGCTTGCCCACCTTTAGGTCATCTTATATAATTACCCCCAGGTCCCTTTCCATTTTTACTGTTGTCAGTATCTCACCCCCCATTGTGCACTCTTCCCCTGGGTTTTTGTTTCCCATGTGCATTACCTTGCACTTCTTTGCATTGAATCTGAACTGCCATACATTTGACCATTCCTCCAACCTTGCCAAGTCCCTTATCATCCTTTCCACTCCATCTTGTGTATCAACCCTGTTGCAGATCTTTGTGTCGCCTGCAAAAGACATACTTTTCCTTCCAGTTCCTCTGCAATGTCACTTATAAAGACATTAAAAAGGACCGATCCAGTACTGAACCTCATGGTACCCCACTAGTAACCCTCCTTTCTTCACTGTGGACTCCATTTACTACTACCTTTTGCATCCTGTTGTCTAGCCACTTTTTATCCAGGCTACCACCTTGGGGCCCACTCCAAGGCTGGCTAACTTGTGTATTAATCTTTAGTGGGACTGTATCAAATGCCTTGCTAAAATCTAGTAGGCCATGTCCACAGCCCTCCCTGGTCTACTACTTTGGTCACCCAGTCAAAGAAATCTATTAGATTCGCCTGACACGACCTTCCCATCGTGAATCCATGCTGCCTTGGGTCCGTGCCCCACTGGCCTCTAGGTACTCAACAATTATTTCTTTCAGAAGTGATTCCATCATTTTCCCTACCACTGAGGTCAAACTAACTGGTCTGTAGTTTCTTGCCTCTGTCCTGCTCCCACTTTTGTGAAGGGGAATCACATCCGCCCTCCTCCAGTCCTCAGGTACCACCCCATCCTCCCATGATTTGTTAAAGAGAGTAGTCAGTGGTGTCGCTAGTTCTACCCTTAGTTCTTTTAGAATTCTTGGGTGAATCCCATCAGGCCCCATTGCTTTGTCCACCTTCAATTTTATTAGTTCTTTCAGAACCCTTTCTTCTGTAAATGGACCGGTATCGACCCCTGTCTTCAGAGTGTTTCTCTTGTTTGGTTTAGGTATCCGAGCAAGGCAGAAGCAGGAAACTACAGACCTGTTAGTTTAACCTCAGTGGTA
This sequence comes from Neoceratodus forsteri, assembly GCA_016271365.2. Lineage (NCBI taxonomy): Eukaryota > Metazoa > Chordata > Ceratodontiformes > Ceratodontidae > Neoceratodus > Neoceratodus forsteri. Next base: position 1,174,877,792 of record CM057456.1, on the reverse strand, counting down.
GGGAAAATGATGGAATCACTTCTGAAGGAAAGAATTGTTGCGTATCTAGAGGCCAGAGGGGCACAGGACCCAAGGCAGCATGGATTCACAGCGGGAAGGTCATGCCAGACAAATCTGATAGATTTCTTTGACTGGGTGACCAAAGTAGTAGATCAGGGAGGGGCTGTGGACATGGCCTACCTAGACTTTAGCAAGGCATTTGACAGTCCCACACAAAAGATTAATATACAAGTTAGCCAGCCTGGGAGTGGGTCCCAAGATGACAGCCTGGGTAAAGAATTGGCTGGAGAATAGGACACAGAGAGTAATAGTAAATGGAGTCCACTCTGAAAAAAGGGGGGTTAGCAGTGGGGTACCACAGGGTTCAGTATTAGGACCGGTCCTCTTCTATGTCTTTATAAGCAACATTGCAGAGGGACTGGAAGGAAAAGTATGTCTCTTTGCAGATGACACAAAGATCTGCAACAGAGTTGATGCACAAGGTGGGGTGGAAAGGATGAGAAGGGACTTGGCAAGGTTAGAGGAATGGTCAAATGTATGGCAGCTTAGATTCAATGCTAAGAAGTGCAAGGTAATGCACCTGGGAAACAAAAACCCAGGGGAAGAGTACACAATGGGGGGTGAGATACTAACAACAACAAAAATGGAAAGGGACCTGGGGGTAGTCATATCAGATGACCTAAAGGTGGGCAAGCAGTGTGAGAGGGCAGCAAGGAGGGCTGGGGGGATACTGGGATGCATAGGGAGAGGCATCACCAGCAGAAAACAAGAAGTTATTATCCCTCTGTACAGACAGCTGGTGAGACCACATCTGGAGTACTGCGTGCAGTTCTGGAGACCCAATCTCCGAAAGACATAGACAGGATGGAAGCTGTCCAGAGGAGGGCAAACAAATGGTGCAGGGTCTGCACCGGAAGACATATGAAGAGAGACTTAAGGAGCTTAATATGTATAGCCTCGAGGAAAGGAGAGAGAGGGGACATGATAGAAACTTTCAAGTACCTCAAGGAATCAACAAAGTCCAAGAGGGTAGCATCTTTCAAAAAAGAGGTGCAAGAACAGCAAGGCAATTTGAAGATAGAAGGGGGGCGGCTCAGAGGTAATTTAAGAAGTATTTTTCACAGAGAGGGTTGTGGATGTGTGGAACAGCCTTCCAGAGGAGGTTGTGGAGTCAAAACAGTGGTGGAATTCAACCATGCATGGGACAGTCATAAGGCAATTCTAGGTGGTGGGGGTAGGAAGAAGTAGGCTGCTGGTTAACTAGGATCTGTAGCTTATCCATCAGGTAGGGAAATGGGCAGACTGGGTGGGCCAAGCGGTCCTTATCTGCCGTCAAATTCTATGTTTCTATGTTTCTCCACATACATTGATAAATACAAATAGCCAAACAAAGAACTACATCACATGGTTATTTTTTTTTACTTAAATAAAAACAGCTGATATCCAGAATTTAAAACCTTATGTTAGCATCAAATCAGCTTGAGAGCCTGACATATACCTGTCAGTCTGTGAAAAAATGTCTCTCAGAAGGGCATTGGACCAGTTTCGTTTCGGTCTTATTAACAACTAAAATTATAATTGAATTATAATTTAAGTTTTTGGACTATGTCTAACACACTGGATCAGTGTTTTTGAAATGAGAATGTACAATTGTCAGTTGCACATTTCATTTTTTGCTTTCAATTATTTGGCAAAAAAAAGACATCTGTGGCTAACACCTATAATCAAAAAACGTGTACAGAAGATGATTTAGTATAACACCTGTTCAACTTGTATACCGCCAAAGTGCTAGAATGCTATTTGCACTTGCAAATTTTGACCATAAACTGTTTTTAGAATTAGATGTAATGTATATATCTAGGTAGTTGTGGTATAAGGATTTTTGTATGCAATGTCTTTATGTTTTTATTTCTTTCTTTATTTAAAAGTTTGGTAACCAGGAAAGGCATTCTGAGCCGAGGTTCATTTCCAGGTGTGACCTGGGGGAATGGAGAAAGGGGAGATACCATGCTGGCAGTTACAACAATGAGCAAAGTGCAATGACAGCAGTTGCAAGTGCAAGTGTAACCCCTAGATGGCGCTATCCCAGGGGCTACTACCCCTGCCTGATTTGCCACTAACAGGCTGAGGGGCCTGGATCCAATGGCGGGTGCCTCCACCCAGAGGTCAGGGTTTACAATAGTTAAACTAACTTGGTCACAGCCCTCTGGGACACTGCAACCCCCCTTTCTTCCCACTAGTGGCCCACACAATACATCAGAATTACCTTTACAGTATACACTTACCCCCAGGACTGGTTCCAGCACTGGGACCTCCTGTGAAATAAGATACAGTGCAACAATCACAGTACAGTACTTTAACATAGACAAATACCTCAGGCAGTATAACTTTGCTGAAACAAGCAGCTCTGATTTATTTAGGAGGATATAACAAGGACAGGGGGAAATCAGGTTAATTAGCTTATCACTCTACTCATCTACCTATGGCTCTGTGCACAGGCCTATCCTATCAGTTACTGTCCCTGGTACCCAAGCCCTAGTGGCTAGTCAAACCGTGGCAGCTGGTAGGGCCCTTCACACAGAGAAAAGCAGAATTAAACAGTCAGCAGTACAGTAATTCCATTTGGATTTAATGTGGCAATTCAACAGGGAGCTTGACCTGAATTAGTGCTCACGACCTCCAAATAAGATAGGGTCCTTCAATGTCAGCAGGGCTACTCTTGAGCTCAAGAGACTCCTCACACATTTATATAGTAAACAGTCACAGGCAAAAGTCACTTAATGGCAGCAGGATTCACTTGAGGTACACAAACCTCTTCACACATTTATATGGTAAAAGAAAGCACTATACCAGGCAGGCTGCATCTGTATCCCGAATGTAATTACTGCACAATACCCGGGAGAACACACAGCAGATTCAGTTCCTGACAGACCGAAGTGCACTTTTCAGCAATTCCTCCAGTCTTCTACAGGGTGAGCCTGGTTTCTACTCTTCAGATATCCTTTGATTCTCTTCACAGGACGGATTCAGTCCAACAAGCTGCAGACCGGAACTCTGGACCTTACATGTTTTTTGACTAAACTGTGCACTGAAGGACACAGGGTTCCTTTCCCCTTCACTGCCAAAGCTCAACTGAAACTCCCAACAGACAAAACCGGCACTTCCTTTGAGTTCCTCCCAGTTCTTGACTGGATTGGCTGTCACTCACACAGACTGCTGCTGTTGATCCAAAAAGGCGCCAAGTCTAAACCATCTCCCAGAGTCACTGCCCATACAATCCTCTTGGCTGGCTCAGATTATGAGTCCAAGTTCTGATTCGTCCAAGGCACCATTTTAGAGCTAGCTTACCCCACACTGATTGGTCCAGTTCAGCAGTTCAAAACCAGAATAGGAACTAGGCAGACACAGTTCTGACTGCAAAGAAAGCAGGTTAGACAAACTGTAATTTCATTATTACTGTAAATGATTTCTGGCAAACAGTTACATCTTTCAGATAGGTTCCTTTGCACTCCTAGTGACTGCAAAATGGAGTGAATTGGCAGCAGCTCGAGTGGTACTCAAACAGAGAAGCACACAGTCCCCATACAAACTAATTATGTCTGCAAGCAGACAGCTCTTAAAGAGACAGTACCAGAGGTTCTAAAACACTCACTGATAAATGGCTTAAACGCCAAACACCATTCAGGCTTGGAATCTCAAGCAAGTTCCTGAAGTCTTTTGGGAACCCCCATTTGCAGGGGATTACACCCTTCCTGGCCTGGGAAAGCTTGACCGCCGCCAAGTACCTACAAGTTTCAACTGCAACCATATACATTTGCATTAGGCTCACACATGTAATCATCAGTCAATATATCATTTTACCAAGAACACATTTCTGAAACATTGCAGTATATCACTCTTTACACAGTATTACACACATTGTACCATAACTCCAGTTATTACCTCTTGTACATGAAACCTGAAGAGGGGGCCTTCCTATCAGTTACCTTGGGGCTGGACGGGCAAGGGCACCATACTTAGAGGGCAAACACAAGTAACTTGAGTTAGCACTGACGCTCAGTTTGGGCAATGAGCTCCGGACACATACACCTTTATGGACAACATTGAGAGGCAACCACAGGCCTCCCAAGGGAATCATAACTGAGGTGCACCACAGGCTTTACAGCTCGACCAGTCTTTCTAGGGGAACTGTTTCAGTCTCTGCACCTGAGCCTCATTTCAGCATTGTCCTCACTTGTCGGAGTCTCCATGGGGGTAGAGAGGCTAGAACTTGGGGCACTTTCAGCTCCAGGAGTTGCAGTTTCTGGAGTCCACAACATTTGGCTCGCATGGAGAGCTTGGACACTGGCAGTGGACTGTCAGGGCACTAAAATACTTCTTCTTGTTCTGGTGTATCACCAGTCTGCCCTAATCTATCATTTTCCTCCCTGAAAGCTCAAACAGTTCAACCATGCACAATGATTCCATTTCATCTGATCTGATGCTTTGCACTTCACTTTCTGGGAGCATTGGCTCCAGGGACGAAGCTGGGGGCTTGGACAGTCCAGAAGGCCCAGCTTCATCTCCAGTATTGACTAGGGATTGCCCCGAACATTGACTCAGTTCAGTAAGAAGGATAGTATTCAAAGTCACTCTCACTTTCTTCCCGATATGGACTGACAGTCATGCTCAACTGGGACTTGTGGAGGGGAACACTTTAACTTTGCTTCTGTAGGTGCAGACTTTCTCCTGATCTTTTCTTAGCAGCAGCTCTAGTCACTGGTCCAGAGGGGCATCTTAGGGCTCAGACTCAATTAAGATTTCTCAATGGGCAGTAAATGATTTCTATGCATTGTTTTACATCTTTGAATTATTCTCAGGCCTTACTTTGTACACTGGCAGATCATCTAATTTGCCCACTACAATGTGAGGGAGATGGTGCCATCTGTCAGCAATCTTGTGCTTGCCATGCAGTCCCAGATTTCTTAGCAATACCTGATCTCCCTCCTGAGTTCCTGTGCTTTCACCTTTTATCATACCTTTCTTTGTTGGCCAGATTTCTTTGGCAGCCATGGTTTGAGCCAGTTGGTACGCATGAGTTAGCTGGGCCTTTAACTTTGCACATACTGTAAATAGTTGTCAGCTTGAACCCCATCAGGAGAGACCCCAAAAACACATCTACTGGTAGTCGAGTTTCTTCCAAACATCAGGTGGTAGGGGAGAACCCAGTGGCATCACTTTTGGTGCAGTTATAAGCATGTACCAGGGTGCTAATTTGTTGGCTCCATCTAGGCTTGTCCTTTGGGTGCAGGGTGCTAGCGGATCAGCAAAGTGCGGTTGAAATGTTCAGGCTGTGGTCCCCTGGGGTGGTAAGGAGTGGTTCTGGACTTTCGCACTCCCCACAGAGAAAGCATCTTTGATCAGACGACTCAAAGTCTCTCCCTTGATCAGAATGGATTCTTTGTGGAGCCCATAGTGAACAAAAGTTTCTACAAGTACTTTGGCACAGTGGATGCTTTCTGTCTTTGGTGGAGAAAGCTTGGGCATATCTCGTGAAATGGTCAGTGACCACCAGCACATTACTGATATTTCTTTGATCTGACTCCAAACTTAGAAAATCAATACAGACCAGCTCCATGGGTGCACTGGTGGTTATGTTAACAAGGGGTAGCCCTCTGGGGCAAACTTTCTCTGTAAGCAGCGATCACAAGTTCAATGTGTTGCCCACATCTGCCCCCATCTTAGGCCAATAGAATCTGATCTCACCAAGTCAAGTGTTCTGTCTATACCAAGGTGCCCCATGTGGTTGTGCAGGGACCAACTACTGAGTCTCGAAGGCAGTGGGCAGCACTAGTTGTTGTTTGTCTACTTGTCCCTCTGTCTACTGTTTCTCTATAACAGTTTATTGATCAGTTTCAATTTAGGACCTTCTTTGTATAACAGTGCAGTTCTCAAATCAGTGGAGCGTAATTTGGACACATCTTTTCCTGCATAGAGGGCTTCTAAAGCTGCTTTGATCATGGGATCGCGGGATTGAGCCCGTCAATACTGTCATTGTCCAGTTGAGGCAGTGCACCAATGTCTATTGCAGAAAAGTGGCAATAAGCAGCAGGTATGCAATTCTCAGAGGGTCCCAAGCAATCCACTATGCAGTCCACTGCGTCCGTGGGGACATTTGTTCCTCCCTGTCAAACTCTCCGCAGAGTGCCCGAATGTCAGGTTCTGCCAATCGGACCCAATCATTCTGGGGAACAGGCCTCCTGGAGAGAGCATCAGCATCTATGTGGTTCAGACCTGCTCGGTATTCGAGAGCATAGTTGTATGTAGATAATGCAGAAAGCCACCCTATGGCCAGTGGCATCCAACTTAGCTTGAGGTCTGCACATAGGTTAAAGGGATTATTGTCAGTTTTTACTAGTATTTTAGCTCCATACAAGTACTCATGGAATTGGTCAACAATAGCCCACTTCAAAGCTAGAAACTCTAACTTATGTACAGGATAGTTCTTTTGGATGGGGTCAGACTTCTACTGGCAAAGGCCACTGGTCTTCAGGCCATTCTCGTGCTCTTGGTACAACACAGCCCCAACCCTTGCAAGCTAGCATCAGTGTGCAGGATAAGGTTTTCTTGGATCGGCATAGGCCAGCACTGGAGCATGGGTAAGTTGATAAATGATCTCATGAAAAGCAGTCTCATAATCAGGAGTCCAGCGGGCCCTCAAATACTTCACCGGATGAAAATACACTCTTTCAGTCTTGAGGGCTTGACTTTTGGTATTTTTGTGGGTTGGGATACCCTTGAGTAAGGTTAAGTAAAGGCGGATCACTCTTGAATAGTCCTTGATGAAACACCGATAATAACCACAGAATCCCAGGAATCTTTGCAGTTCTTTAGATTTTGGGCTGCGGCCAGGTGGTCAAGGCCTCAACTTTACTTGGGTCAGTCTCTGTTCCTCGATGGATACTATGTGTCCCACATACTTTACTGATGTTTGAAAGAATTGACACTTATCAATGGACAGTTTAAGGTCAAAGTCCTCCAGTCGGTCCAATACCTTAAATAATCTGCTCTCATGTTCCTCCAGTGAGCTGCCAAACACAATAACATCATCTAGGTATACCAGGCACTCTAGTAAGTTCATGTCCCCACTGCACGCTCCATCAATCATTGAAAAGTGGCTGGGGCACACTGAAATCCCTTGAGGCATCCTCATGAATTCATAGAAATAGCGGACAGATAAAGGCTGTCTTTTCACGGTCCTCTGGGCCATCGGGATCTGTAGTACCCACTGCGGAGATCCAGCACAGAGAACCACTTTGCTCCCGCTTAGGCAGTCCAAAGCATCCTGAATGCGGGCATTGTGTAACGATCAGGATAGTCCGCCGTTTAAGGTGCGATAATCCACACAACATCCTTACTGATCCATTCTTTTTCCTCACTACCACAATGGGGAAGCATAAGGGCTTGGATTCTTGTATTACACCAGCAGCTAACATCTCTTGCAGATGCCGTTCACATCATCTATGTCAGCAGGTGCCAGGCGTCGAGACCTCTCATGAAATGGTCTTTCGTCATGCAGCGGATATTGTGCTCAGCTACTGCACGCATCCTACGTCCCATTCCTTTAAAGAAAACACCTGGTCTCTCTGGGCAAGCTTCTCACTGATCCTCACTTTCCATTCAGCTGGCAGCGGGAGTGCGAAATCAAACAAGTCAGTCGTTACTCTGTCATTCTTCCTGAACTCTTGCTGCTGGGTAGCACTGCAGTGTCTGCACAATGCACATTAGCCAGGATGCAACCTCTATTTCCTCGAATGTCTCTTTCAGACACATTATGAACTTGGACCATTACCCTTCTGGCATAAGCATGGGCTCTAGCTGGCAAAATACTAGGCTTGACCAGCAGTCCCTCTGGCAATTTTCCATCGCCTGGTGCATCCAACATTAATATTTTATTCTTAACATCCTTTCTGATATGGATCTCTCCTGTAAGGTACACTGGGCATTTGGCGCCAGGATCAGAGACTCAGGATCCTTCTTCCATACAATTCCGACCGGTTCCTCTGGTTCTATTTTTCAGCATCTCTCTGTGCCTCATAGGCCTTCTTAATTAAAGCCGGAACTCTTAAAGCTCTACTAGTCTTTGACCCTTTTTTCATAACACAACTGTGCCAACCTTCCGAACATATGAGCATTTGTTCCAATCAACAAAGGGACACCATCATACAGTCCAGTGGGGGACACACTAAGGCTAGGGTCTCCTACTTGTTCGCCACCCAGCCACGGAGGTGGGGAAAGACAGCCAAATTCGGATATACCCGGAATAGGGTAGGCCTTCTCACTTAACCCCAAACATGCAGTCCTTCTAATGGTTGTAAGGGTACGCCTGACAAATGCTTCTGATACCAATCTTGGAACATAATTGTCACTTGGGAGCCACTGTCTAATACAGCTTTGTAGACACTCCATTCACCTTTACAGTGGTTTCCATGGAGGGACCACTATTTTGGACCAGTCTGAGAGGCGGTAGTGGGGCCTGGGCAACTGACCTTGCCACAAAGGACATGAATTAGCATTTTGGTGCCCTCACTGGGATCATGTCGCACCTCTAACCACTGATTTGTTCTCCAAGCTCTCCTTGTAGCCTATATGCAACTTTGTCAGTGTCTTTTGGGACTGGCATTCCCTTTTCATGTGCCCATCTTTCCCACAATTATAGCAAAACATACTTTCTGGAGTTTGAGCTGGCTGAGGTGCCACACTGGGAGCCAGGGCGGGGGTATTACTAACTGGAAACCTGGGTGCCATCTCTGTCTGCGGCGTGATAAGCATTTGGAGACATCTCGTCAGTTTCTCCACTTCCATGGTCAAGGAATTGAGTTTGGAGCTGTTATCAGCAGGAGATACATGGGTGGGTACCCCACCCCACAGCAGATGCAGTCGATATAGGTCAGGGCCTGCATTTGCAGGCGTGGCCTCGGAAGGGACTGTTTTTGAATTCGGATCTCTCTCAACAGTTCGCCCATTGTGGCATATCTTTCCTTGCCAGAGCACTCATTTACTGCCAACCTCTGCCCCTGAACTTCACTTGATGGGTCACCCTCAGTCACTCGGGTGTAGCCGCAGCTATTGGTGCAGGTCCTCCCGAGGTCGCTCTTTTCTCAACTCCTCGAATTTCTCTCATTAACTCATCATAGGAGGGTGGGGATTCCAGTCGATCTGCCAGGCGAATTGAAGCAACAGCAGTTCTGGAGAAGGGGCAGACTTAAGGATCCTGTCCAGCCTGGTTCGTCCAGTTCAATCGCTGGCAAACTACCTTTTCTGAGGCATTCTTGCAACAATTTTTCCAGCCGAGATACATACACAGACAACAACTCCCTTGGTACTGTTGTGCATCTCTTACTCCACCATAGGTCCTCATCAGAATCTGGGCTCCCTACACATTCTCCAGGGCCTCAAGATAGGCCTGTGCAGTCACTTCAGGGTTACTGGCCCATTAGCTACGAATGGTAGCCAGGGTGGGACCTCGGAGGCTCTCACTAACCCTCTTCGCTGCTTCCGAGGCATTGCCATTCTAGCACTTGGGGGGTACATAGTCATCCAGGTCTCCCAGTCATCCTCCCTTGGGGTTGGGAGGGTGCCAGAGAAGATCCTCAACCTTCGTAAGAGTCGTGACTAATGGCAGGTGCAGAAATTGGAGTCTTCATTGGTTCAGCCACCATTACGGGCACTGGAGCGGGAGAAGGTGTTGGGGGAGGAACATCCCCAGGTGGCAAGAATAGTTTCTTCAAGTCCTCCACAGTTTTCCCTTCCCCCAGCAACCATTTACCAAATTTCTCCTCAAAAGTTTCAGATAGTGGTGGGGGCTCATTCCCCCCCGGGTCTTTACTGTCCTTAGTTATCACTCTCCAAGCAGTGAGGGCTTCCTCTGGGGTAATGGTCTGTGGCACTTTGGAGCTATCTATGGGATCCTTAAACTCTACTAGGCCAGGAAAGTGTGGGTGAGCAGATTAGCATGCCGACCCACCACCACAGGGTTTTGTAAACCTTCCACCTTGGAAAGTACTCCCTGCACAGTGTCCGTATGATACCCAGGGGATGTCCAGGATAAGCATAGCATTTTGGGGTCGATCTCCCAGTATACCACCCACCAGCCGGTGCACAGCCACTTCTGTCGGGTACCCATTTTTTTCTTAACAGTGGTTCGGAATATGGCCACTAGAGGACACACAATCCCAGCGGTGAGCCTCCAAGATGTAACCCCTAGATGGCGCTATCCCAGGGGCTACTACCCTGCCTGATTTGCCACTAACAGGTTGAGGGGCCTGGATCCAATGGCGGGTGCTCCACCCAGAGGTCAGGGTTTCAATAGTTAAACTAACTTGGTCACAGCCCTCTGGGACACTGCAACCCCCTTTCTTCCCACTAGTGGCCCACACAATACATCAGAATTACCTTTACAGTATACACTTACCCCCAGGACTGGTTCCGGCACTGGGACCTCCTGTGAAATAAGATACAGTGCAACAATCACAGTACAGTACTTTAACATAGACAAATACCTCAGGCAGTATAACTTTGCTGAAACAAGCAGCTCTGATTTATTTAGGGGATATAACAAGGACAGGGGAAATCAGGTTAATTAGCTTATCACTCTACTCATCTATCTGGCTCTGTGCACAGGCCTATCCCTATCAGTTACTGTCCCTGGGTACCCAAGCCCCAGTGGCTAGTCCAAACCGTGGCAGCTGGTAGGGGCCCTTTACACAGAGAAAAGGAGACTTAAACAGTCAGCAGTACAGTAATTCCATTTGGATTTAATGTGGCAATTCAACAGGAGCGACCCTGAATTAGTACTCACGACTTCCAAATAAGATAGGGTCCTTCAATGTCAGCAGGGCTACTTTGAGCTCCAAGAGACCTCACACATTTATATGGTAAACAGTCACAGGCAAAAGTCACTTAATGGCAGCAGGATTCACTTGAGGTACACAAACCTCTTCACACATTTATATGGTAAAAGAAAGCACTATACCAGGCAGGCTGCATCTGTATCCCGATCGCAATTACTGCACAATATCCGGAGAACACAAGCAGATTCAGTTCCTGACAGACCGAGTGCAATTTTCAGCAATTCCTCCAGTCTTCTACAGGGTGAGCCTGGTTTCTACTCTTCAGATATCCTTTGATTCTCTTCACAGGACGGATTCAGTCCTAACAAGCTGCAGACCGGAACTCTGGACCTTACACATGTTTTTTGACTAAAACTGTGCACTGAAGGAGCACAGGGTTCCTTTCCTTCACTGCCAAAGCTCAACTGAAACTCCCAACAGACAAACCGGCACTTCCTTTGAGTTCCTCCCAGTTCTTGACTGGATTGGCTTTCACTCACAATAGACTGCTGCTGTTGGTCCAAAAAGGCCAAGTCTAAAACTACATCTCCCAGAGTCACTGCCCATACAATCCTCTTGTGGCTGGCTCAGATTATGAGTCCAAGTTCTGATTCTGTCCAAGGCACCATTTTAGAGCTAGCTTACTCCACACTGATTGGTCCAGTTCAGCAGTTCAAAACCAGAATGGGAACTAGGCAGACACAGTTCTGACTGCAAAGAAAGCAGGTTAGACAAACTGTAATCTCATTATTACTGTAAATGATTTCTGCAAACAGTTACATCTTTCAGATAGGTTCCTTTGCACTCCTAGTGACTGCAAAATGGAGTGAATTGGCAGCAGCTCGAGTGGTACTCAAACAGAGAAGCACACAGTCCCCCATACAAACTAATTATGTCTGCAAGCAGACAGCTCTTAAAGAGACAGTACCAGAGGTTCTAAAAACACTCACTGATAAATGGCTTAAACGCCAAATACCATTCAGGCTTGGAGCATTCAAGCAAGCTCCTGGAAGTCTTTTGGGAACCCCCATTTGCAGGGGGGTTACACAAGCTCAAGAGATAACAAAATAAGAGGTTTTACATGTTATAAACTTTGTCTTTAATACACATGTTGACAGTTATAAAACTGAACTGAACATAGCACTAGCAAGGCACTATGGGTTATTTGCATCTCATTATGGCCTCATTACAGTCATAAGGCAATTCTAGGGGGTGGGGGTAGGAAGAAGTAGGCTGCTGGTTAACTAGGATCTGCAGTTTATCCAGTAGGTAGGGAAATGGGCAGACTGGGTGGGCCAAGCGGTCCTTATCTGCCATCAAATTCTATGTTTCTATGTTAGGAGCAAACACCGTCCCCCACAGCACCTGTGAAGGCTGCCTGTACTGTGTACTGATCTAGTGCTCCCCCCAACCCCCTCTGAACACCCTGCCAGTACATTACATAAATTCCCTGGTAGCTAGTGGTCCGCCACTCCCAAACACCCTGCCGGTAATGTTTATAAAATGCCTTGCTAGCCAGTGCCCCCCCTCCACTCCTGAACACCCTGCTGGTACTTTACATAAAATGCCCTGGTGGCTAGTCACCCCCCCAAGCTCCCTGAACAGCCTGCCGGTATTGTTGGAACCATTACCTGGTATACAGAGATCCCTCCCACCCCCTGGGTGTGAATCCCCCGATCTGTCTTGTCTATGGCTCTGTTTGTCTTTTTTTTTTTTTTTTGTTAGTTGTTTAACCAGGACTAGCACACTAAGCTGAAAACGTTTTTACAGGTGCGACCTGGGAGCACAGGGAAGTTAACTGACTTGCTGATGGGTCACACAGTCTGCAAGTGGAAGCTGTGGGATTCAAACCCAGGTCTGGTCTGCTGGATGTCACCAGAGTTGCAGCTCAGAGCCTTAAACCACTGCGCTATACTGCCTCCTGAACCCCCTCTGCTTACTGCTATGCAAGGTTGCAATTCCAGCAGGTAAATCTAATATTTTACTTATTTTCCAAATAAGTATATTTTGCTCCTAGTGTACCAGTACTGTACTGGTAGACACCCTACTTTGCTTTGCCCCCAACCCCTGTAGGACTGACCCACCTGCCCTGTCCCCAGTGCCCTCTATGTTTGACCCCCCCGACAAGCCTGCCCGATCCCAGCACATCACCCCCTTCAGCGACTGGCACAGAACCGCTGCTCATTTCAGTTTGGGGTCATGCCTACTGTATTAACAGCTGATTACAGTAGGCATGTGATCGTGAACTGCAGTGACCAGCTGTAGAGGTGAGCAGAGGGACTGTGCTGGTCACCGGGGGGGTGCAGTAGGGGTCAGACCTGGGGTAGGCATCAGGGACAGGGCTGAGAGTGGGTTTGGGTGTCTGTCCTACAGGGATTGTGGGGGACAAAGCAGCCAAGCAGGGTGTCTAGCAGAACAGTATTTGTATGCTAGGAGCAAAATATACTGGATATATTCAATTGCAGCCTTGCATAAACAGTAACCAGAGAGGGTTTAGGACAAACAGAGCCGGGGGGCAGGGCAGGTAGGAGGTAATTCAAACCCAGGGGGTGGGAGGAACAACTGGACACCAGATAATGGTTTCATCAGTACTAACAGGGTATTTGGGGAGCCAGGAGGGGGAGACTGCTGGCCACCAGGGCATTGTTTATACAAGGACCGGAAGTATACTATTACGGGACTAACTAATATATTACAAGGAATTTTTTGTATGCATTTTGGGGGTATTATTTTCATTATCCATATATTACAAAGTACTAATGGTGTGTTTGGGAGCAGGGGTATACAGTTTGCATCTGCAGCCCATAAGACCTGGTTTGGGGAGGCGGCAAATAGTGCAGCACTAATCGCTATTTACGGCCTCTCCAAACCTACCAGCATGCTGGTGCACCTGTACGCAAGGTGCTATCAGTTACTTTGCAAAGGTTCACTGGCATGTATTAGGGCTGATTGCTAACAGGTTAGCAATTTGCTAACCATGTCATCTACAGTAATATGGAATTTTATGATCCTGCTTTAGGGGAGCAAAATGGAGTTAGCAAGTCACTAACCTGTTTAGCAATCACTAACACCCTTCCTATATTCTAGCCAAAATGTACTTAGCATCGGATATGCAACAGCTAATTCAGTTCCCGGTTTTGGTAAAACCTCAGAGCAGCCCCCTTTTTTTTTGTAAATATATTTGTTTTCCTTTAGCTTTTACCCCATTCTTCCCTCTTCCCACACCCCAGCAATCTGTGTCCGCTGAGGCTGCACCCTTTCTCTGGCTGAGATGACAGGCAAGTGGGGAGGCCAGTGCCTTTACTCACTGTTAGTCTATTGACTCCCCTCTGCAATGTGTCCATCGCCCGGCAAGCCAGTGCAGGATTCTGGGACTCGAATACCAATCCCAGTCCCCCACATTGCCCCACTTTTTGAATGCCCAGAGTAGCCCTATTGCAAATCCAACTCACCCTAAAGTTCTCCATGCCTCCCGGGTGCAATGCAATAAACATAATCTCTGCCAGATTCTCCATAGAACCAAGGCAGGAATACCCTGCTACTGTATAGAGTAACAGCCTAAATCCCGTGCTATGTAGCTCTGATGTAGTTGAATGAGCTTTTGAAATTCTTATTCATGTTGCTGGGTGAACCGTTGTGATGTGGGATGGAAGTAGTTGTGAATGAGCTACCCTGCCTTGATAAAACCAAGATCTGGTTAGAGCCGCAATGACTGCTAAAGCATTAAGGTAAGGTAAGGTAAAATTTATTTATATAAGGCGCGCTTCCTGAGCTCAGGGCAGCTTTACAATACAGTACAATAACAAATTAAAATCAATAAAACTGATAACAATTAACAACAATCACTCAATAAAACCCTGAAAATGGCTGGTTAAATAAACATGTTTCTAAGGATTTTTTAAATCCTTCCAAAGTCAGGCTATCTCGTATCTGGTGAGGTAGAGAATTCCACAGGGTAGGTGCCATAAAGGTAAAAGATCTTCCTCCAGATGTTTTCAGGGATACCCTAGGAATCTCTAGCCAACACCAACACCAACATAGAGGTGTCGATAGGGAGAAGGGCAGGGGTAAATGGAGAAAGTGACAAAGGCAAGAAGGATGGGGATGGGGCAAAAGGGAGTAAGGCCATCAGGAAATGGAGGGTAATGAGTACCAATGCTCGTAGTCTGGGCAACAAGCTCTCTGAGCTGATGGCCTTAATGGAAGAGGGATGCCTGGATATCGTAGCAGTCACAGAAACATGGTACAAAGAGAACCATGACTGGGATGTTAACATACCAGGGTACATAACCTACAGGAGAGACAGGCAGGGGAGAAGGGGAGGAGTAGCTCTCTATGTAAAGGAAGGGATAAAAGCAACTGAACAAAAGAGTAAACAGGGAGGAGAGGAGGCACTGTGGGTCACCTTGGAGACTGGAAAGGGCACCACAATCTGCACAGGGGTTGTGTACAGACCCCATGTCAGGGGAAGGAATGGACAAGGATATGATAGAAGGCATTCTTAGAATGGCAGAGAAAGGAGATACTGTTGATGGGAGACCTGAATATGCCAGATGTTAACTGGAACACATTTGCTGCAGCCACATCCAAGAGCAGGGCCATTCTTGATGCCCTACAGGTGGCAGGCATTAGACAGCTAGTTTGGAACCCACTGTGAGGAGCAATCTTAGACCTCGTACTCTCAAATGGGGGCAGTGAGAGGATCCAGATCTAGAAGTGGGTTGCCATCTGGGGACAAGTGACCATCAAACAGTGTGGTTCACGTTAAACTCAGCTACAGAGTCAAGCCATACAAAAGTGAGGGTACTGGACTTTAGGAGGGCTGACTTTGGCAAGATGGGAGAGTGCCTCAGAAAAGCACTAGCAAACAGGCTAGAAGGAGGTGTGGAGCAACAATGGGGAATTATCAAAACTGCCATCACAGAGGCAACAAGCATTTGTGTGAAGCAAATGAACAAATCAAAATGAAAGAAAAAGCCACTATGGTTCTCAAAAGAGGTGGCTGTGAAAGTCAGGAAGAAAAAGATAGCATTCTGGAAGTATAAGGAAACACAGAAGGAGCAGGACAGAGAGCTGTACCAGTTAAGGCAGAAGGAAGCAGGGAGGGAAGTCAGAATAGCAAAGGCCCAAACTGAGGAAAAGATAGCCAACTCAGTTAAGAAGGGGGATAAAACCTTTTATAGGTACATCAGCGAGCGTAGAAAGACAAAGGAAGGGATAGTGAGGCTGAATAGAATGAACAGTGGGTGGACAGAGGGACAGTGAAAAGCAGGAATACTGAGACGAATATTTCTGCTCAGTATTCACAAAAGAGGAGGAAGTGACTAATCCAATTAACAGAAGTACTCTTGATAGGGGTCGATCCCAGTCCTTTCACAGAAGAAAGGGTTCTGCAAGAACTCCTAAAACTGAAGGTGGACAAGCAATGGGGCCTGATGGAATTCACCCCAGAATTCTAAAAGAATTAAGGAGGAACTAGTGAAACCACTGGCTACTCTTTTAATAAATCATGGAGGATGGTGTGGTACCCGAGGACTGGAGGAAGGCAGATGTGATTCCCCTTCACAAAAGTGGGTCCAAGACAGAGGCAGGAAACTACAGACCTGTCAGTCTGACCTCTGTGGTAGGGAAAGTGATGGAGTCACTTCTGAAGGAAAGAATAGTCAAGTACCTAGAGGCCAGTGGAGCACAGGACCCAAGGCAGCATGGGTTCACAGCGGGAAGGTCATGTCAGATGAATCTAATAGATTTCTTTGACTGGGTGACCAAAGTAGTAGACCAGGGAGGGGCCGTGGACATGGCCTACCTAGACTTTAGCAAGGCATTTGACACAGTCCCACACAAAAGATTAATAGTCAAATTAACCAGCCTGGGAGTGGGACCCTGGGTGGTAGCCTGGGTAAAACATTGGCTGGACAACAGGACACAGAAGGTAATTGTAAATGGAGTCCATTCTGAAGAAAGGGGGGTTACTAGTGGGGTACCGCAGGATTCAGTATTGGGTCCAGTCCTTTTTAATGTCTTCATCAGTGACATTGCAGAGGGACTGGAAGGAAAAGTATGCCTTTTTGCAGATGACACAAAAATCTGCAACAGGGTTGATACACAAGGAGGCGTGGAAAGGATGAAAAGGGACTTGGCAAGGTTGGAGGAATGGTCAGAAGTATGGTAGCTAGGATTCAGTGCAAAGAAGTGCAAAATAATGCACCTGGGAAACAAGAACCCAGGGGAAGAATACACAATGGGGGGGAGGTAGTAACAACAACAAAAAAGGAAAGGGACCTGGGGGTAATCATATCAGATGACCTTAAGGTTAGTAAGCAATGTGAGAAGGCAGTAGGGAGGGCTGGGGTATACTGGGATGCATAGGGAGAGGCATCAGCAGCAGAAAACAGGAAGTTGTTATCCCTCTGTACAGACAGTTGGTAAGACCCCATCTGGAGTACTGTGTCCAGTTCTGGAGACCCCATCTCCGCAAGGACATAGACAGGATAGAGGCAGTCCAGAGGAGGGCAACTAAAATGGTGCAGGGTCTGCAAGAGAAGCCGATGAGGAGAGACTAAAGGAGCTTAATAGTATACCCTTGAGGAAAGAAGGAGAGGGGGACATGATAGAAACTTTAAGTACCTCAGTGGAATCAACAAAGTCCAAGAGGTAGCATGTTTCAGAAAAGAGACTTGCAAGAACAAGGGACACAATTTAAAGATAGAAGGAGGATGGTTCAGGAGCAATGTGAGGAAGTATTATTTCACAGAGAGGGTAGTGGATGCATGGAACAGCCTTCCTGAGGAGGTTGTGGGGTCTAAAACTGTGGGAGAATTCAAGAATGCATGGGACAGACATAAGGCAATTCTTGTGGGGGGTAGGAAGAAATAGGCTGTTGGTTAACTAGGATCTGCGGCCTATCCTGTAGGTAGGGAAATGGGCAGCCTAGATGGGCCTAGCGGTCCTTATCTGCCGTCAAAGTCTATGTTTCTATGTTTCTAGCAATCCCTCACCAGAGGATTGGAGTGAACAGGAAGGGCAGTAGGAAGACAGGAGTTCTTTCAGGTAGTGAGGTCCCAACTTGTGTAGGGCCTTATAGGTCAGCAATGCGACCTTGAAGGTGATCCGCCACTGTATAGGCAGCCAGTGCAGTTCACACAGCACAGGTGTTACATGACTGGATCTAGAGGTTCCAGTCAACAATCTGGCCATCACATTCTGCACTAGCTGCAAGTGGCGGATATTCACCCCCAGTAGCCCTAGATAAACGGCATTGCAGTAATCAAAGTGACTGGTGACAAAGGCATGGACCAAGATAGGAAGATCTTTGGGTGAGACCAGGTGCTTCACCTAGGCTATATTCCTCAGATGGAAAAAAGAAGATTTGACTACAGCTGACACCTGCGCCCTCAGGGTCAGGCCTCATCAAATACCACGCCCAGGTTACGCACCTGGCCCGAGGCCATAAGCGGGGTCCCTCCAAGGTATAAACCTGAGGGTTTCCCCACCCATGCCTCTGTTGTCCTAAAACCAGGGTCCACCACCAATACCTTTGTTTGACTCGAATTCAACAGAAGCCAGCTGGTACTCATCCAGTTCTGTATCTCCAGCAGGCAGTTGTTAAACACTGTGATTGAATCAGACTCCTGTTCAGGCACAAAAGACATGTAGATCTGAGAGTCATCAGCATAGCAATGAAAACTCAGCCCATACTATCTTATAATGTCCCCTAATGGAAGCATATACACCGTGAATAACATGGGGGACAGCACCAAACCCTGTGGAACCCTGCAGGGCAGCTAGTGAGGGACCGAGGAATGAATCCCCGACACCACTCTCTGAGACCTGCCCTCAAGGAAAGATTGAAACCAACTGAGGACTGCCCCCCTCAGTCTGCAGAAAAACCACAGGTGCTCGAGCATCACCCCATGATCCACGATGTCAAATGCTGCTGAGAGATCAAGGAGAACCAAGATGGAATGGGCTTTCCGATCTCTTGCCATCAGGAGATCATTTAGTACCCACACCAGGGCCGTCTCAGTGCTATACTGTTTCCTGAAGTCAGACTAGAGAGGGTCATAGATATTGTGGTTGGTTAAATAATACTCCAGCTGCAATGCGACCACCTTCTCAATAACTTTCCCTACAAAGGGTAAGTTTGAGACTGGTCCGTAGTTATCTGGACAGTCGGGATCAAGGGAGGTGTTTTTCAAAAGGGGGCGTACTACTGCCTCCTTTAAGGGATCTGGAAAGATCCCTCTCTCCAATGAAACCGCCACTATCCCAGCAAGGACTGGGCTGATGACCTCTACATACCCCACTAGTCAGCGTGTAGGGCCCGGATCCAAACTACAGTAGGTTGGCTGAAAAATCTGGACAATCCTCACTATATCCATTACTGCCAGTTGGCTAAAGGTGAACCAAGTCAACTGGGCATTAATACCACCCAATTGATTAGTGCAAGATCCAATTGGAAGGCACTGGCTGATCTTGTCCCTGATGGTGGACACCTTATCAGTGAAAAACTGCGCAAACTCCTCACACTGTACTTGTGACAATGCCCGACTGGCATGGCGACAGATTGGATTGCATAGTCTGTCCACAGTCCAGAAGAGCTGGGCTGGCCTATTCTTCACTATAGTAATTTCCCTGGACAGAAACTCTGCCTTCTTATGGGAAATTGCTGATTGGTAGATCTTATAGTGATCCAATAATCTAAGCTTATCCACCTCCAGACGAGTTTTCCTCCAGCATCTTTCTAATCTTCTCCCTTGTCTCTTCAGCCCATGGATCTCCCCATTAAACCAGGGGGCCACCGGGCAAAGAGTAAGAAGGTGAACATGAGTTGGAGCAATGACATCCAAGGCCCCCATGACAGCCCTATTATAGGCCAACACTAGGGGCCCTGGGTCAGTACTATCCATTGGAAATCCCGAGAAGTCCAGCTCCATCATTAGGCCCTCTGAGGTAACTCCTCTGAAAAGACAGAACTGCACTAACTCCTTAGGGGCAGGCCTACTTTGGGGGGCTGCGAAACTGAATCTCAGGGTGTGATGGTCAGACCAACTGATAGACTCCACCTCCACATCGGAGATCTCCGTCCCCAGATGGAACACCAAGTCCAATGTGTGCCCCCCCTCGTGGGTCGCAGAGGTAATAACCTGTGTCAGGCCCAATGAATCCATCAGTTGGAGGAGGTTTTGTACAAATGGTGTGAGTTCATTGTTGACCCAGGCATTGAAGTCCCCCCAAAATTAACCATCTCGGGGACTCCAATACCATCTTGGTGATGAGGTCCGCAACCTCCTTCAGGAACTCCCTCCCATCATCTAGTGGACAGTAGATGAGAAGAGTCCTGTAGCCTGCACCTGCACCCACTGTACACTCAAAGTAGTTGGTGTCTCCAACTGGCACCTACCTGAGATCCAGTTCCTGTCTAAAACAGACAGCAACCCCCCCACCCCTACGGTCCACTCTCAGGTGGTGAACCACTGAGAACCCAGCCGGAACCACAAACTCCAAAAAAGGGCCCGCACTTCCATCCAGCCAGGTCTGGGTGATGCAAGCCAGGTCAACAGAAGCAACAAGATCTGCAACCACTGTGGTCTTATTCCTAATCGACCTGGCATTGCTTAACATCACCTGAAAAGGACGGGAATCCAAGGATGGCCACACTTCCTGCCTGATCAAGTCAGAGCCCTTGGGTATGGGCACAAGGCAAGGATAACCTCGTTCCTGTGCCCATTTTGCCCCAGGGTGTCTCCTGGTTCTCACTGTCCCTATCTGTCCACTCCTTTCCCATCCTCCACAGAAGTTCCAGGATCTCCGACTCTTTCCGCCCCTTCATCTCAAGATGCCGAAAGCTCGACATCTATTATAAACTTCCAGAAATACAGAAGTAATGTGCAACTTAGTTGTATTTGTATTACTGTGATGTAAAAGTCTCACATTTACACCACAATAGTAGAAAAAGAAAACTGTAAACAACAAAGTAATGCAGTAAAAAGATATTGCTGACTCTGGACATGCACATCCCCTTGAAAATACACACAACACAGTTGCGCACGTGCGTTACACCCTCCCACACAAACACTCACACACATAAATCAGTAGCTGTCACAGCAGTTGTGCACACGCAAAGGGTGTGAGTGTAATTAGCAGGCTAGAGCAGCTGAGCTGCAATACCTCATTTTCAATGGGGTCCTGCTTTTACACAACTTTACAATGTATTTAGTAGACTAAGCACAGATAAAATGCAATATCTCATTTTTACTGGATTTCTGCTTGTATGCATTTTTACAATGTAGTTACCCAGAATAGTTCATCTAACATGCTGTATCTCTTTTTCAATGGGGTCCTGATTGTACCCATTGTTACAATGTATTTTCCCAATAATGACCAGCTGAGATGCAACATCTTGTTTTCAGAGGGATCCCGCTTTTGAAGAATGCAGACAGTGTTTTACAGAATGTGTCATTTCAGTAGAAGAATGGGGATTTATGATGTCAGCATGGGAATACGGAGCTGGCAAGGTGCTGACATCAAAGAGAGCTTCCTAGTGTTATTTGCAATTTAGTTACCCAGGACAGCTCAAATGAGTTGCAACATCTGCTTTTCAGGAGAATCCTGCTTCTACCTGCAGTGTGACGTGCAATAGCCCCTGATACAGAACTGTGGAGCACAGTCAGCAACATGTATGGTTTAGCACTGACTACAAATATTTTACACTCACAATGCAGAAATACATCAATTATTGCAAAAGTCAAACTTCTGTTTATGATTTTGATTACATTAACACAGCACTCTGGTACCAGTCCTCAAATTCTTCAGTTAGCAGCCTGTTTGGTCAGGTGTCCTTTTTAACAAAAAGAGAAAGCCAATGCTTGGGATGGGCTGTCAGTGCTGGCATTAGAAAATGTGAAAGCCAATACTGGACATAGACTTCTGGTGCCGGCATTAAAAAGTGAAAGCAGACACCATTATACCTTTCAACCTTTTCTCCACCAAATGTGGAACATTGCCTCTCAAAACGTGGAACAAATGAGCAAAATGTGGAACACTTAATCAAATCTTTACATAGGAGGCTCAGAATACTGTTAAAATGTTTGCATTTATGTTCAGAAAGTCTGTTATTAATTGAATAATATATTTTTTGCATCATTTGCTGTAGATTTTTGCTTGAAAATGTTAATATTGAATGTGGAACAGATCCTCACAATATGGAACAGGGACCTTTTGTGAAGTAAAATGAGGAACGTTCCTCGTAATGTGGTACAGTTGAGAGGTATGGACACCATGTAACATGGCTGCAACATTACAGCTTACCCACCTTGCATAGATAAAAAGTAGGAGATCTCTTAGCTGAGTCCTGGAGAACCTGGCATGGAGTTCTTGAGGTGAGGTCCAGAAGCAGTTGTAAAATATGAACAGTGGGGAGGGTGTGGTCTGGCTGGAAACATGGTGGAGTGATAATTGAGGAACTCCATTGGATCCGCTACTAAATCCTACCATTCTGCTTTCTACTGCTAATATTATTGCTTGATTGCCAATGCACAGCTTTCTAAATGTCTACCGCTCAGAAATCTGGTAAAAAACAATCAAAAATCTGATTTCTGAACACACCATGAACAAGGGAAACATCAGGCCTGAAGACGCAACCTTTATCAAAAGTGAGCGCGCCACAGGAGGAGCAACATCCAGTGTGAATACCTCTAGAAATGGCTAGCAATGGAATTGATATTGCCACAATAGAGAGACTAACAGTGGACCTCAAATGTGGACTAAGTACCAAAATGCAGGTCGGGTTCGACAATCTCACCACTCAGCTGCAACGGATGCAACAGACAGTTAACTCCCTGAATGAGACGGTCGATAAACATGGAGAGAGGCTTAATGAGGCGGAGGCCCGAATAAGTGCACCGGAGGACCAAGTAACATTGAATGCCTCAGATTTACGCTCTGCCCTCAAATAAATAGACCATTTGAAAGAGATGATCGAGGACCACGAAAATGGAGAAAGGCGTAATAATATACGCATTGTGGGGATGCCGGAGGGACAAGAACGGAAGGACTGTGTGACTAACTTATCTACAAACATGGCTCCAACAAACCCTCTCCCTTTCACCTGGTTGCAGTTTAGAGATTCAAAGGGCACATCGGTCCCCGGGACAGAAACCACAACCAGACCAAAGACCACGTCATCTGCTAATAAAATGTTTGCGTTATCAAGACCGCCAGCGAATCCTGGAGGAAGCACAGAAGAAGGGGCCGATTTTGCAAAATCAAACCTACATCAATATCTTTCCCGACTATTCCCGAGCACTTCAGAGTCATAGACAAGCCTTTCTGGAAGTTAAAAAAAAGCTCCATTGACTTAACTGTCCGTTCTCTTTGGTATATCCGGCTCGTCTTGTGGTGCGCCCACCAGGGAAGAGACAAAGAGCATTTACAGATCCAGATGCCATGGCTGAATTTCTTCAATAATGGGAAGGCCAGAGAAGTCCAGCTCATAATCACGACATAGAGGAACGCTGAACTGTTCCAGGCGTTACCTAAGCTAAGTACTGTATTGAGATAAGAAGAAGGGAGGCAATTTTGGGGATCGGATGGCTTTTGGTCCCAGAACACCTAGAGGTGGCCTATAATGGTGGGCTGAGCCCTCTTGTAGCACCCCCTTGCCCCTGAACCATGACTGAATCATGGACCAATAAAGCAATCTATTGGTATATTTGGATATAGAGCTGGAAATATAATAAATGGAAACCAGATGTTATAATTTCTTTATTATGAACATTTCTTTTGAGATTATGGCACTACTAAATGGTGACTGTAGGAGGCCTAGTGCCCTTTCAATTAATAAGCATTGGGGCAGTTATGAACAGTATTTGAAATGTGAGCCTTTGTTTCAGTAGGATGTAGGATCTTCCTATTAAATACCCGGAGAGGGTTGAATGTTACTGCACTTTTTGGGAGAGGATGTTACAAAACTGGGACAGGGGAGAAGGGAAGATTGATTATGCCTTTTCTTTCTTCTTTATATTATATCACCCACAAGTCTGAGGGAAACCTATTAATAGGACTGGTAAGAGCAATTGAGACGATGCTGTAACTACATGTGCAGAAGGAACCAGGTGAAGCCACCGTACTGGGTGGATCAAAGTCAGTTTTCCTTCCGAAAGGTTTTTCCTCGATAACCAAGCCAGTAAGAAGGCTGGTGGGCAGACGTGGGAAAACTCAAGGGGGTTTAACCCAGAGAGGTTTCGAGGGGAGACCCCCGGTGAGTTATATACCTTCCCTCTGATAAAGCAGGATGGAATTTTTCATTTTTTCCATTACTTTATATAGAAGGTGGTGGATCCCTAGCCCCATCCACGAGGTTAGAGGGATGTATATAATACTGTGTTGTTCTGGGGGGGAGGTTGTCTTTTTCTTGTTTTTTGGTTTTTTCTATATAGAAGAGCTGGGGAGGGGGAGCGAGGAAATGTTGTAGGGAGAGGAGGACATTAGAAGTTAAGATAGGAGGGATAGTGGGGGACTTAGAAGCTAAAAAGTTTAAAAAGTTTGGACATTGCATCAGCATTGTAAAGAGTAAACACATTTTGTCCTGTCATAAGCAGAGATGACAGGAAATATTATTTTTTTTTTACTATAATAATGGCTAAATTGTGTTGTGTTTCGTGGAATGTGCATGGGCTTCGTACAGTAGTTAAAAGGAAAAGAGTATGGACTCAGTTAAAGAAAGTGGGTACAGACCTTGCTTTTCTACAAGAGATTCATTGTACAGGGCAAGAAGCTCAGAGCATAGCACAGTCTTGGGGAGGAACATTCCTATCATCTCCTTTCACTTCAAAGGCCAGAGGAGTAGCCAGCTGGATTAGGCCAGGGGTGCCCCATAAAATTATATCCTCTCAGGCAGATTCACAGGGTAGGTACCTGATAGTGGTCGCAGAAGTAGGGAATAGAACATTAACCTTGGTTTCTATATACGGTCCGAATTATGATTCCCCGGATTTCTTCACACGCTTGCAGATTGCACTGGCCCCTTATGGGGATAATTTGATCCTAGGGGGTGATTTTAATACATACCTCGATGCAAGCCTGGATTACTCAGGAGGTAGGTTAGGTCAGGAGCTTAGGGGAGCAGCAGCACTCCGTGAGCTCGTGAGGGAAAGGGCTTTGGTTGAGGCATGGCGTCACAGCCACCCAAAAGAGAGAGAATATTCATTTTTTTTGCACCCCCACCAAATTTATTCCAGACTGGATTACCTCTTCCTCTCACCTAATTTAGTGGGTCCTGATATGGGAACCGTGTATGGACCAATCTTGGTCTCCGATCACGCCCACTTATGGGTGAACTAGGTGCTGGGACCTCGGACGTGTGACTGTCCCCAATGGCGTTTAGACCCCACCCTATTGTTGGACACAAAATATGTGTCTTTTATAAACAAAAAAATCCAAGAATTTATTCTTTTTAACCATAATACAGGAACACATATAAAATTTGTATGGGATGCATTGAAAGCCTATGTCAGGGGGAAAATTATTTCATTTTCGGCCTCTCAAAAAAAGAGTAATAACTTAGAAGACAAAGGCCTGCAACAGAAAAGATATATTCTGGAAAAATCTAATATGGCAACCACTACACCAGAAAAGGTTGGGGAGCTGAAATCTTTAAAAGGGAAACTTATTCAAAAAGAAATTAGGAGAATTGAGCGGAACCTATTATTTACAAAATCTTATTCACATTCTGAGGGAGACTCAGCCGGTAAATGGCTAGCAAACTTGGTCAATAAACAAAAGACAGAATGGCATATACTTAAAATGGAGATGGGGATGGTGGGATTACATATGACCAGAGGGAGATAAATTCCATATTTAGGGAATACTACTCGACTTTATATACAACACAGACCCCGATAGGATCAGACCCTATGACCTTTTTAAATAAGGTAGACCTCTCTGAATTGGATGACCTAAAGAGACAGGAGCTGAGCTCTACTTTGTCAAAGGAGAAGGTCTGGCAAGTTATTCAACAGATGAAAGGGGGAAAGGCCCCGGGTCCGGACGGGATACCAATAGAATTTTATAAGGCCACTGGGGATATGTTAGGTGGCTTGTTCATGGAGATGGTATGGAAGGCACTGGCAGCTGGCATGCTCCCAGAGTCACAAACTTTGGCTACAATAGTGGTTCTGCCTAAATCAGGAAAAGACCCCACAAAATGTGGATCATATCGCCCGATCTCTCTCCTCTGCTCAGACTATAAGATCATAGCCAAAGTGATGGCTAGTAGATTGGACCACCTTCTCCCTATGTTAATCCATAAAGATAAGGGGGATTTTGTACAGGGATGTCAAGCCAAACACAATCTAAGATGGGCTATAAATATAATATCTAACTGGTCGGGACGGTGGGGGGAGAGATTACGTGACCTTTTGGCACTAGATGCTGAAAAAGCATTTGACCGGGTGGAATGGTCATTTATGTTTGCAGTATTAACAAAGTTTGGCTTGGGACAAACATTTATAAATTGAATCCATACCCTATATGAGGCACCCAAGGCCCAGACCCTTACTAACAACACTTTATCACAACCCTTTGCCCTATCCTGTGGAACAAGACAAGGTTGTCCTCTGTCATCCCTTTTGTATGTTTTATGTATTGAGGTCTTGGCTGCTACTATCAGGGCAAACCCGAACATAAAAGGACATTCCTTGGGAGGAAATAAACATGTTATATCTTTATTTGCAGATGACATCCTACTCTTTTTAGATGGCCCCACCATAGCCCCACCACACCTACCTAAATTGAATGCCATATTTGATATCTACGGGCCTCTGTCGGGGCACAAAATTAATTGGAGCAAGAGTGAGTGGCTCCCTTTGGGTCGATGCAAGACCCCGATCAATATTGCAGGGAAGGAGATTCATCCAGCCACATCTATTAAATATTTAGGGATACACCTTCCTAATAAAATATCAAACATTATTAAAATTAACTATGCACCCTTGACACAACAAATCAAGCAAGATTGCACTCGATGGAAAGCCCTCCCCCTTTCCCTGCTGTGAAGGGTCAACCTGGTAAAAATATCGCTTCTCCCACAAATTCTTTATTTATTTCAAACCATTCCTATAGCCCTCCCAAGAAAATATATTAAATCTATAGAAGGATCTATTACACAACTTCTATGGCAGGGAAGGAGGCCAAAAATTAGTAAACAGGTCCTCTGGAGAAAGACCTCTGACGGTGGGCTGGGCCTCCCTCATATATATCTCTATTACTTATCAGCCCAGCTGGCACATATTAGGGATCTACTGTGGGAAGCACCTACTAAAAGACCTCAGTGGCCAAAACTGAAGGGGAAGGAAGGGCTACTAGTTTATCATTCTCTTATAGTACCATCTCTATTCAGGGAAACAAACCCTAAGATAACCAATCCGTGTACTAGAAACACTTTAAAGGTTTGGCAACAAGTGCATAAAATTTTGGGGAATTAAAAATACTTATCTTCTGATAGTTCATTAGATACAGTGATAGGAGGATACTACAAAGCAAACTTAATTATTAGATCCCATTTAAGTACCTGGGCCAAGAAAGGCCTAATTAAGCTCTCTCAGGTCTGGGATGGAAGACGGATACAACCCTTTGCACAACTACGGAGTAGTTATAAACTTAGCCCAGCTCATTCTATGACCTATATCCAGGTTAAACATTGAATAGAGCAATTTCTCCTGAAAATGGAGAAGGGAAAAATACAGCGCTCACCCCAGAGGAACTTTTTACCAGATATTCAACAATAGATATTTTTAAACCACTGGGCAAATGTTACCAGTTGCTGGTGGGCTCCCTGGCTAACCTTTTAGAGGCAACTAGGAACAAATGGGATCAGGACCTATACCCAGATTGCTTAACAGGAGGTGCATGGTTGGCAATACAGAGAAACCTAGTAACATGCTCAGTAAATAATAGATTGCGAGGTATCCAATATCGGATTATGGCAAGAGCATATTTTACACCCGAGAAAGTGCACAGAATCAACCCAGAGGTGTCTCCGTATTGTCTGAAATGTGGAATACAGGTGGGAACTTTTTTCCATGTAATTTGGCAGTGCAATAAAATTCAGACATTCTGGAGGGGGATAGGAGAAATGATAGTAAATATCCTACATGATGAATTTTCTTTGGATCCTCTGGAAGCTCTTCTGGGATACTCAAGTTTGTTGGGTGGGGCAAAGAAAAGTGGATACAAATTTAAAAGACTGGGATATGTGGTAGGTATCTGGGATATGAGAGATAGCTATTCATTGGAACCACCTTCACCCCCCAACAGTAACATCCTGGTTAGCTGCAATGTTTAATATTATGAAATTAGAGAGTACCCAATATAAAGTACGAAATCAACTACATAAATATGAAGAGATCTGGGACCCATTAGAAAAAGCCCTGTCAGAACCCTGGTTTCCACTTTTTTAGATTTAACCTAAGGGGACAACTTAGATATGACCATTTGAGTCCTGGGGAAAAATAAAAACTTAAGGGGATGAACTGTTCTTTTTACCCCATGCACACTCCCATTAACTAATTAATTAATCTCAGTATATAATCTGAGCTGAAAGTAATACTGAATCTAGTATCGTTAAGCCATATGTATTTTCTTTTCCTTTTTACTATCTTAACTAAGTACTTCAATTATAGAATAATACATATATGTGTGTGTGTGTGTGTGTGTGTGTATATATATATATATATATATATATATATATAATTCTCCCATGTATAGGGGAAGGCAAGTAATGTTAAAAGAATATAAAGATAAATGTGGATGTCTGATGTAAATGTCCCAGTTGTTAAATAAAGTTTACAAAAAAAAATAGGAACAGTGACGGGGTCACAAAGGATCGGTAGTTCTTTAGGAACAAAATAGGAGAGATAGTGAAGGTTAAACATAAAACAGTACTCATCTGCTAGAGGAAGAATCTGTATCCTGTCAGACCGGGGATGGCATTTTGTCAGATCTTCAGAAATAAAGGGAAAATGGATTAGTATGAGGAAAAAACATTAGCAGAAATATAAAGAGAATTGTGGAGAGGTACAAGAGCAACAGGATGAGCAGAGATATTGGGTAAAAGGTATTTTTGGAGAAAGATGTACTTTAAAGTAAAAGTGAAAGAAAAAGTAAAAATAGAGAAATTAAAAACTAATAGAAATGGGACGAGAAACATAGAAACATAGAATGTGATGGCAGATAAGGACGTGTGACCCACCTAGTCTGACACTTTTCCGTACCTAATGCAATACCACAGACCATATTGCAGCTTACCCTCTCTTCCCTGTTGCAAGAGTACTCTTATGTCTATCCCATGCATTCTTGAATTCCACTACCATTTTGGCCCCCAAAACCTCTGCAGGGAGGCTGTTCCAAGCATTCACTACTCTTTCTGCGAAAAAGTACTCCCTTACATTGCCACTGAGCCTTACCCCTCTAGCCTCATATTATGCCCCCTTGTTCTTGTGCACCTTCTTTTCTGAATGATGCTACCCTCCTGTACCTTGTTTATACCCCTGAGGTACTTGAATGTCTCTATCATAACCCCCCCCCCTTCTCCTCTGCTCTCCTCTCCTCCGGAATACATATTGAGGTCCTTTAGTCTTTCCTCATATGACTTTTGGTGCAGTCCTTGCACCATTTTTGTTGCCCTTCTCTGAACTGCCTTTATTTTGTCTATGTCCTTCCGGAGATGAGGCATACAGAACTGACACAGTACTCCAGATGAGGTCTCACTAGTCAACTGTACAGTGGCATAATCACCTCCTTTTTTTCTGCTGTTGTTACCTCTCCCTATGCATCCTAGCATTCCACTGGCTCTCCCCACAGCCTTCTCATATTGTTTGGTTCCCTTTGGTTTACCAGATATTATAACCCCCAAGTCCCTTTCTTGATTGGTGGCCATCAGTACCTGTCCCCCCCATCTTAGAAATATAGAAACATAGACTTTGATGGCAGATAAGGACCACCTGGCCCACCCAGTCTGCCCATTTCCCTACCTATTGGATAGGCTGCAGATCCTAGTCAACCAACAGCCTACTTCCTCCTACTCCCAACTAGAATTGTTTGGTCTGTCCCATGCATTCTTGAATTCCCCCACTGTTTTTGACCCCACAGCCTCCTCAGAAAGGCTATTCCATGTATCTACCACCCTCTCAGTGAAAAAATACTTCCTCACATTGCCCCTGAGTCGTCCCCCCTCTATCTTCAAATTGTGTCTCCTTGTTCCTGCAGATCTCTTTTTCTGAAAGATGCTACCCTCTTGGACTTTGTTGACTCCCTTGAGATACTTAACTGTTTCTATCATGTCCCCACTCACCCTCCTTTCCTTGAGGGAATACATGTTAAGATCCTTTGTCTTTCTTCGTATGGATTCTGGTGCAGACCCTGCACCATTTTAGTTGCCCTCCTCTGGACTGTCTCCATCCTGTCTATGTCCTTGCAGAGATGGGGTCTCCAGAAGTGCATGCAGTATTGCAGATGAGGTCTCACTAACTGTCTGTACAGAGGCATAACAACTTCCTGTTTTCCACTTGTGATGCCTCTTTCTATGCATCCCAGAATCCACCCAGCCCTCCTTACTGCCTTGTACTCCTCCCTTGGATTTCTGTTCCCAAATGCATGATTTTGCATTTCTCTGCTTTGAATCTTAGCTGCTACACTTTCAACCACTCCTCAAGCATATTTAAGTCCTTTTATCATTTTTTCCACCCCCTCCCAGAGTGTTGACCCTGTTGCAGATCTTAGTGTCACCTGCAAAGAGGCATACCTTCCCCTCCAGCCCCTCTGCAATGTTGCTTATGAAGACATTAAAGAGGACTGGCTCCAGCATGGGTTCCTGTGGCACCCCACTGGTCACCCCCCCTCTCCTCAGATTGAATGCCATTTACCACCACCCTCTATGTCCTGTCACTCAACCAGTTTCTGACCTAGTTTACCACCTTGGGACCCACTCCCAGGCTACCCAACTTATTTACCAACTTCCTATGTGGGATGGTGTTGAAGGCCTTGCTGAAATCTAGGTAGGCCACATCCACCGCCCTCCCCTGATCTACCTACCTGGTCACCCATTCAAAGAAATCTATCAGATTTGTTTGACAAGACCTTCCCACTGTGAATCCATGCTTCCTTGGATCCTGTGCTCTGCTGGATTCAATAAATATTACAGTCCTTTCCTTCAGCAGTGACTCCATTAATTTCCCCACCACTGAGGTCAGGCTGACTGGCCTGTAGTTGCCAGCCTCCTCCTGTTCCCACTTTTGTGAAGAGGGACTGCATTCCCCCTCCTTCAGTCCCCTGGAACCTCCCCTGTCTCTATCAATTTGTTGACTAGGGCTGTTAGTGGTGCTGCCAGCACCTCTCTAAGTTCTTTTAATATTCTGAGATGTATCCCATCCTGCCCCATAGCCTTGTCCCTTTTCAGATTCTCAAGTTCCTTTAGGACTCTTTCCTCTGTAGACGGGCTGGTGTCCACCTTTCTTCCATTGCTGCTCTTATTACCCAGTAGTGGTCTTGCTCCTTCCCCTTCTGCTGTGAATACTGATCAAAAGTATTTGTTCTGGATTTTTGCTTTTTCTAGGTACCCCTCTGCACAAGATATAGTGACAAAGAAATAAAGAAGAACGAGCAGTGGGAGTGCGGGTGTTTAGGTTTACCCTTCGGTGCCTGGGTGGCCATATTTAAATATAATATAGCCTAGTGGTCCAATGGGCTACTGTAGGCATTTGAGCCTGAGGTCCTTTTCTTTTAAAATAGAGTATGTTTGGCATATAATGGATCTGGGAAGGGTTTCTCAAAAATTATTCATCACAAGAAGTCATGTGTTGCAATTAAAGGGGCAAATACTTAAATCAAAAGAGCAATATTCTTTATCCAGTGGTATCATCTGATTTTATAGGATTATTTAAGATTAGATTAGACACATTTATTTCCTCTCAATGCTTTATTTCACTTGGGGTTCAAACAGTCAAGCTATGAGCCGTGTTCCTGCTCCCCCTTCCAGCATCCGCCTCCCCTTGTCTACCAGAGCAGTTCCCAAATATTGCCCCCATGTTGGGGTCCAGTAGGTTGGTCCCCATCGTAGATATTCATCCAGAATTTCTGGTGACCATGTCACAGCACTGGTCATGGGGTGAGCAGGAAGGGCTTCATGGAGCCCACCTGGCCTCTTCCTCCATTTTCTGAATTCCCCTACTGTGGCGACACCTATGGACATGTGTGTGGAGGCGGGAACACCCTACAGAGCCATAGCTCTTCCCTTCAAGTTGCTCGCTACCTGCATTACTGCCAGACTTACTGCCAGTGGCAGACTGAGGCCAAGACGGCTTACCTTCTCTCCCCAGGAGAGGAAAGCAGTTCTTGGGACACTCGATCCTCTCCCACCCTGGCGGACCCACATCATGTGCTCATTCCTTTTTTTATCATGACATTGTTTCTACTCCCTGCGGCTTGGTCTGCCATCATCCAGCCACTGTCCTCTGCACCCCATGTGATCCCAACAGCTCACTCGCACAGTGCTAGCATGCACAGGGCCTGGATCTAATATCCAGGCACGATTTCATATGGGTCTGAAGGTGTGCAGAGGCACAGCCATCAACTCACCATGGCCAACAGCCATTTTCCACTGTGTTTTTCATTCCCGTAGGAGTACAGATGTGCAATGACGTCTGGGCACTGTGTGCTGACTTCTGCCATACTCCTCCCTCTAGATGCACCGTGACTGTGGAACCTCCGATCTCCATTGGGGGCTGCTGCAACGTGGTGTGAGCCCTGAACCCTCCCCAGGGAGAGGAGAGGAGAGCAGTCAGCAGATGCTCAATCCACTCCCACCCCAGCTGACCTCTGATGGCCTGGGCTCATTCCCAAACTCGGGTCGCCAGCATAGCGTGAGGTGTGATGTCCAGCACCTCAACCCTCAGCGCCACCAGGCTGGCAGGCACGTGCTCATTCTTGAGCACTATCACCAGCTTGATAGGGTGTAAGGCATTCAGTGCCTCAGCCCTCCACGCCACTGAGCTGGCACTGATTAGACAAATTTTTGACTGCCTCTAGAATTAAATGATATAACCAGTGTTAAGTGACTGAAGGACAAAATGGATCTTGGTCCCCTTCCTTCAGTAATGCTCATGTGTTCATGTGGACTTCTAGCCCCTTTTCTCCTCCTCCCCCCAGTGTCAGTGGCAGAGACTGGACCTAGGATCAGTGTTCATAGCACAGCAGTCCCAAATCAGGGCTCACAGTACAGTGATCCTAAATCAGGGTTCGCAGTTCAGTGACCCCAAATTAGGGCTCACAGTCCAGCAACTCAGAATCAGGGCTGACAGTACAGTGATTCTGTAACAGGGCTCACAGTACGATGACCCCAGATCAGGGCTTAAAGTACACCGATCCCAGATCAGGGCTCACAGTACACTGATCCCAGATCAGGGCTCACAATACACAGACCTCAGATCAGGGCTTACAGTACAGTGACCCCAGATCAGGGATTTACAGTACACTAACCCTGATTAGGGCTCACAGTACACTGACCCCGGATTGGGGTTCATGGTACACTGACCCTGGATCAGGGTTCACAGTACACTAACCCTGGATCAGGGTTCACAGTACAGTGACCCCAGATCAGGGTTCACAGTACACTGACCCCGGATAAGGGTTCACAGTACACTGACCCTGGATCAGGGCTCACAGTACACTAACCCCGGATCAGGGTTCACAGTACACTAACCCCAGATCAGGGTTCACAGTACACTGACCCCGGATCAGGGTTCACTGTACACTAACCCTGGATCAGGGTTCACAGTACACTGACCCCAGATCAAGGTTCACAGTACACTGACCCCGGATAAGGGTTCACAGTACACTGACCCTGGATCAGGGTTCACAGTACACTAACCCTGGATCAGGGTTCACAGTACACTAACCCCGGATCAGGGTTCACAGTACACTGACCCTGGATCAGGGCTCACAATACACTGACCCCGGATCAGGGTTCATAGTACACTGACCCTGGATCAGAGCTCAAAACACACCAAATCTGGATCAGTGCTATACTTTTAAGTACTACTGCTGTAGTACATATTTTAGCTACTGAGGTTAAGTAATTAATTAAAGGTACTTGCTACTATGTGTATTGCAGTTTTATAATTTTTACTTACAAGACTAAGAAAAACAAGGGTTTCTTTAAATGTCATCATGAATCATCAACCTTTCTTCTCTCATCACTTATTGCTCATTTCTCATTTCTTTCTTCTGTGCCTAACAATTCGTCACACCTGATGCACTATACTCCCAGTCCCCCATCAGTATCAGTCATCCATCTCGCAGCATATTAATAAAATGGAGAGGGATGACTAGGGGGCACCCACAGAGCTCAGACCTTGGAACATTCTTCCTTCAATCCAGCCCTGAGCGGGGTCAGGAGCGGTTTCACTTGCTCTCAGAAGAGTCATGATAGATAAGACAGGTTCACTGGGGGCCAAAAGAGACAGTTGCTACTTCTGTCTCAAGGGAGACACTGGCTTGGGGGGGGGTCAGGAGATGTCTGCTGTACAGGTACTGACTGAGGCACACTTGAGGTGCAGACGACCTACTTACTGCATCATTTGGGGTTTGTATCTGCTGCTACACCACACTCCTGGTCTCCAGTCAGCAGTACAGTAATAATATGGGGGGGGGGGGCTGATGGCATCAGTGATGCTACACCAGAGCTCCAGATATAACTCTGGTTGTTTTCAGACTTTTAAACCTTGAATTCTGACATGATCAGCCAAAGTTATCACCATAAAGAGAGTTAATCTACGGCTACCAGGCGGTGCATTTTTAACCGATTTGGATGATGGGAAACCCAAAAAGGCCACTTCACAGGACTCCAGCAGAGGGAAACAAGAGAAGCTGTCAGACCAGCCGGGGCCGAGCGAACCACATGCAGAAGCCAGCTGGAGTACAGAGCCCTCTAACAGGCATTGTTGCAGGCCATAAGAGGTCTGGATAAAAAAAGTGAAGACTTTGTCCAACCGCTTCACCCTGTTAAATGCAAAAATAGACACGGTATCGATGGAAGCTCGAGCAGCTATGGAATAGGCTAGGAAATCAGCGTAGCTGTGTTGGGCATATTAGTAGAGAATAAAATAATTAGAATGAAGTTAGAACAACTTGAGAATGGAGCTCATAGGGCCAATATCCACTTGCTTGGCCTGCCAGAAAACGTAGATGCTGAGAACCCAATATCTGTTATACAGGATCTTTTAAGGCAACTTTTGAACCTAGATCTGGCAGGTAAAATTGTGAAGGTGTATAGGGTGTCCCCACAAAAGTGCCCCCAAAATCCTGATCACCCCAGAACTGTTTTGATCACCATGGTGGGGGCTCATGTTAAAGATGCTATCCTGTCAGCTGCCAAACAGAAGGGTCATTTATATCTTGAGGATGGGTGCTCAAACGTTTTGTTTTCCTGATCTTAGTTATGCCATGCAGTAATGCCACAAAAGTGCAAGCAGAAATCCAAGTGCTTGGAGGTCACACACGTGCTGCACTTCCCAGTGAAATTATGAGGCCAATGAGCTGGCAAAACAGACTTATTTCTTTAATCCAAAGGAAGCAGGCAAGTGACTGGAACTCATCCAAACTGATTTTGCCGAAATGATCAAGAACCTGGTGCAGAGGGGGAGGACTGATACTCAAAGGACTGGGATCATTAAAATATTGTTGAATTTGTTAATTTTGAGCTGAGGGGCTTAAGTTGTGGGTGGTGGGCACTGCTTCTATGAGAACTATGGTGGCATTAGAGATAACCTCACCGTTTGTTACATAATATTGGAGTACGGAAGGTACAGACGGGGTGGCTAAGGTCCTAGTAATTAACTTCATGCTATTGCTTATGGCCTGCCATTGTGGGTTTTGGCAGTGAGCAGCTGATTCTGGATGGTGGCCTCCAGGAGGAACAAGATATGGCACAGTTTGCTACATGCAAACACGGACCTGGACTCCTCCCACAGCAGGTAAACTTTACGATTCTTAGTTGCTGTGTGTGTGTGTATATATATATATATATATATATAAAATCATAAGTAATGGTAACCTAACAGTTTTCTAATCCAGCAGTTTTCTAACCCAGCAGTTTTCTTAGTCCTTGAAACTATTAATACTAGCTGTGTTGTAATCATTGCTTTCTGCATTTATTGGGCTTCTTAATAGTAAATATCTCATTGTTTTCAGCTAACATTAATGCATTGAATGATGTAAGCTGTGCTGTGGTACACAACATTTGTTCTGTTTTTTATTATTATTAATTATTTATAATAATGGGAGCATTTTCTCCCATGGGAAACCCCAATTATAATTTGCTGTTATAGCCAGCTGGTTATAACAGAGAACATGCACTGGGTTTCCCTTGTTGAGTGCAGGTGCACACTGCTTCTCTTGCACACATCTCATTCTCTCTGCACCTCCTTACACAGCTCTTTAATTCTTAGATAA
This sequence comes from Neoceratodus forsteri, assembly GCA_016271365.2. Classification (NCBI taxonomy): domain Eukaryota; kingdom Metazoa; phylum Chordata; order Ceratodontiformes; family Ceratodontidae; genus Neoceratodus; species Neoceratodus forsteri. Next base: position 1,174,841,415 of record CM057456.1, on the reverse strand, counting down.
TGGACTTTATCTGCCAACACCACAGGCTGCAGTTCTTGGCCGTAGAAACTGTCTCCCAGTCCACTTCATAGTTACGAAATAGTATAAAAAAGAAATTTAAACTCTTAAAATCGCACTTCAGCTGACCACTCCTGAACTCACGCTACCTCTAGTGTCCTCTTAAACTAAGACAGAGAGAGTGCGAGAGTGAGAGAGAGCATGAAAGTGAGAGAGACAGAGAGAGAGAGACAAAGGTAGCAAACACAAAGAACCAGTACTAATACTTCAAACAGCACCACCATCTACTGGATTTACTGTTTCTTTTTTTTACATATACTTGTGTAACCCCTCCTGCTAAATGGGGGCTTACCTGCCACCCTGTTGCTCTGTCTTCTCCTACTCTCCCGAGCGCCTTCAGGACCTGCCTGCATTTTTGTTTCTAGTCCCCCAGGTCCTTTCCTGCCCCTGGTGCCCCAGTCTTAATCCAGCCCCATGGGGCTCGAAAAACCAAACCACGATCACCCAGTATGTAGTCTGCCCTCTGGGCAATGGGGATTGCACAGGCATGACTGGTGCCTTTGATCTTCAACCACATGATTTTGTGGTCACACTGGGGAGTGTTCCGTTGGTCTCAGGATCCCCATCGTCTAAGTGGGACCCGGTGACCCTGGACAGGCTGCTGAGAGGCTGCTCTCTTGAAAACTAGGGGAGATCCATGAGGTGACCTGATCGGGGCTCATTAATATTCATGAGCAGGAGCCCCGATCAATAATGAGTATTCATGAGGGCCTGTCTGCCCTTGGGGCAGCTGTCTCGGTTCCAGCCGAAATGAAAGGGAAATAAATGTTTTTTTTTTTTATGACTGCTGTGGTATGTTGGGGAAAAATGTTGCAAAGGGGGGAGAGTGTTTAAAAATAAAATGCTTTATCCTGACTGTACCAGACAAATGTTGGGACTCAAAGTGTCAGCCAGTCTGCTGCTGCAAGGCGTCCTTAAATATTGGCAGTAGCAACAGGAAAATGGACTGAGCGAATTCCTCAATTTGTGCAGTAACAGCAAGTACTCACCCAGGGCTAAAGAACTGTGGGGCATTGGGGCAAATATCTACTTATTTCTGGCTGCATCAGAACTTTGATTCAGGACTGTGCTCATTCTGCTAACAGGACAGTGGGTTAAGCAGCCATTGCAAGCAGCCACAGCCAATCAGAAAGCCAGAAAAACAAAAGCCAGGACTTGTGGGACATTCACCAAAGCTCATGGGTAAATGCCAAGTGCTCATGGGGACTTACAGGGAGCTAATTCTAGTCAACAAAGCAGCAGACCTACAGTGCATCAAGTGAGGTTCATGCATTATTCATTTCAGTGATTGACAGGCCCTTCAGCCAATCGGAGGGCCTGCAGCCAAAAACCACAATCAACCTGGAGCCTTGGGAAAGCCCTATAAGAGACAATGTTTTCCAGCATTTTGCCAGATTCGAGCCTAGACATTCAAGCAGGAACCCAGGCCTCAGTCATGCTGCCAAGCCTGGAGTTCCAGTTGATCCTCTCCAACCTGGAGAGGGTTTGCCTCTTTATTTAGTTAAAGTTAAAGTAATTTCAGTTAAGTTGTTAAACTGCTAGTCTGGAGGTTGCCAGATTGTCCTCCAGGTGCTAGCCCTCCCCTCCACGTTGGGGAAAGATGTGGACCAAAAACCAGATGTCATCAACCAGCAGTGAGAGCGCTGATCAAGAACCTCAGTCGTGAGAGGACTGAAGATGCCAGGAGCCTTCTGTAGCGGGGATTGACCATGGAGGACCTGCATGAGTACCCTTGTATCCCCCCAGTGCAAGGGAGAGAGACAGCAAGCTAAACTTATGGGCCTTCCTACCCTTATAATTGTTCCATGCCAAGAAAGGAAAAATAAGTAATTCTGGGCCAACCTGCCCTCTATCTACTTAATTGAGAGAAAGCCAAAGTAATTATTCTGGGCCACCTTGCCCAAAGTGACTGTTAAATTTAGTAGTTCTTCAGTTCGCACCTTGCCTGCTGCCCTACTGGCCCAGTGCAGGTGGATCTTGGAACTGTGTTATGCAGATTGCAGCTGTTGTTGGGGGCACCCAAGAAAGCCCAGACAGCGTGCAATCAGGTAAATCATATAAATGTGCTGATATTCATCTGTACCCTCTATTTGGTTAAGATTGTCTTGTGGAGCCGCCAGCCATAGCCGCCTGCCACTTCAAGAGGCATGAAACTCTAGAGTTCAATTTGAGACTATGTTTAAACCCTGGAAATGACAGATTTCTACCTTATTGAATAAGGTTTGAGAATATGGATGAGTTAAAGATGTATTGGAATATGAATGTACTGGATGTGACTACAATATATATGTGCTGAATATTCAGGATTTGCGAATCCAAGATCTAGCCAAAATAACTCAGATGGTTGCCTTTTCTGATATATTCAGCCTGCAACAAGCAGGGCAGTCCCTGCTCTTCTGCAACCAGCAGGGCAATCCCTGAAATATTGCCAAAAGCAGGGCAACCCCTGCACCTCTTATAAGGATCAACAGTTATAGTTAATTTGCTTTCTAAGTTAGCCCCTTCCTTTTAAATCAAAGTCGGCCAACACAACCAGCTGCAGCATCCACCAGACCTGCAACAATCCAGGACTTTGGTATCTGGGTTCCCAGGGTATAGTGTGAGGTTGTGGGGTTTCTTCTGTATCTGGGAACTGGTACCAGTGGTGGGGTAAATTGTTATGTAACATCTGATTTAGTCAGCAGCTTAGACAGACAGGGCTCTGGGTATCATTGTCTGGTTGGTGAGCCATGATTGCCTTTTCTGTAAATTTGATAGCCACCCAGCTGGAAGGTTCACCAGCACAAATAAACTTGTGTACATTTGTACAGTAAATAGTAATCATCATAACTTCTGTTCCTCTTGTTTCCCTATCCTAACTCCTATGCCCCCAAAATAAATCTTGTTATTACTGTTTTTGCAAATTATGGTGTGTGAGCATATTATTAGAGAATGTCTCTAATTACCAAAATGTCTTAAATGTGGGGAAATGATATTGGGTCATGTTTGGGGGTGGCAAATGGTATTTGTGGGTGGTATAACATCTCAGAGGGTTGTTCCAGGTAACAGCTAGCCCACATAAAGGTAAACTCTGAGTGGAGGCACTTCGCATTGTTAGAACCAAACATAAGTTTACGAACCCAACCCCCTCAGCCTATTGTCCAGAGTAGTAGGCAGGGGTGTAACTCTAGAAGTAGCACCACCTAGGGGTTACACTTGCACTTGTAACTTTTGTTACACTAAATGGCATTTCAGACGTGTCACTGCTGAGCCCATTGCAGCTCAAGCTGGAAGGCGGCTTGTCAGTCCAGACCAGTGACCACACACTGTGGTCATGACACCACTTGCCACTTGCTGGGCTGAAACTTTGTGTAGTTGAAAGGACCAAAGCTGCTCCTATCAGAGGGGGCATTGGTCCTTTTATTTGCATGAAGCTGGTCAGGAAGCAGCTGATTGGCTTTCAGCAGTTGTAATGCTGCTGCCACCCCGTCTTTGGTTTCAGTCTCCCCTTCAGCTTCAGAAATCATTTAATCTGTCTGTCTATCTGTCCGTCCATCCGTTCGTCTGTCTGTCTGTCTGTCTGTCTATCTATCTATCTATCTAATCTATCTATGGGGTGCCCAGCTCAGGTACTGCTTCTTTCTCCCTCTTCTCTCCAGGTGGCTCACACACCTGCCTTTCCCAATCTTATATATTTTTAATACATAAGTGGTCTAGGGTGCCCGCCCTGGTACCACTTCTCTTGACCCCCTCCTCTCTAGGTCACCAACTCCCATTCCCCTATGAGCCTGACATTTGGGTGCCCAATCCCAGTGTCGGAATATCCCTGAAATAAAGAAAACCACCCCTCAATGTTTTATTCTTTAAACCTGTAAAACAGAAAACAGTCCTTTGCTGATCTGCCCCCACACACACACACACACACACACACACACACACACACACACACACACACACACCACCCTGACCTCCTACTCATCACCCACCACCCCAACTCCCCACGCACCCCACAAACATTCTCACTCATCTGAACAAGTCCCAGGGCAAAGATCCACTCTCCGATCGAAGACATGTCTTGCTGCTAGAACCGTCGACTGCAATATAAGAAATGAAAGCAAGTGCAGTTCAATGTATTTCAATGGGGTTTTGAACTTACTGATGCATAACTTTGTAATTTCTGCATATGTTGGCCTCAAATTTTCAACATGGCCTTTTTGGGACCCCGTCTCATGATCAGTGGTGGTGGTGGTGGAATTATGCAAATCAGGCCCAAAAGGTGATTTCACAGTCACATTGTGACATCACCTTTTGGGCAGGATTTGAAAATTTCCACCAGCTTTGTTCATGAGGTGGGGTCATAAGAAGGCTATGTTGAAAATGTGAGGTCAAAATATATAAAAATGGCAAAGTTATGTGCATACGCTGAAGTTTCTATGCTCACTCGTAACTTTGGCAATTTTAAATATTTTGGCCCCAGATTTTCAACATAGCAATTTTGTCACACCACCTCATGAATGTTCAAATCCTGGCCAAAATGTGTTTTCACACCTGTGTCATGGAATGATGTTTCGGTGGTGCAGAATGATGTTTTGACAGAGATTTAAAAATGTTCACCTACCAGGTTCATGAGGTGGGGTAATAAGAAGGCTATGCTGAAAATTTGATGTATAAATATGGTAAAATGCCCTGGTTATGACTGAACATTATAGTATTTCAAAACTCACACATAACTTTGCTAATTTTCAGCATTTTGACTCCAAACTTTCAGCATAGCCATTTTTCCACTCCACTTCATAAATGTGATGTGTCACTTTTTTTAAATCCTGGATGAGACGTGTTTTGTCACCTGTGCTCTGAAATGACGTTTCTGCCAATATGCTATAAATGGTACATGTCATGTTTATAAGGCAAATCATAAAACGAGTATCTTGACAAGTTTGGGTCAAAATAACAAAAAAATTGTAATTGTTTATCAAGCTTTGTGTGTAGTGCCAGTCTTCACCCCAGCGTCCATGGTTTGTGATCCTATGCCGGTGAGCTGAGTTTGGGGGTGAGCTCAGTGACCCAGCTAGATGGGGTGAGGGTGGGGGAATGGTGCTGTTATGTGACCCCCCCAGCCAGGAACTGAAAGATGCAGGGTTTTCTGCATGGGCCTGGATACCATGCAGTAACGACAAGTATCCTTTTGGCATAGGGCCCTGCGTCTCTCCGCCTGTGGGTGGCAGAGTCCCTTGTGCATTGGCTGACAGATGCACTGTTTGCCCTGTGCATCTGCATCTGTGGCCACATGAAAGTGCAGGGACCACAGGGCCTGCACTTTCTGCAGCTGACCAGACAGCCACATGAATTCTTCACATCTGTCGCTGCATGGAAGTGCAGGGTTGTTGGACAAAGTCTTTCCTTGGTGAAGGGCATCTGGATCTGTGCACTATCAGTACCAAATACCTGCACAGCACATAATGCAAGCAAACGTTTAACATTGACAAATGCTTCTAATATAAACTGTTCATTGCCACAGCCACATTATGGTGCTGCTGTTCAGGTGAGAAAACACTCCCCAGCAATTAAATAAAAAAAATACATGGGTGGTTGTGCAAAAAACTTGATTTTTTACACACTCTTAGGGTATGATGCTGTTATAAACCCCTCAAGCTTCGCTCTTGGAGTTTATGAAGCATCACAACCCTCAGGTGCATATAAAATTGTTATTATGCACATCTACCCCCTATATTTAATGCAGGTTAGTAATCCTGAGTATCTATTCTGGAATCAGTATATAAGAAACCAATATATAAGCAATATGCTGATGTTATTATCACATATTTTCATGAACTTTTTGTCACAATAAGTGATGTATGCCAGTGAAAATGCATTCACTGGAATTTTTTGAGTTCACATGTATTTGTTTATTTATTTAAAATGGGTAACTTTGAAAGGCACGCTGAGCCAAGCCACATTTCCAGATATTACCTGGGGGAGGAGGGAATGGAAGTACAAACATAAAGAGCATGACAAACATCAGAAGTGCAAAATACAAAATACATAGGCAGTCCAACCGAGGTGATCAAGTGAGAAATACCACTTGAATTATCAACAGCAGGGCATCTTTCACAGTTCGCCCTGGTATAGAGATTCATAGGCAGGAGAGAGGGACAGGAGAATCTGTGAGAAAAAGATCAGAAGGGTCAAGAGGGGGAAGTGACTGTATAATGTTCTGGCACCTGTAATGGGCCTAATTGGTTGTCATGAGATGTTATGCTGTTACTAGATGCTTATGGAGGTTTTGCAACACAATGAATTTGTATACCTCCCCCCCTCCCCCATAATGATTAGGTCACCATGAGGTGGCTTGCTGTGTCTGTTTGCAAATGGATTTACAGCACAACAAAGTTTACGCCTTCCTTCTTTAATTTGGCTGCCTCGAGGAGGCCTGTTGTCAAAACAAGCTCAAGAAATGGACAACGTGTTAAAACATTGCACCACTTCCGATTTCATACCTGAATACCACAAAGTGTAACATTGAAATGGCTGAGTGAAATGTCCCATAATGGGTAATTAACAGGATGGGCCTGGTCCTTCACTAATGGATTACCTCGCCAGTTGAGTCGCCTGGTATACCATCATCTTGCAAACAATTTTACAGTAGTTTTCCTTGGTGTTATTTATTCATATATATGTCCTGACTTACAGTGCTGACTTTCCCAAGATGTATGGTGTTTGCATTTTTGTATAAAAACGTGATGATCTAAAACTTGCTATATCAGTTGTGTGAGTTTTCAGAAATGTAAATAGGTGTAGCAGAGAGGTTCTATTGCTAACAGTAGACACCCCTAACCCTCAGGATACCATTAAAGAGCAGGTGCTTAATAAGGGTGCATATCTTAACGAATGAAGGTTTGGGGCCTTAAGATGCCTCTGCAATCATTCAGTTTGCTTTTATTTGTTTCGTTACTTAGTTTTTCTTCATTTTATTTCTATTTTGCCAACTGCTTGCAAAAAAAGAATCCTGAATAATGATGTCAGAAAATCCTTACTGGCAAGGCTGCCTGTGTATTTCAATGGGAAACTACAAATCTGCTTTCAGATTTTTATGGAGAAATAACACTTCCTGACACCAAAATAGTATATATTTAATAGAAATATGTGCTTTTTGATAACATGTGATCTTTTGTTATAATTTAGCAGGTGATATTTTCTTCATAACCAGATTTTACTTGGAAAGAAGTAAAGAGAAGCTAATTATTTTATTCAAAAAATGTAAAATCATACAGATGGAGTGCTATAGTGCAAACATATAAAAGACAGTTTGTTGATGAAATAAGTATCAATTTCTTTTGAAAAGACAGCAAAATCTATTTTGTTTCTCATTAAAATACACTGGGCTCTTAATGAGCAGGTGTTTACTTCTAATAAATAGAAAACTGACTTACCTATTGTATTTTAATGTGTTAGTAATTTCTACGTTTATAATAAAATATTTGTTAGTGCAGTGAAACAAGTGGATTTTCCCCCATTGCTTTTCATACTACTAGTAGAAAAGAATTCAGTAGAATGTATTATTATGATCTCAGACACTGCCAGCTACTAAAGAGCCCAGTGTATTTTAATGAGAAATGAAATATATTTTTCTTTTTCAAAAGAAATCAATACTTATTTCATCAGTAAACTTTGCCTTTTATACGGTTGCACTATATTGCTCCATCTGTATGGTTTTACATTTCTGCATTCAATAATCAGCTTCTCTTTACTTCTTTCCAAATAAAAGCTGGTTATGAAGAAAATGTCACCTGCTAAATTATAACAAAAGATCACGTTATCAAAAATCACTTATTTCTATTAAATATAAAATATTTTAGTGGCAGGAAGTGTTATGTCTCCATAACAACCTGAAAACAGATTTGTAGTTTCCCATTGAAAGACACCAGCAGCCTTGCCAGTAAGGAATTTATGACATCATCATACAGGATTCTTTTTTCACTAGCAGTTGGCAAAATACAAATAAAATGATAGAAAACTGAGTAACGAAACAAATAAAAGCAAACTGAATGATTGCAGTGGCATCTAAAGGCTCCAAACCTTCATTCTTTAAGATATGCACCCTTACTAAGCACCTGCTGTTTAAGCTGGGCATCATTACATGCATAGCACCATAATAACCTTCAGTTACTAGATACCTTGGGCCAGATATTCAAAACTTTGCCCCGGGCCAAAATTAGCACTGCCCAGCGGGCAAACATAGCCCAGAGCACAGAGCACGCTATATTCAAAAGGAATAGCCCAGGGCAAACAGCTTCCGAATATGGCATGGTAATGAGGCCATGCAAACTGGGTTGGGAGTGCAGGGCAAAAATAGCCCTGGAATAAGACAGCACTGAATAAAGCAACCAGGAAGTGCAACCCACAACAACAACACAGTACACAGCAACATGAGGGCAGGTACAGGCGAACTACGTGGCCAATGTGTGTGCCAGCAAATGCATGGACTCAGTACAGCTGCAGGAAGCAGCAGATGTGAAAGAACAGTGATCAAAACTGTATAATATTCCCGGCATGCAGGTAGCGACTAACACATTAGCCGCGCATTAGCTGAGTTACAGTTAGCCCGAGCAAAACACGCTTGTCCGCCAAAATGTGCCATATTCAAAAGTGCTATGCAAATGAGCCTACTACGTAGTCTCTGGGCAAACAACCGGATTAGTATCTCATTATACCTGATTTGCATGCAGTTTGCCCAGCGTTACTGCAGAGTCCCACAGAGCCACCTGTAGGTCAGTCTGGAAGTACAGGGCTGACCAGGTCCAACCGCAGCTCCACCTGTAGGTCAGTCTGGCAGTGCATGATGATAGCTGCAGGCTACATGTAAACAGTACAGCATAGCATATTATACCCCAGGGACAGCACACCATAGGCACAGGTGGTGGTGGTGCTACATGCAACTGTCACATTGTAGGGCATGCTACAGTGCACAGCAGAAACTACAGTAGCAAGGGGGCCAGTAGTGCGAGACACAGCAATGCCTATGGTGTGTAGGGCAGTGATGATGACTGCACTATACACAGTGAGCGCCCAACCTGCGGATGTTTTCTGACACTGGACATTACTGTTACACTGTTGTGTGACCCACAGATGCTGCACCTGTGGCATGGATGCTCACAGTGACATGTACATTCCTGGCTTTGTGCTATGGCAGTTGTACAGCTGTGAGGTATGTGGCCGGGGGCATATATTATCCAAAAAGGCACACTGGTGTTGGGGTATTCCCAATACTGACCCATGTACACTGCATGATGTGTCCCAGCCTTGTGGCCACACCTGATCTGTGCACAGCCTCGCCACCCATATATGCTCCCTCAACATCCTCCATGCCCACAGTGCTGCATGTGTGTGCTGGCATCTGTTGGTGTCCACGGAACTGTGGTCCACAGGTGTGTGCTGTATGGCCACACTGCTGTGCTGTTCACTGGTGGCAGGGTCACCACTTACTGCCTGGCATGGCTGGGACTGGTGACAGATGATGGCATCATTGTGATGCCATCAGTTAGCAGCATGCTTCCTCTATGTTTGGCTTTATCTATGTGTCATATTTATTTGTTCGGTCACGCAAAACCGCGTAAACCAGCGCGGACACGCGGCAAAGCCATAATGTCGGCTCGCAAAGCTGATTGCCCAGGATTAAGACCAGCTTCTCCTGTAGGCGTTAATGTGCACCGCGCTAAGTGTCGCGCTAAGTCGCGCAAAACCACTTAGCGCGGCGCTATTGCTGAATATAGCATTGCGCCTGTATTCATGTCAGTTGCCCCTGTATACATTATAATTTTGCCCGTGCTAATGCAGTTTGCCAGCGCTATTTGGCCTTTTGAATATGGCAGACCCGCGCTAATCCCGCGCTAAACCTGCGCAAATGGTTTTTGCCCAGCACAAAGTTTTGAATATCTGGCCCCTTATCTGTTATGTTTGTCTAAGATAGTTTTATTGATCTGAATAATACAGAGTTAGAAGCTTACGTTCACACTTCTATAGACCTTTATTGTCATCACAGTCAGTTGTTTTCATTATAACTAGTTAGTTAATACAGGTTCTCTTAATAGAGTATATAGTTAACCTTGTTTTATATAAGTTTCATTGCATTGCCTTTACTGTTCTGGAATGTCTACAGTTCAGCAAATTATTGAGGTTGTGTCATGGAATATTAAAGGATGTAACAACCCAGTGAAAAGAACAAAGACTTTAGCTTGTCTTAAGTCTATGAAAGCTGATATTGCCTTACTTCAGGAGACACACTTAACTGCTGAAGGAACAGCTAAATAAAAAAAAGTCATGGGTGGGTGTAGTCCATGGTAGTTCATTCAATTCAAAAAGTAAAGGAGTATGCATACTGTTTCATAAAAAATTACATAGAAACACAGACTTTTACGGTAGATAAGGACCACTTGGCCCATGCAGTCTGCCTATTTCCCGACCTATTGGATAAGTTACAGGTTCTAGTTAACCCAACAGCCTACTTCCTCCTACCCCTCACTACAATTGCTTTATGTCTGTCCAATGCATTTTTGAATTCCCCCATTGTTTTTGACTCCACGACCTCCTCAGGAAGGTGGTTCCACGCGTCCACTACCCTCTCTGTGAAAAAATACTTCCTCATGTTGCCCCTGAGTCGCCCCCCCAATCTTCAAATTGTGCCCCCTTGTTCTTGCACATCTCCTTTGTTGAAAGATGCTCCCATCTTGGACTTTGTTGATTCCCTTGAGGTACTTGAAAGTTTCTATCATGCCCCCCCCCAAGGGTATACATATTAAGCATTTTTAGTCTCTCTTCATATGGCTTCTGTTGTAGATCCTGCACCATTTTAGTTACCCCCCTCTGGATTGCCTCCATCCTTTCTATGTCCCTGCAGAGATGGGGTCTCCAGAACTGTATGCAGTACTCCAGATGGGGTCTCACCAACTGCCTGTATAGAGGGATAACAACTTCTTGTTTTCTACTGGTGATGCCTCTCCCTATACATCTTAGTATTCCCCCAACCTTCCTTACTGCCTTCTCACATTGCTTACCTAACTTAAGGTCATCTGATATGACTAGCTCAAGGTCCCTTTCCATGTTGTTGTTGTTAGTACCCCTGCCCCCCCCACTGTGTACTCTTCCCCTGGGTTTTTGTTTCCCAAGTGCATTACTTTGCACTTTTTTGCATTGAATCTAAGCTGCCATACTTTTGACCATTCCTCCAACCTTGCCAAGTCCGTTCTCATCCTTTCCACCCCCTTCCTTGTGTATAAACCCTGTTGCAGATCTTTTTGTCATCTGCAAAGAGCCATACTTTTCCTTCTAGCCCCTCTGCAATGCCTCCTATAAAGACATAAAAGAGGACTGGTTGCAGCACTGAACCCTGTGGTACCCCACTAGTAACTCCCCTTCCTTCAGAGTGTACTCCATTTACTATTACCCTCTGTATCCTGATGTCCAGCCAGTTTGTTTCCCAGGCTACCACCTGGGACCCACTCCCAGGCTGGCTAACTTGTTTAATAATCTTTTGTGTGGGACTGTGTCAAATGCCTTGCTAAAGTCTAGGTAGGCCATATCCACAGCCCCTCCCTGGTCTACTACTTTGGTCACCCAGTCAAAAAAATCTATTAGATTCATCTGACATGACCTTCCTGCTGTGAATCCATGCTGCCTTGGGTCCTGTGCCCTCTGGCCTCTAGGTACTCAACAATTCTTTCTTTCAGAAGTGATTCCATCATTCTCCCTACCACTGAGGTCAAGCTAATAGGTCTGTAGTTTCCTGCCTCTGCCTTGCTCCCACTTTTGTGAAGAGGAATCACATCTGCCCTCCTCCAGTCCTCAGGTACCACACCATCCTCCCATGATTTGTTAAAAAGGGTAGTCAGTTGTGTCACTAGGTCTCTCCTTAGTTCTTTTAGAATTCTGGGGTCAATCCCATCAGGCCCCATTGCTTTGTCAGCCCCGAGTTTTAGGAATTCTTTCAGGACCCTTTCTTCTGTGAATGGACTGATATCAACCCCCCTATCCAGAGTGCTTCTATTGTTTGGTCTAGGTACCTCCCCCTCTTCTTCTTTTGTAAATACTGAGCAAAAGTATTGGTTCAGCATCTCTGCCTTTTCACAGTCACTGTCTGCCCACCTCCCCATTCCTTTATTAAGCCTCACTATCCCTCCCTTGGTCTTTCTTTGCTCCCTGAAGTACCTATAAAAGGTTTTATCTCCCTTCTTAACTGAGATGGTTATCTTTTCCTCAGTTTGTGCCTTCGCTGTTCTGACTGCCTTCCCCACTTCCTTCTGCTTTAACTGTTACAATTCTCTGTCCTGCTCCTTCTGTGATACCTTGTACTTCTGAATGCTAACGTTTTCTCCCTAACCTTCCCTGCCACCTCCTTTGAGAACCATAGTGTTTTTTTCCTTTGTTTTGTTTATTTGCTTCACGCAAAGGCTTTTGCCTCTGTGATGGCAGTTTTGATTTTCCTCCATCGTTCTTCCACCCCTCCTTCCTACCAATTTGCTAGTGCATTCCTTAGGCACTCACCCATTTTGGCAAAGTCAGCCCTCCTAAAGTCCAATTACCTTTGCCTTTGTATGGCTTGACTCTACTGCTGTGTTAATTGTTAACCACACTGTTTTGTGGTCACTAGTTCCCAGATAGCTACCCGCTTTTAAATCTACTATCCTCTCTCTGTCTCTGTTTGAGAGAACCAGATCTAAGATTGCTCCCTCCTGAGTGGGTTCCGGTACTAGCTGTCTGAGGCATGCCCCCTGTAGGGCATCGAGAATGACCCGGTTCTTGGATATGGCTGCAGCAAATGTGCTCCAGTTAACATCTGGCATATTCAGGTCCCCCATCAACAATATCTCACCTTTTTCTGCCATTCTAAGGATGCCTTCTATCATTTCCTTGTCCTTTTCCTCCCCCTGAGATGGGGGTCTGTATACAACTCCCATGCAGATTGTGGTGCCATTGCCTGTCTCCAACTTGACTCACAGTGCATCCTCTCCTCTCCGTTTACCCTTTAGTTCTATTGCTTTGATCCCTTCCTTTATGAAGATAGATACTCCTCCTCCTCTTTTACCTTCCTTGTCCCTCCTGTAGATTGTGTACCCTGGTATGTTTACATCTCAGTCATGGTTCTGTGTGTACCATGTTTCCGTGACTGCCACGATATCCAGGTGTCCCTCTTCAATCAAGGCCACTAGTTCAGGAAGCTTACTATCCAGACTGCCAGCATTGGTATACATCACTCTCCATTTTTTGATGGCTTTACCTCTTTTAGCCCCATCCCTGCCCTTATTGACTTTGCCTTCTTCTCCATTTACCCCTGTCCTGCTCCCTATTGACCTTTCTACCTTGATGTTTTCCTCCTTAACTACCCTGTATGAGGATGCAGGGAATTCCTTGCTTCTTATCAGTGCCCCCCTTTGGCTAGTTTAAAAGCTTGCCAATGAGGCATTTAAACCTATCACCTAGGAGCCTGGTTCCCCTCCCAGACAGATGCAGACCATCATGCCAGTATAGGCCTGTATCCCTCCAGGAGGAACCCCAGTCCCCAGTGAAGCCAAAACCCTGTGCTATGCACCAGTTTTTCAACCATTCATTGACTCTCATGGTGCAGAGTACCCTCGCCTCACCCATGCCATAGACAGGCAGCACCTCTGAGGAGGTTACGGTGTGTGCTAGTTGTCTAAGGCTCCTCCCCAACTCCACAAACTCCTCCTGCACTACTCTGATCCCATGCCCAGCCAAGTCATTTGTCCTTAGATGGACAATGATGTCCAGCTTCCTCTCCCATGCAGCTGTTCTCGTGATCCTGAGGATTTGTTTCCTGTCCCTCCAAGCCATTGTGCCAGGCAGGCACCTTACTTCCTTCTCCCCTGCCTCCCCCAGTTCTACGCCCCTAATAATTGAGTCTCCCACTAGGAGCTGCTTCCTTCCCCTGCAGTGTTCCATGCTATCTCCTTGTGGGCCTCCCTTGTGGCGGTTCCCAGCAACTTCCTTGGTCTCCACTATGGGTGCCTCCATAGGGGAACTATGCTCCTCCAGAACGGTGTATGGATTGTGGAGAGGTACAACTTGAAGGATGCGCCTCTGTTCTACCACCTTCACCCTCTCTGAGCCCACCAGTGTCCAACTTCTCCTCTTGCTTGGCAACCTCTGAGGCAGGGGTGGCAGCCCTGGTATTCCCTGGGTGGGAGAGGTTTCTCTACTTCTGTCAAGTTTGGCCTGGAGATGGGCAACCTCCTCCCTCAGAGCAGACAGTTGCCTGCATATAGGGCAGCATCGCACCTCCAGAATGTCTCTGGGAAGACTGCTACCCCACAGCCAGTATATTGCATTACTGCCCCACATATCTGTCTTTTTCCTGTTTATTTAAGGTTTTTGTGTGTGTGTGTGTGTGTGTGTGTGTGTGCATGTGTTTACCCTCAATGCAGTGTGCTGTGCTTGTAAGGATATGACAGTTGTATGCCTCTTGCCCTCTTGGGGAAATGATGTCAGAACCCCTGGTATAAAGTAAATTACACCCGGGGGGGGAGTGGACCCAAGCCCGTGCTCTCCGGAATCAATCAGCTACAAGCTCTGACCCACCAATATGGTGAGTGTTGACCTTCCTTTCAGCAAGACAACTTGCACAACTTAACAGAGAATATACCCTGCAAAATACAAACAATTACAGTCAGAGAAAAATCAAACAGTTGAGCCCAATACCTGTGATGTAAGACTCCCCTGATCCACTACAACCTGGTGTTCTGTGCTCTAAAATCAATCAGGGGAAACCAGTTTCCACCACCTGAGGCAGTGTCTGGGTTCAAATACACAAAATGCAGGGTTAACAATGAGAAATCCCCAGCCACCAGTAAATAGCACTGTACCAAAAATAGTCTGATGCAAACTGTCACAAAATACTAGTTGACAATAATCCAGCTAACCACAAGGGAAAACCAGTTATGCAGTATTTCAAGTCTTCTGAAGTTACTCACAAGATACACAGTTTTACAAACCTCTTCTTGATTAAAAAATAAACACAAAGCAATATCAAGTGTAAGAGTTAAAGTAAAAAAAAGTTACACTTCCCTCAGATTTGAGCAAGAGTTACCTGTCTTGCAGGTTGCCAGTTCAATAGTGTCTCCCACACAGCTCTCAGTTGTTTCGAAGCAGCCCGCTTCCAACTTCAAGAATATGGGCTTTCTGAATGTTGTTGTGGATTCAACCATCACTGATCCAGCAGGCAGATTCACTATTGTTAATGTCAGAATACAGGACAGAAAACTATCACTAGTAAATATATATGCACCAAATAGTAACCATTCTGAGTTTTTTGCTATGCTGGCAGACATAATCACAAAAAATATACAGTACATGGGGATATGATTCTCTCAGAAGATATGAATGATGTAGCAGATGTCTATGTATACAGTACTTATATAAATCCTGCAGGACACTTTGTATCCTCCAAAGCTTTAAATGCATTTTGTAATGAACTTGGTCTTGTGGACATACGGAGAACAATGTATCCAAAAGGCAGGGATTACGCTTTCCGTTCGAACAGACGTGGTTCCTACAGTAGACTGGACTATGTCTTTCTTGCCAAACCACTTTGTGTAGGCCTTACCACAAGCACTATTATATAGAAACATACAAACTTAAGACTTTGACGGCAGATAAGAACCACTTGGCCCATCCATTTTGTCCATTTCCCTACCTATTAGATAAGCTGCAGATCCTACTTAACCAACAACCTATTTCTTCCTACCCCCCACTATAATTTCCTTATGTCTGTCCCATGCATTCTTGAATTCTCCCAAGGCTTTGGAACCCATGACCACCTCAGGAATGCTGTTCCATGTGTCCACCACCCTCTCTGTGAAAAATACTTCCTCACATCGCTCCTGAGTTGTCCCCCCCTCTGTCTTTAAATTGTGCCCCCTTGTTCTTGCACATCTCTTTTTCTGCAAGTTGCTCCTGTCTTGGACTTTGTTGATTCCTTTGAAGTACTTGAAAGTTTCTATCATGTCCCCCCTCCCCCCTTTCCTCAAGGGTATTCATTTTAAGCACTTTTAGTCTCTTTTTGTATGACTTCTGTTGCAGACCCTGCACCATTTTAGTTGCCCCCCTCTGGACTGCCTCCATCCTTTCTATGTCCCTGTGGAGATGGGGTCTCCAGAACTGTACACAGTACTCCAGGCACAGTCTCACCAGCTACCTGTACAGAGGGGATAACAACTTCTTGTTTTCTACTGGTGATGCCTCTCCCTATACATCCTAGCATTCCCCAAGCCCTCCTTACTGCCTTCTCACATTGCTTACCTACCTTAAGGTCATCTGATATGACTACCCCCAGGTCCCTTTCCATTTTTGTTGTTGTTAGTTCCCCTTCCCCCAGTGTGTACTCTTCCCTGGAGTTTTTGTTTCCCAGGTGCATTACTTTGCACTTTTTTACATTGAATCTAAGCTGCCATATTTTTGACCATTCCTCTAACCTGCCAAGTCCCTTCATCCTTTCCACTCCTTCCCCCGTATCAGTCCTGTTGCAGATCTTTTGTCATCTGCAAAGAGGAATACTTTTCTTTCCAGACCCTCTGCAATGTCTCCCAGAAAGACATTAAAGAGGACCGGTCCCAGTACTGAACCCTGTGGTGCCCTACTAGTAAACCCCTCTTTCAGCGTGTACTCCATTTACTATTACCCTCTGTGTCCTGTTGTCCAGCCAGTTTGTTACCAAGCCTACCACCTGGGACCAACTCCCAGGCTGGCTAACTTGTTTATTAATCTTTTGTGTGGGACTGTGTCAAATGCCTTGCTAAACTCTAGGTAGGACATATCCACAGCCCTTCCCTGGTCTACTACTTTGGTCACCCAGTCAAAGAAATTTATTCTGACATGACCTTCCCGCTGTGAATCCATGCTGCCTTAGGTCCTGTGCCCTGCTGGCCTCTAGGTACTCAACAGTTCTTTCTTTCAGAAGTGATTCCATCATTTTCCGTATCACTGAGGTCAAGCTAACAGGTCTGTAATTTCCTGCCTCTGCCTTGTTCCCACATTTGTGAAGGGGAATCACACCTGCCCTCCTCTAGTCCTCAGGTACCACACCTGTGTAGTTCAATAAACTTCTACAAATCACTAAGTTCAGCCAAAATAAAAGACACCTGTAACTGTCATTAAGTCTCTTCCTTCCCCATGTGTGCCATATTTATCCACTGGTAAGGTATAATTGATTTGTCATATTAACTGCTTTCCATTCCCCTTCTACTCCTGGCTTTATCTATGCTTACGCTCCACTGCTACTCTATCAAATCACTCCTCCCCCATATCAGTTGTAGTCTGTTGTTTGTTCTAGCTGCCAAAATATATGTATTGCACACACCAGTTATCATGTTTCATTTATCAGTATGCAACCTGTAAGTCGCTTCCCTGTCTCATATCAATGTTTACCACCTGTGGTCACCGTATGTGGTACCCTTGTATGTATATCCAGCCTGTATCATGTAACGTGCATTTCATGTATATACTGTTATTACCTATCTGTGTTTGTACTTTAAGTGTTTATGTCACAGGATCTCCTTGTGAATGAGCTTGCTCAATGGAGTTTTCCTGCAATAAACTTGAACTTGAACTTGAACACCATCTTCCCATGATTTGCTAAAAACAGTAGTCAGTGGTGTCGCTAGTTCTCCTCTTAGTTCTTTTAGAATTCTGGGGTGAATCCAAACAGGCCCCATTGCCTTGTCCACCTTGAGTTTTAGTAGTCCTTTCAGGACCCTTTCTTGAATGGACTGCTATCAACCCCCTATCCAGAATGCTTCTATTGTTTGGTTTAGGTACGTCCCCCTCCTCTTCTTTTGTGAATACTGAACAAAACTATTTATTCAGTTTCTCTGCCTTTTCACTGTCACCCTCTGCCCCCCCCCCCCCATTAAGCCTCACAATCCCTCCCTTGGTCTTTCTTCACTCAGTAATGTACCTATAAAATATTTTATCTCCCTTCTTAACTGAGTTGGCTGTCTTTTCTTCGGTTTGGGCCTTTGCTATTCTAACTGCCTTCCCCACTTCCTTTTGCTTTAACTGATAGAGTTCTCTGTCCTGCTCTTTCTGTGATTCCTTATGCTTTCTGAATGCTATCTTTTCTCCCTAGCCTTCCTTGCCACCTCTTTTGAGAATCATAGTGTTTTTTTCCTTCATTTTGTTTTGTTTATTTGCTTCTCACAAAGACTTGTTGCCTCTGTGATGGCAGTTTTAATTTTTTTCCCATTGTTCCTCCATCCCTCTTTCCTGTCGTTTTGCTAGTGTATTCCTTAGGCACTCTCCCATTTTGCCAAAGTCAGCCCTCTGAATGTCCAGTACCCTTGCTTTTGACTGTGTTTATCTTGAACCACACTGTCGGGTGGTCGCTTGTTCTCAGATGGCTACCCACTTATAAATCTGAGATCCTCTCACTGTCCCCATTTGAAAGTACCAGGTCTATGACTGCTCCATCCCAAGTGGGTTCCAGCACTAGCTGCCTGAGACATGCCCCCTGTAGGGCATCGAGAATGACTCTGCTCTTGGATGTGGCTGCAGCAAATGTGCTTTATTTAACATTTATGATGTTAACTGGAGCTGACTATATTACCAGCAATATTGGTAATATAGTCATCTCTGATCATGCCCCTGTCTCTATGGGCATCACCTTGGGTCACATTTTGTCCTCGGGAAGACACCAGTAACTCAGTTGTAGCCTGCTAAACCACAGTGAGTTTTCTACTTGATTAGGAGATGAAATAAAATTATTTTCTGAGCTGAATGATAATGCTGAGGTAACTGTGCCTACTGTATAGGACTCATTCAAGGCCTTCATAAGGCGCCGAATCATTTCTTTTTCATCATATAAAAAGAAACTTAAAGAGGCTGAACTAAACAACCTGGAAACAAATCTAAAAAATAAAGAAAATCTTTTTATGACCATCAGGGTTAAAAACTTAAGTTTGCATAGAGAAATCACTAATTTTAAATATGCTATTAACACTATTTACAATCAAAAAGCTGAATATGCACAATGTTGTTTAAAGCAAACTTATTAGGAGGCTGGGCAGGTGCAGGGAAAGCTGCTTGCACACAAACTGAAGAAGTTGTCAGAAGCAACTAAGATTGCTTCTATTAAAAATATAAATGATAACCCAGTTCTTTACAGCAAATCACATTAAGAATGTATTTAGAGAATATTACTCCACTTTATATAAATCTGAAGGACAGCTCAGTCAGGATAACTTTCACTCATTTTTACACAATTTTAATTTACCTTCTATTTCTGAACAAGATAAATAATCCTTGAACAAATCTGTTTTGCAGTGCAAAATAATGAAATCCATCCATTCTCTCCCTGCAGGCAAAGCACCAGGCTCTGATGGGTTAACAGGGGAATTTTATAAAGCTACCACCCAAAATCTAACCCCCATCCTTCATACAGTCTTCAACAATGCTTTCGATGTAGGGTCCTTACCCACCACTATGAGAGAAGCTACAATAATTGTGCTGCCTAAGAAAGACAAAGATCCCACACTGTGTGAAAATTACAGATCAGTCTCACCAATTAATATAGATTGCAAAATCCGCACCAAAATTACGGCTAATAGATTGAATAAAATTATTCAGCAGTTTGTAAATCCAGATCAGGTTGGATTTGTAGCTGGACATCGAAGTTCCGATTTATTTTGTAAAATCATTCATATCATTCATGTTGCCAAAACAAATAAAATCAACCTGTTCTGCTCTCCCTAGACGCTAATAAGGACTTTGACAGGATAGATTTGGAGTACTTAATTAAAATATTAAGTAGATGTAACTTAGGAAACTATTTTTGCAAATGGGTTCAAGTTTTATACTCTGAAGTATATGCGAGGGTAAAAATTAATGGATTATCCTCTGATAGGTTCCTTATTCTTAGAGGCACTAGGCAAGGCTGCCCCCTTTCTCCCCTCTTATTCATTCTGGCCCTGGAACCTCTCCTCATTAGAATAAGTACATCAGTTTCAATAACTGGCATAGTTGTAGGGAAGACCCAACAAATATCTGCTTATGCAGATGATGTAGTGCTCTCAATAGCAAATCCATCAACTTCTGTACCCCCAATCTTAACACTTATAAGTAAATATTTGAACTGTTCAAGGTTCAGAATTAATTTAGACAAACCAGAGGCTCTTATGTTAGCAAGCAACATAAACAAGTCAGTTTTTCTTAAGAATAATATCAAAATTGCTCCAAAGGGGATCAGGTTTCTAGGAAAACTTTAACCTCATACATCTCACAAATTATCACCTCAAAATTTTAATACACATATATAAAATATGAATATTGATATTACAAGATGGAATAAAATGCTTCTGTCATTCTGGGGTAAAATACAAGCCTTCAATATGATGCTTGCACCAAAAGTGAACTACCTCATGCAACATCTGCTGGTCCACATTCCCCTATATTATTTTAATAAGATCTATGCCCTGTTTAAGTAATTCTTATGGGATAATAAACTCACACAGCTTTTAATGGGAAAGCTACAACAGTTAAGAGACAAAGGCAGTTTTAGTTTACGTAACTTCAAACTAAGACATGACGTGTTCATTGCTGCACAGTGTGTTAAATTGCTATGGTTAAATAATAGTCAAAATATACCAGGATGGGTACAACTAGAAAAAGTGGTACTAAAAGTGCACCACCCAAGAATAGTTTTATATTCAGACACCACAAGAACTTTCAACTCAAACCCTATACTGTGGCAAGTGAATACGTCTTGGAAAAAAGTTGCCTTGGCCTTAGAGTGGGATCCAAACACCTCCCCTCATTGTCCCTTTTGGGGTAACCACTTTTTTATAATTGATGGCAAATGTTTAGATTGGTCAACATGGAAATCAAAAGGTATCTTCTTTCTGGATGATATTACAGACCTTGCTTCAGTCTCCTTAATGTCTTTTTCTCAGTTATCCCTTAAGTGTAAACTACCTTGAACTGAATTCCATAACTACCTCCAACTTAGAGATATCCTTAGAGAAAAAATTAACAAAGATGTAACCTTCCCCCCAATGCATGTTCTAGACAAAATCTGCACAACCAACAATGGGCACAAAAGTTTAAATAACATGCTTATGGGCTCTTAACCCAATCCTGTAGAAACTTTAACAGATACAAAAGCAACATGAGTTGCAAGTTTCAATCACCTTTGCAGAATGGGGGTAGTTATGGAACAGGACCCTAAAAGCACGCAGAGAAGCCAAAGGCAGGCTCACTTAGTATAAAATAGTTCATAGATGGAAGACTTCTGGTAACATCATCTGCCTAATGGCCACCTGAGTCCAGAGCTCTCTACCTGGCAGCACGGTCTACCTTGATTTTATTAATACTAAGCCAACGTAAATTTACTAGAACCACTGTTCAAGGTATGGCAAAAAACAAGGAAAAAGGAGGCAGCAACAAGGTTAGAACTTTACAACAAGACAACGAGTTTCCCCACCAGGACATGTCAGACTCAGAGGCCTCAGCGATGTCTTTGACTTCCACCCACTCCATGGCAATGAAATCATCTAAATCTAAGAAGCTGCACACAAAAAAGAGCAAATTCTATGGCCTCCAAAATGGACAAGATATTATCAGAGCTCACTGAGTTCAAATCAGAATTACACTCTTTCCAGGATTCCTTGTCTTCATTCCATTCCGATCTTACAGCAATGGAGGGCAGAGTAACGACTTTCGAGGAGGCCTGGATAGAACAAGATAGACTTACTGTACTAAACTACAAACAACCCTGGAATTAGTTACTAAAGTTTGCAACTTAACTATGGAAAGGCATGAAGATGTTGAGAACAGACACCATAGATGGAACATAAGAATATACTCTGTCCCCAAAGACAGCAAGGGCACAGATATTTTGGACTTTACTGAAACCCTCCTGCACACATCACTTACTCTAGATGTGGATTTTCAATTAGAGATTGAGCGGGTCCACCAAGCTCTTGGGCCAAAGCCTACAAAATCCAATTGCAAGGCCCAGATCAATTATCATTAACTTCCTGAGATACCAAACTAAAGAGCTAATTCTGAGGAAGGCATGGGCCATGGGGAAGGTTTTTTTATGGAGATACCAGAATATTTTTAGACAATGATTATGCACCCCATACGATGCAGTGTAGAAGAGACTACATTACACTATTCTCCATCCCCCGACAAAATTAAATAAAATTCCAGACTCCATACCCAGCTCGATTGGTAATACACTTCCCTGCTGGCCAGCAGAGCTATGAAGATGCTGCCACTGCCTACCGAGATATTCAGAAACATGGATTTTCAATTCCTTCCTGCCTTGCTCTACCCCAGCGACCTAACCCATGCAGAATGATGGATAACATCCCTCACCAGGATCGGATGACACAACAGGCTCTCATGGATTCCGTGAAAGCATTACTCAAGCAGATTACCTCCATGGACACTTGAACCTAGTACGTGCTCCTTCCTAGAGGACATTTTCATGGTTACAGTGAGTAATCCTTAGCATGCTGAGTGGCTGGGGTCTATCTCGACCCCTCTGCCGGGGGGGTGCAGGTGGTGGTTTGGTGTTGCTCTGGTCATGCCCTGGCAGTGTGGGTCCTAGTCCTGGGAAGGGGGGTGCTGGGCCTGGAGGAGGGCTGTTGGCCTGCCGCGCACCCTGGGCTAATTTCGTAGTCTCTTTTTATTTACAATTTTAATATGTGGAGTGGCAGCAGCCTGGTGTGACAATTTGGGGGAGACATTGCCCTTAACTAAAACTAGGTCATGGAGTAGGGACTAACCTGTTAAACAGGGTTCTGCTTCTCATAGGTAGTAGACACAGGGCTCCAATACTGACTTGATACAGGCAGTGGACGAACACTGGTGGACGGAGGAATATGGGGTTTCCAGATGTCAGAGCCCTCCTACGCAACATCCACTGACTTCAAATCCCCGTTAAATAGGGTACCAGTGAGTAGGCTAATGCCATCCAGAAACCAGCACTCTGACTCATAATTATTCACTGTGGCACAGTAGTGGGTGGGTGGGAGGGCTTGTCGGCCCCTCAGTCCATGGTTCTCCTCTTTGTCCAGAAACCTCTAGATAGGACTCTTCTGGTGAGCACTTCTTTAGACGGTAATTTTCCTGAAAATATGGAGGCTGGGTGTGTCTTTACCCCTCCAAGGCCACCATACCACTCACACTAGGGCCAACAGACCTCTCCAGCTAGCTGCCGGGAGGATTTGAACAAAATTTGGTAGACTACCTGTGCCCAGGGTGTGTGTGTGGGGGGTACATGGTCTGCTTCTCTCTTGGTTAGGCGCACCTTGTAGCTCTTGGGACTGAGTTACAGGCTCTACCTGAGGCAGGGGGGGCATCGTTGGCACCATCAGAGGAAGGGTCTATATGTGTTGAGTACCCCGCTTGACTGGTCCTCCTGTCATCCTCCTGGCTGAGGGGGATGCCCAGCATGCATGGTTAAGAATGAAGACTTCGATAACAGATCCTAAATGTCACACGATTCCTCTGTCCTTGAACATACCTTATAATACCTCTCATGGTTATTCCATTATTACCAGTTTATTTTACAATCCTGATCACTGCACTGCTGTGGGAAGAATGGACTTTAAAGTTGGCTGGGGTCTGATGGAACTGCTTTTGTTCTAGCTAATCATCAGAAACTTATAATTGAGGACTTTCTATGCTCTGTATATAGTCGGAACTTACTCACTGGCAGCTTTGTATCCTACGTGGGAAGAAAAGACTATTCTTCAATGAGATTTTTTTCTTCATATTAGGAGTTCTTTTATTTACATAGATACATAGACAGTGTCGGCAGATAAGGGCCTAAGGCCCACCCAGTCTGCCCATTTGAGCTTGTAAGTTCAGTTTGTTTTCCTAGAAGTCTGTTGCCCCTTACCCCTGACCTCCAGAATTCCTTTATATCTATCCCATGCATTCTTAAATCCCGTGATTGTTTCAGCCCCCACCACTTCCTCTGGCAGGGTGTTCCACTTGTCCACCACCCGTTCTGTGAAGAAATTTTCTCATGTTTCCTCTGAATCGTCCTCCCTCCAACTTCATCCCATGCCCTCTAGTCCTGGAACATCTTTTTCGCTTAAAAATAGTGTTTTCCTGCACCCTGTTCCTCCCTGTAAGATACTTGTATGTCTCTATCATATCCCCTCTCTCCGTCCTCTCCTCCAGGGAGTACATGTTCAGTTCCTTCAACCTGTCTTCATAGGACTTGTGATGCAATCCATGCACCATCTTTGTTGCCCTCCTCTGAAACTTCTCTACCCTGTCTATGTCCTTACGTAGGTATGGTCTCCAGAACTGTACACTGTACTCCAGGTGGGGCCTCACTAGTGTCTTGTGTAGCGAATTATGACCTCCTTTTCCTGCTGGTGATGCCCTGCCTATACATCCCAGCATCCTATTTGCTTTACCTGCTGCCTTGTCACACTGTTTCCTTACCTTGAGGTCATCAGAGATGACAACCCCAAGATCCCTTTCCTGCTTGGTGCATGCTATATCCTCACCCCCAACTGATATATTGTGCCAGGGTTTTGTGCCCCATATGCATTATCTTGCACTTCTTTGCATTGAATTTCAACTGCCAAACCCTGACCATTCTTCAAGTTTCTGCAGGTCGCTTCTCATTCTGTCTACACCTCTGGTGTGTCTACTCTGTTACAGAGCTTTGTGTCATCAGCTAACAGTGAAATTCTGCCTTCTAGGTCCTGTGCAATGTCACTGATGAAGATGTTGAATAGGACCGTCCCAGCACTGATCCCTGTGGTACCCCACTGGTCATTCTTCCTCTGTGGAGTGACAGCCATTTACCACCACCCTCTGTGTCCTGCCACCCAGCCAGTTACCTACCCACCACACTACTGTCCTGCCCACACCCATATTCCCCAGTTTGTGTAATAGTCTTCTATGTGGCACAGTGTCAAAGGCCTTGCTGAAGTCCAGATAGGCCATGTCCACTGCCCTCCCCTGATCCACCTCCCTAGTCACCCAGTCAAAAAATTCAACGAGGTTGGTCTGACATGACCTCCCATATTTCAGAGACTATAGACAACTGTCCACACTGACTCATATGGAAATGGATATTAAACTCTAGTGGGTGGTAGAAGAGGGGTTTGGGTAGCCTGCTGGATATGATGCACTTTTGGTTTCAGTTTTCCTCAAGAACTCATGGATATCCTTGTCATCTCTCCCTTATAATGCTTACCCTTCTCCTAATTTTTCCACATACCATCCCCTTAATTAAGGGTCAATGGTACCCCATGGGAGCCACCTCCCGTAGATGAGGTATTTTCTCCCAGGGTGAGAGATTTATCCACCCTTGTCATGTCCGCCATTGGTTGTGACCTTAGTGTTGGAAGTCACACCACAATATTTCTCTCTGGTTCAGGGTTGGTTGGGATATCATTCCCCTAGTATCTTATTAACTAGTTTTATGCCCAGTTGGTCTACCCCTTATCAACCACTAGTTATTAAGTGGCATTTCTTATCCTTTTTTGGCTGAGTTAATACCTTTTATCTGACCCAGTTTACTAGTTTTTTTTTCAACAACATAGTGCATGTTACTGGTGTGTTGTCACCCAATATGGGTGAATGGAGAGTTACTTCTTTATGCAGCATTAATATATGGTTATGTTTGTCTAGGAGACTACAAAGTTGGAGGAACGTACAAGACAGGCTATAACTTGCTGAGGTGGGGGCTAGGGGACCCCAAATGACAAAAAGGACAAATGAGTGTCTCCTTTAGAATTATATCTCACAATGTAAATGGACTGTCTGGGCCAGTCAAGCGATACAGAACCATGTCAGCTTTAAAAAAGCTTAAACCAGAACTCTTATTACTCCAAGAGACCCACCTTTCCTCAGTTGAACATCAGAAATTAGTAAAATTGGGTTTCATGCAAATTGTGGGTTCGACTTTCTGACACGGTAGACACAGGGAGAAAGCAGTTCTGATTCCTAAGTCTTCTCCCTTTATAATGTCTGACTCCTATACAGATAAGGAGGATTGTTTGACTCCAATGATGGGCATGGTCTGAGACCAACGATATACTGTGGATAGTATATATGTACCCCCGGGCAGCGATGCCTCATCAATCCAGCAGTTAATCGACTCAATTATCCTACATACACAGGAAATTCTGATTCGGGGGGGGTGGAACTTAAACTGCCTTCTCAATCCCACACAAGACACTTTAGTGCCCCGACCAGTCCCGCTTACTTCTGGACAGAAACATCTCAGGAAATTGCTTAAAGAATTGGGCTTGGTGGATGCTTGGCATCATCTTCACGTCACCAACAGAGGGTTTGCAGCTTACTCTCACACCTATAGGTATTACTCTCATTTAGACTATTTCTGTATAAGTAGTGAGCATATGGAACAAATCCACTCTTCAGATATTAAGAATATATATCTTTCAGATCATGCCCCGATTACTTTAGAACTTACAACAGCACAAGAATGGAAAAATACATTCTGAAGCCTTAATAATTCCCTACCCAAAGATCCTATTTTTTAAAGATATGCTCAAGGAGAAGATTTCAGAGATAATACGAGACAATATTTTGACTGGGACCTCCCCACAGACCATATGGGATACACTGAAAGTGATACTCCGGGGTCACATAATAGTATATGTTGCAATAAAGAAGAGACAAGCCACTGCCAAGCTTTTTATTTATTTTATTTATTTAGTTTTAGTTAACCGGGTAGGTGCACTAGCCAACAGGTGACTATTTTCAGGCACGACCCGGGAGACACAGTTATAGTACAAGATAGGATAATTAGGTTTAACACAATACAGGCAAAGGTACATTGGTACAAGTATAGGCATACAATTTCAAAGGCAGACATACAGTTTCAATAGGCAGAGGGTAATGGAGGAAGCACATATTTAGAGGCGAGGGAGAGGAAAGGAGTTATAAGAAATACTGCAATTTCTACAAGATGCCCATATGCAGGGAGACCATTGTTTAGAAGCTCAAGTTAACCAAACTAAACAGGCCATCCAGAAAGTGGTAACAGGTAACAGATAACACAGAACAGGCACTGCTTTGACTCCTCCGAAAATATTATGGAGGCTGAGGGCATGGGCCTCTTGGATATTGGCCTTTCATTTTCGAAAACAAATTCAAACAGTTTCCATCTCCGAAATCAACCCCCCCACCAATGGATAAGATGACTTCAGTAACATTCCAGATATTGCACATTTTTAGACAATGCTATTCTGACCTGTATGTGGAGAGATCTCCCCCTGTCCCTCGGGACATAGAGACCTTCTTGTCTAGACTGAGACTTCCCTCCCTGGATCCCCTAGCAAGTGGCACAACTAACCCATCCTATTGCGGCCTCAGAGGTTTATTCTACTATCCAAAATCTCAAGAATAGCAAGTGCCCTTGCCCAGATGGTTTTGGGGCCGAGTTTTGTAGACACACATGGGACCTCATCAAGAATCCCTTTCTCTCAGCCCTCCAGAAGAGCTACTCTTCGGGGGAGTATCCCATTTCCTGGACTCAGGCCTCAATTTCGGCCATATTGAAACCCAATAAACCCTCCCATCTATGGAAATCGTATTGACCAATATAAGTACTAAATCAAGATTATAAAATCTGTATTAGCATTTAAGCCCACTGCCTCGATGAGATCCTGCCCCTTTTGATTCACCCAGACCAATCAGGTTTCATTAAATCCCATCAGATGACTGACAATATTAGACAGACCCTTTTCTTGATCAATCAGGCCCATGTCTCTAAAACACCACTAATGATTTTAAGTCTTGATGCACAGAAAACATTTGACAGGGTCTCGTGGTCCTTCCCCTAATGCATGCTTTTGAAATTTGAGTTCCCGAATGACTTGCTTAGGAATATTAAGGGTATGTATGCAAACCCTGAAGCCACAGTTAAAATCAATGGCTCCCACACATCCCGCTTTCCCCTGTCCTGAGGAACTAGACAGGGGTGTCCCCTTTCCCCATACCTGTTTGCGCTATATGTAGAGCTAATTGCTCAGTATGTGTGCCAACAGACTCAGATTCAGGGATACCGGATAAATGACTCCAAACACAAAGCAGCATACTACGTGGGTGATTTGCTATTATACATTACAGAACCAGACTCCTCACTGGAGGCACTGGAGCTAAGCCTGGCGGAGGTGGAGAGGATGTCAGGTTATAAATTAAATTCTAGTAAGACAGACGTTATGTTTATACAGGGTCTCCCATCTTTAAATTTACAGCAGAGATACCCATTTAAATGGGGCTGAACTTCTCTCCGTTATTTGGGCGTGCACCTCACGTTGAATCCATTAGAGGTATACCCCCTAAACTATGACTCCCTCTTTTCACAAGTCCGAGAGGATCTTTGGACATGGTCTCATTTACCAATATACATTTTAAATATAAATTCTATCTATTCAAATGAATGTACTCCCTAGATTATTATACTTAATGCAAAATATCCCCTTTTCAGTACCCAAAAAGGAGACAGCAAGATGGAATAAGATGATATTGGCATATTTATGGCAAGGGAAAAGGCCAAGAGTAGCTTTTAAAAAGATGCAACTTCCGAAGGAGAAGGGGGACTAGCTTTACCTAATTTCTAAGAATACAATATGGTGGCACAATTAACTCACATGAAACATTGGATACATCCCCCTCCCAGACACCTTTATGGGGTCTGGGTAGAGAGATCACTTTTCCCACTCTCATTAGACGCTACCGTGGTCTTTCAACCAAACCCCAGTGACCCTCCAGGGAACAGCTCGCACTGTACTTCAAGCGTTTTGCAGAACTGGTCCACATGTTTAAAGACACCAGAAAATCTATATGGTGCCAGATGGGTGAGGCTGCCCTCCTTAGACTGGGCTTTTCTCCCTGCTCGATTAGATCAAGGCTTTCACAATTGGCAACGTAGGAGGCTTGCTCATACTTATCAATTTTATTCAGACAGCATCCTCAAAACATTCCAACAATTGCAAACAGAATTTGGCCTCCCACACCGGGACTTCTACTGGAATTTGAAGATATGCCACTATCTGACTAGCACTGTGAGATTGGATGTGTCATCCCGGATGCCTCCCCCGGTATTGGCACTGCTCCTGCTTGTCCAGAGGGAGTCCCTGCCGAGACACCTGATCTCCCGCCTCTACAAGCTCTGATAGATTTCTTTACTTCACTGTGGAAGGGGATGTATGCCACCTGGGAAGCAGATTAATGCTAGAGCTCCCAAGGGAGGACTGGATTTAGATCTGGCACAGACAACACCATACTACTAGTTCATATACATGGCACAAGTTTGGATGGAAGATTGTAGCAAGGTTCTTTCTAACCCCACAAATCACAGCCAAATTCCATGCAGCAGCAGACTCGTCCTGCTGAAGAAATTGTGGATGTGAGGTCTCTACCCATGTCCATGTTTTCTGGTTCTGTCTGGTCTTATCACAGTTCTGGGAAGAAACAGGGAGAGTTCTCCTAGAGCTGTTCCCAGGACTAGGTAGCTTTACACCTCAGATTGCAATACTGTTATATTTTCCTAAACATTTCAAACAGAAACGCCAGGTGTACTTGGTGAGTATACTCCTTGCAGCAGCAATAAAAGTCATCACAAGAAAATGACTAGAGCCCGACTCCCCACCATCATGCAATGGGAAGACACAGTATATGATATCTACTAGATGGAATGCCTGGCAGCCAAATTGCAGGATAAGACACAGGTTCTCCTGAATAGACAGATGACATGGTTCCTTTATATTGCTGCATGCAGACCAGAACAAATCCCTTGATGGGCTATGGGATGGGAATCGGTGGGACAGGCCCTGGATGACCCCGGTTTGGGAACTGCTTCTTCCCCCAGCCCCCACACTCTCTCCCCCTCCCCCCCTAAGATATGAAAGGGTCTGAATAAAGTATGATATTATGAATAATAAGACAAGTCCCACACTCTCCTTAGGTATTTCTTAGATTGTGTATGACTTTTAGTTAAATGCAAGTAGATACTTTTCTCCATCTGCCTATTTCTGTTGTGATATGCTGTATTCGAGCATGCACTTTGTAAAAACACAATAAAAAATGTGTTAAAAAAAAAATAGTTCATAGATGGTATTATACCCACTGCAAAATGGTCGAATTGGGCCTTTCAACAGAAGAGACATGCTGGAGATATTTAACAGAAAAGGATACATTATCCTGGTAGCACCACTTGTGGTCAACAGGAACTTTGCCGACCTCCCGCACAGCGATGGCACAATACCAGTGTCAGTATTGTGCCATCACAAAAGAGACTGTCGCTGTAATGGTCTGTTTTCTGGTTTCGCTGTCGTGGTGTCGCTCTCGGGTGGGCCACCGCATTATCTCATATATTATGGTTGTGTTCACATTTAACCTCTTTTTGGAAGGGTATACAGTCAATCTGTGGAAAAATAATTAAATCACAAATTGCATGCTCAGCTAAATTTGCAGTTTTAGGGATTTGTTCAGAATTAACATATTACTCAGAGTCTCAAAAACTATGGTTGAGTGCAGCTTTTATTACTGCAAAAAAAAAATAGGATTCTGTGGCACTGGAGGGATACAGAAGTTCCTATAGTAAAGGAATGGCTTCAAGACCTTTC
This sequence comes from Neoceratodus forsteri, assembly GCA_016271365.2. Classification (NCBI taxonomy): domain Eukaryota; kingdom Metazoa; phylum Chordata; order Ceratodontiformes; family Ceratodontidae; genus Neoceratodus; species Neoceratodus forsteri. Next base: position 1,174,810,744 of record CM057456.1, on the reverse strand, counting down.
TATCAGAGCCAGTTACGAAAGAATGGCACATGCCAATATATAAAGGCTAGACACATTTTATGATATATGGGAACCTTTCTTAAAAAACACAGTATTATAAAGTCACTTCAATATATAGGCAGTTGTACATTAGCCGACTTTTCATAGTCAACCTACAGAAATGCAATGTATTGTCTCTACTTTGTTTCCCAGATTAGTGTTTTTTCTTTTTAATAGATGGTTGTTAAATGTTAGAATTTACACCCGTTAGTCCAGATAAATCCTACTTATTACATTGTTGATTTGCTTTTTATATTTACGCTTGTTAATTGCTGTATGCCTTCATTTTGAAAATCTCAATGAAATATGGATTACAACCCAAAAAAAAGAGGGGGGATTGACAGGCACGGGGAGCAGGAATATGCTTTTGCAGGTATCTAAAGGCACAGAGTGTGGGGGGGGAGAGATGAAGGGAAGAAGAGAGTAGTTTCTAGAGGGAGGGGAGGCAGTAGGAGAAAGCAGCTTGCCCAGCACAGGAGTGAGGGTGGTGAATGGAGATGGTACTGGAAAACCTGGAGCCCAGAGAGTAAGAAGAAGAGAGGACAAGGGAGAGGCGTGAGGAAAGGTAGGAGAGAAGGGAACCAAACCAGTATTTGCAATGGATGTGGTACAGTCGGACTGGTGACATAAAGGTAGCGGGAATTGGATTATCTAGCTACAGTAGATCCATGGTCATGCTGCAAGACGGCTTGTATACTCTTAACATTTACTAACGATGTGATTTTAGGGGTGCCCTCTCATGTGGTAACACAATGGTACTGAATTTAATATGCGATGTATGCCATATTGTATTGTCATGTTATATTCAGTGCCATAAGATGTTCATCTGTATTAACTGCACATGAAAATCAGTAAAAATAATTTAAAACACACTAGGAAGAGGGACAACTAGGGGGCCCCCAGAGCTCAGGCTTTTGGGATATTCTTCCTGAGCAGGGCTGGGATAACAACTGAGCAGGGTTGGGATTACAATCGCCTGCTAACAACTACAGTCAAGTATCTAGGAATTAGTACAGGCAATGATTTTAATTTCTGCAATGAATGCCGCTTAACTAACTAGGAAACAAAAGAATGCACATATGTCAAACACACTTGAAAACCCAATCTGTTCATAGAAACAAGAATAAAATGCTACTTTATCATTGCATTTGTATTGAGAACAAAATGCATACAGGGAATACTAACATAAAACACTTTTCTTTCCCACTACCAGATAAAGGCTAATATCAACAGAAACATAGACGTTACAAACGAATACTGAATATAGCATGGCCTTCAGACAAAGTCATTTTGCAAAAGGTCTCTTGTTCCTTTGGCTCAGTGGTTATTTTTATGCAAGGCTAGGGCGCTCCAACTAAAGGCTAGTGATCTAATCCATATGTAGACAGACATGCAGACTATGAATTTCATGATAATGGTCAATGACACTGGATCCAGTTTATGGAAAGTTCTGGGTATGAAATGGGTGAAAACTGGACCTTCAGATCTGAACTGAACCAAATCAGAACAGTCTGAACTGGCCAGTTCGGCAAGAGTAGGTGCAGGTTGCATCGATATTGCTGGTCTGGCCACTCTGGATGGATGGACTGGTCCAGTCTTGTCCCGCAGTTTCAGGTTTCATTCCCCTATCTGGTCTGGTTTTCAGTCCATCCTGGGCCGGGGTTAAAATCAGACCACCAGGACCAGACAGATGAAAGACGGACCAGTCCATGTGTTCAGAATGACAGGATCAGCAATATTAGTGCAACTTGTGCCTGGTCTAGCTGGTCTGGCTGGACCGGCCAGTCCAGATTTTATCAATTTGGTCCAGTCTGGGTGTCTGGTTTTTATCAAGTGCCAAAAGTTCCTAGTCCAAACTCAGATCTAATGCTGTACAAAAAGCATGAGTGGCTTTGTGCCATTACATGACACTACATGGGTACAGAAAGCATTGTTTACATTAAAACATGAAGGAATTTTCTGGACAGCAACACTTTTGGTATCCATTCTTATATTAGTCTGACAGGATGATGTAAGCATGCAATGGTGGATAACCTGCTTTTGAGTAGAATCCTTATTGTATCTAAATATTATAAACACACCTGTTAGGCTCACAGGGCTCAGCTTCTCCCTCCAGCCTCTTTTGATTTCTTCGCCCTTTAATCCTCCAGGACTGCACAATCTGGGACCAGCAGGGCAGTCAGCAGGAGTTCTGGAAGGAGCTGAGCCTGGCTCCCTGCCATGGTATGGCAGCTGGAACAGCCTAGTCAATCTTGCAATCCCGGCCCTATGACTGTGCTGTGGGGTTGGGATGGGGACAGAAGAGGCCAACAACACCTTAGGGGGCAATGTATCTTCTCGCTGTTGGAGTCACTCAGCTGGTCCCATTATCCTGGTCTAGAACTGTATTGTTTGCTTGGGAGTGGAACAGTAGTGGTAGACAGAACCATCAGGTACAAGGGATGTGTTCCCTGACCACAGCTGGAGCCACTCAGTCAGTTCCCCGATCGCGGTCCCTGGACTGTACCGTGGGGTCAGGACCAGAACAGAAGAGGTCCTCAACACTCCCCAACTCAAAGATAGGCAGCATGGTTGGTCTGTTAAAGACCAGACACCAGGACTGGACCAGGGCAGGCAACAGGGCCAGGAATCTGAACACAAACCGTGTTCACTACTGGGTAGAGGGAGGGCAGGAAGGAGGGGAGAGAATCAGTGGTGAAGGAGTTCAAGGATGCAGTTTGGGGTTGGGGGGTGGGAATTGGACCAATGAGGGGAAACAGACTTTTGTTTAAAGAAGCAAATACGGAGTGGGAAGGGAATGAGAGAGAAGCAGATATGGTGAGGGAAGGGGAAGAAAGACAAAAAAAGGGGTTAGTGAAGTGACCTGCTATATACTAACTGGGTGATGAGATTCCACTGTGGAGGCACAAGGTACTTTACGTCAGATCCAGTTACATACGTCCTGATCCTGATCCCTCTCCTCTTCTATTCACATTACATCAGCATAGCTCTTACTATGCAGTCTTTAAACTGAAGAGTGAGCTGCCCATTTAAATTATTGTTAGCTACAAGACTTGTTTCTCACTTCTCAAAGAGTAGACTCACTTCGATAGAATGGGACTTACTTGACAACACTGCTGATTGTACTTGCCTTTGGCTTTTGCTTGCCTCCAATTTTGTACTTCTCACCCAGCCAAAAATACAACTAACTTACATTAGTTCATAGTGTAATTATTCATATGGCCTCAAAACAACCATTTTAGTATGGTAGATAGCAAGATATTGCACTGAAGCAAAATATTAACTCTAATGGAATCATGCACGTTCCTTTAATGGTTTAACACATCTATCCATCCGTAAGTTGTTCAATTAATTTTATGTTACTCTACTAGAAAAACCATAACTGTGCCGAATAGACAGTCCCATTTGTTGTCCAGAGGATGAAACCACTGACATCGTATTTTTATAAGACCTCAAAAGGCAGTACTTCATGCAGTGGGGATGCGTGGGGTGCATCTGCTCAGACTGCCATCCCATTCTATGTTGTCTCCCATAGCAACTTGTGTAGTCAGCAGATGCTGGAAGAGATTGACTAGAGCAACGTGCAAGTGAAGATGCTGGGAAGTATTAAAGTTTTTTTTCTTGCATATTTTAATTATGTGCACTTCCTATGAGTACAGATTCTGTTCTCTTGAAATGCTATAAATCAGCTGTGCTTGCTTTGGGTCACAGATTAGCAAAATGGAAAGAGCTTCTTTTTTTAACTTTATTAATTTCAAAACAAACACAGTTATATATATGCAAGCATGGTACATACATGAAGGTCACAAATCATGAGGGCGCCACTTCTCTTAATATTGAACTATTGATCAGAAAACCTAATATTGTTCAGGTGAAGCTACCTCTGGCTGGAAGCTGCAATACTGGATTTAGGATTTGCAAGAAAGTGAGTTGTGCTTACAACAGAGGGAGGTGAACCGTACAATTTACAGTTGTCTTTGGTTTGTAACAGATTCCTTAGAAAAGTTAATATTCTTCAGGTGGAGACTACTTCTAACTGAAAGGTGAAATAAGGAACTTAGAATTATCAGAAAAGGCAGTCTTTCAATCAACAGAGGGAAGTAGACCTTGCTTTACTTTAGTTACAATTGTTAAGATTTTCAGTGCAGGAAGAGTTTAAACCCAGAGGGACTGAATACTGTTTACTGAGTCTGTCCTTGTGCACAGCGGACACGTTTTGGGGCTGACTGCTTTTAGAGCACAAGTCACCAGGCTGTTTTGGGGCTGGGGAGGTTTACCTGTGTCTGACTTGGATGTTTGGATTTTTCTCTGTTTGATTAGCAGGGTATTTTCTCTGTCAAATTGTCATGTAGGGCATCTTGCTGACAGGAAGGCACTCATCACAGCGGTAGGTCAGAGCTTCTAGCTGATTGTTTTGTGAGGGCACAGTTTAGGCCCAAACCCTTCCCACCCTCCCCACCCACCCCTGGAAATAGTTCCTTTATACCTGGGGTTCTGACATAATTTCTCAAGAGGGCAAGGTGCATACCACTGTCATATCCTCTCCAGCACACTGCACTGACAATATAAGCATACACATTATATAATATATATATTTCTATATAACAAACCAATCACACACACACACACACACACAAAAAAAAAACAACAACAAAAAAATAAACAAGAAGGTAGACAGACATGTGGGGAGTAGTGCAATGTAATGGCTATGGAGTAGCAGTCTTCCGGGAGACTTTCTGGAGGCTGAGATGCTGCCCTATTTGCAGACAACTCTCTGCCCTGAGGGAGGAAGTTGTCCATCTTCAGGCCACACTGGACAGTAGTAAGGGAACCTTCCCCCAGGCCGCACTGGACAGTAATAAGGGAACCTCCCCCATCCAGGGAGCACCAGAGCCACCACCACTACCTCAGAGGTTGTGAAGAAAGCACAGCAGTTGGACCACAGTGGGCTCAGGGAGGGTAAGGGCGGTGGAACAGAGGCACACCCAGTCAGTTGTTCCACTCCACAATCCATACACCATTCTGGGGGAGCATAGTTCCTCTATGGATGCACCCACAGAGGGAGACTAAGGAGGTTGCAGACAACTGTCACAAGGGAGGCCCTCAGGAAGGAGGCAGAGGATACCACAGGGAAAGGAAGCAGCTCCTGGTGGGGGACTCAATTATTAAGGGGATAGAACTGGGGGGGGAGCAGGGAAAACTGAAGTAAGGTGCCTGCCTGGTGCCATGGCTTGGAAGGACAGGTAGCGCATCCTTAGGATCACGAAAACAGTTGCACGGGAGTCTGAGCTGGACATCATTGTCCACCTAGGGACAAATGACTTGGCTCATCATGAGATTAGAGCAGTGCAGGAGGACTTTGTAGAGTTGGGGAGGGACCTAAGACAAGTAGCACACACAGTATCCTTCTCAGAGGTGCTGCCTGTCAGTGGCATGGGTGAGGCAAGGGTACTTTGCACCATGCAGTTTAACAAATGGTTGAAAAAATGGTGTGGAGCACAGGGTTTGGCTTCATTGGGACTGGGGTTCTACCTGGAGGGACACCAGCCTATATTGGCAGGATGGTCTGCATCTGTCCAGGAAGGAACAAGTCTTTGGGCAATCAGTTTAAATCCTTCATTGGCAAGCTTTTAAACTAATCAAGGGAGAGGCACTGATAAGCAGCAGAAAATCCCAGCCTCCCCTACAAAACAGGGTACTAAATGAGAAAAGACTAAGGTGAAAAAGTCAGTGGGGGATGCTCACAGAAGGTAAAGCCATATCAAAAATGGAGAGCAATGAGTACCAATGCGTAGTCTGGGTAACAAGCTTCCTAAATTAGTGGCCTTGATGGAGGAGGAACATCTGGATATCATGGCAGTCACAGAAACATGGTACACACAGAAGCATGACTGGGACGTAAACATACCAGGATACACTATCTACAGGAGGGACAGGGAGGGTAAAGGAGGAGGAGGAGGAGGAGGAGTAGCTTTCTACATAAGGGAAGGAATCAAAACAACAGAACAAAAGGGTAAACAGGAAGGAGAAGAAGCACTGTGGGTCAATTTGGAGACAGGCAATGGCACTACAATCCGCACAGGGGTTGTATACAGACCCCCCTCTCAGGGGGAGGAAATGGACAAGGAAATGATAGAAAGTATACTTAGAATGGCAGAAAAAGGGGAGATATTGCTGCTGGGTGATCTGAATATGCCAGATGTTAACTGGAGTGCAGTTGCAGCAGCCACTTCTAAGAGTGGGGTTATTCTAGATGCCCTACAGGAGCATGCCTTAGACAACTAGTATTGGAACTCACTATAGAGGGAGCAATCTTAGACCTGGTTCTCTCAAATGGAGATGGAGAGAGGATCACAGATGTAGAAGTGGGTAGCCATCTGGGAACTAGCGACCATCGAACAGTACGGTTCACAATAAACACAGCAATAGAAGCAAGCCATACAAAGGCAAAAGTACTGGACTTCAGGAGGGCTGACTTTGCCAAAATGGGTGAGTGCCTAAGGAATGCACTAGCAAATGGGCAGGAAGAAGGGGTGGAAGAACAATGGGGAATAATAAAACTGCCATCACAGAGGTAACAAGCCTTTGTGTGAAGCAAATAAACAAAACAAAACGATGTAAGAAACCACTATGGTTCTCAAAGGAAGTGGCAGTGAAGGTTAAAGAGAAAAGAAAGCATTCAGAAAGTACAAGGAATCACAGAAGGAGCAGGACAGAGAATTGTATGAGTTAAAGCAAAAGGAAGCAGGGAAGGCAGTCAGAACAGCAAAGGCCCGAACTGAGGAAAAGATAGCCAACTCAGTTAAGAAGGGGGATAAAACCTTTTAGGTACATCAGGGAGTGAAGGAAGACCAAGGGAGGGATAGTGAGGCTTAATAAATGGGAGGGGGTGGGCAGAGGGTGACAGTGAAAAGGCAGAGATACTAAACAAATATTTTTGCTCAGTATTTACAAACGAAGAGGGGGAGGTACCTAAAACAAACAATAGAAACACTCTGGATACAGAAGTTCATACCAGCCCATTTACAGAAGAAAGGGTTCTGAAAGAACTCTTAAAACTAAAGGTGGACAAAGCAATGGGGCTGATGGGATTCATCCCAGAATTCTAAAAGAACTAAGGGTAGAACTAGTGACACTACTGACTACCCTCTTTAACAAATCATGGGAGGATGGGGTGGTACCTGAGGACTGGAGGAGGACAGATGTGATTCCCCTTCACAAAAGTGGGAGCAGGGCAGAAGCAGGAAACTACAGACCTGTTAGTTTAACCTCAGTGATAGGGAAAATGATGGAATCACTTCTGAAGGAAAGAATTGTCGAGTACCTAGAGGCCAGAAGGGCACAGGACCCAAGGCAGCATGGATTCACAGTGGGAAGGTCATGCCAGATGAATCTAATAGGTTTCTTTGACTGGGTGACCAAAGTAGTAGATCAGGAAGGGGCTATGGACATGGCCTACCTAGACTTTAGCAAGGCATTTGACACAGTCCCACACAAAAGATGAATATACAAGTTAGCCAGCCTGGGAGTGGGTCCCAGGATGATAGCCTGGGTAAAGAATTGGCTGGAGAATAGGAACAGAGGGTAATAGTAACAGAGTCCACTCTGAAGAAAGGGGGTTACTAGTGGGCACCGCAGGGTTCAGTATTAGACCAGTCAATGTCTTTATGTTTACATTGCAGAGGGACTGGAAGGAAAAGTATGTCTCTTTGCAGATGACACAAAGATCTGCAACAGAGTTGATGCACAAGGTGGGGTGGAAAGGATGAGAAGGGACTTGGCAAGGTTAGAGGAATGGTCAAAAGTATGGCAGCTTAGATTCAATGCTAAGAAGTGTAAGGTAATGCACCTGGGAAACAAAAACCCAGGGGAAGAGTACACAATGGGGTGAGATACTAACAACAACAAAAATGGAAAGGGACCTGGGGGTAGTCATATCAGATGACTTAAAGGTGGGCAAGCAATGTGAGAGGGCAGTAAAGAGGGCTGGGGATACTGGGGTGTATAGGGAGAGGCACCATCAGTAGAAAACAGGAAGTTGTTATCCTTCTGTACAGACAGCTGGTGAGACCCCATCTGGAGTACTGTGTGCAGTTCTGGAGACCCAATCTCAGCAAGGACATAGACAGGATGGAAGCTGTCCAGAGGAGGGCAACTAAAATGGTGCAGGGTCTGCACTGGAAGACATATGAAGAGAGAGACTAAAGGAGCTTAATATGTATAGCCTCGAGGAAAGGAGGGAGAGGGGGGACATGATAGAAACTTTCCAGTACCTCAAGGGAATCAACAAAGTCCAAGAGGGTAGCATCTTTCAAAAAAAGAGGTGTGCAAGAACAAGGGGGCACAATTTGAAGATGGGGGGGTGGCTCAGAGGTAATGTAAGGAAGTATTTTTTCACAGAGAGGGTTGTGGATGCATAGAATGGCCTTCCAGAGGAGTTTGTGGAGTCATAAACAATGGTTGAATTCAGGCATGCATGGGACAGTCATAAGGCAATTCTAGGGGGTGGGGGTAGAAAAAAGTAGGCTGCTGGTTAACTAGAATCTGCAGCTTATCCATTAGGTAGGGAAATGGGCAGACTGGGTGGGGCAAGCGGTCCTTATCTGCCATCAAATTCTATGTTTCTATGATTCTTTGACACATACTTGAAGATATGACACTGGCCCAGATGGTTCATGAGGTGACCCTCCCTCCTCCCAGTCTATCTCGTAATAGTCCCCTACATCTAACCCATGCATGCATAAAGCCCTGTACTGTTTTAACCTCCATCACTTCTGTTGGTAGTCTGTTCCAGGAACCTACTACCCTTTTAGTGAAGTAGTGCTTCCTCAGATCCCTCTTAAACTCCCTGCCCAGCTTCATTGCATGCCCTCTGGTCCTGGTGCTCTTCTTCTTTTAAAAGAGGCTCCCTGCCTGTACCCTGTTCACCCCTGTAAGGTATTTGTAGGTCTGTATCATGACCCCTTCGCTCTTCTCTCTTTTAGGGTGTACATGTTAAAATCCCTAAATCTCTCCTCATAGGGTTTTTTGTGCAATTCCCTATACCATTTTAGTTGCCCTCCTCTGGACTGCCTCCACCCTGTCTGTGTCTTTTCTGAGGTGCAGCCTTCAGGATGAGACACAATACTCTAGGTTGGGTTCCCCCACTGAGTGATACATTGGCAACACCACCTCCCTCCTCTTCAAAGAAATACCCCTTCCTATGCACCCCAGTATCCCACTGTCCCTACCCACTGCTCTGTCACACTGAGGTCATCAGATATGATAACCCCAAGGTCCCTTTCCTGATTAGTGACTGTCAGTACTCCCAATGCTATATTCAGTTTCTGGGTTTCTATGCCCTAGGTGCATGATTTTGCACTTTTTGGCATTGGACTCCAACTGCCAAGCTCTTGACCACTCCTCGAGTTTCTCAAGCTCCCTGTGCATTCTTTTCACTCCTTCCTGATTGTCCACCATATTACAGATTTTAGTGTCTCTGCAAAAACTTATACCTTTCCGTCCAGTTCATTTGCAATGTCACTTATGAAGACACCGAAGAGGACTGGTCCCAGTACTGAGTCCTGCGGCACCCTGCTGGTCACTCTCCCATCATTACAGTGAGTGCCATTAACAACCACTCTCTGTTGCCTACCCGTTAATGGGTATAGAAAGGGTGCCAGCACCCATTTCTGATGGTAAGCAGCCCAGCACCATACCAAAATGTTTTAATTCATTTATAGTGGGTGTGGCCAGAGAATAGGGCCTTTTGAAAATTTTGAAACCCCATATCTAAGTTCTGCAGGGAAATTCAGTAGAAAGAAATCTGTACACATTGTTGCTTTTGCCAGAAGTACATTATTCTTAAAAAAAACTATATGATGATTTTTTTCCTGGTAACAAATACTAGTGCTTTAAATGCCCAATGAGCAAAACAAAGTTAATTTATCTGGATTAACCCAAGGATGGTTCTTGATATTTGGTTTTATCATAGATTGAGGAAGGGCCCCAACCAATGAGAGCGCTCCTTTCCTCTGCTCGTGAGACATTCTTAGTCTGTGAAGAGTGTCTTACATGAAACTGTCCAGGAAATGGGCACATTCAGGAAAGTTTTAAAAAAATATATATATACAGTAGATATATATGTATTATTGAGCAAGCTTGATCAATAATATATTAAAAGAGGTGACAATATATTACTAGAGGTGACAAGACCACTCTTATAACTCAAAGTGGTCTCACTTAGATTCTTTGAGCATTAGAACCACTCACCTTCAGTTTTTCAGTTCTCATACCTTAAGAATGCATGTGAGACCACTCTTACAACCATATGTATGGTCTTGGTGGCAGAATTTACATACAAGGAAGCTTCTTAGTAGAGCTGTGAGCAGAATTTCATTGGTGGAATTCAGGTGGAGTGGCACTTTTCTGGGTTTTTTTTGGTGCTCGCTGCTGGCAGCTCAGTGGTGAATATACCACCCCGATCTGGTCCCTGTAGCTCCAGGGATCTTCAAATGGCATGGCAGTGGGGATTTTGTTAACTTTGTCCCCCCCCTTCCATAACCCTGAGAATGTGGACACAAGAGCTGTTACAGCCAGGCTGATGATGTGCCAACGCATGTCAGAGCCAAGTGCCTAATGGCGTCAACCCCTCCCAGTACTGCGAGGCATCTCCCACTGCTCATGCATCCACAGGTGGCAGGGATGTGTGGTGTAAGAGCCCTTCCCTTGGAGGAGGAGAGCATCCATTGGGACGCTCTATCCTGCCTCCCTCTGCCAGCCCCCAATGATCCAGACTTGTTCTCAAACCTGGATCACAATTTCTTTTTTTAATTACATGGAATTCCAAAAGCACTTCTAAGTATCTGCTGATTATGTAATCACACAAAATGAATTCTCAGTTAACATAAACTGTGAAATTCAATTCTGTAGCTAATATTTGGCTATCAAAATTTTGGAATTCTACTCTCGACAGAATTTAGCAGAATTTATGAAACTCCACATAATTCTGGTGAAAGTGGATATATGGAAATTCTGTACAGCTCTACTTCTTATGAATAATTTGTATGTTTATCATGAAGCATTCTTAACATCATTTTTTTCAATTTCAGGAAGTATGTGTATTTTGTAGGTGGGAGCCTTTAGTAGGTGGCTCCATTCATAGAACAGGAGATGGCAACTTAGACAGTTTAATGTAGGTCTGTTTTCTCTCCTCGCTGTTGTGTTTTTCTACTTGTGGGACATTATTTATGTATTGGCATATTTATTTCTCATTACCCAATTCATATTGTTGTCAGGAAAAAGATTTTTCTGTTCTCTGTATCACCTTTTAACCTCTTGCTTTATGCAGGCTGCAATAAAATCTCAATAAATGAAAGAGAGTACATAACCCAAGACAGAATATTGGATGGGAAGGGTTAAGCTGGATACTACTTCAGAGAAAAGTGACGTGGGCATTACCATAAGTGACTTCCTAAAACAATCCAGCCAATGAAACAAGGCCTACAGCAAGGCGGCCAGCATTGTGGGGTGTATTGGGAGGTGTTTTGATAGCAGGAGGAAAATGGTAATACTAACTCTCTAGAAAACTGGTAAGGCCGTATCTGGAATTCTGTACACAGGTCTGGAGACTCCATCTAAGAAAGACAAAGACAGGCTGGAGATAGTACAGCACAGGGTAACCAAAATAATTAAGGGCCAGCAGGAAAGATCCTATGAGGAATGACTTGCAGGACTGAATATATACTTACTGGAGGACAGAAGACAGAGCGTAGACATGACAGAGACCTTCAAGTTCCTGAAACAAATGAATAAGGTAAACTGTGTGACACTTAGACAGCTGGTTCTGATAACTCTATGATTTTTGTAAAAAAAAAAAAGTAGTGGGATTGTCTGTCATGAAAATCCTGTGCCTGAGATGACAACCCCAGGTATCAGTTCAAAAGACAGGATATATTTTAAACCAGCAGATCTCTGAATTCAATTAACTTGTCCATTTGCTTTGAAGCCAGGAACTAATATATCCATTTTATAATGTCCTCAGCAAAGTCATATAGTTGCACCTGGTTTCATAAGGAAGTGGACTATCCATTTTATGACATCCTCAGGAAAGTCAGTTGATTGCACCTGGTGTCATAAAAAGTCCTTTGAAGTGTTGGAGAAAGAGAACTGCTCATGGATCAAAGGGACTGAGAAATTACAGTTTTAATTAAGAGTGTCATCATTTGGACAATGGGTCTTGCTGGAGTCATAGAATTCAATACCTTGATGGGACTTCCTGTTTTGTATATATATATATATATATATATATATATATATATATCCTGAAAGGGAGGAGGTAGATGATGACATCATGAACAGGGATGAAACACATCATTTTTAAACTGTAGTCTGTTTTCCATTGATACACATTCATGTACTTTGACTGAGAGAAGGAACATCTAAGAGCACTGAAAGATTATAAGAAATACCTTAGATAAATAAGTCTAATGGTTGGTAGGAATTTTGCACTTTTGAACCTGTTTTGTTTTTAAGATTGTATGCGTGGGATATTTTGTTCTGTATTTACTGTTTACCTATTTTTATCTATCTTAAAGTAAAGATACATATTTTAAAACAGAAACTGCCTGGTGTGCCTTGAAACTTCTTTTTTTGTAAGTGAAGCTTAGATGGTTAAAGTTGACACTGTGCTTAAGCTTATATGGTAATACCAAATTAGAAAGGTAAGAGTAATCTGAGGTCTTTATTAGAGTTTTAAGGGTTCATTTTGTACGCCTGGTTAGGTGCCCGTAGGAAACAGATATCTGCCTCCCCCCCCCGAAGAGCAGAATTATCTGAGCCTGTATATTGGGTACGCTAACAAGAGGTTCACAGTTTGAATCCCTCCAGAACTGAGACCAAAGGTTGATTCAAACCCACAAAACAGACAGGAGGGTTACCCTGTTTTTGTTTCCTGTTCACAAGACTGTGCTTGGAGGTTGGCACCGTGGGAGCAGAGGGCCTGACCTGCTGAGTGGGTTTGTGACAAACTGTACAGAAGTATTCAGCAGGAATGTTGAGTCAAAAACACAGAGACATGGCCCGTCGATGCGGCAGTAGCACTACCCCCTCTGATGCCAGTGACCCGGGTTTGGGAATGAGCTTTGGTCATCGGGGGCCAGCCAGGGAGAGGAGGTGTGGTAGACCTGCAGTCTAACTGATGAAATGATTGGGCAGAGGGACAACTATCCTATATTCTTTTTTTCCAACTATTAAATCTGTCTTTTTTCTCCCTCTTCCCTTGTATGTACAGCAATCAAAGCCTTTATTCACAGAAGCTGGTTTTCTCACTATTGCTTGATATACATAATAAGTTCTGGGGTATGTTATTCCCCATTTTCAAGTATAATATTATATCAAGTTGTGGTTATTATTGCTTCCTGCCATATGTGGTATAGTCTTTTCCAGATTTAATCTGTTTAATAGTGTTGTTACTAGATTAATAATAGGTCTAGACCTTTGGACTAACTTTCTGACTAACTTTTTAAGTTAGTCCCCTCTGGTCTATTCCAACTCATAACGCCCTAGGGCACAGTTAGAGAGTCGCATAGCTGACCAGTTGACTTGTATCTGACTTTTCTCTTTAGAACTACTCTCTGTAATTTGTAGCGTGTATATTGTGGTTGATATATAATGTCTTTTTCTTTTCTTTCTATTTACTCTATATACTCAAGTGCATCTGTGCTGATTATATTTTACCATTTTTTTATACGCTTAACCTGAACAATTCTGCCTACCATCTAGTATGTATGTTTCTTCTTCTTTATCTCTCGATGCATCCTCTATTTCACTTATACATCCCTCACTATTCCAGTTACTGCCTTATTCTTTTAATGTGACAATATGTCAGATTTACATTTATATACACGGAATGTGAAGGGACTTAATTCTCCTTGTAAGAGAAAGCAAATGTTATCTTTTCTGAAAAAACATAAAACTCATATTGCTTTCCTTCAAGAAACTAAACTACTACAAGAGGATGTAGACAGACTTAATTGGGTCTGCCAAATTTATAATTCATCCTTTTCCGCGAAAAAAAGAGGGGTAACTATACTTGTACATAAAAACCTTAAATGGTCCCTTCTAAGTTCCATTTCGGACACAGAAGGCAGATGGAGCATTGTTAAGCTAAATACCCCCTCCTGTCCCCTTATGCCTGTCAATGCCTTTGCTCCCAACTCTGATTCACCAGAGTTTTTCCATAACTTAGCCCAGCAGATATTATCTGCCAACTCAGACAATACCCCTATAATTTTCGGAGGTGATATTAATCTCGCCCTAGATGCTGCTATGGACAGGAGCAACACATCTTTAGATGCTCATCCTAAAAGTATTAAGGCTTTCTCACTACTTCTAACTGATCTAGGATTAGCCGATGTCTGGCGACTTTTCCATCCCCGTGATCGTGATGTCACATTTTATTCTTCACTACATAAATCTTACAGCAGAATTGATTATTGGTTTGAAACACCCATTGTGATTGAAAAAAATGATTGACTCCTCGATCACAATAAACAAACAATAAACCTATAGTGATTTCTGATCATTCACCAGTCAAACTATAGCTTTTATGGGGTCGTTCACAACCTAGATCCTCCTTTTGGCATTTTGACAATCTCCTCCTTAAAGACCCTGAATTCTTATCTATGATTAAAATGCAAGTCAATGATTTTCTCTACCATAACAACCCTGTAGATACCTCTATGTCTGATGTATGGGAAGCCATTAAAGCCACAATCCGGAGGAAGATAATTAGCTACGCTGCACATCATAAAAAAGCAAGAGAACAACAACCCTCCGACTTGAAAAATCTCTTAAAATTAAAGAGAAATTATACTTTCACTCTCATAAACAGAACCCTAACTCACAACTTCATTTTGAAATTCTCCAATTAAGAATCCAAATAAACAAATTAATCTCCCAAAAAACTGAGTTAGCTCTATTTAAACTTAAACATAGGTATTGGAAACAAGGAGATAGAAATGGGAAACTTCTCTCTTACCAACTTAAAATGCAACATGCCGAACATCATATTCTAGGTCTTAAGGACTCTCAAGGTACTATCCACTCTGATAACCTCTCCATAAACCATATTATGAAATCATTTTATCAGAATCTTTATTCTAACCCAAACTCTTCATCTATCCTACATATTCAACAATTTCTAGACAGTTTACATCTGCCTCATCTTTCTATCGCTGAAGCAAATTCTCTAGATAAACCGTTCTTCCTCCAAGAAATTCAGCAAGCGTTATCCTCTTTGAAATCCAGTAAATCTCTGGGAGGAGACGGATTTTCAGTAGACTTCTACAAGGCACTTTCCGACATTTTATGTCCGATTCTTTTTAATGTCTTTCAAGAATCCTCACACAAAGGTAAACTTCCTCCTACATACACTGAAGCTATTATCATACTAATCCCCAAGAAAGACATAGATCATTTGCTACCGGCTAATTATAGACCTATTTCATTACTAAATACAGACGGTAAATTATTTGCTAAGCTTTTATTTACTTTTTTCTCCCCCTCGAGCCGCCTGCCGCCTTCACATCTGCTTCATTTGTGGTTTCCGCCGCTTGTCCTCAAATCGCCACCCTGGAGCATCTCATGGCTTACCCTCTACAGTGGGGGCCTCATGCGACATGGCAGGGTATGCCCTGGGCACTGTAGAATAGGTCAGGGCTCGGCCTGAGGACACATCGGAAGCCCCGGCGGGCTTCATACATGGCGGCAGGTGCTCAGTGTTTTTCCGTTTTTTCTGTGGAGGTGGGGCCATGCTCCCCGATGCTGTACGTCACCACCCGCCCTGCCTCCAGGGAACACGTTAGTGTCGGATGCTTGGGCACACCCCGGCCTCTGCCAGGGGTCCCCAGTACACCATCACTGCCGCATTTCCTCGGGAGGAGAGTTGTCTTCGGGCGCTGATCCTACCCCCGGCCGGCTCCTCTGGACGACTCGGGTCCATTCCCGAACCCGGGTCGTCGGCGTCGCAAGCAGAAATCCCACCACTGCACCAGCGGGCCGGCCATTTGCTAAGCTTTTAACTTTGCGTCTAGAACCACTTATCCCTAAATTATCTCATTTCTCACAAGCTGGATTTATTAAAAATAGATCTCGCTCAGATCACCTATGTTCTTTATTTAACTTAATCTACAAAGCCAAATCCCTTAAAACCCCTGCAGCAGCTATTGCTATTGATTTTGAAAAGGATTTTGACTCCCTAAATTGGAATTTCCTTTACCAAGTTCTATCTTATTTTGGTCTCCCCCACACCTTTTGTTCCTGGATCAGATTACTATACACTTCTCCTACCGCAAAAATCCTTACCAATTCCACCCTCTCTTCTTCTTTTCAATTGGCAAGAGGAACCAGACAAGGATGCCCTTTGTCTCCCTCTTTGTTCATCTTAGCTATGGAACCCTTAACTGCTGGCCTACATCAGTCTCCCAATATGAAAGGCATCGCTGTTGGCAATTCTAGATACATCTCTCTTTCTTATGCGGATGACCTTCTAATACTACTTGAGAACTTAAAAGAAGCTGGACCCTTATTGATTAAATTACTTAGTAAATTCACTCATATCTCAGGCCTTGCTCTCAATTATGGGAAATCTGAGATACTACCCCTCAATGACCAGTGTATACCTTTTATGAATCTTCCTTTTGGTTTTTGCTGGTCTCCTCAGAGTATTACTTACCTAGGAATCAAAATATCTCGAAACCTGGAAAAAACTTGGGATATAAATCTTAACCTGTTATTAAATACTATCAAGATGACCCTAAATAGATAGAAACTCTTCAACCTGTCCTTCATGGGGAAAATAGCAGCCATTAAGATGACCATTACTCCCCAAATCCTTCACTTATTTGCTAACATTCTCGTAACTCTACCATCCATCTTTTTCTCTAAAATTTACAAATTACTCGGTAACTTTATATGAAATGGTACACCTCCAAGATTCAATCATAACAAGTAACCTACACATTGGAAAAAGGGAGGGTTCAGTCTTCCCTGGTTCAAAGCTTATTTCTGGACCTTTCAGAATTCTCAAACCATTAAATGGTTCCACAAACCCTCATCTCACACTCCACTATGGGTTACAATGGAATCTGCATCCTCTCCTGGAAGAGTCTCCACAGCCTTCATATTTAGCCCTCTCCCTTCCAAACTAAAATCGCATCCCACTATCTCAGCTTCCATCCTTTACTGGAAGTTAACTCACAAATTTTTAAAGTCTAATCCAACCCCCTGGTTTTATACCCCGGTATGGGGTAACCCATTATTGACTCTAGAGAACAAGACTATCTTTTGCCGCTCTTGGAAAAACAAGGGTATTTTCTTCTTAGGGGATATTTTGGACCAACTCTCACTTACACTTAAACCCTTCTCAGATTTACAGAACATTTGGAATCTTCCAAAACAAGATTTTGGAAATATTTGCAAATTGTACTGCCTATACTCTTTCTCATTATATTCATAACCGTAACTTACAGGATCATTACATTACATGTTGGACTAAACTAACTGTAAAATGTAATAGCTCCATCTATAGAGACATTCTAGATGCCTTACCCGATCAAACTCTATCAGCTAAAAATAAATGGAGTTCCTTACTCAATTATAAAATAATGAGTAAACAGTGGAGTATATCCCATAATATATTCAAAGATGCCCATAGTTCTTTAATTCAAATTCAAATTCTATATTCTTGGTATAGAACCCCATCTGTATTCCATCATATGGGCATTTTAAATAATAATAATTGTTGGCGCTGCAATCTACCTAATGGTGATATTTTCCATATTCTATGGACTTGCTCTCCCATTAATAAACTCTGGCATGAAGTTCATACATTAGCCTCCAGAGTTATCAGACATAAAATTCCCTTAGATCAACATTTTCTTTTGCTAGGTATATTAACCCCAGACAACCTTACCCTCTCACATGCACATTTTAGATGGCTAAATATTTTGTTTCTCTTAGTTAAATGTCTGATTCTCATGAACTGGAGATCAACTCATATACCAACTCTCTCAGACGTTCTTCAAAACCTATCTTAATATGCATCTTTGGACTGCTTATCTCATAGTACTCTTGCCGGACTCAATTCATATAATTGATGTTGGCAGGATTATTTCAGGTATATTGACACTACCAATACCTTATGCCCTAATGTATAAGTATTCAATCCCCCCTTTTCTTCTCTTTTTTTTCATCATCTATACAATAGATTAGGGTCATGACAACTTATAGCACAGATGCTGTTTTGTCCTTTACTCTCTGTTCTTTGCATCTTTTATATCTGCATTACTCTCTTCTGTTTATTTCCTTCTATTTCTCTTTTACAGGTCACATGCAACTACCTTTTCTTGTTCTATATTTACCAATATGCTAAGTAGCAATTGCACTATCCTTAGGTATTACTGACTTCCTTTTTATACTTTACAGACAGTATAAACATAATTGTTTCTATTGTTGTATCACAACTCTAGTATCATTTATTTGTGGTTTTACTCTCTTATACTTATGACCAAATCCTTACTTAAGTACAGTAATCTCTTTTTATATATATATATCAGGGTTTTATTTAACTCCAAAAATTGATTAGCGTTTTGCTCATAAAAGTGCTAAAACATTGAGAAAATGCATAGCACTTGCCTCACTGTATTTAACAAACATAGCACTTCTAGAAAACCTATATAAATACTTTCTGTACCGTTAGCATTGTCCCAAGAAAAAAACTGCTAATCAGTTATTTAAAACCCTGTATATGCATATTGTGTTCTTCTTGCTATGTTCTTAGTTAACTGACATATTTACTTCTTATATATAATATGTTGTGTACCTGTAATTTTGTACGTATTATCTTTGTGAAAATTTCAATAAAAAGATTAAGTGAAAAAAAAATCTGTTGCGCAATAGTATCTCCTGAAACCTATTCTGTTTTTTTTTTTTCCAATACTGAAGTAGGTTGGCCACCTACGGCAGTCTTTACCTTACTCTCACTAAATCTCTTTCTTCCTTTCCTTTTTCCACCATTTCTGTCCCTCACCATAAGAAATATACCTTGCTGTACCTAAGAAATGACCACAGTGGCAGCCTGTATGAATAAAGGCTGGAACATTAATAAAAATATGTGTGCATACATACAGTACGTATAAAGATTAAGTGCTGCAAGTGCCATATAAATAAGAAATTGATGTTTAAAAACATTGTCCTACAAAGCCTGCAGAGCTTGTATACTGGTTAAAATGATATATAAAGTGCAGCATACCAAAATAGAAATTAATGGTAACCTGAGGAACCTTGCTGAATATGTCTGCATATTTATATATGCATTTAACAGGAACCTACAATAAAAATGCATAGAATGCAGTAAAATGAATAGCTCAGACAATAGGAGCTATGGGTTGTAAATCAGAGCGGCTTTTACTTTCACTTTCATTGCAGCAAGCCGCTCCGTATGTCTTACATTAGCTGTTTGCCTCTATATTACAAATAAATAAACAGAGGCTTAGAGAATTATGGAGAGAACCTATTTGTTTGCTGTATAAAGAGAAATTAAACAAATACTGGTATGCCTGTTTATTTGAGAGAGGCAGAGAGCTAGTGGATTTAAGAAGAGGGAGCGGTCCTCTCTCTCTCTCTCTCTCTCTTTCTTTAAACCCTAAGTGTTCTATGTTTCAGTAAAAAGCAGAGTGGCTTCACTATCACTTTTTACTTTGCAAAAGCCGCTCCACCAGCAAAATCTGCCTCTCAGCAAATAAATTGGGACAGAAACATCCCGTTTTGAATGTTTATGCTCCTGGTTCCCACAGATAAAACAAAACTACAACCTGAAACATATTAAAAAGGAAAATGAAAAAAGTTGTAAAACATATGAAAGTAGAGACACTGAATGTCTCTAAAGTCCACTCCCTCTTATTTCTAAACCCTTATATATGTTTTAGAGGGCTGAAGGTTATAAATAAACAGAAGTACTATGGAATTATGTATTAGATAAAAAACATACAGACAAGCTGAAATAGAATGCAGAGCTTATCTGCAGAGGAGTTTATTCTGACTGATCCCTTTAGGGTGACAGTGGCCTCTAGAGGCCCTTTTTATATTGTACAGAATGCCAGTCATACTGAGAAAGGGGAGGAGTCATATGGCATTAGTGCTAATTATGTATTCATGGCACTTTTTTGTGGAAATATATGTTGAGTACTGCTTGTATATTGCAAATATGATTGTTGCAGTACAGATAAATATACTAACTTTTCCTTTCTGTAAAATTTATGTTTTATTAACCCAGAAATGCCTAATTGATATAAGTAGGTGGATCACATGTTCAGGGGGAGGGGTATATAAACCCTGTGAACAGTGAGTATGTTAGATTAGCTGTGGTTAGTATCACTTACATGAAGCCAAGGTAAGAGGAGGACCTACAGGGAGTAGGCTCCTGGAAAGTGCAGAAGTAAGGATCAAAAGCATTTTGCAAGATCAGGACTGTGTGTATACTACTGAAAGTAGTGCCTCTTGCTATTTATATTTATTATTTTTGTTCTTTTTTTCATAAAATAAAGCCACACTGAGGTGTGTTGTACCCGATTTCTGTTGTCGTGTGTTATCCTTTACCCCCACCCTACAACAATATGGTGTCAGCAGTGGGACTCTGATTGGAAGTCTAAGCTAGTAGGGAGATTCCAGTCAGCTGCTTTGAGCCTTGGTACCCAGGATAACTGTACAACCAGAAGGTACATGGCACAGAAGATGGAAGGTGTGGTGACACCTGGTCAAGGAGCTCTAATGAGAGCCATGGTGGAGAAGACTGGCAAGAAGCTACTCCCTGGATTGGAGCCTGTTATCAGGATGAGGACAAAGCCAGAATTGGATTTAAAAGACACCTATGAAGAGGACCTGGAAGAAGATCTAGAAGAAGTGCAGGTGGAAGACACTCCAGAGAACATGAGCAAACCTCTTGAAGTGAAGAAGCAACTAAAGATGTAGAGGCTGAGAGAAAGATAGCCAAGTGCGGGAGATGGAAAGACAGAGACAGGACCAAGAATGGGCTGACACCACGAAGGCCTTGCAAATTATTGGGACCAGCCATAATCTGCCAATCCAAAGGACATTAAGCTCCCAAAAATGACTCCAACAGACAATATTGAGGCATACCTTTCCACTTGTGAGTGGGTTGCCAGAGCATGTGGGTGGCCCCAATCGCAGTGGGTGGCCAGACTGACTTCCTGTCTGACATGTAGAGCCCAACTGGCCTTCAGCAACATGGACAGTTGTAGCACAGAGAACTCTGATGTGGTGAAGAAGGAGATCCTAAAAAGGTTTGACATTAACACTGAGACCTATCATCAGCCTTTTTGGTCTCTGAAACATCAGGGTGCTGATACCCCTTAAAAGATGTACATAAGACTGAATGAACTGTGCACAAAATGGTTGCAGCATGAAGGAAAGACCCTATTGCATTTAGAAGAAGTCATGGTTATGGAACAATTTCTACGAATTCTTCCAATGGATGTACAAAGCTGGGTCAGAAAACATCATCCAGAGTCTGCAGAGATTGCCATCACATTGGCTGCAGAGTTTTTGGCTGCCAGACAACCTACTAGAAAAGGGTACCAGACTGCAGATACAACCATCAACCCAACCCCACAACCAGTAAGACAATTCACTTTTACCCCATCATGCCACCCAGCAAGAAATGCAGGAAGGCCAGGAGGAAGAGGAGGCAAATATTACAACCTAGACATCATCTGTCAGTGTTGTCTGGGCATGGGGCATATTGTTGGAAATTGCCCCAAGAAAATAACTGAACCATTTGGCCTTGTTGAATTAGGGTCATTTGGTACAAGTGTCAAAATCTAGAATAAGACAGTGGTGGGTTTAATAGACTGGGAGAAGACAGACCTTCGTTCAACCAGATGTATTGGATGTTAAACCAGTGACCGGATCTTTCACTGGGGTAGTTTGCATCTATGGAGACACTCACCATTACCCCACCACTAAAGTAAACATGGATATAGAGGGTCAGGAAGCTACCATTAGAGTGGGGATAGTACCAAAACTACCTGTGCCAGTAGTAATTGGGTAAGACTTCTCTAACTTTGATTCCCTGATTTTGCCCAAAGACCCTCTAACTGCCGTAACAACCCGGGCACAAAACAAAAGGGAAAAGTTGCTTGGGGACACCTTTCCATTTGAGGGAGGAGGTGTTCAAAGAACCAGGGAAAGATAAAAAGTCAAAAGGGGAGAAGAAAAGGACACAGAGAAGATGGACCCAAGACCATGGACTTCCTGAAGATAAAATAAACTATGTGTTTAACAAATGAGACATAGCTGAGGGGGTGCTGTGGAGCACTCTTACCGAGTGGACGCATCTCTTTGCAGCTCTGCACATCGAGGGAGAATTTTCCTATTGAGACAATATTTTGAGAGGCTGGACTGGTACAATTTGGCTATTAAGCCCTAGAACAAATTTTAAGGAGCAGAATGATACCTTTCATGTCATGGGGTGTACCAATAAGGGTGGACCAGGAGGAGGGAAAGCCCCACCGCCAGAGATCTTGCAGGCTACTACCTTGGAGGGCCTGACATTGGGAGAAGAAAAAGGCACAGGTCCACTGTGGAAATCTTTGGTGATATCCATGCAAGTGATCAATGCAAAAGTGGAGACAATACTTAAGTGTATGACTGAACAAGATGTTAAAACTGAGGTCGCCACAAAAACTCATGCAATGCAAGTGATTGCAGCCACAAGCCACATGGCACAAGAAAATACACAACTTAAACACATCCTCTCCTCCCCCTGATGACCCCCCAGTGCCCCGAGTCCATTCCCAAACCCGTATCACCGGCGTGGTGCAAGGTAAGGCACCAGCGCCTCAGCCTTCTGCACCACCGGGCTGGCCCAGAATCTACATTTTAAAGATATCTTGCTACATATCCTTCCACACCTATCTTGTGCTAGCCATGCGAGATGGAAAAAGTTTGATGTGGTGAGGACTAAATTAAAGACCTTGGGGGTGGTCCACTCATTGCTTATGCCTGCAAGTCTCCAAATTGTCTATGGTGGGCATACCTTCCAATACACCAATGCTTCAGAAGCAATGAAATGTGTGGAGCAGATTGCCGGAGAGTTCAAGGCAACCAGGGGGCAAGAGGAGGATAATTCCAAGGAGGAAACCTGATTGGAGGCTTCTGCAAATGGGTACCAAGATTACAATACGGGTGAGGTTGGCCAATAGATTTTCTGTTGACATAAGTTTCTGTTTCTTCTTACAATTTCCTTGTATTAATATTCACTGTGTCAGGGGTTGATGGCTACATTGTACGGACTAATTAAATACAAGATGCCTTTTTCTTTAACATTGCTGCCCATTGTGAGGCATACTGAAAATTATGAATTGGACTATCTATCTAATGTTTCTTGTTACAGTTGCTATACACTCTGACAGAGAATTATCCTGCCTTATTCTTATATTTAGTTATAATAAAATAATTGCTCTCAAGGCCAATGGATTTAGTTTTTCTGCTCTGTTTTTTATAACTGTACTGCAGTTTGTACTGTGTTAGTTTCAGTCTCTGATATATTGTTGAAATGTTTTAATATTAGCTGGAGTTTTCAGCTCACGCAATTTCTTCCATAAGAAACCCCTTTGTGAGGAGATGTATGGGGTGCTTACAGTTGAGGGGCTAGCTGCACAATTGGGTAGACTCGATAGACTGTGAGACCTGTTTCTGCTGGCATTTTCATATGTTTGTATGTTCATAATAACATGTTTGTATTGGGGTCACATCATAGCTCAGGCTTGAATTTTCAAAGATGTTTGGAATATATTATACTTGGACAGATCCCAATTCTTGTAAGGTGCAGTATACTCTGATAAAAGTTATTAGAAGTGCTTTGTGTAATCCCCCTGTTACCCGGGGTTACTAGAATCCCAGTAAGACCTAGTGGTAGGCAGGGAAGGCAGCTTGTGAAACTCCAGTTAAATGGATTTCACACTGTCTCACTCTGTTCTCAGTCTCAGCTGAGACGGAGGGATGACGTCATTTTAGAACTGTCGCAGCTGCATAAGCCATACTGGAATGTTGCAGATTGAGGTTAAAGTAGAACGTTGGGGAATTTGAAGCCAGTCTGGTTCAGTCTGAGAGAGAGTGTGTAGTGCAGCAGAGGTGCTTTGCTGAGGGCAGGCCCTCAGAGCTTTAAGCTCTGTTACAGAGCTACTTTAAGTTTTGGTGTGTTTTCCACCTGATGAGGAACACAGGAACTGATAATTGCAGTGGTGGAGACCGCTCTCAATGGTTCAGAGCCCCATCTCTGTGGGGATGGGGGGAAGGGGTCAGCCTGTTTTCCAGGGGCAACCCCTCTGGGTCCGGCTAAGGGAAAGAAGCTGCCTGTTTGAGTTGTGCTGAGGCACCAGAAGCTCTGAAAGGAAGATTCCTTGTGGAGGAAACGCCTGTGGGGAACCTGCAACCAAAGGGTGAGTTTGCTCTGCAAAAGGGCCAAGTGTTTTCACCTGAAACAGAAGGAAACTAAAGGGACTGTTACTGTGGGGTCAGGAAAAGACAGCCAAGTACAGTTGGAAGATGTGGAGATTGGACTGCTTAAAACTCCGTGGGGGTCTAGAGTAATGGACAAAGCCACTAATAAGTATGTTCAAGTCCAGCACAATTGGAAAGAAATAATGTGGGGACTGAACTGCTTAATTCTGTGGGGGGCTAGAGTAATGGACAATGCCACTTATTTTTAAGTATGTTCAAGTCCAGCACAAATGGGAAGCAAGACAAGTAGATTGAATGTGAAGTACATTTAGCAAGAATCTACACCACAAAGTGTTAAAGGATGAGGTGTTTACAGTCCAGAGAAATGGCCAGGTATGAATTGTGGGAGCAAGAGGTGGGAGACCCCCCATCAGTAATAACCATATTCACCGCTACGGATTTGCTTTGAGACACCTGTTGCTTTCTCTCAGGTACTTGGCCAGTGCCTGAGGAAAGTACCCAGACGTGGGATTAAGAGGAAGTTTCCCTGATGGAGCCAAGGTGCTCTTAGGTGGTTTAGGGAGCCACCAGAAAATGTTTCCATGAAGTATGGAAGGTGTCCAAGTGGCTGGCAAGGGAGCCCAGCCGGGGAAAACCCAGAACAGTGTACAAATTCGGGCTGTGTGCCCAGTGTGTTGTAGAGCCTGAGGGCTAAAGTGATGAGGATGTGTTCTGGTCTCCTTTAATCTGCATTACCAGGAGTGTAGCCCCGTGGGGGTCCATCTATGCTTTGTTTATTCTTTTTGGATGTGAATAAAAGCCACAATTTAGAATCCCATTTCTGGTATTGGACATTACAGTTATTGCTTCCTGTGTTTGGAGTTACTTGGGTGCCCCTGTGCAGAGTAGCCAAACCTAGCCTTTGTGCCGGTGACCTATTCCTCCCCGAACCCAGACGGAGTTACAAAAGTGGAGGCACCGCTGAGGATTTGTGTTTGGAATTCAGGGAGGAGTGTAAGAAAGGTGCTCGGGCAAAGGGCTAGTGTTTTGGCTATCTGGCAGTGGGTAGCCCAAAAAGCTGAAGCAATGTTAACTAATGTGTCGCTGTGTGCTGTTATCCATGTGCTGCTATTAAAATGCCAACGTTTACCAAGGAGCAGTAAAGCCTGAGAGTGTATGCCCTTGTCCTGCATCAAATTACAGCGTTTGCCAGCTTTTAAAACTGTTTGTGACAAAGAAAAGTGTGAAAAACTGTGGGTAGCAAAAGAAAAATTGTGCCCTAGACGTTGGAAATCCTTTCTTCTGAACTGAGAGACTTGTTGTGCTTAATGGCCATGAAAAATGGTTGAAATGGGCTCCCGCCGTGGAGTCAGTTGAAAAAAAAAAGTGTAGTTTTTCAGTTTAAATTTGCCTGCTCGACGATCGCCGTGAGGAGAAGAGCACTTGAAAGGAAAGATGCTCATTTGCATGGCATCAAGTGATTGATGAGACTGCAATCAGTCCCGCCCCCAAGCCAGCTCTAGAGCGACTTCTCAGTATTCGAGAGGGAGAGTAAGTGGAGTGTGCATACTGGCTTATCAGGAGGAGTGTTGCGGTGACTGAAAGCGCTGTAAAAAAGTGTAAAAAACTGACTTTTTTGTCTGAATTTGGGCTCAACCCGCATCTCGATCGACTGGACTGTGAGTGTGGTGTCCAGAGGGTCAATCGGCAGGACTGCCAACCTGCTTCTGTCCAGAGGCCTCCAAGACTGGCTGCAGGCCATTTTCCATCGTGCCAAACAGCTACTGATAACAGTGAGTACCAACAGAAATAATTGCTCAAACTGTGTGATTTCACCAAAAGACAGCTGAATCTGTGTGTAGCAGTGTAATCGCTTTCCAAACAAGGACTGTGTTAAGTTTTACCAGCAAAAGCAAGCATTTTAAGCCATCGACTGTGAGCATAATTATAGGTTCAGCATCAGTATAAGTTTCAAAGCCATGAGAGAGACTGTGAGTTGTATCAGATATGCAGCAAGAGTTACAGGCAATCCTGTGCTTGAAATACTGAGACTTTAAGGGACTGTAAGCTAGAGCAATGTCTTCAGCAGGTGAAAAGTCTGTGGTAAATCATATAAATGTGCTAGAATAAAGAACAGTGCAAGTTTGTGCAGTTTGAGCAAAGTTATCAGTAGAATGTGTAAATCGGATGCGCAGTGGCTTGACCCAATTAAAGAATGTTGATGTGTAGGAATGCTGCCGCCGCCATTACAGGGTGGGGTAGTAATGTAAACACAGCAGCAGAGGAGCCATTTTGAAAGAGACAGAAAGTTTACAGTGATGTGGGACTTGAAATAACAGTGAGCATTGTTTGTTTTCTCTGCAGTCATGGCTTCAGGACCAGCTCGCTACCTGGATCATGCCCGGGCTGTGGTAGCAGTAGAAGTGAACAAGTTAAGGGACATTGAGAGATGTTACTACGGAGAATGACTGCCTCCTCATGTGGCGATTCCTGGATATCCAGTGCAAGTATATTTAATGTGCTTAAATGCTGGAAGGGACTTCTTCATGGTACCTCACTGTTCTGGGTGCTTAGAGAAATATGGTTTATTTAAAGTGCACAAGATTCATTTGGCTCCCACATGGACAAAAGTTAAAGAATCTGCAGTTGGCAGCACACAGCACCAGATGGAGCCTGTTGGAGAAGGCCCCTCAGGGGAGTGTGGCACAAAGCAAGAGGGTGCAGATTTACAGACAGAACAATGTGCTGATGTTTCGGATTCTGAGTCACAGAGAGACATCAGGAAGAGCATCAGTAGACCCTTGGAGAAGGGGGCCTAGCCCAAGTCTCATAGGTAAAGACGAGATGAGGGAGGCCTTTGAATGGGAGGTTTTGACCTCCACGACCAGCAAAGAGTGGATAGTCTCAGGAGTGAGGATGACTGCTCATGCCTGGGCACAGATTCTCAGTGAGGAAGAAGAAGAGGGAACCTATGTGGCCTTGTGAAAAAGGAACTGGTACACAGCCTCAAGCTCTTGCCTCGGAGGAATGCATGGAAGAGAGTGGTGATTCCACTGCCCTGGCTGTGCAAGAAGAAGCCAGGGATCCATTTTTTGTGTCTTTGAGAATGCGTAGCTGGCAGAACCAGGACTGGCTGCCCCCAAACCAGGCCAGAGGTCTCAGGATGACCAAAGCTGGTAAAGTAGGAAGGCGAATTAAATCTATGGGATGTCCTTTCCTACCTTTCCTCAGAGAGTCTGGGAGGAGATTGAACAAAGCAGAAAGTCCTGGATGTGGGCAGAAGCAATGAAATGTGTGCATCCTGGTGCAAACAAGCACGTCAAGCACAGAATATTTCACAACAAATACAGTCAGTGGAAAAGAGGCAGGACACTGTTAATGGGCACTGTTTGAATTGTGGATGGAGAGGTACATGAAACCTTTCACAGTGTGAATTATGAGCGCCCAGATGGGGTAATAATTCAAGCACCTGACCCGTTGTGCTATTGGCCACAATGCAAAGACCTTCCTGTGAATGTGCCCATGCCTACCAAATGGAAAGCAGAGCAGTGGTAGCCAGTGCTGCCACTCCAGCCATTGCAGTGCCCATGTTGTTCTGCCAGTATGGATGTCCAGGACTCAGGTGCTCCACGTTCATCAGTTCTACAGTGTACTGGCCTTCCAGAATCCATCGACTGGCCCACCAGATGACTCCGGATCCAGAGAGGACACCAGCCCAGCTGTATCCTGATTCATTGCCTGGTAATTGGATGGCTTCAGACCAGATGTTTTCCTTTTTGTTCCTGTTCAAAGGTTCCATCTCCAGAGATGATGTCAGCCCAGCAGTTTCTAGATGTGCCCTCCTGTCGTTCCCAGAAGATGTCCGCCCAGCTGTATCAGAAGAATGCTGCCAGGGAGAGTCTTCGGCTGAGAACTATCCATCAATCCAGCCAAATGTGCCTTGGTAATGACAGAGACCAGGCATCTAGGGTTTCTGTTAGGAAATGGCAGCATTAGACCTGAAATTGAGAAGGTGGAAGCGATAGCACAATGCCCAATACCCAAGACCAAGAAACATGTCAGGTCCTTCTTGGGCCTAGCCGGTTGTTATTATAGGAGGTTTATCCCCAACTTTGCCTCCATAGTCAGACCATTGACTGACCTAACTAAAAACCATTGTAGTAATACTGTGAAATGGAGTCCCGATTGTGACAAAGCCTTTCAGGCTATAAAGGCAGCCCTGTGTGTATCCCCAGTATTAAAAGCCCTGACTTTAGCATACCATTCGAAGTTCATACAGATGCATCTGAGACAGGCATTGGGGCAGTTCTCAGCCAGACTGTACAAAGGGAAGAACATCCCATTATTTACATTAATCAAAAAGCTGCATGATAGAGAACAGAAGTATGCCACGATTGAAAAAGAATGTTTGGCCATCAAATGGGATATAGAAGCCTTACGCTTCTATTTGTGGGGAACAGAATTTACACTTCTTGCTGACCATAACCCATTATGCTGGATTAACCAAATGAAAGACCAAATTCCTCACATTATATGGTGGTACATGACCTTACAGCCATTCAAAATTACTGTAAAGCATAGACCTGGAAGCCAACATAAAAATGCAGATTTTTTTTATCAAGACATGGTGCTGATGTACAGTGATGAAACGGAAAAATGTATATATGTGTATATGTACTATGAAGATTAGAAGTATGGATTAATCCCAAGGGTAATTATTATGATTGTGTACTTAAGTACAGTTTGTATAGTCTGTACTATAAATCATATTTGTGTACGGGACCCTGGAGTGGAACTTCTAAAGTGAGTGGAAGCTCCAACCACCTCCCATTCTGCTGAATGTAGGATGATATTCGGGGGGGAGGTTGTAACTCTGAAAACCAGTTACTTTGAGAATATTGGATTCCTCTTGAGTGTGAATCTGGGTTGTAGAGTATTGAGGGTGGTAGCTATACTGCTGTACCAATAGGCTGGCATATGTTTCTAACCTGTATTGGTGTGGGTTGGGGAGCTGGCAGGGGCAACATTAAAATGATAAAAAACAGGTAGCAACAAAGGGGTTAAACAGCTCAATCTGCTTAGGAAGCGGATTGTCAAATGTACCCAGAGAAATGAAGTGGCGTTATTGTGCATCCCTGTCATTGAGCATAAACAGAAAGGAGCTCAAGGCCAGTGAACCAGCTGTGTTTTACTTCAAGGTTCAGTTATTGTTGCAGTGACGCTAAGTGCACCATTTATTTATTTCAAACATTTTACCAGCAAATGGTGGCTCAGAGAATCTGCTTGTACTAGAAAGATCAGGAATGTGAAAGAACTGGCTGCTCACTCACCAAGGTAAATAATCATGTTTCTTTGCTGGCCAAACAGAGCATACATTATTTGGCCAGCAATAAAAAACATGATTTTTTACCTAGGTGAGTGAGCAGCCAAGGCATACCGAGCTGGGAACAGCTTAGAAACATAGAAACATAGACAATGTTGGCAGAAAAAGACCAATGATCTATCCAGTTTTCAAGTTTTACTTTACTCTACCATGTGACCTATTGTTCAGATGGGGTTTTCACCTTCACTTCCCCTCTTGCTTTCTGCCTTACTGCTACCCCCCCAAGTAACTATTAAGCCCTTTACTTTGTCTGAGCTGTGCTTGAATCATTAATGGTTTTGCACCCATCACCTCTGCTGGTAGATTGTTCCGTGGCTATTATTAATATTGGGCCCTATGCACGTTGCTTACGCACTGTGGAAACTGAGCGCATAGGCATCAATACGCATGAATGATGCTTAGCAGGATCCAGTGGACCTCCAGTGGCATTCACTAAAGGGACACAAGACAGTTACATGCC
The DNA here is from genome assembly GCA_016271365.2 of Neoceratodus forsteri. Classification (NCBI taxonomy): domain Eukaryota; kingdom Metazoa; phylum Chordata; order Ceratodontiformes; family Ceratodontidae; genus Neoceratodus; species Neoceratodus forsteri. The sequence goes on along the minus strand of CM057456.1, from coordinate 1,174,780,361 downwards.
TGATCCCCTAGCTGCGTGGACAGCAATGCACCGGGTATGGGTGTGGGGTGCGCCTGGGGTGTGCCAGCACTATGCACCATTCACAAAGGCCCATAGTACTGCATGCAGTAGGGTGCAGGGTATGCCAGGGTAGACCCTGCCATAACCATGCTATGCACCCAGCACTGCCCACACAGGACCCCTGGCCAGCCCCAGCAGCAGAAGTGCAACCCCCAAACACAGCCAGACTCCTGCCCTATGCCCGTAGGTCAAACTCCCCCACCTCTGCCCCATCTCTGTAGTTGCATGTCAGACCTGCCCTCCCCACACTTGACTGCCCCATTCCATAGTGGACAATACATCCCTCCTATCCCCCCAGCCACTCATTGACCCCATCCCTGGTGAATTACATGGCAGCCCCCCGGCACACACAGAGAGCAGTCCCAGGATGCAGCAGGAAATGAGCTAAGGTAGCTCAGTATGCCATTCCTGGCACAACCTGTGCAGAATGATGTGTGTGTGTGTGTGTGTGTATATATATATATACATATATATATATATATATATATATATATATATATTAGAGGCAAAAACTCCATTTAATGCATTAGTTAGGTTGTTCCACAGCGACAAAATCAAGGAAATTCGATGTTAGGGTTGAAAGCCCCCCTTGGACCCCCAGCCCACCCCCAACCCGGCATCGGGGTGCACATTGGGGTCATCGGCCCAAACTCTCACCCCATCACATATGTGAAGAAGCAGAGGTATAGGAGAATGGGGTTAGAGTTGGGACCGATGACCCCAACGCACCCGATGCTGGCTGGAGGCGGACTGGGGGTCCATGGGGGCCAACATCTAACATCAAATTTCCCACTTTTGTCGCTGTGGAACAACCCCAACTAATGCATTAAACTGAGTTTTTGCCTCTAATTTCCTTCTTTTGAGAATGATGACCAGAAATAGTGAATGTAGTGCGGCGGCAGGAGCGTAGTCTTTTGGGTCCCAAGGCCCCGCTACATGATGTCTGTGACATAGTAACAGGAACAGGAACACAAACAGAAGCTCGAACAGTGGCACACATGGTAATGCAGACATAAATGATAAAGGAAACGTTAATAGAAACGCAAGTGCAAAGTGACGCCGAAGCGAACAGTCACACAAACGGACATTGACGCGCATGCGAAAATGCAACTGGTAACATGAACAGTGATGGCAGTGGTATTTTAAATGGAAATGTTAAGTGTCACAGCAAAAAGAATGCGAAAGGGAACAGAAATGGAAACGCGAACGCAAGCACACACGTAAACGCAAACCGTAATGCGCACAGGCACGGTACTACAACTGTAAATGCAAATGGTAAAGTTAACATGAAGAATAATGACAAAGGAAAAAGAAACGGAAACGGGAACAGAAGCGCATACAGAGACGCAAACCGAAACACGCACGGGCATAGTACCACATTTGTAAACAAAAATGGTAACAGTAACAGCAACAATAACAGCAAAGGAAACAGAAGCACAAAAGGAAACCCAAGCACATATGGAAATGCAAACCATAATGCGCACGGGCACAGTAACGCAATTGCAAACTCAAATGGTAACAGTAACAGCAAGGAAGCCGCAAAACAAAATAGAAATGGAAACACAAACGAAAGGGCTGCTGGAAACACAAATGGCAACGTGCATGGTGATGCAAACAAAAACTCAAAGAGAAGCAGTAGTGGAAATGCAAATGGTAACAGTAACGAGAATGCAAGTGCGAATGACAATGCAAAGGGTAACGCACATGGTGGCGTACACGGGAATGGTAATGCAAACGAAGACATAAACACAAGTGGAAATAGTAACTGTAACAGTAACGGAAGTGCATACCCTAGTTTTGCCAAACAGGTGCATACAGAAACACAGTGTGTACAAAGAATGTATGCATTGTAATGGGGATCGAAGCTTAAAACGAGCATTGGAAGAACTTAATTGCTAATATCTCAGCAACACTGGCGTAGAAAATAAATGTAAATTTCACAAAATCATGATTTTCCTGGGTAGGTTTTGTTGTTACATAGCCTGCTGGGCTATACAATTCATAACAAAATTCCGTATCTTTTCACCGTTTTAGAATCGAGCCCCGAAAGCGTAGCGGATGCCACCATGTTAGTCTATGGAAAAACATCAACTTTGGAGTACCGTAACTTGGGAGCCATGCCATATTTTTTCACTAAGCTACCAAAAGGCACATCTGTGAGATGTTGGCTGCCTTCCTTCCAAATTTCAGCTCAAAAGACCAAACCGTTCTTTCGCAGCAGGGTGGCAAAGGATTCCTGTCATTTTGGCCAAGTCTGAAAAAGTAGCGTCGCAATTTGCAAAAGTTTTTGCAAAATTTTGCAAAAGTGTTGCAAGTGCGACACTACTTTGTGACACTACTTTTTCCAGAAACTTGAAAAACATATTTCTAGGGTGTTTAACCCCAAAATAAAGACATGGCTAGCATCCTGAGGGTCCGACTAGGTGAACACAAAAAGAATTGTGTTCCTAGAGGGTCCCAATTTTAAATGCCAAGCATTTTTCTGATCACCAACTGAAAACAAAATGGCAGATTTGCGACAATACTAGGGCCATCTGCGACACTAAAAAGTGCATTTGCGAAAGTGTTGAACTTTTTGTTAACTTTTCCCATTGACTTATAATGGAAACTTGTTTTTTTTGAATAACTTTTGAACCGTTCAATATTTTTTCACAAAATCTTCAAAAGGCACATCGGGGACCCGGCCTCATGTTCCTTGAAGTTTTCAGACCTGTCGCGCAAACCGTGCGACCTGTAGGTGAGAGTAAAGAAATCACAAAAAAGCGTAATTGTGCAATTCGTTGTTGCTTAATAACTCCACAGCCATATATCCGACCAGTAGATCCCAAGATCTACCATGCCCAATCATGCAAACCAAATTTCAGGCAAATCCATTGAATGGTGGCAAAGTTATTAAGGTGCAAAGTTTGACCCTTTAACCTTAAAACTGCTACTCAACCCAAACTAAGGCACATCGGGGACCCCTGCCACATGTTCCTTGAAGTTTTCAGACCAGTTGCGCAAACCGTGCGACCTGTAGGTGAGAGTAAAGAAATCACAAAAAAGCATAATTGCACAATTCGTTGTCACTTACTAACTCCACAGCCATATATCCGACCAGTAGATCCCAAGATCTACCATGCCCAATCATGCAAACCAAATTTCAGGCAAATCCATTGAATGGTGGCAAAGTTATTAAGGTGCAAAATTTGACCCTTTAACCTCAAAACTGCTACTCAACCCAAACTATGGTAGCACTACCGTGCTACCATTATATATATATATATACCGTATATATATATATATATATATATATATATATATATATATATATATAAAAAACAATACATAAGTTAGGGTTGAAGTGACACAAGTAGGAAATGAGGCGTTAGAGTTGAACCCGAACACCCATCCCCCATCAACCCACTGGCCCACCCCACTCTCACAGACCAACAGGTGTTGGGTTATGCCTTGGGGTCATCGGGTCTAACTCTCACCCCATTCCATGTGTAGGAAATTTGACATTGTACAGTATAGGAGAATGGGGTGAGAGTTAGGCCCGACAACTCCTAGGCACACCCTGACACCTGTTGGTCTGCGGAGGGTGGGTGTGGGGTGGACTGTTGGGGTTGGATGGGGAGGTGTTAGGGTCTCAACCCTAACGTCTCATTTCTCTACTTTTGTTGCTTCAACCCTAACTGATGCATTATGAAGTTTTTTGCAATTTATTTCCTCACTTTTTGAGATAGTATAATAGTAACTTTATTTTACCATCCCTCCACAGATGCACATGTGTATCTAGCTGTGGAAACACAGGGGTCTCCGGCCCCTGCACTTCCACACATTAAGTTATGAACAGGCTCAGCAAAATTGCAACAAATAGTCATAACTTTGCAATCTTAAATAATTTTAACTCCAAATGTTCAACATAAACTTCTTATCACCTCACCACATGTACCCAGTACAGAAAACTTTCAAATCCCTGTCGAAATGTAATTCTGTGCAACTGTAATGCTGTTTTGTACCACAGGTGTGGAAAAACATTTTTGGCAGACCAGCCCGCTGGTGCAGGAGCAGGGTACCGACCTGCGATTCCAGTGACCTGGGTTCGAGAATGGATCCAGGACATTGGAGTGCCGGCCAGGGGGAGAAGGATCCAGCATCCAACGACTGCTCTCCTACTCCGGGGGGAGGGTGGTAGAGTGTTCGGAGTTATACTGACACCTAGCGGAGGCTGGGTGTATTGAATATGCCGACGCCAATACATTTGGGGGGGCGGGGTGGACGCTGGCTGTCATTGCACGTCCCTGCCCCATACATCGGGGAGAAAAATCACTGCTGGCCACCTTGATGAAGCCCACCCTCAGCTTCAGTTAGCTCCCAGGCTGGCTCCCTGACCTATCCCGTTGATTTCAGCACTGTGGGCCGGTGCCGCAACCCCACCCTGGGGGGCAAGCTAGGCGGTATCAGGGAGCCGCGGCCAATGTGGGAGTGGGAGCAGAAGGGTCCATGACCGGACTGAGGAACCAGTGGCAAGGTGGCAAAATAAAGCATCATAAATAAAAAGAGACATTTTTGGCAGGATTTAAAAAATGACAGCTGTACTGTTCATGAGGTGGTGTGGAAAAATGATAATGTTGAAAATCTGGAGTGAAAATATGAAAAACTGGTGAAGTTACGAGCGTGCATAGAAACTGCACAATGCATGCTTGTAATGCAGTAATGTTTGGGAATTTTTTCACCAAATTTTCAACATAGGCCTTTTGAGACCCCCTCATAAACAGTGGCACTGCAATTTTTTTACTCTGTCCAGAAAGTTGATTTCACACAGCGACCACGCCATTCTGCACCACAGGTGTGAAAACACGTTTCAGGCAGGATATGAAAAATGTCAGCTGTACCGTTCATAAGGAGGTGTGAAAAAATGACAATGTTGAATATCTGGAATGAAAACATTAAAAACTGGTGAAGTTACGAGCATACGTAGAAACTGCACACTGCAAACTCGTAATGCAGTCATTTTTGGGAATTTTTTCTTCAGATTTGCAACATGGGCTTTTTAGGACCCCACTTCATGAACAGTGGCACTGTCATTTCATTAATTGGTACTGAAAGGTGATTCCGAGCAGCGACCACACAATCACCGTCCGTGACCGAGTAATGAAATGACAGTGCCAGTGTTCATAAGATGGCGTCTCAACAACCCCATGTTGAAAATTTAGGGCCAAAATTTCAAAAAATGGCTGCCATATCTACAAAAGTTGAAAACCCCACTGACTACCATTATATAGTGGTTACCTTCATTCTTCAGTTTGTGGTTCGCCTTTGAAGAGTGCAGACATGTCCCAGTCCACAGAAGATGATAGTGCCTGACCTCTGGAGGTAAATATGGGGTAAGGGGGTGCGAGGAGGAGGGATGCACAGAGGAAGAGTCAGGATGGGGGAGGGGCATGGGGCGATGTTGTGGGACCATTTTCTTCTTTACTGTTTTATTATTAAAAAAAAAAGATGGGATGGTCTTCTTTATTTTAACAGTTTTTTTTTAATAAAGCACATTTGGGTACACTGGGGTGGGCTCCCAGTGGCCCACACTAGTGGGGGGTTACATGCCAACACAGGGATTGGGCACCCCAATGTCGGCAATTGACATATACAGGCTTGGATGGGGCATCTGACACTGGGAGTGGGCATCCCGGTGTAGGAAACATATTAATTAAAAACATAAACAATTATTTCGGCACACTGGTGAGCTCCCAGTGTGCCACATCAGTGTGTGTGTGGGGGGGATACATACCGATTGGGCACCTCGATGTTAGCAATTAACATATACGGGCTTGGGGGGGATCATCTGACACCAGGAGTGGGCATTTATTTATTTATTTATTTATTTATTCATTCATTCTCGGATTACAATACCTTTGAGCACAGAACAGCTCATTTACAAAGGTTCCACATCATTGCAGGAGGGGTAATACAAAGACAAGGGGAAAAACACATTATTTACAATGTACAATAATAAGTCATTAATACAAAGTTGTTCATAGTCAGAGTGTAGGGAGGAGGACAAGTAGTTACTGAGAGGGGGAAAGTTGCTGCCAGGTGGCATTGTCAAGTGAGAATTGAAGTTAAACTGAAACAAGGAAAAAAGTGGGGGTGGGAGGGAAAAGAGAGAGGGAGTACAGGGAGGGAGAGAATGGTGGGATGGAGGTAGTGAAGGTAGGGGGAGGGTGGCGAGAGGACAGTGGGGAAGGGGGAAGTCAGTAGTCAACCAATGCAGTTTAAGTGGTGGCCAAGGAGAGGGCAATGCTATAAGGAAGGGGAGGTGCTGGCAGGGTAAGAGAGGGGGAGGAGAAGAGGCAGTCAGAGGCCTTGTCATTGAACTGGACATTCTCAGGGCACAAGTGAGCAGGTAGTATGATTACATGGGGCAATCACAAGCATTTTCATTCATAATATACTGGTGAAGGAGACGTTTGAACTGAGTAGGGTGAGGTGTATCAGTAAGATCACAGCCCCACCCCAGACAATTCAGCCACACTGGGGCTCTGTAAAGGAAGGATCGTTGGCACTGGGTGGTTCTGAACCTTGGTACGAGTAAGAGGTCCAAGTCAGAGGTCTGAGTATGGCAAGCCTTTAGGGATCTGGGTGAAGACTGGAGTGGCCAGTTGGCAGGGTTCCTTGTAGCACCTTTTTTGCAAGTATACATGAATGATACTTGATTCTACCTTGTAGATTGAGCCAGCCTGTTTGCACATAGAGATCACAGGTGTGGGTGCGGGGCTCAGCATTAGTGAGTAGTCTACAGGCTTTCAGTGTTGTGTTTAGCCTCTGTAGAGATGTGACAGAGGCAGTGTCATAAATAACCAAAAAGTAATCGATAATGAATAGAACCAAGCTGTTGATAGCAAGTTTAAGTGCTTCAGGGGTCAGACTTCTTCAATGCCTAAATAACAGAACTAAATTTGCATTCACTGTTTTGGCAATAATCTCAATATGTGGTATGTAAGAGAGGTGATTTTCCAAGGTAACCCCAAGGTATTGATCTGTTGTACTTGTTCATGAGGGACTCCAAGGTTATTTTTGACTGTCAGGGCATGCGCCTTATGCTTATGATGGGAGGTTGAGAACAGTAAGCGTTTAGTTTTTTTATAGTTGAGCACAAGTTTGTGTGATTGGAACCATTTTTCAGTTTCAAGGAAGCCAAGCTGGGGGTTGTGTTCCAGAGCAGAGGGATCAGGGTGGTTTATAAGGATGACAGTATCATTAGCATATAGGAGTGTCCTTTGTTGACATGCATTTGGCAAGTTGCTTAGGAAGATGCTAAACAGGAGAGGGCCTAAAATAGATCCTTGTGGTACACCTGACCAGATGACTTGTAGTTCTGATAGACTGCTTGCTGTCTTTACCCATTGAGACCTAACTGACAGGTAGCTCCTGAACCACTTTTGAGTGTCAGGTGAGACAACAGTTTTCGTGAGTTGATCAAGGAGGAGTTGATGATTAACGGTATCGAAGGCCTTTGTAAGGTCGATGAAGGTCGCTCCAATGAGGTTGTTTTTGTAAAAAGATTTTTGTATGAAGCTAGTAAATTCTAGCAGGGCTGTGGTCGTGCTGTGATTTTTCCTGAAACCATGCTGTTGAGAGCATTGAAGGGAGTACTTCTCTAGGTAGTCAACAAGTTGGTTTGCTACTATACGTTTCAGTACTTTCGACATGGGGGGAGGATTGATATTGGTCTGTAATTAGAAGGTTGAGTGCGATCACCGGCTTTATGCACTGCGGTGACCAACGCTGTCTTCCAGATGGCGGGGAACTGTGATAGAGAGAGGGATAGCTTAAGTATCTTGGTAATAGGCAGGAGAACTTCTTCTAGGGTGAGTGAGATGAGTTTGAGGTTAAGGGAGTCCCCACTGTGTCTAGATTTCCCCATAACTTTAGTTAGTTTTCTGACCAGGGCTGTGGAGACCCATTTGAAGTATAGTGGTGGGTGGTCAGAGCTTTTGTTTTCAGTGGGCCCAGTTGACATAGTAGGAGCATCATCAAAGAAGTCTTTAGGAAGGACATCAGATAGACTGGTGAAGGCTGTGTTAAAAGTATTGGCGACAGTGACCGGGTCAGTGATGGTATTGCCATTGTGGTTTGACACTGCTGGAGAGATCTTTTCTACTTTGCCGTTTATGACTTTTATACTCGACCAAAATTTCCTACTGTCACTCCAGGAGTCAGACAGCAGTTCTCTGTGATGCTTTTTTTTTGTTTGCTGGATTGCCCTTGTGCAGGAATTCCTAGCTGCTTTGTACACCTGTAGATCACATTGCTTCCCAGAGGCTTTGGCTAGCTGCCAAAGATGGTCCCATTGTTTCATATTGTTTACTAGATCCGGCGTGATCCAGGAGTTGGCCGTTCCACGGACCTTCATTTTTCTTAGTGGTGCATGGGTATTGCAGGCCAGGTTGAAAATGTTGATAAAGTGTTCCAGGGCCACATTAACGTCATCTACAGAGTCAAAAAAGGTCCATTCTTGCGATCAGAGTTAGTGCTTTAGGAGATCTAGGTGACCACGCTTTAGCATTCGGTTGTAGATTATAATGGATTTAGGGGTGAGGAACTTATTTGACCAGCTACATGTGATAGGGGAGTGGTCACTGATATAGTCTGGGTGGACTATAACATTGGAGATGCAGTTTGGGTGGTTAGATAAAATCCAGTCAATAGTGGTGCTGGTCCTTGTTTTGTAGTTTATTCTAGTTGGCAAGTTGACAAGTTGGGAGAAGTGCAGTGATGCTGAAGAGTCCTTTATAGCCCCATTTGCTGGAGACTGCCATTTATGTTGAAGTCACCCATTATAATCATTTCGGAAAGCTGATTTTGTGCCCGTAGATAATCCAGGATACTGTGAAGGCCTGGAGATGGGTCCTTGGATGGTAAGTAGACCAAGAGAATAGTAACAGTTTTGTTGTGTGCATCCAGGAGTACTTTTATGGCTAGTATCTGGGCAGGTCCACTGAGGTCCATTGGTGGCAGGGCTAACCCTCTGATGGAGTTTTTTAGATAGATTGCACAACTGCCCCCCTCTTTGCGGTTCTATCAAGCCTGAAAATTGTATAATTTGGCAGGGCGACTGCTGAGTCCAGAATTATAGGCGATGGCCAGGTTTCCATGATTGCTAATATGTCCAGGTTGTGTAGTGACATCCATACTTTAAGGAGATCCATTTTGTGTAAAAGACTACAGACATTGAATGTGGCAAGCCTAATGGACCCTTGCTTGGGTTGCTCGTTATTTGGGGTTATCCTATTTGGACCTAGATTAGGGTGAATGTTGCCTGATAGCATAAGTAACATGAGAACTATTCTCCAAAGGTGCACTCGCAGCAGTCTATTAGTCCACCTAGTATGCCTTCTAATGCAGAGTCGTTGGACCTTTTTTAATTTGATGCACTAATCAGGAAGATATCTAGTTGAATAAAGCAATCTGCATGTTTGCTATTGGTTTGCCAGTCAAGGGGCATTGGTTGTGTATAGAATGGAGACCAAGATCCGTTGTTAAGGACAAAGAAATTTCCTGTTGAGCAGCCAAAAGTGTAGTGTGGGCTACAGTTGAGGTCTCAGGCTGCAAGGTGCTTACTACTGTGGGGCTCTGAGTGGCTAGTCAACAGGGAGAGTAAAATAACATAGGCAAGGGCCATTTGTCGGATAGAGTGCAGGACTGACATGATACACTGTTCCATAGTTCAGGAGGGGGCGGATCAGATCAGGAGCAGTCGTGGGAGGAAAATGCCAGAGAAGAGGGGAGAAAGGAGAAGGCAGATAGCCAATAACAGAGTGCTGGGTGGAGCCTGGCTGTATTTAATAGCAGGCATCACAGCGTCAGAAACATATAAATTAAAAACATAATTATTTCGACACACTGGGGTGGGCTCCCAGCTTGCCACTGTAGTGAAGAGGTGGGGATACATACCGACACTAGGACTGGGCACGCCGATGTCGGCAGCAGTTTGTTGCAGGATTCTGCATTGAAAAAAAAAGATGTTGGGGGACTGTTTTCTTTTTTTCAGTTACAAAAAAGTGAAAAACAAAACGGGAGGCATCACAACATTTTGTTTTCTCCCCTTGCTAAGGGAGAAAACAAAATGGCAGCTGTCAAAGACTGATTTTTCTCTTGAAGAGGGATTTTGCAAGATTTTTGCATCCTTCTTCGCAATCCCTCTTTGCCAGCTGTTCGTGATCAGGAATCCTTGATTGAAACGGTGCATCTATCCCAAAGACTGAACTGAGTATGCTCAGCACCCAGAATTTCAAAATGTAATAACTTTGGAAAGGATTAATACTTTTTTCACCAAACCAGTGCTGGATTGATCCTCAGGATAACATCTTTTTACCCTGAAAATTTCAGGCCAAAATTCCAAATGGTGTGCACGCAGTGTAATGTCGATTAATGACCCTGACATTTGCCAAAAAAGAAAAGCGAGGAACGCGTTTTTGACCCTTCACTGTGCAAAACCTGCAAATCTGGTCAAAACACAACTTGGCAAATCAAGAGAGCTACCAACTGATACCATGTATTCCAAATTTTATGCAAATCTGTTGTACGGTTGTGAAGTTATTAACGTGCAAAATCTGAGGTTTAACTTTAAACTGCCTATTCCGCCCCAACTATAAGGGTGCGACCGTGCACTTATAATATATATATATATATATATATATTAATTTAAAAAAATGTCATTAATGCATCAGTTAGGGATGAAAGCACAGCAACACAAGTTTGGAAATTCGATGTAGGTTACCACCCCTACTCTCCTCCACCCTCCACACACCACCAGATGTCGGGGTGTGCCATGTGGTCATCAGGACTAACTCTCACCCCATTCCATGTGCAAACAAGCTGACATGCTACATTATAGGAGAATGGGGTGAAAGGTAGGCCTGACTACCCCATGGCACACCCTGATGTCTGGTGGTGTATGGAGGGTGGGGGTGAGGTGGTAGGGGTGGTAACACTGACATCGAATTTCCAAACTTTTGTCACTGTACTATCAACCCTAACTGATGCATTAATGAAGTTTTATGCAATAAATTTCCCTTTTTTGTTTTGAGAAAGTGTAATGTAATGAGTAACTGGTATGTGTTCTTGGGAGCGCAGGTCCACCAGGCCCTGCACTCCCTTCATGCTGCCTATTTTTGCATAATGGTATGTGTATGTGGGAGCATTGGCCCTCTGAGCCATGTGCTCCCACTTACACTAAACTACGGAGCCATGCAACAGCCCTATAGTACTGGAAAGGAGCCATTGTAACACTAATTTGGCAATATCTCAGTAACTGTAGCAACTATGAAAAAAAATTCCACTGCAGTTGTAATCATGACTTTGAAACCTCTGTGCAAGTTTAGTTTACCTAAAGGTGGACTAAGCTGCCCGGAGTGAAAAATCCATATCTTGAATCGTTTGAGACACAGACACCACAATGTTATCCTATGGGAGATTTCTCAAATTCGGAATGCTTAACTAAGGGGCCGTTGTATATTTTTGGACCAAACCATCAAAAGGCACATCTGTTGGCCCAGGGATGTACCCTGCAAATTTCAGCCCAAAAGACCCAACCATTGAGGTGCAGTAGGGTGGCAAAGAATTGATGGTTTTGGTTGAAGTAGCATTGCAAATTGCGACACTTTCACAAACATTTGCGAAAGAATGGGCATGACACTTTCACAATTTTTGAAAGTGCTGCATCCGTTCTGTCACAATTTGCAGCAGTACGGGGGGGGGGCCTGATCTCAGAGCAGGCATTTCTGGGGGCTGTTTCCCCACAAATTCGGCTGTAGTGTGTTCCTCAGACCCCAATTAGATAAACACAACTTTCAGTCTTTATCTAGGGGCACCCAAATTTAAACAGAATCTGTTTTTGTACATTGCTAACTGAAAACAAAATGGCCACCGCATGACACTACAGAGGCCATTTGCGGCAATATAATGTACTGGCGGCAGCTTTCGTGAGGCACATACATTTTTTCTCCATTGACTATAATGGGAACATTTAAATTTGAATAACTTTTGAACAGGTTAATATTTTTTCACCAAATCTTCAAAAGGCACATCAGTGACACAGACTGCATCTTTCCTGAAGATTTCAGACCAGATGGACAAATTGTTTGGGCTGTAGCCCTGAGCAAAGAAACGAGCAAAAACACAGTTTTTGCATGTTTTTTGGCGCTCTGCAACCACTTCTCTGACTATAATGCAACTTACCAAATCCAGAGCTCTATGGTGCCACACCACACATGCAAAATTTGAGGCAAATAGGTCATATGGTTGAAAAGTTATTAACGTGCAGAATTTGGGGTTTAACATAGAAGTGTCCGGGCAACCCTAACTATAGCTGCACTACCATGCAGTGTCCCTGGTGCACACACACCCTGAACCTGGACCCCCAGTGACTTCATCAGCAGCCTGTGACCCCCATCCCATTGTGGTATAGGCTTCCCACCCCCCCACATGGCAGCCCTGTCCCTGTAATAGTGCCCCCCTCCAGGGTTGCTGCACCTTGGACACAGCCCAGTACTGCAAACCCCCACCCACCCGCCCCAGCCCTGTCCCTGATCCCAAATCCCTGCCCTTCATTGATCAGTGGTTCCCCACCCCTGTGGCACCAACAACACCACCACTTATCCCTGTACCTGCTATCAGTGCCATGGCTGGGGTGGCCACTGGTGAGCCCACCGCACATCTTCATGGCCACTGGCAGTCCAACAGATGCTAGGAGCACACTGCCTAGTTATAGAGGCCTGCTCCCAGCATCAGTTGGATGGCCGGCGGCCGAGGTGGCGAGAGGAGAGTTATGCCACTGGCCATTCCTTGCCACAGCACCAAAGGACAGGTACGGGGGAGGGGTAGCGGTGTTGTTGGTAACACAGTGGAGGGGGACTCTGACCAACAATGCGGAGCAGGGGTGCCGGGATTGGAGCCGGGGTAGGGCTGATCATGGCACCTCCGTGTGTTGGGGGGGTTAGGGTTTTCATGCCATTCATGTGGACTGGGCTGCCACATGTCAAGAGGTGGGGGGGTGTTTCCAGCAGACGGGGATGGGGCTCCAATGCGGTGGGGCAGGGGGGGGATTAGGTGCAGTACTGGGATCGTGGCTGTGTTGTGTCAGCGGGTGGGGGGTTTGCCATGTACAAATGGGGATGGGCAGAAGTGCTGTTGGGGAGACATCAGTGCGGTGGGTGCTGCCACACAGGCTGTCTATGGGCAGGCTGGCCCACTGGGGACAGGGGCATGGGAATGCAGGTCCAGGTGCCTACAGGTGGTATTCACTCACCTGGACCCACTCAGTGGTGCAAGGGATCCACTCTGGGACCAAGGACAGGCACCTAATTGGATGCCCGCCTTGGTCCGCTAATCTGCCCCTGGCTGCCCTACGCAGTCCTGTGCACCTGGGAAGGGCATGGACAGGTAACCTGAGAGTGTCTGCAATAGTGAATACCACCCACCCTGTGCCTGTCTGGGGCCACGGAGCTACGCGGGCAGGATATGCACCTCCGGCGGCTAGTTCCCACCCCTTCATAGATAGGTCCCAGTGTTATTAGTAATAATAGTAGCATTGTACTCCACATGCATCCTATGTGGGGGGAAGGAGCCATGCAAGATAATATATAGAATGATACATGGGGAGGTGTGTATAATGAGAATTTCATACACACAAGGTATAGAATGCTGCATAAACCACAGAAGTTAAGCTTGAGGAGTTTATAAAATTATCCCACACTGAGGGTGTGTATAAAATTCAAGTTTACACACCTCCCCATGTTTTGTTTTATATAATTGCTTAGTAGTGTTTTCTCACCTTAAAAACACTGCCAAGTAATTATAGAAAACAATATGGCCAGTGGTTCCGGTAACACTAGTTCAATAGCACAGTGCGCCTGAATCAAAATGTCTGCACAAGGGAGGCAGTGTGGGCATGTGTGGATTAAGGGGAAACTCAGCAGGCGTTCGCCATAATAATCAGCTGGTTATAACAACAAATTATAATGCAAATTGCGGTAGGCACTGGCAGATCCTGCCCAAACCTTAGGGTCACCCATGTATCTCCCTTGTGAGCGACTGGGGGACAGCTGCTAGGGGATGCTAGGGGATCATTTCCACGACACTGTAAATCCAGCACTGATAGGTGAATTAACTTTGATCCACATAGATCATGGTTAGCCCAGCTTGCCATTGCACCAGCATTCACCCAACATTTGCTAAATAGCTGGCCCCACACTTAAAAACACAGTGGAGACTGCTCTACCTGGTTAACCCAATTATAGTCAGCACATAATGGGGAATAAATGGCTGATAGTACAGTAAAGGTTATGGGGAGGGGGGAATCATACTATGGGTGATAGAACAGAAAAAGGTGTGTGCCCATACAAACTGCTTCCCCACAACTCAGTGGTAATATTTAATCAATTCTGTTTCTGGTATATATTTATCCGGTTTATTCTTGAATTGGGTTCTGTCCCTACACAGTATTCCATTTTTGGGTAATTTGTTCCATAGTCCTACTGCCTTTGTATGTAAGGAAACTATTTTTTTCAGATATAAATTTGCTCCTATACAGATGTATTGCATGGCCTCTGGTGCCCATCGTATCTTGTTTAACAGCCATACCCAGAGCAGTAGTTATTTTGGGGGTCATTAATAATATCAAATAGGAGCAACATATCAGCCCTAATTTGTCTCAGTTCTAGCTGCAATAGTTTGATGCTTGCCATCTTTTTTCATACAGTAGTTTCCTTAGATTGGTAAGAGATTTAACTCTTCTCTGAAGTAACTTTATTTCTCCTACTTTATATGGGGCCCAAAATTAAGGAATCATACAAAAGAGGCTACATGTATATCCCATATAATAGGGTATCTGACTACCACCTCCCCAGGACTTACCTGCTCTGCTTGTCTACCCCCAGGGATTTCCCCCATGGTGGGGGCAGGAGAGGAAGGGCTGCCCCCCCGACTAACATATACAGTACTTGGCTGGCAGGGTCCTGGCAGTGGAGTGGTTGGGGTGTTGGTGCACACTTTCCTTACCATACATTTTCTCTGGGTTTTGTCCTGCCCTGCTGTGTGCATGCCTTGGCTGCGATGTGTGTGGAGGCACGCATGCACTGCAGAATTCCCACAGCTTCCGCCCCTTTTACCACTCTGAGTCCCGCACTGCCACCAGGCCTCCAACTGCTGGCAGTCATTCAGTGGAGGGAACAACCCTCCCTCCCTCCCCAGGAGAGGAGAGCAGTCCATCAAACTCTTAATCCTCCCCCTCCACCAGGCCCCAGCAACCCAAGATCGCTACAAATCCTGGGACACCAGCATTGTGGGCCGTAACTCTATCACCGCTCCACTTAGGCAGCCTATGCTTTTCCACTTCAGATTCAACGGTTCACATTCCACCATGTCCTATTTGCCTTAGAAACTGCATAGTTACACTGACTACTAGCATTCAATTTGTTGTTAATTTTGATACTCAGGTCAGTTTAGCAATCTACTTTTTAAGTATAAACACCCTCCAAAGTATAATCTTTTTTTATATTATTTTCCTATAGTGTATAGCAGCACACTTACAGTATCTAGATTAAATGGCGTTCCCCATGTTACTGCCCAGTTCCTGATCATGTTTAGGTGCGAGTGTCCTGACTCCCTGTCCTCTGCTGTATCAGATATACTGATATCAGGGAAGTCTTTCCTAAGGACCTGGATTTCAATAAAATCAGCCAGGCCGAGCATTTCCAGGGACCTGCCAAAGATGGACCTGGGTTTGTGTGAAAAATCAGTCAGGCCAAGCATTCGCAAAGGTAAGCTATATGAAAAATTACAGGCATTATTAACTGCAAGGCAGCTACAGGAAATTTTGCTAACCACACATAGCAATTTTTATTAGGTACTAACCACAAGTAGCTATTTTATCATGTTTTTCGGGTTTTAGCAACCAAAAAGTACTTGTTTACCTTTTGACCTTTCACAAGTTCCTACTTGCCTCTGCCCTTTAGCAACCAAAAGTACTTGTTTACGTTTTGACCCTTTGCAAGTTCTCACTTACCTCACCTTTTAGCCTATGAAATTGTTAGTGGCCATAAAATTGCTTACCCATACCAATTTTTATCTGGATCAGTACCAACAGATGGTTCAACAACCATGTGATTCCTGTTATGTTTTATCCATACTACTTTTTATTTGGGTCAGTACCACTGTTTAGATGTCCTAAGAATATAAACCCCCAGACATTTGACAGTCGGGAGGACAGTGCAAGCAGACTTGTGGGAAGACAGCTGCTGGTTGCTAGTCTTAGCGGGCATTGGCTGTAGAGTGCTGGCAAGGCCACGGATGGGTAAGAATATGCTCAGCTCTTGCTTCATGCATTGATAGTCTCTCCTGCAACATTTTAGTAGTCAGACTACAGAGCACTAAGATTACTGGGTTAGGGAATAACTGCTTTATAATATGAATGCAAATATTATCACACAGTTGTTCTGTTTAACTAGGTTAGATTGCTTTTTTAGTTCAGATTAGAAGTCAGGACTATGGGTCATAAGACTGCTGGGCAAAGGAAATAGTAATTTTGGGATATTGCTTTTGCTGAACTGAGAAATAATAGCTTTTGTCATGTATTTTTGGTAAGTCTTTCTGATATAAGATTGTGGATATGTACTCTTATCTAGTTCAGTACTAAGAACATACATCAGTAATAAAAACCACTTCAGCTATGCTATTATGCTTCAGGGGCCCAATATTTGAAAAAGTGCAAAACGGAGTGCAAAACTTTGCATAGCATCTTGCGATTGCCTTGGAGCCTGAGGATGCAGTGTTCAAACGAATAGTGCACCAGTGCTATTTGACTGCATATAGGGTCATGCTGGCACAGCGTTAAGTCATGTAGTGCTGTCCTGACATGGATTCCGAAGTATGCTGCCAGAATGGATAGCACCAGAGTGCAATCTGAAATATTCAAAGGGACCCATGCAAATGAGCCCATTGGACATGCAAGCACTAAAGGGTCATTTGAATGCCTATTATGGGCTCATTTGTATGGGTAGTGAGGTAGATTAGCGTGGTGCCACCCACCCAATTGCTCAGTCCCAGACATGTATGGATATCACTGGTGCTAGTGGTCCTCCCTCCCTCCCTCTGATTGCCAGGCTATAATGTGTAACCCCCTTGTTACCCGGGGTTACTAGAATCCCAGTAAGACCTAGTGGTAGGCAAGGAAGGCAGCTTGTGAAACTCCAGTTAAATAGGTTTCACACTGTCTCACTCTGTTCTCAGTCACAGCTGAGACTGAGAGATGACATCACCATAGAACTGTCGCAGCTGCATAAGCCACATTGGAATCTGCAGCACAGGGAGAGAGATAGAACTTTGGGAGTTTTCAAAGTCAGTTTGCTGTTTACCTCCTTGGGAGAAGGAAGTCTCCTGTTTACTGCCAAGCAGGAAGGAAGTGTCTTTTGTTTACCTTCTGTGGGAGAAGGTCAGTGTCCAGTTTTAAGTGGTGGAGACTGCTGTCCAGGTCTCCGTGCCCCCCTCCCTCCGGGGGGGTGGGGAGAAAGTAAAGTGTCCCTCTGTGGATTCCAGGGGCAATCCACTAGTATCTACTACAAGAAGAAAGCTGCCTTTTTTCTACAGTTTCTGTTTTGGTCTGATAACAGTGAAAGAAGTTGTACTTCGCCTGTGGGGCACCTGCAACGAAAGGGTGAGTGTTTTGCTCTAATTCGAGAGGGCAAACAATATGTTTCTTCAGTTTGGAAAATGTGAAGAAAGCTGGGATGTGAACTACTATTTGGGAGGCCTATTGTACTAGGACAAACAAATGGAGTAGGTTCAAAATTTAAAGTCTTTATGGATTCAAGTAATGTTGTAGAGGGGGTGCTACAGGTCATCCACTGTTTAATCTACATTTCGAAGTTTTAGTTTCTGTTTGTTCAGAGAAATGGCCGGGTATGGGCTGTGGGAGCTGGAGGTGGGCACACCCCCCATCTTTAGTAACCAGGTCCACCTCTACGGATTTCTACTGTGATTGCTACTTGCCTCATGTGCCTGGCCAGTGATGAGGTAGGTACCCAGACGTGGGTCTCAAACTGGAAAATCTCTCTAGGAGTCACAGACTCTAAGTGGTGTGGGGAGCCACAACTTGGGAAAATAATTGTCCTTGTTTGATGGGAGCCACAACAAGTAATTTGGGTTAATTCTTTAAATGGACCATCAGTCAAGTGGCCGACAGGGGAGCTGGGCCAGTCGGGCTGTGTATCCAAAGCGCATGCAAGTCCGGGCTGAGTGCCTGGTGGGTCCAGAGCCAGAAAACAGTAGAAATGGGTTCATTCTTTAAGTGGACCGCCTTGTAGTCTCTAATCTGCATTTACAGTAAACACAGCCCCTTGGGGGTCCATCTATGCTTTGTTATGTTCAGCTAGTTATGAATAAAAGCCACACTGAAAAATCCCAGTCCTGGTTCTGGACATTACAGTTATTGCTTCCTGTAGTCGGATTTACTTGGGTGCCACTGTGCAGAGTAGCCAAACCTAGGTCCCCTTGTGCCAGGTAACCTCATCCTCTCCGAACCCAGGTCCCCACCAGGTATTGCTGCCAACGCCATCAGCATGCCACCTGTCGTTTTAGTAAAAGACAGGGGTGAGGGTTACAAAATGGGCACTGCTTTTGGATTTGTTCAGGAAGGAAGGTGCTTGGGCAAGGTGGCTAGCGTTTTGGCTATCTGGCAGTGGGTAGCCCAAAAGCTGAAGCAATTTCCCTAGTGTGTTGCTGTGTGCTGTGAATCTTGTGCTGCTGTTTAAAAAATGCCAACTGTTTACCAAGGAGCTGTAAAGCCAAAGAGTGTGCCCTTGTCCTGCATCAAAAAAGCTTACAGCATTTTTGTCAGCTTTTAAAATGAATTCTGTGAAGAAAAGTGTGGAAAACTAGGGGTAGCAACAGATAAATTATACCCTGGATGTTTGAAATGCTTTTAAAGTAAATTCTGTGAAGGAAAGTGTGGAAAACTGGGGGTAGCAATAGAGAAATTGTGCCCTGGACGTTTGAAATGCTTTTAAAGTGAATTCTGTGAAGAAAAGTGTGGAAAACTAGGGGTAGCAACAGAGAAATTATGCCCTGGACGTTGGAAATGCTTTCTGTGTAAATGGAGAGACTGCAGAGTTAATGGCAATGTTACATGGTTGAAATGGGTTCCCGCCATGGAGTCAGTTGAAAAAAAAAAAGTGCATTTTACAGTTTGAATTTGACTGCTCGACGATCGCCGTGAGGAGAGGAGCCCTTGCGAGGAAGAAGAGGCTCATTTGCATGGCATCGTGTGGTTGGTCAGTTTGCCATTAGTCCGGCCCCTCAGCCAGCTCTTCTGAGACTGCCTCAGCATTCGAGAGGGAGACAGAGAGTAGTGCATGTACTGGCAGTGGAGGAGCGTCGTGAGGTATTCAAAGCGCTGTAAACATTCAAAAATTGACTTTTTAGTTTAAAATCGGGCTCAACCCGCAAATAGATCGTGGTAATAGTGAATTTAGTGTTGGAAATGATGATCGCAGAGACTGCCCGCCCGTTTGCATACAGAGGCCTTCAAAATCTGGCTGCAGGCCGTTTTACCCCATCACAGCAAGTTGCTACGATAACAGTGAGTAAACAATTCAAAAACTGCTCAATCAGTGATTTTCAGTAATGCTATATAAAATGTGTGTGTAGCAGTATAGTCGCTTTGCAAGTAACGACTGTGTGACGTCCTGCCAGCAAGTACAAGTCTGTAAAGCCATTGAATGTGTGCATGGATGTGAAAATTAGCCTCAGTTTAAAGTTTGCAGCCATGGAGAGACTGTGGGTTGTAGCAAAATGCAACACTAGTAGAAGCAGGCAATCCTGAGCTGAAACCTGAAGTTGTTAAGGGACTGTGAATCAAATGAGTGTTACCAGCTTATGTAAAGTCCAAGAAAAATCCTGTAAATGTATGTGAAGTCAAAACAGAGCAAGTTGTGCAGTTTGAGTAAAAGTTATCAGTAGCTGGTGTAAATCAAGTGCGCAGTGGCTTGACCCAGATTCTAAATGTTGATGCACAGGAGTGCTGCCGCCGCCATTCCAGGGTGGGGTAGTAAAGTAAACACAGCAGCAGAGGAGCCATTTTAAAGCTACAGAGTGTGTTCACTAAAGTGGGACTTTCAGTTACAGTGAACTTTTGTTTATTTTTCTGCAGTTATGGTTTCAGGACCAGCTTGTTACCCGGATCATGCCCGGGTTGCAGTAACAGCAGCAGTAAATAGACTGAGAGATATTGAAAAGTGGTTCTATGGAGGGCAACTGCCTCCTTATGTAGCTATTCCTAATTATCCAGTGCGTGTATGCCAAATATGCTTAAGTGCTGGAAGGGATGTCTTCATGATTCCCCACTGTGCTGGATGCCTTCAAAAATATGGCTTGTAAAAAGTGCCTTCAATTCGTTTGGCTCCCACATGGACAAAAATTCAGGAATCTGCAGTTGGCAGCTCACAGCACCAGCCAGAGCCTGTGGAGGAAGGCCTCTTGGGGGAGTGTGGCACAAAGCTAGAGGGTGCAGAGTTAGAGACTGAACCTGAAGTTGAAGTTTTGGATGCTGGATCTCAGAAAGAAAGTTCGGATAAAGCATCAATAGACCCCTGGGTGGGGGGGCCTAGCCCAAGTCTCTTAGGTGAAGATGAGATGCGGGAGGCTTTTGAATGGGAGGTGTTGACCTCCGCTCCTAGTGATGAATGGATAGTCTCAGGGGTGAGAATGACTGCTCACTCCTGGGCTCAGATCCTCAGTGAAAAGGAAGATGAGGGGGAACCTATGTGGCCTTGTGAAAAAGGAACGGGTACACAGCCTCAAGATCTTGCCTTGGAGGAATGTATTGAAGAAGGTGCTGATGCCACTGCCCTGGCTTTACAAGAGGAAGAAGTCAGGGATCCGTTTTTAATTTCTTTGAGAATGCGAAGCTGGCAGAACCAGGACTGGCCACCCCCAAGCCAGGCCAGCGGTCTCAGATTGACCAAAGCAAGTAAAGAGGAGAGACTGGTTCGTAGAAAGGCAAATGAAATCTATGGTATGACCTTTTCTACCTTTCCTCGGAGAGTCTGGGAGGAGATTGAGGACTGCAGGAAATCCTGGATCTGGGATGAAGCAATGAAACATGTGCATCCTGGGGCCAACCAGCATGTAAAAAATAGATTGTTCCATGAAAAGTATACGCAGTGGAAGAGAGGCAGGACACTGTTTATGGACAGAGTGAGAATAGTGGACGGAGAGGGACGTGAAATCTCCCATTGTGTGAATTATGTGCGCCCAGACGGGGTAATAATTCAAGCCCCTGACCCCCGGTACTATTATCCTCAGTGCAAGGACCTCCCAGTAATTAAGCCTGTGCCTACAAAATGGAGAGCTGAGCAGTGGTAGTCAATACTGCCACACTAGACTGTGAAGTGCCCTTATTGATCCCCCAATATGAATAACCAAGGACTCAGGTGCTCCACATTCATCAGTCTACAGTGTACTGTCCTGTTCAGCAACCATCTACTGGCCCATCAGATGACTTTAGATCCAGAGAGGACACCAGCCCAGCTGTTTCCTGTTCATCGCCTGGTAATCGGATGACATCGGACCAGCTGTTTTTCTTTTTGTTCCTGTTCTAAGGTTCCTTCTCCAGAGATGACATCTGCCCAGCTGTTTCCAGATGTGTCCTCCTGTGGTTCCCAGAAGATGTCCGCCCAGCTGTATCAGAAGAAATGTTGCCAGGGAGAGTCTTCGGCCGTGGACCAGGTTTGTGCAGTTCATATACTACAAATGGCTGGTAAGTCCGAAACCTTTTCTATCTTTATGACATTGCAGTACACACCCTACACTACAGACTTCAAAAATGTGTGAAATGTCCACAAAGACTCTCCCCTTCGGGATTTTGGCCTTTTAGAACTGTGCTTCACGGGCTCCGGCCCAGGAGAGACTCTTTATTGAACTAGCCTTCGGGCCTTGTGGTCACTAGTTGGGAGTTTTAGGGTACTCCATCCCCCCAAATGTGTATTGTAAATAATGTCATTATTGTACTCTAATGTAAATACTGTTTTTCTACCTTTTCTAAAAAAATCTTTTGGGATTGTTCAGTGTTTTTGTATGGTAAGGGTTTTAGGTAGACTGCGTATGCAGATTAGGAGTGTGTTTTGTTTTGTCTTTTTCTTACAGCTGTTCCTGGGAAGACAGAAGAGAAGACAAGAAGAGGAGGAGGGGCTCATCGGAGTTCCTCGTCAGTGCTTTATTGTGTAGAATTTAAAGTACTGTGTTGTTATTGTTATGGTTGTTACTGTATTAACCCTTTTCCTTCCACAGGTGTGGTTGTGGGGATAGGGAGGAGGCAGTAATTTGGTATTTTAATGGTGTAGTTGCAGGTTGCCTAAGGTCGGGGAGGTCCACGGGTTTTGTTTTTGTTTTGGGATGTTATGTTAGAGGCAGATAGGTTTTCCCTAGAAGGTTAGGGGGGATAGACAGGCTGTGGTCCTCAGTGGCCATAGGGACTGCAGTACTGATCTATCAGGGCTATGCTCTGGACGGTTCTACCAGAGCCACTAGGTGTCCATAGTAAGTGGATAGAGTAGAGGCTGAGATGTCAGCTACAGGCCTCTAGGTCCTTAGCGTTGTCTGCCTGTGCTTGCACATGGTAGGAGGGGGCCTGATCACCCCCTCTCCGCAGGTAGCACATAGGGTGGGATGGCCTAAGGCTGGGTGCATAATGACTGGGGACAGTCATTTTCCTGGTCAAGGGCGAGTGTATCCCCCTTGTTACCCGGGGTTACTAGAATCCCAGTAAGACCTAGTGGTAGGCAGGGAAGGCAGCTTGTGAAACTCCAGTTAAATGGGTTTCACACTATCTCACTCTGTTCTCAGTCACAGCTGAGACTGAGAGATGACACCACCATAGAACTGTCGCAGCTGCATAAGCCACATTGGAATCTGCAGCACAGGGAGAGAGATAGAACTTTGGGAGTTTTCAAAGTCAGTTTGCTGTTTACCTCCTTGGGAGAAGGAAGTCTCCTGTTTACTGCCAAGCAGGAAGGAAGTGTCTTTTGTTTACCTTCTGTGGGAGAAGGTCAGTGTCCAGTTTTAAGTGGTGGAGACTGCTGTCCAGGTCTCCGTGCCCCCCTCCCTCCGAGGGGTGGGGAGAAAGTAAAGTGTCCCTCTGTGGATTCCAGGGGCAATCCACTAATATCTACCACAAGAAGAAAGCTGCATTTTTTTCTACAGTTTCTGTTTTGGTCTGATAACAGTGAAAGAAGTTGTACTTCGCCTGTGGGGCACCTGCAACGAAAGGGTGAGTGTTTTGCTCTAATTCGAGAGGGCAAACAATATGTTTCTTCAGTTTGGAAAATGTGAAGAAAGCTGGGATGTGAACTACTATTTGGGAGGCCTACTGTACTAGGACAAACAAATGGAGTAGGTTCAACATTTAAAGTCTTTATGGATTCAAGTAATGTTGTAGAGGGGGTGCTACAGGTCATCCACTGTTTAATCTACATTTCGAAGTTTTAGTTTCTGTTTGTTCAGAGAAATGGCCGGGTATGGGCTGTGGGAGCTGGAGGTGGGCACACCCCCCATCTTTAGTAACCAGGTCCACCTCTACGGATTTCTACTGTGATTGCTACTTGCCTCATGCGCCTGGCCAGTGATGAGGCAGGTACCCAGACGTGGGTCGCAAACTGGAAAATCTCTCTCTAGGAGTCACAAACTCTAAGTGGTGTGGGGAGCCACAACTTGGGAAAATAATTGTCCTTGTTTGATGGGAGCCACAACAAGTAATTTGGGTTCATTCTTTAAATGGACCATCAGTCAAGTGGCCGGCAGGGGAGCTGGGCCAGTCGGGCTGTGTATCCAAAGCGCATGTACGTCCGGGCTGAGTGCCTGGTGGGTCCAGAGCCAGAAAACAGTAGAAATGGGTTCATCCTTTAAGTGGACTGCCTTGTAGTCTCTAATCTGCATTTACAGTAAACGTAGCCCCTTGGGGGCCCATCTATGCTTTGTTATGTTCAGCTAGTTATGAATAAAAGCCACACTGAAAAATCCCAGTCCTGGTTCTGGACATTACAGTTATTGCTTCCTGTAGTCGGATTTACTTGGGTGCCCCTGTGCAGAGTAGCCAAACCTAGGTCCCCTTGTGCCAGGTAACCTCATCCTCCACGAACCCAGGTCCCCACCAGGTATTGCTGCCAACAGCATGCCACCTGTTGTTTTAGTAAAAAGGCAGGGGTGAGGGGTTACAAATGTAAGAAAAAATCCCAGGTACTAGTGGTCCTCTCCTCTCTCCGATTGCTGGCCTGTACTGTGATAGAATACATCCCTGGTGCTAGTGGTCCCCCCACCCCCGATTGCCAGCCTGTACTGTAAGAGAATATATCCCTGGTGCTAGTGGTTTCCCTCCCCCTCCTTTCAATTGCCGGACTGCACTGTGATAGAATATATCCCAGGTTCTAGTGCCCCCCTGATCATTAGCCCATACTGTACGATAATATATCCCTAGTGCTAATGGCCTCCTTCCCTCTGATCACCAGCCTGTACTGTAATAAAATAAAAAAGCCTGGCGTCCAGTGGTTACCCCCCCCGCCAGCACTGATCCACATTACTGCCCCTTTCAATGCCATAATCCCTGGTGTCTAGCAGCCCCCACTGAAGTACCGAACATCTACCCCCCCAGTGACCTTATCAGTCCCCTCAGTGCTGCAGGTGCATATGGTGACCAGCTCAGCCCATCTCACACCTCCTCAGCTGGCCGCCATATGTCCAGGCAGGGAGCTCAACCCTTATTTATAGGACAGGGCATGTCATATATAGCTATGACATACATATATAATATATACATATTTTGTAGGGGAAGAGATTGTAAATCCTTTGTATCAAGGAGCTGGCTGCCCAGCCCCTTCCCCTTCCTGATACCCTTCAGTGTAATCTCCACCCCGTGTTGCCCCCACACTCATACGTTGTGTGACGTATGAGTTTGTAGGGTTTGGGGGCGTACTGTATTGCTTTCAATGGGGGGCTTATTGTAAACTTTTTTTGTATTTTAGAGCATCACTAGGCTTAAATCAATGCCGGCACTCAGCTAATAAGGCTCTCAATGATTATCCGATCCAGCCAGCACTGAAGTCAGAACCAATAATATCCTACTTATCCTAGAAGTCGGAAAATGCTGCATCCAGCATTATCCACCAGAATTTTGGATTATCTGAGCAACTCTATACATTAATACACTAATGCTGGAATTATTGTTCTGATGTTATTTCACATTCTGTGAATATGTTCAGATCTGCTTAGAAAGAACACTCACTCCTCATCATTTGTAGGAATTACATTGTAAAATGTTTCCATGGGAAGACTAGGCTGTTCATCTTCCTACATATATAGTTGTGTCTGACTACAAGATATTAATTGTGGCACGTGCAATTTGCATTTGAATGGCGCACCGTGTTGCCTTCCTTTACATGCATGCAGTGAAACAAAACAGCATAGCTCTGCTTGGAGTACACACATTTTTTTTTAGCTTGGTTTTTTCCACTCTGTTTCCCCCTCTGTTCTTTCTCTTTAGCCCTATGAATAAAAGGGTTTGTGTTCTAAAACAAATTATACAGTAGATTGAGAAAGAGTGCTCCCATGTTCTAAAAAGAATTTATACTGTAGATTGAGAGAACACTCCCTGCTAATGTGAGCGCTCCTTTCCCCTGCACATGAGATACTTTTATTCTGTGAAAAGTGCTTCATGTGCAGTAATCCTGGAAACAAGCAGGTTCAGATTTTGTTTTTTTTAATTTAACATTTTTAAAAATGGTTCTCTTGCCCTAAAGCAATAATCTAGTATGTGTCTTCAGGCTGCACTCTTACAAGTGTTAGAGGGCTCTCACAATACCTTCTTAGGGTACCAGAACCTCTCACCTGATTCTCACACCCTAAGAATGCACATATACAGTACATAAAAAGGTGTATATTATCATTCTAGAGCAGTTTTAAATGTTCTAGACCAGTGTCAGAACCCAGATCATCAGTGTGTTGGGGGGTAGTAGGGGAGGCTTTCCTGGATTGCCCCCTGTGCATGTACAAATGCTTAAAGCAACTACATGTCCAAAGGGACAACTTGCTGTTGCAGCCAGGCAGACTTCATTCAGACAAGTTGAATGTTGCTTGGTTCAATCCAAAATGCTCACAAGTGCGAATTAAAACAGATTTTCACTGCTGTCGTTTGACAGGTAGTCTCAGGGGTAAAGATCACTGAAGGGAATACAGGTAGTAAACATAGAGACACAGAATTTGATGGCAGATAAAGACCACTTGGCCCTTCTTGTCTGCCCATCTTCCCTACCTACAGTAACACTGTAGACTCTACTTAATCTTTGGCTTAGCTGGAGTAAACATTCATAATGTAGCCTCTTATACAAGAAAATATAGATATTCTATGGCATTTGAAGACCGCTCTATGCAAATTATTTCTGAGACAACAAGAATATCATTTGAAGATCTACACTCACTGTACTATATATACTTGTATGATTTAATAGAAAGTGTATTGTTATTGTATAAAAGGAATAGTCACAGTATGCTTTGGTCTCACTGAAGTGTTCTAAAGGTAATATAGCAGAACACACCACCTATATTAAGCTGGCAGATAGGTTCAAAATATTCTCCACCTATGAAATACAGCAAAATCAAGAAAATGAAACAAACATCAGAAAATTCATAAATCAGGTTTCCAGGACTAAAATGAAAACTGCTTATAATTCTTCTCGCATTCTCCCATTCCAGTTTAATAATTCTATGTCAAGGAGGCGGTGCAGCTTAACATAATCATTTTCCAGCAGTTCAATAGGGTGACAGACCAATTCCATAAAGTAAAAGGGCTTATTGTGATTGAAAGTGTTGGGTAAAAGGTCTCCTGAACCTCACATGGAAAGTGTCAACAAATGTAATCGTTAGACACAATGTAGCTTTTATTTCATATACGCTCTGAATTCTCTCCCTTTGTTCCATGGCCTCCATCTGCATATGAAGCTTATCTAAACCTGCCGTAATCCTCTGTGTGTTACACCACAGTCTGTAGCCGAGGCTGGATTATGGTGTCACAAGTAGAGTATAAGGACTTCTGACATAGACAAGCAGATGAATACTATGGGCAAAGATATTGTGTTGATGTAAATGTAGCCCAGGCGCCATATGCCAGTGGGCTACCCCCTTGCCTGCTGTTCCTGGTACAAGGTAAGGGGCCGGATTCCTGCTATGGTGACAATTGAGAGTTTGTTCCCAGAAATATTGATAATAGTGCGGTGCCTCCACCCAGAGTAAGGTACTAGTGGGCCAGGTATCAGCCTGGTACAGCCCCCTGGGATACTGTACCTATCTACCTCTCCGACCAACCACTCTGCACACAGTAGCCCAGTAACTTTGATCCACCATAAACCATAAATCTCAGCAATAGGCAATTGCAATCAATGTCACTGACACAGCAGTTTCATAAACAAACTCACAGCTTTATTCAGGGGTAAGGACTAGGGAAGGGATACCGGGACAAGGGTGGCTGTGAAAGTAAGAAAGGTTAGTGAAATAGGTAGCAACCATAAACATTTTGGGCCTGCAGGCCAAACCCACCCCCACTGATACCAGAGCTCCGAAATAGTCCTTCTGGGTATCCACTAGGTGCAGGCCTAATCGGTGCTGCAGGTTGGCCCACAGTTGGGGCCCTGAAATATTGCAAAAACTTGATTTAAGAAAACAACACAAATTCTCTTTTTTCCTTTCCTGCAACCAGGTACTGGGTACTCACAGTTTGCTGATCTCAGGAACCTGGAGTATTGCTTTCCTTGTTCAGTGCAGCACAGGGCAGAAGAAAGGCTGGCTTTGGTCTCTTGGGCAGGATAGACTTACTCAAAGATCTTGCAGCTGGTCACTTTGATTGCAGATCTGGCCACTTGTCACCTTCAGCTGCTTCTAGCCTGTTGCAGAGCTCTGTGGCAGGACAGCGCCAGACACAGAAGGCCCAGATCCAGGAGTGGCTCTGCAGCCCAGCTCCCCCGATGGGTCATAGGTGCCCTAGGACCCCAGCAAGTGCCAGTGACCTCTTGAGACAGTGAGTTCCACTTGGGAAGGAGTTAGCAGGTTCCTTCCCTGGCTCTGGGTGAGAACTACCAAATGGTGGGGCTTCCCCTGCAGTCCTTGCACTGAGTTCACAACCAGAAGAGTTCCAGGCAATTATTCCAATAAAGTCCAGTGCCAACTGAAGTGAGTGCTAGCCTTAGTTCCAAGAAGTGCAGGTGCAATCTAACAGGGGAATCCAAGAATAATCAGCCCCTGCACACTAGTCCACACTTCCCGGCTAAACAATGTCCATGACCTTGTCTTCAGCTGCAGCTAGAACACATCGCTCAGCCAACTTTAACTAGTTCACTCAAGACATGTACAACACCTGGTCTAGCACCCCAATCACCAGAGATGCTTTGCCTCTTCAAAATTACAATTGTAGTCCTGCACAAGCAAATTAACTCTCAGTAGCAACTGTAACCTTCAAAATATTCACACAGTCCTCTCAGCCAATTCAGCCAGCTAGTGCAGGGTTTCTGCAGCATCTAATTTCTCTCAACAGTTTAAGCAACTTCTTCGTACCTGGGGAATCATGGTCACTGTTCAGTCTTTCTTTCTTTCTTTCTTTCTTTCTTTTCTTTCTTTCTTTCTTTCTTTCTTTCTTTCTTTCTTTCTTTCTTTCTTTCTTTCTCCTTCTCAGTCCAATTCTGTGACAACAATCTCCAGATAGGGCCTGGGAAAAAAACTGCAGTCCATAGTTCACTCTCACAGGATACTCCTAACTTGTACAGAGCCCAGGAATAGACTGAAAAAAATCCCAGACAGTCCACACAGTTTCAGTCGAGAATCCATGGATCTGATTGGGTGATGAAGCCTATCAATAACCGATAATCATAGAGATCAATATTTCCTGCTCGTTTATTGGGGCATGATCCAGACGCCTGAATTAGTCCCCTCCTTTTCCCAGGAGTCCCTTTGTCCAGGTTTTGGGTGCCTAGATTACTGACTGGCTGCGATATTGGGGTCAAGTGTCACAAACATGTCAGCTCCCGTTCAGTTCTATGGAGTCCATACAGTTCCCCCAGCTTCATAGGGTGAATGCAGCACAACGTAATACTTTCTAAACAAATACCCCACCAGATCATAGCCCCAACTGCCCCCTGTCAAATGAGCCCACTCTCATTCTGTTGATCCTAGTAGTTTTGCTATCGCTGCCACTGAAACTCAGTCCCCCTAGACAGCAGGCAGCAACCTCATTAATATTCATGATGTACCATGAATTATTCATGAGCCCTAGCTACGTGCCCAAGTTCAAATTTTAGTTTATAAAAACACTGAGGCTTCCCTCTCACCTCAGTGAGGTCTCCTGTCCCCACTAATCTTAACAGAGGCACTGGGACCACTAAAGAGCTCCTGTTTTTTGGACCACAAACTGGGCGGCACATCAAAGCGCATTCTGCGCTTGCGCAGTCGCCTGACCCTTTGGTACCAAAATTGAGCGGCAGTGATACTCACCCTAAGATCCCAAGCCCAGAATGGGCAAAACAACAAGAAGGGGCTGTTTGGGAACCTGGTAGGAAACCAGGGGCACCAGGAAAACAGGGAAAAGAACGGGGGAAATTGTGGGGCAACACAGGTAAGCTCCCAGAGGTGGGGTTACATAAATATCATTAGAAATAGAGAGGGAGATAATTGTTGGTGTTTAAATATTAGACAAAGGTAATATTAAAGGGAAATGTCCACTTAAAAAGGACTCCACCTCAGTGTGAGGCAGGGCCTGACTAGGAGTGTTAGAAAAAGTGCAATTTTGTTTACCTTGTGTGATGTTTAGCATTTTACAGTATATCTGGTTGATCCTGCCTCCCTCTCTGCCTGACATTTTACCAACAGTTGCCCCAAGAGGCGCACCCACAACCACTCGTGGCCATCCTGAGAATGACGTAACATGCAGGGAGCAGCTGCAGGTCCTTCCATTATATTTATGTATAGTTATGGCCAGGGCCACTGGAAAATTGCAGAAAAGGTTACCCAAAATTGCGGAGCATTTTGCAAAAATTGTGGGAAATTGTGGGGGTTCTACTATAGACCCTGAGTGCTTTACAATAAATCTTTTAATGTTTTCTGCAGCATATATTAGTCTGTATAAATTGCTAAATGAATACACTGACACCTGAATATGTTTAAAACAGGAAGAAAAGTTTATGTTCCTAAAAAGAATACTAAATTGATAAGATATCGTAAGCATTTCCTATCTTCCAAAATTTGAAAGTATCTGCCTCATACAGCGCTAAATAGATTCTATAAAGTGAGCCCCAGCAAATCAATATTAAATAAAGCCAGAATAAATATTTTTTTTTGTTTCTGGCTGTAGAATAATGAAGTCCATTTAACAACTGTTTACAGTGCTCTGCCAGCTCATTCACTCACTTTGGTACAAGAAAAAATAAACAGATAGAGTGGTGAATAATTGAGTTTTAGTAAAATGTTGTTCAAGTGTTTAATGGTCATAATTTGTACTGTATGTGTTGTACACTATTTTTGAAATCACATATTTAAACATTAAATCTGAGGGTTATTGGGGCTGGCAGTATAGCCTAGAGGTTAGAGTAACAAACTGTGAATGAGCTGACAACATCTAGCAGACTTGGGTTTGATTCCCACAACCTCCACTTGCATACTGTGTGGTTGTGGGGGATGATCTCTGAGGCACTTCACCTTCCTTACATCATGGGTTGTATACACTTGATAGGTTGTCTGAGGCACATGTGGCTAAAATTGAATCCGTCTCCTTCTGAGGTTCTCTCGTCTCCTATGTTCAGTTCTAATTGTGCATCTGTAGAAGGTTGTCGAACTACTCCAGAGCTCCACAATATAAGTTGAAATAAACAGTTCAGCACAAGGTAAGAAAA
This sequence comes from Neoceratodus forsteri, assembly GCA_016271365.2. Taxonomy (NCBI): domain Eukaryota; kingdom Metazoa; phylum Chordata; order Ceratodontiformes; family Ceratodontidae; genus Neoceratodus; species Neoceratodus forsteri. The sequence continues at coordinate 1,174,749,342 of CM057456.1, read as the reverse complement.
ATCAATAACTGCTCACCATTGTATGACAATGCCAACCATAGTACGCAGCCTGTACATACTATTTAGATTACAGTGCTATTTGTAGAGAAACAGGGAACGTTTGCGTCTAAACTCTACGTCAGGTGTGTCTCAAACTCAATAGTAGATCAGTGTAGACAATTGCTTTACCATATGCCTCAGAAGGAGAGAGTTTACTAATGCATCAGTTATTGCCAGTTGCAAACGTTACATCTCACAAATGCAGCCAGTCTACTGCTGCACAAACTACTGACTGCAGAACACACTTGGTAAACTCCTACCTGCAGTCCCTCAATGCTTCAAGAATTGTAAACAAGTTACACAGGCTGCACAGAGTCATTTTTAAGTAGCCAGAGTTCTATAACAAATTCCTTCAGAGTGCCAAGATCGCTCATAATACTGCCGTTTTTATAACATCCTAACAGTACTGTGGACACCCCTTATAGAGGTCCCAGACGCTACAGCTTACATGCTCTCACATCACATAGAGTGCTCTGTACACCCCTAATTCTAGCAGTTACAGACACTCGCAACTTAAGCACAAGGCACCTCCTGCTCTGGACACCCCTTATAGCAGTCCCAGACGCTACAGCTTAACACATTATGGTAGCTGTTCTCACAACACATCGAGTGCTCTGAACACCCCTAATCTCTAGCGGGTACAGACGCTCCAACATAAGCACAGGGCATCTCTTGCATAGCTACTTACTGGCTCCTGGTTTCGCATAGTCAGTCCCTCCAATGCACTGAAGCACTATGGACCAATATGGAGATTCAGCGTGTTATTTTATGATCCCTGTCATTTTTGCCTCCATGCTGCCTTTCTTCCTGACCCTCAATCTCGCGAACTGGTTACTCGCATTTCAATTGGCGAGCTCAGATTGTGCAAGAACAAGCACACAACCTTGCGATTACATATGCCTCTACGATTGCATACAACAATGTATCGCGACCCTCCCTTAAATAGAAAAAAATGCCAAGGTTTCCTCATTTAGACCTCAAGCCTATCGCTTTACAGTCTAATATAAGCTCTCCCTAACCCATCATACCGTTTACTTTCCACATCTCGTTGGAGTCTGACTCGGGGCGTTTGCACAAGACATTTAACCACTCACCCCACCTCTTAAAGGCACAGGCATCTGGTGTGAGACTTAATCTTTATCCAGTTACAGCAACTTACATTATGAGCACATACATATGCAGAGGCTACAACTAATAGCCTGTCTTTCTGTGCATTTCTTGGCAACAGTACAGGACATTAAACACCAGAAATTCTACCTTCATAATATATTTTCATTTTCTCATGATAAGCCCTCTGGATATTTCATATGTCCTCTCTCTTTGCTTAACAGATCAACATGCACAAAACAAAGAGTTGCAGGCAGTGCAGTGTCCCCATTCCACCCCAGCAATTACGAAGGCTTTGTTCCTCCTGCATTGAAGATTCCTCACTGCACATGGAGGTACAGGAACCAGAGCATGACTTTTCACCTCCTGATTTGGCTCACAACTCTGTCCACCAATCAGACACTACAAAAGCTTTAATACAGAATAACCAACTCATGCAAGCGCAACAAGAGGTACTAGCAGCTATGCTAATTCAGTTAACCGAATTATCAAAACAGCAGACCGTTAATACCCCACCAGCAAAGAAAAGAGCCACCCACGCTACTTCTAACCACATAGAGCTTCCAACTACTAGTCAACCACTACCTGCAGACACTGGCAACTCCTCTGATGAGGAAGAGGGAGGGCTCGATCAAGAGCCCCAAACCCTCACGGCCAAGTGGTGCTTCCAGGACCAAATACCAACAATAGTCCGCCTCATCATGGAGACAGTGGGCTTCGAAATTACAAGCCCAACACCCTGTCAAAACTAATACCATCACTACAACCTCTTGCCAAACACGCAGAAGTCTTTCCAGTCTGCAAAACTATTGAAGAGATAGTACAAAAAGAATGGTCCTCCGCCGAGCCAGCTAGAATACCTGAGAGAAAATCCTGGGACGAGATGTACCCACTACAGGCAGAAACACTCAATCTCTGGTGCACCCCGCCCACAGTGGACTCCCAAATAGCAGCTCTAATTAAAAGGACTGTGCTTCCCATAGAGTCCGCTTCTGGACTATGGGATCCTATTGATAGAAAACTGGAGGACATTTTTAAAAAAGAATGCAGAGTTAACAGGCTTGGGAAGCAGAGCTGCTTCCACCACCATATACGCCACAAGAGCTCAATTGTCCTGGCTTCAACAGCTTCAGAAAACTATCCCTGAAGTGTACCCTGAGTCCGTTCTCCTGCAGAACGCCATCCTATCCACCAAATACCTGGCAGACATGGATGTGGATTCCCTAAAAATAAATGCCAGATCCGCAGCAACCACCAACAGAGCACGTAGATCCCTATGGATGAAACTATGGGATGTGGATAAAGAATCTAAAGCCACCCTACAAAGACTACCATTTAAGGGCAACATGATATTCGGTGAAGGACTAGAAAAATACCTCAAGGGCAAAGAAGAAGGAAAGGCACTAGCCAGAGACCAATCCAAATCCTCATATCTACCCGTCTGCCCCAGGAATAGATACCATTCTTTTCGGGACAAGAGGAGAGGGAGTTCTCTCTTCAGGGGACAGGCATATAGACAAAACTATACCATGCCATAACAATACGATAGATACAGACCCAGGGGTTCAACACAAAGAGGCAGAGGCAACTACAGACGCCGTACCCAATCCAGATCCTGACTACCAAAACTCAAATACTGTATACCCCACAAGGCAACGGGTGCAAGGCTCACACAATACTTACAACAGTGGGAACAATCCACAACAGACAGATGGGTGCTGGAGATAATAAGAAATGGCTACACTATAGAATTCACAAAGGTACCAAGAGAAAACAGAATGGTTCGATCCCCGACTTCCAACCACAAGAACACGCCAAATCAAGTCGCAGCGGCTATACAAGAACTAAGCAGAAACAATGCTATAATACCCGTTCCACAACCAGAAGTAGGCAAAGGAATATACTCTGTGTTCTTCATGGTTCCAAAAAAGACATGGGGCTTCAGGCCCATATTGGACCTAAAACACATCAACAAATCAGTGAGATGCACACCCTTCAAAATGGAGACAATAAGATCCACACTCAAAGCCCTCAGGCAGGGAGACTTCCTCACATCTACAGACCTAAAATATGCTTACCTACACGTACCCATGAGACCCAGCCACTCACATTATCTACGTTTCTGCATACTCGGACAACACTATCAGTACCAAGTACTACCATTCAGTCTCACCTCAGCTCCCAGAGTGTTTACAAAAGTCTCAATAGTTTTAGCTGCAAAACTTTGAGAACAGGGGATACACGTCATACCCTACTTAGACGACTGGCTCATCAGGGCTCGGTCACAACAGCAAGCCACCAGGGAGACCCAAATGGTGGTAAATTGCTTACAACAACACGGCTGGGTAATCAATCAAAAGAAAAGCAGACTAATACCCAATCACTCCATAGAACACCTAGACACACTCATAGATACAGAGAGAGGCCTGGTCTTCCCGTCACAGTCATGAATTCAGTCGATCATATCAACCGCCCGTCAACTACAGCGATGCCAGCACACAATGCTACTGCACATATCTCAAACGTTAGGCCTTATGTCCTCCTCAATAGACACAGTCCCGTGGGCAAGATGGCATGCCAGACCACTCATGTCCTTCCTACTAACTCAGGGACCCACACACGATATTGATCTCTCAAAAACAGTCTCTCTTCCGCCAAGGGTACAATCAAGTCTACTATGGTGGACAAACAGACACAAATTTTCACTAGGCATGCCCTTAGACATAAAACCAGATATCACCATAGAGACCGATGCCAGTCTCACAGGCTGGGGAGCAGTATCAGGAACTCATACAGCACAAGGAAAGTGGTCAATTGCAGAGACAAAACAAGCCCTAAATGTCTTAGAGATGAAAGCAGTATTCAAAGCCCTACTACATCTCTCACACCTAGTTCTGCACAAACATGTACAAATATCCGACAATCAAGTCACTGTATCCTACATAAACAAGCAAGGAGGAACAAAAAGCAAAGCAGTGATGACAGAGACATCAAAACTAATGACATGGGCACAGAGAAACTTACTATCCATTACAGCGATTCACCTGGCGGGAAAACTAGACGTCACGGCAGACTGGCTAAGCCACCAAATGATCCACCCGGGTGAGTGGAAACTCCATACACAAGTATTCCACTTGCTAGACCAAAGATGGGGACCTATACAGATAGACCTCATGGCATCACACAAAAACCATCAATGCATAAAATATTGGTCACGGTTCAAGGACCACAGAGCTATAGGAGTAGACGCTCTCTCAACCACATGGACTTTCCAAGTAGCTTATGTTTTCCCACCACTTCCATTACTTGCTCAGGTACTCAGGAAGATACGCACCTTGAGAGCATGGGTTATTCTAATGGCACCTCATTGACAAGAAGATCTTGGTTCACCACATTAGTCTCCATGGCACTAGACGGCTCATGGAAACTACCACACAGACCAGACCTACTATCACAAGGTCCGATTCTACACCCAAACCTGCAACAACTGCAGCTGATGGCATGGCTCCAGAAAGGGAGAGACTGCTAAAGGCAGGATATCACCCTTCTGTCATAAACACTATTGCCGCATCAAGACAACAGTCCACAGTCACCACCCATCAACGCCACTGGGACATATTCAGCAAATGGTGCAATCACCACAAATTTGATCCAGTTTCATGCACCATCCCCCAAGTACTTCTGTTTCTCCAGGAAGGACTATAACTAGGACTATCACCTGCTTCTAAAAGTACAAGTCGTGGCAATAGGGGCAGCAAGAGGACAAATACAAGGCACCACTCCAGGTTCACATCCAGATGTTATACTTTTCCTAAAGGCTGCAACCAATATTCATCCAACCCATAAGACTATACTAGCACCATGGGACTTACCGACAGTTCTGACAGCCATGACAAAACCTCCATGTGAACCAATAGACACCATCCCCTTATGATGGTTACAGCTCAAGGCAATCTTCCTAACAGCCATTGCATCAGCCAGAAGAGTAGGCGAAATACAGGCACTATCGTACAAAGAACCTTTCCTACAATTCTACAAGGACAGAATATCCATGCGCTCCACTGCATCCTTCCATCCAAAGATTGCCTCAAACTTTCACCTCAGCCAAACCATTAACATACCAGCAAAACTACCACAGGAAGAGATCCAAGTCGACCCTCACCTAAAAATGCTGGGCATGACAAGACTTACAATTTATATCACAAGAACAGCTGACATACGAAAAACAGACAGACTGTTCATCATAGTACAAGGCCGCAGGCAAGGATTACCTGCCTCAAAATCATCTGCAGCGGGATACCTGAAAACAGCCATCTCAGAGGCTTACAAAGTGAACAACTTGCAAGCACCAACACACATAAAAGCACATTCCACCAGAGCTATAGCCACTTCTTGGGCGGAAAGAAATATGGCCACCGCTGAAGAAATATGTGCTGCAGCCACTTGGTCAACTATCCACACGTTCACCAGACACTACAGAATGGATGTATCACAAGACATCAAGACAAACTTTGCTAGGGCAGTACTCCTTGCAGCCCACACAGAACACAAATAACTACGCACGTCTAAACCGCCCTAACGAACGATCACTGCTTTTGAATAACCATGATGTATGACAATTGGAGTGCCTCAGAGATCATCCCCACAATGGTAGTTTACTCACCTAGGTAATGGTGATTGTGGGGAATGAATCTCTGAGGCACTCCACACTCACGCTATACAGACGTGATATTTATATCAAATACAATGACAATATAGACACAAATTATGATAAAATATTCAACAGAGTTTGAAAAGCATGCTTAAAACACCTGTACACTATATATCCATTAAACTTCATAGTAAGAACACTTCCAAGCATTTCACAGACCATTATTCAAAGTACAGGCAGGGGATTTTCTAACACTTTCATTTCAGATACAGCTTTGGAATACATCGAACTGAACACAGGAGACAGGAGAACCTCAGAAGGGGACGGATTCAGTTTTAATCACATGTGCATCAGACAGCCTATCAGGTGTATACAACCCATGATGTAAGGAAGACAAAGTGCCTCAGACATTCATTCCCCCACAATCACCTTTACCAGGTGAGTAAACTACCATTCTGAGCAAGTCACTTAAAGGGACACTGTCAGCCTTGACCCTCATTTTTTAGAGAATTACATCAGTGTGCCTGTATGCACACACTGGTCCCCTGTGATGCACACAATCGCCATATACATACTTTACAGTAGTATTCTTACCCGTATTCATTATTTTTGCAAATTTCCACTTTCCTTCGGGTCCGTTGCAAGTGCCCCGTCCCCCGGAAGCATAAGGTAGCCAAGAGAGCGCATCTAACACTGAGTGCTGGCATGGACACTGATTTTACCCAGGCCCATGCTGACAAGCTATATACAGCATGCATCTTCTATTGCTATATTAGACCTGCCCATTTTAAAGTAAAACCGAGCACTGGGAAAGTTAAAAAAGCTTTTAAAAGCAGTCACCGAAATCTCACGCATGTGCGAAAGTGGGACACTCGCGCGCATGCATGAAAGCAGGATGAAGCACACATCCCGCGTATGTGTGGGTGCATCCCACTTTCACGCATGCGTGAGATTTCGGTGACTGCTTTCAAAAGCTTTTTTAACTTTCCCAGTGCTCGGTTTCACTTTAAAATGGGCAAGTCTAATACAGCAATAGAAGGTGCATGCTGTATTTAACTTGTCAGCATGGGCATGGGTAAAATCAGTGTGCGTGCCAGTAGTCAGTGTCAGACACTCTCTCTTGGCTACCTTATGCTTCTGGGGGATGGGGTACTTCAAACGGACCTCAAGGAAAGTGGAAATTCGTAAAAATAACGAATACTGTAAGAATGCTACTGTAAAGTATGTATATGGCGACTGTGTGCATCATAGGGGATCAGTGTGTGCATAGAGGCACACTGATGTAATTCTCTAAAAAATGCGGGTCAAGGCTGACAGTGCCCCTTTAACCTCCTCAGTGCTCCTGGGTTGTACCTGAAAACAGGCACTTGTGCCTAGTGGGCCTCACGTAGTTGCCAAAAAATGTGAAAAAAAATGCTAATATATTTTTACTGTATCATGCAGTAGTCAGAGTACCCTGCTGTAATTTACCTTTGTTTTACTCTGGCTGCAGTGATTTTGTTTAGTTAAAGATAAATGTTCAGATACATTTTGTGTTTTCTAAGCTTGTTTTTAGACTTTAGTTTTTTATTGTAGTCTTTGCATGTGAGCATCTAGGGGGTAGTTGCTAAGAGTGAGACCACTGTTAGCAACTAGCTTATTCAAGTTTAAAATCGGCAGGGCCATCCAAAAATCCTCAGCTGTTTGAATCAAAACTAGTCCGAATATAAGTATGCTCACAAGGAAAAACTTGCCCTGCCACTTACAGAAAGGCTTCATAATTAGCTCCTCATTTAAGTGAATGGGATCATTCACACCTTTTCTCTCATCTTTTGTTTCAGTCTGTGTGGCAACAAAAAGTTTTCTGATAGACTGCTTCAACACAGAACAAATGTTAAGTGTTTAAGTGTACTTAGAAAATGGGTTGGGAAGATCCCTAAAGCTGATTGGCTTAGGCAACGAGCTACCCGGTCCTGTATCAGGCGACAGAGACCGGTAAATAATGAGTCCTCATCTCTGCTGTCTGATTACATTCCAAATGCTAGTGCCAGAAGAACTTTCTATGTAAAAACACTGCCATCTTTTAAATCGCGGTTAGCGAGAGCGCTCCTCTGCCTGCAGAGAGAGCAATTATCCAGACAGCACTGTGATCCAGAAGAGTAAAATAAATAAGGCAAACTTACCCCCACATACAGACACAAATACTGCTGAGGTTGTCCCCCCCCCCCACACGCAGTGTTTTAAATTAGATTTCCCACTACCGCACATTAATTTTCTTGAAGGGTGTCTCTGGTAACGAGAAACACGGAGAGTGGCCGTTTATTATTTGACAGGCAGCGGTTACTTTCATTAAGAGTGAGAGTAGAATCGGATGTCTTTCAAGATTATTGATTGCTCCCACGTGACTACCCCCCCCCCGCCAGCCACTAGGTAAAAAATAAACAAAATAAGGACTTTCGGTTTTCCAGCAGCTCATTTCAAACTTTCAACCACGCGGGTCCACAGGTTTGAATTTAATCTGACTCTGTCAGCTCCACTACCCGATTGAATGATTTCCCAGATTAACAATAAACTGCCCCCAAAAGCAAATAATCTGCTAACCCACTTCATCTCCACAGTAACTAGAAAGCAGAGTTTATCTTTTCAAAAAAGCGCCAGCACAGTAGCAAGCTCAGCACTGTCACCAATTCCCATAACTTGCTTACAGGCATGCCCTACTTCCTCCATGCTCGCTGCAGAAAAAACTATCTGAACAGCACAAGTCCTAGCGGGCTCACTGTGCCCCGATTGCTCGTTCCCCCAAAAGCCCATAATTTAAAAAAAACAAGTGGCGCAACAGTTTTGTCAGTTTAAATTGTACATTTATCCACTTAACTTGCTACATTTTCAGAGAAGCGGTACTCCTTAACTGACACAAAGATGTGACAGCTCGACTCCCGATGCTGGCAAAGAGCTGCATAGTTAAATATTAAAAGTAATAATCATAACAATTTAGGAATGATATTTCCCATTGATTTCTGCATCTCAACTTCCTGGTTTTATGTGCTGGGTCATGCAAAGTTGCTAACAGCAGCTTCTGACCAAAAGGTAAAAAAACATCTTCTTGGAACTCTGTCTTTCTTCTGAACATGGTGGTTGTGGGGGATATGTGAAACAGAATGGCTGGGGTGGGGGCCAACAAAAGATGGAACAGCACAGAAAGAAGGGACTACTTTACCAAAAAAAATGTTTCGTATTGTAATGTTTCTATTCATTATCAAAGACATTTTGTCTGTTATTTTATTAATTAAAATGTGCTCATATGCCCATTTTCTAAGCACAATAATACCCTCAAGGGTGAGTGGTATTGGGCAGCCACCGGACCTTCCAGGGGCACAAGGCCACCTCCATATACGCCCTGGTGGACCAGTATTGCCCTTCTCCCCACCTCTCAGGTATTATTGCTTGCTTATTCTTGGACAGTGGACTTTGAAACCAAACAAGACAAGGATTCAAAGGAAATCAGTGACACATAAAACCCTTGCCCTACCTTGCATTGCATTGTTTCTGCCAAACCCAAGTCTGCATGCAAAATTGTCAATATATTTGAGAGTATTTTATTAAAAATGTTAATACTTTTTACACAGTTCAATAAAAAAACTCAAAGAAATTGCTGAACATGTCAGTTTTTGCGGAGAATGTTGAAAATTGTGGATTCCGCAAACAAATTGCGGTTGCAATTTTCCAGTGGCCCTGGTTATGGCTTCTAATAGCTCTGGTTTTGAATGTAGATGTCTCGGTGCTATACCGAGACCAGGTATAGAGTGGCAGTGGGATCCCAATTTTTTGGACTGCAACATGGGTGGCACATTTATTTATTTTTGGTTATTTATTTATTTACACACAGATAAATATGTGTCTTTACAACCTCACCTGCTCTTGAGTATCTCAGGTAATTATTAGGTCCTGTGTTCCTGTCAGGAAACCTTTTACATTAACACTTCAATACACCTATTTAGCCTCTCTTAGGAATATCTTAACACTTTCTGCAAGTGTCCCCTCACAGCTATAGACCTCTTCCTGTCCATTGGTATTGACATTGGCACACATAGCTGTCCAGATTTTGTTAGTCCCACTCTTGTCCCTTTTCAAGTTGTTCCTCCTTCTTCTCCTTGGCATACTACCTGCTTTTCTTCCCCTCTTCCTCCAATGCTGATCCCATGAACCCTTGACTGTCCTTCATTTTGGTGGGAATCCTTTCCCCCAGAAATTCTCTACCCTCCATCACAGCCTGGGGGGGGGGGAGGGTTCAGCCACCCTTTTGTCTTCCACCACCCCCCCCCTTGGCTAGTTTAAATGCCCACGCCCTGTCATGTCTTATTACAGAACTGAACTGAAGCCACATGTTAAATTTTATTTATAAGCCCCCAATCCAACCTCATTTCTTCTCAGTAGCTAACACAGTTGGTATTAACGTCTCTATTGTTCCCTTGCAGCTCAGCCTCACTGCCCATAGGCCAAGGATTCTGTATCATGGGCTTTCACCATAAAAATGTAGATATTTCAATGGTCAACACTGCATGAAAACTATAATTCTATTACCTGAAGTCTGGATTGCTGGATTCATGTCTTAGTAATGCTTAGTAGATATCGGGGAGTTGAGCTAGGAGAGCTGCAAGATTTACAAGGGCAGCACTCCACTTTTCCACTCTCGCCACAACAAAGCCACCAGAGTAGGTTTTCTATCAATCAGGCAGACAAAGGAGTCATCGGGGGCAGAGCTAGGAGAGTCACCTCCCACTGCATAAGTACTTCCTGCCAAGTGACCCTCCCTGTTGCAGCCCTCGCATGAAGAACCCATGCAAAGGACATCAAGAGTCTGCCAGGAGTCAGCCAAGAACCCTGCCTGCCTGAACCCAGGTAATACGGTATTGGGGGAGAGGGGTGTAGGGAGAAAACTAATTGTAATCTAACTAGATGAGTACTGCAGCCAGTTAACACTGTTACCTATGTAAAAAAAAAAGTTGTTGTGTTTGTCATAACTGTATCTGTGACAACGCTAGGGTAGTTTTAATTACAGGGTTGTTTTTGTGCTTTAGTAACCTATACAGCATACAGCTTAGCCTTTACTGGGTACTGGGAAAGGAGACCAGGAAATGCAGGGTGGGAGAGTAGGAATAGGGAATGTGGGGAGTGGTGCAGTACAGTGGTTGGGGGCCAACAGTCTTCAGGGAGCCCTTCTGGAGACTGCAGTGCTGCCTCATCTTCGTGCACCTCTCCGGGTTGACGGAGATGGTCATTAGACTCAAGGCCCAGTTGGCCTGCAGTCAGGGAACTTTCTCCCCCTACTGGGGCCACTAGGTATGACACTGTTACCTCAAAGGATGCCAGATAGGAGGAGCAGCTGGACTATGGTGGCTTGAGAAGGGTGTAAGTGGTGGGATCTGGAAGGTTGGAGGGTGGGTCACAGGCACATTCCTCAAACATTACCACTACAAAATTCCTATGTCATCCTGGCGGAGTGGGACTGGTAAGAGGAGGCACTTATGGTGGTGGCCAAGGAGGATGTGCGGGCCCTTCCTTGTGGAGACCCCAAGAAGCGTGGAAGAGGACCCCAAAGGAGGAGGAAGCAACTCCTGGGGGGAACTCAATTGTTGGGAAATAGAGTTGGGAATAGGTAAGGGGGTGGAGAGGGAGGTCAGGTGCCTGAAAAGCACCGCAGCTAGGAGGGATGGGAAGCGCATCTTAGGGATTGCTAGGGCAGCAGGAAGGAAAGGGGAGCTGGAAGTTATTGTCCACCTGGGGACAATGACCTGGCTAGGGACAGGGCTGGAAGAGTACAGGGGGAGTTTGCGGACTCTGGTGGACAGGGTACAAGGGGGAGTTTGCAGATGACTCCAAACTGGGAGTACCAGTAGATGAGGAGAAGAGGAGAAGGATGCTACAAGATGACTTGGAAACACTTGAAAGGTGGTCACACACTTGGCAGCTGAGGTTCAACACCAAGAAATACAGTGTTCTCCACTTGGGGGGTCAGGAATCTCGGGTACGATTACAGTCTCAGAAGGGTAAAGCTGGCAGTCTCCAGGGAAGAAAAGGATCTCAGGGTGGCAATAGATACCAAAATAAATAATTCTGAGCAGTGTAGGAGGGCAGCTGCAAAGGCAAATAGGATGCTGGGGTGCATAGCCAGAGGGATAACATCAAGGAGGAGAGAGGTCCTACTGCCCCTATACAACTGCTTGGTTAGGCCACACCTGGAGTACTGTGTGCAGTTTTGGCACCTATACTTGAGGAGGGATGTTGCCCTTTTTGAGAGGTTTCAGAGGAGGGTGTCAAGAATGATTCATGGCCTGAAGGACCTGTCCTATGAGGAGAGACTATGGGATTTGAACATGTACTCCCTGGAAGAGAGGAGGGATGGGGGGATATGACAGAGGTCTTTAAATATTTGAAGAGGATTAACCGGGTCAACTCTGACAGACTGCTTCAGTTGAGGAAAGACAGAGCCACAAGGGGGCATAGCCTGAGATTGGTGGGGAGCAAGTTTAAGGGGAGAAGAGGTGTCACTACTTCGCTGAGAGGGTGGTGGTGCCCTGGAACTCATTGCCATCGGAGTTGGTGGGGATGGAGAAAGTGGGAGGCTTCAAGAGAGGGTGGGATAGACACAGGGGTGTAGTCCATGGGGGGAGTGGGGTAGATAAATGGTCCATGGTGGTAACACTGAGGGAGGGGGGCAGCCACAGTGAGTGAACTGTAGGCTGCTACTCGAATAGACTCGATAGACCAATGGGCCTAATCTGCTGGCAATTTAGTATGTCAGTGTGGAACTGGTAAGCGGTCTTAGACAGGTAGTATGCTCAGTAGCTTTTGTGGAGATGCTGCCTGTCTAAGATAGGGGGAAGGAGAGGGATCTCTGCACCAAGGCTTTCACCTTATGGTTGAAGGAATGGTGCAGAGAGGAGGGGTGTGGCTACAATGGAGACTGAGGCACACCTGAGAGGATAAGAGCCTATTCAGAGGTGATGAGCTGCATCCATCTGAGAGGGGAACCACAGTCCTCAGTGGACAGTTTAAATGTTACTTTGAGAAACATTTAAACCAGACGAGGGGGTGGTGGAAAAAAAAGGAGAGGCAGAAATCCCCCACAGGCTGTGATAGAGAGTAGGGGAGAGATTTCTCCCAGGGTGCAAGTTAATCAAAGAAGTAGGGTGATAGCAAAGGAGGAAGGAAGGAAGGAAAAGATAGAGTGGAAAGGAGGGGGAGCAAAAGGAAAAAGGGGGGAGCAACAAGCAAAGAGCTAACAAAATCTGGAAGGCCATCTATGCTAATGCTAGACATCTGGGAAATAAGATCCTAGACTTAGAGGCCATCATAGCAAAGGCTGACCTGGATTTTGTGGTCATTATCGAGTCATGGTGCATTGAAAACCATGACTGGGATATAGCCATACCAGGCTACACTCTGTTCAGAAGGGACAGAGTGGGAAGGAAAGGAGGGGGGGTGGTGGTTCATGTAAAGGACTGCATAAAGGAGATCCAGGGAACTTGGAGAGGGTGGGCAAATGTGTTGTGGGTCACCCTCAAGTCAGGAAATGGAGCCAGTATTCAGACAGGCATGATCTATAGGCCTCCAGCATGGGGAGAGGAGTTAGATAAGGAAATGTTAGAAGCAAATGGCAAAATGGCTCAAAGAGGGGGAGATGCTGCTGGTGGGGGACTTCAATCTGCTGGATGTAGATTGGAGCCTCCCAGCTGCAGCTTCCATTAGAAGCAGAGACATCCTGGACTCTCTGCAGGGGGGCATTCCTCATGCAACTAGTCAGTGATCCCACTCTGAATGGGACAGTACTGGACCTGGTGCTTAATAACAGGGACAGTCTTGCAGACATCAAGGTGGGAAGCCATCTGGGGACTAGTGATAGTCATACAGTGTGATTCAACATAAGATCAGCTTCGGAATCCATCCACACAATGGCGAGAGTTCAGGACTTCAGAAGGGCAGATTTTTTAAAGATAAACGAATGCCTCAAGAATGACCTGGCAGGAGGAGATGACTTGTAGGGTGGAGGAATAGTGGACCAAACTAAAAGAGGGCATAGCAGAGGCAACAAACCTCTGCATCAAGCAAGTAAGCAAAAGCAAAAAGGAAGCAGAGACTGCTATGGTTCCCAAAAAAGGTGGCAGAAAAGGTAAAGGCTAAAAGAGTAGCATTCAGACAGAGGCAGAGAAAGCAGGAAGGAGTGCAAAGGCACAAACGGAAGAAAGAATAACTCGGGCAGTATCAAATGGGGACAAGATATTTCGTAGGTATGTTAGTGAAAAAGGAAAACAAAGGGAGGGATTGTATGGTTAAAGAGGGAGTGGGGACTGTATGGAGGGGGTCCAAGAAAAGGCAGACATCATGAACAAATACTTCTGCTTAGTGTTCACAGTGGAAAACAAAGGTGAGGGACCGCGAAAAGGCATCAGAAGCTTTGATGGGAGGGAAGCAGACACTAGTCCTTTTACTATGGAAAAAGTCTGGAAAGCACTTGCTAACCTAAAGGTGGACAAAGCTATGGGGCGAGACGAGGTGCATCCAAGTTTGCTGAGTGAGCTCAGGGAAGCACCAGCTGCACCTCTGACAGATCAGTTTAACAGATCAATGGAAACCAGAGTGGTCCTGGAGGACTGGGGAAGGGTAGTTGTAGTCCCACTTCACAAAAGTGGTAGCAGGGAAGGGGCAGATAATTATAGGCCTGTCAGCCTGACTTCGGTGGTGGGTAAGTTATCTTGAATCCAATAGATTACAGGATCTGAGGCAGCATGGATTTGCGGGGGGGGGGTGATCATGGTAAACAAATCTGATAGATTTTTTTGATTGGTTGAACAAGGAGTTAGATGATTGAGGAGCAGTGGATGTGGCCTATTTGGATTTCAGCAAAGTCTTCGTCACTGTTCCACATAGGAGACTGGTAAGCAAGCCGGGTAATGTGGGGGCAGGCAACAAGGTGGTTGGAAGGAGTGGGTGGTGATAAATGGAGTTTGCTCTGAGGAATGGAGGATGACCAGCAAGGTACTGCAGGGTTCAGTGCAGGATGGGTCCTCTTTTATCTTGATAAGTGACATAGCAGACGATCTGGAAGTGAAGTTCTGCCTCTTTATGGGTGACACCAAGATCTGCAACAGGGTGAACACTCCAGGGGGGTGGTGGTGGAAGGGATGGACAGAGATCTGAAAAAACAGGAAAAGTGGTCAAGGGTATGGCAACTGGGTTTTAATGCAAACAAAGTGCAAAATAATGCACTTGGGCCTTAGAAGCCTGGAGGCAAAGTACAAAATGGGTAGAGTGGTACCGATAATGACCAAGCAGGATAGAGACGTTGGGTGATCATATTGGATGACCTAAAGATGACCAGGCAGTTGGGAGAGCTAGTGAAACATAGAAACACAGACTTTCATAGCAGATAAGGACCGCTTGGCCCACCCAGTCTGCCCATTTCCCCTACCTATTGGATAAGCTGCAGATCCTAGTTAACCAACAGCCTACTTCCTCCTACCCCCCACTAGAGTTGCCTTATGTCTGTCCAATGAATTCTTGAATTCCCCCACTGTTTTTGACCCTACAACCTCCTTAGGAAGGCCATTCCACGTGTCCACCACCCTCTCCATGAAAAATACTTCCTCACATTGCCCCTGAGCTGTCCCCCCTCTATCTTTAGATTGTGCCCCCTTGCTCTTGCACATTTCTTTCTGAAAGATGCTACCCTCTTGGACTTTGTTGATTCCCTTGAAGTACTTGAAAGTTTCTATCATGTCCCCCCTCTCCCCTCCTTTCCTCGAGGGTATACATACTGTATTAAGCTCCTTTAGTCTGTCTTTGTATGGCTTCTGGTGCAGACCCTGCACCATTTTAGTTGCCCTCCTCTGGACTGCCTTCATCTTGTCTATGTCCTTGTGGAGATGGGGTCTCCAGAACTGCACACAGTACTCCAGATGGGGTCTCACCAACTGTGTGTACAGAGGAAAAACAACTTCCTGTTTTCTACTGGTGATTCCTCTTCCTATACATCCAAGTATCCCCCCAGCCCTCCTTACTGCCTTCTCACATTGTTTGCTTGCTTACCTTTAGGTAATCTGATATGACTGCCCCAGGTCCCTTTCCATTTTTTGTTGTTGTTAGCACCCCCCCCCCCCACATTGTGTACTCCTCCTCCTCTGGGTTTTTGTTTTTGAGGCCCCATCTGGATTATTGTGTCCTGTTTTGGAGCCCCCATCTCAGGAAGGACAAAGACAGGTTGGAAGCTGTACAGAAAAGGGCAACCAAGATGATTCAAGGTCTCCAGGGTCTCTCATATGAGGAGCACCTAATGTCGCTAAATATGTACTCACTCCCAACTATGAGGGAGCATGGAGATATTACTGAGATCTTCAAGTATATAAGAGGCATAAATATGGTGCCATACAATTAGCTCTTCACCAAGGTCACCCGGCTCAACTACCAGGGGACATGAATGGAAGCTGCATGGAGGGAACTTTAAGAGGGAATTATGGAAGCACTTCTTCATGAAGAGAATTGTGGATCCATGGAATGGCCTACCTATGAAGGTGGTGGGGGCAAAGACAGTGACAGCATTCAAATGGGAGTGGAATAGAGTGAGGGCTCATTTCAGGGACATTAGAACAGAGAAGGACAAAAATCCATAAAGGAGGGTTAGGATCCAGGGACCATAAATAGGTCTTGGGAACTCATGGGAAGACTTGATGGACCCTTGGTCTCCTTCTGTCATTATTTTCTATGTGTCTATCCTCCTCTTCAGAGGGTGAGAGGGTGGAGCTGAGGGGAGTAAGCTGAATCTGATAAAAGTGTAAGTAAGCTACTCGATTCAGCTCTTATCTGTATGCAGTTAGGCCTCTCCACATTCTCCCCTCACCACCCCCAAACAGACAAGGCATTTTGTGCTACTACCACCACCCCCAGCTTCCATTCATGTCCCCTGGTAGTTGAGCTGGTGACCTTGGTGAAGAGGTAATTGTATGGCTCCATATTTATGCCTCTCATGTACTTGAAGACCTCGACCCACGCATGCGCAGTAGTGATCCCAGTCTCCCGCTACATACTAATTTAACCTTTTGTCTCCTCTCCCATATAGGGCCCAACAAGTCCTCGGCCCCACAGATGCCAACAGCAGCAGCCGCCCGCACACAGCGCTTCCTCCTGGAGTGGACAGTCAAGCCGGGTGCCTAAGAGGTAATTAAACTACCTCCAGCAAAAGCACCCTTGTGAGGGGGTTTAGCCCATCGACACACTGCGCGCGTCAACTGCCCCACCTACCCAGGCTTATCACTACCTATATAGTCGCTCTCTTGTGACATCACTTTCTGTCATTTGCTTTACTAAGTCCCCACTTTTCCATTTGCAGGTTATACCTGCCAGCCACCAGAGGGACCCTCTGACTTTTCACCTCTATTTGCTACCTGAATTTCCCACTCCTCCTACTTCCTGGAACCCCTACACCCACATACACTATTTCTCTCCCTTCTGCATCTCCCCTCACCTCACCCTTATACCCAGCCTCCTAGCTAGCCCTAAGTACTGTCCCCTGCCCTACCACTGGACCCTCACCCAGCCTGCCACTAATCCTCTGTGACCACTAGGAGTCACTATTTACACCCAGGATTTGGTCCAGACCTAGCCTGCTCTGAGTCAATCAGAACCTGGAACCCCATGCACACCCAGGTCCTTTTTCACCTGCCCTACCAGGGACTTGAACCTTGTACCCTGTCCAACAGAGTCTGTGACCCTACCACTACTCCAAAGTGGTATCCACGCTCTCTGAGGGACAGTCAATATCCTTGGACCGTCTGCCCAGCTGCTACCACTAGGCATTATGACCATACACCTTCTCCTCAAATGTCCCCCCCTCATCTATTTGCTAGTACCCACTTCCCATCAGTCAGACATCTTCCTGGGGCCACTTGTACCAGCACCCCCAACTCTCCCTGACTTAGCCTGATCCCACCCTACACTGACCATGTACCCTGGCCCATGGCACCCCCCCCTCGCTGCCACCCCACTACCTATCCTGGTGCCCCATGGCTGCAACTCATCATTACCCTCCCGACCCTTCGAATCCTGCCCATTCCCTGTGCTACTATGGTCTCCCCATATCCCAGCATACCCCACGGAAGTTGACATACTACCACCCCCTGACCAGAGCCTCGGTCTTCCTACTACTCCTATCTGGTAACGTACACCCTAACACAGGCCCTGCCCTCTCCAGCCCACCTGCTAGGTCCACTGGATTCTGAATAGCCTCCATGAACATATGCAGCCTACAGAAAAAATTTGATGCCCTCCAGTGCTGGGCCATGGTACATCAACCAGACATCATAGCCCTGGTTGAAACCTGGCTGTCCAAATCCACCCCAGACTCCTTTGTCTCCCTCCCAGGCTATACCCTATACCAGGAGGACCGAGTAGGCAAACGTGGGGGAGGTTGTGCAGTCTATACCAGGGGCACAAGCATCGGACAAGCACTCCCTGCCCCCATTCTTGTGAATGGGGCCCAGGCCCTTACCCTCAAACTCACCCCTGACCCCTCCAGGGGCCCTTTCTATCTCACCATTGCCTACGTTCCACCAAAGAACCAGAATCCAGCACTAATATCTGTAATTGAACATCTGGCCACCCTCCAACACAAGGCAGAACAAATCCTAGTGGGGGACCTTAACGTAAACTGGCTCAGCACCTCCTCTTCCACGATCCGAGACTCCTTCGCTGCCCAAGACCTGATGCAACTCATCTCCCAGTCCACTAGAGTAAACCCAAAGAGAGGAACTAGTACCCTTCTGGATGTAATTATCACCAACCGCCCCCCAAAAAATCCAAAACATCCAGGTCCTCCCGAATTCCCTAAGTGACCACTCCCCTATCCTATTTCTTTGGGTGGCCCCCACTCCCAAACCCAAAGCCCAGACCACACTCAGCAGGCGCCTCCATCCTGGTGGGCTGAAATACCTTAAACTGTTTCTTGCCCAGATTAATTGGTCCCCCATTCATCATGCCCCCAACATTGACACTGCCCTTGCCTTTTTCTCCCAAACTTTTAACAAGGCCTGTGACCTCTTTGCACCCCTCGCCAAAATTCGATCCAAAAAACACAATGCACCCTGGGTTACCCCTGCCTTACTACAGATGCTCAGAAATAGGGATAACCTCTGGCACCTTGCCACAGAAACAGGCCAGATGGCTGATAGACAAGCCTACAATGCTGCTCAGAATCTGAGCTCATGGGCCATCCAGAAAGCCAAGGCCAACCACTATCAGGCCACCCTCACCTCCTCCTGGGGGTCTGCTGGACTTTCTGGGAAAATATTAAACAGCTAAATGGGAAATCACGCTCCCTTCCCCCATCCCAGCTCTCTACTGATGGCACTGCCTCCACTGACCCTGCCTACATAGCCAACTGCCTTAACACCTCCTTTACTGACCTTAGCTCTGTCCTCCATAGTAATTTTTTTGACCCTCCCCCCAGCCTATCTCACCCTGTCCTCCAACGCCCCAGCTTCCACCTACGCAAGGTGTCGGCCCAGGAAGCCAGACCCCTCCTAATTAAAGCATTAAAAGGCAATAATCCCTGCAGCAACACCCTGGACCCCAGTATTCTCAGGCGGGTGCTGGATGAATTCCTTTCCCCACTCACCAGCCTACTAAACCGATTCCTCTGCCTAGGGCAATTTCCCACTGCATGGAAAACAGCCATAGTCACACCCATTCATAAAGGGGGCAACAGGTCCATCACCAGCAACTACTGACCAATCTCCATCCCCCTCCAAAGCCCTAGAAAAATTGGTGGCCATTCAAATCACTGAATATCTGACAAAGCACAACATCCTATGCCCAGAGCAGCACGGCTTCCGGGCTGATCACAGTACCAGCACTGCACTAATTGAGTTCTCCAATTTCCTACACTCCTCCCTGGATGCCAGTTCCCTAGCTGGTGCAGTGTTCGTTGACCTCTTGAAGGCTTTCGACACTGCCTCCCACTCTCTTCTGCTGGATGCCCTCTGCCACACTGGTTTCTCTGCTGGCCCCTTTGCATGGTGCACGAGCTATCTAACCGCTCACTCACAGTGTGTAAAAATCAATGGGACACTCTCTGAAAACCATCCCATCCACTCAGGGGTACCCCAGGGCTCCATCCTAGGCCCCCTTCTCTTCTCACTCTACCTAAACACCCTGCCCAGTGCTTGCTGTGGCAAAATTCTTATGTGTGCAGACGATGCTGTCATTTTTGTCGCCCACCGCAATCCCATCTCCCTCCAGGACTCCCTACAACAATCCTACAATGATGCTGAAGCCTGGTTCAATGAACACAGACTCATCATTAATCTTAAAAAAAAAACAAACTATGCTCTTTGCCCACCCCTAAAACAGAGCCTGCAACCACCCACTCACTATCCGCCCTATTACCAAACAACTGCTTGAACAAGTCTGCTCCTACAAATACCTTGGGGTTACTTTTGACTCAGCCCTCACATTCCACACCCACATTGATGCCCTTGCATCTGCCACTAATACAAGGCTTGGCATCCTGCACCGCTATAAAAACTGCCTCCCCCCGATGCTCTCCGACTTACTGTCACATCTTCAATACTGTCCCTTGTAGACTATGGCCTGCCAGTCTATGGTGCTGCTGACACGACTGCCCTCAACAAAATTCACCTCACCCTAAATAAGGCCTGCAGACTGATCACTGCTGCCCCCAGGCTTACACATACATGTCAACTCTATGACAAGGCTAAACTACTTAACCTGGATGAACAGCTATGCTATCAAACCTGCCTCCTCACAAAAAAAACCTACTCGGGCTCTCCCCTCCTGGAGTGACTGCTTCCATCCACCATACCCCACCCACTATCGCAACCCGTACCTCCAATAGAACCACTCTACTGGTCCCCAGATCCAGGACCACCCATGGTCAGAGGTCTTTCTGCTACAGAGCCCCATCCTGGTTTAACTCTCTCCCTGCTCCCATCTCCAATGCCCCCACAATCTCCAACTTCAAAACCGCCATCCGGAGCCAACTCTTTAACAATCGCAGCTGCTCCTGTCCTTAAATATGGCCTCGATCTCTCCTCACTTGACAACGCCCATTGGGCAGCACTCCACCTCACCCCCCCCCTCTCCCCCTGTGATTCATACCTCTGCTATAGTCAGCCAGTGCCAACTGTGTCAATGTAATTACCACGAAATTGTAAATGTATGAAATCAATATGTGTAATGCTATTTCAGCTACTTGTACTCTGTAACCTAGATTTGTAATGTTTGTAATGCTATTTCAGCTACTTGTACTCTGTAACCTAGAATTGTAATGTTTGTCCTCAATGTGATGAGGTACCTTTGGAAACGAGCCTCTGGCTCAAAGGTTGTAAACTGATTTACAATAAATAAAATAAATAAATAAATTGCACCCCATCCCACAGCCCTCCTCCCACCCTCCGGGAGATTTCAAACCCACCCTCTGGTTTATTTACAACTAGCCCATTACCTTTGGAATAATCTCGTACCACTTCTCAGTAGAATCAACTTCAGTCTAACAGCCCATCCTGGAGGTCACTGCGGGTGGGGGGGGGTTAAAACTGGTTTAAAATTGGTGCATTTAATCCTGTTACTAAAACCCTTCAAGTTCTGTTATAATTCTTGTACATAATTTGTCCAACTATGATGTAATTGCTCCTGAATGCCAATTGAGCAGGCTTTTTGTAAAAAAAACTGTATATGTGTATTGTCCTATTTGTCCACCATGATGTGGAACCTTTGTAAAAGAGCTCACGCTTAAAGGTCTCTCCTAAAGTATAAATAAATAAATAAAATATGATTTGACATACTTACCTGTGAAAAATGGAGGTCTTAGTATGGAGAAACCTATTATTTTTCTCTTTTTCATTTTTTAATGCCTATTTGAAGATGTTTTTTTTGGGGGGAGCAGACCTTGGCATGAGTGGTTCCTTTATGATTTGGGTAGGTTCTTTCGTGTTTGGCAAGAGGTTGTACCAAGGAACAGCAAGACCTTCACCATCCCTCAGTATGTAAATTTGGCTTTGAAAATGGCTTTCACTAGGAAAATAATTACAGTAGAACATTGATTCTTGCTTTTTCCAGAAGCACAGCTGTATCAGGATATTATGGTGGGCTTGTTTCCACAGACTCCTGAGTTTGCTTTATGCCCCCTTCAAAACCAGGTTTAGTTCTTGCACAACTGAATGAGAAAAGGATTTCTCAGAAAATGTGAGACATTTTGAGGCTTAGCAGTTATGGAAGACTGGGGGCTAAAAGGAAATATGAAGCACAAGAGAAGTGAAGAAAGGATGTATCCATGGCCTGATTGTTTTCAACAAGTAGAAACTGCAGAGCATTTCTAGTTAGAGCATCCATTTGTTATAGGTTTCTGGGACTTTTTGGCTGACAGATGGCAGCTCCTATGGTTAGTTTGATTAACATATGCAAATCTGATTCTGAGCAATGTCTCCCTACAATGTAGGAAATATAGTAACAGCACACTAATAGTTATCTTCACTTGCCTGAAATGTTATCTGTGGCAAGCAAGGTGCCAATACGTGTTGCAACATCTGGACTCTTTATTTGTATATTGCCAGGATAATTGAATCTGCCATCAGAGAGGTATACTGTAGGGAAAAAAGGAATTAGACAGCAATGTCTTTTTTCTAATTGGAAGGCTGTGACTTGAATACATAATGCTTAATTTGCCTTGCTTTATTTTTTTTTGTTTTGTTTTTGTTTTTGACAAAGGGTTTGTTTAAAGGGAAGGAGCAATTTTGAGTTTGTTTATTTATTTATTTCAGTTTAGGATTAATATCTTTGAGCCAAAGGCTTATTTACAAAGATCCTAAGTCAGGCAAAGACAGTACAAGATATAACAAAACCAACTGGATACACAGCAAATTAGGCAGACATAGCAAAACAGGGTATAAAGTAGCTTATTTACAAATTCAGCAGTCATTTATTACAACACTGTAAGAGTGTGGATAGGCACTTCTGTAAGTGCAGGTTTCATGAAAAAGAGAGGGAGATTGGTCCTAGACATCAGAGTGCAGTGGAGAAGGGGGTAGTAGCAGCCAGATTAGTCATCATCAGGAGAGGCGAGGACAAGTAAAGAGGGTGGTTAGGCAGGGGTAAGGAGGGAGTATGGGAAAATAGGAGGACTAGAAGGGGTGTCATAGGGACGAGGAGGAGGGGGGACAGGGAGGGAAGGGGGCATTGGTAGTAGAGGTGACACGGGATGATCAAACTATTCAGCATTATGTATAACAGGGGCAGACATTTACACTGGCCAGGTGCTACTGTAGTCCAGATTTGAATTCCTGGAGCTTACTGCAGTCAATGAGGGTGGAAGGCAGGTTATTGAACCATTTGGGACCATGGAAGGAGATGGATCTCTGTGCTAGAGTGGTGCGCTTGACAGGCACAAGAAGCACCCCTTTAGTTGAGCTTCTTGTAGTGACAGTGGGTAGTGCAGTTTTGAATAAGCAGGAGGTTGAGGCAGGTAAGACCTAGCAAAGATTGCTTTACCAGCAGACATGTCTGGTACAGGGTCCTAAGGTGTAAGGGGAGCAAATCAGTTTCCTCGTAAAGGGTACAAATATGGGTAAAGTGGTCAGCCCCTAGGACCAGACAGCAAGACTTATTGTGGAGAGTTTTGATCTGCTTTAGAATGGTATCTGTGCCAGCCCTATAGATGGCAAGGCCATAATCTATGGTAGATAGTACTGAGCTGTGTGTTATAAGTTTCAAGGTGTCTGGAGTCATCAAGTGTCTGTGGCGATAGAGGACACCCAGTTTTATATTTGCCTGTTTGACAACATTGTCAATGTGCACTGAGAAGGTAAGGGTGTCATCTAGATCTCCACCTAGATACTTGAAAGTGCAAACTTGTTCCAGTGTATCCCCTTTAGAGCTCTGTATCATCAGTGGGCTGAACTTTTTCTCGTTCTGCAGTGCTGTAAAGAGCATGCTCTTTGTCTTCTTATAATGTAGCAGTAGTTTGTTTTTTGAGAACCATTTCTCCAGCTCTTTTTTTTTTAAACCAGGGGAGACACACTAAGCTGAAAACTTGTTTACAGGTGTGACCTGGGAGCACAAAGAAGTTAAGTGACTTGCTCAGGGTCACACAGTATGCAAGTGGGGGCTGTGGGATTCAAACCCAGGTCTCTAGGTTTGCAACTCAGAGCCTTAAACCACTGCGCTATACTGCCTCCTCATGAAAATTGTCTTGCAATTCAGTTATGATTGCAGCCTGATTACTGCTGGATACTGAGATGACGGCATCATCAGCATAAAGGACAGTGTTTGCTTGACAGACAGAGGGTAAGGAATTGATGAAGAGGCTAAATAGGAGTGGTCCAAGGACTGACCCTTGGGGAACTCTGAGGCTCACTTCCCAGAGTTTTGAATTTTAAGTTCATTGTTTTTTTTTTCTTTTTTCTTTTTGAGTTCCTTTGTTCTCTTTTGTGTTGGTATTTAGTTGGATATATTTAAATGTTTGTCATGATTTTATTTTTTCCATGTCATGGGTATTTAATTTTTTTTAAATAATTCACCTACTAGGGCACTGAGGACTGAGGTGCTGGTTGCCATACCTTGTGCAATGCCGGCAACCCATGTTCGGGCATGAGCACGGGCCGCCTGGGGTTGGCAGCGCTGGAGAGGGATTGAGCGTCTGAGGGACTGCCCTCCCTCTCCTGGGAGGGGGGATTTCAGTGGTTGGTGCACTTCTGACCCCTGGTGGTGGCTGTGGGGCAGAGCACCAATACTGCAAAAAGGAACTGAGTGGGGAAGGTGCCGAGAGGAGTGCGGCGGGCGCGTGCACGCCCCCTCCACTGGCGTCATTGCATGCCTCACTCTCATGGGAGAAACAGTAAAATGACCCCCAGTCACACTGAATGAACAGCCACCCTCCACAGGCCCTGACTAGAATGGTGCTCCCCCAACAATCTGGATCCTATTCAATTTGAGTAGAGCTGGGGGCTCCTCACTGCCCTGCCATGAAGGAGAAACCATGGGAGATGTCGGGGACAGTGGCCTGATCTCAGGTGTGGGACTAGGAAGATGGCTGAGAAGGCATGCCGACTGGTGGGCACCAGGGAGAAAAGGTTACACTACAAAAAAAAATATCCATCTACTCTTTTTGAGAAGTGCCAAGGGATCTTTAATGTCCACCTAAAAACATACAAAGGGCATGCACACGGCTGGGGGGCAATTGGTAAAATCAAAACATTTTAAACAGCATAAATCAGGCACTCACCACCACAAATAAACTGACACTGCAGTATAAAAAAACAAATAATTTATTGTGCAAAAAACATGTCTGACGTGTTTCTGGTTACAATGACCCTTTCTCAAAGGCTAAAAACATGTAAAACTACTACTCATTTATATATACAAATACATGATGCATAATGATGAAATTCGAAATAAACCAATGACATTGCAAAGTGACAACTACAACCACAGAATGAAGACACATAGATGAATCAGACAACAGTGTACCTTAAAGGCACAGAGAACCCACAAATGCAAGATAAAACAGGGGACTAAAACAGAGGGGATGGGGGGGGATTAATGTACAATATTCCAGACAGGGAGGGGAAAGGAAGGGGGGAATAATTATAGAAACCTCAAATTAGAGCATATGCAAATGTAAGTGCCATATTCTGAATTTTACCTTCTTATTTCAAGATAAGGTTTAATATCGAAACCCCAATTTAAACCTGGACATATATTAGCTTTCAACTTAATAATCCAGAAGGTTTCCTTTCTCAGGATAAAATTCCTAAAAGCTCCTCCTCTTGGATTCGGGCATACTTTTTCAATTGCTATATAGTGAAAACAGAGCTCAAAATCATCTTGTTGATGTGCCACAACATGAACTGCTGTGTTGTAAGTTAATGTCCCTCTGGTGTCACCCCACCCTTACCATACAACTTCTTTCAGTGTTCCCCACATAGAAAACTCTGCAAGAACATGTGGCCAAGTAAATCATGTCACTAGTATTACAATTTGTTATCTGCCTAATTGAAAAGACCCTATTGTTATTATGTGATGTGAAAGTTTTACTAGTCAAGACCACATTGCAATAAATATAGTTCTGACACTTAAAATATCCTACGGGTTTGGTGAGCCAAGTTTGATTATCTTTCCAGTCTATATAGTGGCTATGTAATAAGCATTCTTTTAAACTCCTCACTTTCTTATACGAAAACCTAGGGGGTTGTGCTGCAACGCCTTATAGATTTTCCTCTGCTGCTAACACACTCCAGTGTCTAGAAATAATATTAGAAAAAAGATGTAGCACGTGCAGAGTGTGTAGTTACCACATTAATCTTACTTTCACTACTGGTTTCCCTCTGTTTAACCTGCAACAGTGTGTTTCTATCTGTAGTTTCGACATTCATTCTAGCTTGACTAATTTTGCTATGGCTGTAATGCCTTTCGACAAGTCTCTTTTCCAAAATATCAGCAGCCTTTTGAAAACTTTCATTAGTACTGCAATTTCTCTTTGTATGCAAAAATTCTCCTTTCGGAATACTAGCTAGTGTGTGTGATGAATGGTAACAGGAAGCTACAAGGACAGTATTGCCAGCCACACTTTTCCTGTAAATGTCTGAACTAAAATTCCCATTAGACTCTTGTATAATCAGGATATCCAAATAGGCAATTTGTTCTTTACTAGTGGTATAGGAACATTTTAGATTCTCATTGGTTGAATGCAGGAAAACTACAAAATCATGTAACTCTTGCTTAGTTCCGGTCCAAAATAATATCACATTGTCAATATATCTTTTCCATAGATGCATGCACTGAAAAAATGGATTTTTGGATGAATTTAGGACTTTTTGTTGTTCCCACAAACCAACATACAGATTGGCCACAGAAGGGGCGCACATAGCCCCCATTGCAATGCCTTTAATTTGTCTGTATATAGCTTTGTCAAAGGTGAAGATATTAAACTTAAGTACATATTCTAGCAATTTAAATAAAAAACCAACAGGAGGTAAATTCGCAGAAGAATTTCGAATTAGAAAAAATAACACAGCATCCAACGCCCCCTCGTGGGGGGCATTAGAATAAAGTGATTCTATATCGAGAGTGACCACAATCATGGTCTCATCACTGTGAAGATTTTCTATGGTGTTTAGAATATCTTTCGTATATTTCAAATATGAGGGTAACTCAACTACATATGATCTAAGAAAATGGTCTAGATACTGTGACAAGCTCTTTGTTAAGGACCCCACCCCACAAACTATGGGGCAACCAGGAGGGTTCAATAAAGTTTTGTGGACCTTAGGCAATAAGTAAAAAGTAGCCATAACTGACGACTTTCTAATCAGAAAAATCACGCACGTTTATCAATATGTCCATCCAAAAACATACTGTTGACCTCCTCACCAATTATACTTTTATACTCCCATGTAAGATTGTAGTTCAGTTTCTCATAAAAACCTTATTTTGCAGTTGGCGTAAAGCCTCATTTGCATAATTACATTTGTTCATAATCACCACAGCTTCCCCTTTATCTGCTTGTTTAATCACAATATTCAAATACTGTTTTAAAGTCTCTTTAGCTTTTTTCTCTTCATTACTTAAGTTGTCAAAAGTGGGTTTAGGCAAATTTTCAAATAGGTCGAACAGATCTCTTTCGACCAATTTGCGAAAAAAATATAAACAGCATCACAGCTCAGAGGAACGAATGTCAAATTAAGTCTAAAACCAGACGTGGCAGTCTCTCTATTAACTTCATTACTGTCAGATTTAGAAAACAAAGCAGTTAGATTCAGTTTCCTTCAAAGGAGACTAATGTCTTTCAATGTTTGTACTTTATCGATTGAGACAGTATGAACAAAGTTCAAACCCTTGCAGAGTAGCATAGTCTCAGTGTGTGTCAAAATATGGTTGGATATATTAATAATCTGTGTATCAGGTTCAATAGAAAAGTCAATAGCACTCACCTCCTCCTCCTCCCTTCTCGGAATTGTGTCTTGTTCTTTTGTCTCAGGTGAAAGTCTCGATAATGATCTACTACTCCCCCATTTCCCCCTCCATATTCTCTTTCTCTTGGTGTTGCCCCATAATTGTTCCTGCCTTGAAAGTTCAGTCTGGGGCTCCTGCATGGCTGAAATTGATGCTGGATGGGGGACATGTGCTCTGTAGTAGTAGTAGTAGTAGTAGTAGTAGTAGTAGTAGTAGTAGGTGCTCCGTAATGCATTATGTGGGTATGTAGATCTCTCCCTTGTTCTAAATAAGGACCACGGTTACTATGAATTTCATCCTCACTTTTTGCCCCACTCGCATCTGTGCTAAAGTTGAAAGATACACTTTTTTTCAAAACACTCCTTTGGCCTTTCTGTTTCCATGTGTATATCCTGCCGAATTCGTAGTTTCCCTTGTCTCTAGTGAATTTCATCTGTTTAACTCTCTTAATTTCTGTGTCCAAACTGTGTATCGTGTCTCTTAATTTTTGATTTAATCTCTCAAATTCTTGTAAGTCACTGGTTTGTAATTTTAAAACCTCAACCTCAAAAACTTTTAAATCTTCTTTAATAACAGTCTCTTGTTCCTGGAGAAATTTAATTATGAGACCAATCAGTTTGAGGCTAGCTTCTGTTAAAATCTGTTCCCATTCACACATAAAATTCACATTGTCTAGCCCATAAGCAGGTTTCAGATCAATACGTAAGCCCCTTGGTATTCTTTGTACCTATGTGTAGGCTTCCATATTCGTCTTAGTCCAATACATTCTGCGCAATTTTTTAATGTTAATTTGTCCACATTCTTGTACACATTTTTCAAGGACTGGGCTTCAGGACCTGTAATGTTAACACCAGTTTTGTCCAGTAGAAATGGATTTGCTGTCCCAGCTGCTTGTAAAAGTCAATTCACAAAACCCAGTGGTTGTATCGAGACTGGTATTTGTATGTTGTCAAAAAACAAATTTGGTGTATTCTCTAAAGACATGATACAACCAAACTAATTATACTAACAGCAGTAAAAATAGTCAGTTGTGGTTTTACTTGGGTAACTGGCCCAAAACCTGTGTGTATAAGCCCAAAACTTTGAACATGTAAAAAACATACAAAGGGCTCACACACATCTGGGGTACAACTGGTAAAATCAAAATACTTTAAACAACATAAACCAGGCATTCACCACCACAAATAAACTGACGCTGCAGTATACAAAACAAATAATTTATTGTGCAAAAAATATGCCTGACGCGTTTCTTGTTGCCTTCCTTCCCCTTCCTTTTCCCTCCCCGTCTGGAATATTGTACATTAATCCCCCCCCCCATCCCCTCTGTTTTAGTCCCCTGTTTTATCTTGCATTTGCAGGTTATCTGTGCCTTTAAGGTACACTATTGTCTGATTCATCTATGTGTCTTCATTCTGTGGTTGTATTTGTCACTTTGCAATTTCATCAGTTTGTTTCGAATTTCATCATTATGATTTCATGTATTTGTATGTATAAATGAGTAGTAGTTGCTTTACATGTTTTTAACCTTTGAGAAAGGGTCATTGCAACCAAAAATGCATCAGGCATGTTTTTTGCACAATAAATCATTTGTTTTTTATACTGCAGCGTCAGTTTATTTGTGGTGGTGAGTGCCCCGGTTTATGCTGTTTCACATGTCCACCTAAACAACCATCAGAACAGGCAGATGGGACCTCAGTTTAACATCTCATCTGAAAGATTGCTCCTCAAGACTGCAGTACCCCCATCATTTTAGGCAATAAGGCATGACTATGACCTTGTACTCTGTTAGAACACATTTCCACTATCCAACCCACCCCCATCATCCACAATTTTATATTTAAGTTACTGTGTGTGTGTGGGGGGGGGGTAGGATGGTCCTGCAAGGTTGAAGGTAGGGAGTGTGGGTGAAATCACTTTCCATCTTAGTGCAAATGAACACTTAGATAATGGCCAACAGTGGAAGCGGGCTGGTTGTGCTGCCCATATATCACAAGAGTTGTAGCAATGTAAATATATAATTGTTGGAACTAGAGGGAGAATTGTAGTGTATGAATGAGTTTCTAACAGAGGCTGTGGGGAGGGAGTATGAGAGGCTTCAAATTGTGGATGTGATCTGAGATAAGGGAGGTGGGTTGTCACATATTCCTCCCCCCCCCCCATTTTAATCAGTCTTGTCTGCCAGGCTTGACTCATACAAATATATAAACATACGTAAAACAGCCAGCAGAAGAAGACCACCTGGTCTATACGCTTCTGCTCATAATGATGCAGGGTCTGGTCTTACACTTATGCTACTGACCCTGCTTCCCCCTCCCATTCCCCTTTCTTTGGTCCCAAGGGTTCCTTTGTCTCACATGAAAAGACACACCCTCCTGAGACCTGCCCTCCACATGAGGCCTTGTACAAATTGGGGATTGATTTTTTATATATATATATATATATATATACTTCCTTTGTTAAGTATTTGACTGCTGTGCATTACATTTAAGATAACTTTAACTTGATAAGATCACACAGTCAGTAGAAATGAATACTTGTTCAATATACATATGTGAATCTTGATACAAACATTTATCAAACTTATACTTACTAGTCGAACCTACCATATTAAAACTTTGGGCCAGTTTTACAAGAAACCATACTGGGCGCTGTATTTCTTCTACACTAAATAGGAAAAGAGCAAAAATAATTGGGCTTAAGAATTTTCATAATTACAGAGTCACTCCAATTTACTAGGGTAGAAAGAGCCTGGACTAATATATCTATAATCTTCTCACAGGATAAAAAGAACTGTGTGTGCTTAATCCTGTATGCACAAGGTCTCCTGTTGGGGGCACTCAAAACCTGTAGATCCCACCCTTTCAAGGTTCTTTATTAGATCAGTCATTGATTAAGTTCCCACCTGGTCCACTGAGGGTAAAGGTCTCCATTTTATTGTGGAGAGCAAAAGACATCTGCTCATTTTGGTGGATATTGAGGACTATTGTTTTCCATTTGATTATTGATGGCGGGTCCTCCTGCAGCCACTTTTTAGTTACGGCTTTGTATGTTGTGCACAACAGGATAGACCAGAGATATAGGGAATCCTTACCCCATGTCCCTCCAGGGAGAATACCCAACAGGCAGTGCTCCCCTTCCAGAGTTTGGGGGTGTCCAATATGCTGAATATATGTTGATAGACCTTAGTCCAGAAATTGTGTAACTTGGGGCAGTCATAAAATATATGACTATGGGAGGCTGCTGAGGCCCCACACTCCCTCCAGCACATTGGGGAAGCCCCTGGGTTTCTCTGTGCTACCATTGTGGAGACCATGAAGAAACAAACTTGGACCTTCCACATCAATTCCCTCCACGTAGGTGAGGAAGACGTGGACCATATTCCCCTCCATATTTTTGTCCAATCTTTCATATTTATAGCCAGGTCAAGGTCCTCTTCCCAGCTTGCCTTGACTGGCTCCATGTGGTGGAGAAGTAAAAGTATTAGGGATTTATATATTATTGAAACAGCTTTCTCTCCCTGAGGGGAGTTCCATATTTGAGTCTATGGAGTGGGATCTTCCAAGGCCCGAACATCTGTAATCTTTTTGAGGAGCTTATTTATGTAATCTCTTACCTGGTAATAGTATAACCTATCCATTTCAGTCCAACCAAATTTTGCCTGCCCCTCCTCAAAGCTTATCACTATGTTCCCCCGGAGTAATTACCAGGGGGCAGTCAGACCCCTTGTAGCCTGCCTCTTATACAATAGTCTGTATGTTTATGGAAAACTGTGGGGTTTTGGTAAACCATTATTTCCCAAGGTGATGTTGGACTGCCCTATTTTGTATTCCCCTTTGCCATCCTACCAAAATAGTTTTGGTGGCTTTGGATACTAATTGTTTAGCTTGCCTGAGTACAGGGGTGTAATGGGGCTAGCCTGCAAAAGGAATGGTAATGGTCTTGTCAGGTCAATTAGTTGCTGGTGGACCGGGTAGGTTATGTTCCACCACAAAAATGCCAGCCTCATTTGCGATGCTGTCAAGTAGAAGGAAAGGGAGGGTAGTTCCACCCCCCCCCCCCCAAATCTTTTGGGAGGTGAAGTTTGTTTTGATTAACCCATGTTTTTTTGTAATTCCATTGAAAGGCACTGAACACCCTTTGACATGATAGGATATTGTACAGGGAATGCACTGGAAATGGTATAAAAGCCTAGGAATGGCATTCATTTTTAATGCAAAGGTACAAGAGTAAAAAGACATTGGTAGGGGATTCCACTTCCTCATATCCTGTTGTAACGTTGTAATTAACGGGGTATAGTTTAAAGTATGAAGTTGTGATAAATCCCCAGGAATTCTGATCCCTAGGTATTTGAGGGCATGCAGGTCCCATTTGAGTTTGAACTGGCTTCTAAGGGTAGGTGTCAGGGTAAAGTTAAAAGGTAGGGCTTCCGACTTATTTACATTTAGAGTATAGCCTGACAATTTGGAAAAATCTTTAATTTTCTGAAGATGTTCAGGTAGTGACATTTCTGGATTAGATAAATATACTAGTATGTCATCTGCGAACAGGGTTAGCTTGTGTTCTGTGTCTGCTAATGGGATACCCTTAATGGTAGAGGAGGCTCTAATGTACTGTGCTGGGGGTTCTATGTAAAAGGCAAAGAGGAGGGGGGACAAGGGACATCCCTGTTGGTGCCCCAGTGTAGGAGGAAGCTCTCCAAGATATGGCCATTGGCCCTTATATAGCCCAGTGTCATGCTGGGACAATGTCAGCCTGGGGCATTGGATGCACTCGGCCTGCGGCCTCATGCCCAAACCCCCGGCTTGGCATTATCCCAGCATGGCACACACCCTGTCATGCATTTTTCCTTTTTTAACACTCTCCTGCCAATCCATTCTAGTAGGTATTATGTGTTCCTACCACTTTATAGTAATCACTTTTTGGCTGCTAATATATACACCAGACCATAGACTGAGAAGCAAGCGCTATGTGTTGGGGAGAGGGGGAAATGGACAAAAGCACCATAAGGGGAGTGATTAGTTCCAAATGTATGGATACATATTCCATCTGATCTTGAAAATCCATCCAGTATTCAGTTAATTTAGGACAAAATCAAAAGATGTGTACTTGACCTGCATTTTGGGTTCCACCCTCCCTCTAACACATCCCTTGGGGCTAGGGTAAAAATTTCATTATTCTTGCAGGTGTATAAAAGTAGTGGAAGCAGCATTTCCATATGAAATAAAGCCAAATGTTCGAGGAAATTATCCAGACTGCTAAATGTGCATACAGTATATATACTGTACCAATCTGGATCTGACACTATCAGCCATGTACTTTTAACCTCACATACAAACAAATGCATACATGTACATAAACTTTCCAGACAACCACTACTCCCAACATAGCAGGACAAACATACACACACCATGCACAATGGCACAAACAGCAGTACTGTAGCTTTTGGGGTTCCCATAGGCTAAAAAGGGCAAATACTTATATCTAAAGTAAATTGTCTAGTCATTGTGTAACTATTTCCTGAATGTATTAAGTTGTCTACTTATGAATGAATGTATGTCATGATCCTCTCTACTGTCACATGTTTGTATCTAACTAACTCTAGATCGCCACTAAAAAAGGGATCTTCGGGTCTCAGTGGGCCTACCTGGTTAACAAAATTGAAATAAATAAATAAAATAAAGGCAAGCATGCCACTTTGTTGCAATAAGTTAATTTTGTTAATTAGGCACACCTGAAACAATGCCCGTTATTCTCTTTTCCTGTCTTTTCATTATCATTTTTTGTTTCACCATATATTTATTTACGCTATTTTGACACTGCCTATCTCATTTCAATTAAAAATTCACTAATATGTACTTTCATGCTGTCCTCTGATAATTTCTTGCTTGCCTATGTTTCTACCCTTGGCACTTTTTATTTCCTCACTGCTAATCAATTATCAGTTTATTTCTACAGGTCTCTCCAGACAT
Organism: Neoceratodus forsteri; assembly: GCA_016271365.2. Taxonomy (NCBI): domain Eukaryota; kingdom Metazoa; phylum Chordata; order Ceratodontiformes; family Ceratodontidae; genus Neoceratodus; species Neoceratodus forsteri. The sequence continues at coordinate 1,174,715,580 of CM057456.1, read as the reverse complement.
CTGGGCCCAGATATTCAGAAATGCGTGCAAGTGCAATGTTTGCACTGCACCTGCACTTGCGGTTGTCCCTTAGCGTGCAATATTCAGAGAAACTGTGCTGGAGCTAAACCCTATGAATATAGGGCAGACTATGCACCGCACATGTTGCAGGTGATTGCACAGTGCAATGCATCAGTGAAGCTCTGAATATAGCACTGAGGATGGTGCTGAACACAAGGGGGCAAGCTGTGGTGCAGGCATGACCGCACTGGGAACAGAGCTGCATGCTGGGGGTGGCTGTGGGTGGGAGAGGAGGGCACCAATGACAAAAACACGACACAGCAACATATATATCAAAAATAAAGTTTAATAGAACAAACTGGCAACAGGCAGTACAAAAAAAACACAGAACTGCAGCATTATATACAACAGAGAGTAGGGAAAACAAAATTTGGGCAACTGCCCTGAAAGGAGGAAGTAACATGTATTCACCCACCGATGCTGGTCCCACACCATGGCTCCACTGCCAGTGCTGCTGGAGAGCTGTGGTCAGGTCCTAGATGGCCTGGTTGGTGTCCTCCACTCACCGGATCAGTATTCACTTCAAGCGGATCGGCCTATGCAGTGGGTTGTCCCATTCCTTGCCATCATCTATATGCCCCTGACAAATGGTAGTCCTCTGGGCACCTATGGAAATAAATACAATGAACTCAGTCAGATGTGCACACAGGACATGAAAGGCAGGTATGGCCAAATGTACTCAACCAAGGTACACCAAGCCGACATGGGCGACCATGCCACAAATGGATGATGGGAGTGACAGCATTGTAGACCCTTACAGTCGAGGATTGCACATGCGATAGGTGTGCCATGCTGCACCAGAGCATGCCTGAGCCTTGAAATGGATACACACCATTGACAGGCATGCCAGAGGTATGCACACAGCACGTGCAACAGCGGCACCATACTGGAGTCCGATAGGCAGTGTCAAGGCTTGAGTGGCAAGAAGACACACTCACACACACTGCAGCCACTGAACAGGCATCCATTGCACAGGCCAACACCAAAGTACAGGACACAGACATCTGGAAGCCACCCGGGGTGGTAGCAGGGGTGGGGCTCAGGCACACACATGTGGTGCACACAACACAGCTGTACATGGCTGGGACCGTCAAGCAGCACTGCGTACAGCAGACATTGTAACAGTTGAGTGCAGTGGTAATGTAAGTGGGTGGGTGCCTGACACACTGTTCCCCAGTCACCACAACACTGGTATGATACAGTGTGGCTTGAAGGCACCCATTGTCCCAGCTGACTCTGGTGCCACCAGAAGTAGAAGTTGTCCCCCAGTGTAGACCCTATACAGGTTATTGGCCCTGTACAGCCCCATCATGTTCAAATGTATGGCTGGCCAACCTATGTGTAACAGTGTAATCATACCCTAGTCATCACTGTGTCTATTAGTCACCACCACAACTGCGTAACAATGTCAATCACATATGATGCGCATGGCCGGACACAGTGGTGTACAGCTACTACAGTGGCCAATGCCAACCACCTGCTGACAGCCATGCATGCACAGTCCTCAGCATATAGCAGTACAGACCAGACCAGCACTGACGGGGTCACAACTGGAGCTGTGAGCACTACCACCAGTCCCTTGCGACACCTGGTTGGCAGCACAGGGGGCACACTACTGCACCATGGAAGGCATGCCATGCATGGTAAACAGATACAGGGCACCATGCCAACAGCACAGAGGTGCATAGCAGCAGATTACACAGACATGACACACCACAGTTGCACTGGTGGGCCAATTCACCATGTTCAAGGTGAGTGTCCTCCACCACAACCCCAAAGGTGATAACCCCATCGGCATGCATCCTGCATGGTGGACCACACAGCAGCATCCTAGTGGCCACAGAGACATGCAGCATAGTGTACAAGTGGGTGGTGCAGTAGTCTACACATTGGTAGGACCAAGTTGTCAGATGTGAAATCCCCCCTTGATTGGGTTCACCCACACCCATATTGCTGCCTCGAGCAGATGTAGAATATTGGTGTACAGCACCTCCCCCCACCCACCAACAACATTCCCCTGTGTCTTGTTCCTCTCCAGGATGGACCTGTCATTTACATTGGTAAAGTTTGCCCATTGTACCATAACTCAGCAGGCCATGACCCCTGCCCACCCCATCTACAAAACCAAGGCCTTTCACTGTCCCCAATTCCGCTGACACCCTGCAAGTCACACAGAAGGAGCTGTGTAAGTATCACTATGAACAGCACATGTTGCAATGTCAAGGCACACTCCACCAGTGTCTTGTAGATAGCCATGACTGCAAGACAAAATAGAGCCAGGCCCTAACACCTATGAAAGTGGTAGGTTCATGGCCACAGCAGTCACACCTATTCCGGCACCTATAAGTTTACACATGCAACTCCTAATGCAACCCACAATGTAGGATATGGATGCCCCTCCCATGAGCTGATGCTTCAAGCCCTATCATGGCCTGGTGACTTGGAACATATTTCCCTGTAGCATGGCTGGTCCTGATGAGCTGTGCCCCTGGCCAGGGCCAGCTACACACTGAGGTCTGTAGTGGGGGGAGATGTGATCGTATTCTACACTGCAGTGGAACACAGTGGACCATTCAGTAGACACTACACAGTATAAATGCCCATATACCTGTACCATGCATTGGCCACCACATATGCATGATGTGGACGAATAGGACTGAGCAGGTCTGCAATGTTCCCACAGAACCACTGTGCCACCACACACTTGAGTGCCATGGCCCAGGTGCAGAGGTATGATGCCTCCCCCTATGGTAGGTATGGCCTTGCACAGTTTATGCTGGTCTGTGTAGTGCCCACATCCTGCCAGCCCCCCATCCCCTGTACAACAGAATCATGCCTGTCAGCCCCAGATCCTGTCTAGGAATAGTATGCATGATTAGAAAATGAGCTAGATTGTAGGAGCTGTTTGAATGGCTGAGAGCCACAGCAGGGGGTATATTAAGTTTCAATAGACGCCCACTCCAAAACAAGGTCCAATTCAGGGTGCCCTATTACCTGTGTTAACCTTGGGCACCCTGAATTTTCCCTATCCTCCTCTCTAATTGGCTGAAACACTACATTTCAAAAGTAAATTGCCGCCATTTTATTTTCTGTTGTATAGCGAAGCGAGAAGCGCTGCCGACTAATACAAGTTGCCTCTAACCATTTGAGACAACTTCAGCTTCATTTCCAGCAATATTTTTTAAACAATGCCTTATCGTTGCCAGCGCTCTCCCCCTCCTCCTCTAGCCACCATTTTCCCAGTCTCGCTAAGCGAGAATCCAGCTCCGTTGACCGCGACGCCTGCTCACCCTCCATTCATTCGGATTAGATCACGCTATCTACAACAAGCGCTTCTGTGTCTGCGAGGTAAATCAAAAGGAAAAACAGCCATGCAAGCAGCACAAAACCCTTTCATTTTCGGTATATCAAAACTAAAAACAGCCATGCAAGCAGCACAAAACCCTTTCATTTTCGGTATATCAAAACTAAAAACAGCCATGCAAGCAGCACAAAACCCTTTCATTTTCGGTAACACTATAGCAAAGTGAGAGGTGCTGTCAGGTAATACAAGCTGCCTCTAACCATTTGAGACAACTTCAGCTTCGTTTCCAGCAATATTTTTTTAAAGAATGCCTTATTGTTGCCAGCGCTCTCCCCCTCGTCCTCTAGCTGCCGTTTTCCCAGTCTCACTTAATGAGAATCCAGCTCCATTGACCGTGGACGCTGCTCGCTGCCCATTCATTCAGATTACATCACGCTATCTACAACAAGCGCTTGTGTCATGATGCGACATCAAAAAAAGAAAAAACAGCCATGCAAGCAGCACAAAACCCTTTCATTTTCGGTAATTTACTAAAACATATCCCAAAAGACGGCTCATCGGACATTTTAAACATTCTGTCTCTTGTTTGGGGGGGGGGGGCGCAACAGAATGGATTCCTGCAGCAGGCAACAGGACATAAAATAAAACAAAAAGGGAGGGACTTCTTTACAACACAAACAGTTAAGCTTCATTTTTACTTTATTTTTTTACATTGCTTTAACTTTTGGAAAATCACACATAAAAGTGCAACAGGGAGCTCATTTTCTAAGCGCAATAATGCCCTCCAGAGTGGGCGGTATGGGCAATACCGGACCGGCCAGGAGCTATATGGCCCTCCTCCAGCGGCATCGGGCCTCATTACGCCCCTGGCCGGTCCGGTATTGCCCAATACTGCCCACCCTGTTGGGCATTATTGCTTACGTATGCATGGTACACCAGGTCACAAATGAAAGGGCAGGCAAGGCATACCAAAAAAATGGCTAGGGGGCCAGGATACCATAGATGTGGGCCCGCATAGTGGCCACTACATGTCTGGAACCCCCTGTGCAGTAACGTAGTACTGCATGCTGTACCTGGCAGATGTATACCAGGGCCATGTGGCATAGTACAGACAGTACACACCAGACAGATGGTGGTCACATTCACATCCTGATGGAGATACCTTCCAGCACAGTTACATGTAGGACACATGTGACTCCATCCTGGGCTGTACGCAGCAATGAGCAATAACATGTCAGGACCACCATACCCAGTAAACAGACCCTGCATTTAGTAATTTCTTTATTTAGTATGTAGGCACGTATGCATTTATTTATTTATTTAGTATGTAGGTACATATGTATTTATTTGTTTAGTATGTAGGTATGTATGTATTTCTTCATTTAGTACGTAGGTATGTATGTATTTCTTTCTTTATTTAGTATGTAGGTACGTATGTATTTATTTATTGACTGATTGATTTCAAACATTTTACCAGGAAAGACATACTGAGCTGCTAACAGCATGTTTCCAGGTGTGTCCTAGGGGAGAGGAGAGGAGAGATGAATAATGATCAAGAAATGGAAAAAACGGTAAAAATATTACATCACAAAAATAGAAGTCATATACAGTAATATAGTGTATCAAAGGAGCATAAATATTGAAGGCAAATTAGTACAACAGATACTTGCAGACGATAAGATTGAGTTATCTTAGGCAGGGGGAAACTGCTCTTACAGGTATGGGAAGGGGAACAGCATGGCATGGGCAAAAACTAATTGGGGGAAGGAAGACAAGAGGTAAAGAGTCATGAACAGTTGCAGATAGGAGAAGAAAAGTCATGAAGAGGAGACTTCAGAGAGAAAGCAGAAGAGGCAGAGCAGATTGACAGGTGAAAGGAGGACCAGCATTTAGGAAAGTGGCATGAGAAAGCAGATTGACCAACAGTAGATTTTCAATATCTATTGCACAATGCACAAGGACATCCCATGGGACAGGGAGCCCAGACGCCTGCATACATACTGGCAGCGGAGCATGTCCGATTGCACACAGGGGAACAACAAGGGAACACAGGTGATGTGCACAGTGCCTCAGTGGCAGTAGCCCTATTGCAGATTACCATGCCACAGGCCAGTACACACAAGACATACAACCATCTGTACTCTCCTGGCCTGGGCATGGTGTCAACATCCGCCATCACCCGCAGTTCCTGCAGGCATTGCCCCTCCCTTCTCTGGAGGTCATTATACCTATGTTTGCAGTGGTCCCCAGTGTGGTGACCCCAGTCTTTCTTCTGAGAGGCTGACCCACAGATGTTCACACCTCACTGTAAGGCCTGTCTGTCCCTGCCAGCTTCACCATCAGGTGGTCCTCTTTGGCCACCACCAGGTTGACTAGATTGGCTAACTCAATGGTGGTCCACCTATGGTCCCACTGTTGAATGGCCCTGCCTCGCCTACCATGCTCTTCCCACTAATAGGCCTATCACTAGTACCACATTACTTTCTGGATCTGTCCTGTCTGGGTGTTGCACAGTACGTTGCCATGTTAACACTGCACTATGTCACAAAGCACTGCACAACACACATGTCTGGGGTGGGGGCAGGACCAGGAACATGCAGCCAGCATGGGGTAGCACATGCACGGGATGTGCACATGCATCTTGTCATGCACAGTGCTGTTCAGTGCTGTGCATTGCAATTGCACAATGGCCTGGTGTATAGGTCTGCACAGACTGAGGATGTCATAGGTAGCAACTGATGTTATCATTGCACCATGGCCTGACATCATGCAAATACAGGTGTGGCACAAAGTGGTATACTAGTGCAAACAGGGTTTGCACAGAGGCCAAAACTGTAATATTCAACTAGGGTGTGCAAATGAGGTCATTTCAGTCAGTGGGCAAATAACCACATTTGTATGTCATTACCAGCAGGTATGCATACATTATCATACTTGATTGTGCCTGGATGATATAAAGGAGCACAGTGAACTACCTAGATAATAGGTGAACAGAAGTAGGTGTCATGTGGAATAACCTAGAAATGGATGGGTGAGCACTGGACTGTGTGTATGCAGGGGTTACAGCATGGTTCCCACATTCATGTGACATGTGCAATGTACCTCCAGAGCAGGTTCCTCAGTGTTCCAGTAGTGTCCATCACGTAATATGGAGGACAATGTAGTCAGTTTCCTGTGTAACCAATGTAATTCCATGGAAACATTTTCCATGTACATGTCTCCATTGCCCTGTACAATACAGGTAGCCCTGTACATCTAGGGGCCCTCTTACCTTGGAAGTGCTTAGGTGGGGAACTCTCACATCCAGATTACTAGGTGGTGGATGTGTCAATTGTAGATGGTGGTAGTCATCTATAGTACTCAGTGGAGCTAGATGATAGCGGTGGTGGTCCTCTCATACATACTTCAGAGAGAGGTGATTGAATAGGGTTCCTGTGACTCCTTCCCAATGTAACCCCTTTAGATATGCTGTGTCCAGTGGTGCCCTGGACATATGCAATGGTGGCTGATAGCATTCACATCTAGTGGTGGTGGTGCTGCCATGTCTGGCTGGAGGCATACCCTCCCATAGTCCATGGTGCACACTGTCAGCAGAGTCACCCCCTCATATATATGCATAGATGGTAGTGGCCCTGGGTCCTGTGGGACCCTGTCCATGTCCACCTCTGTCTGCCTGAGACCATCACAATGGCAGTGGTTGCACATGGGCAGTTTGGTGTTAGGCAGCAAGGGGCTGTGGTAAGACAGGCATGGTTGGGACACCTACCTGGTCAGGGGCTACACCACTGTCCTGTTCAGCTCTGTACCACTGTGTATACTCCTCAGCCACCTGTATTTGCACTCTCCTGTCCAGCAGATACCACGGAGGAGACCGACTGAATTCAGGCCCACCACTTCACGGTGGAGGAGTTACAAGTGTACAGGCCTAAAAGGCTAGGGAGGAGGTCTTGTCCCAGAGCAAGAGCACAAATGCGCAGATACAGCAGCCTGGGAGGAGATAACCAATGAGGTCAATGCTGTTGGCAGCCTCAACAGGCCCATGGAAGCAGTAAGAAAGTGCTTCAGGGCCATGAGGAGGCAGATGAAGCAGGTCATGGCAACACAGCAAAAATCAAAAAGGGTTACAGCACTCTTGGTAAACCTTGGTGCTTCTCAGAATGTTTGCCATAGTCAACTCCAAAGAAGAAAAAGCACTCTCAGACCCAAACTGCATTTAATTAATTTATTTAAACCACTCCTCATGATTTTTTGCAAAGACAAGTAGATTTAGACTATAACCCCAGTGCTTTGAGGCTCAACTAGCCTGTTCATGGGAAGGGGGGTTCTGATGATCAGCTTCTCCCTTAAATAATTTTTAACATAATTGTTTAATTGCCATAATTAATTCAAATTGAATTGCAGTTTTTAGGATGTTATTCCCTCCAGTTATACAATTTCACCAACAGCAATATGCGAATTAAAGGATCCCATCAAACTGTAACCATGAAGGGCTTGCATTCAATAGGGATGCATGGTCAAAAGTCTCACCTGCCTTCCTAACAAATTACACAGAAAAAACATACAAATCAAATGGAAGGGACATTAGTGACAGTAAACTAGTCCTTTTATAATATTCACACTTCGATACCAGATTTAAGTGCTGTTACATAAGAACGTATGAAGAAGCCAGCAGAAAAAGACCATTTGGTCTCTCAAGTCTACTCATGTTGCATGGTTCACAGCTTGACCTACTGTCCATGCCCCCATCCCCACTCCTCCCACTCTCCTTACCCATTCTCCTTACCTTCCCCCTACACCTGTCCCAGCCTCTCTTAAAGCTGCCCACTGTCTTCAATGAGATTATCTCTTCTGGCAGAGCATTCCAAGTATCCACCACCTTCTGTGAAGACGTGCTTCCTGACCTCTCTCCTAAACCTCCCACCCTCCAGCCTAAGACTGTGCCCCCTCATGTTATGATTGCCATTTAGCTTAAAGAGACTCTCCTTGTCAATCTTATGTATCCCTTTCAAGTACTTGAAGGTCCCAATCATGTCCCCTCTCTCTCTCTCCTGTCTTCCAGGGAGTACATGTTCGATGCCCTTAACCTCTCCTGGTATGCCTTACCATGCTAACCAGCAGTCATTTTTGTGGCCCTCCTCTGGACCTTCTCCAGCAGGTTAATGTCCTTTTTGAAGTGTGGGTACCAGTACTGAAAACCATACTCTAGATGGCGCCTTACCAGTGATCTGTACAAGGGCAATATAACCTCCTCTCTCCTACTACTGATCCCCCTAGATATGCATCCCAGGATCTTGTTTGCCTTTGCTGCTGCTTTCTTGCACTGTCTGGAGAGCTTCAGGTCTCTAGTGATTATTACTCCTAGGTCCTTCTCCCCTCTGATGCAGATAGGTAGGTAGATAGGTAGTTAAAATTGTATTTATACAGTGATACAGCTATTAGGGTTCCAAGAATCCCTATTTATAAGGCATACCTGTTTGTATAAAATAGTAAATTGTTACTACAGTATCAAAAATACAAAGTGTAAGACATAAAAAAATATTTAAAGTGATAAACAATTTGACTAGACAGAACAAACAGACACTCATTTAAGTAGTTCACAGGCAATTTAACTGCTTCGTTCTTTTCACCTATTACAATGGCAGTGAAAATTCAATTCTTGATACATTGCTGTTTTAAAAGCAGTAGCAGAAGTACCGAAGTCTCGAGGAGAAGGAGGAAGACAATTTCAGCTAGAAGCAACCTTATGCTGGAGGATCATTTCACTAAATCGATTTGTTATTTTGAGAATTATCAATTCCCTGGCACCCATTTTTCTTAAATATAATTCATGATCTGGCTTTTGTAATTTAGCTTCTGAATTACGAAGAAATTTACTTTTAAGTAAACACCATACCTGATTTAACCAAATACCCTTAGCTCACAAATGTAATGGATTCCAGCCAAGATTAGCGTACATTGTGCAGTGATGAGTTCTAAAATCACATCTTAACACAAATCTCGTTAACCTATTATAAAGCACATCCAAATTATATAATTGCTTTTTGCAGCGTGCCTATAAATATGACTTCCATAGTCAATTACCAATAATACTAGTTGATCTGCTATAGTCAATCGTATTTCTTTGTCATACAAGTTGATATGCATCTCATTGCTCCAATTTTTGCATTTGTTTTCCTTATTAGTTTGATTACATGTTGTTCAAATGCTAAGTGTTGGTCTATTTGAATCCCTAAGTATTTGCACACTGCCGTTTACGCCAAAATTTTACCTTCCTGGGACATTATCTTTAATTTTGGGATACTTTTCCTTCTTGGGGCAAAAAACATAGTCTGTGTTTTTTTGTTGTTTATTAGTAAACCAAGGGAGGAAAAGTATCCTAGCATGACAAGGAAATCACTTTGCAGTTTTTGTTTAACCTCTTCCAGGTTTTTTCCTGCTGATACCAACACAGTATCATCTGCATAAAGTCAGATATATGAATATTTGTTACAATTTGGTAAGTTGTTTAGATAAACTATGAACAAGAGGGGACCCAGGATAGATCCCTGAGTACCCCTCTTGTCACATAGTCCATCTTAGACTGCTGGCCATTCCGAACAACAAATTGAGATCTTTTATCAAGACAGGATTCAAACCAATTACAGGTTTCTTCCTCCACTCCTATTTTTTTCAGTGTACTTATCAAAATAGCGTGATCTACTTGGTCAAATGCTTTTGACAGGTTCACGTATACTGCACCCACGGACTTTGCATCTCCAAGAGGGGTAGCTATAAGATCTAAAAAGTCAGTGAGTGCGGTCACTGTGGACCTGCCCTGCCTAAAGCCAGATTGGAACTGAGTTAATTTATTGTATTTTTCAAGATACTCCCATCAGTTGACCATGAACAATCTTTTCTAGAAGAATGTAATACAGGAAATAAGGAAATCAAAAGCATTTTACTACAAACAAAAAATTAAACATACAACTGATACGAGTGCCTATTTGTCCCTAATAAAACATCTTACAAAACCAGTAAAAAAGCAGGCTGAGATACAACTCAGACAAAATGGTATAGTACTTGAAATAAACAGTGCTGCAGACTTTTTAAATAACTATTTTATAAATCTTCCTGACCTAAAATCAGTAATCACATCTAGTATAAATCAAATGTGTGATGTGAAACAAGGGAACCCTCAAGTCAAAAATCTACCCAAGTTCAGATTTAGAATAGTGACAAAAAAGGAAGTTTTGAAAACTATAAATAAACTAAAGATTAAGAAGACTAATTGTCCAGACAAAATAGATAACAAATTGCTAAAGGAAGCCACTTCAGAATTATCACTAATATTGTGGGATATTTTTAATTGGAGTTTAGGAGGGACAGTTTCCACTAAGTTGGAAACTCACCAAAGTAATCCCAATAGATAAAGGGGGGACTCCAAGGAAGCCTCAAATTATCAGCCAATAGCTTTATTATCAATGGTCTCTAAGATACTAGAAAAGATTGTTCATGGTCAACTGATGGGAGTATCTTGAAAAATACAATAAATTAACTCAGTTCCAATCTGGCTTTAGGCAGGGCAGGTCCACAGTGACCGCACTCACTGACTTTTTAGATCTTATAGCTACCCCTCTTGGAGATGCAAAGTCCGTGGGTGCAGTATACGTGAACCTGTCAAAAGCATTTGACCAAGTAGATCACGGTATTTTGATAAGTACACTGAAAAAAATAGGAGTGGCGGAAGAAACCTGTACTTGGTTTGAATCCTATCTTGATAAAAGATCTCAATTTGTTGTTCGGAATGGCCAGCAGTCTAAGATGGACTATGTGACAAGAGGGGTACTCAGGGATCTATCCTGGGTCCCCTCTTGTTCATAGTAAAAAGAAATCTAACTCTTGTCATGCTGCCCCATTAGAACAGGTACCAAGCAACCACTTGAGCTATCACATGCAAAAATTACTTCAACTCCCTCTCTGCTCCACCCACCACCATATTCACTGCTGGCTAACAAACGTGCCTCAGAACACAAAAATGCCACTACTAGAACAAAAAAAAAATGAAATACAAATGGATACTACATTCGCTTTAATAGACGAAATGGAGCTAGAAGAAATGCTCACCATCTTAGAAAAACAAACTCCCGAATCTCCACCAAATGGACTACTTTCTCTGGTGTAGTAACACTTTCACTATTTCTCCTATTTAAAATGGAAAAAAATTACTGAAAATAAAAAAATTACTAAACGCAAAATAATAACATTGTATAATAGCAATATCCCACTCAAGGGTGTTGGTGATGCCAGGATTTACCCACCCCTGGAGTGTTGTGGGTCACTCAGGCTAAGCCTGGTGACGAACAACACCAGGGCATGGGTAAGTAGCATCTATGAACTCATATTAAGTAATAAAATTATTTATGAGTGAATGCAAATTACCTCTCACCGAGACAGTGATCATTAGCCTTAAATTCATTACCAACTCCCTCCAATGTGAGATATCGCTAAGCAGGTGATGTTAATTTCAGTTTAGGCTAACACTGATAACAACTGATCAAAGCACGAAGCAGGTGATCGTTTGGGTGGCATTTAAAGAGCCACAACGATATTAAAAATCTAGCAGGTGTTAATGAACTACATGAAAATCCGTAAAGAGCCACTTGTGGCTCACGAGCCTCAGAGTAAGTACCACTGGTTTAAAGGGTATCTAAGTTAGAAAAAATGCTTTTAGAGAATACAGGAACTTCACAAGACATGAAACAGAACTGAATGAGAGTACACCTTCTGCTGGCTTGTACAGTACATGTATGCACTATTAACTGGGGTCATGACCTTTGGAATGGAGACAAACAGGTTTTCACACCAGGCAAAATAGAGTGAAGTAACCTCATTTATATTTAAATTAGGATGACATTATGAGGATGCAAGAGAGGGAATCACTGTTCATGCCTACAAACTACACACATATGCAGAAAATAGGCTGAGGGGACTTTCCATTTCAAACTACTGCCACTCAACTAGGGTATCTAGATGTGTGGTGACATTTTTGCCCAACCACTCACGAACTTACATACTGATCCCCCAGACATCAACCTCTACATGGCAGAATTACTTTTTAGAACTCTAGAACATTTAGAAAAAGTTCAAGGCATATCCTACGGCCCTTGTTTCTTGTTGGATCATTTCCTGGTTTATTTAACACTTCACTTGAGTAAATGAAGAAAGCCCACCCTGTGGAGACTCAATGTATTTCTTCTTAAAGACCCAGAAGTAACACAAATAATAGATGACAAAATACAGGAAATGAATGCAGATACTACCAAACAATGGATCTCTCCCACTTTACTGTGGGATATTGTAAAACACACGCTGTGCAGCTACTTAATTTTTATTTTATTTATTTTATTTTATTTTTGTTTACCGAGTAGGTGAGCTAGCCATAAAGATGACTATTTACAGTCACAACCTGGGAAGATTACAACAAAAGAAAGGAAAAAGGAAAAAAACACAACATCATTACAAGTACTGTGTGGACAATATAGGAGAAATACACGAGAAAAAAAACAAGGTGATTACAAATTGGCTAAGAAAGTACACATGTTAAAGATAAGAGAAACATGATGGGCAGGGTAAACAAGATAAAAGCATGAACAGCTATCTAACATAAAGGAGAGCTGGGTAACAGTTACAGTAATCTAGTGAGTACATAGTAAGTGCAAAGTTTAAAACAAATACAGTTTATTGTGCATTAGAAAAGATGCATGAAAACAGTCAAATTTTATGAGGCATATTGTAGTGGAAAAAATGCCACCATCCAGTGAGAGAAAAAGAGGTAAGGCATTTCACTGGACATATCAAGAGGAAGTGATATGGGTGGGGATGAGAAAGCTACCAGTCATGTCGGTGGAGGAGGAAAGAGAGACAAATTAGTCATTAAGGAACACAGCAGGCATAGGAGGTAGGCAGAGAGAGAGAGAGAGAGAGTTTTCAATGAAGTCAAGGGGGCTTAAAACATCTGCAGGGGTTTGAGGCAAATAGGCAGGCACGGAGCTCTTTTTTAAGGAGTGCATGGAACGGTGCTTGGCAAAGAGCTAATGGTAGGGTGTTCCATTTCTGTGGGGCATAGTGGGAGAAAGCTTGGGGGCCTTTTAAGGTTTTACACCCTGGCACTTGCAGCAGGGACTTATCAGTAGAGTGTAGACCATAAGAAGGTATTTGAGGGGACAGTAGCCTTGCAAGACTATCAGGAGATTGAGCCCTAATAACATTGTCCACTAGGGAGCCAATTGATTAGAGTCTCAGTGCAGCAGGTGCCAGCCATTTAAGGCCTGAGTAGAGTTTGCAGTGGTGTTCAAGCCTAGGGGAGGAGGAGGCAGAACGACAAATATTATTGTAGGTGTTGTCCCATACATGCAGTGATGACTTAGGTATGGCCGCTTATATGACTCCATAGGTCAGGGCTGGTAGGAGGATGCTGCGGGCAACAGTCAGCCTGGCAGATGGAGTAAATGTGTAGCTCGTTCTATAGGCAATGCCTAGCTTTGAGTTTACTAATTTGCAAGTGGTTTTGACATGGAGATCAAAGCTAAGAGATTGATCAAGGACAACCCCAAGGTATTTGAAAGAGGTGACTGTATTTATAGGAGGGGAGCCAGGGCAGGAGACCATGAGGCTATGTTCGCAGGATTTTAGTTTAGTAGTTTAGTGGAAGACACAAACAGCATTGCTTGGGTTTTGGCTACATTGAGGATCAGTTTGTGGTCGGATAGCCAGGTTTGAGTTTTCAGGAGGTCAGATGAGAGGGACAAGTTTATGTCAGACAAGTTTTTGGAGCTAGCATATAGCACAATATTATCCACATACAAGAGGGATGAACAGGAGGTGAGAGCCGAGGTGTTGCTGTTGATGAATATAGAGAAGAGAAGGGGCCCTAAAATTGAACCCTGTGGTACCCCAATGTTTATAATGGCCTGGTCCGAGAGGGTGGAACCGTATTTCTCACATTGGGCACGGTTTAACAAATAACTACTGAACCAGGCCACAACACCCATCGAGAAACCCATAGACTGTAGTGTTATGAGGAGAATAGGGTGGTCAACAAGATCAAATGCTTTCATCATATCTCTAAAAACTGCCCCCGTAAGAAGGCCTGTGTCCATGGCAGAGAGGGTGTCAGTGGTGAATTTGAGCAGGGCCATGGTGGTGCTATGGCCCTTGCGGAAACCATGTTGGGCAGGAAAGAGAAGATTGTTTTTGTGAAGAAAAGCAGTGGCTTGAGTAGCAACAAGCTTCTCAAGAATTTTGCCTAGAACAGATAATGTAGCAATGGGTCTATAGTTGGAAGGGTCTTTTGAATCAGCTTTCTTGAATAGTGGTGTGATTCTGGCAGTTTTTCCAGATATCAGGAACACAGCTCTGACAGAGGGATAAAGTAAAGATACAGGCAAGAGGAGAGGCTATAAATGGTGCTTGAATGGTAATTGAAATAGCTTGATGCAAAAATAAAATGAGGGAGCATAAATACCAGGTCTTGCAGGAGAAATTGACAACTTTGCAGTTCTTATCCACACCAAGAGATAAGGTAGTACTCCAGTTCATAGCACAGATCAAATGGAACCTTCAAAAGTTAATGGATAAAAAGATAGAACAAGCCTTCATCAATGTTATTATGAAGATTGAGCAAGCAGAACTCATAGGTTAGCCAGACAGTTACGCACCGAAAAAGTCAGGCTTGCATCCTCCAAATAAGAGACTCAAATACTGGATGCCTAACCAGAAATCATACAGACATCCGAAAAATTATTTCAGCGTTCTATACCACACTTTATAAACAGGACTTTGTCACCAATTCCAATGAAAACAAAACACTTTTGACAAGGCTGGGGCTCCCTTAGCTTACCCAGGTGCAACAGAAGAGTTTACCTGCCCCTATAACACAGGGAGAAATCTTAGAAGTTAGTAAGAAAAGTAAGTCAGGCAAATGCACAGGCCTGAATGGGTATCCCATTGAATTAAAAAAAATACATAATGAAACTATAATCCCCTTAATACACAATGTTTTTAGGCATATCAAAGAGGGAGAACCACCATCACCATCATGGGACTATGCTACAACAGTGGCTCTATTGAAACACGAGAAATCCCTGGACAATCCTGCCTTCTACTGCCCCATTTCCATATTAAACATTGATTACAAGATATTTACCAGTACATGGCCTTACAGACTCAATACCCTAATACCGCACCTTGTAGATGGAGATCAAGCATATTTGTCCAACTGCGACAGACCCATGACAATGTACATCGCACCCCATATTTAACGGACTATGCTACACAATGCTTTATCCCCATGGTAGTGGTTAGTCTCAATGCTGAAAAGGCATTCAATAGGGTGTCTTGGGGCTTTTTGTGGGACACCCTGGACATCACAAGTTTTCCAAAGGAAGTCCTATCTTTCACGCATTATATGGATCCCTAATGGCCTACATTAGAGCAAACAGAGCAATTTCCCTTCCCTTCCCTTCCCATTAACCAGAGGAACCCAACAAGAGTGCCCTCTAACCCCATTGCTGTTCACCCTGTAAACTGAACCACTACCAGTGGCTATTCATTGGGTAGAGGGGATGGAGGGCCTGCCCCTGAATGGGAGAGACTACAGAGTAGTCCTATTTGTGAATGATATTATTTGAACTTTGATATCTCCAGATAACTCACTCCCCAACATGCGGGACAAAACTGAAACTTATGGTAAACAATCAGGTTTCAAAGTGAATACTCACAGAACAGACAGTCTTATTGGCTGTGCCGTCGTCACTGTCTCAACATAGATAGGAAAGGCAGATGCAGCGGGATAAACAAGAAAAAACACTTATTTCCAGGTACTGACTAACAGTTCCGAGTGCCCCTCCCCACAAGAGCCAAACGTTTTCATGCAACACCCATGCTTTCTCAAGGCTATGGCGGCACTAGGTATTGCACATTATTTTATACAGTTTTTTGTTAAAGAGCCACCAACACCTCATCAAGAACTTTGAAAAATATAATATTTAGACACAAAGCAGCTTACATTTCTCATTAGCTCTGTATATAGTATTCCATTTATTTATTACTGAGGTCATATGCATGAAAACAGGAGAGTTGTTTCATGAGGGCTCATCAGTTCCTTTTGTATCTTCCCAACCTGATGTCATAATACTCTGCTTGTGACATCATAGTTATTCTCATGACAACAGACTATGATGTCACAACAGAGCATTCTAATTTCAAATAGGGAATAAGCTACAGAGGCAGATAAACTCTGAGGGTTAAAAAACATGTTTTTGTGGAAATTTCTTCAGTAATAAGTAATGGAGGGCAGAAATCTGTAAATATATATACATATATAGGTGTGTGGACAGTATTCGAGAGACTTGGGTGTGCACTTAAAATAAGGACTGTATTTTACTCATAATTTATTAAAAATACAGAATTTGTGCTCTGCTCTGTTGCCAATATGGTCAAGAGATAGTGTGCATAAAAAAAAAAGGGTGTATGTATTTTTATTTTACTGTGACAGCATTTTAATAATGAAAAGAGCCTTAAAAAAGGCAGTCATTTTGTGACATGGCTATGCTACACATCTTGGTGACCTATAAAATTACTGTATTTAAAGCACAAGTGGATGTGTAACTGTCCCCCAGTGATTACTGATTTTATGCAGATGTAATTACATTTATATGACACCACATGTAATTTATTACTTTCATGCATTACTGTGGTGTCTTATATGGCTACATAATTTCTTTCGTGTATTTTGCCTTTATGCTTTGAGGTATTTTATCAGTGTCAGTTCACACTGCTTAATGTGTTTCCCCGGCACAAATCTGCAATCTTAATGCAGTGGTACATAAAGCCTGATAGGAGCAGCAGCATCAAAAGCTTTGGCACTTGCTGTCGTGTCCATGTTACCAGCATGGATGATGACGATGTTAGTATTGGTACAGATAGCCAGGACCCAAAGGTGACATCAGGCATTCAGTTTTGGTACTCTGGCTCTAAGCAAAACTGTTCTTTTTCTGCTGCTTCTACCATTTACCATTCTTAAAAACAGGTAGAATGAAGTGTCGTCCATTTTAAATCTGGTGTGCTGCACAGGAGTTTGGATGGATCTCAGAGGTCTCCAGTCACTAGAAAACATGATCTTCAGCATTCTGCTACAAAACAGGAAGTTAAAATTCTGGGAGGCATATTAAATAGTGACTGGCTAAAGTGCAGCAGTTATTCTGTGTCATTTTGGGGACAGAAAAAGTAAAGTATTCACCTTGAGACTTCGTGATCCTGCTGTTTGTGAAGAACCCCTCTTCAAAATAGAGGATGATTGGATTGGTGGGCTGTGCAGCACAATGAGCATATTTTAAAGTTTTATTTGGGAAGTATATCGGCAGAACTTTCCTCTGGTTCTAGCACTGTGTAAATGGGGCATATTAAATAGTACAGTTTAAAGTTGTGTATGGGAAGTATATCATGAGAACTTTCTTCCAGTGTGGTTAGTGTTTAAATTGAGCATATTAAATAGTATATTTTAAAGTTTTGTTTGGGAAGTATATCAGAAGAACTTTCCTCTGATGCTGGCACTGTTTAAATAGGGCATATTAAATACTACATAGATACATAGATACATAGACAGTGTCAGCAGATAAGGGCCTATGGCCCACCCAGTCTGCCCATTTGAGCTTGTAAGTTCATTTTGTTTTCCTAGAAGTCTGTTGCCCCTTACCCCTGACCTCCAGAATTCCTCTATGTCTATCCCATGCATTCTTAAATCCCGTGATTGTTTCAGCCCCCACCACTTCCTCTGGCAGGGTGTTCCACTTGTCCACCACCCATTCTGTGAAGAAATTCGTTCTCATGTTTCCTCTGAATCGTCCTCCCTCCAACTTCATCCCATGCCCTCTAGCCCTGGAACATCTTTTTCACTTAAAAATAGTGTTTTCCTGCACCCTGTTCCTCCCTGTAAGATACTTGTATGTCTCTATCATATCCCCTCTCTCCTCCTCTCCTCCAGGGAGTACATGTTCAGTTCCTTCAACCTGTCTTCATAGGACTTGTGATGCAATCCATGCACCATCTTTGTTGCCCTCCTCTGAACCTTCTCTACCCTGTCTATGTCCTTATGTAGGTATGGTCTCCAGAACTGTACACTGTACTCCAGGTGGGGCCTCACTAGTGTCTTGTATAGCGGATTGTGATCTCCTTTTCCTCTGGTGATGCCCCTGCCTATACATCCAGCATCCTATTTGCTTTACCTGCTGCCTTGTCACACTGTTTCCCTACCTTGAGGTCATCAGAGATGACAACCCCAAGATCCCTTTCCTGCTTGGTGCATGCTATATCCTCACCCCCCCAACTGATATATTGTGCCAGGGTTTTTGTGCCCCATATGCATTATCTTGCACTTCTTTGCATTGAATTTCAACTGCCAAACCCCTGACCATTCTTCAATTTTCTGCAGGTCACTTCTCATTCTGTCTACACCCTCTGGTGTGTCTACTCTGTTACAGAGCTTTGTGTCATCAGCGAACAGTGAAATTCTGCCTTCTAGGTCCCTGCAATGTCACTGATGAAGATGTTGAAAGGACCGGTCCAGCACTGATCCCTGTGGTACCCCACTGGTCACTCTTCCCTCTGTGGAGTGACAGCCATTTACCACCACCCTCTGTGTCCTGCCACCCAGCCAGTTACCTACCCACCACACTACTGTCCTGCCCACACCCATATTCCCCAGTTTGTGAATAGTCTTCTATGTGGCACAGTGTCAAAGGCCTTGCTGAAGTCCAGATAGGCCATGTCCACTGCCCTCCCCTGATCCACCTCCCTAGTCACCCAGTCAAAAAATTCAACGAGGTTGGTCTGACATGACCTCCCCCTGGTGAAACCATGCTGCCTTGGGTCCTGTAGTCCATTGACAACCAGATGTTCCACCAATCTCTCTCTTTCAGTAGTGCTTCCATGATCTTCCCCACTACCGAGGTGAGGCTGACTGGTCTGTAGTTCCCTGCTTCCTCTTTGTTCCCACTTTTGTATAAGGGGACTACATCTGCTGTCCTCCAGTCTTTGGGTACCTCCCCTGTTTCCAGTGATCGGCTAAACAGGATAGAAAGAGGTTCAGCCACCACCTCTCTTAGTTCTTTAAGGACCCTGGGGTGCACCCCATCTGGCCCCATTGCTTTATCAACTCTTATTACTTCCAGTTCCTTCAGGACCCTTTCTCGTGTAAAGGGACTTGTGTCCATTTCTGCACCATTCTCACCCTTTGTACTCCCTTCAGACCCATTACCCTCCTCCTCTTCAGTAAAGACTGAGCAGAAATACCTGTTCAATATGTCAGCTTTACTGTTGTCATCCTCCATGCGGCCCCCATCCTCCCCCTTCAGTCTCACTATCCCTCCCTTTGTCTTTCTTTTTTCACTTATGTACCTGTAAAAGGTTTTGTCCCCTCTACCCACTGAGGGTTACAGTGCGTCAGTGTGTCAGTTGTGTTCTATCATCATTGGGGCAGGAAAGTTAAATGTGTGTGTTCTTTCGTGGCCCAGCTGTTTGTGAAGGGCCTCACTTCAAAATGGGGCTGTGCATATATGTGACCAGTCTAATCAAATAGAGTTTTGTTTGAGAGTTATAGTTTTTTGTTTACAATCCATCCATTGGTTTTTCATTGTATAATGTGTTTTTTTCAGAATATTGCTAATATTGGTGAACTTTCCCCTGCTAATGACTTTAATCATGTTTAAATGGGGGAAAAAACAACACCTGTGGGGTTCCTGCTGGTAAATTCTAAGAATGTGTATTTGTTGAATGAATGCTGCACCTGTTGATGTGATGATGGCTCTATTTTAGAGTATGTATGTGGAATGAATATAAAAGCTGCACTCTTAAAATGTTTTAAATAAAAATAAATGCAATTTGTGAGAGTTGCTTGTAATTTTTGGAAAGAAGGGGTGATGATGGCTCCGGTTAAGGTAGGTGTGTGTGTGTGTGTGTGTGGGGGGGAGGTGTATGTGTGGTGTAATTTTAAAATGATAACGTTGCCTTTCTTGATGTAAGATTATAAAGGAGCTTCATTGTATTGACATACTGAACTAGGGGATTAGGTGTGGCTGGTGGCATAATATATTGGAAGTGTTTGAAATTTAAAAAAAAACTACAGTAATGGGGCCTACCTCAAAAATGCTTCTTATGGTATTGGTCAGTTCATTCGAGGTTATGGGGGGTTACCACATGTAGGAATAAGACTGCTTCTAAACTAGACATCAAGTGGTGGCATAATATGTTGGAATAATATGTTGGAACTGTTTAAAAATAAAAGAATACAGCACTTGGGCCTACCTCAAAATGGCTGTTCATGGCATGTGTGTGTGTGTGTGGGGGGGGGTACCATGTGTAGTAACTGGGTCATTGCCTGGGTGTGCTAGTGCCTGTAGGGCAACATCATTGTTTTGGATTCATCTGGCAAAAACATTTTCCTGATTTATTTATAATAAGACTGTTTTTAAATTAGATGTCAAGTGATGACACAATATGTTGGAATTGTTTAAAATTAAAAAATACAGAACTTGGGCTAACCTCAGAAAGGTTGCTCATGGCATTGCTTAGTACATTCAGGGGTATGGGAGAGATAACATGTGTAGTACCGGAATCTGGTCATTGCCTGGGTGTACTAGTGTCTGTTGCGCAATATCAGTGGTTTGGATTCATCTGGCAAAAACATTTAGCAGATTTATTTATGATGAGACTGCCTATAAGTTAAATGTCAAATGTTGGCATAAAATCTTGGAACTGTTTGAAAATAAAAAAATACATCACCTGGGCCTGACTCAAGCAGTTTGGATGTGGCATTCCATGTGCAGAACGAGAACCCTGCAGCAGCGGTGTCCCTGTGATGCACAAGGTGGTGAGCACAGGGTAGGCCTGTGTGATATATTGGCATCATTTTCCCCATAATGGCTGTCACTGTGTTGCCAGGGGATGCTGTGCAGTGCCTGCATCTACAATTATCAACACAAAACTGCTTGCCTGGGTGCTTTCTGGTTGGTAACTGTGGTTGGGCCTGTCCACAGTCTGACTCTGTGGAGGTGCAGTGATGTCAAAATGACCCCTGATGTGGCTCAGGCCCACCATGAAACATCCAACTGTCTCTTGCCTTGCCTTTGCTTGTTCATGGGGAACTTTGGTGTATTGTTTTGACTTGTAGAGTAGTTTATGTGGCATTCCACATGCAGAACAAGAACCCTGCTGCAGTGGCATCCCTGTGATGCACGTGTTGGTGGGCTTAGGGTGGGCCTTTGTGATATTTTGGCATTTTCCCCTCAAAGGCTGGCACGGGGTTGCCAGGGAGCATCATGTGGCACCCTCATGTATAGTTATCAGTACCAAACAGCTTGCCTGGGTGCTTTCTGGTCGTTAACTGTGGTTGGGCCTCTCCTCAGTCTGGCCTGCTACCTGCCTTTTTTAGGTGGTTAGGTTCACTTCTTATTTATTTATTTATTAAAGTTTCAGAATTACAACCTTTGAGTCAGAGACTCCTTTACACAGGCTCCATGTCTGGACAGACAAACAGGTTATGCAAGAAAACAACATGTATCATTACTTAGTGTTATACAGTGGTGTTTACAAAATGACATCATACAAATACAGATATTGAATAGTTATTGTCATAATGGACATATGAGATATACAGGTTGGTTGCACTTTAGCACTTTATTAATTATTAGCAACTTTTAGCACTATAATGCTTATGTATGGTTTAATTATATGTTCACTGTCAAGGAGCATCTTTTATAGCACTCTAGTATTGATGAGATTGTAAACACCTGAGACCTGCACTGCCACTTTAACACAAAACTGTATAAAATAATGTGCAATACCTAGTGCTACCATAGCCTTGAGAAAGCACAAGTGTCGTGTGAAAACCTTCAGCTCTTGTGGAAAGGGGCACTTGGAGCTGTTTGTCGGTGCCTGGAAATAAAACTTTTTTCTTGTTTATTCTGCTGCATCTGCCTTTTCCATCTATGTTGGGACAGTGACAGTGCAGCCGACAAGACCATCTGCTTTGTGAGTACCTAATGTGTTATGGCTCCATGTTTTGCTTTTCGGAGCCGCTTGACTGTTGAAATTGAATACCCTTAAAACTGAGATACTTAACCTTATCCCCTGCACAGCCTTGAAATCCAGATTCCCTATTAGACAGAAAAGGATTGTGATAAAATACCTAGGGATTCGACTATTAAAAGATCTCCAACACCTTGAACTGCTCAGTTATGAGCCCATCACCCAGCAGATAGTGAAAGACCTACAGAACTGGCAGACTTTACCTCTCTCTCTCTCTGTTGGCAAAAGTAGAAGCTATTCGACAAATCATCTTGCCTCACCTTCTATATGTTTTATGCTTTCGTGACCTCCTGCCTTGACTATTGCAATGCCCTGTACCTAGGGCTACCGGGGGTTGATATCTGCTGCTTGCAGAATGAGGCAGCCAGGTTGCTGACTGGCTTACCAAGATCTTGCCATGTCACACCTGTGCTCCATATTCTGTACTGGCTGCCAGTTCAGTGGCGGATCACCTTCAAGGTTGGTTTATTGACCTACAGTGCCATACATGGACAGTGACTGTGGTACTAGCAAGATCTCCTCTGTCCCTACTGCCACCTCCACCCACTCTGCTCCACTGATGAGGGATTGCCATAGGTTCCCATGATCTGACTTAAGACTGCAGGGGCCCGTTCTTTTGCTTTTATGGCCCCTACCCTGTGGAACTCTCTACCTCGTCATGTTAGGGAGTGCTCGACCGTCAAGAGCTTTAAATCTGCTCTTAAGACATATTTATTTGGATTAGTTTTTTCGGGACCTGTTTGATATATTGCTTGTTTTAAGATTTATTGAATTTTAGTGGGATTTGTATGTTTTCTATCATTATTGTTTTTAACGTTTAATGCATTTGTGCAAGTGCATTGATCTTCTGGAATTGTGCTTTTTAAAAAATAATGACTGATTGATTGATTGATATGTTACTTTTTAACCTTTTCAGTGGTTCTAGATAAGTCAGACTTTCGATAATGGAACACAGTCATTTCCCAGTTTCTGTAGGCAGGTGGCCTTCCCAAACTAAATATCACATTCTGCACTTGCCAGAGAAGAGGGGCAGTCTTAGCCTACCTAATTTGTATTTATACTCCATGGCAGCCCAGCTAAGGATTATATGTTGTTGGCTCACCCCTCCTTATAAGACACACTGGGAAACAATAGAATTCACCTTAAATGACCTCTTCAAGGTCAACCAATATTTATTTGCCCATCCATCATCAGAGATCTCATTATCTCAGTTTACAAGATATATGGCAGTTCCCTATACACCACTGGAGACAGTGCTGTAATAAATACTTGCCACTACAACATGTGACAGTCTGGCTCAGATTCATGCAGTATGACAAAATCTTTCCACCTTATTCTATTGACTCTGCCCTTCACAACTGGGGCTTGAAGGGCTTTAAATATATCTATCAGTTTTACACACCTCAAGGCTTCTGTCCCTCCTTGGATGTACAAAGAGAATATGACCTCTCCAGATCTACCCACTTTAGATATTTATAGATCAGATCCTATCTCCTGGGGTTGGGACCTCAGTATAAACAACTCCGAGATAAGACTCCTCTTATATGTAACCTCTTGAAGGACCACCAGCAGGGTACTATGTGGCCATATTTAATTGGTCATTAATATAAACGTTTAGTAGAATTAGCCCCCAACTCCTCAGCACCGATTTTAGAGAGATGGAATAATGAATTAATAACTAGACTATAGTGCTGAACTCTGGGTCAAATATGCCTTGGCCACCTATATATTAACTTCCTCAACACAATGGTCAGACTTTGCTTGGAGGTGTAGAATGCATTACTTTTGAATGCCTGCTATACAAGCCACATATATGGTCCTCCCAAATGAGGAAGTGTTAGTGTGGATGCAGGAGGGCATCATCAATCATACACTTATTTTTTTACCTGTCCAGCACTGCAGATGTACTGGCAGAAGGGAAGGGGAATCCTCAAGGGACAGGAGTTAGTCAGGGGAGAGGGGTGGGGGGAAGGGGAGAGCAGCACTGCTGGTGGGAAGGATGGCAGGGGAAGAGCAGAGAGGGGGGCTCAAGGAGGAGGAGGGGAGGATGGGGAGAGAGAAGTGAAGGTGGACAGGACAGGGGTGGAAGGGGGGAAGGGAAGAATTAGTGATGTGGCAGGCTCTAGTGATGGGTACCATGGGAAAAGGGTAGGGTAGGGGATAGGGATCAAGGAAGTGGGGGGTGCTAGTGCTGGGTGATTCCATACTAAAAGGGATCAGATGGGGTGGCAAGGGGAAAGTCATTCACTAAAAATACCACTAACAACTTAATCTGGTTCAAGGTCAGTTGGCATTCATCTGTATACCCCTCCCCTGGGTAGTGCCTGAAAATAGGCAGAATTTGTCCAGTGCACTTACCCGGTCAACAAAAACTAAATAAATAATAGTCGAATATGGGTGGAGGCCATACTGTGGCTAACAGCAGACTGGGCGGGGCAGGCGGTTCTTAAGTGCGCAAGGGGGGCAGGAAGAAACCACATGTAGTGGTGCATGTGGGCACCAATGTCCTGGCTGAGGAGATGGTGGAGGTAGTGAGGAGGAGGTTTGAGGAACTAGGAGGGCTATGTGAGGAAGTGGGGGAATCAGTGGCCTTCTCTTAGGTGCTCCTAGTACCTTGCACTAGTACAGGAAGGAAAAAGAGACTTTTGGAGTTCAACACATGGTTGGGGGAGTGGTGCCAGTCCAAGAGGTACGGGATAGTGGGGGACTGGGGCAGAACCTGGGACAATATGGATTTCTATGCAGGGGATAGGCTGCACTTGAGCGGGGAAGAGAATGGGGTATTAAAGCAGAGATTTGAGGGGTACATAACATCAAGGGTAGATTTAAACTGGAGCGGGTGGCGTGAGGACAGATGGTAGGCGGGGTTCCCAGAAAGGGGAGCTGAGCATGCTTATCCCCAAGCTATTGGAGAGGAAATTGTGGTAGAGGAGCAGGGAGAGGTCAGGAGAGGGGAAAACCAGGTGGGGGGAAGACACAGGTTGGAGGATGGTCTCACTGAATGCAAGAACCTTAGGTAACAAATCAGCTGAGCTGCAGGCTCTCTTGGCAGTGGGGAGGGTGGACATAGCAGCCGTCATGGAAACATGGGCCACCCAGAACCAGGACTGGTATTTGATGATCCCAGGGTACAGGATATACAGGAAGGACAGGGCTAAGGGGAAGGGGGCATGGTGATCTATGTGAGAGAAGGTGTAAGGTGTATACTGGAGGAGGGGGAGGAGGGCAGGAAAGACACCCTATGGATGCAGTTTCAAGACTCCAAAATAGGGGAATGAGGGTGGGTGTGGTGCACAACCCACCAGCTCAGAGGGATGACCTGGACAGAGAGTTGGCAGAGCAGATTAGAAGGGTCTGTAGGAAGGAGAAACAGTAGTGGTGAGGGACTTCAACTTCCCTGGGATAGACTAGAACACTCCAACCACCACGAGTGCAAGGGAGCAGGTATTACTAGAGGCATTTCAGGACAGCTTCCTGGTGCAATTGGTCTGTGAGCCAACAAAGGAGGGAAGGACTCTGGATCTGGTACTGACAAATGGGGAGGCTGTAAGGGACCTGGGAGTGAAGAATCCCCTGGCGGGGAGTGACCATCACTTGGTATGGTTCACACTCAATATGGGCAGAGAAATAGGAGGTATGGGTACCAGGGTGATAGATTTTAAGGGGGCAGTCTTTTAAAGAATGGGGGGAACTTTGGTTGGGTATCTGGAGGGAATTCAAGCAGGCATGGATGTTAACCAAAAATGGGGTGGGGTGTTATTAAAAAGGGACTAGCTGTACCAGGACATGGAGGAAGGGTAGGGCAAAGAAGCCAAGTTGGTTGACTGTGGAGCTCATGGAACGTATGAGGGCCAAGAAAAAAGCATTCCAGAGACTCAAGAAATCGGGAGGGCAGGGAGACAAGGAAGAATACACGAAGAAGTGCAGGGAGGTTACCAGGCTAGTCAGGGTGGCAAAAGCATCCAGGGAGCTGAGACTGGCACAGGAAATTAAGGACAGGGAAAAGGACTTCTTCAGATACAGTGGCAAGAGGAGAAACAAAGACCAGATTGTGAGGATTAAGAAGAGACGGGGGTGGAGAGGGGGCAAACCAGGCAGAGGCACTGAATGATTACTTCTACTCTGTGTTCACAGAGGGAAAAAGGGGGGGGGAGATACCACATGGGAGAGGTGGAGTGGGCAGGGTGGGGGGTGACTGACATCAGGATTACAGAGGACAGGGCTCTGGAAGGAGTAAGGGTGCTGAGGGTGGACAAGGCGCTGGGACCAGATGCCATTCACCTTAGGGTGCTTAGGGAGTTAGCGGAGATCCTGGGGGGACCACTGGCGGACCTGTTCAGTATATCATTGGAAACAGGATGTGTGCCACAAAATTGGAGGATGGCCCTTGTGGTGCCCATTGATAAAAGTGGCCTGAAGGATAAACCAGGCATCAACAGACCGGTGAGTCTCACTTCAGTCATGGGAAAGCTCATGGAGATAATCCCAAAAGAGAGGCTGGTGACCTTTCTGGATGACAATGGTCTTCAAGACAGTCATCAGCACAGGTTTGTCTTGGGCAGATCCTGCCAGACAAACCCAGCTGAATTCTATGACTGGTGGACCAGGGAGCTGGACAAGGGCCACACAGTGGATGTCCTGTATATGGACTTCAGCAAGGCCTTTGATTCGGTGCTGCATGGGAGGCTGGGGGGGAAGCTGGAATACCTAGGTGTGGGGACAAAAATGGTCAGTTGGACCACCAACTGTCTAAGGGGTAGGCAGCAAAGGATAGTGGTAGTGGTGGTGGGGAACTCTCATCACTGAGGGACGTCGCGAGTGGAGTGCCGCAGGGTTCGGTACTGGGACCAGTACTGTTTGGGATATTCATAGCCGATATCTCAGATGGGTCATGAGAAAGAGCAGTCTGTTCACGGACAATATCAAGATGAGAACTGCGGTAGATGACATGAAGGGGTGGAGGAGACTGCAGGAGGAACTGACTATACTACAGAAGTGGTCAGAAACATGGCAGATGGGGTTCAACACCAGGAAGTGCAAGGTCCTGCACTTCAGAACTAGGAACCAGGAAAGGAAAGATCTGCTGAGAAGGGCAGAGTTGGAATGCACCATGGAGGAGAAGGATCTAGGGGTGCTTATTACAGAGAGAATGAACCACTCAGTTCAGTGCAATAAGTCGGCAGCAAAGGCAAACAAGATGCTAGGGTGCATAGCGAGGGGAATCTCCTCCAGGAACAGGGAGGTGATCCTTCCCTGGTACAGGTCACTGGTTAGGCCGCACCTGGAATACTGCATACAGTACTGGCATCCATTCCTGAAGAAGGACATCAGATTGTTGGAGGGGGTGCAGCACAGGGTAACACAGATGATCCAGGGAATGGAGGTAAAATCTTATAAGGACAGGATGAGGGACTGAACATGTACTGCTTGAAGGAGAGGAAGAATAGGGGAATATGATCAAAACCGTTAAATACTTAAAGGGAATAAACAAGACTAATACAGAAGAGATTTTCTGGATCAAAAAGGGGAGGGACATGAGGGGGCATCGGCTGAGATTGGAGGGGGCAAGATTCAGAAGAGAGATCAGGAGACACTTTTTCACGGAAAGGGTGGTAGACAAGTGGAATACTGTGCCTGAGGAAGTGGTATCCTGTAGAACGGTGGGGGGATTTAAGAAGGGGTGGGCAGAGTGGAGAGGGGTTGTTGTGAGGAGGGGGAAGGGTGGGCCAGGTGCAAGTTGATAGGCTAGCTGCACAAACGAGCAGACTCGATAGACTGTGATGCCTATTTCTGCTGGCATTTGATATGTTCGTATAAAGGACACCTTCAATACAATTTTCACAGACCAGGACTTACTTACCCCATCGTTAGTCCTCCTTTCAATACCGCCTGCAGGTGTTAGTGGACAGGTATTGAAACTTCTATTAATATTAGTATTAGCAGCTTAAAAGGTGGTTACCAGACTCTGGCTCTGGAAACATTCACCCCAGACATCAATGTGGATAACAGTGGTAAATCACATATATAGAATGGAGACCTTAACGGCTTCCATCCTGGGTAAACAAGTTAAAAACGAAGAATTCTGGACAAGATGAGTAGTTCATCAGATGGAGGTGGACACGGAATTCATTCCGTAGCATTTCTAATGGGTGCAGAACTGATTGTCAGAGAAGAATCACCAGCAAGGGGGAAGCGAATTGAACCTGCAAAATGTTTACAATGACCTTAGTTAATGTCATTGCAGCTAGGTCTTGTTATGAACTATGGAACAATCTTTTTACTCATCCTGCTAATGTATATTGGTGTTGTGCTTTTTCTCTGTGCCGTGAAAAACCTTTCTCAAATAAAAACTTTAATTTAAAAAGAAAAAAAGAAAGGAAACTTAAAAATTATGAAGATTATTTGAATATAAAAATGTTATTAACTTCTTGGGAATACAGCCTGCATCAGCATTACTGCGCACTGCCCCAATTAAGAGGCACCACCTTGAAATGTTAGCATGATTTGAAGCAGTCTAATGTGGTGCTGTTTTGTCCTAAATAAAACACTGAATCTGGAAACTGTTTACATTTTGTGATGTGTGGGTAATGTTTCCTAACCTGGTTCCACCTGCAAATCCACAGTAAGCAGATCCTCAAGGGAAGCTATGACTTTACTCACAAAGTTAAGCGTGCAGCCTCTGTGGTAGAAATGTAATTGTTCTGGACGTTGAGAAAATATGTGATAGGTAGCAAGGTGCCTCTGCCACTTGCTGGGTAGCAGGGGGTATCCTGTAAAGGGCGAAGTGGGTTAATTTGGATCAGGACCCTCTGCACCATGGGTATCAGGCTTGCGAGAAAGTGAGTGGCGTGAATTGTAGCAACTGGAACGCCAGGTTGATTGCCTCACCCAGCCCTTACAATGAATATGTGGCACATCCATGCAATGTGAAGCTGTTTAATTAATTTGGATCCGGACTCTGCACCACAGGGGTAAATTCTTGGTTGAGGGTGAGAGGCCTTAGCTGTGGCAACTGGGACCCGAGGGAGTGATGGCCTCTCCAAGCCATGTCTAAAATTGTGGGCCAATTCCTACTAGTCTTATACCCATGTGACCAACTCCTTGAATTGGTGGAGATTATGTTAGCTCATGGGTCCCTTAGGTGGCTGCTATTATTCCACTGGGGAATGGATTTTTGGAAGCCTTCAGTCTACCATGGACCTTCCTGTGGGGGACAGCAGTGAGGAGGGTACCAGGTCTAAGGGAGATTGGCAGGATGGTTTTCTGGGTAAACTTCTGAGTAACATGCCCATTAGTTACATCCATATTCCAGCTGGGTGCTGTTCAAATCTTAAAGACCGTGTCTGTGTGCATCTGCCTCATGCTGGGTCCTGTTTAGTTATCTGGGTGTCTGACCCCCTCTCTATAGTTAATTGTCTATTGCCCCAGGGTTGTGCACAGCCAAAAGACGTCCGAAGATGCTGATTAAAGGGCCAGTCCCCTCATGAAGTGCCTCCCATGTGGGACAATGAAGTTCATGCAGAGATGTTCTCTCTATGGGATATTCAACTTCTGAAACCCTTCTGGCTGGGACTTCTAATTTTTCCCCTTGTAATAATAGGCTTTTAAGCTTTTACTTTCATTAAAATAGATTTTGTTGGACTTTATACCTGACCGGAGCATTCAGTTACTAGTTGCAAAGCAATTGCCTGGTAATGAGTTAATTTGTAGCAATCAGCAGTCTGAAAGATGTCCGGGAACCCAGAAAGTAACTGCAGGGCCAGGAGGTGGATTTATTATTTTTGTGGGCTCCCTTCCTGTGACTGAGTCTGCTGGCTGCCTCTAGACTGGGAAGGGGGTTACAGTAAGAATGAATAAAATGTTTACTGTATATCCCTTTATTTCTGCTATGTGTAATGCTGGCTTTTGGTTGTCATTTCAAACCAGGGTTTTTAAACACTTCGATAGAACAGTCTGTGATAGGGACAGCAGGCAACATAGAAACATAGATGTTGACAGCAGATAAGGATCGCTTGGCCCACTCAGTCTGCCCATTTCCCTACCTACAGGATAAACTGCAGATCCTAGTTAACCAACAGCCTACTTGCTCCTACCCCCCACTATAATTGCCTTATGTCTGATCCATTCATTCTTAGTTTCTGCCACTGTTTTTGACCCCACAACCTCCTCAGAAAGGCCGTTCCATGCATCCACCACCCTCTCCATAAATAAATACTTCCTCTTGTTGCCCCTGAACCTTCCCCCCTCTATCTTCAAATTGTTCCCCCTTGTTCTTGCACATCCCTTTTTCTGAAAGATGCTACTCTTGGATTTTGTTGATTCCCATGAGGTACATAAATGTTTCTATCATGTCCTCCCTCCCTCCTTTCTCTCCGTATGCTTCTGGTGCAAACCCTGGACCATTTTAGTTGCCCTCCTCTGGACTGCCTCCATCCTGTCTAGGTCCTTGCGGATATGGGGTCTCCAGAACTGCATACAGTACTCCAGATGCGGTCTCACCAACTGTCTGTACAGAGAGAGATAACAACTTCCTGTTTTCTACTAGTAATGCTTCTCATACCTCTCAACCTCCTGCCTCATAAATCAGGGACAAGGCTTAAAAAAATCAGGGAGAAAGGACCAAAATCAGGGACACATCTTCAAAATTAGAGACATCCAACCAGAAAGCTGGTAGAATATGGGGCTTAGTGCAACATGCATTTTCTAATGAAGAACAAGTCTGTAACTTTAATGCTTGACATTGTTTTGTGCTTAATGTCCCCACTGTTTAGCCACAAAAACACAAATATTAGTGGGGACAGAGTAAAATTCTGGGGCAAAATCAGGGACGTCCCTGAAAATCAGGGACACTTGAGAGGTATGATGCTTCTCCTTATGCATCCCAGTATCCCCCCAGCCCACCTTACTGCCTTCTCACATTGCTTGCCTACTTTTTGGTCATCTGATATGACTACCCCCAGGTCCCTTTCCATTTTTGTTGTTGTTAGTACCCCCCCTCCCCCATTGTGTACTCTTGCCCTGGGTTTTTGTTTCCCAGGTGCATTACTTTGCACTTATTTGCATTGAATCTAAGCTGCCATACCTTTGACTATTCCTCCAACCTTGTCAAGTCTCTTATTATCCTTTCCACCCCCACTTGTGTATCAATCCTGTTGCAGATCTTTGTGTCATCTGGAAAGAAGCATACTTTTCGTTCCAGTCTCTCTGCAATGTCACTTGTAAAGACATTGAAAAGGACTGGTCCCAGTCCTGAATCCTGCAGTACCCTGCTAGTAAACCCCTTTCATTGGAGTGGAGTCTATTTATTATTACCCTCTGTGTCCTGTTATTCAGCCAATTTTTTACCCAGGCTACCACCCTAGCACCCACTCCCAAGCTGGCTAACTTGTTTATTAATTTTTGTGTGGGACTGTGTCAAATGCCTTGCTAAAGTCTAGGTAGGCCATGTCCACAGCCCCTCCCTGGTCTACTATTTTGGTCACCCAGTCAAAGAAATCTATTAGATTTGTCTGATATGATCTTCCCACTGTGAATCCATGCTGCCTTGGGTTCTGTGCCCCACTGGCTTTTAGGTACTCAACAATTCTTTCATTCAGAAGTGATTCCATCATTTTCCCTACCACTGAGGTCAAGCTAACAGGTCTGTAGTTTCCTGCCTCAGCTTTGCTCCCACCCTTGTGAAGGGGGATCACATCCCCCGTCCTCCAGTCCTCAGGTACCACACCATCCTCCCATGATTTGTTAAAAAGGGTAGTCAGTGGGGTTATTAATTCTCCCCTTAGTTCTTTTAGAATTTTGGGGTGAATCCCATCAGGCCCCATTGCTTTGTCCACCTTCAGTTTTAGGAGTTCTTTCTGGACCCTTTTTTCTGTGACTGGACTGGTATCGACCCCCTGATCCAAAGTGCTTCAATCGATTGGTTTAGGTACCTCCCCCTACTCTTCTTTTGTGAATACTGAGCAGAAGTATTTGTTCAGTATACCTGCTTTTTCATTGTCACCCTTTACCTACCCACCCTCCACTTTATTAAGCCTCACTATCCCTCCCTTGGTCTTTCTTCGCTCCCTAATGCACATATAAAAGATTGTATATCCCTTCTTAACTGAGTTGGCTATCTTTTCCTCAGTTTGGGCCTTTGCTATTCTGACTGCCTTCCCCGCATCCTTCTGCTTCTACTGGTAAAGTTCTCTGTCCTGCTCCTTCTGTGTTTCCTTATACTTCCTGACTGCTATCGTTTTCTCACTATCCTTCCCCACCACATCTTTTGAGAACCATAGTGTTTTTTTTCTTTGTTTTGATTTGCTTATTTGCTTCACACAAAGGCTTGTTGCCTCTGTGGTGGCAGTTCTGATTTTTCCCCATTGTTCTTCCACCCCTCCTTCTTGCCCATTTGCTAGTGCTTTTCTGAGGCACTCTCTCATTTTGCCAAAGTCAGCCCTCCTAAAATCCAGTACCTTCGCTTTTGTATGACTTGACTCTATGGCTGTATTTATCATGAACCACACTGTTTGGTGGTCACTTGTTCCCAGATGGCTACCCACGTCTAAATCTGAGATCCTCTCATCCCCATTTCAGAGTACCAGATCTATGATTGCTCCCTCCCGAGTGGGTTCCAACACTAGTTGTCTGAGGCATGCCCCCTGTAGGGCATTGAGAATGACCCTGCTCTTGGATGTGGCTGCAGCAAAGGTGCTTCAGTTAACATCTGGCATATACAGGTACCCCATCAACAATATATCCCCTTTTTCTACCATCCTAAGGATACCTGCTATCATTTCCTTGTCCATTTCCTCCCCCTAAGATAGGAGTCCGTATACAACCCCCGTGAACATTGTGGTGCCATTTTCTGTTGCTTTGATCCCTTCCCTTACATAGAGAGCTACTTCTCCTCTTTTACCCTCCCTGTCCCTCCTGTAGATTGTGAACCATGGTATGTTGACATCCCAGTCATAGTTCTCTGTGTACCATATTCCTGTGACTGACACAATATCCAGGCATCCCTCTTCCATCAAGGCCACCAGTTCAGGGAGCTTGTTACTCACACTACAGGCATTGGTACTTATTTCCCTCCATTTTTTGATGGCCTTACCCCTTTTAGCCCCCACCCCTGTCCTTACTGTCTTTGCTTTTATCTCCATTTACCCCGTCCTTCTCCCTATAAACTTCCCCACCTTGGTGTTTGCCTCATTAACTACCCTGTTTTGTGGGGCAGGAGGGCTGGGATTTCCCTGCTACTTTTCAGTGCCTCCCTACTTGGCTAGTTTGCCAATGAAGCATTTAAACCTATCAGCTAAGATCCTGGTTCCCCTACCAGAGAGGAACCATGCTCCGCCAGAACAGCATATGAATTGTGGAGAGGTACAACTGCAGGGATGCACCTCTGTTCCACCACCCTCACACTCCCTGAGCCCACCATGGTCCAAATGCTCCTCCTCCTTCTTGGCAACCTCTGAGGCAGTGGCAGTGGCCCTGCTGGTCCCTGGGTGGGAGATGAGGTCCACTGAATCCTGGACAGCTCAGCCTGAAGACGCGCAACCTCCTCCCTCAGCTCAGAGAGGTGTCTGAAGATGGGACAACACTGCATCCTCTAGAATGTCTCCCAGAAGACTGCCGCTCCACAGCCACTACACTGCACTACTCCCATCATGTCTTTTCTGATCAATAGTGGATTTGTTGAGCCTATATCTTGTATAGTGTTTTAGAATACCTTATGTGGAGCAATTAGATTAGTAGTCGTAGAGGTACAGTAGCAGAAGCCATACTGTAGCAGTTGTGTGCTGAAGCGAGTGAAAAGCACTAGCTTGCTCCTGCCCTAGGACATTGTGAAACATAGAGAACAGCGTGACTTTCAGTTGACCCCATAGATAGGAATTGATAAAATATTTTTTTTTTGTTAGAAATAACAAAGTCAGCTCAGATTTAACTGTGGCCTAGCTCCAACTTTGCATCAGACTGCATATCAATACATATTTCGTTCAAACCACTGTAACATGCATATCAATGCATACTTCATACCAGCCAGTGTAAGATGCATATCAATGCATACTTCATACCAACCAGTGTAACATGCATATCGATACATACTTCGTACCAACCAGTGTAACATGCTTATCAATACATATGTCATACCAACCAGTGTAACATGTATATCAATACATACTTCATACCAGCCAGTGTAAGATGCATATCAATGCATACTTCATACCAACCAGTGTAACATGCATATCGATACATACTTCATACCAGCCCATGTAACATGCATATTAATCCATACTTCATACCAACCAGTGTAACATGCATATCAATACATATTTCATACCAACCAGTGTAACATGCATATCAATACATACTTCATACCAACCAGTGTAACATGCATATCAATACATTCTTCATACTTCATACCAACCCATGTAACATGCATATCAATACATACTTCATACCAACCAGTGTAATATGCCTATTAATACATACTTCATACCAGCCAGTGTAACATGCATATCAATACATACTTCATACCAGCCAGTGTAACAATAAACAATACATTAAGTCTCACTAAATAAACAAAAAGGACAGGATTGTTATACTCTGGTGGGTCTTCTGCTAATTTGTTCATGCAATGGATATTATTATTACGTATATTATTGTCTTAGCATCTTTATATTGATAGCTGCCTTTCTCCTGTAAGTGGTTCCCTCTGCTGAGCACGCAGTAACTACGGTCGCTCTTACTGCTTGCAGCTAAATTCAGGAGCAGCCAGGACCTCTGTTCCCAGTATTCCCTTCCAGTGCTGGCTGTGGACCAAGGACATGAGCCCTGCTTCAACTGCACTTTAATCATATGCAATTAGTTTACCTACCTTTTCATACCTCCCCTTCCCTAACAGGCCATGGGGAACTGCTCTGTGAGAAATGCCCTCTTTGCTGATGCATCAAGACACAGATGCTCACTGCAGTTTCTAGGCTCAGTTCCAAGCTGAGCAGCCGGACTAGGCTTCAGGCAATTAGTACTTAAAGAGGACAGGAAGTCATTTCTAATTGACAGTAAATCTAATTTGACACCAAATATATAACCCCAATTTCAGTTATAAATTTAGTCTATTTTTATGAAGCTCTTATTTTCAGAAATGATATTCATTCCCCTGAATTGTCAGTATTTAACCGTACCCGAATAAAAAGTGATACAAAAACTGTATTTTGCATTGTCTTGCTTTTATGCGCAGCATTCTGTTATAGTTCTTTTCATGGAACCTGTGATCTGAAGTTTTAGCTATGTCATGACTTGTGCACAGAACTCTGAGCAAGGTTCTGATAGGTCAACAGCTCATACTTAGTATGCTTTACACAAACTGTGACATAGTAAGAACACCAAACTACCAATTCCCATGAAAAGAACTGTGCAGCATGTTGTTCATAAAAAGAAAACAATTGAAAATACAATTTTTAATATCAGCATTTATTCAGGTACAGTTAACCCTTATGTTGCCAACAGAATGCAAACGTATAGGGATTTTGTACTGGTATTTCAGTCCTTGGCCATGCAAGGATTAAATATGAATCATTTGGAGGTACAGATTTCACTGCTGTAAACAGGAACATTATTAGCTGCTGCCATTATGCACACATTTCCAGCCTTCTTTAAAGTAACATAAAATCTTCATTTTAAAGTGACTATTTTAAATGTCGGTCTCCATCTTCAGTGGCAGAGGGAAATGCTCCTGGTGTACATCTTCTCTTTCTTGTTCTTCTTTGTGACACATCTGAATTTATGTATTTGGGTCACAACACTCATGCCCATGCCTGAATGTATTAAAAAGGTAGCAACACAGTCAGATGAGTCTTAACCTGGTATTTTTTCTCTCACAATGCAACACAGTCAGATGAGTCTTAACCTGGTATTTTTCCCTCTCAGAATGCAACACAGTCAGATGAGTCTTAACCTGGTATTTTTTCCTCTCAGAATGCTATTCAATATCACTTTTGTCAGTGACCTAACCCTTTTCTGTTAGTGCCAGGGAAACCTTTGGGGGCAAACATTTTGATTCACTGGCTTATAGTTTGCAGAGGAGGGCAATCTAATATATTGCCTTCCATCTCCAAACCATAAACCAGTGCACCAAATATATAAACCCAATTTCAGTTATCCATTTAGTCTATTTTTTGACTAAAGTGAGGGCAGATTTGCTACTGTATATCTTTTGATTTAGTAAATCTTTCACAATTGGAATCAAATACTAGTCATTGGAGCCTAGATCTGAAGAATAAGGATGGGTTAGCTGTTTTAGTCTTCTTTTACTTCTTAACGAAGAGACAGCATAGCCAAGAGTTTCTAGAGTACAGAGTGATGAACCTGGAGACACAGGTTTGAATCCCACAACTACCACATTAGCACTGTGTAACCCTGGCTTGGGTAAACCACTTAACATCTCTGTGCGTAACCTCTACCCTCATGTTTCACCTGCCCCCATGCCTAACCTCCCTTTACTTAAGCAATCAGGCAAGACCTGGGTTATGCAATGTTCTATTAATCACTCTCAGGGGGTCTAATGTGTCATGAGGTGTAACCAAGTGCTACATGCCCCTAGAAGGTGATTAACTGAACATTAATTACTGGTCATCATTTTTCATGCACGGATAACCGTAGTTTTGCCCCACGTTACAATTGCTGTTAATCTAGTTTGTGCTACACTCAGCACAAGCTCACCACACTATTCCCAATACCGCCAATTCAGTTCCTCACAGAGAAATCAGTCAGATGAGTAAATGTTTCATTATCAAAGTAAAAAATTGTAATAAAAGTGCCGTCCTGACACAAGAAAGAAACATGGAATCACAGTTCAACCTGACAGATCGGGCAAACCAAGAAGACATCCTGACATAACAAGAAAACAGAAACATTATCCGGAAAATGGCACGTGACAAAGTTATTTAAAACTTTTCACACAGAAGCAGGGGAGTCAACAGAGTTTGAAAACTTTCCTATGACAAAGATAGACAGTATTCTAACCCCTCAGCAAAGATCTGCAGGAAATCCTTGCCCCCACCACACAGAGAGCACACAAGGATTTCTTTGCATTTCAGACCAGACCAACACTCAACAGCCACACACTCAAATGACCCCCACTGTCAATGGAAGACACCACATAGTTCAAACCAGGTGGCGACACCACCACCGCAGCTGTGCCCCAGTCTCGCATGATGTACCATGGAGAAACCCTGAGGAACTTACCCCTCTAGGTCAGGCCCAGCATAATCATCCAACCAAGTCTCTGTGATACATACCAGGATAGCCTATGTATTAGAGATAACATGACAAATTATGGCAGCCTTATTCACCACCAACTTGGCATTGCAAAGCAATACCCGGGCTGGAGGAGGCTGGTGAGTTTGCCACAGAACACCTCCAGCATCCTGCATCACCCTGGTATTGGAATGAGGCACAAAACATTTGTTTTTCCATAGAGCTTTTTCTCCCATTGGTCAGCACAGGTGGGGCTCTCAGCCCTGTCCCTGCCCCCTCTCACCCGGCATCCACCACCCAGTCCTACAAGCACCATATCCCCCATGGACCCCCCCCCCGTTGTGGGGCTGAGAAAGGGAGGGCCATCCTCCTCCACTCGGTGACACAATCCAGATTTATGGGCCAGGTGGTCCAGCAGTGGTGCAGGACAGAAACAGGCAGCCAGGGCTTCATGTAGCTTGTGCCAGCACATTTTCTGTTTTCTACCTTCATCCCCCCTCACCATGGTGGCATGTAAGCATGTGCTCATGGAGGCATATGCATGTTACAGAACTGTGAGCCCTCCATTAGTGTCACTCAGGCTGCTGGCACTACCCCCAGGCCTCCACCCAGGGGCAGCCAAGGGCCTAGTCAACAAATCTCTCACCCCAGAAGAGGAGAGCTGTCTGTTAGATGCTCAGTCCTCTGCCTCCCTGGCTGACAACCGGCAATGCAAGCTGGTTCTCAAACCCAGATTGCTGGCATAGTAAGAGGTAAGGCACATGGTGGCTCAGCCCTTTGCAACACTGGGCCAGCTATGGCACGTAATATTTCTGTCTGTCTCCTTATCATTAGGCAAGTGTCTCTTGGCTCTCCTACCCCAACTATCGGGCCATGCCACCCACCTTTCCTACTCCTTTTTCTTGAGAGAATAATATTAAATGCCTTATAGCATTGCAAAACTCCTCTTGAGGGAGAAAAGTGTTTTAAATTCCAGAGTCTCAATTTCCAAAGTTCCTTCCTGGAATATACTCTCACACCCAAGCACATAATGTATACATACTACACAGCTGACCACCTATCCATCCCACCATAGTGCAGAAATCCCTGCTCGAAAAAAGTACTGCCAGCATGGGGTCCACAGAGACCAACAGTTGCCTACAGACCACTGCCCATGTTAGCTGTCCACTTGGTGGCAATACAAACTAACAGCCCCCTCCTCTTGGGATAACCTTGCTGAGGAGGTGACCAGGGAGAAAGGGGTAGACTCAGAACTCATACCATGGGGAAGAAAAACTGGACAGACAGACTAGACCCATGTTAATCAAACCAATATATGTTTTTCATGACATGACTTTCTGGCGACAAGGAAATTATAATAAAGATGTCTAAGTGCATTTCCTTTCGGAACTTGAACTGAGACCGGAGCCCTTACCAATGGTAGTGAAAGGTCAAGGACTTAACTTTTAGGCAACCATGTCTAACATGACGTACTGCTCCTCTGGAAACAAAAAAACAGATCAGGTGTCTCATTTAATGGTATTCTTTGATCTTACATTTACCATATCACCCACACAGTGTAACACTGGCCACCAATGAGCACATGTAACCTGGGCAATTGGAGGGGACTTGTTTAATGTACAAGGGTAGCCAGACCAGGGTTGTTTTGCTGCTGCACTGCTGAAACTACAAGGGTAGGACCTAGGTGTTGGACAACTCTACAGTGCAAATCTTTAATTGTCACTGTCCAGTACCACACCATATTCCCTCAGGTGTGTAAGGTGCATAGAGGTTCTCACTCACTTCTGATCCTTTAGGTCCCTGCTCACATGACTCACAGGAAAAAAATGCCACACTCACAGTTTAGTTGTAGAAACAGTTATGCTGCCTGTGTATTCTGGGATCAGGAGCACATCCAGGTCAGACATGGAATAGGAGGGACACTTGATCTTTAACAGGAGTAGTGCCTTGGAGAAGGACACACAATAGTAGAATGATCAACAAAAGCAAAATGTCCCAAACTGGTGCAGTTAATTTTATAGGTGCTTGAGACTCCTTCATTGAACCTGAAGTTCATTCACACCCAGGTGACATCCAGGCTGAAGCATCCACATTTGTGCATAATCATCAGAGAATGTCCAATCAGTAATTCCTCTCTGTGCCATGAGTATAGTCTTTCCAGTGTTCCAAGGTAATAAAGATCCCAGGCATCCCCTTTCTCCCCTGCCAGCATCCCTAGGATATAATAGGATTCCTGCCAGGTGCGCATAGTGCTGTCCTCAGGTAGTGATCCATTCCCAGACTCATTAGCAGTTCTTCAGAGGCTTTGGGAAGAGTCTTTGGTACACACTTTCACAGTTTCACAGTTCCAACAGACAATTGTGTCCTAGCTGCCATTCCCATTCTTCCTGTCTGAGATTAGAAACAGCATTGGTGCCCCTGGCAATTTCACAAAACCTGACACCTCTCTATGTAGCTTGACCTACAGACCAGTGCAGCCCCAAGCCCCTGGGATCGCCATTGCTCAGTCCAGGCTAAGGGCCCCTTGTGGATACTCCATTGCAGCTGAGGGGTTACTGACCAATCTGGCTGGGACACTGCTCCCCTTCCTCACTGTACATCTCAACACTCATAATTCCATCTCAAGAACTTCACCTGAGCTGTGGTGCCCCACAGACTGGGTTTAAATCCTCAGAATAAACAGAAGTGCGCATTAAGTAGCTCGTGACTGCAGTGTCATTATGTTAACTGGAAAATATGTTATACTTTTCTGGTGCTTTGCCTATTCAAAAAGAACAGACTACAATTCCCCACTGTAGTTTCATTTTCAAATAGTGCTTTGTATGACTTTACCCGTAGTATTGACCTTATGAGGTAAATTGCCTTAAATTCAGGTGCTGACTCTCTGGACCCTTTACTATCTATGGTTCCTAATGTAATCCTGTTGGGGATACACAATAATTTAAAATGGGGTTCCTTTCTTACAAATTTCACTCAATTGCATTAAGTGCAGCAAGGATCTATCGTACATTTTACCTCACAGGACTGAAGGTATCAGGCACTGGCAAAGCACAAGCATCAGTCCTGTGGCTCAACTCTTTAAATAGCGGGCTGGGAACCCTACAGCCAGGAATAGCGAGTGCCATGCATCAGCAGCATGGCGATAGTATCTGCTATTCAGCCTCTTTATAAATGACCTCTTGCCAGTCTGTAAGGATCACAGAGCCAACATTCAGCACCAGTGACTCTATTATCTGTGCACAGTCTGAATCTGCCAAGGATCTTAACCACACCCTTCAAAATCATCTTCAATTAAACTCAGGTCCGAATGGATAATAGAATGCTTTTCCTAAACAACAGCAAAACTAAAGTTGTGGCATTATATGGATGTATATCCTCACCCAGGTCCTTGCAAATATGACCTCACTCAGTCCCCAAACTTGAATCTTTGCAGAACATTAGGTACCATGGCCTAAGGCTGGACCAGAAACTTAGCTTCTGGGAACACACTGCAGAAACAGTCAGGCTGACACACCACAAACTTGATGCACCTATCATGTTCATTACTGACTTTCTCCATCCACCAAGAAGCTTCTCATTAAGCAATCCCTACTGTCAGTCCTGGAATATGGCAGTGAAATTTACAGGCCAGCCCTTGCCTCAGGGTTCGACCTTAACATTATTTTACTAGCCCTGAACCCAGTGCAAATTGGCCAAGGTTAATGCAGCTAACCCTCTACTTATCCGTCATGACTAGTGCAGGTTTTTTCATGGCTGTTAATGAATTTGAAAAGGTCCCTGCTTTACCAGGCTGTAGTTCTTTTGCTAATCTTCCTCAGTGTTCCAGGTGGCCTGGTGTGATTAACAGCACATTGAGAGCTGTAGTTATCTGGCAGTTCAAAAGGGGGATCCAACAAAAGACTCAGTGTGAGTCATTATCACTCAATTGTTAGGACATTCAGCTAGTGTGCATGCTGTGATCAAGGGTAGAGTGGTTAAGTCACTAGCTTCCAGTTTGCTGAACTTGTCTTTGATTTGTCCAACAATATTAAGACCAGTATGCCTCTTTTCCCAACGTTTTGAGTGTTTGTATCCAACTCAGCAGTGGCAGAATGCTATGATGTATACACGGACTGCCAAACCAGGTGGTCTGTCCACACTACATTTTCTCTGGACACCACCACAGACTAGACTCTGAAGTGGCCATCCATAACATAGAAACATAGAATTTGACAGCAGATAAGGACCGCTTGGCCCACCTAGTCTGCCCATTTCCCTACCTAACGGATAAGCTGCAGATCCTAGTTAACCAACAGCCGACTTCCTCCTACCTCGCACTAGAATTGCCTTATGTCTGTCCCATGCGTTCTTGAATTCCCCCACTGTTTTTGACTCTACGACCTTCTCAGGAAGGCTGTTCCATGTATCCACAACCCTCTCTGTGAAGAAATACTTCCTCACATTACCTCTCAGCCATCCTCCCTCTATCTTCAAATTGTGTCTCCTTGTTTTTGCACATCTCTTTTTCTGAAAGATGCTACCCTCTTGGACTTTGTTGATTCCCTTGAGGTATTTGAAAGTTTCTATCATGTCCCTCTTCTCCCTCCTTTCCTCAAGGCTATACATCTTTAGTTCCTTTAGTCTTTCTTCATATGTCTTCTGATGCAGACCCTGCATCATTTGTTGCCCTCTTCTGGACAGCCTCCACTCTGTCTATGTCTTTGCGGAGATGGGGGTCTCCAGAACTGTACACAGTACTTCAGATGTGGTCTTACCAACTGTCTGTACAGAGGGCCAACAACTTCCTGTTTTCTATTGGTGATGCCTCTCCCTATGCATCCCAGTATTCCCCCAGACCTCCTTACTGCCTTCTCACATTGCTGGCCCACCTTTAGGTCATCTGATATGACTACCCCAGGTCGCTTTCAATTTTTGCTGTTGTTGTCAATATCTCACTCCCCCATTGCGTACTCTTCCCCTGGGTTTTTGTTTCCCAGGTGCATTACTTTGCACTTCTTTGCATTGAATTTAAGCTGCCATACATTTGACCATTCCTCCAGCCTTGCCAACTCCCTTGTCATCCTTTCCACCCCACCTTGTGTATCAACCCTGTTGCAGATATTTGTGTCATCTGCAAAGAGACTTACTTTCCCTTCCAGTCCCTCTGCAATGTCACTTATAAAGACATTAAAAAGGACCGGTCCCAGTATTGAACCCTGCAGTACCCCATTAGTAACCCTCCTTTCTTCACTGTTGACTCCACTTACTATTACCCTCTGTGTCCTGTTGTCCAACCAGTGTTTTACCCAGGCTACCACCCTAGGACCCACTCCCAGGCTGGCTAATTTGTTTATTAATCTTTTGTGCGGGACTGTGTCAGATGCCTTGCTAAAGTCTAGGTAGGCTATGTCCACAGACCCATAGCTGCCATTACTGACTGGTGTAGGGTTCACAGCTCCTCTTAATAGATCATGCCAGTCAATGCTATCCATGCAGTGCCTCCCAGCATGTCATTTCTTCCTAAACACAATGGTTTGGTGCATGTATGGTACAAAGCAAATCTTAGTACAATATGTAATTTGAAAGGTTAAAATAGGTATTCCTGGTATGCATAGATCATCCTATATAGAAATAAAGTTAGTACAGCAGTATACTGCTCCTCTTTGATTGATGAAAGGACACCGTTATGAAAAATCTGTTTTTGTTAGGGCAGAGCATGTTATATCAATACATTTGTGCCTGGGATATATAAACAGATATGTCAAAGTTTCTTACATCCCAAGCCCCCTGTGTTTGTTTAACTCTCTCAAAAGAAATCCTAAAACTTCCCCTGGCTCACTTCACAGTGTAAGAAAACTTCCAGAAGTGCAGGTCTGGTTAGTCACAGGGTGGGGGATGAGAGTGTCTTTCTCTGCCCGACTCTGTACATTGCCCTGCCGGTCAGGGTGGGACTGTGGTGAGGTGCATGATGATGTTGGCTATTGTGTGTGCAGAGCTAGAACTGCTTGATTAAACATCTGCTATTATGGTATTTTTTAGTCATGCAGGGAGGGGTGAAGAAAGAGGAAGCAAGGGACACATGGTGAAAAACAGTGGGAGTACACACTGCATATGATTGTATTGCAGTCTTTTTTTGCTGAGGCAGGAAGCAACATGGGAGCAGGATAAACATGCAGTAATCGAAGTATTTCTTGGCTTGCATTTTTCCTGTATTACCAATCAAAACTGACCATAATTATTGTGGGCTAGTGCAACCACCTACGGGCTAGTACAATTTTTAACCAACTTGTCCGGCTGGCTAGTGCAAAATCACACTAAACAAAATCACAACATTCAGCGGTGTCTATAGATTTGTACTGGCTTTTTACAAAATAACACATATTTTTTTCACTGTATGCCAGTCTCAGATTCCTGTTTCCAGAAAAGAGATGTGCCTCAAGTATACAAATCCCTCTATGGGCAGAACGCAGCTTATCTCTGTAGCCTTCTGACCAAGCCTTCTTAGCCCTATGTGCTTAGATCACAAAACAGGGACCTTCTTCATGCACCCAAAATGTGCCAAGCTGTCAGAATGAAGGCCTTTCTGATGATCTGGGTTTGGGAATGAGCTTGGATCACTGGGGGGGGCGCCCGGGGGAGTAGGACTGAGTGTTCCACAGGATGCTCTCCTCCTCCAGGGAGTGAGGGGGGATCACTACTGCCACACAACTGCGACCTCGGTGACCACCAGTGGTGGTGCAGGCAAAAGTGTAGTTCTGGAGTTGGACAGCTGATTGGCTGGACGGATGTACACGCTTTGCGTGATCACATCCATTGACCAGCATCCTTGAGGGGGAAGCAGAAAACAGAAAATGCAATCATGCTCCACGATGGCTCTGGGTGGACCGCACACTCCGCACCCCGACGATCTAAGCTTTTTCGCTTTTGACTTAACCACCAGGTACCTATCTGCAAGCGACTGGGCGCAACTGACAAGCTACAACAAGGATAAATGGGCATATCATCCTCTATTACTAACAATCTCCTTGCTCTGGGTCCCTAGATGCCTGCACTGGTCCAAGCCGCATAAGCCTCAGAAGTGTAATTCTATTGACTACAAAGTACAGCAACTGTCTCTTAAACTCCTACTCCTC
The DNA here is from genome assembly GCA_016271365.2 of Neoceratodus forsteri. Classification (NCBI taxonomy): domain Eukaryota; kingdom Metazoa; phylum Chordata; order Ceratodontiformes; family Ceratodontidae; genus Neoceratodus; species Neoceratodus forsteri. The sequence goes on along the minus strand of CM057456.1, from coordinate 1,174,670,745 downwards.
CTCCTCTTGATATCAGGAAGTGTCCACTCAAATCCTGGCCGTGTTTTCTACAGTACAACAAAGCCTGCCAAAATGGGGGGGGGCTCAAAATTGCTACCTTAAACATCTACAGTCTCCTTCCAAAACTGGCCTCCCTTCAAATCTTTGCCAGCCAACACAACCCGGATATCTTTGCCATCATCGAAACTTGGCTGACACCTAATACTCCGGATCATGCCATCTCTATACAGGGCTACAAGATATTCAGGCTGGACAGGACCTCAAAAAGGGGTGGTGGGTGTGCAGTCTACATAAAGGACTACCTCACCTGTCTCCCTGGTTCTTACCCCACCACAGAAACCTCAGTGCAACTCCTCCCTATCAAGATACTACTTGGTGCCCAAAACAAAGTCCTCACGATTGCTGCTGTCTATATCCCACCAAAAGATCCTGATTCCGGCCTACAGGCTGTCCTCGAGTTCGTAAGTACACAACCTTCTGACATCGAACTCCTTCTCTTTGGGACTTTAATATAAATTGGCTTGCTCTGATGCAGGGTCAAACAAGATGCCATCCTAGCAGCAAATTTAACACAAGTGGTAAACTCCCTACCAGGAAAAACTGCAAATCAGGGACCAGCACCCTCATTGACTGGATCCTTACCAGCCACCCTACCTGTATAACCAATGTAAGTGTTCGCCCTGACTCGCTCAGTGATCACTCTCCAATAATATGTACCTGGACAAATAAGTTTCGTAAGCCGCCTCCAAAAACCATCTGTAGCAGAGTCCTACCTTATGGCAACCTTACTCATCTCAAGACCTGTCTTAGGCAGATAGACTGGTCCTTGATTTACAAAACTCAAGATGTTGACCTAGCCCTTGATTACTTTATTACTACTTTCAACACTGCCTGTGACACCTATGCCAGTAAAAAGCACAAAATCAAAGCACTCACAAATCCCTGGCTCACGGCAAAGCTATTGGCACAACTCAAAAGTAGGGATCACCTCTGGGCCACTGCAAGAGCTACTGGTACTCTGTTGGACATTCAAAAGTATAAACAGGCTTGCAACCACTGTACTAAACAGATCCACTTGATGAAGAGCTCCTACTTCAAGAATGCCCTCTCCAACTCATGGGGCGAAGGGAAATCCTTCTGGGACAACATAAATAATATCATGGGTCAGCAGTCCATATCCTCTCCTACAATAATGAATGTGGATGGAACCACTACATTAGACCCAGAGATCATTGCAAACACCCTAAATGATACCTTCACGGACCTTAGTGGTGTCCTCTCATCTGATTTCTTCACTGATGCTGACCCTCCAATTTCTACTTCTACTACTGCCTCTCCAACCAAACCACCCTTCCATTTCAAACTAGTAAGGCACATGAAGTTTATAAATATGTAAAGAAGGCCATTTCTAAGTCCCGAGCAAGCAGCGACACTATTGACCTTAAACTTCTGTCCCTCACTCTGGAGGAAGTACTGCTCCTCCTCACAAAAATGTTCAATCTCTCCCTCTGCTACAGCCAATTCCCTAGGAAATGGAAGGCTGCAGTTGTCACTCCGGTGCACAAAAGTGGTGATAAGTCACTGCCTGTTACTATCGCCCGATATCAATACTACCACCTCTCTCTAAGGCCCTTGAACGCTTGGTGGTGGACCAACTTTCAGACTACCTGGAAAAGCACAACATCCTATGCACTCAGCAGCATGGATTTAGGAAAGGGCACAGCACATCGACTGCCCTACTTGAATTCTCAGAAGCAATCCACAATGCCATGGACAAAAACCTTACTGGAGCAGTCTACATTGACTTAACCAAGGCATTTGATACAGTTCACCATGGCCTACTTATCAAACAACTTCTATCCCTAGGGTCTCGAGGGTTCTGGTGACTGGGTAAAAATTACCTTGCTCAGCGCTCTCAATCTGTAAAGTAGCTGGAGTTCTCTCAGACTCAAAACGTTTGCTCAGGAGTTCCCAGGATCCATCCTGGGCCCCTCCTTTCAGCCTTTCCTAAACTCCTCCCCAAATCCTGCCCTGAACAAATAATCCTCTATGCCGACGATGCCGTGATTCTTACCACTCATAAAGATCTGAACCTCTTATGCCTCAACCTTCAGCATGCTTTTTCCAAAGTTGAGATGTGGTTCCTTGAACATAAGCTGGTTCTAAACCACAAAAAAACTAAATCCATGCTCTTCTCTAACTCGCAAAACAAGAAACAGCAAGTCCCACTCACCATTAATACATACCTGGGAAATACCCTTGAACAAGTGCCAATTTTAAAATATCTTAGAATCAACTTTGATCAAGGCCTAACCTTTGCAACTCACATTGTTAGTACAGCAAAAACTATTAATCAGCGAATTGGGATTCTGTATCAGAACTGACAGCTTCTTACCCATTCTGCACTGAGGATTGCCATTCAATCTTCTATCATCTCAGTCGTTGACTATGGCTTAGTTATATACGGATCTGCCACTACTACAGCACTTAGTCGTGACACAACATCCCTAAATAAGGCCTGTCGGCTGCTCACTGGTGCACATCGACGCATTCCCACACATGTGAACCTCTATGCCGACTCAGGTTGGTTGCAACTCTCAAACCGGATAAAGTACCTTACCTGCCTGATGGCGAAAAAATCCACTCTGGGCCTCACTCCACCCTGTATCCAAGACCTGTTATGCCCGAGCGCTAGCACCCATTTTACCAGAAGATCAGAACACCAGCCTCTCCAAGTCCACCGATGCCGGACTTCTCAGGGACAAAGATCATTTGCCTATCGTGCCCCCAGCTGGCTAAATGCCCTCAGCACTCATAGTACTGCCTCCACCTCTTTAGGTATTTTCAGATCAAGGCTTTTCTCTCACCTTGCCACCTCCAGCTCCTGTGACTGCCCTGATTAAACCTCCTATTTTCTCACTACCCACCCTGTTCCGTTATTTGACAAAGACATGTTTGGGAAAACTTTTCTCCTGCTATTGTCTGCTCCCACACCATTCACTTACCTCTCTGTTCTGGACTTTTCCCTATTTGTTTCTCCTAATCTGGCATGACCTCTTTCTTGTAATAATAATGTGATTATTGATATCTCATGTCCTTTTGCACAAGTGATTTGATATGTATTTGAATATGTTTTCTTGCTCTTGACACAACACAAATTGTTGTGTTATCTATGTAACCTTTTGTACTGTACCTAATTGACGTGGAACCTTTGTAAAAGACCCTCTGGCTCAAAGGTAGTAATTCCTAGAACAATAAAATAACTAAACTAAGCTCACTCCGGAAGCACCACATAAAGCCTTTCCAATGGAACTGGTCCAGCCTGGAGACTCCCACTGTGGGGAAGGAATACCATGGGGCTACACTCCTGGAGAAAGGTAAGTCCTGAGAGATGGTAGGGGTGACGGGGTTGGGGTTGTCTAGAAGCAATGAGAAGGGCTACCATCAACTGAGGGAGAAGATAAACAAAAAGTGAAAAAAAAAAAGAATGAAGGCCTTTGCTGCAGTCACTCCTACCACCTGGAACACTTTCTCCAGACATGTTAAGGAAGTCACCAGTACTACTGTTTTCAAATGAGTCATGTTTGCACACCTCAATAACCCTTGCAGTTGTTCCATTCCCTATTCTTCACATAGCCATCTTTCCTTGACCTCTACATACTCTCCCTTGTCTGCCATGTAAACCTGCAAATACTTTATGTGTATATATATATATATATATATATATATATATATATATTTATGCAATAGGGGTGGCCATATATCCAGTGTGATAAATGCGTTTATCTGAGTCACTGTATGTATAAATAAATTTTACACACACAGTGACCATTTATGCACACAGTTACTATGTCACAGATCTCTTTAGAATTCATTTAGAATGTTCGGCCTGAGAAGCAGCACTAACCATATTCAAATGGGAATAACTTTAAAACAAAAAAAGATATCATGGTACTGTGAGCACGAAAATTGTTCAGCACAAAATTATCTATAAAATGAGTGGTGTTTCATGTATAGATACCTTATAGATTTTTTACAGTTAGCACAAAAAGCAGAAGAAAATTACATTTTTTGTTTACTTTTTTGACAAACACATGTGAATAGCTTTAAAACCAAAAACAATAGCATGGTACTGTGAGCATGAAAAATATTCAGCACAAAAATATCTACAAAATGAGTGGCGTTTCATTTATAGATACCATTTAGTTTTTTTTATAATTAGCAAAAAACAGCATAAAATTAAATTTTATTTTCCCTTTTTTGACAAACAAATGTGAATAACTTTAAAATGAAAAAGGTAACATAGTACTGTGAGTATGACATTTGTTCAGCAAGAAGTTTTCTACAAAATGAGTGGTGTTTCATTTAATAGCAACCAGTATGCTAGGTGGACTTACTCTAGGAAAGTTAACCAAAACTCCCAGAAATTATCATTTAAAATAAAGATAAACAGTCAAAACCAAATGTTCCTGCACTGATAGAAGGCATCCCTTTGCATAAATGAAATATACAAAGGTGAGCTGTGAGATAAATGATTTATCTACACTTGAGCTGTTTGACCTCGGACACCTCACTCGTGGCTTACGCCACTCGTGAGGTTACCCAAGGTCAAACAGCACTTGTGTAGATAAATCATTTATCTAACTTCTCACCATTGTATATCCCATATATATAAATATATATATATACACACACACACACATTCTGCAACTGTTATAACTCTCTACCATCTGTTTATTAACTTTATTTTAAGCTAGTCTTGTAACTGTTAGGAATGCCTGATATTGTCTTTATCTGTCTCCAGGAACCCTCTAGAAAACTAGGCATGAATCTATATCGGGGTATCCTGGTGCATAAAACTCTAAAAAAATAAAATCTTTATGCACCCTGTGAAGCATGCAGGCTCCCGATCAGAACCAGTCAACATCAATAGAGGGAACCCCGTGATGTTCTGCTGCTGGAAACATGGTTACTATAGTAACCAAGTGCAGTACATTTCCAGTGTTAACTGATCAATGAGATTTGTAGTTTCTTCAACATACAGAGGTGCCCCATCTGTTGAATCTTTTATAAGAATTCAAAAGCTCAAGTTCAGAGATATAAACCTATTCAAATACACTGATAATGCCTGTTCTGTTTCAGGCAATTGTTCCAACCTTGATGAACACCACACCAAACAATCACAAAGGTTCTGTAGACTTTTAACAGCAAATTTCCCTACTTCTTCATCTTGGCACTTCAACTCTAACTGATATATAAATGTAGATTTTTGTAATTAATTTCTCAATAAGTTATTTTGTATCTTGGTGAGTTTCAGCACCCCCCCCCCCTTTAGTTTGTGTAGCTCTCTCAACTCTCTACCCATTCTTCACACCAGTCAGGCATTGCCATCTGTCCAAAATCCCTCCTGTAGAACTGTCACAACAGTATGGCCTACAATCGAATTCTCAGTTTAATAGTTCTGCTGCACAACTCTCCCCCTAACTCCATCCCCTTTTTCTACCAGTCAGAAATGACCACAATCTCTCAAGATTTTTTATTAATATTAAATCTGATTTTTTTTACCAAACTCTGAGAAAATGACAGACCACTGGTCTGATAGTTCATGTTCTCAGCTATCCACTGCATTTGTTACATTTTATTTGGGTACCAGGGAAATCTTAAGTCACTGTCCTGTGACATGGGTCACCACCCAGTGTCCACTGCCCTGTCCATGTCCCATCAGAAACAACCTCTATAAAAATATTACAAGACTTCAGTAAGGCCTTCACTTCAGTACCACATGGGAGACTTGGAAGCAAGCTATGGGGCACAGGGGCAGGAGCAGAACTGGTGGGGTGGGTGGAGAACTGGCTAAAAGATAGGCAGCAGAGGGTGGTGATAGGTGGGGAATACTCATCCCCTAAGCCTGTGACAAGTGATGTTCCACAGGGATTGATGTTGGGCCCAGTGCTGTTTGACATATTTATTGCAGACATCTCGGAGGGCATCAGCAGCAAAATCAGACTATTTGCAGTTGACACCAAAATGGGAGCGGTGGTGATGACCAGGAGGTGTGTAGGGGGCTCTGGCAAGGCTAGAGGCATGGTCTGCCAGACTGTAGCTAGGGTTCATTGCAAAAAAATGCAAGGTACTGCACTTTGGAACAAAAAATCTGAGGAAAAGCTGCGATCTGGCGCGGGGGTGCAGCTGGAGGTAACAGACGAGGAGGGGTGCTAATGAGCCAATAATATATCTATACACGTGTGTCAGAAGCTCCATGGTTTCGAGCAGTATATTCAAACTTATCTAAGGATATAAGGTGTTTTGAGACTTTCTTGTTGTATTTTCGTTTGAATAAAATACCTGCTTAGCAAGATGGAGAAGTTTATTTCCCTGAAACTAGCTGGCAGAGGTGCTCCAGCACGTGGGCCTGTGCAGGTAGCTTGAGCAGGGGCCTCACCAGTGGTGGTCCATCCTGATACGGACGCCAAACCCAAGGCGTCTTAGAAGCCTACTCCTGTCACTATTCAGTTATTCTTGGGAGAATTTCAAGCTGAAGTTAGGCAGTCGACAGCATGAATTGAAGCTTCGCTTTTGCATATTTCCATTCAATGTTCTGCAGTGGAGATACAAATGGAGAAAGCGGAGGGTTTAATCGAGAAGAAGGAGGAGGAGATCAAGGGAATCTCGGCCCGCATCCTCAAGATGGAAGGAGCTACAAATGCAGCTCTACATGAACAACTGGCTCAAATGGCGAGGTTGGAGCGGATTGAGAATAACCTGTTGCCGAAAAATTTAAGGCTGATTGGTTTTTCTGCTGATATTCCTAATGTTGAACTGAGGGATACTGTACAGAGGTCTTTATCCGCTATTTTTTCTTTGGAAGTACCTTTGGTCCTTGAATCTTTATTTTGCCCAGCTTCTCGACAAGCTAAGGATTCTACCCAGCAATTTGGGGCTAGATATATTATATTAACATTTCAATCTCTCTCTCTCTGAGAGGAACACAATATTGCAGTTAACACGGCAAAAAAAGCAACTGTTTTATGAAGGGCATCGGATACATTTGTATCCAGACTTGCGTGAACAAACTTAGAGGAGAAGAAAGCTTTTTTTGCTGATTCTATCTGAATTTAAAGAAGCCAGACTAAATGCGATTCTACTCGCTCCTGCTTGCTTGAAGGTACTCTTTCAAGAGAAAAATTATTTTTTTGATGATCCAGACTCAGCAAGATCTCTTTTTGAGAGTAACGTGAAAATCCCAGAGGATACTGGGTCTGATTTTGAGGAGGAAGAAAATGCTGCCGAGGTGACCGAGTATCACCCAGTCTAGTGTTTTTTTTTTTGTATCTGATGACCTTCTCACGATAAGCTTGATACCCAAGTTGACTAAACAGACATCCTGGTTAACTGTTGTTTAATTTTGATTTGTAGGGATGTTTAAACTTGGAGACCTGACAGACATAATAACATTTTCTTTTCTTTTCTTCTCTCTGATTTTGGCAAAAGCTTGTAAAGTAAGAATATCTTTTTCCCCAATATAAAAAATCTTGTGCCTTATTTAATTACAATGGAATTGAATTAGGGTACATATTTTCTTAATGGAATTCTTTTAGTATTTGTAATTGAACTTTTCTCTGTCTTAAGGAGTAAAAATAAAGTACAAAAAAAAAAGAGAAGAGGAGAAGGATCTGGGGGTGCTCATCATGGAAGCAAGGAAAAATTCTGTGCAATGCAGAAAGACAGCAGCAATGGCCAGCAAAATGCTGGGGTGCATTGCAAGGGGCATTACCTCAAGAAGAAGAGAGGCTATTCTACCATTATACAGATCGTTGGATAGACCCAACCTGGAATACTGCGTGCAGTACTGGCACCCATATCTACAAAAGCACAAAAGCACATTAGGCTGCTGGAGGGGGTGCTGCATAGGGCAACAAGGATGATTCAGGGCCTGGGGGGATTGCCATATGAGATCAGACTAAAAGAGTTACACATCTACTCACTGGAGGAGAGGAGGTACAGGGGGACATGATTGAGACCTTCAAATACATGAAGGGGATAATCAAAACAGACACAGAGGATCTATTCATTAGGAGTGTGGGGAAAGACACTAGGGACCATGACATGAGATTGGAGGGGGGGGGTAGATTCAGGAGGGAGGTGAGGAGGCATTTCTTTATGGAAAGGGTGGTGGCAAAATGGAACGCACTTCTGGCTGAGGTGGTGGCATGTAACACAGTGGAATGCTTCAAGAAGGGGTGGGACATGGCAAAGTGGAGGTTAAAGGGAGGGAAGGGGAGGCGGGTGAGACAGCTGCTGACTAGGGAGCTAGCTGCAGTCTCGAGCAGCCTAAATAGACCGGGATGGCCTTTTGCTGTTGGCAACTTTCGTATGTTCATACAAAACTCCATGAAATTACATGCTGAACTTTTTCCTGGCTTTGTCCTTTTAAGTTCTTTGTTTGATGCACTTTTCATTTAAATAACCAGACCCCGTGAGCTTGGCCTTGAGCCTTCTGTGTATCAAAATGTCTACATGTAACTGGATCTGATTCTGACCTCCCCTGGGATGAACTGTCACTGCCTTCCATAGCTCCCTTTTCCCTTACAGTGGCCATCTTTAATTCCATAGCTTCAGGGTTCCACACTTGTCTTCTAATTCACTTAGCAACCCCTACTTTCTGTTACTTTTAAGCAACAAAAACAATCATAGTAAGAAAAAGCACCCTTTAAACTAAATTTGTACTAATTTTGACACAGTACCACTGAAAATCTGCAATTTATTTCATTTTACAGAAAAATTGTGTGTGTGTGTGTGTTTTCATGTGTGTTTTAGCTATTAGTATGAAAAAAGTTGACATCCAGTCTCCCACAGGATAAAGCATTTAAGATACTGAAAATTCAAGTGCAGTCTTGAGTAAGGTGCATCTAGCAAACAGCTAGTACAAAAGTGGGAACAAACCTTACACCAAATCACCTAATGCTACATAAAACACACTTTTCAAGGGTGAAGGTACCTGGTTCCAAGCTCTTAATTTATAGAAGATTCTTAATTGGTACCCAATTAATTGGGGACATCTTAATAAGTACACATTTTAAGTGTTATGTGCAAAATGCAAGTTAATTAAAAGATCTTCACATAATTTACAGTTGACACTACTCAGAACATTTACACGAGGACCCTTTACTTTCCCAGATCATTTTAAGGATTGTTCAGGTCATTTTATACACCATTTTTTAATGTCAAACAAATTATTAAAAATAAAATATATACATAATGATTATGTGAGAATATACCCATAGACTCAACATATGCTTATAAATAAAAATTAGAATTGCATTGTTTTAACCCATCTCTCTATCTATAAGAATGGTAGTCTCCAATCTTACCCATTATACCCAATTACGCCATATGGCATCAGAACCATCCATTGCTTAACCTGACCCAAAATGGCGGCATCAGATAGGAAGAGTTAACCACTGCCATCTGTTTACTCCTAGTGGAAACAAAAAACAATATGTTTCCATTTTTCTAGGAGCTACATCACAGTCACCCCCACCCCTATATCCTGGACCCTTTCTAGACCAGTAAATTTGAGATTCTATAATGTACCTGGTCTTGATCAATTGACATGCATGGCCAAGGAATGATCTTGATTAGTCTGTTCAGTTGCGCTTATGTGCTCACCTGTGTGAACGTTTAGTTGTAATGTGATGTTCCTCACATAGAAGGTTCTACACAAATAACTTACCAAGTATACCACACCCCAAGTTGCACACATACAGTGTAATAAATTATTGAAGCTTCTCAATTTTACCTGTTTTTGGAATTAAAAAAAACTGAAGAGTTAAGATAAGGACAGTACTTACAATTACCACATCTTTGACATTCATGCGGCAGTTGGGGGAGCCATATACTGTATGTGGCGCTCTCTACTGACTACATACTATGTACCAAGGTGTCCTTGAGACTCTTAGCCTTCCTATAGACCATTCTATGTGGTTCTTCATGTGCTCTAAGTGTTGAATCTATACCAAGGATCCCCCAGTTTTTCTTAATAATGGCCTCCACTTTATGCATCTGGGAACTGTATGTAGTCACAAAATTCAGTCTTTTTGACACTTCAGTTTTCTCCTTTGACTAGTCCCAATACAGAAGACTTTCTCTTGATAAAGCCTTTACTTGGGATCTAGCTGGCATACTGTACAGTACAGTTGCAGCCAGTGACAAGATGCACTATTGATCTGGATATATTGGGAAATATCAATTCCAATTGAAATGATTTCCTATGATACATGGTAATATATCTGGATTCTGCATCATGTTACTTTTTTATTCATATCTGCATGCTATATACTCCTGTATTAACAACACACGCAGGACCTACACAAGATGTGTGAGAGCAAAATGTACATAACAGTTCTGGATAATGCACTGGTCACAATAGATCTGAACATTGACAAACTAGACAGGAAAAGACAGTGGGGCAGATATTGACATATAAGTGCTGGCACTAACTGGGTTTGTGCCGACACTTTTCAGGTTTGCGGCTTGCATTGTGGGGGGCATATTCAGAAGCCAATGTAGCTAACCCTAAACATGTTAACTCCCAGGTGCTAACACAATGCTGCGTCCATGCAAATGAAGGGTCCCCGCATGCATACGGGCACAGCGGCATGTCCAAAGGTTTGCAATTATGGTAAATGGTCTCCAAAGTGGTGCTATTTACCTCTGCTGAAAACCACCCTTAACCAGGTGCTAAACCTGTGCCCCCACCCCACTGATGGCAGGACAACTATACTGCAGCTGCCCCCTTCTCTTGATAGCCTGTTGTATCAGTTAGGTTGCAGTCCCTGGTGTCTAGTAGCAACCCCCCTGAACACCTGTACCATGTGCAGTAAATATCCCTGGTATCTAGTGACACCTCTCACCCCTGAACAACCATCCATCCTCCGTGTCTAGTGGCAACCCTACCCCCAAATATCCATCCTATGTTTGTGAAACATCGCTCTGGTGTCTAGTGGCACCCCCCCACCCTGTGATCATGCATCCTATGTTCATTAGACATAACCCTGGTGTATGGTGGCACTCTCACTCCCCAGCCACCCATCCTGTATTGTTAAACATAGCCCTGGTGTCTAGTGGCACCCCCCATCCTGAGATCACGCATCCTATGTTCGTTAGATATAGCCCTGCATTTGGTGACACTCCCCATCCCCCAATCACCCATCCTGTGTTTGCTAGACATAACCCTGGTATCCAGTGGCACCCTTCCCCCCAGGCACCTGTTCTGTTTCAGTGATACAGCTCCCTGGAGTCTAATGGCACCCCAACCCTGTGATCACCAGTCCCATGTATGTCTGACACATCCCTGGTGCCTAGTGGCACTCTCTCATCCCCCAAACACCAAAAACATGTACTGTATAATATCCCTGGTGTCCAGTGTATACCCCTTCACCCCCAAATGCTCATCTACATATGGACCGGTAAACATCGGCAGTCCAGCATCCCCCCACCTGTCCTGCCTGCACCCAGAACACCACCCATTCATCCCTCTCCTTACCAGGGTGTCCAGGGATGTGTCTGGAATCCTGATATGGCAACCAGCACAACCCTCCTCTCACCTCCTCAGTTGGCCACCGTATCAGCTGACAGTGAGTGCGTGTACAGCATATGGTATACTGTACACACACTCACTGTCAGCCCTATAACAACCGGATAAGGAAGTGAGGAGGCTGCACCAGTCACAGCGCCAGGTTCAGGCACATCCTTGAGACACCCTGCTAAAGGGAAGGAAGAGTGGTGCACTAAATCGCGGATAGGAAGGCGGTGGATGCTGTACCACCGATATTTACCAGTCTGTATGTTTATGACCATTCAGGGGGTGGGGGCAGGGGTACCACTGGACACTAGGATATTATACAGGACATAAGCCAGGTGTTTGGGTATGCGGGTGGCACCAGGGATGTGTCAGACATACATGTGATGGGTGTTTGGGGGTGGGGATGTTGCTACACACCAGAGTTATTTACTGTACACAGGACAGGTGATTGGGGATGAGGGGATGCTACTAGATACCAGGCTGTGCCCAACAAACACAGACTGGGTGCTTGGGGGGGGGAGTAGGGGTGCCACTAAACACAAGGGGTATGGCTAATGAAAATGAGATAGGTGATCGGGGGTTGGGGTGCCATTAGGCACCAGGATTATGTCTAATGAACATGGGACAGGTGATTGGGAAGTGGGGGGGGTGCTACTAGGTGCCAGTGAGCTGCATCACTTACATGGAATGGGTGTTTGGGGGGTTCAGCTGCCACTGGACTCCAGGGATGACATCAAGCACAAACAGGATGGGTGCTACTTGACTGCTGTTCACCATGAAAATGAGCTTATGATGGGCATGCAAATGGCCCCTTAGCACCTTGCATGCCCAATAGGCTTATTTGCATGTTGTAACTGAATATAGCCCAGAGGGGTTCCGATGTTATCCACTCCAGGAGCACTATTCCCTGTGGGCTGGATACAGCCCAGGCCCATGTTGAGGCAGTACAATTCTACTTAGTGATGCCCCACCATGGGCAGGTGTTCAGTCAGATAACGTTGGTCTGCTATCTGACTCAGTATAGCAGTGGCTGGGTTGGCCGCAGGCATAAGCGCAGCTAGGCCTTTGGCTAATAAGTACAGGACAGGTGATTGAGGGTGTTGGTGCCACTAGACACCAGGGAGTTGTATCATTAACAATGAATGGGTGTTGGGGGGGTGGGGGTGTCACTGGTCTCCAGGGATGATGTCAGGCTCAAGCAGGATCCGCACTAATGGGCTGCCATGCACCATGTAAATGAGCCCATAATGGACATGCAAATGGCCCCTTAGTGCCTTGTATTCCAAATGGGCTCATTTGCATGTTGAGGCTGATTATAGCTCTCAGGGGACTTGCACCTCCCACTTAATATCCATCCCATTGTCACCTAAATGAACTGCTTTTAAATGACAAAAGCTTTAGGGAGAAAATTACCAATATGTAGGGCCCACAGATAATCCCAACCATGTATAGGAAGGATTAAGGCATGCATACTGTGGAGGGGGTCAAGGGAGGGGAACAACAAGTTTTCAGATACATTAGGAAAAAAAGAAAGACGAGAGGGGGAATTGAAAAGTCGATGGAGAGGGTCAGGGTAGTATAGGAGGACGAGCAGAAGGCAGTCCTTCTTAATGGCTACTTCTGCTCAGTATTCACAGTGGAGGATTGTAGGCCTTTGCTGGAAAGCTGCATAATGACTGCTGTAAGGGAAATCCAAGAAATGGGGCAAGTGATATTTACAGGAGAAAGGGTCAGAAAATTACTTGCAGCCCTGAAAATAGACAAGGCTCCAGGGCCTGAGGTTGTTGATGGAATTGGAATGGGAACTGGCTGAACCCCTGACAAGGCAATTCTACAGCTCAATACAGTCAGGAGTGGTTCTGAAAGACTGAAATGTAGCAGAAGTTGTTCCACTCCCCAAGGGAGGGGACAAGGAGCAACCAGCTAACTACAGGACCATCAGTTTTACTTCCCTTGAGAGTAAACCAATGGGGGAACTAGTCAAAGAGAAGCTAGTGGACTACCAGGAGAGAAATGGGCTTCAGGACAGAAAGTAGCATGGATTCATGGCAGGGAAATCTTGTTAAACCAATTTGATAGTTTTCTTTGACTATGTAACTAAGGTAGTGCATAAGGGACAAGTAATGGACTTGCTCTACTTCGACTTCAGCAAGGCATTTGACTCAGTGCAACACAAAAAGTTGCTGAAGAAGTTAGAGGATCTAGGCACAATGAAGGACCTAGTTAGATGGGTGGATAGCAGGTTCGGTGGAGACAACAGAGGGTGTTCTTGAAAAGAGACAAATTGGGGAAGAGGGAGGTCACAAGTGGGAATGCCGTGGAGGTCAGTTCTCAATATGTTCATCAGTGACATTTGGTACGATGGGGATGCAAGGCAAGATGTGTCTCTTGACAGATGCCACTACATTCTGTAGCAGGAGGGACAGCAAGGGGGCTTAAGGGAATTGCAGAGGGACCTGCATAGGTTGGATTGGTGGTTCAAGGTTTGGCAATTGAAATTCAATGCCAAAAAATGCAAGGTGATGCACACAGGGAGCATGAACCTCAGGACAGAATACTGAATGAGAGGGGTTACGCTGGGCACTTCTTCTGAGGAAAGGGATCTGGGAGTCATTATAAGTGATTTCCTAAAGCAATCTAGTCAATGTATCATGGATTTCATTTATTATAAGAGTTTTTGACTAGAGATAGAAATTTGTATTTTTTTTATTCTATGCATTATACTAACCTTATACTTTTTCCCCTTGTTTTTAAAGTTAGCATGCTTATATTCATAAATACTTCTCAAGGACTGCACTTTGGAGAGATACATTGATGATATGCTGATGGTGTGGTGGGGTAAAGTTGAAGAGCTGGCAGGATTTGTGGATTACTTACACCATCGTAACCACAATTTGTGTTTTGCGGTCAACAGTAGTAATCAGAGTATCTCATTCATGGACATCTGCATTGTTAAAAAATAGGTATTAGGAGTGGATACTACTTTGTACCACAAACCCACAGACAGAAACACTATCCTGTTAGTGAGCTTGTGTCATCCCGCCACACCATCAGGAACATTCCCACTGGACAATTTTTGACAGTCCATCGTAACTGCAGCCAGGACACTGAGTTCCAACAACATGCCAGGGAATTGTCTGACAGGTTCAAGGTAAGGGGCTATTCTGGGAACAATATAGCAAAGGCCTACAATCGTGTAACAGGGACAGATAAAACTATACTGTTAATCCCACTTCCAAAAGTTAGAAATGATACTGGACATATTAATTTTGTTATGATATTTAATGTCTAGCCTAGTGCTATGGAGTTCGTAGTGAAGAGAAATTGGAAGATCCTTTGAGCAGATCCCAAGTTGGATGCATTTTCTAAGAAGCCACCTCATATGGTGTTCCGTAGAACCAGAAACCTAGGTGATTGCCTCACACATAGCTTGCAACCTTACAACAAACCAAGCACTTGGCTTCTTTCACCTCCACGGGGTGTTTCTGCTGTGGTAGTTGCAAGTACTGTGAGTTGATCACCAATGATAACTCTTTTATTAACCCTGGGATGGGTCTCATGGTGCCCATTACTAAATTTATCAACTCACAAAAAATAGTTAGAAGGAAGTAATGTGATGTATGGGGAATTGAACCCAGACCTCCAGAATACTACCATCCCAGTGCTCTAACCACTGTGCTATAGGCTCACATGGTTGGCCCAACTCTTTTCGGACACACTTCTTTTCTCTAGTATTGCAAATCCTGCAACTAGGAACAATCAAGATGACAATTAGGTGTTTTTTGGTGTAGTATTAGCCACTACTAAGCAATTTAGATCACAAATTGCAGCTAGAAAGAAACAATAAGACCTACTGGGAATGAACCCAGGCCCCCAGAATACTGTCCTGGTGCTCTAATCACTGAGCTACAGGCTCAAATGGTTGGAATGAGGTTCTTGGACACACTTCCTTTCTCTAGTATTGCATGGCCTGCAACTAGGAATAATTGACATGGCAAACATTTTTGGTGCAGTATTAGCCACTGCTAAGCAATTTAAGTTACAAACTGTAGTGGGAAAGAAGTAATTTAACACACTAAGAATTGAACCCAGGCCCCCAAAATACCATCCTAATGCTCTAACCATCTGACTGTTACCGGACACACTTCCTTTCTGTGGTATTGTAAATCTTGCAACTAAGAACAATCAAGATGAGAATTAGATTTTTGGAAACATCTAATTGTTATCTAAATTTATGAACTGTGATGCCACTTATGTGGTATATTTGGCTTAGTGCAGTTGTGGAAAGTTTAACATGGGTAAAACAAGAAGGAAATTTAAAGACAGGATGGGGAAGCACATGAGGATAGTGATCAATAAAAACATGGATTACGTCCTGGCCCACCATGTCTTAACATCTAGCGATCCTGTAAGTCACAAACTTTGCTTTATGGGTATTGAAAAAGTGGTTATGGGACAAGGGGGGAGGGGAGAGAAGGACACTGATGCAGCCCTGTCTTAGAGAGACTCTTTGGATGTACCATACTAATGCTAGAGTATTACCGGGACTCAATGATAGGTTTGATTTGACAGTTTTCTTGCAATAAGAAGTATGAAGCATACTCTATGCTTATGAAATATAATCTTGTGACTATCTGAAAAAAATTAGAAAAAAATCTGACAATATCTATATTATGTATCCATTGCAGATTAATCAAATGTAGGCATAGACTATGTGACATGGTTTGTTGCACTGTTTTTAACTTTCACTTTTTTAACTTTCAAAATCTTCATCTTTAAACATTGTCACTTGTATTTTGAGTACGTCACTTTATTAGTGTAATTATGGTAATAGTGGAGCTACCGGCACCCACCCCCATTTGATGATGTATTTAAAGGGAAATGTCCATGTCCCTCTGTACCACACTTCAGTGTGGGATGCCCCCCAATTAGCAGTTTTGCATAGCGTTAATAGTTTTCACTTACTTTGCTGCTGCTATATTTATGTTTATTCTGGTTGATCCTGCCGTCCATCCTGACAGCATTTTGAGTAAGGCATCTCTAGCAGCATATCCTACAATCTCCCACAGCTGACATCAGTGTCAGGGAGCAGTCAAGGTAGCGTGTATTGTTTAGACCTATGGATTGAGCTATTAATAGCTCCGGTTTATGTGTTAGAGGTCTCAGTATAGCACTGACACCCCTAACTCACAAACCGGAGCTGTTAGTAGCTGTTAATAGGATGTGGACATTTCCTTTTAAGGGGCATCTGAAAAGTAATTTAGCAGAGTGACTGTAAAAATGTTTATTGGGGTGGGACTTGAAAAACTTCACTTACCTGGTTCATAAGGTGGAATAAAAAAAAGACTGTGGAAAATCTGGTACAAAAATGTAAAAAAAATGTTATGAGTAAAAGTTCAAAATGCATTAAAAGTCACAAACCAAACTTAAATTGTTTCAATCACTTCCTAATTAGGCTCCAGGGCAGCTGAATACAGCAGTGGAAGCAACAGGACATGCCTGTGGACTGGATAGGTAAGTGAGGGGTGGTGGGGTGGGTGTGGAGAGGGGTTGGGGTGGGGGCATAGGGCAGTAGTCATTGCTGGACCATTTTCTTTTTCAGTTGTAGTAAATGGGCAAGGATAGGCCACTGGGGAAGAAACGGGGCACAGGGGGAAGTGACTGGGAGATGAGCAGGCTGTGCAGTGGGTGAGAGTTATATGTAGGAGTGGCTACAGGGGCATGAGGGGAAGTCAGTGGGAGGTGAATGGGCTGTGCATCAGGTGGGACTTATATGAAAGAACAGCCACTGGGGCACCAGAGAAAGCAACAGGGAGGTGCTGTAGGTGAGCTGTGCAGTGGGCGAGACTTATATGAAGGAGCGGTCAAGACGGAGCACTGAGGGAAGTCATCAGGATGGGAGGGAGGTCGAGCAGCAAGCTGATCCTGATGCTACACAGCTGGCTACTGGGTAGCATGCTGTAGATGAGAACATGCAGCCGCACTTTGCTACGTGCAGCTGCCTTCTTTCAACTATACAAATTTTCCTCCCATGTGCCAGGCAGAACACATCACTATTAGTCTGCTCCTCATTGGGCTGTCATTGGCAAGCCTCCTGCAGGCTGAGCTGCATTGGATGCTACAAGTGACACACCTCTACAGTCTCTACTCTACTGAGTAGCCACGACATATTCACTTCCTCCTGCGCATGCAAGCAAACATAACAAGCATTTGTCAGTGCTGAATGTTTGCTTGCTGGCATTAGCAGTGGAAGTGCAGGAGTTAGACAGATGCAGTATAGGAATGGCATTTAAGTATTGAACTGATGCCAACTCCCCCCCCTCACCCTGCAGAGATGGACAGGCATTGGGGTGTGCTTTTGGGTCATGGCCCATGACAGTCATGACATTTCACCTCACCCTGCTCTTCAGACACTGACAAGTGTCGAGGTATGTTTTGGGGTGTTTGGGCTTTACATTCACCTCATTCCATAAGGAAATACACTGAAATGGGTGCAGTATAGGATAATAGGGTGACCTCTGGGGACAAAGGGTCCAAGGTGCACCTCGATGCCTGTCACTGGCTGCAGGGTGGGGGTGGGGGTGGAATGGCATGAGCATTACTGTTGACAATCCCAAGTCACGCACCTGATACCTGTCAGTTCTTACAGGGTAGGGCGTTATGGTCGAAAACCCTAATGCCCTGGGCGTTTCTTAGTATTTTTACTCCAAGTTTTCCACATGGGGTTTGTTTTTTTGTGACCCCACTGCATGAACAGTGACACTATCAGTTCATTAGGTGAAAGGTGATTTTGCACAGCGACTGCGCCATTTGGCATCACAGGTGCGAAAACACGTTTCGAACAGGATGTGAAAAGTGACAGGTGTACTGTTCATGAGGAGGTGTAAAAAATGGCACTGTTGAAAATCTGGAGTGAAAATAAAAAACTGGTGAAGTCACAAGCGTGCGTAGAAACTGCGCAATGTACACCCATAATGTAATTAGTTTGGGGATTTTTTTACAGCAGATTTTCAACATAGGCATTTTGGGATCTTCGCTCATGAACAGTGTCACTGTGATTTTCTTAATCTGTCCCAGACACTGATTTCCCACAGAGACCGCGTTATTCTTCGCCAGAAGTGCAAAAACACATTTTGGCCAGAGTGTGAAAAATGACAACTGTGCTGTTCATAAGGAGGTGTGGAAAAATGCCAGTGTTGAAAATCTGGACCGGCTTTGAAGAGTACAGACGAGTTTCTGGTCAACCGAAGATCATCGCGCCGGCCTCCAGAGGTAAGTATGGGGTGAGGCGGGGAGGTGGGGTATGCAGAGGGTGGAAGTGGGTTCGGGAGGGGGGGAAGACGGTCAACGAGGGACCATTTTTTTCTTACAGGTGTTGTTTATTTCTTTTTTTATGAAGAGGACGCAGAACTTTTGCCATGCTGGGGTGGGCTCCCAGCGTGGCAGCTGGAAGTTTGTTGGGGGGGGCAGTGGAGCTGAAGAGGGATTGTGCACTCATGTCAGCCATACGGACTTTTGCCATGCTGGGGTGGGCTCCCAGTGTGGCACCTGGAAGTCTGTTTGGGGGGGCAGTGGAGCCGAAGGGGATTGGGCACCCCTGACAGCCATACAGTGTGCAGGGGGGGGGGAGTGCATAAGCACACTGGGGTGGCTTCCCAGCATGCTACTTGGGTGTTTTTTGGGGGAGACCAAGAAAAAAATGGAGCTGTCTATGACAGCTGTTCAGATGCAGTGCTGACGTGTAAGCAGTTTGCATGCTGCCGACGACAGTATGTAAATTGCCTGCTGACTGCAGTATGCAAATTGCCTACATGTTACCACCGCCAATTGTAGCAGTCTTTTGTTTTGAACTGTATGCCACTGCATCTGAACTGCTATCATAGACAACTCGGACATTTATTGGTGCGGTGAGGCTGCGTCTGCAAGAAGGAGCAGGGCATTGGAAGCAGGGTGGCACACCTACAAAAATTCTTATGGTGGCACTATGTTTCTTGCACATACATGCAAGCAAACATAATAAAAAGGTGAGAGACACACAGTCCTGGTCTGCAGGCCTGAGGACAGTCCATAGGGGACTGGTGACACCCCAGAAGCCTAGTGCAGCCCAAGGAAAGAGATGCTGGTTGTGAAGAATCTGCTCAGTTGAGGATACCAACTGTTCTAAGTCCTGTGGAAGCCTTTAGGCTGGGACAGAACCAGGGAAGGTACTGTGCAAATGTGGAGCTAACAGAAGTCTTACACACTGTAAACCTATGGAATACAGTAGTCTTCTAGGAGGTCTTAGGTCCTGGGACACAAAACTGTAAATACTTACAGAGAAATTGTAGTATCATGCATAGCACAAGATTAAGAAATGCAACAGCTGTGTCTTCTGGCTGGAGGGTGGCAAGTAATCCTTTGGGTCACTTCTGTAGCAAATATAACTACCACTGTGAAGAGTAAATGTTATCAACTAAACATTTAGTAAAGGAAATCTGGTGCACTGATTTTCGACTCCAGAACCTTTGTATTCTGTGGTGGATGCCTGAATGGTGTGTGTGGGTTCAGCAGGCATGTTGCTAGTCACTCCAAACCCCCAAATATTTTTACCTCCTTTGAACCAAATGAGATTCTAGATGAGGGGGGTTACATGTAGTAAATAAAATCAGTGCTGTCAAAGGCAACCTGTTACAATACAATGCAATCACAGTAGATGCCAAGAAGGCATTTGACCATCTGAACTGGGTCTATCTACAAGCAGTCTTAGAAAAATGTTACTCCAGAAACAACTTCCATATCATTACTAAGGCCTTCTACAACTCCCTCAATGTAGAGAGCAGACACACAGATCAGAAAGCGTCAATGCCTCAAGAGGAATGAGACAGTGCTCCCTCTGTCACCAATCCTTTTTGCACTAAACAAGAAACCAGTGGCAGAAACAGTCAGCTCACATCCACAAATTGAGACAGTAATACTGAGAGGAAAAGAAATCAAAACAATATTGTACACAGATAGCACTATGCTCTTTCTGAAAAAAACAATTCATATCACACACTAAAACAACTTCTCACAGAATATGGATACATCTCTGGTTTTAAAATAAATCATAAAAAAATCTGAAGTAATACTACTCTGAGGTAGGAAAGACACAGAATTAACTAGCACAAATCCCCTCAAATGGACCAAGTAGGCCATCCTGTATTTTGGAGTTCCAATCCACAGGACCTAGATAAACTCTTAATTTTTTTAATCTCTGTATTTATTAAGTAAATAGTAGGGCATTAGGCAGGAACCAGGCAGACAGGATTGACTGGGAGTCTTTTTCTGCCCACAAATTTTTATGTTCTATTTATTCCTTTCCAAAGCATACATAGTCAAATAGGAAAATCAAAGAAAAAGTAGTACATTACCATCTCTCCTCCAAAATATAAAAGAAAAAATTCATGGATAAATTTTAGAAGAAAAACAAGTATAAAAAATATTTGTAACTATATAATCTATGCCACAAGTATCAGCAAATTAAAGTCAAAGAAACATTACATGCTCGGTTCATCAAGGTTATATCATTCCAGACTTCTTGAGTCGAGAGCCTCTTAGCAACCAGCATACATTTCACATAAATAAATTTGATTACATAAATAATATGCCATCAAGAATCAATCATAATTTTAAATCAAGTCTCCGATATAGGCATATGGGCCAAACTGATGCCCAATTCCATTTTTTTCTGTCTCTCTCTCTCTCTGTCTCTCTCTCGCTCTCATTGGCTTAATTCTCCTTTTTTTTGTCGTTTTCAAAAATAATGCAAGCTGATAAGGTTTATGGGAAGCATATTTGATATCTCTATAGGTAATGAGACATTGCGAAGGAAAGGGCAAGGTGAAGGTACAGTAAACTCAATTTTACTTGGTCATCTCTATAAGCAAAAAAAAATTGTCTTTCTTGTGTCACCATCAAAATACCTGAGAAAATGTGAAACCTATCTAGTTTTGGAAAAGGAGATCACCTTTCGATCTTGCAGTTCTAATCACAGTCTCCTTATCTATTTCTTTTAAGCCCCCCCCCATCCCCATGTCTAGGAGTATGCCTGATGATAAAAATCATGGAGGGTTGCTCACAACAGCAGAAACACAGACCAGGTCAGTTTTAATAGTCCTTACCAAGATCTGGCTATGTTGAAATGTCCTTTATTGCCAATGGGGTGCCATCTTCAGTGCTGGGCTGCAAGGGACTTTTTTAGGTTAAACCACCAAGCAGTTCAAATAACAGAAGGTCCACACCATAAATAAAGTCAAAACAAGGGATCCCATATTTAATTGATAACTTGTTCAGTCATTACACTATTTACAGTTACAGTTCTACGGACTCGGGAGTCCACAGTGGGGTAATAATGGTTTCATCATGGTTGAGCTGACCTCAAAAAAGACACATTGTTACTCTGGACCAGGTGGCCACTTGTGGGTTTCTGGGCAGCAGCTTTTACATCTTGGGGCCGAGTGACCCCAAATATAAGGCAGCAGCTTCTGTTCCAAACACTTCCCTTCACTGCTCGCTCTCCCAAATCCAGGAAGTAGGGGAAATAGCCAGCTCAATCGAGGCTACCTCATTCGTTCCTTCCCACACTACTAGCACTAATCCTGTGTGAACGTTCAAGGTGGCAGACTGGAGGAAGCCTTCTCAGTTTGGGGCCTTTCCAACACATTTCCCCCTTCTCAAGTTCTCTCAACTTCCAAATCAAATCAAAAACTGTATTTAGCCAAGCAAGTCATCATTGAGTAAGCTCATTTGCAAGATGTCCTGGGTGGTGGAAACGATATAAAAAATTTAAACAACATTATACAGGAATAGGTATTTATAGGGTTGAACATTATGCAATGGAATAGGAGATAAGTTAATTGAGCTAGCATTCATATAGAGACGCATATATAAAAATAGCAGTGGGATACAGAGGCACAACAGTGGTACATACAAAAATTAGTCAAGAAAGTCGAATATGCTTACTTCCAGTGTAAGGGGAGGGGATGAGAAGAAAGAGGCTAACTCCAGGAGAAGCTAGGAGCGAGGAGGGAGAGAAGATCAGGAAGTGCTGGGTTGGAGGCAGCAATACTAAGTGTGTGAGGAGCCAGGAGAGTAAGGAATGATCACCTAAAGCAGGCACAAATATCACTCAGGTATCGAGCAAACAACATTTTGAAAGCATGTGGACCTGGAAGTGAGGAGATCTTTTAGAGTCTTTTGCATGGTGTTCCAGAGAGAAGGGAGGGAATGGTTGGCAGCTGCCAGACCATAACGTGTTTTTATTCTGGGCACCTTAAAGGAGATAAGTGTGGAGCTCCTTAGACTATAAGTCCCCTTGGCTCGCTCATACATGTTTGAGATGTAGGCTGGGAGTTTATCAGTTACTGCCCTGAAAACCACATGAGAGTGTTTCTTTGTCTTCTCAGTGTGAGAGAGGGCCACCCCAGTGTTTTATAGAGCAGGCAGTGGTGGGTTCACAGAGGCATATTCAGAACAAACTTCAAGGAGTGATGGTAGATGGTGTCAAGTTTACTCAATGCCTGTTCGGACAGTGACTGTAAAGAAAATCTGTGTAATCAAGCAATGGTAAAAAAGTTGTTTAGACTAGCCTCTTCCTGGCTTGAAGAGTGAGAAGGTGTCTTGTACGATAGAATATGCCTAGTCATTGTCTTAGCTTTTTGGAAAGCTCATTCAGGTGAGCCATGAAGTTAAGCCTATTATCCAGCCATACACCCAGGTATTTGAACTTGTCCACAATTTCCAGTGGTTCTCCATGTAGGGTGTATATCTGGAGGCATGCTGGTGGCTGTGAGGTATGGGAGGCATGCGGTGAAATAATCGTGGCTTTGGTCTTTTTAGCATTAAGCAGGATCTTAAGATTGATCACGTTATGCTGAAGAATTGCAAAGTCATGCTGGAGTTCCTTGTGAGCAAGTTCCAGGGAGGTGCTGATGGTGTACAGAACCATATCATTAGCAAATAGATGTATGTTACCTGTACATATGCGAGTGTCAATATGATTTATGTAAATTGCAAACAGTACAGGGCCAGAACAGAGCCTTGTGGTACACCACGGGGAAGGATTTTTAGTGAGGAAAGTTCCCTTTGATCCTTAATTTGCTGCATTTCACTGGAAAGATAGCACTGGAACCACTTTACAGCCATGCTGTCAAGGCCAAGACTCCTCAGTACATTGATTAGAAGGCTATGGTCCACTGTTTCAAAGGCCTTGCTAAGGTCTAGGAAGAGGGCGCAAACATGTTTCCTTGTATCTAGAGCGATTTGCCAGTCACTAGTCACTTTAGCAAGAGCAGATACGGAGCTGTGCTTAGGTCTAACTTCCGACACAGGCAGGTGACTTCCCCCTTTTACTTCATGGGGTGGACGTTCCCACCTATGAACATGACCAGATTGGCCATTCTGCATGGGATGCTATCTTCTCTTCTGAACTAACCCCAGACTGGTTCCATCCATCCCCTTGGAGCTGCCACAGTTGGATCGGTGGTTATGCTCCAAGTCGAGCCCCTTCTGAAACTCTCTGGGCTCCATTCTGCTCCACTCTTTCCCTCCAACCTCACACTGTCTTCAAGTAGCCACAGGTTCAAGGCTGCCCCGCTCCAAGTTGCCGACATTCTGCTCTGGCCCGAGATAGAAATAGGCTTTGCTGGAGGTATAGCAGGTCTCACTAGCTACACCCTCAGAGCTGTCTTGGATCACTGACCATGGTCGCTGCCACATTAGACCACCACCTTCCATACACCCAACCACCCAGAAATGAACCTCATCAGGCAGGGAGTAGGCAATCACCCCTACTCCCACACTCCCACTTCCGTACTACTCCCAAGGCACAGAACTCCCCTCCTTCACACCAAAACTCCCATTTATGACCCCATGCATCTTTGGTGACCTCTGACCTGAAAAGTCCCTGCCAGTGAGTGGAGGCCAGAATAACTAATTAATTAAGCCCAAAAATGGACCTCAACATGGTACGTTAAGTACACCCACTACGTGGAGGTGGGGGGTTACACTTGTTTTTGTAATTCATATTTACATTTTTAAGTAAATATGTATGAAATGAAACATACATACATACAGCACATGATATGTACCAGTCCATGGCAGTGCAGTGAGGAGACAAGACTTAACTCTGTAATACTAAAAATATTGACAGGCGTTGAGGCCAACCAACTGTAGTTTGGATCTGGGCACAAAATGCCTTTTAATAGGGTGTGTTGATGTCATCAGCCCGGTCCTGGCTAGAATAGTCTGGTGCTCCCTAGTGATGGGGGTCTTTCCTGGGCCCCTGAAGGAGGCAGTGGTAAGATCACTCCTGAAGAAACCTCCACTGTACCTAGACTGCCTGGCCAACTATAGACCTGTCTCTAACCCTCCCTTTGTAGAAAAGGTTATTGAGAAGGTGGTGGTCCTTCAACTGGAGAACCATTTAACAACTCATGACTTCTACAACCCTCTCCAGTCAGGTTTCAGAAAGAGGCAAAACTGAGACTGCCCTTATCCGGGTGCTGAATGATCTCCTGGTGGCAAGAGATAGAGGAAGTCATTCCATCTTGATTTTCCTCGATCTCTCTCTGCAGCATTTGAGACCAAGGACCATGGGGTGCTGTTGGAGCTTCTGCGGGTTTGTTGTGGACTGGCTAGTATAGTCCTCAACTGGTTTCAATCTTTCCTCACTGTTAGGATGCAACGGGTGGTGTCAGGAATTTTTCCCTCATCATCCCTGCCCCTGCCATGTGGGGTCCCAAAGGGCTCCATCTTTGCCCCTTGTTGTTCGCGGTGTATATGATACCACTAGGGGACATATATGATGGTATGGGCTGAGCTTTCACTAATACGCAGATGACACTCAGATATACCTGTCTTTTGTTCCTGGGCAGCAAGAGACGGTCTCAGTGTTCAATCAGTGCCTCGCTGAGATCAGGACTGGATGAGCGCCAACTGATTGAGGTTGAATCCAGACAAGACTGAAGTACTGGTGGTGTATTTGGGTCACCTGGGGGAGAGCAGGCAATCTGGACAGGTTACTGGGCTTAGGCTCAGGGACTCACAGTTGCTCATTTCAGCCAGAGTGAGAAATCTTTGCATTGTACTGGACTGCGGCCTGACACTTAGAGCTCAGGTGTCAGCCATGGTCAAGAAGGCTTTTTATCATCTGAGAAACATCACCAGGATTAAACACCTGATACCCCCAGGTGATCTGCCATCATTGGTCCATGCTTTCGTGACATCGCGGCTCGACTACTGCAACGCCCTATACCTGGGGCTATTGGGCATGGATCTTAGCCACCTGCAGCTAGTGCAGAATGCTGCAGCCAAGTTGTTGACTAGGTTGCCAAGATCTTGTTATATTATACCTGTGCTTCACTCTCTGCACTGGCTGCCGGTTAGGTGGTGGATCACCGTCAAGGTTGGTTTTCTGACCTATAAGGCCCTGCATGGTCAAGGGTCTGGTTACCTCCAAGATCTCCTGTGACCCTACTGCCCTACCCGTTCCCTCCGTTCGGCAGGCGGGGGATATTTGGATGTTCCCAGGGTGCATTTAACAACATCTGGTGCTCGCGCCTTCTCTTTTGCAGCACCAACCCAGTGAAACTCCCTCCCTCCCTCCTTCCCTTGCCCTTTGAGAGAGAGAGAGAGAGTTCTATGGTCGAGATCTTTAAAAGGGAGATGAAAACATGTTTTGTTTAATCAAGCATTTCCCTGTAGTCAGATTAGTTATTAATTATTAGTTACATTTTTATTTATAGTATGTTATGTATTATGTAATCTATTGTAGTTGTTTTTAGATGAACTTGCTTGCTTATAAAGCACCCTGGGTCAAAATGAACGGAGCACTATACTAAATATAGTTGACTGATTGATTGATTGATTGATTGACAGTGCTGTCTGCATATAAAGAATACTATCATCAGGCCTATATATTTATATCTAGAAAAAGAAAAATCAAATTCCATAAGTCCAAACCGAGAGCTTATTCAATTAATATAACAGTAATATAGCAAAAACATAGTAAAATAATGTATTGTATATAATATAGGCAATCAGAAGTCCTAAACTAAGCTAAATAATCACTTAAACTAAGTTTTTCCATTATCCACATAAGGTTCACTTAACCGTCTTACCATATGTAAATATTAAGCTTACTATCTCAAAGAACATATATCATAGATCATAGATATAATACTAAAAAATTACAAAAACAATTCTACTTAGTAATCATAATTAAATACTTTCAGAAATAGCTTCCTATTGTATACAGGCTGTTTAGTTGAATCCCAATAAGACTGAGGTGTTGGTGGTGGATCCGGGTCGCAGGATAGAGAGGGCGGTGGCAGGGCCTGCCTCTGGGCTTTGGCTCGGAGGTAGCTAGCTGCTGCCCTCTGATCAGGTGCAGAATCTGGGGGTGATTCTTGATGATGGGCTGACACTTCATTTGCAAATGTTGTCAGTAGTCAAGTCCTCTTTTTATCACCTGAGGAACATCGCCCGGATTAAGCATCTTGTTCCGTCTAGCAACCTTCCAACGCTGATCCACGCCTTTGTGACCTCATGCCTTGACTACTGCAACTCCCTCTACCTAGGGCTTCCAGGGGTTGATATCCATTGCTTGCAGCTGGCACAGAATGCGGCAGCCAGACTACTGACAGGGGTCTCCTGGATGAGTCACATCATGCCTGTGCTGCGCGAATTGCACTGGCTGCCTGTACAGTGGCGGATCACCTTCAAGGTCAATTTGCTGACCTATAAGGCCCTACGCAGACAGGGGCTCCTGGTTCCCTATTGCCCCCTCCAACCTCTCCGCTCAGCCGATGAGGGATTGGCAGAGGTTCCCAGGGTACGACTGAAAACTTCAGTGGCGCGAGCCTTTACATATGCAGTTCCTACCCTCTGGAACTCTCTACCTCGTTGGATCTGAGAGTGCCAGATTGTGGAGAGCTTTAAGAAGGCCTTAAAAGTCTTCACTTTCCTGAGCAGCAGTGGACAACTCCATCCAAAGTAGAGGGGGACTCCCCCTTTGCAGATGAGCCATTTTCAAGTCGCAATCACAAAACATGGCCAATCAATGTACCTCAAAAAACATATGCTGCTTTGCTTGGTGAACTCCTTGGACCTTTGTTAGGATCAATAATTGAAACAAACCCTCCTAATTCTAAAATTTCTTGGTGACATGTCAAAAAGGAGTGCTGACATTGCTACGTGGAGTATGAAAAGTATGGGTATATGTAAAAATTATAGGACTTGTAACTTAAAGGGTACCTAAACAAGCAGTTTTTTTAAAACTGCAAACTCCAAAATCTGGCTTCATTGTGAGATAAAGTAAAGGCTGCTGTTTACATTTATGCTAAAACTACATTTATGTAAATAACATAAATGCAGTGTCCTAGTGTTTGAAAAATGTAAACATCAGCCTGTCACTTTCAAAAAACAGCTTTGGTTTCTCCCTATGGCCCCATCCACACTGCACCCAACAGGGCTGAAAATGGTTCCAAACCATTACAGGCTGCAAACGTAACAGTGTGTCCACACTTCCAGGGAACAGGTGTGAAAACGGTCATGAACCAGCACAGCCTGTCCACACTGAGATGTGAACAGTGTGTGCACCCAACCCCTGTAATGTGGAGTGCATCCCATGGTGCACCTGCGGGAGACAGCTGTGAAGACAGAAACCCACTTGAATGAACACCGGCTGCCAGCTCCACAGGGCACATGAGAGCGGCACAACTTGCCTCTAGTATCCCACAGTGATGTGTGCCCATGTGCACCTGTGGGGACCAAGGTGGTAGCAGGAAGGCGTGGAACCGTAAGGAGGGAGGCCCCTACAAATGGCATGAAGGCGTGCAGTGATGCACCAACACATGCTGGGTACAGGGAACCCACTGTGTCCCACAGACATGCATGCGGTGCACCACCAGGAAATGGCAAACCAAGGCCCACTGCCACTGGAAGCAAGCTGCGTGCACCAGCATTCACTGTGTAGCCAGGCCATACATCCAGGACCCCCACACCAGCAACCCATGGAATTGGAAGCCCCACTGTGCCCCACAAAGCAATGTGCGCATGTATGCACACTGCCCAAGCAAACCAGCAACACGGTATGGTGACACAAGACAGCCTTTAATCCAATGCCACCATGACTTCTGGTGGCAATAACACAAGTAATCAATGTGCAGCGGCAGCATGGCCATGCAGTGGACCATGTGCATTGCTGCGTAACACCACATATCCCCAAAGAAAAAAAGACACTGTCATGTGAACTAACAATGCAATACACAATGCCGGGCCACCATATTGGTGGCACCATACGCCAACCTTACAAAGGAACCTACGTGTGGGTCACTGTACTGTCATCTGAAACAATGAAAAACAAAACCATGCACAGGTGGTGCCCTAACCCAGGCACCCATGTGGCCATACTGCATCAGAACCCCTGACACAGCATATTGCAGAGACGCCAAGCAACAGTGTGTGTGACCCATGAATTGCACTGTTCCACTGGGTGCCACAGCCGGCACATACCTCTGTGTCAACATGAACCAGGCACCGTTGTCACTGGGTGGACCCCAGCAGCGTCATCAAGGTAGGGGAGGATAACAAACACGGAGTCCCATGTGGCAACAGTTGGGACGCACCTGTCAGCCAACCCCTGCATGCTGCATGGGTTATCACAGGGTCATCCAGTGGAACTCATCGCTGTACAGGTCCTGTGTGAAGCTGGGCATGCCTGCTGCGGGATCCAAGGGGGTAGCACTGTGCCGAGCAGCTGCACTATGCATCGGGGGTTGGGGTGCTGAGTGCAGGCCAGCGGTGGCTGACGTGACACCTGTGAGGTAAAGCTGTGCCATGCTGGCACCAGCTGGTGTTGCCTTGGATGTGGGTGGCTGGGTGGTGGAGGCAGTGACACCACCCATGTACACTGCACCCTGTAGTGGGGGGTCATGCCTGCAGGGCACTGGCACAGCCAGGGGATGCATCCTGGTGGAGGCCGCTTGTGCCATGCAGCCTGTGTGTCCACCAGCAGTGGACGGGTGGGTGATGGCAGAGTCTGCCATGCCACTGTGGTATGCAGTGACCACTGGCATGGTGGCACACCCACGGGGGAACAGGCCACAGGGGGATGGGACTGCGGTGGTGTGTGCCATGGGGATGGCACCCGGCCATTGCGGTGTGGCTGCAGGTGGTGGCTGCTGGCATTGCATGGCCAGTAACTGGACCATCTGTGTGAAGAACTGCTCTGTCTGCTCTGTCTCCTTTCTCCGTGAGCGCTCCTCCAATGCCCTCTCCTCCCGTGCCCGCTCCCTCTCCATGTCCATCAGCTCCCTGTGGTGCTCTTGCATCATCCTATGCGTAGGTTCCAGCACCACCCCAAGGACCTCTGCCATCCGTGCTGTCTTTGACTTCCTCTTCCTGAGGTTCACCAGGGGTGCCTGGTCGCCCTGCCGCTTCGCATGGTAGCCTTCCCCCGCAATGGAGCCATCACTGGAGGTTCCTGGCATCATGTCCTGCAGGACCAAGGACACTGGGGAGACCTCCACTGCATCAGTGTCCACCGATGTCCCCTCACCGGGGTCTTGCCCTGGAATGGCAGAACACACCTGTCACCATTACACACAGGTGCATACCCTACCCCTACCCCCCCGCCAAACACAGCCCCATGCCCATGTCCCCCACTCACCTGTGTGCCTACGCACACCTCAGGTGCCACATGCAACCTCACTCGAGTGAACCAGTACCACCACCCATGCCATGTCTATCACCTTGTGCTGCATACCCAGGATACACCCCCACCGGCATGCAAGAACCCAGCATACACATTGCACAATGCACTTACTTGTGTCAGGGCACTCCTGCTGCACACCGTTGTCGTCTTCATTCCCCAGGTGCTGGCACACATCCCTGGTGGTGTTCCCATCATCCTCCATGTCCAGTTCAGGGCTGTCCACCTGTGAGCTCTCGAGGATGAACGCTGGTTTGGTGGTAGGCCGTGTTCCCAGTATGGTATCCAATGTGTCATAGAAGGGGCACACCACACACGCACCCCCCGAGCGTCTGTTGCTGTCCCTGGTTTTATGGTACCGCACCTTCAGTTGCTTTTATCTTATCATGGCACTGCTTGCCGGCCCGCCTCCACCCCATTCGTGACAGGCATTCCGAGACCTTCTGGTACACCTTCGTGTTGTGCCTTGCACTGGCTAGCTCTGCCTGCACCTTCTCCTGTGTCCAGAACTCCACCAGGAGTTTTGTGGCCTCATCCAACCAGATGGTGCCGCGATCTGAGACAGTCCTGCAGGTGGGCAGTGTGGCGTGTGGATGTGGTCACTGTTTGGCACAGTCCTTTCTACCCTCCACCAGTCACAGGCAGTGCTTGGGGGCTGGGGTCACTCTGCAGTGGTGCTGTTGTGGTATGCTCTGGCACTGCTGTCCTCTTGGGACTGGTCTTGGGTTTTGGCAGCTGTTGGGGACCCCTTCACACCTGTGGCACACAGTGCTGGCATCTGCTGATGGCTCCCTATTGCCTGTGCCCACTGTTTGCCCTAGGCACCGGTGCTCTTCCCCCCTCACAGTCCTTGGCCAGCTGCGGCAGGCAGCACCCTCTATTGCCACACTGTGCCTCCTGGCTGCACCTCTCTCGGTTGTGTGCACCCGACTGCTCTGGTCTCCCTGCCTCAGACATTGTGCAGGTGCTGCCCTGCACTGTTTCCACCTCGCTGCACTGGTTACTGTACTCCCCGTGCCTCTCTGCCTTCCCAGTGCTTCCTTCTTCTTCTGCCTCCCAAGTGCCCCTCTGAGGTGCACTGCCTGCTGGTCTAGCAGAGGACTGGGGCTAAACAGTGGTGCGTTTAGATGGCAGGCGGTAACGTTACAGCCTTAAAACCATTTCTGTAACCGTTGTAGAAACCACCTCCTGACAGGTTTCTACAACGGTTACGAAAACGCCTGCTGTAACATTACCAGTGTAAACGCACGCCGTTACCAATGCGGTTTACACCCTCTGTAATGTTACAGAAGGGTTTTCGGGCTGCAGTGTGGACAGGGCCTAAGATGTCTGCTAAATGTGTTAAGTGATGTCATGACGACATAATCGGAGCCAGAAACAGAAACCCATATAGAGTCCTATAGTGCTAACTAGTTCTTCTTTCCCTCTTTGTTGTGAATTGTAATACCAAAATGATCAACACCATGTGTTAA
Organism: Neoceratodus forsteri; assembly: GCA_016271365.2. Lineage (NCBI taxonomy): Eukaryota > Metazoa > Chordata > Ceratodontiformes > Ceratodontidae > Neoceratodus > Neoceratodus forsteri. Next base: position 1,174,638,959 of record CM057456.1, on the reverse strand, counting down.
CTCGTATATTATTTTGATCAGTACACATGTTAGACTATGATTTTGTTCATTTTGTTTACTTTAACTTGCTGAAAATGTACTTGCTGATAATGTTTTCCGACCCAGCTGACTTTCTCTTTGGCAAACTGCAGTACAGTTAAATACTTCAAATATCTGATGATCTAGTGCTTATGTGATGCCATGAATTTTGTTTTTTTTGTTAACCAAGAGAGACACACTAAGCTGAAAGCTTATTTACAGGTGTGGCCTGGGAACACAAGGAAGTTTAGTGACTTGCTCAGGGTCGCACAGCAAAGTACCGGTCTGGTTTCAATTCCAAAGCTCATGATCTCTTGTTAATCCACAAATAAAGGTTTCTTTTTCCACATTAACACCCTGCACCCAGCCTGCCTTCTGTTGAACATCCCACCATCCATACCCTGTCCTTAGTACTGCCTGGGGCCGCATATGTGCTTACAGTCTCATGAAGAGAATTATTACTCCTCAGATTATAATCTTGTATCTCAGAGAGTTGTGCACACCTATATCAATACGCATCATCAGCTGGCACTGTTAACAAAAATGCCTCCAAAATCACTCTCCAGTCCACTTTCTCAGTGTTTGACTTCTACTCCCTCAGTAAACATTGAGTGGATCACCACTGTTCTGCACAGTGAAGGTAGTATGTACAGTTCCCCTATTGTGTTTTTTCCTGCCTCATTTACCAACAACTAGGTCTTCCTGGAGGGCCAAGCAATAAGCATCATGACCCACCAGAACAACTGCTGTTCATGCCCTCATAAGGGCTGAACTTACAATGGATAGCAATATTATTAGCAGGAGAGGCATACTAATACCTTGAGCGAATCCACCCAACTTCCGGTGTTAGTCTACTCCTTTATCTGTGATCTGCAGAACCCCACAGGACAGTTCTCAGCAATTCTTCTACAGTACTTTGCTGTTCTTTACTCCACAATGCGAGTTGGCTGGCTACCACCCTTCTAAATCTTGAATGAGCTATACACAACTCCCTCAATACTGTCCTAACAAACGTCAACATCCCCTCCTCCCCCCCACCCGAGGGTAATCTCCCTACACTGAATTCAAGTAACAGTTTAGGTGCAGCCCTGCCACTCTGAGTATTTGTCATCACTGGCTGCTCTCATCCACAGTCAGGTAGTGATCACGATGCTGGCAGCCCCACATTTCAGATCTCACAGTGATCTGCTCAAAGTCCTCTTTCCTGTCTTCAACTAACCTGAATATAGCTGTACCCTACTGGAATGGCCTCTTCAGTCCCTCTCTGGCATTCATTCATTCTTCTCACCTGCTCCCCACACCAAAAACGGGTGAGCTCACTACCCTTCTGCATCTTGAATGTGGTTAGTACAGTCTCCCGTGTTGTTTTTACATATTAATAATAAACATGATCTTCTGATAAGCCAGGCTTATAACAGCATGGCACAAGTGGAAAAATAGGCTTTCCTACCCATATAAGATCTAAGCCACCCATGATTAGGCACTATTAAATGACATGCATAATGATACGCACAACCATCATCACTAAAAATATCACCAACAGCTTAATCTGGTTCAAGGTCAGTTAGCATTCATCTGTGTCTCCCTACCCTGGGTTGTGCCTGAAAACAGGCAGAATTTATCTAGTGCACTTAGCCGGTCAACAGAAACTAAATAAAATAAAATAAATAAATAGTGCCAAATCAAAGGTAGCCAAGATCTTTTAAGGATTGGAACGCTCATCATTCCCCTCGTTTCCTGCTGCTATCAGCCTGACTTGCTGAAAAGATATGTTTATATTTGATATGTCAAACAAAACAGGGACTGTACTACTTGTATTCATGATGCAGAAGGGTGATGAGCTCACCAGTTTTCAGTGTGAGGAGGAGGAGTAGTGAAAATGAATACCAGAGGGGGACTGAGAAGGCCACTCTTGCAAGGTGCTGCTATATTCAGGGAAGGGGGAAGACAGGAGGGAAAGAAATATGAGCAGATTACTGTGAAAAATAAGATGTGGGGCTGCCAGCACTATGATCACTACCTGACCCTGTTGTCCTGGCCAACATTCACCTTCCCAAAGCACCAGTTCATGCAATTGTCCAAGGCTGTGTGTGGATATTAATGTATGAAACGGCTTCCACTACACATTCAGTCACTTCACTACCAGTCTAGTATTGCTTGTAATGCGCTTTGGGATACAATGTGTATGAACAGCACTATATAAATGCTGAATCTTCTTGTTATTATCATTATTTCCCATGGAAAAGAAGACAAGACAAGCATATATTTGATTTTCAAGAACGTATGAACTCTTAACATCGGACTGCACAAGAACTTCGCTACAAAAAAGTGGTGGATCTAGGGGGTGGTGAAGGGTGTGGCTGCAACCCCCTCCCCCATATTGTAACATATTTGCTTGCTGCTGCTGCATTTCACTTTGTTGAAGAAGTCTGATTTATTGATTGTATAAATGCTTACATTCAAACTATGGATTACATGTGTAGGTTCTGTCACAAATGTACTAGAAAAGAATAATAGCAGAAAATATAAAGGTTTAATAAAAATGTTAAAAAGTGCATATTAAGTATGCACACCACCCCAACACCCCATTGTAGCATCTTGGATCAGCCATAACCACTAGACCACCAGGTTATTCAAGATTTGTACTGCACTGTGGTTTGACACAGAGAAAGTTGGTTGGATTAAAACATAATTTCAGCATGTTAAAGTAAACAATACCTGTGCTGTTTTCTATTTTTATTTCAGATATGACACTAAATCTTAACAAGCATTTGTCAATGCCAAATGTTTGCTTGCTAGCATTGGCATTGGTAGTGTAGGAGTTTGAGAGATGCATAATAGGAGTGGCAGTGAAGTATTGAACTGAAGCCAACCCCACCACCACCCTGTAGACACTGACAGGCATTGGGGTGTGCCTTTGGTCGTCAGGCATAACGGCCACACTATTTCACCACACCCTACCCTGCAGACTCTGACAAGTGTCACGGTGTGCCTTGGGGTCTTTGGGCCTTATGCTCGCCCCATTCCATAAGGAAATATGGTGAGATGGGTGCAGTATAGGAGAATGGGGTGAACTTTGGGGCCGAAGAGTCCAAGGCACACCTCGATGCCTGTCACTGGCTGCAAGGTGTGGATGTGGGTGGAATGGCATGAGCTTTACAGGTGGCAATCCCAAGTCACACCCCTGATGCCTGTCAGTCTCTACAGGGTGGGGCGTTATGTTAAGAAACCCTAACACCCCAGGCGTTCGTTGGTATTTTCACTCCAAATTTTCAACATGGGTTTTTTGTGACTCCCACCTCATGAACAGTGGCAATATCAGTTCGTTAGCCGAAAGCTGATTTTGTACAGGGACTACGCAATTTGGCACCACAGGTGCAAAAACACATTTCGAACAGGATGTGAAAAATGACAGCTGTACTGTTCATGGGGAAGTGTAAAAAATGGCAATGTTGAAAATCTGGAGTGAAAATATAAAAAAGTGAAGTCACGAGCGTGCGTAGAAACTGCGCAACACACACCCATAATGTAATTAGTTTGGGGATATTTTACATCAGATTGTCAACGCAGGCATTTTGGGACCTCCACTCATGAATAGTGTCACTGTGATTTTCTTAATCTGTCCCGGACACTGATTTCATACAGCGACCAAGCATTTCTGAGCCGGAAGTGCGAAAACACATTTCGGCCAGGGTGTGAAAAATGACAGCTGTACTGTTCTTAAGGAGGTGTGGAAAAATGCCAGTGTTGAAAATCTGGACTGAAAATAGTACAAATTTGTGAACTTACGAGGGTGCATGGAAACTGCGCAATGCACGCTCGTAACACAGTCATTTTATGGACTTCTGTCACCAAATTCTCAACATAGCCATTTTAAGACCTCTGCTCATGAACAGTGTCACTGTGATTTTCTTAATTTGTCCCTAACATTAATTTCGCACACCGACCCCGCCATTGGGCACTACACGCGCCAAAACACATTTTGGGCAAGATATGAAAAATGTCAGCTGTACTGCTCATAAGGAGGTGTGGTAAAATGGCAATATTGAAAATCTGGAGTGAAAATATAAAAAATTTGCGAAGTTACGAGCATGCGTAGGAACTGCGCAACGCACGCTCGTAAAACAGTCATTTTTGGGAATTTTTTCACTAAATTTTCAACATAGGGTTTTGGGGACTACCTCATGAACTGTGACACTGTCGTTTTGTTACTGGGTCATAGAAACATAGAAACATAGAATTTGACGGCAGATAAGGACCACTTGGCCCACCCAGTCTGCCCATTTCCCTACCTACTGGATAAGCTGCAGATCCTAGTTAACCAGCAGCCTACTTCTTCCTACCCCCCACCCCCTAGAATTGCCTTATGACTGTCCCATGCATGCTTGAATTCCACCACTGTTTTTGACTCCACAACCTCCTCCGGAAGGCCGCTCCATGCATCCACAACCTCTCTGTGAAAAAATACTCTTAAATTAGCTCTGAGCCGCCCCTCTATCTTCAAATTGTGCCCCTTGTTCTTGCACACCTCTTTTTTGAAAGATGCTACCCTCTTGGACTTTGTTGATTCCCTTGAGGTACTTGAAAGTTTCTATCATGTCCCCTCTCCTCCTTTCCTCGAGGCTATACATATTAAGCTCCTTAAGTCTCTCTTCATATGTCTTCCGTAGACCCTGCACCATTTTAGTTGCCCTCCTCTGGACAGCTTCCATCCTGTCTATGTCTTTGTGGAGATTGGGTCTCCAGAACTGCACGCAGTACTCCAGATGGGGTCTCACCAGCTGTCTGTACAGAGGGATAACAACTTCCTGTTTTCTACTGGTGATGCCTCTCCTTATGCATCCCAGTATCCCCCCAGCCCTCCTTGCTGCCCTCTCACATTGCTTGCCCACCTTCAGGTCATCTGATATGACTACCCCTAGGTCCCTTTGCATTTTTGTTGTTGTTAGTATCTGACCCCCCGTTGTGTACTCTTCCCCTGGGTTTTTGTTTCCCAGGTGCATTACCTTGCACTTCTTAGCATTGAAACTAAGCTGCCATACATTTGACCATTCCTCTAACCTTGCCAAGTCCCTTCTCATCCTTTCCACCCCACCTTGTGCATCAACTCTGTTGCAGATATTTGTGTCATCTGCAAAGAGACATACTTTTCCTTCCAGTCCCTCTGCAATGTCGCTTATATGGTTCCGCACAGTGATGGCGAAATCACACTTCAAGACCTAATAACAAAATAGCAGTGACTGAGTTCATGAGATGGGGCCCCAAAAACCCCATGGTGAAAATCTGGTGAACAAAATCCCCCCAAATGGCAGAGATATGCACCAAAGTTTAAAAAAAAACCATTTATGCCATTATACAGCTTACCAGCATTTCTTCAGTTTGCGATCAGCTTTGAAGAGTGCAGACATGTTCCTGGTCCACTCAAGATTGTCGTGCCAGACTCGGAGGTAAGTATGGGTCGGGGGTGGGGAAGTGGATGCCAGAGGGAGGGGCGAGGTTGGGGGAGGGGGCAAGACAATCAACGAGGGACTGTTTTTTGTTTTCAGATGTGTTTTTTCTTTTTAGGAAGACAACGTGGGACTTGTGCCACGCTGGGGTGGGCTCCCAATGTGGCAGCTGAAAGTTTTTTTGGGGGGGTCAGTGGAGCCGACGGGGCATTGGGCACCCCCATCGGCCATACAGACATTTGCCATGCTGGGGTGGGCTCCCAGTGTGGCAACTGGAAATAGTTTTTTTTTTGAGGGGCTGTTGAGTGGAGCCGAGAGGGGATTGGGCACCCCTGTCACCATTCTGACTTTTGCTATGCTGGGGTGGGCTCCCAGCATGGCACCTAGAAGTCTGGGGGGGTGCAGAGCCGACGGAGGATTGGGCACCCCCGTCAGCCATACTGTGTGCGGCAGGGGGAGCACATGAGCATGCTGGGGTGGGCTCCCAGCGTGCTACTTGAGTGTTTGTGGGGGGAACTTCAAGCGAGCTGTCTATGACAGCTGTGTTCAGGATGCAGTGCTGAGTGTAGGCACTTTACATACTGCCAACGGCAGTATGTAAATTACCTGCCGATGGCAGTATGCAAATTGCCTACACATTGCAACCGCTGATTGCAGCAGTTTTTAGCTTTCAGCTGTACGCCACTGCATCTGAAGTAGGTGAGGCACACCTACGAAAACTCGTATGGTGGCACTATGTTTCTTGCACATGCGTGCAAGCAAACATAAAAATCATACAATAAAATTTGCAGATGATACTAAAATAGCAGCTAATGCAACTTTTGAAAATAGAAAGAATTTACAACAAGATCTAGTACTATTGGGAAAGTGGGCACATGATAATAATATGACATATAATACAGATAAATGTGTCATTATGCATTTGGGAGAACATAATACAAAACATCAATATACCCTAGATGGCAAAATACTGAAATCCGCAACTACTGAAAAAGGACATTGGAATAATTATAACAACAGACAACTGTGGACAACTTGTGAATAAAGCAAATAACTTGATTGGATTTATTAAGAGAGCTTTTGTGACAAGGAATAGAAACTGCATTATTCCCTTATATAGATCATACATCAGACCCCATTTGGATTACTGCTCACCCTTATGGAATCCCTACTTAAGAAGAGATGTAAACAGATTGGAGGGGATTCAGAGAAGGGTAACCAAAATGATGATATGAGTGATAAGAGTTATGAGGGGAGACTACTTGAATTAAATGTGTATCCATTGGAGTTAAGAAGAGTACGGGGTGACCTATTATTCATGCACAAACTCCATAAGGATGCAAATTTAATTAAAGAAATGGATATGACTTTTAGTACTAGAAACTGTAACCTGAGAAGTCATATATATCAGCTTCCACTAACATTTCCTAAAAGAGACATCAGATGTTACTTTTACACACAAAGGGTTATCCCTATATGGAATTCCTTACCAGATCATATTGTAAATGCTAGAAATCCAAATTCTTTTAAAAATAGTCTAGATTCTTACTTGCTAAACAAGAAGGGATAAATACCAGCGTGCTGGAGATGTACCAATATGGGTCAAAACCTTCTGTACATCTATTCAACCCTAGTATGAAACCCTAGTAATATGAACAGAATCATAGCCTAGCATGTGTATTATACAAAATAATGCACATGGTTTTGACCATTTGGGTGAAACAATTCTATATAAATGGAAAAAAGAACTAGTTAGCACTATAGAGAGCCATATATCTCTCTGACTTTGGCTCCAATGATGTCAACACTTAACACATTTGGCGGCCATTTTAGGAAGCAGGTAAGCCAGTTTTTTTGAAACTGGAAGGCTGATTTTACAATTTTCAAATGCTTTGGAACCACATTTAGGTAAATTATATAAATGTAGTTTTAACATTAATGAATACAGCAGCCTTTCCTTTAGTCACCTACAGAGTCAGCTTTTTGAATAGTTTGTTGTCAAAATGTTGTTTAGATATCCTTTAAGGATCTTTTCAGCCTGGACAGCCTGACCACCAGATCTCTGTCTGATTCAAAAGCAAACAATCTTAAGATCATAGATTTAAATTCTGGGTCTTTTCTGAAGGTAAGGTTACATTCACTGTAATGGCAGTAGGTAAAGGGAAGATGTTTTAATCAAACAAAAGGCTTCGGTCAGGAAGGGGGGGTATTGTTCATGGGCAATTCAAACATCTTGATGAATATGTCTTTGATGAGGCATAGGCCTCAAGAAATGCATATAAGGTAAGTTCTTTATTTATTGAATTTTGTTGACCCAGTAGACCCACTGAGACTAGAAGTCCCTTTTTCAGGGACGATCGGGGGGGGGATACAGATGGTAACCAACTGAAATTAAACCAGATTAAGCTGTTAGTGGTATTTTTAGTGAATGGGGGAAATGTGGCCAGGACACCGGGGAAATTCCCCTACTCTTGCTTCCTGTGAGCGGGGGGGGACTCTTTTTTCCTGCAGCACTAAGATGGCTGCTGTCCCGGACCCTGGAGGAGGTGGAGGTGATGCAGCTCTCTGTTTTGTGGTTTCTGCTCCAGATCTCCAGCCTACTATGCCTATTGGTTTGCCTAGTGCTTGCAGTAATAATCGACTGAACTCTGAGCCACAACTAGTTGTTCGTACACCTCCTGATTCTCCTCCTGATTTTGGAACTCTCACCCAGATTTTGGACCAGCATTCTCCTACAGTTCTTGGGACCAGTACTAACACTATGTCTCCATCGCATTTGAGACTGTTATATGAACAAAACCATTCTCTCTTACAGCGCTTCATGCAGGAGGACGACGCACTGCACTCCGCCCTGCCTACTACCTCTGACCAGACTGAATTACACTCTGGGCAATCGCACACATCAACAACGGACTTACTTACAGCTCCTACCAGTGCCGCTTCAGCTACTGCAGGCAGGCTCTCCTCTACGACTACTCATGGAGGTACTTCATTTCCAGACTCTGCATGGTCCCCTGCTTCCACTCTGTGTGCTGTGGATTGGACTGAACCACTTTCTGGTGCACCCTGGTCTTCTCCCCAAGCGGTAAGCGCACAGGACATTATGCAGGGAAACACAGTCACTGAACAGCCTGCTGAATCCACTTCCTTCCCTCATTCATCCTCAGTGGCTTCATTGCTCCTATGTCCTTCCACTTCGACACGAATTTCTGCTGTTGGCCAACCAACTCCTGAAACTTCGGGCCCTATGCAAGCTAAGGATTCTGCTTCGGTACCGCATCCTCCACTGGCAGTACTCTCTTCTTCGACAGCTGATTCTATTCCCCACTTGGATAATCTTTCTTTGCCTACCCTAAGTACAGGTGAGGCTTTGACTGACCATCCCTTTCACCTCAGTGGCCTGTTTCAGAACTTGGCGAACCAACCCGATGTAGGAATACAGTTCGTCAGAAAATTTTGGTTGACCTCTCTACTGCTGATAGGAAAACTGTTTACCGCATTCCCTGTTGCGTGACTCTATGGGTATTTCAGCAAGTGAATTGTTTGCTTTCATACATGTTAAAGGGAATCAGTTTATGATTTAAGTTTTAAGACTGTTTCTACTCTAGAAAAATTTTGGATCAAATATGATGTGGTGAAGTCACAGCCTTTATGGACCCCCTTTATGCTCATTCCTCTTACTAAACCTACGGTAAAATTGATTACTCTTCTTTTTCGTAATGAAAGAGTGAGCATAGCGGACATTCAGTACTGGCTTAAGCAGAGCTGTGACATTCTCGAGGCTCCTCATCCTATTTTGGATGAGGACCTTGTCTGGACAGGGGGTTGGAAGGCTAAGGTGCAATTGAAGCAGGATGATAGGGGTATAGCTCATTTGCCAGGTAGTTTTTATATAGGTAGGGATAGAGGTTTGTGTTTTTATCCGTCAACCCTCACCTGCCATAAATGCGGTTCTCGGACGATTTGAGCCTATACCTGAGTTCGAGCCAAGGTGCACTATTTGCTTGGCCTATGTCATGTGAGTCTGCGTTGCTCTAACCCCCGGAGGTGTAGTCTCTGTGATGAGACTGGCCATACTTACCATCAATGTCCATGGGCTGACCATAATTGGTTGGACCATCCCCCTCAGGATCAGGTAGCCCTTGTCACGGACTCTCAGACTGAGGTTCTTCGCCAGCGTGAAGGGGATGGCCAGGTCGTAGTGCCCCTTCCCCCCAGTGAGGATCTTCCCTCTGCTTTTCCTGCTCTTCCAGTGGCAGATCCTGTGTTACAAGACCTGACCCCTCCTGGCACGGACCCGGTGCCTGGGGTTGTTGCCCCCTCTGACCTCATGCCACCCCTTCCCCCTCCTGCTTTGGATCCCTTCACGGAGGTTTCTCAGGGAAAAAAGGGTAAGTCCAAAGGTAAGCGTAAGGCTCCCAGCCCTTCCCCCGGACAATCCATTCTGACCAGGAATCGCTATCAAGCCCTGTCTAAACGGAAGCAGTGGAGTGATATAATGGATGAGGAAAATGACTCTGAATCTTTACAGGCCTCTTCCCTCCATTTAGACTACTGCTCTGATTCCCTACAAGATTCCTTCCCCTACTACATCTGACACCATGTGGCAATCGGCAGTTACTTGACACCTCTTTGCTTAATTCTTCATGTTTTTCTGCTGGTTTTCGGTCTTTTTCTTTCTTCTTATGCCTGTGGGTTTGGGTCTTCGCTGCCTCACACTTAATGTGTGCAGCATGAAATCCCATAGAAAACGTCTTGCCTCTCTACAGTATCTTTTGGATCTCCCGCATGATCTTTACTTACTTCAGGATACTAGGCTGAAGACTCGATATGAGCTGACCCAGGCTTCTGCTGGCTGGACTAGAGGCCCTTCCTATTGGTCTTCTGGTGAGGATACATGTGATGGGTTGGGTATTTTGTTTTCTGGTTTTGACTGTACCATTATGAGACTGGTTGATATTGTCCCTGGCTGCGCCTTGTTGCTTGATTGCACTTTCCGCCGCCTCCAGCTAAGGATGCTTAATGTTTATGCACCTCAGGGTATTGCTGCTCATTCTGACTTATTTTGGTTGTTGCAGCCTTATTTACACACCTCTAGACATCTTTATATGGGAGGAGACTTCAATTGTGGTCTCACTGTGGCTGACAGAGGAGGCTCCACACAGAAGCTTTTCGGGGACTCTGCATTCACGTACTATTCTCTAAATCGCCTCTCTTAAGAGTCAGTTTTATGAGGTGCATCCCAAAGGAACAATGACCTATCATAGAGGCTTTTGGCCACCCGTATTGATTTTATTTTTCTCTCCCAGAATGTTATGGTACAACAGGCGAAGGTCATTCCTTGCGAGACCTCGGATCACATGGCCATCTCATTGCTTTGTTTTCCTTCTACGGCTTCTCATCCTCTTCTTGTTTCTTTGCGCTGGAAGTTGAATAGCTCCCTATTGTCTGATGGCAGCATTATTCGAGACTGTCGGGAATTTCTGTTCGCCCGAATTTTGGTTCTGGATGCTTACACCTCCCCTTTACATTGGTGGGACGATACCAAATCGGATCTTAAACGCTTTTTTCTTAGGTATGCCAGGAGTAAATCTGTTTCCTTTTATCATCAGTATTTGTTATTACGGTGACATTTACAGGATATAATCTCTAGGGCTGCTGAACGGCTCAAGACTGCTCTCCTCTTGTTGCTTCCTTAAAGACCCAGATGGGTATCAATATAACAGGGCACGCTCGTTGCGTCTTGAGGCTACTTGTGGCACCCACTCTTCAAAGGCCTCTTTTGATATATACAAGCTCTGTTCTGACAGGGTGGCAGCCACGCACATTAAATGTCTTATTGACCCTGACTCTTCTACAGTTTATGATACTATAACCTCTCTCCAGCTAAAGGTCTCTTCCCATTTAGCCAGTGTTTTTGGGACTCCTTCAGTGGCTACATCTACTGCTGTTTCCTTTTTTGATTTCCTGATCCCTTCTCCTCCTCCTGATCTTTGCACCAAGTTGACAGCCCCAATTTCCTTGTTAGAGGTGCAGGCGGCTATTAAGAAACAAAAGCGATGTACTTCTCCAGGGCAGGATGGCCTTACTGCTGAACTTTATTAAGTTTTTTCAGATGTTTTTTCACCCATTCTTACCTTGCTCTTTAATACTATCATTGCTCCTAATTCTGTTCCTCGGAATTTTTCAGACGCAATCGTATTTCTGTTGTTCAAGAAAGGAGATTGGTCGGACATACGGAATTGGAGGCCTTTTAGTCTCTTGGATGTGGACTATAAGATTTTTACATCCATCCTGCTTCACCGTCTTCTTCCTGTCACATCCCACATTATTTCAAAAGTACAGACCTGAGTTATTCCTCAGCGCACTATTGTTTCTAATCTTTCCCTGCTTAGAGAGGTCTCTGCTTTAGCTCTTCTTCTTCTCCTCCTTCGTTTCTTTTTTCACTGGATCAGGAGAAGGCATTTGATAGAGTGAATCATGACTACCTCTTTCAAATCTTGTCTCATTACGGTATTCTACAGTGCTTTATTCAATGGATTAGACTGCTCTATTCCACTGCCTGGATCCATCCTTACGTGAATGGTGCCACTTGCCCCCCCTTTTTGAGTCGTACTGGGGTTCGGCTGGGCTGCCCTCTCAGTCCTCTTCTTTATGTTTTTCATATAGATCCATTACTTCGTAGACTCTTATGTAACCCATCAAATACCTCATTTGTCCTTTCCTCCGGGTGCTCTGTCCCTACAGTATTGGCTTATGTGATCTATCTCTGCATTCTCATCACCCCACACCTACAAGAGGCAGACTTAGTCCTCCTTTTAATGGATTTTGAACGTGTGTCTGGTTCTAAGCTTAATTATAATAAGAGTGTGGCATTGTACCTCCCAATTCCACCACCCCCACATTCACTTCGCTACATTGCGGGAGTGCCTGTACAATTTTCCCCAGTTAAAGTTTTAGGATTGTCCTTTGGTTCTCCTGATGATGCCCACTTAAATTGGACTGTTGTTTTGGACAAGGCCATTCATTTGGCTGCATCTTGAAAGGGTCATACTATTGCAAAGAGAAAGCGGGTTTTGTTGTTGAAAACCTTAGTTCTTCCTTTATTTCTTCATGTGGCTTCAGTTTTTCCGGTTCCCTTTTCCTTGGAAGCTTGCTTGTATAATGTTTTCTTTCAGAGATTCTGGGGCTGCCGTTTAAATCCAGTGAAACGTTCTTACACATATCTTGATTATTGTCACGGTGGGGTTCGGATGTTGAACCCCTTGGTGTTTTTTCACTGTTTGTTTCTTAAGACTGTTATCCCCTGCCTATTGAATACACCCCCAGTCTTTTGGATTTCTCTTCTTCATCATCATATTGCTCCATTGTGCGTCAACTGGTGTCTCCCCCCTTTCGAAATCCCTCAGAATTTTCATAAGTTTAAGCTCCCCCATTTTATCATTCCCACCTTTTTAAAAATTTGTCAGTGGTCTCTAACCCCTACGGTGATTCTCTCTTCCTCAAGGAAGCACTTATATCAATCTGTTTTGGGAACATCCTTTTTGGACCTTCCGGTGCTACGAGATTCCCTTGGTGTTCAACTGGACTCCTCTGGAGTTTTTTGCCAACTGACTGATCCATGGATCCCCCAAAGGGTTTGGGATGTAAACTGGCTTTCTTGTCATGGCAGACTAGGTGTTCGTGGTAATATGAAACATAAGGCTCATGAAGAAAGGACTTGTCCCCAGGATATATGCCTTTCCATTCCAGGGACCATGATGCATTTCTTTCTTGATTGCCTCTGTTCACAACCAGTATGGACCCTTCTCCTCCATAAATGGAAGGAAAAGGCCCTTCCTTTTCTCACGTATAATATTTTGATCTATGGTATTTATCCCCCTACTTTGGTTCATTACCATCCTAGTACTTTACGTTTAAATTTTGCATTTTGTCACATCTATTTGTGGCAGGCCAGATGTGCATTTTTACTACAACAGAAAGTGTGTAATCCTACTCAGATTGTCACTCAGATTTTACAGGGTTTACAGGCTGTTTATAGTTCTGAGAAAACCTCTGTATCGCCTGAAGTTTTTCAGTGCTATTGGGGCTTCTGTTCCTGGATTTTTTCCTAATGATGCAGTACTTTTTTGTGTTTTCTTTGCTTTTCTTCATTATAATTTTGTATGATGTACTACTGTTCTTGCAATGTTTGTATACCATACAATACTCCCCTACTCTTTTTAGTGGGGATGAGATGAGGTTATACACAACTACGGATTCTCACTGCTTGTTTTTCATGTATACTGTAATACTTACTTTTGTTTTTTATTTCATTTATTATGGTTTTGTCTGATGCCATACACTTTTGTATATTTTCTCTTAAGTTTTTAATGGAAGATTCCCCTACTCTTATAGTGGGGATGGGATGGGGGTTATGTACAAGCACGGGTTATTTATGTTTGTAGTTCAAGTACGCTGTGGTACTTATTTTTGTTTTTTGACCTCCTCCATTATGGTTTTGTATGAAGCAATACATTTTAGTATAATTTGTTTTCACTGCAACTTCCCCTACTCTTTTAGCGGGAATGAGATGGGGGTTGTGTGTCCATATGGATTATTTTTGTTTGTACTCCATGTATGCAGTAATACTTCTTTCTGTTTTTGAATTCTTTTCTTATGGTTTTGTATGAAGTCATATGATTTGTATATTTTGTTTTCAGTTTTCAATAAAACATTCCCCTACTCTTGCCAGTAGGGGGATCTCTGGTCATGAACATGGAGACCTCAGTTGGGTTTCAGCCTTGCACTGCAGAGGTCATGGATTGTGCAGCTGTGCTGCTGACTGCGGCGGCTCCTGCATTGTTTACAGAAATGGAGGAGGCTTACACGGTACCAGCTGTGAATGATTCCTCGCTTTCTCAGGATGTGCTACGTGCACCTACCTTGTCTACTACTCAGCCTTCCTTTGTGTCTTCTACGGAGATTCTTTCTCCAACCACGGAACTGAATGTGCCGGGAACATCAAGTGCACCAATGTTTCTTCCCCCTGCTACATCCGGCATGGGGTCCGGGATAGTCAGCATGGCAGTAGAGTTGCATTCGTGAGACACTGCCCTGCCTACTATTGCAGTGCCTAAACCGAGGAGCTCCCTGGCAACCAAGACTACTGCTGTAATTCTTCGCTCGTGTTTTGGTTTGCGAGCTGCTCTGGAGTTTACAGACTCTTCCTGGACTGCCACAGAGGCGCTATCTCACGTGGGTTGGACTAGGACTGCATCGGGCACCTGGACTCCAAATTTGTCCTGGGATAAGGACAAACATGGCGTGCTGTTCTCTCCAAACAGGCCTGCAGTGACCAGTAAGAGCTCCACCGAGGTACCTAATCCTAAGGACCGTTTATCCTCTACAGACTCAGTTATTGCCACTACTTCTGTTGTTTCTGGGACTAGCTGGGGGGTATATAGTTGATGCTGCTGATTTGGGTACTGCTGTACATGTCTCCTCTATGGACGGAATTGTGATTTCCCATGGGGAGGTGGCTGTCAGCCCTATGTCTAAGGAACTGGTGGTTTCCACATTTTTTCCCCTTTCTGATCAACCCCCTCAAATGTCTGTGTCTCTTAAGGAGTTGCCTGTCTCTTGCTCAGTTCCGTCCCCTTCCCCTATGGCTCCCCCTGAACAGATTGCTGTTCCCCCAGCTTAACACAGGCAGATTTCTGCCTCCAGCACCACTATACCTACGCCCCTCCTGGCACCTGTTTAGAAGTCCTTACCTATACTGGATGACACTGGGGAAGGCCCCTCAGCTTTACCTCTGAATCCTACCCTACCCCCCTTAGCTCTACCTCCATCCTCTAGCAGGGGGCCTGTCCTTTCAGATCTGTTTAAGAACAAATTGGTGCAGGCTCCTAGATGTAATGCAGTCCATCTTCAATATAAGGGGGGGCTTACTGACTTCCTGGACCGTTATTATGTTGCTAGGACCCTCTTGAAAGGTTCTATGCACTTCCAGGCCTCAGACATCTATGCATTGATTCACATATCAGGTGAAGAAACCTTTGATATTGGTTTCAAAACTATGGTTGGTTTAGACAGATTTTGGCATAAATATGCCACTTTGAAACACACTCCTTTATGGACACCCTTTTATGTTATCCCTTTGACTAAGCCAGCAGTCCGCACTGTCGCTGTTATGTTTCGCAATGAGGGTGTGAGTGTAGGTGATATATACCACTGGTTACAAAATAGGTGTACAGTCTTATCCCCCCCCCCAAAGCTATTATTGATGAGGAAGGGCTCTGGACTGGTGGATGGAAGTTTCGTGTTAAACTTTTTCAAGTTAACTTGGAGGTGATACATCTCCCTAACAGTTTTTTTTTGAGTAAGGATAGAGGTGTTTGTTTTTATGGTGGCCAGCCTAGGGCCTGCTACAAGTGTGGTGCTCACATGCATCTCAGTAGCACTTGTGATATGTTAAAATGTGGCTTACGTGGGGGTTATGGGCACCCTAGCGTATCCTGTGATAATGTTTTTCAATGCAATTTATGTGACGAGAAGGGACATGCATATCATCAATGCCCCTGGGCCAGCAAGAACCGTAGCAAGGGTTGGAATCCTGACATATTAGTACAGAAAGCGCAGGATAAGGCCCAGGAACCGATTGCTACCCCTGTTACTGTTTTAGACTCCACGGAAGCTTCTTTGCCCCCGAAACTCCTCCCGTGGTGACAGTAGCGCCCCAGATGGAGTTGAAAATGCCTACTGCCATGGCTACCTCTCTCAATACTCAGGAAGTGGTGGACACTGTCCCACACCCTACTCCCACACAAGCTACTGACCCACCCCTTGCAGATTTGGATGGTTTCACACAAAGCAGATGGGTTACTAGGGTGACCACTCACAAATCACTAAAAGCTAGCGAGGTACCCCTCTCCAATACTTTTGACTGTTTAAAAGGAGGTGGGGAGGACTCTGATGGTGATTCAGAAGCCTCAGTCCTACCATCAGACATGGAAATCCCTGGTTCTAGACCTCCAGATGTTGCCCGCAAAAAACTTTATAGAACTAAGAAGGGGAGTAAGAAGTGTAAAAACATGGTTGTCACAGATGGGAGTGGCTGATTAGTTTGTAACTCTGACTACTGTCCGGCTTGCCTCATTTACTGTTTATAGTTTGAAAAACTACAAAAGATGGATAGCTTTTTTCCATTTTGCTCCTCCCTCCACACTGATGTTCTCCTGCTACAAGAAACCCACCTGACATCTCTTTTTGATGTTCAGCAACTTAAAAGGGGTTGGGTCTGGAGCCCCTAGTATTGGACTTTTGGAGAAGATCTGGCGGATGGTGTGGCTATCCTGTTTTCCTCAACGGTCTTTTCCATCTCACGTATTACAGGTGTTTTTCCTGGCAGGGCTTTGATTATTGACTGTACTTTTCAAGGACATTCCCTTCGTCTTATCAATGTCTATGCCCCTCAAACCAAAGCTGCTAGAATTAGTTTACTGGATCTCATTAAACCCTATTTATGTACCCGTAAACATATTATCTGGGGTGGTGATTTCAACTGCTCTATAGATGTTTCATGCAGAACAGCAGCGGGAAAAAAAATATATTGTGATTCCCATGCCTTATCTACTTTGGTAACAGATGCTAACTTGACCGAAGCATATCGTACTCTGAAAACTGATGCTGGATACACTTATTA
Organism: Neoceratodus forsteri; assembly: GCA_016271365.2. Lineage (NCBI taxonomy): Eukaryota > Metazoa > Chordata > Ceratodontiformes > Ceratodontidae > Neoceratodus > Neoceratodus forsteri. The sequence goes on along the minus strand of CM057456.1, from coordinate 1,174,621,808 downwards.
TAGATCCATTTATCATACACGAATTGATTATTTCTTTTCCTCTCGCTACTGTATTCCGCATCAGGTTTCACTTCACCCCACGGAGCTTTCAGACCACCACTTGTTAACTGGTACATTGTCTTTGGGATTGGCCCCTCCACTTTCTTCCTCGGCATCGACCCAGTGGAAGCTTAACAATTCCCTGTTTTCCCATTTTTCTGTTCAAGCACAAGTCCGATCCCTTTTTTGAGCCCGGGTTTCTGTCCTTTGTTGTTATGACTCTGTATGGACATGGTGGAAAGATACAAAATTGGACTTGCAGATGTTTTTTCAGAAGGTGGGAAAATGCATAGCAAGGGATAAATATCTTACATACTTAGATTATAGGAATCAATTGTATAAACTCTTGTCCAAATCCATTTCCTCCCCTATTGATTATTCCTCCCAAATCACAAATATCAAACGTTGCATGTTTGCACATCAATGTAATAGCGCCCGTACCTTGGAATTTTTAATGAGAGCAGGTACTTCGGTTTCCCCCTCCACCAATCTGTTTTTTGCCTATAAGGATAGGATACATGCTACGGTTATGCAGGGGCTCTATGGCCCAACGGGTGATATTGATTACTCTATTTCAGGCATGCTCTCCATTGCTACTTCCCATTTAAAAGCTCAATTTTGCAACCTTCCCTGCAGTCCACCTGTCCTGTCAGCAGTTTTTTCGGCTCCGGTCCCACAGACTTCTGCACATCATACAAAGGACCTAGTAACCCTCATTACACAAGAGGAAGTGGCCCATGCCATTTCCCAACTTAAATTGGGAGTAGCCCCTGGCCCGGATGGCCTTACCCATGAATTTTATAAAACATTTCCGGATGATTTAGTAGAAATACTGACCCAAGTATATAATTATGTCTTACAAGGCAGGGATGAGATTACTGACTTTGGATTGTCCTTATTGAAATTCATCTATAAGAAAGGGGATAAATGCTCTCTACAGAATTGGAGACCCCTTCACCTTCTTGATACTGACTTTAAAATTTGACTAAATTGCTTAGTACACGATTGCAAGGCCTGGCACCTGATCTTATAGACCTCTCACAATCTTGTGCTATTCCAGGATGCTCGATCCATACTAATCTGTTCCTACTCAGGGAGATTTTTGAAGCTAAACCGACTAATAATATTTCGGGTTTTGTTCTCTCACTGGATCAAGCGAAAACATTTGATTCGGTACATCACTCATACTTGTTTCAGGTCATGAAGCTGTATAGTATTCCGGACATTTTTCTTATACGGCTTGCTCGCATATTCTCCCTAGCTCATTTTACTCCTGTGATCAACGGATTTTTGGGAGGTACCTTGCTCCAGACGGTTGGGATACGTCAGGGTTGTTCGTTAAGCCCTTTATTATATACTTTTGCTTTGGACCCCATTGTAAGGCAAATTAAATGGGATTCGCAAATTGTAGGCTTAGCACCCAGTCCTAATTTACTCCCAGTAAAGATCTCCGCATATGCAGATGATGTTGTTTTATTTGCTCATAATAAAGAGTCTGGAGATCGGGCAGTCCAGATCTTTCAGAAATTTACTTTAGTTTCTGGCAGGACCCTTAATCTCCAGAAGAGTGTCTCCATCCCTTTGGATTCGGTTTCTACCTCTGTTTCAGAGGTGGGTGGTATTCAGATCTGTACCTCCCCACAACAAATTTTGGGTGTGTGGTTTAATGCTACGGATGCAGTGACATATAACCGGGAAAAGCGCCTTCTTATTGGGGAGTCTAAGGTTTGCCTCTGGAAAACTTGGAAGTTGGGGAAGAAGAAACGAGTGTTGGTAGTAAAGAAATTTTTACTTCCTATTTTTTTTATTTCTAAGCTATATCTATGCCCCCCCCCCACACTTAGAGACGAGATTCCTTGGTACATTTTTCCAGATGATATGGGGCAATCGCCTCAACCCTGTGAAAAGAGACATCACCTACTTAACGGTACAACAGGGGGGGCTTGGTATGGTTCACCCTATGGCTTTTTTTCTTTCTTTCTTTCTTTTTCACCTTTTTCACAGCATACGTTACACATCCCACATTTGTGATACTTGGATAAGCAGTGCTCTGCACTCAGTTGTAGACAAATGGGATACTCTTCCGCCTAGACATTCCCATACTTCCCATTTCCCATCCTATGCCATAGACGGTTTCCGTAAACTAGGTTTCTGGAAACTAAGCAAATCATCCGTTCTGACGCTCTCTAGAAAGCAGCTCTATAACACTTTTGTAAATATTACGAAACCAGTGTTACAGTTTCTGGTATGTACCCCTTCTTGTATGGACTGTGCTTTATTATTTCTACATGATAAACGAATCCCACAGCATATGTGGGATGTCACCTGGCTTTGTTGCCATGGTAGATTGAATGTCCGAGGAAATTTGAAGCATAAATCCTCCCAGGAACGGTACTGCCCTAAGCCTTCTTGTGATCAAATTGAAGAAACTATGTCTCATTTCTTTTTTGAATGCACGGATGCTCTTTTATTTTGGAAAACATTAGCTAACAAGTGGCAATGGCTGTTTCTCAGTAGAATCACCTATCCAACACTGATACTAGGTGACTTCTCTGGCACATGGAATAGATTCCATCATAGTACCTTACGGGTGATTTTTGCCATGTGTAAATATTATATGTGGCAGGCCCGCTGTCAATATGTTTTACAGCAACTTCCAACTTTCCCACATACTATTATACTGCAAATGGAAACTGCTTTATTGAATATTATGGAAGTAGAACATCAACAGCTTCCTGTACAACGCTTTCAGTCCTTGTGGAAACATGTTGACTTTTTGCACTAGTAGTCAATGTCTACTGTTCTACTGAACCAACTGTATTTCTTTCCTTTTTTTCCTATTATGAATTATGTACAGTGCATATATGAATACTGCATGGTTTTCTTTACTGTTTTATTTTATGTTCACCTTGATTATTTTATGCCTGATATTATGTTTTCTTTGCATAATAAAATTCCCCTACTCTGACTGCAGGGGGTCTTGCTTCCTGTGAGCAGAGGGGACCACTTTGGCTGTTGTACCAAGATGGTGTCCAGGAGTGCTACTGAGCAGGAGAAAGTTAAGGAGACTGAAGAACAAAATGAAGAAATGGGAACTTCTGAAGAGAAAATGAATTTAGAGGAAGCAAAGACTACCACAGAAAAAATAATCCAGGTGATTTTGATAGTTCTTGTAATGTGGCAATGGAAATTGAAGGAGAAGGTAGTCAGGGAAAACAACTCCCTGCTACAGAGGAAAATTTATTTCAATGTTCAATGGAGATCCCGGTAGCAGATGCATTACCTGCACCAGTGACTGAGACCGTGAATGTGTACTCTGGCGATGATGGAGGAGATCTGCATATGCAGGATTTCTTGAGACCTGTACATCTAGGAATGGGGAAATTTAACTCAGGGATACCTGCCCCTACAACAAAAGCAGCTGGCTTCACATGATTCTGAACAATGGAGATGGAAGCTCAGAAATCGAGGACAGGGAGCCAGGTGAACCAATTGATAATTCCTCAGCCAAGGAGGCAGCTCAGTCCATAAACACTGGTATGTGGTCTCCTGAAAGGGCTCTCGCAGCTGCGGGCTGGTTGCTCGCTCCACATGGGAAACACTGGCTCCCCGGAGATGCACCTACAGCTACACAAATCATAGTGCTGGCTTCGTAACCTAATTCTGGTTGCCCTAAGGATTCCCGAGGAGAATTCATGGAAAGCTCTCAGTCGGACGTGTCGGAGGGGGATGGGTTGCATCATGGACAAGACTCTACACGGCAAGCGAAGGCTGGCATTGCAAATGCTACTGACATTCCTATACCAGGTACTGTGCATTCCTCTCATATTGCTATGGCTGTTAATACTGCCCCTTTGACTATAACCAATCAGAATGATTCTGTTGACTCTGAAACTAGGCCTGTACTGTCTGATGGGATTAGTAGCCCTGGGCCACCAGGGCCTGCCTCACAAACTGTTGCTAACAGGGTTGATCAAGAAGCTCCCTCTGCTTCATGGGCTGACTCCATAGAGCATCTGACTATAGCTGCTGATTTAGAGACTAGTGGAGCACATTGCCGGGAGACTGACCCGAATCTTGCTCGCCCCCTTCCCCCCCAACCCCAGCAGAATCCTAGAAGAAGGATGGCTTATTTATTTGCCAATCTAAGTAAACCAAGGTCTAGAAGGGATGCAGTTCATACAAAATACAAAGGAGGATTGGAATTTCCACTAGATAGAGTTTATGTGGCTCGCAAACTTCTGAAGGAATCAATGTAATTTCAGGCACTGGATATCTTTACATTAATCCACATATCAGGAGATACCATCTTTGACATTAGTTTTAACACACCAGTCCACCTTGAAAACATTTGGGCAAAGTTCTCCTACTTAAAACAAACACCAGTGTGGGCCCCCTTCATAGCCATTCATTTAACGAGACCATCTGTTAAACTCATTATAGTTCTTTTTCGAAATGAGAATGTGCATGTGTCTGATATCCTGTACTGGGTTAAACAACGAGCAGATGTTATGGACAGACCTTCTCCCATTATTGACAGTGAGAACATATGGACTGGGGGTTGGAAAATTAAAGTTAAGCTACGGATGGTGGAGGAGGACCCGGTGTATCTTCCTAGTTACTTCTATTTGGGTGTTAACCGAGGCTTCTGTTTTTACCCAGGCCAACCCAAGTCATGCCACAGATGTGGATCCTTTTCACATTTAAGTAATGCTTGTGAGGCATTAATCTGCAGTTTTTGTCAACAAATGGGGCATCCGAGCAGTCAATGTCAAAACCCCCCAAAGTGCAATTTATGCGAGGATCATGGCCACTTGTTTCTACAACGCCCTTGGGCAGTTCACAATAAGGGGTCTTTCTGGGACCAGGATACTATAGTACATGCTGCACAAGAAAAGCAATCTGAACAACAAAGACACCTGAGCTCAGAGAAGGAGCCGGAGGTACCTACAGATCAGCCTGCAGCCCAGCCAATCATCCCTCAGACAGACAGAAGTTGTTCTTATTGGTCATTCTGGTCAGACTCTACCTCCAGAAGAGGACATTAATATTCCAGTGGTCACATCTGAAACTGCTGAAGAACAGGCAGGGCCCTCTCCTGTGGCAAGCCAGTCAGGGGAAATGCCACCCCAACCCCCCCAACTGAGGAAGGATACCAACTGGTGACAGGAAAGCGACGGTCTGCCAGGAATGTTCCTAAATCAAAACTTCCTCGAACTGAATATGTTACTGATCCCAACAAATATGCTGTTTTGAAAACTTCAGCTGGGGAGGATGATGAGAATTCTGAGGCTTCTTCGTTAGCCTCATCTCAGAAGGAAACTTCAGACATGGAGGGAGAGGTGGGGGAAAGGCCCAGAGTACGTAAACGGACAAGGAAAAAAGCATCTTGAATACCCTCACCCCCCTGGTTTTACTTTTAAATGCCTAGCACTGCAGAAAATTGTATCTAAGTCCATTCCCTGAATACAAACAGCATCAAAAATTATAAGCATAGATGCATCACCTTTCAGACTTTAAAGGACGCCCAAGCTGACATTTGTCTTTTACAGGACACCAGGATCTGCTCTGAATCTGATATCTATCGGCAAAAAAGGCTTGGGTTTGGGGCACATCCTTATGGTCATTAGGGGAGGAAGCCTGCTCTGGAGTGTGGATATTGTTTAGAGGCATCATTCAACTTACCAAGATCATTGAGATTAATCCAGGAAGAGCCCTATTTATTGATATCACTTATCAGTCACAGGACCTACGGGTTGGGGTGGTGTATGCACCACAAACAAAAAAAGCTAGGGTGCAGCTATTTCAGTCTCTGCAACCATACTTACATACACACCGAAAACTCATTTTAGGGGTCGATTTCAATTGTCCATAGGACCTAAAAGATAAAACTGGGATTACATCCAAACTATTCTGTGATACAAATGCTTTAAAACAAATCCTGAGCACAGCAGAGGTACAGGACACTTTCAGATCTTTGCATAAAACAGGGGGACACACATATCACAGGGCTTCTTTGTCCTCAAGGATAGACTGTGTGTTTGTTTCTAAACACTAGTCTATTTTGTCCGTAGTAATTATTTCCTCTGCCATATCTGACCGTTGTAGTTTGGAAATAGTTCTAGGTCGGTTACAAAGGAATAATTTAGGACCTGTTTATTGGCACCTTAATAATACCTTACTAACAGACCCGGACACATTAGATAAGGTAAAGGAACATCTCTCGGCCAGAGCAACATTGGTAGCCTGGTATGATTCAATCAGTGACTGGTGGATGGACACAAAAACAATCCTTTGTCAGTTATTTCAAAATTGGGGGAAACAGAATGGGAAATCTGCCTGTTTCCAATATTTAAAACTTAGCGCCTTTACCAACTTATTTCAGCACAAAATGCAGACCATGTTGATTATTCCACACAGATCCAGGCAATAAAACTGGAAATGAACACTTACCTATATTCTAAGGCCAAATCTTTGCAGATGGAGCAATCTGCAGGAACCCAAGGTACCAGAACATCTTTGGACATATTTAAGGATTGTCAGTCAAGGGTTAAGACAAAGGTTTGGGAGGCTGTCAAAGATGACACAGGTGCATTACATTCTGATTTTAGACATATAATGGAAACAATTCAGTCACACTTGTGTTCCTCATTTGGGATCCCGATACAGACAAGGGAGGAATTAGAACAGTTTCTGGCTAATGCTAATGCCCTGATTCTTGATCCTAGAGAAACCTCACAGTTGATAACCCCGATATCCAAAGATGAACTTTGTATAGCAGTGAAAAAGTTAAAACTTCATACAGCCCCAGGACCAGATGGATTGGGCCCAAATTTTTATGCTACATTCCAGGATGTCCTTATTCTATTATTGGTAGAAACTTTTAATGATATCTGATGTAATCAGGATATTCCTGATGCAGTGGTGAAGGCTTTATTGATTTTGCTATACAAAAAAGGAGATAGGCTGGATGTAAACAATTGGAGGCCTATTTCTTTATTAAATATAGACTTCAAGTTTCTCTCAATTATACTATGTAACCGCCTTAGTGGTATGGCAGAATCAATTATTTCACCTCACCAGAATTGTGCAATTCCAGGACGCACATTGAAAGACAACTTGTTTGTCTCTGGAAGGTATTTGCCAGAGGGCATTTGGGGACCTTGCAGGGGTATGTTGTTACTCTTGATCAAGGAAAAGCTTTTGATCGGGTATCACATACCATTATGTTCAAGATCTTAGCTTTTTATGGCAACCCACAACAGTTTATTGCATGGCTACAGCTATTATATAGTTCAGCACATTTTCATCTGCTTTTAAATGGTATGATTGGCCAAAGAATTCAGCTCAGGAGAGGGCTGTGGCAAGGGTGTCCTTTGAGCCCCCTACTGTACACATTTTACATTGACATCTTGATAAGACATATTGACAATTCAAGGCATATTGACGGTATGAGTCTTTCCCCTTACACCTCACCCCTTAAAGTTTTAGCTTATGCTAATGATCTTTGTTTATTTTTGAAATCTCAATTGGAAAGGGCCATAGCACACAATGCTCTGGTGGCCTATTCAGAGGCAACAGATGCTAGAATAAACTTTCATAATAGTCATGCTCTGGTAGTTGGACAGGCACCACATATGGATCGGATCTGTGGGGTACCATTATCTCAGGAAGTGGTTATATTAGGAATTAAGTTTAGTTCTAAAGAAATGGAGAAAATAAACTGGGAATTAAAATTAAATTCATGTGACATATGTATACAGGCATGGCAAGGCTTTCAGATCACTAAACTAAAGAGGGTTTACTTGCTTAAAACTTTCTAGTTCCACTTTTATTATTTGTAGGATCTATATTCCCCCTGCCCGATACATTGGATTCTAGATTGTATAACACCTTTTTTAGAGTAATCTGGGGGAGCCATTTGAATTTGGTTAAACGGAATACTACATACAGATCTATTTCACAGGGTGGTATAGGTATGGTTCACCCACTGGTATTCTTTCATTCCATCTTTTGATATGGGAACTTAGTGCCTAGTCTCAGGACAGGGGCACAGAACTGGATGATTTGGGGACAAGAATGGTTGGAAAGGTTCTGCTGATCTGGTCCTTAGATAAATGGACTTTTAAGTTACATAACATGATTATCCTGACTTATATGTGCCACATATTACAAAAAGTCAGGAACTGAAAACTTACCATAACTGATTTCCTGACTCTTTCAAGACAGCTCATGTATCAACAGATAGTGTTAGTCCATTTTACAGAACCTTTGTCTTTTCCAATGGGAACTTCACAAGATGTTACTGTTACCACAAGGCAATTAACGAACTCCAGAATTCCCAAGTTTTTGTGGGATACCACATGGTTGGCATGTCACGGTAGGCTAGGGGTTAGAAATAGCCATAAACACAAACAACTAGAAGAGAGGTATTGCCTTAGAGATATGTGTAATGCGGTGCTGGAGACTCAAGAGCATCCCTTTTTTGACTGCCCTTTTGTCATTTCTTTCTGGAATTTAATTAGCTTTAGGACCCAAGATCAGGCCTTCTCAAATACGTCCCATGAAGTTTTGGTTTTAGGCATCTATTATGGCCTCTGGAAGAAATACAATGTGAGTACACTTAGATTAATTTGTGGGATTTTAAAGTACCACATTTGGCAAGCTAGGTGTCATTGGGTGTTACAGAAACAATACATTTCTCAACAGTTGCTTGCCAGGATTATTTTGAGACAAGTACAGTAAAGTTATGAATTAGACAAAAAACAGAATAATAATTGGCAGATGGATTTTTTATGGAAGTACTGTCTTGGGTGGATAGAATAGGGAAAAAACAAAACAAAAAAAGACAAAAAGATCTGACAGGATGAGGATAATGAGGAAAAATATAAAATGAATGAAGAAAAAAGAAGGGGGAAATGATTGGTTAGAACAGGTTGGTAGGAACTGTTTCCTTCAATTATGAAGTTTTCTTAGACTTTGGTTAGTTGAGTTCATATTTAAACAGTTTAAGTAGTTAATGTGATTATTTTTTTTTACAGGCACATAGAAATTAAATATTGTAGTGAGTCAAAATTTCATATAGACATCTTTTTTCCATCTATGGATTAAGTCTATACATTGATTCCTACCCTAAGTCAGTTCACTGATTACTTTCAAAGATTTCTTAAAACTTACTGTCCCCTAGTATTGTTCGATTCTCTCACAATACAAAACTCCCCCTACTGGACTGCAGGGGAACCCTTTGTCATCTTGGCTCTCAGCCAAGATGGCGGCTCCTGGAACTGAGGTGGAAGACATGCAGGTGGGAGAGTTGGTCTCCTTCCCTGCCTCGACTTCTGGAAAAACTGGAGAAAATTAATTTGGATCAGACCAGGCTGTTATACAAAGTGAAAATGTACCGAGCACTTCTCGAGAGCATGGTTTAGAAATAAATGTACCTGTAGCACAGGATGTACAGGAGGGATGTGACTTGAATCCCTTGGATTCAACTACTACTGATGAGTCCACAGAAAAAGAAATAGATTTATTTTCTCATGCAGCTGACATGACTCTGTAATGGTACAGGTAGAAATGGAAAAAATTCGCTAACAAATGGAAGCAGAAGAAAAGCTGTTCCTGTTTTTTCCAAAAAATGACTTTGAGAAAAAGGCTTTGGCAGCTGCGGCATGACAGCCAGAGAAATCTTGTCAGTGCTGCACTGCTGCCTGATGACGCACACGCATCAAAGGGTTTGCCACTTGACTGGGAGGAGGCTTTCACGGAAAGAGAACTGCAAGGAGAAACAAACGTTGTGGAAACTGCTGTGGAAACCATCTGAACAACTGCCCCTATGGTAAATATGCATTCTTCTTCTTTGTCTACTCAATCAGGAGCAATGTCTGGAATGGCAGAAACATCCCCTAATGGGGATAGCCTATGATGACAATCCGAGAAACCTGTTGAACACCAGAAAAATTCAGACGCTTGGTCTGTAGATAATGCCTTACAAGCTGCTGGCTGGGAGAAAGACACTTCTACAGGCAAATGGCAATCAGGGGACTCTCCCATTCGCATGCCAACACCTGAGGACTTTACAAGGTCTGTACAAGCCACTCCTCAAGTAATATTAGACAATATGGGCTTGGAAGTGCCAACTGAGTTAGCACTCACATAGAACCCAATATTAAATCTCCCCAACATTCAAAATACAGGGGTCCCTGTCAATCTTGACAATCAACAATCTGGGTCTTTTAGGCCACAGGTAAATGCTCCACTAAATTTCCCGAGAAGAACCACTGATGGGCCTTTTGCATCCCTGTTTAAAAAGCCAATATTGCCTGCTAAAAGACATAATGTGGTCCGCCTCACCTATTTAGCTCGGATGCCTGACCCCCCAGACAGACAATTTGTGGTGCGCTCCTTAGTGAAGGGCTCTATGAAATATTTTGCAAACAAAATATATGCTCTCATACATGTTTCAGGTGAAACAACATTTGACATGAGTTTCAAATCTAATAATGGTTTGGAACGCCTTTGGGTGAAATGTAACTCCTTGAAGAAAACATCATTATGGACACCATTTTTGGCAATGCCCCTCAGGAAACCAACTTATAAGACTAACACTGTTTTATTTAGAAGTGAGGGTGTAAGTGTACATTATTTAACCTACTCACTGAAACAAAAATGTACTGTCTTAGGAGATCCAGAGGCTATTTTGGACTTGGAAAATATTTGGATGAGTGGGTGGAAGGTGAAAGTGTTGTTAAGAACATCAAACACAAGAGTCATGCGCCTCTCAAATTCCTTCTTTATAGGGAGGGATAAGGGAGTATTATTTTATCCAGGACAGCCAAAGGCATGCTATCAGTGTGGCTCAGTAGCACATCTGAGCAGTGTCTGTGATAAGATTTAGTGTACTGTATTTGGGGAACTATTACATGCTGGGGCAGACTGTTTAAATGAAGGGAAATGCAACCTTTGTGATGAAGTAGGGCACACCTTTCAGAATTGTTTGTGGGCATCCCACAACCATCCAGACCATGAAGATGGCCTGGAACAAAGGGCTTATATTGCTTTAGCACAGAAATCCAAAATGGGTCAACAACCCAGGACATCCCCTTCTCTGGTAACCCCTGACCCCCCCTACAACAAACGGAACTTACAGCGCCCCTCCCCCCTCCCCCATGCTACCACTTCTACAATGACGGACATAGTCCCTCTCCAAGGATAAGCAACTACCTTACCTTCCTTCTACCATAGCCACACCTGAGATGGAACAATCAGAGGTACAAGAAATTGAAAAAATGCCCGCCCCCCCCAAACTCAGGACTGGAGAGAGAAAGATGGGTTACCAGGCAGGTATCAAAGTTAAGTAACCCTACATCAAAGGTCCCAAAAAAGGACAGTACGTTTCTTTCCAACAAGTTTGATATCTTGGTAGAGCAGTCAGATTCACAGTAAAACTCTGATTCCTCTTCAAAACTTTCATCTATTCCTGAAGCCACTACTGACACTGAAATTTCTGGAATTGCAGTGAAGAGGAAAGCAAAAATCAAAGTCAAAATTAAAGATAAGACTTACAGGAAGGGAGAAAAAAATGAACCTCAGCTCTGTGTCTCTTAAATGTATTCTGACATATCTTTTTACACTATAAATGTTAACAATGTTAAGAACTTGAATAAGAGATTGTTAACATTTTTCTTTTTAAAATACCTACAGTTAGGAATTATTTTTCTCCAGGATGTTCGTTTGCATACCCTACAAGAAATCCACCAAACTCAGAATGATTGGCATATGGGTCCTTCATATTGGTCCATGGGGCCAGAAGCATGTTCAGGGGTAGGAATTTAATTTTGTATGCCAGAAATTGCAATATTGGAATTGTATGACTTAATACCGGGTAGGGTACCTATTTTGGATGTACAAATTCAAACCACTAGATACAGATTGATTAACGTTTATGCACCACAAGCCAAGGCCTTAAGGATAGACATGTTTAAACAAATACAGCCATATTCACACACTTCATATCATATTGTCTTTGGGGGAGACATTAATTGTAGTCTTTCCTCTCTGGATCGCAGTGCACAAACGAAAATATAAAAAATATTCTGTGATTCTCATTTTTTGTCTCCAATGACAAAAACAGCCAGCTTAAGAGACACATATTTAACTTCTACAAAACAACATACTCCAACTTTTCATAAAGGGCATTTAGCCACAAGAATTGACTATATTTTGTTTCACAACACCTACCCCTCAAACAAGCACATGTTAGTCCTATTGAATTTTCAGACCATAATGTACTGCAGATTGTAGTGGGAGTGTCAAACTCCATTACGAAAGGTCCTGGATTATGGAAATTCAACAACTCTCTTTTAAAAGATGATTTGCTTCAGGCCTCCCTATCTCATCTTACAGAAGCCAAGAAATCAGTCCTAATATGTTTTGATAACTCCCTGTTATGGTGGGAAGACACAAAATATGAAATCCAGAAAATGATAAGACAATACAGTAAATCTAAGTGCGTGGGTTCATATTTACACTATCTTTAAAAAAGACAACATTTACAGAAATTATATACAGTGTCCTATAATACCAACCAGGACCTTTCACAACAAATCCACTTTGTTAAAAAAAAACTGTTGCAATTTCATAGCCAGAAGTCACAAATGCTGCATTATCAGCAAAAATTTGGGACCTCGGGTCCTGCATCTTCAGCGTGCCCCTATGAATATTGTGCCCAAAAAGTGAATACAAAATAAATGAACTGCCTAGTATACATGCAAGGTAATGCCTGTCATCAAAAAAGTGATATCCTGCAAATAGTAACTTCCTATACTGAGGACATGTATGGGCCATTGCCCATGGTCCCAATATAACAGAATCAAGCCTTTTGTGATCTCTCTCTTCCTGATGTCCCTCTGGACATTCCAGATAAAATGAGCCAACCCATTACAGAACAGGAAATGTTAGAAGCAATCTATACCCTTAAATCAGGCACTACCCCTGACCCGGATGGATTGTCTAATGAACTACATAAACAAATAGGCCCAGCTATAGTATCTGAACTAAAAGAGATGTATAACTGTATGTTACAAACAAATAACATCCCCCTTCACATGAACATGGGTAGGTACCCTGATCTATCTTTATAAGAAAAAGGGGAAAATCCCAGTTATCCAACTAGAGACCCATCAGCATGCTGAACATGGATTTTAAGACTTTAACTAAAATCATTAGTAAAAGGTTGTTATAAATCACTCCTTTGGTTATATCAAACGCTCAGACCACTTCAGTCCCAGGCAGACAAATAGAAGATCACCTCATATTGCTGCGCAAGATTATGGAATGCAGTAACACTAAATCAATACAAGGCTATGTGGTCTCTTTAGACCAAAGAAAGGATTTTGATTCAGTAAATCATGAATTTTTATGGCAAGTACTAAAAATATATCATGTACCTCAAACACTAAGTAATTGGATTAAAAGTTTTTATAGAACAGCTACGGTAATTCCATTAATTAATGGATAGAAAAGACCTATGATACCCATCAGACAGGGAGTTAGACAGGGTTGCCCCCTCAGCCCTATTTTATATGTTTTCTTTATTGACCCCTTGTTAAGATGTATAAATATTGCACAAAACACATCCCTGCTTTACAATAACATAAACACTGGAATACACAAGGATTTGGCATACGCAGACAATTTATGTCTCCTGGTAGCTAATGACACTTCAGTTTCAGAAGCTCTAGATATATGCGAACAATATGGTTCCAGCTCAGGAGCTTCCCTGAATTTAAACAAATGTGTGGGATATACCTTAGGTTTGAGTCAGAATTCACAACAACAACTGACTGGTGGTATACAAATACAGGATGGACCCATCACAATTTTAGGCATTCACTATGGTTCACCAGACATGGACCTAGTTGACAGGGAACAGAAGATGAAATGGGGAAACAGAAAGTAGACAATTGGAACAGATGGAAACTAGGGAAGAAAAAGAGGGTGTATCTCATTAAAACCTACTTGATACCACTTTTCCTCCAAATAAGTGCAGTCTTTCCTCCACCAAAATGTCTAGAAACAAGCACATTGAGTCTATTTTTTCAAGCCTTATGGGGAAGTAAGCTCAACTCGATCAAAAGAAATACTACCTATCTACTCCTAACTGCAGAGGGCGTTAATATGGTGAACCTGATTTTATTTTTTAATAGTATTTTTTTGACCTCTAATATTAAACCCTTATTGATAAATAGAAATATAGGATGGGAAGTCTGGATGCATGATACATGTAAACAATGGTTTACATAATGGGAAGCAAGCTCTTTAAGAGTGCTAAGAAAGACTGTTATGGTCCCAAATTATATTAGGGACTCTTTTTGTAGACTAAAACAGTGGCAAGTAACTGCTCAATATCTGATGACTACCACTAGAGAAAGACTGTATCAATCTCTACTTGAAATAACATGTACGGAGGACAGAGTTTTGGAAAAATGCCCTGATAGGTATATTTCATCTTTACAATATTTATTACATAATTCCAGAATTCCTCCTCATATGTGGGGCATGCATTGGATGATGTGCCATGAAAAATTAAATGTAAAAGCTAACCATAAGGTCCTTCTCCTAGCCCGCCGGGGCTTAGGAACCCACCAACGGACTCCCAGTGCCGCCGAGGACCCACTGATTTGTCTGCCCAGGAACCGCTGAGAAGCCACCAGCCCTGCCGCACCTGCCTACGTCCTGCGCCTAGCCCCTCCAGGAAGACTGTTGTCAGGGGCCGCCGGCGGAGTTGCACGCCCAGGAGGAGAACCACAAGCTCGGCCGCACCTCTGACCTTTGTCCCGCTAAAGGCGTAAAGCCGCCAGGTCCTTCTCCTAGCCCGCCGGGGCTTAGGAACCCACCAACGGACCCACAGTGCCGCCGAGGACCCACCGATTTGTCTGCCCAGGAACCGCTGAGAAGCCACCAGCCCTGCCGCACCCGCCTACGTCCTGCGCCTAGCCCCTCCAGGAAGACTGTTGTCAGGGGCCACCCGCGGAGTTGCACGCCCAGGAGGAGAACCACGAGCTTGGCCGCACCTCTGACCTTTGTCCCGCTAAAGGCGTAAAGCCGCCAGGTACATTCTCACCGCTTTCCATCTGCCGGTTGCCTTCAGCTCAGCCTGTAGTGCTGCCTGGCTGTACCCACTCTGGAAAAGCGGCTGTTTTCACCTGGTCTGCGGTCCTAGGGGAACTTTTCTTGGACCGGTTCTCTGAGCGTGCTCGAAAGTGCCTCCCTACCTGCTTCAGGTTAACCCTAAGCGGTTTCAGGACTCAAGTGTTACAGCCCCTTAGGTGGCAGTTTGTTTGGACTGTCTTCTCTTAATTTTAAGCAAACCTGGCCTATTGCCCTGTTTTTTTGTATTTTTGACTTGTAACTGAGCCTTTCTCTGTGCTTTCGCCCTCACTTACTGTTTATTTACTTGTTTACATAGAGCCTAAGTCAATAATCTGTTGAGCAATCTTGTTACTATTTTAAAACTTGAGCTTCCTGCCTTAAGCCTGTTCTGACCCTCTCTCCCTCTCTGCCTTCTTGTTCCCCTACTCAATTTCACACTCCCGCCCTTTTCTTTGTCCTCTGACTGCGCCCTGTCCCACAGTTGCTCCTACTTAAGTTTCTCCCTTGCTATTCTCCTCAGGTCCTTCTCCTAGCCCGCCGGGGCTTAGGAACCCACCAACGGACCCCCAGTGCTGCCGAGGACCCACCGATTTGTCTGCCCAGGAACCGCTGAGAAGCCGCCAGCCCTGCCGCACCCGCCTACGTCCTGCACCTAGCCCCTCCAGGAAGACTGTTGTCAGGGGCCGCCCTCGGAGTTGCACGCCCAGGAGGAGAACCACGAGCGCGGCCGCACCTCTGACCTTTGTCCCGCTAAAGGCGTAAAGCTGCCAGGTACGTTCTCACCGCTTTCCATCTGCCTGTTGCCTTCAGCTCAGCCTGTAGTGCTGCCTGGCTGTACCCACTCTGGAAAAGCGGCTGTTTTCACCTGGTCTTCAGGCCTAGGGGAACTTTTCTTGGACCGGTTCTCTGATCGCCGCTCGAAAGTGCCTCCCTACCCGCTTCAGGTTAACCCTAAGCGGTTTCAGGACTCAAGTGTTACAGCCCCTTCGGTGGCAGTTTTGTCCCGCTGGCGCTGGCGGCTCCCCACCTCCCCACCTCACCCACCCTGGTTGACCCTTTTGATTTATAGCTCTCCCAGCGTCATATGACTAAGTGCCCACTTTCCCATTGGTCCCTTATACTCGCTCACCACTAGGGGTGTTCTACCCTTAACGTCCATCTAATTATCTTTTTTTCTTTAACATTGCTCCTTGCGCCAAAAAATTGTAATCTCTCTCGCGCCAAAATTTTCCACTTGCCTCTCCTTAAGGATTCCCTTATCTCTTGTCCTCCTATTTCTCTTCTATCTCTCTCTCTCTCCACACCAGCCCACTACTACAAAACCCCTCACCTTGCATAAGTCACTGGCACCTAAATGAGAACCATGTCCTGTTTGTTTACAAAGGCACTGTGCCCCTGCGGCAGACTAATCTGGATTATCTTCCTCTTGCTACTCTGGGGTATACATGTCACCTCTCTGTCAGTGCGCCTCGAGACTCCCAGAACCCCCCCTTCAGCCACTGATTTTAGGTTCTCTAACCTAATGATCACAGACCGAAGACCAATACCCTCCTGGGGCCACCTGCTCCTCCACAAAGGCTGCACTTACAAATCACTGTCTTCCCTCAGACTCAAATGGATGTGATGCAAGAATGCTCCAGTCCTCCTTGGCACACCGCTATTGTACCTTGCATTACTCCTGATAACACTCTCTGGTGACATTGAACTGAACCCTGGCCCGCCCAGCTGTGGGGCATCCCCGACAGGATCTTCCATTAAAGCTAAGGGATTTTACATAGTGCATATGAACATCAGAAGCCTCGTAAAACATCTGCCTGAAGTTGAAGCATGGCTCAAGGTACATGATCCCGACATACTGTGCCTGTCGGAGACTTGGCTGAAACCTGGAATCCCCGATACCCTCTGCACCATACCTGGCTACTCTCTCATTCGAAGTGACCGACCTGGGGCTAAGAAGGGTGGAGGAGTTGCCCTCTACCACAAATCCTACCTGACCGTTAACATATTCAGTGACTCAAACCCCCTCACAAGGAGTGAATCATTGCACGCGCTCCTGTCTCTTGGCTCAAAAACTCCATAATCTAGTGCTATAACCCTTCTCCGGGGAGTAAATGGGCTCCAGGAGTCACTCCAGCTCACCCTACAACGTGTCAAAAAAAATGAAGCTATCGTCCTTGGGGATGTCAATTTGAACTGGCTAGGCTCCTCTCAAAATTCCCTGGCTTCACTAGTCCAAGGTCTAAACTTCCACCAACAAATCACGGAAAACACCAGACTGTCTGGGCCGCAGTCTGGCACGCTTATCGACTGGATCCTGTCAAACAGACCTGAACATATCATTTGCTCAGGGGTCATGGCAGACACCATCACCGATCACTCTCCCATATACTGCCACTGGCGCTCCAGACAGCCACCCCCACCTCGACAGATCACGTTCATGAATTTTGCAAACCTGGACACAGAATCCTTCCTCTGGGACATCTCTAACATTGACTGGTCGAATATATACCGTACGAGGAATGTAGAGGCTGCCCTGAACATATTTTTACAGTTTTTTCCTCCCATTACAAAACAAGTACGCCCCAAAAACCACGCGAAGAGTCAGGGGTATACAAACTAGATGGTTGCATAAAGACCTCCTAAAACAACTAAATCATAGGGATAAGCTCTGGGCTTCCTACAAAAGCTCTCACTCGACCAGGGACTACTCAAACTACAGGCAAGAACTAAATTCTTGCAGGAAAAACATAAGGCTGGCGAAAAGTGTGTACCATCAGAACCTGCTAAACAACTCAGCCAAGGACCCCCGTAAATTCTGAAGGCACATAAAAACTTTTCTGGGGACACCTCAATCAGTTACTCCATCCGACATGGTTATAGAGGGCTCCCGCTGCAACAACCCCATCACCATTGCAAACGCCTTTAACACCATGTTCTCAGACCTCTCCCCTCTATACTAGAGCTATGCCACGTGCTGACCCCACTGACGACTACGTGCCGCCTACAGACTCTGCCACCCCCGCCAGCACCTCAAATCCTCTACCACGCCTCCTCTACTTTAAAGCTATTACCACCTCTCAGGTTCTAAAACATCTAACAAAACTGTCAGACCACACCAGTCCTGGTTCCGATCAACTTGAACCTCACCTTTTAAAACTTGCCGCGCATTTCATCTCCAGACCTCTAACAAGAATTTTCACCCTGTCTCTCTCCAGCGGCACAGTCCCCAATCTTTGGAAAATGGCAAGGTTCTCCCCTATCTTTAAAAAAGGGAACAAAAGAGATATTTCTAATTACAGGCCCATTGCCATTCTATCCCCACTTAGCAAAATCCTAGAGAAACTGGTTGCCATGCAACTCCAAGATTTCCTCGACTCTACCAAGCAGCTCAACGATGCACAGCATGGATTCAGAAAAAACCACAGTACTACAACAGCGCTTACTAAATTCACCACAGACATCCTCACTGGTATGGATCATGGAATGCTCACAGGGGCTGTCTTTATAGACCTAACCAAGGCATTTGACCTTGTAGACCACCGCCTGCTGCTATCCTCCTTGAGGAATATAGGCTGCTCCTTCCCTGTACAGGAATGGTTCAGGAGCTACCTTACAAACAGGTCCCAGGCTATCAAATTCAACTCAGCCATCTCCTCCACTGTGGTCACGAACATTGGAGTACCCCAAGGCTCCATTCTGGGTCCGCTCCTATTCTCTCTTTTCATTAACAACCTCCCAGATGCTTTACCTGCCTGTTCCTCGCTCCTCTACGCTGACGACTTAGTTATCTATTCCAGCTCACCCAAAATAGAGCTTATCAATACATCGCTGAATAAAGCCTACTCCAATGTCCATAGCTGGTTATACACCCACCGCCTTGTTCTGAATTCCGCCAAAACAAATGCCATGCTACTTGGGACCACGCAAAAGGGAAAGGGAAAGGGGAAATTGTTTAACCAGGAAAGGCACACTAAGCCGGAGCTTGTTTCCAGGTACGACCTGGGAGCACAGGGAAGTTAAGTGACTTGCTCAGGGTCACACAGTATGCAAGTGGAAGCTGTGGGATTCAAACCCAGGTCTGGTCTGCTAGATGTCACCAGATTTGCAGCTCAGAGCCTTAGACCACTGCGCTATACTGCCTCCCAAAAAGATCTGAAGGTGCCCCACTCCCCTAAGCATCCTTGACCCTAAAGGAAATCCCCTGCAGACAGTTCCCTCCTTTCGTTACCTGGGCATCCTACTTGATCAATCGCTTGACTTAAGCCTCCATATCCAGGCCACCTGCAAAAATGTTAACTGTAAGCTAGGAGCAGCCTACAGAACAAGCTATATGCTCACCTCCTCCGCCAGGCTTGCCATTGCCAGGGGGATCCTGCTACCAACACTGACCTACTGTGCACCTATACTTACCTCTGCTCACAAATCTGCGCTGCACAAATGGGATGTTACCTACAATAACATATGCAGGTATGCCTCACAATCCCCATGACTGCTTCATCATAGATACATAGATACATAGACAGTGTCGACAGATAAGGGCCTATGGCCCACCCAGTCTGCCGATTTGAGCTTGTAAGTTCAGTTTGTTTTCCAAGAAGTCTGTTGCCCCTTACCCCGACCTCCAGAATTCCTTTATGTCTATCCCATGCATTCTTAAATCCCGTGATTGTTTCAGCCCCCACCACTTCCTCTGGCAGGGTGTTCCACTTGTCCACCACCCGTTCTGTGAAGAATTTCTTTCTCATGTTTCCTCTGAATCATCCTCCCTCCAACTTCATCCCATGCCCTCTAGTCCTGGAACATCTTTTTTGCTTAAAAATAGTGTTTTTCTGCACCCTGTTCCTCCCTGTAAGATACTTGTATGTCTCTATCATATCCCCTCTCTCCCTCCTCTCCTCCAGGGAGTACATGTTCAGTTCCTTCAACCTGTCTTCATAGGACTTGTGATGCAATCCATGCACCATCTTTGTTGCCCTCTCTGAACCTTCTCTACCCTGTCTATGTCCTTATTGATGTAACCCCCTGCAAATGGGGGTTCCCAAAAGACTTCCAGGAGCTTGCTTGAATGCTCCAAGCCTGAATGGTGTTTGGCATTTAAGCCATTTATCAGTGAGTGTTTTTAGAGCCTCTGGTACTGTTCTTTAAGAGCTGTCTGCTTGCAGACATAATTAGTTTGTATGGGGGACTGTGTGCTTCTCTGAGTACCACTCGAGCTGCTGCCAATTCACTTCATTTTGCAGTCACTAGGAGTGCAAAGGAACCTATCTGAAAGATGTAACTGTTTGCCAGAAATTATTTAGAGTAATAATGAAATTACAGTTTGTCTAACCTGCTTTCTTTGCAGTCAGAACTGTGTCTGCTAGTTCCCCATTCTAGTTTTGAACTGCTGAACTGGACCAATCAGTGTGGGGTAAGCTAGCTCTAAAATGGTGCCTTGGACGAATCAGAACTTGGACTCATAATCTGAGCCAGCCACAAGAGGATTGTATGGGCAGTGACTCTGGGAGATGTAGTTTAGACTTCAGTGCCTTTTGGACCAACAGCAGCAGTCTATTGTGAGTGACAGCCAATCCAGTCAAGAACTGGGAGGAACTCAAAGGAAGTGCCCGTTTTGTCGGTTGGTTTGAGTTGAGCTTTGGCAGTGAAGAAGGAAGGAGCCCTGTGCTTTTCAGTGTGCAGTTTTAGTCAAAACGGTGTAAGGCCCAGAGTTCCGGTCTGCAGCTTTAGGACTGAATCCGTCCTGTGAAAAGAATCAAAGGATCTCTGAAGAGTAGAAACCAGGCTCACCCTGTAGAAGACTGGAAGAATTGCTGAAAATTGCACTCGGTCTGTCAGGAACTGAATCTGCTGTGTGTTCTCCCGGGTATTGTGCAGTAATTGCAATCGGGATACAGATGCAGCCTGCCTGGTATAGTGCTTTCTTTTATATGGATGTGTGAAGAGGTTTGTGTACCTCAAGTGAGCCCTGCTGACATTGAAGGACCCTATCTTATTTGGAGGTCGTGAGTACTAATTCAGGGTTGCTCCCTGTTGAATTGCCACATTAAATCCAAATGGAATTACTGTACTGCTGACTGTTTAATTCTCCTTTCTCTGTGTGAAAGGGCCCCTACCAGCTGCCACGGTTTGGACTTACCAGGGCTTGGGTACCCAGGACAGTAACTGATAGGGATAGGCCTGTGCACAGAGCCATAGGTAGATTATTAGAGTGATAAGCTAATTAACCTGATTTCCCTGTCCTTGTTATATCCCCCAAATAAATCAGAGCTGCTTGTTTCAGCAAAGTTATACTGCCTGAGTGTATTTGTCTATGTTAAAGTACTGTACTGTGATTGTTGCACTGTATCTCATTTCACAGGAGGTCCCAGTGCGGAACCAGTCCTGGGGTAAGTGTATACTGTGAAGGTAATTCTGATATATTGTGTGGCCACTAGTGGGAAGAAAGGGGTTGCAGTGTCCCAGAGGGCTGTGACCAAGTTAGTTTAACTATTGCAAACCCTGACCTCTGGGTGGAGGCACCGCCATTGGATCCAGTCCCTCAACCTGTTAGTGGCAAATCAGGCAGGGGTAGTAGCCCTGGGATAGCGCCATCTAGGGGTTACACGAGGTATGGTCTCCAGAACTGTACACTGTACTCCAGGTGGGGCCTCACTAGTGTCTTGTATAGCGGAATTATGACCTCCTTTTCCTGCTGGTGATGCCCCTGCCTATACATCCCAGCATCCTATTTGCTTCACCTGCTGCCTTGTCACAATGTTTCCCTACCTTGAGGTCATCAGAGATGATAACCCCAAGATCCCTTTCCTGCTTGGTGCATGCTATATCCTCACCCCCAAATGATATATTGTGCCAGGGTTTTTGTGCCCCATTTGCATTATCTTGCACTTCTTTGCATTGAATTTCAACTGCCAAACCCCTGACCATTCTTCAAGTTTCTGCAGGTCCCTTCTCATTCTGTCTACACCCTCTGGTGTGTCTACTCTGTTACAGAGCTTTGTGTCATCAGCGAACAGTGAAATTCTGCCTTCTAGGTCCTGCTTATGTCACTGATGAAGATGTTGAATAGGACTGGTACCAGCACTGATCCTGTGGTACCCCACTGGTCAATCTTCCTCTGTGGAGTGACAGCCATTTACCACCACCCTCTGTGTCCTGCCACCCAGCCAGTTACCTACCCACCACACTACTGTCCTGCCCACACCCATATTCCCCAGTTTGTGTAATAGTCTTCTATGTGGCACAGTGTCAAGGCCTTGCTGAAGTCCAGATAGGCCATGTCCACCACCTCCCCTGATCCACCTCCCTAGTCACCCAGTCAAAAATTCAACGAGGTTGGTCTGACATGACCGCCCCTGGTGAAACCATGCTGCCTTGGGTCCTGTAGTCCATTGACAACCAGATGTTCTACCAATCTCTCCTTCAGTAGTGCTTCCATGATCTTCCCCACTACCGAGGTGAGGCTGACTGGTCTGTAGTTCCCTGCTTCCTCTTTGTTCCCACTTTTGTATAAGGGGACTACATCTGCTGTCCTCCAGTCTTTGGGTACCTCCCCTGTTTCCAGTGATCGGCTAAACAGGATAGCCAGAGGTTCAGCCACCACCTCTCTTAGTTCTTTAAGGACCCTGGGGTGCACCCCATCTGGCCCCATTGCTTTATCAACTCTTATTACTTCCAGTTCCTTCAGGACCCTTTCTGTGTAAAGGGACTTGTGTCCATTCTGCACCATTCTCACCCCTTGTACTCCTTCAGACCCATTACCCTCCTCTTCCTCAGTAAAGACTGAGCAGAAATACCTGTTCAATACGTCAGCTTTACTGTTGTCATCCTCCACGTGGCCCCCATCCTCCCCCTTCAGTCTCACTATCCCTCCCTTTGTCTTTCTTTTTTCACTTATGTACCTGTAAAAGGTTTTGTCCCCTCTACCCACTGATTTGGCGATGTGCTCTTCTGTCTGAGCTTTGGCTTCCCTTACTGACCTCCCTGCCTCCCTTTGCTTCTCCTGGTACTTCTCCCTATCCCCTTCTGCCTGTGTCTTTTTGTATTGCCTGAATGCAATCTTTTTGGCTTTTACTTTCTTTGCTACCTCTTTGGAAAACCATAATGGTCTCCTCTTCCTTTTCCTCTTGCTAACCTGCTTAATGCATAATTCTGTTGTTCTTGTAATCCCCATTTTAAATACTGCCCACTGTTCCTCAACCCCTGATTCCTGTCCCATTCCCCTTAATGCCTCTTTCAAGTATCTCCCCATTTTCCCAAAGTCTGCCCCCCTAAAATCCAGGATACGTGTTTTTGTGTGGTTTGGTTCTGCTCTTTCTGTGATTTCAAACCACAATGACTGGTGGTCACTGTTTCCCAGGTGCTCATCACTGCCAACTATATGAGGTCCTTGGATGGCTTT
Organism: Neoceratodus forsteri; assembly: GCA_016271365.2. NCBI lineage: Eukaryota > Metazoa > Chordata > Ceratodontiformes > Ceratodontidae > Neoceratodus > Neoceratodus forsteri. Next base: position 1,174,598,221 of record CM057456.1, on the reverse strand, counting down.
CCCCCATGGCCACCAGGAGTTACTTTCTTGCCTGCCTAAAAGACTCCATACTGAGACAAAGCCAGCCAGCCGCACTGGCGAAGCTCCTGCACCCAGCTCTCCCAAACCGCACGCTCAGATCTGCAGATAAAGACCTGCTGGAAATCCACGCTGCCCGCACGAATTAAGAACGGGCTCCTTCCAACATGCAGCCCCAGTGCTATGGAACCAGCTCCTCTTGACCTCAGGCTAGCCCCCTCAAATCCCTCCTTTAAACGTGGGTTGAAGCATCACCTGGCCACCTCAGATCCATGCACCTGCTTTGATCCTACCTGATCCCTCAAACTCCCCCAGCTGCTACTCACCACTCCCCTGCTACTGATCTCTTTGCAACTCTCCTTTTGCTCTCTCCCCCCTTTTCTCAACCCCTCACCTATTATCATCCCAAATTACACCCATGTATAGGTGTTATGTATGTCTTGCACTTATTTACTACTACCAACAGCTCAACTGTATCATGTATTTTTCTGTCCTCCATTTACCGTTTGTTGCCCGTGGACAGCGACTGTCACTGGCCCTTATGCCCAGCCTCGGTACCTCAAGCCCGGCTGCACCTACCCTCCCCCTACCGCTAAAGCCATCTCCAAGCCTCCTGCACTCCCCACCCTCCACTTCCCCTCTCATCATCCCCGACCGTGGAGCCTTGAACCTGGTGTCCCCTTAAACCTACCACCAGGAGATCTCTGTCATCCTTTCAATATACCTCTGGCTTCCTGCTGAATCTCGGGATCGTCGCTGTCGGCTGACTCTCTACGGGTCTTTCCACCCCTCCTCCCGCCGGCTACCTGTGCACTGCGCCTCCTTGCCACAGTAGGAGACTGGATAATTGACCCCATCTCCCCTGCTCCGGTACCCCATTATCACATCTGCCTTCGGCCTTACCGCCCAGCCTCGGAACCATGAGTCCGGCCGCTCCCTCCCGCCTCCTACCGCTAAAGCCATAATTCCAGCCGCCTTTACTCCCACACACTCTCCTTCATTATCATCCCAGACTGTATAGCCTCGTGCCTGGCGCCCCTAAGCCACCAGCGGGTGTCTCTTCCATCCTTGTTAGCTTCTCTGGGCACCCTGCTGCCTCCCTCCTCCCTCCCTCCCTTCCATCTCCTTTCAGCTCCCTCCCTCCTCCCCGTCACTTCTCCATGTCATCTGTGTACTGCTACAACCTTTCACAGGTGGATTTTGTAAATTCTGACCTCCTCCCTCCCCTTCTTTAGAGTTCCATCTGCCGCCGGCTGTTCCTGGCCAGGGACTGCCGCAGGCCCTCCTGCCCAGCCTCGGAACCACGATCCCAGCTGCTTTTACACACCTCCCTCCGCCAAAGCCATAAACCCGACGCTTTTTTCTCTACTGCTCAGGAGGCTGCTTCCTTGCACGCCCCAGTTTAACCGTATGCAGTCCCTCTGGACCCATGCCCCTTTTTAACCCCTCAATCTGAACCTATATCCCCCAGTTAAACACCTCATTGCTTTTGGCCTGTTGGTCATTACGGAGTTTAACCCTTATCTTGTTAGACTAGCTGGTACTGCCTCTTTTTTGTACTAAATGAATGATTGTAATTGTGTGGCTGTTGCCTCAAACTGTACTGCTGTTTTTTTTCCCTGTGATATGATGTATTGTACTCTTCCGGGTCATGCCTGAAAATAGTCACCTGCTGGCTAGCGCACCTACCCGGTCAACAAAAACTAAATAAATAAATAAGCATAAACAGCTTGCAGAACGACTATGTAGTAAACCTAAATGTGTTCAGCACTTAGAAACACAAGACCACTTATTTTTTACGTGTTCCTTTATAACAAATTTTTGGAATTACTTAGCAGTACAGCGGTCTGAATAGATATTTCAGACTGTATCCTATCATAATGTGATACATGGCTATTTCACCGGAAACTGGACTAAATGGCATAAAAGTACTCTTTGCTTAATTTTTTATGGTCATTAAATGGCACATCTGGATGGCTAGATGTATGTTTACTTTGCAACAGCAAGATGGGTCATACTCAGAGCAATTGAGGAAAATCATAAAGGACTTACAAAAGGTGTACTACAAAGAATGTTCTTCTCTTCCTCAACACAAACTCTTGGAACTTTGGAAACACCTCCCATGGATAACAGACTCTGAGTCGGCTGTGACTTCATTTATGTTCTTGATGAACTGATTATTGCATAGATGCATTTTTTTGGTTTATAAGTTTGTTCATTTGGTTATGTATATATATTTTGTTCTCTAATAAAATTTCCCCAACTCTATTCGAGAAGTGCCATGGGATCTTTAACATCCACCTAAACAACCACCAGAACAGCACCTCAGTTTAACATCTCATCTGAAAGACAGCACCTCAGATGTACAGCACCCCCCCCCCCCCAATAATGCTGCACTACAGTGTCAGTATTAAGATTTAACCCAAGTACCTGGTGTGGGGATAGAACCCACAGCCTTCTGGCTTCAGAGGCGAGTGTGCAACCTGCTGAGCCACTGACACTGCTAAAGTTCTCTCAGATTTTCAAACTCTGTCCAATAACACCATAGGTCTGGCAGTCTGAAGAATCTATTGGCAATTAATAGTGCAAAGCACAAATGTTCCTAGTATTGCCTTTTTCAGATGCATCTGTAGCAAGGCATTTACAGTTGCTTTCACTTCAATTACCTCCCCTCTGTGCTTCTGCTTGAACCTCTTTGATAACTTTGATCTCTTCAGCAGTTTTACTGTCATTTCTTCAAGCTGTTTAATATGTTGAATTAATTAGTCCATTCTTTTGTCAAAACACTCAAGAAAAGAAAAAAAGTCACCCATAGCCTGATTAAGCTTAAAGACCTTAGCATCTGATTTAATTGTCAGTTTTATTTATTAATTTATTTGACAATTAGTAACCGGGAAAGGCACATTATGCCAAGGCTCATTTACATGTGTGACCTGGGGAAAAAGAAAAGGGAATACAATAAATAATAAACAGCAGTAAAGAAGCAAGTCCAAAACTAAAGTGCAAATGGAGAACAAATTCAGCATGGTGCAAGTGCAAATAGCAATAATGGGTGAATAGAATTTGGGTCTATGAGTAGCACCAATGCCCAATTAAATTGAAAAAAGCAGCCTGAAACCATTCAGTGCAACAGTTGTAGTGACATGAACTGACCCCAGAAGGGACCATGGCGGGGGTGGAAAGAGCATGGGGCAGGTCTGGTAGAGGGCTGACAGGTGCAGGAGGGGAAGGGGGAGCTTTAGCTGGTGCCTGTGGCAAAGGTAGGAGGGTGGCAGACAGAGAAAAGAGGAAAGCAGGTTGCAGAAGGTGATGGGAGAAGCTGACTGCACAGCAGAGTGAGGGTGAGGGAGGGAGAAGGTGCGAGGATCCCTGGAGCAAATTAATGGGTGGGAGGAGTGTGGCTAGGTAGTATGATAGGGACCCAGACCAGTATTTGGAGATGTAGGAGACACAGTGGGACTGGTGACATGAGGATAAGGGAGGAATGATAGGGAGGTCAGTTATTCATTCTCTGTCTCTATGAGATGTTCTTGAAACACATCTGCTGGGCTAGTATTTATTTATTTGAATTTTGGTAATCGGGTAAGCCCAGTGAGACAAAAAGTCCCTTTGTCAGGAGGAGGGTACAAGGGGAGATACAGAGAATACAAACTAAAGCAAGATAAGTGTGCAAAGGCACTTCTACAATAGAACGTGGAGCACAATATATGTACAAAAAGGCATATATAAATAATGCAAGACATACACATTATGTACAAATAATACTGTGAGTACAGATGCTGCAAAACAAGTGATGTAGATAAATACAAGTTGCTTAGGCAAGGTTATAAAAATATACATAATTACATAAATGCAGAAAGTAGTTCAAACAGTGCAAAATAGTCAGCAAGTGATTTAAGCAGAACAGGGGACTAGGGAAAGGAAGTGGACAGTAAACAGAGCAAGACACAGTGCAACCAGAGTGACCCCATGAATAACTCACAGGAGAGTTGCAAGGCCGAGTGAGGAAGGGAGCAGGGAAGGGAGCAGGATGAGGCAAAGGAGGGGGGAGAAGTGAGTGGGATGGTGGGGGTGGGAAACTATTAGCTACAGGTGTAGGCTTGAAAGGAAGATAGGTGGGATTTAAGAGAATTCTTGAAGGAGTAAAGAGAGGTACAGGTCAGAACAGTAGAGGGTAGTGCTCTCCCGAGGAAAAGCTCAGAAAAGAAGAAGGTACACTGGCCCACCACTAGACGGGGTTTTGGGATAGAGAGTAGAGGTAGGTCAGTTTGACCTTAAAGACCTAGTAGAGGTTTTACATTAGATGATGTGTAAGAGACAGGGAAGAGTAGTCTGCCACAGGAGGTAGTGGGGGCAAGCACAGTAGAGGGGTTTAAGTATGCCTGGGACAGGCAACAAGGGAAGCTTGAAAGGGAAGGGAGTGATGAGAAGCCACTGATCACATAGGGTCAGTGGCCACATACAATGTATAGGGCCTACGGGCAGACTGGATGGGCCAAGCGGTCCTTATCTGCTGACAATTTCTATGTTTCTAGGAGTGAATGTATGGACAAGCTTGTAGGTCAGGCAAAGGGTAGAGTATCAAAGTCTGGCTTCAAAGGATGGCCAGCCAAGGGAATCAAGGACAAAACACTGGTGCATCCTGGCATTAGCACCCAGGGCGAAGCGAGAAACTCTGTGGTGAGCTTGCTTAAGTTTGGCAAGATGGGAGACTTGAGCAGAGTAGAGAATAGGGGCATCATATTAGATGAGTGGGAGCAATAAGGAGGACACTATGGCAAGTCGAGAGGGGAATGTAATGTAGGGTAGGGTTCAGCCATCGTAGTATTTTCCTTGCTGGGTAATTCTGATGGCTTGATTGGACTAGATATCTCTAATAATTTAGCCATTGGGTGAGCTTGTCTCTGCAGTTCCAGGCTCCTGGTCTGTGCCATGAAGCTTTCTACTCCTGTAGACTCCTTCACAGCATCTGCAGCATTCCTTGGGTCTATATCTGTGACCAAAAGAAACTTATTAATCGAACCTTTATTTACTGGAGAGGCAGTATTTAAGAAAAATGAACTTTTTGTTGTCCTTATTTGTTGCTTTGATAGTTTAATAAATCCCTTCCTCATCTCAAAATATGTGTTAAAGTAGATCCTAGAGAGCTCTACAAAAATGTGGCAGCTGCACGGTGGCCATCTTGGATACCCACCCAGAAAAACTCTTTAAAAAGAACTGTGTTCAACTGTTTTCCACAATGAGGATGGATCCAGCTAGACAAAACAGCTTGCCACCATCTCTCACTGGGTGCAGAGAGACTTTGAGAAATAACATACTCCTTTGTTCCTTGTTTCTGTTTCAGGCATTACCAATCCACCTGACCTATGGAAAATGGTACAAAAAATGTTAACAAAATTTGTATGTAGCACAACTAAATCCAGACTCACATGGACACTCCTGATGCAACCAACACAACAGAGAAGTTTAGCGGTCCTGGACCTTAAAGAAAGTACTATATTGCAGCTTAAAATCAGTATACTAGGTACTTTCTCAACGTAAAGACAAATAACAGATGGGCAAAGTACAAAGCAAAAGCACAAGACAACATTTAATTATCTTAATTTCTGCAGAAATAACACATAAAGACCTTACTGAAGTTTATAACCTTTGGACAAAACATACTCTTCAAATATGGGGGAAAAAAAAAACTTGCTTTACAATGAAAACCACCAGTTCAATATCTTTGTTAACTCCAATAGCCTACAGCCGAAACTTCCTGCCAGCATGAATAGATCCAGTATCTAAAAACTGCGAAAGGCTTGGATTACAATATCTGGGACAACTGTTCAATGAAGACACTGTACTTGTAAGTGTAACCCTGCCACGAGTATTGTCTTTCTGTTATGCCTTTATTTAAATAGTGTATGAATTGGGAAACAATCATACAACCAGGTATACTGTAACTATGCAGCTTCAACTGTAAAGAACATGAGAGGGAGCTTACTGTAAACAGATATGGCTCTCTCCACATCTAACATATCTTTGACACAGCATGTTCACAGACATGTGGTCTGCGGTGAAGAAGTGTTTGGCTGCAAAATGTGTCCAATCATGGCACTGCTCTTGTGCAGAACTCTGGTTGCAAGAGAACTTCTGGAATGCTGCATCCTTTCTCCTGTAAACTCCTATCCAACCAGCATCATGGAATGCTCCACTGTAAAAGGGTTCGTGACGCCAATTTCAAGGCTCTGCACCTCTTGTTATGTTAAGTTCTGGGTGAACAGAGGAGGGACTTTGGAGTCATAACTGCCAGGGTTCCATAATCTAGTGGTCAAATAGTGTGCATTTATTGTTTTATATCAAAAGTAACCCTAGGAGGAGGAATAGCAGAAGGACTGTGCCTCTGCATACCCTGCTGTCAATAGGCACCACAAGAGATAGAACCAACTGGTGGCATCGCCTGGCACTGGGTGTTTGCAGCACTGCAGAGGAGTTGCAAGGAGTAGCAGTGGAAGCAGGGTGGGTTGGAGCATTTATGAGGCAAATGAGAGGAGCTAGCAAACTTTTCTTGACAGAGATTGTAACCAATGCTCAGAGGAGTGATAAACCATAGGTATATATTAGACTTTTGGGTCTACCACTGCAGAAACTAGATAGCTAGTCACAGGGTTTGGGCATCGAAACTTGAGATCGGACTGAGACTGTGGGAACCACCTAGGTGGATAACCAGTCATTGAACTGTTTGTTGTTTCTATTGTTTCCCTTGTTACATTACACATACTGTATAAGCCCCCCGTGTTGTTAATTCAAGGAAAGTATCCACTTGCACATCAGTAACATCATTAGCTCCCACTACACTGGTCCAGACCCATCCTCTGTTGATGTGGTACCAACCGCATGGCTTTTGGGGAGGGTTAAGACAGGTGCACCCACATTAAGAGACTGTGGTAAAGTTTGTGGTAAGGGTGGGGATAGCACTGATTGTGAATGCATAGAATATAAGCTCTCCACTATTTAAATTTTTCCTTTTGTTACCTTTTCCTTTCCTTCCCTCTCTTGCTTGTGAATAAAACTGTGCTCTTTTGTTAAATTTTTGTTGTGTAAGCTTCCTTAGAGTTTTAAGTGTGAACGTAGGTATTGACAGGTGGGAAACAGTCTGAAAGTAACTTAATATATCCTGGTGGTGACCTTCTAGTAGGTCAGGTCCCCTTGTACTAGCTCAGTCGAAGGCATCATGTCATACTGGTATTTATCCAGACCCAGTGTAGCTTGAAGACCTAAACCCAGGCCAACCCCCTTGCAATGTACCCCTGTGCCTCGTAGGCACCCAAATATGCTACATAAGGACTTTCATATCTCCAAACAAAAAGTTCTTTGTTTTTGTACAAATCAGAGACTTTGTACAAAAGAAATTGTGAACGAAAATAAATAACGGGAATTGGATGCCATGACAGACTGTTTAAAAAGGGTACTCAAAAACCTCAAGCAAATAAAAAGGCATATATCCACCCTATATAAAGCCCTTAACTCTCAATTTCCTACCCCAACAAAACAAATGCAGAGAAAATGGGTTAAAGGAAACAAAAGAAGAAAACAGAACAGCTTGGTTAACAATTTGTGGAAGCATTCACAAGACAATGGCCTCTTTCAATGGCTTAAAATTTGTTGGGGTGTGTGAGCGTGGTGGGATACAAACTTGACACAGCAGGCAGAGCTCAGGTGCATAAAAGATGCTGGAAGGCATCTGTCATTTTATTGAAAGTCCAAAATATTTACAGAAAGGAAAAAATAATTCATTAGTTCAATAACCAAAAGAAAATCCCAGGTCTCTGCTTCCCTTGCAGAGCCTGTGTCTTAAGTGCAGCCAATTCGGTGTAATAAACCTCTTACACTGATACAAAGAACTGTGTGAATTGATCAGCACACAAATAGGTCCTTCTCCTTCACAGACAGCACCTCGACTGACTCACTCGCCTCTTCTCCCCTAGTGGTGAGCCCTATTTATAGCACTTGGGATTACATCACTGTCTGTGGGGGAGTTCCCCTTGGCCATGACATTACATAATAGGGGGAGTTTCCATATTATCCCATGCCTTAACATGCAGGGGCTTTTTATTTGGCCCTTTTTCCCAAATATGCTTTATTTTACAGGCAGCCCCAGTTATAACCTCTCTGCGGCTGTCACAACACTGTTTTAATTCTTTTAAATATTGGGGACTCTACAGGACTATATTTTCAGTGTGACATTAGCCATTCATCAGCCCTTTATTCTGGGCTTTTTTTAAAATCTAGCGCGCCATGCACATGTTACATATCTCCAAGATGGGAGATAGTTTCTAGTCCAATGTGTACAGCAAGAGGGTCTTTTTGAAAACAGGACAGCAAAGAAAAGGCTAGGGTTTTGTTAGGTTGGCCACCCTGATAAAGAAACAAGAAAAGAAAAAGAAGGAAAACGAGAGGCTAGAAAAGGGTGAAAGAAATAACACAAGAGGGACAAGAACTGGCACATATGACTCTTTATTCTTTATTTCCAGGGTCTGTATACTCATAACAGGTAGCACCCTGTTACACACCTCCCCCATCAAGAGGGACAAGAACTGGCACACATGACTCTTTATTCTTTATTTCCAGGGTCTGTATACTCATAACAGGTAGCACCCTGTTACACACCTCCCCCACCAAGAGGCAGCAGATTTCTGTTGTCTAAACACCCTCCTGAAACCCTAGGAGGGTTGGAGCTTCTGCCCACCCACTCTCATACGCTCCACCTCAGGATGGAATCCTTAAACAATATAGTAATTTATCACAGATATAACTATATCTATACTCTGTACATTTTCCCTGAGGCGCAAACACATTTTCTCAACACATAATCTTCAGTTCTTTCTTTAACTTATTTTACTTCAGAAGTTCACTTTAACATTTTGTATAAAAAGCAAGAAAATATGTTAACATCACATATATTTCAGCCTGTTTCCATCACATTTGCCCCATATCTGGACAAAAAGTCGGCACTAAGGTGTTTGGAACCCACCCTGTGTGTGATGGTAAAGCGATAGGGTTGCAATGCTAAGTACCATCGCATGATCCTACCGTTTTTATTTTTTATTTGTTGAAGCCAACACAGGGGATTGTGGTCCATCACCACCATAAATTCCCTGCCCCACAAATAATATTTGAGTGCTTCTACTGCCCATCTCAATGCCAAACATTCTTTTTCAACGGTAGAATATTTTTGTTCTCTCTCGTGTAATTTTCTACTGATATATATCACCCGGTGTTCCTCACCTTTGTGTTTCTGGGACAACACCGCCCCAATGACTGAGTCAGAGGCATCAGTGTAAAGTTCGAAGGTGTTTGTAAAATCGGGACTACATTACACAGGGTAGGAACAGAGTAAAGCTTTGAGGGTTAAGAAAGCCTCATTACAATCATTAGTCCACTGGACCTTATCAGTACAATTGTTTCACGTCAAGTCTGTCAGTGGGGTGGCGATGGTGGCAAAGCTGGGAATGAAACTTCTGTAATAGCTGACTAGGCCTAAGAAGGAGTGCACATGACGTTTTGTCTGTGGTATAGGGCTGTTTGCCACTGCCTCTACTTTACTGATATCGGGCTGAATAATCCCTTTTCCTATTATAAACCCCAGATATTTTGTCTCAGTTTTGGCTATGGCACATTTTGCAGGGTTGATGGTCAGGCCTGAATCAGTAATGGACTGTATGACAGCACTCAAATGAATTAGATGAGTCTGCCGATCAGGTGAAAAAATGATAGTCATCCAAATAAGCGGCACTGTATGAGGTATGGGTGCGTAAAACCCTATCCATGTAGTGCTGGAAGGTGGCTGGTGTCCCATGTAATCCAAATGGCATTGTCGTGAATTGGAAAAGCCCTGTTAGGGTACTGAACGCAGTCTTTTCTTGGGCTTGTAAAGATAATGGAATCTGCCAGTACTCCCTTGTTAAGTCCAGGGTACTAATGTACTTAGTTGATCTGATTTTATCCAGATGGTCATCCACCCTGGGCATTGGATACCCATCAAAGGAAGAAAGGGAACTGATCTTATGAAAATCCAGACGAAGTCTGATTCCTCCTTCCTTTTTGGGTACCACTACCATGGGTGAAGACCATGCACTACAGGATGGGACTATTACTTCTAATGCTTCCATGTGCTTGACTTCAGTGACAACATCCTGTCTGACCTTCTCGGGCAAGTGATAAGGTCACTGATGAATAGGCTTTGTTTGTTCCATATGTATGTTATGTACCACCCCCTTTGCTCTACCTGGTATACTAGTAAAGGTAGCCCCATAATACTGTAACAGTTTCCCTATTTCTTGTTTCTGGGCATCATTCAGCTCAGGGTTGATTTGCACCTCATCCACCTGGGACCTAGGGTCCAGCCTTTCATAAGCTATATCCATCTCACTGTTTTCAGACTCAGGGTACATAAAGCAGCCGAGCATAGAGTTTGCTCTCTCCTGCCACTTACGTAATAAGTTAGCATTGTATACTTTCAAAGCTGTTTTTCTTTCTGGTGTTTTAATTTCATAGTTGACCTTCCCCACCTGTTTGATTACTTCATAGAGACGCTGAAATTTCATTAGAAGTTTATTCTCCTGGGTAGGTAATAACAAAAACACATTCTCCCCAGGATGAAAACATTTGTCTTTCAGCCCTTCCTCATAACCAGATTTTTGATCAGCTTGTCTTTGAATCACGTTCTGATGTGCCACCTGCACAAATTTAACCAATTTCTTTCTTACGTTGGTCATGTAATCAATTATGTTACTGTGGCAGACTTCCTCCCCCTCCTCCCAATGTTCTTTTACTACGTCCAAGGGACCCCGTGGGTTCCTACTATACAAAAGAGTAAATGGAGAAAAAACAGTGGTAGCTTGGGGTACCTCAAGATATGCAAATAATAGATAGGGCAAGTACTTGTCCCAATCGCTTCCTTCCTCCTGGACATTTTTTTGCAGCATGTGTTTCAATGTTTTATTGATCCTCTCAACCGGTCCATCAGTCTGGGGGTGGTAAGGAGAGGTTCGCACTGTTGTAACCACCAAACGTTTATACAACTCCTTTAGGAGGATGGAGGTGAAGTCTGTACCCCAGTCCATGAGGATAACCTGAGGAATACCTAGCCGACTAAAAATGTTTGCCAATTCCTCGGCGATCCGAGGGGCAGTGACAGTGCGCATAGGTATTGCCTCACGGTATCAGGTGGCATAGTCCCAGACCACAAAAATAAACTGGTTACCCTTAGCACTCTTAGTTAAGGGGCCTACCACATCCACTGCTATCCTTTCGAATGGTTGCATAACAGCTGGTAAGGGTTGTAGGGGCACCTTATCTTTCTTTCTGCCTTTTGCCATCATCTGACACTTGGGGCATGTCCGGCAGTAATCCACTACCTGATCATGAATCCTTGGCCAGAAAAAATAGTGGGTCAATCTACCCAGAGTTTTATCTTGGCCCTCATGACCAGCCATAGGGATATCATGGGCCAGTACCACCAGTTTATCCCTATACCTCTGGGGAACCATCATTTGTTTCAGCTGCTCTCCTGTCACAGGATTAATGCATATTCTGTACAATACCTCATTTGAAAATGCATACTGAGGTTGTCCCTGTACAGCTACTTGGTCCACCTGTGAAAAAAAAAGGTTTTAATGTCTCATCCCTGTTTAGCTCCTCCTGAATTTTGGCCCCTTTTAACACTGGGTCCCATTTAGGAATCTCAGGTATCGCAGTCTTTTGAGTGTCTCTCCACTTCTGCTTTTCCCTCCTTTTTGTTCTTGTTTTTTCTGGATTTTCTGGGGCTCTCAAATAGTTCTGGATCAAAAGGGAACTTATCAGGAGACTGTTCTTTTCTTGCCTGTGCTAGGGTGGTGATAGCAACCAAAGGGTAACCTGTCTGGGGAGACTTTAACAGTTGATCAAACTTTGGATAGTCCTGACCAATGAACACAAGCACAGGAAGCTGAGGGACTAGACCCACAGCAAGAGTCTGAGTATCTTGCTCCACAGTCATTTCTACCATGGCTGTTGGGTACCAATGAACATCCCCATGGATACAAGTCACCTTGGTCTCTAGCTCTCCTTTCTCATAGTCATTAATAAGATCAGCTTTTACTAAAGTCTGCTTACTTCCCTAATCTATGAGGCCCAGTAAACTCTGTTGCCCAATGCCCACTGTGGTAATATAGCCCCAGTTAGTCATAGCAAAATGAGAAATATTCGATCTTTACTAGGGCAGTTCCGTGCGATATGTCCCTTTATTGCACATATCCTACAAATAAAATCAGCATGGTAGGGTCTCTCTCTTTGCCAACTCACTCCCCCACCAGATACTGGTTTTTGATAAGTTTGATCATATTATCTTACCAGTGTCATAATTTGGGCTGCAGGGCTCGGGGTTCCTCTGGTCCTTGCAGGTCTGGCCGCCAGGTAGTCCTCCGCCAGAGTTATTATTCACTTGGCAGTGTCGGGTTTGTGCTCTTTTATCCACACATGCACATCTTGGGGCATAATCTGTATAAACTGTTCGATAATAATTATTTCCATTATCTGATCGACTGTTTTTACTGTTGGTTGTAACCTATTTGAGGCAAAAGCCCTTTAATCAAGCAAAGATTTCCCTTGGTGTATCTTGACCCACCATTTTCTGTGATCTAAACCTTTGCCAGAATGTCTCAGAATTAATGTCATACCTTCTTAGGATCTCTTCCTTTACCCAGTCATAATTATTGGTATCTGGTGCTATCATATGGCTGTACACCAGCTGGGCACATCCAGATAAGTGTGGTACCAGTCTTATCACCCATTGATCTCTGGGCCAGGTACATAGATACATATGACGGTGTCGGCAAATAAGGGCCTACAGTCCACCCAGTCTGCCCATTTGAGCGTGTAAGTTCACTTTATGTTTTCCTAGAAGTCTGTTGCCCCTTAACCCTGACCACCAGAATTCCTTTATGTCTATCCCATGCATTCTTATATCCCGTGATTGTTTTAGCCCCCACCATTTCCTCTGGCAGGGGGTTCCATTTGTCGACCACCCATTCTGTGAAGAAATTCTTCCTCACGTTTCCTCTAAATCGACCTCCCTCCAACTTCATCCCATGCCCTCTAGTCCTGGAACATCTTTTTTGCTTAAAAATAGTGTATTCCTGCACTCTGTTCCTCCCTGTAAGATGCTTGTATGTCTCTACCATATCCCCTCTCTCCCTCCTCTCCTCCATGGAGCACATATTCAAATCCTTCAACCTGTCCTCATAGGACTTGTGATGCAATCCATGTACCATCTTTGTTGCCCTCCTCTGAACCTTCCCTACCATGTCTATGTCCTTACGTAAGTAAGGTCTCCAGAACTGTACACTGTACTCCAGGTGAGGCCTCACTAGTGTCTTGTATATTGGGATTATGACCTCCCTTTTCCTGCTGGTGATGCCCCTGTCTATGTATCCCAGCATCCTATTTACTTTACCTGACACCTTGTCGCACTATTTCCCTACCTTGAGGTCATCAGAGATGATAACCCCAAGATCCCTTTCCTGCTTAGTGCATGCTATATCCTCACCCCCAACTGATATATTGTGCCAGGGTTTTTGTGCCCCATATGCATTATCTTGCACTTCTATGCATTGAATTTCAACTGCCAAACCCCTGACCATTCTTCAAGTATCTGCAGGTCCCTTCTCATTCTGTCTACACCCTCTGGTGTGTCTACTCTGTTACAGAGCCTTGTGTCATCAGCAAACAGGGAAATTTTGCCTTCTAGGTCCTGCGCAATGTCACTGATGAAGATGTTGACTAGGACTAGTCCCAGCACTGATCCCTGTGGTACCCCACTGGTCACTCTTCCCTCTGTGGAGTGACAGCCATTTACCACCACCCTCTGTGTCCTGCCACCCAGCCAGTTACCTACCCACCACATTACTGTCCTGCCCACACCCATATTCCCCAGTTTGTGTAATAGTCTTCTATGTGACACCATGTCAAAGGCCTTGCTGAAGTCCAGATAGGCCATGTCCACTGCCCTCTTCTGATCCACCTCCTTAGTCACCCAGTTGAAAAATTCAACGAGGTTGGTCTGACATGACCTCCCCCTGGTGAAACCATGCTGCCCTGGGTCCTGTAGTCCATTGACAACCAGATGTTCCACCAACCTCTCCTTCAGTAGTGCTTCCATGATCTTCCCCACTACCGAAGTGAGGCTGACTGGTCTGTAGTTCCCACTTTTGTATAAGGGGACTACATCTGCTGTCCTCCAGTCTTTGGGAATCTCCCCTGTTTCCAGTGATTGGCTAAACAGGATTGCCAGAGGTTCAGCCACCACCTTTCTTAGTTCTTTAAGGACCCTGGGGTGCACCCCATCTGGCCCCATTGCTTTATCAACTCTTATTACTTCCAGTTCCTTCAGGACCTTTTCTCATGTAAAGGGACTTGTGTCCATTTCTGCACCATTCCCACCCCTGTACTGCCTTCAGGCCCATTACCCTCATCTTTCTCAGTAAAGACTGAGCAGAAACACCTGTTCAATATGTCAGCTTTACTGTTGTCATCCTCCATGCAGCCCCCATCCTCCCCCTTCAGTTTCACTATCCCTCCCTTTGCCTTTCTTTTTTCACTTATGTACCTGTAAAAGGTTTTGTCCCCTCTGCCTACTGATTTTGCAATGTGCTCTTCTGTCTGAGCTTTGGCTTCCCTTACTGACCTCCCTGCCTCCCTTTGCTTCTCCTGGTACATCTCCCTATCCCCTTCTGCCTGTGTCTTTGTAGTGCCTGAATGCAATCTTTTTGGCTTTCACTTTTTTCGCTACCTCCTTGGAAAACCATAATGGCCTCCTCTTCCTTTTACCCTTGCTAACCTGCTTAATGCATAATTCTGTTGCTCTTGTAATCCCCGTTTTAAATACTGCCCACTGTTCCTCAACCCTTGATTCCTTCCCCATTCCTCTTAATGCCTCTTTCAAGCATCTCCCCATTTTCCCAAAGTCTGCCCCCCTAAAATCCAGGATACATGTTTTTGTGTGGTTTGGTTCTGCTCCTTCTGTGATTTCAGACCACAATGACTGGTGGTCACTGTGCCCCAGGTGCTCCCCCACTGTTATCCCATCACACTGTCCCTGTTTGTGAGCACTAGGTCCAGTATTGCCTTCTGCCGAGTTGGTTCCATGACCAGTTGCTTGAGGAAGGCACTCTGATTAGAGCAATCTGCTCAAAGGTGGTTAAGTACACCTCAATGTTATCTACCTCAGTGAGCTTGGTCAATTTGATGTCCCGAGGGATGTTTCTGCCAGGCTGCCCTGGGTTCATTGCTTGAATGGCCTGCAAGGCATCATGCCATCTTGCATTCTGTTATCTTCTTTCCTCTTCTTGGTTCTTCCATTCCTCTTCTCTCTGCCGTCGGTCCTCTTCTTGGTTCTTCCATTCCTCTTCTCTCTGCTGTCGGTCCTCTTCTCGCTCCCTTTCCATGTCCAGCTGTCTCAAGCAAAGCCAACGCAACAGGTCACCTGGATCCTCTGGAAGTGGGTCTTCCTTTTGTCTTCTCTTCTCCTCTAATCACTTCTTTTCCCCAGCATGCCATTTCTTTTCCTCCTCTGGGGATTCCACATCTTCTTTCTTTAGTGGTTTCTTGGAGGTGAAGGACTGGCTCCATTCCTGGTATAGGTTTCCACCCCAATTGTTCGGCCTTGGATCTGGTCCACTGGAACTCCTTCCTTCCAGCACCTTTTTCTCTGCTCATGCATCAGGTATATGACTATACACCCAGCAGTGTTTTTCCCAGGCAGTTTAAAAAAAAAAAGCACCAGGTGTCCCACTTCTAACACTAGTGTGAGCGTGGTAGGATACAAACTTGACACAGCAGCCAGAGCTTAGGTGCATAAAAGATGCTGGAAGGCATCTGTCATTTTATTAAAAGTCCAAAATCGGGGGGCGCTGATGAGCAGCCAGCAGTGAAGATGTGGGTTCCCGCTGCTCCCAATCCTGCATTAAATAAAACGTTAATTTTATCGACATCCGATCCAGAAGACTCACCAAAAGTACAGGAAACGAGAGGCAACATAGAATGGAGGAGGATTTGCTCCCAACCCCCCGGGAAAAATCAGCGTTCAGCTGCCAAAAGCCAAGGTAAAAGGGTGACAGCAAAATCCTCGGAAGCCATGGGCCCGATCTCACTCTCGGCGGCAGAAATGGCGGTATTAGGCCACGAGGTGTCTGAGCAGGTAATGGAGGCACTGGAAGGGAAATGGAGTAAGCTGGAAGATGAAATTGATAGTCGTCTGCAAAGTCTGGTGGAGCAAATGGCTGCACAAGTGACTAGAATCACAGAGGTGGAGGAGCAGATCTCGAAGCTGGAGGACGAAGTGGACCCTATAGCTGCTCATGTGGCCAAGCTGGAGAAAGAGCTGGCAGAATTAACAGAACAGCATGACTATCAAAAGAATTATGCCAGGCACCTCAATCTTCACCTTCGGGGGCTCCCAGAGGGAAAAGAAGGTCCCGATATTCTGTCTTTTTGTTCTGAAAAGCTTCCGTCTATGCTGGGCATGAAATTGAAGAGGGGAAAGTTGAAGTTGGAGCATGCCCATAGAGCGGTAGCAGCGCAGCTGCCAGCGGGGCAGCCCCCAAGACAAATTATCTTTAGATTCCACAACTATCAGGATTGAGAAGAGATGCTTCGGGCCTACCGGGGAATGAGGGAGCTGAGGTACAAGGGAGAAAGGCTGTATTTGATGCAGGATTACTCAAACCGAATATTGAAGAAAAGAAAGGCATTTAATCCTGTGATGGCACAACTTAGACAGCTCAAAGTGGAATGCTTTATGATTTTTCCTGCAGTCCTGAAGATTAAGCATGAAGGGGCCACATATTCGTTTTGGGAGCCAGAGAGGGCGGCTGCCTTTGTGGAGGATCTTAAAAAAAAGGCGGGCTAAATACAATCGGCTGGGAGAAGAGGCGAAGGAGGTGCTTGTTGTGGCCATGAAGAGTGTTTAAGCACTGACCGAAGTTAAAGTTGCTGGGATTTAAATAACTGTTGCTGTTTTATATCTGAGTGTTGGAGTGTGAGTTTTTTCTTTCCCCCCTCTTATCTCATCCATTCTCTGACCCCCCTCTTTGGTGCCTCGCTGGAGCGGCTGCTGATCCCATGACAGGCTGAGATGTGGAGGGCCACGGGACACTAAAGTGAGACCGGTGATGGGAGAATGGCTGATTATGCGGTCGGCTAACTGGGAAGTGCATTACCATGGAGGATGGACTGTGGGGTGATGCAGGACTCACGTGCACTGGCATTTGTAATTGCAGAAGTACCTGGACTGTGCTGATGAAAGCAGAGGCATCGCTGAGGTCTGGTAAGTGGAGGTCTGGGAGGTGGGCTGATGCTGTGTGAATTTCTAGGGCAGCGTCAGCACCCCTGAGGCCTCTACAACTTTGTTATGAAATGTTCCCATGTGCTCTGGAGAAAGGAGGAGTAAGAGAGTCACCTGTTGGGTGAAATCCAGTGGGGTAAGGGAGGTTGAGGGGAAAGTACCAGGAGGGGGTAATCAGTATCACTGTTAAACTGAATTAAAATGTTGAAATGTCCACAATGGAGGGTTGCTGAATTAACAGCAGGACGGGTTGGGTGGGGAATATTACTCTATCTGTTTAAATCGGGATGCTGTGCGAATGTAGGAAGAAAAAGAGGCGGGGTGGGAGCAGCGCCTGCAATGCATGACGTAGAGCCATTCTAGGAGTTGAATGGCAAAGAAGCAGTTAGTCTATAGGTATAGCAAACATGGTAGGGGGATTTATCTTTTGGGTGGGTATGGGGGGAGGAGGGGGTCATGTGGGGAAAGGGGTTTATTAAAGTCAAGTTTGTATATTTTTGTTACAAGATTGAAATGTCTCTCATCTCTATTAACAGCAAAGTGTGCAATGTCTGGGAATGACTTAACAAATGTTTGCCATCCTGGGAGGTGGGGAAAATGGATTAAAGTGAATGTTACAGAAAGGATAAAGGGAAAAGTGTTCTGGCCAAATGGTTAAGCAAAAAACACCGGGGGTTACTTCCTGGAATGTGAAGGGGATCTCGTCTCCAGTTAAACAAGCTAGTATACTGACGGCTCTCCTGACAAGTACCCAGAGTTGCCCTCTTACAAGAAGCAGCACCTGACTAGTCAAGAACATTGGAAGCTGGAAGAAAGAGGGTGGGTAAATGTTATGTGTCACCTTATAGCTCGATAAAAGAGGAATAGGGTGTTGATAGGTAAGGCAACTCCATTCACCTGCACAAGGTGAAGTTACAGACAGGGGTGAGGGAGGTATATTTTTGTAGAAGGGATGCTGTTGGATGAGAAGGTTACTTTCGGGAGTGTGTACGCTCCTTCGGTTTTTGACCCGGCCTTTTACCAGGAGGTTCTGGATGTTCTGATCAGGGAGCAATTTGAAAGGCTAATCATGGGTGGGGATTTTAATGCAGTCATGCAAGGGGAATTAGACCACTCAGAGGCGAGAAGCAGGCATGGAGGGAGGTTGAAACACTGGCAGGAGGGAGTGTTGGACCTGGATATGATTGATTGTTGGTGGGCATTACACCTAGCAGAGAATAGATCCAGAAGCAAATGATCTGATACCTTTTAATGGACCAACATAGATGTAACAACAAGAACAAAGTGCTCTAGCTTTCGGACCAACCAGTCCTTCTTCAGAAGCTCATGGCTGTTGTTTAGAAAATACAATACTTATAACATCTAGATAATGCAGAGAAAAACAGAAAAAAATCCCCATTGGTTTAAAATACTCATTAAAAAAAAAAAAACAGAAGATGATGTCAGAGAAGTTTAACAGTACCATACTGCCTTCAGCCAGAAGCAACCCTGGGTCAAACCTGATTGGATGGACACATACAAAGAATCCTACTGCATATAAATTTAATTGACATAAGATAACACTGCTGCAGCAGACAACTCCTAAATCAAGCTATGAGTGTCACAGTTAGTATAAGGATGTGATTACTGAAAGGCAACCCCCACCCAGATTAAAGACAAACTAAGATTGTTATAGGGCTCATGAAGTTTCAATGTCTGCATTATAGACAAGAATTTACCAGTAAAGTTGTCTTAAAAACATCAGTGCACACTGTGTGATGTGTAAAACCTAGCTGGACCTGTCACCCAGCTGTACTTTCCAGCTAGATATAAGGCCCAAGAAATTTCAAAAACCTCAGGACTATATAAATGATAATTTAAATATAAATTGATAATATTAGTGTCAAACAAAAAACTCTAGTAGGGGAACCTCAAGGAATTAAGACCATGTAGCCTGATATGTACTGATGTCAATATACACTGAGAATGTAACAACTTGATGTACCACAAGTGTCTAAGAAATCTGAAAAAGAGATAAAAATGTAATTTCTCTCCTCCTCTTCATACAAACAATACACCCTAACCCACCCCATCACCATAATGTGGGTGGGGAGATCTACATAACTTTAAGGAGATGTTGTCTCTCTCTCCCCCTTTTTCTCTCTCTCTCTCTCTCTCTCTCTCTCTCACAGCACACACACACACACACACACACACACACACTCTCTCTCCTAGTGAACCTATATTCACTTCAGTCACTGCAATTGTTCCCCAAAGGAATTCAACTTGTCATGAAATCCTGAGTAAAGGGCTTATGTCTCCTAATAACTACAGAGCAAAATGTGACACTATTTAACCGTACTACTATCTGCATAGTAACATTTCCAAGGATACTGGATAGAACTACCATGAAATAAACTTGCCACCTCCCAGGATAAGGTAACTAAAGTAAATATAAGTATGTGTGTAAGACCAGAGGTCTAACATACCTACATATCCACAAATTACTACAATATTAGCCTAATGTAAAAGATCTGTGCAGGACCCCATGCAAATGAGATCACACACCCAATATGTACAGAGTTACAAAAATTATATGTGACAGTATATGATAACACTCCTGTATGTACAGTAGCAGGCTAGGTAATCTGAATATGGTGCAATGGAATCAATCCCACCCCCGGGCAAAGATAAAAAGTAAGGAGGAATTAATATTCATTATGTGTGTGAAGTAAGAATAGTAACACATTATAACTCCATATATCTAAACAGAGACTTACCTCAATGTGACAGCAAGCCCCACATCTGTTATATCACATACCTAGCTAGCTACATAGCTTGAGCACTTTGTTCTTGTTGTTACATCTATGTTGGTCCATTAAAAGGTATCAAATCATTTGCTTCTGGATCTATTCTTGCAAGGACCAATTCGGCAACTACTAAATCTAGATTTCAACATGAAAGATATCGGAATTCACCATAGAATATGGCAGTTACATAACATCAAGAAGAAATTAGCACAGCTAGACAGTGACATCTATTTTCTAACCCAGTGCAAGAGGAGAAACATGATCCTTAAAGGTCTTACTATTTGGAATCCATTAAGAAATACAAACAATTCTACATATGCAGAACAACTTTGTCATAGGACCTCTGAGGAACTGAGAAATCACAGGATTTGCATGTCATATGCCAAAAAAGTTGTTCTTAACAAAGAGTTTGCTGAAATTGTTACCACTCTGGAAAGGATGTCTGGGGAACCTATTCAGGACATCTTGCGAGAGATACACATTAACTACCAAAGGACCTTAAGAAAAGCCATGGTTATGAAAAATAGGAAATTGGATGCCCTTCAACATACCATACTTCCTAACAACCATGAAGAACATAATGGAGTCACTGAACAACAACACAATACTGATGGGCACCTTTCAGTTGTTAATTTGTCCAACCACACACTGACCACTGGAGAACTAAATGTACCTTCAAAGGGCTTCACTTTCTGCCCAACAAAACCACTGGATAACATGCTGTTTTGTGGTGAACTGGAGGAGTACTTCCGTAGATTGAGACTTAAAGAATTCTTTCATGGCAGGGAAGAAATCACTCAGTAGTGAAGACAGTGCAAACAGCAATAATGTAATGGATAAGAAAGGAATCTTGAATTTACCCCTCAAGTGGGCGAACAAAAACTAGACAATTACATTAATTGTTTCTGCCAACAAGTCAGTGGTCAGATCCTTACCAGGCAAAAACAGACCCATTATAACCTTTCTCCACTGGAACGGAGAGCTATAGGGACACTGAAATCAAACCACAACATTGTCATCAAAAAAGCTGATAAAGGCTCTGCAGTGGTGATTTTAAACAGAGAAGATTATATTAATGAAGCTAATAGACAGCCAACAGATCTTACATACTACAGAGAACTAGAGAGTGACCCCACTACAAGATATAAAGATGAACTACGTGACTTAATTAAAACTTTTCCAGACCATGTCCGAGAGAAACTAACTCACCTCATCCCTGATGAACCCAGGCCAGGGACATTCTACATGTTGCCTAAAATACATAAACCTGGCAATCCAGGAGACCCATAGTCTCTGGTAATGGTACCTTGACTGAGGGATCTCAGGGTTTGTAGAGACCATTTTGAAGCCGCTGGTTATGGAAAGAGACAGTTATATCCAGGACACTATGCACTTTTTGCATGTACTTTCTGGTTATAAGGATCTACCACCTGATACCATTTTAGTGACAATGGATGTAACATCCCTCTACACTAAATATTCCACACACAGATGGCATTGCAGCATGCCTTAAATACATACATGAGAAAGGACTGGAACAAAACATCAACCCTGGAGTGGTGGGGGAACTTATGGAATTCATTTTGACACATAACAACTTCAGCTTCAATGGTAAACATTATGTTCAAATTATGGGAACAGCAATGGGCACCAAAATGGCTCCACAGTATGCTAACCTCTTTATGGCTGACTTGGAGGAGAATTTTTTAAGGCAGTATCCCCACAAACCACTAGCTTATTTCCGTTACATTGATGATTTGTTTATCATCTGGACGGAGGGCACAGATACACTCAAAGATTTTCATCACAAACTTAATAATCTCCACCCTACCATAAAGCTTACCCTGAAGTACTCTACCACCAAGGTTAACTTTCTGGACACCACAGTCACCATTAAGGATGGAACCTTACATACATGTATTTACAGGAAGCCAACAGACAGACAGAGATACCTGCACAAGAAAAGTAACCACCCAAACCATACAAAAAATCTGTCATATACAGTCAAGCACTCCGTTGTCACTGTATTTGTTCAAATGAGGATGACAGAGATACACATTTGGCTATGTTGAAAAACACCTTTATTGAGCAGGGACACTCTTCCAGGAAAATTGACAGGATAACAGAACGGGCAACGCAAGTACCAAGACAACAACTACTTCAATATAAAGAAAAGACAGCTACAGACAGAATACCCTTGGTAGTCACATATCATCCAGACCTTGAACGTCTACGTAAGATTATTAAAGATCTCTGCCCAATATTTAGTGAGGATGAAACCCTTAATTGTATTTTAAGGACTCCCACTACTATCTTTTAAACAACCACCAAATTTATCCAGCCTAATTATGGAGCAAACTTTCACCAGAACAGAATACCATGTCACACAATTGCACACGACCCTGCAATCAATGCCCCTGTAAGACTTGTGGCTCATTTCTACCTGGACTGTGTGTTACATCACAAAACAGACAATTCCAGGTGCATGGAGTTATACATGCATGTCACACATGTTGTTTATTTCATTCAGTGCAAGAGATGTCCACAAACAGGTTATGTTGGAGAGACATGCCAACAGCTCTGCACTAGGATGAACTCGCACAGACATACTATTACAGCAAAGAAGACTGAAAAACCAGTGGGGCACCACTTCTCCCAGCCTGACCACTCAATCTCAGATATGTCAGTAATGGTCTTAAAAGGAAATCTCAAAAACACACAACAGAGACGAGTTTTTGAGATTAAACTTATTTTATATCTCAATATGGTAGCAGATGGGACGAACGCTGATCTTGGTTTTATGGGACGCTACAGAAACTAACATCCACAGACCTTTTCTTCTTCAGACTGACATATTATAGGACTTCAGCATGTGTGGGATGTGGGTGCGTGTGTGTATCAATGTGTGTGGGTATATGTTGTGAGGTATGTGATATAACAGATGTGGGGCTTGCTGTCACATTGAGGTAAGTCTCTGTTTAGATATATGGAGTTATAATGTGTTACTATTCTTACTTCACACACATAATGAATATTAATTCCTCCTTACTTTTTATCTTTGCCCGGGGGTGGGATTGATTCTATTGTACCATATTCAGATTACCTAGCCTGCTACTGTACATGCAGGAGTGTTATCATATACTGTCACATATAATTTTTGTAACTCTGTACATATTGGGTGCGTGATCTCATTTGCATGGGGTCCTGACAGATCTTTTACATTAGGCTAATATGTAGTAATTTGTGGATATGTAGGTATGTTAGACCTCTGGTCTTACACATACTTTATATTTACTTCTAGTTACCTTATCCTGGGGAGGGTGGCAGGTTTATTTCATGGTAGTTCTATCCAGTATCCTTGGAAATGTTACTATGCAGATAGTAGTACGGTTAAATAGTGTCACATTTTTGCTCTGTAGGTATTAGGAGACATAAGCCCTTTTACTCAGGATTTCATGACAAGTTGAATTCCTTTGGGGAACAATTGCAGTGACTGAAGTGAATATAGGTTCACTAGGAGAGAGAGAGAGAGTGTGTGTGTGTGTCTCTGTGTGAGAGAGAGAGGGAGAGGAAAAAAAAGGAGGGGAGAGAGAGAGAGAGACAACATCTCCTTAAAGCTATGTATCTCCTCCACCCACATTATGGTGATGTGGGGTGGGTTAGGGTGTATTGTTTGTATGAAGAGGAGGAGAGAAATTACATTTTTATCTCTTTTTCAGATTTCTTAGACACTTGTGGTACATCAAGTTGTTACATTCTCAGTGTACATTGACATCAGTACATATCAGGCTACATGGTCTTAATTCCTTGAGGTTCCTCGACTAGAGTTTTTTGTTTGACACTAATATTATCAATTTATATTTAAATTATCATTTATATAGTCCTGAGGTTTTTGAAATTTCTTGGGCCTTATATCTAGCTGGAAAGTACTGCTGGGTGACAGGTCCAGCTAGGTTTTACACATCACACAGTGTGCACTGATGTTTTTAAGACAACTTTACTGGTAAATTCTTGTCTATAATGCAGACATTGAAACTTCATGAGCCCTATAACAATCTTAGTTTGTCTTTAATCTGGGTGGGGTTGCCTTTCAGTAATCACATCCTTATACTAACTGTGACACTCATAGCTCGATTTGGGAGTTGTCTGCTGCAGCAGTGTTATCTTATGTCAATTAAATTTATATGCAGTAGGATTTTTTGTATGTGTGTTCCCATAGGAGCCAGGTTTGTAAAATATTTGGTGGGGCCCAGGGGTCAGGGGTCAAAGACCCACCCCCAGCCCAGGGGTCAGAGGTCAATGCCCCCCCCCCCAGCAGGAGTCTATGGGAACAGAGCCCACTGTGCAGTAACACGTGGGTCTGGGAATTAAGTCCCTGGCCTCAGGCATGAGAAACAAATTGAAAATACTCCTTAAAAGCCCAATCAACAATGGACATCAGGTGCAATGAACAATAGAAACACATCAGAACAGACAGTTACTTTAACAGAAATGAAAACACAATACAGGGCCAAAACATCCTCTCCCACTCAAAGAGCCAGTGGGGACAAAACAGGCAGACAGGCAACTACACATTTTTAATCAGTCAGCAGTAACTTTTTAAATAAGGTCGGGTGAAACTGTGCACATGTGCTGTGCTGGCCTGCAAATCACAGTGAACTCTACTGCACTGGGCCACAGCCCCAAATAAATACTGCTGTATTCAGAAGTATGTAAGATGACCTATAACTGGTGAATGTGTGCATTATTGGACCACCCCGGGACTCTGCTATTAGCATAGCACTGAAATTATGCTACTTTGGCCTCTTACAACACTGCACGCTTTGTGTCACAGCAGGCTGTCTGTTATCTTTGTTGTAGTTTGAGTTGCTGGGGGGGCTTCACTCCCCCATACCCCCAGGGTGTTGGGGGCAGAGCCCTCCAGCACAAATAAACTGATAAAACCTCAGTTACAGTACACTGTACACTACATCAGACTATCATTTTTTTTGTTTATTTGAGCAGGGTGGCTTTCCCCCCACACCCCGTGTTAAAAAAACAAGAGGTTGGGGCCGGGGGCAGAGCCCCTCCAACTCACATAAACAGATGAAACCTAAATCAGCTTCTTTCATCATGCCTCTTAACACCTCAGAATTAATATGTGCTGTGGCCTTAATGGTCAGAAATCCAGGCGGGACCACAGAGTAGTTTCATTTGGCAATTCACCAGTACAAAGTGTAAACTAGCAAGATCCTCATAATTAGTGGCGATTGACAAACGCGAACTGCCGAACTCGCTGATCACTACAGTGATTGGCAACATGACTGTCCAGGAGAAATGCAGTTTGCCAAGACCCGTCAGTGTGTGAGCTTGCAAGTCAACATCCCCAAGTCATACAGTTGACAGCACTGGTTCCAACTGACATACAGGAGGCGGGACAGTTGGTACGGAGGCCCACCTGGAAACATACCTCTCAACCTTCTGTCATTGGAATAAGGACACGGACACTCAAAATGAGGGACAATGAGGATACTGACCACCAGAATGAGGACACATCCTCAAAATAGAGATAGAAGCTCAGAATACTGTGGAAACCACTGTTTTTACATGTAACAAATTTATTTTAATTAGCATCTTAAGAATAATGAATGTGTGCTGTAAATGAGAACTAAAGTGAATCTGCAAGTCATGTTTCACAGTAGAAGCAGATTTTTAAATACTGGTTCAAATTCTGTTACTTTGTCCATCTCTACAGGATGTTTAGTTATGCTGGCCAGTGTGTGCGTCTCTGATTTACACACAGCTGGACAGGACCATTGTAGAAGTGTATGATGTACATTATATCCCTTGTTCTGCTCTTCCATTGTTCACACAATGTACTTAAGTTCTACTACAACACTCTTTGGGTGGAAGGTACATTAACTACATCGTACAGTTCCAAATGGCCACTTACCACCAGAGTGTATAAATCAGAAATGCCCACTGTGGTTACTGATAAGCTTGTAAAGATAAAAACAATAACAAAATTGGAATTAGTTCTTACAACAAGTTCTACTGGGAAAATTATCTGCAGATCCAGTGGAGTTCTCCTTTAATGTGTCAATTTACAGCACATTCTCTGTGATTCTATGTGATGGCAACACATTTTCTATGATGGATGGATGAGGGACAGGCAATTTTGAGGGGTAAAAGGAGGAACATCCCTTGAATCAGGGACAGTTGAGAGGTATGCCTTGAATTTCATAGGGTCCGAATGAGACTCAGGGTGTGGGCCCAGGTGCCAGGGCCTAACTGATCCAGGGAGCCAACCTGGAAAATCAGTAGAGCCCCCAGCGAGTACAGCACAGTTACATCTGCATTCTACTGGTACTACTGTATTATAATTTCTTCCAGAAACCCCTTTACATCAGACAACAGATGATTTAAGCACATCTTTTCATAGTTTTAAGGTGGCAGGTACCCAACTGAGGGGACTCACAGTTTTGGAATTACATTACAGGGAATATTTTAGGACTCAGCACCTACATCTCTGACATGAGCTCACAGCATTGGTGCCATTGACTTATAATGGAAGACAGCGGGTGTGGGAAGCCAAGTTTAAAAGTAAGACCCTCAGCCCCTCCCCCCAAAGCACATGAAGTATAATTCCAACACTGGGAGAGCTCCTGATTATGCCCACCAGAATGCTCACATATCCCTCCTAGCTGAATATCAGAAATACAATGCTGGACCCATTCAGTCCAGTGTCTGTTCTTTAATTTTGGTGATTCTGCAGAACTGCAATGATGCCAAACAAATTAGGAAGTCTCCCAATGAGGAGACTTTGAAAGTATGGTCACTGGATCAGACCCCTAAATCTGCTTGTGCCACGAGTCACAGATATATCATGACTACACACCTCTTACCATACATATGGAGTGATATCCCTGGATGCCCGTTCAGATAGCATTAATTTCTATGAAACAATGCAAAGCGGTAC
The DNA here is from genome assembly GCA_016271365.2 of Neoceratodus forsteri. Lineage (NCBI taxonomy): Eukaryota > Metazoa > Chordata > Ceratodontiformes > Ceratodontidae > Neoceratodus > Neoceratodus forsteri. The sequence goes on along the minus strand of CM057456.1, from coordinate 1,174,571,091 downwards.
AGAGCATTGCTGTTTGCTGGCCCACAATTTGCTGACATCTCTGACAACTACCACCACCTCCAGCAGTCAGTACCAGTGGATATCTGTTCTCTCTGCATATATCTTTGCGGAGAAAGTGAACAGTGACAGCATTATTAACTAAGATGTCTGCCTATCACCACCTCTAAGTATGTCTCTATGGAATTGTCTCAGGATCTCAAAAGCATATAGAAAGACACATGGGTGCTTTAATCTGGCTCTTCTTAATTACGCAAAATTTTATGGAGCAATGTGGATCCAACAGAAGGATAAAGGAGATGTTGGCTGTGTGCACATAATGTGGATACATCCCCTTTATTATACGTTCAATAGTCTGTTGGATGCATTGCTCCGTTGTAAAAAGTTGGCAATTTGGCATCATTAAGAAGAGCCAGATTAAAGCACCCATGTGTCTTTCTACATGCTTGTGACATCCTAAAAAAAAATTCCAGAGGGGCACATCATTTTAAGGATACAAGGTGAAGCTTAAAGCTGGTCTGGTGGTAGTGACCTTCCCAGCCAGCTTCAGGCCTGGGAACTCCGAACAACCTTTGACTCTCAGTCAGGTCAACTCTCTCCCCTCCTCTGGCCACTAGGGCTCCTCAGCACGGCTTCCCCTTCCTGCTGCATCCCATAAGTGATAAATGGCAATGAGGAGCAAGTAGGTGTATAACTGGGGGAGGGACTGAGTGGGTAGATGGATGAGTAATTAAATATGGTGGAACTCGGTGAGCAAAAATTGAGTGGAGCATGTAAGTCATTTTGAAAGCACTGGGTGGGTGGGTCAGTGTGTGAGTGGATGACTGACTGGGACAGTGGGGGGACGGAGAGATAAGTGAGTAAAAACACTGGCTGAGTAAGTAATACCACTGGGTGGGCGAATGAGAGCACTGGCTGTGACTGAATGGTAAACAACAGCATTGGGTGGTGTGTTGGTGAATGGGGAGCCTGCATGGGCAACAGTGACTCCAAACCACGTCCAGGACTACACACAATGCCCTCTGATAGGAATATCCACTAACCCCCCCCCCCAGGAAGATGATAAACATGGAGGGTCTTTTGAGCAGCCAGTACCAACTATGCATTTAACATCTACCCATTGATATAATGTGGTCTGTCCATCAAGGAGGTGGTGTACTGGAGTATGGATTAAGGACAGACAACAACCCTGCCCTTCTCACACGCTCACTTCAGGCAGTGCACCCCCACCAAGAAACTGGTCGGGATTGCCAGCTCCAGCACAGAGCCAGAGTCATCTCACAGGTGATGCATACCAGATCTGTCAATGAATCCACAATAAAATCCCAAGTAACCCCATTTAAAGAGCTACTAGGGCCTAAAAATAGAAGCCAGAAATTATTATAATTTTTAAAATTAGTGAGGTCCAATTTTTTTATTCCTGAATTATTTTTTCCCCCCTTTTGTTCATTAGAGTGTTTCCTATCCGGTAGCATTAGGTGTGATGTAAAAATCACTGCTTTCCCTGGCAGAAGACAGATATATCTAATTGACACAACACCAGCAGCCAGGCAGCCCAGTTACCAACCCAGTGACACTCACGTTTTGTCTGCAGCCAGTCTGAGACTAGATTGCTGTTGCTGGCTCTCGTTGAGCCTCAGCCTCCCCTGCTGCTGCTCTCTCTCTCTCTCTCTCTCTCTCTCTCTCTCTCTCCTCTTCCTCTCTTCCTCCCGGTCCCAGAGTTGGACTCCACTTCCCTCCCAACTGGCAACCGCAGTTCGCAACCGACGACTGACACCTGACCCACACTGAAGCACCAGCGACTCGTGGAGCCGCCCAGGTGTGACTGTGACTCAAATCTGGCTGCAGGGCAGGCCCACCGAATGATCAGTAGCTCAGGCCCCCCTGCTGCCTCTTAGCAAAAAGGTTGCCAGAGCCTGTGCTGCTGCCTTTTATTTTGCGCCTCACTGTGCCCGCCGTACGTGTGACTGTGACTTGCTCGATCACTCCCAGTCCCTCCCGACTCCTGTCCTTGACTCCTCAGTCACGACTCCCGAGTGTGTCGAGTCGACTACTAGTCCCGCTCCTCCTCCTCGTTGAACTTACTCGACTCGACTCAACCTCTCTCTTTCTTTCTTTCTCGCCACCTCGCTTCACACCTGCATGCGTATGGTGCCTATAAATCCCCCCAGCAGTGGCCAATCACGGGCGGCAACGCTGGCTAATGAACAATGCTGCCACCAACCAGAAGCAGTCTAGCAGACAGACTGTAGCACTCATACGATGTTGGGGGGAGGGTTCAAACAAACCTAAACCTCTTTGGTGCAAATTTTTAAATAATGACCATTGCCAGCGCGCCCACTGCGGCACCAGCAAATGAAACGGCGGGGGCGGGGGGACAAGTGAATCATGCTGGCGAAGGTCACAGGCAGCACCACAGGGCACGCGCTGCATGCACAAACAATTTAAATGGGCCAAGGGGGAAAAAACAAAAAAGCAGCAGCATAGCAAAATATTTCTGGGGCTCAGCCCAGCTCAATAAATATTGATGGAGCCCATGCTCCACGGGCCCATACAACCCGGCGCCTATGTGTGTTCCACCAAGCAGGTTTGACCCAGGGTTGCTTCTGGCTGAAGGCAGTATGGTACTGTTAAACTTCTCTGACATCAACTTCTGTTTTTTGTTTTTTTTTAAATGAGTATTTTAAACCAATGGGAATTTTTTTTCTGTTTTTCTCTGCATTATCTAGTTGTTATAAGTATTGTATTTTCTAAACAACTGCCATGAGCTTCTGAAGAAGAACTGATTGGTCCGAAAGCTAGAGCACTTTGTTCTTGTTGTTACATCTATGTTGGTCCATTAAAAGGTATCAAATCATTTGCTTCTGGATCTATTCTTGCAAGGACCAATACGGCAACTACTAAATCTAGACCTAGCAGAGAAGGAATTTACCTTTTACTCAAACCAGCACAAAACCTGGTCTAGGATAGACTATATGGGCTGGATATTCAAACTGCGCCATTCATAGGCGCAAGCCCTTGAGCTGCGCAAAATAGTTGCGCAGGGGTGTGTCCTGGGCGATATTCAAAGGAGTTGCGCTATTGAGCAACTCCTTTGAATATCACCCCACAGCCACAGCCACTGTGCATGGCGCAGTGGAACTTGCGCCACCGCAAGTTGACAGAGTGGAGCATTCAACTTGCAGTGGCGCAAGTACCATTGCGCCATGCGAAAAATCACGATATTCAAAAGGTGACATGCAAATGGGGCTATAATTCATGCAATGAGCAGGGGGGGCCATTTGCATGTGATTATGTCCTCATTTGCATGCCATTAGCATGTAGGTGCGCCGATCCCAGAGGACTTGCGCCTGGCGCCCTGCCAGGCAGCAGCCGTCGGGGACCGACGCCCCCTGCAGCCCGATCGCGGGCATAGTGTACTCCCCCCCCACCAGCCCGATCGCGGGCATCAATGTGGCTCCCCACCCTCCTCCGTACATATCCCTGGTGGTCCAGTGGACGAAATGCCGATCTGGGCGGTATGTTAATAATTCCACCCCTCCGTTCACATCCCTGGTGGTCAGTGGACGAAATGCCCGATCGCAGGTGGTATGTGTGATAAACCCCCCGAACATAGCCCTGGTGGCTGGTGTCCCCACCCTACCCACCCACGAAGCCCCACCACCCGCTCCCCGGCGGCGGCGGGCGGCAGCATCCACCCGCCTGCCGCCCGCCGCGCCAGACTGCCAGTGAGGCTGCACGCCCATTGGTGCAGAGCAAGAGCCAATGGGCGTGCAGCCCATACCGTACATGACAGTCCAGATTTGTGAATGAATCATTCACAAATCTGGACTGTCATGTCTGCTATAGACTGCAGCCCCTGACTCTTGCTCTGCTGCATGAGCCCTACCGGCTGATCAGTCGGCGGCGAGGCGGCTGGCGGGTGGGATGCTGCCGCCAGCCGGCTGCGGGGGCGGGGTGGTGGGGCTTCGTGGGTGGGTAGGGTGGGGACACTAGCCACCAGGGCTATGTCTGGGGTTTATCACACACACCGCCCATGATCAGGCATTTTGGTCCACTGGACCACCATGGATGTGAACGGAGGGGTGGGAGTTATTAAACATACCGCCCGCGATCAGGCATTGGGTCCACTGGACCACCAGGGATGTGAACGGGAGGGGGTGGAGTTATTATACATACCGCCGCGATCGGGCATTTCAGTCCACTGACCACCAGGGATATGAACGGGAGGAGGGGAGCCACATTGATGCCCGCGATCGGGCTGGTGGGGGAGTACACTATGCCCGCGATCGGGCTGCGGGGGGCACAGGGACTGGGTTGGGGGCCAGCCACAGGTGGCAGCTGCTGTGTTGTGCCCTGCAATACAGCAGCTCACCTGTGGGTGGCCCTCGACTTAAGCCTTTTTTTTTTTTTGGCTCAAAGTCCTGCAGGCGCAGGTTGGGGGTTGCGCCTGCACAACTCTGCACAGCCAAGCTGAATATCGGGCTGTGCAGTTTATGCATGGTTCCTCCCCCTCCAGTTCAGCGTGCATTCATTTGCATTGCACTGTTGCTCAGCATGTTTTCTGTGGCACAACTGCCTCCTGCTGAATATCGCAGAATGGAGCAAGTTTGGACTTGCGCAGGCGCAACCCTATTGCGCATGGCGCAACCCTTTTGAATATCTGGCCCTATGTATATACCCCAACCCTGGCTGAGTAGGGTGTATAAAATTGATCATAGTCCCATTCTCCTCTCAGACCATGCTATGGTCCAGATGGCACTGGAACTAAAGGAGCAGAAAGAGGGCCCTCCATCTTGAAAGTTCCCAAGGTATTTGTTGGGTAAAAAAGAATTTACAGAATACCTTAAGCAACAGTGGCAGTTTTACAAAGAGACTAATGAGGACTCGGTGGAATCCCCGGGAATATATTGGGAAGCTGGGAAAGCCTTTATAAGTGGGGCCATTATTAGGTTTGTTGCTCAATACAAAAAAAAGAAAGAAACCACTCGAGTGGAATTAGAGGAGGAAGATAAAAGGTGGAAAAGGGCAGTTGTGGAAAGGTTAACACAGGAGAGGGTGTAGAATTTGAAGGCTGCAAGGGAGGCATTGAATGCCTTCCTTTTGGGGGAAGCAAGAATGGCAGGGATGTTAGCCAGAAGTCGCCTGTTTGAGTGGGGGAACAGATCTGGCCCGCTAATGGTCCGGTTAATAAAAGGCAGGCATGTATATACGCACATTGCAGAAATCAAAGATAAAGAAGGGGAAATTGTTGAGGGATAAGGATTCAGTAAGGAACAGATTCGAACAATTCTATCAGCAGCTTTACCAGGCGGAATGTGCCAGCACGGAGACATAGCAAAACAATTCTTGGGTGGAGTCAAAATCCCTCAAGTAACAGAACAACAATGAAGGCTGCTGGGGAAGGAGATCACACATCTGGAAATTAGGCAAGCAATACAATGTTTGAAACAGGGGAAGGCCAGTGGACTGGATGGGTTTCCCATAGAATTTTATAAAACACTACAGGGGCAGGTAGTGGATCCCCTGTTTTACGTGTTCTCTGAGGCCGGGGGGGGACCTTCCGGTTTCACTTAGGGAGGCGGTCATCTGCTTGGTCCCAAAGCCAGGCAAGGATGGACAGGAGTGCTCGTCATACCGGCCGATCTCCCTATTAAATTGTAATGCCAAGATCCTGGCTAAGGTTCTGGCCAGGAGACCGGACCAGATCCTCCCAGGATTGGTTCACCTGGACCAGACGAGTTTTGTCACCGGTAGAAGCTCATACCACAATATGAGGAAACTTCTTAATGTAGTGTGGAGAGCTTCTTATGGTCAAAAGAATGTAGCGGTCTTAACAATGGATGCTGAGAAGGCATTTGACCATATAGAATGGGAATACCTGTTTGAGGTTCTCCAAGGGTATGGGCTGGGGGAGTGATTTATAGGGTGGGTCGAAAGTCTGTATAAAGCCCCAGACACAAGAGTACTAGTGAATGGAAGCCAAACTAAGAAATTCACCCTTCACAGGGGCACTAGACAGGGCTGTCCCCTTTCACCGTTTTTATTTGCATTGGCTATAGAACCATTGGCGATTGCAATTAGGAGTCTAGCTGAAATTAAAGGAGTGGTGGAGAGGTCAGGGAGAGAACACAAGGTTACAATATATGTAGACGACAATGTGCTATATGTTCGAGACCCGGCTAGATCTGTTCCCCCATTACTGGCAGTAATGAGGCAGTTTGCAGCATTCTCTGGGTACAAGATAAATATTCATAAGTCAGAAATAATGTTGTGGGGGGAAACTGAAAAAGTGTTTGGAGATACGGCCTGGGGCCTTAAGAAGGCAAAGACGGAATTTACATATCTGGGGATCTGAACTGGCTATGAGTTGAGTCAATTATATAAATTAAATTTTGGTCCAATGGTACAGAATATAGAAGAGAAGCTGAGACAGTGGAGAGATCTACCTATATCATGGCTAGGGTGCATAAACTTGATAAAAATGAATACCCTACCTCGGATCTTGTACCTGATGCAAATGCTGCCAATGGGCTTAAATAGGAAAGATTTGAAGAGAGTGGATAAGGTCTTTGCTGGCTTTATATGGAGAGGGAAACGGCCGAGAGCAAGTCTTCGCAGACTGCGGGCAGATAGAGACAAAGGAGGCCTAAATATGCCCGATCTAAGGAATTATGCCTTAGCTATGCATTATAGAATTTTGGGGGATTAGGTGAATAGGCCACCGGAGGCAGGATGGTTAGATTTAGAGGAAGGAGGGGGAGGGGTGAGGATCTCAGCATTCCTGAGAAGATGATGGAAGAAAGCGTATAATAAACAGGTGAAACCAAACCCACTAGTAGTATCAATATTAGAGGGCTGGGAGCAGTTGCTGAAATGGGTGGGTGTGAAACCGGGAGAAGAGATGCTACTACTCCCATTGAGGGGAAACCCGGGGTTTATGGTAGGTTTGGAGGACGCAGGTTTTCTACTTTGGGAGGAAAGGGGCGTTAAATGTGTAAAGGACCTATGGAAACAAGGGAAATTAATGTCGGGAGAGGAGCTAGGTGAATCCATGGGATCAGATATGTTCAGAACTTTTCAGGCGAGAAATTATGCTAAAACAATTGGCAAAAGCCAAATAGTGGACTCTCCCATAGAACAGGTTGAGCATACGGTGTTCAGTACCCGGGGGGGAAGAGAGGGGTATAATAGGAAGAGCGGCAAGAATGGGGCGACAGTATCTGCCTGATTTTACCTGCAAAACTAGGAGGCTATGGAGCAGGGATTTAAAGAGGGAGATACCAGACCAGGGATGGGAGTTATTGTTACAAATGCACAAGGGGTTACTGATTTGTAATAAATACCAGGAATCTTATTATAAGTTTCTACATAGGCTTTATTGCCCACTAAGTATGGTTCACAGATTCTGCCCCGAGATATCCCCCCCTTTGTGGAAGATGTAAGAAAGAGGAGGGTACATACATACACTGCTTCTGGGAGTGTCTGTCCCTGAGACAGTTCTGGGAGGGGGTGGCTGAGGAAGTAGGCAGGATGTGGGGAAGGCAGGTGGAGAGAAGTCCAATGGCGATGCTGTTCAGGGTGGATGATTCAGAGGAGGACTGGAGACCTCTCCCTAGATGGGTGCGGATTCCGGTTGTTTTGGCCAGGCACTGTATCATAAATACATGGGTTACAAGTGAGACCCCAACTATATAGCAGTGGAAAAACCTGTGTCTGCAGGCCCTAGGTCTGGAAAAGTTATATTATGTGACTAAAAATAGGGAGGACCAGTTCTGGAGAGTCTGGGGAATGTTTATGTCCTCGTTACCCCCAGGAGAGATGGAAATGCTGGGGAAGGGGCTGCAAGGATAAAAGGGGATGCATGGAAGGTGGGGGAGACTGGGGCCAGGATGGCTAGAGATCATTCTGGGATGGGTAAGGTAGAGGGATTGAGTGAGAGACAAACTGTTTTTAGTGCATTATCAGTCTGTATAATTAATTAGTGGGGTTTTTTTTCCGTTTGGTGGGGGGGGCTTGTCATTATTGGGTGTAGAGCTTGGGGGGAAAGAGGGCAACTTAATAAATTGATATAAGAGGGAGATAATAGAGGGGTATAGATATAAGATGTATTAATGTTGTTACTGTTTTGTTTGTATAAGTATGTTTTTTACTTTTGATATTGTTGGAAAACTCACTAAACATATGATGCAAAAAAAAAAAAGTCCCAAATATTTACAGAAAGGAAAAATAATTCATTAGTTCAATAATCAAAAGAAAATCCCAGGTCTCTGCTTCCCTTGCAGAGCCTGTGGATTAAGTGCAGCCAATTCGGTGTAATAAACCTCTTACACTGATACAAAGAACTGTGTGAATTGATCAGCACACAAATAGGTCCTTCTCCTTCACAGACAGCACCTCGACTGACTCACTCTCCTCTTCTCCCCTAGTGGTGAGCCCTATTTATAGCACTAGGGATTACATCACTGTCTGTGGGGGAGTTCCCATTGGCTATGACATTACATAATAGGGGGAGTTTCCATATTATCCCATGCCTTAACATGCAGGGGCTTTTTATTTGGCCCTTTTTCCCAAATATGCTTTATTTTACAGTCAGCCCCAGTTACAACCTCTCTGGGGCTGTCACAACACTGTTTTAATTCTTTTAAATATTGGGGACACTACGGGACTGTATTTTCAACGTGACACGTGCCATTCATCAGCTCTTTATTTGGGGCTTTTTTAAACTCTAGCGCGCCATGCGCATTTTACATATCTCCAAGATGAGAGATAGTTTCTAGTCCAATGTGCACAGCAAGGGGGTCTTTTTGAAAAGAGCACAGCAAAGAAAAGACTAGAGATTTGTCAGGTTGGCCACCCTGATAAAGAAACAAAAAAAAGAAGGAAAACGCGAGGCTAGAAAAGGGGTGAGAGAAAAAACGTGAGAGGGACAAGAACTGGCACACATGACTCTTTATTCTTTATTTCCAGGGTCTGTATACTAATAACAAGTAGCACTCTGTTACACACCTCCCCCACCAAGAGGGACAAGAACTGGCACACATGACTCTTTATTCTTTATTTCCAGGGTCTGTATACTAATAACAGGTAGCACCCTGTTACACACCTCCCCCACCAAGAGGGACAAGAACTGGAACACATGACTCTTTATTCTTTATTTCCAGGGTCTGTATACTCATAACAGGTAGCACCCTGTTACAGGGTGGTAGAACGATATTTGAACACCTTGAAAGTAACAGAGCATTACACAATGAATGAAAGTTACTTATGGTGGAGGAGGTGTGGGCTAATGGGTAGCAACCACCACATCTTCTGGCAGTGCCAAAGGATACGAGTGACTTGGGAAACAGTAGCCTCACATTGCAACAAATTTGTTAGAAAAATCCAGAACTCTCTTTCAAACACATGGTTTTGGGACTACTTCCAGAACATGAAAATGTCAACAATATCTCTATGCCATAATGATGGTTGCTGCAAACAAGATTCTACCCAGAAATTGGCTTACAGATGCAGTCCCATCTGGCACAGACTGGGTCACCCCAATGCTGCCCACAGACCTTTAAAATTGACACACAAAGGACATTTTTTCACAGTCTGATGCCCAACTGTTTGCTACCTGGTAGGCTAACCCTTAATTTCAACAAATACTTGACACATTTAGGGTTTGCAGGGTGCATACGTTAGTAGGCCTGGGGCAACATTGGGTTACCCTATGCACAGTATATAAATCTAAGTCATAGAATGGATCACAGCATTACTCAGACTCTCAGCTGACAAACATAACACAAGATGACTACCTTTCTGCAAGTTCTTGGAAGAAACAGAAGGAAAATCAGTTTTAGAAAGCTTATGGCAGTGATAAAAAGAACCTAGGAATTCAATGATTCAGGGAGTCCCTGCTCAGATCCTTTGTATAGGGAACACTTGTTAGGGAAAAGTTGCTATCAGATGGCATTTCAGAGGCAGACTCAAGCTTTCAGTTAGGAACTGCTGCTTTTCCAGCTCTCTGTTAGATAAAGGAGCTACTGTATATTTCTTTGTTCTCCAGCTCTGTCGTTCAAGGTAGGCACTGTAGTATATTTGTAGCATTTCCCAGCTCTGGGTTTTCCTGTGGTGAAACAGAATCATAGATAATGTCTGAAGATAAAGGCTTTGTAGCCCTTGCAGTCTGTCCAAAGTGATTCTAAGTCTGAGTTGGGTGGAGTCTGCTTTTGCTGCAGCAGCAGCTGTTTTGGGGATTTGTTTGGTGGCCATGAGTCTGAACCTATGGCTGTAGTTTTAACCATGGGTTTGAACGTAGAGTAAATGCAATCTTTCAAACCCTGATCAATCATGCATTACATTTTTTAAAACTTAGTTTCACTTGCAGAATTGTGCGTTAAATGTTTTAAAGCAATGCAACTAGTAGTGCATTGGAGTTGAGCAGCAGTTTTGGGGTCTGATTGAACCAGTGTGGTGGCTTGGCTTCAGCAATGCTATCCGAACCATTTTGCACTGAACTTTATTAAAATCACTAACATACAATTTAAAATAAAAATGTTAAGACAAAGTGATGTAGGGTTTATGTTAAAAACCCTAAAGAGTCTGGTAAGTAAGTTGAGTTACTTGGGGGTGGGTAATAAGGTGGTACCCTGGAAAATAAACTGGTTAGAGGATAGCACACAGAGTGTAGTGCTAAATGGAGTGTGCACTAAGGAACGGAGGGTAACCAGTGGGGTACTTCAGGGATCAGTCCTCCTCAATGTCTTTATACAGTAAGTGACATAGTGAAGGAACTGGAAGGGAAGGTACACCGGGAAGGGGATAGAAAGGATGGTCAGGGATCTGAAAAGACTAGAAGAATGTTCAGGAGTATGACAGCTGGATTTTAATGCAAAAGAATGCAAAATAATGCACCTGGGCCAAAGAAACCTGGGAGCAGAGTGCAAAATGGGCAGAGTGATACTAAAAAAGACCAAGCAGGAAAAAGACCTAGGGGTAATCATACTGGATGACCTAGAGATGGCCAGAAAGTGTTAAAAGGCAGTCAGAGGGGCTAGTGGGATGCTGGGGTGCTGCCAACAGGAAGAGGGATGTGGTGTTGTCCCTATATAGATCGTTGGTGAGATCCCACCTTGAGTACTGTGTCCAGTTCTAGAGACCAAATCTCAGGAAGGACATAGACACAGTAGAGGTGGTCCAGAGGAGGGCTACCAAGATGGTGAAGGGACTGCATCCAATGCCCTACGAGGAAAGGTTAAAGAAGCGAAATATGTACACCCTGGAGGAGAGGAGGGAGAGAGGCGATATGATGATAGAAACCTTTAAATACCTCACAGGGGTTAATAAGGTACAAGGAGGGGGTATCTTTCAGAGTAAAAAGGTGCTCTAGAACAAGGGGGTATGCTATAAAACTGGAGAGAGATAAATTTAGGAGGATGTGAGAAAGTATTTCTCACTTAAAGAGTCGTGGATGCCTGGAACAGCCTTCCAGCACAGGTAGTGGGGGCAAAACAGTGGTGGGTTTCAAAAATGCCTGGGTCAGGCACAAGGGAATAGTAGAGGTAAGGAAGGCGGGGGCAGGGAGAGAAAATGCACTGTAGATCAAGTATGGGTCTACAGAAAAAAGAAGGCTAAAAAGAAAAAAATTGGTGGGCCCAGCGTCCCTTATCTGCCATCACATTCTATATTTCAATGTTTCTATGAGTCAAGAGATTTGAGATTAGGGTTCAGAAGATACCATGGTTCACTGGGGTTATGGGTGGTCAGGGTGCCATAATTGGGGTGCCAGCATGCAGAGCGCCAGTATCAGGGCGCCGGCAGTCAGAACGCCACACCACAAGGTCGCCAGGGATGGAGTGCACCGCCAAACCCAACGTGGCAGGGCAGGCCCACACACAACACACGTTCAGCCATGCCCACTATACAGCAACAGGGTGGATACAGGCACAGTGCCACCAAGGTGCGCCATGGGGCCAACACGACAGTAACAAGGCCCCCCATAGGCACACAGTGCAAGGAAACAGTGCAGCAAGCGGTGGCACGGCCATGGACCAGCATGCCCAGGGCCACAGTGCCACAGCACCCACAACCCAATGGCAGTCAACCACCCTGCAGCCATGCACCGTGGCCACCCATGCACAGGGACCAAGAGTGTGGGCAGGGGCAACTGGAGGTGCAGTGGGGTGGGGTGTACACCCTGCCGATGGGCACTTGCGACAGAGGCACCAGGATGAGCACACACACTGGGAGGGGAGTGCACAGGACTCACGTGGGACAACACATCACCATGGCACGATGCCACAGCAGGGTCATGGGGGGCAGCCAAGGGCACCTGGGTAAACCGGAGGGGAGGGCCACACCACAGAACAGTGATGCACCACGGAGGGCATGGTCAATGGGATGAGGGCCGCAGACCACCAGGTACACCATGGGATAGCCAGCCCGACAGTCAGTAACATGGGGTGGGACTGCAGCCACCATTACAGATGTGCCTATGCGTGGCACATGAGGGTGGCCACATCGCCACATGTTGTGGGAGGTGCCCATGCACCGAGCGGAGGGGAGTATTACACCTGCACATGCCAGACCCATTGCAACCTCAGATGCCAGCAGCAGCCCACCTGAGCCTACAGCCCTGGCCCCATGCCCACTCCAGCCACAGTGCAGCAATGCACCATGGCCACCCATGGCTGTGCAGGTCACAGACACACACCACCACACCTGCATGCACACAGCCACACCCACACATGCACATCCACACAAACAAAGGACGCTGGAGGCAGTAATGCAGTTCACACATATTTACTGTGTGCTACAGGATGTGTTAGATGTCACACATCTACACCTGCAGCTGGAAGTGCATGGCAATGCCTGTCAGATAGTCCTAGATGCTGTGCTCCCCATAATTCACCACCAGATCCATAATATGCTGGCCCCTGTCCTGGAGCCTCCTGCGTGCTGGTGCAGAGGGCCCCCCTGCCATGTATTGCTGCACCTTGATTCCATTCAGCTGCTCCTCACTCTGCAGACAGTTAATGAATGTCCAGATGGAGGGATGCACAGCCCCCAACAGGGAGTTGAAACCCCTCTGCCAGCCCTCCACTACGTTGATGGTCCGTGGCAGTCTAGACCATGAGGCAGGGTAACAGTTCCACACAGCGACAGGGAATGTAGCCTTGTGCCTGTGCCCACTGCGGATGGGCTGCCCGAGCCAACAGTCCTCCAAGTAATCCAGTAGCAGTGCCAGCATGTCCTCCCACTTGGTGAAGAATGGCCTTGTCCACAGCTCCTCGAAGGTTGGCACCACATCGTGTGGTGGCACGTACGTCAGGGCAGGGAGCTGCCATATACATGGCAAAGTCGGGGTATGTTGTGTACTCCTGCAATACCTCTGGAAGCTGCTGCACCTTCCGCCACACCACCTGGCACAGGTGGAAGAAGCACCCCCGCAGGGTGGTATCGGGGAAGACGGTGCAGAACACCTTGTGTGGAGCAAGCTCATAGTCCACCATGATGGACTCTGGGGACAGGCCAGGGTGCAGCTCTGCCAGCTTCCTGAACACAGCTGTGTAGGCCACTGTTGTGCATATTGCCATAAGCACAAAGACAGTGGGGATGACATTACTGTATTCCAGGCCATGGATCATGTATAGCTGCCTGAACAGGGGTGGACAGCATCTGAATGTGCCATCGGTGTACCAGTTGGCACAGCGCTGCATGTATTGTAGGTTCTGGGTGGTGGAAAAGAGCAGGTATCTGTCCGGCCCAGACCCTGGGTCCCAGAGGAGGAATGGCTCTCCCTTCTGTGATCAGCTGTAGGGCTCGGGCACTGAAAGTTCCGCGAGTGATGCCAGAAGCTGTGGTGCCATGCTTGCTGCCCTCCTACTGTGCCTCACAGCCCGCCGAAGATTTTTCAGGCATGGCAACCACCCCCCAAAAGCCTCTGGCAGTGCACTGCAGCATGTAGCCACCACCTGCTGCAGGGTCTCTGGGGTCTGCACTGCCCTCCTCCTGATGACGCCATGCACACGGCGGACAGTGATGTTAGTGCAGTCCGGGACATGGTTGTGGGTGTCCAGGGTGGTCACCAACTCCCCCTGACTGGTGTGGGTCCTCATCTTGTAGTGGCCCCCTCAGTATTCAATGCACTTCCAATATGTCTTGAGTCCCCATGAATGCTCCTTCCTGAATAGGAACCTTCATGCAACAGAAGTCTGTTCCCCTTAGGCTGTCCATGTATTTAAGTGACATGTCTGCTGCTCCACATGTGACTGTGGCCACTCAGCAGCACCGCTACCTATGTAGCCAACTGGGTGCAGGCCATTGGTCACCTGCAATGCAGTTCACCTGGTGCCCTGCTACACCAGGCCAGTTTGCCCTGATTGGGCTGTGTGCATTGCATGGGGGGGCACCTCCTGTGCATATGTACTGCCCTGTGGCCCCCCATGTCACCGCCCATCACTGCCTGTACCCCCATGTCCTCCTTGGTGTTGTTACTGTGGTTGGCCCTCTCCACCACTGCCTGCACCCCTCATGGTGTTGCTGCACACCATGGATGCTGCCCTGTGCTGTACCTGCCCTGCAGGTGCACTCAGTTTCATCCCCTTGCTGCACACCTCTCCACAGGGTGTGTGTGCATTCCCCTGGCAACATACATTCCACAGCACACCCGCATTGGGGTGGACCAATCACAGAGGCCAGACACCAGTGACGGCTGTACAGGGGCTGGGTGGCAGTCGGAGAGGCCACAGGCGCCGACACATCCACCCGGCAGCAGGCACCGACCGGGAACCACACTGATGGGCAGGAACTCCTTCCTTCCTCATTTGCCTGTTTATGATCCACATCAGCAGCTGCATCATTGCAAGTTCAGCTCTTGCAGGGCAGTCTACCCTGTGTTACAGACAGGTATGTCTCTTATGCTGTGTCACTATAACCGGCCTGCTTTCCCTGGCGGCTTTTGTTGTTATCTGCATCATGGTATGTCAGCTGGCTTGCAACCCCAGTGCACAGCTCATGCCAGCATTCTATGCTTGCACATGGCACACCTTCTGCATGCCTGGGTGTACCAGCTCTGTAGCCCATTGTCTGCTCAGCGTGCCTGCTGCTGTGTCCCCATTCCTGCCCTGTGCCATCCTGCTTCCCAGTTCCCCTTCCCACAGGCTGCTCTTGTGTGGCACCCAGGGTATGACTATGGTTGCACCCATTCCCACTGTGCAGGTGCTGTGGCCTCCTGGCACCCTGTTTACCGCACTGTGCTCGGTCTCTAGACACCGGCGTCCTCTTCTCCAGCACTCTGCTGGCGGGTGCCCTCTTGTGGTACGTGGCCCCCCATCGGCGCTGTGTTTCGTGGTGTCCTAATGTTGGCACCCTGACCGCCCAGAACCATTCACTGGGTGAGGCTTGGTTCAAATGTCACTGTTGACTGAAATGTAGCCCAACTTGTGCCATTGCCTTGGGCATGCAGTCCTGTTGTCATGAGTTCAGACATTGTGATGTGAATAGTCAAGTGGTTTGCAACTCCTTTTGCCTTAAATACAGAACTGGATGCTTTCCAGGTTATATGATGGGATCTGACCCACAAGATTTTAACCATAATATTATTATTTAGGGTTTGAGTTGAGCATGAGCACTATAACTATGTTTACATGGCGGCAGCGCTGTCTCATGTGCGCTGCTCCCTTCCCGATGCACTGGCTCCATTCTTTTCACACAGCCTGCCCTCACAGCGTTGCAGGTCGCTCCGAGGAGGGGCTGTGAAGTCACCATTTTTGATGAAAAAAATGGCCTTTGTAGTGGAGCAAGCGCAGCAAAGCATTCATACTACCATTTAATGTGCTTGCTCTGCTACTGATCTCACAACTGAGTCGGATAAAAAAAATTATCTGATGGGCACATAGGATGCTCCTGACAGTGTTTACACTGCTGACTTTGCAGCGCATCAACTGGTGCACATGGGTTGATGTGCTGCAAAGTCGGCAGTGTAAACAGGGCTTTAGTTTGTCATGATGCAGTTTTTTATGCTAATTTTCACACTTGCACAAGGGCCTGAATGAGGTGTGGAGGGGGAGGGGAAAAGGGAGGAAGATGTCAATTAGGGACCTCACAAGAGATATGGTTGGGCTGCATGATGCAAATTGAAGGGGCCAGTATACCATTTATTGCTGTTATGTTCCAAGTTTCTATTACATAGCCAATAAGATTAACTGCAGTCAATCTGATTGGATAAACAATGACTCAGCTGCAGTGGCTGCACAGACATCCTCACTGGGTTGAGATACTGTAAAAGAAGTTTCAGCTTCACATTTAAAATATATTGGTGAAGTGACTTTGGAAGTCTTAAGAGCTTCTGTAATTAAACTATTCATCAGCCCGATAAAAGTATCATTTCTACCTACTGGCTCATTGGGTTGACGACAGTGAAACCAATTGCAACTTTTTATGGCAAGAAACCAAACAGTGAACAGGCATTTAAATGCAAATCAACCATGTTGTATTTTCTCATTTTAAATACACTGCAGTACATTATGATCCATCATCCCACATTGATATACACAAAGTATATTATAATCACATTATATTGTTATGCACTGAGTATATTATAAATCATCAAGCCCAATTGAATACATGATCATTCTTCATGTCACAAGGCACCAGATGATGGGACCTGTGTGGACCCAAAAGCTTATGTACTATAACATCTGTATATAATACCTGTGTTTCTCTGATAAAAGCCATCTATTCAACAAGTTTAGTTTTTTAAGGGCCTGTGGAGCTACAGCACAAGCAATCTGTTTAGTTTTCTTTTATTAAAGTTTTGCAACAGTAGCAAATTGCAGCATTGAAAAAGAATGAAAAAACATCATGTAGCATTAAAAAGATAACAGTTTACTGATCAGTACATATGACTGGAGCAAATACACACACAAGTCTAAGGAGGCAAGCAGGTTGGTCAGGGAAGCCAAGGCCAGAAGTTACAAACTGCAGAAGGGATCAAGAAGGGGGAAAAGCCTTTTTCCAGTATATCAGGGAGAAAAGGGACAAAAAGGAGGGAATAGTGAAGTTAATGGGGAGGGGGTTGAATGTAATACAGACAAGGCAGACGTACTGAAGATACAGACAAGGCAGACGTACTGAATGAATACTTCTGCTCTGTCTTTACAAAGAAAAAGGATGGACCAGTGCCACAAGGAAAAGAGGGTGGGGGTGGGGGGAACGGAGCAGAAGACAGGATTCTAAAAGAGAGAGTGAAAAGAGAACTCATTGCCCTCAAAGTTAACAAGTCCCCAGGACCGGATGGTTTTCACCCACAGGTATTGAGGGAACTGGTGGAGGACCTGGCAGATCCAGTGGCAGATCTTTTCAACAGCTCACTGGATACAGGGGAGATATCTCAGAAGCGGAGAACTGCACAAGTAGTGCCACTGCACAAAAGTGGACCCTGAGATGACCCTGGCAAATGTAGGCCAGTCAGTCTGACTTATACTGTCGGTAAAATTACAGAAACCATCCTAAAGGAAAGACTGGTCAGGTTTCCTGGCAGCAAATGGTCTCAAGGATGAGAAGCAATATGGGTTCATGGCAGGGAGATTCAGTCAAACCAACCTGATCAACTTGTTTGATTGGGTAAGGAGAACAGTAGACAAGGGCCAAGCAGCTGACATACTGTACTTGAATTTCAGCAAGGCCTTTGACTTGATGCCCCACAAGAGGTTGATAAGGAAGTTGGAGGACCTAGGGGCAGGAAATAAATTGACTAGGTGGGTGGCAAATTGGTTAGGAGGTAGGACTCATAAGGTGGTGGGGGAGATCTCTCAGGATGGAGGGAAGTCACCAGTGGGGTACCATAGGGCTCAGTGCTCAGCCTGGTGTTTTTCAACATGTTCACAAGTGACTTTGGAGATGGCATAAAGGGGAAGATCTGCCTCTTTGCATGCAACACCAAGCTCGGTGGGAGGGTGGATACGGATAATGGGGTAAAGAACTTTAAGGAAGACCTAGCCAGGTTAGAAAGGTGGTCTGGCATATGGCAGCTTGGGTTCAATGCAAAGAAGAGCAAAGTCATGCAAATAGGAAGTAGGAACCCAAGGACCAACTGGTGGAGTACAGGTTACCAAACTGGATAAGGAAAAGGACTTGGGGGTAGTTGTCAACAGAGACCTAAAACAATCAATGCAGTGCAGAAAGTCAGCAGCCAAAGCAAACTGAATAGTACAAGCCAAGCACTCATGCACTGTTACTTCAATGATGCACCACAGACTCTGGTTGAAGTGCCAGTGCCACTTTATATTTTGTAAGGTGAGGTCAGAACATCACTGAATGTAGGAGATTTTCCATGGCCAGAACGTGCCAGTGCTTTGCCTGCTAAGGCTTCATCCGGGGGGTAGGGCAGGCACATTTAACAAATACTTTTGTTCAGTATTTACGAAGGAAGAGGTAGGTGATGTGCCACAAATAAGGGACAAGGGCATTAAAGGAATGGAGGTGGACACTAGTCCTGTTACTGATAAGAGAATCCTCAAGGAACTAGCACAACTAAACGTGAGCAAGGCAATGGGGCCTGATGAAGTACACCCTAGGATACTGAGGGAGCTCAAGGAGGTGCTGGCTGCACCTCTGATAGCCCTGTTCAACCTATCACTAGATACAGGGGAAGTTCCAGGGGACTGGAGGAGAGCAGATGTGGTCCCACTTCACAAAAGTGGTAATAAGGAGGAGGTAGGAAATTATAGGTCTGTTAGCCTGACTTCAGTGGTGGGTAAAGTAGTGGAATCACTACTGAAGGTAAGGATTAGGGAATACCTTGTGACCAATTGAGGCAGCATGGTTTCACAGGGGGGAGATCTTGCCAGACAAACCTGATCGAGTTCTTTGACTGGGTGACCAGGGAAGTGAATTGGGGGGGGCGGTAGATGTGGCCTACCTGGATTTCAGTAGGAAAAGGTCCAAAAGTAGCAAAATGGGTAAAAAGTTGGCTAAGCAACAGGAGTCAGAGGGCGGTGGTAAAGAAGGCAAGGAGACCAGCGGGGTGCCACAGGGATCAGTACTAGGTCTGGTCCTCTTCAATATCTTTATTAGTGACATTGCAGGAGGGCTGTAAGGAAAGGTATGCCTGTTCATGGATGACACAAAAATCTACAACAGAGGGGACACACTGGGGTGGGAGGTGGAAAAAATGAAGGAAGATCTCAAAAACTGGATGATTGGTACAGGGTTTGGCAACTGGGTTTCCATGCAGAAATGTGCAAAATCATGCACTCGGGGCACATAAACCTGGAGGCAATGTACCGATTGGGTAGGGAGGTATTGGCAACCACAAAACAGGAAAGGGACCTTGGGGCAATCATTTCTGATTACCTGAAGGTAGCAAAACAGTGTGATAAGGCAGTGTGGAAAACTAGCAGGATGCTAGGATGCATAAGGAGGGGCATCACCAGCAGAAAGAGGGAGGTAATGTTTCCCCTGTATAGATCAATGGTGAGGCCCCACCTTGAGTATTGTGTCCAGTTCTGGAGGTCATATCTCTGGCAGAATATAGATAGGGTGGTGGTGGCACAGAAGAGGGCAACCAAAATGGTGCAAGGCCTGCATCAAAAGCCCTACGAGGAAAGACTCAAGAACTAAATATGTACTGTCTAGAAGAAATGAGGGAAAGGGGGACATGATAGAAACATTCAAATACCTCACAGGTATTAATAAGGTACATGAAGGTAACATTTTACATAGAAAAAGATGTTTGAGGACAAGGGGTCATGCTATGAAGCTGGAGGGGGGGACTCAGAGGAGATGTAAGAAAATACTTCTTCATGGAAAGGATGGTGGATGCCTGGAACAGCCTCCCAGAGGAGGTGGTGGGTGGTAAAATGGTAACAGGTTTCAAGTATGCATGGGATTGACACAATGGGACCTCAGAAATGAGGCAAGGAGGGGGAGATCAAAGATCGAGTAGGTTCTGCGGTGGCACAGCAGGTAGGGAAAATAGGGCAGACTAGGTGGGCCAAGAGGTCCTTCTCTGCTGACAACGTCTATGTTTCTATGTTACTGGTGTGTCAGACTCCTTCGGGTACACCACATTAGCCAATCATATTGCAACATATACATTTTATATCAATTTCAATTACAAGTTAGGGACACAAGTTGTATATCTCTTCATTTCATTTGCTGATGTGAAAGTTAATTATGAACCCACACATACACACCCAATAGCGACTGCGTTATTAAAAAAAACATTTATTTTTATCAAAAATTCATTTTTACACATTTATAAGAAAAAAAAACACTTTTCGGTCATTCTGGTTATTTACTTTATGCTTCTTAGTCTTAGTCAATAACAGCAATGGGACTCAAACAGTGCATATCGGATTGATTCCATCCACTCAGTGTTATTTGATAATTCGCATGCCCATCACAAGCAAGCCCATGGTAATTTCTGAGAAGGGGCTCCACAAATCAAGCAGACTAGATAAACCACTAGGCCTTCTTCTGCTGGTTATTTTCATATGTACATATGAACATAATACATGAATTTCTTATCTGTTAGTCTTCCAAATTATGTTAAAATTGAGCAAATATTTCTAAAATTGCTAATTTTAAGTTAAATTTAATTTTAAAATGTCTAAAATATTCTTACCATACAGTTAGGTTACCTAGGGTTAAGGTGATACGATTTCAAATGTAACCCCCCTGCAAATGGGGTTCCCAAAAGACTTCCAGGAGCTTGCATGAATGCTCCAAGCCTGAATGGTGTTTGGCGTTTAAGCCATTTATCAGTGAGTGTTTTTAGAGCCTCTGGTACTGTCTCTTTAAGAGCTGTCTGCTTGCAGACATAATTAGTTTGTATGGGGGGACTGTGTGCTTCTCTGTTTGAGTACCACTCGAGCTGCTGCCAATTCACTCCATTTTGCAGTCACTAGGAGTGCAAAGGGAACCTATCTGAAAGATGTAACTGCCAGAAATCATTTACAGTAATAATGAAATTACAGTTTGTCTAACCTGCTTTCTTTGCAGTCAGAACTGTCTGCCTAGTTCCCCATTCTGGTTTTGAACTGCTGAACTGGACCAATCAGTGTGGGGTAAGCTAGCTCTAAAATGATGCCTTGGACGAATCAGAACTTGGACTCATAATCTGAGCCAGCCACAAGAGGATTGTATGGGCAGTGACTCTGGGAGATGTAGTTTAGACTCGGCGCCTTTTGGACCAACAGCAGCAGTCTATTGTGAGTGACAGCCAATCCAGTCAAGAACTGGGAGGAACTCAAAGGAAGTGCCCAGTTTTGTCTGTTGGAGTTTCAGTTTAGCTCTGGAGTGAAGGGAAAGAAACCTGTGCTCCTTCAGTGCACAGTTTCAGTCAAAAACGTGTAAGGCCCAGAGTTCCGGTCTGCAGCTTGTGTAACTGCTTGTTAGGACTGAATCCATCCTGTGAAAGACTCAAAGGATCTCTGAAGAGTAGAAACCAGGCTCACCCTGTAGAAGACTGGAGAAATTGTTGAATTGCACTCGGTCTGTCAGGAACTGAATCTGCTGTGTGTTCTCCCGGTATTGTGCAGTAATTGCGATCGGGATAGAGAAGCAGCCTGCCTGGTATAGTACTTCTTTTTACCATATAAATGTGTGAAGAGTCTCGTGGAGCTCAAGAGTAGCCCTGCTGACGTTGAAGGACCCTATCTTGTTTGGAGGTCGTGAGTACTAATTCAGGGTCGCTCACTGTTGAATTGCCACATTAAATCCAAATGGAATCACTGTACTGCTGACTGTTTAAACTAATTTTTCTTTTCACTGTATGAAAGGGCCCCTACCAGCTGCCACGGTTTGGACTAGCCACTAGGGCTTGGGTACCCAGGGACAGTAACTGGTAGGGATAGGCCTGTGCAAAGAGCCATAGGTAGATAGTAAAGTGATAGGCTAATTAACCTGATTTCCCCCTGTCCTTGTTATATCCCCCTAAATAAATCAGAGCTGCTTGTTTCAGCAAAGTTATACTGCCTGAGGTATTTGTCTATGTTAAAGTACTGTACTGTGATTGTTGCACTGTATCTTATTTCACAGGAGGGTCCCAGTGCGGAACTAGTCCTGGGGGTAAGTGTATACTGTGAAGGTAATTCTGATATATTGTGTGGGCCACTAGTGGAAGAAAGGGGGGTTGCAGTGTCCCAGAGGGCTGTGACCAAGTAAGTTTAACTATTGCAAACCCTGACCTCTGGGTGGAGGCACCCGCCATTGGATCCAGGCCCCTCAACCTGTTAGTGGCAAATCAGGCAGGGGTAGTAGCCCCTGGGATAGCGCTATCTAGGGGTTACACAAATGTTTCAGTAGATTAGCCATAGCCTCACAAAAATGTATTTAAGATATACAGTTAGTTAATTTCACCTTGGTTAATAATCTGTTGACTTCCTTACAGAGGGATTAATGGGGGGGGGGGCAAGAGGAAGACGGTTAATTGATTATGGCTTGAGGTCCAACTTTTCAGAAACAGGGTCCATATCTTGACGTAGGCTTTGATATTTCTATGCCTGTTGTATGTGATTCATTCTAGGGTGGCTTAGGTAGTCATGTTGTCTTTCAACTGCTATATAGATGAAGCTTGTTCATTTTTCCAGAAATAAATAATTAGCTTTTTGACTACCAATAATGCCCACACCACCCATGTGGTGGACGCTGGTCTGAATGGTTAGTTTTCTCCCCAAATTCCCAGTAAGGATAAGCCAGATGTAAGGACAACAGTAGCCTAAGTTCCTCCCCACCTTGACCTATGTAGCACCAGTCTTGCACGGTTTGGCCAAACATGAGATCAACCGACTGCAGGTATTTACAACAAGGTGGCACGCTTCGCCACACAGTCTCATGCCAGAAGCCATCACTGGAAAGCCTTAGCACTTCTAAACTGGCTTACACTGGACCATCACCTACACTACCCCCTACTCTGCCAAATTTACAGAACTACTAAGCCCTTCTCCCCAACCAGCCTCTCTGAGCTCATAACACCTAAATATAATAGGTGGAACCCCCGGACCTCAGGCAGAGTCTCACTTGAAGAACCCAGAGTGAGGACTAAAATGGGTGGCAAGTCCTTTTCCAGCACTGATCCCTCATTATGGAATAAACTCCCACCTCCTGTACAGGAAGCCCCATCTATCAAAACATTCCACACAAGACTCAAGGCCTACCAGCTAGAGGCCAGTTCATGCCATTGCCATGGGAAATTAGCAACCCCTTATTTTCCCCCTCACTCCCTCGCCACCCACAACTATGCTCAACGTGCTAATCATTATCTGCACTGAACTGTATCTAACAGAAGAATTAATGTCTATAAGCATGTATAGCACTGCTACCTAGTCTGCCACTGTCTATGTCTCAAAACATGTCTGAAGACTGTATCTTGTAAACTTGTTTGTGTGTAAAAGACTGTGTATGGTTAAATCAACTCTGTAAACCTACCTGGATCGCCTCTGAAAAAGGGACTTTCGAGGCCCAGTGAGCCTACCCAGTCACCAAAATTAAATACATAAATAAATTTATTACCTCTTGTTCCACTTTTTTCCATAGGTGCTGTGATATCTGGCAAGTCTATAGGAGATATATTAATGTTCCTGTCTCTGAGTGGCATATCCAGCATTGATGATTGTCTAGAAGGCCTATCATTCATCTTGACAGGGGTCCAATAGGTTTGATGCAGGATCTTAAAGTAGCTCAGTTTCAAACAACTCTCAGAACTGCACAAAATGCAAAAGATAGCCAGTGAACAAGGTGACCATGATTGAGCGACTGCAAAAAGGGTGACTCAGTCACGGTGCCTGTGTTCTGGGCTACCTGGTAGAGTAGCGATGGGATACGTGGTAGGCGACTACAGTGACAGGATGTCACTATATATACACACGCACGGGGGGGAGGGACCACGCCGCGTGATGGGCAGAAGGGGAGGGAGGGTTATGTGGGGTGTAGTGCAGTGGTTGTATGCCAAGCAGGCGGTGTGGTGTGGTGAGAAGGGTGGCAGGCTGCGGTTGGGAGAGTGCCGGGTTCAGTTCTGGGGCAGACTTCTTTTCTGCATCGAGCCAGTGATTTTTTTTTAAGTTATACAACCCCCCCGACGTGCACTCCCCTGGAGTTGAGAACCCTTAAGTAGGGGGGTGCGGAGGGCACAGCCTAAATGTATCTACTAAATGTATATGCTGTCTGTATCACATCCCACCTGTATTTCTGTGCACAATATGTCTTGTAGTTACGCATTACTGACTGTAACTATGTATTATTATTGTTGTATTTAAACTCTGTGTTGATTCCCTTGCTCCCCACCCCCAGGTCACTTCTGGAATCAAGCGGTAGTCCGCTCAGTCCGCTCACCTGGTAAAACTTTTAAATAAATAAATATCCAGAAATCCCATTGCTCGTTTTGAGTGCACATGAAGTGTATATCGCTTGGTGCTTTTTGGTGATATACACTCCTCTCATCTGCTATGTAACTTTCGCTATTATGACATAGAAGCAATGCAAAACTGCATCTCCCCTGGAAGCACAAACTTTGGAGACTAGTTTATCTCTGCAAAACAACTAAATTAGTACATCTGGTCCCTGTGAAACTGACATCAATTTGGAGACTAGTTCAACTCTGCAAAATAATTAAATTAGTACATTCTGTTTATGTGAAATTGACATCAACTTGGAGCTCAACTCTGCAAACATCTCTGAATTGCAAGCTGGCTCAGGACATGTATGCATGCTTTTCCCTTGGAAATGACAGCCACTGAGAACCAGGAGTTTAGCATAAGGAATAATGCCTAAGATTCTAGCCACTTATAGTTGATCCATGGATTTCTGCACACGGAAGAGAGGGACGTGCAGATAGAGCATATTTGTTTGAACAAAAACCTCTGAGGAGAGGACAGAATTTGTGAATAGCTCTCACTTGCTATTCCTGTCTGACTAAAACATTTGTCCAAAACAGATTTGAGACCCCTGGAAAAGGGGAATAATGCAGCTAGAGTGCTAAGCCAGGGCTCTAGCACCGAATTAGAGCAGGGGTTGCCTTGAAAGCTGTTCTGTATCTGGGAAGGTGGTGAGCCACCGCTTTCTGCTGCTGTTAATATTTTATTCTGACAGGGGATCGAACAAGCTGAGGTCCCGAGTGACTGCTTGCCTGTCAGGGTAGGTGAAGGCAATTCCCCTCATGGAGTAAATAGGATCATCATCGTCTGGAGCATCATGGCCCGCACCCTTCGGCACTGGGAGTGTGTTGGGTCCATCACACCGTTGTCCAGCATACAGAAAAGATCATCCACCCATCATCTGCCTAAGCAGGGGAGATGTCTCCATAGAAACAGCACCAGGTTGTCATCTAAAGGTTGTGAGTACTGGGTTTTATTTTATTTATTTAGGGATTCAGATCATACCTTTGAGCTCAGAGATCTTTTACAAAGGTTCCATGTCAAACGGTGACAATGACAACAATAACAAACAGTTTATATACAATACTCGAATAGTAGGTAGCTAGTATACGATAAGGTTACAATGTCATTCATAGTACCAATGGTGATAGTACAGCATCAACAGCATTCAGCTAGGGTAAAGGACAGTGTTTGTATGTAGCGAAGGAGATAAAGAGGTGTGACACCTAGTGTGAGAGTCAGAGTCAGAGTCAAGGTGAGGGGGAGGGGAGACTGGGGTTGGGGAGAGTGGGTGGCCAAAAGAAGTGGCTTTGTCTAGGGAGTTGGGAGGTAGTGGTAGTAGGTTGGTTATAAGCTTGATCCAGTGGGGGAAAAGGCACAGGGGGAGAGGAAGACCAAGGGATAGGGCAAGAGGTAAGAGTGGGGATAAAAGGAAGGGGAAGGAGAGTGTGGGTGAGTGGGCATTATGGATGTTAGAGTCCTAGTGGCAATCCCAAACTGTCCTAGTAAGAAGGTGTTGCCTTAGGCCATTTTGGAATTGTGAGATGCATTGGGAGTTTAGAATGTGCACTGGGATTTCATTGAGCCATTGGGGGGCCCTATAGCTGAAAGCACACTGTCCCTGCACAGTTCGATGTAAAGATGTTGATAGGGCCCCCCTCATCTTGCCTCTGGTGGTATAGCTGGTAGCACTTGGTGTTAGGATGCTAGAAATGCATGGGGGGGGGGTTTACCCATTAGCTCCTTTTTTCCAAGGAGACATATTTGGAATATAATCCTACTCTTTAGTGGCAGACAATTGGTCTGATCATATAAGGAGCAGGTGTGGGTATTTCGATCTGCAGCCATTGGGAGCCTACATGCCTTGTTAAGGGCAATTTGAATCCTTTTTAGTGCAGTGTCTGTTGCTGTGCCGTAGACCACCAATCTGTAGTCAATGGTAGAAAGGATGGAGCTGGAGATTGAGAGACAGAGGGCCTCTGGAGTGAGATACTTTTTATGCCTATAGAGTACACCCAGCTTGGTGTTCACTGCCTTTACCACTGTGTCGATGTGTTGGGTGATGGTGAGGGAGTCATCAATGGTGACTCCCAGGTACTTGAAGTAGTGAGCTTGTTCTAGCAGCTCACTGACTTTATTGGAGATGGTGAAGGGAGGGAACTTCTTTTTGTGCTATGGGCTGGCTGTGAGCATCACCTTGGTCTTTTTGTAGTTTAATAGAAGTTTATGGCTACAAAACCAATCTTCCAGCTTGTAGAAGCATGCCTGCAGCCTGGAGTGGAGGGTGACTATTGATGAACTGCTGGTGAGAAGTACAGTGTTGTCTGAGTAAATTATCATTTTAGTGTCACAGGCTTCAGGAAGATTATTTAGGAAGAGGCTGAATACTAAGGGCCCCAGTATTGACCCCCTGTGGGACCCCTAAAGATACCTCGTTGGAGCTAGATACTGTGTGTCCAATTTTTACACGTTGGCTTCTGTGTGTCAGGTAGTCCTTGAACGAGCAGACAGCAGTGACTGCAACCTCCAGGTTCTGTAGTTGAGTCAGGAGGAGAGAGTGATTG
The DNA here is from genome assembly GCA_016271365.2 of Neoceratodus forsteri. Classification (NCBI taxonomy): domain Eukaryota; kingdom Metazoa; phylum Chordata; order Ceratodontiformes; family Ceratodontidae; genus Neoceratodus; species Neoceratodus forsteri. The sequence goes on along the minus strand of CM057456.1, from coordinate 1,174,544,171 downwards.
ACAGTGTCAAAGGCTTTGGTGAGGTCTATGAAGACTGACCCCACCAGTTTTCCTTCGTCTAGTGCCTTGTGTGAGTAGCCAGTGTAGTCCAGCAAGGCAGTGGAGGTACTACGATTCTGCCTGAAACCATGTTGGTTGGGACATAGTAGGTTGTATTTGTTGAGGTAATCTGTGAGATGGGTGGCCACAATCTTTTCCAGGGCTTTAGATAAGGGAGAGAGGATGGATATTGGCCTGTAATTGCAGTGCATGTCATATGACCATTCTTGTGCACCAGCATCACAAAAGCCTGTTTCCAGATCCCAGGGAATTGTGCAAGAGCCAGTGATTTGTTAAACAGTTTTGTAACTGGCACAATGATGACATCCTGCGTTAGGGATAGGAGTTTCATATCGACTCCATCACTCCTCATTCTAGTCTTGCCAAGTATTTTTTTTATCTGTTTGTAAGCCTTCTTCACTAACACTTTTTTGAAGTAGAAGACAGGGGTTGAGCCCCCTTGAGGTGTGCAGTTGGTTTGTTCTCCAGCAGGGTGCAGGTAGTCGGGGGGTAGCACTTCAGTCAGGTCAGTAAATGCTGTGTTGAGAGAATCCACAATGTGCCGTGGGTCAGCAATCGTGGTGTTGTTGCTGTTGAGCGAGTGGGGGATCTTCTTCTCATCCTTCCCAAGAAGGTTTTTGATGTCCTCCCAAAAACTCTTCCCGTTGCCCCAAGTTTTATTAAGCTGCTCCTTGTGGAAGTTGGCCTTTGCTTGGCAGATATAAGGTTGGTGCAGTGGTTTCTTGCAGCTCTATAGCACTGGAAGTTTTGTTTGCTGCCAGAGGACCTGGCTTTTTTCCCAGTGGTTGTCCCTTTCCCTTATCTGGGTGAGGAGGTCCCCTGTGATCCAGCCATTAACTTGACCCTGAATTTTTCTTTTCCTCAGTGGTGCAAAGATATTGCAAATGTTACCAACAAAAAACAAGCAGAGCACTCACACCTCGAATATAATAAAGGGCACCAGTTTTCTAATAAAAAATATTATTTATTTTATTACATTGGCATAATAAAGAGCAACCTGACACATTTCGGATGACTACTCATCCTTTATCAAAGGTAATAATTATTACCTTTGATAAAGGATGAGTAGTAATCTGAAACATGTGAGGTTGCTCTTTATTATGTCAATGTAATAAAATAAATAATGTTTTTTATTAGAAAACCGGTGCCCTTTATTATATTTGAGGTGTGAGTGCTCTGCTTGTTTTTTGTTGATATTTATAGATATTTTAGCATAGAAGCACCATGTCCTTGTGCCCACGCTAGTTTGTTGGAATTAAAATATTGCAAATGTTGTTGAAGCCATCTACAAAGAAACTTAGGGCCTGGTCAATATTAGGCAAATGATCGATGGGGGACCAGTCACACTGGGAGAGGGCAGAGGAGAGGGCCCCAAGCTTGCCTTTCCCCAAGACACTGCTATTAATTATGATGGACGGAGGCTTGCTCAAATGGTTTGACCATGTGCAAGTGACTGGGGAGTGATCACTTAAGGTGTCAGGCAGGACCTTAAGCTCAGAGATCCGAGAAGGGGAACTCGAGAGGAGCCAATCGAGGAGGGTGTCCTTTCCTGTTTTGTGGTTGCACCTTGTTGGGCTGCCTACGAGTTGGGTCAGGTTGGAAGTAGCGACCATGTCCTTGAAAGGTGTGGATTCCCTGCCGTCCCACCTGATGTTAAAGTCGCCTGTTATGAGAAGCTCTGTGTCCTTAGGAAGGGTAGCAATTGTATCCAATATTTTTAGGAGGCCATCCCTGGCTTTAGTGGGTGGAAGATAAACCGAGACTAAGATTAGAGATTTGCTATGCCGTCCGACCCGTGCTTTTATTGCTAATAGTTCATGATCATCCTCGTCCTTGGTAACAGGGAGGACTGAGCAGCATAGGTAATCCCTGGCATAGATGAGGACTCCTCCACCTCTCTTGCCACACCTGTCTTTCCTGAATGTTTGATATCCTGGGGGCATCACTTCATTGTCTTTTATCTTGCTCGACAGCCAGGTCTCTGTCAGACAGAGAATGTCAGGTACATGGTGGGACATCCACGCTTGGAGTAGGTCAAACTTTGCTGTAAGGCTGCAGATGTTTAGTGCAGATACTTTCAGGCCTTTACTCATGTGTTTCCCCCTGCGTTTGACACTGGTGGTGGGCCCGGATTGGCATGGATGTTACCCAATAGAGGAAGAAGCATGAATATTATTTTCCTGGCTGAGAGGTTTATGCTAATGGTGGAGTGTATCTTGTGCCTCCTGCTCTTGCAATGGGGGAGGTGAGCATTCACCAGGGTGATCTTTATGGGCGTGAAAATGGTAATGTTGTTGATAACCATGGCAGGTGTTGGGGGCCCCGGGCTAGCAGATGGGATGCAGGTGGTGGAAAGCTGGAGCTCCCTCGACACAGTTGGCATTGGGGTGCCATAGAGTCCATTTTGTCAAGAGCGGGTTCTCGCAGAGGTGGCATTGGTCCAGCTTGGCATCTTAGGCCTGTACCACCCATGGCGAATAGAAGAACTAGGAGGATGGAGTAATCCATGGTACAGCAGAGGTGGCGGCACTTGGGTGGTCTGACAAGCACACCAGGAGGAGATGGCAAAGGAAAATGCTGATGGTTAATTACATCCAGAGGAATTTTACCCACAGTACGTATCATTCCTATTGTTTAGCTAGCTAGCTAGATACTTTCTGGGCATTCATGTGTGACCTTAGAATCAAGCCCACAGCTACAGCTTACAACCAAGGTCAACTGTTCTTCTGTCCATCCAGTTGTGTAATTTGACAGTCAGCAGCTGCAGCCAACAACCAAATTTACATGGTACCAAATCGAGGTCCAAGTATCACAGGCCTGCAACCCAGCATCTATGTGCATACTCGAACTGTAAATGGGAGCTCCCAGAGGGTCTGTGAGGTTAACTCGTATACCAGTGGGGGAGAGGTGCTGAGACACACCTTATGGTGGGGGTGAATGCAAACTGCTGTCTTTGTTTATTTTCACCTTTCCTTCCCTTGTCCCGTACCTTGTTCTCCAACCCCAAAATAAACTTATTGGTTATTTGCAACTGCTGATGTATTTTGCCATTATTGCCTTGCTGTTTATTTGCATGCTTAGAGTGATGAGTGGGGAGAGGGCTGTGTTATCGTATTCCCTGGCACAGAGAGTGGGGTTGTAGTTATTTTTACCTTGGTGTAATAAACGGCAATGCACTACTGAACAAATACATTTTACAGGGACTACCACAGCAAAAAGGTATTTTTTTTAATCATATCCTTTTTAAATGCATGCACAATTGGTAACATTTTTAATGTACAGTATGTCAGTGGAACATGACAAATCCTACTGCTGACATGCCACTGAGCTGAGCATTCTTGGTAGCGGGCCTGATCATCTGAAGTTCCTTACCTGTCCATCTAAGGAGTTCCCCCTCAGTGGAGATGTTTAAATGGGGATCAAAAAGTTATTTATTTGATCAAGTCTTTGGGACCATCACCTGATTTTCTGAGTAGTGCCTCTACTTTTAGATTAATTGCTGACTGTATTTATTGTTATGAAGTAAATTAGGGTATATTTTTATTACTGATATGCATATGTAAAGTGCCCTGAGACTCTGGTATAGGACGCTTGATAGATAAAATTGCTTTGCCTTGCCAATGCTGTAACTGAACCTGTTTTGCAAAAAACCTGGATGAACTCTTATGAGTGGATGTCAAACCATGCCAAACTCTAACAAAATCATATTAACTGCTGATGTTAATGCCACTCCTGAATTGGATTGGGTTTGTTGTATACTTTTACTTTTTGCTACTTTGCTTCTTGTTGATATTGTAGGCTTTTCCTTTTTCTTGTACCCAAGTTGCCTCTGAAAGCGAGCTGTTTTATGCTGAGCAGACATTTCCTCATAAAATGTATTCATAAATAAATACAATACTGGGCGGTTCATGCCTCTGTCTGCAGAACACAGTGTCTCTCACTGCTGCTGCAGAGGGGAATCATGACCTTCACTGCAGTGCAACCTACCAATACTGGCTGGGGCTCAACGGCATGAGCCCTGCTTCAGGTCCTTTAAAGGGAACATCCATGTAGCTGCTGCACACCTTTTGTGTGAGGGAAGCCCCTGATTTGCACTTTTAGTGCATTTTAATAATTTTTCCTTACTTTGTTTATTCCAAAATCTTCTTTATCTAGTTGATCTTGCCAACTGTGTAGCAGGGTTGAATAAGGCCCTGCCCCATTTGTTATGCAGAAAGAGTTTAAACACAAGGGTCTGTTCTCTCCTCTCCTTTTCTGTCTCTTCTCTGTCTGGTTGCACAACCAAATTTTCTTGTGAGACCTAGGAACTGATCACTCCTAAGGTCTCACGATTCTCCGCCTCTCGCTATCTCTCTGCCTTCCCTTGCTATTTCTGTCTTTTCTTCTCCCTTGCATATCTGTGGGTATAAAACATATATATAAATCTCTGTGTGGAACTGTCACTGATACTGGGATTCTGTGTATAAAACTGTATATAGTTATACTGTTGAAATGATTGCAAAAAGCTATTTGGAACTCAAGGGGTTAACCTGAGATGCAATTTTTAAGCATTTTGCAGAACTGTAAACAAGAGGTCAGTTCTGGGTCACTATGTTCTTTTTGTTGCACCTGCAAGGAATGAAACTTACAAGAACATTCTGTGAGAAGCAGGCTCTCTTAACAAGTTCCCAGACAAAGACTTATAAAAAAAGAGCAGCAATGTTTTTGCTAGAGAAACAAGGAGAGTAAGAGACTGAGAGACTAAAACTTGGAATTAAGAGATACCCTCAGAAGAAGGACTTTGTTTTCTCTGTTTGTACTGCCTTTGTAAATAATTATTCTGAACAATTTTATTTTTTATTTTAATGTTACTGGAAAAAAATGCTATTTGCTAATTTTGAAACTGCTCCAGTTTTCCTATGCTTCCTGACCTGTGCCTTGATGACAAGCTGCTCTGTCTGACATGTTAGGTATGTTGCCACTTGGATGGCCTCCCAGAATCCCCTGTGGCTGATGTCATGAGCAGGGATCAGCCACAGGAGATTCAGTATGAGGAAATAGGTTCTATATCTTTTAAAAGCTACAGTTCCAATGTCCCCAGTCCCACTGTGGTACCATGGTTCAGTACAGACATACTGTATACACGTATACTTAACACTGGCATCACAATGAGATGGCCGACATTCACACTAGAGTTGTTAGAAATTTCTAAAACTTATTTCCTCAAATTGAATCTCCTGCGGTTGATCCCTGTTCATGACGTCAGCCATGGGGGATTCTGGGAAGCCACCTGAGCATCAGCATACCTAACATGCTGGGTGTGGGAGTTGGCACGATCTACCAGACAAAAATGATTGTGGAATGAAATAAGAAATTTTTTTGAAACAAACTAAAAGTGCAAATGGGGAGCTATCCCACATGTCCCCCTTTATGTAAGCAATAAAAAATGACAGGGTGTGTTTTGTACTGGATTAAACCACGGAGACTTTCACCTCATGGCTAAAAGCACCCATCTCCATTGTGTAATTCAGCATGACCCACAAACCCTGGAGTGTGTTGTTGTACTCATAAAATGGGAAGTGCCATTTACAAGCAAAAGTTAAGAAAAGTGACACAAAGGGACAAAGATAGTAGAAAGACTGCTGTTTAAAACATGAGACTTTTTTTTACTGCTGCTGTGGTTGGGGTGTCTTGAAACAGTGGAACAAGTGAAGAGCACTGGTTGCTCTGAGAATATAATTTTGTTGGGGTTCATTGAAACAAAAAGACAAGAAAACACCTGCACCTGCCCCTGTGCAGGAACCCAGACTGAGGCACAGGCTACACCTTGCTCAAAATATCTGCAAAGACACAAATAAGATGAAGTAAGCAACAGTTTATTTTTTACTCACAGCAGCCAGGTCACAAAGTGTAGACAGAGCAAAGTTAGTTCACACTCCCCCCCTACCCCGTAGCCACAGTACGAACACCCAACGCCATTTCATACATAAATGCTTTATCACCCTTGATAAAGTACTTACATGCAAAACAATGTCAGGTGTTTGTACTGTGGTTATGGAGTGGGGGGTGCACTATCTTTGCACTGTCTACACTTTTTGACCTGGCTGTCATGAGTAAAAAATAGACTGTTGCTCATTTTATTTTATTTTATTTGTGTTGTTGCAGATATTTTAAGCAGGGTACAGCCTGTGCCTCAGTCTGGGTCCATGTGAAGGGACGAGTGCAGGTGTTTTTTTGGTCTTTATATCCTTTGGTTTCACACCTTGTACTGTCAGTTTTTGGACACACTCTGTTGTAGTCTTCACTGAAATGCACTGCTCGTTCTGTTGTGCTTGGGGGTGTCTTGATACACAGGAACAGAGGCAGACTGCATGGGCCATGGCTCTTTATCTGCAAAGAATCTCCTTGTATCCATGTATCTAAGTAATTTAGAAGCTTTCAGAGTGTAATTTGGTTAGGGTTCTTTGAAACAATATCAGACTGTTGTTTGTGCTGGATTAAACAACACTTCTTAACCAATCAGACTGCAGGATTCTCAGAACCCGTTGTGTAATTATATCCAGTTAGTTTACCCACCCTCATCTCAACAAAGTGCTCAGCCCTCTAGCTGGTCTCAGAGTGGGACTTTGGGGTTCCCATACAAATTCCAGTTTCCAAGGTATGATGGTCTCCTGCTGCTGCTGCACTGCAGTGTTAATCGCGCTGCTTCACATTATAAGAATATTTAAATGATGCTAGCTGTTTACTACTCACAGCGAGTCTATCATGGTCATGCTGTTTTCCTGTCTTTGGGAGACAGCCTTGTTCAGCTTTTACACCAGACTGACATTTAAAATTATTTTATGGCACTGTCTGGGTGTCTGTATTTTGCCAAACATCTGGGCCTATCTGCCTATTGGGTTTCTGAAACACGTATCTGTGAGTTTACTTTTGACTGCTATGTGAGTTAGTCACAGTTTCCTGTAAGGTTATCAAAATTCCTAGCACACAGGTGGTGTGCAAGAAATGTTGAGCATCTGATCATGTTACTGTGTCCACGATTTGAAGCTGGTGTAGAAATAAGATGCTGTGGGGGGGTGATCGTAGACTATAGCAAGAAGCAATAGCTGAGCCATACAGTGAGAGTGAACAAATCACATCTCAACTAAATAACCAAGTGGTCTGGAGACTCCAATAATTTGTAAGCCCAACATGACAAACTTGTAGCCTATTTGGTTGCCATCCAGTGCATGTATTTCATTTATAAACAGATTCCATTTGTTGGGGGACTCTTGAATCCATTGTTTGAATGTATAAAATGGAAGTTTTGCCACTTGAGTTTTATCTGTAACTACTGTATGACTCTTGCTGTAGTTTTTCTATTTTCCTACCCTTTTGCATTTATCTTTTTTCTCACCTCTTTTAGGGTTCCATCTTTCTCCCAGACTTGTGCTGTTTCCCATTCTTTTGTTTCTCTTCGCTACAATTTCCAATTTCTGTTTGTTTCTTAGAGCTGGCCAAAATTTTGAAGTATTTACAAGTTTCATGACCTGTGTAAACAAAACATTCGGTTGTTAAAAACACTTCTAAGTATGGGACTTGTGGATTGCATGCCCTACAAGTCTCTGTTTTGCAGAATAAAAAAGCTGCAAGCCCCATACCTATTGTAGTATGGGAAATAAAGCCTGCAAAGCCATAGCAATTTTAGGGAAAGTTGCAGCAAATCCCAGACTTCAAAACATGAATGTTTTCAGTTATTTCTGCAAATTTTGTGATTGCTAAGTTGCCGTTTTGCATGAATTTTGCCAGTGAAATTAAAATGTCTTCTTGCTCCACTCTTCACTTAGTTACCTCCCTCCCCAAACATGCAGGACAGTAGGGATTACTCAGGGAAGGGGAAAAACAGCACAGGAATAAAGCAGAGGGGACAAAAGCAATTAATCATAGAAGTGGAAGGGAATAGAAATTGAAGGAGTTATACACAAATATCAGAAATCCAGGCAACAAGATGGATGAATTGCAGGTGGTGATGGCTGCAGAAGAAATAGACACAGTGGCCACTACCAAAACATGGGCAGATATGAATCATTCGAAATGTTCCAAGGTACAAGCTCTTCAGGAAGGACCAGGAAACAGGAGCAGGGAGGAGTGGCACTTTACACAATGGAAGGTATTAGGGTGTCTGAAGATACAGCAATCAAGAAAGAGGTGGGGTAGGGTCTGCTGTGGATACAGGCGATGGAATGGGGACAAAGCTCAGGCAGAGGTAGAGTACAGGCCATCAGATTAAACAGCTGAGATGGATAAAACTCTGGAGTGGTAGATAAGGAAAGCAACAGGGTTGGAAGAAATAGTGTTAAAGGACAATTGTAGTCAAAATTCACAAAACAAAATACTGTGCATAGTGTTTTGCTTTATGTGTGTAGTGCTGTGCATGCTTTCCTTTCTTTGTTGCTAGGATTTTTTTTCTAAATTTGTCTACTTGTTTTAAGACCCCCTGGGACTCTCCATGACTGTATCTTATTTTGCCTTTCCTTTTCCCATTATGCCTCCTGTCCTAGAGGAGGCATAGTGGGAAAGCAAATACAGAGAGGGATCATTTGGAATGAATGAGGTTAACCTGAGGTGCAGTTTTTAAGCCTTTTGCAGAAATGTAAACAAGAGGTCAGTTCTGGGTAACTATGTTCTTTTTGTTGCACCTGCAAAGAATGACACTTACAAGAACATTCTGTGAGAAGCAAGCTCTCTAGAAGCAGCTGTGCAGCGAAAATGGGTTAAAATTTGACCTCACCTTTTTTTGTTCCTAATTGATGCCAGATATCTTCCAGTTTATTCTGGTGGTGAAATTTTCAGTTTTCATTTTAATTTAAGAATTTTATGAACGTTTTAAAGTAAATATTTCTCAAGAAAAAAAGATGGCCGCCTCATTTTTGCATAGAAATAATACTGAGGATCCAAGGAAGAACAGAGTCCAGACAAAAATGTAAATGTACAGTACACAGCATAGGAAGCATCCAGAAAACCCAAATCAACAGTTCCACCAGTATTTTTTATAACCATAGCAGAAAATTAGCTTTTTAGAATAACTTTTTTCATTGCACTGCTGCTTTAACAAGTTCCCAGACAAAGACTTATGAAAAGAGCAGCAATGTTTTTGCTAGAGAGACAAGGAGCATGAAAGACTGAGAGACTAAAACTTGGAATTAAGAGATACCCTCAGAAGAAAGACTGTGTTTTCTCTGTTTATACTGCTTTTGTAAATAGTTATTCTGAACAATTTAATTTTTTATTTTACTGTTACTGGAAATAAAATGCTACCTGCAAATTTTGAAACTGCTCCTGGTTTTCCTATGCTTCCTGACCTGTGCCTTGATGACAAGCTGCTCTTTCTGACATGTTAGGTATGTTGCCACTTGGATGACCTCCCAGAATCCCCTGTGGCTGATATCATGAGCAGGGATCAGTCACAGGATTCAATATGAGGAAATAGGTTCTGTATCTTTTAAAAGCTACAGTTCAAATGTCCCCAGTCCCACTGTGGTACCATGGTTCAGTACAGACATACTGCATACACCTATACTTAACATTGGCATCACAATGAGATGGCCGACATTCACACTAGAGTTGTTAGAAATTTCTAGAACTTATTTCCTCAAATTGAATCTCCTGCGGTTGATCCCTGTTCATGACATCAGCCATGGGGGATTCTGGGAAGCCGCCCGAACGTCAGCATACCTAAAATGCTGGGTGTGGGAGTTGGCAAGGTGAAACAGATAAAGATGAATTTGGAATAAAGAAAGGAAAAATTATTAAGAGGAACTAAAAGTGCAAATGGAGGGGGTGGCTGTCCCACATGTCCCCCTTTATGTAAGCAATAAAAAATGACAGGGTGTGTTTTGTACTGGATTAAACCACGGAGACTTTCACCTCATGGCTGTAAGCACCCATCTCCATTGTGTAATTCAGCATGACCCACAAACCATGGAGTGTGTTGTTGTACTCATAAAATGGGAATTGCCATTTACAAGTAAAAGCTAAGAAAAGTGACACAAAAATAGAAACATAGAATTTGACGGCAGATAAGGAAAGGAAAGGAGAAACTGTTTAACCAGGAAAGGCACACTAAGCCGAAGCTTGTTTCCAGGTGCGACCTGGGAGCACAAGGAAGCTAAGTGACTTACTCAGGATCACACAGTATGCAATTGGGGGCTGTGGGATTCAAACCCAGGTCTCCAGGTTTGCAGCTCAGAGCCCTAAACCTTTGTGCTATACTCCCTCCTTAGGACCATTTGGCCCACCCAATCTGCCCATTTCCCTACCTAATGGATAAGCTGCAGATCCTAGTTAACCAACAGCCTACTTCTTCCTACCCCCACCCCCTAGAATTGCCTTATGACTGTCCCATTCATTCTTGAACTCCACCACTGTTTTTGACTCCAAAATCTCCTCCGGAAGGCCATTCCGTGCATCCACAACCCTCTCTGTGAAAAAATACTTCCTTACATTACCTCTGAGCCGCCCCCCTCTATCTTCAAATTGTGCCCCCTTGTTCTTGCACACCTCTTTTTCTGAAAGATGCTACCCTCTTGGACTTTATTGATTCCATTGAGGTACTTTGTGAATTTTGATTGTAATTCTCCTTTAACACTATTTAAACACTTTAATGTAGTTGTAATCCTAGAACAAATAAATAAATAAATTACCACTATTTATTTTAACACAAGGGGACAAAGGTAGTAGAAAGACTGCTGTTTAAAACATGAGACTTTCTTTTACTGTTGCTGTGGTTGGGGTGTCTTGAAACAGTGGAACAAGTGAAGAGCACTGGTAGCTCTGAGAATGTAATTTTGTTGGGGTTCATTGAAACAAAAAGACCAGAAAACACCTGCACCTGCCACTGTACAGAGACCCAGACTGAGGTACAGGCTACACATTGCTCAAAATACCTGCAAAGACACAAATAAGAGAAAGTCAGCAACAGTTTATTTTTCACTCACGCCAGCCAGATCACAAAGTGTAGCCAGAGCAAAGATAGTTCACATTACCCCAGTAGCCACAGTACAAACCATCCAATGACACTTCACTCATAAATGCTTTAGTACCCTTGATAAAACACTTACGTGTGGAACAATGTCAGGTGTTTGTGCTGTGGTTATGGAGTGGGGGTGAACTATCTTTGCACAGGATTGGAAGAAATAGTGTTAAAGGAGAATTACAATCAAAATTCACAGAAAAAATACTGTGCATAGTGTTTTGGTTTATGTGTGTAGTGCTGTGCATTCTTTCCTTTCTTTGCTGCAAGGATTTTGTTTTCTAAATTTTTGTCTACTTGTTTTATGACCCCCTGGGATTCTCCATGACTGTATCTTCTATTGCCTTTCATTTTCACACTATGCCTTCTGTTCTACAGGAGGCATAGTGGGAAAACAAATACAGATAAGGATCCAGGGAGGGAGGGGGAGAGAGAGGAAAAAATAGTGAAGGTAATAGTGGAAGGCAGATGGGCAAGATAGGGAGAGGGCAGCGGCAATAAAATCTGAAGAGCCATGTGTGCAAATTCTCAAAGTCTGGGAAACAAGATTGCAGACCTAGAGGCCACCCTGGCAGTAGCATACCTGGACATGATTGTAATTACAGAGACCTGGTAAAATGACAACCAGGACTGGGATGTAGCCATACCAGGGTATGCTGTATTCAGGAGGGACAGGGTAGGAAAAAAGGAGGAGGGGTGGCTGTTTATGTGAGGGAAAACAAAAGCTATGAAAATACAGGGGGATCAATGAAAAGAGGAGGTACTGTGGATCATCCTGGAGACAAGAAAGGGGGCCGCTATTCAAACAGGAGTGATCTACAGACCTCCAGCACAGGGGAAGGAGGTGGATAAGGATATATTGGAAACAAATCCAATGGACGGCTAACAAGAGGGAGGTATTGCTGGTAGGGGACCTTAATATATTAGATTTGGATTGGAGCCTCCCAGCTGCAGCAACAGGCAGAAGTAAGGAAATCCTAGACCCTCTGCAGGGGGCATTCCTCAGGTAACTAGTTAAATAACCCACTCATGGGGGGGCATACTGGACTTGGTACTCTCAAACAGGGACAGGGTCGCTGACATCACAGTTGGGAGCCACCTGGGGACAAGTGATCATCGTACAGTGTGATTCAATATAAGAACTGGGCCAGAAACAAACCACACTAGAACAAGGGTCCTGGACATCAGGAGGGCTGATTTCAAGAAAATGGGAGAGTGCCTCAGGGAAGCCCCAGCAAGAATGAGGAAATGGGGTGAGTACAGGAACGATCGGCAAGAATAAGGAAGGCCACTGAGAAGGCAACAAACCATTGTGTCAGGCAGGTTACAAAGAGCAACAGAAAGAAGATACTGTTATGGTTCTCCAAGGAAGTAGTGGAGAAAGTAAAGGCAAAGAAGATGGCATCGAAAGCTACAAGTCAATGCAGAAAGATGAGGATAGGGAGGGTTATCAGGAGAAACAATGGGAGACAGCGAAAGCAGTTAGGAGTGCAAAGGCACAAAAGGAGGAGGAGAGCAGTGCCAAGTCTGTGAAAACAGGGGATGAAACATTTTTTAGGTACATAAACAAAAGGAGGAAGAACAAGACAGGGATAGTAAGACCAAGAGGGGAAAAGGGGGATTGTGTGGAAGGATGCTCGGTCAATATAGTAGCGGAATAGTGTCACAGGCAAAACCATGAAGCGAAATAGCATGCAGCAAAACAGCTACAGGGGAAAAAATAGCTCAGGGAAAATATAGCGAAGGTAGCGGTAGCGCTGCTCCTGTAACTGTTGGCCAGTATGCAGGGATACAGAGGATAAAAACTCTACTGGGTGGTAGTCTTCCGAGCAACTGCTGTGGCTCAGAGGGTAGGGTCACAGGGAATGGAGCGTCTGTGAACCAAGGTTTGATTCCCGGTCCTGGAACGCTTGTGTGTGTTAAATTTTTGACAATTCTTCCCCACACCCCCCAGGTTTCTCCCTGTCCCGAGTTGTCCCCGAGGTAGTTATATTAATTTGGGGAGGGTTGGGGGACACAGCCCCTGCAAACAGTAATTGTATCTTTGTGTGCTTTTTATTAGCTGTTTTAGTGCTCTGTGTTTTTACCTAGCGCTATATTTGATTTAGCTGTTTTGACTTCATGGTATTTGACCACACTGTTTTTGTAGTAGCGATACTGACCCTGTGCCATGTGGAAGAGGACCAGAAGAAAGCAAATATATTGAACAAGTACTTTTGTTCAGTATTTACAGAGGAAAGGATAGGTGACAAGCCACAGATAGGGAACAAGGGGATTAAAAGAAAGGAGGTGGACACTGGCCTTTTTACGGAGGAGAGAGTTCTCAAGGAACTACAGAAACTAAAGGTGCATAAGGAAATGGGGCCTGATGGTGTTCACCACAGGATACTGAGATAACTCAAGGAGGAGCTGACTGCACCTCTGATGGCCCTGTTAAACCTATCACTGGATATGAGGTAAGTTCCAGGGGACTGGAAGAGGGAACTGTGGTCCCACTTCACAAAAGTGAGAATAGGTAGGAGGCAGGAAACTACTGACTTAAACATAGAAACATAAACTTTGACGGCAGATAAGGACCACTTGGTCCACCCAGTCTGCCCATTTCCCTTCCTATTGGATAAGCTGCAGATTCTAGTTAACCAACAGCCTACTTCCTGCAACCCCTACTACAATTGTCTTATGTCTGTCCCATGCATGTTTGAATTCCCCCACTGTTTTAGACCCAACAACCTCCCCAGGAAGGCAGTTCCATGCATCCACCACTCTCTCAGTGAAAAAAAGATTCCTCACATTACCCCTGAGCCATCCCCCCTCTGTCTTTAAATTGTGCCCCCTTGTTCTTACACATCTCTTTTTCTGAAAGATACTACCCTCCTGGACTTTGTTGATTCTCTTGAGGTACTTGAAAGTTTCTATCATGTCCCCCCGTCCCTCCTTTCATCAAGGGTATACATATTAAGCTCTCTCAGTCTCTCTTCATATGGTTTCTGCTGCAGACCCTGCACCATTTTAGTTGCCCTCCTCTGGACAGCTTCCATTCTGTCTATGTCCTTGCGTAGAGGGGATCTCCAAAACTGCACACAGTATTCCAGATGGGGCCTCACCAACTGTCTGTATAGAGGGATAACCACTTCCCTTTTTCTACTTGTGATGCCCCTTCCTATGCATCCTAGTATCCCCCGGCTTTTCTTACTGACTTCTCACATTGCTTACCCACCTTTAAGTCTTTTGATATGACTACCCCCAAGTTCCTTTCCATTTTTGTTGTTGTTAGTACCTCCCCTGCTATTGTGTACTCTTCTCCTGGGTTTTTGTTTCCCAGGTGCATTACTTTGCACTTCTTTGCATTGAATCTAAGTTGCCATATGTCTGACCATTCCTCCAACCTTGTCAAGTCCCTTCTCATCCTTTCTACCCCCCCTTGTGTATCAACTCTGTTACAGATCCTTGTGTCATTTGCAAAGAGGCATACCTTTCCCTCCAGACCCTATGCAATGTCACCTATAAAGATGTTGTAAGCCAGACCTCAGTGGTGGGCAAAGTTATGGAAAAACTACTAAAAGACAGGATTGGGGAATATCTTGTGACCAGTGGAAGACAGGATCTGAGGCAGCATGGGTTCACAGAGGGAGATCTTGCCAAACAAACCTGATCGAGTTCTTTGATTGGGTCCCCAGGGAAGTTGATCAGGGAAGAGCAGTGGATGTGGCCTACTTGGATTTCAGTAACACCTTCAACACCATTCCACACAGAAGACTGGTAAACAAGCCGAGTAGCCTGAGAGTGGGTCCAAAGGTAGTAAAATGGATACGAAGCTGGCTAAGTAACAGGAGTCAGAGGGTGGTGGTAGATGGGGATCACTCAGAAAAAGGCACGGTAATTAACGGGGGTGCCACAGTGGTCAGTTCTGGGACCAGTCCTCTTCAATGTCTTTATCAGAGACATCGCCGAGGGGCTGGAAGGGAAAGTACACCTGTTCGGGGATGACTCAAAAATCTGCAACAGAGTGGTCACACCTGGAGGTGGGAAAAATGAGGGAAGACCTGAAAAAGCTGAAAGACTGGTCAAGGGTTTGCCAACTAGACTTCAACACCAAAAAGTGCAAGATTATGCACATGGGGCTCAGGATCCCAAGGGCAACATACCAATTGGAGTGGTGGTGGTGACAACTACGAAACAGGAAAGGGACCTGGGGTGTCATCACAACTGATGACCTGATAGTATCAAAGCAGTGTGACAAGGCAGTTGGAAAGGCTAGTAGAATGCTGGGGTGCATGGAGAGGGAAATCATCTGCAGAAAGAGGGAGGTAGTGTTACCCCTGTATAGATTGATAGTGAGGCCCCACCTAGAGTACTGTGTCCAGCACTTGAGGCCCCATCTCTGGAGGGACATAGATCGGATGAAGGCGCTATGGAGAAGGGAAACCTAAATGGTGCATGGCCTGCATCAGAAGCCTTACAAGGAGAGACTCAAGGAATTAAATATGTACTCTTTAGAGAAAAGGAGGGAAAGCGGGGCATGACAGAAATGTTCAAATACCTCAAAGGTATAAATAAGGTACAGGAGGGTGGCATTTTACATAGAAAGAGATGCTCAAGGACAAGGGGGTATGATACGAAGCTGGAGGGGAGGGAGGCTCAGAGGGGATGTGGGATGTGGCTAAATTTCAGAAAAGCAAGGAATTCATGTACAAAAAAAATAAGAACTGCCAAAACTGCCTACTATACAGCTGAATTGGATGCCTCCTACAATAACCCATCCAGACTCTGGGGTACAATAAAAGGACTTCTGGGCCAGAATTCTACTCCTGCCTTAACCACCAAATTGCTACTAAATGACACAGAAATTACAGGTAAACAAGAAATCTTAAATACCTTCAATGTTCACTTCACCACTGCTGGCCTAGCATTTGACTCATCACCTGCAAATATCCTGAGATCTTCCTTGAACCTGCAAACTACTGTGGGACAAATGGCCACTTCAACTTTTTCCTTCATCCCAATATCCGTGAAAGAAGTGGAAGATCTCCTCTCTAATTTAGACACAACTAAAAGTGCAGGTGCAGACTCCTGGATCCCTATTTCCTGAAAATTGCTTCACATGTCTTATCTCCCCCCTTACTCATCTCTTCAATCTTTCCTAACTACTGGATCCATTCCATCTACTTGGAAAACAGCTCAAGTAGTTCCATTACTCAAATCTGGTGATACTAGGGATCTCAACAATTACAGACCTATCTCCATCCTACCAGTACTATCTAAGATGCTCGAAAACTAGTAAACTCTCAGTTAAGGGACTATCTGGATAACAATAACCTTCTAAACTCTGCACAATCTGGATTTAGATCAAAGCATAGCACCATTACTGCCTTAGCCAAGGTAACCAACGATTGGCAGACTAATTTGGACAAAAAAATTTTACCTGTGCTGTGTTTCTGGATTTGAGTAAAGCCTTTGACACAGTGGATCATGACTTATTACTCACCTCCCTTAACTCATTAGGCCTGGATTCCCTATCACTCAACTGGTTTAGGATTACCTTTCAGATGAGTGCATAACTGGTTAGAAATGGAAATTACCTATCCACCTCAAAACCTCTGCTAAGGGTGTACCACAAGGCTCTATTCTTGGCCCTATCCTCTTTGCTATTTATATAAACAATATTGATGCCAACCTCACTCAATCTAACATTCATCTGTTTGCTGATGATACTGTATTGTATGTCAGCAATCCCTCACCTTCCAAAGCCTGTGAACTTCTACAATCGAATTCTCCATTCTGCAGCACAATCTACTTGACAAAAACTACTTCTAAATGCAAAAAACAAAAGCTATGTTCTTTACCACAAAGAGTTGTACTACCACTACCCCAGCATCCAACACCCTACATATATCCACCTTACTTGGAGAGAAACTTGAATTTGTTGATAACTTCAAATACCTTGGAGTCTGGATAGATAACAGGCTTGACTATTCTGTCCATATTGAAGAGTTACTTAAAAAGCTAAGACAGAGGCTCGGACTATTTTTTAGAATAAAACATTACCTAAACAGTGATTCCAAAAAAAGGTTAATTCAGGCCTCATTCCTATCCCTCATTGATTATGCTGATTTTCTCTACTGCCATTGTTCAAGTCATCTCTTACATAAGCTGGACACCCTGTATCACAGGTCCATAAGATTTATTACTGACCTTCCCTCCAACACCCATCATTGCTCCCTTTATATGGCAGTCAACTGGACATCATTGCAACACAGAAGAAATAGGAATGCTGTTATCTGGATACTCAAAGCGTTAACAGGCAAACTACCGACCTATATCACTGATTGCTTTACCCAAATTACAACCAGGCCATACACCTTAAGGATCAGTAAACTCATCACATTAAAGGTCCCCAATGCCTGCACCCGGTATGGGAGGGCTGCTTTCAGCTATTCCTTAGCAGCTGCATGGAACTCTCTCCAAAAATCCATGAAGCTAGATAGCCTACTACCTCTGGCATCCTTCAAAAGATTGTTCTCCGCCCTTTTTCCAGAGCTCTGCAATTGCTTTTATAAAGCATAATCCCCACCTATCTGACCCAACTAAACCTCCCTTTTCTATCCATTATATTAACTCAATTTCTTTCTTCCGAATCACCTATTATATTCACTTAAAACTAGTTTAGACCATATAACTTATATTTTAGGACTGCTATACCTTTGTCCTCTTTTTTTCCTACAGGCTAAATGGTTCTATTGTTACTTGTATATATGTAAATTGTTGTATATAATCATTTCATGCCATTGTATTGCTATTTATTCTATTCTTGTCTATGTAATAATACTTGTATCCTCATTTGTATGACCACTCAGGTCCATCTTGTAAATGAGCTTTGCTCAATGATGTTCGCCTGAATAAATAAAGATTTTGATTGATTGATTGATTGAGAAAGTACTTCTTCACAGAAAGGGTGGTGGACATCTGGAACAGACTCTCAGCAGAGGTGGTGGGTACCAAAATGGTAGCAGGATTCAAGCATGCATGGGTTAGACACAAGGGGACCTTAGTAACAGGGTGGGAAGGGGAAGGCCAGAGATCAAGAAGGGTCTGCGGTAACACAATTGGTAGAGAATTTTTAGGGCAGACTGGGTGGGCCAAGAAGTCCTTTTCTGATGACAACTTCTATGTTTCTATGTTTCCTATGTGACAGTTATGTGTTGGAAACCTCTGATTCAGTGAGTGCTAACTTAGTGTCCTGTCTGCTGCAGTAGAACTGTTCTTTTTTTTAAATTTGCTGCACTTTTCCACCCCCAAGGACTGGCCATCATCAGCCCAGCCCTACATCCGGACCCATTAACCCACCCTCTGTGGACTTATCTGACCGGGACACTCTCTGACTTACCCCCCCCAAGTGGGGCTGCAGGAGTGAGCCCCACCACCCGTTGGATGCTGGTATATGGCCCCAGGATGCCTCTGACATGGGTTTATGCCCTGACTTACTCTCCAGGGTGGGGCCTCCAGGAGGGGGCTTAATCTCCTGTTACAGGCCAGTATCCATGCCCAGTGGTGCCACGAACAGTAGTGCCGGACCTGCAGTATGAGGCAGGCGGCATCCCGCACAGCCTAATTTTGTGCCATTTTTCACCCTGGGAGGTGGGACATGCAATGACATTAAGGGCACATACACCAGTGTCTGTCCACCACCCAACACAGTGTAGATGCCAGTTGCTGCCCCTCCCCTTGGCCTCTGCAAGAGGTCAGTCATATCCCAGACACTCAACCCCCCACTCACCAGAGAAGGAGAGCAGTCGCTCGGATGCTCTATCCTTCTCCACCCAGCCAGCCTCCAACTCTCAGATCTGTTCCCGAACCCAAAATGTTGGCATTGCAGATGAAAGCCCTATCGCTGTGCCAACAGGCCAGCACAGAACTGTTCTTTTAAGTGCCTCCCTTTATCCAGTGAACATTAATAAAGGCTACCTTCACAGTTTGGCAAACACCTCAGGGATAAATTGTTGGAGTGGACTATTCTTTACAGAAACAGCTAGAGTCTTCTCTGATTAAAGCATTGATGACATGGGGTGATTTATGAGCTTTTTTATGGTGGCACGTGTTTTATGAAAAGAAAAGTCTTCAAAACAAAACATTCACTCCTGCAGGCTAGATCTAGGCATATACCTAGAAAACAAAAAGACTGGATTAGAGTTACTTATTTGAGGTCAGAACAACAAGATCTTAATAGCACAGTCCTGCTGCACACAGAACAGTAAGTCAGCTCTCACTGCATCAATGGCCTCTGGTGCATGACGGTCTCATGGGACAGAAGCTATTATGGGAAAAGGAAAGGCAATAAAAAGATAATGGCATGGAGATCCCCAAAAGCCATAAAACAAGCAATACATTTAGAAAAAAGAATCCTAACAGCAAACAAAGGAAAAGATGCACTAGGACTGCACACCATACACAAATCAAAACACTCTGCACAGTATATGATTTTTTTGTAAATTGTGACTGCATTTCACCGTAAATGAGTAATTTCAATGTTCCAGACACAGACTGGGGAATGACAGAGGCTAAGAATCAGACAGGGCAAAGATTTGGGGATTTCAATCAGGAAGGACTGGTTCCTCCCTTTGTTGGGGAGTGAGGCTGCAAGGAAAAAGGTAGTACTAGACCTGGTGATGATGTCCAATCAGGACATCATTAGGGACATTAAAGTGGAAGCCCTAATCAGCTAGAGTGACCACTACATAGCGAAATTCAGCATGAAGCTGGAATCACAACAGCCCACTGACACATGGGTGCTGTACTTCAGGCAAGTGGATTTCAGGAAAATGGAGGAGACATTGCATGAAAAATTCATGGACTTCCATAAGATCAAGGGGTCGAGGGGACATGGGCAACATGAAGGGAGGCTATTGCAGAGGCCACCCATGATTGTGTCAAGACTATAAACAAGTCCAAAAATACAGGAAACCCCAAACAGTTGGATGGGCATGAATAGCAGGGTATTAGGTACAAAAAAGTACATATGTGGCTTACAAGAAGAAACAGAGTAAAGTAAACAGAGATATCTATATGGAGAAATTGGGAATAAGTAAACAGCTCATCAGGGAGGCAAAGGCAAAAGCAGAACTGGGGCTAGAAGAAAGGGTCAAGTTGAATGACAAATTTGTCTTTAATTAATGTCATTAATGAAAGAAAGAAGACAAAGGATAACATATAAAGGATAAGAAAAGATGGGCTGAGTACTAGGGGTGCACTCCCAAATATTAGTGAGCCCAGCCTGAATAAGGGACCATTCATATTCTGGAATAAGTGGCAAATAGCTTTAAAAAAAAAGAAGAGAAAATGAACCATCCCCCAATTCTCATACCACCCAATGATCATTTAAATGTAACTCTTACTGTTGCATATGTTCCCCCCAAGAAACCAAGCTCCTGCTATACAATCCTGTGCTAACTACATCTCTGGCTTCCCTTAAAATGGGACACATCATAGTTGGAGACTTTAATGTGACCTGACTTGCCAGTTCAGTTTCCCACGCCAAGGACACCTTGGTTGCACTGGACCTCACCCAGCTAGTCAGCCAACCTACCAGGGTTAACCCCACTAACGGCTCTAACACCCTGATCAACCTTCTCCTCACCAACCGTCCCCACAGAATCTCTGACCTGGTGGTCCTTCTGGACTCCCTAAACAATCACTCACCATCCTCTTTTTCTGGTCGTGTCTTCAGCAGAAACCCAAACCAAACTATATTGCCCGGCGTTGTCTCCAACCCAGAGGCCTCACAAAACTAAGAAGATACTAAACTCAATGGGATTGGTCCCCCACCTCCTGAGCCCCTACTGTAGAGGAAGCCCTTGATTATTTCACCTGTTCTTTTAATACAGCATGTGACATCTATGCCACACTAGTAAAAGTGCAATCCAAGAAGCGTAATGCCCCCTGGGTTATGCCTGCACTGCTCCAACACCTAAAGCACAGAGATGATCTCTGGCATAAAGCAGTCACATCTGGCATGCAGGTGGACAGGAAAGCCTATAAAGTGGCTTGTAACAGATGCACTTGGGCCATAAAACAGGCCAAATTGGGCTACTACAAAATTACCCTTGACTTCTCCAGGGGGAATGCTCGTTTGTTCTGGGACAATATCAAGGAACTCAACGGCAAACCTCGGCTCCCCCCCCCCACTAATTGTCAACAGTGTCCATACCACTGACCTGCTGGCCATCGCCAACTGCCTCAACTCAACATTCTCTGACCTTAGTGCAGTACTCCCAAATAACTTCTTCCACCCCACTCCTGCAACCCCACCCCATAACACCCAGCATCTCCCCTACCATCTCAGGGTGATCTCTACAAATGAGGCAAGGCCTTATCTCATTAAAACACTCAGTGGCTCTTGCTATTGCAGATTCTTTTGATATGAGAATCCTACATCTAGTACGAGATACAGTCCTCTCCCCACTGACTGACCTCATTAACCGCTCCCTAAGTCTGGGACAGTTCCCACAGCCTGGAAGACTGCCATAGTCACCGCAATACTGAAGAGTGGTGCAGCACCTCCCCAAATAACTACTGTCCCATATCCATTCTCCCACCACTCTCAAAAGCCCTCGAAAAAATTATAGCCACCCAACTCACTGAGTACCTGCTTGCTCATAACCTACTTTGCAGGGAGCAGCATGGCTTCAGATCTGGGCACAGTACAACTACAGCTCTCACTGAGTTCTCTAATTTTATTCACTCTGCCCTGGATAGAAAACACCTAGCTGGAGCTGTCTTCATCGACCTGTCAAAGGCCTTTGATACAGTCTCCCACCCCTTACTCTTAAGCACACTCTGCCACATAGGTCTGTCCCAAGGACCCGTCTCCTGGTTTACCAGGTACCTCACAATGTGTCAAAATAAACAATACCCTCTCAACCACCCTGCCAGTCCACTCTGGGATTTCCCATGGCTCCATTCTTGTCCCTCTATTATTCATCATCTACCTAAACACCTTGCCCAATTCCTGCTCCGGCAACCTACTACTCTATGCGGATGACACGGTTCTTTTTGCCTCGCACCCAGATCCCACAGTATTGCAGTCCTCCCTCCAACATGCATTTAACCAGATTGAAAACTGGTTCACAGACCAAAGACTTATGGTCAATGTGAAAAAGACAGACCATGCTCTCTGCCCACCGACAGAATAAGGCCAAGCATGCTCAGCTAACAATCCTCTCCCACTCTCTCCTTCCTCTAGAACAGGTCCATACATATAAATACCTTGGCCTTACATTTGATTCCAGCCTCTTCTTCCATTCACACATTGACACTCTATCATCAGCCATAAATGTCCGTATAGGCCTACTGTATCGGCACAAGGATTGCCTACCTCCGGAAGCCCTTAATCTGGCTGTCATTTCCTCAGTCCTCTCCCTAGTCGATTATGGGCTCATTATCTACTCGGCTGCTGACCACATAGCCCTTAACAAGATCCACCTGGCCATAAACAAAGTGTACAGACTCCTCTCCGGGGCAGACAAGCGTACCCATACTTGTACCCTATATGCCCTGACAAATCTCCTCACCCTGGAAGAAAGGCTATTTTATCAAACATGTCTCCTCACAAAGAAAATACACCTGGGGCTTACCCCCCTTGGGGGATTCTGCCTCTCTCCTATCCTCCCACACCTCTGTGAACACTCGCACTGCCAACCAACAGGTGTGGTCCATCCCGAGGGTTAGAATCTCCTTAGCCCAAAGGTCATTCCTACACAGGGCCCCAGTCTGGTACAACAAACTCCCCTCGGATATTTCCGCCATCTCCAAATTAGGACCTTTCAAGTCAGCCCTCAAAGAGCACATTCTCGCTTCACAGCCCTGCCAATCTACCAGCTAGTGCTGGGTCATCTATCTATCATCTTATGGGATCACCCCACCACTGAGCTCCTATCGATAGGGCTACCAAACATTACCTATTAACAATGCCTCCTTTGGCTGCACTCACAAGATATCTGTCTAATTCTCTACTTCGCTGTAAATATCAAACCTGTTACTCTCTCCCTGTATCAGCAAACTTATTGTTCTCTTGAAAACTGTAAAAAACAGCTCTCGGTAACACGTTCAATGCAATATATAAGTTGATCCTGATTCTGAAATATTGTATAACTGAAAAAACCGTAACCTTTAGTTGCCATTCTATGTCTATATGTATTAAGTGTTTATGTTTGTTTTTCTGATGCGAAGCCTTTGTAAATGAGTCACTGACTCAAAGGTTGTAATCCTAAAGTCTGTTAAATAAAACAAATAAAATGAATCCCCTTCCCCAACCCTAGTGACATCTAATCCACCCTCCCCTCTCAGTCCAACCCCAGTGACATTAGAATTGAAAAAAGTAAAAGAAACGTTTAAATCTCTTTTCCTACTCTGGCATATATCCCAGTTCCCACCCTCCTTCTCCCAGCCTGAACCCAGTAAATAATGTCACCACCATCCCCAACTCTCTAGATAGCACTGACCCCAACCCCACGCTCCTTCCCCAGCACCCACATTTTTTTTTTGTATATTCTTTTTTCACCCTCCTCATGCTTGCAGGCCCCCACTCCTTCAGGCTCTGCACATCTCCCGATAGCCCCTCCTGTCCTAACCCGGCCTTCCTCTTACTCCTCGTATCACAGCCGATTCCAGGGATATCCTGGCGTGTCCCTTCACCGGGCGGGCCCCCCTCCTCCGAGGGAGAAGGCACCAGGGGGAGAGGGATGACCCCAGCACACTGTTTCTTAGGGCCCGGGGATGCTGCAGTGGAGAAGGAGGCCCTTGGAAGGCACTGGAGGCAACCAGGGACAGAGAGCTGTCATCCAGTGGCCAGCGAGTGGTATTTCCATTTTTCTGGTGTTCCCCTTCATGCGATCCCTCTGTTGTGCCCCTGGTCTCCACCGGGGGCCACTATTCCAAAGAAAGGGAGGTTACTAGTGGAGTACCTCAGGGTTCAGTACTGGGTCCAGTCCTCTTTAACATCTTTATAGGTGACATTGCAGAGGGTCTGGAGGGAAAGGTATGCCTCTTTGCAGGTGACACAAAGATCTGTAACAGAGCTGATACACAAGAGGGGGTAGAAAAGATGAGAAGGGACTTGGCAAGGTTGGAGGAATGGTCAGACATATGGCAACTTAGATTCAATGCAAAGAAGTGCAAAGTAATGCACCTGGGAAACAAAAACCCAGGAGAAGAGTACACGATAGCAGGGGAGGTACCAGCAACAACAAAAATGGAAAGGGACCTGGGAGTAGTCATATCAGATGACCTAAAGGTGGGTAAGCAATGTGAAAAGTTGGTAAGGAGAGCCAGGGGGATACTGGAATGCATAGGAAGGGGCATCACAAGCAGAAAAAGGGAAGTGGTTATCCCTCTATACAGACAGTTGGTGAGACCCCATCTGGAGTACTGTGTGCAGTTTTGGAGACCTCATCTACGCAAGGACATAGACAGGATGAAAGCAGTCCAGAGGAGGGCAACTAAAATGGTGCAGGTTCTGCAGCAGAAACCATATGAAGAGAGACTGAGAGAGCTTAATATGTATAATCTTGATGAAAGGAGGGACAGGTGGGACATGATAGAAACTTTCAAGTACCTCAAGGGAATCAACAAAGTCCAGGAGGGTAGCATCTTTCAGAAAAAGAGATGTGCAAGAACAAGTGGGCACAATTTAAAGATAGAGGGGGAACGGCTCAGGGGTAATGTGAGGAAATTTTTTTTCACGGAGAGAGTGGTGGATACATGGAACCACCTTCCTGAGGAGGTCGCTGGGTCTAAAACAGTGGGGGAATTCAAACATGCATGGGACAGACATAAGGCAATTATAGTGGGGGGTTGCAGAAAGTAGGCTGTTGGCTAACTAGAATCTGCAGCTTATCCAGTAGGTTGGGAAATGGGCAGACTGGGTGGGCCAAGTGGTCCTTATCTGCCATCAAAGTCTATGTTTCTAGGATCATGCGTCCCTAACCCTCCCCAGGGGAGGAGAGCAGTCCTATGGATGCTCAATCCTACCCCTTCACCTGCCGACCCCCAACACCCGAGTCCGTTCCCGAACCCGGGTCGCTGGCGTGGTTTGAGGTGTGGCGTCCAGTGCCTCAGCCCTCTGTGCCACCGGGCCGGCCAGCACCCACATTTTAGTAAATTTGATCCTATGATGAGCAGGCACCACAACCCAAATGCCTGCATTCTGGCTTCTGTTTTTAATGAAAGCACTGGGAAAAATCAGAAATAATTGGTACCCTATCCCTCCACCCTGACAGCACCCTGAGATCCCACCTTCCTCTCCCCCAGAACCCACAGTTTAGTCCAGTAATGGGCAATAGGCATAACCCCCCACCTCCACAGTCAGCTGCCATCTAATGAATGAAAATGCTTATGTGACTGCTCTGTATAGTAAAAGCAACTGGGGGTGGGATTGGGGTCAGTGCTGTCTGGATGGTGGGGGGACAGCAGGACATTATTTACCAGATTCAGGCTGAGGGTGTAGGGAGGAAATCAGGGCACATGTAAGGGTGGGGAAAGGGTTTTACATTTTTTCACATTTTTTTCCAATTCCTGTGTCACCTGGGTCGTGATCTGCGGGGAGGAGGGTGGGTTGCTCACCACTATTGTGTGGGAAAGGGGGTATTCATTTAAATGATCAGGAATTGGTGCAAGGGGTTAGGGAAGGGAGGGAAGGGAGATTGGGATGTCTGGGTAAGTGTGGTTTGTTTGTATTTGTATGTAACTTTTCTTTTTTTCTCATTAAGTTGTACCTAAGAATTGTTATCTGTTATTATAAGTCTTGTGAGTGTTAATGTATTGGATTTTGAAAAACTTTTGAATAAAGCTTATTGAATTTAAAAAAAAAAGGAATTGGTGCAAGGGTTGGGGAATTTTTTTTGTAAAGCTGAATATCGAATAATGAATGGCCAAATATTTGGCTACTGAAAAATGGATTTTCAGTGAATATTTGGGAAAAGTATTCACACAGCCTTACTGCCTACAGAGGACAATGTGAAGAAGACATACATACTAAATTAAGACTTTTGTTTGGTGTTCATGGTTGAGGAGGCAGGTGCACTCCATAACAGCAGGAGAAACTTCCATTGGGATACAAGCGACAGAGCTGAGATGGAGAAGATAACAGGATAATGGGTACTAAAGGGACTGGAGAACCTAAAAACCAATAAATCACCAGGGCCAAATGGGATTTACCCAAGGGTTCCTAAGGAAGCAAGGAAGGTGCTTGTGGAGCTGCTGGTAGTTTTCTTTGGAGCATCAGCAGCAACAGGTATAGTGCCTGAGGACTATAGGGTGGAAAATGTGGTTTCCTTACATAAAGGGTGCAATAGGGAAATTCTGAGAAACTACAGGCTGGTGAGCCTGACATTGACAATGGTGAAACTTCAAGATGCAATTAATAATGAGGGGATGGTTACATTCTTAGATAAAAAGGGCTTAATGGATGGGAACCAGCATGGATTTACTATGGATCAGTCATGTCAGACTAACATAATTGACTTTATTTATGTGTTTGTTTATTTATTTGGTTTTTGGTAACTGTGTAGGTAGACTAGACAATTAAATGCCTATTTTCAGGTACAACTCAGGAGGGTACTGAACAGAAGCAACAAATTACAAACTGAACAAACAAAATACAAAGACAAATTCAGAAAGTCCACAATTTGGGCACTGTACATGAGGGTACATACCAAAAACATAAGAAATCACAGTTATTGCAAAGATACAACATAGGATGAGCAAACTCAGTGTGAGAGGTGACAAACTTAAGGCATGATACATTATACAAATATATCAGCAAGGAATGTAATAATAGACGTAAATTAGGATTAGGACTTTGGTAGTTTGGCAAATGTAGGGTGGGATCTAGAAATAGCTGCAGGCCATGGATAAAATGAGATAAGCCTTCATAGGCAATTCTGAAGGATGACAGGGTGGGAAAACTGCAGACCTTGGATGGGAAGACGTTCCATAGCCGATGGGCAAACAAGGAGAAAGTCTGTTACCCATTTTGGTCAAACATGTTGGGACAAGAAGTGAGGTGATACAGTATCTGTGGATCTGAGTGTGTAAGTAGGGCGAGCACCGTGTAAGAGGGAAATAGGTGTAGCCAAGAAGTCAGATCTGAGCAGCTTGTAGACGAAACATCCCAGCACATATGATAGTCTGGATCAAAGAGTTATTCAACTCGACCAAAAAGCAATGGACTCCCAGGGCAGCCTGCAGATGTATGAGGTCCAGTACAGCAGGGCATTGCAGGAGGTAAAAGATGCAGCTTGGCCAGCTTTGCAAGTACCAAGAGCTACCTCTGGGCTACTAAAAGAGAACAAAGCTTTGCTTTTTTATCTGGAGGCTTTGGAGAACAGTGCCTGCTCCTGCAACCAAAGAATATTGGGCATGTCTGAAACTGTAGAAGGGGACTCCTCTAGGGACTATATTAGGAACTGGCTGCAGCATAATTTTCAACTTGACCCACCCATAGGGATTTGCTGTGTCTACAGGATGACCGCTCACAAAAAGGTACAGCCAAAGTAGAGCCCAATACTACTAAAGGTTGCTGAAGACATTAGAGGTTCTAGGTGCAGTGAAGAACACAGATGAGTGAAAAACTGGGTAGAAGGGAGACAGCAGAGGGCTTCCATGTTTAAATGAGTCAAATCAAAACAGAGGGAGGCCATCAGTGGGGTACCACAAGGATCAGGCCTGGGTCCAGTCCTTTTCAATGTGTTCATTAGCGACATGGGAGAAGGAATCCAGGACAGGATGTGTCTTTTCACAGATGACATTATGCTCTGTGGCAGGGTAAACAGCAAGAAGGGAGTTAGGGAGATGCAGAGAGACTTGCAAAGTCAAAACAGGTGGTCAGAGGTTTGGCAGTTGAAATTCAGTCTCAAAAGTGTGAGATGCTCAATTGACCAGTGTACACAAACAAGTTCATAAAGTTCATCCAATCTTTTTTTTTATTTTAAGGACTTCAAGCTTGGCCACTATACACATTCCTGCTTGTACAGCCAAGTAGCTGGTGCTAGATCTGCTGGCCTGTGGGACTTCTCGAGTATAAGTGGACCGCTGCAGTTATGTGAAGTCATCCCCAGCTGACTGCTAAGGGACATCATCACTTTTGATTTTGACGCTTAAGGAGTCCCACACACTGGTAGATCTAGCACCAGCTACTTGGCTGTATGAACAGTAATGCACAATTCTGTGCATTTTACCTTTCACAAGGCAATTTTAAAGGACAAGTTTCTAAGCTGATTTTGGTGAGTTAAGCATTATAATTACATTAACAAATAATGAAGGTGTATAAATGGGCATAATATTGTGTGGTAGTATTTTATGTTTGGTGCAAATAATTACTTTTGTTAACATAGAACTATATTCTAAAAATGTTTCCTATATATTTTTAACTGCAGAACCACACTTTCCTTGATAAAGCTGGCAGAGCTGGCCAGCGAAAACTTGAGTGGGAAGTGTATAGTAGCCAAGTCCTTGAAATAAAAGAATAGGATGAACTTTATAATCTTGTTTGTGTTAACTGTTTAATTGAGCACCTCATACTTTTGAGATTATCAGTCTGCTTGGACTCAATCTCAGTGGACCTATCAAAACTGTTGTTGTGGGTGTGACCACCAACAGAATCCAGCAGAATCTCCTCCCTTTTGGTTTGAGTTGAAATTCAGTGCCAAAAAGTAAAAAGTGATACATATAGGGAACAACAACCTTGGGACAGAGTACTGGATGGGTGGGGGTAACGCTGAGCACAGCCTCTAAGGAAAGAGACCAAGGGGTCGTCTTCAGTGACTCTCTTAAACAATCAAGCCAGTGTAACAAGGCCTACAGTAAGGCAAACAGGATGCTGGATTGTCTAGGACAGCAGAAGGAAGGAGGTATTATCACTTCTCTACAGATTACTGGTGAGGTCTCACCTGGAGTACTGTGCCCATTTCTGGAGTCTTCACTTAAGGCAAGATAAGGACAGGCTGGAGACATTGCAACATTGGGTGACCAAAATGATTCATGGAGCAGGGTAGATCTTACAAGCATTGGTGCAAGACACTGAACATGTACTCACTGGAGGCCAGACAATTGAGGGTAGATAAGATATGACACAGACCTTCAAGTTCACGAAAGGAATGAACAAGGTAAACTGTAAGCAACTATTTGGCATAAGTAGCTGATCAAGAATATGGGGCCATGAGTGGCAACTGACATGGGAAGGGGTTCAGCAGGGAAGAAAGAAAGTTTTATTTTACAATTAGGGTGGTGGTGCTGTGGAACAATCTGCCGGCAAATGTGATGGACTCCAAAACCATCAATGGTTTCAAACACGGTTGGGATAATTTGTCCCATGTTGTCTGTTTTTACAATGTGGTTCTTGCAGTATTACTGTTTTATGGTGAATTTCAAAAGAGGCAGCTCAGGAGGGACCACCAGTGCCATTACATACCACAAACAAGTGTAAGCAAAAAGTATAGTATCATGGTGCTGGAAGACAAATAGGCACTCCTCACAGGTAGTCAGCATTAACCATGGCAATAGTTTATTGTGAAAAACAGAAAAGGTGATAGGAGCAGTTGTTCCTACTACCTTATCTGATACAACATAGTCTTCTGGTAGGAATGACTGCTTCTATCGCCTTTTTTGTTTTGCATAATAAATTACTGGTATGTTTAAGGCTATCTACCTGTGAGGAGTGCCTATTTGTCTTTCAGCACTGTGAGGTGGGACTTTTTATGGCTGCATGGGCAGAGCCCTGCAGACATTTTGCTATCACTGTCGAAGAGAGAAGGGACAGTGACCAGATTCCATCCCAGTTCTCTTCTACAGTGATCGCTCATTGTCCACAGTACAGAGCTCATTGGTGGTGTTTTGTTTTTCCCCTGCCCCGCCCCTCCGAGGCCGCAGTTTCCCTCTGTGGTGGCAGAAGCATCCCCCCTCTGCGGGTGCACTACTTTAATATTGCCTCTACTTCCGCATTTCCCATGTTGTGCACGTGCAAGGAGCTCATGGCGGACATGTTGGCCATGCTAAAGATGGCCTTCATATCTCAGTACGCATGCGTAAATTTACTTCTGCAGCTGCGCGTGCACAAACTCCGGTGGCCATCTTAGACATGGCAAACTTTTCCTCCAAGACCCCATATTTTCTTAGCAGCTTTATGCAGCTGTGTTAGCTATGACCAGAGTTTGTTTATGTCCTCGTGTATATAGGAAAAGCCGTCCCATCCTGCAATATTTTATCTACTGGCATTTATAGTTCTACAGAGATAGCACTTGGGAGGAAAGGTAGGGGCACATGTTAAACACTATACTATTTCAGTTAGCTTTTTGGACCACTAGGCATGTCCTGTGAGCCTCTGTTACTATATGTTCACCTTATCTGGTACAAGGTCCAGCCACTGTGTGGCGGACAAGTGATTCATCTGGCAATGGTTACGTAGGAACAATGTTGCTCATCAGTTTTATTTTTTTATAGCCTCAGCTGTCCTATCCTACTGTAACAATTTATTTTTGGTGAACTGTTTGATCACTGACCGTCATGCTATAAATCTGTATTTATATATTTATAAATTCAATTAAAAGATTTTACAGAAAAAAGTCTTATAGGTGACAATGACTGCTAGGCAATTCACTCACCTAAGCTTGTCCACTAACCCCTAAGGGATACCCTTTCCTTGGATATCTTAACTCTGTGCAATACTTCTATACTATAACTTACACGCTATACAATTCTCTATTCACTGTATGCATTTAAAAAAAATTCAAATTAAATAAAATGGCTGACAGCATTTCTAGTACCCAGGCAACTCCCCCAAAAGTCTGCCAAGGCTGAATCCCTTCAGGCAAAAGTCTCTTTAAATTAATTTCTGAAATTAAATAAACACAGTCCTTATCTGAACTTCCTGCATAGACAACTTCAAGTGCTGACGATCCAGGAGATGGACAACTTGCTTCAGATGACTGGATATGGCAGCTGTCTGCTTCTCTTCTTTCTGTGGAAAACTGCTGTTTAAGAAATACAAGTACCTCTACGTAGCAGACAATAGCTATCCTTTCCTTGCTCTCACTACCCTAGTGTTCTTTTGCTGGGATACAGGTGATCCCCCATACTACTGGCTGTAGTGATTTACTGGTGGCTAGTCCCCATTAGGCCCTACCCTACAAGCAGGCATCTATAGGCAGACTGGCCTTCCCCTCCTGCCTGGTCAACATACTAACATACTATTTGCCAGCAGATTAGGCCTTATGCTCTATCGAGTGTGCTCGAACCTTAGATCCTTAGTTGGGTGCCGAGACCCTCCCATCCCTTGTGCTCCAGAAACCCGTATCATCCAACCCCACCCCCCTGGGACAGGCCATCATCTAATACATCCACTTTCTGTGTCTGTCCCACCCTCTCTTGAAGTCCTCCACTGTGGATCTCTGAACCAGCTCACCAGGCAGTGCATTCCAAGGGTCCACCACCTCTCAGTGAAAACCTCCTCCTCTTTCCCCCTCACCCTTCCACCTTCCAACTTCAAACCATGCCCTCTGGTGATACCTCCCTGCTTTAGTCTAAAGATCCCTCCATGTTTACCCTATTTATTCCCTTGAGGTACTTGAAGACCTCAATCATGTCCCCATCTCCTCTCCTCCAATGAAAACAGGCAGAGCTCCTTAAGTCTGTCCTCATCGTCAAATCCCTAGCCCTCGTATCATCTTTGTTGCCCTCCTCTGTACCCTCTCTAGGAGCTGTATGTCCCTCTTCAAGTGTGGTCTCCAGTACTGTACACAGTACACAAGGTGTGGCCTAACCAGTCCATTGTACAGTGGCAGAATCACTTCCTTGCTCCTAGAGGTGATCCCCCTTACGATGCATCCCAACATCCTGTTTGCCTTGCTAGCCGCTCTCCTGCACTGCTCAGAGTTATTCATACATGCATCCACCATGACCCCTAGGTCTTTTTCCCTATTGAGGCCTCCAGCGCCTCCCTCCCAGGGTGTACCTGTGTTTAGGGTTTCCCGACCAAGATGCAACACCTTGCACTTGGTGATATTGAAATTAATTTCCATGTGTGAGCCCAGCTTTCCAGGGTGTCCGGGTCCCTTGGGCCAACCTCCCTCTTCTCCCTCAACTACTGCTCCCATCTTGGAGTCATCCGTGAAGAGACTCATTTCACACCCTATACCCTCCTGATGTCCGATATGTATGCATTAAACAGGATCGGACCCAGGACCGAACCCTCTGGTACCCACTACCAACCTCTCTGGGTTCGAGAGCTCCCCACAGACCACTACTCTCTGAGTGCGTCCAGCTAGCTTTTCAATCCATCTGACCATCAAAGGGCCTACTCCTAACCCTATCAGTTTCTCCACCAGACCATTGTGGGGGACAGAGTCAAACGCCTTGCTGAAGTCCAAGAATAATACATCCACAGGCTTACCCCTGTCCAGTTCTGATGTTACCCATTCATAGAACTCCACAAGGTTGGTTTGACATGATCTACCTGGCACAAACCCATGTTGCCGACTATCCAGACCTCCCACCTTCTCCAAGTACACCCCCAATCGTTCCTTTAGTATACTCTCCATTAATTTTCCCACACCGAGGTCAAACTGATGGGTCTATAGTTACCTGGTACTTCCCTCGACCCCCCTTTATGGATTGGTATCACATGTGCCTCTCGCCAATCCCTAGGTACCCTCCCTGTCTCAAGTGACCTGCTGAAAAGCTCCACCAGGGGTGCAGCCAGTATGTCCGCCAATTCCCATAGTACTCTCGGATGAATGCCATCCGGCCCAGGAGATTTGTCTTTCTTTAGGGCCTTGAGGGCTAACCACACCCTTTTGGCGGAGATAGCATCATCCGTCCCCTCCTCCTTACTGGCCTTTTTTCCTTACCCAGATGTGACACCCTTGGGGTACCTCTCTCTCCTCTTGCTCCATTTCTGTTGCTCCCTGATCCCACTTACTGGCGTTTCTATCCCTTGGTGCCTTGCTTTGTAGATATCCCATCCTCTAGTGAACACAGGGGCAAAGTACTGTTAAATACCTCTGCCTGGTCCTTGCCTCTTCCACCACCCTCCTTCTGATCTCAATCTGCTGAGATGGCCCTAGTTTTTCTCCACTCCCTAATGTACCAGAAGAACCCCTTTCCCTCCATGTATCCCTGTGCCAGCCGCTGCTCTTTACTGGACTTTGCTCCCTCACCATACAGGTGACTTTTCTAGATGCAAGCTGGTACATTTCTTATCCTATCCTCTTGTTGTTTTTTATATTTTTGTAGGCCGCCTTCTTTCTCTGACTGCTACCTGTACCTCACTGGACCACCAGCATGGTTTATGTGACCTTGCTCTGTTACGTTTCAACTTAGCGCAGATCCTGACTGCCTCATGAAGTCCCCGTTTTATGACCTCCCATCTCCTTTCCACACTTGTCATTGAGGTAATCCCCATCAAGTGATCCTTAAGAATATTTCCCATGCCCATAAAGTCTGCCCCCTGAAGTCCACTGCCAGTATCCTAGATCTCACCCCCCATCCCCCCATGCTTATTTGAAACCAGACAGTATTGTGGTCGCTCCCAGTCAGGGGGTCTTGTACAACCATGTCCCTTACCAGATCCCCATCTGCCAGAACCACATCCAGGACATGCCCCTCCCTTGTGGGCTCCATCACATGCTGTGTTAAGAACACATCCTGGAAGCCATACAGTAGCCTCTGCTCCTTGGCCACCTTAGAGGACATGGTTCCCCAGTTTGTACCTGGCATATTAAGGTCCCCTATCAACACCACTCCTTCCCCTTTTGGTCCACACTGGGCAATGATGTTGTCCAGCAAACCATCCTCTAGAACATCACTCATCCCCGGGGGGCCTATATGCTACACCCAGCTTGACCTTATCTCCTGCTGGGGATCGTAAGGTGACCCATAAGGCCTCCACGTTTCCCTCTGCCTCTTCTACCCTAGCAATTTCTATGTCATCTCTAATGAAAATAGCCACTCCACCCCTCTGCCCTCCTTTCTATCCTTCCTAAGCATAGTGTACCCTGTACGCTTAGGTCCCAGTCATGGTTTTGTTGGCCCACATTTCCGTGACTGCCGCACATCCACCCCCTCCCGAACAGCATGGCCTGGAACTCTGGCAACTTGTTTCCCAAGCTCCTGGCATTTACTAACACCAACCCCACCCCTTATCCCTGATCCTCTTTGTCGAACCCCACCCAGATTCCTTATACTCCATCCTCCTCTGCTCCTCCTGAAACCTCCACCCCAATCTGTTTCCTCCCCTTGGGCTTGAAGGCTACTCCCTCATCTGGAGGAGAGGGTCTCTGGTCAGCCCTCCTTATCCCTTCCCCTCACAAGTTTAAACCCACCTTTCTTGTATGTAGTCAGCCATCCCCTGTTTAAGGACTTCCTTCCCTAATGGGGCAAGATGAAACCTGTCCTTGGCATATAGTCCCTTATCCTCCCAAACTCCATTCCAGTTCCCTAACACCCCCAACCCACTCTCTTCACCCAACTTCCTGAGCCAGTCATTAACCTCTGTGAGCTTCATTTTTTTCTCCACTGAGGCCTTTGGTACTGGCAATATCTCCGAAAAGGAAATGTTGCATCCATTATCCCGACAGACTCTGGCAAGTTCTTGGAACCTTGCTTGGATTTCCAAAATGCTATTTCCCTCTAGATCATTAGTTCCCAAATGCACCAGGAAATCCGGTTTCCCTCCACAATCCCTAACCATTTCATACACCATGAACTTTGCTCTGTGCACTGTCAGCCCAGAGATACTCACTACCTTCACCTGGCTATTGCATCCACCCCCCTGTCCCTCCCACTGGATACCCCTAATCATCGAGTCTCCCAATAACAGAACCTTAACACCGCCATCATCCTTATGGTTACCTCCACTATGCCCTCTCAGCCCCCCTTCCCCCTTTATTCATGATCTCAATTTCGTGGGAGTCTTCCTGCCTTATTAGAGACCCCTTGTCACCCTCCCTTTCTGCCTCCCTTGCTATTTTGCCCACTTAACTCAACCCCCCCTCTGAATAGGTGTCCCTTTAACCCTCTCTTATCTGAACCATTTATCCTGGCCTGATGGTTTCCCCTTCCCCACGCCATCCTCCCCTTGTAATAGTACCCCTGCCTCCAGAGGCTCTCTGTGGGTCCCCTTTAGCTAGGCCCCATCCTTGGTACTGACCCCTCTGCTGAAGGGGGGCTCCTCTCCCACCTCCTTGTCTCCCAGTTTCTCTCCAATCACGCTCTTCTCCCTCATGTCTGGAATATGTTGCATCTCCCCCATTTGCTTAACATATATGTTTCCCCTTCTCCCTCTGGGACTATTACTATCCATTCCATAGCCGGTCTGTGATGCCCTATGGGTATTCGACTCCCCTCTGCCCTGTATAAGTTCCTCATTTCCACAACCCTTCCTCCCCTCTAGGTTGCTTAGTAGCTCAAATTTATTGTGACACTCTATGTCAGCCTCCGTCAGGTAACCCGAGTTTCCCTGACTGCACCTCTATGCTCCTCTTTCTTCCCCTCTTGCTCTGTTCACCTTAGAGCTCCCTTCCCACAGTCTGCTGTTTTAGGCTTCTGCACAACAGCCCCTCCTGACTCTTCCCCCTCCACTCTCTTTGTATTCAGAATGTTCACCCCGTACGCTTTCCCCTTAGCATCAACTTCCCTATCTAAGGGTCCTCTGTCCCTAATATCCCCCTCCTGCTTGCTGTAACATAATGTCCTGTAATTTCAGAGCGTTGCCCCAGCCTCCCCTCAGCCCCACCCTTCTGCTGCCCATATCCACACCCCTTATCCTTGGACACCCCTCTCAGCTTACTCCTTAACCAATATACCTCACTCCTGATACAAGATAGCTGTCTACAGAGTGGGCAGCCTCCCTCTCTCCAGGCCCAATTAAGAATTATTGCCATCCCACAGCCTGTGCAGCCTACAACCCTTCCGAAGATGCCTGCCATGGTGGAATATGGCCACCCTGTTTATCCCCCTCTGTTTATAATGGCACACCCCTTTCTCAGTCCCTTTCCCTGGAATACAGTTTCTCTCTATACTGACTGTAGTTATTTACAAACCAATTTCACCCCACCAATAAAGTTCCAAAGTCTCACAAACACATACAGTCCAGTGTGTGTTCGGTCCCACTAACAGTGTGTGTAAGCAGACATCAGGTACCGTATGATGTCACAGGCCCACCAGCTCCTGTTGCTTCGAATTTCAGTCCCAAAACAGAAATACTCAGCCCTTCAATCCCAACCCCTAGTGGTTTTTCAGTATTTAAGAAAGCCTACAAAACAGGGTGGGTGGCAGGGCTCTTACCAAACACCAGGCAAACAACACATTTAAATTTCCCTCTAATTAACCCTGACAAACAACAGTCCCCAAGCCTCCAAAGTTACAATATCACAGCCCAAGTAACAGTTCTAATTCAAGGTAATCATTTTAACACATAGAGCTAATTTCACTTACAAACTATACAAATATTTCAGTTAAAACAGAATATAACCCCAGACCCCTGTCCTACCAGCCTGCTGCTTGAGTTCCCAAGTGAACAATCAACATGGCCAAACTGTCCAAAGCTTCTGTGCTGTCCTGTCTGACTGCTCTGTAATGAGCTGTGCAGCTTTTTCTGAATTCTGAAGCATTCTGAATAAATTAATTTCTTGGTTTGCGAGTGGCTGAAAATTCCCCAAACAAATCAAATTTCTCCACCCTTTGGAATTTTGCAGAAGCATAAGCCATGACAGAATGCTCAGTTTGAAGCTGCTAGTAAATTGTATGTAACTGGGACGTTGTGCAGATGTTATGATGTTACTCATGGCTACCACACCTGCTTTGTGCCGGGGGGGGGGGTGTTAAACAAGGTTGAGGAGCGCTGGGCTCATTAGGCTCCTCAGATTTGGGGATTTGTTCCAGAAGATAGTAGAAAATATCACACTGCCTCCATCCAGAGAAAGATAACTGGGTCAGGTCAAATTAGCAGTACTTCCCCCTGGGATCCAGTACCAACACACCTCCCCACAGGTTAAGCACACTGACATGAGGCACAGCAATTGCAATGCTTAAATTTAGCAAAAACACAATTTGGACTATCACTAATAATATGCTGACACACAGAAACTGCAAAAACCACAATAGGACTTTATTAATCGTAACTTGTCCTGTATATGAAAATGTGGTATGGAAACATGTAGTGATGACAGTTATCACATTTCAGGCCCCTCTTGCAAGAAATAGGCCCTTCCCCACACCACACAAGGAATCCTTCTACTAAGTGTACTGATAGCACCGCTACCTACAATAATGACTCCCAAAATCCTTCTATTAAGTGTACTGTTAGCACTGCTACCCACAATAATGCAGTCTGACAGCATTACCCAGCCCTAGCAAAGGACTTCGCTACCAAGATAATTAATTACTTCAGCACTAAACAGTTACTGGACACCCAGACTAACCTAACTGTTGCAGGGCAGATGGTACATTGCCCAGGATCTTGCTTTTGTGTATTTAATTTTCTATTGCAGGCTCACAACAATAAACCCCACTGGAGTGACTTTTGCTAGCAAATAATAAAACCACAGAATTCATAATCCAATGGGAAAATGGTATCCCATGATAAGAGCTTTGGTGCTAAGGCTATCCGCAGAATGGCGACAGCTTAATAGCGACCGGGGTATGCGCGAGGAGTATTGGTGCACAATGAGCAGGTGCGCCAATACCACATTACATGGGTGACATAACCATGACTAGCATGCAGGGCACATGCATGTACAGCGAGTGGTACAGACGGCGACAACATGTAGGGCAACGGAGGAAAAAAGGCAGCAATAGGAATGGTGACAAAGAGACAAGGCCGGAGAAGGAGGAGCATGCCACAGTCAGTGGAGGTGCAAAGGTGCGTCCCCCCTCCACACAGTGAAGGTGCAGTATGGCAGCGACACCCCCCGAACCACCGCTGTAGCACACGCCATCCATCCGCGTCGCCAACATACCTAGGTGCCTGGCTGGTGGGGATCAAATTCCAGGACCGGACACTGCCACACACAATGCCTGCTCACACACTACACCATCCCCAGTAGGAACTACCACTGCACACAACAGGGATCAGCATGGCCACTGTTGTAGCCACTTATCTACCACCGTTGATGGCCCTGCAGGGCCCGGGCCATGGACACACCACTGCAGGACACTGGACCACCACTGCCACCTCTGTAGTGCAGGACCCACCCATGGACACATATTTTATGCCCCTTGGCCACAGGTGGCAGGGCCACGCACGCACACAGGTGTGCGGCCACGTGACCCACCCCTGGCCTATTAAACAGCACTTATATGGCAGATATGGCTGAGACCAGGTTTATAGTGTGCCAGAAAGGGAAGCCACTCCTGTCCCACTGGTGACTCCTGTACCGGTGGGACAAGGAAGTCAAGGGGAAAGACATACTGGCATTGCATGCAGGACCACCGCTCCAGCTGTCCTGCACATGTGCATACAATGGCAGATGCAGTGGTGTTTACAGGATGGCCCCACAACCATGTCCCTGATGCAGGGGAGGTGGGTGTCCCAGAGGTCCTGTAAATGGGTGCATGAGTGGGCATGCACCAGCGGCGAGGGCACATTGCAGGTCATTGCATGGTGTACCACTGGCATGCCTGATGCCGTGGCTGCCAGCACTGTTGCACATGCAGTGAGTGTGGCAGGCCAGTAGAGGTGGCCATGCCATGCTTGCCACGCTGCTGGAACTGGTGATTCCCACAGAATATGCCATCACCGGGGTGGGGCATACGTTCCTGCAGCATGACAGTGGTCCCTCTGAGGACCATATACTATTGTTCATGACACACTGGGTGCTGCAGTTCCTGTCAGGCAGTGCTGACTGGTTCCTGGATGGAACATTTTGCTGCTCACCACCACTGCTCAAGCAGGTTTACATGGTGCACGGCATGCGTGAGGACGTCGTACTACCAGCGGTCTACACCCTCATGCCTGGCCAGATGGAGAGTGTGTACACACACATCTTTGGTGAGATCAGTAGGCTCGTAGGGGGTGTGCATCCAGAGATGCCCCCCATGAACTTTGAGATGGCCACCTGGCATGCATTTGCATCGACCTTCGTCGGGACAGTGGTCAGGGGTTGTTTTTTCCCCTTCTGCCTGGCTGTCTGGTGGAAGGTTCAGCAGACCCCTGATGGCATACCCGGTACAACAGGGATGAGGAGTTCACCTTGAACATCCACATGCTCCTTGCCCTGGCATACGTGCCTGCCGATGCCATGGAGGAGGCATATGGTGAGCTGTTGGACATCCCATTTTACAGGACCCAGGGGGAGCTACGGTGCCCACTCCTGGAATATATGGAGGTGATGTGGGTCAGATGAGTGGTAGGCAGGATGACACACTGCAGATCCGTCTATCAAGTGCCAACCTGGAACATGTACCAGGCAATGCTGGATGACTGTGCCAGGACAAACAATGCAGTAGAGGGCTGGCACCGGGGCTTTTCCACCAGGGAGGGTACCAGACACCTGAGCCTGTGGTGCTTCTTGCACTGCCTGTTTTAGGGGGAATGACTGATGGGGGTCAGGATAGAGCAGCTGGTGTCTGGCACCGGCCCGGCAAGCCAGAAACGGTGTTACCGTGACCTCACCCTGCGGATAGAGGCACTCATCGCTGACTATGGGAAGAGAGCCACACCTGACTACCTACATGGGCTTGCCTACAACTTCCAGCTGCAGGTGTAATTGGGTGTGGTGCATACCAGGATGCCACCCATGCTCCACGTGTCACCCTGCAGCACAGTCCCCCTTCTGCCTTCCATCTTGTGCCCCTTCAGTGTCCCGGCTGCACCCGTCTTTGCCCGTCCTGCTGCCGCACTCCCAGGTGTCCCCTGCGGCCCCCACCACACATATACCACCCTGGCCCCTGCTGTGCCTACATCCCATTACGTCGTGGCGGCATCCTTGCACTGGTCATGGCTGTTGATGGCATCCCCTGTCCACTTCTTGGGTGTCCCACCCACGGGTGTTGCTTTGTGCCCCTCCCGCATGCTTCACTCACACACACACCCTTATTGCTTATCCCCATCTGTGTCTAGTGCTGGTGGCAGTGGTTTCCTTTTTTCACACTCCATTTACCCTTCTGTCAGTCACGCCCTTTCCTGTGCACCGACCCTGGCCTCTGCCTTATGCCTGCACCCTTTTCCGTGTGCTTAGTTTCACCCGGCTCCCGTTCACATGACTGCCTTGGTGCTGTTCTGGATTTCCCTGTTCTGTGGGCGCCCTGTTGGTGATCATGTTTGCACTTTCGCCCTTGTCACATAGAACGGAAAATTGTATTTCAGCAAAGGAATTGTAATCCAACAGGAAAATGTCAAACTGATCTTGCAAATGTCTTTGTTGTCTGGCTGGCTAGGCCAGTACTCACCTGCATAAATTACCACAACCTTACCGACTTGGTGGGAACCCTGGAGCAGCTCCCCAATGATTTGTATGGCCTTCAGGTGTGGACTAGTACTGACGATGTAACACCACCAGGCTTCTCTGTTTTTTGTCAGGTTTGCTCTTGCTCTCTGAACAGTTCCATCTGGCATGCTGGTAGCAAACAGCATGGCATTGCATCAAGATCCAGATATGACCTAGACCAGAGTGCTCCCTCACCTCTCTCTTCCTAGGAATAAACACATGATCAGGGTACCAAGGCACCCAGAGTCAAAGCTCACTGACCTCACCCTTCCCTCAGTCAAACCAACAGAGATAAAAGTAAGCTCTTCCACCTCTAAACTCTGGCAGCAGTGCCTGGAAATTCTCCGTGAACAGCACTTGTTCAGCAATAACATGTTCTAAGTGAAATAAACTGACATCAAGAAAAAACATAAGTCCTTTTTGGGTATTCTGAGAAAAATGGCTCGGGTAAAAGTTATAATAAATAAATGAGAAAATAAGTAAATCTTTACATCTTTGGTATTTTATATAGTTTAAATGTTTATTTTTAGAGCAGAGTATATTGTGTTGTAATCATTAAAAAGAAATAATACCCTAATAAAATTGTTTAATCAATTAAGATGGGCAGATTATTCTGATATAAGTCCCATCTTGTCCATTGATTGATATAAAGTGCTAACTTATGTCGCACTGCAAAAGTAAGTATTTCTAAAGTCTGAATTTGACACACTATAGAGATCCATTCTGTTATTGTAGGAGGGGTCACCTGGAGTCACCTCTTCAAGATAGGTTTTACAGCCACTACTAACAAAATAGATCAGAGATATTTAACTTCACGGCCTCTAAGAGATGGGGGGATATCTAATATTAAATGTTCAGAGCCTAAGGAGATTGAAATATCAAATAAGGCAGTTACATGATGCTTAATAGCACCCCAGTACTCATGAAGGGAGGGGGAGGGACATAACCAAAAAATACTCACCTGGGTAGCAAGTTGTTCCCCATAGTTCCACCAACAGGACCAGTGGGACCATAAAGTATCAAATCCGGAGTTTCCAGGCAAACTCATGCCATGTCAGGGAAGAGGCAGTATTCCATGTTGTAGCCCAAACCTTTGACCAAATCTTGGGTTCTAAGTTAATATTATGTTCCTGTTCCCATTTTTCTTTGATTCAACCAGTAGTGTATTGTTGCTCCACTATATAATTGGCATATAACATAGTTATTGCCCCTTTTCCATGAGAGGAACCTAAAACAATCTCAAAAATAGTGGGAAAGAGTCTCTCTTCCATTTGGAACTGGCAAGTTTAGAGTCATTTATTAATGTAATCTCTAAGCTGGTAGTAATTAAATCTGTTAGCAGTGTGTCAGCTGTACTTTTGGGCAGCACTTTCGAAAGAGACAACAGTGCCTTTGTGAATAAGTTGCCAAAGGGAGAAAAGGCCATTATGGGTCTGCCGTTTAAACCAGGGATCATACTTTGAGAGTAAAAAAGAATCCTCCCAAGACCACTACTTATACTTCCACAGAGATTGGGCCACCCCACCTTTACTTGTACCCCATTCCTGTCCCTCAAGTACTGTATGTATACCCAAGAGAGTGGGTTTTGGGAGTACAGTGAAACCCACAAGGATGAAGCGCAGCTCTGCAGAATTCTGCAGTAAACAATACAATTTCAATGGGAGTTAATCCCTTCTGTCATGCAGTAAACCTATCACACTGCATTTCATCCTGGTGGGCTTCACTGTATATGCAATTGTTTAGAGAAAAAAAGCAAGGTGGGTAAAGGAGGGGACACCTCCTGAGCTAACTCAATCTGTTTCCAGTGGGCATCATAACTAGTGGCTGTCCATAGTAATGCCAGTTTAATCTGAGCTGCAATCCAATATCCCATTAATACTGGGAGGGCCCAATCACCCTGGTCTTCAAAAGATATAGGTTACACTGAGAAATTCTAGGCTTCTTCCCACACCAAAGAAAAGTATTTGTTTTTACCAATTCAAAAAATCAGTTTGGGATATAAGGCAGGGGACACATTGAAAAAGATATAAAAAATGGGGCAATATATTCATTTTTGTAGCTTTTATCCCAGCATGCAAAGGCAATGGGAGCAACAACCAACATTTATAGTCTGATTTAAGGGATAAGAGAAAAGGTCGACAATTTTCGGTAACCAAGACGGAAGAGTTCAGCCCCAGACGGACCCCCAGGTACCTCATTGAAGTAAGATCCCATTTCATGGGAAACCACTCCTGAAGGGATCCAGGGACCACGTGGTTGAAAACTAAAACCTCTGTCTTGACTGTATTTAATGTGTACCCTGACAATTGAGTAAAGGTTTGAATTTGTTTAAAAACTTAGAGGAGAGATGCGTCCGGGTCCCCCAAATAAAGGAAGACGTCCGCATAAAGAGACAATTTATGTTCAGTTTCTCCA
Organism: Neoceratodus forsteri; assembly: GCA_016271365.2. NCBI lineage: Eukaryota > Metazoa > Chordata > Ceratodontiformes > Ceratodontidae > Neoceratodus > Neoceratodus forsteri. The sequence goes on along the minus strand of CM057456.1, from coordinate 1,174,501,235 downwards.
AATGTAATTCCTTTAATGTCTTGGTTGAGACAAATACTCTGTGTGAGTGGCTCAGTGTATAAAACAAATAAAAGGGGAGACAACGGGCATCCCTGACGTGTACCTCTCTGAAGTTCGAAAGGGATGGAAATGTGACCATTGGCTCTGATATATCTCATTGGGGAAGAATATAATCTTGTCATAAAACTAACAAAGTGGTCTGCGAAGTCAAAGCTAGCCAGGACCCCATGCAGGAAGGCCCAAGACACTTTATCAAAAGCCTTCTCTATGCCCAAACTCATCAATAGGGCCGGTTGTTTAGTGCATGTAAGATGGTCTATAATATGTACAGTGTGTATGATGTTATCCGGTGCCAGTCGACTCGGCACAAAGCCTGTTTAATCCAATTGAATTAAAAGTGGAATCATCTGTTCTAATCAATGAGGAATAATACCTATGAGAATTTTATCATCTGTGTTTAGGATAGCTATAGTTCTGCATGAGGCACAGTACGAGGGGTCTTTGGCCAGCTTCGGGACCACAGACACAATGGCTTGGGATCAAGAGGGAGCCAGAGCACAATCATCTCCCATGACAAATGTATATGCTCTATGAAGTAAAGGGTAAACCAAATCTTTAAATTGTTTATAAAATTCACTAGGTAGCCTGTCGATGCCCGGGCATTTGCCAGTTTTTAATCTTTTGATTTCTGTGTAAATCTCAGAATTAGTAATTGAGGCTGTAACGATCTGATTATGTAAATCAGTAGCTTGGGGCAAGTGTAGTCAGTCCAAAAAGTATTTATCTGAGCTTTCGGCCGAGTGTGAGGGATCTGCCAGTAGAGGTCTGCATAATAAGCTTTAAATGCCTCAACTATGTCTGACTTCAAACAATGTGGGGTTTTTGTAATGGGGTATATGACTTTAGTTATAGTTGCTTTAGATCGATTTGGTGTAGTCTACTTGTGAAACGTTTCAATGCTTTTGGGCTTCCTTCATAATATCATTACCGTAAATATAATAGTTTTTGTTCCACTTGATAATCTACAAGTGATATAAGCTCTTTTTTAAGAACAATTAATTGTATACTCCTCTGTTTGTAATATTTTCTCTTTTGTTGTGATTCTAAGTGGGCTATTTGAGTTTGTAATAAGAGTTTACGCTCTTCCCTCAGTTTCTTTTTATATGAAGAAATCTCTATCAATTTCCCACGTATAATTGCTTTCACTGTATCTCACAGTAAGGCTGGAGGAAGACCAGGGGCATCATTCTCCTCTATTGCCTGGTAAACACATTCCATCAGGGCTGTTTGAACTTCTTTATCCTGAATCAAGGAGACATTTAATCTCCAAAAGGTGGACTTTCTGGTTTGATCCAAATGTAATTTCAAGTAGAGAGGCTCATGGTCTGAGTGAATCATGTCACCCACCCAAGAGTAAAATACTTGCTCCTTTTAACTCTTTAGGGATGAAAAAATTGTCTATTCTAGAATAGACTTGATGAGAGAGGGAGAAGCAAATGTAGTAAACCAGGCACGGTGAAGGATATCCTCCTTTACTTTAAAGCTGTTGAATTTTATCATGATTGATCATGTTCTGGTTTTAGGGTCTCTTGGTTTTGGCAACATAGCATGATGTGTTCTCTCGATTCCAAGCTGGCAGTCAGGAGGGAGCTCTAAAACATCCTTAAGAAGGTCTGCTATAAAGTCAATCTTGCTTCCTGTTTTGGCACCCTCCTGCAATCCATAAATGCTCAAATTATCTTGCTGAGATCAGCCCTCTAGGTCTATACAGTTTTCACGCAAGGCAGTGGATTGCGGCAGCAACACCTGGACAGCATGGCCTAGCTGAGGGTGCTTTCTTCAGTAGTTGCAATGCGTTCTTCTGCAGCTTCTACACTCCATTCCAGCTGGGTCAACTTCTGGTTAAGTTGTTTAAATTCATGCCTGTTTTCAGCCCACATTTCTTTAATTTCCTTGAGTAAGGTTTCAAAGCATGTGCGAGAGAGGTGTTCAGCTTCCACTTCTGTTTCGTACCTGGGCTTAGCTAGGCTCATTGGGGATGGGCTCCTGCTGGTATCAGCCCTCCTCAAGGGGAATTTGACAACATCTTTATCTGTAAGTTTATTTTTTGACCAGGAACGGGTGGAACGTTCTTCCTGATGACCTCCTCCTGTCATTTTAGTGGTTTTACAGTGATTTATAGTTGAAATAGGTGGTTTATAGCTGGCCCGGTGGCACTGAGGGTTGAGGCGCTGGGCGCCACTCCTCGTGTCACGCCAGCGACATGGGTTCAGGAATGGACTCGGGGTGCTGGGGGCTGGCAGGAGAGAGAAAGGATTGAGTGTCCCAAGACCACTCTCCTTCCTCTGGGGTGGGTACGGGGTATGTGGCGCCTGCAGTGGCACCTAGTGGAGGCTGGGTCCACTGTCAGTGCCATGCACTCTGAGGGGAGTGAGCGCAGCGGACGTCTGCATGCAAGGTGCATCAGACGTCATTGCACGTCTGGCTCCCTAGGAGCAAGTAACAGCAGAAAATTGTGGGGCGACCGCGACGGCTCATGGCTATGCCCTGAGCCCCTGACACCGCAGGCGTGGCCACCTGGTTCGAGTCATGGGCCCCCCAGAGAGGCGAGGTCCCGTTAACTTCATTGGGACCTGTAGTGTGTCAGAGCGTGCGTGGCGTAAGCCAGACCTGGTCCGAGGACTCGAGTGCCGGCAGCCGGCAGTCATTGGGCCCACTCCACAACGAAGGAGGAGTAAAATGTTAAATGATAAAAGAGATAGGAGGTTTATTTGCCGGGTGTGTGAGGGAGCTCATACTTTGGCTGCTGGGTTGATCCATGACATCACCTGAAGTCTCAAAATAAATTGCGTTCTAAGTGAAAATAAATATTTAGCTAAAAATAAAATGATTTATTTATCCAATCTAGTCACCGCTGGTATGGTATATATAATATTTGCCAGGACTACACAGGCTGACTACACAGGCTGTTGCCCATGAAACCATTGTGTACAAAACGTATCCATGAAACTTGTCCATGTGTGGCACTGTCCTAATGGACACACAATCTTTGGAACCAGTAGCCCACACTGCGGGATGCTGCATGGTTGTCTTCACTCAGACTTCTTCAGATTCATGTTTTGTGAATTTCTGGCAGGCATACACAAGCCATATAAATAATTTGGGGACAGTGTTGCCCATGCAACCAGTCTGGCCATGGCATAATGGAAAGCCTTGTGCACGTGTGGCACTGTACCAATTGACACACAGTTTTTAGAACCAGTAGCCTACACATACATTGGCCTTACAAACCATTTTATTTGAGCATTCTTAGCCACATACTCTTGTTTACTAGCATTGTCCATGCTGGGCACAGATGGAACAGACACAGTATTTGGAACCAGTAGCCCTCAATGTGGGCCACTGCATCATCTTGCTGTTTTGGGTGCTTCATCAGTCTAGTGCATTATGTTATGTCATTTTTATCCTAATTGTAAAGTATGAGAAACCACTGGAGGCTGTTTACTGTTCAACTCCTTTATTAAAACTGCATGAGCACTTGCTGCTGAAGCTGAAAACATGTACAACCCTCACATGAACAAACATGGCCTTCACTACATTGCTTTCTATATACTGTTGGCGCCATCTACTGTTGCATCCTTATACTACATCTCCCATTTTTAATTTATTTATTTATTGATTTTCAGTTCAGTTCTTTTATTAAAATCAACAGATAGCAAAGAAAAATAACTGTTGTTTATAACCACAATTAGGGCTAGAGGTTACTAGCATGTAGCCCTGTTGGGACCTAGTCTTTACCACCAGTCCATACTGCATCCTCTTGTCCTTGCCCTACGTATAAATCTTGGCATTTTCTCGGAACTTTGATCTCTCTGCCAGATCTTGTTGTTCTAGGTATCTTTTCTGGTGTCTGCACCGGCTGTGTATTTTCCTTGCAACTATCAGGTAGCTTAGCAGGTGCTACCACATTAGGTTGATCCACAATCTCTGAATGTTTCTCTGATATTATAGGACCTGACTCTTCAAAGTAATTGGGGATCACAGCAGGGAAGTTTTCTTCATTAGATGTTTCCTGTTTCTTCAGTACATTTTTCCACCAGGTGTACAAACTATATACGATCTAGAGGAATTGTGCTTGGTGACCACAACTGCAGGTTGCCACTTCTCTGCATGTCTAATTCATATTTGGTCTCCCTTTTGAATAACTGGCAACTCTTGTGAATGATCATCATTTTAGTACTTTTGGATAACTTGTCTTGATTTCAGCTTGTCTCTCACCTCAATCTTATGCTCAGGTTTTAAAAGCAATGTGGAGGCTGGCAACTTAGATTTTAACCTGTGTCCCATAAGCAACTATGCAGGAGAAAATCAAATTTCTTCCATAGGTGTGTTCCTGTATTCTAACAGCGCAAGATAAGGGTCTCCACCACTGTCTTGTGCCTTTTTCAGTAAGTTTTTTACTGTTTGCACAGTTAGGGTTATCACCGGTCCTGATTTTCGCAGGACAGTCCTGATTTGGGCAGCTGCGTCCTGCAAAAAAACATGAAAAATACTACATGTCCTGATTTTACAGTAGGAAAAATATTTTCTAACTTTCCACTAAATGTTCTAGAAAACTACACTAGCTTAACTAAAATACCTTAAAATGATAAGAAACAATAGAATCAACTAAGAAACTACAATACTTAGCCTTAATTATGATTATATGGAGAAAACATGTCTGTTGCATCGATCGAGGTTAGGTATTGTCCTGCAAAAAATCATGTTTCAGTAAGAAATGTCCCACTTTGGGCCTCTTAAAAGGTGGTAACCCTATGCACAGTCCTTTTTGCTTGTCCGTTGGACTGTGGGAATCCCGGACTAGATGTGGAGTGTTTGAATTCCCAGCTATCCGCAAACATTCTGAACTCTTAACTAGAAAGCTGTGGACTATTATCTGACATTACCATGTCTGGTATGCCATGAGTGGCAAACAGTGACTTCATGGCTGTGATAACTGTCTTGCTTGTAACATGGCAAAACATGTTAGTGAAATAGTGTTCTGTCATTGGTGAAAACACAACACATGGTCGGTGGGCAAGCAGGCATTAATTTCCTAGTAATGCCCACTTAACAATGCAGTACCATTTTCTTCCAAACTTATTTCACCAAAGAGACAAGTTGATTCCCACCACCCTCGCGGTATTCTGTAACTCACACCATATTTGATTTGTTGCAGTTATTTTTTGCATAAAAATGTGTACTTATGATGTGACCTTCATGTTGTGCGATGTAATGGGCATCTCTGCATGGACCAACAAGCAGTACATCAATAAAAGTGCCAGTTCTGAGGTCCTGAAGTTGTGTTGTGTTGATGTCCAGTCAACCGCCGTTGTTAGTACCTCGTGTGAGCTGCTGAAAACTGTCCCTCATAAAGCTAGTGAGGGATTGATGAAAAGGAAAAGAAAAACTAAACATCTTGAACCAAATATTATTCTGGTCAGTAATAATAATACTACCAGACATGTAACTCTGTCGAGTGAACAGCTACAGTAGCCGAAGACTTATAAAAACACTTCCTGGGCCTGCAATGAATTGTATCAGTTAAAGCAACAGGAAGCTGGGAAGGCAGTCAGAACAGCAAAGGCCCAAACCGAGGAAAGGATAGCCAACTCAGTTAAGAAGGGGATAAAACCTTTCATAGGTACATCAGGGAGCATAGGAAGACCAAGGGAGGGATAGTGAGGCTTAATAAAGGGGAGGCAGGGTGGGCAGAGGGTGACGATGAAAAGGCAGAGACACTAAACAATTATTTTTGCTCAGTATTTACAAATGAAGAGGGGGAGGTACCTAAACCACACAATAGAAACACTCTGGATACAGAAGTTGATACCAGCCCATTTACAGAAGAAAGGGTTCTGAAAGAACTCTTAAAACTGAAGGTGGACAAAGCAATGGGGGCCTGATGGGATTCATCCCAGAATTCTAAAAGAACTAAGGGTAGAACTAGTGACACCACTGACTACCCTCTTTAACAAATCATGGGAGGATGAGGTGGTACCTGAGGACTGGAGGAGGCAGATGTGATTCCACTTCACAAAAGTGGGAGCAGGGCAGAAGCAGGGAAACTACAGACCCTGTGAGTTTAACCTCAGTGATAGGAAAATGATGGAATCACTTCTGAAGGAAAGAATTGTTGAGTACCTAGAGGCCAGAGGGCACAGGGACCCAAGGCAGCATGGATTCACAGCAGGAAGGTCATGCCAGACAGATCTAATAGATTTCTTTGACTGGGTGACCAAAGTAGTAGATCAGGGAGGGCTGTGGACATGGCCTACCTAGACTTTAGCAAGGCATTTGACACAGTCCACACAAAGATTAATATACAAGTTAGCCAGCCTGGGAATGGGTCCCAAGATGATAGCCTGGGTAAAGAATTGGCTGGAGAATAGGACACAGAGGGTAATAGTAAATGGAGTCCACTCTGAAGAAAGGGGGGGTTACTAGTGGGTTACCACAGGGTTCAGTATTAGGACCGGTCCTCTTCAATGTCTTTATAGGGGAAATTGCAGAGGGACTGGAAGGAAAAGTATGTCTCTTTGCAGAAGACACAAAGATCTGCAACAGAGTTGATGCACAAGGTGGGGTGGAAAGGCTGAGAAGGGACTTGGCAAGGTTGGAGGAATGGTCAAATGTATGGCAGCTTAGATTCAATGCTAAGAACTGCAAGGTAATGCACCTGGGAAACAAAAACCCAGGTGAAGAGTACACAGTGGGGGGTGAGATACTAACAACAACAAAAATGGAAAGAGACCTGGGGATAGTCATATCAGATGACCTAAAGGTGGGCAAGCAATGTGAGAGGGCAGTAAGGAGGGCTGGGGGGATACTGGGATGCACAGGGAGAGGCATCATCAGTAGAAAACAGGAAGTTGTTATCCCTCTGTACAGACAGCTGGTGAGACCCCATCTGAGTACTGTGTGCAGTCTCTGGAGACCCAATCTCCACAAAGACATAGGATGGAAGCTGTCCAGAGAGGGCAATCCGAAATGGTAGGGTCTGCACCGGAAGAGATATGAAGAGAGAGACTTAAGGAGCTTAATATGTATAGCCTTGAGGAAAGGAGGAGAGGAGGGACATGATAGAAACTTTCAAGTACCTCAAGGGAATCAACAAAGTCCAAGATGGTAGCATCTTTCAGAAAAAGAGGTGAGCAAGAACAAGGGGCACAATTTGAAGATAGAGGGGGCAGCTCAGAGGTAATATGAGAGTAATTTTCACAGAGAGGGTTGTGGATGCATGGAACGGCCTTCTGGAGGAGGTTGTGGAGTCAAAAACAGTGGTGGAATTCAAGCATGCATGGGACGGTCATAAGGCAATTCTAGGGGTTGGGGGTAGGAAAAAGTAGGCTGCTGGTTAACTAGGATCTGCAGCTTATCCATTAGGTAGGGAAATGGGCAGACTGGGTGGGCCAAGTGGTCCTTATCTGCCGTCAAACTCTATGTTTCTATGTTTTCTGATTGGCTGACAGCAAACTCTCTGAGAGCTGACATAAGCACAATACCAATTTCTAAGCTAGCATCCATCCTCAGGAATTTTTATGGGTCACTTAGAACAGAAGAAGGGAAACACTACAGTATCAGTTCATTTGTAAGTTTAAGAGCTGGCTTAAATAGATATATAAATAGTGTTGAAGTTAACCAGAAAGTGAACATCGCAACCGATGCAGAATTCAAATCTGCTAACAATGTTTTTGTTGCTGTACTAAAAGAGTACAGAAGAAGTGGCCAAGATGTTGCCACACATCACCCTTGGATCTCTCCATCTGATCTTGAAAAAATGTGAAGCTCTCCAAAACTGAAGCCAGAGTCTGCGTATGGTCTGGTATGCAGACACTGGTTTGAAATGCAACTGGGGTTTGCCTGTCATGTCAGAGAGGGGTTATGGAAATTGACACATCAGTCTTTTACAATGCACACAGATGAATATGGTGTTGAATATATTGCCTTTGCTTTCAATGAAGCCAAGAAAAACCACAACTCACTAACTAAGGGGACGAGACAAACACTTAGAGGTGTGCTGTATTCCCAACCTGATAGCCCAAACTGCCCAGTATCTCTTTTTAAAGAGCAACTGTTATGTTGCCCCCCCCCCGAGAAGCACAAAGAACACTTACCTGCCCCCAAATCCAAACCATGTAGAAATTTATTTTTTCGGTGCCCTGGTTTAGGAAGGGAAGATATTGTATTTTTGCTCCAAGGAGCCTCACAGCGTGGGTCCCTTCCACTTCCTTGTAGCTCTGCAGAGTGCACTTCACCCCAATCCGCCCCTATGTTACCATGTTTTGTGACATCACTATATGAGGAGCGAAGGGGCGCACACCTATAGATCCTTGTTAGTTAAGCAGTGGCCATCATTTATTCTGAATGGTCATTTAAAGTACCAAAATGCAACTTTAAAAAGCAGTCCCCACTCATATCTATAGGCCCCCCTTGCGCTCCTCATATACTGATGTCACAAAACGTGGTAGTGTGGGGACGGAGGGGAAAAAATATATTGTTCATTGTCCACCAAAGCCACCCACTTTTTATTTGTACCCTTTGAAATTGATACCCAAACAGTTAGAAAAGAAAGAGTGTTGGTACAGCAGGCAACAAGATGGGCAAAAATTGTCTTGGAGACATGATGTCTCAGATATCTTCGGACGCCGAGCTCAGTGTAAGGTACACAAACCATTCTATTAGAAGTACCACAGTACAAATACTGTCTGAGGCTGGTCTCACAACTAGAGAGATAATGTAGGGCATAGATGCGAGACCAGCCTCAGAAACTACTGGTCTCCAAGTCACAGCGATCATAAAAAGTGGTCTGAAATCCTATTGAAAGCAGATGGTATGAATAAAAAGCAGGAAACCAGCAGTAGTTATACAGTAGACACACATAGCCCTCCATGTTCAAGTGAGCAGTGGAAGCCAAATCAAAAGTCAGTTCAGTCAGACATCACCAGTTCCCCAAAAGAAACCCCAAATCATCCGGCTTCAATTTACCAGCACAAGACAAGAGAAAACTCAGGTCTGAGGAATGAAAGTTCAAATCAGCAGAAAAGCAATATACCACGACCCGATGTTCACAAGTAGCACATTCCAGAAATTGGAAATCATCACCCTCCTGAAAGTGTATTTTCGTTGAGTCGGAGCCCATTTAATATGAGCCACTTTACAATTAACGGCCCTGTTAATTTTAATTGCTATATTGGTACCCCATAAAATGTACTGAAATGATTCAGATGTTAAGTATTAGAGAATCATAACAATGTACCTAATAGCTGAAGTGTTTATCGCCATCTTGAGCGTCATACTGTTTAAAGTGTTTATTCTGTTGTCTTTCAAAGGCATACCTGAATAATGTTGTATTTCCATGGTTCTTTCACAGTTCTGTGACAGAGCTTCACACAGTAAATATCATACTGCTTGCACTGTTTGCGGCCAGGCAATGAATATGCAAATCTGTTCCATCTGTAATTCCAGACTGCATTTCTTCCATATAGAGATACTGTTGTCAGTATTTTTTGAGTAATTTTTTGAGAATGTTTTGCAAGTTTGTTAAAAAAAGAAAAGTACTGCAAATATCAGTACACAACAGTTGTCTAAATAGCCATGTTTATAATATGACCATACATATACCAACCACAATATTACTAAATATTAACCATGCAAAATATTATTAAACATGTTTAAATTCATAAAAAGTGTCTGTCATTTATCCGTATAAATTTCCTATTACACACAATTTTTGTAAGTGCTTTCCATGTTACAAGCACATTAATACACTCCAAAAGAGGATTCTACTAGGGAATTAATGCCTGGTTGGGTGGTTGGAGGCACTCAACCTTCAGCCTTGTGCCCCAACCCCCCAATCAGGCATTAATTCCCTAGTAGAACCCTCCTTTGTTGTGGATTAATGCTTACTTGTAGACTCACTGAGTTTTGTTATTTCTGGGTATTTGGAGTAATAGTCCACACAGAGAAGATATTCGGGTCCACTGAACTGAAAGAGGTCAGCTCCTATTTTAGCTCAAGTTCTGTCCGGTATGTCATGAGACAACAGAGGTTCTTTAGGATTATTGTTTCTACTTGCATTGCAAACAGCACATTGTGAAACTATTTCTTCAATCTGTTTGGACATACCAGGTCAGTACAGTATATCTGATGCTCTCACTTTACAATGTCAAGGTGGGCTTTGTGTATTTTCTGGAGCACCTGGTTCCTCATTTGTTGTGGAAAGTACAGTTATATATGTAACTTACTATAACAGTAGATCTTCAAGAGGAGATCTTACAGCAGGTAATACCTTTAGGACTGTAGCCGGCAGGTGCTGGGACCCCACAGAAAACTTCTAGCTAGCAGTATACAGCGAGGGACCACCCCCTGATGTTGGCCCACTCCTGATGTCACATATGGTATAAAAGGGGCAGTCCCCCAGCCCATCCCCAGTTCTCCCGCTGGAGACCCCAGCAAAGTGAGTAAAAATGGAGAACCGAGGAGGTTCCTCTAGATGAGGAAAAACCAAAGGTATTCTTAATGGAGAAGCAGCTACCAGGGGGAAGGTGGGTGGGAAAAATAGTACGTGCTGCAAGAGCTTCTCTCGAAGATCTCCTGTTATGGTAAGTTCTTATGTAACTGTACTATCTTACTTCAAGGGGGCTCTTGCAGCAGGTAAGACCTTTAGGACTGAGTCCCAAGCAGTAAGGAGAGATCCCGGTCAGCTGGGTGGAGGTAGAAGTCTCCCAAAGAAGATTAAGAGAGTAGGCCTTGGAGGACAGCCAGTTCAAAGCCGGCTCTGTGTCAAGATGCAATGTCCAAACTATAGTGCTTGACAAAAGTGTGGACAGAACTCCAAGTAGCAGCTGCACAAATGTTGGCAGTGGACACATTCCTCAAGGAGGTAAAGGAAGCAGTCATGCCCCTGATAGAGTGACCCTTTACTGAGCAAGGTAAAGGTTTGTCATACTTGTTGTAGCAGAAAACAATGCAATTAACCAACCATTTGGATAAACACTGCTTAGAAACAGGAGCCCCTTCCATTCTGGGGGGGAACGGTACAAACAACTGATTAGACTTTCTAATGGCACGGGTGCACTCCAAATACAGTGGTCCCTCATTATAAGGAACGCCTCCAGAGCCAAGGATTTTGTTTCTTATAAGGAGGGTTCGTTATATATACAATAATGGATGGGGTGGTGAGTATAATGAGATTTTACACACACCGAGTTGTGTGGCTGCTACATAAACCGAGGGGCGAAGCCAGGGGTTTATAATGTCAACAGAGGGTGTGTAAAATCGAGTTTACACACCACCCCATCTCTCATTTGTTATAATTGCTGATCAGCAATTTTTTGCCCCAAAGGTTTTAATAGTTTGATGTGCTTTTGTCCCCTCCTGTTGGCGCTTACCTGGGAAGCGTGTCTGAGGTATTCCCCGGTGGCAGTTTTTCTCCGACGAAGGGTTGAAGTGCGCAGAGTAGGATTAAAATACCAGGATTAGCCAGATACAATTACGGGAGGAAAACATATTTAAAACTTATATACACGTCCGGTGACGTCACCGTAATGGCGAGAGGCTGAAGAGCTGAGCTCCCCGGAGATTACCCCTAATATCAGTAAACCCCCTTAAACAATTATACTTTAAAAGTAAATAAGTACATACGCAGCAAGCTCAGGATGGCAGGAAAACCTCCGAAAGCAAAGGGTTCCAGACAACTGCACTCAGGAGGTAAAATGAGACAAACGTTGTTGAGCAGATCACAAGAAGGCCTCACGGCCCTACCAGCAAGCAAATGATATACCTCCGACTCTTCTGTGGACTTAGAGCAGGACGAAATGGACTCCAATGATGGCACAAAGCATACTTTGCAAAAGATTCTAGCCACAGTGAACAAAATTGATAGTGATCTGGCAGACTTAAGGCAGGACATGCGCCTCCTGGATAAAAAAGTTTCTAAAAATGACGCTCGCCTGGAAGAACTGCCTGAGACACAGGAAAGCAATGATCGCCTGCTACTATACTTAATGTAAAGAGACCGGGAAATAAGTGTGAAACTAGAGGACCTGGAGAACAGGTCTCGGCGTAATAACTTTCGAATACACGGGCTGATGGAAGGAGCTGAGGAAGGGTTTGCCACGACGGCCGATTTTATCCAGCAGGTGCTAAGATCCACATTGGAAATCCCCTCGGATCTTGACCTAACGATTGACAGGGCACATCGATCATTAGTGCCCAAGCCAACAGATACAGCAGCGAGGCCGAGGTCATTCGTGATTAGAATGCTGCATTTTCAAACAAAGGAATGGATACTAAGGGAAGCCTGGTGACACAGGGACTTAAAATATAAAGAGATGGTAATTTACTTTGATCAAGACTTCTCGACGATGCTGCAGACGGAAAGACAGAGAACCAGAGGAATAATTAGGGAACTAAAAGAGAAAAAGGGAATCAAAGCACAATTACTATATCCATCTAGACTGAAAATACTGGAGGAAAATGGTACAAGGCTCTTTCCTACGCTGCTCGAGGCGGTCCCATATTTGAAGAACTTAGAGATTACGGTACCAGACTTAGCATACGAAATGATAGAAAAACAACTGAGGGCAAGTGCATGGAGCATTGTGACCAGAGGCAAGAACAAGAACGGAGGGGCTCCCTTTTCTTACCCAAAATCCACAATGGGAGACATTGCAAAATTATTGCAGAGAGCAGAAAAAAGAAGCAAATTGGCAGACTCAAGTAGAGGGGATGTGTCGCCATCTAAGAACTGAGGACAATAACGGTTTTAACCATGGTATCTGTGGTTACGGTCTTTTCCATCAGAAGCTCCAGAGAGAGATGTGGAGAACTATTTGAGAACTCTATATGACATTCTGAAAAAAATAGTAAAATGAGATGGGGGAACTAAAAAGGAGAGATTTCAGGGTGGGAGGAGGATGTGAGAGGGGGAAAGGGCTGAGTCACATTAACTTTTGAAAAGGCGCAGCTGGGTGGAGCAGAGGTGGAGAGGCCTGCAGGAAGGTTTAGGATTTAAGCCTCATAGAACAAGGAAACAAAATGTTATGCTGGTGATCGCTACTTTTCAGACGTTCGTCCACCTGTACATGGAGGAAGGGGGAGGAGAGATGGAAAGCAAGAGAAGAAGGGGATCTTTGGCTCCTAAGTTGATGGGGGAAAAAAAAAGGATTGTCATTCCTGGGTTAAGTAAATTGGACTGGAATATGAATGTTAAGTATTGGGGGGGAGACTAAAAGGGCATGTACGATTAGATAACAGTTGGGGGGGTGGTCTCGCCAGTGGGAGAGCACAGTTTTTTCTTTCTCTTTCTCTTTCTCGCACCAAGGGGTGTCTACAACTAAGAGAAAGTTGTCAGCAAGCTATATCTATAAGGGTACTTGCTACAACACTCCACAAACATCGGAGGGGCATAATAAGTGGTCACAGAGGTGACTAATAATTCCCTTGGAAGTCAGAGGTGGTGAATTTAGAGCTAGTTACGCAGTTAAAATAGTTTAGTATGATATACAAATGTTGAGTTTAACAATGTACAAGTTATATTTGTTTTTTTGGCGTGGTTTCTTTCCACTTTGCACAAAGAAGCAAAGTCAGATCTCAAGGGTGTCAGAAGAGGAAGGGGGAGCTGCGTGGCAGCCTGACCAAATCTCTGTAATTTGGATCCCTGGTAAAACCTAATACCTGAATATGGCCTCTCTAAATATAATCTCATATAATGTTAATGGTATCAATTCACCCGTAAAAGGAACCAGATTACTGGTGGAATTGAAGAGATTAGACTGAGACGTAGCTCTCCTGCAAGAGACCCATCTCTCGGACTCAGAGCATTTAAAACTCAGGAGAGCTTGGGTAGGGAGAGTGAAAGCTGCAGCATGTGGGGGGGATTAAAAAAGCAGGGGTGGCTATTTTGGTGAAAAGAAATTGTCCCTTAAACATACAGGAAGTGGATAAGGCATTTGAGGGGAGATACATCAGGGTCACGGGAATGGTTCAGGATCAAGTGATACATATAGTTAATACATATGCACCTAATACAGGAACAGATAAGTTCCACTTGGAAACCTTTCAGAAGACTGCGGACCTTTCTATGGGAATTTTGAAATTGGGGGGAGACTTTAATGCCATCCCATGCCCAACAATGGATCGATCAGGAGGGCAAGCATGCTCCCCAAAACCGGTAGATAAAAAATTTAAAGCCAGGCTAGAGGAAGGTGGGTTGGTGGATGTATGGAGATACCAGCATGCAGGGGAAAAAGACTACACCTGTTTTTCCGCAGCTAATAAATCTTATTCACGGAAAGATTTCATATTGACCCATAAGGTCAATATTCATTACTTTACATCATCTAAGATAGGGTCATTTACTTTATCAGATCATGCCCTGATCATGGTTAAAGTGGTGTGGGTGACAGATCCCAGACATACCAGCTGGAGACTGAATGTCTCACTACTTAATGACAAGTCAGCAGTAAAGCAAATTGAGCCGGCCATTGCTAATTTAGCCATTGATTCCCCGATCTCAGACAGCTCTCCCCTTCTCTGGTGGGACACTATGAAGGTGGTAGTAAGGGGGCAATTAATTAGTTTGGCATCAGCAAAGGAAAAACTTAGGGAAAAAAGAGGAATGAGTTATTAAAAACCATTGAAGAGCTGGAAAAGGTACATAAAAGCCACCCCAAAGGGAAAGAAGAAAGAACTTTAAAAGAATTACTCAAAAAAAGGGAGGAATTGAGGATGTTAGACAATGAAAAAGCGGAAGGTATTCTAAGATTCGCAAATCAAAAGTATATATGAGGAGGGGGAGGGCAATTAAGTTATTGTTTCCGGTTGAAAAAGAGCAAGCAAACAGATCTATCCCATTTATCTTAGATAACACTAAAGATAAAAGAAAATGGGTGAAACCAAATGATATAGCCACAGTATTTAAAGAATATTACAAATTACTGTATACAGAAAACAGAAACCTGAAGGAAGTTAAAAGGGACACAGTGGAATTTTTAAAGGCCATGGATTTCCCCAGATTGACCCCAGAAGTAAAGAAAGAGCTCTCAGCCCCTATAACAGAGAAGGAGGTTTGAGGGGTTATCATGAACCTTCCGACCGGTAAATCACCAGGCCCAGATGGGCTGCCTGCCGAATTTTTCAAAAAACTGAAGAACTCCTTAATTCCAGAATTGACTGCTGTTATGAATGCGGTCTTGGAGGAGAATAAAATTCCCTCTTCCTGGCAGGATGCAATCATTACAGTGCTCCCTAAACCAGGCAAGCCCCCCGCATGCTGTGAGTCATTCTGACCCATATCCCTGCTGAATCAGGATTTTAAAATATGGACTAAGATCCAGGCTAACCGAATTCAGAAGCATATTGGGAACCTAATTCACCCAGACCAAACGGGTTTTATTCCCCGTAGACATTTATCTGATAATATCAGAAGACTTCTCAATATAATTAGTAATGAGAGTAAACCATCATCACCTCAAGTAGCGATTTTTTTGGACACGGAAAAAGCCTTTGATCAGCTGAACTGGGCATATTTACAGGAGGTACTTCTTCATATGGGTTTTGAAGGCTTTTTTATGCAGTGGATTGTGGCGGCATATCAAAATCCCAAGGCTAGGGTTCGGGTTAATGGCACATTGTCGGAGGGGTTTATAGTTGAAAGGGGCACTAGACAAGGCTGCCCATTATCCCCGCTATTGTTTGCCTTTGCGATGAAACCCCTAGCCCAAGCAATTAGGATGAGAAAAGATATTAAAGGAATTCAGGTTGTGGGGACGGTAAATAAAATATCCTTATATGCCGATGATACTTTGATTTATTTATCAGACCCAGATACGTCAATTCCCCCAGTGCTGGAATTACTTACATTTTTTGGTAAAATATCGGGTTTCAAAATAAACAAAGATAAATCTGAAATCATGTTAATTGGGGGAGCTCCATCTACAACACTCCAGGGAGGGATCTCGTTTAAATGGGTGAAAGAGAAAATTAGGTATCTGGGAATACAGATTCCAACCAGGATCTCCAAATTATGTCAGCTGAATTATGGGCTACTTCAAAGGAAGATCTTTGAAGATATAAACAGATGGCAAACACTTCCTTTGACCTTTACGAATAGGATTGATACAGTCAAGGTTAATGTGTTACCCAGATATCTATTTTTATTTACAAATTTACCTATCCCTTTTCCGCATAAAGATTGGAAGGAACTTAGACACAAACTTTCTAGATTTATTTGGGCAGGGAGAAGGACGAGGAAGAGATGGGAGCTTCTCACGGTAGATAAGAGCCAAGGGGGAGAGGGATACCCAACTTTTATAACTATTATAGAGACGCACAGGTTCTCCCAATCCTTAAAATACTAAACGCAGATCAAAGTGGGGGTTGGTACTTAATGGAAACAGAGGCACACCCCACGGTACCTTTGAAATTTTTACCATGGATAGCCACTCAACCAGACGTTAAACTAATCAAGAACAGATGGACCAAACATACAATAAAGCTCTGGTTAGACATACGGCAATGGTGGGAGATCCCGAGTCCGGTCTGGGAGTATATCCCTTTAAATCATCTCCCTGAGTTCCCCACCAGTCAAGGGGATGGCTGTTTTTCCAGGTGGAGAGGGGCGGGGTTGAATAATCTTACCCAATTTATAGAGAGAGAAGAGGTCAAATCATTTGCTGACCTGCAGAGAGAATATAACCTCGCAAGAACAGACTTTTTTAAATACCTGCAATGCAGGCACTATATCTCTACTATGGTAGGGGTGGAAGCCCTAAAAACTCCTCCTCCTCCCCCCTTAATAGCCACCCATCAAAAAAGTCACTTAGCTGACCAGAAAGGTTACATTTCACTCATATATAAGGCTCTACAAGAAGATGTGGGGAAAGTTCAAGTGGCTAAAATAGAGAATGAGTGGCAAAAGGAACTGAACATTAGAATAACTGAAGTGGAATGGGGCAAAATCTGGGGGGGAGTCTCCAAAACCACAAGCTCTCCTGGGTGGAAAGAATTTAAGTGGAAGGTCACCACTAGGTATTTTATTACTCCGGTGATCTCTGCACATTATACTACTCCTCCTACAGATTTATGTTGGAGGGGGTGTGGGAAAAGGGGAACATATACACACATTTTCTGGGATTGCCCCCAGATTAGAGATTTTTGGCAGGAAATTATGCAGGCTTTACAAAACATTTTTCATCTTCAGGAAAATCTCTCAGTAGTTAATATGATATTAACTCTGACCCCAAAGGAAATTAGAACAAAGAACCCAAAAATATTTATTTTATATACTGGTAACCGCAGCCCTTAAGGTCATCACCCAGCAATGGTTAAAAAAAAATTCACTTACCAAAGGTATGTGGAAAAGTAACATTAAGAAAATTAAAATCATGGAGGCGGTCACCGCACAGTTAAATCTCAGAGTGGATCAACATAATGCGAGGTGGTTACCATTTTATGATTATATAGAAGATACTGAGGGAGTCTCAGTTCTAGAACAGCTTCTTCAGAACTGAAGGGCACAATCCGAGAGATGGGTCATCAATTGATAGTAAGGAGACAAGGGTGGAGAAAATTAAAGGCAACGTAAGACCCGAGCAAGGAAGCTTTGGTGAAGAGAGAGAACAAGCGGTTAAGAATTAAATCCACGTCGAATAAAAAAGTTTATGTAGTTGAAGGGCAGTAAGGTAGTTTTCTACCTTTTGGAAATATGCTACATTGCTGTCATAGTTTTATGTATTGTAAAAGAAAATAATAACTGAAGGCAGTACACTGGAAAGCAATTATTGTGAGGGAAAAAAAATAAATCTGTACTGTATAAATAAGCTGATTAATTGCTACAATATGGCGATGTATTGAGAATGGAATTCTGCCTAAGATGTATCAGTATGATAAACTATAAATAAAAAATTAAAGAAGTTAAAAAAAAAAAACTTAAATACACACTCTCGGTGTGGCGGCTCCTTGCTAAGCGGGACAGAGGAGTCGCCATGTTTTCAAAACTAGTAAGCCCGCCCAGGATGAGTAAACGGCCAATCAGGATGCAGTTCCTGTTCGACCAACGTGGCGCGTGTTTATAACGGCAAATTATAACTGGGTCAGACAATGAAAAAAATTGCTGACCAGTTATTATAATGAGGAAATGCATTTTCACAATGGGAAACAGCAAGAAGCACCAGCACTAAGCTTCAGAAATGGTGGTGACCCCCGAGTTTTTGTCCACTGCAGGTATTTACTTTATGTACTGCATTTAAATTTAAATTGAAGCTGAAAGTAATTTCTGTGCTTTCTGCTGTGTCCGATTCATCACTGTTACCGGGCACAGGCAGGTATCATAGAGCAGTGGTTCTTGCTGGTTCACTATTCCTGAAGCTTGCTTTATAAAAAAGAATCAGAGGGCGAATTTTCAGGAAACCTAAAATCAGGAGCTGCACTGGCTGCTGTGAGTACACGAGGAAGATTAATCTTAATGGGGGGAATGAAAAAAAAAAGATTACAGTAAAAATCAGGGTACAACAGAAGTGCTGGTTGCTCAACTTCTAACTTTAGCTGTCACAAGTATTGGAGCGAGGATACAGAGGGACAGAAAGTCTGGCAGTTGGAAAACTTAGGAAACAGCTGTGATGGGTTCTCATTGTTTTTAGCAAACCCAATAATATTCTCCCATTTAACACCATTAACACCTACTAACTGAAAATAATGGGAGCTATCACAGCTGTTCGCTATAAGGGAGATTTGCTATAACGAGGGGCATTATAGCAAGGGAGCACTGTAATAACGAAGCACCCTATGAACACACAGCCAGGGAAGCCTGCATACAGCAGGGGTAGTGAGGTCCACCAGAACCCTTAAAGGTAACTACTCTCCTCCACAACCCTTAAAGGTAACTACTCTCCTCCTGCAGCTGAACTCTGTGAGGGGTGTTAGCCCATCGTTGCTGCGCATTAACTGCCCCGTTAGCCCCAGCAACCCTCCCACCCAAGGCTGGCCCTCAATTTATTGTCCCTTCCCTATGACATCACTTTCTGCTACCATTTTTTCTAAGTCCCCACTTCTCCATTAGCAGGCTATACTCGCCGGCCACTACAGGGTATTTTCCTGCTTGCTCCCTATTCACTTTGAATTCCCACTTCCTCTCCTAACCCTTGAGCCCTTCTATCCACCCCTGCAACTCCACTCCTTCACTCTCATCCCTGCTTAGTCCCTATCACTGCTCCATACCCCTATCCTTAACCTGGGCTACTACACTACTGCTATACACCTTGTCCCTTGCTGTCCACTTCCCAGCCCAACTTTCCATTCCACCTGTGACCACTAGGAGTCACTATTTCACCCCTCCACCCAGCTTCAGACCTAGTCTACTCCAGCCCCCCAAACTCCTGGATTTCCATTTTATCCTGGCCCAAGGACACTCGCCCCCCCCAGGGGTGTTGAACCTGGTATCCTGTGCACCAAAGTCCGTAGCCCTACCACTACTCCAAAGGGGCAGTCACCCTCTTAGAGGCACAGCCAAGACCCTTATACAATCCACCACTATTATAAATATAGGCATCATGCATACACATCCCCATCTACAGCACCTCACTATTTTAGCCATCCTGGCGCTGTCCTTTCTCCAGCCAGATCACAATCCCAGCCCTCAGAAGGCAGCAACTCTAGACCACCCTATCTTATCTCAACCCCTCCACTCTTGCCTCACGCCCTAGGCCCCAGCACCGACCTCCTGGCAGCCCTCCAAACCCCTCTGCCTACCTGGGCCCTCCTTGGACCCATCTCCTCACTGACATTCCTACCCTTCAAGCCCTACCCATTCCCTGTACCCCTGTGGCCTCACCTTTATCTCGACATCCAGCTAAGGATGCCTGTGGCTACCACCCCCTGGTTAGAACTATTACTCTGCTACTGCAACTCTCTGGAAATGTCCACCCCAACCCAGGCCCTACTCCCACCAGCCTACTCAACACTTTGTCCTAGGGACTCTGCATTGCCTTCCTGAATATCTGCAGCTTGCAGAAAAAATCTGCTACACTCTAGTGCTGGGTCATTCTGAACCAGACTCACATCATTGCCCTTGTGGAGACCTGGCTTTCCAAATCCACCCCCCACTACTTTGTCTCACTCCCTGGGTGCACCCACTACTGGGAGGATTCAGTAGGCAAACGCGGGGGTAGCTGTGCTGTTTTCATATGTGACACTATTGTTGATCATGCCCTCCCTGCCCCCAAGCTCGATAATGGTATCCAGGCCCTCACTCTCAAACTCATTCCTGACCCCTCTAGGGGACTGCTTTACCTCACAGTCCTCTATGTTCCCCCAAGGAACTAGAACCTGACAATCTCGTCTCTTACAGATTATCTCACCACCCTCCCCCACAAAGCAGAAAAAGTCCTTGTGGAGAACCTCAATGTCAATTGACTTAGTCCCTCCTCCTCCCAAGCAAGGGACACCTTCACTGCCCTTGACCTGACCCAACTAGTCTCCCAGGCCACTAGACTCAATCCCTCCAGTGGAACCAGCACCCTCCTGCATGTCATAGTCACCAACCGCCCCTGCAAAATCCAGGACATACAAATCCTTCCTGACTCTTCAAGTGACCACTCCCCTATCCTATTCCTCTGGTCCCCCTCTACCCCCAAACCAGTAGCCCAAACCACCCTCCACAGGTGCCTCCACCTGGATGGCCTGAATAAACTCAAGCAATTCCACACCCAGATTGACTGGTCCCCCATCAACCAGGCATCCAGCATTGACTCTGCCCTCGACCTTTTCACACAGGTTTTTAACAAGGCCTGTGATCTCTATGCACCATTTACCAGACTCCAAACCAAAAAGCAAAATGCACCATGGGTCACCCCTACCCTACTCCAAAAACTCAGAGAAAGGGATAACCTCTGGCACCTAGCAACTGAGACCAGCAGGACAGCAGACAGGCAAGCCTACAATGCTGCATGGAATAGGTGCACGTGGGCCACCCGTAAGGCCAAGGCTGCTCCCTACCAGACTACCCTCACCTCCTCATGGGGGTCTGCCTGGACCTTTTGGGACAATATTAAAGAACTGAATGGGAAATCTCGCTCCCCTTCCCCATCCCAGCTTACTATTGATGGTTCTATTACCACTGACCCCCTTAACACAACTAACTGCCTTAACACCTCCTTCACTGACCTTAGCTCTGTCCTTCCCAGTAATTTCTTTGACCCAGCTCCCGATTCACAGCCCCTTGTCCTTCAATGTCTCCAGTTCTACTTGCGCAAAATATCTACCCATGAAGCCAGACCATTCCTTCTAAAAGAATTAGGCAGCCTCAACCCAAGCAACGACTCCTTGGATCCCAGAATACTACGACTGGTCCTGGAAAACATCCTAGTCCCACTTACGAGCTTACTAAACCAATCCCTCTGCCTGGGTCAATTTCCCAGTGTTTGGAAATGGCTGTTGTCACACCTATTCATAAAGGTGGGGACAGGTCCACCCCCAGCAACTATCGGCCAATTTCCATCCTTCCCCCACTCACCAAAGTCATAGAAAAAGTGGTGGCTACACAGCTCACCGAGTATCTGACTAAATATGCTGTTCTGTGCCCACATAAGTATGGTTTCCGTGCAGGCCATAGCACTGGTACAGCCTTACTGGAATTCTCCAATTTTCTGCACTTCTCTCTTGACTCTGGTAACCTTGCTAAAGCAGTGTTCATTGACCTCTCAAAGGCCTCTGACACTGTCTGCCATCCCCTCCTACTTGACACCCTCTACCATATCAGTTTCTCTATTGGTCCCCTCACCTGGTGCTCTAGCTACCTATCAGCCCATTCCCAGTGCATCAGAATCAATGGTACACTCTCAGAGACCCACTCTGTCTGCTCCAGGGTCCCCCAGGGCTCCATCCTGGGCCCCCTACTTTTTAGTCTCTACCTAAACACCCTGCCCAGTGCCTGATCTGGCAAAATTCTTCTGTACTCAGATGATGCCATTCTTTATGCCTCTCACCAAAATTCTGCCTCACTCCAGGACTCTCTCCAACACACCTTCAACCAAGCAGAAAGCTGGTTCAAGGAGCACAGACTTGCCATTAATTTAAAAAAGACTAAGTCGATGCTCTTCTCCCACCATCAAAACAAATAAAGAAATAACCCCCTCCTTATCCTCCCGAGCACTCAACACCCACTCGAGCAAGTGCACACCTACAAATATCTTGGGATTACTTTCGACACTGCTCTCACTTTTCACGCCCGCATTAATGCCCTCGCGTCTGCCACCAATACCGGGATTGGCCTCCTATACCGCCATAGGGACTGCCTTCCACCTGATGCTCTCCGACTGGCCATCACATCCTCAGTACTGTCTCTAGTGGATTATGGCCTACCAGTATATGGAGCCGCTGATTACACGGCACTCAATAAGCTCCGACTCACTCTGAACAAGGCCTGTAGACTACTGACCAGTGCCCCCAGGCTCACCTACACCTGTCATGTCTATTTCACTGCTAATCTCCACAACCTGGAAGAATGTCTCCACTACCAAACCTGCCTCTCAGCCAAGAAAATTCTGCTTGGGCTCCCCCCCATGGGGTATCTGCCTCCCTCCAACATACCTCCCCCACAGTCTCCACCCGCAGCTCAGACAAGGCCACTCTACTGGTACCCAGAACTAGGACCTCCCTAGCTCAGACATCCTTTTGCTACAGGGCCCCTTCCTGGCTTAACACTCTCCCTGTAACCATTACTAACACTCCCAAAATTGCCTCCTTCAAAACTGCTCTTCGGAACCACCTGTTGAACACCTGCTGCTGTTCCTGTCACTAACAGGCTGCTCGCATATCACAAAGTGCACTTCGACAAAGTCCTCTGGACTGCCTCCTCCACCCCCCACCTGGTTTCCTTCATTCCCCCCTACCAGATATAAGTATTTATGTAACTACCGTTTCACAAACTGTACAAAACATATGTAATAATGTCTGTATACTACTGTGTAAAACAGGTGTAACTATGTATGTCCACCTACTGTAATATTGTAACACTGTTGTCCTCTCTGTGATGAGGTACCTTTGTAAACAAGCCTCTGGTTCAAAGGTTGCAAATCCGATTGTACAAATAAATAAATCCAGAGTATGAAATAGTGCCTCCCCTCAGTCTGAGTACTCTGGATAGTAGACAGGAAGGTAGATGTCTTGATTCAAAGTAAACTCTGACACCACTTTGAGAAGAAACTTAGGATTAGTCCACAAGGATACTCTGTCCTTCTGGAAAACTAAATAAGGCTCCTTACTCATCTGGGCCTGAAGCTCAGAAATCCTTCAAGCAGAAGTGATGGCAACTAAAAATAATGCTTTCCATGACAAAAAGCGCAGCTTGCAACCTGCGGCAGATTCAATGGGAGGCAAGGTTAGTTTTTTTAAAACAAACAAAAGATCCTATGGCAGGACAGGGGCCCGGATGGGAGGCTTTAAATGCAGAATGCCCTGTAAAAATGTATGGGGAAGATCTAGCTGGGCAAGAGTTTTGCCCTCAATGAGTGCATGGTAGGCTGAAATGACAGACAGATGCACCTTGAGCGAGGAGTAGCTTAATCCAGAGTCAGACAGGGAAAGGAGGTACTCCAGAACCAAATTCACCAGGCAGGTGAAGGGGTCCAATTGCTGAGCAGTGGCCCAGATGCAGAACCACTTCCATTTCATAGCGTAAGTGGCTCTAGTGGAAGGCTTCCTACTGGCCACAAGGACATCTGCTACCCTGGGGAATACCCTAAATCTGGATATAGCTAGGTCTGCAGGAGCCATGCATGAAGATGCAGAGATCTGAAATCTGGATGGAACAAGGTTCCCTGCTCCTGGGAGAGCAAGTCTGAGTGTAGGGGCATGGAGCAGCAGAAACCAAATCTGGTGAGGCCAGAAAGGTGCCACCAGAATCATCTCTGCCCCTTCCGACTGCAGCTTGAGAAGAACTCGCTGCAGTAGAGGGAAGGAAGGGAACATGTAAAGGAACCTCCCTGTCCAGGAGAGGGACAATGCATCTTGCCAGAAAACACCAGACCCTGGATCTAGTGAGTAAAAACTGGGCAGTTTTGCGTTGGATAGGTAGGCAACTAGATCCAGTTTTGAAGAACCCCATCTGGCAAAGAGGTTTTCGACCACAGAGGGATGAAGCACCCACTCGAGTGCCCTGGACCGGGACCAGCTGAGGCTATCGGCCAGGGTGTTTTGCACACCTGGAACATGGACTGCAGTCAAGTCCAGTTGACGGTCCACTGCCCATGACCAGACTCGCATGGTCTCCCTGCAGTGGGGATAAGAATGAGCCCCCCCCCCTCGCTTATTTATATAAAAGATCACTGACATATTGTCTGTCTGGATCAACAGAGGTCCAGATAGCAAGACTGTCTGGAAGGTCTGTAGGGCATACAGAATCACCTAATCTCCAGGACATTGATGTGGAGATGGAGCTCATACTGGGCCCAGGTCCCTTGTGTCTGATGGCCTCCCAAGTGTGCTCCCTAGCCTTGGCCTGATGCGTCTGTGGTTAGGATCTGATTGGGAGATTCCTTCCTAAGGCAAACCCCTCTGGAAAGGTTGGAGGAATTCAACCACCATGCTAATGCCTGTCATACAGGGTTAGACACCAAGACCAGTTGCTCCAGGTCGTCTGAACACTGATCCCATTGAACTCTCAGGTTCCATTGAATCACCCTCATGTACAGCCTGGCCAGGGAGACTGTGGCAATGGTGGCTGCCATGTGTCCCAAGGGTCTAAGGACAGACCTGACTAGAACATGGTGAGAGGAGGAGATCTGCTGAGTGTGCGTCTGAAGACACTCTGCTCTGTCTTGAGAGAGGAAAGCTTTGTCCTGCACCATGTCCAGAATGGCCTCTATATATTGCAGCCTCTGACTTGGCCAAGGGGAGGACTTGGGGAAGTTTAAGGTACCCCCAGGTCCTGAAACAGGAAGAAAGTGGCCTGCATGGTGTGGAGTAGCCAGTCCTTGGTGGGAGCGGTCAGCAGCCAGTCATCCAGGTAAGGGAAGACATAATGTTCCTGCCTCCTTAGAGCTGCAGCCACTACTGAGAGGTATTTGGTGAAAACTCTGGGGACCGAGGACAGGCCGAAAGGCAGAGTACAAAACTGGTAGTGACTTCCCTGAAAGTGGAAGCAAAGGAACCTCCTGTGAGGTTGGAAAATCAGAATGTGGAGGTATGCTTCTTGCATGTCCAGGGAGCATAACCAATCCCCTCAATGAAGAAGAGGGAGGAGACCAAGCAGAGTTACCATACGGAATCATTTGTACTCAATGTGCTGATTCAGGTGGCTGAGGTCGAGGATAGGATGCAAATCCCCGGTTTTCTTTGGCACCAGGAAGAAGTGGGAATAAAACCCTTTCCCCTGTTGTGCTGGAGGGCCTGGCTCTATGGCCTGCTTCTGTAGGAGAGCCTGGATCTCCTCTGTGATAAGAGAGCTGTGAGCCTGAAAGTTATGGAAGGGGATCGGTTGGTTGTCTGGGGGTATCTCTGTGAACTCCAGAGTATGCCCTTTTTCAATGAGTTACAGCACCCACTAATCTGTGGTTATTTGACACCATCCTTTCGTGTACCAGGAGAATCAACCCCCACCACCTCCCCTAAGGCCTCGGCTGGAAGAGGGGGGTCAGGCAATGAGTCAGGTGGAGGAGCTGGGCAGGAGCATTGTGGCCTGAGAGGTTCATGGAGCCCAAGGGGCAGAATCTCCAGAAGCAGGAATGGAAGCTTTGCATTTAAAGCCCGCTCTCTGCTGCTGTCCTCTGGGTTGTTGTTTGGCACTCCTCTGAAAGGACTGCCTAGGAGGCTGTTTGGGCTGCAATTTGTACATAGAGTGTACAGATCATATAGCCTTCCCTGATTCCTGCAGGTGAGTAATGATGTTTTGTGAGTGTCGTCAAGGCACAGGCCAGGAAGCATAGAAAAACCAGGAGCAGTTGTAGAATTCACCAAAAATATTTATTTGCACTTGCAGTAACATAAAAAATTAAACTTGTTCAGTATAACTATTTCAAAGGCAAAATAAAATAGAGAACATCCATCAGAGTTTTCCTGCAATCTCTGTGTCCTTTTTTTCTCTTTCAAGCAATTGCAGCTCAGCTCTCTTATAAGTCCTTCCAACCCCCACTCTTAGCAAGCATCCTGTTCTTGTTAGTATCAGGCAGGTGCAGCTAGAACACAATGTCCCAGAACTGAGACCCCTTTTCCACAGCTCTTCTGCAAAAGGCTTAAAAATTGCACTCAGGTAACCTCTTGAGTTCCCAATAGCTTTTTGCAATCATCTCAAAATATAATTATATACATTCCAACAGTAACACTATATATTTTCTAAACAAAGGGATTCCAATATGGGAACTCAGAGCAGCAGGTTGGTTGGACAGAGCTCTGGGTTTATATTCTGTTTTTAACTGAAATATTGGAATAGTTTGTAAGTGAAATTAGCTCTATGTGGTAAAAATTATTACCCTGAATTAGAACTGTTACTTGGGCTGTGATATTGTAACTTTTTGAGGTTTGGGGACAGTTGTTTGTCAGGGTTAATTAGAGGGAAATTTAAATGTGTTGTTTGCCTGGTGTTTGGGGAAGGGACATTAGCTGCAATTACCTTGTCTTTAAACAGGAATTACCCTGGCCTCCATTGCTCACTTGGGAACTCACAGCAGCAGGTTGGTTGGACAGAGCTCTGGGTTTATATTCTGTTTTAACTGAAATATTGGAATAGTTTGTAAGTGAAATTAGCTCTATGTGGTAAAAATTATTACCCTGAATTAGAACTGTTACTTGGGTTGTGATATTGTAACTTTTTGAGGTTTGGGGACAGTTGTTTGTCAGGGTTATTAGAGGGAAATTTAAATGTGTTGTTTGCCTGGTGTTAGGGGAAGGGACATTAGCTGCAATTACCTTGTCTTTAAACAGGAATTACCCTGGCCTCCATTGTTCACTTGGGAACTCAGAGCAGCAGGTTGGTTGGACAGAGCTCTGGGTTTATATTCTGTTTTAACTGAAATATTGGAATAGTTTGTAAGTGAAATTAGCTCTATGTGGTAAAAATTATTACCCTGAATTAGAACTGTTACTTGGGCTGTGATATTGTAACTTTTTGAGGTTTGGGGACAGTTGTTTGTCAGGGTTATTAGAGGGAAATTTAAATGTGTTGTTTGCCTGGTGTTTGGGGGAAGGGACATTAGCTGCAATTACCTTGTCTTTAAACAGGAATTACCCTGGCCTCCATTGTTCACTTGGGAACTCAGAGCAGCAGGTTGGTTGGACAGAGCTCTGGGTTTATATTCTGTTTTAACTGAAATATTGGAATAGTTTGTAAGTGAAATTAGCTCTATGTGGTAAAAATTATTACCCTGAATTAGAACTGTTACTTGGGCTGTGATATTGTAACTTTTGAGGTTTGGGGACAGTTGTTTGTCAGGGTTATTAGAGGAAATTTAAATGTGTTGTTTGCCTGGTGTTTGGGGAAAGGACATTAGCTGCAATTACCTTGTCTTTAAACAGAATTACCCTGGCCTCCATTGTTCACTTGGAAACTCAGAGCAGCAGGTTGGTTGGACAGAGCTCTGGGTTTATATTCTGTTTTTAACTGAAATATTGGAATAGTTTGTAAGTGAAATTAGCTCTATGTGGTAAAAATTATTACCCTGAATTAGAACTGTTACTTGGGCTGTGATATTGTAACTTTTTGAGGTTTGGGGACAGTTGTTTGTCAGGGTTAATTAGAGGGAAATTTAAATGTGTTGTTTGCCTGGTGTTTGGTAAGAGCCCTCCCACGCACCCTGTTTTGTAGGCTTTCTTAAATACTGAAAAAACACTGGGGGTTGGGATTGAAAGGCTGAGTATTTCTGTTTTAGAACTGAAATTTGAAGCAACAGCAGCTGGTGGGCCTGTGACATCATACGGTACCTGATGTCTGCTTACACACACTGTTAGTGGGACCGAACACACACTGGACTGTATGTGTTTGTGAGACTTTGGAACTTTATTGGTGGGGGTGAAATTGGGTTTGTAAATAACTACAGTCAGTATAGAGAGAAACTGTATTCCAGGGGAAAGGGACTGAGAAAAGGGGGTGTGCCATTATAAACACAGGGGGATAAACAGAGTGGCCATATTCCACCATGGCAGGCATCTTTGGAAGGGTTGTAGGCTGTACAGGCTGTGGGATGGCAATAATTCTAAATTGGGCCTGGAGAGAGGGAGGCTTCCCACTCTGTAGACAGCTATCTTGTATCAGGAGTGAGGTATATTGGTTAAGGAGTAAGCTGGGGGAGCTGGGGGTCCAAGGATAAGGGGTGTGGATATGGGCAGCAGAAGGGTGGGGCTGAGGGGAGGCTGGGGCAACGCTCTGAAATTACAGGACGTTATGTTACAGCAAGCAGATGGGGGGATATTAGGGACAGAGGACCCTTAGATAAGGAAGCTGATGCTAAGGGGAAAGTGTATGGGGTGAACATTCTGAATACAAAGATAGTGGAGGGGGAAGAGTCAGGAGGGGCTGTTGTGCGGAAGCCTAAAGCAGCAGACTGTGGGAAGGGAGCTCCTAAGGTGAACAGAGCAAGAGGGGAAGAAGAGGGGCAGTTTAGAGGTGCAGTCAGGGGAATCTCAGGTTACTTGATGGAGGCTGACATAGAGTGTCGCAATAAATTTGAGCTACTAAGCAACCTAGAGGGGAAGGAAGGGGTTGGTGGAAATGAGAAAACTTATACAGAGGCTCGGAGGGAGTCTGATACCCATAGGGCATCACAGACCGCAATGGAAAGGATAGAAATAGTCCCAGAGGGAGAAGAGGAAACATATATGTTAAGCAAATGGGGAGATGCAACATATTCCAGACATGAGAGAGGAGAGCATGATTGGAGAGAACTGGGAGACAAGGAGGTGGGAGAGGAGCCCCCTTTCAGCAGGGGGGTCAGTACCAATGATGGGGCCCTAGCTAAAGGGGACCCACAGAGAGCCTCTGGAGGCAGGGGTACTATTACAAGGTGGGAGGATGGCGGTGTGGGGGAAGGAGAAACCATCAGGGCCAGGATAAATGGTTCAGATAAGAGAGGGTTAAAGGGGACACCTATTCAGAGGAGTTTGAGTTAAGTGGGCAAAATAGCAAGGGAGGCAGAAAGGGGAGGGTGACAAGGGGGTCTCTAGTAAGGCAGGAAGACTCCCACGAAATTGAGATCATGAATAAAGGGGAAGGGGCTGAGAGGGCATAGTGGAGGTAACCATAAGGATGATGGCGGTGTTAAGGTTCTATTGTTGGGAGACTCTATGATTAGGGGTATCCAGTGGGAGGACAGGGGGTGGATGCCATAGCCAGGTGAAGGTAGTGTGTATCCCTGGGCTGACACTGCACAGAACAAAGTTCATGGTGTATGAAATGGTTAGGATTGTGGAGAAACCGATTCCTGTGCATTTGGGAACTAATGATCTAGAGGAAATAGCATTTTGGAAATCAAGCAAGGTTCCAAGAACTTGACAGAGTCTGTCGGGATAATGGATGCAACATTTCCTTTGGAGATATTGCCAGTACCAAAGGCCTCAGTGGAGAAAAAATGAAACTCACAGAGGTTAATGACTGGCTCAGGAAGTGGGGTGAAGAGAGTGGGTTGGGGGTGTTAGGGAACTGGAATGGAGTTTGGGAGGATAAGGGACTATATGCCAAGGACAGGTTTCATCTTGCCCCATTAGGGAAGGAAGTCCTTAAACAGTGGATGGCTGACTACATACAAGAAAGGTGGGGTTTAAACTTGTGAGGGGGAAGGGATAAGGGAGGGGCTGACCAGAAGCCCTCTCCTCCAGATGAGGGGAGTAGCCTTCATGCCCAAGGGGAAGGAAACAGATTGGGGATGGAGGTTTCAGGAGGAGCAGAGGAGTATGGAAGTATAAGGAATCTGGGTGGGTTAGAGCAAAGAGAATCAGGGATAAGGGTGGGGGTTGGTGTTAGTAAATGCCAGGAGCTTGGGAAACAAGTTGCCAGAGTTCCAGGCCATGCTGTTCGGGGATGTGGCGGCGGTCACGGAACGTGAGCCAACAAAAACCGTGACTGGGACCTTAACGCACGGGGTACACTATGCTCAGGAAGGATAGAAAGGAGGGCAGAGGGGTGGAGTGGCTATGTTCATTAGAGATGACAAGAAATTGCTAGGTAGAAGAGGCAGAGGAAACGTGGAGGCCTTATGGGTCACTTCACGATCCTCAGCAGGAAATAAGGTCAAGCTGGGTGTAGCATATAGGCCCCGGGATGAGTGAGGTTCTAGAGGATGGTTTGCTGGACAACATCATTGCCCAGTGTGGACCAAAAGGGGAAGGAGTGGTGTTGATGGGGGACCTTAATATGCCAGGTACAAACTGGGGAACCATGTCCTCTAAGGTGGCCAAGGAGCAGAGGCTGCTGAATGGCTTCCAGGATGTTTTCTTAACACAGCATGTGATGGAGCCCACAAGGGAGGGGCATGTCCTGGATGTGGTTCTGGCAGATGGGGATCTGGTAAGGGACATGGTTGTACAAGACCCCCTGACTGGGAGCGACCACAATACTGTCTGGTTTCAACTAAGCATGGGGGGAGGGGTGAGATCTAGGACACTGGCAGTGGACTTCAGGGGGGCAGACTTCATGGGCATGGAAAATATTCTCAAGGATCACTTGATGGGGATTACCTCAATGACAAGTGTGGAAAGGAGATGGGAGGTCATAAAACGGGGACTTCATGAGGCAGTCAGGATCTGCACTAAGTTGAAACGTAAGGAGCAAGGTCACATAAACCATGCTGGTGGTCAGTGAGGTACAGGTAGCAGTCAGAGAAAAGAAAGCGTCACAAAAATATAAAACAACAAGAGGATAGGGATAAGAAATGTACCAGCTTGCATCTAGAAAAGTCACCCGTATGGTGAGGGGAGCAAAGTCCAGTAAAGAGCAGCGGCTGGCACAGGGGATACATGGAGGGGAAAAGGGGTTCTTCCGGTACATTGGGGAGCGGAGAAAAACTAAGGGCCATCTCAGCAGATTGAGATCAGAAGGAGGGTGGGTGGAAGAGGCGAGGGACCAGGCAGAGGTATTTAACAAGTACTTTGCCTCTGTGTTCACTAGGGAGGGGGATGGGATATCTACAAAGCAAGGCACGAAGGGGATAGAAACATCAGTAAGTGGGATCAGGGGAGCAACAAAAATGGAGCAAGAGGGAGAGAGAGGTACCCCAGGGATGTCACATCTGGGTAAAGATAAAAGGCCAGTAAGGTGGAGGGACGGATGATGCTATCTCTGCCAAAGGTGTGGTTAGCCCTCAGGCCCTAAAGAAAGACAAATCTCCTGGGCCAGATGGCATTCATCCGAGAAGTACTATGGGAATTGGCGGACATACTGGCTGCACCTGGCGGAGCTTTTCAGCAGGTCACTTGAGACAGGGGAGGTACCTGGGGATGAGAGGCACATGTGTACCAATCCATAAAGGGGTCGAGGAAGTACCAGGTAACATAGACCCATCAGTTTGACCTCGGTGGTGGGAAAATTAATGAGAGTATACTAAAGGAACGATTGGGGTGTACTTGGAGGAGGTGGGAGGTCTGGATAGTCGGCAACATGGGTTTGTGCCAGGTAGATCATGTCAAACCAACCTTGTGGAGTTCTATGAATGGGCAACATCAGAACTGGACAGGGGTAAGCCTGTGGATGTATTATTCTTGGACTTCAGCAAGGCGTTTGACTCTGTCCCCCACAATGGTCTGGTGGAGAAACTGATGGGGTTAGGAGTAGGCCCTTTGATGGTCAGATGGATTGAAAACTGGCTAGCTGGGCGCACTCAGAGAGTAGTGGTCTGTGGGGAGCTCTCGAACCCTAGAGAGGTTGGTAGTGGGTACCCGCAGAGGCTCGGTCTGGGTCCGATCCTGTTTAATGCATACATATCGGACATCAGGAGGGTATAGGTGTGAAATGAGTCTCTTCACGGATGACTCCAAGATGGGAGCAGTAGTTGAGGAGAAAGAGGGGAGGTTGGCCCTGCAAGGGACCTGGACACCCTGGAAGCTGGCTCACACATGGAATTAAATTTCAATATCACCAAGTGCAAGGTGTTGCATCTTGGTGGTGAAACCCTAAACACAGGTACACCCTGGGAGGGAGGCGCTGGAGGCCTCAATAGGGGAAAAGACCTAGGGTCATGGTGGATGCATGTATGAATAACTCTGAGCAGTGCAGGAGGCGGCTAGCAAGGCAAACAGGATGTTGGGATGCATCGTAAGGGGATCACCTCTAGGAGCAAGTGATTCTGCCGCTGTACAATGGACTGGTTAGACCACACCTTGAGTACTGTGTACAGTACTGGAGACCACACTAAAGAGGGACATACAGCTCCTAGAGAGGGTACAGAGGAGGGCAACAAAGATGATCACGAGGGCTAGAGTTTGACGTATGAGGACAGACTAAAGGAGCTCTGCCTGTTTTCACTGGAGGAGAGGAGAGACAGGGGACATGATTGAGGTCTTCAAGTACCTCAAGGGAATACATAGGAGTAAACATAGAGGATCTTTAGACAAAAGCAGGAGGCATCACCAGAGGGCATGGTTTGAAGTTGGAAGGTGGAAGGGTAAGGGGAAAGAGGAGGAGGTTTTCACTGAGCGGGTGGTGGACCCTTGGAATGCACTGCCTGGTGAGCTAGTTCAGAGATCCACAGTGGAGGGCTTCAAGAGAGGATGGGACAGACACAGAAAGGGGATGTATCAGATGATGTCCTGTCCCAGGGGGGTGGGGATGGATGATACGGTTTTCTGGAGCACAAGGGATGGGAGGGTCTCGGCACCCAACTAAGGATCTAAAGTTCGAGCAGACTCGATAGACCGTAAGGCCTAATCTGCTGGCAAATAGTATGTTAGTATGTAATATTAGTTATATTTACACATAATGATTTGTATATATTTTTATATTAGCAGATATGCAAGGGAGGAAAAACAGACAGCAAGGGAGGGCTGAGAGACAGTGAGAGGCAAAGAACTGCGAGACTGTTGGGGTGATCAAATCCTAGGTCTCACAAGAAAATCTGGTTGTGCACCCAGACAGACAAGAGACAGGAAAGGGGAGAATAAAGCATATCCCTGCATTCAAACTCTTTCCATAACAACTAGGACAGGGTCCTATTCCACCCTGTCACAGTGAGTCCTCGCAAAACAGAACTGGGCCCCGAAAGGTGCATCCATGATTTTGGATTGCACATTCAGAGCAAAGCCTGACACTCTCAACCATGAATAACAATGGCTACAGACTGCGGAGGCCATAGCCCTGCCCATGCTGTCCACCATTTTGTAAGA
Organism: Neoceratodus forsteri; assembly: GCA_016271365.2. Lineage (NCBI taxonomy): Eukaryota > Metazoa > Chordata > Ceratodontiformes > Ceratodontidae > Neoceratodus > Neoceratodus forsteri. Next base: position 1,174,467,893 of record CM057456.1, on the reverse strand, counting down.
GGCTCAGAGGATGTGGTTGCCTATGTCTGAGCCTGATTTTAAGAAGGCCATCAATTCTGCCCTTCCTGGGCAGTCTGGAATGGCTTGAGCCACTTCCACCACCTTGTCCCACAGGGTGTTCTGGTATTGAACCATATGGGTAAGGAAATTCTGAGATCTTATAGCACATATGGTTGAGGAATAAACCTTTCTGGCCAACTGGTCAAACTGCTTGGAGTCTTTGTCTCTAGGTTGTGTACTCAGGTGTCTAGGAAGTCTGGTGCGGTCATGGGCAGCACTGATTATGATAAGAGTCTGCCTCTGGGTGTTCTCCATAAAAAGAATCCTCTCTTGGAGCACAATAGAGCTGGTCTGACTTCTTGGAGATGGCTGACATGGAGAAGTGGCGCTTCCAGGCTGCTCTGTTGATGTCCTTATAGAACTCAACAAACAGGGGGACCACCATGGGTTGGGTGTCCTTCCTCTTGAGAAAGGAGGCCAACTGATATCACTTCAGATCCAGCTCCTCTGTGTCCCAGCCATTCAACTGCTGGATGTGCCACATTACATCCATTAAGGATGGGTTGTCAGGTGGGGAGTGAGTGCTGTCCTTACCACCATCAGGCTCTGAAGGAAGGTCCGAGTCTTCACAGCCTGAAGAGGAGGAGGAGTAACCATCCGAGTCCCCTGAATCCAGGAAGGGGAAAGGTGAATGGGGTTGCTTACGCAGCCGTTCATTAGGAAGGGGGGTATCTCCCCCATCCAGTGCTGAAGTGGTCCCCCTAGGTGAAGGAGTAGGTGAGCAAAAAGGAGCCTTGTCCAGAGGTGGCCCTTGAGGAGCAGGCCTGAAGGGTTCCCTAGGACCTCTTTGTCTTTAAAATAGGCCCACCAGGCTGCAAAAGGCTCATTCAGAGCTTGAGGAGGATTTAGTGGTAGGGCTGGTGCGTCCGGTGTTGCAGGGGTTAGGCTTAGAAGGCCCCAGTGTCTGGTCATCAGGCTGGGGCAACTTGGGCATCAGAGTAAGCCAATTCGGGTTATGTGGTATCAGACCCAGAAGAACAGAGTCATCTGGCGTTGGATGATCTGGACCTGAAGTCCGGCCATCGGGCCCTCGGGTGTTGAATGAGGATGGGCATCAGGTCCAGCCACTGACTTTAGAGGGATAGGTGGCAACAGGGTCACCCAAGGTGACATCAGGGAAGCCGGTGTTGAGGGTACCGGCATAGGCTGAGGCCAGACTGGTGATTCAGCCAGCAGCTGCCTAGAAGGAGTCTCCAGAATTGTGGAGCTGGCTCCCGAGTGGGACAGAGTCCCCTCTTTCTCAGAGGAGGAGGGTGTCAGTTCTGGGCATCACCTGTTGCAGTCAGCCCCTAACGCCGGGGAAGACTCGGCAGACACCCTGGCTGGGAGAGCAACAGTCAAGGGCCTGCCGCCCGAAGATTCACTGGCTGAGCCACTCAGCTTAGAGCCTGTGGGGACTATGGGCTTAAGCTTGAGAGGCTGAGAGGCAGGGAACGAAGTCCCACACCCCAAAGAACCTTCTTCTGCAACAGTAATAAGGGAGGAAGGTTTGGTCACCAGGAGCCCGGAAGGTGAAAGGACAGCCGCGGTGGAAGGAGCCGATCCCCCGTGGGGGGAAGACCCAGAAGAGGTTGCCAACTTGGTCAGGGACCGCGAGTGGAAGTCTGACCAGAGTTTCTCCTTATGATTCTCCTGGTGCTTGTGTTTGCCGCTCGATTTCCTCTCGTATGAGAAGAAGAAGAGGCAGAGGTCCCAGAGGCCAGGAAAGAGGATGAACTCTTTTGGTGAAGCTCCTTCTCTGTCTTGGATAGCTTTTTGGTAAGCAAGAAGGCTTCAAAGGTCTTCTGGTGGCAGAGCCAAGTGTTCTGATTGAAATCTTGGCAATGCTGGCAGGCCTCTATGTCATGGTCTGAGCCTAGGCAGAAAAGGCAGGCCGAATGACTGTCCTTGTGTGGGATCTGCTTGCCGCACACACACACTTTGATCGCCGCCCCTCAGTTGAGGAAGATGGAGAAGAAGACATGCAAGATGAATCTTGAAGATAAATTGTTTTTTTTATACTTCTTTTGTTAAGAAAAATGTAACACAGTAATTCTTTCCATGTTAAATAGTGAAAAGTACAAATTGCACGTAGGGTTTCAAAAACCGATATCAGTTATGTATCATGTAAAGGCTTATTGCGTGCAAGTTATTTAAATTGAGGATACACTACATCAGTATGGATAAGAAACATATTATAAGACAAACAGAAAAAGAGGCACACATTTATAATTAAATAAATCAAGAGTTTCCAGCCAAACTTAATTAGAGTCTCTGGTTATATTATCATATCTAATGTTCCATTTATATCTAGCTTCTATAGTAAGTGTGTTATTCATGTAATGGAATTCCCCATAACTAGGCCTACCTAGGTTGTGGGGTGGGTGATTTCCCCACTTGCAACTTACCCTGCTGCTTTTGGCCTTTCAATTTGATATACCTCCCATCGTGTCCACCTATTTACAAATTGAGTCAGTTTCTGTTGAAGATCAAAATAAATTAGTTCAAAGCTTTGAATATGGGAAACTATTGTACTCCACTGCTGCACAGTTGAGGGTCTTTCTGTAGCCATTTTTTAGTGAAGGATTTGTAAGCCACCACCAAAAGAATGGCCCACAGGTACAGAGCTTCTCAGGCTCTAAGGGTTTTGGGGGGATCCCTAGTAGTAGCTGCATCTGTGTTAAAGGTTCTGGAATGTTTAGAATGTTGGCTATGTGCCAGGAGATCTCCTGCCAATAAGTGCATAATTTGGAGCAAGATTGGAATATATGCACATGGGTGGCAGTTGCTGTACCACAATCCCTCCAACACCTCAATGAGGCTCAAGGGGACCATTTGGCCAGAAAGGCCGGGACCAAGAAGTATGTGGTCCTAACCTTCCAAATGAATTCCTTCAAAACATAGGAGAGAATAGTAGACCATGTGCTTCTCAAGCTTTTCTGCAAGGATTTCCCTAATATTCCTGAACCTAGGTCCGTTTCCCATTTTACTTTTAAAAAGTCTGTGTTATGAGATTGAACAGAAATCAGTGCCTTATATAAATGAGAGATGGCCCTCTCTCCTGCTTCATTAGCCCATATTTTATTTATGGGAAGGATTTCTTCTTGAAGCTCTACTTGATCATTTTTATTTCTTAACTGTTTATTTATATAATCCTGCATTTGAAGAAATCACATTCTGTCTTGGTCACCCCAGCCAAATTGGGTTTTGGCCTGATGAAATGTGATCACAGTGTTTTGCCTCATCAGTTGCCATGGGGTGAGAAAACCTTTAGAAGCCTGTTTTTGAAACCAAGAGTCTTTAAGGGCTGGTGGAAATTGTACATTGTCAATGAACCAGGTATATTTCCAGAACTGGGTTAAAAAAAATTTGTTTCGAGTCTCCTTTTTCCAGCCGTCCAATATTACCAAGGTTTCTGGTGGAAGTAAAGACTGCACCTAAGGTTTGTGGAACTTAAAAGGGTTGCAGGTAGTGAAATAGGTAAAGTTCTAGAGAGGTATATTTGTTTCCAATGTGCAGAATAGTTAGGGTGTCCCCATAGGAGAGCCAGCTTCATTTGTGTGGCTGTCCAGTACATCAGGAGATGCAGGAGAGCTATTCCACCTATATCCTTTGGCAGGATCAAAAGTTGGTGTCACAGGCGAGGTCGTCTATATTGCCAGACAAAGTTGGAAAAAGCTTTTTGCCATCCTAGCAATTCTTTCATTGGGACTACACATGTAACACACTGGAAACAGTATAGCAGCCTTGGGAGAGTGTTTTTTTTTAGGGCCTGCACCCTATTATAGAACATCAAAGGCAGGAGGTGCCACTTTCTCAGGTCGTGTTTTAGCTGAGAGATCAAGGGAGTGTAATTCAGAGTTAAAAGCTGGGAGAAATTCGTAGGGAGGTGGATAACTAGGTATTTTAGGGAAGGTAGATCCCATTTAATTTTGAAGGTCTTCTGGATCCACGATGGTGCCGTATAGTTGAGGGCAAGGACTTCAGTTTTCCGAGTGTTCAACAAGTAGCCTGATAACTCTGAAAAAGTATGTAGTGTTTGGAAAAGGGTGGGGAGTGAGGAATCCGATTCTGCCATATAAACATGAACATCATCAGCATATAGGGCAAGTTTATGCTCGGAGCCTGCCAGATGTATACCCGGAATGGTTGGGTTAGTCGAATACTTTCCACGAGGGGTTCAATGTACAGTGCAAAGAGTAACAGGAAGAGAGGGTATCCCTGTTGGGTGCCCCTCTGTAGGGACAACTTTTCTGATGTATGTCCATTAGATCTAATATAACCTTTGGGTTTATCATAAAATCAAAATAGTATGTCTATAAATTGGGAGGGAAACTCTAAGCTGGCAAGAACCCCTTTCCTGAAAGACCATGATACTTTATCAAAGGCCTTTTCAGCATCGAGGCTTAATAACAAAGTTTGCTGGCCTTGTCTGTGGATATGTTCCATAATGTAGACACTATGCTTGATATTATCTGGGGCTTGGTGGCCTACAATAAAACCACATCGGTCTTGATGGATTAACTGAGGGAGTAGGTGTTTTAGGCGTCCTGTCAGAATGGATGCGAGGACCTTATAATCTGTATTTAACACAGAAATGGGCTTATATGAAGTACATAGGGTGGAGTCCTTGCCTGGCTTCAGAATAACCAAAATTATAACGTAACTCCAGGATGGTGGGATTGTTCCCTTGGGACCACAAACATAAGAAAAGATTTTTTATAATAAGGGGGAGAGATCTTTCCTAAATGATTTCTAAAATTCTCCGGGGAGGCCATCTGGCCCTGGGCACTTGCCAGTCTTCAATCTACCAATTTGGGATTCTGTTTCCAAAGTTATGTTTGGGGCCAGAAGGGGAATCGTCTGTGTGTCTGACAGAGATGGCAGGGCTAGTGACCATAAAAAAGAGGTTACTGTATCCTGTGGGACACTAGTTGGGGCGGAATACAAGGTAGAGGAAAATTCGAGGAAGGCTTTAGAAATATCCGGGATGGTCTGGAACACCAGCCAGGATTGTGGGTTTCTAAGTCTGATTATATTTGGTTTTATTTTTTGCATTCTTAGCCGGCCAGCAAGGAGTTTAAGTGATCTAGGACCCCCATCATAATAATTCTGCCGAAAAAAAAATAGTTTGTGTTCAACATAGTAGTCTAATAACTTATTCAGACCCTTCTTAAGAGAGGACAACTCCTTTACCCTGTTTTTATTATAGTGAATTTTTTGTTGATCTTTTTTTATCAAAACTTTATTTATGCATCTTTTACCGGCTTGCCCTTTCAGCCTTGACTGCCCCCGCCCCCAGCTCCGACACCCAAATGCACGGGCTTACCTTATGCCCGGCCCGGGAGAGGTGCCTGCGGGGAGTCGGGCGTCATCTTGCTGCTGGTAAATGTTTTCTCCTCCATTTTTTACCCAGGGCCCCAGGAGTAGTTGCATGCAAGTGGAGGCACGCATACATACTACAGCCCCAGTAATGACCCCTTCTGCACTCCCGTCAGCCTAACGCCTATGCATTCTCTAGCTTGTACTGTCTCCTGGCCTCCACCAGGAGGTAGACAACAGCTGAGGGGTGCCAACTTCCCTCCCCGGAGAGGAGAGCTGCCTTTTGGCAGCTCCATCCAGCTCCGTCCTCCCCCCCCAACCAACCTCTGACAGCCCATGCTCATTCCCGAACCCGGGTCATCGGTGTGGCATGAGGTAAGGTGTCCAGCGCCTTAGCCCTCAGCGCCACTTGGCCGGCTCCTTTGTTGATCTTCTAAACCCTGCATTTGGGAGAGGCGAGCTTCCCTCTGTCACTCTTTGTGTTTCTTATTTGTAACAGAAATTTCAATAAATGTCCCTCTAACAATGGATGTAGCCATGTTTCACAGAATAGCTGAGCTAATATTATTATTGTCATTGACCACCAGGGCCTGCTTCATCACCTCTTTAATCTGTTGCAAGGTGCCTGTGTTTCTTAGGAGAGACACATTCAATCTCCAGAAAGTGGACTTTCTAAAGTTTCCCAGTTGCATTTTTTTTAAATACAGGAGCATGGTCGGACAAGACAAAGTCCCCATCCCATGTCCGGGTCACCCTATCTATATGTTCCTGGGAGCTTAAAATCTAATCTAATCTGGAGTAAACTGACTATACCAGGGAGAAAAATGTATAGTTCTTTGTGCTACCATTTAAGTGTCTCCATGTGTCAATAAGACCTAATTCTTTCAACGGTTTAGAAACTTCTCTTGCTGTTTTATGATCTTTTTCAGAATCTGTGAAGTACTATCCAATCTAGGGTTGCATGTTAGATTTAGATCCCCTCCCCATACCAATTGACCTTCCCCCCACTGGGTCAGTGTTAGAAAAAAGAGCACTATGTCTTGCAGTCGGTGTTAGGTGGAAAATATACTGAGGCTATAGTGACCAGGGTCCCATCTTGTCTACCATTCACCATGGTGTACCTACCCTTCCTGTCTACCATTTTATCTAAATACTCGAAGAGAAGACACGTGGGCAACAATATTGCTACCCCCCCATCTTCTGCCCCCTTGTATTAGGCTGTTATTACTTGTGAGAAGCCAAATCTCTCCATCTTGCTATGCTCTGCACTAGCGAGATGGGTCACCTGCGGTAGTGAAGTATCAACCTTTGAATGCTTCAGATATGATAAACTCTTGCTACATTTAATGGGGCTAGTCAGCCCATGCACATTATAAGTGCATATGGTGTACCTGTTAGCCATCATTAATTATTAAATTGAGAGGTCTGCCAGAACCTGAGGCACGGTATCTAGAAACTTCACCAGCCAGTGCCCCTAACTTACAGAGCTGAGACTTATGATGTGTTACAATACCACAGAATGATTGGAAACAATGTGTGCCCTTAATATAAAACAGAAACATAGCCAACTGGGCTAAACATATAGTGAGTTCAATCAACTTCTAAAGTAGGAGGTCAAAACAAAGGTTAGACCTCTGTTCCCCCCCCCCCGAAGGTAAAGGGAGGGAGGAAGAGGAGAAAACATGCCCCCTGAAAAGGGAGCCCTCTTCTAGAGCCCCAGGTGTATATGGCACTAATATTCTTAAGCCCAACTAGGTGGGTGACACGAAGTCTGCCAGAAGTGAACAAATTACCCAGTGCTGATGTCAGACTCTTCTCCCTCCCATCCCTTGAGACAAAACAACATAGCAAACATTATTAATTGCATTGGGCTGCTTAAAACTATTTAGATCAACTATCACTAGCTGCCCAGACAGAAGGCCACAGGATATAAATTCTCTAGTCCACTCCTAGTGAGAAGGAAACAGAGTTCACATGTGACCCACTGTTCTATTTTAAAAGGGTTATAATTCAGTAGTGTGACAGCTGCTAACTATCAAACGTATATTGGAAAATCGCATTTTAGTCAGCAATTATATATTTGTAAAGAACCAACTCCATGTGCTAATTTTGCAAGAAAAAAGAGAAGAAAGAAGAATAAAAAAGTCCACATCATGAGAGCCATGAAGTAATTAATCCCAATATAGGAGAAGTCATTTTTAGTGTCCGAAAAGTCCGCTCTTCTCTGGATAATTTAATTACTAGTGCGCTGCTGTCAGGAGTGTTATCATCCAAGGCAAAATTAAGCAACATGATATATCTAACAGCATGGTCTTGAAGGCTCCAAAACAACTTACCCATTACAAAATAGTAATTTCTTACTGTGGATATTGCCCACCATCAGAAAGTTTGAGGTTATCTGACATCTTAGCGCTAACAGAGGAAACTCTCAGTCGGCCCTAGAATATGCTGGTACAGAGAAAAGTCAGAGTCAATCAAGAGTATGAGCCTACAAGGAAAAAGGGTAGAGCCAAAAGACAGTACCTGCTCAGGAGAAACTCCCCACGAAAGACATCTTTACCACTGGTGGGTTATTTATTGATCACTTCACTGCAGTAGCTTTCGTACATTTCTGGAGCATCTCTCAGACTTGCATTAGTGCATCAGTGGGTGACATCATAACTTTTCTGGGTCTCTTCCTGTTATGCACTTGTTGCCATCCCCCATCCCATGACTTGTATTTTTGGTTCCCCTCCGATGGAACTGACAGACCACGCTCACTCATTGCAATCCTTGCCGCTTCTGTGGAGTTATAAATCTGTGCTCCATCCTCCCAGAATATTTTCAAGCAGGCAGGATATGGGGTTTGAAATCAGATGCTCTTCTTCCACAAAACCTTGAGAAGGGGTAAATATTCCAGCCGTTGTTGTTGAATTTCCTGAGGATAATCATGATCAAGAAAAAGTCGGTTACCAAGGTAAAAGAATTCTTTTTTTGCCCACGCTCATCTAAGAAGATCCTCTTTCATGTCAAAGGAATCCAGCTTGAAGACTATAGAGCGAGGACAAGCCTTGGAATCTGTCAGTTTCAGCTGTAATGATCTGTGAGCCCATTCCACTGAGATAGTATATGAGGGAGGGAGGTCTAACACATCCTGTAAACGATTTTCAACAAATGTTGACATTGGAGCAGTCTCTGACCCCTCAGGGAGACCATACAAATGCAGGTTCTCTCTACAGGAATGGTCTTCAAGGTCCAAGCATTTCATTTGTAGCTCTGCCAAGTGCATCAGAAGGGTCTCGATCATCTTATTGAGCTGGGAGGGGCCAGCTTCCACAGAGGACACCCGTTCCTCCATGTGGTCGAGCCTAGCTTCAGGTTTTGTCAGTTTCTGTTGGATTTCTTTAAACTCCTTTTTGTTTTCAGATCTGGAGCCTTTTATTTCTCGGAGCAAAGTTTAAAAATAGTTTCAGGAGAGCACCTCCACCTCGCCATCAGTGTCGTACTCGGCCTGATGTGAGCTAGTCAAAAAGGGGGATCTGCTGCAGTCTTGTAGCTCCCAAGACACTCCATGGGCATTTGTCATCTTATAGCGGCCTCTTGATTTATTTTTAAGCTTTCCATCATCTCCTTTTCCTCCTCCTGGCATTTTACACTAAAGTGGATCGATTTTGTAGGATTTGGAGGAGTTAAATTGTCTGAGGGTCTGGGAGATCTATTTTCAAGCTGCTGCTGGCTCCATGATATCACTGGAAGTCCTTGAAGATAAATTGTTTTGAGAAGAAAACAAGAAAACATGGGTAAGTACAATACGAAATGGCAGTCGACTAGCTCAAGGCATCTGCAGAGGTCCAACTTGTGCAGTTGATGGCGGGAAAAGAACAGGGGATGGGCTGGAGGACCACCCCTTTTATACCATGCATGACGTCGGGGGTGGGCCGATGCCAGGGGGCGGTCCCCCACTGTATACTGCTAGCTAGAAGTTTTCAGTGGGGCCTGGTGCCTGCCGGCTACAGTCCTAAAGTTGTTACCTGCTGCAAGAGCCCCCTTGAAGTAAAATCTATTAGTTTTGCTCCTTTGAACAGTAGCTTGTCAAGGTATGTGATTTCCTCATGAAAAGTTCAATAGTTTCAGATTTCTAGGGGCACTTTGTCCCTTTCTGTGGGCCATCCATTTAGCACAACTCCTCTGAGCTGCTGTAGTGTCATGTCTTTATCTGTGGCTGACTGGAACTCTTGTAGTTTCTCTGCTGAAATAGGTAGCTGAGTAGTAAGCAGATTTATTTCCAGCTCTTCATCTAGTAAGTCTTCAGTCTCCTCTCTAAGATAAGCTCTGCTCAAGGCATCTGCAATGTGCATGTCTTTCTCCCAGGATTGTAATGAACTTGTAGACTGTACCTTTGCAACTGCATAAACATCTTTTGTAGTCTTGGTGGTGCATGAATGAAAGTTTTCCTGGATATTGCCTCTAATGGATGATGATCCGACTCCACCTGCACTTGCTACCCATACAAATATCGGTGGAATTTATCACATCCATAGACAGTCACTAGGAGTTCTTTTTCAGTTCGAGCACACCTTTTCTGGCAGTCAGTAAAAGCTCTGGAACCACAGGCTACTGGCTTTCCCTCTTGCATTATTACTGCTCCCAAGCCTTCTAAGCTGGCATCCATATACGGTGTGACTGGTTTGTTTACATCATAGAACTTAAAAACAGGTGCATTGGTTATCAAATTCTTGAGCTCTTGAAAGCTGTTTTTGTGCTGTTTTTCCCAGTACCACTGGACCTTGTTCTCCAGCAGTTTCCTTAGTGGTGCACTTACTTCAGACAGATTGGGAATGAATTTCGCTTAATACTGGCTCTTACCCAGGTCCATCTTGTAAATGAGATTGCCTCTCAATGATGTTTCACCTGGTAAAATAAAGATTGATTGATTGATACCCATGAACCTCATAAGGGCTGGTTTATCCTCTGGCTCTGGCATCTACTGAATATCTTTCAGTTTCTCAGGGTCCGGTTTTAACCCTTCATTGCTCAGAACAGGACCTATATAGCTTATTTCAGTCATGCGTATTTTGCACTTATTTTTGTTCAGCTTCAGATTTATACTTCTCTCTCCAGTAGTTGAATCAGTCTCTGATAATGTTGCTTCACATGTTCTCCCCAGACAAGTATATCATCAACAATGTTCACTACTCCTTCTAGGCCTTCCAGCATCTGTGCTATGATTTTCTGGAACACCTCAGGTGCAGATGAGATGCCAAACAGGAATCTCTTAAGTCTGTACCTTCCAAATGGCCTATTAAATGAACGTAATCTAGAGCTCTCTTCATCAAGCTATATTTGCCAAAATCCCTGGTTTGCATCCAGTACTGAGAATACCTTAGTACTTGGCATCCCAGCTACTACTTCTTCCACTGTTTACAGGGGACAGTGTTCTCTTTTTATTGCACAAAGTCTTTTGGATCAGTACAGATCCTGAGCTTATCAGGCTTTACTACTGTTACCATGCTGTTAACCTAGTTTGTAGGCTGAGTCTGCTTTGCAATGATATCTAATTTTTCCATTCTTTCAGGCTCTGCATTGATTCTATCCTTCAGTGCTACTGGCACTTCCCTGGGTGGGTGCACAACAGGTTTAACAGTGGGGACTACCTGGATATGGTGCTGTCCTGGTACGCATTCCCAGACCTGTAAACAAGTCTTCATTGTTATCCAGTATATCTCTTTCTCTGGGCTCTAAATTAAAAATCTTTTTCAGCATGCCTAACTGCAAGCATGTTGCATCACCCAGTATCGCTGTTGCATCATGATCAATTACTTGGAAATGGATGTCATATTTCTGACCTTTATACTCACAGGTGAGCTCTTTTTGCCCTTTTGGTATCATCTGATGTCCTGAGTAAGTAACTAGCTTGTACCTGGACTTGCTCAACTTATCTTTCAAATTCAACATCTTAAACATTAGTATTGATATGATATTACATTTTGCTCCAGTGTCAAGCTTGAATTGAACTGCCTTGTTTTATTTTAAGTGTTTCTGTCCAGTCTTTTTTGTCCTCAGTAACATCTTTAACATTAATAGCTCCGATCTGTACTTTGCTGTCATCTCTGCTTTCTTCTGTCTCAATTATTCCAATAAACATTTCTGCTTCAGCATCTTCCTCATCTAACACATCGATTTTCCTAGGCTGAGTCTGAGGTTGCGGTCTACATATTTTTGCAAAGTGGTTTCTCTTGTGACAGGCTTTACACATTTAACCAAAGGCAAGACATTTTCATTTTTCACGTTTGTAACCACAGCTGCCACATTTGATTTCATCTTTTGTATTTCTTGGGCTGCTCTTTTTAAATTTACTGTAGTCTGGTGTCACTTTCTTTAGTTTGTGGACTTGCATTTCCGCTTCCTCATTAAGCACTTTCATTTGACTGTGACTAACTTCACTTGCACAGCATATATCAATTGCTTTTTGTAATGTAACGTCTGCTTCTCTAAAAAGTCTGCCTCTGACCTGATCATCTATAATACTGCACACAATTCTGTTCCTTATAAATGACTCAGTTAACTGCCCAAACTCACAACTCTTGGTCTTATTTTTAAGATCAGTCACATAAGCGTCTATTGTTTCTGACAGGCCTTGCGCTCTGTTAAATAATGTGTCTAATAGATGGCATATTCTTTCTAGGCTCACAGTACTGCTGAAACTTTGCTTTTAACTCTGCTATCTAGTCTTTGTCTTCTGCATTAATAAATTCAAAAGTATTAAATACCTTTATCGCTTTTTCTCCAGCTACATGCAAAAACATGGCACACTGTACCTTCTCAGACTTCTCCGCTATTCCACTTGCCATCATGAACAGCTCACATTTTTGTATCCATGTTCTCCAGTTTTCTGTCAGATTACCTTCTAGATACTAACTGTTTGGGGGTTTCAATTGCTTCATTTCTTCCTTTTTCTTTCTGCAGTTTGTTCTGTACTTCCGACACCATGTAAAGTATGAGAAACCACTGGAGGCTGTTTACTGTTCAACTCCTTTATTAAAACTGCATGAGCACTTGCTGCTCAAGCTGAAAACATGTACAACACTCACATGCACAAACATGTGCTACATTACATTGCTTTATATGTTCTATTGGCGCCATCTACTGCTACATTCTTATACTATAACAATGCTCTTTAATGGTCAAACCAGTGTGAGCTAGTTCACCAGTAAGAGAACTTTAGTGAACTTTATCTTGTTCAATGGTCAAAGATTGCATGGTTGAAGTTTCAAAAGTTCGCACAGCTCTAATCTGTATAGCTACTGTTTGTTGTGTATGGAAAATCTGCACAGTCAGAAACTTAACTGTACCATAGTTGTGATGTCAGCACCATGGTACAACTCTGCTAGTCCAATAAAAGGTATCAAATCATCCCTTTTTTTTTTCTGGCTCCATGGTGCAATAACGTTCATAAGTTATCATACCACAGTTCTGATGTTACAGCTGTGGCACAATTAAAAAACAGCAGAGTCATTCATTGAATGTAACATTCAAGCAGCAAAACTGCTGTTTTCTCAGTGACATTCAACAGAGTGTGTTGCAGCTGTGGTAGTATTTTGGAACCATATGCTGTTCAATATAGGATGTGGGCAACCAAACTAAACCTGGCATGTGTTTCCATCTCAGGGTTAAGATGACAACATGAACCTCTGGGGCTTCACTCTCAATGTTTACATCCTGTCATCTCAGCCCCTCAGTGGAAACACAGCCTTGCACAGTAGGGCTGACTGTATAAACTGCAACACCTAGAAAGGGACATGTGGTCCAAGTTTTAAAATGTTTGCACATGCAATCTGGTAATTCCAGCAAATTTAAAACACCTTTTGTTACAGAACACTGGTTGATCAATCTCAGTGGACTTAACTGGGATATCTATCACAAATGTAAATTCTGTTGATGTTCCTGGAATTTCTGTGCAGGCATTGTTCTGCCAAAAATGTGTTTTAGAAATTCTTGGAGTGGCCAGGCTTGACTTGAGTTTACTAGTCCCTGAGCAGAGTTTTCCTGTGAAGTGTTATGATATAGTTTTTTTAGTTTAAATAGCAGTGAGGGAGTGGGGGGATCATAAAATCATACCAGAATTGCAGAGTTGACCTTTTATGGCTGCAGTGGGTGTAGCCCTGCAGATGTCTTGTGAGCACATTGAATAAAAGGGAGCTTACCGGATACCAGATGGACTTTTTAATAGTGGAGGTGGATGGCAATCACTGTGCTATTTTGTCTGTCAGTCACCGGTGGAACACGGCACTGTTTGCCATGTTACAGATGGCTGCCTGCATTCAATGCACATGTGTGATGACTCATGCATGCTCACTGAACTTTGGCAGCATGGCGGCGCAGTCCACCATGTCCAAGATGGCCACTGGAGCCCAGTGCATATGCATGAGTCATCATACATGTGCAGGGAAGATGGGTCCTGGAGGCGGCAATCGAGGAAAATCCAGGGAAAATGGCTCAAGGTGCACACTCCCATTGAAGGTATGGAGGGAAAGGGGGACTCCACCCCAACCGGGGGGTTATCTGGGGGCTTGAGATTGTCTGGGGAGCAGGGCACCCATGTGAGTTAGTAGCTCTTCAGTCCTCCAGATGTAGGGACGCATTGAGACCCCAAAGAAAGGGGCAGCTGTGGAGATGAAGGGGGAGTATAATGAATAAATAAAAAAAAAGAATGTTATTTCATCTTACAGTGAAATGAAGTGACAGCATTAGCCTAATCACTTTATACAAGCACATTATGTTGTGATAAAGCTAATGTTATTTTATCACATAACCAGCAGAACAGGAAGCATTCCTGCCATTTTACAAGGCCCCACTTCGGGCACTGCATGCAGTTTTGTTCTGCTCAATACAAAAAAAGGCTTTGAGAGAGTCAAGAGGGTACAATGCATGGACACCAGAATGATCAGCAAAATGGAGCAAAAAGTTCTGAGGAAAGGCTGGAGGCCCTTAACAGGTTCACTCAGGAGAAAAGGAGGTTGCGAGGGGACATGATCTCTGTCTGTCACATACTCAAGGCCCGTAGCGACAAGACTGAACCATCAGAGATATTTGATCTGGTGCCCTATAGCAGGACACGGGGACACATCCTTAAAGAGCAGTTGACTTGGGAAAACTTTAAAAAAACACAGTTCAGGCATTATTTCACATATCTTCTATACATTTCTATAGATTTCTTCTGTTCATTATTTTATTATTGAAGGAATTCCAGCAAAAACAAGATCTGTATCCCTTAGATTTCATCTGCCCCAATAACTTATTCCCTACTTGAAATTATAATGCTCTATTGTGACATCACAATCTGTTGCCATGGGAATAACTGCGATGTCACAACTAAAGTATTGTGACATCAGGTTGGAGAGTAGCAACAGCAGCTAATGAACCCTCAAGGAACAAAAATCATGTTTTCATGTGTATGACCTCTATAAAAATAATGGGGATAAGAACTATGAAGTCAATGAGAAATTTAAAGCTGCTTTGTGTCCAAATATTATGTTTTCCAAAATTCTCCTTGAGGCGTCAGTGGCTCTTTAAGCTTTGGGTTGGTAAATGCTTTTATGAAGCAGCAATGACACAGAGTATCCTTTCTCACTACCACCTTTACTGGAAAGATGTACTACATTACTCAGTGGTGTTGGCGTTGGACCCTGCAAAGTTGTGTTTTCACCTCCGACCTTTCTTGTGATGGTCAGTAAGGATTACAGTCAGAAAGGTGTTTGAGGTTTATACTTACTGTTTTAGTTCCCAAATTCTGATGTCATGCATTTTCCTCCTGACCATCCATGCTTTTTTAGTGCATTTGAGTTTGGTTTGACTAAGGTTTATGTGGCTGACCACCTTTTCTGTCAAGTGTAACTGCGGTACATTGCATTCATATTGAGATCTCAGATCCACAGAGTGGCGGACATAAGAATGTGCACTTACAACATGTGCAGGCCAGTCAGTTCAGCCCATGCACACACAAACACAGACTCTCCTAATGCTTGCATTGTGTGTTAATCTGTTTTACACAAAAGAGTTCTAAAAAGTCAATTCATATAGCTGAAAGCAAAAAGGTCTGCAAAAAAACGAGAATGCAATTTTCCAGTATAGTCACTTTATACTGCACATAATTCATTCAAGCATGGAGGTAACGGGACCCAAAGGCTAGAGACAATTTTTGGCATACAGTCGTATGAATTTTCTGTTTTATTGTAAATGTGCACTGCATTGTTTAAACCATTTACAGCTTAGTTCAACCATCTAAGTATCTGCCAACTGTACACTGTTCTTTTTAAGCCTTTTTATAAATAAAAAGGTCAGTTTCTCTTATGTGCTGCTAACCAAATGTAATAGCCACTGTAGAATGCAATATTGCTAGAAAAAAATGAAGCCTAGATTTAATTAAATAGTAATAGTTTGGGCTAGACCAGTGATGTGGCAGCACAGGATTACACTGCCACCTGGGAGACTGGAGGAATTCACCACAATCCCATGATGAGTGGTTTGGGACTGGGTGTATCTTAAGGTATGTTTACATGACCTGATCTGCACCACTGTGAACGGTGCAGATTAGTTATACCAGTACAGATCAGGTTGTGTAAACGACTTAAGGAGAGTTATAGGCCACTCCGTTGTGGTGAACCGTGATCCCTGTTTTGGTGGGATCATGTCCTGTGCAGGCACTTTTTGCAAGCATGTAAACACGCTGCCTCACCTGCACCAGTGCACCATCATGTCACCCTGCAGCAAGCACCTCTTGGCTTACTAATTAGACAGGACTCAATGTAAGCAGCAGCAGTTCAGTTCATTAAGCTCCCTATCCCAGCAGCACTCTCCTGTCCAAAGAAAGTGCTGGGATTCTGAGGGTAACTCAGTACAGCCTTGCGCCATGCAACACTGTACTGTCCCCCTGATTATTAAACTGTCATCTGAAAGACAAATTACAACTGCCCTCCTTCCCCATGGAAATGCTGCACAAAATGCAGGAAGTTCAGTCTGACACACAGACTGACCCTGCGATGGTGGAAAATGGGATGTCATGTAAATGGTGTTTGGCAGCGGTGCAGGTGGAGTGGTGAGTGAATGACTCAGATGGAAGCACAGCAGCAAGGTACGTGTAAATGCACCTGTATAGTTGGGTAGTCAGCCCCTGGTGAGAGAGGATGTAGGCCATCTGACATTCACACGTCAACTTCAGGTCAACTACAGAGTGTAATTGCCATTAACTGTGAAGGTAGCCATTCACTTGCCCTCATAAGGGAAGAGTACAGCAGTGGTGGTTCAATTATTGGAGTGGGGAAAAGGGGAAAATGGAGGGAAAAAAACAAAGTGTAGTAAAGAAAATGACTGGGATAACAGGATAGAGGGACTATTCTGAAGGGATAGGCTTGACAGGAAGTGAGTGGGGTAGCACTCTTTCTAAGGGAAGTAATCTCTGTGGAGAACAAGGAAGATATCAGGGGTTCAAAAGGAAAAAAAATACTCACCTTAGTAATCTTGCTTCTTCCAAGGTATTCTTCAATATGTTTTACTCTTGCAGTCAGCCTGCAGTGTTGAACTGTCCAGAGAATGGAACTTAGCAAATGATGGAACACTCATTGTCTCACGCCACCATTCAGACTGCTGCCCTTACCAACTGCTGTGTTCTATAATGCTCAGATTCATGACAGCCTACAGGGAAAGACCCCCTAACTAAGCTATTCTAATACTAATAAATTTTAGATAAAATCCCCCATAACATGTCCCTTAAACAATTAGACAGGACCCAAAGAGGGGAAAAACAACACCCATCTGGGTTCAGAAACTTGCAGCATAACCAGGGTACAAAACCTTTTTATACAGAAGTCCAGCTGTTAAGCAGAGGCCACTGGTTCTGGAAGGGGAAGTAGGGAGGGAGAGTTAAGCATATTGAAGAATATCTTAGAAGAAACAAGATTACTAAGATGAGTAATTATTTCTTCTTACCCCAGGGATTCTTCAAAATGCTTAACTGTTGCAGACTATGAAGCAATACCTTTGGAGGAGGATACAGAACCTACTTAGGAAATAGGCTCTGCAGCACTGCTGTGCCAAACCTGGCATCACTTCTGGACTGGGTATCCAAGCAGTAGTGCTTTGTAAAAGTATGTACTGTACTCCATATAGCTGCTTTACAGATTTCCAGCAGGGGAATGTCTCTAGCTTCTGCAATTGTAGCAGCTGTACCCCTTGTGGAATGGGCCCTCAGGTCTATTGGGGGCTCCTTACCAGCCTTACTGTAACAGAACTGGATACACTGCACTATCCAGTGAGAAATAGTCCTCTTGGATGCCGGCTTTCCTTTTCTCACATCCTCATAAGTCAGGAACAGTTGTTGTCTCTCCTGCTTGTGGGCCTTGGTATGATAATATAGTAGCTTGTCGTTCAGGTAGGAGAATACTGTAATGCCCTGCCTTGTTAGGTATGCCACCACCATTGCCAAGCACTTTGTAAATGCCCTGGGAGCTGAAGTGAGGCCAAATGGCAGAACTGAAAACTGGTAATGATCCAAAGGTAGTCTGAACCTGAGGTACTTTCTGTGAGACTTCCTTATGGGGATGTAGAAGTATGGACATTTTAGGTCCAATAATGTGAGCCAGTCTCCTTTCTGAAGCGTGGGCAGGATCATAGCTAGGGTTACATAGAAACATAGAAACATAGAATTTGACGGCAGATAAAGACCACTTGGCCCACCTAGTCTGCCCATTTTCCTACCTAACAGATAAGCTGCAGATCCTAGCTAACCAACAGCTTACTTCCTACTACCCCCCACTAGGACTGCCTTATGCCTGTCCCATGCATTCTTGAATTTCCCCACTGTTCTTGACTCCACAACCTCCTCAGGGAGGCTGTTCCATGCATCCACAACCCTCTCTGTGAAAAAATACTTCCTCACATTACCTCTGAGCCATCCCCTTCTATCTTCAAATTGTGCCCCCTTGTTCTTGCACATCTCTTTTTCTGAAAGATGCTACCCTCTTGGACTTTGTTGATTCCCTTGAGGTACTTGAAAGTTTCTATCATGTCCCTTCTCTCCCTTCTTTCCTCAAGGGTATACATATTAAGCTCCTTTAGTCTTTCTTCATATGTCTTCTGGTGCAGACCCTGCACCATTTTGGTTGCCCTCCTCTGGACAGCCTCCACTCTGTCTTTGTTTTTGTGGAGATGGGGTCTCCAGAACTGCACACAGTACTCCAGATGGGGTCTCACCAACTGTCTGTACAGAGGGATAACAACTTCCTGTTTTCTACTATTGATGCCTCTTCCTATGCATCCCAGTATCCCCCCAGCCTTCCTTACTGCCGTCTCACATTGCTTGCCCACCTTTAGGTCATCTGATATAATTACCCCCAGGTCCCTTTCCATTTTTACTGTTGTCAGTATCTCAACTCCCATTGTGTACGCTTCCCCTGGGTTTTTGTTTCCCATGTGCATTACCTTGCACTTCTTTGCATTGAATCTGAGCTGCCATACATTTGACCATTCCTCCAACCTTGCCAAGTCCCTTCTCATCCTTTCCACTCCATCTTGTGTATCAACCCTGTTGCAGATCTTTGTGTCGTCTGCAAATAGACATACTTTTCCTTCCAGTTCCTCTGCAATGTCACTTATAAAGACATTAAAAAGGACCGGTCCCAGTACTGAACCCTGCGGTACCCCGCTAGTAACCCTCCTTTCTTCACTGTGTACTCCATTTACTACTACCCTTTGCGTCCTGTTTTCTAGCCAATTTTTTATCCAGGCTACCACCTTGGGACCCACTCCAAGGCTGGCTAACTTGTGTATTAATCTTTTGTGTGGGACTGTATCAAATGCCTTGCTAAAATCTAGGTAGGCCATGTCCACAGCCCCTCCCTGGTCTACTACTTTGGTCACCCAGTCAAAGAAATCTATTAGATTCATCTGACACAACCTTCCCATCGTGAATCCATGCTGCCTTGGGTCCTGTGCCCCACTGGCCTCTAGGTACTCAACAATTATTTCCTTCAGAAGTGATTCCATCATTTTCCCTACCACTGAGGTCAAACTAACTGGTCTGTAGTTTCCTGCCTCTCTCCTGCTCCCACTTCTGTGAAGAGGAATCACATCTGCCCTCCTCCAGTCCTCGGGTACTACCCCATCCTCCCATGATTTGTTAAAGAGAGTAGTCAGTGGTGTCACTAGTTCTACCCTTAGTTCTTTTAGAATTCTTGGGCGAATCCCATCAGGCCCCATTGCTTTGTCCACCTTCAATTTTATTAGTTCTTTCAGAACCCTTTCTTCTGTAAATGGACTGGTATCGACCCCCATCTTCAGAGTGTTTCTCTTGTTTGGTTTAGGTACCTCCCCCTTCTCTTCCTTTGTGAATACTGAGCAGAAATATTTGTTCAGTATCCCTGCTTTTTCACTGTCACCCTGTACCCACATTCCCTCCCCTTTATTAAGCCTCAGTATCCCTCCTTTGGTCTTTCTTCGCTCCCTAATGTACCTATAAAAGGTCTTATCCCCCTTCTTAACAGAATTGGCTATTCTTTCCTCAGTTTGGGCCTTTGCTATTCTGACTGCCTTCCCAGCCTCCTTATGCTTTAACTGATAAAGTTCTCTGTCCTGCTCCTTCTGTGTTTCCTTATATTTCCTGAATGCTATCCTTTTCTCCTTAACCTTCCCTGCCACCTCTTTTGAGAACCATAGCGTTTTTTTCCTTAGTTGTGTTTTATTGATTTGCTTTACACAAAGGCTTGTTGCCTCTGTGATGGCTGTTTTGCTTACTCCCCATTGTTCCTCCACCCCTCCTTCTTGCCTGTTTGCTAGTGCTTTTCTGAGGCACTCTCTCATTTTCTCAAAGTCAGCCCTCCTAAAGTCCAATACTCTTGCTTTTGTATGGCTTGATTGTATGGCTGTGTTTATCGTGAACCACACTGTTTGGTGGTCATTTGTTCCCAGATGGCTACCCACTGCTAAATCTGAGATTCTTTCTCCATCCCCATTTGAGAGCACCAGGTCTAAGATTGCTCCCTCCTGAGTGGGTTCCAATACTAGCTGTCTGAGACATGCCACCTGTAGGGCATCAAGAATGACCCTGCTCTTGGATGTGCCTGCAGCAAAGGTGCTCCAGTTAACATCTGGCATATTCAGGTCCCCCATCAACAATATCTCCCCTTTTTCTGCCATTCTAAGAAAGCCTTCTATCATTTCCTTGTCCATTCCTTCCCCCTGAGATGGGGGTCTGTATACAACCCCCATGCAGATTGTGGTGCCATTTCCTGTCTCCAGGGTGACCCAGAGTGCCTCATCTGCTCCCTGTTTACTCTTTAGTTCTGTTGCTTTGATCTCTTCCTTAACATAGAGAGCTACTCCTCCTCCTCTTTTACCCTCCCTGTTCCTCCTGTAGATTGTGTATCCTGGTATGTTGACATCCCAGTCATGGTTCTCTGTGTACCATGTTTCTGTGACTGCCACAATATCCAGGCAACCCTCTTCCATCAAGGCCACTAGCTCAGGGAGCTTGTTACACAGATTACGGCTGTGCTGGATGCTTGTTCAGAACTTTCAGGTCTAAAATGGGTCGCCACTCTCCATTTTTTTTTTAAGGTCAGAAAGTACCTTGAATAGAAGCCTTTTTCCTTTTGTAGCAAAGGAACCAGTTCTGTTTCTCTTGATTGTAGAAGGTTGGCCACTTCTGCCTCCAGAAGTTTCTTTTCTTTTTTTTCCATTTTATTCTTTTCTCCACCTGCCCTAGCTGCCGGCAGCCTGTTACTGTCAGCCCGGTCATGAACCACTGACTTCCACCCCCCATATCAGCCTCGGGCCCTCCGATACCCGTGGCTTACCCCCCATGTTGGGGCTGCGGCACACTGGCTGCATGCCGCAGTCATCGGACTAGGTTGGAGGGCTGGCCTGGGGGGCTAACTGAAGCCATGGTGAGCTTCATTTAGGGCTGCCGGCAGCTTTATCCATTTTCCTTTTTCGGGGGAGGTGGGGTCGTGCAATGACGTGGAGCATCCTGCCCCGCCTCCAGTACGTGCCTGTGCCGGCAGCTGCATGACTCCTGGCCTCCACCAGGGGTCATCTGAGCTCCGGACACTTCCCCTCCCTCCCCCCAGAGAAGGAGAGCAGTCCCTAGGATGCTCCATCCTTCTCCCCCCGGCCTGCCCTCCAGCGACCCGAGTCCATTCCCGAACCTGGGTCGCCAGCATCACATGTGGAAATCCAACCGCTGCGCCGGCGGGCCGGCCCCCAGAAGTTTCTTTTCTGAAATGGAAGCTGGCCTGAAAATCCTTGACCTTAACCTGTCCTTGGGAAGGATTTGAAACTGAGGGCCAGGCCCTGACTCACTACTTCCAGGACCCACTCATTTGTGGTGATGTTTTTCCAAGCCCGGAAGAGGTTTGTCCATCTTCTTCATGTAAACCTCTGTTTTATTTCCAAATACTGAGTTGTTCTCTCAAGAGAAATCCATGGCTTTGGCTTGTGTATCCTGGGATAGATTTGTGGCTCTCAACCAGGCAAATCTCAAGGCTACAGTAAGTGCCATCCACCTGGCAGCAGTGTCATTGGCATCTACTGTCATGTGGAACTGATACTTAGTGGCTTCTAACCCACACCTGGCTGTTTGTCGGGTCAGCTGCTAATCCTTCAGGGGCCTTGTCTATCATGGCCATTACAGACTGCCATAAGGTTTTTGATATTCGGCTGCATAGGCAATATAGTTAGCCTGTCTGATGGCCACAGTGGCTGCCAGGTAGCCCTTTTTAGCCATGCTATCTTCCGAGAGTCCTTTTCAGGAGGGTGAGATGCCAGGGGCACCCTTTCCTTGTCACAGGCTGTAGCTTGCACCACCCCCTCATGGTTAGGGTGAGAAACCAAAAACTCAGCCCCTGACCTATCAAGCTGATACTTTTTGTCAGCCTTCTTGTCTATAGGGGAAACCGAATTAGGAGTCTCTAAAACTTTCAACACCTGCTTCTTTAGAGACTTGTTGGTTGGTAACAACAACCTTTTGGTGGGTGCCAGGCCCATCATATCTAACAATTCTGCCTCCTCCTCATCTTCTACCATTTCATTGGTAGCCAGATCAAGTGCCTCTATCACTTGCATAACAAATGTATAGTGTGAGGAATAGTCCTCAGGCAACCTGGGAGGGGAGTCAAATTCTTGGTCAGGGGATGCCTCTGGCTAAGTAGGTTCCCCTTCATTCTCTTCATCATCATCATCGTATTCCTCATAGACCAGTTCCTAGATAGAAGGAACCGGTCCTGGAACCGATGTGGGTATCGACTGCGGAACTGTAGATGGAATCGCTGGATTTACTGGTATCAGTTGAACTGGAACCGGTAATAGCCCTTGATTAGCCACAGTTTGCAAAGCCTGGAGAACGTGCAGGGCTTGTGCAACCACCTCAGCTGTAGGCATAGCTGATTTTGAAACAGAAGGCTCCTTTGCTTTTTCAGCTGGAGGTTCTGTATGTTTTAGTTTATGCTTCTTTCTAGCCGGAACCAGTTCACCAGCTAGATCCCTGGTTCCTTTTGTTTTTGATGGCTCTCCTTCATGAGAAGCAGTCGGTTCTATTTCTTTCGGTTTATCCTTTTTAGTAGTAGATGGAGGGCTGGGTTGGTCAGAACCCTGATCCCCCGGAAACGCTGGAGAAGCCATCTTTTTCTCAAATCTTTCCAACTTTTTTTTAACTGTTTTTGGCAGAAAAGTTTTACAAATGTCACAATCAGTGGTGAAGTGAGATTCACCTAGGCAAAACAAACACAAATCGTTTTTTGTCAGCCTTAGCGAATACCTCGCCACACTCAGTACAGTTTTTAAAACCAGTGAGGCCTGTTTTATTCTTTGGCGTCTCTGACATATTTAAACAACCCAGTAAAAAAGGGTTTTTAACTCAGATCCTGAACCACAAGTTGTGCAGAAAAATACACAAACACCAGTTCCTGCAAACCACTGAAGATGAAAGATGGTCGGTTCCCAAACGGGGAAAAATACCACATTCTAACAGAAACCCACAGAAAATAATGTACCAGATCTGGGTTAAACAATCTAAATAAATATGAAAATAAAAAGTTGAATAAACTAAGGTAAACGCCGGTTCCTCAGAGGTTTCTCACACCCGAAGAGGAACCACAAAACTGAGGTGAAATATAAACTAAACTAGCACTAAATTATACAAAAGAAGGTAAAGGCAGCAGATGAAATAAAAATGTGGGGCCCGATTCTGAAAGCCCACAGTAGGACGCAAGGTGCCTGTGCCAAACATATATGGCGCAAGGTACACCTTGCATCCAAAAATGCCCCCAAGCAATTCACAAAGACAGCCTGTATCAACTGCAGGTTGCCTGCCCGAAATGGGGCTTGAGCCACCCCTGCACCCCAAAATGGGCTGCAACAGGATGCTAGGGGGCATGTGGCAGATGCAAGCTGCCACAGCCCCAGAAATGCAATTCTCAGAACTCTCCCAGAGGGAGAATTTTTAAGTACCCTTAGACCAGCCAGGGCTGGTTTAAGGGGACTTAGAAAATTCTCCCCTGTGAGAGATGCTGGCAGCAATAGCTCCACAGGTCACCCTTCCCCAATCCCTGATGTGCCCCACAATGAATATATATATAAAAGACTCAACCCATGGCCGATGTGCCCCACAATGTAAAAAAATAGTAAAGACCCCCTGCCCGATGCCCAATGTGCCCCACATTCATAATAGATATATAAGACACCCCTCCCCGTCCGGATCCCCCATGTCCTCGTCAGTATAGAAACATGCTCGCTCAGTGGTGGTCTAGTGCCCCCTCACCCCCCACCACAGCAGGTAATGCCCCCCATCCCCAGACAGAGCCAGGGACCGGCACATCCCTCCTCACACCTCCACAGCCGGTCTCCAACTGAATAGTAAATGTGCGTCGGACTGTAATGTGTATGCTTCATTGATTAACAATGAGCGTGTACACATTACAGTTTGCTGCACATTGACAGTTCAGTTGGGGACCAGCCACAGAGGCATGAGGAGGGCTGTGCCAGTCCCCGGCTCTGTCTGGGGATAGGGAGGCACTACCTGCTTCGGTAGGGTGTGGGGGGCACTGGACAACCACTGAGAGGGCACATTCCAACAGGAACATGAGGGATCTGGGCAGGGGGTGTCATATATCTATTATGAATGTGGGGCACATCAGGCATTGGGTGGGGGGTCTTTACTATTGTTTTTCATTGTGGGGCACATTGGGCATCAAGCGGGGGGTCTTATATATATATATATATATTCAGTATGAGAGCACAAGATAGATCAGGGCCAGGGAACAGCATGCCATTGCTGCAGGGGGCTTGCAGCAACCTCATCCATGTGCCATGTGTTTGCCACATGGAAGGGGTTGCCACAAGTGTGGGGCCGTAGGCGCTGGAACCCCTCCTGTACCCAAAATGGGTGCAGAGTCCCTGGCGCATGGGCTTCAGTGCAAGCTGCTGTTTGTCACAGCTTGCACCGGATGCAGCCCCCTTTGAGAACTGGGCCCCAGGAGTTTACTTGTTTTTTCATGAAAAACAATGAATTTCAGTGACTTCAGAGGAGGAGATCTCTGAGGTGTCTTGACTAGGCAGGCGGAAAATGTAATCTGAGCATTATAGAATGCAGCAGTTGGTAAGGGCAGCAGTTTGAATGGTGGCATGAGACAATGAGTGTTGCATCATTTGCATAAGTTCCATTCTCAGGGTAGTTCAACACTGAAGCCAGTCTTCAAGAGTTAAACATATTGAAGAACTCCTGGGGTTAGAAGTATCACAGAGCTGGGTGAGCTACGGGGAACTGGAGGGGCATAAGAGTGATCCTGGAAGTGTGCTATAGGCTCCCAAACAGCTCAGTGGAGCACAATACCCAGTTGGTGGAGGAAATTATGGGAGCAGCCAAATCAGATGCAGTAGTGATCCTGGGGGACACCAGTCTCCTAGGCACAGACTGGCATGCAGAGACAGTAACAGCAGGGCTGAGATCAGATTTCTGTGCACCTTCAAGAACTTTGTTCTAGAGCAGCATGTGCATCAGTGCACAGAACAGAGCTGAAGAGTCGTGTCTGGGAGTGCAGTGCCCTGGTATAGTAATGAATCAATCAAAATGCAATGGAACAGCTGGCACCTGCTGACAGTGGTGACTCAGAGACATAAAAAAGAAGTGTACCTTGCCTTGGTCCCAGAATAGTGCTTAACTTTATTTTCATGAAGAAGGTGCTGCAGTAAAGACACACTGGTGCTGGTTTAACAAGCTGGGCACAAGGAGCTCCTTGCAAATGCTGTCCCCCCCTGCCCACTATGACAAAATCATGTCACCTAGGTAAAGTTAAGCAAGGGTGCCTTATCCAAATCAGCTCAACGCCCTGTGCATTTCCCAACAACAAAGACCAAACAAACTAAATACATGAACAACTCCCAGGGAGAGGACGGCTTGGATCAGCCAGAAGAGGTAAAGAAAGCCCTCCCTGCAGCTTGCTTGTTTCTGAGTTTGTTTACTCGTCGACACTTTGCATCGACTCCCCACTCGCCCCAGCTACCCCGTTCCTCCTTTCTTTCCCCCTCTCCACTTTTTACTTCCTATTTCCCTGATCCTGTCCATCTCCCCTTTCTTCCCCTCTCCACATTGTTTACTTTCTGTCTCTTTTCTGCCATAATGAATCTCTTTGCTCTGTTTCTTCCTGTGCTCCTCCTTCTGCCCTCTCTTCCCTCTTACACCCCTTCGTCATCACTCACCCTCACCCCTGGCACTCTTACCATTACATGCCACATTACCCCTCCTTTTGGCACCACGTCCTGCCTCCCTTGTTTTGCTGACATCCTCCCATGCTTCCCTGTAGTGTATTTGTTCCAACTCAGACTCTATGGGGCCCTGAAATACTGGTCTTTATCCAATCCCCTACTGTAAACCAGCTCAGCCACCCCACCTCTAGGGGCACCCAACTCACCTTATAGAAGCTTCCCCAAACATATACTGTTTAGGTTCTCATTCATTCTCCTGCTCCTCTCTGGAAATGTTCATCCAAACCTGGGCCCTATGCCCACCCCCTCAAAAACTTAAGCATACCGGTGGCCTCCTACTGGATACCATGAACATGTGTAGCCTTCTACAGAAGCATGCCCAACTCCAAGCCCGGGTATGCCACCACAACCCAGATACTCTTGTGGTAGTTGAAACCTGGCTACCCCACCATACCCTGACTCTGCTGTCACACTATCTGGTTACACCCTACACAGATCAGATAGAATGAGAAAAAGGGGGGGATGCACCATCTATTTCTATAATACACTATTAGGTCATGTAATCCCGACTACCCTCTCCACTGCTAACGCCCAATCTCTTACCCTTAAAATTACTGTTGGGACCTCCAGTAAAACTGTATACCTGATGTCTATATACATACCACCACCCCCCCCGGAACCAGAAATGAAAATTACATACCTACCGTAATTCCTGATCTTCTTGGACGAGTCTCCACCACTCATTCGCACTATTGGGATCTGCGCCGGAGGCACTAGGACCCATTGGGAGCAAACTTTTTGCTGGAGGAACGGCACCGCGAGCCTCAGCTCACGTGGTAATGACTATCTCAGCATTGACCCTCCAACTGCCTCAGTACCTTTTTTACCAAGGAGGTGCAGCGTAACTAACCTAGAAGGGTAGCCTAACCTAAAAACCGGACATAAGATAGTCCGGATGACCCGTATAAGAAGGCTCAACAAAGAAGTCTTCACAGCCTAAAGATTTGAGGGAGTGAAGACCAACAACAGAGGTGAGCTCGGGGGATGGAGGGTGGGCGTGTGTATGAGTGGTGGAGACTCATCCAAGAAGATCAGGAATTACGGTAGGTACGTAATTTTCATATCTTCCTGGACATAAGTCTCCACCACTCATTCACACTATTGGGAGAGTACCAAGCTAATAATCCCTGAGAGGGTGGCAGGAGAGACCAAGAGCTCACGTTTCTAGGACAGAAGTCCATTAAGGATGGCTCTGCCAAAGGAAGAATGTCATCTGGCATGGACATCCAGTGCATAATGTTTAACGAAAGTATGCACTGAGCTCCAGGTGGCCGCGTTGCAAATATCTGCAATGGGCACATTGCGAATTTCTGCTAGGGATGCCGCAACCGCTCTAGTAGAGTGAGCGTAAACCCTACCCTCCAACTTAACCTGCGCCATGGAATAGCAGTGGCAAAGGCATGCCACTAACCATGCTGAGATACATCTGATAGCGACAGGTTGACCCAGCCGGGTCTCACTGAAGGAGACAAACAGTTGCTGGGCTTTGCGAAAATCCTTGGTTCTATCTAGATAGAAATGCAAAGCTCTCTTAACATCCAAAGAATGAAGAGAACGTTATCCTTCATTTTGGAAGTCCGCAAAGTAAGAGGGAAGGACCAGAGGTTGGTTTAGATGAAACTCTGACACAACCTTAGGAAGAAATTTCGGATGGGTCCAAAGGACTACTTTGTCCTTATGGAACACAGTGTACGGAGGATCTGTGACCAGGGCATGTATCTCAGAGACCCTGCGAGCTGAGGTAATGGCCACCAGGAAGGCAGTCTTCCAGGTGAGAAATTTTAGCTCACAGGTGGCCAGAGGTTCGAAAGGTTTCCGAGTGAGCATGTCTAGCACAAGATTAATGTCCCAGGCTGCAACTGGACATCTTGTAGGAGGTCTGGTATGCAGAATTCCTTTAAGAAATCTCTTAACCACAGGTAATTGAGTTAGTGTTAAGGAAAAAACCGGCTCATGATACGCTGAAATGGCACTAAGGTGAACTTTGACTATAAAGTACTGCAGACCTGAATTTGAGAGGTCCAAGAGGTACTCCAGAACCTTATCTGGTGGACAGGAAAAGGGATTAAAAGAGGACTTTGCACACCAGAGTGAAACACACTTCCACTTAGCTGTGTAAGTTTTCCGAGTGGCTGGCTTCCGTGCAGCCAGAAGAATATCTGAAACCCTACGAGAGACATTGAACCGGTTTACTTCTACCTCTTCAGGAGCCAAGCGTGAAGGTGAAGTGATCTCAGGTTGGGATGGACCACCGGCCCCTGAGTCAAAAGGTTCATCTGTAGGGGACGTGGTCTCAGAGGAACTGCCAACATATTGTTGAGTAGTGGAAACCACAGCTGCCAAGGCCAAAAGGGAGCAATGAGAATCATCTTGTCCCCCTGGGATTCGAACTTGAGGAGTACCCTCTGAATTAGAGGAAGGGGTGGAAAGGTGTAAAGAAAGCGTTTTGTCCACCACAGCCTGAACGCATCCTGACAGAAAGTGCCAGGCCCTGGATTTCTGGAGCAGAAGAGAAGCAGTTTTGCGTTGAGTGGGGATGCAAAAAGGTCCAGGTCTGGAGTTCCCCACTCTTCGAATAGTGACTGAACTATGGTTGAGTCGAGAGACCACTCGTGAGTATCTGTCTCTGTTCTGCTGAGATGGTCTGCCAGTTCGTTCTGTATACCTGGCAGGTAGATCACTTGAATTAGAGCCTTGTGCTCCAAGCACCATTCCCATACCCTCATTGCTTCCCTGCATGAGGGGTAAGAATGAGCACCACCCTGCTTGTTGATGTAATACATCACTGCTTTGTTGTCCGTTTGAAGGAGAATGTTCTTGTGATAGAGAATGTCCTTCAACGCTCGGACCGCATAAAGGACGGCTCTCATTTCTAGGACGTTTATGTGAAGCTGGGACTCGACTTGAGCCCACGCACCTTGAGTGTGGAGAGCCTGACAGTGAGCTCCCAACCCCATTAGTGATGCGTCCATGGTAATGGAGATTTGGTGGTCCAGAGGAGCAAAAGGATAGCCGTCCAGGAGATTGCTCTCTTGAGACCACCAGGTGAGTGACCTCTTTAAAGGTTCTGTCACCTTGATGAGATAGGACTGCAGATGAGATGTTGGGGACCACTGAGTACTGAGCATCCACTGAGTGGTTCTCATGTGCAGACGTGCTAGGGGTACAGTGAACACTGAGGATGCCATGAGGCCTAACATCCGTTGCATCGAGAGAGCTGTAACTGAACTGTTCTCCCCGATGTGATGGGCCATTTGAAGGATATTGTTCCTCCTGTCTTCTGGAAGAAAAGCCTTCGCACAGGAGGTGTCCAAAAGAGTCCCTATAAAGAGGAGCCTCTGGGAGGGCTGCAGTTGCGATTTCTTGAGGTTCAGCAGAACTCCCATGGATGTAAGGAGGTGAGAGGCCATCTCTATGGCGTCCAGAGTGTCCCTTGTCTGGAAGGGCTTGCTAGAAGCCAATCGTCCAGATAAGGGAGCACCTGTATCCCGACCTTTCTGAGGTGCGCTGTGAGAACTGCACAACACTTTGTAAAGACTGGCGGCGCCGAGGATAGCCCAAAGGGCAGGACTCTGAACTGATAATGTTGTCCCAGAGCCAAAAAACTCAGGAATTTGTGATGCCTCGGGTGAATAGGAATGTGCTGGTAAGCATCCTGCATGTCCAGGAGGCTAGCCAGTCATGTTGATGAAGCAAAGGTAACAGGGTTCCCAGAGAATCATTTGAATTTCTCCTTGGGAGAAATTTGTTTAGCTTGAGATCTAGAATGGGGCCATTCCCGGACTCTTTGGAACCAGAAAGTAATGGGAGTAGAACCCCATGTTCCGTTGATGCAGTGGCACCACTTCTACTGCCCTGTTGTTCAGAAGGCCCTGAATCTCGCGGCAAGAAGGTCTGACTGAAGGGCTGACAGCCTGGGCTGCCGCTTTGGGAGGGCGATCCGAGGGTCTCCAGAAGATTGAGTGATACCTCGCTAATTATCTGAAGGACCCATTTGTCTGAGGTTATGGACTTCCACTGGTTGTAGAAGTGCATCAGATGACCTCCCACCGGAGAGGAAAAGTCCACCTCGGGCAGCTGAGATGGGACTTGGGCCAGCAATTCATAAGGTAGCGCTGGGCGCTTTGGGCCCTTGTGCTTTCTGCTGTGTCTTCTTTTGAGGTTGGGCAGGTTGGTTTTTATGGAAACCTCCTCTGCCCCTACCGCGAAAGGAATGACGATTATGAAACTGATGTTTATTGACATGCCCTCGAGAGGGGGCAGGAGGGGGTCGAGCCAACTTAATGGCTGACCTAGTCTTTTGAGTAGCTTCTAGAGCTTGCTCTACCTGAGGACCAAAAAGATATGCACCATCAAAGGGCAATGCCATAACCTGCTGCTGCGCGTCATTCGTGAAGCCCGAAGTGCGCAGCCAGGAATGACGGCGGGTGCAAATACCAGCAGCCACTGAATGGGAAGCAGTGTCAAAAGCATCCATGGCTGCTTTAACCTGCTGGTTGTTAGATTCGATACCTCTGGTAATGGTTTGAAGAAGCTCTGGCTTTGCATCCGACTCCGGTAGAGCTTCAACCATTTGCTTGATAGAATGCCACAGGATATATTCATACTGGGAGAAATAGCCCTGGTAACTGGCAATACGCATACTTAGGGTAGAAGCAGCAAAGACTCTCTTATGTAAGGTGTCTATCTTACGAGATTCTTTGTTAATAGGTCGAGCTGTAGTAGTTTGAGGAAGAACAACCTTATCATTCTCTGCCAGGACTACAATAGGATCCGCAAAGGCTTGAGATGCCAAAATGGGATGATCCTTGGAGGCTGAATACTTCCTATCTATGGACAGCCACCGAAGGGGTGAGAGCAGGAGTATTCCATACCATTTGAGACAGCATCTCGAAGGAAGGCTGAACCGGAGGAGTCAAATCCGTAGGGATCTCCGGGGCATAAAGGTAGTGGAATCTTACCAATTTCCCAGGATCGATGTCTGTAGTCTGGAGAGAAAGAGTGGAACTCAGATTTTTTAGCAGAGACTTAAAGGACAGGTCCTTGACCACAGGCTCTGTAGCAGTAATAGATCCTGCTTCGTCCACTTCATCACCCAACTGAAGGTCTGGGTCAGGCTCAATGTCATCTCCTGACAGTCCAGGAGGGACTGTATGGACAGGAAAGGAATGAAAATCAGAAGAGAGGGAAGAAGGAAACGAGAGAAAGGAGGAGTTCTGAAAAGCAGAGGGAGCCCCGAGAGCCCCCGGTGCCGAGGAGGTGCACGGCATCAAGAACAACGCCGAGGGACCACGCAGCACCGAAAATGACACAGAGGGACCACGCGGCACTGAAAACGGCACCGAGAAGCTGCACGGCACCAAGGATGGCGACGAGCACACCATCAACGCCGAGGACGGCGCCGAGCGCACCATCGATGCTGAGGACAGTGCTGAGAAGCCGCACGGCACCAAGGACAGTGCTGAGAAGCTGCACGGTGCCAAGGACAGCGACAAAGGCGCCAAAAACACCCCCAGACTCTGAAAAACAGGTTTTGAAGGAAGAAGAGCAGGAGATAAGGGCATCGGTGTGGCCCCCTGTGCCGTAGCCATGTGAGGGGGTAAACACCTAAGCACGGAGTCGATGGCACCGAAGAAGGTGCCACGTGACCAGGAAAGTCCAACCGCCCTACCTGGTCTCCCAATGAGCCTGAAGGCCCACGAGTGACCGAGCCAGGTAGCTGAACCAACCTCTGAGCCCATTGCTCCTTAAGAGCGGCCCACTGATGAAACTGCTCATCTGAAGACCTACCTGTGGGCGGGGTAGGGCTCTGATGTCAAAGCCGATGGCTACCAGAAGCAGAGGTTGGCGACTCCGAAGGAGGAGACCGGCAACTAGCCCCGATAACCGAACGTCTACGCACAGACATATCAGAGGGCGACCTCGAGTGATGCCTTCTCTTTTTAGACCTATGGGCCGAAGAAGAGCTCGAGGCTGAAAGGTGCGAGAATGCGACCATTTATTTTATGCTTCGTGAGGACCGCCATCCCCGGCATTAGACTGACCGTTGTCAGACCCCCGAGAAGGCGGGCAGACCGACCAGCCTGACTGACTGAATAGCTTTTCATACGAAGTCTCCCTACCGTCACCTGACCTGCTCATGGTCGACTCCATCAAAGTAGGCTGAGACTTCTTTATTTTTAAAATAAGAATAAACTAAGTGATACTTTACCGAGATAATACTACAAAAAAACAAAACTGAAAACTATGCTGCTAGTTTGAAGTTTGACTCAGCAGTGACAGCGTCGTCCACTGAAAAGCGCATTCGATGGCGAGAAAAAGAACTGAGGCGGTTAGAGGGTCAACGCCAAGATAGTCATTACCGCGTGAGCCGAGGCTCGCGGTGCCGTTCTTCGGCTCCATCTCTGGCACCGACCCTCCAGCAAAAAGTTTGCTCCCGATGGGTCCTAGTGCCTCCGGCGCAGATCCCAATAGTGTGAATGAGTGGTGGAGACTTATGTCCAGGAAGATAGGGGCTTTCACTTTGATTCTAGACATCGCAGCCCAACTCCCCAAAATCTCTGAGGTCATCACACTTAGCAAAGTTAACACAACTTGGCTTGCCCCTCAATCAATGTATTTCAGAGATGCCACTGCTGCCCAAAACCTAATGCAACTGGTCTCCTCCCCAACCAGGCTTAACCAAAACATGGGCAACAGAACCCTAATTAACCTCATTTTCTTCAATCACTCTGAACGTATCTCCAATCTCCAGGTCTTATCTGACTCACTTAGCAATCACTCCCTAGTCACCTGCCACTGGTCAAACAGTTGGAATCCGCCCCCCCCCCCATATCACAAGACATTGACTCCTTAGGAAAGGTGCTCTAGGGCATTTCTGCAAATATTTTCTCAACTTTGACTGGACCCCGCTCAACTATATTGCATCTGTCGATGATGCACTGTCCTTCTTTATTAGTTCCTTTAACTTCGCCTGTGATATCTTTGCCCCCTTTGTTAAGTGGGTGGTAAACGATCACTTCTCTCCCTAAGTCAACCAGTCTATAATTAACCAAGTGACTGCTCATGATAGCCTATGGTGCTGAGCCCTGGAATCTGGCCATCCCTCAGACTGTCAACTATACCGTGCTGCCCGAAACTCCTGCACCTGGGCCATTCGCCAAGCTAAGGCTACTTACTACCAAGCTAAACTCACCATCTACTGGGGGCAGGGATGTAATTTCTGGGAGAATACTAAGGAACTCTGTGGTAAATCCCCCCCCCGCCCTCTGATCATAAAAGAGGTCCCCTACCCAAGATCCTGACCAGATTGCCAACATCTTTAATGCGGCTTTTACTGAACTTAGCTCAGTACCCCCCCAACTTCTTCTCCCTCTCCCCTGGGCTGTTTCCGCCCACTCTACTGGTGTCCCACCGTTTCACTTCAAGACCATCTCCCTGAGTAATGCCCACTCCTACCTGTCTAAGTTCCTTGGTAAATCCAGACAGAGTGGCGATACACTAGACCGTAAGCTGCTCAACTTGACTCTAGACGCAGTCCTAACCCCTTGACCAAAATCCTGAATATGTTGCTATGCCTTGGTCAGTTCCCTTCCCAGTGGAAATGGGCAGTGGTCATCCCCATCCACAAGAGTGGTGACTGAACCTCCCATAATAACTACAGGCTTATCTCCATTCTGCCTCCCCAAAAGCACTCGAAAAAATCACCACCGACCAACTCACTGACTTCCTGAAATCACATAACCTCCTCTGCCAGCAACAGCATGGATTCAAGAAGGGCCACAGCACCACCAGTGCCCTCCTGCAGTACACCTCATACATCCACGATGCCCTCGACCAAGGGGCCTTGGTTGGGTCTGTGTACATAGACCTCACCAAGGCCTTTGATACGGTCAATCATTCCCTATTATCAGATTCTCTCCTTTCCAGTGGCCTGTCCCAGGAGGCCACTGCCTGTTTTACCCACTACCTGTAAGGAAGATCCCAGCAAGTGAAGATAAATGGCACCCTATCCACTGGTCTGCAGGTTCGCTCAGGGGTACCCCAGGGCTCCATTCTTGACCCACTCCTATTTACCCTGTACCTGAACTCTCTCCCCAGGGCCTGCACTGGATGTCTCCTCCTCTATGCGGATGATGCAGTGATTTTCAGCCACCACCCTGACCCCACCCAGCTTCAACAGGATCTGCAGCTCTCCTTCAAGGAGGTTGAATCCTGGTTTTCATCCCATAAACTTATTCCCAATTATAAAAAGACAAAGGTAATGCTCTTCTCCCATCACCAAAATAAGTACAAGTTCTCCACCCTCTCCATCTTCAATTCTCATGGCACCCCTCCCCGAATCTGTTCACCATTTTAAATACCTTGGTATCACCCTCAATCCTGCCTGCTCCTTCCATGAATACTTTACTGCTACTTGCTCTGCAGTTAATGCCAGAATTGGTCTCCTCTACAGAATTAGGTCCTGCCTCCCCCCTGCTGCTCTTAGACTGGCTAGCTCCAGCTCTATTTTATTCCTGGTAGACTATGGTATAGTGATCTATGGGTCTGCCTCAAACTCTGCCCTGAAAAAATTTAACTTGTCTTAACTCATTGCCTCCACAGGAGCTCTCTGAAGTTGCACCACTTGCCTCCTGTATACTGTTAACAGTGAATCCTGAGCCTTTCTAAGCAAAATCAAGCTATAGTCAGCATGCCACAAACAAATCCTAATAGCTCAAGAACCATAAGTGCTAGTCACAAAGTATGAGTGGAAAAGTTATTCAGCACAAAATTACCTTTCCAATGGAGGTATGCAAATAATAATATGTAATTTAATTTTTTTTCTATGCTTGTTGAAACAGCAAATAAAATATTTTTTTCACTAAAATAGGCAACATAAGCTATACACACCATACCATAAACAAAGGTGAATAACTCTTAAAGTATACATGATATGCACAAAATATCAGTGGCAAGGTTGTTCAGCACAAAATTACCTTTCCAATGGTGCTATGCAATCAAATATATATTATATTCTGTTATACTATATATTCAAATATATAAGTGACATTTCCAGACGTTGCTAGGGCACACAGGAAGTCAGCAGCCGACTTCTGTAGGCATCCTCAGGACACACCAGTGTAGCTTGCTGATGACTTCAGGTGTCTGCTAGGAGAAAATGAGTTACACAAAGCCTGCCGCCTGCCACCTGGCCACTGGCTGTGACAAGTTGATGCAAACCTGCAATCTCTATCAATGCTCAGCCTGGCTAAATTTCCAAGGGCGTCTCTACTATCAGACTTGCCTACTAGCAAAAATAAATCTCTATGGGCCACTCACCCCCTGGTTGTAACCTTCTCCTCTCTCCAGGGCAGCATAGGCGGGTGACCAGACACACTGACAAAACTGCTTTCTAAGTCCCCTTCTATAGAACCACCGCCAGTCAAAGGGCCTTCAAATATAGGGCCCCTTTATAGATGAACTCCATCCCCTGTTCCTTCCTATACATACTCAGGTTGGGCCCTTTCAAAAAAGAACTGCGGGTCCACATCCTGGATTCATCAAACTGTGACTGCCCATAACACTGTCATAACCCTCCAACTATTTCCTCTCCTGCACCTTAGCCCCAAGACAATGCCAACTGGGCAGCTTTCTGGATTCTAATATATTTCCAGCTCTCCCGTTGTCCACTTCCTGGGCCTGTTTCTCCCTTTCTCCTCCATAGCTCAATTGCTCCTGTCTCCAATGTTTATTTTTTCTCCTCTGACTTATTTCAACAATATTGGTTACTTCCATGTCAATTAGCAATGCTTATTGTATTGCGTCGTTATTAGATAACTCCTTATTGTATAATTTTCTCTCTGTATACAATTACTGACATTGTTCATGATATCTGTAACACTTGCCTGACGCACTTTGCACTGACGTGGAGCCTTTGTAATAGCTCCTAATATATAATTTTTCCATTTGTGTACAATTACTGTCATTGTTCATGATATCTGTAATACCTGCCTGCCACACTTTGTACTGATGTGGAGCCTTTGAAAAACAGTCCCTGACTCAAAGGGTTGTAATTCCTAGACTTCAATAAATAAATAAAATAAATAAATGAACTAAATATGCAATACACATAACTAAATAGGAACCCAATTTAAATATTGCACAAAGGCAGGGTTCAGAGATAGTTCCTACCTTTAAAACTTAAAGAACTAACTCCCAGAAAATAATCAAATAACTTCATTCCCATTAAAAGCTGGGTCAAACAGAAAATACTTCATCCTCTTTTCAAATGCCTCCACTGAGGGGGAACTCCACAGGGGGACTGGAAGAGCATCCCAAATGATAAAAGTAGCAACAGAAAAAGCTCCATCCTGATTGCTTCAGCTGAAATCTGGGGATTGCCAACAAATTAGCCTCAGAGGAGCAGAGTGGGTGGCCTGGAGTATAAAAGGCTAACAGTTGTTTTAGGTAGCCAGGACTCAGTCCACGTAGGGCTTCCTCTGTCAGCAAAGCAGCCTTGAAAGTCATGTGCCACGGAACTGGCAGCCAGTGCAGTTCACACAGCACAGGCATGGTATGCTCAAAGACTTAACTCCACCAATCAGCCTATCCACAGCATTCTGAACCAGCTGCGGCAGTGCGCCAGCTTCCTACACAACCCCAGGTACAGAGCATTACAGTATTTGAGTCTAGACATAACAAAGGCATGTACAGGAGTCACTAGGTCTTCATGCACCAAAAAGAGCTTAATAAGAGTGCTGCCACCTGATATTCTAGTGACAGCCTGCAGTACACAGTGACCCTCAGATTCACAAAGAGCTAGCACACTGCCTAAAACTAATATTAGTTTTTAAAAGCAGTCAGCCATTACCATTTATATCTGAGGTACTTTTTCTTTTCCCTTTGGTTAATTAGAAAATTGTCTCATCGATGCTTATAGGTGTGATGTGTGGAACAGCACCCTCCTTGGCAGCTGACCTGCCTAGCTCTATTCCTCCCACTACCTCATCAGCATTGTGACCTCACTGACTGTGACATCACTGCTGCTTAGGAACAGCCACTCAGTAGTTGCCAGGTTAGTCACTTGTGATGTCACTGTCAGTGAGATTACAATGCTGATGATGTAGTGGGGGTTGGGAGGGGTAGAGATAGTTATGTCAGCTTCAGCTGCTAGGCTGAGAGATGTTACACATATTCAGCACAATATTATCATATGGAAGTCTTTCTAATGAGCAATCAATCAATTCTTTATTTTACCAGGCGGAACACCATTGAGGCAAACTCATTTACAAAAGGAGCAAAAGGAAAAAGAAAAAGAAAAATACTTCAGAAATAAAACGTTACAACTGACTACTTCTTAAAGTTTGTATTATTTTCCTGTTTGCCTATTTTGGCCCCACTAGTTCTTTATCCACAGCTCCCAACTGCATGTCATTTTAGGATAGACCTAGTGGCAATTCAGTGGTTACTGCTGACCCATAAAAGGCCTGATTCCATCATTAGCACCTCCGGGTTTTTTTTCCAGGATTTAAGGTCAGCCAACCGGAGGGAGGGTTTATACCATCATGAGTAGCCATCATGATGCAGCCAGTGACCATCACGCCTGCCCCAGTAGATGACTACCCGACTTTAATCCCATGAGGTGGACAGGATACACGTAAGGATCATAGTGGAGCTAAATGAAGAATCTGCTCTGTCATTTGCAGTAATCTTTCAGGAGCCCATCCAGACAGGTGAAGTGCCAGAGGTCTGGAAAGTGGCCAGTGTGGTTCCATCTTCAAGACAAGGCAAGGTTGAACTTGGGCAACTACAGGGCCTTGAGCCTGATAGTGCTGGGCAAGGTCCTGGAGGCCAT
Organism: Neoceratodus forsteri; assembly: GCA_016271365.2. Lineage (NCBI taxonomy): Eukaryota > Metazoa > Chordata > Ceratodontiformes > Ceratodontidae > Neoceratodus > Neoceratodus forsteri. The sequence goes on along the minus strand of CM057456.1, from coordinate 1,174,429,906 downwards.
AATCAAGGACAGAATAATGGAATACAAGGTTGAGGCCAAGGTCCCCTTGCCCCTCTCAGTACAGCTTTATGATGGGCGGCTCATGCAAAACAGGCCTGATCACCTTCTTCAAGGGGGTGACCAGGGAGGTGACGAGGGGCAGGCCATGGAAGTAGACTATCTGAACTTCAGCAATGCCTTTGATACTGTGACACATGATAAGCTTCTAGGAAAAAAAAAACAGTGCAATATGCATGCAGAAGACATTCACAAGGTGGACTGCTCACTGGGTCGGGGGCAGGAGGCGGGGGGGTGGACAAGCACTACTCAAGTGGAAAGGAGTATTCAACAGCATCCCTCAAGGACCAGTGCTGGAGCCACTGATTTGCAACATTTTTATCAGTGATCTGGAAGCTGAGGTCTCCAACAGACTGGTTAAGGTTTGTGGATGACATTAAGATGGCCAGGGTGATAGACTCCCTTCAGGATGGGACAAACCTCAGAAGCAGCTGAACAAGGTTAGTGACTAGTCTGACTCCTGGAGCCTCAGAGTCGATGTAGTTAAATGCAAGGTACTACAGTTGTGGAGGAAAAACAGAGGTAGGATCTGTTTACTGTGTGGGGGCTCCTCTTTCTATAGTCGAGGATGATGACAGACAAAGGTCTGAAGCAGGACAAGCAGTGCACTGCTACTGTCAGGAGGGCCACCAGAATGCTGGTGTGCATCAAAAGGGAGGTGACCACAAGATCAGGGGCGGTAATCCTGCCTCTTGATAAAGCCTTGGTATGGCTCCACTGGGAGCACTGTGTACAGTTCTGGTCTCCACAGTACAATAAGGACAATGAGGCAGTCAAGAGGGTGCAACACAGAGCTATCAAAATGATCAGCAGTATGGGGGAGACAAGTTCTGAGGAAAGGCTGAAGGGCCTTAACATGTGCATCCTGGAGATAATGAGACTGAAAGAGAACATGATCTCTGTGTTTCATATACTCAAGGGCGTTGGCAAGATCAAACAGTCAGATATTTGGTCTGGAGTTCTGCAGCATGACGCTGGGACATGCATTCTTCTCCCGGGGGGGGGGGTGAACCTACAGTAAGAAACAGACCACCGAAAGAGACATAAAGACAGTACATGTCTTGAAGGAAAGCCTGGATACATTTCTGCTTACTAAGGGAATCCCAGTGTACCCTAAGTAGTAGGGTAGGTAGGGAATTGGTTTAAATTGGTACATTTGCACAGAATTCTTATTTCATCACTGCTCATGTAAAGTGGCAGCCAGACATGATGGACATAAAAGTCCCCTCCAGCTTTAAATTACTATGTTACCAATAATAATAATAATAATAGTTTCTTTAGAGCAGATGTCCCATATCTCCCTCGTTCTGTCTCCTATGCTCCTTGTCAGTTCTCATAGACTGCATTGTGGCATTTTATCCTGGTCACCAACATTGCATTTCTTCATAAATTTGCCAGGTTCTACGTGTAAGTCAGCCAAAGATGGTGCTGGAGAGTGATGTGCAGAAGCCCTCCTTCCCCAGAGAATGAGTGCGTCACCTCCACGATGTGCCAGTTCTCTTCTGGCCCTATGAACAACGCCCACAGGTTTGCTCCCAAACTCTGGCCTCCCATGCCCCTGAGCAGTGTGCTAACATTGAATAAACTGCACTTGCAACTCTTAATCTTCTAGACTATCTCCTCCACAGTCATGTGCTTTAATGTTTTGCCCAATCCTGAAAATGGGTTGTCATACTGCATGTACAAATTCCATGTAGCTGGCTTGCACAGTTCCATCCAACCCCCACCCCATGACCTTCCATAAGTCCAGCTTATAGGCAACATTTGCATTACCTGGTATACTCCTTCTCTGCTGTGAAGCTACTAGCATGGACGGGGAGGCCAAAGGGGCAGATCTGGGCTGGACACAGGATTTCCAGTCAGAATGCCTGTTCCACCAGGAAGTGTATCCCTGCTCAGTATGAGAAGAAGATTAAGGTGCTGTATATGGCATTCCAGCTAGAACTACCATATTCCCTTTCCAGACAGCAATATTTGTTTAAAGAACAAAGGAACCTGCTGTCCCTCTAAGCTATTGGGGAGGGAGGGGAGCCTGAATGGACGGTGCTGTCGGATGTCATGGTAGGAAGTATGGAGGATTTACGTCAGAGATCACCCCACTAAACCTCTAAGCCTTTCTAGTGTCCAACACCAGGCACACCTAGTTTTTAGGAAGCTACAGAGCATGATGCTATCCCTGCATGCCTCTTCACCTGACTACCTATGTAACTCATCCAGCAGAGTCAGATCAGGTTGGGGGGCCCTGTCAGTGGGTCCATAGGGAGGTCTGGATGCTGCAAGGTGCTCCACATGTGCGGAGAGGGCACTCTGTGGAATTTAGAGACCTTAAGCACCCATGTAGTGTTCTGTGGATTGGGTCCTTGAATCAGAGGTACTAGGTCCCTGCAAGATAATAGATTTTTGAGTTGGGCTTCCTATGCTGAAGTATGATAGCTTCTGACAGTATCATACATATGATGCTATCAAAGCAAACTGCTACCAGTTTTGGTACAGTAATGGGACAAAGCACAGAAGGTGAATAAATACTACAGAATGAAGCACTGAAGAAAAAAATTAAATCTCAGCTGAGCGCTGTGAAAAAATAGGCCCCCAAAAGGCCCCAAAACAACAATTGTTGAGATAAATACATCTACTTGGCAAGGGCAGGAAACATTTTTTTTTTTGTAATTTTATATTTTATTGTTTTCAAAAAAAAAACACAAACATAGAAATACATATATAAAGGTTATAATATGATGAAAAGGAAACAGCATACACCAAGCAGGGTAAAAGCCACAAATTAAAATATTGTGCAGGTAGCAAAATTTAAGATCTTATTGCATGCTAGTTATAAGTATTAGACAGATTTTGCTATTTAGGTTTGGAGGTTGAAAAGGGATTCCACATCTTGTTGTACATTTCTACTATATACAGTTTTTGTTCCTCTGAGCCCTGGCAGGCAGCTTCGGCCCTCTGAATGGAGGGACTCTCTCTCTGGCTCTACCACTTCTATACTAGGCGGCCCCAGAAATTCCCATGGATTGCCCCAGACTCGAGAGAGGTTGCTGGCTTCTCCCTCCCCCAGAGACCCAATACAGACTCTGGGACCACTCTAGGGGTGGCAGGCCATCATCAAGCCTGCCAGGCTCGATTTACCTGGTTTCCTCCCTCCCCCACCAACTAAATGCGTCGGTTCGAGCTTCCCAACCTGTATCCCCTCCAGCCGTCACTAGGGGTGATCAGTGAACAGGACAGCTATCTCTCCCTCCCTAAGAGAGGAGAGCAGTCCTCTGGATGCTCAATCCTCCCTCACCCCTGCCGACCCCTGGTGGCCCAGGCTCATTCCCGAACCCGGGTTGTGGCATGGCGTCCGGTGCCTCAACCCTCAGCGCCATCGGGCCGGCTACTTGTTGTACATTTCTGACTGGTCAGATATTAAATAACATATTCTCTCATTAGTTGCAAGTACAGGCATGCTATCAAACCAGTTCTCAAGGGTCAGGCAGTCCTCAAGGGTCAGGGAAGTGGGTTCTTCTTACTTAGAAAAGATTAGCCTTTTCAGCGCTATGGAGGCAGCTAATACCCAGTTAGACTGAGGTTTAGTTAAATTTCTTAACTGTGAGGAGAGTCCTAATATGCATGCCAGTGGGGAAAAGTCTATTTCAGTTCTGTTGGTTTTTTTTTACATATTTTATGAATTTCTTTCCAAGTAGGAGAGACCTTCGGGCAATCCCAGAACATATGAAGAAGGTTTGCATGTGAGGCATTACATTTCCAACACGTGCCTTCCATGCAGAAACCCATATTTTCTAGCCTAGCTGGGGAATAATAATATTGGTACAATTTTTTAAACTGGATAGTCCTAACCTGGACTTCTCTACAAGAGTGGTAAACGTTTTTCCATGCAGCCAACCAGTCATCTGCAGTTATTGAAAAATCAAGGTCCTTTTCGTATTTTGATTTAATGAATTCAGATTTTGTAACATAGTTAGCACTATTAATGAAGTATTTGTAGATCCACGAAACCCCTCTTCTTAAATTTGCTAATTTGAGTACCATGGACCACTCTGGATCTATGATTGGCATTTTCAGGTTGGGGCCTAAGACTGCTAAAGCCTTTCCGATCTGTAAGTAGGTAACAAAGTGGAGTCTATTCACCTTAAATTTACATTTGAGAGTCTCAAAAGACATAAGAACCACTGTGGTTGGATCAATCAGGTGACCCACATTCGTGAAACCTAATCCATTCCATTCCGTGTTACTGAAAGGGCCTCCATTTTCTGTAACATTTGGGTTATTCCAAAGGGCTTCTAAGTTAGCTGGTAGATTTGGAATTCCAAGCCTAGCCTGTAGCATTTTAATAATTTTAAGGGCACTGGATAGGGAGGGGTTAGTTCTTTTAGATTTCAGGAGTTTCTTGAATAGAAAGTCAGATAGTTGATCCACACTGAACAATCACTGCTCTACTTCTAGCCACAGGGGAGATTCAGCATCAGGAGGCAGAGAAAGATTAAAATACAGCTTGTTTGAAAAGGAAGACAATTTGGTATAGTTCCCATCATTGAAGCCCAAAACCTCCTTCTGACCAGAGGGCTCTGAGTTTGGACAGAGCTAATCTGGGTGGTTTTGCACCCCATTAGAATTTTAATCATCGTTGTAATTACAGCAAATTTGCGTTTCCCGAAAATCATAGGAATGTTCTGGAAGGTGTAGAAGAGTTTCAGGGGTACCATCATTTTAATTGAGTTAATTTTCCCACAAAGAGACATACTTAAGCTTCCCCATCATTCAAGATCAGTGTTTATTTCTTTCAATAGAGGATTTAAGTTATAATCTGTCAGTAAGGAAACGTCAGTCGGGATCTTCAAATGCAAGTATGTAGTCGGCCTGGTGGTGCTGAGGGCTAGGGCACTGGATGCCTAACCTCACGTCACGCTGATGACCTGGGTTCGGTAATGAGCCCGGGCCGTCGGAGGTCAGCAACAGGGGAGGAGGGTGGAGCTGGATGGAGCTGCCGACAGGCACGATCTCCCCTCCAGGGAGTTGAGATGGCTCCTCTTGGATGGTGGCTGCCACCTGGTGGAGGCTGGGGACAGCACGAGCCAACAGAGGAGCCAGGTGCTAGGCCAATGGGGTGGGAGGAAAGAGGCTGTTACTGGGGCCGTGGGACTGATGCGTGCCTCCACACACTTGCGTACCCACTCCCGGGGCCCTTGGGAGAAGATGGTGCGGAAAACATCGCCAGCAGCAGGCTGGCGACCGACTCTCTGCAGACACTGCTCCTGGGCTGGGCATAAGGTAAGCCCCGGTAATTCCAGGGGTGAGAGCTGGGGAAGGGGGTCTGTCTGATGGGGGCTAGCCAAGGCAGAAGGTGAGAAAAAAATGTTACATGATGAAAAAAAAAAAAAAACATAAATATGTAATTCCATTCACTTTCCAACACTGGTTCTCCAGAAGGTCACAACTAATTTGTTCATTCCCGTAGGCTTGCATAGCTTGGGTTTTTGACCAGTTTACTATTAGACCTGAGAGTTCAGCAATATTTTGATGAGGAACTTTGAGCGCAACAATGGATTCCCTTGGGCATGTTAAAGTACATAATAAATCATCTGCATAGGCAAATGGCTTATTAGTGAAAATCAACAAATACAGAAATAGGGGACAACCTTGCCTTGTTCCTCTGGCAAGTTTGAAAGGAGGTGAAATTACACCATTCGTAATTACTTTAGTGGTTGGGTTATTATACAGATTTTTGAACCAATCAATTAAGTAGTTCCCTAGGTTATATTTTAAGAGCACCTTGAATAGATACTGCCATTTAAGGGTATCAAAAGCTTTACAAAAATCAATAGAACAGTAAGGTTTTTTATACATCTGGGCTGTATGAATGGCATTGATAAGTCTCCTTATATTGTCTGTCCCTGATCTGCCAGGAATGAAACCTACCTGTTCTCTTCCTACTAGTCTGTGAATAAAACCTTCAATTCTTATTAACAGGACTTTAGCTAGAATTTTATAGTCCTCATTTAGTAAAGACAATGGGTCTGTAACTTTCACACGAATGGGGATCTTTATCTTTTTTAAGAATCAAAGTGATGAAGGCTTTATTCAGTGAATCCGTAAGGCTTTTCTTGTGAAAAGCTTCCTCATACATATTATGTAAATATTTGGGAATAAGAGAACCATATTTTGTACAGTTCATCAGGTATTGCATCTGGGCCTGATGTCTTATTGTTCAGGAGACCTTTGATTATCTAAGTAATTTCCTCAATAGAAATAGGTTTATTTAAGAACATATTATTTTTGTCATCCAATGTAGGCAACTGCAATGTCTTCAGGGAGTCCTGAGCAGGCAAATTGTTGTTAAGAGCCATACTGGAGTAGAGTTCTTTATATAACTCTTCAGATGTTGAATTAATATCTCTGTTTGAGGTCTTAATTTGATTGCATCTGTCTTTAATTCCCTCAGTGAGGTTCTGAGTTAGTTTTCTCTTTAGTCTAAAGGCTAGTTATTTACCAGATTTTTCTCCTGCATCACAGAACCTTTGCTTTGTCATTGTTAAAGCAAACTCAGCCCTTGTTGAGTAAATTTTGTTAATATCAGCTTTCAGGGTAAGTATTTCATGTAGCTTTTCAGTGTTTTTTTGTTGCACTGTTTTGAATTCTAGTTCACATTTCTTAAGTTTCCCCTCTTTGAGAGATAAATCTATCAAACCTTTCTTCTTTTTATTCATCCCAAAGGGGATTATTTCCCCACTAAGAAAAGCTGTAAATGCATCCCAAAGAATGGCATATGAAGTCTGACCTTTGTCATTATTTTCGAAATATTCAGTAACAGATGTTCTAATAAATTCCTCAACATTTTTGTCTTGGATTAGTGATGTGTTAAACTTCCAGCGTCTGAGTTTATTAATTTCCCTATCAATAGTTAGATGAATTTTAACCAACCTGTAGTTTGAGATAACACTGTTTTTACTATCTGCAGATGATAGGTACGAACTCAGGCTACTTAAGATGAAAATATAATCAAGCCTGCTATACGAATCATGACGATTTGAGCAGGAGTAGTCCCTTCTGTCAGGATTTAATAGTTGCCAAGAATCAACCAGGCCTAAGTCTGTTTTAAGGTTCACACATGCTCTTCCTGGGTTGTTAATTTTACCATGGCTTAAGTTATTACTTCCGTCAAGAAAAGGGTCTATTTCTTCCTTGAAATCCCCACCACATATGATCTCAGCATCCTTGTAACAGCTCAAACGTATAGCTAAGTTGTTAAAAAAAAACTCCATCTGATGTTTATTTGGGACGTACACATTACTTATAACTACTTTCCTGCTATTTAGGGTTCCTTCCAGGATTTGAAACCAACCATCTGGGTCAGCAATATAATTCACCTTAAAGAAAGGCACCCCTTTTCTTATCAGAATTGAGATGCCTCTTTTTTAGTGTCAAAACAGCTAAATTCTGTTTGTTCCACCCGTTCCCTATTAAGCTTCATCGCTTCTGCTGGTAAGAGGTGGGTTTCTTGAAGCAATGCAATGTCTACCTTTTCTTTTTGGAGGTAGCAAAGAACCTTCTTGCATTTACTAGAAGACCCCTTAACATTCCACGATGCAGTAATGTAACTGCCTGCTGGCATTTTAGAATAATTAAACAGGTTAAGAGTATATCAGTACACAGGATATCAAATTTGATATTGTAAGTGATTGCCACCTTCTGCACTAAAGTACGCTATGAGAATTCTAGTGACAATTATATAAAATTCTACTATTCAGTAACCTTCCTAAACATTTTTGTAATGGTTGGAGACTAATACCTATTGTAATTAGCTTCTATACAAAATCTTAAAAGTAAAGTGTTCTTCAGCTTTTAACACAGTTAAATATTGAAAATAACAATATTGAACAATAATGAACAGTAATGAGGCCTATGCAGTAAAAGTAATGAACCAAAACCGTAACAGGTACCTTTTTAGAATGTTCAGCATAGTAACTGGCCTCTAGAGAGACAGTCAGAATGGTACAAAGACCGAGGTGCTGTTATGCTGTAGAATACCAAGGCGTCAGCAATTGGGTACAGCGAGCGCAAGCAACACAATTAAAATAGTATCTGTCAGTACTAAGCACAATGAGAGGATGACAAGACTCTGCTCCCCAGATAGTGTTAGAAATAACTGCTTGACTGAAGTGATGGGCATAAGTTTCACAAGTTTGAGCACGACACATTAATTGGGCAACTGTAGAACAGTAGAAGGAATGTAGGAGAGAGAGAGAGAGAGAAAGACAAGAGGGAGCAAGAGGGGAAAAAAGGGAGGGGTGCTGCCATCAATAAGGCATAGTGTTGATAATGTTGTTACTCCCTTCCATATACTGCCAACCAGGCACAGCTCAGGACCAAAGTAGGAGGCAATTCTTGAAATAACAGAGCTTTTTGTCCTCTCCTACTGCAAATAGTTCTTTTGTTCGGATCTAATGGTACATCCTTTGCTTGTCATTATATTCAGACCAACTTACCTGTTGAAAATCAGGCAGGAGTGTTGCTACAGTCAACTTCCTGGTTGCATCCAGCAAGCACTTTCATATGCTCCCTTGTAGTCAGCATTAATTTCTGAGGAGAAAGATAAGGGGGAGAGAGAGAGAGAAAAAAAGGGGGGAGGGTAAAGAAAATGGGGCAAGGGGGGAGGTGGTAGGGAAATGCAGGATACCTAGGGTGAGCGAAGACATATACAGGATAGCAGCATCTGGTGGTTAGAGTTGAAAGGGATCGGAGATGTGGGTATAAATTACTAGTAATCAAGATATTAAAGAGTACAACAGTTATTTCTTTATGAGGTTGTCAGGAATGCAGATTATCATCTTGTAATGCACAGTACACCTTAGGAATTTCAAGTATGATGATGAAAAACTCCAAAAGCACATTATAACTTTTTGGTTAAGCAGGTAATAGGTAAGGGGTGATTTCCCTCACAGGTAGATTAGTCATGAGTTGAAAATTTAGAACTTTCCCAAATACAGTGAGAAACAAATGCATTAGGTCTGTGGTCTGGGATGTTTGGTCCAATGCAGTATACACAGTTATTACATGGAAAGCAACTTAGAAAAATAAACATAACTAACCAGAATAGTTACATATTTTAAAGTAAATAATACTAAAGTGAGTGAATCTGCAATTAAATTGAAGGCTCTTCCCTGTACCATGACCTGGAAGGAAGATTAAGACCTTAGATGCACTTCCTTTGTGCTAGTCTCGCGAGAATACCTGTGAGAATGATAGTGTAATTTAAGGGTAGTAGTTGGTATGGTAAAACAGTGATATCAAACAAATTAAAAAGTCAATGAATCATTTTTTCTGAAGAGTTTACCTGCAATGGTTCCTCCAAATCAGGATCAGATGAGTAGCCAGCATTTGTAGAGGACCCCCGCTCTCAATTTATGCTCCTCATTCTCTTCTTTGGATTTAAGACTCTTCTCATAGGTTTCCTAGGTTATTCAGAGCAAATTAGACTTGCGTTCTTAGTGCTCACTAATTATCTAAAAGGTAACTTGTGAAGATTGAGGTACCAGACAGATGCTGGTTGTACTTGGGTCTAACAGTTTCAGTATGGGACACACGGTTATGCATAGTTACAGGCTTAAAAGGAGGGTCTGGTGTGCTGAGCCTTGAATCTTGCTGAGTGAAGCAGGTTTGATTATCAACAGAAGTAGTTTGAGTGGCAAAAGGTTGTGAATGTGGAGAGTGACTATTGGCAGGTGCACGAGCCATACGTTTAGATTCTGCCCCTTTTGAAAATGACAGTTGGGAGTTGTATTGTGGTGTGGCTTGATCTGAAGAGAGTAACTGCCAAACCTTATCTGGAGAGTCACACAGTATATGGTCCCCCATTACATGAAACTGCCACTGATGCTGGATATTTCATGAAATAAGACCACCCTCTCTTTTGTGCACCTTATTTCTTGACTTGAGTAAGGTATTTGACACCGTGGATCATGACCTTCTCCTGCTCATGCTTAGAAACATTGGTCTGGATTCTTTGGCGTTAAGATGGTTCACCAGCTGTCTTACAGGACGTCTCCAGCAGGTCAAAGTGGACGGCGATCGTTCTCCTTTAAAAGCCCTCCAGAGGGGCGTGCCTCAGGAATCCATATCCATCCTGGGGCCTCTGCTATTCACATTGTATATCAACAATATTGACTCAAGTATCAAGTCAGCTAACATCCATCTCTTTGCCAACAATACGGTTCTTTATATTGACAGGCCTACTCCTGAACTGGCCAGTACGGACCTCCAACTAGGCTTAATTTGTCTGCAACTAAACCTCATGAACCAAAAACTATTATTAAATGCCAAAAAAAAAAACAAGGCTATGTTTTTCTCCCCAGCTGCCAATGCACCCAATCCCTATACTCTCGGTCTAGTTCCACAAATTACTATGCACCTAGGTGAATCCTTGGAGCTCATGGCAGAATTCAGGTGCCTGGGTCTCTGGATTGACCACAAACTCTCTTTTGCTGACTATATTGAAGATCTTTCAAAAAACTCAAAGATTTGATCTTTTTTATCAGCTCAAGCACCCACTCTCTCTGGACGCAAAAACCAGACTAGTGCAAAGCACTTTTATTCCACTTTTGTACTACACCGATTTCATTTATGGACATGGTCCCAGGTCTGCACTATCCAAACTGGACACCCTCTACCACCGGGCTTTAAGATTAATCACCGGAGCTCCGTACTCCACTCATCATTGCACCCTCTACTCCCTGGTGGGGTGGACATTACTGAAATTTAGAAGGCAGAAAAACGCTGCGTTCTGGATTTTTAGAGCCCTCACCAAAAAACTTCCACATTACATCACTAAGTGTCTGTCGTTGTGTACAGCAGGTAGTTACTCACTGATAAGTCTCTCCTATATCTCTCTCCTTACCCCCAAAGTCAACTCCCATTTTGGTCGATCATCTATAAGCTATACACTCTCTTTTCTATGGAATAAACTCCAAAAAACCTTGAAGTTAGTAACATTGTCTACCTTCAAAATGTTATTTGCACATTCCTTCAATGAGCCCTGCAATTGCTTCCCCTGATCACCGACTACCTATGGCTTGGGCCTTCTACCCTGTGTGGCCTGTCAGCTGCTTCTCCCTCTCTTCTCCTTACCCTGCCTTGTTATCCTCCCTACCACTTCTCCTCCTTTTGATATCAGTCTCGTCACCTTCGCTTACTCCTCCTCCTCCTCTTGACATCTGTCTGGTACCCCCTCCTTACTCCTCATGAATTTACTTAGATTTACTGTGCATATCTACTGTACTCATATGTATATATTGTATATAACTGTTATTCTTTGTATCTTGTACTATTTAGTGTCCCCACATCTGTGTATTATGAGCATTTGTTGTTACCTATCAATTTTGTACCCTTTTGTATTGTATATTGTTATGTGACCTGGTCCAGGTCCACCTTGCAAATGAGTTCCAACTCAATGGTATCTCGCCTGGTAAAATAAAGATTGATTGATTCTAATTCCCTTCTGACTTCAATAAAGTCCTTGAGTCTGTTAACAGTTTATGTTGCAAAGTCCTGATACAGATAGATATGTTCCCCTCTCCAGAATAACTGCCCTTTCTCTCTTGCTAAATCTAAAATCTCCTCCTTTGTGGAAAATCTTAGAAAATTCATTATTACCGGCCATGGTCTGCCACCATTTTGAAGGCCATGGGTTAGAGGGCGATGTGCTCTGTCAATATCTAGTAGCCATTGCCATTGTTTTTAGAGTAGCTCACCAGCGTATTGCTGCAGAATGGAGCACATGTCTTTGCCTTCTATTCTCTCCGGTAGTCCTACAATTCTCAAATTATTTCTACGACCCCTATTTTCTAAGTTTCCCACTTTTTTCCAGCAGAATTGTTTAATGTGTGTTGTAACCATATCTTTAGTAGAGTATGCTAGATCTTCTACGGAGCTTAATTTATTTTCTGTCATTTCCACCCATCCCTTGATCTCTGCAGTTTCACCTTCTATTCTGCCTATTGATATTTTCATCTCTTACATCTTTCTGAATGTTTAACAGCATACCTTTAATATCTGTAAGATCGCTGTTGTGTTTACCTTTTTAATGGGATGATGAGGTGCTAGGTGCTTTGTTTGGCATACATTTTGTTTCATTGGCCAGTTTCCCTCTGAGCAGCGCCATTGAGTAAATGGGATTTTTTCCTTTTTTTTATTTTTTTTAAGATCGTAGGAAAAAACTTTAAAATGAAGAGATGTGCCCCGGTTTTGTTATCACCACAAAACCCGACTTTAGATGTAACGAGCAAAATGCTTTCTAGGCAGAGATAAGTATTCTGCATGCAGAAAAAGGACTTTTAAATTGTAGTGCTGACAGAGCTACCGTTTACACCACCATTCTTGTCAGCACGTTGCGTGCTCTCTTGGCTGGAAACAAACTTTGAGAATGAAATTAAAGAAACCTGCATAGATAAAATATACTCCAACTAATAAGAATTCCTGTATTCAGGGGAAGGTGAGTGGCTGTTGTAGTCAAAAAGATTGAGTTAAAAGTAAGTAACTTTCATGTTTTCTACAAGGTTATCTCCTCCATAAAGCCACACTCTTTCATCAAGAGTACAGCAGTGAGTATTCTTACAGTTACAGTAACTCCCAAGGGAAGTCAGAGAGGAGCAGAATAAGAGGATGAGGGCTCCTGAAGCATCACCAGCCCAAAGCTGGATAGTCTCTGGGAATGACATCCAAAGGAGCAGTGTTTAATAAAGGTTTGCTTACTACTTACTGCAAGAAGAGGCTCTGCAGATCTCTACAGCAGAGGTAGTTGCCACTCAAATAGAATGGTCTGCTGCTGACCTGTCTAATTGCTTCCTCACAAAGAAATAATATTTTTGAATTCATGAGCCATAGAGAGATGTGCCACTTGGAAGCCAGTTTACCCATACAGTGCACATCCTATGCCACAAACAGCTGAAGAGAATTCAGCAGTAATTTTATGAGCTGAGGTAATGAATGTTACTGTCTGTTGGTGGCCATCCTGGAGGGTGTCTAATCAATTCTATGACACGTCTGCCCTGGGTAATCTCTGAACTCTATTTGCTGGAAATAATTTCCTTCCACGGTTACCTAAATAGGTATAGTTGGTTCCCTATTAGGGTATGCGGGACTGCTGGGGACAGATAAGGAGCTAGAGGTGAGACAGAAGCTTATACCTGGACCCTGCATACAGTACTAGCTACTTCTACTCTAGAGGCTGCATCTGAATCATCATATCCTGTCCCCTACTGGTGTTGGCTGAACTACAATCCTTGGGATACCAGTCTCACAGTTTCTTGTTTTTGAGGTCCACCTAGAGAGACATCAGTGACTTTCTTAAGTTTTTTTCTTTTGCCAAATGACTTACTTACTTTGCCATATGTGCATGATAACTTATCACATGGAGAGCCAGTGATGCAGACAAATATATTATCTCGAAAGCGCAAAGGTTTACACTGCACATGCCCTTGCGCCTGACCCAGAGGTTGCTATATTCAGTCAGATAGCGCACTGGCACTATCACACAGAATATATGGGAGGCAGTATAGAGCAGTGGTTTAAGGCTCTGAGCTGCCAATCTGAAGACCTGGGTTTGAATCCCACAGCCCTACTTGCATACTATGTGACCCTGAGCAAGTCACTTAACTTCCCTGTGCTCTCAGGTAGCATCTGGAAACAAGCTTTCAGCTTAATGTGTCTCTCCTAGTTAAACAATTGGAAAAAAAAAAATATATATATATATATAGTCATGAAAGCACAGCACTAAGGCCAGTAGCACTGCCCCAACATGGACCTGAGCTATATGCAGCCCATAGGGAACTGCAGGGAACTGCACCTCTGACCTGGCAGCACCAGGTGCCCATGGTGCAATATTCAGCAGAAAAATACAAATAAGCTCATTGGGCATTCAAGGCACTAAGGGGCCGTATGCATGCCCATTATGGGCTCATTTGCATGTGAAGCAGCAGCAGGTTTGCATCCCTTCTGTGCCCACATGCCACCTCAGGCATGATAGCGAGTGCTCCCCATACCCTGAACACCTGTCCTCTCATTTAAATGTACTCCCTGGTATCCAGTGGTGCCTCTACCCCCGATTACCCATCCCTGTACGTTTAGTGATTTTCCTGGTGTATAATGGCACCCTCCACTTCTCTGATTGCCCACCACCATATTATGACTGATGTCCCTGGCATCTAGTGGCACCTCTCACCCTCTGATTGCCTGCTGCCATATTATGACTGATTTTCCTGGTGTTTAGTGACACCCCCCCCACCCTCCAATCATCCACCCCAGTGAATGGCTTAATCGCCCTGGTGGTTATTGGCAGCCCCCACCCTCCGAACAGCCATCCCGGTAAATGGTGTTGTCTCCCTCATGATTAGTGGCACACCCTGCCCTCCGATCACCTATCCCAGTACACATCTCATATGCCCTGCTGTCCAGTGGCCCCCCCACACCACCTGCATCGAGCACACCACCCAGCTAACCCCTCCCGTAATTCAGCAAGCCAGTGACATGTGTAAAGCCTGACATGTGATTGGCACAGCCCTCCTCTCGCCTCCTCTGATGGCCATCGTATGGGATGACAGGGAACACGTGTACTGTCTGTAAGCATTCCCTGTCATCCAAAACAGCAGCAGGCCAAGCAGGTGAAAGGAGGGTGGGGCTCTGAAAATGGGTCCCCTTGTAGCTTGGTGATTTCACTGGCAAAGTCAACTCTGCGTTGTGCTGTTACTTCTCCTTCCTCCTCTTCTTCAGTTTGGAATGAGACCACATCAAGCTTGATGATGAGTGTCATTCATTTCTAATGTAGTAGTTGTACTTTTTCTGATGGCTATGGTTAGGTGCTCTCAAAAAGGACAAACTTGAACTTTTTTTATTCTGCCACCTTCCTGCCTGTGGAGATTCGATCGGATGGCAGCAGTGTGTGTGAACTTTCTGTGCTGAGTTCCATCATGGTCTCCCTCCTCAGAATTGTTTACTGTATTTTTTAAGTGAAATCTTAGTGTAGAAATCCAGTTTTCCTCAGTAAGACGTCGCAGTCGAGTATTTAATACTTCTGATTGGTAATTTATTTATTTTTTGAATTCCAAAGCACTTTGGTGGCAATCTAGGCAGTTCACAAGGTAAAGCCTAGAAATTTTCTAGTGAAAAGACCCAGCAAAGCGCACCATTTTGGGACAGTCAGGACACCCTAGCCTCCTATTACTACTGCCTTCTACCTCTTACCACTATCTTTAAACAAGTGAGTAAGCAACTCTGCTACACACATAAACAAATACACCACACCTACATATTCAACAACAGACAGGCGAAAGGTGAAGAAGTGAGGAAGAAAAGATTTGTTTATCTGCTAGCCAACTATTTACACATTATTAGCAACATAAATACTGGAGAAAATCTTATAGAAATGAAGTCAGAGGTCAGTGCCATGAAGAGAACACTTCCTTCATCTGACAGTGGCTCTGATAACCAGCATGGGGGGTTAGCTAATAAAATGGCTGTAGAGACTTCTTTAAATGTTTCACATTTTTACATCATCGTGTCTGAGATAGCTGACTTGAAGTTAACTTTTAATGATATGTCAGCAGACATAAAGGAAGTTAGACAAGTTCTTGCTGATCACAGAATAAAAATCGTAGATGTTGAGGCAAGAACAAGTAGTTTAGAGGATATAGTCTATACAGTACAAAACGAGAATAAATGACAGTCGAAGAGTCAATAAGTTAAAGAGTAAGTTTGAGGACTTGGAAAATAGAAATTGAAGAAACAACTTGAGGATTTTTGGCTTAAAAGAGGGCTTAGAAGATGCTGACACAATCACCTTTATCAATAAATTACTTCTGCATATTGTTGGTCCCCCACCTGATACTAAATATTATGTTATCGAGCGGGCTCACAGATCTCTCAAGGCTAAGTCTGCTGCCTCAGAGAGACCACGATCCTTCGTGCTCGGATTCCTCAATTTTCAACAGAAGGTCTATGTTCAAAGGGCTCTTAAGACAAAAATAATATATTTGAGGGATGCAAGCTGAAGATCTTTAATGACCTTGCCCCTGAAACTCTCCAGAAAAGGGATGCTTTCTTGCCCATTAAAAAAGACTGCATGAAGTTGGATTGAGATACAGCCTGTTCTTTTCAACTCTCCTTAAAATATGGGCTCCTGAGGGAGTTAAGGAATATAATGGTTATACAACTGCAAAAAGTGGTCTCAAGAAAGACTTTTCAAGTCTATTTCAACCGTTTGACTTTCAACACTGATGTTTCCTTACTGCTAAATGAGGGCAGAGCGTCTCTATTACACAGTACATAATGGAGTGGTCTAAAGTATAGCCTGCATGAAATAACTCAGGTGAATCTGTTTTTACCATCTGCTTTTTACCTTAAGGCTGTGTCTCCTGAAAAGGCTATGACTTTTGGTTCTATATGAGTGCTCAGGGTCTTCACTGG
Source organism: Neoceratodus forsteri (assembly GCA_016271365.2). NCBI lineage: Eukaryota > Metazoa > Chordata > Ceratodontiformes > Ceratodontidae > Neoceratodus > Neoceratodus forsteri. The sequence continues at coordinate 1,174,413,388 of CM057456.1, read as the reverse complement.
GAGTGGAATCATACAAACTCTAACTACTCATATGTGGCGCCCCCATCCCCTAATGACCTGACCTTCAGGGAAAAATGTAATTAAAAACCATAGACTTGTTGTTTAGGGCTGTCTCGCTCACCTCTGAATGAGGACTATTGATACTAGCTGTCCAGGAGGACACCACTGCGTTATCAGTCTCTTATATATTTATAATTACTATTAGGCAACCTGATGCAGGATCTGTTGCCCTTTACTAATGGTTTGGCAGTAATATTGACCCTAATAGGAACCACTGGTATAGTATGGACAATGCTGTGGAGTACACTTTTAGTAACTTATGTGAAAAGTGTATAATTAAATGTCTACAGCATTAATTTCCTTGGTCTGACCTGCCACAAGCCGGAGGTGACAGAATGAACCTGTCTGTATAAATTTTGTGGGTCTGTGGTGCAGGGGATTTCCCGGTTCAGTAACATCCTAACCCAATAAGTGTGTCCTTGACAGAGATGCACCACGAGACATGTACTGAAAATAATGCTAAAAGATCAAAATACTTCTGTTAACAGAACCTGCTTTCATCATGGGTTAGGTGGGGGGGGGGCACCTTATCGGGGGAAAAACACTTTTTGTGTGTGTTGGTTTTCAGGTAGTCTGGTGCCCCCTGAGCACTCTTTGAGAAACTTCTTGGTTAACTATACATATGCTCATATTTTTTTAGTTGTGGCCACTTTGGAACACACACCTCTTTGAATCTGCTAAAAATCATTGATCAGTCTCGAGTTCCATTTCTTCTCTCAAGCTGTACTGCCACGTGACGTTCCACACTGCCTACAGGCAGGATATGGGCGTTGCACTTTGGGAAGTTACCTCTGACCTAACAAAAGGGATTCTGGGTAATAATGGCGACTGAATAGGGCTGGGAGAGTGCTTTATTTCAAAACACAGTTTTGGTAGGGGAAGGTTTAATGCCTCTCAGAAATGAAATTTTACTTTATTATTTTTACAGATCTGTGATTCACTTGCATTAAAAGAGATCAGTATTGATTTTGTGGCCCCTATCAACCTCACTACTGAAGTCATCAAGGTAGATCAGCTATGGTAAGCACACTGGTTTGGCATGGCCTTCGTAACTGCATCCCCTCTATGTCAAATGGGGGAGATGACTTTGTTGCTTTGTTAGCAGACATTTTATCTATTACCTTTAGACTATAGTACATCTATTTAGTGGGGGATAAACTTAGTTAAATAATTGAAAAATATGTCTGCTTATCGTTTCTCTATTACAATACAATATAATGTCTTTAATATAAGGCAGGTTCCTGAGTTTAGATTTTACTTACAGAATGGGATAAAAAAGAAACATTTCTCTCCGTCCCCTCTTCCTGTTTTTTTTTTTTGGGGGGGGGGCTTCTTGTTAAACTCCCATCATGTTGTAAAGGGACAAAATACACATTTGGATTAGTTCAGGTCCCTATATTGAAAAAGGGGCAAAGAGATGTTAGAGCACCTAAAAAAAGCATTCTTTAATATAATAGTACAATAAATACTGTTTTAAGATTACTCTAGAAGGCTGGTAGCAGGTTATGAGCAACTGATGGTCTATTTCTGCAGATATTATACTGGGCGGCTCCATTACTAACGATGGTAAAACAACCCAGGCACCAGCTTATTCATCATCAGTGCTTATGGTATTGCTAACCAGAGTGGCCTTACACTTCTAGGGAGTTTTCACAAAAGGTTGCCCAGCTCAAGATGATTTAGTCTTAAGAGAAGGGAGGAGGCTGTTCTTACTTGCCATCCAGGAATGCACTGGATGAAGGTTTTAGTGTACTCTATCTGTTTATTCTCTACAATAAGTTTAGGGAGAAATACTGTTTAGGTACAAATTGATTTTCTTCCCTGTTTTTACTATTCATGTGTTGAAGAGTTTCAATATAGTCACTTAACTAGCAGATGTGTAAAATGTAGACTAGAAAATGTTGTCTTTTTTTCATTTTATGTTGCTCTACTCCCCTCCCTAACTCCCCCCCCCCTTTGATATGGGTACGCCTAGCTCTCATTCTCGTATTGAGATTTTTATTTTTTATTTTAGTCTTTGGTAACCAGGTAAGATATTTGGACAGTCTTTCCAACTTAATTCCTTTTTATGATGGCTAACACAGACAATATAAACCTGATCACCTGGAATGTCAGGGGTCTAAGCCACAAGATTAAAAGATATTCAGTGTTATGACACCTTAAGTAACTGAACCCATCAATTGTTTTCCTCCAAGAAACACACCTTGAAAAAGAAAATTATCTGCTCATGCGCAGAGAATGGGTGGGACAGGTGTTTGGGGCTGGGAAGAGTACAAGAAAAGTAGGAGTGCTCATACTCATCAAAAGAGGAGTCAACCTCACTCCTTGCACAGTAATAGGAGATCCTGAAGGTCATTTTTTAATTGTTAATCGGAAGCTGTATGAGGAATGTATCACCCTAATAAATATATATGGCCCTACAAATCCCGCACATGAGAGGTTCCAGCAAATTTTCACAAATATTGGAGGCTTGCTAGATAGTACCATCCTCCTTGCAGGACATACTAACTGCATCCTTGGCCCTACACTGAATCGGTCCACTCCTAGGTTTCACAGGAGCAAGGCAGATAAAGAACTAACTGACTTTATAGATAACTTACAACTGATTGATGCCTGGCATATGCTACACCCCAATATTAAAGACTTTACATTTTGGTCTCGATGCCATCAATCAGGTTCTAGAATTGATCAGATATTCTTCCCCAAAGAACAGGTGAGCAGAATTATTAAGGCTGAGATAGAAGCCCAAGTAATTTCTGATCATTGCCCAGTTTCCCTGATTTTTTTTTTTATATTCTTTTTTTTGCCCTCCTCGTGCTTACAGGCCCCCACTCCTTCAGGCTCTGCACGTCTCCCGATAGCCCCTCCTGTCCTAACCCAGCCCTCCTCTTACTCCTCGTATCGCAGCTGATGCCCAGGATATCCCGGCATATCCCTTCACCGGGTGAGCACCCCTACTCCAAGGGGGAAGGCACCGTGGGGAGAGGGATGACCCCGGCACACTCTTCTTAGGGCCCGGAGGTGCTGCCATGGAGAAGGAGGCCCCAGGAAGGCACTGGAAGCAACCAGGGACAGAGAGCCATCATCCAGCAGCCAGCGAGTAGTATTTCCATTTTCTGGTGTTCCCCTTCATGCGATCCCTCTGTTGTGCCCTGGTCTCCACCGGGGGCCGCTGCAGAGTGATCATGCATCCCTAACCCTCCCCAGGGGAGGAGAGCAGTCCTATGGATGCTCAATCCTACCCCTTCCCCTGCCGAGCCCCGGTGCCCGAGTCCGTTCCTGAACCCGGGTTGCCGGCATGGTTCGAGGTGTGGCATCCAGCGCCTCAGCCCTCTGTGCCACTGGGCCGGCATTTACATGATTTTTAATAAATTGTCTAACCCACATAGGACAAGTAGATGGAAAATTAACAACTTCCTCCTTGAAAGAGAAAATAATGTCGAAAAAATGAAAAAAAGTATAGTAGATTTTATGTTATTCAATAACCCTATGGACATGTCCTGGAGTAATGCATGGGACTGCCTTAAATGTTACCTGAGGGGAATTCTAATTAGTGAAGCTTCAGCCCTTAAAAAACAAAATACAAAAAAACAGAAGGAAATAATGGAAAAAATTAGGGACCAAGAGAAGATATTGCTTTCTTCGGAGTCATTAACAGCATACAATACATGGTAAAAGCTAAGAAGTGAAGCTATGTTTTCGATAAGGAAGGCTAGATCAAACTATGTTAACTCTGGTCCTAGGGCTGCCAAAATCCTTGCAATACAACTGAGGCAGAATAAAGGGGCAACAAATATTACTTCCATCAGATGTAGCAACTCAGGTAGCATCCTTTCTGGATATCAGCAAATAAATAATGCATTTGGGAAATTCTACCAAGAGCTTTATAAGGAGGAAAGTTACAGGGGAATAAACACACTAGATGAGTTCTGTGAGGGTATGACTATCCCAAATGTGTCTCCCCAATATTAGGATATGCTAGGCACTGATATCCAGGTGGCTGAGGTTCTTAAGGCAATAAAACAGACTAAAAGGAATAAAGCTCCAGGCCTTGATGGTTATTCCTCCAACCTCTATAACAAATTTGATAAGGAACTAGCACAAATTTTGGTTGAAGTGTTCAATAAATCTAGAGAAGCAGGACATCTCTCAAGTGAAATGACTAGAGGCCTCATAACTTCAATTCATAAGCAAAGGAAGGATCCTCTCTCATGCAATAATTATCACCCTATATATCTTATCAACTCAGATACCAAAATACTAGCTAAGGTATTGTCAAATAGGTTACAGAATGTTATCTCATCACTTATTTCACAACAGCAAACTGGCTTTATGAGGGTGAGATTGTCTGCTGACAACACGAGGAAATTACTTCATTTTACACAAGCAGCAAATAAGGCCACAGTACCGTGTGGCCTATTATCATTCGACACAGAAAAGGCGTTTGACAGAATTGCCTGGCTTCACTACACTTCTCAACCTTAAAACTTTATGGTTTTCCTGACACCTTTGTGCAGTGGATTGAAATACTGTATAAAAACTTAAGTTCTGCAGTAGTAATGAACGGAGTAAACTCCCCGTTCTTTTCCATCAGTAGAGGGACCAGACAAGGATGTCCACTCTCCCCCTTACTATTCAACATCACAATAGATCCCCTTGTAAGAAAGCTAGACTTTTGCAGAGAAACCATGGGAATTAAGGTAGCAAACAGTAGACATATGGTTGCAGCTTATGCAGATGACATAATGTTGATGGTGTCTGACCCATCTAGATCTCTACCAACTGTGTTAAAAATCCTCCAAGAATTTGGTAATTTTTCAGGGTATAAGCTCAATATGTGCAAGTCAAGCTTCCTTCCTCTCAATAGGCTATGTCATAAAGAAGAAATCATCACTCTGGGCCTTACTTTGGAAAATTATCATATTGTATACTTGGGTATTAAAATACATAATGCCCTACACAAGATTATACATAAGAATGCAAGTGACATTAAAAGAAAGATTTCAGAAGATTTGAGTAAATGGAATAAGTTACCATTGGGGCTATGGGGGAGGTTAGATTTAATTAAAATGAGTCTTCTACCCAGGCTCCTATACATATTTATGATGATACCTTGTAGCTTTACTAAAAGATGGATTCAAGGTATAACATCACAGGTTATAAGTTACATCTGGGAAGGGAAAAGAAACAGACTAGCTTATTCTAAGATGTGTAGATCAAAACATAAAGGGGGATTGAGGGCCCCAGATTTCTATTTATACTTCTTAGCTGCAAGGACTGCTAAAATCTCCAGGTGGCTTAAGGAAGTCTCAGAAGAGGACTACACCCCTGACTGGGTTTGTATTGAAAAGGAAATAGTAGATAATCAGAACATGGACCTCAAATCATTTATATACTCCAAGCCAAACAGGTCTCTAAATAACAAAATAATTTCAGACTCCATAAGACAATTAAAACAAGACTGTCTTATGCTACAGTTAAATTTAAACCAGTCATTAAATCAGCCAGTCTGGAGGAACCCTAGCTTTGCCCTAGATGGTAGGTTACTAAATAATCCAGTATGGCAGACCCAGGGAGTCCTTCTCTTAAAGGACATAATTAAAAATAGAACATTTCTGACAGTTAATGAACTAATACAGCACTTTGCTATCCCTCACACTGAGTTAGGACACTATCATGTCTTGAAGAATGTTATTAATAATAGATTTGCTCTAACTACTCCCCTTAATGACAATTCTAGGTCACTATTAGGGTATATGTGCCTATCAGCTTCTGTGTCTTCTTTGTACAGATTATATGCTGATATAATCAGAGGTTCTTCACTTGAATCAATACGTTGGTGGTCACAGGCACTTGAGGTAGAAACAGAAAATTGGGATTGGGGAAAAATATGGTTGGCACCTTTCAAATTCTTCAGTACAGTAACTCTCAAACTAGTGCATTTTAATGCACTACACAATCTTTATTACACACCGTATCAGAGACATAAAATGGGCCTAGCTGTTACTTCAGCTTGTCGTAAATGCAAATCTGCTAATGGAACCCTACTACATATGGTCTGGGACTGTCCATTAGTTCAAGCACTTTGGGGAGAGATTAAAGCTATGCTTGTTAATTTTCCATTAATCTATAATTATATGACAGTAAATACATGTATAATAGGGTATTTCGAGCCCTTCACTCCATGGACTTATGAGCAAAAGCACACCCTCATGTTCTCAGACAAAGCATCTTAAATTACTGGCTGAAAGGTAAAATACCATCGATAAATATATGGAGAAATAATATTGTTGATATACTCAAAACAGAACATTTAGCTTTAACTTTAAATGAGGCACCAAAAGGTTCGACAAAAAATGGGCCAATATTTTTCAGGTTTTAACTAGAACAGTGTAATTAGTTTAATTACATACTTTAACTCAATTTTAGGGAAAAGAAATGTTGACAGAACTATTTATTCAACCCCTGACACTCAACCATTTCATAAGTGTTGGCAAGTTTATTAAACAATTATCTTAAAGATAAAATATCTGAGGAGTTTGATTAGGTCTACCATATCTTCCTTCCTTCCTATCCCATTTTATCCCCCCTCCCCAGAGTCCATCATATACTTTGATACATGATTTTTTTAAATTCATGAAATGTTTTACATACATTTATGATTCATACTAATTTTCCATAGTTTATTGTCACAATTGTCCATACTAATGTTACATTATTCCTGCTTCTTCACTGTCCCTCTCTGCCCATCCACCGTCCATTCTATTCAGCCTCACTATCCCTTAGTTGAAATGTTGGTTCTCTGATGCCCATGGTCTTAGACTATGGCAGTATTAAGTGTAATTTGTATACCAGTGCTCACTCATTTGAGAGTGGCTGCTCCAATTGCACAACTGTTGTCTTTGCTTTACCTGTAACCTTGCATTATGTCTGCTAGTATTGTTTTATTTACCTTGTGTTATGTCTGCAAGTTTTGTTTTTTCTTTGCACTGAGCTCTGTATTGCACTGAATTGTTCTGTATTCATGCATTTCCTTGTACTTGCTGCTGTGTTTTTGTTTGTTGTTGCTGTCTCTAAACCCTTTATAAATAGGCTCCACCTAAAGGGATTTATGTGGAATAAATAAATAAATAAAATACAGTATCTGTGAGGGGCCCTGCACTCATGCTGAAGTTTCCAATAATCTGTAATATCCAGCAGTCCCCAAAAATTCTCATATCCATTTTTTAGTTGTGTGTGTGGGCCATCCCTTCTAGCCTCCACCTTCGCAGGTGCCAGCCAGATGTGCCCCCCACTCGATGTCCGAGGTGTGGCACTTCAGCCATGCCCACCTGACACTTCTCAGCTTTGACTGTCAGTTTTGCAGCTTGCAGTCTTTCAAGGCTCTCTCTCAAGTGTGTTGGATGCTCCTCCCAGGTTTGGCTAAATATAGCAACATCATCCATGTAAGCTATGGTGAAGTCACCTGCTCCTGACAGCACTCGCTCAACCAATCTCTGAAAGGTAGCTGGTGCATTTTTCATTCTGAATGGCATGACCAGCAATTCATATAGGCCTAACAAAGTGACAAATGCTGACTGCTCCCTCACTTCAGCAGTTAAGGGTACCTGCCAGTAATCCTTTAAGTCTATATTTGTTATGTGTTTTACTCCCACAAACTTTTCCAGTTTCTCTTCTGTCCTTGGCATGGGATATGCATCTGACACCATGACAGCATTAAGCTTGTGATAACCCACACAAAACCTTGTTTTCCCATCCTTTTGAGATAAGAACAATAGGCGAAGACGAGGGACTGTTGGATTCCCAGAAAACCTGGAGGTCCAACATCTCCTTCAGCTCCTCCTGCATGTGGCATTTCACACTCTCAGGGACTCTGCAGGCATGCTACTTCAGTGGCACATGAGTCCTTGTGTCAACTTGATTTTCTGCAAGTGGGGTGTACCCCAGCTTTGCTGAGAACTGGGGGCTGACAGCGAACAGCACCCTCTTCATCTGTGCAGGCATTAGCTGCTCTGAAAGGGTGAGAGTCCACTGATGCTTTCTCCATACTCTCCTCCAATACAGTAGGTCTATTAGTGGCCCCCTTCACCTTCATCTGCCTGGCTGCAAACCACCATGATGGCCCCTGTCCTGTCATAATAAAGTTTCATCACGTTGACATGGTAAACCCCATGCTTGTGCCTCCTATTGGGCAGTTCTACAACACAGTTCACCTCATACACCCATTTTATCACTGCAAATGGACCCTCACATGCTGTATGTAGTTTGTCCTGTCAAACAGGGATGAGCACTATTACCTTCTGTCTGATGTCATAGGTCCTAGTCCTTGCTTTCACACTCTCTGATGTGTCACAAGTGTGACAGTACTCAGCCATATCTTTATAGACACTGGGCCAATAAAAGTTTTGTATCAACCTCTGCTTGGTCCATTTCACCGCCACAAGAGGAATGTCATTTGCAATGTTGAGTAGCTGTTGCCTAAACTCCTTAGGTACTACCAGCTGTTTGCGCACCTGCCATTCCTTTGCACCTTCCCACTGTACCCACTTGCACTACAGCAAGCCATTCTCACAATATACTCTGCTTTGCTTCCCATCCTGAGGGTCAGAGTTAGCACTGTCTATCTGTTCCCTTAGCTCCTTTAAGGATTCATCCCTCAGTAAAGTATCTTTCAAATCTGTGCTTTTTACTGATCCTGGAAAGTCAGTGCCTTCCTCTGGAGTTTCCTCTGAGCAATCCTCAGCTGCTACTGAGGCTGGACTATCAAAAGTACAGCAAACTCGGAGCAAACCAACATACTTTTGGTAGCCCCTTTCTCCCTGCTGTCAGTTACATCAGACTAAATCTAATGGTCTGACTCCGGGTAACTGCACAGTTTCACCCCTACATTTTATTTACTTTTTGTGCCTGACCTGGTGACTCAGCCCCCCCTCTCTTGGACCCCCACCCTTCAGGACCTACCTACCTACCTTGTCGGTGTCCCTCCCAGGCTCGCCACCCCAGGGCGGGGCTGCCGAGTAGGCATTCCCCCCGATGGAGACTGACATCAAAGTTCCTGGCAGGCCCCATACAGTCGGTGTTCCTCCCTGGCTTACCCCCCAGAGTGGGGCCACGGGGTTGGGTCATTCCCGACAGAAGACTGAACTCAGTTACTGACAGGCAGTTGCAGGTGGGAAAGGCAAGGACTGGAGGAGCAGGGTGTTACCAATGGGCTGGCATTTTTAGATACTTTAAGTCTCTGGGAGGCATGGCATGCAGTGATGTAGTGTGCTGACCAGCAGATGCCCAGCACGCCTCCCCTGAATCACAGCTTTGGCAGCGGCCTTCCCTGGCCTCCACCAGGGGGTCACTCTCACTGAACTCACCCACCCCCCCCACCCAGAGGAGAGCAGTCCTTGGGATGCTCAATCCTCCTCCTCCCCAGCCAGCCTTCCAACGCCCTGCACCCTGCATTTTAGGTAATTCTCTAAAAACATATCTACATCAAGGTCTTCACTAACCCCTGACTTTTTCCATCCCTTGGCCCCTGTGGTAGAGGCATAGGTCAGGAAGCATGGGCAAAACAGGAGAAGTTGTAAAATTTGCAGATAACATTTTATTATTATTAAAAACAATAACTGGTATTAATAACAATAAGTTTTTTTTAAATAAAGTTGTGTACGAACAAAAAAATAATCCTTCTTTTGCGAGTCTCTTTTCAATGTAAATCTCAATCTCTTCAACTATCTATACTAAACATTGCTCTATTTATATGAGATGTCTTTGCCTTGCAGTTTAACTTCTGCATCCTGTTCTTGTAAGTTTCATATCCTGGTTTTCACAAAATGCAACAAAACTTTTTTTCATTGATCTTCCTGTGATCAGCCTGAAGAGTATGTTAGTCTGCTTAACAGATACCATCAATTAATACATTCTGTCCAGAGTTGGCTTCCTGCTGACAATTCTGTCAAACAAGCTTACATCTCAAGGTTAACTCCCTGTGTTTCAGCTTGCTATATTTTCTAATAAACCCAAATAGCTGTCTGCAATATTTCAACAATATATTATATAAATTGCAAAAAAATGTGTTAATGCTCTAGTTAGGGATAAAGCCACCAAAGTAGGGAAATGTGGCATTAATGTTTTCAAAGCTAACACCCTACACCCACCCTGCACACACCAGTAGACGTCGGGGATGTGCCTTGAGGTCGTCAGCCAAAATGCTCACCCCATTCCATAAGTAAATAAGCTGAGATGGGTACAGTATAGTACAATACAGTACAGCTAACTCCTCTTCTATCTGAAGAAGACTTTCCCTTTTCCTTCAACCTTTTTTTTTTATAACGAGAACAAGGAAAAGAAAAGAAAGGTATAGGAAAACACTATGGCAAGAATGAAAATTTTATAGATATTCTGCCCATGAGAAAATAAAGAAAATAAAGGAGAGCTGCCCAGGCTCCCCTTGAAGGGAAAGTCGGACCCTTCAGTTTTTTTCCTTTTCTCATTTTTGATTTATTTCAGATTTTTGTCTCCATGGCCGGACCAGGCTCGGTGGCAGGTTTTGTTTTGTTTTGTTTTGAGGAAGTACAGAGGCGACTGAAGACCCCAAAAAATGATTTCCATTTTGTCCATTTTTTTTTTGTGCCCAGAGCTCCAGTCCAAGGGGAAGCAAGGGGCCAAACAAGGAAAGAAGGAAAGGTGGAGAAAGAAAGAGAAAGAGAAAAAAGAGACAGGGTAAGCTACCCAGATGTCTGGTCATTTGTGAGGGATGGTGGTAGGGTTGTGGTAATGAATGGTGAAGATATTCTGGAAGATCAAGAATTACAGTGCGCATATAATTTTCATATCTTCCAATAATAAATCTTTACCGTTCATTACCAGTGGGTCAGAGTACCAAGCTTACCATCCAAAGGATGGTGCTGGCTTACCCTGAGGGAAATGATTATTCCCTCGGCCTCCTGTGGGGGTTAACCACAAACAGGAAGGGGCCCTTTATGGGCCTGGTGAAGCCCAAGGCTGAGCAGGGGCAAGTGGAGTCTCCTGTGGCCTGGGAGCAGGAAGGCACCCCGCAAGCTCATGCCTGGCCCTGCGGGAGAAGTGGGCAATCACCCTACACTGTGCCAAGGGTGACAATTGGGAAAGATGGAGCCATGCCATTCCACTGATACAGACTGGAGTTCCCACCAGCCTGGAGGCTACCTCATTAGAGTCATAAGATACCTTTGCTTACTAGGAATCATACTAGGAAGGATAGATACACAAAAGGCCGAGGCCCATACGTGTGTATCTCCAGCAAGCTGGATTTTCATACCTTATTTAACAAGTATCTATCTAAAATGTTTTTAAAATTTATATGGTTTATGGAGTATACTACTGTGTTGGGTAGGGAGTTCCATAGTGGTATTATTCTTTGTGTATAAAAGAAGTGTCTTTTGTTATTCCTTGGATACGTCAGTGCCAATTGGTACTTATGACTTCTTAGGTTTGCTTCCCATTTACCAAAATTAATTCCCAGTTGTCTCATAAGCGTATTATCAGTAGATAATTTATACATCAAGAGGAGGTCGCCTCTCATTCTTCGTTGTTCCAAGGTGTACAAATTTAGATTGTTAAGCCTGACTTCATAGTCTTTATTGTACATATTTGTAATCATCTTGGTCACTCTCCTCTGGACCCCCTCCAACCTATCTACATCCTTCCTCAGATAAGGGCTCCACAGAGGGGAGCAATAATCCAGGTGTGGTCTTATATAAGCTTTATATAGAGGCATTATACATCCCCTATCTCTTGCAGTAAAGCTTTGTTTTATGCAGCCCAATATTCTATTTGCCTTATTGGTCACATAATTGTAATGGTTATGGAAGGATAGGTCATTAGAAATTAAAGTACCCAGATCATTATGTACACTGACTGATGTTAACATGTGATTATTTAGTAGAAATTGGTGGTGGTGGTTATTTGTTGGACCTAAATGCATTTGGACACATTTGCTGATATTAAAGGACATTTGATTTTGTTTAGCCCAATTTTCTAATGTTATAAGATCTTTAGATAATAAGGATCTGTCAGCATCTGCTTTAACTTTAACTGCTAGTTTCGTATCATCAGCAAATTTAATAATGAAGCTATTAATGTTCTCTGATAGGTCTGAGATGAAAATTGAGAACAAAGTTGGGCCCAACACTGAGCCCTGAGGAACTCCACTGTTCACCTGGCATAAGTCAAATGAGTGTCCCCTAATAGTTACACTCTGGGGACGATTATGCAACCATTCTTCTACCCAGTTAACGATTGTGTTGTTTATATTCTGTTTCCTCATTTTAGTTAATAGAATATCATGAGGTACTTTGTCAAAGGCTTTACAGAAGTCCAGGAAAATTACGTCCACAGGGTCATTGTTTTCCATCATTTTGCTAATATGTTCATAAAAAAACTAGGTTTCTGGTTAAACAGGACCTATTTTTTTTAAAGCCATTTTGTTCATGGTCTGTTATTCCTTTTTTTCTAAATCTAAATCTAGTTTGGTTTTAAGTAGAGATTTGAAGATCTTTCCCAGGACACTAGTTAGGCTAATAGGCCTATAATTTGAGATCTCATCGGTATTACCTTTTTTATATATTGGCGTCACTGCTGCTGTTTTCCAGTCATTTGGTATTTTACTGTATTGTAATGATTTATTAAATATCTCAAATAATGGTTCTACCAGCCAGTTTTTCAATTCTTTAAGTAATCTAGGGTGTAGCTTATCTGGCCCTGGAGATTTACTAACATTTAATAGTTTAATTTATCTAATATCTTACCCTTGGAAAATTCAAAGAAATCTTCTAATTTATTATTAGGTGATGGGATTCTAGAGTTGGACTTTGGATGGAAAACAGTACTAAAATATTTATTAAATTCTACCGCCATGCCCTTAGATGTAATTAATTCTTTGTTATTCACTTTGAGAGGTCCAATTGTCCTAGGGGTTATTTTTTATTATTATTAACATAAGAATAGAAACTTTTCCCTTCATCTTTTATATATGCTAGCTGATGCTCCAGTTTGTTTTTCTCCATTTTGATTTTATTTTTACATTCTCTTTGGATTTTTCTAAATTTCCAGTTATTGAAGTCAGTGTTATCCTTTTTCATTATTCTATAAGCCCTTTTCTTGTTTCTAATTAATTTCTGGATTTTGTTTGTTAGCCAAGACTGTATCCTTCATTTTTTATTACATATAATTTTGTTTGGTACAAACTTTTCCTCCAATTTTAAAAATTTGTCTTTTATCCTATCCCAGAGCTCTGATGGAGTTGGTTACCCATAGTCCCAATTCCAGTTATAAAGTTCTTGTTTAAGAGCAGAAAAGTTTGCTCTATTATAGTCTTTAAAGATAGTTTTACCTAGATCTTCTTTTATATTAATATTAGTTCAAAAAATTATTACCATATGGTCACTATTTTGTAAAGGTGTTGTAATTTTGATGTTTATAATTCTTTCTGGTACATCTGTCAATAGTAAGTTCAATATATTCATATGCCTAGTTGGTTTGTTTATTAACTGATAGAGACCATTTTGGAAACATGTATCCAAGAATGAATTTTCAAAGTTATTAGTACCGGTGGCCTTATTCCAGTTAATACCAGGGAGGTTGAAATCTCCCAACAGTATAATTTCTTTATAATTAGATCTAGTTTATTGCATTCAGAATGTCCTAATGTAGTGGCCAATAAATATCAGGGGGCCTATAGCATAGCCCAAACCAATATTTTAGTTTGATTTTCCCTTAGTATTTCTATCCAAATAATTTCTATGGCTGTATTTACACTTGATTCACTTATTATTTTGCAGTTTATACTATTTTTTATATAAAAAAAAAGCTACCCCACCTCCTCTTTTCGCTATTCTATTCTTACAGTAGGTAGAATAACCCGGTATGGTAGTGGCCCAATCAGAGGATTCGGTCCACCAGGTTTCTGTTATGGCAGCTATATCTATTTTATCATTATTTAGTAGTAGTTGTAATTTGTCTAGTTTAGTACTATTTAAACTCCTATCATTTGTTGTAAGAAATGTTAATCCATATTTGTTTGTATTTTTTTTTCTGTTTACGGTAATAGTAATCTTTTGGTTATTATCTACAAGATTCACCATTGCATACCCTATTTCTTTTCTACAACTAGATATTTCCCTTTGCCCCTCATTTGTCAGTTTTTTGTATGATTTAGGGTGTTATAGAAGATATAGCCAAGATGCCATGATCCCATTCTACTCAGCTGTAATCCATCCTGACCAAAGCAAGTTGGACTATTATCAAATAGTTCCCATGTCTTTATGCATGTTACTTTGTTTGTCAAGCTCCATGTATGTAACCAGTTGTTAAAGTTTCTGATACTTTTGTTTCTTATGAAGCTTGCTTTTGGTACAGGTAAAATTTCGGAGATTATTGGGGTAGCATTCAACTCCTGTATGTTTTTTTTTTTTGCGTTCTTCATATCATTTATTATCTCACCCTCTTCTTGTTTACCAAAATCATTTGTTCCTGCATATAATAAAACAGTTTTGGGATTTGAGATGTTCTGCAATATGCCTGGTAGTAATTTAATAATATATTTGATGGTTGCTCCTCTATAGCTACAACTTGTAATGTTTTCTTTATTGCCCCTTGTTGAATATCTGTCAGTAAATTTTGTAATCGAATACCCTAATATAAAGATTCGTTCTTGTTCATTTATTATCTCATTTGTTTGGTTTGAGAGATTGTCTATGGGACTATTGCTTAGATCTGGCTCTTCTATAATCGTATTGGTGGTATCTCTTAGTTCCTCTGTGCTGTTTTCTGTAGTATTTATACTAGTAAGTTCTAAAGAGGGGTGTGGCTGTCCTGTTGTTTTTAATACTGAACGATCAATACATGTATCCTGTAACATAGGGAGTGTACCATAATCAGCAGGGGTCCCTACTGTTGGTAAGGAAGGGGAGGTTGAGGAGGGGGAGAGAGGAAGAGAGGTTAATGAACTAACAACAGGTAGCCTTTGTCTTCTGTTATATCAATTAGAGGATCAAAATTATTATGCGGGGCTAGGGTGAAAACCTCTGCTTTTCTCCCTTTTTTGGTTTTCTTAGCTGGTCTATTAAATTGAACTTCATACCAATCTTCGTTGTCATCATCCTGCATTTCTTCCCCCTGGTTCTTTTTTTTTTAAAGGCAGCTTATCGATGGGATCCATATTTTGCCTAGGACTTCTGTGTGTTATATTAGAGGGCATAGCTGCACATAAGGCTTGCCTATTTCCTGAATGTAACCCTGGTGAAAAAGGGCTTTCTGGTGTTAATTCATTTATGTGATCATTATCTGCCTCCATTTTCTCCACTAGGCCTTGTTGGCTGATTTCCAACGCTTTTGAGTCTTGTATTAAACAGCAAGATTTCAATTTGCATCTCATTGTTTTGTTTACATTTTAAACAGATGAACGAGGTATCAAGTACTGGCACCTCTGAGAATAATACATACTACATGATAAACACTGCACACCGGTTCTCCCCTTTACAAGGTCCCCAAAGTCCATTTTATTATAGTATGTTGTAGACCACCACACAGATCAAGTTGGGAGACAGTGCCTAAAGGTACTGTCGTGGCTTGTGGGTGAACTGATGGACACTGACACAGAGTTGTAAGGTGTTGGAAAGGCAATTGCCAGACCAGAAATTTATTGTAGACAAAAATGAACTCAAAAAGCCGTCAAAAGCAACTACATGTCGGCAAATAAAATACAAAATGAACAAAAACAACATCAAATAGAATTCAACTCCTGCTTTCTTGAGGTACAGGCAGCAATAGTCACCTCATCAGCAAATAGAGTTGGCTACAGGTCTGGAAAGGAGCAGACCTACACAGAGGGGTCAGTAACCGGCTGATCCCAAGAGGAATCTGAGGTCTTCCAGCCAGGATACCTCTTTTATAGCAAAACATAATCATGTGACTATTGCTGTCTCCTCCCTCAAACCATCTAGTATAGCAAAATGCTTACAAACATTTTATTTCAGTACTATTAGCTCAACTGAATGCATGTCTTTTATACATGTTTACAAATGTTTCAGTTCATAAAACAAAACAACAGATAAAACTGCTTTGCTGCAGGAACAGGTGTCTCCTCCCCTTCCCCCAACTATAACTAAGGGAAGAGAAGGGCTGGCTGCCTCCTAAGGAGCTGGCAGAAACAAACAGCCACAGAGAGAGAACCACACCCAGTCCCTGTGTTTGCAGGTAGGAGTGAACTTTAATAGAAGCATAGAATTTGACGGCAGATAAGGACCGCTTGGCCCACCCAGTCTGCCCATTTCCCTACCTACTGGATAAGCTGCAGATCCTAGTTAACCAGCAGCCTACTTCTTCCTACCCCATCCCCTAGAATTGCCTTATGACTGTCCCATGCATGCTTGAATTCCACCACTGATTTTGACTCCACAACCTCCTCCGGAAGGCCGTTCCATGCATCCACAACCCTCTCTGTGAAAAAATACTTCCTTAAATTACCTCTGAGCCGCCTCCCATCTTCAAATTGTGCCCTCTTGTTCTTGCACACCTCTTTTTTTGAAAGATGTTACCCTCTTGGACTTTGTTGATTCCCTTGAGGTACTTGAACATTTCTATCATGTTCCCCCTCTCCCTCCTTTCCTCGAGGCTATACATATTAAGCTCCTTTTGTCTCTCTTCATATGTCTTCTGGTGCAGACCCTGCACCATTTTAGTTGCCCTCCTCGGGATAGCTTCCATCCTGTCTATGTCTTTGCGGAGATTGGGTCTCCAGAACTGCACACAGTACTCCAGATGGGGTCTCACCAGCTGTCTGTACAGAGGGATAATAACTTCCTGTTTTCTACTGGTGATGCCTCTCCCTGTGCATTCCAGTATCCCCCCAGCCCTCCTTGCTGCCCTCTCACATTGCTTGCCCACCTTTAGGTCATCTGATATGACTATCCCCAGGTCCCTTTCCATTTTTGTTGTTGTTAGTATCTCACCCCCCATTGTGTACTCTTCCCCTGGGTTTTTGTTTCCCAGGTGCATTACCTAGCACTTCTTGCACTTCTTTAGGTTTCTAACAGTGAGAAAGGCTGTTTGTTTACAATGAAAGCAACTTAAAATACAAAGAGTTAAACTATCTTTATGCTACCTTAACCAGAACCACAGACAAAATGCACTTTGGGGAAAAATATTGCAGACTGCAACACACAGTGTTTCAAAGTGGGTAACCTTTAGCAGTTTCACAACACACAACTTCTGAACTCTAGTTAGCTAGCAAAGTGCTTTGTGCTGTAAACTCTAAAAAGTATGCTTTATTTGGTGGACTGGGAGCAGGGCTTTTTAAACATACATAAACATGTTTTAAAACCAGCAGCTACACCCACAGTCTCATGTGTAGTTTCAACCCAAGTTCCTGTGTTTAAACTATGCTTTTTAAAACACAAACCTCGGTGAATTTGACAAGGGAAGGCTGGTATTTGTTCTTATTCAGAGAAAGGAAAAAGCATTAGACTGCTAGAAAAGGAATACAGAAAAGAAGCACCCATTTTTAACTCAGGCGGTCAATCTGAAAAAATGGGGCAGTAGAGAAAAAGAAAAAGCAGAAAAAAGACAGATATGCTACTGCAGTGGACTTTTATTTTAGAAAACAGAGAGCATATGAACATAAATACCAGGCACCTTTCCACAGGTACTATAATATTACAACAATTAACTCACCAGTTTAAAAGTAGTTTTGGTTGCTTAACCCTCTTCCCTCGCTATACACGCATAACATATGCGACACACGTGACTCTCGCTGCGTCTCCCACACCTCGAAGCCTGCCCTGCCCGCACACACCCTGCTCACAGCAGGGCTGTGTTAAATCCCTGAATCTGACCCGGAAGTAAAGCTAGGGGTCAGAGCACCCTCTTGTAGTCAAAACTGCTTATTTTGTGAGTAAAATGTTAAAATATGAATTGCAACAGTTCACTCGTTAGTGCAATTCCATACAAGGTCCCAGACACTAATAAAAACAGCGTTTCCCTAGTTGTGTAGTTCGCTATTTCAGCTTAATTGGACTACACAGCTCTCTACCCACTTCCTGAAAGTGGGGCTCAATATCAGGTATACATGTGATTAAAATACACAAAACGGCAGAAGTACAACAATTCTAGAATGTTTCATATATTTTGGCTAATTGTTTGGGTCAGTGCAGTGCTTAGTAGTAACACCAGCACCTTTCTGTTGCTTGGTGCCTTGCTGGCTCCAGGCCCTGGGTGGAAAGACAAATGGCCTGTCTGGTTGCCTCACAGTCTGGCAGAGATACTAGGAGCTGACTGTCAACCACAGGTGCCTGCCACAGGTCACCTTGTGTGCCTTGTGTGCAAAGATGCACAATATGGTGCATGCCACCAAGAAAACTCTATGACCCCAGGTGTCAAACTCTGCAGAGTTCGACTCTGGGGGAAGGTCATGCACTGGGTGCCTATGTCCAGAAGGGGTGTCAAGGAGCTGTCCCCAGAGGAGGGGTGTGGCAAAGCTCCTGGAGACCCCAGGGGTGCGCATTACCTGTGCTGGGCATCCCTCAGGGCTGGAGAGGGGGCACAGAGATGGAGTCAAACATCTCTAGATGCCTCCGCAAAAGAGCTAGGCCATGGAAGTATGACTGTGGAGTCATGATTGTACTCCCCAAGGAAGGACAGCATCAGATTAGCAGGACTACAGCCTGGAAAAATAGTCAATTCACAGCTCTCTCATCATTTCTGAGAAGAAGCCCAGATACCTGGTGTTCTCAGAATCAGAGGAGATGTGCTAGGAGGTATCCTCTTCTTCAGAGGAGCAAGACAAAGAGGATGAAGAGCTGGAGTCAGGGGGTGGTGGTGGTGCAGGGATAGCAGGCTGGAAGATGGCCTGATCTAGTAACCTTTGGTATGTAGCGAAAACACTCACCGACACCCTAAACTATTCCCAGGTCAGGATCCTTGAAGGACCCATAATGCCAGGGAGAGGGGTGGAGGAGGCACGGGATGAGGAGGAGGAGGAGGGTCATGACAGACCAGGCTAGGTCCTCAGCCAGGGCTGCGAGAGCGTACAGGGGACTCTGCCAAAGGGGAAGGCCTGACAGACTCACCCTCTACAGAGCACGCAACCATAGAGCAACAGCTCCAGTGGTGATCTTGGGGGGAATCCCCCAAGTGGGGAGATGTAGCCATAAAGGTCCCACAGGGTGGCTCCTATCCCCAAAAACAGGCCCAGATGGTTCTAGTAGGGTCCATGGACATGAGTTAACACTACAACTCCTCCCAGAGCTGCCATATCCCCTGGGCACAGAGTGAGCTGCTGAACGAGACCTGCCAGCCCTCACCTCACCTGAAAGAATTCCACATCAACCATCGGAGCTGAAAAACAGACAGCACCATGGACAGCATCAGAGCCCTCCTCAGTATGGCAGGTGGTTCCAGAACCCTGCGCAGCACTACGGCCAGCACCAACCTTCTTCCTGGCACCAGAATCAGCACTGGGACTGTCTCCAGTGCCACAGACGGTGCCAGAAGATGAAAGGGGGATGGCACCACAATTGGCACCAGACAGAAAGGGAGCTCCTGAAGACAAATGCAAATTCCAGCTTAGGCCTAGAACTAGGTCCAGGAAACCCCCCTCCATTGTCAGAGCCCAACAGCCTTTCAGAATCACCCCAGTCCTCATCTCTTGGGTCATCCAACCACTCAGGGGCCAAGATCCAGAAGATCTCCTGGGTGTGTCTAACTCTGGGGACTTTCCCTCTCCCAGCACCATAAGCAGTATCAGAAGTGGGCCTAGTCTTGTGGTTGGTACTGCCCCGCTCACCGGCACCGGACTTAGTGACAGGAGCTGAGGCAGCACTGAACAGCAACTCCAAGGAGCCCACAGGTGTAGTCCCAGCGTATTGCTCTGACCTTGGCACCGGGGGCGTCTGTTGCCCCAAAGAGGTCACAGACTGGGAGGGGTGCACAACTGGCCTCCCAGGGAAGGCGACTGTCGCACAGACCCCTCCCCTAGGCTCTCCGTCTCAGAGAGATGAGGACTAGGTGAGGTCTGGACTCCCTCAGTACGTGTAGAACTGGGGAGAGGCACAGGGGAAGAGCAGGGACCTTACCTTGGAGTCCCTTGTGCAAACCTGCTACGAACAATGACCCCACCCCATCATGTGCAGTTCGAGAGTGTAGTAGTCCACTGAAAAGCAGGCATCGCAGTGGTCCATGTCATGGTCATCTCTGAGGCAGGTTCAGCATGAATCATGACAGTCCTGAATGGACATAGGCCTCCCAAAGGAGCACTGATGGATGGGGAGCGCATTCTTCTTGTTCTTGGACTTGTCCATCTGCTTAGGCCCCTGGGATCCCAACATGACTGCAAAAGTAGAAAATAATAAAAATCAGCAAAAAAACAAAAAAAAGACCAGCCCCATAAAAGGAGACAGAGACTGAGAGATAGTGCTGAAAAAGGTGAAGCAAAATGTTATAGTGTTGAGCTGAATGGCAGCAAACTGAATGACACAGCAAAGCTGAAAATCACTCCCACAGCATTGCAGCCTTTTATTTTTTTTTTCCAATTCTCTTTATACTCCTGCTCTGGCCCCATAGGACTCTCTCAGACAGGACACTTGGCACTGACCCTATAACCACTCACCTGAGACCTGCACACCACGTCTCTGTCCAGGGTTGTTCCTTCTCTGAATCCTCAACTCGCCGTCCCCCTGGCTCTGAACCCCCTAATGTGGGGCCACCAACTCCTGACCGGCACTCTATCTGTAATCTAGAGTGTGGTTGGAGTGCAAGGAAGAACCAGAGGCCAGCTAGGTAGGTCCGGTGTTTGTGTGTTGGGTCCTCCGCTGTTCCTGTTGTCACCTTCCCGGGTGCCAGGGTGCTTCCATTTTCTTGGTCCTGGAGGTGCAGATATGCAATGATGTCCAGTGCTCGATGGGCACACTCCTGTACTTGCCCGTAGGACATCTGCCGTCATCTCCCTACCCCTCCATAGGTCTCCACATGCCGCAATGCCTCTAGTATCCACTGGAGGCCACTAGAGCGGTGGATGACACAACCCTCCCTCCACAGGAGAGAAGAGCCATCCTACAGATGCTCAATCCTCTCCTCTCCTTCCCCTAACGACCCCCGACGACCTGAGCTCGTTTCCGAACCTGGGTTGTCAGCGTGGCATTTATTTATTTATTTAGATTTTGTTGACCGGGTAAGTGCACTAGACAAATCCTGCCTATTTTCAGGCACGACCCGGGGGAAGGGGATACAGATGAATGCCAACTGACCTTGAACCAGATTAAGCTGTTGGTGGTATTTTTGGTGAATGAGGGAAATTTGGCCAGGACACCGGGGAAATTCCCCTACTCTTTTCGATAAGTGCCATGGGATCTTTAACATCCACCTGAACTACCACCAACCCAGACAGATGGGACCTCGGTTTAACGTCTCATCCGAAAGACGTGAGGCATGAGGTGTGGCATCCAGCGCCTCAACCCTCAGTGCCACTGGGCCAGCTGAGTTGCAGCCTTGATGGGTGAAAAACAGAAATGAAAATTACGTACCTACTGTAATTCTTGATCTTCTCTTGTATCTTCACCATTCATTACTGATAGGGTGTAAGCCAGAGGTGCGCACCCGCCACGGAAGTTTTTTTTTGGGAGAGGAGTCGGCACTGACAGCGTCACCCCCAGAGTGACGCACCATGTGATGTGTGAAGGGTGGCTGTTAGGCGCCGCAGACTCCTCCTCCATCCCAGTTCTGTTAGCCGGAGAGGCGAAATACGGATAAGAAAAGGAGAGCGAGGCAAGAGAGCCTAGAGATAGACAAAGGAAAAGACATAAACTGAAAAAGGAATAAGCCGACAGAGGACAGAAAAGGAACGCCTACTCTAAGGGACCACAGGGCCTCACTCCTGGGGTGGCTCTGAGGGAGAAACAGATAAAAGGGAGAAAGAAGAAGGAAGAAGAGAGGAAGAGAGAAAGAGGGATGTTGGGAGGGGAGATAAAACTCTGCCAATTGTGAAATTTGGTTTAAAGGCTTATAAGCTTGGAACCAAAAGCAAGGGAGCAGGGATCCCATTCAGTAAAATTGAAGAAGAGGGTTCAACCGAACCGTTTGCACAGCTTGGACACAAAAGGCAGATTCTCTACACCTCCCGCCATCCCCAACCCCTTGTACCCTAGCTGAGAGCTCACAGACTGCCAAGGCAGGGAATCTGTTCCGAAAGGAGAGCGCCCAACTAGGAAGGGGAAGGAGCCCACTAGCACCCTGTTAAGTGCTAATACAGATGTGTGTGGGAAGGGGGGTATTTGAAGCCCTACAGAGGGCACCCTTTTAAATAAAGGACATAGTGGGAACTCAGTCGGATTCCCCGAAGACAAGGCAAAACAGGTCACCAACTCAGGGTAATTGGAGTGTCAGGACAGTGATAAACCAGCAGAGGCTGACACAAATAGGAGACTGAGACATGCCAGAGGGGACCCAGAAAAAGGGAACCGAGCCATTTAAGGAACAGTTTCTTTAAGTGTGAATTGAACAACATGGCTAATAAGGAGCCAAGATGTCACCCTGGGGCAATCAGACAGAGTTCCCTCAGGATAGAGATAAATCTTACTCGTTCCCCTTTTTTCCTCAAGAAATGGATCTGTTCTGAGAGAAGAACGGAAAAATCAGGATTTTTTTTATTTTCTTTTTAGGCTTTAAAGCCAAAGAAGAAGTAAGGAGGAACAGGCAGGAAGGGGGAGACACTGAAGAAGGAGGCCCGTGAGGGGAAGGTGGGCGGGTATCAGTAATGAATGGTGAATATACAAGAGAAGATCAAGAATTATGGTAGGTACGTAATTTTCATATCTTCCCTTTAAAGCCTAAAAAGAAAAGGAAAAAAAAGGGGGACAAGAGAAACCCTGAGGGAACAAGACCCTCAGCCTCCTGCTGGTGAAAAACAGAAGGAAGAGACCCTGGCCTTATTAGACAAGAATCCTAAGGCCAAGGAGAGCTAGGAGGTGTCCCCAGAGATGAGGGGAGATGGAGGAAGCCCCTGCAGAAGCCTCCTAGCTCTGGTGGAAAAGAGGCGGGTCCCTCGGAAGGTGGAGCGAATCACCCTACGCCGGGCCTGGGGTGACAATCTTGATAGATGAAGCCACACCATCCACCTAATTCAGATCGCTGTCCCTGCAAGCCTGGAGGCCACCTGACTGGCGTCGTAAGGTGCCCTTGCCTGGTGCCTTGCCAGTTCCAGGCCTATGGCAGAGAGGGCAATGGCTTGTCTAGATTGTTCCGTGTCAGGCATTGATGCTAGAAGCTGAGATAGCATTGACCAAAGATGCCTACTGTAGACAGCATGGTGTGCCTGATGTGATGTGATACACAGCATCGCACTAGAGGAAGAGAACACTCTTTGCCCCAACCAGTCAAATTGTAGAGAATCTGAGTCCGGTGGTTGGTCGTACGCCAGGCAGCGGTGACCAGAAGGAGTCTCTAGGGACACCAATCCCAAGGGCGGGTTGGGAAGAGAACCTAGGGACTCGGATGGGGCACAATACCTCCTCCTGCAGTCTGCCGGGGCTGGGATAGTATCAGCTGGAGGCTGCCAGGAGTGGATAGATGCCTCCTGGAAGGGGATAGGCCAGGATAGCACCACCAAATGTTGAGCACTGAATTCACTGAGGAATTCACGCATCTTCCGCTCAGTATTGTCTCATCTAACATAGGATATATGGAGATCCCCAACCATCCTCGATAGGAATCGCTGATATTCAGTGAAATCAACATCGGATGAGAGGTGAGCAGAGGGTTCCTCTCCCTCCAAGGAGGGAGTAGAGGAGGATGGGGAACTCAAATGCCCAGAGGACTCCTGCAGTGGTGGGGAGAGGCGAAAAACCTGCTCATGCATATATCTAACATATGAAGGGAAGGCCACCGCAGTGCCTCCGAACGTCTCCCAGGATAACAGGCCCATAGGACCGACATGGCCTGGAAGAGAGGGGGGTGACTGTAGAGGAATGGGAGAGGGGCACCTACGAGGAGGCAACTGTCCTCTGCTAAGGCTCTGAAATCCATTGAATGGAGCCCAAGCTGGCGGGGTCCCGGATATCAAACCAGGTTGCAGAACAGAACCCTGGGGATGCAAACCCTGGAAAAGCCTAGGAGAGGATTCTCCCATGTGACACACCTGGGGCTGCATGGATCCAGAAGGGCAACCCACAGCAACGCCACTGTAGGGGTCCTTCAAGCCCAAGAGAGAGAGAGAGGCGGGGCTGGGTACTACGGCTCCTACCTACACCCTGAACTCGATGCCCCTTACCCCAGCCCCTCAACCCCCCAGACTCAGAGGACACTCTCCTCCATGATGCCAGCGACCAAGCCCATTGATCCAGAGTTCTCTCAGGGGAGTCCCCCGAAGTCAGGGCACTTAGTCTACCCTGAGAAGGCTCAGCAGCACCGGAGATGGCAGCTGCCACAGTCCTTTCTAGGAGAACAGACCCCTCCTTAATCCCCACGCTGTCCCTCCCCATAGGCCCCAGGCCACCCCCAGCCTAGGAATCCTCAGAGGAACTCTGCTGTGGAGACTGAGAAATGGGAGCACTGGGCCACCTGACACAGTGCCCCACAGGAGACACTGATCCTGAAGAATCTGGGAGCCAGGACGGGTCCACAACTGAGTCATCTGCTTCCAAGGAAGAGCCGACCAGAAGGACCTCAGTGCTGGCCACCCCAAGAGTCCCCTGAGAAACGGCACTGCGAACAATGCCAGTGTCACCTGCAGCATCGTTCAACCCCGGCGCACCACTAACAACCCTGGAGCCCAGCCCCGACCTGTCTGCGGCTCCAGCTGAGTCCCCGGTGCTGCCCTTGGTGCCGGGACCCAACACAGTGCCGCCAATGGAGTCAACCGGACCCATGGCACCACCAGCGGTGCTGAGAACCAAACCGGTGCCGCTGCCCCGATCACCAGCACCAGGATCCAAGATGGAGCTGGATGGTGGCGTCGAGGGTCCACCAATGCCAGGTCCAACAACCGCAGGCTGCAACGTTGGGAGAGCCTGCACCTCCGAAGAGGTGACTGCCGAGATGGTGTCCCCACTGCGGCCCTGGGAGGTACCACGGTGTTCCGACACCATGAAAGAGGCCTCCTCCTCAGCAAGGCTAGAAGATGAGGAGGCCTCCTCCTCCTCCTCCTCTCCAGACCGTATAGGCCTGGGAGGAGACCCAGAGGAAGGGTCTAAAGATCTGGCCTGGGAGGCCCGCGAATGACGCCATCCTCCAAAAGTCGGCGGGGTCTTGTCGATTTTGAATGCACGGATTTTGAGAACAAGGCAGTCCATTGAGAAACAGGCATCGCATCTATCCATATCACGGTTAGGTCCCAGGCACCGAAGGCAGACATAATGCCGGTCCGTCACAGAAAAATGCTGGCCACAGGAGCACCGACGCATAGGGACATGGCCCACTTTCGACTTTCGTTTAGCTCCCGAACCAGACATGATGCAAAAATAACTTAAAACACAGCAAGGTTCCCAGTGCCGTCGAAAAAGAAAATGGAACGGACTTACCGGAGTCAATGGTGTCAAGAAAATCTAACCGGGATGAAGGAGTCGCTTCGAACGAAGAACTAGACCAAATGGCACACTAAGAAAAGCACTCTACATGCACAGCAGATGCAGCCTTGACAGTGCGAGAAACAGAACTGGGATGGAGGAGGAGTCTGAGGTGTCTAATGGCTGCTCCTCATGCATTACGCAGTGCGTCACTCTCAGGGTGGCACTGTAGTTGGCTCTCAAAAAAAAAAAAAACTCCCGTGGTGGGTGCGGGCCTCTGGCTTACACCCAAGCAGTAATGAATGGTGAAGATTGACAAGGGCAGATCTGAGATATTCAGGCAGCCAGCATCGGTTACTGGCCAGTCCACGAGCGCCATGTCATGTATTAGCCTCATGGGCAGCACCATAACCAATGTCAATCCCCCAGCTGAAAGCTCTTGAAGTTGCTCCTGTGGAGTCCTAGTGAATCTGACACAGACCCTCTGGTAATGAATGGTGAAGACTGATTCTTGGAAGATCAGGGGAAATGTGGGGCTTTAGAGTGGCCCATTCCTAGATGCCACATGGAAAATTTTACTGCGCAATCAGACAGGCAAGAGATAGACAAGTGGCAGAATAGGACAGGAAAAAATAGATCTTTGCTTTTAATTCTCCCTCTCTCTCTCTCTCTGCATAACAAATGGAACAGAGTCTTATTCCAACCCTGTCACAGCCTCCCCCCCCAACTCAGGAAGACTCAAGCCAATGGGACTGGCACAGTTGGTCCCACTGCACACTTTACCATAGCAAACTGATGAGGTAGGACCTGGTCAGGTTTAACTAAATCCTGATGCACTATGGAGAGCATAGCTCCTGTGTCTCTTTAAGCTTGTGTAAGCTTCCCATTAATTTCAACAGGGAGTGTGTACTTAACTGAATTAGGGTTTATATTCCCCCTTACATAATTAACGCTGTGAGAGCCTGAGGTAATAGGGTTACCTCCTGATGCCCTGTTCCCTAGGTCTTCTGTGCTGGGCAATTATAGGAGAGATGCCCCACTTCTGGCACACGATATTTCTGTTCCCCCAATCCTTTTTCATTTTGGAGAACTAGGTGCGCTCCACCCTGCTTCCAGGATCAGCTGTGTTCCCTTTAGGGTGTCCCCTTGCTCACGCATCTCTTTAAACCTAGATGTCCCTCCCACCACACTCTTACAGCTTGCAAAAGGACTGTTTGCCATATACCTGTCAGCCATTTTGGCTCCTTGCCTGGCTGAATCTGGGGCTTGGTCAGCCAGCTACACCCTTAGATCTTCTGGACACCACCTGAGAAACTGTTCCAGTAACACAACCTCTATAATTTGCTTCTGAACCCTCTAACCACTTACTGAGCAAATTGGAAAGCTGTACCAACATTTCCATATAACTTCCTTCATTGTATTTCTTAAATCTATGAAATTTTCAATATCAATCAAGTCTTTATTTAACCAAGCGTTCATCGTTGAGCAGAAGCTCATTTGCAAGATGGACCTGGGTGGAGCATGAACAATTGTATATACAGGTCAACACAGGTATTTACAAAGCAATACAGATAATACTCATATGTACATAGAATTATACAGATATTGTACAGATTACTCGGTATTTACATACATAGAAGTGTATACAGGAAGATAAAGCAGGTTATCTAAGGTTGCAGGAGGAAGTAACGGAAGAAAAAAAATAAAAATAAAAATATACACCAGGTAGAGGTGAAGGTAGGGGGGAAGAGAGGGAGGTAGGGGGAGAAAGGCTAGGAGGGCACGGTGCACATGTGAACCTCCTTAGGAAATGGCATGAGAAGCCTAACCCTTCCCCTTATATCCATCCTGAAGTTAGGGAGTCAGAGCTGGAGGTTGCCTTTAAAAGGCTAGAGCAGTCAGGACAGTTGGGGGAGATCCAGATAAACCCTGAATTGGAGCCTCAGCAACAGAAAGATTTACAGGGGGCATTACAAGAATTTGAGCCCATATTCACAAACAATCTGGGAAAGGCCAAAGGAATTGTGCACACCATAACTGCCACTCAAGACAAGACCATACACCAAAAGCCCTACAGATTGCCCATGATGGTGAAGGTTGAGGTGATTCAGGAAATAAAAAAATGGAGCAGTTAGGCATAATTGTTCCCTCAAAGAGTGCATGGTTTTCACTCATGGTCATAGTGGACAATGAAGAGGGTGGGATATGTCTATGTCTGGATTTTAGGAAGCTTAACAATGCATCACAATTCGATGCCTATCCAATGCCCCGAATAGATGACATAATTGACAGGCTAGGCAATGCACAGTGTATCTCCACCCTTGACCTTACTAAGGGATATTGGCAAATCCCCTTGTCAGCTGATTCAAAAGATAAAACCGTATTTAGCACCCCAATTGGTTTATACCAGTGCGTCACAAAGCCATTCTGACTACATGGAGTTCCAGCCACTTTTCAGCATTTTATGGACCACATACTAAGACCACATACTGAGTACTGTGTGGCTTATTTAGACAATGTGGTCATATTCAGCCCTGACTGGGAATCCCATGTTAGACTCTTGTCTCAGATGTTGCAAGCAATAAAGGAGGCAGGAGTGACCATTAACCCTGCTAAGTGTGCCCTAGCAAAGACCAAGACAAGATACCTAGGGTTCATTTTAGGCAACGGACAAGAGAAGCCCGAGGTAAAGAAGATTACAGTGGTAGCAAACTGCCCAATACCCACCACAAAAAAGCACGTGAGATCGTTCCTAGGCTTGACTGGTTATTACCAGAGATTATTCCTAATTTCTCAGCCATTGCCAGTGCTTTGACTGATCTCACTGAAAAGAGGAGCCTGAATAAGCTTCAGTGGACCCCTATTTGTGATGAGGCTTTTAGGAATATCAAGGCCATTCTATGTACAGTTCCTGTATTGAAAAGCCCTGACTTCAACCAAGTGTTTGAGGTCCAGACCGATGCTTCAGATAACGGTATTGGGGCAATCTTATCTCAGAAGATAGATGGGGAAGAACATCCGATCATGTATATCAGCAGGAAGCTACATGAAAGGGAGAGAAGATATGGTACAATAGAGAAAGAATGCTTAGCTCTGAAATGGGCTATTGAGTCTCTGAAATATTACTTGTGGGGGGGGCTGAATTTAAGGTTCTAACTTATCATAACCCCCTTTGCTAGTTGCACCAAATGAAATAAAAATAATCCCTGTATAATGCGGTGGTACTTAGCTCTTCAGCCCTATCGATTTACTGTGTCCCACAGGTCAGGGACACAATATGCAAATGCTGATTTAATGTCTAGATATGGTGCAGGAATTGATGTTAATGAAATATGACAGACTTTCCTTAAAAGAAGATAGTGTAGGGAAGGTACCATTAGTCTGTGCTGAGAAATGTGTTAGCACCTCAGGGTAAACATAGAAACATAGAATCTGATGGCAGATAAGGACCGCTTGGCCCACCTAGTCTGCCCATTTCCCTACTGAACGGATAAGCTGCAGATTCTAGTTATAAAAACATAGAAGTTGACGGCAGATAAGGACCTCAAGGCCCATCCAGTCTGCCCATTTCTTTTTCTACCTTATAAATGTGCCTTCGGCCTTTGCTCTGTCAGTGACCTATCTATTCATAGTCATTTGTATTGCTCCCTTATGCCTATCCCATGCCTGTTTGAAGCCCTGCACTGTATTCATAGCCACCACTTCTTGTGGTAAGCCATTCCATGCATCCACCACCCTTTCTGTGAAAAGAATTTCCTCACATTCCCCCTTAATCGGCCTCCCTCTAATCTCATGCTGTGTCCTCTTGTCCTGCTATTTTTCTTATATTTAAACATGTTAGACTCTTTCATCTTGTTTATGCCCTTAAGGTGTTTGAATGCCTCGATCATATCACCTCTCTCCCTCCTTTGCTCAAGGGTATACATATTGAGCTCCGTTAATCTGTCCTCATATGTCTTCTGATGCAGTCCCTGCACCATTTTGGTTGCCCTTCTCTGGACTGCCTCAATTTGGTTAATGTCCTTGTGAAGGTGTGGCCTCCAATACTGCACGCAGTACTCCAGATGGGGCCTAACCAGTGTCTTGTACAGAGGATTATTACCTCCCTCTTACGACTTGTGATACCCCTACTAATACTCCCCAACATCTCCCTAGCCTTACCTACTGCTTTAGAGGTCTGCTTGGATGATTTTAGGTCATCAGTGATGATGATGCCCAAGTCTCTTTCTTCCTTTGTGACTGCTAGCAACTCCCCTCCCAGCCTATAGGTGGCTTCAGGGTTTCTCTTCCCTATGTGCATGATTTTGCACTTCTTTGCATTAAATCCCAGTTGCCACTCTTCTGACCATTCTGCTAGTTTATCAGATCTCTTCTCATTCTGCCCACCCCATCTGGATCATCTACTCTGTTGCAGATCTTGGTGTCATCTGCAAACAGACAAGCCTTACCCTCTAGTCCATCTGCAAAGTCACTAATGAAGATGTTGAAGAGGACTGGCCCCAGAACTGATCCTAAAGGTACCCACTTGTGACTTGCATCTCTTCTGACTGTATCCATTTACCACCACTCTCTGTTTTCTGCCCGTCAACCAGTTTGCCACCCAGTTGACCAACTTCTGACCCACCCCGAGCCTACCCAGCTTATTTATCAATCTTCTATGTGGAACAGTGTCAAAAGCTTTGCTGAAGTCAAGGTAGGTGACATCAACTGCTCCCCCTTGGTCCACCACTCTGGTTACCCAGTCAAAGAAACTAACTAACAGCCTACTTCCTCCTACACCCCACTAGAATTGCCTTAAGTCTGTCCCATGCATTCTTGAATTCCCTCACTGTTTTTGACTCAATGACCTCCTCAAGAAGGCTGTTCCATGCATCTACAACCCTCTCTGTGAAAAAATACTTCCTCACATTACCTCTGAGCCGTCCCCCCTCCATCTTCAAATTGTGCCCCCTTGTTCTTGCACATCTTTTTTTCTGAAAGATGCTACCCTCTTGTTGATTCCCTTGAGGTATTTGAAAGTTTATATTACGTCCCCCCCTCTCCCTCCTTTCCTCAAGGCTATACACCTTAAGCTTCTTTAGTCTTTCTTCATATGTCTTCTGGTGCAGACCCTGCACCATTTTGGTTGCCCTCCTCTGGACAGCCTCCACCCTGTCTATGTCTTTGTGGAGATAGGTCTCCAGAAAGGAAAATTACGTACCTACCGTAATTCTTGATCTTCTCTTGTATCTTCACCATTCATTACTTCCTGGGTGTAAGCCGGAGGCGCACACCGTCCAGGAAGCTTTTTTTTTTTTTTTTAAAGTTGCCTAGCGGCCCGCCCTGAGAGCGGCGTCATCGTCATCGCGAGGCGGCTGATATAGTGACCGACCTCCTCCAACTCAGTTCTGTGAGCCGGAGAGGCAAAATGAAAGCAGAAAATATAGATAGCGAGGCAAGATAGCGAGGGATAGCAAAACAAGGAAGAATGAACTGAAAAGGAATAAGCCGATGGAGGAAGGACAGAGGAGATAAGAACATCCTAGCCTAGGAGTGCAGGGCCTCCTTACCTGGGCGACTCTAGGAGGAGAGATGAGTAAGGAAATGAGAAAATAGAAGAAGAAGAAGAGAGAAGAGAGAGATGGGATGTTGAAGGGACCAGAATGCCCAACGAGCATAGTTAGCTTGTAGCTGAAGGCTCGACTAAGGGAAGCAAAGTCCCGGAGATGAGCTGAAGAAGGTTCACGAACCCGCTAGACAGACTCAGGAGGGCATAGTCCTCATCTTCAACATGCCATTGTTCTTGACACCCACCTCGGGCTCCTGGCCGCGGAAGGCCTTTAACTGGAGGACAGCCGAGGAGGGAAGAATAAAACCCCAGCAGCATGAGAGCGCTGCTCAGGGGTTTAGAAATGGAAAATGTAAGCCTTTCAGGCGTTCCAAGATAGAAACAGGACTCAGACTGACTGGCTAAGGCCGGCCAAGGCTTAGGCTGGCTAAGATTGGATATGGTCAGCAGAGCTCTACTGTAAAAATTGTCCAGGAGGACACTTAAAGGGAGAAACCACTTAGCAAAACAGCGAGAAGGATAGCCTACCTTCTCATTTGCCTTCTTGTTTGATTTCTCCTATTCCTTTTTTTTTTTACAGATAGAAAAAAATTTTTTTAACTAGATGCATGACCCAGATACCAAGATGCCTATAGCAGTCGGAGAGAGTTCCCTCAGCATTTTTTTTTTTTTTGAGAGAAAGGAACAGACGTACTCGTTCCTCTGCTCTGCAAGGCAAGAATAGAGGGGGTTAGATTTCAGGGCAACTACCTGAACACGGGATTGCAGGATCAAAACTGAATAGCCTGAGCCAGGCCAAACAACCCCAGAGGTATCTTGCCATAAGAATAGCAAGAGATAGTTGTGCAGTCTGATCGCCAATGCAATCCATGAGATGGCCCATGAATCTTAGAGTAAATAATTTTCTGGATTTTAAACCCCAAGAAGATTTTTTTTTACTTTGTTTTTTTTTTTTTTTTGGAAAATGAAGCAATTTTCCTATATTTTATATAATGCAGAGAGAGGAAGGAGACGGAGGTGGAGAAGCCACAGGAAGAGGCCACTGAGGGGATGGTGGGGGGCGTAAGTAATGAATGGTGAAGATACAAGAAGATCAAGAATTACGTAGTGCGTAATTTTCCTATCTTCCTTGTCAATCTTCACCATTCATTACTCCTGGGTGAGTACTAAGCTCCTCTTCCCCAGGAGGGAAGAGGCCATACCCTGAGGGAACAAGACCCCAGCCTTCTGCTGGTGAGAAACAGAAGGAAGACCCAAGCTTATTCAGAAAGCCTAAGTGGGAGAAGAGCTAGGAGGTGCCTCCCGAGGCGAGGAGGCGGAGGGACCCTGTAAAAGTCTTCTAGCTCTGGATGAGAAAAGCGGGTCCCCGAGGCGGAGCGCATCACCCTCGCCCGGGCCAGGGGTGACAACCTGGAGAAGCGAAGCCATGCCGTCCGCCTGATGCAGATCGCTGTCCCCGCAAGCCTGGAAGCCACCTCATTGGCATCATAAGATGCCCTTGCTTGGTGTCTTGCCAGCTCCAGGCCTACTGCGGAGAGGGCAACGGCTTGTCTGGTTTGCTCCGTGTCAGGCATAGATGCCAGCAGTTGGGACATCATCGACCACAGATGCCGGTTGTAGGCAGCGTGGTGAGCCTGATGTGATGCAATACATGCACTCGCACGCGAAGAAGAGAACACTCTTCGCCCCCAACGGTCGAACTGGAGAGAGTCCGAATCCGGTGGCGGTCGGTCAGAGCAGCGGCGCCAGAAGGAGTATCCAGGTATACCAAACCTGAGGACGGGTTGGGAAGGAACCTAGAGACTCAGAGGGGCACAATACCTACGCTGGCAGTCCGCGGAGCTGGGGAAGAAGCGGCAGGGAACTGCCAGGACCGGATAGACGCCTCCTGGAAGGATAGGTCAGGAAGGTACCACCAGATGCTGGGCACTGAATTCACCAAGGAATTCAAGCGCCATCCGCTCGGGTATTGTCCCTCCAATGTAGGAAATCAAGATCCTCACCATCCTCGAGAGGAAACGCTGATATTCTGTGAAATCAGCATCGGAGGACAGATGAGCAGGGGTTCCTCTCCCTCAGAGGAGGAGACGAGGATGATGGGGAACTGGAATGTCCAGGAGTTCCTGCGGCGGTGGGGAGAGTCGAAAGACCCGCTCATGCATGTAACTAACATATGAGGGAAGGCCGCATGAGAACCCTGAACTGCTCCCAGGATAACGGACCCGTGGGACCGACATGGCCTGGGAGCGGGGTGTGAAGGCAGAGATGGGAGAGGGGCACCTCCGAGGAGGCAACTGCTCTCTGCGAGGCTCTGGAATCCGGGAAGGAGCTCTAGTAGGAGGGATCCCGGATATCAAACCAGGCCGCAGAGCGGAACTCTGGGGAAGCGGAACCTGGAAGAGCCCTGGGGGAGAAACTCCCCTGTGACGACGCCGGGACTGCATGGATCCAGAAGGGCAGTCCGCACAAGCGCCGCCAGAGGACACCCTAGAACCCTGGGGGGAGGGGTGGGGCTCTGCGCTGGCTCCTGGCCACCCCCTGAGGTGGCCAAAGAGACCGAGCAGCAGGACGCCTGCCCCTCAACCCTCAGATTCAAGAGGGCCCTCCTCCCCAGACTGCAACGTTCCTCTAACCCCAGAGGAGGTAGCAGCACCCCGGGGTAGCTGTCACCGGACCTCAGA
Organism: Neoceratodus forsteri; assembly: GCA_016271365.2. Taxonomy (NCBI): domain Eukaryota; kingdom Metazoa; phylum Chordata; order Ceratodontiformes; family Ceratodontidae; genus Neoceratodus; species Neoceratodus forsteri. Next base: position 1,174,379,576 of record CM057456.1, on the reverse strand, counting down.
GAGAGCCTCCCCTCCATCACCCCCGTCTGCCCCGGGACTCTCGGCCACCCCAGCTGAGGAACCCTCAAGGACGGCGGCAAGGGGACAGAGGAGGAGCCCGCTTCGCCGCCTGGTACCCCTAGCCACCAAAGACCCAGATTCGAAGAATGGGATGCCAGGATGGGTCCACATCTGAGTCATCGTCCTCCGAGGAGGACGAGACCAGCAGGACCTCGATGCTGGCCACCCCAGGGTCCCGAGGCCAGGGGCGAACGGCCCGAGTACCGAGTGCGGCCGCTCGCCCCAACACGCCCGGCAGCATGAAGGCCCAACCCCACACCCCAGCGGCTCCGGCACCGCCCGGAGGAAGAGCCGCTGATGCCGCGGCGGCGTCGAGGCGGCAGCACCGTCGGCGGCGCCAGAGCTCATCGGCACCCTGAACGGTGCCGAGGCCAAACGGCACCGCCAACGCGCCCTTCCTGATCACCGGCACCGCGAACAGCACCGGGATCCAAAGTGGCACCGCGAATGGTGCCGCTCTGATCACCGGCACCGCGAGCAGCCCGGGATCTGAGCAGCGCCGGGAATGGCGCCGCTTGATCACTGGCACCGCTGACGGCGCGGGATCCAAAACAGCGCCTGCGGCGACGCCGAGTCCACAAAGCCGGGCCCAGCCAAAGAGCCTCGACTACGGGGAGCCTGCACTCTGAAGAGGTGACTGCCGGCGGTGTCAGCGCCACTGACCCGGAGGGGCTACGATGCTCCCCAACACCACGGAAGGGCCTCCCCTCGGCAAGAAGAGGGACCCCCTCCTCCTCCGGACCGTATAGGCCTGGGAGGACCGGGGAAAACCTAAGGATCTCGCATGAGATTCCCTTGACCCTGCCGTCCCAAGTCGGCGGGGCCTTGCCGAGGCTTATGCCGCGGACTTCGAGGACGCGACGGTCCATCGAGAAACAACGCCGCACGAATCCATATTATGGTTGGGTCCCAGGCAACGGGAGACAGACGCCATGCTGGTCCGAGACGGAGAAATGCCGCCGAGGAGCACCGACGATAGGGCACGGGCCCGGCCTTTAGAAGAACGCTTTCGCTTCAGAACCGGACATAACGTGAAATAAACAAGATTAAACACAGTCGGAAATACACCCGGCGCCGTACAAAGGAAAGAAAAAGGAACAGTCTTACCGTAGGCGTCGAGTGTAGAAAAAGGAGTCGGATACGCACTTTTCGGTTAGCTACCGCGAACAGGTGCTGCCTCGACGGCGGGAGAAACAGAACTGAGTTGGAGGAGGAGTCGGTCGCTACTAACGGCCACCCCTCGCGCGATGACGCATGACGCCGCCTCTCGAGGGCGGGGCCGTTAGGCAACTTTAAAAAAGAAAAGCTCCCGTGACAGGTGCGCGCCTCCGGCTTACACCCAGGAAGTAATGAATGGTGAAGATTGACAAGGGAAGATCTGTACACAGTACTCCAGATGTGGTCTTACCAACTGTCTGTACAGAGGGACAACAATTTCCTGTTTTCTACTGGTGATGCCTCTCCCTATGCATCCCAGAATCCCCCAGCCCTCCTTACTGCCTTCTCACATTGCTGGCTCACATTTATATCATCTGATATGACTATCCCCAGGTCCCTTTCTATTTTTGTTGTTGTCAGTATCTCACCCCCCCCATGGTATACTATTCTCCTGGGTTTTTGTTTCCCAGGTGCATTACTTTGCACTTCTTTGCGTTGAATCTAAGCTGCCATACATTTAACCATTCCTCCAACCTTGCCAAGTCCCTTTTCATGCTTTCCACCCCACTTTGCGTATCAACCTTGTTGCAGATCTTTGTGTCATCTGCAAAGAGACATACTTTTCCTTCCAGTCCTTCTGCAATGTCACTTATAAAGACATTAAAAAGGACCGACCCCAGTACTGAACCCTGTGGTATCCAACTAGCAACGCCCCTTTCTTCACTCTGGACTCCATTTACTATTACCCTCTGTTTCCTGTTGTCCAGCCAGTATTTTACCCAGGTTACCACCCTGGGACCCACTCCTAGGCTGGCTAATTTGTTTATTAATCTTTTGTGCAGGACTGTGTCAAATGCCTTGCTAAAGTCTAGGTAGGCCATGTCCACAGCCCTTCCCCAGTCTACTACTTTGGTCACCCAGTCAAATAAATCAATTAGATTTGTCTGACATGACCTTCCTGCTGTGAATCCATGCCGGCTTGGGTCCTGTGCCCCACTGGCCTCTAGGTACTCAACAATTCTTTCCTTCAGAAGTGATTCCATCATTTTTCCTACCACTGAGGTCAAACTGACAGGTATGTAGTTTTCTGCCTCTGTCTTGCTCCCACTTTTGTGAAGGAGGATCACATCTGCCCTCCTCCAGTCCTCAGGTACCACACCATCCTCCCATGATTTATTAAAAAGGGTAGTCAGTGGTGTTACTAGTTCTTCCCTTAGTTCTTTTAGAATTCTGGGGTGAATCCCATCAGGTCCTATTGCTTTATCCACCATCAGTTTTAGGAGTTCTTTCAGAACCCTTTCTTCTGTGAAAGGACTAATATCAACCCCCTATCCAGAGTGCATCTATTGACTGGATTAGGCATCTCCTCCTGCTCTTTCTTTGCGAATACTAAGCAGAAGTATTCATTCAGTATCCCTGTTTTTCACTGTTGCTCTCTGCCCAACCACCTTCTTCTTTATTCAACCTTAGTATCCCTGCCATAGTCTTTCTTTGCTCCCTAATGTACCTATAAAATGTTTTATCCCCCTCCTTAAATGAGTTGGCTATCTTTTCCTCGGTTTGGGCCTTTGCTATTCTGACTGCCTTCCCCACTTCCTTCTGCTTTAACTAGTACAGTTCTCTATCTTGCTCCTTCTGTGTTTCCTTATACTTCCTGAATGATATCTTTTTCTCCCTAATCTTCCTCACCACTTCTTTTGAGAACCATAGTGTTTTTTGCTTTTGTTTTGATTTATTTGCTTCAGACAAAGGCTTGTTGCCTCTGAGATAGCGGTTTTGATGTTTCTCCATTGTTGCTCCATCCCACCTTCTTGCCTGTTTGCTAGTGCTTTTCTTTGGCACTCTCCCAAAGAATGATGATATCCACTATGTTTATTATGGAATGTTTGTCATTAATAGGGGCCCTGAGATAGAGCTTTTGAAGATGGATGGGTGGAAGCTCCATCCCTTCCTGGGACAGGAAGGTGGCAAGCAGTCGGAAATAACTGCTTCCCTCTTAAGGTGGGAGATATGTGACAGGGAGATCCTGCCACTCTTGACCTGTTTTAAAATCTGTTGCAACAGTTCTTCTATTTCTTAGCCTAATTTATCCTTTACAATTTCTAGTCCATAAGGTTGGTCACCTCTGGGCATCCCTTCCCCTCTCTTGACTATGCTATAGTGTCCTCTTTAATTTCCTTTTCCCTCTCAGGTCCTCATACAAGGAGGTAATTGTGGTGACCTATGAGCTGATGTGAAACAACAGGCTGTGTTCCTTATTGTTGGATTTAGTATGCAGTAGCACTATGTCATAAAATACCTTGATGTATATGCCTTGTGTGTATGAAACCTATAAATGTTGAAAATACCGTGGCATTAGGTGTTTTTTTTTAATTATAGAGTATTGCTTTTGTAATAAAAACAATTACATATAATTTCTCATGCCAGAAATCACATTTACAATTACATATCTGTAGGATACATCCGATGTAATAGAGATTTTTTTAATCTAGACATTCTGACTTTTGGATTCGGGGGTATTCCTTAACTGAAAAAAAATATCCAGATAGAAGTCCATAGATATGCTGCATCCTGCAATACTTATGACAGGTCAAATCATTAAAAAAGGTAATCCAAACTCGTGTACACAACAACCAGTGTTGCTATGACCCTCACCCAAACATCTCTATTCAACAGTAAATCAGTGATCAATGAATAACTACTTCCAAACCCACAGCAACATCATTCAATAGAACTGCATTTGTATTTGTAATCGAACAGCAGTACAGTATATACCCTCTGCACTACGCGTGGTGTCCACCATTTTAACTAAGGAGATGAAAACAGTCACCATTATTCCTTTAGAAGTTCAACATTTCTTTTAACTAGTTTTAACTTAACAGCAGTTTTAATGTTTAAGCACACATTATATCCTCCCAGCTGCAAACAAACAGATCCCTCAAAAATCAGCCCTATTATAACTTTTAATAACAGTCACTGAAAGAATAAGAACCATCAATGGGTTTTAAGTTGTACACCACACAATATGAAAAGCACTATTGAAAACCTCAAACAAGAGTTCAGGTGCCCTCCTCAGAGTCGGACGATTCAGGTTGCCTGGCGAGATCAAATTCCCTGAAGAGCGCTTCGGCTTTCCTCCCAGCCTCTTCAGGGTCGGTATATTCAAAAGTTTGGCCCCCATACTGGATCCTCAGGCTAGCCGGCATCAGGAGTGAATGGGCGATGCCCAAGCTGCGAAGTTTGGCCCGAACTCCATCGAACTTCTTTCTCCTTGTTCTGGTGGCAAAGGATAAATCCAAAAATAAATGAATTGTAACTCCCTGAAAGGACAGATGAGAAGTCTCCCTAGTGGCTTGCAGGATCTGATCCAACACAGTTGGGCCGGATGTCATCACAAGGATAGTCCAGGGTAATTCCTGTTTAGCTGCAGCCAATCTGGGGGAAATTCGGTAAGCCTTTAAGATATTGTCTGAAGTTAGAGATTCCAACTGCAGAGCTCCCAGCAGCCATTCTTGTATAAAGTAGAGCAAGTCCTCCTCTTCACATTTTCTGGGGGTCCTACCACATGGACACTAGAGGCCCTCTGTGCATTTTCAAGGGTCTTGAGATGGTATTTCATTTGGGCAGAGTCCTGTGTAAACTTGCCCGAGAAAGCCAATGCCTTCATTGCCATTGACTCTGTGTCAGATGCTGTTTTTGCTGCTACATCTATTTTGGCACTTGCTCCACAAATTTAGTCAGGATCAACTTGACCTTGGTATCTATGGCCTGCATTGACTTCTGCAAGGCCTTCCACGGTGGCTCTGACTCTGAGGTGGATTTAACCATCACCTCTTGTTGCACTGTCCCCGTCTGCTGGGTTTTTCTAGCCAGACGCGGAACCTTTGTTAGTGTGGCCTATCATCAAAAAGAAAGATATCAGTCGGTGGCTCGTCATGTACTGAAGTCAAATCCAATGTCAGAAAAAGCACTTTCTGTTATTAAATAAGTGTTTTTAGAGGTTTTGTTGCTGTAGTTCAGAGAGCCCTCATTGGACACATCTAGTCAGTAGGTGTGCTCCACAGCACCCCAGCACTAAGTGTTTTTGATAAAGGTAAAAAGTTACTAGTGGACTGTATCATAAAAATTAAGTTACTGGGGTAGAGATATCAAAAAAAAACCCGTTGGGGTGCTGATGAGCAGCCAGCAGTGAAGATGTGGATTCCCACAGCTCCCAAACCTGCTACAAATAAAATATAAAATCTAACAGCATCTGTGCGCAAAAACTCACTAAACGTTCAGGAAGCAAGGGTGAATATAGGATGGAAGAATACCTGCTCCCAACCTCCAGGAAAAAACAACGCTCAGCCTCCAAAAATCAAGGGAAAAGAGCAGCAGCAAAACCCCCGGAAGCAATGGGCCCGATCTCGCTTTCGGCAACTGAAATGGCAGTCTTAGGCCGCGAAGTATCTGAACAAGTTATGGAGGCGCTGGAGGGGAAATGGAATAAGCTGGAGCAAAAAATAGATAATCGCCTGCAGAATATGGTGGAACAGATGACAGCACAAGCGAGCAGAGCTGAGGAGGCGGAGGAACACATTTCTAAGATAGAGGATGAAATGGATCCTTTAGCCACTCGAGTTGCTAAGTTAGAGAAAGAGCTAGCGGAGCTGACAGAGCAGCATGACTACCAGGAGAATTATGCCTGGAGCTTAAATCTTCACCTCCGGGGGCTCCCAGAGGGGAAAGAGGGTCCTGACATACTGTCCTTCTGCGCAGAAAAGCTCCCAAGTCTGCTGGGCATGAAACTTAAGAAGGGAAAGCTGAAGTTGGAGCGCGCCCATAGAGCGGTGGCAGCGAGGCCGCCGGCAGAACAACCCCCGAGACAAATAATCTTTAGATTTCATAGTTATCAGAATCGGGAGGAGATGTTGCGGGCCTACCGGGGAATGAAAGAATTGAAGTATGCGGGAGAGAGGCTTTACTTGGCGCAGGATTACTCCAACAGAATTTTAAAGAAAAGAAGAGCCTTCAACCCTATCTGGCACACCTCAGGGAGCTTAAAGTGGACTGCTTCATGCTCTTTCCTGCAATTCTTAAAGTTAAATATGAGGGGGCCACATTTTCATTCTGGGATCCAGAAAGAGCTGCTGCATTCATGGAGGACCTTAAGAAAAAGGCGGGATGAGAGCTGTCGGCTGGAAGAAGCTGTACTGGGAGCGCTCGTTATGGCTATGGAGGGTGCATGAACTCTGAACAATTCAAATGCTGTTAGGACTTATAATAAATAATCATTGTTTACTTTTTTGAAGTACTAGCGAGTGAGTTTCTCTTTTTTGACCCCCCTCTCTTGCGTTTCTCTGGAGCGGCTATTGGACCTGTGGGAGATTAAGCTGTGGAGGGTCGCGGTGTGCTGAGAAGAGGATCGTTGGTGTGCAGAAGGGTGGCCAAGCGCACGTTTAAAGGGAAAGAGTGCCACTGCAGAGGACGGTCTGAACTATGGAGGGAAATTCACCCGTTGATGGACTTACTAATACCAGAAGTGCCTAGATCGAACCTGTGAGAGCGGTGCATTGTTGGGGTCTGGTAAGTGGGAGTCTAGGGGTGGGCTGCTGCTGCGTGAATTTCTAAGGCAGCACCAGTGCCCCTGGAGCCTCTGCAATTTTTGAAAGGTTCTATTTGATCTGGAACATAGGAAAACAACTGGGCTGCCTGTAGGGTTGAACTCCAGCATAGCAGGCAGGTCGAGGTGGCTGCACCGCGGTTATTATTAAAATGTGTTAACGATTTGTTAAAATGTTCACTGTTTTAGAATGCTGAATTAATAGCAAGTTGGGGGGAGATTACCTGTTAAGATTACTTGGATGCTGTGTGAATTTAGTTAAGCAGGGGTGGGGGTGGGGAATAGAACGTCTGCAATGCATGACGCAGGGCCATTCTTGAAGCTGAATGGCAAGGAGGCAGTTAGAATGTAGATGTGGTAAATATATCAAGGCGATTTATTTTTTGGTGGGAAATAGGGGATGGAGGGGGGGCTATTTTGGGGAAGGGGTATGTAAAGTTTATGTTTATTTGTTTGTTTGCAGGAGTGGAAATGTCTCTCATCTTTATCAATAGCAAAGAATGTAATGTTAATATGTGTCTCTACAAATATTTGCAAGCCTGGAAAGTGGGGAACTTTGTTCAGTGTGAGAGTAATAGAAAGGGTGAAGGGAAAGGTATTTTGGCCACATGGTTAAGTCCAAGACACTGGGGATTACCTCATGGAATGCGAAGGGGATCTCATCGCCGATTAAGCATACTGGCATACTGACAGCCCTGCACCGTCAGGGCACTCAGGTAGCCCTCTTACAAGAAACACACCTGACCAGCCAAGAGCATTGGAAGCTGGAGAGAGGGTGAGTGGGTAAGTGCTATGCATCACCTTATAACTCACACAAGAGAGGAGTAGCGGTGCTGATAGGTAAGACAACTCCATTCACCTGTACGAAGGTATTTGCAGATAAAGGGAAGGGGAGATATGTTTTCATAGAAGGGATGCTCTTTGTTGAGAAGATAACTTTTGGAAGTGTTTGCGCCCCTTCGGTTTTCAACCCGGCCTTTTACCAGGAGATTTTGGATGTTCTGATGAGGGAGCAATTTGAAGGCCTAATCATGGGTGGGGATTTTAATGCAGTTATGCAAGGAGAATTAGACCACTCAGAAGGGAAGAGTAGACACAGAGGGAGGCTGAAACACTAGCAGGAGGGAGTGCTGGATCTGGATATGATTGATTGTTGGAGAGCTTTACATCCAGCAGAGAAGGGGTTTACCTTCTACTTGAACCCGCATAAAATATGGACCAGAATAGATTATGTCTATATGCCCCAATCTTGGCTGAGCAGGGTGCAAAAGATTGAACATAGTCCCATTCTCCTCTCGGACCATGCTATGGTCCAGATGGTCTTGGAGGTAAAGGAACAGAGAGAGGGTCCTCCACCTTGGAAGTTCCCAAGGTATTTTTTGGGTAAAAAAGAATTTATAGAATATCTTGAGCAGCAATGGCAGTTCTACAAAGAGACTAATGAGGAATAGGTGGAATCCCTGGGAATATTTTGGGAAGCTGGTAAAGTTTTTATAAGGGGAGCCATTATTAGGTTTGTGGCTCAACACAAAAAAAGAAAATAAGCCACTCGAGTGGAATTAGAGGGCAAGGTGAAAAGGTGGGAGAGGGCAGTAGTGAAAAGAACAACAGAGGAGAGGGTGCAAAATCTGAAGGCCGCAAGGGAGGCGCTTAATGCTTTCCTATTGGGGGAGGCAAGAATGACAGGGATGTTAGCTAGAAGTCGTTTGTTTGAATGGGGGAACAAATCTGGCCCATTAATAGTCCGGTTAATAAAGGGAAGGCAAGTATGTACTCACATCGCAGAAATTAAAGATAAAGAAGGGAAATTATTGAGGGACAAAAATTCAATAAGGAACAGATTCGAACAATTCTATCAACAGCTTTACCAAGCAGAGTGTGCTGGTACATTAGACATAGCAAAACAATTTTTAAGCGGAGTTAAAATCTCCAAAGTAACCGAACAACAACGGAGGCAGTTGGGGAAGGGAGATCACACACCTGGAAATCAGGCAAGCAATACAATGTCTGAGGCAGGACAAAGCTAGTGGGCCGGATGGGTTTCCCATAGAATTCTATAAGACATTACAGGAACATGTAGTGGAACCCCTGTATCAGGTGTTTTTCTGAGGTCAGGGAAGGGGGAGACCTTCCAGTCTCATTCAGGGAAGCGGTCATTTGCTTGGTCCCAAAGCCAGGGAAGGATGGGCAGGAGTGTTCTTCATATCGGCCGATCTCCCTATTGAATTGTGATGCCAAGATCGTGGCTAAGGTGTTGGCCAGGAGACTGGACCAGCTCCTTCCAAGATTGGTTCACCCGGACCAGACAGGCTTTGTCTCCAATAGAAGTTCATATCATAATATGAGAAAACTTCTCAATGTAGTGTGGAGAGCTTCCCATGGCCAAAATAATATAGCAGTTTTAACAATGGATGCCGAGAAGGCATTTGACCGTATAGAATGGGAATATCTGTTCGAGGTTCTCCGGGTGTATGGGCTGGGAGAGGGATTTATAGGTTGGGTTGAAAGTTTGTGCAGGGCCCCAGATGCAAGAGTATTAGTGAACAGAAGCCTAACAAGGAAATTTGCCCTTCATAGGGGCACTAGACAGGGCTGTCCCCTCTTGCCGCTTTTATTTGCACTGGCTATAGAGCCCCTAGCGGTCTCAATCAGAAACTTAGCCGAAATTAAGGGAGTGATAGGGGGATTGGGTAGAGAGCACAAGGTCACATTATACGCAGATGATATGTTATTATATGTTCGAGACCCGGCTAGATCGGTTCCCCCATTGTTGGCAGTGATGAGACAGTTTGCAGTATTCTCTGGGTATAAAATAAATATTCATAAGTCAGAAATAATGTTGTGGAGAGAAACTAAAAAAGAATTTGGAGATACGGCTTGGGGTCTTAAAAAAGCAAAGACGGAATAAACATATCTGGGGATTCAAATTGGCCATGAGTTGAGCCAATTATATAAATTAAATTATGGCCCAATGGTACAGAATATAGAAGAGGAGTTGAGAAGGTGGAGGAATTTACCTATATCATGGCTGGGCCGTATAAACCTTATAAAAATGAATACCCTGCCTCGGATCTTGTATTTGATGCAAATGTTACCGACAGGACTAAATAGGAAAGATGTGAGGAGGGTGGATAAGGCATTCTCAGGCTTTTTATGGAAATGAAAACGGCCGAGAGCAAGCCTCCGTAGGCTTCAGGCAGATGGGGACAAAGGAGGCCTAAACTTACCCGATTTAAGGAACTATGCATTAGCTATGCATTATAGATTTATAGGGGACTGGGTGAATAGGCCACCAGAGGCAGGATGGTTAGATCTAGAGGAAGGAGAGGGAGTGGTAAGGGTCTCGGCATACCTGAGAAGAGGAGGGAGAAGGGCATATGGTAGGTGAACCCAAATCCATTGGTAGTATCAGTATTAGAGGGTTGGGAACAGTTGTTGAAATGGGTTGGTGTGAAATCGGGGGAAGAGACACTGCTGCTTCCACTAAGGGGAAACCCAAGATTTGTGGTGGGACTGGAGGATGTAGGTTTTCTTCTTTGGGAGGAAAGGGGCGTAAATTGTGTAAAAGACCTATGGAAGAAAGGGAAATTAATGACAGGTGAGGAGCTAGCTGGGTGCCTGGAGTCAGGAATGTTCTGAATTTTTCAGGCAAGAAATTATGCTAAAACAATTGGCAGAAGTCAAATAGAAGACTCTCCCATAGAGCAGGTTGAGCACATGATGCTCAGTACTTGGGGGGGAATTGGGAGGAATAATAGGAAGAGCGGCACGAATGGGTCGGCAATATCTACCCGACTTTACCAGTAAAACCAGGAGGTTATGGAGTAGAGACTTAAGGAGGGAGATACTAGATCAGGGTTGGGATTTACTGTTACAAATGCATAAAGGGCTACTAGTTTGTAATAAATATCAGGAATCATATTATAAGTTTCTACACAGGCTTTATTGCCCCCCAAGCATGGTTCACAGATTCTGCCCTGAGATATCCCCTCTTTGTGGGAGATGTAAGAAGGAGGAGGGTACATACATACACTGTTTTTGGGAGTGCTCGACCCTAAAACAGTTCTGGGATGATGTGGCTGGTGAGGTAGGCAGGATGTGGGGAAGGCAGGTGGAAAGGAACCCAGTGGTCATGCTGTTTGGGGTGGATGACTCAGAGGAAGAGGACTGGAGACCCCTCCCTAGATGAGTGCGGATCCTGGTTATCTTGGCCAGGCACTGCATACTAAATACATGGGTCTCAAATGAGATTCCTACTATGCAGCAATGGAAAATCTGTGTCTGCAGGCTGTAGATCTGGATAAGTTATATTATGTGACTAAAAACAGGGAAGACCAGTTCTGGAGAGTTTGGGGAATGGTCATGTCCTCGTTACCCCCAGGAGAGATGGACATGCTGGGGAAAGGGTTGCAAGGATAAAATGTAATGGCCGAATAATTGAGAGGGAAGAAGGGACCGATGTAAACAGTGAGTTGGGAAGGGGAGAAGTCACCCTCGGACGGACAAGGTAGAGGATAATTAAGTGAGAGACAAACTGTTTTCAATTTATTAACAGTCTGTACAGTCAATCAGTATATGTTTTTATTATTATGTTTCTTTGGGGGGGTTCTCAGAAATTGGGGTTGGGAGAGGTGATAATCTCCTAATAAATTGTTAGGGAGATGCGGGAGGGACATAGGTACATGTTGGATTAATGATGTTACTGTCTTTTATTGTATATGTATGATTTTATTTTTGTTTATTGTTGAAAAAACTTAAACATGTTATGCAAAAAAACCCGTTGTGTTGTTAAAATGCATGTAAATTACAGATTGTTTGAGAGGTCCTTTAGCACCATGCATTACTGCTTTAAGCTGAACAAGCCTAAAATTTCATGGTGATTTGCATTTACATCCCATAATGCATTGCATCATGGGGGTATGTGTGATGTTGTGTTTCTTTGAAACTTGGCTTTATTGCCAATATAGAGCCAATGCCATTTGGGGTAATCCTTGCTTCAGTGCTTTTGCACTGAGGTTCTTTGTCTTTAGCTTGTTTTGGGATTTTTTCCTTTTCTGAGTTCCCCATCACCCAAACACACAAGACAAACATAGGGAATAAAATAATTTTCACTAAAAAGGTAGATCAGTGGGTCAGTAGGTACTAAATGCAGAAGAAGGACATGCGTAGTCTGTTGCTGAAGACTGATGTATTGAAGAAGGGATATGCCATTGCTTAGGGTTATCCCCTGTGTTTTGAATAAACATGACACAGAGATTGTGTGTTGAACCTGAAGTTCTGTGTCTGGTCCATCTGTTATCCCACTACCCCTCTACATGCAGGTGAACTGCAGTCACTGCATGTTCACCGCACTGTTTTGTCCATTGGTATCAGTAGAGCACGGCACTGTCCGCCATGTTCAAGATGGCAGCATGAAGTTTTCTGCACATGCGCAGTGACTCACGCATGTGCAGGAACTCCAGTGATATAGCGCCACAGTCTGCCATATCCAATATGGCCACTGGAGCCCAGTGCACATATACGACTCGTGCATGTACAGAGAACTCCGATGGTCATCTTGGATACGGCGGACTGTGCTGCCATGCCGCCGGAGTTCACAGCACATGCACAAGTCATCGCACATGCACAGAAAACTCCACACCACCATCTTTGACAAAGCGGCATAATCCGTCATGTTCTGCCAGACCTCAGCTGCCCCAACTTCAGCTGCAGCTGTAGTGACTCTTGCTAGAGTTTGTTTTCTGAGCGACTCAAGGTTAATGTCCTTTTTGGTGCACAACTGTTGCAGCTGTTCTGATCTTAGCTTGTTATAATCGGTCAGCACCTTTTCTTCCATTATCCTAACCACTGATTGTACCAGAAAATAAAGGTGAAAAGTAACAAAAGAAAACTATTTACTGTGCACTTTGTTTTTATGACTGGTAAGATATTTTGTGCAATCTCTGAGGATTTCCTCTAGGTGTCTATGTACACTACACAAGCACTCTTCAAGTAATCATCAAGTGCTGGCTGGTTCTGTTATGCTTCACAGAGATCCCACCACTGTGACTAGATGTTACAAACCCATCTGTCTGTGCCCCAACCAGTGCCCCTCTCGCAGCCGGCTGCTGCAGACCTTCACCCGTGCTCACCCTTCACTGTGTCCTTGCACCCACACTCGACCTTCTGTAAAGGTGGTGCACCCCGGAAACCTGGATCCTCTGAGCCCAGTCACCAACCCCTCTGGATCAAGCCAATTCCAGCTGCTCGAACCCCAGGTGAAGTGTTGGTTCTGTCTTATCAAACTTCATTCCACTCCTTTCCCTATATCAAGAAGGAATGTGTTTTTCAAATTGCTTTCACTAGGTTTAGCATGCCTCTTTGGAATGACAGTTACTCCAGAAATTCACAGACCACTCCTTTTATTAAAATGTGCAACCAGTCTGTACACTGTGCTAAATAAGAACTACTTTATTCATACAATATATTTACACATCGGCCAGAACAAAAGTGTTTACCAGAGGAAACATTGAAAGTAACGAGTTAAATCATAAAAACCCAGACTTAGCTTTCCTATAACTAGATCAAACTTACAGGTCATGATATGGAAATAGAATGGTCTCTTGTCTTCTGATAACTTGAAAGACATCAGAAATCCCCCATTCTAGTCTCATACTGTCGATCAGCCCGTTCACTACACACTGACCCCATCTTCCATGGCTCATCGTGAGGCCCTCCCTTTATACAGAAAACTCCCACATGTCTCAGTACACAGCTTTTTCTCTCTATCTTTCTCACTAGGGCATGCCTCTTGCAAATAAAAACATTTTGTTTGAAACAGGATTATTCAGGCTTTTGCTGGATACCAGGCCCTCACTGTGTTCTCATCAACAGGAAAATCTCAGTTCCCCTGTTTTATCACTAAACAAATATTCTCAGATAACCCTCCAATTTGCTAAACTTTTGGCATTAAATGATTGTCAACAGTTTCAATATCCCAGGGCATCACCCTGCCAGCAGACCTCCAGGAACAGATAAAGTCTATTACCCAAATGACCCTTTTTGAAATCTGTGAGATAAATAGCAGCACATTTGGCCACATGTGCAAACACATAGAATTTGACCTAGGTGACCTCCCAGTATTTTCTTGAACACTTTAACCAGGCTGCCAAGCCATAGTATTAAAACATTAATATGCCACAGGATGGTGTCACGGTCATTGCCAAATCATAGCAATCCCTTTGAGAGCGTGCTTTGACAGACACCATTCTACAACATAGGCACCATTTAAACCATGTCTGCCTGACATACATAGATACATAGAAGCTGACGGTAGATAATGACCTCTTGGCCCATCCAGTCTGCCCTATTTATATCCTACCTAGTATGAAGTCTGATGTACAAACTGAAATCCAGAGCACCCCCTTAGCTCCAGGATATCCTTGTGTCTGTCCCACTCCTTCTTAAATCCTGTGACCATTTTATAGCCCCTACCACCTGTTCTGGTAGGCCATTCCAAGTGTCCACCACCCTCTCCATGAAAAAATATTTTCTAATGTTACCCCTGGGTTATCCCCCCTCCAACTTCATACTGTGTCCCCTTGTATTGGAACATCTCTTACTTTGGAAGATGCTCCTTTCCTGTACTCTGTTTATACCAGTGAGGTGTTTGTATGTCTCTATCATGCCCCCCTCCTTGCCTCAAGGGGAATATATAGTTAATTCTTTTAGTCTTTCCTCATAGGTCTTCTCATGCATGCCCTGTACCATTTTAGTTGCCCTTCTCTGCACTGTCTCCACCCTGACTATGTTCTTTCTCAGATGGGGCCTCCAGAACTGGACAGAGTACTCCAGGTGTGGTCTTATTCAGGGGCAAAATGACCTCCCTCCTTCTACTTGTGATACCTCTCCCTATGCATCCAAGCATCTGGCTAGCCTTCCCTGCTGCTTTGCCACACTGCCTAGCCCCTTTCAGGTCATCAGAAATAACTCCTAGATCTCTTTCCTACTTTGTGACTTATCACCCCTCTTAGTTTGTAAGTTGCCCTTGGTTTCTTGTGCTCTATGTGCATGATCTAGCACTTTTTTTTTTGCATTAAATCATAGCTTCTATGCTCCAGACCATTCTCCAGTTTTTTGGGGTCCTTCCTCATCTTTTCAACTCACCCTGGCATATCCACCCCATTACATACCTTTGTGTCATTCGCGAATAAGCATATCTTCCTCTCCAGACCTTCTACAGTGTCCCCAATATAGACATCGAAGAGGACCAACTCCAACACTGACCCTTGCAGCACGCTGCTTGCTACCTCTCCCTCCCCAGAGTGTTCCCCATTTAACACCACCCTCTTACTCCTGCCAATAAGTCAGTTCTCTACCCATAGTACTATTTTAGGATCCAGTTCTAGGTTACATAGTTTATCAGTCTTTTATGAAGGATGGTGTCAAAGGCCTTTCTGAAGTCCAGATAGGCCATGTCCACAGCCCCGCTCTGGTCCACTACCTTAGTCACCCAGTCAAAAAACTCTATTAGGTTTGTCTGGCAGGACCTCCCCTTGGTAAAATCATGTTATCCTTGGTCTAGTAGCACATTCGTATCAAGGTATTCAACTAACCTTTCCTTCAGCAAAGATTCCATTATCTTGCCCACTACTGAAGTCAGGCTGACAGGCCTGTAATTTCCAACCTCATCCCTATCACCACCTTTGTGGAGTGGGACCACATCCACTCTTTTCCAGTCCCCTAGTACTTCCCCTGTCTGTCTCTAGCAATAGGTTGAACAACTCCGTGAGGGGTACAGCCAACTCTTCCTGGAGTTCTTTTAGCACCCTCGGGTGCATTGCATCTGGGCCCATCGCCTTGTCCGCTCTTAGCTTCTTTAGCTCACTCAGGACTCTTTCCTCGATAAAGGGGCTGGTGTCCACCTTTTTGCCAGTTGTGCCCCTGTCCTGAATCTCTGACTCTGCTCCCTCCCCCTCCTCCGTGAATACTGAGCAGAAATACCTATTCAGTATGTCTGCTTTTTGTCGGTCCTCTTCTATGTGAACCCGCCTTCCTTTCAGCCTAATTATCCCTCCCTTTCTTTTCTTCATTTCTCCAATGTACCTAAAGAATGTCTTGTTCCCTTTCTTAATTGCCTTGGCTATAGTCTCTTCTATTAATACTTTTGCTCTCCTAACTGCCCTCCCCACCTCCCTTTGCTTCTCTTGGTAACATTCCCAATGCTCCTTCTGCATTCTTTTGTAGTTAATAAAGGCTAGTCTTTTCCCCCTTACTACTTCCGCCACCTACCTAGTGAACCAGATCAGCTTCCTCCTCCTCCTCCTGTTCTTGCCAACCCACCTAACACATAGCTTGGTTGCTCTGTCAATACTATGTCTTATTACAGCCCACTGTTCCTCCACCCCTTTTTTTCTCTTTCTCAATTCTGCCAGGGCTTCCCTCAGGCATACCTTAATTTTCTTGAAATCAGCCTTCCTGAAGTCCAGGACCCTCGTTTTGGTGTGGTTTGGTTCCAACTCAGTTTTTACATCAAACCTCACTGTCCGCAACCCGGGTTCGGGAACGGACTCAGGCGGCTGGAGGGTTGTCCGGGGGAGGAGGATTGAGCACCAGCAGCCGCTCTCCTCCTCTGGAGAGGGGGGAATGCATGTCCCACAGCTCTACCGCCACCTGGGTGACCACAGGTGGAGGTGCAGCGGGACTGCGCCAGAAGGAGGAGGACATGGGCCGAGACAGAGCACTCACTTGCACGATCTCGGCGTCGCACGCCCCTAGAGTTTCCTAAGCGCCCGCGTCCTGTGGAGGGGACAGAAAATGGAAAAGGAACCTGCCATGGAGGAAGGAGACGGACCGACTGCCCCAGATAACCCATAACTGGGCTACCGTTGGATGCTGCAAGATGGACCTCCTGACGCACACTAATGGACTGGAGGGGGTAAAAAAGGGCTCTCCCCCCTCCTCCCCACCTGGGGAGGTAGGCTGAGGCAGCATGGAGGTAGGTCCGAGCGACACCATGGTAGGTACCCGGGGAGGGATTGAGGATCACAGTCTAGGGACTTCCTGAAGAAGTTCCACCACGGCAGAGAAGAGGGGCTAAAAAAAAAAGCTCACTGTCCAATGGTCACTGGTCCCTAGGTGGTCCAACACCTCTACATTATTAACAGTCTCCGTTTGTTAGTATTAGTTCTAGCACCGCACCCTCATGAGTGGGTTCCATTACAAGTTGCCTGAGGCTCGACCCCTGCAGAGAACTTAGGATGTCCCTGCTCCTTGAGGTTGCCATTGCTGGGGGACTCCACTCCACAGCTGGAAGGGTTGAAGTCCCCCACGAACAACAACTCTCCCTTGCTAGCCATCATTTGTATTGCTTGCAACAGCTCTCTATCTTCTTCTTCTCCCTGCACTGGAGGTCTGTGTACCATCCCTATATGTATAATTGACCATCTTCTCTTCTTTAATGTGACCCACAATACCTCTGTTCCCCTTGTATTTTTGCAGCCTTTATGCAATTATTACATAAAAAGCTACCCTTCCCTCCCTTCTCCCTTCCCTGTCCCTCCTAAATAGAGTAAAATCAGATATGACCAAGTCCCAGTCCTGATGCTCCTTGCACATCGTTTCCATGATTGCCACTAGATCCAGGTCCTCCCCCACTATGATGGCCTCTATATACAGGATTTTATTTTCCAAGGTATGGGCATTCGCTCACATGGCCCTTCATGTGTTTCTCCTTCCATTGGTACCATCCCCCAGTTTACTCTCATTCCCCCCTATTGGGGGAGCACCAGCTAGGTTCCTACTTTCCTTGATGATCCTTTCTTTCTTCCTAGTCTCATATTCCCTCCTTAACAGTTTAATTTCAGTACCTCATCCACATATCCTTTTAGCTTCCCCCCTAAGGACTCTCAAGCCGTCCTCACTTAGGTGCAGTCTGTCCTTAGCAAAAAGTCCCTCATCCTTCAAGACAAACAAACCCCTCTACCCTGCATCAGTTCCTCAGCTATTTGTTAAAGTCCTCTATCCTCCTTTTCCTCCCTGTGCTGGTGCAGGGTACTGGAATAACTTCAGAGAAGACATCTGTGATGATGCTGTGGGAAAACTCCATCTGGTCTATCTGGGCCTCTGATGCAGTATTTTTGTATTTGCAGTTTAGGGAAGTCTAACAGAGTTGCAACATCATGTTTTCAGTGGGTACATTTTTTACCAAATTTGGTGTGGGGGGGGGGGTTGCAAAAGCACAAGAAGGTTAAAGAGCTCCTGAAATTGTAAGGAACATTTTGAAGAAAAGGTAGTATTTATTCACATTTCAGTTTCTATTTCATCTGAGCAGGAGTTACTATGAGAGTATGGTCAGTGGCCCTGTCCACACCTCCTCCTTTTTTAAAACGTTTTAAAAAAACATTTTGTGTTCCATGTTAGAGCATGGTTGTCACTGTGTCTACATTACAATCTGACACTGTGCTTGCCCACTTCAGTTCCTAGATATGCTTGCGCCAATGCCAGGCACTGCAGTGCATTCTGGGATGCCCGCGAACGGGCATGGTAACGGATAGGGATGAAAATGATATCATTTGATTCAGGAGCTCATTGTAAGGTCAGTGATGTAAATAAAATGATCCCCTTTTCTTTTGGGCAGCAATATAAAAGCCACAGAAGTTGGTGGAGGTTGCCGTAAGCCATGTTACAGCACAGTTTGCATCTACACTGCTGTTAACATGATTTAAGGCAACCAATTTAGTCTGAAACTGTGCTCAAAACCTGCTCTGATCAGGTTTCGAGCACAATTTTTGAACAAGGTTTGTTGCACAGTTTTACCATGCTACAGTGTGGACGCAAACCGTGTTTGCCGTTCTTGTAACATTACCAACTGCCGGCAACATTACAAGAACTCCAGTGTGGACAGGGCCTCAATCTCACTGTCATCTAGGCTGCATCTGCTCTGGCTGCTTGTCTAAACTTGACATTATAAGAAAAAAATGACTCATTATAGTAATAATGTTTCTTCTAGAGGGTGCATTTGTGAGTCATACAGTTTGCATCATCTTAGCCCAGAGGTGTTGCCCTGGAGACAGAACTTTAGAATGTTAAAGTTGAAACTCATCCATGTGTTCCCATACTACCCGGCCCCCAGTGTTAGATTTATAGCTGAAAAGCAGAAGAGGGTGGTGACCATTCAGCTAACCTAGGCTATGTATAAGAAATATAAATGCAATAAGAAATGAAACTTTGTGAACACCTTGGGTGCTGTGGTCAGCCCTTGTGAACACCCTGGGTGCTTTGGTCATATCAAAATGCATTGCTCTGAAGTGAATCTGAGCATGCCCTACTTTTTGCCTCAGACACTTTCTGTGGCAGAGTCTTATTGGGATGTGGAAATATGTATCCCTTAATTCCAGTGATCCGAGTCAATCCCTTTTTGTAAGGATGGAATCACCCTCTGTAGAGTTGCCATTCTGAACATCTGTTCAGAAGCCTGTTCAGGAACATTAGATCCAGAATGGGTCAGCATTCCTCATTTTTCTTCGGAGTGAGAACGTGCCTGGAGAAGAAACCCTTTCTTAGCTGGGAAACAGGAATCCTCTCCACAGTAGTTAATGCCAACAACTTTCTCACCTCCAGTTCCAGCAGGGATTGTTGCTTAGGTAACTCAGAAGAAAACATTAAATTTGCTTAACTGAAAATTTTACAAAGTGAAGGGTAATGCCATCTCTTATTACTCTCAAAACCCACTTGTCTGTGGTAATCCTTTTCCACTCTTCAATGCACTGTAACAAGAGAGATATCCTCCTACTGGCAGTGGGTCTATGACAACATGTATAAATTCATTAGTATTTATTGAAATGTTTCACCAGGAAGGCACACTGACCAACAAGTTGCTCATCTCCCGATGCAACCGGGGATACAACTGGATGAAGAATTAGACATACAGTTTAACATTTAACATCTCCGAGAAATTAAACACTCAATTACATTTGTAACAAGACATACAGTTAAAAAATATCATAAATAATCATATAGTTAAATATATCATACCTGTGGAGTATGCATTTAATTACAAGTGGCATATCTGAGGAACATAGTACATAGCGGTGAAGGGAGAGGAGAGCAAGCTGAGAAGCAGTCCCGGGAGGGTGGAAGGTTTAATAGGTGATGTGAGTCATGGAGAGGAACAGAGGCATAGGAGGACAGTTAAGGAGGATTAAAGCAGGAGCAGTTAGATTAGAGAAAGTTATGTAAGGCAGAAGGAAGGGAGTAGGAGGAGGAGGAGGAGTGCTGTATTTGTGGGGGGGAGGGAGTTCCAGGTTTGAGGGAAATGATGGGTCATAGTGTGGTAGAGGTCACAGTGATGAGTGCATGATGGAACATCAAGGGCAAATTGACAGAAGGAGTTAAATAGAATGTCCAATCTGGTTAGTGAGGATTTAGGAGCGGCACCATAGACTACATCACAGTAGTCAAAAATGGGGAGGATGGTAGTTGGGCTTTGCCAGGGCTTGAGGAGCTGATGCAGATTTCTGACTGGTTTGTCTTCTGTTTCTGCCTCTCCCTGTGCCCCTCTGAATTAACTATTCAGATAGGGTCTACAATAATAAGCCCTTCCCGTACTGTATCTCCCCTTCTGTAGGGTCTGCAAGGCAATGTGGACTTCTCTTTTTCTGTCAAATTCTGCCAAAGCTGCTTTTGGCTTGTCAACATTTTCTTCACATATACCTTGGTTCTGTTACCAAATAGATAGGCACCTTCAAAGGGGCAATCAGCTACCTTATTTTATATGTCCTGTGACAAACCAGTTGTTCTGAGCCATGCAAATCCTCTGTCAGACACTGAATTTGCTAGAGCCCTACATGTAGTATCATTCACATCAACAGTGATTTAAAATTGGGCATCAGTACGGTATCCTTTAATTGCTTTTATAACCTTTATTGTGTAGTACCTCCAAAAGTTTTATTTATGTCCCCGCACAAATGAAGACTGTTTTTGATGTTTAAACTTCTACTGCAAAGAGCCAGTGTATAATGTTGCCTTACGTTTTCTGACCTTAGAACAGTCTGCAGACGGGTGGATAACTAACAACCTGACCTCTGCTTTCCGACTGGGCTAAATACAGCGGCAGTAGTTTTTGGAAGCTGTTAAACACTAAAGGCTGCAATTTCTCTGCTAACCAGCTGTTATTTAAAATCTCATAAAGTAAATGCTGCAGCTCTAGAGAAGCCAAGGCAAGCAATCGAGAGTTTTCTAGTCTTTAAATCTCGGCAGCAGTGAAAGCTCTCAGGCTGTTCCCCCTTCCCCCTCTGGCGTGTCTCCCTGCCCCTCCTCAGAATCCTACCCGTCCGCTTATTTAAACCCTGTTTTTCTGCTTCCTTTCCACAGAATCAGTCTCCCGGGGATCACTGTTGCAAGGGTCCGTGAGGGTTTAGGATGCTCCCGCATACCAGGTATGAAGGAAGGCTGAACTGATCTTGCTGCTCTGGGCAAAGCGGATCGGACTCAGTTCCACCGTCACTGCGCTCCGGCTCCCCACCACCCTTGGTCGGCTCTTGAATATATAGGTAGTGCAAGTCAGGTGACCGCGCGAAATAACCTATCAGCCCACTTTTCTAGCTGCAGGTTACAAAATTCTCTTACTAGTAGCCGCTGTAACCTTCCCCTCATTTACTTCCCGCACAATGTTTACCATTCTCACAACAACACTACTTACTTCCAGAATTATACAACTTGCTCTTCAACCCCCCCCCCAGTGGCTCCCATGCCTCACCTCCATACCTATTTCCCTATCCTTTTAGCTATCACTGGTAGCTACTGGCCCTGTCCCTCCAACCTCTCCCACTCTTTCCAATCTGATCCCAAAGACCTTTACCCACACTCACCCACTTTAACGCACACACTCACACGGGGTTGACTCTGTACCTCTGCGCTCCCCCACCTCAGACCCCAGTCCCCCACCACCCATGTTAACCAGACATTTCTCCCCCTCTCTTCCCTCTTCATTCTCCCCAGTGTCATCACTGGTCTCCCAGTCCCCTCCTTCAGCAAAAAAAGCCCATCACCCTTCCATTGCCAGCGTCTTTCTCCCAAACTCTGCAGACTGGCACTCTTGCGGCACACCCTTCTTCTTCTGCTCCTATCGGGCAATATCCACCCCAACCCAGGACCTCACAGCACAATGACCTCGCCAAAAAAAATGCAGGGGAGACTGCAGCTAGCCTCCCTTAATATTTGCAGTCTACCCAAAAAGCACACCCCTCTGCAAGTCTGGATCGCCCAACATGCACCAGACATACTAGCCCTCTCTGATACCATCCCCAAAAATGCTGTCTCCCTTAGTAATTATACCATCTTTAGGGAAGACAGGACCGGCAAGAGAGGCGGTGGCTGTGCAATTTTTATTAAATCCTCCCTCACTGCCATAGAAGTACATACCCCCGCCCCACAACATGAAGCCCAGACACTAACTGTCAAACTAAACCTGGGTTCCAAAATGCTATACATTATCGCGGCCTATATCCCCCCCCCGAGAAACCAAAAACTGGCATTTGAGTCAATCCTACACACTATCTCCCACCTACCGAATACTAGTGAAATTATATTAATGGGTGATTTCAACATCGACTGGCTATTCCCAGCCGCATCCTGCTACAAAGACATGGCCCTGGCATTTGATCTAACCCAACTTGTCACTACCCCAACCAGGCAGGACACTAGAACCGGGACCTCCACCTTCCTAGACCTTATTTTCACCAACAGGCCGCGTAACCTCTCCCAAACGACTGTGCTCCTGACTCCATCAGTGACCACTCCCCAGTTACTTGCTAGTGGTCGGGTAAACTGCTCTCTGCCCCGCCAAAAATCTCCTGGCAGCGGAGGCTCAAAAGAGGAGGCCTAGTGAACCTCAAAAACTACCTATCCAACAGCAACTGGCTCCCCATATACACCACGCAGTCTGTTGACACTGTCCTCACCCACTTTATTACCACCTTTAATAAAGCCTGTGACATATTCGCTCCCCTCACTAAACATGTTGTGAAAGCCAGAACCATCCCCTGGATCACACCCCCTCTCCTCAACCTGATGCAACAAAGGGACAACCTTTGGCATGAAGCCATTGACTCCCAGCGCACCCAGGAGAGACAGCTTTACAGGGAGGCTCGTAATAAATGTACATGGACTGCGCGTCAGGCTAGAGCCAATTATTACCAACAAACTCTTCCTGCCTCCTGGGGAGATGGGAAAAAATTCTGGAGCAACATAAAAGAACTCAGTGGTAAATCCTGCTCCCCTACCCCTACTCAACTCAACCTAAATGGGTACGTCACACAAGATACCGCTACCATAGCAGAAGCCTTTAACTCCGCCTTCTCTGACCTCTCCCATATCCTCCCCTCCAATTTCTTCCACCCTACCACTATCCCCCCCCTCACCCTGGGTAATGTCAACTCACCTCCTTTCAGGCTTTGAGTCATCCCCTGCAGTGCAGCAAAATGCTATATTTCCAAAGCTATCGCCAATACCCAGTATAGCAATGATACCCTAGATCTCAAACTAATAAGGCTTACCCTCGATGTCACACTACCTCACCTTACAAAAATTCTCAACCTTTCCCTTAGCCTCGGCCAGTTCCCCTCAACTTGGAAGAAAGCCATAGTCACTCCCATTCTGAAGAATGGTGACCCCAGTTACACCAGCAACTATAGACCAATCTCTATTCTTCCTCCTCTCTCCAAAGCTTTGGAAAAAATTGTTTCAGACCAGCAAACAGAACATCTAACTAAACACAACCTTCTCAGCCAGGAACAGCATGACTTCCAGACGGGCCATAGTACCGTCACTGCACTTACTGAACTCACCACATTCATCCACGAGGCCCTTGACCAAGGCTTAGTTGCAGGGGCTATCTTTGTGGATCTGACCAAGGCATTTGACACGGTCAGTCATGAACTACTGCTTTGTGTCCTTCCTCAACTAAATGTGGTCCCTGAGGCCACTTCCTGGTTCAAGGACTACCTCTCAGGACGATCTCAGCATGTCAGGATTAACGCCACTATCTCCACCTCCAAAACAGTTTGCTCCGGGGTCCCGCAGGGGTCTATACTTGGCCCTCTACTCTTCATCCTCTTCTTAAACTCTTTCCCTAAAGCTTGCAGCTGTCATCTATTACTATATGCTGATGACGTAGTCCTGTACTGAACACCTCATCCAAGCACCCTCCCAACAAGCCCTTCAGGGCTTTTTCCGGGAGCTAGAGAACTGGTTCAGTGATCACCGCCTGATCATCAACTATAACAAAACTAAGTCCATGATCTTTGCGCACCGCCAGAGCCCTCATAGTCAGTCAGCACTCCTAATTTCGAACTCAGTAGACACCCAACTGGAACACGTTACAAACTTTAAATACCTGGGCATCACCCTGGATACCTCCCTCTCCTACCATAGCCACATCCGTCTCCTCGCCTCCGCTATCAACACTAGAGTGGGCATCCTCTACAGACTCAAGCACTGCCTACCTGCTCAGGCCATGAAACTTGCAGTCACCTCCTCCATCCTCTCCCTAGTTGACTATGGGACAGTAATATACGGCTCAGCGGAACCCGCCACGCTGAACAGCATAAACACTGCACCGAATAAAGCCTGCCGCCTAGTGACAGGCAGTGACAGACTAACCCATACCTGCAAACTGTATACACTGACTGGTTGGCTAAACTTCCAACAAAGACTAAAATGCCACACCTGCATTCTCGCAAAAAAAATTCACCTTCAGCTTGCCCCCATCAGATTACTTCCCATTATCAGTGCAGCCCCCACCAGGCACAATACAAGACTCACAGCACACCCATCTTTCTTAGTTCCCCTCTGTAGAACAGCACTAGGGCAAAGATCCTTCCGGTACCATGCTCCTCTCTGGCTCAACTCACTACCCTCCCCCCTCTCCCAGTCCCATAGCATCTTTCTATTCAAATCTGGCCTTAAAACCCAACTAAAGGAGAGTGCAAAGTGTTATTGTGGCTAATCTGCCCTCTCTCCTAACTCCCTAATCCTCCTCCTCTCCTGACACAGGGTCTTCCTAGACCCTACGTAATGGCACCCAGCAAACCCCTGCCTAGGGACCCCAGAAATGCTACCGAATTACCTCTCATGCTGATTAGGTTCATGCCTAATTTCCTCACCTGCCAAATAAGTTTCTAGCCTGGACTGCTCTATCAGTACTGTAACTTTTAATACTGCCTGTCAATGTTAGTCCTTACTGTATTCTGTGTTACCCTCCACCCCCTGTAACCAACATGGAGACTCTGAAACACTGCTGTGTCAGTACTGGAACTGTAAATACTGCCTGTTCATGTATGTCTTTTCTGTATTTGTCTACCCTCCATCCCCTGTAACCTGACCTGGAGCCTTTGCAAAAGAGTCTATGACTCAAAGGATTGTAATTCCGATCTTACTCAATAAAATAAAAATAAAAAAAATAACATCCACTGTTAATCTACATACCTTTCAACCTCTCAGCATTACAAATCATAGCACTGGCCTTCAAAATTCATAGCAAATAGCCAGAATGTGTAGTACATTCTTATTTTAAAGAATAATATGTCTACAAATAGTGGTCCCCACATAGTTAGTGTTAAGTAATGTTTCTATCAAGTTAGTTCAACGATGTAATACTGTAATTTGTGTATTTATAAATAGCTTTAATATTTATTAAGAATATCAGTAAACCTTTGCGGAGCAAGGGTAAATTTGAATGTAAAAATCATAGTGCTGTGCAAAATTCATAGCAGTTGAGAGGTGTGTTAATCTGGGTTGGGTATACCAGATTTTTTCATATCTTACCTCTGCATAGGACCCTGTTAGACTGTATTGCATTGTTGTAATATTGAAAGTTTATAATAAAAAGTTTAACCACAAAATAAAATTGTTATTTAGCAGGTTTTGGAGCAGCCTTCACTGTATGTGCCATGTAAAGCATCTCTTGGGAATGGGAAGCTTTCACATAGTGGCAGGACTGTATTCACGTAGCCTGACAGTAATGTGTAGAGTAACTCGGGTAGGCTGCCTACCCCAACCACAGTGTGGGGGTATCGTATTCCTTCTTAGCCATTAGGTCATTTTTTTCCTTTGGAATCTATATCAGGAGGTGCCTCTGTGAAATTAAACGTTGCCTTTCTGCAAGCAGTTGTCTTATCCCCCAGGATTGGGGTGAGTATAAATTAACTCAGCCTGCATCAGGCACTGTATATCTTTTCTCAGTTTTCTTGTATATAGCTGTAGAGGTTGAAGGTGTAGCAAGAATTATTTTAGTGGCATTTTTGAAAGCCTTATTAATGGGTATGGGTAATCTTTTTGCTGAGGTCAGACCCTGCATATTCATGAATTCTGCCTCCTCTACATCCACTTCATCTCAAAAATGCAGTATAGGATAAACAGTCCTCATTCACCATGTAAAAAGTTCTCCTCAGCTGTATCCTCTGGAGAAATTGGTTCCTCCTCCACTTCCTCCTCAAATACCTTGTTTAATGTCCTCCAAGAAAGGTATGTTTTTCACTAGCATCAGTTCCTTCATTTGCTTTTCCGACAGGTGAACCTCAACGGTGCCTTTCATTTTCTGCCTTCTTTTGCTAACTGTAGTATTTGGCTGATGTTCAGAAAGCATTTTCTGCTTTCTCTGGTTGCTATCAGAGCCAACAGTCTTCCTTGCTTGGAGCTGTGTGCTCTTTACTGGAAAATGACTTAATATTTGTATCTGTCTCCATGGGTGATGGAGACAACTGTTCTTTTACAGAGGAGTACTTTTCAGCTTTTTCTTTTTTTTTTTTTGTATTATCTGTTTCTACCTCCTCCGCACACAGTCGTCCTCTCCTTCGGGCGGCCAATCCTGCTGTTACCTCTCGACCGACTTACCATCATGCTGCTCTTATGCCCCACTGTCCCGGATGTATCCCTTCACCGGGGGGGCCCCCCTTACCTGTGGGAGGCTTCGGGAGGGGAGACTGGAGTGCTTGTAGGACTCCTTTCCACCTTGGCGAGCATGGACATGCAGCCCTGAGGCATTGTGGCCAAGAGGCATGGGAGGTGGGGCCGCTGTCATCCAGACGGCATGCGTGCCATTTTTCCACACTTTCTTGTTCCCCCTTGCTGCGCCACTCTTGTAGTGCCCCCGGTCTCCACCGGGAGATGCTACAGAACAAGGCTACCCACCTGACCCACCCAGGACAGGACAGCAGTCCTCTGGATGCTCGATCCTCTCCTTCCCCTGCCAGCCCCCGGCACCCCGAGTCCATTCCCGAACACAGGTCACCAGCGTGGCTCAAGGTAAAGCATTCAGTGCCTCAGCCCTCTGCATCACTAGGCCGGCTCTTTTCAGCTTTTTCAGTGTTCTTGCGCTCTAGTGACAGCTACCAAGAAGAAGAGCCATCTGTAGGGTACATTTCTGCCTTCTGTGGTACTTTTCTCCAAATTCTTTCCATAGGTTAGTTTACAGGAGAGCACTCTCATGAAGCTGTTTTGGAAGCTGCTACAGACAAAGCTGACACTTAGTTGCCTTTTTTGTTTGTTTTAGGGCAAAAACCTTCGCAGAGCTCACAATTTTCAAAATCAGGATCTGGGTCCAAACAAAGCAAAAGTTGTGGTTGTCTGATTTTGCCAACCAATGCTTACAGGATATAAATTGTTATAAAATACTGTAGGTGGGGAATTTTCTGTGTCCTGATTGCCTGAGAGGGTTCAGAACCCAGTGCCTAAAGGGAAACAACCACTAGGTTTCTTGGAACCCTTCTAACAACCAGGGTGGAACACACCTATATATCCATGCCTCCCAGAGTCCCAGAACCTTCTTTTAACAAAAAGTTTCTCGCAGCCATTTTCTGTAAGGGTAAACACCTTAATAGCCCTGACTTGCCCTAACATCAAATACTACATACTGTATTACAATATTTTTCAAAACTCCCCATATAACAAATACCTGCATTACAAAAAAACAAAACAACAACAAAAACAAATTGGATATAAAACATGGTGTTAACATTGCCAATACCTCTTTACAAGTTAACAGCAGGTCAAAAATCTTCCTCATACTGGACAGCAAACATATGGAATGCAATCACTCCCAGCATCAGACAACTGAGTACTCTAACCTTGTTCTAAAAGTTTTAAATAGTGCTTGCACTCTACTGCTGGATGTAAATGTTATTGATTTTGTATTAATTTATATATTGTTTTTCTGGTGTTGTTTTAACATTTTATACGTGTATGTCCCTTTTATCCAGGTCATGGATTTAAAAGGGTCATGTGATGAGCTGGCCCAGTGGCACTGAGGGCTGAGGCAATGGCCACCTTACCTCACGGAATGCCGGTGACCCGGGTTCGGGAACGAGCCCGGATCGTCGGAGGTCGGCAGTGGGTGGCGGAGCTGGATTGAGCTGCCGACAGGCAGGCTCTCCTCTCCGGGGAGGTGATGCGGCATTCCCTGGCCAATGGTGACCCCTAGTGGAGGCTAGAAGCTGCATGGGCTCAGAGGGGGCTGGGCGTTAGGCCATGGGGTGGGGGATAGGGGTCATAACCAGGGCTGTAGGCGCATGCGTGCCTCCACGTGCATGCGTTCCTACTCCTGGAGCTCCTGGGTGAAAAACTGGAGGCAGAAAAAGCCAGCAGCAAGCAGGATGATGACTGACTCCCCGCAGGCTCCACTCCCAGGCTGGGTACAAGGTAAGCGCTAGCGATTCCGGAGGACGGGGCTGGGGGAGTCGGTCGGATGGGGGCGGCCGTTCGGAGGAGCATAAATAGGAATGAAAAAAAATAAATAAAAGGGTCATGTGACCCAGTGTGCTCACCCAGTTATCAAAATCAAATAAATAAATAATCCCATTCACTTATCTTTTTATGTCTTTTCTTACTGGTTTCCTTTACAGTCCTCCAAGCTTCCTTCTCAGTTAGTCTGGTAACCAGCATCCCAGCAAAGCCTTCATTACCTCTAATGCAGTCCTTAACTAACCTACTGACCAGCAACCCACCCAAACTGAAGATTCTGGCCCAACCGCCGGCACACCCGCCCACTTGACAGTATGCTGGAAGCACACAACATTTGCTTTGTTTGCGATCTGCGAAAAAAAAGAAAAACGTTCTGTACTGGCATCCATGGCAGCACTCATGATGCAGAATTGAACTATCCCAGTGGCCAGCCTGATAGCACTTTCTTTCTTACTCACTGTCCTGGTGACCGTCCATACAGCACTCTCCCTGTCTCATGATCACTCTTGTGGACAACGGCCGCACATCAATCTGTCTTAGAAACTCCCTCAATAAATAAACTACAAACAAAAAGATCTCTCTAAGTAAATAAACTGCAAATAAAAAACAAATCTGCATTAAATACAAGAAATCATAAGATACAACAGTGCCACATAGTGGCACATATGAACAACAGCAACCAACAATAGCCTAAAACAGGCATTATTTTCCCTTGTCTAATAGAAAGGGTTTTTTTTTTTTTCATTTTTCCCAATTTTTAATTTTTTTGTCTGAAATTACATACTTTGGCATGGGGACCTATTTTATAAGCACAATAAGATACTCTAGAGTGGGGGTTGTCATGGGTTAATGCACATCCAGGTGCTGAAGGCACTCAGCACAAACATTTCATGCCACACTATACACCTGAGCATGCATTAATCCATGACAGCCACTACCCCAATCATGTCTTACTGCTTATGTTAAGCTCTGTTTTCTTTTCAGGCCTTCCCGTCAAGCCAATTGTGACAGGAGGCAAAAGATAAATTAATTACAGGGGTTGCACTGACGAAAAAATTACAACTGTTGTAAAAAATAAGATCCAATTTAAATCAGACTTTTTTTTTTGTGTATGTGTTTGGAACTGGGAACTGCTGAAAACTGGATTCTCCTGGTTCTAGAACTGCAATGGAACCAGATCAAAAAAAAAAAGAAAATCTGAGTTAATGTAAGTTAAACTAATGCAGATTATTGAATAAACTCAAAGTACTTTGCCAAAGAGACTGAAACAGAATTCTGGGAAACTGATCTCTTCAGCAAAGAAAGAAATCTGCCATTGGAGGGTCAGGCGGAGCATGACCCACTGCAGCATTTGAACTTTAGTGTTCTAAACCTCTGTCTCCGAGGCAACACCTTAGGGCTGAGATGATGCAAACTGTATGACTTCACAGATGCATTCTTGTTGCTAGAATTGTCTGTTTAGGGCATTTCAGTCATTTCCACAGCAGCAGATTTTCATGTCCCAAGCAGTGGATATATCTCCACTTGAGGATTCCTCGACTCTATTTAGATTTTCAGTTTTTCAGGCCATAAAAGCTATCATTTTCCTTAATCACCCAGGGCACACTTGTGCACAGACTCTGTATTCCATCAATCTAGTTTGGCCAGAAAATGGGCTTTTAGTTGGAAATCTACTAACTGGGCATGCCCCCATTCCACCACCACCACCACTACCACGTCTGTACCTTGAGTGTTTAAGGACTGCCTTTAGGTGGACTACAGATGCCTGACCATACAAAATGTCACACAGTATGAGGACATAACTTTTTGGGCCAGTCTGTGCAAGTAGTCTCTTAGTAAATAGGACCTGAGGAGCTCTAGTCTTGTACTTGGGCAAGTATACAGTCCTACCATAATAATCGTTTTGCTTGCTCTTAAAAGTTTGCTACCAGCTCTCACTATTATCAAACTGAACTTGTGATTTTTCTCAGAGATGGAAGACTGCACACATATGTAGGGAGAACTGTGGTGGTGTCAGACTTTTAATTAGAAGGAATTTCTCCACCAAACGTAGATCTTCATGATGTAGGGCTGTGATTGCACTTTTCTGCTACAGTCCTGGTAACTAATGTGAAATGGCAGATTTTCTTTGCCACTGCACAATTTTGAACTTATTTAAAAAAAACTTTTGTAACAAAAGGGTCAAACCTAAAAAGGGCACTCACACTGTATAAAGCCACACAATCAGAATGGTATCTACAGTCTTTTTTACTAAAAGGTCTATTTTCAATACTGTGGACATATAGTAGTTACCCTCCATAAACTCTTGCACAATCCTGTTGGTCTTTTTATTACAGGGATGATTGCATGCAGACCTAGGCATGCATGATGCCTCCACATTTATTCCTCTGGACCCCTTTCAATAGCATACAAAGACAACATTAGCATCATGCACACTGTGGTTGTGAACAAGAACTGTTCTAGTTACACACACTTCAGGGATCCTTAGTCTGTATATTGGGGGGGGGGGTATTTACAGACTTCCTTGTCTCTCAACCCTACCCTGGAGGGGCACTTGTGGTAGATGAAAGAGCAGTGCAGCCTGCATGCCCATTAAGTCCTTAAATGGCAGTGCAAAGGGAATGTTCGGTACGGGCCCACATGAGTCCCAAGATGCAGGTTAGTGTGTGCCGCAACAAGGTATACGCACAACGATGGGGTGCTTTAGGATCAAAAACCAGTCATGCAGCAATACAAAAAATCTAGCTCTCACCAACCATACTGAAAACGCTGCTCATAAAAGTCTTAAACAAAAGTACCAATGCTTCGGTGCTTAAAAAACACACCTTGACGAGTTTCAGGCAAAGTTCCTTTCTCAAAACGTATCTTTTGAGAAAGGAACTTCATTGAAAACGTGTGAAAGCTTGTTTCTTAAGCACCTGGAATAAAACTTTACCACTTTTGTTTAAGACTTTCTGAGCAGCGTTTTCAATATGGTTGGTGAGTGCTGGATTTTTTGTTGTATTGCTGCAAAACTGCAGATTAGTCAGCACTGGGCTACCCCTTTATTAGAAGCTAGTCATACAAGTATGGGTGGAGGGGCATGATGAATATAGAGATCACTACTAAGCACACTACTGTCCCGGACAGAGAGGGTACTTTGTAACTGGGAACAGGAATTAGGGTCCACAGTCTTGGAGAACATATGGAACTCTTGCTGAAAGCAAGCTCAGTCAGCCTGCAAGGATGTTTGAAGCAACTTAAATTTGTATAAACTTAATTCAAAAAGTATTACATAGATGGTACCCCACTCATAATGTCATTTGATTTAGGGGCATGCAACCGCTCCAAGTGCTGGATTGGTGGGAAAGATGCCAGATGCCCACCTCACTCAAAAATTAAGGTTGTGCACAATGATAATCAATTTTTGGAAGAAGGTACTGGGATGATTATATATTAACTGTAAAGGAGACAATCTCATTATTTCTTCAGTATGTTTTACTGAGCAATATCGCCTAGCTGTCAGGTTTACCTACAGATTTAAAAGACTGGGTGGTAGCAGCATGCTTAGAAGCTCACTAAACTGTTCTTGCACATTTATTGTAGACAGAAACCTACCATTGGCAGCTGGCACACAGCACTAAGAAATTTATCATGGTTTGATAAACTTTAGTAACCACTTTATAACTGGAGAAATAGAACACTATATAAACAAACTC
Organism: Neoceratodus forsteri; assembly: GCA_016271365.2. Lineage (NCBI taxonomy): Eukaryota > Metazoa > Chordata > Ceratodontiformes > Ceratodontidae > Neoceratodus > Neoceratodus forsteri. The sequence continues at coordinate 1,174,347,341 of CM057456.1, read as the reverse complement.
TGGTTAGAGCTGATACAGCTGCTCAAAGCTTTTATGAGTTTTCGCCACACCAGAGTCTGCCGTGCTCAAGATGGCGGTGATGACAGAACTGTGCATGCACAGTTTGAATTGGTGGCCATCTTGGACATGGTGGCCATCACTTCCGCAGTTGCGGAATAAAACGAGTTCCCATGAAGTGAGGTGTTTATGTGACCAGCAGAGGGAAGGGCCATATGAATACAATGAGTGGATTCCTGTTAGAGCACTGTGGAAGCATGCGGACAGGGGATCCCGGTCATGTACTTCACGTGCTCCTAGATAACGTAATGTCTGGAGCTCTGCCCGCAGCTATAAAAAGGGAATCCACATCTGAGCTCAATGCTCTGTTTCGTCTCCTCTGTATTGAAACCCCTACCACCCACCTCTATCTGGAGGAGTAGACAGGCCTGTCTTAAACACACATGCTGGTTGTCAGTACCATATATATATATTTTTTTAAATTCCATGCATTGTGTTCTAAAATTCTGGGTAATATAAAAATGTGCAATATCATTTTTAATATTTGCTGCTTAATTTGACATTTATATCACACAAGATTTGAGTTTTTAGGTCAGATACGTACATAAAAATGAATGTTGTAAGACAGTATTTTTGCATCTCTCAACAACATGTAAGTTGTTTGATCTCCTCACTACACTGCATAATCTGTTCTTTTCCCTTGCTGTAGCTGACTTTATTGCCATTTTGTCACTGTTTCAGCACCCTAAAAGCTTATTTTTGATCAATTCTGCAGTATTCTGCATCAGTGAAAAAAGGGTGTGTTTTGTGCACTTTTTCTGCAACCTGCAGACAGAAAACTGGTGTAAGTGCTTCAATTATTGCTCTATTATTGGGTAAACTTTGTTTCCCCAGTAGGGCTAGGGGGCTGCAGATAATGTCTGGAATGGGCAGCACTGGTATATTGTAGGTCACATGTGGAGACGAACACAACTGAGATGATTCTCTGACAGCATACCGGATATGGATACAGAAAGATGAAACCACTGCCCATTTACAAAGGTGCTAAAGTCCATGTACAAAGAGAAATTAGCAAATGCAAAAGTAGTGTGGTCTAGTAATTAAAGTACTGGCTTGAGAACTGGGAGATCACAGGTCCAAACCTCACTAAAGCTGAAATACTCACTGCGTGACCTTGGGCAAGTTATGTAACCTCTCAGAACTACAGTCTACCCAGCTATGGAAATGGATAGAAGCAGGACCCCACTAGAAATGAGATGGTGTATCCATACCGCTCAATCTCTTACCTCATAAAACAGGGACAAGACTTAAAAAAATCAGGTACAAAGACCCCAAATCAGGGGCACATCTTAAAAATGGGTCATATTCCCTCGGAAAGCTGATAGAATAAGGGAAATAGTGTAAGGAGCATTTTCTGAAGAAGAACAAGTCTGTAACTTTAATGTTTAACATTCTTTTTTGCTTACAATCCCCACTGTTCAGTCACAAAACCAGAAATTTTATGAGGGATAGAAGAAATGTTTGAGGCAAAATCAGGGATGTCCCTGAAAATGAGGGACAGTTGAGAGGTATGGGTGTATCTCAACTGGGCTATGCTGAGAAACTGTAAAAGAAAACTACTGGAACCGCAACCACTGCATTTAAAGCAGTCTGTTTGCATGCTGCCTGTCTTGCAATATTGCACAGCTGGTTTTCAACAGCATAATGTCCTTCCGGACTCTGTTGCATGGACTAATCCCGACATTTTACATGCTCTGTGCCAGGTTTGTTGCATGACTCACAGTTTTAACATACAGTCACAATATTTATGTGTAACCCCCAGGGGGCGCTACCCTTAAGGCTACTACCCCTGCCTGCCTCCACAGAGACAGGGTAAGGGGCCCAGATCCGTTGACGGGTGCCTCCACCCAGAGGTTGGGGTCAATATGGTCGAGATTGCCTCAGTCACAGCCCTCTGGGTTACTGCAACCCCCCGTTCGTCCCACTAGTGGCTCACACTGGGTACAAATAACACTTTTCACCAATACATTTACCCTCCGACCAATATCTCTCCGCTCCCTCCGGAGACCCCCTGTAAAATAAGGCACAGTTATAGTGCAGTCACCAGGCAGCAGTTCACCAGTAATGTACACAATAGCCAGGGTGCAGTTGCACAGAGAACAATCTGATTTATTCAAGGGAAAAATAACAAGGACAGGGGGAATCAAGTTGATTAGCTTATCACTATACTTATCTACCTAGGGCTCTGTGCACAGGCCTGAACCTAGTCTTTACTGTCCCTGAGTACCCAAGCCCTAACGGCTAGTCCGAACGTGGCAGCTGGTTGGGGCCCTTAACACAGATAACCATTACGATCCTGAGCAGGTCAGAATAGAAAGAAAGTTTAATTAGGCAGTCAGAAGTATAATCATACAACTGGGAACCACTGTTTGCACACTTTGCAGGGAGCTACCCTGATTCAGTACTCACAACTCCAGCAAATAACGATTCCTTCAACATTGGCAGGGCTGAGCCTGAATTTCACTAGCCTCCTTACACATTTATATGGCAAACAACAGAGGGATACCATAGCAGGCAGCTGCTTTCAGGCTTTTACGAACTTGCAGAAGAACTCAGGCAGCAAACGGCAGCTTCAACATCACGGATGGACTGAACGCGATTCAGCAATTCTCTCTAGTCCTCTCAGGTTGAGCCTGGTAGGTAGCTGGGCTGGCACCAACCTCCTCCGACCGCACGCCAGTGGATTTAGTCCGAATTTTCACAAGGCAGAAAACGGCCACCTCAGGCCTTCACGCGCTTCCCGCGCGAACACTACTCCAGCGCAGAAGCAAAGAGCTCCTCTCTTCTCCTAAGCCACAACGCATCTGCCCCCAACAGCCAGGGGCTCTTCCTTCAGTTTGGGCACTACCTGCTCCGATTGGCTGGCTAAACATGCCAGTCATTTCCTCCTGCCCTTAGTGGTGCGAAAAAAACCCGCCAGAGCCCATAAAACCTTTTTACAGTACAAGCAGTCCCTCTATTGGTCAGGCAGCCCTCCAAAGTCCCGAGGTACTGATTGGTCCAATTCAGAAGTTCTAGACCAAAATGGAGGAGACAGTTGAACAGTCTTTACTGCAAAGGAAAGCAGGTTAGAACAACTACATTATCATTATTATTTTACGTTATGTTCAGCAAACAATTACAGCTTCCAGCAGAGCTCTCTCTGCACCACTAGCGATGGCAGAAGGGATATACTTTTCAGTGTCCCGGGCGGGACTCGGGCATACAACCACACAGCCTCCCTCATTTCAGTAAATTATGACTGCAACAGGCAGCCCCTAAAGAAACAGCATATGGAGGCTCCAAAAGCACTCACTAGCCACCCATTGAAACGGCTTTATGCCGATCCCCAACCCGGCATGGAGCATGGAACCGAGCTCCGGGAAAGTTAGGAACCCCTATCTGTAAGGGGGTTACATATGGCTTGTTATATTGTACTACTTGCATGAATGTTTTATGCAAAATGTTTGCTGTATCTGCAAGTGTTGTTATTCCATGCCACAAATCAATACAATGTTAATTAAACAAAGAGTGTACTCAGGATAAAAGGGAAAGTGTATCATTCAACTATACAACTATTTAAAACATTACAACGGTAATTAAAATGTTAAATACATCAAATGTCTTCAGTAAACTACAGAATTGACCTTTTAAGTAGATGTGGAGGCTCCATTTTGTGGACATGGGAGGTGCTGTGATGATGTCAAAGCCTGACCAATCAGAACAGTGTGAAGCAAGGCCAGGGAGAACAAACTGTTCATACTGATCAGGATCCTGGAGAACTATAAAGAAAACACTGGGTTTTGTTTCTGCCAGAGCTTGAAAACAGAATCCAGTGCTTTTCTTCTCAATGTGTTTTTTCCATTCTCTACGTCCCCTGTACTCCACTGCCCGAACTCCCTCTGAAATCCCTGAGATGCTTTGGTTCTGCTGGATCTTATCCCTATCAGTTGCCTACCTCCATGCTGCCTCAGCTGTGCCCCCTGGGTGGGGTGGAGGGGATATATGTCTTTGTCAAGTGGCAAACTGTGCAGGCTAGGACCAGTCATCTTTAGTGGACTGGAGTCCGTCATCCTTCAGGCAGTGGGGCTGTCTTTTTCCTCTGTTGCTCCTCATCTGCGCAGGTGCACTAGGAAGACCCTAGGCGAGTATGCATACAAAGAGGGCTTTGACTCCAAACCCTGGCCTGTGTTTGTCCCTCCCATGATGCCAGCAACTGTACTGCCACCGGTTGTCACCCAGGTGGCAGTATTGCAGCAAGGATGGCAGCTCACCCTCCCTGGAGGAGAAGAGTGTCCTCTAGATGCTCAGTCTTCCTCCACCAGTCAGTCCTTGATGACCCAGGCTCATTCTTGAACCCAAGTCGTTGGCGTCGCAAGTGGTAGTGCCACCGCTATGCCGGCTTCCTAGTATTATAAGATGCCTCTCAACACAAGCAATTTGTTTTACCATAACAGTTGTTACAGTACTGCTTTTTCATTATACATATACATAACGTGTGAACAACAAACAGTGCGAAGCACAGAGGTTAATTATGTATGAGTAATGAACCAGGTGCTAACCCAACAGTCGAACCAGTTAGCTAAAAATTAATTTGATTCTTACTGGTTTATCATCATCATTCTTTTTAACCTAAAGATAAAACTGTTTAGTATTACAGATGTTTTCATATACCATATCATTTTCAAATTAAAATTCATTACAGATTTAAGGTCAAAGCATAATGTTAAAAGAGAGAAAGAGAAAAAAATTAAGGTAAGAAGTTACCAAAATTAACCCTTACTGTCCCCTGCTCTCTTGTTGAAAACGGTAAGGCCATATAACCACTGTACATAAGTTATTTTTCTGCATTTTACTGGACACATTGTTATAGCTAACCAAGCATGTCAAATGACAAATCACTGCAGCAACAGTAACTAATAAAATAATAATTTAGGGACTCCTACACATTCCCTTTAAATCATTTTATCAAATGTGAAATGCACTGTGGGATCTCAATCCATGTTCTAGTGGACAAATGTCCACATGTCAAACCCCCCCTTCACTAGCTGGCACCCCAACAGCAGTCTCTCACATTAAAGGCTTCACCTCCTCCACTTCTGCTGGCAGTCTGTTCCAGGCATCTACCACCCTTTCAGTGAAGTGGTGCTTCCTCACATCCCTCTTAAACTCGAACTCCCCCTTTCAACTTCATCGCATGCCTCTAGTTCTGTACCCCCTTTACCACTGTGAGATACTTACACAGAAACACAGAAACACAGGGAGGCAGTATAGCGCAGTGGTTTAAGGCTCTGAGCTGCAAATCTGGAGACCTGGGTTTGAATCCCACAGCCCCACTTGCATACTGTGTGACCCTGAGCAAGACACTTAACTTCCCTGTGCTCCCAGGTTGCACCTGTAAACAAACTTTCTGCTTAGTGTGTCTCACCTGGTTAAATAATTGGGGAAAAAAACCACAGACAATGGCAACAAAAAAAGATAGATGTTCCATGCAAATCTCCAGCATGTCCCCTCTTGCTCTCCCCTCTTCCAGGGTTTACATGGTGAGATTCTCAGCCTCTATGCTTAGTGCTTCTAGTGCAACCCTGGCACCACTTTAGTTGCCCTCCTCTGGACTGCTTCCACCCCATCTATGTCCTTTTTGAAATGCAGCTTCCAAAACTGGACACAGTGCGCCAGGTGAGGTCTCACTAGTGAGCAATACAGTGAAAACACCACCTCCCTCCTCCTGCTGAACATACCCCTCCCTATGCACACCAGCGTCCCACTAGACTTACCCACTACTTTGTCACACTGCCCTGCCACTTTGAGGTCACCGGTTATGATAAACTCAAGGCTCCTTTCCTGCTTAGTGCCTGTCAGTATTCCCCTCCCATTCTATACTCAGCTCCTGGGTTCCTATGCTCTAGGTGCATGACTTTGAACTTTTTGGCATTGAACCCCAACTGCCATGCTTTTGAACACTCCTCGATTTTCCATTTCCTGTGCATTGCCACCCCACCCCACCCCACTGAGTGTCCACCATGTTGCAGATTTTGGTATCATGTGCAAAAAGGCATACCTTTCCTTCCAGCTCTTCTGCAGCGTCACATAGGAAGACATCTGAAAGGGGCCAGTCCCAGTTTTAAGCCCTGCAGCACCCCAGCAATGTTTCCTTTACATTTAACAAGGGTAGGGCTGGGGCTAGCCTGGTGGTATGGAGGACTAAGGTAGTCAATGCCTTACCTTCTGCCATGCTGGCAACCTGTATTCAAGAATGAGCATGAGTACAGGGTGCCAGGGGTCAGTGCGGTGGGATAGGAGTGAGCATCCCAGGGACTGCTCTCCTCTTCCAGAGAGGGGTGGCCACCTGTCTAGGGCCATGACTGACTCCAGGTGGAGTCCTGGTGGCAGTGCAGGCTCGAGCACCATGAAAGACAGGGTGTGACTTTACAGTGCGTGTATGCCTCCATGCACACACACACTGGCACAATAGCAGGGGACTGGGATAGAAAATAGAAAAATGTGCAGGACAGGCTATGTGAAGCCCTGCTCATCTAAACGTGGCCCACTCCACCACTCAGATCTAGGAAGAGGTGTCTGGATTGTGGTCCAGGGGAGGGGAGGATCCACAGGGCATAGGTACCCCTGAACTGGAAGAAGTGAGAGCTGGTCATGGGGAATGGGGACAGGGCTGAAGAGCACACCCATCACTCCCAAAGACAAGAAAAAGCTTTATGGCAAAAAAAGAAAGGGAGGGCATCATTGTTCAGGAATTTAGACTTTCATGACCCATGGATCTGCTGCTGCATACTCCTGACATCTGTTCTGCATGCTGCATTCATCACTTGCTGTAGTACACTGGAAATGAGCATGCTAATTAAAAGAAATGTGTGCTGACATGACATACAATTAGGGATTTGATAAAGTAAGCGAGTGCTCAAAATGTAATAGCTGATCATGTTTGTCTCTGCCAGCAGACATCCCATTCTACTTTCAATTTCAATTTTATTGTTAGGATGGAACAACTGAGCCAAAAGCTTGCTTACAGTGGTGTTCTTTTGCATACTTGTACAAGAAAGGTTGCAATAAAAGGAACACTGTCAACCCTCATACGCCTCAAAGCACTAGTTTAAAAAATACATTTTATGACTGGTCACATTCTGTAGAGATTGCTGATGTATCTGGTAGTCTAATTCTGATTCGTTTTTTCTTTTTAAAAGTGAAAAACAGATTTCCCAGCATACTGGTGTTACCACACAATACTGTGTCAGTTTACAGCCCTTGTCCAGTTCCCACTGCAACTTACCTGGACTTGGAAACACCCCCAACATAGTCTAGTCACTCATGACAGCATCTTGTGCCCAGTAACTTGTCAGCTGTTGGAAGGGGGCAGAGGCCAATCAGGCTACACTTATCTAAAACCCAGCCAGGAGTTACAACTTCAAGCACAGCCTGCTGTAACAGCTTGCAGGCTTCCTGGTCCTTGACTCTGCCCCTGGGTGTGCTGTGTTCCAATCGGGAGCAGGGACTGCCTTGGGATGATGGAGCTTGATTGGCATTAGGAACAGGTGGCTTTTGAATCACTGCCACTGCATTCCACACACAGCATCTTGTGTCCAGTAGCTTGTCAACTGTTGGAGGGGAGCAGGAGCCAGTTGGGCTCACCTTATCTAAAACCAAGCCAGGAGTTACAACTTCAAGGAGAACCTGCTGCAACAACAGCTTGCAGGTTTCCTGGTCTGTGACTCAGCTCCTGTGTGTGCTGTCCTCCAATCAGGAGCAGTGACTGTGTTGGAAGGGAGGAGCTTGATTGGAATTAGGAACAGGCGGCTTTTGCAGTGCTGCCACCGAGTTCCACACACAGCATTTTCTGTCCAGCAACTTGTCAGCTGCCAGAAGGGAGAAGGGGCTGAGTCAGGCTCCACTTATCTAAAACTGAGCCAGAAGTTATAACTTCAAACAGAGCCTGCTGTAACAACAGCTTGCAGGCTTCCTTGTCCTTGACTGCCCCTGCGTGTGCTGTGCTCCAGTCAGGAGCAGTGACTGTGTTGGGAGGGCAGAGCTTGTTAGGAGTATTTCAGGGCTTTGGCCCCATGAGCCTCCAGCTAAAGGACTGAGCTTAAGGGTGACACACTTGGGGTGACAGCGTGAAGCGGCAGTTGGCAGGAGACCCTGCACCCAAAGTGTACAACCTCAGTGCTGCATCTAACTGTATGTTGAAATAGTACGAAAAGTGATGTGAAGGGCCAAAAACCAACATCAATACATTGGATAAACTAAGTATTAAGTGGGCTTGGGTTTACAATTCATAAGTGTGGAAAAAAAGGTTGGTAATCTGTATTTTAAACTGCAATACTTCACATTATTATCATTTGTGGGAATGTGTCAGTATTGAGGTTTTGATGTTGAAGAGTTTTCGTTTCTAACATATTGGGTGTATTTAAAACTGTTAAGGACAGTCATTTTTATCAAAGATAAGGGTAGAAAAGGGGTGGGTGGAAAGTAAAGCATAGGCCAAAATGTAGAATTGAAGCAACACCCTATATAGGGTAGATGTGCAAGGGGCATATCAATTAACAAAAGAGCAAAAATGAGAAACTCCCTAATGTGAGGGTGAATGGGCCCAGGAGGATGTGGGGGATTAGGAACATGGACAGGCATCAAAATAGTGGGAAGAGGATGATGAGCTGTAATGGCTGTGGTGCGGCAGGATTCCTGGGGAAGATGTGGGTACTAGAGGGCTGTCCAGTGTGTATGAGCTTACAGCAACCAAGGGCAGAAGTAAGGCAGCTCAGATGAGAGCTGGAGAGGCTGGTGTAGAGCATACAAGGAGCAGAGCAAGGGAGATGAAGGCAGATGGGGGATACATAGGGGAGGGAGGTTGGCAGAAATGAATGAGGGTAGCTGGAGTCACCAAAGCTCCAGGGGTACCCATACCTCAGAGGGCAGGAGAGTACAGGGAGGGGGAATGGGAAGTGATAGGGTGAAAGGGTGCGACCATGAGAGGTGCAACTGGAGGGCAAACATTCAAAGAGAAGCCTTTAAGGTATAGATTTCATCCACTGTCTGGAGGTGAGGAGGGGGAAACAGGTGATGGGAAGGGAGATCTTATTAAGATAACAGGTTTGGGGGTAGGACTGGAGAAGTGGGGTAGGACAGTACAAAGTAGTCATAGTGGGTGGAGGGGATAGTACATGAAAACTGGAGTAGGAGGTGAGGGGAAGGGAGGAGAAGTGATGACAGAAGGAGGGGGGAGGGAGAGGGTGCATGTTAGTGGCCAGACAGGAAGTTGCCTAGGAAGACAAATGAAGGGGAGAGAAGATGCTGCGGTGGTGTCAGACAAACAGTGATTGGGGAGTTTAAGGTTGGATTAATAATGATGACTGAAGGAGAGAAGTGAAGTGGAGCAGTAACTATTACGGCCATCAAGGAAGTAAAGGAGGGAAGCAGGAACAGTGGGGAAGGAAGGGTAGTAATCCTAGAGTCCTCCATAATTCAGATTATTCACTGGGGGAAGAAGTGGGGCCTAATTACAGATAGAAAGGTGGTGTACATGACAGGGATGACAGCAGTGAGGATGTGCCCAAAAATTGGGGAGTTGATAAGGGGAGTTGGGGAAAAACCAATAGTAGTTATACACTTAAGTACCAGAGACCTAGCCAGTGAAGAGGTAGGGGTGGTACAGGAAAGATTCAGGATGGAAGGGAGGACCTGCAGAGAGGTAGCCAAATCGTTAACATTCTCAGAGATGTTGACAGTACTGACAGCCAGCACAGCCAGAAAGAAAAGGCTAGAGGAGTTCAGTGACTGGCTGAGGGACTGGTGCATGGAGGAAGAGTACGACTGTATTAGGGGCTGGAGGGAAACATGATCAGATAAAATGGTTTTGCATCAGACAGACTACACCTCAGTAGTGGGGGGTCCAAGGGTCCTCAAGGACAAGCTGGGGGGGTACATAAACCAAAAACTTAATTTAACCTACTGGGTGGTGCAAGTGGGTCTGCAGGCTCCAAATCTCCAGGAGGAGGGGTCAGCAATCTTCCCATATACCAGTATGGGGACTGGATGGGAGCAAAGAGGTTAGCAGCAGGGGGTGGGAGGGCACATGTAATGGAGAGAATTGAGAAAGACAGAAGGGAGGGAAAGGAAAAAGGCTCAGACTCTAGGTGGAAGGTAGTGTCCCTGAATGTGCAAAGTCTTGGAAAGAAGATGGATGACTTGCAAGCACTTTTGGCAGAAGAGAGAAGTGGACACTGCAGCAGTCACAGAGACATAGGCAACATCTAACAATGACTGAGTCCACTTGATCCCTGGGTGTAAATTATACAGGAGGGACAGGGAGGTAGAAAAAAGGAGAGGGGTGGCAGTTTACATCAGGGAGGGTGTAAGTTGCTCAAGGGAAGAGTTGTAAGAGGGGAGGGAGGAAACAATGCAGACTCAGTTACTTACTAACAGAGAGAGAAAGATGAGGTTGGGAGTGGTTTACAGACCACCTAACCAGGAGGAGACAGAAAATTGAACTCACAAATATTGACTGCAGCAAGGAAAAGAGAGGTGGTAATAGTGGAAAACTTCAATCTACCCAAGGTGGATTGGAGTGTACCAGTAACAACCTGCACCAGGAGTCAAATTATTCTAAATGCACTGCAAAGTGGGTTCCTGACTCAGGGTGTTGAAGTACCCACCAGGGAGGGGGCAATCCTTGAGCTGGTGCTGACAAACGGGGACCACATCCAAGATATTAAGGTCAAGGAAGACTGGGGCCGGGGGGAGTGTTCATTGCACAGTGTGGTTCTGGTTAGATATGGGCAGGGAAATGGCACCCACTAAGACTAATATCCTAAATTTTAGAAAAGCAAACTTCAGAAGGATGGGTGAGCTGCTGAGTCACCTGGCAAACATCTGAGCAGATATGGAGGTGGACCAAAGATGGTTGATCATCAAGGATGGAATAATGGTTGCCACAAGGGAGTACATAAGGCACAAAGGGAAGAACTCAAGGGCCAAAGCTCCCAGTTGATTTAACACTGAGGTTGCCCAGGCAGTAAGGAAAAAGAGGTCAGCCTACAAGAAATTCAGGAAGACAAGCTGGCCCAGTGGCTTTGAGGGCTGAGGCACTGCCCTACCTCTACCACACCAGTGACCTCGGTTCAGGAATAAGCTTGGGCCTTCTGGATTGGCCGGGGGGGCGGGAGAGGACTGAGTGGCTGGCAGGCTCCCGGATCGGGGAGATGAACCTTCCTGGCTCTTGGCTGCCACCCGATGGAGGATGGGTGGTAGCGCCAATGTCTGGGTGGTTAGCATAGGTGGGGTGGAGCAGGGCTGGCAGTTCTGGTGCCCATGCCCATGTGCTATCCAACTATGCTGTAGTCCTGTGGTGTGGGAGAAAAATGGAAAAACCTCTGGCTAGTGCAGGACTAATAAAGCCCTGACTGCCTGCCTCCATCCTGCACTGCTACCTGATCGCTGGGCCCAAGTCTGGATGTGTGTCTAAAGGTGGGGGGAGGATGGCCTTCCCCTTCCTGGTCCCGTCTTGGGGAGGGCAATCCATGAGTGATTCCAGGCTCTGCAGTCAGGGGTAGGTGACAGATGAGAGGAGGCAGGGACAGAGCTGACAAGTCCACCTGTGATCACGCCAACAGGAAAAAAAACTTCTATGGAAAAAAAAGAAATTCAGGAGGACCTAGAGGGAGGAGGACAGGGAGGGTGGACTGTCTGAAGATGGCTAACTTAGCAGCCTAGGTAGTCTGACAGGCTAAAGCCCAAAAGGAACTGTAATTAGCTGAGGAAATTAAGAAGGGGGAAAAGGCATTTTTTCTCTTAAGCTCAGGAAAGGGGATGGGTGGAGGAGAACAAGGGCAAAGCAGATGTACTAAATGAGTACTTTTGTTCCATCTTCACCAGAAAGAGATGGACCAGTACCACTAGGGAGAAGTAGAGATGGAGGGCAGGGGCAACAGATGTTTTGATAGAGGTGAACAGGGTGAAGAAAGGGTTGCTAGCATTGAGGGTAGATAAATCCCCAGGCCCAGAGGGGGGTGCTGAGTGAGCTGGCAGATGACCTGTTTAATAGTTCTCTGGAGTCGGCCATGGTACTGCATGACTGCAGAAAGGCACATGTAATGCCCCTCCATAGAAGTGGTCCCAGGGAGGACTATAGGAACTACACACCAGTCAGTCTGACTTCAGTAGTGTGTAAGCTCATGGAGACACTATTCTTAAAGAAAGGTTAGTAGAATATTTGGATGAGAATGGTCTACAGGTTGAGTGGCAACATGCATTTATGAGCAGGAGGTCGTGTCAAACAAATCTGATTGACTTCTTTGACAGGGTTACTAAAAAAGAGGACAGGAGACAAGCGGTGGACATCCTTTACCTGATGTCAACAAGGCATTTGACTCTGTACCCCACAAAAGGTTAATCGGAAGTTAGTGGATCTAGGCGTTGGTGAGAATTTGACCAGGTGGGTAGAAAACTGGCTGAGGGGCAGAACCTAGAATACGGTAGTGGGAGATGAGCTCTCCAGCACCAGGGAGGTCACCAGTGGGGTTCCACAGGGCTTGGTGCTTGGAAAAGGGCCATTTAATGTCCTCATCAATGATACTGGGGATGGCATTAAGGGCAAAATTTGTCTATTTGCAGATCACACCAAGATCCATGGGAGGGTGAGCACAACAGAAGGGATACAACAGCTAAAGGAAAATCTGAAAAAGTTAGAGAGGTGATCCAGAATTTGGCAGCATGGTTTCAATGCAAAGAAATGCAATGTTTTACATATTGGAGCCAAAAGACCCTAGGACTGAGTACAGTCTGGGAGGGGTCCGGATATCTGCATCAGAGGAGGACAGGAACCTGGGAGTGATGATTACTAGTGAACTGAGACAAACCACAGAATGTAGGAAAGCAGCCTCAAAGGAAAATAAAATGTTGGGCTGCACTGTGGGAGGAATCAGCAACAGGTGAGAGGAGGTAATACTGCCCTTGTACAGGTCATTAATGAAACCACATTTGGGGTATAGTGTGCAGCATTGGTGCTCATACCTTAAAAAGGATGTAAAATTTCAAGAGATAGTCCAAAGAAGGGCAATGAAGATGATCATGGGCCCACAGGGTAGGTCATACGAGGAGAGGTAAAGGGCACTGAACATGTACTCCCTGGAAGACAGGAGAGAGACAGGGGGCATGGTTGTGACCTTCGAATATTTGAAAGGAATAAATAGGGTGGTTAAAGAGGGTCAACTTAAGCTGAGTGAGAACCGAAACATGAGGGGACACAGGCTCAAGTTGGGGGGGGGGTTGGTACACAGGCTAGGAGGCACTTCTTCACTGAAAGGGTAGTGGCGGGTTGGAATGTACTTCTAGAGGAGGTGGTTTCACTGGAAACAGCAGGCAGCTTCATGAGAGGCTGGGATACAGTTAAGGGGAAAACAAGGGTCTGCGGAGGGGAAGGGAGGATTGGGGAGGTGGGGCAGGGTCAGTAGCTTACACTAATGGCCCTGCCTTACAATCAGACTAGATAGACATAATGGCCTTATTCTGCTGATTTAGTCGTATATTCGTATGTTCATACGATGCAATGGGAGGAGAAGGGGCTACTGCATCATGAGTGGCTGCACTGTTTGGGGCATTCCTAATGTTCAGTAAGTATGCAATTAGAGGAGATCAAAGATTTGAAACCAAACAAGGCTGGGTATAGTTACACTATTGGCATGTATTGTAGTTCTACAAAGACAGGAGGCAGATAAAACAACAAGCAACATCACTAAATTCTAGAGAAGGTAAGCAATCATAAAATGTGGGTTTTCACCTACAAATAGTATGATGCAAAAAAGGTTGACAGTGTCCCTTTAGAACTGTTATAATAAACAAAGCATTAACAAAGCTCAGAACTTCATTACTGCTACACCTATTCATTCCAGGAAAGTTTTCTATGTTTTGAGGACAGAATGTGTAGCCTGTTAGCCATTTTGAAAATATTCATTTTACTGTGTTACATAATGTCCTCCCAGCCACACCTGCTGCACCTCCACCTCTTGAGTACCCAGTGTTCAGAGTGACACTTGCTGGCACCTGCAAGGGGGTTACACCGCTGCAAGCTTCCTGGTGGTTCTGCTGCCCATGTCTCATCCAGCAAGCAGCCTTTAAAGGTGATAGGAAACAGTTTTTACACCTCTAGATGCCCTCCAGTTGCTATTTTATTGGATACCCAGTATTCTGTTATACTTTTGACCTTTTTTGTTAAATAATCTAATTTTGTTGCTGCAGTAACTACCCTGAATCCCTCTCTGCTCAGCAGTTGCTACTGTCTTTTTTCATACTGCATGAACAATCTATGGCATCACAAACTCCTTTCCAAGCCATTCAGATGAATGGCATGGAATGGGAGTCTGTGATGTCATAGAATGTCTTAGAGATATGAAAATCAAGTGCTGTAGCTGGTGAGCAGAGTGGAACACAATGTAGATCTGAGGGCACCCCAAAGCTAGATTATTTATTTATCAAAAAATCATCAAAGCATATCAGAATACATAACTGGCATGGAAAGGAAGATGAAAGGTCAGTTAAATATGCAAAAAACATTTCCTATCTCCTTTAACATTTGACATGTTAAAAGGGCATAATCTAATTGGGGGGGTGTTAAAAACACAATTATATGGTTCTGAAAAAAAAAACAAAAAAAAAACAGGCCTTCAGAGTGTAACAACTGGACAAGCTGATATTGGAAACCAAAAGGCTTTTTGAAAGGTGGCAATGCAGCCTTTAATTTTAGTGAAGCCAAAGTGGAGTTTCTTGCACGCAATGTCAGATGTGGGTTAGGCTTTACAGAGCAGTGGATCAGAGAAGAGCCAGAAGTCTAAACATGGGATATTTCCAAGCTCAGAACAGGGTGGTAATATCAACAGACAACTGACTCTTCTCTTTTTTTGGTAGCAGTGCTTTTCACAAGCTGCTGGTTACAGTACACGTACTGTAGCTGTATTCATTCCTGGAGAATCTGGAGGCATGTCATTAGGCTGTGGTTCACAAGTGGTTTACAAATACTGGAACTGCAAACAGAAACTATGCTTCTAAGTGAGTGAGGTTTTCAACTATTCCATTCAGAAGCAGTGTGAATCTCCTTCAACTGAAGAGTGTGACAGGTGAACCCATTCAGGGCTGCCCACAGACATTTAAAAATGAGACGCAAAGGAATTCTTTTTCACAGTTTGCTGCTTGTCTGTCCGCTGACTGGTAGGCCAGCCCTTAGTTTCAAGATGTTTGACAGATTTAGGGTGCATAGGGTGCATAACATTAGTATGCCTGGGTGCAGCCTTGAACCCACGAATGAATCCATCTTTATACTGTAACAAAGAAGTTTGTGATATCCCTTTCAGCCAGTAAACAGTAGCAGTTTCATCCTAATCAGTTTTTTAAAGCAAACATTTTCCATTTGCCAGGAGACCTTTGTGGTAGCCAGTGCATCTGCTGTACGATTTCCTGCAAAGAAGAGCTTGAAAGCAACTCACCCTACTGCAAGACAAGCGAGGGGTGTGCAATTGGTAGAGTGAGAGTTTAAACTGAGCCACCAACAGCGGAGTGTGGGGAAGGAATAAACCTTAGGAGCTAAGATAATGTATATTCATTTAGGGACAGAAGAGGGTCTAATTTAATCTGTGGGGCCACATAATTATTTTTTAATTTAAGGTCCCAACACTTTAGGGGCAATTGGGTCAAATGTCTCTGCAAAATAGCCAGGGATTAAGTTAGTGGGTTTGATAGGCTGCAATCTAATATTGCAGCATTCTGCAGCAGAGTTACTGCTGGGAACAAGCAGTTCCAATGGCAGTTAATCCCTTTTGTCATGCAGGAATCTATGACACTGCACTGCATCCTGGTGGGCTCCACTGTACTAGCTGAAACGAGTTACTTGAAGCCGCAGCTAGTGTACCCAGGGGACCCGTTTCAGCACAGTGTTAACTGGTTGGCAGGGCACACTGCCTTATATGTTAGACACTGATGAGCCAGGCAAATGGTCATGAGGCAAACAGACTTGGGCTGAAGGGAGGAGGTCAGGGACTAACAACTGTTTGTGATAGCGTAGGTTACCAGTGATGAGGAAAGCGCACTTGAAGCTCTGCAAGGCTCTGCAGGATGTTTTATTTATTTAATTTTATTTATTTATTAATGGTCTAGGAATTACAACCCTTTGAGTCAGAGACTCATTTGCAGAGGCTCCGTGTCTTACATAAATGAGGACAGGTACATAGTATAACACAATACAGAATACAGACTACTGCTCTACTACAGAATACAACACTAAATTACAGAGGCAGAAGATATATAATACATACATAAGGTAGCACCAAAGGTGTGAATATTTGAGGCATATATTGGAGACACAGAAACATAGACTGCAGAGAAATGTTTGATTTTTGAGGTTTTTTTTTTTTTAGCAGTCACAGTGGGAATTGGACATAATGTGGCTCAGCAGCTCAGGTTTAAAAGGACCTAGTCTGGGGATAGATAAGATAGAGTCAGGGACTGAGTTTATCCAGAGTGGGGCCCTGTAGTGAAAGGACCTTTGGCCAGTAGTAGTCTTCACAAAGGGGACAAGGAATGCTGTAGTGTCAGAATGTCTAGTGGAGCAAGTAGACAGACTCTTTTGGAGGAGTGGGAGACAGCTGGGGAGGGGGGCTAGACCCAACTGGATTTTTTTGGCCAGTAAGCAGGTCTGGTAGAACAGTTGCCCCTGAAAATTTAGCCAAGCTGTTCATTGGTAGAGGTCACAGGTATGTGTGAGCCGATCACAGCCTGTGGCCAACCTGCAGGCTTTGTTTAGGGTGCGTTTAATGTTGGTCAGTGCAGTATTAGAGGTGGCACCATATATGACTATGCCATAGTCTACCAGGGAAAGGATGGAGCTAGAGATGGCTATCCGTAGGGCATCAGGAGGGAGACAGGGTCTATGCCTATAAAGGAGACTGATTCTCCTGTTTATTTCAGAGCATGTCGACACAATGTGCTAGCAATAAGTAAGGGCGGAGTCTAAGGTAACCCTTAGATATTTAAAAGTGGAAACTGGTTCAAGTTTGGTACCCATTGAGTTATGTATAGATATTTCTGTCGTGCTGTGTTTATGTTGCGGGTGGGCAAGCAGCATAGCTTTTGTCTTTTTAGAGTTGAGTACAAGCTTGTGGGAGGCAAACCAGGTTTCTAATTGTGTGAAAGAGCCTGCAAGGATTTTTGGAGCTTGGTAGGGTCAGAGTGCCGACTGAAAATCACAGCATCATCTACATAGAGGAGGAGCCGCTCTGAGGAGGCCATAGGTAAGGAGTTCAAGTATAGTGAAAAAAGGAGCGGGCCAAGGATGGACCCTTGGGGGACTCCCAACTGAACAGGAAGGTTAGTAGACAGGGTGTTATTTATTTTCACTTGTTGGATGCGACCGTGGATATAGTTGGAGAACCAGCTAGTAGCTTCTTGGGATACTCCAACAGAGTTAGAGGGAGTTTATGAGCATATTGTGATTGACAGTATCAAATGCTTTGGAGAGATCAATGTAGACAGACCCAGCATTTTCTGAAACCATGTTGTTGCTGGCAAAGTAGGTGGTGCTAGTCTAAATAGTCAGTAAGTTGATCGGCCGCTATTTTTTCCAAAGCTTTTGAGAGGGAAGGGAGTATGGAGATGGGCCTATAGTTACAACTTGAGGTACGGTCGCCATTTTTATGAACTGGCATAATCACCGCCCTTTTCCACATAGATGGGAACTGCCCTAAGCACAGGGACATATTTAGTATCTTAGTGAGGGGTGTTAGGACTTCATCAAGGGTTAAGGATAGCAGTTTTGCATCAAGAGAGTCACGACTGTGTCTAGTTTTATCTGGGAACATGACAAGATATGAGCAGGCAACTCTAGGGGAGTCGTTTGAAGTGAAAAGGTGGGCGCTCAGGGGTGGTGGGAATTGTCCAGCATCTGAAGAGAGAAAACATCGGAGGAGAATAGTACTGAGGTCAGAGAAGATGTATTGAAAGCATTTTATTTTGCTGGGGTCTCGGTAGCAACACCATCAATAATAAGCATGATGGGGGGCAGACTTACCACAAAATTCCTTTATATTTGCCCAGAACCTCTTCCCATTTCCCTAGGTGGCAGTTAGGTTTGTCTGATAGTAGGCCACCTTTGCCTGTTGGATAGCCCAGGTACATGAGTTTCGGGCAGCACGATACAACTGTCGGTCAGAAAGGCTACCTGACTGAAGTGCATGGTGCCACAGGTCATCACGGGCCTTCATTTGGTCGAGCAAGGACCAATTTACCCAGGGGGAGGATTTATTTTTTTCAATCCATTTTACAAAAGGGGCAAAGATGTCACAAGCAGAGTTGAAGGAACTTATAAAGGAGGACAGGGCGGCATCAACCGATAACTGGTTATCAAGTGGAGACCAGTCGAGGTTTCGGAGTTTGTTCCGAAGATGTATCAAGGCTCCTTTCTTTAGTTGGCGATACATGGAGATCCTGGGAGGCCAGCTGTTTGTCCAGAGACAAGTTACAGAAGAGTGATCACTGAGTGAGTCCAAGAGGACCTGGACATCCTGTATGCGCTCGGGGTGATTCATGAGTATGAGATCAAGGAGGGAACTAGGGCCCAAGTGTTTGTTTACTCTAGTTGGGGTAAGGACCATTTGGGACAGATTTTGGGCAGCAGCTGCATCCCTGGGGCAGGATGTCTGGGGAGTGAGCCAGTTTGAGTTGAAATCACCAAGTGCTATGACTTCTGAGTTTTACGGGAGCTGATTGATAATGTTTAGGAAGGATGTGAAAGCATCCTTTTGGTTGCGAGGGGGTATGTATACTGACATTAGGTAGAGAGATTTACCTGAGTTTCCAATGACAACTCTGATTGTGAGGGACTGTACACCCTCTGCAGGGTTTATAGTTGTAACATTTATTCCTTGCAGGTGTTCCTGCAGATAGAGTGCACTACCCCAACCCCATCTCTCCAATCTGTCTGATCTATGCCATCCTGCCTGCAGAGGGAAGGGAGGATACATCTGCAGTCCATGCAAGCTGGTTGCTGCTCTGGAGAGGCAGTTGCCAGTCTGTAATGGCAACCGAATGCTTTGTGGGGGTAAGTGGATGAAGGTTGGCAGCTGAGGGGGAATCTGAGGGAGGACTAAGTTAGTATCCAGGACGGAAGGGGAACACATCTTGTGTGCTACCAGGGCTATGCAATATACACCATCCTGCCTACAGAGGGCCGGGGACATGCATCTGCAGCCACTGCAGGGTAGCTGATGCTCTCAAGAGTTCAATTGCCAGGCTGGAGAGGCATTTTAAATCACCATGGGGGTGCAGTGAGATGGGAAGGCAACTGAGGAGTATGGGGGAAGAGGAGGCTATGGATATGGGCACTAGACCTGGAAGAGCAGGTGGCAGGGACAGATAGGGTATGGAGGAGGATAGCAGGGACTGTGATCACCAGTGGTAAGGCTGGAGGGGTGTATCAGAGTGGAGAATGGAGGTAACAGGCATGGTCATAAGGGAGCACCATTGCCAATGGACACTATCAATGAGCATCAGCTTCTGGCCAAGCTGGGGGGGGGTCAACAGGTGATTTGGGCTGGTGGGGGAAGACCTGGCACATGGACACTCAACCTGCTAAGAAGGGGGAAGGAAAAGGCTGGGAAGAGTGGTAGGACTATAGCAGTCACCGGGGACTTTATTTTTAGGACAGTGGGTGAGGCGGAGAGGGCATTGCTGGACCAGGATTGTAGCTTGGCTGAGGTGGTTTGCCTGCCTGGAACATTGTTTGAGTGAGTATTAGCCAGGGCCAAGAACTAAAACTGGAGGGAGGACCAGACCACCATCACCCATATTGGCATGAACACAGGAAGCAGAAGTTCCGAGGGCATAAGGAGGTCTGTCATGGAGGTAAAATTACATACTCACTGTAATTCTTGCTCTTATATGAATATCTTCACAGCTGATTCACACCCATGTGTTCTGAACTGGAGGTGCAAGGACCCTGCGGGAGCCAGAACTTTTCAGGAGGGCTGGCGCCAGTGTAGGCTGCATGCATGCCTGGCACTGCAAGACTAGCTCGTGCTGCACAACTTACCTCAGCACTGGCCCTCAACCGCCTCAATACCTTTTTTACTGAGGAGATGTAGTATAACCTAACACTAATGCACTTAACCTAAGGGGATAAAATAGCCCTTGTGACCCATGTAAGAATGGCCAACAACAAGGAACACAGTGTCTTCACAGCCCAACCAAGAACAAGGGGTGAAGGCCAACAAACTGAGAGAGAGAGTGAGCCCGGGGGACAGAGACAGAGTGTGTGTGTGTGTGTGTGTGTGTGTGTGTATCAGTGGTGAAGATATCCCTAGAAGATCAAGAATTACAGTGAGTATGTCATTTTTATATCTTCCAGGAATCAGTCTTCACCATTGATTCATACCAATGGGTTAGAGTACCAAGCTCAGACGAAAGTCTCCCTGGCAGGGCAGTAGAAGTCGGAGCTCACTTAGGACAGAAGTCCATTAAGGATGGTCCTGCCAAAGGAGGCATGCTGCCTGGCATGGGCATAGTGCTTGAAGAAGCTGTGCACTGTGGTCCAGGTGGGATCTCCGCAAACATCAGTGAAAGGTACAGAGTGAATCTCTGCCAGGGACGTAACAACTGCTCTGGTGGACTGGGTACATATAAAGCTGTACAGTATGGCCGACACCATAGCATAACAGTGATGAGGACAACTGATAATCCATGCAGAAATACATTTAAATGTAACAGGTTGTCCCACCCGATTAGGGTAAAAGGAAACAAAGAGTTGCATGGACTACCAGAAGTCCTTAGTTCTATCAAGTGGAATTGTGAGGGCTCTTTTAACGTCCAGAGAATGGAGGGTGCACTCCCCGTCATTCTGGAAGTTAGGAAAGTATGTAGGCAGCACTAAAGGCTGATTTAAGTGAAACTCCAACACTGCCTTTGGTAAAAACTTGGGATGTGTGCGGAGAACCACCTTGTCCCTATAGAAAACAGTATATGGCGGTTCCGTGACCAAAGCATGAATCTCTGAAACTCTGCAAGCAGATATGATGGCCACTAAAAAAGCAGTTTTCCAAGTTAGGAACATCAAGTCACACGCAGCTATGGGCTCAAAGGGCTTACAAGTGAGCATGTCCAATATAAGGTTGATATCCCATGCAGTGACAGGTTTCCTGACTGGAGGCCTTGTGTGCAAGATGCCCTTCAAGAACCTCTTAAACAAAGGCAGCTGTGCTAGAGAGAGGTTCAGTACAGGCTTGTGGTATGGAGTAAGAGCACACAAATGGACCTTAACTGTAGAGTATTGCAAGCCTGCATCAGAGAGGTCTGATGAGTACTCCAAAACCTTGTCTGGTGGGCCTCGGAATGGGTTCACATGAATTCTGGAGCACCACACAGAAAAACTTATCCACTTGGCTGTGTAAGGTTTTCTTGGTGGAGGGCTTATGAGCAGCCAAAAGAATCTGAGAGGCCCTCTGAAATACTTTATACCTGCTCACCTCTATCTCTTCAGGAGCCAGGCCTGGAGGTAAAGGGAGCACAGATTGGGGTGACCAGGGTCCCTTGGGTCAGTACATCTATCCTGAGAGGGAGGACTGACTGACAGCCTGCTGAGAAGGGGAAAGCATATCTGTCAAAAAGGGGTGATCCAAATCATCTTGCCCCCATGTGCCTCCAGCGTGAGCAGTAGCCTCTGAACTAGAGGGAGAGGCAGAAATGTGTACAGAAAGATTTGTCCACTCAACCTGAATGCATCCTGACAGAAAATGCCACATCCTGGATTTCTGGAGCAGAATCGAGGCAGTTTGGCACTGAGTGAAGATGCAAAAAGGTCCACATCTGGGGTTCCCCACTTGTCGAACAGTGACTGCACGATGCCTAGATGACCACTCATGAGGACTGCCTTCTGTTTAGCTGAACTCATCCACTAGAGTGTTCCGAGCCCCTGGTAGATGAAATGCCTGAATCAGAAAGTACAGTTACATAAGAACTTACCGTAACAGTACATCTGTGAGGGGATCGCTTGCAGCAGGCCACACCTTATGAGAGGCCCTCTGAGATACTTTATACTTGCTCACCTCTATCTCTTCAGGAGCCAGGCCTGGAGGTAAAGGGAGCACAGACTGGGGTGACCAGGGTCCCCTGGGTCAGCAGATCTGTCCTGAGAGGGAGGGCTGACTGACAGCCTGCTGAGAAGGGGAAAGCATATCTGCCAAAAAGGGGTGATCCAAATCATCTTGCCTCCATGTGCCTCCAGCATGAGCAGTACCCTCTGAACTAGAGGGAGAGATAGAAATGTGTACAGAAAGATTTGTCCACTGCAACCTGAATGCATCCTGACAGGAAAATGCCACATCCTGGATTTCTGGAGCAGAATTGAGGCAGTTTGGCATTGAGTGGAGATGCAAAAAGGTCCACATCTGGGGTTCCCCACTTGTCAAACAGTGACTGCATGATGCCTGGATGACCACTCGTGAGGATTGCCTTCTGTTCAGCTGATCTCATCCACTAGAGTGTTCCGAGCCCCTGGTAGATAAAATGCCTGAATCAGAAAGTATAGTTACGTAAGAACTTACACTAACAGTACATCTGCGAGGGGATCGCTTGCAGCAGGCCACACCTATGGAACTATAGCCGCCAGGCACTAGGACCACATGGAAACTTTTCTAGCTAGCAGTCTACCAGGGGGCTGCCCACTCCGACATCGTACACCGACATCGGCATATCCTATAAGAGTGAGCAGGTCCCACATCACCTAATCCCAGCAGGGGGAACTGAGGAGGAATCAAAGATTCTCATCAACAAGAAAAACAATGGAGAAAGGGATACAGACACAGAAAGACCTCCTAGGTCAGGAGGAAGGAGGAAGGGACACCATGGCCTGCTGCAAGAGATCCTCTCACAGATCTACTGTTACGGCAAATTCTTATGTAACCATACTATCTGACGTTGGGGATATTTCTGGCAGCAGGCCACACCTATGGAACTAGTCACAAACAGTTCCATCAGTAAACAGCACAGTCTGAGTGGAGGAAAGCTTGAGCCTAGGAAAGTAGGCCCTGGAGAACAGCTAGGCCAAAGTTGGCCCTATGCCTAGAGGCAATGTCCAGACTGTAGTACTTGGTAAAGGTGTGGACAGTACTTCAAGTAGCAGAAGCACAGATCTCTGCAGCTGACACATTCCTGAAACATGCAACAGAAGTGGCCATGCCTCTTATGGAAGGGACACGAACAACACCAGGAAGATCCTTGCCATACTTCCTGTAGCAATAAGTAATACAGTTGGCCAACCATTTGGACAAGCACTGTTTTGAAACAGGGATGCCCTGTTTCCCAGGTGCAAAAGAAACAACTGAGAGGACTTCCTACAGTCCTCCGTATGTTGTGTGCAGTAACCCAGGGTTCTATGCACATCTAAAGTGTGGAGCAATGCTTTCCCTGGATTGGCATGCTCTGGGTAATAAACTGGAAGGTTGATGGACTGATTTAAAGTAAACTCAGACACCACCTTATAGAGAAACTTAGGGTTAATACGCACAGACATCCTGTCTTCATGGAACACCAAATAAGGCTGCTCGCACATGAGCACCTGTAGCTCTGAAATTCTCTGTGCAGAAGTAATAGCAACTAGAAATAATGCTTTCTAGGACAGAAAGCATAGCTAGCATGTCATGGCTGGCTCAAAAGGAGCCAAAGTAAGTTTTTCCAACACAAAATTCAAGTCCCAAGGTGGGACTAGATTGCAGATAAGAGGCTTTAGGTGAAGAATGTCTCTCAGAAATGTACAGGATGGGCCAACCCGGTGGCGCTGAGGGTTGAGGCATTGGACGCCACACCTAGCGCCACGCTGGTGACCCAGGTTTGAGAATGAGCCTGGGTTGGCAGGGGTTGGGGGGGCGAGGATTGTGATTGAGCTGCCGCAAGGCAGATCTCTTCTCCCGGGGAGTGATGAGTGCTTGCCCCTTCCCCCGTAGTTACGCTTCCATCAGGTGGAGGCCCAACGGGAAGCATAGGTGGAGGGGGCAGCAGGCGATCACCAGGGAAGGGGAGGAAGGTGCCAAGCCAGTACCCAGCATGCATGTGCGCCTCCACGCTCAAGCACGTGCATGTCTGCCGGGGTCATGGGTGGGAAGAAAACCGGGAAAAAGCACAAACTACATATGGAAAAAAAAAATGTATGGGACATCTCCAGTTGTGCCACCATATGGCCATCAATAGGCACATGGAAGGCAGAGATGGCAGACATGTGCACCTTAAGAGAGGAGTATTTCAGGCTGGAGTCTGAAAGGGACAGCAAATACTCCAAAATCTGATTCACTGGACAAGTGAAGGGATCCAGCTGGTGTGAGACAGCCCACAGTGCCAAGTGTTTCCACTTCACAGAATGAGTAGCCCTGGTAGAAGGCTTCTTAGCCACCACCAGGACATCAGCAACCTTGGGAGACACCCCAGACCAAGCCATGGCTATGTCCTCAAGACAAGGGTGCCCCAGTTCTGGGAGAGAAAGCCAGTGCACAGAGCAAGAGGTACCGGAGGTTCCACTGTCAGCTGCTGCAGTAAATGGAACTAGATCTGATGAGGCCAGTAGGGAGCTATGAGGATCATTGTGGCCCCTTCCATCTGGTGCTTAATCAGAACCCTCTGAAACAGGGGGAAGGGAGGAAATGCATACAGAAACCTCCCTTTCCAAGAGAGGGACAGCACATCTTGCCAGAAAACTCCAGGCCCTGGATCAAGCGAGCAAAAATCTGTTACTTTTGCGTTGAGTGGAGATGCAAAAAAGGTCCAACTCTGGATGACCCCACCTGTTAAACAGGTCTTCTACTACTGAGGTCAGCAGCTCCCACTCATGCACCTCTGACTATGACTAACTTAGGGTGTCTACCAGGACATTCTGGATGCCTGAATCATGGACAGATGACAGTTTGAGACCGTGATCCACAGCCCAATATCAAACTCTCATTGCTTCCTGGCAGCGAGAGTACGAGTGCCCCCCCATTTGTTGATGTAGTGGACTACACTGATGTCCATCTGCACTAGCAGAAGACCTGGGGAAAGCTGAGCCTGGAAGGCCTGCAAGGCATAAGGAATGGCCCCCATCTCCAGGACACTGATGTGGAGAGAAGATTTCAGATGGGACCAGGTCCCTTGTGTTTGGTGGGGCCCCTAGATGTACTTCCCACCCCAACCCCGAAGAATCAGTTGTGAGAATTTGTTGAAGGGAAGGAATGAGGAAAGGAACCCCCTTAACAGGTTGCTGGGTTCCATCCACCAAAGTAGAACTCCCTTCACTGGAGAGGAGACCAGGACTGGCTGTTCCAGGTAATGGTATACTGGTCCCACTGGACCCTCAGTATCCACTGAACAATCCTCATATGCAATCTGACTAGGGGCACTGTGACTATGGTCACAGCCATCAGATCCAAAAGTTGGAGGAAGGTTCTGGCTGAGACATAGTGGCTGCTGTACAGCAGGTGGGCCTGAGTTATGAGGCGATCTGTTCAGTCCTAGGGCAGGATGGCCATTCCCTGAGAAGTATCCAGAACTGTCCCTATGTACTGAAGGCACTGACAGGGAGTAAAACTGACTTGGCAGGCTGACCATGATGCCCAGATCCTGGAATAGGTGGGTGGTATGTTCCAGAGTCTGTAATAGGTGCTCCCAGGACTGGGCTTTGAGAAGCCAGTTGTCCAGGTACAGAAAGACACAGAGTTCCTCTCACCTGAGGGCAGCTGCCATCACTGCTAGGTATTTGGTAAACACTCGAGGGGCTGAAGACAAGCCAAAGTGCAAGCCCCAGAACTAGAAGTGTTCCCCCTGGAAATTAAACCTTAGGTACTGTTGTGTGAGGCACATACCTGGATGTGCAGGTAAGCATCCTTCATGTAGAGGGAGAAAATTCAGTCTCCCTGGTGCAGAAAAGGTAGTAGACTCTGGAGAGTCACCATCCAGAATTTTTTGTACTGGATGAACAGATTTAATTCCCAGAGGTCCAGAATAGGCCTGAGATCTCCTGTACATTTGGGCACCAGGAAGAAGTGAGAATAGAACCTTCTGCCCTGTTGGGTTTCTGTGGCCCTTTTTTGCAACAAGGAGTGAATTTCCTCCCAGAGCACCAGAATTTGGTCTGAAGAGTAAGAAGACAAAAATGAAAATTATGTACTCACCGTAATTCTTGATCCTCCAAGATATCTTCACCATTCATTACTGGTGGGTTACAAGCCGGAGGTGCTGGGACCCCTCGGGAGTGTGTAGCTTTAAAAGCTTTAAGGAGGAGATCCGATGTCAGGGCAGCACTGTCCCTGAGCATGGAACATGGAGCTTGTGGGTTGGCCATGGCATCGAGGCAAAGGTCAGGAAGCATAGGAAAACCAGGAGCAGTTTCAAAATTCGCAAATAGTGTTTTATTTTTCTTAATAACAGCAAAATAAAAAAGAATTATTCAGTATAATATTTACAAAGGCAGTGCAAACAGAGAAAACTAAGTCCTTCTGAGATTTTCTTCTCAATTTCAAGTCTCAATCTCTCTCTAGTGCTCTTTAGCAAAAGTATTGCTGCTCTTTTTATGTCTTTGCAACCTCCGCTTGTTAACAGACATCCTGTTTTTCCTAAAATGTTATTGTCAGTTTCTTGCAGGTGCAGCATAAAGAACA
Source organism: Neoceratodus forsteri (assembly GCA_016271365.2). Taxonomy (NCBI): domain Eukaryota; kingdom Metazoa; phylum Chordata; order Ceratodontiformes; family Ceratodontidae; genus Neoceratodus; species Neoceratodus forsteri. Next base: position 1,174,320,639 of record CM057456.1, on the reverse strand, counting down.
CAGTGACCCAGAACTGACCTCTTGTTGACAGGTCTAGACAGATTTTGCAAACTAGCATCTCAGGTTAACCCTTTGAGTTCTAAATAGCTTTTTGCAATCATTTCAACAGTACAACTATATACAGCTTTAAACAAAGGGATCCCAGTTGACATTTCCACATAAAGATTCACATATATTTTTATGCCCGCAGATATGCAAGGGGAAAGAAAAGACAGAACAGCAAGTGAAGGCAGAGAGATAACGAGAGGCAAAGAATTGCAAAACGGTCAGAGTGATCAGTTCCTAGGTCTCACATGAAAATTTGGTAGAGCACAGACAGAGAAGAGACAGAAAAGGAGAGGATAGAACAGGCCCTTGTGTTTAAACTCTTTCTGCATAACAAATGGGGAAGGGCCTTATTCAACCCTGTCTTTAAGAGAGAACCTGTTTCACAAAAACAGGTTTCCAAAATGTTCCATTAAATTCCCTTCTAATATTAGTGTATAACCTTTACAGTTCAGTCCATATGCAGTATAGCAAACACTGAAATTTCAACTCACATGCTTTCAACCTTCGGAATTCTCAATTTGTGATCCATATCTTGACAGAAAATCAGCATTGATATTCTCTTTCCCAGATTTGTGCATCACTTTAAATTTAAATGGCTGTAGTGCCAGGTACCACCATGTGATTCTAGAATTTTTATCCTTCATTTGGTTAAGCCAACAGAGAGGATTGTGATCTGTTACAAGTACAAAGTCAGCACCTAGTAAATAAAACTTAAGAGACTTCATGGCCCACTTTGCCACAAGGCATTCCTTTTCAATGGTGGAGTACCTTTTCTCTCTGTCATACAATTTCCTACTTATGTACAGAATAGGATGTTCTTTCCCCACCTATATGCTGACTCAAGCCTGCACCTAGGCCTACCTCTGATGCATCTGTCTGAAACAATAACTGTTTCTCAAAGTCTGGGCTTCATAAAACGGGCTAAACATAATGCAGCCTTAATGGCCTGAAAAGCCTTGTCACACTCTGGGGTCCATTTCATATTATTTGGGAACCATTTCTTTGTGAGTTCAGTGAAGGGAGTAGCTAACTCGGCAAAGCTGGGAACAAATCTCTGACAATAACCAGCTAGCCCTAAAAATGACCTGACATGTTTCTTGATTTTGTGGATAGGGCTGTTAGCTACAGCTTCTATCTTGGAAACCCCTGGCTTGACTTCTCCATTTACCAAAACATAGCCCAAATATCTGTTTCCTGAATGCCTAATCCACACTTGGTAGGATTACTTGTCAGACCTGCCTTTTTGATCGACTGGATAACTGCTCATAGGTACTCCAGGTGGCTTTTCCAGTCTGGACTGTACACCATGACATCATCCAGGTACGGAGCACAATAACCAGTGTGAGGGGATAAAATTACATCCATGAACCGCTGGAATGTAGCGGGTGCACCATGTAAACCAAACAGCATAGTGGTGAACTGATAGAATCCTATAGTAGTGGCAAATGCAGTTTTGTCTCTGGATTCTTTAGCTAGGGGGATTTGCCAGTAGCCCTTGATGAGATTGAGGGCACTGATATACTTGGCACTCCCCAGTCTGTCCATCAAATCATCTATTCTGGGCACAGGATAACTGCCAAATTCTGACCCTTGATTAAATTTCCTAAAATCAAAGCAGATTCTTACACCCCCTTCTTTTTCGTTTACAGTCACCATTGGTGATGACCAAGCACTTCTTGACTCTTCTATGATACCCAATTCTTTCATTTTTTGTATTTCCTTAACCACATCAGTTCATAACCGCTCTGGTAATCTTTATGTCTTTTGTCTAATAGGGCGAGCATTCCTTGTCACTATTACGTGCTCAACACCTTTAACTCAGACTGGTACTGTGGTAAAAGTACTGTTAAATGTCTTTAGCAAGTTACAAATTTCTACAGTTTGTTCGGAGGTTAAGGAAACATTTACCTTTACAGCATCAGCAGTTACAGTTTGTTCCAGTCTGTCATAAACTACATCAATATCTTCTTTATCAGTTTCTGGTAAAATCAGCAAAACAGCTTTTGGTGTTTTTCAACCCATTTCTTGAGGAGGTTAGCATGGTATATCTTAGTAGGATTTTTCCTATCAGGGGTCTCAGTCTCATAGTTAACTGTGCCAGTACATCTAAGCACTTTATAAGGCCTGTGCAACTTCATCAACAGTTTATTTTCTGTAGTGGGTAAGAGTAGCAAGACCTTTCCACCTGGCTCAAAAACTTTTTCTTTTACCCCATGGTCATAATACACCTTCTGCTGGTTTTGGGCCTCTTCCTGATTACTATGGGCGATTTCAACATATTTTGCCAGCTTCTTTTCTCGGGGCACACATATAAGATGTAATAGATTGCTTCTGATGGGAGTTATCGTCCCATGTTTCTTTTATTACAGCTAGTGGCCCTCTAGGTTGTCTATCATATAGCATTTCAAATGGCGAAAAACCTGTTGATGCCTGTGGCACTTCTCTGTAAGCAAAAATCAGGTAAGGTAAGTATTGGTCCCAGTTTTTCCCTTCCCTTTTACAAACATTTTTAACATGTGTTTTAGGGTTTGATTAAAATGCTCAACAAGACCGTCTGAGGGTGATAAGGGGCAGTGATACCTAGTAGTTGGTACCGCTCCTTCAGTAATGCAGCTCTAAAATTACTACCCTGATCAGTAATAATCTCTTTAGGTATGCCCACCCTGCTGAAAATGTTGACAAGCTCTACTGCCACTTTTGGGGCTGTGACAGTTCACACTGGAACTGCCTGTGGGTATCGAGTAGCATAGTCACATATTACCAAAATGAATCGATTACCCTTTTTACTTTTGTCTAAGGGGCCAACTACATCCATTGCAATTTTCTCAAAAGGCACATCTATCAAGGGTAGGGACACCAGGGGCACCTTGTCTTTTTTAGTCACTGGGGCTACTTTCTGGCACTCAGCAGAAGAACTGCAATAGGTAGCAACATCTTCATGAATTCTAGGCCAGTAAAATATCTGCCTAGGATGTGATCCCTCCCCGAGTGACCAGCCATAGGACTATCATGTGCTATCTGTAACAACCCAGATCTATACTTTTGTGGTATAACCAATTGTTATATCTGGTCCTGTGTCTGACGTTTAACCCAAACTGTACAGTAGCCCATTATATTTTTTAAACATAGGTTCACCTTGTTTTGGTTTAACCCCCAACTGCTTAAAATAATCCTGGACAGAAACATCGTTAGTTTGTTCTGAAAGAAAATCACAATTAGTGATCAGTTTAGTTTCAGTATTTTCATATGTTAATCCCTTACGTCCATCAGTCTTTTGTTGCCATTGTTTCTTCAGGCACTGTCTATCTTTCCTGGACTTCTGGATCTTGGAGCTCTGCTCAAACAAGTCTGAATCAAAATCAGCAAAAGGAAAGGAGTCCCCACCATTTGAGATTTTCTTTGCCTGAGCTCTTGTCATTACAGCTGCTGAAACATCAGGATTTACTCTCTCTTTGATTAACTCATTAAATCCTGGAAAGTCATTTCCAATAATCACAGGTATAGGTAACTTAGGTACTACCCCCACTTTCATTTGGTGCGACACACCCTAAATATTCAGGGTCACTTGGGTGGTGGGATAGTATCAAGTGTCCCTGTGGATGCAGATGACACCAGTACCTGGTCCTTTTGGACATCGTTTTCCCAGCACTTCAATATGCACTATGGTTTGTTTGCTTCCTGAATGTATAAGTCCCTTCACAGTCTTATCTTCCACCTTCACATCTGTTAAGTACTTGCCCCAATTTGCTAAGGACAAATCTGCAACAGTATCACTCTTCTTACTATGACAATTTCTTGCAACATGACCTGGCTTATTACACTTATAGCAAATAAAGTCTTTGGGTACAGATTTGTTAACCCCACCAGAGTTCTTGTCAGACTTGGAGTTTAAAAGGGAAAAGAGTGTCTTACCAGTGCTTGGCTGTTACCTTGCTGCTGTGATGTCTGTCTGGCCATGTGGTATTCTTCAGCCAAAGAGACGGCCTTTTCCCCACTTTTGGGTCAGTGTTCTTTTTCCCAAGGCTGTACATCTGTAGGCAGGATGTTGATGAATTGCACCATTGCAAATGTGTCAAGGATCTGCGGGACTGTTTTGCCCTCTGGTTGGAGCCATTTCATCAGGAGTTCTCTGAGTTGGGTGAAGGCTTCTCGAGGATTGTCGACTGAGTTGTACTTTAGAGACCGAAATCTCATTGTGTTAGTGAGAAAAGAAAGTGCAAAAGAAGAAGGAAACCACTTTGGTTCTCAAACACAGTGGCAGAAAAGGTCATAGCCAAAAGGCTGGTCTTCAAGAAATATAAGGGAACGCAGCAGGATGAAGATAGGGAGGCATACCAAACTTCCCTAAGGAAAGCAGGGAAGGCAGTAAGGCAGGCAAAGGCCCAAACCAAGAAAACACTAGCACGAACAGTAAAAGAAGGTGACAAGACTTTCTATAGATTCATTAGTGAAAGGAGAAAGTCCAGAGGGGGTATTGCTAAGATCAAAGGGGATCAGGGTGTGTGTGAGGAGGAGGACCATGTAAAAGCATCTATCCTAAATAGATACTTCTGCTCAGTATTTACTGAACAGAAGGTAGGGCAGGGCCCACAGCTCAGCACCATGGACACGGGGGGAGGGAGGTGTGTACTAGTCCCTTCACAAAAGAAAGGGTCCTACTAGAGCTTGATAAGCTCAGGGTGGACAAAGCAATGGGACCTGATAGCATACATCCCAGGGTACTAAAGGAGCTAAGGGTGGAACTAGCAGAGCCATTATCAGAAATGTTTAGTAAGTCTCTGAGCACAGGAGAGGTCCCAGAAGACTGGAGAAGGGCTCATGTGATCCCGCTCCACAAGAGTGGTAGCAGGGAGGAGGCAGGGGAACTACAGACCAGTCAGTCTTACCTCAGTAGTGGGCAAGATTATGGAGACACTCCTTAAGAAAAGGATAGTGCAACACCTGGAATGCATTGGAGCACAGGATCCAAGACTGCAAGAGTTTACAAAAGGAAGGTCCTGTCAAACTAATCTCATAGATTTCTTTGACTGTGTAACCAGAGTGGTGGACCAAGGGGGAGCAGTTGATGTTGCCTACCTTGACTTCAGCAAAGCTTTCGATACTGCTCCACATAGAAGATTGATTAATAAGCTGGGTAGGCTCAGGGTGGGTCAGACGTTGGTCAACTGGGTGGCAAATTGGTTGACAGGCAGAAAACAGAGAGTGGTGGTAAATGGTATACAGTCAGAAGAGATGCAAGTCACAAGTGGGGTACCTCAGGGATCAGTCCTGGGGCCAGTCCTCTTCAATATCTTCATCAGTGACATTGCAGATGGACTGGAGGGTAAGGTTTGTCTGTTTACAGATGACACCAAGATCTGCAACAGAGTAGATGATCCAGATGGGGTGGGCAGAATGAGAAGAGATCTGGATAAACTAGCAAAATGGTTGGAAGAGTGGCAACTGGCATTTAACGCAAAGAAGTGCAAGATCATGCACATAGGGAAGAGAAACCCTGAAGCCAGCTATAAGCTGGGAGGGGAGTTGCTGGCAGTCACAAGGGAAGAAAGAGACTTGGGCGTCATCATCACCGATGACCTGAAATCATCCAAGCAGACCATTAAAGCAGTAGGTAAGGCTAGAGGGATGTTGGGGTGCATTAAAAGGGGTATGACAAGTCAGAAGAGGGAGGTAATAATCCCTCTTTACAAGACACTGGTTAGGCCCCATCTGGAGTACTGCATGTAGTACTGGAGGCCACACCTTCACAAGGACATTAACCAAATTGAGGTAGTCCAGAGAAGGGCAACCAAAATGATGAAGGGACTGCATCAGAAAACATATGAGGACAGATTAATGGAGCTCAATATGTATACCCTAGAGCGAAGGAGGGAGAGAGGGTGATATGATTGAAACATTCAAAAACCTTAAGGGCATTAACAAGGTGAAAGAGTCTAACATGTTTCAATATAAGAAAACTAGCAGGACAAGAGGACACAGCATTAGATTAGAGGGAGGCCGATTAAGGGGTAATGTGAGGAAGTTCTTTTTCACAGAAAGGGTGGTGGATGCATGGAACGGCCTACTTCAGGAAGTGGTGAATATGAATACAGTGCAGGGCTTCAAACAGGCATGGGATAGGCATAAGGGAGTAATACAGATGAATATGAACAGATAGATTGACAGAGCAAAGGCCAATGGCACATTCATAAGGTAGAAAAAGAAATGGGCAGACTGGATGGGCCTTGCGGTCCTTATCTGCCGTCAACGTCTATGTTTCTATGTTTCTGCCTGTAGGTCTCTCCTGAGATGTGATACCTTTTCAGGATTTCACATTTCACCAGGTCATAGTTTTCTGACTGTGCAGTGTTCATACTGCTGCAGGCAAGTTAAGCTTTCCCTGTCAGGTAGGGCACCAGTCTGATTGCCCATTGCTGCTTTGGCCATTGGCAGGCTTTGTCAACCTTTCAAAAGTTGTCAGGTATGCTTCGATATCATCCAAGGGACACAACTTTGTAAGTTTAATGTACTTTAAGTTTGTGTCATGTTGCTCTGTTGGACCAGTGCCAGATCCTCCAGCTTTGATAACTTGCAAGGCATCCATCCATCGCTGCATCTCTTCTCTTCTTTGCTGCTCCTATTGCTGCATCTCTTCTTTTCTCTGCTTCTCGAGTTGTTCCATTTCTTCTTTTCTTTGTGCCTCTAAACGTTGAATCTCTTTTTCTGTCTGCTGCATCTCATCTCTTCTCTGTTTCTCTGCCTCTGTTTGTTGTATAGCCCACAATTTGAAAAAGACAGTCAGGCTTTCAGGTTATGTCACTGCCTGTTCTTTTTTTTCCAGCGCTGGTGCTGGCTGTACAGTCTCAGCTTGGATTTCTGTCTCTGCTAGTTTGGCTGCCTTTCTCCTGGTAACCACTCCTGGGCTTGCTACTGCAAAATCCATACCTTCTTCTATGCTTCCCTGGTACCAGGTCTAGTACCCACGCACAAAACTCCTGGCTTAGAGTATGCATGGTGTAAATCCCACTTAGGCTGACACCATCTGTCATCGAGGTATAGGTCAGGAAGCATAGGAAAACCAGGAGCAGTTTCAAAATTTGCAAATAGCGTTACATTTTTTCTTAATAACAGCAAAATAAAAAATACAAATTATTCAGTATATCTATTTACAAAGGCAGTGCAAACAGAGAAAACTAAGTCCTTCTTCTCAGTTTTTCTTCTCAGTTTCAAATCTCAGTCTCAATCTCTCTTTCTCTCTTTAGCAAAAGCATTGGTGCTCTTTTTATAAGTCTTTGCAACCTCCGCTCATTAACAAACATCCTGTTTTTCCTAAAATGTTCTTGTCAGTTTTTTGCAGACGCAGCCAAAAGAACATAGTGACCCAGAAGTGACATCTTGTTGACAGCTCTGGACAGATTTTGCAAACTACCATCTCAGGTTAACCCCTTGAGTTCCAAATAGCTTTTTGCAATCATTTCAACAGTACAACTATATACAGTCTTAAACAATGCCATCCCAGTATCAGTGACATTTCCACACAAAGATTCACATATATTTTATACCCACAGATATGCAAGGGGGAAGAAAAGACAGAACAGCAAGTGAAGGCAGAGCGATAGCGAAAGGTGAAGAATTGCAAAACCGTCGGAGTGATCAGTTCCTAGGTCTCACATGAAAATTTGGTTGTGCAACCAGACAGAGAAGAGACAGAAAAGGAGAGGATAGAACAGACCCTTGCATTGAAACCCTTTCTGCATAACAAATGGGGCAGGGCTTTATTCAATCCTGTCACAGGCCAGTAATCAATGCCAACTCCCCTGTCTCCTTGCTTCTGCTCAATAGAGAGGGAAAGGAAGAAAAAAGAAAAGGGAAAGGGTGGGGCAAGAGCCCAAGGGACTGTAAAAGGAAAGGGTATAAACAAAAAGTTTAAAGCCAACCACAGGAGGAAGGGAAGCAGTCCCTAAGTTGGTTCTGGGCAAGGATGACCAACACTCCTGGGCAGGCCAAGAGAGAAGATAGAGTAGGGAAGAGGGAGAGAGACAGAGAAAAGAAAGAGTGAGAGAGAGAGAGAGAAAGAGAGGAAGTAAGTTCTCAGCTCCAAACATGGGGACTGCAGTCCCCCTGTCAGAGTGGACAGAGAACTTCCCAAGCAGGAAAGTTTATTTTTTTTACTCCTATCCTGCTCAGGCAAAGAAGGAAGCAGGATAAGCCGATGCACTGGGCAAGAAAAGACAGAAGACTTGTGCTAGAAGCCCCTAAGGGAGCGACTAGGATTGGATGCAGAGCTGACCCTCTGCCAGAGAAAAGAACTTCTGTTCTTTCTTCTTTATCTGCCTTCCTTTTCTTTCCCTCTTTTTTTTTTGTTTAAACTTGGTCAATGGCAAGGAAGATGTCAAAATATTCCTCTCCCACTCTCTGCCTCTCAAGGGGTGAGGAGACTACCCCTGGAGCAGAAACCCCATGGACCTAGAGCCGTATGCAGCTGCTAAGTGAGAAAGAAGTCCTTGCAACACCAAGCAGGTGGCAAGCAAGTGGGATGACAAACTTCTTAGAATAAGGGCATCCTGAAGGGTAGGTCCAGGAGGTTTCCACTGGGACAGGTAACCCAGACCTTTGGGATACCAGAAGAGGAGAATATGTCTAGGAGGAGAAGATGCTGGAAAGAAAGGGGGGGCCCCCCAGGGATTGGTGCTGGAGAGCCACTCGAGGCATGCCGAAGGGGTAAGCTCTGAGGGTCATTTGTTCCAAGGCTGAAACCGACCTAGCCAGATGAGGAAGCTGGTTCCAGCTGAGGCGTTGGAACAAGCATACACCATTACCACCACTGACAGAATTCTAGGTCTAGGCAGGCCAAGCCCTGGGGGTCCAGATGGAAGGGTAGGGTCCCTGTTAGCCTTCCCCCCGAATGAACTCCAAGACCTAAGAGGAGAGGAGCATGCAGAGGTGCCAAGATCCCTAAGAAGGCGAGAAGACCAACAGGTAGGCAGCGATGCCCAGAGATTTGGTTACAAGGGGAAGGTGGACGGGAAGCAGTAATGAATGGTGAAAATATCTTGGAAGATCAAAAATTACGGTGAGTACGTAATTTTCATATTTTTCAGAGATGAATCTTCACCATTCATTACTGGTGGGTGAGTACCAAGTCCCTCGCAGGGGTTTGGCACCTCTCTGAGGGAAGTCTAGTTCCTTCAGCCTCCTGTAGGGGAGAGACACAGAAGGAGGGGTGCTTCACAGGTCTGGTGAGGCCCAAGGCCAGGGGAAGATGGAGGCTTCCGATGCTCAGGAGAAGCAGGGTGCCCCAAAAGTTCTCATCTAGCTCTGTGGGAAAAGAAATGGGCCCCCCAGCAAGGTGAGGCAGTCACTCTATGCCAGGCCAAGGGTGATAACTGGGATAGATGAAGCCATGCCATCCTCCTAATGCAGACTGATGTTCCTACCAACCTGGATGCAATTGCATTGGCGTCGTAAGATGCTCTTGCATGGTGCCTTGCCAGCTCCAGGCCCTTTGTAGAAATGGCAGTGGTCCATCTGGTTGCCTTGCAATCAGGAAAGGTCGCCAGGATCTGCCCCAGCGTAGCCTACAGGCACCTTGCATAGGCAACCTGATGTGTCTGATGAGCAGAGATGGGAAGAAGGAAATGCACCGAGGAGAAAACCCTCCTTCCCCAGTGGTTAAACTCCCCAGAGTTAGCCTCTGGGGGACGGTCTTGCCAAGGGTGACAACACCCAGTGGGGGTGTCCAGCCACTCCAAACCTGAGGAGGGATGGGGCATAGCACCTGGAGACCCGGGGGGGGGGGAGCGCAATACCTATGCTGATGGTCCTGTGGGGCTGGAACAGAGGAGGAAGGGGATTGCCAGATACTGTGCGACTCCTCTAGGAAGGGTTGAGGCTATGGAGGGATCATGGTGGATTCTGCACTGTACTCCCCAAGGAAGGACAGCATCGCACACACAGGATTGTGATCTAGAAATCTGGGAAGATGGAGCTCCTCCAACATCTTTGAGAGGAACTGCTGATAGTAAAATCAGCAACAGAAGATATGTAGGATGAAGTATCCTCTTCCTCAGAGAAGGAAGCCGAAGATGTAGAGGAGCTCTGTACAGGGGAGGGCGGTGCCCGGGAAGAAGGTGCAAAAATGACCTCATCAACAGACCTAAGATAGACAGGGAATGCACCAGCCGTAGCCCTGTACTGATCCCATGTTAGGGGACCCAGGGGGCCAGAGAGCCCTGGAAGAGGAGGAGGAGCAGGCAGAGGAGAAAAAGGAGCAGAGGAGTGGTCATGACAGACTGAAGGCCCTCTGCCAGGGCTGCAGGAGCATGCAGGGGACTCCTCCCAAGGGAGAAGGCTGCGCTGGCTGGCCACCGAAGACCACTCAACCTGCAAGGAGTGGACTGGGTGGTGCCCTTGAGGGGAGACCCCTTGGCGAGGAGACCGGAGCCATACAGACCCAACAGGGTGGCACTTATCCCCAATGACCGCAGATTTCTGACAGCCAGAAGAGGAAGGGAGGCCCAAGTATGCACTCCGGCTCTGACCTGAGGAGCCAGGCACCACACAGGCAGGCCAGGATGCCGGATTAGACCTCCCCAACCCAGGCCCAGAAGAAAGGGGCCTGTCACTCAAAAAAGACCCTCTAGAGGCAGCCATCTGAAGGGAAGGAGGGGGAGAGAGAGAGAACCCGCAACCCAGATCGGTCCCAAGGTCCCCACCAACACCTAGCCCAGCGCCAACAGCCGAACTGACACTGGTGCCGGTGTCAGAAGCAGCTGTGATGCTAGACCCAGCATCTCCCCCACACTCGTCCCCAGCTGTGACATCGGCCAGCGACCCAGCACCGTCCGCATCACCAGCCAGCAACCCAGCATCAGGCATGGCACCAGCCGCAGACACGCCATAGAACACGATGATGGCCGCAGACATGGCACTGGAAGCGGCGCTGCCATCAGAGCCGGCATAGAGTACGGCACTGCCCTCCAGCCTGGCACCATAATCGATGCCGGAAGCATCCACGACACTGCTGAGAGACTCGGGGGCAGGACCGCACAGGGCACTGGCAAGAGGCAGAGGCTGCAGAGAAGGCCTGTGACTGGAGCTCTTGTGAGCTCAGAAGCGAATCCAGGTCATCCGCATTGTCATCGGACTCATCCGAAGAGACCACGGAGACTCCTAGATAAGCAACACTGGTCATGCTACCACTCCTGGCAACAAGAACGGTGTCAGAAGGAGAGCCAGAAGTGTCAATGGTGCTGCCCTGCTCACCAACACCAGAAGCATGTCATGAGTCGAGACAGCACCAGTCGGCCCCACTGAGGGTGTCCCTGATGCATGCCCTGCGAATTGTGAAGACCTCAATACTGGGGCTGTGCGGTCCCCCGAAGCAGCGCCAGACCGTGAGGGGTGTTCTGTTGGCCTCCCAGAGGAAGCTGACTGACCACCTGGCCCCTCATGCAGGCTTCTGGCCTCAGCGAGACCCGAGTCATCGGAAGCCTGTTCTCCCTTGGTACGTGTAGTACCTGGGAGAGGCCCAGGGGAAGGGCCCAGAAACCTTACCTTGGCAACACGTGTGTGATGCTGACCTTTGAAAGTTGGGAGGGACAGGGGGGTTCCCTCCCAATTTCACCACATGGATAAGTAATGTGCAGTAATCCATAGAAAAACAGGCGTTGCATGTGTCCATGTCATGGTGAGGACCCAGGCAGGAAAAACACCAATCATGCGGGTCTGTCACTGTCATGGAGTTGTCACAGGGACACCGATGCATAAGAACAACTCCCGACTTATGAGAATTTTTCTTAGGGCCCCGAACCAGACATGATTGGCTGCACGAAAATAAAATAATAAAGGGGAAACGCTCAACGTTGAACAATAAATATAAAAATAAAAAATTAAGTAAATAAAACCTGAAGCCGGTAACAGTGACAAACTGGCGGCATCGAGTGAGAAATTTCAGTCAAACAGAACCTTCTAGTCTTCACTGTGGTGCTCCCATGAAGTCAATGCTACCTAGATGGTGGGAAAAGCAGAACTGAGAAGGAAAGGGAGTCGGTTACTGCCAACCCGTGAGCGCCACATTCCACACTTGAGGTTGGCGCTGGCCCAACTTTGGCTCACCTCCTAAAAGCTTTTTTCGTTTTTTCTTTTTTTGTTGTTATTAGTAGCTTTTGCAGTTTTTCCCCTTTTTGCTCCCAGGACCCCAGCAGACATGCGCGTGGATGCACACAAGCACACCGAGTACCAGCTCAGCTCTTTCCACCCCACCCCTGACAATCGCCACTGCCCCCTCCTGCCTACACTTCTCATCAGACTGCCAGGCTCCTCAAAGCTTTTAATGCTAAATGCTCCAGTGGGGTCCCAGCACCTCCGGCTGTAATCCACCAGTAATGAATGGTGAATATTGATCTCTGGAAGATCAGGGGGTTTCTCTGGAAGCCACTCCAGTAGTTCCAGAATGTGGTTACTTTCTATGATCTGCAGTATCCAGGCATCTCAGGTGATTTCTCTCCATTTGTCCAGGTGTAGAGAGAAGTGACCCCTTAGCACCACCTCCTGCCTTAAGGGAAGGTGGGTGGTGGGCATGGAGTCAGGCTTTACTGGCAGGATCAGCCGAGGCCGCACCTCCTCTGAGGGGTTTTCCTGTGGTGGTGGAGGGGGGGCATGGCAGAGGCAGCCCAGAGTTTACCCTGAGGTCTGCTGGAGGGCTTGGGTCTATGAATAGTGTAACATGGCATGGCCACTTCCAAAATGTGGCTGTCAGTGCACCATGACTCCATTATAGCCACCAGCTCCAGGTCTGCCTCTGCAATGACAGCTTCAAGGTCAGGAATTTTATTTCCTAGGATCCTTGCATTGGCACAAATGGCTCTCCGCTCTTTTTGTCACTCGCTTCCCCTATTCTGTCTTCCCTTCCTGTCTCCATCCTTTGGCCCTCCTGTTTCCCCAGTCCTGTCCTCCACTTTCTCACTGTCCCACTGCCTACCTTCCTTAACCCTTCGCTCCACTTTACTTCCTCTTTCTGACCTGCCCGTCCTGTCTGCCATCTTGTCCTTATGCCCCTACTCCCCTGGAGAATTCCTTTCCCCTGGGCTTCTCTCTGCTGCTCTGTTCTCTGGAGGGTTGGGGGGATCTTTGCCTACCTCCATTTTGCTGCCTTCCCCTTGACTAATTTTAATGCCCATCAACGTAGCATTCAAACCTTTCACCCAGGACTGCTATTCCTCTTTTGGATGGATGAAGGACATTTCCTTTGTACAGGCCTCTAGCCCACCAAGGTAGGACCCCAATCTCTGATTTAGCCCAAACCCTCCTCCCTGCACCATGCCTTCAATCAATCAAAAGACCCTAGTGTGGTGTTCCCTGGCCTTCCCCCAGCTGTATACAAGTAGCACCTCAGTGAAGGCCCCTATGTGAGCTCCCTGCTTCAGGCCCCTCCCCAGCTCTGTGAACCTATGCTTCACCTTCCCTGCTGCATCCATTGCCAGGTCATTAGTACCCAGATGGACAATAACATTCAGTTCCCCCTCCTGCCCTGCCACCCTAGCAATCCCTAGGATCTGTTCTCCATCCCTCTGTGCTGATGCACCAGGCATCTCACCTCCCTCATTCCCTCCTTCCGGTTCCCAAAACTACCCCCCAATGATTGAGTCTCCCACCAGAAGTTGCTTCCTCCTTTGCTGGGGTCCTCTACCTCCCATCTTGGGGCCTGCCCTATGGAGAATCCTCATATCCTCCTTGGCCACTACCACAGGTGCCTCCTCCTTGCAGTCCCATTCTGCCAGAGTGGTGAATGAGTTGTGTAGTGGCAATGCCTGAGGAATGTGTTCCTAACCCATCACCCCCACCCTCCTGGAGCCCATAACAGTCCAGCTGACCCTCCTCCTTGGCACACTCTGAGGCAACGGTGGTAGACTTGGTGGCTCCTGAGTGGGGGAAGAGGTCCTCAATTCCTAGCCAATTCACCCTGGAGTCTAGAGACCTCTTCCCTCAGCTCAGAGAGGTGCATGCAGATGGAGTAGCACCTCAATCTCCAAAAGGTCTTTCTGAAAACTGCCACTCCACAGGCAAGGCATTGCACTGCACTGCACCGCACCACTCAAAAAATGTATTCTTTCTCAGTCTTGAGAGCTGCAGGGCTTTGCATTATCAAACTTTTTATTAACCCTCCAGCATTTGATCCTGAGGGACAAAATTTGGAAGAGGATGACGAATGAGAGTTCTAATCTGGACCTTTTTGACTTTGTAAGTAATCAGGATTTCATGGCTTGCTAGTGTTACTTTAAATATTCCTGGGACATGAGTCAGAGCTTTGTATCTGCACAGGACTTGAGTGTTCTATTCCCTTAATGTAACTTATTTGTGAGAGTGTTGGAAATAATCTAATTATAATGTATGGTAGTACATCGTTATAAGTTGAAATCTACCTTTTTATAACTTTATACCATCGCTGTGATGTCACGATGTTGTTAACCCATCGATAGTACGTCACATCGATGGTCTAACAAATGGCAATGGTCTGCACATGCATGCTACATGAATCAACGGCCTTCCTGAAATGACCATGGCAGTGAGAACATGACCCGGAACGAGTGGTGGTGACTGAATTAGCAGTAGCAGTAAGGTTCCTGCTTCATTTTTTTAGCTGGTTATGTGGACCATAAACTAAAAAATATAATGTATGGTTCACTATCAGCAACCAGCTTGTTCAACCATCTCGAGGTTGCCATGGTGACGTAAACCTCTGACTTTGCTCGAAGTTTACAAGATAAGCCATGGCAAGCTCTCGATGGTTAATAAGCTGGTTATTGTTTTTTCCCTATGGGAAACCTGGTTATAATTTGCCGTTATAACCAGCTGGTTGTAACGTCGAACGTGCACCAGGTTTCCCTTGTACTGGGCATGCGCCAGCTCCTGCTCTTCCCTTCCTCTGTGCAGCTGCCACTCCTCAGCGCTGAACCATTCACCATGACTTGGAGATGGCGGTAAGTTTATTAAAAAAAAATAAATAAATGGGGCAATAAAAAATATTTCTTCACTTTTATTCTGGGCTGCTTCAGAAACAAAAAGTAAACGTTACTTTTGTGAACAACTATGGACCGTGCTGAAACCTGACTGTTCTGTGGCTTCCTAGTGATGTATGTTTATTTTATATAATTGCTATGGTGAAAAAATGACCCCCCCGCACTTATATAAAATGAAGGCTGAGTAGGTGTGTAAAACTCGAATTTTACATACACCCTCAGTGTGGGATGCCTTTATAAACCCCTCAAGCTTTGCTCTCGGGTTTATGTGGCATCCCACACCTCAGGGGTGTGTAAAATTCTTATTATAACCCCCTACCCAGCCATTATTCTATAGTTACTGCCAGATAAGGGGCTTTTACAGCACACACCTGTGTTTCGGAGTGCAGTGATACTCAATCCACTTTACACAGTGCAAGGTTTTCACTGTTAACATTTTGTTTATTGAAGCACCATTTCAGTTTACCTGTTCTTAATGACTGGAGGGTGCCAACATATCATTTTCTATTCAGAAGGGTATATCGCAGGTTTTTTTCACAGCGAGAAGATTGGAGGGCTATGATGGCAACTGCTCCTGATTGCACAGAAACCTTTTGGCGCCAGCATGATTTTGGCATGAACACCCAACATTCCAGGATCAGAGATAGCTCTGGCAGCTGCAGGAGTGCATTTGGCCCAGTATAATTACAGGATGAAGGTGACTGACTGAGTGAGTCTGATATCAAATGTCACATAACCACTGCTGCCCCCTACTCCCCTTAGATGCTTTGTATCGAAGTTGCAGCTGTTAAGTTGATTTTGGTTGAAATGCCATTTTTTGCTAAATGTTTCACATTGACAATTGTATTAATCTGTTAAGGTGCACCATAAATGCAGTAAATGCAGTTAAACATTTATATTTCCCTTCTGGGAGTATCCCACAGTATCTATCTGTGCTTGGAGGAAAGCGCAAATTGTGCTCATTAATTTACATCTGTCATGACAGCCGAAGGGCTAGGCTCAGATAACTTGTCTGCCTAATATATTTAATCATCTCAAGCACTGTCTGCATCATGGCTTCTCTGAGTCAAAAATTGTCCAGGACTTTAAAAATGTATTGTTGGGCTGGTCCAGTGGTGTGGAGGGATGAGGCAATTGTGCCTCACCTACCGCCACACCAGTTTTCCCAGGTTTGGGAATAGACTCAGGTTGCTTGGGGTCGGTAGGAGAGGTAAAGGATTGACCATCCCCAGGAACTGTGTCCCTTCTCTCGGGGAGGAGTGGCAAGCTGTGTCAGCCTTTGACTGCCCACCTGGGCTCGGGGTAGTGCAGGCTCTGAGCAACTTTAATGGGAGGGGCCGCAGTTCCATTGTGCATATGTGCCTCCACATGCATGCAACTGCATGCCTCTATGACCAGGGGAATGGGAGAACATGGAAAAGGAGCCAGGCAGGTTTAATGAAGCCCACACCCACTCTCCCTCGGCCTGCACTGCCACAGTCCCCAGGGCACTTCTGGATTATTTATCTGGGGGAGTGCCTTCCTCTGGCCATGCCCCGAGGGGAATCTGAGGGGGATTTAAGCCTGGGGGACTGAAAGAGGTGGTATCTGGTTGTTGGAGGCAGGGACGGGACTGAGAAGCTGCCTGCCTGACTCCGGGGAGAGAAAGCTATATGGGAAAAAAAATAACTGTTGGACCACCCTACTCATTGTACCACAGAGGAAGGAATATTAATTATCTGGACTACCTTATATAGCAGCGGCTCAGCATGTCGTACCACAGAGGAAAGAGTCTCAATTATCTGCACTACCTCATATGGTAGTGTCAGTGGCTCAGCAGGTTGCACACTTGCCTCTGAGCCCAGAAGATCAAAAGGATGTGAGTTCTAGCCCCACACCAGGCACTTGGGGTAAATCCCAATATACTGACACTGTAGTGCATCATGAGGGGGATACTGCACTCCTGAGGTGCTGTCTTTCGGATGAGACATTAAACCGAGGTTCCATCTGCCTGTTCTGATGGACGTTAAAGATCCCATGGCACTTCTTGAAAAAAGTAGGGGAATTTGTTTTTATTGCAGATCACACAGTTATTTACAAAATATACATACACTCAAACATAAGAATACGTATGAAAACCACAACACCCAAGGCCCCAAAAAAAGAAAATCCACCCCCCCCACCAAATGTGAAAAGAGAAACAAAAAACAAAGGAAATTACATTGTCATCAGGTAGTACTTCTATAGAATTCAGATTTTAACTTACAAGCTGCCCAGACATTTCTTTGTTGTGTGGTTCCTTAAATAGTCCTATTGTTGTACAATGTTTCAGGTTATCGATACATCTGTATCTGTAATACATGGAATATTTCTCCATTCATTATACACTTTCTGTTGTGTATGTTTGGCTTCTTGAAGATAAATAAATTTCAATTCTTGGGTGATTTTCTGTATAAGTTCTGTATGCGATATATTTTTCTGTTGTAGGATGAATAAACATGTGGAATTCCAAATAAACCACTTAATTGTAATGGATATGGGAAAAAGAGTATCTTTTTCCCATTTTTCCCACATTTTTCCTGTACTCCATAAATTAACATTTCATATGTGGTGTCTTTAAACTCTTTAGCTTTCTAGAAATTTGCTAATAATACCCAAAACTGTTTTATGTATGTACATGAGAAAAATAGGTGCTCCAAGGTTTCTAGCTTTTGTTTACATTTGTTTTGTGTGTGCAGCATGAGAGGGGTGCTGCACTTCTGAGGTGCCGTCTTTCGGATGAGACGTTAAACCGAGGTCCCATCTGCTTGGATTGGTGGTAGTTCAAGTGGATGTTAAAGATCCCATGGCACTTATCGAAAAGAGTAGGGGAATTTCCCCAGTGTCCTGGCCAAATTTCCCTCATTCACTAAAAATACCACCAACAGCTAAATCTGGTTCAAGGTCAGTTGGCATTCATCTGTCTCCCCCTCCCCCGGGTCATGCCTGAAAATAGGCAGGATTTGTCTAGTGCACTTACCCAGTCAACAAAAACTAAATAAATAAATAAAGTATCTCTCTTCTAGTTGTTTATGTTTTTGGTTTGCTTTTGGCAATGTTTTTCTCTCCCCACATGCATGCAGGATATCCAGTTTCAAGTATGCTCCCTCATATATCCACTATCCTTGGTGAAAACCTTGAATTTGTATCAAAATTCAAGTACCTGGGAGTCTGGCTCGACAGTAGACTTTCCTTCATAGAACACATGGAAGAACTACTAAAAAAACTTTGCCAGAGACTTGGTCTTTACTTTAGAATAAAACACTTTCTCACAAGTAATGCTAAGCTAAGGCTGGTCCAGGCCACATTTCTTTCTGTAATCGACTATGCTGATTTCTTATACAGTCGTTGCCCCACCTCCTACCTGAGAAAATTGGATACACTCTATCATAGGGCATTGAGGTTTATCACAGGACTCCCATTCAACACCCACCATTGCTCCCTATATGCAGCAGTTGGATGGACTTCGCTTCAGTTCAGAAGGGACAGAAATGCTGCATTATGGATTTTCAGAGCTATAGCCAAGAAATTACCACAATATGTCTCGGATTGCTTCACACAAATCACTTTAAGTAAATATGCCCTAAGAAGCTACTCTTCCATCCTGCTCAAAGTGCCCAAAGTCAATTCTCACTTTGGAAGGACAGCCATTCCTTTTGTGTTGCCTTCCCTATGGAACAAATTGCAGAAAACACTAAAACTGAGTATACCTATATCCATTACATCCTTTAAATCCGTCTACTCAAGGCTTATTAAGGAACAATGCAACTGCTTTCGACAGCAGTGGGCGAATCTTTTCCCTCTCTTTCATCTCCAAGCCTGTTCCTTCCACTAACTCTCTCCACTAACTCTATGTTCTGCAATCCTACTTTACTTCCTAGTTTTACCCATGATAGCAAATTGTGCCTTGTCCATCCTCCCTTTTATATTTCCCTACTTCATCACCTTCTATTTCCACCCTCCCTCCCTGCCTAATTGCATCCCTCCCCTCTCTCTCTCTGAAAGCCCCACCACCCATCATCTGCCCAGACCACTCGTTGTCTATTTTAACCCCCTCCCTGCCTATTTGCATCCTTCCCCTCTCTCTTTTTTCTGAAACCCCACCACCCATCATCTGCCCAGACCACTCATTGTCTATTTCCTCCGCCTCTGACAAATCCCCCTCTACAATTATGTTAAGCACCATCTACACTCTCTCCATGCCCAAATTAGTAATCCCCTCTATTACCTTATATATATGTAAATATGTGAATTAAGCTAATGTATCATGCCTATTCGCACATATTCATGTGTTGGTATCTTTAATGACTTGTATAACCTGATATATCTTTGTATTTTGTTCCTTGCATTGTGCCATATTGTATGTAACTGACCTTGATCTAACCAGGTCCATCTTGCAAATGAGCACTGCTCAACAATGTTTGCCTGAATAAATAAAGATTTTGATTGATTGACTGATTTGTATTCAATTTCTCGTGGCAACAGAGCCAGGTATTCGACTATTGTTCAGATTGTCCTTAAGGGTTGGAACGTAGTGCATTGGACAAGATGGGAATACTATGGACTCTGAAAATTTCTTTATTATGTTTTTGTAAATCAATTTCCTTGTTTGTGTTAGCACCATCTGGCTAGAAAGTTCCCATGATTTCATTTTAATAGAAACTTCTCTTAAGTAGACAGGAACTGATTTTTTGCTTTATTATTCTTGTTTGTCCTATCCCTCAATTATGAACCCAGTCATTACATTTTTCTAGGTATAGACTTTTCCATATCTCTTCGTCCTGTGTCAGTAAAGGTCTTATGTTGGCATTAATATAGATCCCATAAAAGAACACTATGGGGTTTATCATCTTTAACCCTCCTTCCTGAACAGGTAAGTATAAAATATTTATTTTTATAGGATTCAAACAAGAACCCCATATGACCTGGAAAAAGGTACTTAAAGGGACACTGTCAACCTGTTTAGCATCATATTATTTCTAGTTAAAACCCATTTTATGATAGCTTACCTTCTCTAAAATGCATTGATGTTGCTGTTTGTTTTGTCTGTCTCCTTGTTTAGTAGAACTGAAATGCATGCTAATGTATATTTATAAACAACTTTGTTTTGTTTACAATCCTGGATCTCTTCTTACTGCATAGTTCCTGAGCATAAGAAATACACTCAAACAGTGCAGTCACTCATGATGCAGTAGCCACCTGAACTCCCACTGCATCATGAGGGGGCTAGACTGTATTGTGGGTGTTCCCAAGTCTAGGAAAGATGCAGTTGGAGCTGATCAAGGAATGTAAACAAACATGTGTTGGTGTGGTAACACCAGTAGGTTGGCAGTCTGTTTTTCACTTTTTAAAAGAAGAAAAGGATCAGCATCAAACTATCAGCTACATCAGCAGTCATTACAGAATGTTGGCAATCATAAAATGTGTTTTTTAAACAAGGAACACTTTGAGGCCTGAGGGGGTTGACAGTGTCCCTTTAAAATTGTAGTCTCCAAAGATTTTGATGGGGGAAACAAATGACTAATGTATAACAATAGTGGAATTAGAAAAGTTTTAACTAGGTGAATTCTTTTCATCTTTCCCACATATTTCACTGAGTGACCAGAATTTGACCTTGTTCTATTTTTTGTTTCCAGTTTAATACTCTTAAATCCTCCTGCCCAAATGTTATTCCTAAAATTCCAAAAGGTCTTGTGAAAGTTTTACACCTGCTATGGAATGCATGTTTCTGTCTGTGTTTTTAAAAAGTCGTCCTGTACATTTATGGATGTTTAATTTGCTTCCTGAAATACTCCCATATATTGTACATGTATCTATAGCCTGTTGTGCTGAGTGTTCATTTTTGACTAGTAGGCAGATACCATCTGTGTATGCTAATACTGTCTGTGAAATGTCTATTTTTCCTACAAATATCTTGTCTATTTGCTGTGAAGTGGTAATAGTGCTTAGTAGAGGATCTATACCGAACACATACAGTAACATATTTAGTGGGCAACCTTGTCTTACCCCTCTTTGTATGTGTACCATGGGTCCACACCATCCATTAACCAAAGGTGGGACTGTGGCTGTTCTATATAATAGTTTCAGCCAAGATATAAATAGGTTTGGTATACCTTAAACTTCCAAAGTTTGCCAGAGATATTTATGATTAGCTGTGTCAAAAGCTTGTTTCTGATCAAGCGAAAGAAGTATTCCTTCCAAGCCTTGTATATTATCTCTTTATATCAATTCTCTTATTAATATGAGTTGGTTGGACATTTTCCCTCCATGAATGGAACATGTCTGGACTGTTGATATTAAATATTTAGCTGCTATAAGTAATTTGGAGTTCAGTTGTACTGAAATATTAATAATTCCTCTGACATTTGTAGAGGTAGATAATTTTTTTGCAGTATGGCATTGAATACCATGGCTAATTATATTGCTATATCTTGGTTTATTAATTTGTACAATTCTGCCGTTAGTCCATCTTTACCTGATGCATTTTTTGTCTTCAGGTTGTGTATGGCTAGCTCAGCTTCAATAGATTCAATGTGTTTTGTCAATTCTCATAATATTTCTGGTGGACATTTAGGAATCTGAAATTGTGAATAAAACTGGAAGGTTATTTCAGTACTGTTTTTCTGTTCGGAGAATATTTGTTTTGCCTGCTGGGACACTACTCTTAGTATATTTTTAGTGTCAGAATGTATCTGACCACAATTGTCTTTCAGAGAGTCCATCTGTTTATGTTTAATTCTGTCTTTGCAATGTAAAAATGGCACATTACACTTGCTGTTCCTTGTGTTCCATATTCCTGTTGTTTTTGAAGATTATCATGTCGCTTTAAATGAAAAGTTAACATTTGATGTTTAATTTTTGAGATTTGCTCTGTAAAATGATGGTTTGTTGTTTTTGCCAAGATCTGTAATTTCTGTAATTGTTTCCTATTCTGTAAATATGAAAAATATTCCTTATTTGGTATGGTCTTACTATTGTGTTTTAGAAGAGACTGCAGTTCTTTTTTAATATCTTCCCACCACTGAATTGGTGTGTCATGCATTTCAAGCACCATTTTTTTTTCAAAGCGAGAAAGTATTTTATGTTGCCCAGCTATAGATGGCTTTTTGGCCGAATGGTATAAACAATTTTCAGGACTTCTCCTCCTCTCCCTGTTACTTGCTTATAGAGCCGTAGCAGAGGGTGAGGGCCCCTTCTCCCTCTTGGAACTATGCAGTACTGACTCCTATCCCCAAACTGAACAAAGATAAAACTGATACTTTGTCCTACCACCCGATTTCTATTTTAAATGTTGATTATAAAATTTATGTGGCTAGAAGCCATTCTTCCAAACCTTATCCATCCAGATCAATCAGGCTTTATCAAACGTCAGAGCACTACAGATAATATTAGATGTACCATGTTGCTCCTAGTGCATGTGCATTCCAGACAAATTCCTACGGGCTTAGTAAGCCTTGATACTGAAAAGGCTTTTGATAGAGTCTCCTGGGATTTCCTTTGGGATACTTTGAAGACATTTGTCTTCCCTGACTCCTTCCTTTCCTTGCTCCAAAACATATACTCTCAACCTAGGGCTTATATCCGCATCAACAGAGCCTTTCCCCCACATTTAGCAAATCAAATCAAATCGAATCAAATTTTATTTATAAAGCGCTTTTCAAAATTATCGAAGCGCGAATACAATACAGATAAAGCAACCAACAATAAATATACATTAAAAACAATTTAAAAACAATAGGTTGGCCTAATCAAAGGCTTTCTCAAATAAATAACTTTTTAAAGAAGCCTTGAATTGCTCTGTGGATTGGCACTCTCGAATCCGACGAGGTAGAGAATTCAACAGGGTTGGGGCCACAAAAGACTATGACAGGGTACCAGGCAGGGCTGCCCTCACTCCCTGGCCCTATTCACCCTATACATTAAACCTTTAGCAGCTGCTCTATGTCTGGACCCCCGTATTGAGGGGGTTCCCCTGGGACAAAAAACTTACTGTACAAGACCTCACTATTTGCGGATGATGTTCTTCTTACTCTTCTTTCTCCCGAACTCTCTATACCAACGGCATGGGAAATCCTCGATAAATATGAAAGTCTGGCTAATTTCAAATTAAATATTAATAAAACGGAAGTATTAATGCTTTCTTACCAACCATCAAACACAGAAGGAGATTCTCTTCCCCTGAGGTGGTGGTGCTCCAAGATCCAGTATCTCGGGATACATATTCCTATTAATCTTATATATCTGGAATTAGTGAACTACAAACCTATATCTGTTCAAATTCAGGAAGAACTGAATAAATGGGGATGTTTAAAGCTTTCTTTCTTTCTTTCAGCATATAGAAACAATACGCATGAATATACTCCCTAGACTACTATATTATTTTCAGAATGTCCCAGTATTCCCAGCTAATTACTATTTCCAATCTTGGAACAAGGTTGTTTCATCTTTCATCTGGGAGGGTCAGAAACCAAGGGTACGCTTCACTTTATTATGTCTCTCATTTGAGCGGGGGGGGAGATCTTCCTAATTTAAGATTCTATGCAATAGACGCTTTTTTAAAAACCCTCATCATCTGGCTCTCATCGACAATAAAATGTGCCTGGAAGGATATTGGGTTCCTAATTAATGACCTCTATGATATCGAAAAGATTGTTTTTGCTTTGGCAGAACGTTACCCACCCCGTGAGATTTCTCTAATTTTACAGCTCAAGTTTGGATCATGTGGTTAAGGATCAAACAACAAAAAGCTTTAAAACAAATATTTTTTTCTTCACCCTTATCTCAGCTGATTAACATTTTCTTCCTGCTAATCTAGACATTACCTTTAATTCATGGAGGAGATTGGGCCTTAGTTATTACTACCAGTTTCTAAATAATGAGGGCATCCTTTCATTTCCTGAACTTCAAAACATCATTTCACTTCTGCAAAGAGATATTTTCAGATACACCCAGCTGAGAAACTACATTCTAAGACAGAGAGAATCCGTATCGTGCTCTCCCTCTCCCCCCAAGCCTTATGGACTCTGATAAAAGACTCACTAGACGGCAATGCTTGGGGAAAGCTAATTGGTCGCATATACAGGTTTTTAAGGGACTCTCTGGGGGATACTTCTCTAACTATTCTAGAGGTCTGGAATAAGGACCTGGGACTACAGATCCCTTTCACACAATGGAAGGAGGCAAATCTGAAAGCTATCAAGATTACGTCCTCCAACACTTGGAGGGCATTTGCATGGAAGTCTCATTCTTGATACTTCCGAACTCCTGTGGTACTGGTGAAGTATCTTCCTGACTCCTATGGTTTTGCTGGAGGGGATGTGATCGCCGTCTGGCTGACCTGGGTCATATCTTTTGATTCTGTCCAAAATTAACACCATTCTGGTGTGTACTGCAGCTGAGTTGGTAGAATGCCTGGGGGAGGACATTGAATTAACAGCAGAGACAGTGGGCCTATCTATTTACTCTCCCCATAGACCTTGATGGGATCGTACTTTGCTCCCCTTGTATATATTGGCTGCCAGGAAAGCTATCACCCATAAATGGATGTCTAATAAGATATCTTCTATTCAGTACAGCGTAGTGGTTTAAGGCTCTGAGCTGCAAACCTGGAGACCTGGGTTTGATTCCCACGGCCCCCACTTGCATACTGTGTGACCCTGAGCAAGTCACTTAACTTCCTTGTGCTCCCAGGTCACACCTAAAAACAAGCTTCTGCTTAGTGTGCCTTGCCTGGTTAAACAATTTCCCCTTTCCCTATTGAAGACTGGTGCCAAATCATTAAAGAAATATACCATTCAGAGCACTTAACAGCCAGATTACGCAATAGCTTTTCTGTCTTTGAAATAAAATGGCAATGATGGGTTTTCTATGCCTCTTCAAAGGACCCAGAATTTGTCCCCTGATAGTTAATCCATTATTGGCTCGCATTCTGCAGTCCCCCCCTCCCACTTATGTTGGGGGTGGGCAGTGGTGGGAGTCAATAGCTTCACAACATTGGAGAGGGGTCGGCTGCCTACCTTGAATGGAATAATTAACCTAAGTGGAGAGATGTCTGTTATTACACAGTGTATGATATTAAGAAGGCATGGCTATTTTCATACTTGTCATACTGTAATTCATTACTGTAGCAAGATAATGCCATTTTATTCTGCGATACATTGTCTCTTGTAAGAAAAAATGAATTAAAAAAAAAATGAAGGTATTTTATGTTTTGTAGAAAAAGTTGTTCAGCTAACAAACGCGAATTCAATTTCCAGTACCCTGGTCTGTTAGTTAGCTTTGATTTTTGGCCTGTTCCTAGTGTTAGGATTTTATGGTGTGAAAATTCTGCCTCCTGTACCTTGGTATCTATTATTGGTGTTTTTTGTGAAATGAAGAAAAAGTCAATTCTGGTAGCTAACTTGCCTTTCTGAAATGTGGGTGTGGATTTTCCTTTTGTAACAAAATAAGCATCCTTTAAATTTGCATCTCTGATTATGTTTTTAATGTAGTGATGTCACAAAATATTTTGTTAGTTTTTGTTTGTAACCCTCTCTCTTGTTTATGTGATCCACAATTAAAGCCCCCCCCAGTATTACTTTTGGGGCTGAGTATAAATAGGGTTGTGTGGTTTGAAAAGTTGCTATTCTTTCTGCTTTGGTTTGTGGTGTATAAATATTGATAAACCTGTAGTATTTTACATTTATTACCGTATCTAAGAGTAATATTCTTCCTGACAGTAAATCAATTAATTTGATTACTCTAAAGTCCTGATGTGTCATGAACAGGATTCGTACCCCTGTACATGGTTCTGTACCCAAGGACCAGTAGGAAGGCCCCTTGTACCATGCTTTAGTGGCTTACTGAACTTCCTGCAAACTATGCAGGCGAGTGTCTTGTGAAAAAATAACTTTGGCCTAGCTGTTTAAAAAAAAAAAGGAAAGGACTGCTTGCCTTTTCCTAGAGTTCTTAATACTATTCACATTTATGGTTGCTAAGGAAAGTGGAACATCCATAGCAGCGGTAAAAGGCAGGTATTATATCTAATTTTCTCATGGAACTTTTAATCTTTGCCTTTTTGATCTCCTAGGTTTCTTTACAATCAATGTTTTTGGGTTTTCTTCTATTGGTGGTGCCTGTAGCTGTAACTCTGATTCATTACTCTCCATGTCAGATAAAGGTTCAGTTTGTGAGGACTATAAAGCTGTCATCTGAATCAGGATCTGATGCTTCCATGGTGCTGTGCAGTGCCTCATATCTGTTAGCTATAGGTACTTCTTTTATTTTGGGCATTTTAGATGCTGGCTGTCTTTTTGTTTGTGTTTGTTAGGCATCTTTGCTTCTTTTTCCTTTTACCTGCTGAAAACATATTTGGGGGGCATAGTTTCTGGTACTGCAGTCGTGGAAGACTGAGGTTGCTCTGGAAGACTTGGGGGGGGGGACTGTTCAGGTTCCCTTTGTTCTGCTGACTGCACTGTGGTTCCCTCAGATGTGTCTGTATTTAACTGGGTAGGTCTATCCTGTTCCCTTCCTAAAGGGGTCTCTGAGGGTTGTCTTGTACCATTGGTGGGTGGAGGTCTAGTGAAGGTTACTCTTTGAGCTAAGGCTATGAGTAACCTTTATTCTTCCTCATCTGTGTTTTCAGCTTGACTGTGTGCTGCCCATCTGCAACTCTGATAGGTATGCCCTGATCTAACACAAAAATTACATTTGCGTTCATTTAAACAGTTTCCAATGGCGTGACCCATTTCGTGACATAATGTGCATTTTACTTGGTTGCAGATGCTGCTAAGATGACTGGTGGATCCGCATTTATAGCAGACATTTGGTTGTCCTGCATAAAATAGGACACCCCATCCCTACCCAAGAAAAAACGGTTTGGTAAATGAATAAGGTCATCGTCATTTGAATTCAGCATTACCTTAACCCTCCATCCCCCAGTCCAGATATGCTCTATATCAAATATTGCCTCCAGGTGTCCTAAGACTGTGCAACATTGCTTTAACCAATATGTGAGGTCTGTGACGCTCACTCCTCCATTTCTGAATGAAACAGTGATTGTTTTGTATGTTGGCTTCGTTAGAGGGATTGCCTCAAACGTTGCCCACAATGGAGTCTTTTTGAGCTCCTGAAATTTAGCCCAATATTTCTGCAAACCTGAATTTAATTTAAAATGAATATCAAAGGTGGTCTCCCTGAAACATGAATTAGAGCGTAAATTTCATTTGCAAAAAAAAGCATTCATTCTTTAAGTAATGTTTTTTACTATAAAAATCCTATCTGGAGAGGGTGCTAATGAGCCGAATAGAGTAAGGATGCACTCTTCCCTCGCTCCTCAGACTGCTGTAAAATAAACATTTTTAAACTGCATAAAAATAAAAGAAACTGCCACCTAAAGCAAGGAGAAACACAGAGGGACTTAGGATGGACGAGTATGCGGGTCTCCACTGCAGCAAAAAGCTTGCGTACCACTACTAAAAACCAGAAGAAGCAGCCGCCGGCCTCACAAGTAGAGAGCATAGGCCATATTTATTTTTTGGCTGCCGAAGTCAGCGCCTTAGGCCACGAGGTTACTCAACAGGTCCTGGCCGTGCTGGAACCTAAGCTCACCAGTCTTGCCACTAATTTTGATCACAAACTGCAAGAACTTGTCAATCTACATGCTTCACATGCTACCAGATTAAATGAAGCTGAACAACGGATTTCTGACATTGAAGACACCACATCCCCACTGCCAGAACAAATCATTGCATTACAACAGGAGCTAGAACAATTTAAAGAATTATACGATTACCAGGAAAATTATCATCGTCGTTTAAACTTGAGGCTTCGAGGATTACCGGAGGGGATGGACGGTCCGAATGTGATTGAGTTCTGCACCAAGACCTTGCTAGAGTTACTCAGGCTTTCCCCTAAAAATAGGCGGCTGAAAACTGAAAGAGCTCATAGAGCAGTCATGCCCAAACTTGCCCCAAATCAACCTCCATGACAAATCATAATGAGATTTCACAATTACCCTGACAGAGAGGCCATCCTGAAGGCATATCGGGAGCATTCTGGGCTGCAATATGAAGGACACCGATTATTTCTCTTTCAGGACTATTCTACCCACTTACTAAGGCGTCAACGGGCCTTTAACCCTGCGATGGCACAGCAAGAAGCTAACGTGGAATGCTACATGCTATACCCAGCTACCCTTAAAATTAAACACGAAGGAGCTGTATACTCTTTCTGGGAGCTCTCGAAGGCAGATGTATTTGTTTGCGATCTTAAAAAGAAATTGGTGTGAAACGATTCTGGTGCACAGATTTGCCTGAAGTATTCTGGCTTGATTGGCCTAATCATTGGAGCCAATTCTTGAATTTGATCTTTCACAATCTTTAAGGTACTGTAACAGTTTATTCGACATCTGCGAGGGGGAGGGCACTCTGGCTAAGTAGGACTAAATATCGAGCAAACTGGGGAGTGGCACTTTGGGTGAGAAGACTGGTCGCTCCATAAGCCACAAGACTGTTTTGTGATTTGGGACATTAAATCTTCCCAGAATGGCACCCCAAGCTAGTAAAATAGCACTGTGACTTTAACGGATAGTTATAGTTAAAAGCCTCAATGTGGGACCGGTCCTACTGCCCCTGAGACTACACACATTTTTCTTTCTCGACTTTTTATATTGGACAGGCTGATAAGGGGCTCCTAAAATGCTGGTTTTTGGACTGACAATTGATGTTTTTTCCATCGTGGATGCCCCGAGTGTTCGTGGGAGTATTTAATTTTGATTTGAGCAGTTTGATCTTCATAATTTTGAGAACCCCAGCAGAGAAGGAGAGAGACTTTGGGAAGGTGGGGGGGTGGCTAGGGGAAGACAGATGCAGCACCTTCTGTCTGAGCTGCACTGTGCACCCTCCACTCGGGCAGGCCTTGCCCTGACCCATGAAGTACCTGAAACATTTTCTTTTTATATCTTTTCTATATATGACTCCAGATATCTGCCCAAACTGATCCACACATACTGCAATGGAGGACAGGAAACTATGTGTACCTAATATTCTGCTGGGGGGAACCTGTTCTTTCTTTTTCTGTTCCTCTATTTATCATTGTTTATAAACAGGTGGCTCATAAGGGGATAATGTTGGAAGTTACTGTTCTAAATGTTTTTTAAGGTAACTTGTGGTGGGATGAGGGGTGGGGGATGCATTTCAACTTCATGAAGGGGAGGGTATGTAAAATTTCTGCTTTTTGCAGCTACTGTTACAATGGGGAGGGACGAACACAGTTGGATGAGGGAAGGGGGAGGGGTGTAGTATATAGTTACAGTTTATTTGTTCTTATGTAGATTTATAGTAGTTCAAAGATTCTTATATATCACCTATCAGAATTTATGGAACCATGTGATGAGGGACTTGGGGAGCTCAAGATACCAGTAGTTCAAGGATGGGGAAAGCACAACGGTTGGAATTATGGCTCGCTTGAAAGACCTGATTGTGGTTTCTTGGATTGTTAGGGGAATAGCTACCCCTGTTAAATGCACGATGCTGCTGACTGCTCTAAAGAGACAACATACCCAGATGGCTCTGCTTCAAGAGACCCATCTTACAGATAAAGAACATGTGAAATTAAAAAGAGGGTGGGTAGGGGAGTGTTTTGCAGCAGCCTTTAATTCACATAAAAGAGGGGTGGCTGTTCTCTTACATAAGAGGCTACCTTTCCAGATGGAACGGGTTGTGGTAGACCTGGAGGTTGGATGTTATGTGTTTGCTGTGGGGAATTTACAAGGAGAGAAAGTTACATTTGGGAGCGTATATGCTCTGGTCATTCATGACCCACTCTTCTATAGAACACTTATGACTCTACTAGTTAAGGAGCAATTCCCAAACTTAACACTGGGGGGCAATATGAACTGTCTGCTCAATCCTACATTGGATCATTCAGAGGGTAAAGGTGCCCCTAAAGGAGCCATTCGTGAATGGCTGGCAGGAATGACTGACCTAGATATCATAGATGGCTGGCGTACAGCCAACCCCACTATTTGAGAGTACACCTTTTTCTCCCACCCACACCATACCTGGTCACGGCTGGATTACTTGTTCCTCCCTAGAACATGGTATTTTCAGCTCACCTACATTAAACACAGCCCAATCCATGTGTCTGACCATGCTATGGTTATAATGTCATGACAGTGGGGAAGAGAAAAAGTCACCCAAACAGTGTGGAGATTCCCTAATTACCTGTTAGCTAATAAGGAATTTAAAGACCATATGCAGGATCAATGGAAACAATATGTGCAAGCCAATCTTGAGACAGCTCCTTCCAAGGCCATTTTTCTGGGATGCGGGAAAGGCAGTCATGAGAGGGGCTATAAGAAGTTATGTAGCTCATCATAAAAAGAAAGTTAGGGAGTGGAGAATAAATTTGGAACAGACACTCAGAGTATTAGAAAGGAGGATGGCCCAAGGAGAGAAGAAGAAAAAGAAGAAGAAGAAGAATCAGCATTTATATAGCACTTTTCATATACAGTGTATCCCAAAGTGCTTTACAAGCAATGCTAGACTGGTAGTGAAGTGACTGAATGTGTGGTGGCGGCCATCATGCACATCATCACCCACACACAGCCTGGATAATTGCATGAACTGGTTTATGGGAAGGGGAATGTTGGCCAGGACACTGGGAATGTTCCCTACTCTTTGCAAAGAGTGCCTTGGGTTCTTTTACTTCCACCTGGACACCCACCAGGATGGGCAGAAGGGACCTCGGTTTAATGTCTCATCCGAAGGACGGCACACCCCAGCAGTACAGCACCCCCCAATACTGCACTTGGATGCCAGTGATTTTTAGGTGCAAGTCCAATCCCAGTGTGGGAAGAGAACCCACGACCTTCTGGTCCAGAGACAGATGTGCTACCAACTGAGCCACGCTGACACTTAGGGGGAGACAATGTGCATCACTTATTAACAATGACTAGGGAAGCCCTAAATAATTTACTGCTGGGGAGGCATGGAAAACCTGCCTCTTTGTTAGGAAACATTTTTATACATGGGGGAACAGACCTGGTACTATGCTGGCTAACTTAATAAGAGGGAAACGTGGGACGCATCTGATACATGTAATTAGAGGGGAGGATGGTGTACTCCAGAGGGACAAAAAAATCCATTGGAGATAGGTTTATGAGATTTTATCAGGAACTTTACTGCTCACAGGCCGAAGTCGGGGAAAGTGGAATGTATGAATTCCTGAACAGGCTTATGCTGCCACAAATCACAGAAGCACAGCGAACATGGTTGGGCTTCGATATAAAGAGAGAAGAAATTTCCAGAGCTACTGCAGACCTTAAAAGGGGGAAAATTAGTGGGCCAGATGGCTTTCCGGCCGAATACTATAAGGCTTTGCAAATTCAATTAGTGGAACATTTGGAGGCGGTATTTAAAGAAGCTAGGGAGGAATCGGAGCAGTTACCAAAATCCTGGGGAGAGGCAACTATTTGCCTGATCCCGAAAGTGGGTAAAGACTTATTTGAATGTGCCTCCTTCAGACCAATTTCCCTCCTAAATTGTGACTATAAGATATAAGCTAGTAGACTGGATAAACTTTTGCTGGGGCTGATCCACCCAGACCAAACTGGGTTCATCCGGGATAGATATTCTTATCACAATATGAGAAACTTGCTGAATGTGGTCTGGGGGGTGATGAAGGGACAAGAAGAAAAAATTACTCACCTTAGTAATGTTGTTTCTTCTAATGGAGTCTTTCTATATTATGACAATTGCAGTATGACCGCAGGTTAGAACTGCTCCGGAGGTGAAATAGTTAACTTTCCATGCAGGCATGGAACTTAGAGCGCAAGCTCGGTTGAAAACTCTGTCTGTTGTGCTTCAAAGGTAAACTGTCAGATCTTTACGAGCTAAAACTCACTAAGGTTCTGTGTGGAAGCTGTAAACCTACACTAGCCAACTGGCTACTAACATAAACACTCATTTGTTGGTCTAAAACAAAGACTCAAGTCAGGAGACCCAAAAAATGCAAAAGCACAACACCAATTCACCCAAAAAGGTAGGTGAAAACAACAAGGTGGGCATCAAAAAAGTGCCAACCCTGTACTGCCAACCCACATCCCAAAACAGAGGTTCTGAGAGGAGCAGGCAGGGAGGGAGGTCATAATATAGCAAGACTCCATTAGAAGAAACAACATTACTAAGGTGAGTAATGTTTTCTTCAAACAACATGAATCTTGCTATATTATGACAATTAGAACTACACAGCAGTACCCCCATGGAGGAGGGACAGAACCTACTTAGGAAATAGGCTCTGAAGCACGGCTGTGCCAAACCGAGCATCACTCCTAGCCTGGATGTCCAAGGAGTAATGCTTGGTAAAAGTGTGAACTGTTTTCCAGGTAGCTGCTTGACATATTTCTAGAATAGGAATGTCTCTGGCAGCAGCCAGAGAAGCAGCTGTACCTCTGGTAGAGTGAGCCCTCAGGCCTGAGGGAGGAACTTTACCCAACTTCTCGTAGCAGAATTGGATACAAGAGACAATCCACCTGGCAATGGATCTTTTAGTGGCTGGCTTCCCTTTCCCAACTTTGCCATAGGTAAGGAACAGTTGGAGGGAGTCAAACCTATGACCCTTGGTATGCTCTATGTAGTAACTAAGGACTCTCTTCACATCTAGGCTGTGCAGCCTCCTCTCCCCAGAGGAGGAGTGGTCAGTGAAGTACATTGGAAGAGAAATAGATTGATTAAGGTGGAAATCTGAAACCACCTTGGGCAGGAACTTTCTGTTGGTCCAAGGACCACCTTATCTCTGTGAAAAGAGATAAACTCCTGCTCCATGACAATGCTTGTAATTCACTTATGCGTCTGGCAGAGGTGATGGCTACCAGAAACACAGTTTCCAAGTCAAGTACTTGAGCTCAGCTGAAGACAAGGTCTCGAAGGGGTTGCATAAGCTGAGCAACAAAACATTAAGATCCCAGGCAGGGCAGGATCTCTGAATGGAGGGTTGGTGTGCAACAACCCTTAAAAAACTTGGAAAATACGGATGAGCTGAAAGAGAAGAGGATTTACCTGCTGAAATAAAAGCAGTCACAGCTGCCAAGTGCACCTTGAGGGTAGCTGGTCTCAGCCCCAAAGAATTCAGGTGGACCATATAATCCAGGACTGTGGGTAGATCAGCAGAGACTGGGAAATATGCTTTTCTGAGCACCATATGGAAAACCTTTTCCATTTGGAATTGTAAGTAGCCCTGGTGGAAGGCTTCCTGAGGCCTTCAATATATCCATTACACCTTGGGAAAGTGTAAATCAGCAAACTCTAACTCTTCAAGAACCAAGCCTTGAGATTGAGAGATTTGAGATTCGGTACCAGACCCTTTCCTGGGCACAGGTTAACAGATTGTGATTCTTGGGAAGGCACAGGGGAGGATGGACTGCTAGGACAGCAGGAGTGGATACCAGAGGCTGTCTGGCCCCAATCCGGAGCTATCAGAATGACTTTGCAGGATTGGGATCTGATTTTGACTAGCACTGAATAGGAGAGGAAAGGGGAAGGCATAGAGAAACTTCCCTCCCAATTGAGGGCTAAGGCATCCAGCGGAAGAGCCCAACACTGGGGCCTGCAGCAAAAAAGGAAGTTGGTGATTGTCTGGGGCTGCAAAAGATCTATCTAGGGGTGCCCCATTTGGCAAATACTACTCCCAAGACCAGGGATCCAGTGACCATTCGTGGTGGCCCTGGGAAATCCTGCTGAGAGCATCTGCCAGGACATTGTCCTTGCCTGGGAGGTGAACTGCTGTAAGAGAGGTGTTCAGGGAGTAAGTCAGAGACCACAATCTTATCACTTCGGTGCACAAGGCCATAGACCGAGTGCCCCCTTGCTTGTTGATGTACCACATTGTAGTGGTGTTGTCTGTTCTGACCTGAATACTCTTGTTCTGAACAGATTTGGAAAAAACTTGAAGTGCTAGAAAAACTGCTCTGAGCTCCAACAGGTTGATGTGGAGCAGGGATTCCTGGGGAGACCACAAACCCTGGGTGGTGAGGTCACCCATGTGAGCTCCCCAGCCCAAGAGGGACGCATCTGTAGTAAGGATTAGAGAATGAGACTGAGTGACAAAAGGAACCCCTTGTCTCAGGTTGGTCTGATCCTGCCACCACTGTAGGGCTTGGATCAGGATTCGAGTTACTGGGATCAGCTTGGTAAGAGGATCCTTTCTTTGAGACCAAAAGGCTCTCAAATGGAACTGGATGCCCCTCATCTGAAATCTTGCTCCCTGCACAACTGCTGTGGAAGCAGCCATGTGCCCTAGGAGCTGCAGAAAATGCCTTGCTGGCCGGGAGACCTGCAGGGTAAATGAGGAGGCCAGGAGACCAGGGTCTTTGCCCTGCCTAGGGGAAGGAAAGCCCTGGCTTCCTGTGTGTTCAGCTCTGTGCCTATGAAGGTAAGAAGCTGGACAGGCTCCAGAACTGACTTTGAGAGATTCAGAAGGAAACCTAGAGAGGTAAGCAGTTGCTGCGTTATCTGGAGATGTAATTTGACCTGGTCTGGGGACTGGCCTACTATGAGCCAATCGTCCAGGTAAGGAAAGATGGCAATCTTTTGCCTTCTTAGGTAGGCAACTGCTTCTGCCAGACATTTGGTAAATACCCTTGGGGCAGAAGTGAGGCCGAAGGGCATTGCTCTGAACTGCCTGAGGTACTTTCGATGGGAGTCTCTGATGGGAATATGGAAGTAGGCATCCTTGAGGTCCAGGGAAGCTAGCCAGTCCCCTGGCCTTAGAGAGGGTAGGATAATTCCCAGAGTCACCATTTTGAACTTTGGCTTTAAAAGGTGCTTGTTTAAATATCTGAGATCCAGGATGAGCCGCCATTCTCCTGTCTTTTTTGGGGTAAGGAAGTACCTGGAGTACAAACATTTGCCCTGGTGTAGGGGAGGAACCCTTTCCACAGCTCTGAGAGCCAGAAGGGTAGAGACCTCTGCCTCTAAGGCAAGAGCCTCTGATGGAGTTGCAGGTGGAAAAGATCTGGTTCTCAGCTTTGGAAATTTTTTGAAACTGAGAACCAGTCCCTGGCTTACTACTTCCAGGAACCACTTGTCTGATGTTAAAGACTTCAAGTCCTGGACAAAGTAAGCCAGCCTACCCCGTACAGGTAGAAGAGAATCGGCCCTGGCAATCCCATCAGGGTGCCTGTTTGGCAGGGGCTTTGGGCTGAGGGGTGGAAGCAGACCTGCTTGTACCCCGTCTGCCTCTTCCTCAAAAGAACCCCCTCTGAGCATAGGCGGAGGAGGAGGAAGCTTGGGCTTGCTAAAAAGGCCTATGAAAAGGCCTGCCCCTGCCTCTAGGAAGCTGCTTTTGAGGAGTGGCCTGCCTTTCCTTGGCCTGTGCACTCCTATAGGTGGTCCTATATTCATCCATTTTCTTTATGTAATTCTCTGTTTGCTCCCCAAACAGAGAATTTCCCACAACAGGAAAATCCATGGCCTTGGACTGAGTGTCCTGAGACAGGGTAGTACATCTGAGCCAAGCCATCCTGCGAAGTGCCACAAATGTAGCCATGACTCTTGATGAAACATCATTAGAGTCCACTGCAGCATGAAATTGCACCTTGGATGCCTCAATACCATCCATAGCCACCTGTTCCAGCTCCCTGGCAAGCTGGTCAGGGACTTGTTTTGCTAGGGCCAGTGCAGTATCCCATCTGGATTTCTGGTACCTAGCAGCATAAGCCATATAATTTGCTTGTCTGAGCCCCAAAGATGCTGCCATGTACTGTTTCTTTGCCATAGCATCAATCTTCCTGGAGTCCTTCTCAGGGGTGTGAAGCTAGGGAATATTAGCCTTGTCACAGGCTGCAGCCTGCACTACCCCACATGGCTGCATTGCTGGTGAAATCAGTGTCAGAGCCTGATAAGGTATACCTCTTGTCCATCCTTTTATCCACAGGAGGTATAGGTGTGAGAGTTTTAAAACTTTACTGTCTGTTTCGAAAAGATTTATGCAAAGGAATAGACAGTCTCCTAGACTCTGGAATATCCATCATTTCTACATAGTCTGGCTCCTCCTGGTCATCAACAGCTTCCTCAACAGGGAGCTGGAGAGTTTCAACAACTTTTTATAAAACATGAAATGAAGGGGACTCAGAAAGACTTGGAGGAGAAACCCTAGGGTCTATCTGGAGATGTCCGGATCAATGGGCACATCCAGATCTTCAAAACCATATTCCTCTCCTCATATTCCTCTTCCCTTCCCCGGTTCATAAAATCCTCAAATCATAATCTTGAACCAGTGGAACCGGCCCAAGACGAGCGCTTACCAGAAGGTGTCGGTTCGGTCAGATTCTGAGAAGAGAACTGGACAATTTTAATTGCTTTAGCTATTTCCTCAGCAGTTGGGAGAGAACTTTTGGCTCTAAACTAGCTGACTTTCTAGCCCTTTTTGATGGAACCGGCTCTTTGTTTGCCCGAGGAAGTATCGCCCTGGTCAGAAGGCACTCCCTCCAGTTCGGTTGGTACCGAACCGGGCTGGCCATCCGGGTCAGCGGACTTTTTGGCCTCCCTTTCCCTGAGCCTACCAACTCTCTTATCTATGGTGGCAGCAGGGAAATTGTGACAAATCTGGCAGTCTGAATTGAGGTGGTCAAACCCCAGACAATAGACACATGTGGTGTATGGGTCAGCCTTAGCAAAAGCTTCCCCACAAACACTACAGTGTTGAAACCCAGTGGGTCCGTTTTTTCTTTTGGGTTTCTCAGACATAATGCCAGCCTAACCAACTTGCCCGTTTATGGCAATCCACCAAGCAAGACACCTATCGGTTCCCAACCGTGTATCGTGGAAAAACCGTAATGAAGTCCGCTTTTTTAGAAACCGATAAGAACCGGAACCGTGATCAAAAAAGGGCTAGTAGATTTAAATACAACCTGATCGGTTCAAACCAAACCGATAACAAATTACAAGTTCTACACAGAAAAATTAATGTAAAACCTATCTATTACTTACATTACCACAGACAGAGCTTGAACCGACTGGTTGCGGTTTAATTTAGGCTAAAAACTGAAAAATAATACTTTTAAACCGACAAAATGAACTGAGCAGAAGGAGAAATCTCCAGAGCGACTGTTCAGTGAGGCAGAGTAAAGAATCTGACAGTTTACCTTTGAAGCACAACAGACAGAGTTTTCAACCGAGCTCGCGCTCTAAGTTCCATGCCTGCATGGAAAGTTAACTATTTCACCTCCGAAGCAGTTCTAACCTGCAGTCATACTGCAATTGTCATAATATAGCAAGACTTCATGTTGTTTGAAGCAGTGCATATTCTATTAAGAGATGCAGAAAAAGCGTTTGATAGGGTGGAATGGCCATATTTAATGGAAATCCTGGCCCGGTTTGGTCTGGGTGGAGGGTTTGGTTTGGTGCAGCAAATGTATAAGGGTCCTAAGGCTCGAGTTTTAGTCAATGGCAATCTCTCCAAAAGTTTCGAATTAGGCTGTGGAACCAGACAGGGCTGCCCGCTATCATCTCTTCTTTTTGCTTTAGTACTCGAACCCCTAGCTATAGCCATCCGGGCACAGCCTGATATCATGGGAGTTACAGGTAAGACAGGTAAGGAGACTAAATTATCGCTTTATGCAGATAAGATGCTATTATATGTTGTTAAACCACAGCAGTCTTTGCCTGTGTTGTTAGATACGATTGACCAATTTTCCAAATTCTCAGGATATAAACTAAACCTAGATAAATTGAAAGAGATGAGAGTTGGGGGGCTTGAAGATATTGACAAAATGCAGGGCTTGGAATAGGGTTTTATGATAGTCCAAGAGGCCTCTACATATATTTGGGTATTAGGGTCAGGAGAAATATTGGGGTCTTATAGAACCTTAATTACACCCCACTTTTACAAACAATAATAGTGGAGTTGGCTAGGTGGCAGAAACTCCCTATTACGTGGCTGGGCAGAATAAATGTAATCAGAATGAATGTCCTGCCCAGGATACTTTATGGATTACAGATGCTGCACATTGGACTGCGAAGAGCTGACGTTAGGAGGATAGAGAAATACAGGTTACTCACCTGTAACAGGAGTTCTAGGAATGGTAAATGTTCTTCATCCACACTGTCTGGCAGGTTCCTTGCCACTTTAAATCTTGAAGGGAAGGTCTTCAAGCTGGCTCCTTCCACCCACCCGGGTGGTAAAACTCTCGGGTCCGCCCCATACTGGTTATACTGGTTTTACTGGAAAAAAGAAGGCCATTGCGGCCCATCAAGATTGTCTCCCACAACAGTGGTTCAGTTTCCTTCATTATTTGTTAACCAACTATCCAATTTGTTTTTAAAAGATTCAATGGTTTTTGAATTAACTATAAATTCAGGAAGTTGATTCCATTTCTGTGGGGCCCTAACACTAAAAAAGTTGTCTCTTTTATTAGTATTAACCCTTTCAACACTTAATTGTTTGTTATGTAGTCTACCGACTATGCATTTTTTAGCATATGACAATCCGCATTATTTCATCTGTAATGGACATTTTAATATATTAAATAAAAATAAGTCCCCTCTTAATCTTCTTTGTTTTAGAGAGTGTAGACCTGTTTTAGTTAAACGTAAGTTGTAAGAGTAATTTTTTAGTCTAGGTATCATCTTAGTCAGTCTTCTCTGAACCTGTTCCACTCTATAAATGTCTTTCCTAAGATATGGATTCCAGTACGGGGAACCATAATCCAAATAGGGTCTAACATACGATCTATATAAGGTGACCAAACACTGTTCAGATTTATTGACAAAGGTTTTATTAATCTGTTTCAACATAACATTGGCTGTATGTGCCACTCTATTACAGTGGGAATCGGCCGATAATTTATTATTTATTAGAATCCCCAAATCTCTTTCACACTCAGAGTATTTGATTTGTTTGTTATTTAACCAATATGTGTTTTTGGGGTTTCTATTCCCAAAATGCAAAACCACACACTTATCCATGTTGAAATCCATAAGGTTACTGTTTGCCCACAGTTCTATAGTTTCTAGGTCATTCTGAAGAATATTCTCATTTAAAGTTGTACCTACTCTCCCTACCAGTTTGGTGTCTTCAGCGAATTTAGAAATTAAATTACTAGAAGTTATATTTAGGTCACTGATAAATAAATTAAACAATGTTGGACCCAAGACCGAGCCCTGGGGTATACCACTAGTCACCTTGCATGGTTTAGATAAGAAATTGTTTACCCAAACCATCTGTGTTCGACCATATAACCATTGAGATACCCAGTTTATTACATATCCCGAAAAAACAAATTTGCACATTTTCTCAATGAGTAATGAATGGGGCACTTTATCAAAAGCTTTACTGTAGTCCAAAAGTATAACATCAGATGGAATATAGTTATCCAGATACCTACTAATGTTATTATAAAAGGAAATCAAGTTTGTTGTACACGAAGATCATGCTTTAAAGCCATGCTGTGTTAAATCCTGTACCCCAAGAGTCTGTATTTCCAAGTCAATGGGAGATTTAACTATTCTTTCCATGGCCTTACCAATTATTGATGTAAGACTTATTGGTCTATAATTTTGAACCATTGTTTTGTTTCCCTTTTTTAAAATTGGGACCACAATTGCTGTACGCCAATCATTTGGAATACTGCCTTCTGTCAATGATTTATTAAATAATAAAGTTAAAGGAACAGTAACTAAGTCAATAGTTTCTTTCAAAAACCTTGCATTGATGTTATCAGGTCCCGAGCTGGTAGATTTTTTTAGTATTGAAAGCACATTTCTTACTTCTTGCTCATTAATTTTTGGATATAATGGGGTTAAATTACACCTTGGATAATAATTATCTTTATTATAGAAGACAGAGGAAAAATATTCATTAAATATATTGGCAATTTTTTGATCATCATTAACTGATTTCCCTTCAAATGTTATAGGTCCAATTTTTCTAGAGTCACCTTTTTTACTATTTATATAAGAATGGAGTGATTTTTTATTTGATTTTGAATGTGCTAAGGTAAATTCTAATTTGTTTTTTGCTTGTCTAATTAGTTTTTTTAGGTGAATTACTGAATTTTTATAACTAACCCTAGTACCAGGGGTACCATTAATTTTTAATTTCTTAAAGAGACACTCTTTTAATTTTATTTGTCTGTGTATATCTTTATTAAACCAGATAGGTATTTTACCTTTTTTGTTATATTTGGATTTTAAGGGAACATAGGTTCATTCTATCATATTTATATTATATTTAAATAGGTCCCATGCTTGTGTTGTAGTTTTATTTTGGAACACAGTTTTCCAATTAATTTGGTTTATTAAAAGATTAATTTGTTTAAAGTTAGCTCTTTTGTAATTTTTTTGTAATATTCCTGAAATCGTTTTGCTTTTAGTAATACTTATATTTAAAACTACTGCCTTATGATCACTATTTCCAATGGGAGCAGCAATATCTATATCTGATACTAAACTTCCCGAATTAGTAATAATTAGATCCAATATATTATTTCCCCTAGTGGGGTCTTTAACTAATTGCTCTAGGCCTTGATCGATACATAAATCTGTTAACAATTTTTCATGTGAAGTTACTCCAGTGAATATTTCCCAGTTTATTCCTGGCATATTAAAATCACCCATAATAATCACATTGTTTTTTTCTACTATGTCAGATATTTGGTTAATTAACTCGTTAGTATATTCAGAGTCAGACGAGGGAGGTCTATAACAGACTCCTATAACTAATTTGGGTTGTCTCTTAAATTGCAGCTGTACCCACAATGATTCAAAACTGGAGGTATTGATAATTTCCGAAGAGATTAAATCATTATGTACAAATATACAGACCCCTCCTCTGCTTTTATTCTGTCTGTCTTTATGATACAACTTATAGCCAGGGATCTCCTTAACCCATTTAGATG
The DNA here is from genome assembly GCA_016271365.2 of Neoceratodus forsteri. Classification (NCBI taxonomy): domain Eukaryota; kingdom Metazoa; phylum Chordata; order Ceratodontiformes; family Ceratodontidae; genus Neoceratodus; species Neoceratodus forsteri. Next base: position 1,174,279,698 of record CM057456.1, on the reverse strand, counting down.
ATGAGTCCCACCATGTTTCAGTTATAGCAATAATGCCAATATCCAATAATTTACATTTACATTCCAATTCCGCCATACTTAAATTATTCAGAGATCTCTCATTAAAGCTAAGGACTTTACAATATTTAGTTACTGATTGTTTAACATTGGTGTTTATCCCTTTTAGAGAATTTAGACCTTTCCAATTCTCCCCCATATAATCTAGTTTAAATTATTTATTTCTATTGCAATTTTTCTACCAAGTATAGTATTACCCCTTCTACTCCGATGGAGTCCGTCGCAGAAAAAAAGTGAGTCCCTTCCACAGAAATCTTCCCAATGCTGAATGCATTTGATCCCCTGCTTCAAACACCACAGTCTTAACCAGTTGTTGTTTTTTTTAATTTTATTTATGATGGCATAAGTGGTCCTGGGTACTGGTAGTATCTCTGAAAAGCAGACTGTACATCCTTTTTCCACCAGAAGATTATTTAGTGCCACATAGCTTTCCTCTAGTTTGTTACTTTCAGATTGGCAAACATAGTTAACCCCTGCATGGATTATTACTAGCAGGTTATGTCCTGATTGGGATAATATTTTTTTTATTTTTATTTTATTTAAGAATCAGTTTACAACCTTTGAGCTAGAGGCTCGTTTACAAAGGTACTTCATTACATAAAGACATACATTGGTGTCATATATAGCAAAAGATTTGCCAAAATCAATAGGCATTCACCAGAGGTGCTACGTCACATTGTGGTCAGACAGATACAGTTGGGTACAGACAGATACAATTGGGTACAGGTACAGGGTACATGTAATCGATAACAGGTATTAAACAAGTCAGTATCAAGTGAGCATTCTGGTAGATAAACATTGAAACAGCTGGCACTGGCCAGGTTAAACCTAGGCATGGTGCACAGGGAAGTGGTGGAGGGGATGGTTGGGTGGAGAGCTGCCCGGGGGGCATTGTCAAAAGAAAAGGAGGTGGAGGCTATGTTCAGAGACAGGAGCAGTTATGAGTGCTGAAGATGTGGTTCCGAAGTGCAGTTTTGAATGTGGAGATGGTGATGGCATTGGTGATGGTGGCAGGGAGAGAGTTAAACCAGGTTGGGGCTCTATAGCTGAAGGACCTCTGGCCATGGCTGGTTCTTGTTCTGGGGATCTTTAGAGTGGTCTTGTAGGAAGACCGTGTTGCAATGGTGGGAGGCTCTGGTGGATGGATGCAGGTTACCCCGGGGAGAGCCAGTAGGGTTTTTGGTGAGGAGACAGGTCTGGTATCGGACCGTTCATCCAGGGTAAGCAGGTTAGCATCGACATATAGCTGACAGGTGTGTGGAGCCTGGGGCACCCAGTAATCAATCTGCATGCTTTATTCGGGTTAGGTGAATTTTGTTGAGTGCAGTGGCGTCGGCAGCACCGTATGACTGGTAGACCATAGTCTACAAGGGACAGAAGCCGGATGATGTAACAGCTAGCCGGAGAGCATTTGGGGAAGGCAGGTTTATGGTGGAATAGGATGCCAAGCCGTGTGTTGGTGGCGGATGTTAGGCGTCGATGTGGGTGTGAAATGTGAGGGCTGAATCGAAGGTAACCCCAAGGTATTGTAGGAGCAGACTTGTTCCAGTGGTTGGTTGGTGCTGGAAGGATATAGAGTGGGTGGTTGCTAGCTTTGTTTTGGGGGTGTGAAAAGAGCATAGTTTTGGTTTTCTTAAGATTGATGACGAGTCTAGCTCCTTAAACCAAGCCTCGGCACTGTTAAAGGACTGCTGTAGGAGTCCTGTAGGGAGATGGGATTACGTGGGTGGCAAAAGGACAGCGCTGGTCTGCATACAGCAGAATTTTGCCAGAGCATGCACTGGGCAGGGTGTTCAGAAACAGAGAAGAGAAGGGGCCCAGGATGGAGCCTTGGGGACCCCAGAGAGAATGGGATGGGTATCGGAGAGTGTGCTATTAATCTTGACACACTGAATCGAAGTGTCAAGATAGCTAGCACACCATGCCAGGAGCCAGCCGAGAGACCAGTGAGGCAGAGTGCATTCAGCAGCAGTGGATGGGAGACAGTGTCGAAAGCCTTTGAGAGGTCAATGAACACTGCACCAGCTAGGGAGCTGGTATCCAAGGAGGAGTGTAGGAAGTTGGAGATTCAATAAGGGCAGTGCTGGTACTGTGACCATACAGGAAGCCATGTTGCTCTGGGCATAAGATGTTATGCTTAGCCAGATAATCAGTGATTTGAATAGGCCACCACTTTCTCCAGGGCTTTAGAGAGGGAGGGAGGATGGAGATTGGCCGGTAGTTGTTGGCCGATGACCTGTCGCCTCCTTTATGAATAGGTGTGATAATGGCTGTTTTCCAAGCTGTGGGAATTGTCCCAGGCAGAGTGACTGGTTAATTAGGCTTAGGAGAGGTGCAGGGACCTCATCTAGCACCAGCCTGAGGATGCTGGGGCCCAGTGAGTCACTGCTGGGATTGTTGCCATTGAGCTTTGATTAGGATGGGTCTGGCTTCCCGGTGGAAATCTTTCGCAGGAGGAAGCTGGGGTGCTGGAGGACAGGGGAGTTTGGCTGGGGAGGTCAAATAAATTACTAGGGAGGACTGAGCTAAGGTCAGTGAAAGTGGTGTTGAACCAGTTAGCTATGGTGGCAGGCTCGGTGGAGGTTGTGCCATTTCTAGTGAGCTGGGATGGGACAGGGAGCAAGCTTTACCATTGAGTTGCTTAATATTATCCCAGAAGGTCCGCCATGGAGCCCCAGGAGGAGGTAAGGGAGGCCTGGTAATGGTCTGCCTTGGCTTTCCTGATGGCCCATGAGCATTTATTTCGGGCTGCATTGTATGCTTGCCTATCAGACAGACGACCTGTTTCAGTGGCAAGGTGCCAGAGGTTATCCCAGTCTCTAAGTAATTGTAGGAGGGCCGGGCTAACCCAGGGTGCGTTCTGTTTCTTGGACCGGGTTTTGGTTAAGGGTGCAAAGAGATCACAGGCCATGTTGAAGGTGTGAGTGAAAAAGGTGAGGGCAGTATCAATGTTGGTTGCCTGCTGAATGGGGGACCAGTCTATGTGGGTGAGGAGTGCCTTAAGTTTCTTCAGCCCACCAGAGCGGAGGCGCCTGCGGAGGGTGGTCTGGGCTTTGGGTTTGGGATTGGGGGCTACCCAGCAGAATAGGATAGGGGAGTGGTCACTCAGGGAGTCTGGGAAGACCTGGATGTTTTGGATTTTATGGGGTCGGTTAGTTATAACAACGTCCAGCAGGGTGCTGGTACCACTCTTAGGGTTAAGTCTCGTGGGCTGGGTGACGAGTTGTGTCATATCTTGGGCGGCAAATGAGTCTCTGGTGGTGGATGAGGAGGTGCTGAGCCAATTTACATTAAGGTCCCCCACTAGGATTTGTTCTGCCTTATGGTGGAGGGTGGCCAGGTAGTCCGTTAAAGATATCAGGGCTGGGTGCTGGTTCTTTGGGGGAACGTAGGCTGTGGTGAGATAGAGAGGGCTCCTAGAGGGGTCTGGGGTGAGTCTGAGGGTAAGGACCTGGGCCCCATTTGTGAGGGCAGGGGTGGGGAGTGCGTGTCCAGGTATTGTGTCCCTGGTGTAGATTGCACAGCCTCCCCCTCGTTTGCCTACTCGGTCCTCCCGGTATAAGGTATAGCCTGGGAGGGAGACAAATGAGTCTGGAGTTGATTTGGACAGCCAGGTTTCAACCAGGGCTATGATGTCTGGTTGGTGAGCCAAGGCCCAGCACTGTAGGGCGTCAAATTTCTTTAGCAGGCTGCATATATTCATGGAGGCTACTCGAAGACCAGTGGCTGAGTGGGTGGATGGGAGGGCAGGGCCTGGGTTGGGGTGTATGTTCCTGTTAGGAGTAGAAGGAGGAGAAGTGCTCTGGTCAGAGGAGGCAGATGGAAGTTTCGCGGGGCGATATAATAAGGAATGGGGTTTGGTTGCACAAGGGGTGGGTGAAGGTAGCACAGGCAGAGAAGGCCTGAGTGATCAAGTGCAAGGGGCTGTGGGGAGGACAGGTGATGTCTGGAAGGGGTGAGGTGGAGGGAGCATATGGAATGTGTGGAGGAGGAGGGAGGGTAGGAGCAGTGGGAAAGGAGGAGGGAGGACAGGAGGGTAGGTAGGAACACTGGAGTAGTGAGGCTGAGGGTTAATGGGACACTAGGGTTGGTGGAAGGCAAAGGGAGGAGGAGGAGGAGGAGAAGAGATAGACTGGTGAGCAGGGGATGCATGTGCATAGTTGGGAAGGCTGGTGGAGCTGAAGTGAGGAAAGAATGGGGGGACTAGGGTGAAAGAGGGGAGATAGTAGTGAGAGATTACCTTAGAGTCTAGTTGCTGCTATGGTGTGGTGGCAGCGCATGTGCCTGAAGTGCACAGAGCAACGGGTTCAAGCCCCGATCAGGGCAATAGGAGAGAGCCAGACCAGTGGCTGTAGCAGCAGGGAGTTGGGTTCAGGTCTGTAGAAGCACCCAGATAACACTTTAGTTGTGTCACAGGGTTAGTGTGTTCTTTATAGTTATGAAATCCTGCAGTAGAAATATGCAGGTGTTCTAGGTGAGTGGTGGAACTGTGGACTTTGGAAACAAGGGTGCAGGGTTCAAATCCTGTAAGGCAGCAGGAAGAAGAGGTAAACTTATATTTTGGCAGATTGGGTAGGTAAGTGATTAAGAGGCTCAGAGAGTAGTATTAAAGTAGGTAGGCACTGTGGTGCAGAGGCAGAGCAGCTGACCCTGACTGCAAGGGTACTGGGTTTAAACACAGCTCAGGGACAGAGGGTAGTCAGGGCCAATTTTTTAAATCTGGGCAGGAGGGAGTGAGGTATGGTTAAGAGCATAAAAATAGAGGAAGTTGTTGGCCTGGTTCATTGGCTCAGAGGATAGTCAGTAGAATGTAGAGAGAAGGGTACTAGGTTTGATACTAGCAGTTGCTTAGAGATGGGATGAGTGCAGAAAGTAGGTAGTAGACAGCAATCCGAAGGAACTGCAGTGACCCAGTGGGACAGCTGAAGCAGTAGCTAGGAGGGATATAGAGAGGAGCTAGAGTGGAAAGTGCAGTGACCCCTAGTGGTTGGTGCCTATAACCTGCAAATGGGAAAGTGGACACTTAGTAAAAGGAGGGTGGGTCACGTGTCACATCACGTGACCTGCCAGCAGCAATATGTGGAGCGCCGACCCTGGGTGGGAGGGTGGTTGGAGCGGGTGGGTGGGAAGTGCCTCACAACAGTCAGGCTGTAGTGCAGGACACTTTACCTCTTACAGGCTCTGGCAATCCCCAATTTCAGTCTCTGCTGCTGGGCTGAGTTCTATAGGGTTTAACATATCGGTAATATCTACTATTTTAGCCTCTCTATAACTTAAGCAGGTTCTGTTAGCTTCATCAGGATTGCAGATTGCTCTGTCTATGTGCTTAATCATTGAGTCACCTAGTACAAAAAATTGTCTTGGTGGAGCATTCAATGGCACTGAAAAATTTGTATCCATTCAATTTTCAGTTCCCTAGTTTACTGATTGATTGTCAATTCTTTGTTTTGAATTAGAAACTGGAGTCAATGCGCTATCAAGGATTATTAATGTTTCCTTTTTTGTTCTGGTCAATTACAATTTTGTCAGTCTCTAAATAAGCTACATCTGAAGATGAAAGTGATTGTGGAGTGCTGTTATTTAAATCATTAGAGAGTATCTGAAAGCGGTTTTTAATAGGAATTTCAAACTTGTTAGCTTTTCGTCCTTTTTTAATTTCTCTACCTGTTGATACTGTCATCCAATCATGGTCCTCTGTATCCTCATCCCTAACCCTTTTTCTGTTGACATCTTGTTTTTTATCTGTTGTGATAATTTCGGGCACTAATGGTTCTTGTAACAAGTTTAATTCTTGATTAACAGTGCTTAAAGGGTCATTATTTATTGTAGGTACACATGAAATTTTGTTTAGTTCATTATGTCGTCTCAACATGTCTGCCTGACTGTTTTCTAATATGATTAGTCTTTTCCCAAAAGTGCCTAGTTCTTCTTCCATGGCTTTATTAACTAAGCATTTTTCGCATTCATAGTTATTTACCATAGTAGGTAATGAATCTACTAGTTTATACATAAGACATGTTTGACATTTTAAACCGATTTCTCCTTCAATAGTCAGAATAGTGGGGTTAACATGTTTATTAAGTTCCATATTGATATATGGGATTTGCAATTTAAGCAATCAACACAAAAGTGATATTCAAAATAACTGGAAGCTATCACCTATTTATATTATGACTAAATCTAAAATCCAAATTTACCACAAATTGGTGCTGAAGCCGCTGAACACGCTAAACACGCACTAGATGCGCATGTCTTTGCTTGTGTCTTCGCGCGCAAGCGCGCTCACCCTGCTCAGCTTGCAGTGCTCGCCGAAGGGTGAGTTAAATGTCCCAGTTACCGGAAGTGCTATCCGTTGTCACAGCAATAATTTAGCTGCCAACAGAGAAACTTAAAATAATACTAAAATTAACTAAAAGGCTGAGACTGCTCTCGGTTAAACCTACAGGCTACAATGGTAGTTCTGTTTGCAGTACGCTACCACTCCTCCTCCTGTTTTTAGAACTATAACAGGGCTCCAAGAGAGAGACTAAACATATGCCAGATCTAGCCCGCTGGAAGCCAGGTTGTGCGTCAAAGCCGGGGAGGCCCGGGTGGGTCGTGTGGATGAACAACATATACCATTCCTAGAACTCCTGTTACAGGTGAGTAACCTGTATTTCTAGGGACATGGATATGTTGTTCATCCCACTATCTGCAGACTCCTAGCAGTTCTCTCTGGGAGGAGGAGGCAAGGCGCACACCCCCTACTTAGGGAATAATGACTGGAGAACCGAGGCCCCAAAACCAGCATCCCAGCGTGACTCAAGGTCGATGTGGTAGTGGGTAATGAAGGTGTGTGCTGACTTCCAGGTAGCAGCCCTGCAGATTTCCTGGATAGGGATGTCCCTGGAAGCAGCCACCGATGTAGTGGTATGCCGGCAGAATGAGCTCTTATCCCTCTGGAAGGCTCCATGCCCGCCAACCTATAGCAGAGATCTACGCAGGAGGTGACCCAACTGCCTATCATCCACTTGGCTGCAGGTCTGCCAGGTGCAGCTTCAGAGTAGGTGACAAACAGTTGGCGAACCTCTCCCCGAACTTCAGCCGTCCGCTCCTTGTAATAAGCAAGTGCTCTTCTAGGGTCCAAAGTATGGAGCCTATATTCGGCCTCCGAGGTGTGATTGGGGTAGAACACTGGCAGAGTCAACACCTAGTTAAGGTGAAACTCCGACACCACCTTCGGAAGGAATTTCGGGTAGGGGCGCAGGACAACCTTGTCCCTGTGGAAGATCAGATAAGGAGACTCGATGGAAAGCGCCTCGAGTTCTCCCATTCTTCTGGCTGACGTGATAGCCACCAAGAAGGCGGTCTTCCATGACAGGTGAGAGATGTCACACCTGTGCATTGGTTAGAATGGCTTGCCCATGAGCTTAGCCAATACCAGCAGTAGATCCCACAGAGGTGGAGGTTCTCGCACTGGAGGGGATATGTGATCAAGGCCTTTGAAAAAGCACCCGACCACCTTCTCCTGTGCCACCAACTGCTTCCCGGCCCGTGCCCAGTAAGCAAAGGTGGCTGCCAGGTGCAGCTTAAGGGTCATCGACTGAAGCCCTTGCCGAGAAAGGGACCATAGGTAGTCCAGAATGCTTGCCAAGGAGCAGGAGGAAGGGTCCAGGCCCTTGCCCTGACACCAAATGGAGAATCTCTTCCATTTAAAGGCATAGCATTTTCTGGTCGACTCCTTACGGGAAGCCTCAACAACGTTGAGGACCTCGTCGGAAAGACCCAAGGCCTGGAACTCTAGCCGCTCAGGAACCAGGCCGTCAGGTGCAGGAATTGAAGGTCCCGGATGGAATACCTTCCTCTGATTGACTGAGATCAGGTCCGGGTGGGCTGGAAGCCGCCTTGGGAGCCTGAAGCTGAGACTGAGGAGATCTGGATACCAGAACTGGCGGGGCCAGTCTGAGGCTACCAGAATCACCTGTGCCTTGTCCCTCCTCGCCTTGAGAAGCACCTTGTGGATCAAGGGAAATGGGGGAAAGGAGTAGAAGAGGCCCGGGGTCCATGGCCTCGAGAAGGCATCCCCCTGCAGAGAGCCCTGCTGGGGGGGGGCGGGCATGAAACATTCTCAGCTTCACATTCTCCCTGAAGGCAAACAGGTCCACCTGAGGCATGCCACAGTGGGAGAACAGATCTTGTACTACCTCCGGGCAGGAGAGACCACTCGTGGGACGCAGCTCCTATCTGGCTTAGGGCATCGGCCAGAATGTTGGTGGCTCCTGCCACATGGATGGCAAGGAGATCTGCCTCCAGGCTGCGCACAAGGGACCAAATGTGGAGAGCTTCCCTGCACAGAAGCATGGAGCACGTCCTGCCTTGGCAGTTCAGGTAGTACATGGTCGTGGTATTGTCCGTCTGGACCCGGACCACTTGACCCCGTACAAACGGAGCAAAGGTGGTGAGGGCTAGACAAACCGCTCGAAGCTCCAGCAGGTTGATGTGGCATTGGGACTCCAGAGGGGACCAGAGGCCGTGCGCTCTGTGCTCCCCCAGATGGGCACCCCAACCCATCAGAGAGGCATTGGTCGATAGAGAGACCGTCGGCTCGGGGAGGACAAACGGGATGCCCTCCTGCAGATGAGCTGGAACTGTCCACCACTGGAGAGCATTCCACATCTCCTGGGTCACTGTCACTAGCTGATCCAAAGGATCAGAGTGCTGTGACCATTGGCTGGCCAGTCCCCATTGTAGGGGATGCATGTGCCAACGGGCCCAACGGACCACGCTGGTGCAGGCCGCCATGAGGCCCAGGAGGCACAGGAAGTCCTGGGCAGGGTGCAGTTGCCCAACCTGAAATGATTGGGCAAAGGAGGAAAGAACCTCAGCCCTGTCCACTGGAAGCCGTGCTCTGACTCGCAGAGAATTGAGCTCTGCCCCAATGAATTCGATCACCTGCTTTGGCATGAGTTCCAACTTGGCCTCGTTGATAAGGAGGCCAACTTGAGAGCAAATCTGGAGGGCCAGATCCCTGGACTGCTCCACCTCTGGACAATCAGCCAGTCATCCAGGTAGGGGTACACCTGGACCCTTTGGTGCCACAGGAATGCTGTCACCACTGCCATGCATTTGGTGAAGACCCTGGGAGCTAGAGAAAGGCCGAAGGGCATGGCCCAGAACTTGTAGAGGGATCCCTCTGCCCTGAAGTGGAGGAATCTCTGGTGGGATGGACGGATTGTGACGTGAAAGAACGCGTCCTGGAGGTCCAGAGAACAGAACCACACACCTCATTCCAAGGATGGAATGATCTGAGCCAGAGTGACCATCCTGAAGGTTCGAGACCTTAGGAACCTGTTCAGGTCATGCAGGTCTAGAATGGGGCGCCAGCCCCCCTGTCCGTTTCGGGACCAGGAAGTACCTGGACACAAACCCGGGGCTTGGTGGAGGATCCGCCACCTTCCTGATCACCTCTTTTTCGAGGAGCAGGGCAATGTCAGCTCGATGAGCTGATAGGGAGGCTACGGACCCCATATCCCCCTGAGGGGCAACGGCTCGGAAGGGAGGGGCCTGCTCGAACTCCAGAGGCAGACCCTTTCCTACCACCTCCAACACCCATTGGTCCGTGGTGATAGCGGACCAGGCGGAAAGGAAGTGGCGGAGCTGTCCCCCTATGGGGGGAACCCAGGGGGGGAGCGAAGAGGCTGGGGGCGACACCCCTCAACCCGTCACTGGGCAGGCTTGGAGGAAGGACCGGCTGAGGGACCTCCTGGGCCTTTCCTTCCCTGCTTCCTGTTGGAGGAAGCCGCAAGCTTGGCTTTGGAGTGCCAAGCACGAGTCTGCTGGCCCTGATGCTGGTGTTGCTGGGCCAGACGTGCCTCAGGGGCAGAAGGTTGAAAGGACTTATGTTGCTGACGACGGCCCTTGTCCTTCTGAGCAGACGTGACTGAGTCCAGGGTAGCATTGGACTATTCAATCCTCTGGAGGTGGCCTTCCACTCCAGGGCAGAACAGGTCGGTCCCCAAGAAGGGGACATCCGCCAATTTGTGCTGGGTATCTGCCGTAAAGGTGGATATCCTCAGCCAGGCTCTGCGGCGCATGGCCACTGTGGCCGATACTGATCGGGCACAGGCATCTCCAATGTCTAGAGCTGTTTGGAGCTGCTGTTTCACCACTGCCCTTCCCTGATCCCGCACCTGTTTGACCATAGTCTGCAGGTCGGCCGGGAGATGAGGGATCACCTCATCCAGGGAGCCCATGAGGGCGTGGGAGAAGTGCACCATCAGTACAGCCAAGCTGGCCTGACGGAGGCTGAGGGAGGATGCAGTGTACACCTTGAACCCGGCATAGTCCAACTTTTTGGACTACTTGTCGGGGGACTTATCCACATCCCTAGCATTCCCAGAGTGCCGTAAAACGCTATTGGTGACCAACCCCTCAGCAGAGGAGTGTTCCGAAAAACCAGACAAAGAGCCGGTAGGGACTGCATACTTCCTGGCCATCCTGGCCGAAGTCGCAGGACAGGAAGCCGGCTGCTGCCAAAGCTCCAAGACTGGGCCAACAATGGCTTCAGCCACTGGACAGGCCTCCATGGGAGAAACCCCTCGGTCCAGTATCTCCATGAGGGGATACTTGGCCTGCTTGGATACAGGCTCGAGCTGCATCCCGGTGGACTCCGAGATGAGCTGAAGCAGACCCATGAACGATGATGGGCTCTCGTCCATCGACTGCCCCTCAGAGGACTCCAGGTCACGGGGCCTGGAAAACAGGGAGGAGTCATCGTCAGACTCTGAGGAGTCTGCGAAGAGCTGCCTAAGGCCTGAGCCACCCTCCACCTGCTGAGGACGGTCGGGAGTGAGGGTGACCGACAAACGGTGGGGCAGACCCTGACCCAACTGAGAGTCCCTGGTCAGAGCCCCCGATTTCAGTTGTGGAGGCAGGGGTTCCACCACAATCGGTGGGGCAGTTGGTTTCAGCTGAACAACTGGCCCAGGCTTGGGCACCTCAACCACCCCGAGGGGTTGTTTCCGCCTTTCGGGTGACAGCCACTTAATGGCCAGGGAAGGCGACAGCGTCAGCTTGTTCCCGGACAAAAGGAGCTGCTGCCACATTAAGTCCTCATAGCGTCGACGCAATTTGCACCGAAGCCTCTCCTCTTCTGAGGAGGAAGATGAGGACGAGCAGTGACGCCGCTTTCCTCGGTGCTGAGACCGAGACTGCCGAGACCGAGACTGAGACCTTGGTGTTTCCGAGGTGGGTCTGGGAGGAGCTGGTACACCGCTCCTCCCTCAGCTCGGGAGCCTTGACTGGGGACTCCAGCACAGGAGGCGCAGGCAAGTCCTCGGTTTCCACCGGGGGAACCGGTGATGAAGGGTTGTCAGCTTCACCAGTCGACAGCCCATCCGACGGGTTGAGAAAAATCTCGACCGCGTTGACGGGTGTCTCAGATGGCTGACCTGACGGGGACACTGTGAAGCCAGCAGCCTTAGCCACAACCTTGACCGAAGTCAAGCTTCGACTGTTTGGGGAAGGGGACCTCTCCCGCTCCCACGGCCAACCGGGTGGGACTTTACCCCTTCGAGTCCTTCTTTTTGACTGAGAAGAGTGTCCTGATGACCCCTCACCCTTCATGGAGAGGGATTGGCAAAGCTCCTTAAAAGAAGCTGTGTAGGAGGATCCCGGAGAGAGCGGGATAAATGCTGCGACCGAGGAAGATGAGGATGCAGTCTGGGCCGCCTCCTTCTTGAGGGCAATCATCTTCTCCAGTTGCTCAGCTGAGCCAACCACCACGGACACCGCCCAATGGGCCTCCTTGGACTTCACCAGCGGATAATGTTTCTCAGGGCGCCCAAGTTGTAGCTGGGCAGCGCGGTCTTCAAGGACGTTGGCCGAAAAAGACCTGCAGAACTCGCAGGCCTGCGGATCGTGGTCATGGCTGAGGCAGTAGATGCACGTCGAGTGCGGATCCATTCTGGACATTTTCTGACTGCATGGGCACGGCCGAAAACCGGGAGTTGATTTGTCCATCGCAGCCTCAAAGGAAGAATTTGACCGAAGTCTTGAAAACTTTAAAATTCTTTTCGGGTGAACCGAAGAGTTAGGATCCAGTCTATATGCAGAGCATTAAGAAGGGAACCTGAGCTTCCAAGCGGTAAGGAAGATCTGGCGTCATGGGGTGGAGCCGAGAGTTTTACCACCCGGGTGGGTGGGAGGAGCCAGCTTGAAGACCTTCCGGCAAGATTTAAACCGGCAAGAAACCTGCCAGGCAGTGTGGATGAACAACATATCCATGTCCCTAGAAAGCTTTTTCAGACTTTATTTGGCAGGGTAAATGCCCAAGGATAGGATTGTCCCATTTAAAAGTCTCAACTGAGAAGGGAGGGCTCCAATTTCTAGATTTGGGGGTATACTACATAGCTATCCAGTGTCGCTACATACAGGACTGGATTGGTAGACCTAGAGAAGGAAGATGGCTGGACTTGGAAGAGAGAGGATGCCCCAGGCGACTATCTGCCTATCTCTCTACCAGGGGTTGGAGAGCATATCTGAGCCTGCCTGAGCTGAATCCTTCAGTTTGGGATGTTCTGGAGAGTTGGAGGGGCATGACCAAACAGAGAGACATAGGACAAGGGGACACGCTGCTCCTGCCTTTGGTGGGAAATCCTTTTTTCCTGCTGGGACTGGAGGACCCAGGATATAAGGAATGGGAGGAGAGAGGGGTCCTCTGTTTAAAAAATCTCTATACTAGGAACGGGCTTGACTCATTTGAGAATCTACAGGCCAGGACTGGATTGGGACGCCAACATTTCTTTCGCTATCTGCAAGTCAGAGCATATAGTAGATCTATTGGTAGGCTACAGGGCTTGGACTCATCATGGAATCAACCTGAACAGGTCATACAGGTGGGACAAAAAAACCTTAAGGGTACTATGCGTAGGATGGCTAGGGAGGGTATGACGCTGCTTCCTGACATGACACTGAAGACTAGGATGCTCTGGGAGAGGGACATGGCAACCCCTATATCAGAAGATAATTGGAAACTAATATGCCAGCTCCATCAGGGTATATTACTATGTAATAAGTATAAGGAATCTTATTATAAATGTTGTCATAGATTATACTGTCCACCATTGATTGTCCATAAATATAACCCTGCAGTGTCTCCTATTTGTCCTAGATGTAATAACAACCTAGCATCCTATTACCACTACTTTTGGGCTTGCCCTGTTCTGCAAGAATTCTGGAGAGGGGTGGTGAAGGAGGTACAAACCATTACAGGGAGGCAGCTCCCACTGCCCCCCTGCTACTATTATTTGGGGTGGAGGATATGGGGGAGTTTATTTGAAAGTTCACAAGTGGAAGCCTAATTTCAGTTATTAGGCCTGTTTTCACAAGTTGGTAATACAAGTTGGAAGATGTCACATCTACATAAAAGGTGATGTTCCTTTCAGGTACGACATTCAAAGTTCAGAGTCAGTCATGATTCCAAGACTTCATGGTAAACAAGAAAAGGAGGTAGTTTCAACTTTTTCACATTTAAAGTTCCCATCAAGATGATCAATAGAATGGATGGTTGCCGGATGAAAAATGCGGCAATGACCCGGTGAGAGACAGAAAACATGGCTTCCTGGCTTGTGCAGGAATAAGTTTCAAAACATGGAGCAATACTGGTGTGTGTGGTGACATATCCAAGGTTCCTTGCCGTTGACAAGGGAATAGTGCTAGATTTAAATAAACATTTGTTAACACATGCACTAGAAGTGCAAAATGTGGCAATGCCACTGATCCATACGTCTGTTATGTATGAGATTCAAGGATATATCTTAATTCCAGGTCCCGGAAGAGATAATCAAAGGGTTGTAAAAACATAATAGCTGTAGGCAGTGCAAAGGACTTTCCTAGCTATGTGATGCTCATCTGCTTCCTTAATGTTATCTGTATGTATGTCTTGTTTGTACTCATACATGTCGGTATGTCAATTATATTGGAAAACTCAATAAACATATGATGCAAAAAAAAAAAACCCTATCTGGTAGCAAGTCCGTATTCCCTTTATACAGTAATCTAACTGCATTGTGTCTTTTTGCAGGCAAAATTGGAGCATGAAAAAGAGAAGCATAAGGTCTCGAGTTCCGTGTGTTTCTGGTGTTTAAATATGCTTCAGGTGTAGTTTCAGCAGTATTTGTACGTTCTTCACTATCCATAGTTACAGTCTGTTCAGTGTTATTCGGTAAAAGTCTCTCTGGTAAAGGCAATATGGGGTTTTGTGTGAGTTCCAGCGCTTTTGGTATAAATTGGGGGAACCTAAAACAGTGTTTTCTTCATTTTGTAAGATTGTTTGTTTGGTAGCTGTAGTGAGTTGTCCTGGTGTTTTTTCTGCTGTGCACAGCTGTGGAGAAGTCAGTCCCAATATCCATGCTCCTGTGTCTGGTGATCGCACCCATCCTGCATCTATGAGTGCCTTTTTGGCTGTCCATTCTTCTGTGTGTTCTGTTTCTTCTGTTGCAGCTGGACAGCATCTTAGGCCTGGGTCTGAAACCCCTGTATTTGCCATTCTCGGCGCTTTCCCAGCCTGAGGTGTTTCCATACATTCCAATTCCTTTGCTGCTGTTTCTGTTGCCATGGTTGCTGCCACGTCAGCGCTGGTAACCTCAGTTCTGATTACTGCTGTAGCTGCCTCGGACTGAGTATTGCTGTCGGTTTCCATAGCCTTTGGAGCCAAAAGTTTTGACCAGCCAGCTATCAGCAAACCACTGTCTGGAGTCCAGGAAGTTAGCTTTGTGAGTAAAGTTACAGGCTGCTTCTTAGCCTGTACATGCTGCTGTTGTTATTTGCCTTGTGAGTTATTTTGCAGGACGCAAAGGAGAAAACGGTAGCCGCATTTTGATCCTGTGGGGTTGTCTGAAAGATGGTACCGTCTATTTTGGTAGTAAAAGACTTCTGAAGTTCTGGTGTTGGTGCATTCGTTCCATCCATAGCTGTTTTCAACTTAGCTGCAGAGGTATCACTACCCAGTTATGCTGCAACCATTGGAGCCACGTTATTTATTTCCTCCGTTTTTTGAAGTTTTTGCATTGCAGTTGTGATTTCCCTTTGCTTAGCTAAGAATTTTCCTTTTTCTATTTGCAGTATGTCTTGTAAAAATTTCTCTGATGTGTTGTCAGAGCTGACTGACTCCTCATTGTCCCATTTCTTTTTGTCAAAAATGGTAGCTGTTACCTCTGTTTCTGTTTGCGTTTCTAAATTTCCATCAGCTTCAGCATCATAAAATTGCTCTTCGGTCTTGCATACATCCAAGACTGGGGTAGAGACCTGTCACCCAGCCTCCTCCACGTCCATACTCTCTGGCTCCACACCTGGACTAGCTATTCCTGAAAATGACCAGCAGCTCCCCCAACAGCAGAGTAGGAGAATTTCCCTAGTGTCCTGGCCAAATTTCCCCCATTCACTAAAAAAAAATACTACAAACAGCTTAATCTGGTTCAATTTCAGATGGTTACCATCTGTATCCCCCCCCCGTCACCCCTGAAAAAGGGACTTCTAGTCTCAGTGGGCCTACCCAGTCGGCAAAATTCAATAAAATAAATAAAATAAATAATATGCGCACTTACCTTTCTTGAAAATGGTATCTGCTGTGCTTTTCTTTTTTTTAATTTCTTTTCTTTATGCTCCTGACTCCCTTCAGATCTTTGGCCCCCCTCTCAAGCCCCCACTGCACCCCTAGCCTTTTCACCTCACTTTCTCCCAGGACTTACCTCTACCCACGTTACCCCCCTGGTTTGCTAACATTGGAGCCCTCGGGCTGGGCTGGTTCCTTTGGGTGCCTATATCCAGTCATTTGGGGAGATGCCCAGATTGGTGAGCACAGATTCTGTGGGTGCGGCGGGGCCGTCATGCTGCACTGGGGAGGGAAGGTTGCTTTTTCTGTTCCTTACCTGCTCCAAGATGCTGGCAGCTTGGGTGCACATGAGGTTGCACGCAAGTGTACATAGTGCAGCAAAAGCCTGTGTCTCCCCTCCCCATAGCTGATCCACTGCACTGCCACCTGTGGTTACCCAGGTGGCAGTATAGCCATGGAGCTGTCTGCCCTCCCACTGGCCAGCTCTTGATGACCCGTGCTCATTCCTGAACACAGGTCAGCAGAGTCATGAGCAGTAGCACTACCACTGCACCAATTGCTGTGCTGTTTTATATTGAAATACTGTAATAAAAATAAATTTCAGTGCAGTAGGCTGCCCATGCTCCCAAACACAGTCTGTGTGCTCTGCTGAAGGGACTTTCATAAGCATTCCAGGATGTAGCAAACACAAAAGCAGTGTGTAGTGAAATTTCTTCACTTTATTATTTCAGCTTTAATAATTCATTACTGACCATTTTTACACGCCAGCATTTCACTGCATACATCTGGCAGATTTTTCTAGGCAGTGGTCCCAAAAATCATAATCGTATACAATGTATTATAATATTTCAGTAGCAATAGCGCTTTACACTGATAAATTCATTTAGCAGTTTACACTTACCAGCAAACACTGTTTCTCAACTGTATCATACAGATATACTGCAACTGATCCTCATGGAGTCGGAGTCTCCCCACCGCCATGCAGTCAAGGTGCTCGGTGTCATCATGCTACTTCTAAAACAGCGCCACAAAGCTATGTGGGCGCTTCACCCTCGTGATGCATGAACGTGAGTAGCATGATGATGGCACTCGCATATCCACGCTGAACATACAGTGTTCATGATGTGTGCCTCACAAAACTGCAAAATGAATTTACTACACACTGCTTGTGATTTTGCTACTTTCTAGAATGAAAATAGACATAAGTTTTTAAAAAAAGGCAGGCAGACTTTGCCAGATTAAAAACCTGGTGTCCAAGTGGCTGGAGAAGCTGCATGAGGCTAGTAATGCAGAGCTCATGTGACGTTCCTTGAAGAAGGTGCTTGAAGAGGCTGCAGAGGTTTGTATTTCTGTATGCTATAAGGGAAAAAGTGCCACGAATTGCCACACCCACACACACACACACACACACACACACACTCAACAGAGACCTATGGCAACTGATTCTGAACAGCAAGGTCTATAGTGTCTGGAAAGAGATGGTTTGCTTGCATCTTAGAGAGCAGTACGTGGTACTGAGGGGCTTCAACACTAGAATGAAGAAATCCAACTGGAAATAGAGGGTGCAACACAGGGCTACCAAAATGATACCAGCAGTATGGGAAAGAGAAAGGGGAAATTGTTTAACCAGAAAAGGCACACTGAGCTAAAGCTTGTTTCCAGGTGTGACCTGGAGGGGACATTAAGTGACTTGCTCAGGGTCACACATTATGCAAGTGGAGGCTGTGAGATTCAAACCCAGGTCTCCAGGTTTACAGCCCAGTGCCCTTAACCACTACACTGTACTGCCTCTGGTATGGGGGAGAAGAGCTATGAAGAAAGGCTGAAGGCTCCTAACAAGCTCACCTTGAAGAAAATGAGGTTAAGAGGAGACATGACCTCAGTTTTTTGCATACTTAAGGGTAATAACCAGACTGAACAGTCAGAGATGTCTGATCTGATGTCCTACAGGGGGACGTGGGGGCACACCCTGGAGCTCATGTGTGGTAAATTCAGGGGCAACATTAGGAGGCACTTTATTCCCAAGGGTGGTGAACCTAGGGAACAGCCTACCAGTGGAGACAATGGACATTAAGACAGCGGCATTTAAGGTAAGTCTGCAAAAATGTCTGCTTAACAAGAGAATTACAGAGTACCCTGGGTAGTAGAATGGGTAGGGAATCCCTAAAAATTGAAGTCTTTCCACAGTAAACTTATTTTTTATTTATTTAGTTTTTGTTTACTAGGTAGGGTGCACTAGGCATACATATGCCTATTTTCAGGCACAACCTGGGAGTTAACAAAGAAAGTTTCACATAATGGATAACACCAACAAACAAACCAGAAATTGTACAGAGTTCACAGAATATCACCAACAATTGCACATATAAGATAAGATCAACCTACAGGCCTGAAAATGTTCAGAGTTTACAGGTTATCACAAAAGGCAAGGTTGTTTTGGACAGTACCAGCACAGGGGGATCTATTGTTGCAGGAGGTTAACAAGAATGGTATGTAATAGAAGTAGACTCTAATGTGTATACATTAACAATGGGGCTCGATAGGTTAGCTGTAATTCTAGATTCTTGGAGTAGGTAGCATGCTAAGTTTGTTCTACAGTAGGAGGATCATCAAGAAGAGCTTTGGGGTGGGAAGTAACATAAGCAGTGAAACAAGTGCTTGTGTATAGGATTTAGTAGGGCAGCAAGTCTGTTATTTAAGGAAGAGGAGGTGTGGCAGAGGGGTGTCCAATTAAGGGCAGACGCAGCTGTAGTTCTGAAGCAAATGCGAATGGAGCTGAGAGCTAAATATGCAGATAGACAAGTTCTTTTGCACTGATAAAGGGACAGGGACAGGGATTTCATCCCTGCTTATGAAGCAGGGGGCCAGACATGAGATAATAATAGGTTAGGTTATGGAAAGATCTCCCTCATACCATAAGGGTAGAAAGTAACTGTAAAGCTTTTAAAATAGGATTACATAAGTATCTGCAGTCTAAGACCCTGTACATGCTACATCATGGTAAGCAAAAATGTTTTTTAAAAATGGATCAAGACTAACTGTACTGTAGCATCTGCATTAGCGCAAGCATGTTGTAAACTGCCTCATGACTGACTTACAGAAATAAAGAATGGTGCACACATCGCTATTAAGGTGAAAATGCTTTACTGCTGCAGAATGAACTCCATGGCCTCTACACACTTCTGGAGTGCCTTCTAATCAAGACTTCATCAGGAGGCCAACCAAGTGAACTGCTAACTCAGTTCCATTCTCCAGCACTGTGCTGCACGGAGAAGAACTGTGCATGATGGTCTGTACTATAGGTAAAAAACTAGGGATGGGTGGGTACTAAAATACCTGACCCACAAGACTACCCTTGGGTACCTCAAAAGTACTCTAAAAATAAATACCCAGATGAAAACCAAATAGTCAGGTCAGGTTGGGTAGTTACTACCCAACCCATTATACTACACAATTACCCAACACTGACCATAACAAAAATCATGTGAAAGACTGCATTTTGTGGACTATTACATTGTTTGTTAGGTGCCCTGAGCTGTTATACCCATGGAGGCATTACTGAGGCAGGTATGAGAGGCACAGCTGCTCTTAGTGAGCCTGCTGCTGTGTCCAAAAATTATACCCATGGCAGGCATTTCTAAGACAGGTACGAGAGGTGCAGCTGCTGTGATTGAGCCTGCCAATTTATACAAAAAATTATACCAATGGTGGGCATTGCTGAGGTAGGTACAAGAGGTGGAGCTGCTCTGATTGAGCCTGCTGCTGTTTCCAAAAATTAAACCCATGGCAGGCATTGCTAAGGCAGGTAACAAGAGGCATAGCTGCTCTTAGTGATCCTGCTGCTGTTTCCAAAAACTACATCACAGGCAATGTTGAGGTGGGTATGAAAGGCGCAGCTGCTCTGAGTGAGGCTGCTGCTGTTTCCAGAAACTGTACCCATGGTGGGCATCAAAGTTACATAATATAAAACTGATGATTGACAAAACAAAACTAAGAGTAGTGTGGCACATGTGACTGGCATGATGGCAGTGGTGATGGTTTTATTAATTTCATACACAACCTAGGCATCATATTTAGTATCACTGTTTGCAGTCTGTTGTTCATGTTCAGGGTCAGACTCCCATAATTCAGTGTTTGGAACAATTGGGAAATTGTCAGCATTGATTTTGAGAAATGTAAGCTGTTCCACATTTGCGGGACTTAGCAGTGTTTTGTGGTCAGTGACTATTCCTCCAGCTGCACTAAATATGCATTCTGAATATATGCTTGAAGGTGGACAACTGAGGTACATTACTACAAGATTTGCTAGATCTGGCAATACTGATCTTCTGCTAACCAAATGTGACATTGCTCTACCAACACCATTAACTGATGTACAGCAGTCAAACCCTGCCAAACCATCAGAGTGCACCTCTGGCACACACCATAGCATTCTTCACAATCACCAGTATCATCAGCGAGGGAAAGGACATGTACAGCTACTTCTTGGGCATCCTATGTTCAGGGTCAGAAAGGCACATCACTTCTGAGTCACCTGCAACAACGTGGACTCGTATCCTGTAAAGAAAGTGCAGCAGGTTCATCTGCCAGACTGGTAACTGTCTCATGCAGCACAATGATCCTGGAGTATTTTGCAGACCATACTGTGACTGGTCTCGAGGACATTCCATTAATGTATTGGAAACAAATGAGAACTCTCCAATACTCATTGTCTTCCCCTGCAGGAAAGATGGCTTCAATGTTCCACTTAAGTGGGGATCTAGCAACATAGCCAACACAGGAGTCATTCTCAAACATGGCATTTATTCTCTGATCAGTCAACAGTCTGAGATGCAAGTCATCTGCCAGCATAACAGCGGTGGTGTCTTCTTTTGGCTGAAAGTCTTTATGTCATCAAGGAAAATGTGAAAAAATCTGATCTGAGGAAGAATTTTACTCAGAGCTGAACTGTCTGCACTGACATCACATGTGCCAGCTTTAAATGGCTTCAATAAGGTGTCCAAACACTGAAGTAGAGTCCAGCTGCTGGAACTGAGCATGATGTCTACTTTACCTATTTGATTCTGCATAGTGTAGTCATGTGCAGCTTTTTTCTGTTCAAGAAGCCTTTCCAACATGTAAAATGTTGAATTTCAGTGGGTTGGAACTTCCTGCTTTAATGTATGCAATGGTAAGTTGTTTGTGGGATTTGAATATTGCATTTTCGTCTGCAACCTTTAGTAACTTTTGGAACAAAAAAATGAATATCCAGCACTCCAGACTCAGTCACAAAATTCAGTGAAGGTATTTTATTTATTATAAAATTAAAAAGTTACTTACAATTATAAACATATGTAACTTTTGGGACTGTTTATGGAGTCTGAATTTTTCATTTTCGGCCGCAACTGTATGCAGTTCTCCTACCGACGTCAACGCAATTTGACCAATCAAGAGAGAGAAGCTGCAGGGTGTCGCAGTTTGAAATATCAGCTGGCAGTTTTAAGGTTTTAAGCAGTGGTTGCAGAGGGGCTCAGGAACAGATGCTGTCAGTGTGGGAAGCAGGCAGGCTAGTGGAGGAAAGCCTGGGTATGCCCCCCGACAGTGACACCAACGCAGCGACCTATGTCGCTGTCGACAAAATCAACAGTTTGCTTCCAGGTCACTGTAATGGTGCACCTGAGACAGGGGCACACTGTCTCCTAGTCCTGCATCCCCTCCCTAAATCATCTCCGACTCATAGCTGAGAATCTTTAGTATGGGGGTGCAGGGCAGGAGACATTTGGGATTTATGTCGACTGCAACTTGCAGTCGACATAAATCCCGTTGCTATGATGCCAGTCGACAAAAGTGTTGTTGAACCGGCATCGTAGATCCAAAAGCCTGCACCACACCTGGGAGTCTACTGGGAGTGAAGAGCCTCTGTTTAAAGTGTGGGAGCGAGCTCAATGTTGGCTAGCAGGTCCAGGAGCTGTGGAGGAGCCTGCAAGCTAAACGAGGTGCAATCAGGGGGATAAAAGAACTGAGAGCGGCTATACATACTGGGGCACTAGACGATTGCTGTGGAGGACAGGTTTGACTTTTGATAGTGCTCACTGGGGCACTGCATATTTGACTTTCAATAGTGCTCACTGGGGCACTGCAGATTGTTTTTGATATTTTCAATAATCAGCTGAGTAATGGTATTTACTTGCCTATTAGGGCAGTGAGGGGACACAGGCTGTAGACAGCCTTGGTACTCACTGAGTGTATAAGCTGGTAGAGGGGCAGGGATATTTGGAGTATTGGGTGAACATTGTGGGGGCTGCAGTAAAGGATACTTTGCTGGAAGGGAGTGGGTTGCATTGAAAGCTAATTTGCTGGAGGAAAGGCAAGGCTGTTGAAGCAGAAAGGAGGAGCTGGTTGTTTGTGGATGCTGCCAGGTGTAGTCCCACCTACTGACCCATCAATCTGCCCACCCCAGAGCTCATGCTCCTTTTATAGGGCATAGGGACCATAGTGGGGCACACCTTTTTACCACCAATCAGGAAGTACCTACCCAGGAGGGGAAGGAGCTAGTAGTTAACAGCTACACAGGGGAAAGCCACAACAAACATGATGGGAGTGGTGCAGTGCAGTGGTTGAGGAGTGGCTGTCTTCAGGGAAGATGTTCTGGAGGATGCGATGCTGTCCTATCTGCAGGCACCTCTCTGGGTTAAGGATGGAAGTCGCCTGTCTCCGAGCTGAGTTGGCCAGGTTACAGTGGGCTTTAATCGCCACCCAGAAGCCACCAGGTCCACAACCTAAACCTCATACAATGCCCAGGAGAAGGAGTGGTTGGACCACTGTGGGTTCAGGGAGGGTGAGGGAGAGGGGTCTGAGGCACATCCCCCAACTGGTCCAGCTAACTAACTCCTACGCTGTTTTGGAGGAGCGGGACAGCTCCATAGGTGCACCCACAGCTGAGACCAGGGAGGATGAGTAGGTCATCTAGGATGGAGACCAAGTGAAGAGGGGGTAGAGAACCCCAGAGGAGCAGGAAGCTTCTACTGGTGGGGGATTCAATTGTCCAGGGAGTGACTTTAGGGGAACCTAGTAGAAAGGACAGGGAGGTCAAGTGCATCCCAGGAGGCACGGCATGGAGGGGTAGGAAGCAGATCAATAGGACTGCAAGGGCAATAGCAAGGAGGGAGGAAGTGGATGTCATCATCCACCTGGGTACAAATGACATGGCAGGAGACAGGGTGGAGCTAGTCAGAGTACAGGAGGATTTCAGGAAGCTGGGGGAGAGCCTGAAGCAGGTAGCACACTCATCTCCTTCTCAGAGATTCTACCTGTCCATGGCAAGGGGGAGGCTAGGACACTCTGCATCCAGGAATTCAACTCCTGGTTAAAGGAATGGTGTGGAAGGGAGGTGTTCAGCTTCACTGGGGACTGGGGCCCCACCTGCATGGATGCAAGCCTATATGGGTCTATGCATGAAAAAAGGCTACCAAAGTGTGACATTAGAGTCAATTTTTAAACTCTGTAATATAGTGATTATTATAAGCATTTTTTATTGCTGTGACTCACCTTATAAAAATGTAGTATGGTGTAGGATAACTCCAATTTCGGTGCCCGAGAAGAAGCCTCCACAAAGTTGCACATGTAACAGGGGACATAAAAGCAGGGCTGCAAGTGTAACAGGGGACATAAAAGCAGGGCTGCACATGTAACTGGGGACATTAAAGCAGGGCTGTACATGTAACAGGGGACATTAAAGTACCACAGGCACACAACTACCTGTCTGCACACAGCATGGAGGTACGCCACCATCCATCTGTAGACAACATGGAGGCATGCCAGCACCCATCTGCAGACAGTATGGAGACATGCAGCTAAATACCTGATGGAATCTTTCAAAGAAGTTCATCATTAAAGTATGCATTCTAATCAGGGCATCATCAGTCCATATCACGTAAATAATGGACTGTCCATATAAACTGAACACAGACAACACCCGTAGAAAACAGTATACTTGGTTTCCACAGTAAGTTTTTTTTTTTGCTAGGCAAAGTTCTGTAAACCCACTACATACATGTATGATATGGCTGACCAATATGGCACAGAGAATAATGTATCCTAATTAGGGCACCACAACAAGCAGCATGGGGAGAGTGCTTTTTAACTTTAAGCTCCACCCCTCCACAAACAGTGACCACATGGTTTTGTGCTATGATTAACAATATGCTGTGGTTGCCCTGCAATGCAACCAGAAAATCCACAAAGGCATAATAATAAACATTTTAAATGTGCAAAAAATAGAATACTGCAGGCAGCACCAGACAAGTTAGCTAATGCAGCAGCATCACTCAAACACCATCTGAATCACAGCACACAAACCAGCCACCACACCAACATTAGTTGCTGCCTACTTAGGAGTACAACTCAATTGTGCATATACCAGTAATTAGTGTAACAGTGTAGCAAATACATGTGCAATATGCATAACTTGTTGTTTTTTTGGGGGGAAGTTGTGGGCATAGTCACACACAAAATGGGTTTTGCCAAGATCACCAGCCCAGTACAAGCTATCTGTTTGAATACAATAAGTGCACATCTGGGGTTGTTTGGTGATTTTGAAATTTAAACCAAAATAGCAGGTAGGGTTACCAAGATGGTGTCCAAGCTAAAAAAAAACTAAATAAATAAATTAATTTTGTTCATGTTTTTGTTTTCAAATACTAAAATCCTAACCCAATGTCAAAACAATCATGAACCAACTAACAAAGCTGTTTAAATTATTAAATCACTTCTTAAGTGATGACAAAAAAGAAGAAAAATGTAATAAGCGCAATACGAGCCACACATCATCCCATCTGCCAAAAAGAAGAAAAAAAGTAAAATACTGAACCCAGGCATCCACAGGTCTGCCAACAAAATGGCAGCAAGCATACACCCATCTGGTAACAAAAGGAAGCCATGCATGCACACAGCTGCAGACAAAATGAAGGGATGTAGCCATCTGTCTACAAACAAAATAGAGGCATGCATCCACCAATCTGAAATAAAAATGGAGGCAATCATACACAAATCTGCAAACAAAATGAAGGCATGCATCTACCCATCTGAAAATCAAAATGGAGGCAATCATACACAAATAAGCAAACAAAATGGGGGCATGCAGCTACCCATCTGAAAATCAAAATGGAGGCAATCATACACAAATAAGCAAACAAAATGGGGGCATGCATTCACCCATCTACAAATCAAAATGGAGGCAATCATACACAAATCTGCAAACAAAATGAGGCATACATCCACCCGTCTACAAACAAGATGGAGGGATGCATACACCCACCTGCAAGCAAAATGGAGGCACACATCTAGCCATCTGCAAACAAAATGTAGGCACGCTTCTAGCCATCTGCCAACCAAAAACAGAGGCACATCACAAAACATACCACAGGAACTCAGTCAAAAACTGTCACCAGACCTGATATACACAGACCAAATAGTGCACCAACCTCCCCCTGCAAAAAAAATAATCGGTGACCACATGGTGTGGTACCCAAATTAACAACAAATGCTGTGGGTGCCCTGTGATGCACCAAGACAAAACAGAAGTGGTGCTCCCAACTAAAAAAGAAGCCAGTAACAAACGCATTACACAATGCAATAGCTCATCACAACTAATGTCAAGATCTTGCCAGGCAAACCTACCACTCCACCTAAATTTGTGGTTGCCACTGGCCCAGTGGTGTGGAGGGCTGAGGCATCCATGTGTTACCTTCTGTCATGCCAGTGACTGGCCAGTGTGCCATGGGCAGAAGCGCGCATTGTACAGCCATTGCTAATATTGCACGCTTTACCAAGGGGGAAACACAGAACAAGGAAAAATTAGGTCCCAAATCGAGCAGGATGATGGCAGCCACCCACCGCAGGCCTCAACTCTGAATGGCACTTCCCAGAATCTGGATCCTAGTCGAGGTGAGTTTGAGCAAGGGAGGGCTCCTCACTGCCCTGCCACGGAGGGTAAACCATGGAGGAAGAAGGGGTTAGCTACCTCATGTCGGGGTGCGGGGCTGGGCGGGTGGCTGAAAGATAGATGCCAACTAGTGGGGACCCGAAGGAGAATCAAATAAAGTGAAAAAATATAATTTGTGGTTGCCTAATTTAGGCGCACCAAACTAACATGCACATCTGATCGTGCCATACCTTTCAACTGTACTGTCTCATGAGGAACAGTTACTCATTTTATTCACAAAAGCCACTTGTTACACATTGAGAAGGTTTGTCCCACATTCAGCAACAACATTATAAAGCAAAAATGCATAGCAGTTCATATGAAAATTGTATCAATTATTTAACGTCGAACTTTGTGAACACAAAGGCACACATTTCAACAGTGGTGTGAGCTTCTGAGTAATAGATTTGATGAAGTGTTCCACATTCTGAGGGGCAGTGTTTCACATTTGGGGGATGTACTGAGGTACAGTGCTCATGCAACTCTTTGGTAGGGAGAAGCACACATTCAGGAGTGTTGGTGGATTGTACTGGCAGTGCCCAGGTAAATACAGTAAATATTTTTTTTTTAAATACCAAAAGCTACAATAAATATCAGACATTGCACTCAATTCTTTTAATAATCCCCAAGAAAAACAATAATTGTAACAGCAGTATGTAAAATACCATCCCAACATATGAAAAGCACATTTAGAATAGAGCATTGGAACCAAAAACCAAAATAAATATCAGTATGTCAAAAATAAAGAGCCCAAGGATTCAATACAGGTACCAAACCCTCCCCAATAATCAAATAATGCAGTGTGCTAATCCCAGACACTCCACTCAATCTCCACCTCTCCCCAAAATTGTCTGTAACAGCAGCATTTAAAATACAGTCCCAACATAAAAAGAACATTTAACATTAAGCATAGTAGCCTGGAAACTTGATCTATGCAACTTCCTTATCAACTCCTTCAAGAAGACCTCATGGTGAACAGGGACATAAAGAAGTTTAGGGTACCAAATTCACATTTTAATTCAAATGGCACCCCTTACACCAAATCCAGAAGGCAAAAAGGGAAATCCAGGGTGTGGGGTCCATCTGCACTATTAATGACCCCCCCCCCAACAGCTTGCTTACATTACCAAAACTAGTAAAAAAAAAAAAAACAGTCTTTTTGGTGGCAGGCATGATTGATATTTACCTGATGCAGTGAGGATAGTGATGTAACGAGTGTCACACAGGAGGACAATAGCTCTTCAGCCGATCACAGGAAAGGGCTAGAAATAGCAGATAATCATCTTTTAAATCCCCCCATGGCCTGCCCCAATCTCGTGCTGATGTAAGCACCTAAATAGTTTCACAATGGCTCCCTTGGAACCCTGCCGTCATGCATGAACATCCGGTGGTGTCGGACATGAAAGGATCAGGTGAGCAAAGGAGGCAGCTTGCGATCATGCTGTGTACTTAAACAGGGCAATGTACTGTAGTACCCTAAAAAAATAGAGCTAGTAACCTGGGGACACAAATACAACACAAATAGCATCAAAGTGCAGATTATTACAAAAGATCAGAGGTAACACAAGGGGACATTAATGGTTACACACGAGACCCTGCAGGTGGGTGGGAATCAAGGCAGCACAATAAGGAAGTGTGATACATGAGAGCAGGACACAGAATTAGTTACAAAAATATTTTTATTGCCAGAAAAGTCTAGTTAAATGACACTGAGAGACTATTTCACACACGGGTAGTCATGTCACAAATTAGTACACAAATTTTCATGCATTTTGAATGACGAAAGTGCATTTTTTCAATATGGAATCATCTGATTCCATTAATGTTATCTTATGTATCTCTCCACATAGGCTACTTAAAAAGCCCATATCAATGACTGTATTATACTCAAAATCCTGCATATGTACTGCATTACAAATTTAGGATCCATTGGTAACCCCTTTTCATGCATGGAGCCATATAAGGATGACAGCCTGCATCCATCTGGGAAGGGGACTACGATCCTAAGTAACAAGTCTGAATGCTTCAGCAGTGAACATTTAAACTGGCCAAGGGGGTGGAGTCAGGAGGGGCCGAAGGCTTAGAACGCCCCCCCTCCCCCCGGCATATGCAGGAAAATAAATCAACAGCAAGTACAGCTGAAGCTATCAGAGGAAGGGGCAAAGTGGTGGAAGCAGGACCACATAAGAAATGTAACTGGGGTTGGGGAAGGAAGCAGGAGAGCAGTAACAGGGTAGAGGAAGTAATCTAAAATACACAACATGGAAGGCCATGGTAACTAATGTCCACAGCCTAAGAAAAAAAACTCCCAGACCTGGAAGCCTTGATAGTGGAGGCACTCCTGGACACAGTGGCAATAACTGAAACCTTGTACACTGCAAATCATGGGTGGGAAATCAATGCACTGGAATTTGCTCTGTTGAGGAGGGCTAGGGTAGGTAAAAAAGGGGAGAAGGGGGCTCACCCTATATATCAGAGAGAGTATAAAGGCAACACAGGTGCAGGGTGGGCAGGGGGAGGCCGCGGCACTATGGGTCACCCTTGAACCTGGAAATGGCGCAGCAAGATGCACAGGGGTGATATACAGGCCTCCAGAACAGGGGGAGGAAGTGGACAGGGAGCTAGATGAAATACACAAGATGGCAGTGAAAGGTGAAAATCCTGCTCATGGGGATTTCAATCTCCCGGACATGGATTGGACCACCCAGGCAGCTGCTTCAGCCAGAAGCAGGGGCATCCTAGATTCCGTACAGGAGGCAGGACTCAGGCAGCTTGTGCTTGATCCCACTAGGAAGAGGGTGATTCTGGATCTAGTGATGACCAACAGGGACAGAATCACAGATGTCCAGGTAGAAGGGTATCTCGGATCCAGCGATCACCACATAGTGTGGTTCAGCATGGGGACAGGGAATCAGTCAAGTCACACTAGAACAAAAGATTTGGATTTCAAAAAGGCAGACTGCTGAAATGGGGAGTGGCATCAAAATAGCCATGGAGAGAAGGGGGGAAAGGCGGGGGGGGGGGTGGAAGAGTGGTGGAAGCACCTAAAAGGAGCCATAGTGGAAAGGACAAACCAATGCATCAAATTGGTATCAAAAGGCAAGACAAGGAGAAAGCCACTATGGTGCTTGAAAGAGGTGGCAAACAAAGTAAGGGCTAAAAGGGCAGGGTTCAGGAAATACAAGGAGACCCAAAGGGAGGAGGACAGGGAGATGTAACTGGAGTGTCTAAGTTAAACGGTGAGGGTGGTAAGGAGAGCAAAGGTGCAGACTGAGGAAGGATTAGCATAGACGGTAAGGAAAGGGGACCAGACAGGTACAGGTACATCAGCAAAAGAAGGAAAACCAGGGGGGTGGATTGTTAGGTTCAAATGGGAATAAGGGAAGTGTAAGGAGGGGGACATGGATAAGGCAGAAATACTGAATGAATACTTCTGTTCAGTATTCAAGTAAGAGAGGGAGGGACTGGGACCACAACCGAGCAACAGATATCAAGGCAAGGGAGAGATGGAAAGCAGTTCATTCACAGAAGAGAGAGTCCTGCAGGAGCTCACTAAATTGAAGGTGGACAAAGCGATGGGGCCAGATGGTATGCATCTGAGGATATTAAGGGAGCTGTGAAGAGAGCTAGCAGAACCTCTGGCAGCCTTGTTCTCAAAGTCACTCGACACAGGGGTGGTTCCAGAGAATTGGAGAAGGGCACATGTAGTCCCTCTACACAAATCTGGTAGTAGGGAAGAGACGGGGAACTATAGGCCAGTGAGCCTCACCTCAGTAATGGGGAAGATCATGGAGGCACTGCTTAAAGAAAGGATAGTGGGACATCTGGAAGCCATCGGTGCCCAGGACCCTAGGCAGCATGGTTTCACAGCGGGTAGGTCATGTCAGACAAATCTGATTGATTTCTTTGACTAGTTGACAAAGAAAGTAAATCGGGGAGGGGGGTGGTGGTGGATGTCGCCTACCTCGATTTCAGCAAGGCCTTCAACACTGTTCCACTTATAAGACTGGTTAACAAGATGGGTAGTCTGGACATGGGGAACAAAGTGGTAAACTGGGTTAGGAACCGGCTAATGGACAGGAGGCAGACGGTGGTGGTAAATGGGGTACAATCTGGGGAAAGAGGGGTGACCAGTGGGGTGCCTCAGGGATCAGTCCTTCGGCCGGTCCTGTTCAAAGTCTTCATTAGTGACACTGCAGATGGGCTGGAAGAAAAAATTACTTACCACAGTAATCTTGTTGTAACCCCAGAAAATCTTACTGTATTCTGACATATGCAGTATTGTACCACCATAATACTGCCCTGGAGCTGAAAAGGTTAATAGAACCTATGAAAATGACAGAATGCTAGGCTCGAGCTCGGTTTTCAAACCACTGTCCCTGGTAAACAATCCATCAACCGTCAGATTCTTCACTCCGCTTGACTAGTCAGATGCCTCAGAGAATCCTCTGCATCTTTACTAAATTTGCGTTTTTCTCGGTTTTATAACCACTTTTAGTTTAAAATTTTTAAACCACTGTCTCCGGTTCACAAAGGTAAACTAGTATAGATAGAGTTAGGTAAGTCCTCAGTTTCTGTCCATTTTTTCCGGTCAGGACCCAATATTATTTCTTATTTTTTCTTGTAAAGTATATATTTCTGACTCAAATTTCTCTTTGTGGGATGTTACTGGGCTAAACCCGGTTTGTTGTCTGGTCCTTAAACCATCCAAAAAAAAGGAAGAAAAAATTACTCACCTTAGTAATGTTGTTTCTTCTAATGGAGTCTTGCTATATTATGACAGATGCAGTTTGTCCCACCATTAGAACTGCTCCGGAGGTGAAAGAGTTAACTTCCATGCAGTGCATGGAACTTAGAGCGTGAGCTCGGTTAGAGAAGCTCTGTTAGGGTGGTTTCAAACTGAAACCATCAGATCTTTACCAGCAAAACTCACTAAGGCTCTGTGTGGAAGCTGTAACCTACACTAGCCAACTGGCTACTAAAATATTCACACATTTTCCTGGTCCCAACACCAAGACTCAAGTCAGGGGACCAGAAACAATAAGATAAAATAAATAAATAAAACACAACACCCAAACATAAAAGGGGGCATGAATGAGTGCCAACAGTGAACTGCCCACCCCATACCCGAAGTAGAAGTTCTGAGAGCGGCAGGCTGGGGGGGAGGTCATAATACAGCAAGACTCCATTAGAAGAAGCAACATTACTAAGGTGAGTAATTTTTTCTTCAAACAACATGAAGTCTTGCTATATTATGACAGATGCAGACTACACAGCAGTACCTCCATGGAGGAGGGACAGAACCTACTTAGGAATAGGTTCTGAAGCACGGTTGTGTTAAACCGAGCATCCCTCCTGGCCTGAATATCCAGGGAGTAATGCTTGGTGAAAGTGTGTACTGTTTTCCAAGTAGCTGCTTGACATATCTCCAAGATAGGATGTCCTAGCAGCAGCTAGAGATGCAGCTGTACCTCTGGTAGAGTGAGCCCTCAGGCCTGAGGGGGAACCTACCCAGTTTTTGATAGCAAAATTGGATACAAGAGGCAATCCACCTGGCAATGGATCTCTTAGTGGCAGGTCTCCCTTTCCCAACCTCACCATAAGTGAGAAATAGTTGGAGGGAGTCAAAACCTGTGACCCTTGGTACGCCTATGGTAACTTAGGCCCTCTTAACATCTGTTGTGCAGCCTCCTCTCACCAGAGGAGGAATGGTCAGTGAAGAACACTGGAAGTGAAATAGATTGGTTAAGGTGGAACCGAAACCACCTTAGGCAAAAACTTCCTGTTAGTCCTGAGGACTACCTTATCCCTGTGAAAGACAATAAAGTCAGTCTCCACTGATAAAGCTTGTAACTCACTTATGTGCCTGGCAGAAGTGATGGCTACTAGAAATACGGTTTTCCAAGTCAAATACTTAAGCTCTGCCGAAGACAGAGGCTCAAAGGGGGGTTGCATCAGCTGAGCAATGCAAACATTAAGATCCCAAGCAGGGGCAGGGTCCCTGAATGGAGGATTGTTATGAAGCAATCCCTTAAAAAACTTGGAAAATACAGGGTGAGCAGAAAGAGAAGAGGGCTTCCCTGCTGAAATGAAAGCAGAGACAGCTGCCAAATGCACTTTTAGGGTAGCTGGTCTCAGTCCCAAAGAATTAAGATGGACCATATAATCCAATACAGTGGGTAAATCAGCAGATTCCGGGGAAATATGCTTCCCAGAACACCATATGGAAAACCTTTTCCACTTGGAGTTATAGGTAGCACTAGTGGAAGGCTTCCTAGAAGCTTTCAAGATTTCGAGAACACTTTGAGAAAGTTGTAGATCAGCAAACTCTAACTGCTCAAGAGCCAGGCCTTGAGGTTGAGGGATTTGAGATTCGGATACCAAACTCTCCCCTGAGCACAGGTTAACAGATTGTGGTTCCTGGGGAGACACAGGGGAAGATGGACTGCTAAGGACTGAAGGAGTGGGTACCAGGGCTGCCTGGTCCAGTCTGGAGCAATCAGGATCATCTTGCAGGCCTGAGACCTGATTTTGACTAGCACCTTGAACAGGAGAGGGAAGGAGGGAAAGGCATAGAGAAACTTCCCTTTCCAATCGAGGAGAAAGGCATCCAGGGGGACTGAGCCCAACACTGGGGGCATGCAACAAAAAAGTGGAAGTTGATGATTGTCTGGGGCTGCAAAAAGATCTATCTGAGGAGTGCCCCATCTGGCAAAAACTATCCCCAGTACTAGGGGATCCAGTGACCATTCGTGATGGCCCTGGGAAATCCTGTCTGAGAGCATCTGCCAGGACATTGTCCTTGCTTGGGAGGTGAATTAAGTGAGGGAAGTGTTCAGGGAATAAGCCAGAGACCACAACTTCATCGGCCTGTGCACAAGGCCGAAGACCGAGTGCCCCCTTGTTTGTTGATGTACCACATTGTAGTGGTGT
This sequence comes from Neoceratodus forsteri, assembly GCA_016271365.2. Taxonomy (NCBI): domain Eukaryota; kingdom Metazoa; phylum Chordata; order Ceratodontiformes; family Ceratodontidae; genus Neoceratodus; species Neoceratodus forsteri. The sequence goes on along the minus strand of CM057456.1, from coordinate 1,174,247,155 downwards.
TGTCTGTTCTGACCTGTACCACCTTGTTCTGAACAGATGCAGAAAAAACCTGAAGTGCTAGAAAAACAGCTCTGAGTTCCAACAGATTGATGTGGAGCAGAGATTCCTGAGGGGACCATAACCCCTGGGTGGAGAGGTCGCCCATGTGAGCTCCCCATCCCAAGAGGGACGCATCTGTAGTAAGGGTCAAGGAGTGGGACAGAGGAATGAAAGGCACCCCTTGTCTCAGATTGCTCTGATCCTGCCACCACTGAAGGGCCTGGATCAGGGTTCGAGTCACTGGGATTAACTTGGATAGGGGATCTCTTCTTTGAGACCAGAAAGCTCTCAAATGGAACTGAATGTCCCTCATCTGAAATCTTGCTCCTTGCACTACAGCTGTGGAAGCAGCCATGTGTCCTAGGAGCTGCAGGAAATGCCTTGCTGGTCGAGAGACCTGCAGAGTGAAGGACGAGGCCAGGGCCACCAAGGTCCTTACCCTTTCCAGGGGAAGGAAGGCTCTGGCCTGCTTTGTGTCCAGTTCTCGCGCCTATAAAGGTGAGTACCTGGACAGGTTCCAGAACTGACTTTGGAAGATTGAGAAGAAAGCCCAGAGAGGCAAGCAGCTGCTGGGTAACTAGCAGGTGTGATTTGACCTGGTCTGAGACTGACCCACAATGAGCCAGTCGTCCAGGTAGGGAAAATGGCAATCTTTTGCCTTCTTAGATGAGCAACTGCTACTGCCAGACATTTTGTGAACACCCTTGGGGCAGAGGTAAGGCCGAAGGGCATTGCTCTGAACTGATAATGGCCTGAGGGCAGTTAGAATCTGATTACTTGATGGCTTCTGATAAAAACATGGAAGTAGGCATCCTTGAGGTCCAGGAAGCTAGCCAGTCCCCTGGCCTTAGGGAGGGTAAAATCATTCCCAGAGTCACCATTTTGAATTTTGGTTTTAAAGGTGCTTGTTCAGATATCTTAGATCCAGGATGGCCACTCTCCTGTCTTTTGGGGTAAGGAAGTACCTGGAGTACAGACCCTTGCCCTGGTGTAGGGGAGAAACCCTTTCTACAGCTCTGAGAGCCAGGAGGGTTGAGACTTCTGTTTCCAAAGCAAGAGTCTCTAAAGGGTTTGCAGGTGGAAAAGATCTGGCTCTTATCTTTGGGAATTTTTTGAAGCTGAGAACCAGACCCTGGCTCACTACTTCCAGGACCCACCTGTCTGATGTTAAAGACTCCCAGTCCTGGGTGAAGTAAGCCAGCCTGCCCCCTACAGGTAATGGAGAGCCGACCCTGGGCATCCCATCAGGGTGCCTGTTTGGCAGGGGCTTTAGGCTGAGGGGTGGGAGCAGGCCTGCTCGTACCTCGTCTGCCTCTCCCTCTGAAGAACCCCCTCTGAGCATAGGCCGAAGAGGAGGCCTGGGTCTGGTAAAAAGGCCTGTGAAAAGGCCTGCCCCTACCCCTGGGGGGCTGCCTCTGAGGAGTGGCTTGCCGTTCTTTGGCTTGTGCACTCCTATAAGTGGTTCTATATTCATCCATTTAATTCATATAATTCTCTGTCTGCTCCCCAAACAGAGAATTTCCCTCCACAGGAAAATCCATAGCCTTAGACTGGGTATCCTGTGACAAAGTAGTACACCTGAGCCAGGCCAATCTACGAAAAGCCACAGATGTAGCCATGACTCTAGAGGATACATCATTAGAATCCACTGCAGCATGGAATTGCACCTTAGATGCCTCAATACCATCAACAGCCACCTGCTCCAGCTCCTTTGCAAAGCTGGCCAGGGACCTGTTTGGCTAAGGCCATGACAGTATCCCATCTAGATTTCTGGTATCTCGCAACATAAGCCATATAGTTTGCTTGTCTGAGTCCCAAAGATGCTGCCATGTATTGTTTTTTGGCCATGGCATCAATCTTCCTGGAGTCCTTGTCAGGAGGATGTGAAGCCAGGGGAATATTAGCTTTATCACAGGCTGCAGCCTGAACTACTCCAACATGACTGCATTGCTGTGAAAGAAATTCTGTATCGGGACCTGACAAAGTGTACCTCCTGTCCATCTTTTTATCTACAGGAGGCACAGAATTAGGAGCTTTTAAAATTTTTATTGTTTGTTTCCTAAAAAGATTTATGTAAAGGGATGGACAATCTCCTGGACTCTGGGATATCCATCATCTCTACAAAGTCAGGCTCCTCTTGCTCATCCAAAGCCTCCTCTAAAGGAAGCTGGAGGGTCTCAGCAACTTTTATAAAACAAAAATGAGAGGGGACTCAGCAAGCCTAGGGGGAGATTCACCTAAAGGTCTGTCTGGGGAGATGTCCGGTTCAATGGGCACATCCAGACTTTCAAAGTCACATTCACACTGATCATAATCATCCTCCCCCTCCTCTGGTTCATAAAACTCTTCTATATCATATTCTTGAACCGGTGGAACCAACCGAACCGACCTTTTGCCAGATAGTGGCGGTTCGGAGGGAACCGGGGACAGTGACTGGACAATCTGTATTGCCCTGGCTATCTCTGCAGCAGTTGGAGAAGGATTTTGGACTCCACACCTGCTGACTTTCTAGTTCTCTTTGCTGGAACTGGCTCCTCAGAGTCAGCTTTACGTTTGCCGAGGAAGTCTGCCTGGTCAGAGGCACTCCCTCCAGTCGGCTGGCACCGAACTGGGCTGGCCATCGGGTCAGTGGACTTTTGGCCTCTCATTCCTAAGCCTACCAACCTCTTATCTAGGGTAGCTGCAGGAAATCTTGCAAATCTGGCAGTCTGCATTGAGGTGGTCAAAACCCGAGACAATAAACACATGTGGTGTGTGGGTCAGCCTTGGCAAAGGCTTCCCCACAGACACTACAGTGTTGAAACCCAGTGGGCGTTTTTCTTTGGGTTTCTCAGACATAATGCCAGCCTAACCAAAACTTGCCCTTTGATGGCAGTGCCAGGCAAGACACCTCATGGTTCCCAACACGTGTCGCGAGTCGTGGAAAAAAGCGTAATGAAATCCGTTTTTTAGAACCAATAAGAACCGGAACCGCACTCTAACAAGCCTTAAAAGGCTTCAAAATAAAGTTTAAATAAATTTGATCGGTTCAAACCGAACGATAAACATTTAAGTTCCACACAGAAAACCTATTTATTACTTACAATACCATAGACAGAGCTTGAACCGATCGGTTTGCGGTTAAAATAAATAATATCGTGGTTAAATTTAACCGAGAAAAGACGTTTTAAACTGAGGAAATGAACTGAGCAGCAGGAGGAATCTCCGGAACGACTGTTCAGTGAGGCAGAGTAAAGAATCTGACGGTTTTGGTTTGAAACCACCCTAACAGAGTTTCTCTAACCGAGCTCGCGCTCTAAGTTCCATGCACTGCATGGAAGTTAACTCTTTCACCTCCGGAGCAGTTCTAATGATGGGACAAACTGCATCTGTCATAATATAGCAAGACTTCATGTTGTTTGAAAAAGAGATTTTACTTTGGGGACAGTGGCCATGTCTCAGACACCTAAGAAAAGGACTGGCCCTACTGGTGTCCAAAATCGCAGAGTGCGGGGAAACATTTGGTAAAGCTGACCCCCATTTGATGTGTGTTCTCTGTCTTGGGTTTGAACACTTAGAGACAGATTGTGAAATTTGTAAACATTTTTCTCAGTCCACATTGGACAGGAGATTGAACCGACTGAAGGAGAAAATGTCTGAAACAACCGCTGACCTGGTTACGTACAAATCCTCTAAATCAAAAAATGCTGTTGAACCGAACGAAACACTCTCTGACCAGGGTACTGGTTCACAGCCTAAGAAATGCACCACTGATCAGGCCACTGAACTGGCAACCGCAGGCAAGAAAAAGAAAATGGAAAAACACACAGAACCTCAACCGATGAAACCGTCGGCTCCTACCGTGGAGGAGATAGCTAAAGCTATTCGGATTAGTCAATCCCTCCATTCTCCCCTGGTTCAGGTTCCACGGTCCTCGGTTAAATTTCCTATGGTTGTGCCCCCAGGTTCTTTTCTTGTTGCCAGCCCTCTCGATCCCGGTTCTGAATACCTAGAGGATGAGAGGGATGTGGATTACAGGGAGGAGGAAGAAGAGGACTATGGAGGACCGGTAAAACCAGAGGTTTCTACTGACCCTCAGCATTCAGATTCCCCTGATGAGGGATCTGAGGACTTTACCTCTTTGTTTTATTTTATGCAACAGGTGGCACTGACTTTAGACCTCCCTACTCAAGAGACTACAGATCAGGAAGAAGAGACTGATTTTGTTGAAATGATGGATGTGGCTCCAGCAAAGAAGCTGCTTTTCCCCCATCCATAAAACCCTAAAGAAACATGTTTTTAAGGTTCTACAGACACCCACTTCAGTTCCTCCAGTTGATAAGAAACTGGATAGGAAGTACTGGGTAGCCAAGGCTGGGGCTGAATTGTTGTTTGCACATCCCAGCCATGAGGGTGTTGTATAGGCTGCAGCCTGTGATAAGGCTGGCATACCTCTGGCATCCCATCCCCCAATGAGGACTCCAAATAAATGGACTCTCTAGTCAGAAAATCTTATCTGGGTTCTTCTCTAGCCATTCAACAAGCCACTTATATGGCTTACGTGGCCAGATTTCAAAAAAGTCTTTGGGGTACAATTTCAGAGATTGCAAAATCCTGCCCTGAACCTATGGCAGCTGATTTGGCAGAGGGTGTAAAAAGGGGTGTTGAGGCATTAAAATTCCAGTTTAGAATGGATGTGGGTGCCAACAACACTGCAGCCAGGCTTATGGCTAATTCTGTTTCTCTCAGGAGATCTGCTTGGTTGAGAACCACTAATTTATCCCAGGACACTCGATCAAAATCCTTGGGCTTTTTCCTGTTACCCCTCATCCCTCTTTGGCCAGCAGACTGAAGTCTATATGAAAAAGATGGATGAATACAAAGTGGCTTACAGGAGTGCAGCAGCCAAAGAAAAGGCAGCCACCTCTCAGAAACAACAGTCCAGGGCTGGTAGAGCACAATCTTACTATAGGCCCTTCTTCTAGACCCAGGCCCTTCCGACCTAAAAACCTCAGAGGGGCTATTTCTGGGGCAGGGGTAGAAGGGCTACTGGCAGAGCGGGTCTAAGCCATCAGCCTACCCCACAGGCGAGGCAGAACCCCTGAAGTTTCTGTTAGGGTCGCCTCCCCTCTTCCTGTAGGGGGCAGGCTCACCCACTACCTCCAGGCCTGGCAGTCTATAACTATAGACAAGTGGGTCCTGGAGTAGTGGGCAGAGGCCTCTCCCTCAGCTTCAAGGCCCTGCCTAAGTTCAGGACAAGGGTCTTCAATCCTCTCTCCTCAACAGAATCACAGCTACTGGAGGAGGAGGAGGTACAGAAGTTGTTACTGGACAGGGCAGTAGAACCAGTCCCACCCCTAGACTGGGGGAAAAAGTTCTAATCAAGGTATTTCGTAACAGTAAAAAAAAGACAGAGGAGTGGCAACCCATCCTGGATCTCAGACAACTAAACAGATATTTGACAAAACCAAACTTCAAGATGGTCACTCTGGCCACCATTCTGCCTTCACTCAGACAAGGGGATTGGCTAGCCTCACTAGATTTAAAGGACGCCTACTTTCATATCCCCATCAGGCCGTCACACAGAAAATTTCTCAGGTTCAGGCTCAAATCAGGCCATTATCAGTTCAGAGCAATGTCCTTCAGCCTTTCTTCGGCCCCAAGGGTATTTACCAAGTGCATGGCCATGGTAGTGGCACATTTAAGGAAGCAGGCTGTCACAGTCTTTCCCTACCTGGATGACTGGCTGCTGGTTGGTCAGTCTCCCCAGCAAGTGTTGGATGACATAGCTCAGGCTCAAAGCCTTCTTCAATCCCTAGGGCTTCTTCTAAATCCCAAAAAGTCAGTCCTGGTCCCAGTTCAGCTTCTGGATTTCATAGGAGCAGAGCTAGCCACACTACAAGGAAAAGCCTTCCTTCCATCAGCAAGGGTGGATACTCTGGTTCAGCTGGCCAGCTCCTTCCAGTTATCTTGCCCCAGACCAGTAAGACATTTTCTCCAACTGTTAGGACACATGGTTGCATCCACAGCAGTGGTGCCAGGAATCAGATTTCAAACGAGGGACATTCAGTTTCACCTCAGATCTTATTGGTCACAAAGAAAGTGCCAATTGTCTGTCCTGGTACCAGTCACCAGGCCTTTGCTTCTGGCTCTGCAGTGGTGGCAGGACAGGGAAAATCTAAGACAAGGCATCCCTTTCTTGCAACAGCTCCCCTCAAAGGTTCTGACCACAGATGCTTCCATCCTAGGGTGGGGAGCACACACAGGGGACCACACAGCTCATGGCACCTGGTCCAAAAAAGAGACCCTCCTGCATATAAACCTGCTGGAGCTCCAAGCATTGCGCTTGGGGATTCAGTCGTTTGTTTCAGAGCTTGCAAACAAGGTGGTACAGGTCAGAACAGACAATACCACCACAATGTACTACATAAACAAGCAAGGGGGCACTCGATCTTCCCTACTGTGCACAGCGGCCATTTTAATATGGAAGTTGGCCTACTCCCTAAATCTGTCCTTCACAGCTGTGTACCTGCCAGGAAACGACAACACCCTATCGGATGCACTGAGCAGAATTAATCAAAAAACCATCACGAATGGACTTTGAACAGACGGGTGCTTCTAACAGTGTTCAGACGGTGGGGTACCCCAGATGTGGATCTCTTTGTTCACCCAGACAACCACCAGCTGCCACAGTACTGTAACAGGCCTCCCACAATGGGCACAGTGCCAGTGGATGCACTACTGTTGGATTGGACAGGGACATTTCTGTATGCATTCCCTCCTTTCCCTCTACTGCTCAGAGTTTTGAACAAACTCAGGTCTCAGTCAGCCACCATGATCCTCATAGCCCCAGTTTGGGCCAGGCAACCATGGTACTCCCTGCTTCTACTTCTGTCCGTCAGCAAGCTGACAGCCCTACCCTGCAGGCACAGTCTCCTCACTGCCTCCCAGGGCCGAATTCTCTATCCAAACCTGCAATCCCTCAAACGCAAGGCCTGGTCCTTGAGGACTTAGAATTTGCCAGTTTAGGGTTTTCAGACAAGGTACTCCAGGTTCTTAGGAGCTCCAGAAAACCCTCGACACAGCTAACCTATTCCTCTAAGTGGAAGAGATTTTCTTGCTGGTGCCAGCACCAGAATGTGATTAGCACCCAGACAGGGGTACCTCTGGTGCTAGATTACTTGGTACACCTCCACTCAATTGGTCTTAAGTTCTTTTCACTAAAAGTTCATCTAGCAGCAGTTTCAGCATACCTTTCGGTTGGCAAAAAGCCTTCCTTGGCTTCTGAGCAGGTATTCAAGAAATTCTTCAAGGGCCTTCTGCACCTGGATCCTCTTCACAGAAAGCCCACCCCAGCGTGGGATCTGAACATCTGTATAGGTCAGCTGATGCAGCCACCCTTTGGGCTCATGTCATCAGCAGAGCTCAAGTATGTTACTTGGAAAACTGTCTTCTTAATAGCCATCACTTCAGCCAGAAGGATCAGTGAATTACAGGCCCTGTGTATAGATCCAGACTACATTTCCTTCCATAGGTATAAGGTAGTCCTGAGAACAAACAGGAGAGTCCTTCCTAAGGTGGTGTCTGATTTTCTCCTTATTCAGTCTATTACTCTGCTTGTCTTTCTTACTGATCATTCATGCTCAGGCGAATGCAGATTGCATAGCTTGGATGTAAAAACAGCTATCAGCTACTACCTAGAGCACACCAAGAGCCATAGAGAAAACAGGACCCAGCTGCTCCTCACTCATGGAGAGGTAGGAAAGGGTAAACCAGCTTCAGAAAGGACCATTGCTTGCCGGATTGTGGCCTGTATCCAGTTTTGCTATAGCAAGACTGGTAAAGAGCCTCCCGTGGGCCTTCGAGCCCATTCCACAAGGGGCACTGCTACTTCCATAGCAGCCTCAAGGGACATACCCTTATTGGACATTTGCAAAGCAGCTACTTGGAAAACTGTTCCCACATTTGTCAAACACTATAGCCTGGATTTACAGACCAGGAATGATGCTAAGTTTGGCACAGCGGTAATGCAGAGCCTGTTTCCTAAATAGGTTCTGTGCTCACCTCCTAAGCCACTGCTTGGGTAGTCTACATATGTCAGAATACATAAGATTTCCTGGGGTTAGACGAAGACATTACTTACCATAGTAATCCTGTTTCTTCCAAGGGAATCTTACTGTATTCTGAGCTCCCACCCTTCATCCCCTTTCAGAACCTGGGGGCACTGCACTACAGCTTTGTGGTGAACTCCTGGGTTGTTTTTTACTTAGGCTATCTGTGAATTGAGTCTTTGGGGATAATGCCTATTATTGGAGGATGATTATGGGGTTGGGAGTCTATGATTAATATTATCATTACTATTTCAGATGAGCATTAGTTAGCTTCCTAGGCAAGCTTTGTTAGAATCTGACAGTTGATGGATTGTTTACCAGGGACAGTGGTTTGAAAACTGAACTTGAGCATAGCATTCTCTCATTTGCATAGGTTCTATTAACCTTTTCAGCTCCGGGGCAGTACTACGGTGGCACAATATTGCATATGTCTGAATACAGTAAGATTCCCTTGGAAGAAACAGGATTACTATGGTAAGTAATACCTTCTTTCTTCCCAGTGATACTCAGGTATTCATAACTTTCTGCAGTAAGCCTTCTAGGTAGGACTGCCCAGAGAGAATAGAACACATGCAAATGATAGAATTCTTTGTACATGACAACTTTTCAAATGCTGCCCTGTACTAACTGCCAGTGTTCTAAACTCCTCAGATTTCCTAGGAGCCTGGAAAGGCAGACCCACGGAAGTAGAATACTGTGAGTATTCATAATTAATATAATTTAGGATTTGAAAATCCCCAACCTTCTAATAAAAAACCTTCAACTGGAGGGAGAACACTACAATTAAAGAAACCCCAAAAAATGTCAGAAATACCTGAAAAGAGGGGTTAAACACAATGAACCCTATTTGCTAAAAATTGTACTTGAATGTGATATGTATATATATATATATATATATATATATACACAGAATATATATATATATATATATATATATACATATATATATATATATATACCCTTTTCTGGTAGCACAGCATGCGGGAGTGCAGAGGCTAAGATTCTGGAAGGGAAGGCAGGGTGGGAAGTTTTGAATACCTGAGTATCACTGGGAAGAAACAAGATTACTATGGTAAGTAATTTTTTCTTCTAACCCCAGTAATACTCAGGTATTCATAACTTTCTGCAGACTACAAAGCAGTACCACTGAAAGGTGGGCACAGAACCCTATTTTGGAAACAGGCTTTGCAGGACAGCTGTGCCAAACCTAGCATCACTCCTGGATTGAATATCCAGGTTGTAGTGCTTTGTAAAGGTGTGTATTGTTTTCCAGGTAGCTGCTTTACAGATATCAACCAGTGGGACATCTCTGGCAGCTGCTAAGGTAGCAGCTGTCTTTCTCATGGAGTAGGCCCTCAAGTCTATTGGGGGCTCCCTACCAGCTTTAGTGTAACAGAATTGGATACACTGAACTATCCATCAGTAAATGGAACTTTTTGATGCTGGATTATCTTTTTCCACATCCCCATAAGTCAGGAAAGTACAGTTACGTAAGAACTTACTGTAACAGTAGATCTTCGAGAGAGGCTCTTGCAGTACGTAATTACATATAGGACTGACTCCGGCCGGCGGCAGGACCCCATGGAAAAATTTCTAGCTAGCAGTCCCTGGTGAGGGACTGCCCCCACGTCAGGTGACCGGCGTCATGCGACGTCAGTATAAAGGGGCGGTTCCGGACGCCCGCCTTCCAGTTCTTTCCCGCCACAGGCCTGGAAGGCCCGGATGAGAGAGAAGCAGATGTTTCCATTCCTGGAAAAAGAGCTGAAAAGGCCTAGCGGGATGGAGGGTGGGAAGGTATTACCTACTGCAAGAGCCTCTCTTGAAGATCTACTGTTACGGTAAGTTCTTACATAACTACTATCTTACTCCGAGAGGGCTCTTGCAGTAGGTAATTACATATAGGACTGAATCCCAACCAGTCTGGAAAAATAAAAGGCCGGGAGAAGGAACTACTCCAGAAAATATTAGAAGCCTTGCAAACCTCAAGATAGGAGGCCTTGCAAAACAGCTAGCCCGAAGCCTGCTCTACGGCGAGAGGCAATGTCCAAACTGTAGTGTTTCATAAAGGTATGGATGGAAGTCCAAGTGGCGGCAGCACAGATGTCTGCCGCTGACACATTCTTGAAACAAGCCATAGAAGCCGCTACTCCACGAGTGGAGTGAGCTCTGACTTGACCCGGAAGGGTCTTGTTGTATTTGCCATAACAAAAAGTGATGCAATGAGCCAACCACTTCGATAGGCATTGCTTGGAAACAGCATTGCGTTCCCTTTTGTGAGCAAAAGAGACAAACAACTGATCAGTCTTTCTGAGATCCTTTGTCCTATTGGTGTAGTATCTCAGAATCCGGTGAACATCCATGGTATGGAGTAAGTGTTCTCCTTGGTTAGAGTGCTGCGTGAAAAAGGCAGGTAACTCTATAGACTGATTTAAGGTAGACTCAGCTACCACTTTAGGTAGAAACTTAGGGTTCATGCGAAGAGCCACTCGTTCTTTGTGAAAAATCAAATAGGGGATTTTACACATAAGGGCCTGGAGCTCGGAAATTCTTCGAGCAGAAGTAATTGCCACCAAGAAGAGTGTCTTCCACGAAAGAAACCAGATCTGCGGATGCCGCAGGTTCGAAGGGAGGGAGGGTAAGTTTCTCGAGAACAAAGTTCAAGTCCCAAGGGGGAGTAGGAGTCTGAACGGGGGTCCTCAGATGAAGGACCCCTCTAAGAAAGGTCTTAGAGACCTCTAATTGGGCAAAGGCTTTATCTGCGAAAGGAACATGGTACGCTGAAATAGCGGCCATGTGCACTTTCATGGAGGAATGACTGAGACCCAGGTCGAAGAGATGACGTAAATATTCCAGCAGAACTGCCACTGAACAGGAGAAAGGCTCCACATTCCTAGAGCCGGCCCAAATAGAAAATCTCTTCCATTTCATGGCATAAGTGGACCTAGTGGAGGGTTTTCTAGCCTCCACCAGAATCTCCGCCACTTTTGGAGAGACACCAAAATGAGATTGAGCTAGGTCTGCAGGAGCCATGCATGAAGTTTCAGGGACTTGAGGCCCAGATGGACCAGGGTCCCCTAATCCTGGGTCAGCAAACCTCGAGATAAAGGAAGAGGAAGAGGAGGAACCTCTGAGAATTGTTTTAGAAGAGAGAACCAGATTTGCCTGGGCCAGAAAGGAGCGATCAGAATCATTCTCGCTCCTTCTGTGGTTAGTTTCTGTAATACACGAGGGACCAGAGGAATTGGGGGAAAGGCATAGACAAATCTGTCCTTCCAGTCTAGAGACAGAGCATCGCTCCAGAAAGCGCCTCGCTCTGGAACGAGCGAGCAAAAGGTGGGAAGTTTTGCGTTTTGGGGAGAGGCGAACAGGTCTACCTGCGGAGTCCCCCAAAGCTGGAAGATATCGTCTAGCACCTTTTGGTCCAATTCTCACTCATGTGGTAGGGTAGAAGAGCGGCTTAGCTTGTCTGCCAGGGTATTGTCGACTCCTGGAACATGAATCGCAGTGAGGTGAAGGTTGTGTTGAGTTGCCCAGTCCCAGACCCTCATTGCTTCCCTGCATAGAGGGTAGGATCGAGTCCCTTCCTGCTTGTTGATGTACCAAACCATGCACATGTTGTCCGTCTGGACAGCTAGGTGACCGGGGAAGAATGTATTGGTGAAGGGCTTGGAGAGCATATATTACTGCTTGAAGCTCGAGCACATTGATATGGAGAGCTAGTAACAATCTGAACCATAATCCCTGGGTTCGGTGAGGACCCAGATGGGCTCCCCAGCCTTCACCTGATGTGTCTGTGGTCAGAGTCTGGGAGGGGGGGAGGATGACAGAAGGGGACCCCCCGAAACAGGTTCTCTTGAACCATCCACCATTGCAAGTCTTGTGCCATCGACGAGGAGATCAGAACTAGGTGATCTAGGTCGTCTACAAGTTGATCCCACTGGGAGCGAAGAGTCCACTGAGAGATCCTCATGTGGAGCCGAGCTCTGGGAACTGTCGGAATAGCGTCACCATGAGCCCCAGGAGACAGAGAACCGACCTCGCCGGAACCCTCCTGTGTTCTGATAGCAGGGAAATCTGTGACTGAAGAGAGGCCACCCTGTCCAGAGGCAGGAAGGCCTTGCTCACTGTCATATCGAGGATAGCCCCGATGAACTGTAGTCTCTGGGAGGGATCCAGATGAGACTTGGAATGGTTGATGGTAATACCCAGGCAAGTAAAAACCTGCTGGGTGAGAGAGAGAAAATGCAGGAGCTCCTCCCTGGATGAGGCTGCCAGGAGCCAGTCGTCCAGGTAAGGGAACACCTGAACTCCCATCGTATGCAGGTGGGCTGCTACCACAGCCAGGCATTTGGTAAATACTCAAGGTGCCAAGGAAAGACCAAAGGGAAGCGCCCGGAATTGGTAATGGTCTCCCTGAAGAGCAAACTGAAGCTACTTGAGGTGAGAAGGGCGAATGGGGATGTGCAGATATGCATCCTGCATATCCAACACACAAAGCCATTGACCCGGCCGAAGGAGGGGCAGAAGGGTTTGTAGGGAGAGCATCCTGAACCTTTTGTATTCTACGTAAAGGTTCAAGGAGCTGAGATCGAGAATGGGTCTGAGATCTCCTGTCTTCTTTGGGACCAGGAAGAAATGGGAATAATGTGCGTCCCTTGAAGGTGAAGAGCGGGTTCTATGGCCTGCCGCTAAGCAGGGCAGAATTTCTTCCTGACCAAAGGAAGATGGTCCCTTGCATAGGACGACTTCAGAGGTGGGTGGCGGGGTGGTTTCTGTAGAAACTCTATAGATTGCCCTTCCGCTATAATCTGGAGCACGCATGAATCCGTTGTTATCCTCTCCCAACCCGGAAGGTGGAGGGAGAATCTCCCTCCTACCGGTTCCTCCAGTGTGTCCGGAGGCGGTGGGAGAGGGGAGGAGTCAGGTGGTGTGGGGCAGCGCCGCAGCTGGGGCACCCACTGCTTTTTTGGATGGGGGGGCCTGGCAGCTGCGGGGGCCCGACGTTTAGTGGCCCGCCTTCCTTGGGGTTTCGCTTGTGGCCGACTGCGTCTCTGAAAAGGACGGCACTGCGGGGGATGGGGACGGTAGATGGAATCCATGGATTTCAGAGCCGTCCCCTTCTCCTGCAAGTCGGTGATGATGTCCTTGACATCACCACCAAAAAGCACCGAACCCCTGAAAGGTGCTTCCTGGATCGCAGACTGCACCTCCGGGACCAAACCTGACACGCGGAGCCAGGCATGACGTCGAAGACTCATGGCGAAAGCGGAGCTCCGCCCGGCAGTGTCCACTGCATCATATGTCATCCACAGAATGTGGCGACTGGCCGAACGAGCAGAACGGACTAAATCAGCTAACTCCTGCTTGACTTGAGAGTCAGGTAAGGAGTCAATCTTAGATTCCACCTGGGTAAGGATAGCCTTCTGGTAATCCCCCATATGAGCAACATAATTCAGGGCCCGAATTCTCAGTGTGGAAGAGGCGTAAATTTTTCTACCATACTGGTCCAGGAGGCGAGATTCCTTATCCGGCGGAGACGAGCTTAGATGTTTGGGATGCGCTGACCGGCCGTGAGCGGTGCTAATCACGACTGAATCTACACTAGGGTGGGAGTCCAAATAGTCTACCCCCTCTGGAGCCTAGTATAGCCTGTTAGACTTCCTAGGAAGCGGAGCTAACGCCGACAGTTGTTTCCAAATAGTGGAAACAAGGTGGGTGTGAGGCTCGATCCAGGGTGGTACTAAAGTTGGAGCTGTCAGGGGCAGGTCCAGATGTTCGGCGAGTTTAACCCGCTGAGGATCTAGTTCCAAGGAGCGCCACTGGTGTACTTCCTGGATTTTTCTGTGCAACTCTGTAAAGGAAGGATCCTCCAGAAGAGACTTCGGAGGGGTCCTCGGCCGGGGCTTGGATGGAGAGAGGGGCTCGTCATCTCTCTTGGAGCATCCATCGGAGGAATCCAAGGAATCTGAGAGGGAAGAAGAAGAATCGGAAGCAGAATAAGACTCCCTAACACAGCTGGGGCAGGAACGGGTTCCTTGGCCTTGGCCTCAGCCCACCAGGAAGTCAGAGTCTCCTGCAGATCCACCGGCAGCCGAGGGGGCGGTGGAGGTGGAGGAGGAGGGGGAAAGGAATACGAATTGTATCCGTGAGGTGAGTATCCGAAACCCGGCTGCGGGAAAACCGGCGCCGGGTATTGTGGCGTCGGGTACTGCGGCGTCGGATGGACCGGCGTCGGGTACTGCGGCGCTGGATACTGCGGTCCTGGGTACGATGGCGCTGGATAAGATGGTGGGTACCCAGGTGCCGGAGGAGCTGCCGGAGCAGACGGCCCAGAAGGTGGCCCCATGGGCGGGTCAAGATTGAGAGGCCCGGGGGGGGCAGGGCCCGACGGAAGGGGAAAATTTCCTGACGGCGTCGGTGGGGCTGGTGTCGTGGGGCGGCATCAGATCCGGTTCCTAGGAGGAGGTATTGAGGTGGAACATCCCCGCATTGCCCGGGGATTGGGGGGAAAATCCCCGGGGTCAGGCTGGGGTGACTCGGGCTCCCCGGATGGCAGCGAAGGCTGCGGGGAACCAGGTACGATGGGTGTTGGAGGTTCCGTCGTAAGTTCAGTCACCCGGTGCACGTCGGGGGAGTCGACGTGCAGCTTAGGGGCTAGTTCCCGGCGGGCGCCGGAGGAGCCGGCATCCGTCTTACGGGGTCCCTCATCGGAGGCAGGCTGAGGAGGAGGAGCGGCCCGGTCCGAGGGGGACGAGGTCATGCGCTGCCCCGAAGGGTCAGACGTCTTATCGATCTTCTTCCGGCGGACGTCGGAGGAGACTTATGGGAGTCACCCGCACCAGTAGGCCGCAAGCCTGCAGCCAAACTGGGGGTGGAGGCCTCCTTTGGCCCGTTGGCGCCCGCAAGACCCGAGCGCGAGCCAGACAGGCGGGCCGATGCCTCCTCCAAACCCTTGGAGGCTGCCGTCAGACGGTCCCCTGGAGGGGATGTTACCTGAGCCACGACTCCGGCCGGAGTCGCGGACGAGGAGGCCTTCTCCCGGTGCCTTTCCTTGTCCCGCTTTTTGCGATATCCTTCCGGAGAAGTAGACGCCTGCCTGAGCTTCTTCAATTCTTTTTCCATCGAAGACATCTTTTTCTTGAGAAGATGGGCTTCCAGGGACTGTTGGCGTTGTCTGCGGGTAGCTGCATTGAAGTGAAGGCAATGCGGGCACTGGTAGACCGGGTGGTCGGGGCCTAGGCAGAAGAGGCAGAGGGAATGGCCGTCCTTGTGTGGCAGTTGGGCGCCGCATGAGTCGCACTTGTTTTTGTGCTCATAGGGTGTAGGGGACGACATACACCGATGATGACCTGACGATAGAAGGAAAAAATACTTTGAATTTTCGGTAAAACCGACAAAAGAGCAGGGCTGACGAAGCACGAACTTTACCGCAAGGTGCTGCTCGAGCTAATGGCGGGAAATAACTGGAAGGCGGGTGTCCGGGACCGCCCCTTTATACCTACGTCGCATGACGCCGGTCACCTGACGTGGGGGCGGTCCCTCGCCAGGGACTGCTAGCTAGAAATTTTTCCGTGGGGTCCTGCCGCTGGTCGGCGTCAGTCCTATATGTAATTACCTACTGCAAGAGCCCTCTCGAAGTAAGATCAGCTGTTTTCTGTCCTGCCTATGGTCCTTAGTGGCTGTCATGTAGTAGCTGAGAGCTCTCTTGACATCCAGACTGTGAAGTCTTCTTTCACCAGAAGTGGAGTGTTCAGTGAACAAGACAGGTAAGGTAATGGATTGGTTAAGGTGGAAATCAGAAACCACCTTGGGGAGGAATTTTCTGTTTGTCCTCTGGACTATCTTATCCCTATGAAATGAGATGTAGTCCTGTTCAATGCAGAGCGCCTGAAGCTCACTGATTCTTCTTGCAGAAGTCATTGCCACTAGGAAAACTGTTTTCCATGTGACATATTTTAGGTGAGCTGAAGACATGGGCTCAAAAGGAGGCCCCATGAGCTTGGCTATGCACACATTGAGGTCCCATGCTGGCATTGGTTCCCTGTGAGGGGATGCAAATGGGCCAGCCCCTTAAAGAACCTCCTAAAGATAGGTTCTGAGGCTATTGTTGCCTTTGCTCCAGCAGAAATGTAAGCAGGCACTGCAGGCAGATGAACCTTCAAGGTGCTGGGCTGTAGTCACAGGGAATGAAAATGAGAGAGGTAGTCGAGAATAGCTGATACCCCAGCCTGTATTGGCACTAAGTCTCTAGTTGAACACCAGACTGAAAACCTTTTCCATTCTGAAGAATAAGTTTTCTTAGTGGACGGTTTCCTGTAACCTCTCAGAATGTCTAACATTGCTTCAGAGAGGTATAAATTAGCATATTGTATGTCCTCAAGAGCCACGCTTTGAGATTGAGACCTGAGGTTCGGGTACAGCAGGGTTCCCTTGTTGGAGATTAACAGGTTGTGCCTCTGAGGGAAGTGTACTGGTTTGGCTACAGACATGGAGAAAGTACCATGGTTGCCTGGACCAGTCTGAAGCTATCAAGATTAGAGATGCTGAGTGGGATCTGAGCTTGAGCAATACCCTGAATACCAGTGGAAAGGGAGCAAAAACATACAGGTGCCTCCCTGACCAATCCAGAGACAGGGCATCCAGAGTTAGTGTACCCTGATCTGGTGGTCTGCAGCAATACTGTGGCAGGTGGTGGTTCTGGTGGGATGCAAACAAGTCTATCTCTGGAGTGCCCTACCTCCTGAAGATCACTTGCATCACTTGCCTGTTCAGGGACCATTCGTGATGAGCCTGGTTGATTGACTTAAGGCATTTGCCAGGGTATTGTCCTTTCCTGGCAGATGGATTGCCTGCAGGGATACTCCCAGGAAGTAAGCCAAGGTCCACATTTTCATGGCTTCTATGCAGATACGGCCTGACCTGGTGCCTCCCTGCTTGTTTATGTAGTACACTGTGGTGGTATTGTCTGTTCTGACCTGCATCACCTTCCCTTGTACCAGTGCTGAAAAAGCTTTTATAGCCAGAAACACAGCTCCGAGTTCTAGCAAATTTATGTGCTGAAGGGACTCTGCAGTTGACCAGGTGCCCTGGGTCGTGTGATCCCCTAGATGGGCACCCCAACCCAGGAGGGAGGCATCTGTTGTGAGAACAACTGAGGGAGACTCTGAAAAGGAACCCCTCTCTCTTAGGTTGGGTTCCTTCTTCCACCACTACAGTGCTTGTAGCAAAGTCTTTGTTACTGGGATGGGTTTTGAAAGAGGGTATTTTCTTTGACTTCAATGAGCCCTGAGGTGGAACTGGATGTCTCTCATTTGGAACCTGGAGCCCAACACTGTGCCTGTGGCTGCAGCCATATGGCCAAGTAGCTGCAGAAACTGCCTTGCAGTTCTGTGTTTGTGCAAGCAAATTCTGCAAAGCTGCTCTGCTGAATTTGGCTAAAGACCCCAGGAGTTTCTGGAGGAACATTAAAAACATTGTCAGTGGCTCCTCCTCTTCAGAGACTACCGACATTCTCATTGATGGAGCTAGCTGCAAAAATCCCCTTACCATCGCAAATGCATTTAACTTGTATTTCTCTGACTTGTCTGCATTTACCTCTTCATCCCCCTTGACTGGTCGGGATAGCTGCAACCTGGTTACTGCCCATTCACCAGCTCCTGCCTCTCATCCTCTCCTCCACTTCAGGGCTGTGATGGCCCAAGAGATGCAGAGATTGCTCTCTGGTCTCTCCCCATTTTCCAGTGCTGGCCATGATGGAATGGAACCCAAGCTCCTCCGTCTTGGCACCTCTTACATTGCCTCCCCGCTAGCTCACATATTTAACCTATCCCTAACAACTGGGATTATCCCTGACATATGGAAGGTATCCAGGGTGGCCCTGTACTAAAGCAGGTGAACCCTAAAATTCTGGACAACTACCGTACGATAGCCATATTGTCTGCAGTCAGTAAACTACTGGAGAAAGTGGTGGCTGGGCAACTCTCGGAGTATATTTAGCGCCACGAGCTGCTGTCTCCTGCGTAGCATGGATTTTGGAAAGGGCATAGTACATCCTTTGCCCTAGTCTCTGTCTCCACTGGTATCAGAACAGCTATGGACCTGGGTAAACTCTCTGGTGCTGTCTTCATAGACCTATCCAAGGCCTTTGACCTTGTGGACCACACCTTGCTTTGCTCTCAGCTTGGGTCCTTTGGCATGACCTTCCCCGGTCCTTCTCTGGTTCTCCAACTACCTACATGGTAGACAGCAGCTGGTCAAATACAGCAAGGTATTCTCGGGCACCACTACTGTGTCCACAGGAGTTCCCCAGGGCTCAGTACTGGGGCTCCTGCTCTTCACCCTTTTTGTCAACACCCTTCCCTCTTCCACTGTCCACTGTCCACTGCAGCACTACCCTGTATGCAGATGATCTGGTTATCCTTACTCACTCCCGGGATACTGGGGTCATTAACCACCAACTGAGTGAGGATTTCAGGAACATCCAATCCTGGGTGTCATCCAACAAGCTGGTTCTCAACCTAAAAAAAAACTCAGGCCATGCTTTTTGGGTTCCTGGCCAAGATCAAGGCCTCCTCTGCACAACACTGGAATTGATGGTGCTCCGGTCCTTGTCACTGGTACCTTCAAATACCTTGGAGAGTCACTTGACCCTCAGCTTGACCTTGGGTATCACGTCTAGAATGTCTGTAAAGCTGTAAACTGCAAATTGGGTATGGCTTATAGAGCTAAAAGCAACCTTACCCCTGCTGCATGACTGGCACTGGCTCGAGGTGTGTTTCTCCCCTCCCTCTGCTATGGGCTTCTTCTGTTTGCCTGCACCTCCAAAGCTTTCCTTTCAAGGTGGACTGTTTCCTACAATAATATTTGCTGTTTTGCACTTGCTGCCCTTTGACTCACTCATCACTGCGACCTATACAGCAAGCTGAACTGGCTCTCCCTGGCTAATTACTTAAATTTTGGCCTGGGGTGCTTCACAGGCAAAGTACTTTGCACCGGCACCACCACCCCCGGGCTGGTGGAGTTCCTCGTACCGGCTGCCTCCCCACACTATACCCTTAGGTCCTTGGGTCCTGCTGTCCTCAAGATACCTGCCACGCGCACCCAGATGGGTGACAGAGATTTTGCCTCGCATGCGCCCAGGCTGTGGAACATCTTTCCTGTCCAGGTTCGTTTCTCATTCTCACAGGCTTGCCTTAGATCCTCCCTTTGGAATCACCTTAAGCTTGCCTCAGTGTGTGGCTGTTCCAAGCCTCAATAATACTCACCTACCCACTGGCACCATTTTCCCCATCTCTCTTCTGGACTTGTCAGACCACCTGGGGTTTGTCTCAGCTTGTAATTACCTCCGCCCTATGTTCTGGGTATGCTGTGACTGGGACTCCACTTCTATGGGGTCCTGCATTGTGCATAACTGTTTCTATTTGCACTTTAAACTGTATATATTGTACTGCTCATATCTCTATGCCATTGTACCACTGTACGTACCCTCCCTGGGCATGTAATGTTTTCCCTGACTCTGTTAATCTGATTGTATCTGTACTATGTTGTCCTATGTATCTGAATCATACTTTCCTGTACTCTCCCAGGTTGTTCCTGAACATAGGCAAATGTCTTGTCTAGTGTACTTACCTGGTCAACAAAAACTAAATAAATAAATAAAGAAGCTGAATCAATTTGCGATCAGCTGGAGATTTCTGACCCTGTCCAGAGGCAGGTAGGCCATGCCTTGCAGGGTATTGATCTCTGCCCCTATGAACTGCAGGATTTGTGCAGGAATGAGGCCTGATTTTTTGTGATCGATTAGGAACCCCAAAGACTCCAGGAGCCCTTGGGTGATCTGCAGATATTGTCTGACTTGGTCTAGTGATTTCCCTACCACCAGCCTGTCATCTAGATATGTTAATACTAACCCCCTGCCTTTGAAGGTGTGCCATGACTGCTGACAGGCACTTTGTGAACACCCTTGGGGCTGAAGAAAGGCCAAAAGGCAGGGTTGAAAACTGGTAATGGCCTGAAGGGAGTCTGAACCTGAGATATTTTCTGTAGGACTCCCTTATGGGGATGTGGAAATAGGTGTCTTTCAAGTCCAGTGATGCCAACCAATCTCCACTTTGGAGTGTTGGCAGAATCAATGCCAAAGTTACCATTCTGAACTTTGGTTTCTCCAGATGCTTGTTTAGAGCTCTGAGATCCAATATAGGCCACCACTCCCCACTTTTCTTTGTGGTGAGAAAGTACCTGGAATAAAAAACCCTTCCTCTTAGGGAGGTTGGAATAGGTTCTACTGCCCTTAGCAGTAGCAGGTTTCGAACCTCTGCCTCCAGCAGTTTCTTTTCTGCTAAGGAGGGTGAACTGAAAACCCTGGCTTTTTGAGGAGAAAGAGATTTGAAGTACAGAGACAGACCCTGACGCACCACCTCCAGGACCCACTTGTCTGTGGTGATGTTTAGCCAAGCCTGGAGGAAGTGGGACAGTCTGCCTCTGACAGGGAGGGAGGAGGCGGCCTGTGCATCAGGGTGTCTGTTTTGCTTGGAGCTGAGGCTGGGCCTGTGACCCTCACCTAGAACCCCATCTACCCCTGCCCCTGAAGTACCCCTGTTGCAGATACTGCTGGTACTGGAGTGTGGCCACTGGTTGGAAAAAGGGCCTGGTGTGAAAGGACCTGCCCCGGACCCCCCCTTCCATAAGGCCTGGTGGATGGTGAAGCTTTCTCTTTGGCAGAGTTGTTTCTATAAGTGGCCTTGTACTCATCCACCTTTTTCATGTAGGCCACAGTGGATTCCCGGAATAGAACATTCTCTTCTAAGGGGAAATCAAGTGCCTTAGATTGAGTATCCAGAGTGAGATTTGTGGCCTTGAGCCAGGCAAATCTCCTCTGTGCTACTGTGTTAGCCATCCATCTGGCTGCAGTATCATTAGTGTCAGCAGACATTTGGAATTGATATTTAGCCGCCTCTAACCCAAACCTAGCAGTTTCAGCTAGGTCATCTGACAGGGGCGAGGGGGGCTTTCTAAGCCATGGCCAAAACTGACTGCCACAGTGACTTCTGGTACTGGGCAGCATAGGCCTGAAAATTTGCTTAACATATGGCCAAAGAAGCTGACAGGTACCCCTTCTTTGCCATACTGTCTATTTTTCTAGAGTCCTTGTCTGGAGGATGTGAGGACAGAGGGACCCTAGCTTTGTCACAGACAGCCGCCTGCACAACCCCCTGATGGTCAGGATGGAAAAAGAGGAACGCTGACCCTTTCCTATCCATTTGGTATTTTTTGTCCATCCTTTTGTCAAGGGGAGGGATGGAATCTGGAGTTTGAAGGAGTTTTAGCACATTCTTCTTAAAAAACTTATTCACAGGGAGAAGGAGAGTTTTGGTGCGGGCTAACCCCATCGTCTCCATATACTCCACCTCCTCCTCATCTTCAGTTTCTTCTGTAGTGGTAATGTGCAAGGCATCAGCCATTTTACGAACAAAAGTAAAATGAGAGTAGTCCTCGGATACCCTAGGGGGAGAACCAAACTCCTGCTCAGGGGACACCTCGGGCTCAATAGGTTCCTCTTCATCCTCCTCACATTCCCCATAACCTTTCTCCTCTAGGAAAGAAGAATTTCCTGTACTGCCAGCTTGGGTACCCAGAGTCAGGTCAGGTGGCTGCTGTGGACGAGCAGCAATACTCTGTAAGGCCTGAATGATTTTAAATGCCTGAGCAATTTCCTGAGGCGAAGGCATTGTAAGGTCAGACACAGAAGTCCCTGGTTTAGAAGGTGGGGGTTCAGTGAGCTTGAATTTCTTGTTTTTTTTAGAGGGAATCGGGGAGTCAGATGGTTCACTAACCCTCTTTGTGCCCTTGTCACCCGTCTCAGGGGTAGAGGCAACAACAGACATGGTTTCACCTACATTAGTAGGGAGTATTGGCTGTTCAGAGCCGGAAGGACCCATAAGTGGAGGAAGCTTATTTTTTACCCATTCCAGGCATTTCTCAACAGTTTTCTCCAGGAATGTTTGACATATATCACATTCCTCTTTCAAATGCTCATAGCTCAGGCAGCCCACGCACAAACTGTGCTTGTCTGCCTTGGCAAAATCTTCCTAACATTGAATACAGCTCTTAAAACCCAGCTCACCAGTTTTCTTTTTAGGGTTTTCTGACATTTTGTCAAAAATAGAGAAAAAACAGTAACCACTAAATAATAAAGTTTTTTAGCAAAGATTTAGTGGTTGTGGTTGGTTTCAGAACCGAAAACGAACCGGAGGAACAGAACCGATAAGAAAAAAGGGAACCGGGATTAGCAGTTCGGTAAACAAAGTTATAAGTTACAAAATACCAGTTTTAATTAAATAAAATTTGGAAACTAAAGGCTTTTTGGTCAGAAAACCCTGACTAACAGTAAAACTAACCCAGTTCCCCCACGGTTATACTGAACTGAAAGGAACCAGGAAAAAACAACTAACTAACGCTAAACTAAGTTAATAAACAAAAAACACTTAGCAAAAGGCAGAAAATGAAAATAAAAGGATACCATATATATCTTAAAAGTTTCTTCGTGTAGAAGAAAGGTAGGCAAGCGACTAGACTTCTCAGGTGGAGAGTGAAATCTGAGGAGTTTAGAACACTGGCAGTTAGTACAGGGCAGCATTTGAAAAGTTGTCACATGCAAACAATTCCATAATTTGCATATGCTCTATACTTTCCGGGCAGTCCTATCTAGAAGGCTTACTACAGAAAGTTATGAATATCTGAGTATTACAGGGGTTAGAAAGAAAGGTCTGCCTGTCTGCAGATGATACCAAGATCTGTAACAGGGTGGATACTCCAGAAGGGGTGGGAAAAATCAGGAAGGACCTGGGAAAGCTTGAGAAATGGTCTGAGGAGTGGCAACCAAGGTTTAATTCAAAGTGCAAAATTATGCACCTGGGGCATAGAAACCCTGGAGAGAGCTACAAGATGGGGGTGGGGGGGACTTGCTGACAGTCACCAGGGAAGAAAGGGACGTGTTTTTTTTTTATTTCAGATGACCTGAAAATGTCAAAGCAGAGTAAAAGGGCAGCAGGGAAGGCACATGGCATGTTGGGTGCATAGGCAGGGGTATCATCAGCAGAAGACAGGAGGCAGTGATACCGTTATATAAAACACTGGTCAGTCCTCACATGGAGTACTGTGTGCAGTTCTGGAGGCCACACCTTCAAAAGGACATCAGTAGGCTAGAGACTGTCCAGAGAAAGGCAACAAAGATGGTACAGGGCACCACAAAACTTATGAGGAGAGATTAAGGGACCTCAACACGTACTCGCTGGAGGAGAGGAGGGAGAGAAGGGACATGATAGAAACATTCAAGTACCTCAAGGTCATTAACAAGGTGCGGGAGCGGAGGCCAGCTTCCAATATAGGAGGAGTACAAGAATGAGGGGGCATGACATGAAATTGGAAGGTGACAGGTTACAAGGGAACGTGAGGAAGTTTTTCTTCACAGAGAGGGTGTTGGATGCATGGAATGGTCTACCACAGGACGTGGTGGAAGCACGCACTGTGGCTGAATTTAAGTATGCATGGGACAGGAATAGGGGAACCACAGAGGTAAAGCAGAGGGAGGGTTAGAAGCTGTAATC
Organism: Neoceratodus forsteri; assembly: GCA_016271365.2. Lineage (NCBI taxonomy): Eukaryota > Metazoa > Chordata > Ceratodontiformes > Ceratodontidae > Neoceratodus > Neoceratodus forsteri. The sequence continues at coordinate 1,174,223,421 of CM057456.1, read as the reverse complement.
AAGTACAGGGCTTGTGGGCAGACTAGATGGGCCCTGCGGTCCTTATCTGCCGGCAATTTCTATGTTTCTTTGTTTATGTTTGACTTCTGCAGCCCCTTCAAGCCCAAATATTTTCCTAGCAAGACCTAACAGGTTTTCAACATATTTGTTCCATTTAAGAAACTATGGATGAGAAGATTTAAACTATGTGCAAAACAAGGTATGTGCTGGTAGTTACTATCTCTAACAGCTTTGACTATGATGGCACCATTATCTGACACTATGAACCCTGGAGATAAGGAATACAGAGTAAGCCATTTCTGGAATTGATTTTGCAGCTCCTGCAAAATAATCACAGTAGTACGGGTTTCCTCAAAAGTGGTGACACATAATACAGCCTGCTTCCTACTACTTATGGAAGCATGTAGATTATTACTTTCTGACTGAAAACTTACCCAATGAGCTGTAACAGTCATGCAGTCAACTGTTTGGTTGCTGGTCCATATATATGTGGTTATGTGAACTTGCTTCGCCTCAGAGAGTTTCAACTGCTTAGTGACTGTGCTACACATCAAGGGCCTGATTTTCAAACGGGGACGTAGAGCTTGTGGCCAAGCCCACATCCCCACATGGTTTGCTGCAGCTACGGCCAAGGGTTTGCCGCAACTTGTACTGAATTTTATAACCTGGGATGCAAGTTGCGACAGTACCCTCACTTTACGGCAGCTTGGTGGCACAAGCCCTCTTACCAGACCCCAAAACAGCCACAGCGGTACAGCAGGGTGGCACTGGTGTAACCATGCTGCATCATTGCACTGGACATGCGGCAGGGACAAATCCTTACAATACTAGACTGCAGTACGGGTTTGCCGCATGTTGACACTTGCGTCAGACTCCTGGCTGCAAGTTCGAAGCGGGAGACTGTAGTGGGTCTGAAAATCAGGCCCCAAGTCATACAACTGTGGAACAGCTTTTTTTTGAGAAATATGTTAGACAGGGAACAGTGTACCATGGTTCAACCTGGTTCATGAACTTAAGGAAAGCTTTTTGTGCAAAAAAAGCAAAAGGCAGTTGACAATTGGTCAACAACCCTGCAATGGCTCTGTTTAACAGCTGGCATGTTGGATGTTTGTGGGTAAATTTTGATGTCCTCACAACACTTTCTTTTAATGTTAGTTGATGAGAATGACAAGGTATTTTAAATTTTGGGGGGGATTGTATTTTTCACGTGGAGTACTACTTTGGGATTTTGCAGTACTTGATGGTGCCAAAAGAAAACAAATAGAAATGATGTATCTACCGTAATTATTGATCTTCTTGGGCAGTCTTCACCATTTATTCACACTACTGGGTTCTGAGCGGTAGCTGCAAGAACCCTGTAGGAGCTAAAAATCTTTCGGCCGGCCAGCGCCAAGGCAGGACTGTGCATGCACAGCACTGCAAGGCAGGCTCGTGTCATATAGGCTGTCTCAGCGTCAACCCTCCAACCGTCTTAGTACCTTTTTTACCAAGGAGGTGCAGTGTTACCTGACTTGATCAACACTAAACTAAGGAGGGCATAAAGTAGCCCTTTGGACCTGTATAAGAAGGGTCAACAAGAACAAAAGTGTCTTCAGAGCCACAAAAGAACAAGGGAGATGAAGACTAGGATACAGAGAGTGCAAGCTTGGGGGTTGGTGGGTGGGTATGTGAATAAATGGTGAAGACTGTCCAAGAAGACCAAGACCGTCCAGGAAGATCAAGAATTACTGTAAGTATGTAATTCCCATATCTTTCTAGATTTAGTCTTCACCATTTAGTCACACTGCTGGGTTAGAGTACCAAGCTCAGATAAAATCCCCCGAGCAGGGTGGTAGGAAATAAAGCCCACTCAGGACGGAAGTCCATTAAGGATTGTCCTGCCTGACATGAACATCCAGTGCGTATTGCTTCACAAAAGTGTACTCTTCAGTTGCCGCTCTGCAAATTTCAGCGATGTGAACAGAGCAAATGTCTGCCAAGGACTCTGCAACAATGGCGAAGGCAAACAATATCCAAGTGGAAATACGTTTAATCATAACTAGCTGGCCTAACCAGTTAGGACTGAAAGAAACAAAAAGTTAGATGGCGTGTTGGATGTCCCCGGTTCTATCTATGTAAAACCTGAGGGCTCTCCTTACATCCAGGGAGTAGAGTATTTTCTCTCCCTCATTCTGGAAGCTAGGAAAGTATGTGGGCAACACCAAGGGCTGGTTTAGGTGGAAGTCCGAAACCACCTTGGGCAAGCGCTTAGGGTGTGTGCAAAGAACTACCTAGTCTCTGTGGAATACAGTGTACAGAGGATCTGTGACCAAGGCGTGTATCTCAGAGACCCTTCGGGGTGAGGTAACAGTCACCAGAAGAAAAAATTACCCACCTTAGTAATGTTGTTTCTTCTAATGGAGTCTTGCTGTATTCTGACATACGCTGTGATCTCCAACCTTTGAACTGCCCCGGAGAACAAAGAGTTAACTTTCCATGCAGGGCATGGAACGCTGAGCTCGAGCTCAGTTGAAGCCTCTGTCTGCTGTAGTTTAAACCCCAACTGTCAGATCTTTATGAGCTATACTCACTGGGCGTTCTATGTGGAAACTGTAAACTCACACTAGCCAACTGGCAACTAAATTTGATAAAAAGGGTTTTTGGTTTCAAAGCAAAGACTCAAGTCAGGAAACCCAAAAAACAAAACACAACACACACCCAAAATAAAGGAGGGTGAGAAAAAGGGGCATCTCTAGGTGCCAACACTGCTCCTGCCCACCCACATCCCAAAAACCAGATTCTGAGAGGGGAGGCAGGGTGGAGGTCAGAATACAGCAAGACTCCATTAGAAGAAATAACATTACTAAGGTGAGTAATTTTTTCTTCAAATAACATGAAATCTTTGTATTCCTGTATATCTGTTCTAAAGCAATACCTCAAGGAGGAGAGGACAGAACCTACTTTGGGAATAGGCTCTGAAGCACTGCTGTGCCAAACCGAGCATCACTCCTAGCCTGGATATCCAGAGAGTAATGCTTGGTGAATGTATGGACTGTTTTCCAGGTGGCTACTTGACAGATTTCTAAGGAATATCCCTGGCAGCAGCCAGGGAAGCAGCTGTACCTCTAGTAGAGTGAGTCCTCAGGCCTGAGGGTGGGATTCTACCCAATTTTTCGTAGCAGAATTGTATACAAGAGACAATCCACCTGGCAATAGATCTTTTAGTGGCAGGTTTGCCCTTACCAACCTCTCTATAAGTGAGGAACAACTGGAGGGACTCAAACCTGTGACCCTTGATGCGCTCTATGTAGTAGCTAAGGCCCCTTTTTATGTCCAGGCTGTGCAACCTCCTCTCTCCAGAGGAGGAATGGTCAGTGAAGAAAACAGGGAGAGACATAGACTGATTAAGGTGGAAATCTGAAACCACCTTAGGCAAAAACTTCCTGTTAGTCCTTAGGACTACTTTATCTCTATGGAAAGAGATGAAATCAGGCTCCACTGACAGGGCTTGCAATTCACTGATGCGCCTGGCAGAGGTAATGGCTACCAAAAACATAGTTTCCAAGTCAAGTACTTAAGCTCTGCAGAGGACAAAGGCTCAAAGGGGGGTTGCATAAGCTGAGCAATGCAAACATTAAGGTCCCAAGCAGAAGCAGGGTCCCTGAAGGGAGGATTGGTGTGCAACAGTCCCTTGAAGAATTTGCAAACTCTACAGGATGGGCTGAAAGAGAAGAGGGCTTGCCTACTGACAAAAAAGCAGAAACAGCTGCTAAATGTACTTTGAGTGTAGCTGGTCTGAGTCCCAAGCCATTGAGATGAACCATATAGTCCAGGACTGTAGGCAACCCAGCAGATTTTGGATAAATATGCTTACCAGAGCACCAAATAGTGAACCTTTCCCATTTGGAGTTGTAAGTCTTTCTGGTGGAAGGCTTTTGAGATGCCTTTAGAATATCCAGAACACCTTGAGAGAGGTGCAGATCAGCAAACTCTTAACTCTTCAAGAGCCAGGCCTTGAGATTGAGAGATTTGAGATTCGGATACCAAACCCTTCCCTGAGAGGATGTCAACAGGTTGTAATTCCTGGGAAGAGACAGGGGAAGGTGGACTGCTAAGGACAGCAACAGTGGGTACCAGGGCTGTCTGGCCCAGTTTGGAGCGATCAGAATCACTTTGCAGGGTTGAGATCTGATCTTGACTAGCACTTTGAACAGGAGAGGGAAGGGGGGAAGCATACAGGAACTTCCCTTCCCAATTGAGAACCAGAGCATCCAGGGGGACTGAGCCCAATACTGGGGGTCTGCAGCAAAAGAGAGGAAGTTGGTGATTGTCTGGGTCTGCAAAAAGATCTATCTGTGGAGTGCCCCATCTGGAGAAAATCACCTTCAAAATTAGGGGATCTAGGGACCATTCGTGGTGGCCCTGAGATATCCTGCTAGGACATTGTCCTTCCCTAGGAGGTGAACTGCTGTCAGAGAAGTTTGCAGGGAATAGGCCAGAGACCAGAACTTTGTTGCTTCTGTGCACAAGGCCACAGACCGAGTGCCCCCTTGCTTGTTGATGTACCACATTGTGGTGGTATTGTCTGTTCTGATCTGGACTACTTTGTTCTGAACAGACTTGGAAAAAGCTTGTAGTGCCAGAAACACTGCTCTGAGTTCCAAGAGACTGATGTGAAGCAGAGATTCTTGAGGTGACCACAGCCCTTGGGTGGTACGATCCCCCAAGTGGGCTCCCCAGCCCAAGAGGGAGGCGTCTGTGGTGAGGATTAGAGAATGAGACTGAGTGACAAAAGTGATAAATTGTCCTGATCCTGCCACCATTGCAAAGCCTGGATCAGGGTTTGAGTCACTGGGACTAGTTTGGTAAGAGAATCCTTTCTCTGGGACCAGAAGGCTCTCAAGTGGAACTGAATGTCCCTCATCTGAAATCTTGCCCCCTGGACCACTGCTGTAGAGGCTGCCATGTGGCACAGGAGCTGCAAGAAGTGCCTTGCTGGTCGAGACACCGGAAGGGTGAAAGAAGAGGCCAATTCTATTAGTGTCCTTGCCCTGTCCAGGGGAAGGAAGGCCTTTGTTCTTACTGTATCCAGCTCCGCCCCTATAAAGGTGAGGAGCTGCAATGGCTCTAGAACTGACTTTGGAAGGTTTAGGAGGAATCCTAAGGAAGTGAGCAGTTGCTGAGTTATCTGAAGCTGTGACTTGAGTTGGTCTGGAGACTAACCCACTATGAGCCAGTCGTCCAGGTATGGAAAGATGGAGATCTTTTTTCTCCTTAGGAAAGCAACCACTACTGCCAGGCACTTTGTGAACACCCTTGGGGCTGATGTTAGACCAAAGGGCATTGCTCTGAATTGATAGTGGCCTGAGGGCAACTCGAACCTGAGGTACTTTCTGTGGGAGCACCTGATGGGAATGTGAAAAAGGCATCTTTGAGGTCCAGGGAGGCAAGCCAGTCCCCTGGCCTTAAAGAGGGTAGAATTATTTCCAGAGTCACCATTTTGAATTTTGGCTTTAAAAGGTGCTTGTTTAGATATCTCAGATCCAGGATGGGCCGCCATTCTCCTGTCTTTTTAGGGGTTAAAAAGTACCTGGAGTACAATCCTTTGCCCCTGTGTAGGGTAGGAACCCTTTCTATGGCTCTGAGAGCTAAGAGGGAAGAAACCTCTGCCTCTAGGGCAAGGGCCTCTGAAGGATTTGCAGGTGGAAAGGATCTGGTTCTCATCTTGGGAAATTTTTTGAAGCTGAGAACCAGTCCCTGGCTTACTACTTCCAGGACCCACTTGTCTGATGTTAAAGACTTCCAGTCCTGGACAAAGTAAGTCAGCCTGCCCCCTACAGGTAGTGGCGAATCGGCCCGGGCAGACCCATCAGGGTGTCTGCTTGGCAGGGGTTTTAGGCTGAGGGGTGGAAGCAGGCCTGCTCATACCCTGTCTGCCTCTCCCTCTAAAGAACCCCCTCTGAGCAAAAGCAGAAGAGAAAGCCTGGGCTTGGTAAAAAGGCCTATGAAAGGGCCTGCCCCTGCCCCTGGAATGCTGCCTCTGAGGAGTGGCTTGCCTTTCTTTGGCCTGAGCACTCCTGTAGGTGGTCCTGTACTCGTCCATCTTCTTCATGTAGTTCTCTGTCTGCTCTCCAAACAGAGAATTACCAATGACAGGAAAATCCATAGCCTTAGCCTGGGTATCCTGTGATAGGCTAGTACATCTGAGCCAAGCCATCCTCCGAAGGGCCACAGATGTAGCCATGACTCTAGATGAAACATCATTGGAGTCCATGGCAGCATGAAATTGCACCTTGGATGCCTCGATCCCATCTGCAGCCACCCACTCCAGCTCCTTGGCAAGCTGGTCAGGGGCCTGTTTAGCTAGAACCAGCACAGTGTCCCACCTGGACTTCTGGTATCTAGCTGTGTAGGCCATATACAGTAGTTAGCCTGCCTGAGTCCCAAAGATGCTGCCATGTACTGTTTCTTTGCCATGGCATCAATCCTCCCGGAGTCCTTATCTGGGAGGTGTGAAGCCAAGGGAATATTTGCCTTATCACAGGCAGCAGCCTGCACTACCCCAACATGGCTGCATTGCTGGGAAAGGAACTCCGTGTCTGAGCCTGAAAGAGTATACCTCTTGTCCATTCTTCTGTCCACAGGAGGTATGGAATTAGGAGTTTTAGAATTTTAAATGTCTGTTTCCCAAAAGACTTATGGAGGAATAGACAATCTCCTGGACTCTGGGATGTCCATCATCTCAACAAAATCAGGCTCCTCCTGATCCTCTACTGCTTCTTCCATAGGAAGCTGGAGGGTTTCAGCTACTTTTTTGTAAAACATAAAGTGGGAAGGGGACTCAGAAAGCCTAGGAGGAGAAACACCTGAAGGTCTGTCTGGGGAGATGTCCGGGTCAATAGGCACATCCAGACCTTCATAATCACCATCATCATCATCTTCATACTCTCCCTCCTCCTCCTCCGGTTCATAAAATCCTTCTAAAGTATAATCTGTAACCGGGGGAACCGACTGAACCGAGCCCCTGACCGATGGTGCCGGTTCGGCCGGAACCGAAGTTAACGATTCAACTATCTTTACTGCTCTGGCTATCTCATCAGTGGTCGGAGAAAGAACTTGTGGATCTGAACAGGATGATTTATCCCTTCTTTTTCTTTTAACCGGAACCGACTCCTCATAATCGGTTCTCCTTTGCCCGAAGAAGTTTCGCCCTGGTCAGAGGGCACTCCTTCTGGTTCGGTTGGAAATGAACCGAGCTGGCCGTCCGGGTCAGCGGACTTCTCGGCCTCCCTTTCCCTCAGTTTACCTACTCTCTTATCCAGGGTAGCTTTGGGAAAACTTTTACAAATTTAGCAGTCTGAATTGAGGTGGTCAAACCCCAGACAATAAACACAGGTGGTATGGGGATCAGCCTTAGCAAAGGCTTCCCCACACACACTACAGTGTTGAAACCCAGTGGGCCCATTTTTTTTCTTGGGTTTCTCAGACATGGCCAATCTTAACCAAAACTTACCCTTTTTTCGGCAATCCGCCAGGCAAGACACCCCTATCGGTTCCTGACCATGTTACGGGTCTTGGAAAAAAATGTAATGAAATCCGTTTTTTTTAGAACCGATATGGACCAGTTACCACACTCTAATAAAGACAGAAGTTTTTTTTTTCACACAAACCTGATCGGTTCAAACCGAACTGATCCATTGTTTACAAGTTCCACACAGAAACTAATATAGAAAAACCTATCTAGTACTCACGGTACCACAGACAGAGACTTAAACCGACAGGTTAGAAACAGAAATTCGGTTGAAACTGAACGAAAAAATGACACTTTAACCGACTTTTTTGAACCGAGCGAAGGAGAAATCTCTGGAGTGACTGTTCAGTGAGGCGGAGTAAAGAATCTGACGGTTGGGGTTTAAACTACAGCAGACAGAGGCTTCAACCGAGCTCGAGCTCAGCGCTCCATGCCCTGCATGGAAAGTTAACTCTTTGTTCTCCGGGGCAGTTCAAAGGTTGGAGATCACTGCATATGTCAGAATACAGCAAGACTTTATGTTGTTTGAAAAGCTACTTTCCAAGATAGAAACTTGAGGGCACAAATAGCCAGAGGTTCAAAAGGCTTACAAGTGAGCATGTCTAACACAAGGTTGATATCCCAGGGAGTGATAGGTTTCCTGACCGGGGGCCTTGTGTGCAGAATGCCCTTTAGGAACCTCTTGAAAAGGGGTAGTTGAGCCAGCGTAAGGTTCTGGACCGGCTCGTGAAATGCTGAAACAGCACAAAGGTGAACCTTTACAGAGGAGTACTGAAGTCCTGTGTTGGAAAGATCTAACAAGTACTCCAATACTTTATGCAGCAGACGTTGGAATGGGTCTTAACGAGATTGACACATCATTCAGAAAAGCATTTCCATCTGGCTGTGCATGTCTTCCTGGTGGAAGGCTTGTGTACCCCCAGAAGAATCTGAGAGACTCTTTGAGAAACCTTGAACCTACCAACTTCTATATCTTCAGGAGCCAAGCATGAAGATGAAGAGAGTGAAGGCTGGGGTGGAAAAGGGATCCCTGTGTCAGCAGGTTTGTCCGTAGGGGTAGAGACTTTGGAGGGACCACAGACAACTTGTTGATCAATGGAAACCAAATCTGCTGTGACCATTATGGGGCAATTAGAATAATTTTGCCCCTGTGGGCCTCCAGCCTGAGTAGCACCCCCTGAACTAATTGAAGAGAAAATGCATACAGAAAGCTATTTGTCCACCGCAGCCTGAATGCATCCGACAAAAAAACACCAGCTCCTGGATTTCTGGAGCAGAACTGAGACAGTTTTGCGTTGAGTAGGGACACAAAAAGGTCCAAGTATGGAGTTCTCCACTCGTCGAAAAGTGACTGAATGACGTCTGGTGCGAATGGCCACTCGTGAGGATCTGCCTCTGTCCGAACGAGTTGGTCCGCCAGACAATTCTCATCTCCTGGTAGACAAACTGCATGAATCAAAGCATCTGTACCAGACACCATTCCTGTACCCTGATTGCTTCCCTGTAAAGCGGGTATGAGTGTGACCTGCCCTGTCTGTTGATGTAGTACATCACTGACTTCTTGTCAGTCTGCATAAGGATTACTTTTTGACTGACCAGGTCTACTAAGGCTCGAAGTGCATAAAGGACTGCTCTCACTTTTAAAACATTGATATAGAGATGAGATTCCGTCTGAGTCCACACTCTCTGGGTGTGGTGGCCCTGACAATGGTCTCCCCCACCCCAGGAGAGATGCATCTGTGCTGAGAGTTATCTGAGACTCTGGTGGAGTGAAGGGGAGACCTTGAAAAAGGATGTCCCTTCCCGTCCACCATACTAGTAAGCGACATAGGGATTCTGTCACTTTGATGAGGTAACACTGAGGATACATAACCGGTGACCACTGCGTGCTGAGCATCCACTGGGTCGTCCTCATGTGTAGTCGCACTACCGGTACTGTGAAGAAAGAAGTGGCCATGAGGCCTAGCATTCTTTGCATGGAGTGGGCACATACTGAGTTATTCTCCATGATTAAATGTGTCATCCGAAGGATGCTTTGTCTTCTGTCCTCTGGAAGAAAGGACTTTGCATTGGTAGTGTCCAAGACAACCACTATGAAAAGGAGCTGCTGGGAGGGCTGAAACTGCAACTTCTCTAGGTTTAGTAGAACTCCCATGGAGGTTAGGAACTGAACTACTGTGTTCACCACCTCCTCTGTACCAGTCCTGCATGGACTTGCCAGGAGCCAGTCGTCCAGGTATGGAAACACTTAGAGCCTGAGCTTTCAAAGGTGTGCTGCAAGAACTGCAAAGCACTCTGTAAAGACTTGTGAGTGCCAAGGATAGCCCAAAGGGCAGGACTCTGAACAGATAGTACTGACCCAAGACCACAAATCGAAGGAATTTGTGGTGACTTACGTGCAACAGAATATGTTGGTAGGCATCCTGCATGTCGAGAGATGCCAGCCAGTCCTGTGGTTGGAGAAGTGGTAGAAGAGTTCCTAGGGAAACCATCCTGAACTTCTTGCGGTACATAAACTTGTTTAGTTTTCAGAGGTCAGTATAGGTCACATACCCTGTCTTTTTGGAACTAGAAAGTAATGGGAGTACAAGTCCGTGCTGTGTTCTACTAGAGGCACTACTTCCACTGCCCTGTTTTTCAGGAGGCCCGTAATCTCTGAAGCGAGAAGGTCTGACTTTGCAGCCAATAAGGAGGACTGCCTTTTGGGAGGACAATCGGGGGGGATTTCTGAAAAATTCAGTAAATACCCCTCTCGAATGAGCCTCAGGACTCATTTGTCTGTGGTGATGGACTTCCACTGACTGTAAGAATTAGTCAGATGATCTCTCACTGGAGAGAAAAGATCTGCCCTGGGCAGCTGAGGCAGAGCTGGTGCCAGAAATTCAGAAGGTAGCACTGGGCACTTTTGGGACCTGCGCCTTTTACTGCACTTTCTTTTGCAGCTGAAGAGGCTGTTGCCTGCCTAGAGCTCCTCTGCCCCTTCCATGAAAGGGCTGCCTGTTACGAACAAATGCCGACCCCTTCCTCTTGGAGGCTGTGAGGGGGCCGGTCTAGCAGACTTTATGGCAGTTCAGGTCTTTCGAGAGTCCTTGAGAGACCACTCTACCTGTTGGCCGAACAAGTAGGTGCCATCTAAGGGAACATTCATAACTTGCTGCTGGGCGTCTGAGAAGCCTGAGATTTGCAACCAGGAATGCCTTCCAATGCAGATTCCACCAATGGCAGCCTCAGAAGCAGTGTCAAATGCATCAATGGCTGCCTATAACTGATGACTGTTAGACTCTATATCATAGGTAACAGTCTGAAGAAGTGCCTGCTTAGTATCCAACTCTGGCAGGGATTCCGCCAGAGATTTAAGAGAGGTCAACAGGACACATTTGTATTGGTAGAAATGTACTTGATAACTGGCTATTTGCATACTCGAAGTTGCTGCTATGAAAGCTCGCTTACCCATAACGTCAGCCTTGTGGGATTCCTTATTCATGGGGTATGCCGTAACCTCCAGTGGAATGATGGCCTCGTCATTTTCTGCAATAATGACAATTTTGTCCGCGATAGGCTGAGAGGCCAAAATTGATCTATCTTTAGAGGGAGAACACTTACAGTCCACAGACTTACAAACTGAAGGAATAGAGGCAGGCCTGGCCCACACCACATCCAAAAGAGTTCCAAAAGCTGGATGAACTGGGGGCATGAGGTTAACTGGTATGTTTAGCACATGGAGCCACTTGAGATGTAGCTGTTTACTAGGATTGTGGGATGAAGTCTCGAGAGCCAAGGCAGCCTGTATATTTTTTAACTGGGAATGAAAGGAAAGATTTTCCTGAGGAACCACAGGTACTGGCGACATACCCCCGAGGCAGCAGAAAGTATCATCATCCCCACCCTCTGGAAGGATGAGGTCGGGGTCAGATTCGTCCCCTCCAAATCTCCCTTGGAAGGAACAGGAAGGGGAGAGAACCCTAAAAGGCCTCTTCTAGACCTAGGTGTAGGAAAGACAGGAGACACTGGGACTGGCACCTGCAGTGGAAAACATGGCACCGAGTCCTGACCGGCACTGAAAAATGCGGCACTGAATCCAGAGCCAGCACCCAAGAACGTAGCACCGAATCCAGCACTGGCACTGAAGAATGCAGAACTGGGTTCCTCCCCAAGGAACCCAGCACTGGAGGTGGTGCCGATCGAACACCCAGGTCAGAAGAGACTTGAGGCAAGCTCAGAGGCAGCACCAGAGCAGGCCTCAGAAGGCCTAAGTCTGGAGCCAGGCCCAAGCCAAACTCCAAAGGACCAGCCAGCTCAGAAGAGACCAGGGATGGTACTGGTGCTGATCCTTGTGAAGAAACAGAGTGAGGAAGAGTGGCACATTGAACTGGTGTTGGTGGTACAGTCCCTGTGAAGGGAAAATGGAGGCAAGTTCTGTACAGGACTTAAACTTCCCCGCCACGGTCTCAAGCAGCTTAGATCCGAAGATCCCAGCACCAGGTCCGCAGGCAGAGCTAGATGAGTCAGACGCTGTACCCACTGCTCCATAAGAGCTGCCCATTGATGAAACTGCCCCCTGGAGGCCCCACTAATGGACAAAGAAAGGCTCCGGGTCTGAGACCTCAAACAACTGTAAGCAGAAGGTGATGGTGATCCCAACGGTGTCATGGAAAGCCCTCCGCTCATGGCCCAGAAGGCCTCTTAGCTGACATACCAGAGGGTGACCCTGAGTGGTACCATGTCTTCCTCTTCCGGCGGGAAGAGAAAGAACCCAAGGACCTGGATTGGGAATGGGCCTGCTTCTTTGTTTGTTTATAGGAGGGCTGCCCCCCCAAACACCAGATTGCCCATGGTTGGACCACCCTCACTGTAGAGGGTGGCAGACTGGTCTTAGCCCAGCTGCCAGAGCAGCCTTCTAAAGGAGACTCCCTATACTGTCACTATCACCGTCCATGGTCAACTGTTGATTGGTAGGGCTGAAGAAACTGAAGAAAATCTCTTTTTTTTTTTAACTGAAGAAAATAATAAATGCTGAATGAACTAAATGCTGTTGTCACATATACGTGAAGATTGGACTCCCGGCAGGTGAGCAATGTCATCACTGAAGTGCACTCTATGACGGGAAAAAAGGAACCGAGGTGGTTGGAAGGTTGATGCTGAGATAGCCTATATGGCACAAGCCTGCCTTGTGGTGCCTTGCATCTGCAGTTCTACCTCAGCACCGGCCCGCCTTTGGCTCAGAACCCAGCAGTGTGACTAAATGGTGAAGAATAGGTCTGGGAAGAATCTCTGTTTGTCAAGTACAGATCATGTGGTTCAGTGTCAATTTCTGCTTCCAATTCATTGTCACTGTGGTCGTCATCACCACCACCTCCACTACCGCCCATACAAACCACACTGTTCCTTGCCCTGCCCCTATCAATTGGGTGTTTTGACTTTGCATATCATATCATTATGGATATTCCAAAATGTCCCACTTTGCCACCATGACTGATGCTCTTTTTGCACAGACTGCATACAGCTCGAGAGCAGTCTGCAGGGTCAATATAATATAAATTTCACACTAAAGATTTACCTGTTGTGCTTTGAACTACAGTGCCTGGAGCTATTTTTTGTGCATGTTTTTTTTTTGCACTTGCCTCTCATACCTTACAGCAGCATCCTCTCCTTCCCCCTCATCAAAACTACAGACGTCACCACCACAAGATTCAGAAGAACTGCAAGTGCCGTCATCAACATGTGGGACATAGCCTGGGCTGTCTCATTCCCAGTCCGCACTATCACCATCATCTTTTTCAGTATTCACTGCCTCAGCATCTGGGATTATATTTGAGGAGGATGCCTCCTTGTCGTTGAATGTTGCTTCAGCAGCTGGAAGTATCCTGGCACATGTGGCAAAACGTTCAGTACCTCTAGGAGTAACTCCAGTCAGCTCTTTTAGAAACTCTACTATCATTCCATTGCTAACATGATTTTTTGGCTCAGGAGGATATTTAGTGCCAAACCTGGTGAGGTTATTATTACTGTCGCTATCTTCTTCATTAGTGCTAGGATTCATATTGCCCATATGATTTTCAACTTTACGTGTAGTAGCACTATGCTTCCTTTTAGTAGACAGACTGGGAATTATGAGACATAGTAGACACAGCCATGACTTTCGCAATGCTGCAGAGAGACATCACACACAGTGTAGCTATGACAGGGCTCGGGGTACCTAACAGGCTAACAGACAGTGTAATACAGCCTAAATGGCTTTCGCTATACTGCAGAGAAATATAGAGTAGCGATGTCACAGACAGGGCTTGGGGCACCTAACAGACAGTGTGTATGTAATACAGGCTAAATGGCTTTTGCTAAGCTGCAGAGAGAGACTCACACACAGTGTAGCTAATGTCACACAGACAGAGCTTGGGGCACCTAACAGACAGTGTAATACAGCCTAAATGGCTTTAGCTATGTTGCAGAGAGACACCACACACAGTGTAGCTCTGACAGGGCTTGGGGCACTTAACAGGCTAACAGTGTAATACAGTCTAAATGACGTTTGCTGTACTGCAAAGAGACACAGAGAAGCTATGTTACAGACAGGGCTTGGGACACCTAACAGACAGTGTGTAATACAGGCTAAATGGCTTTTGCTATGCTGCAGAGACACATACACACACACTAGCTAATGTCACACAGACATGGCTTGGAGCATATAAGAGACAGTGTGTAGTACAGCCTAAATGGCTTTCACATACTGCAGAGAAAGCAGCTGCTGCCAGCCACGAGTGCCTTTTGTCCTCCCCCTTCTCCCTCTCCCCCAAGCACCATACTGGATAATCCCCAATTCCCCTTCAGTCACCAACCCGTTGCTCCTTCATGGACATTTTGTTTTAACTTTTTTTCATTTTGCCACGATTAATGTGGAGCGAGCACTAAATGGCCTCCTTCTCCTTCCATATTCTGCTGCTATCTGCGCGCTCACAGCAGACATGGGGCACGGACACCAGCACTGACCTATCAGATTTTCAGCCTGGTGTCATGTGCTCCTTTCCGCTGTGAGGACCCCACAGGCTGCCCTTTCGTGCCTGTTTATAACCTCGGAAGAGACCCAGGACACCACAGGCTGCCTGTAATGCCTGTTTCAAAAAAAACAACCTAACTGTCCCATTACCTGTGTCAAAACTACCTGACCTGCGAAGTATGCTGTTATGTGGGGTAGGGTAGTAAATTATCCGAACTACTCTACCCAGCAAAAACTCACCAATATCTGACCTACCCGATCCAGCCACGTGACATGTAGCCCATCCCTATAAAAAAAAAACTAGTACTGGAAACATTTTAAAAACTGTGCTAAAGCCTAGCTTTCATCAGGGTTGTAGCACAGTTTTTAAAACCAGACTACATGCTATGTTAAGTGTGGATGCTAACTGAGCTACAGGGACTTAACCTCCTTAAACCGTTTAATATCCTGTAGTCTGTGCAAGGCCTAAATATACATGTAGGTGTTTTGAGGGGTTGTAATGCGTGGCTTTTAACAACAGACAGAACATCTACTGTTATAGTATACTACATAAGTGTATATTGTGTTCTGTACTATTTCATAGTGTCCTGTGTGCCATAATGGCCAGAGTCATCCCTGAAAATGAGACCTGTTGTCCCAGCGGAATGTTATCCAGTTAAAACACATATCTAAATTAACACAACAGACCTAAAGTTTCTTCCATGCTTAAATTACTATGTTACTATGCAACTGTGTTAAAGTGCAATCCCTCCCCGTAAAAGTTGGATATGCCCCCGAGCGAACAAGTGAGTTCAACAAAGTAGCACAATGAGCGCGAGTCTTGTGTAAACTGAGTTGAAGAAGCAGGCAGGTCAAGGGTACCAAAGTGCATGTCTCACAGCGCTCCATACCTCTGTTCACTGATGCAATTCTATAGCAAGCTCTACGATGCCTTCTGCTAGTTACAGTACCTACTTACTGTATGTCGTAGATCTTACTTCGAGGGCATCTCTTGCAGCAGGCCACACTGGTAGGACTTAGTTGCCAGGCACTAGGACCACAGGGAAAACTTTCTAGCTAGCAGTCTACCAGAGGGGGTCACCCACCTCCAACGTCACCCTCTGATGTTGGCCTATCCTATAAGAGTGGGTGGACCCATAGCCTACTCAGTTCTTTTCCCATCGACCAATGCATGTAAGACCTCTGGAAACCACAGCAGCTTCAGTCAACTGCCATTTTTGTGCACTTTCAGTGTTTCTATTTTTCTCACTGTAGTTCCTTTTTATTGTTTTCCTTCTTTTATGTCTTCTAAACTGACTTCGACCTCAGATCACTCTAAAACTAAGTGTGCCTGCGGAAAACAACTCCCAGAGAAGGATGGCCATTCTGCTTGTCTGCTGCCTAGGCCCAACTCACAATGTCCAAGCCTGCCAGAGATTCCACCAGGCCACCTGGTGATGCCGCCAGAGGATCCTAGAGAATTTTCTCCTGCAGCAGAAGGTTGCCTCTGTGGAATGGGAGTTGCAGGCTAGGAGCTCCTCAGTCTCCCCAGCTCAGTCCTCAGGCTTCCAGCCATCGAAATCCCAGGACAAGGCTAGTAGGAAACACAAACACTGGCACAAGGACCGGGATAGGCCCCATTCCTCCTCCTCCCAGTCATGGTGTCCCCACCATTTGTTGACTGCGAAGGGGCCTTCCTCCTCCAAGGGGTCGGCTCATCCACCACGCACACCTTCTTACCTACAGTGCTACCATCAGTGCTGCCTCCCACCACTGTTACAATTTCAGGCGGAGGCCTTTCGGGACAGGGTACACTCCCTGCCCCCCAGCTCCTGCTGCTCAGGCCCTTGCTATCTACGGGCAAACAATATCTGGATCTACCAATGTTTCTTCAGCAAGTGCAGATCCAGTGGTCGCTGGGCCTCCACCTGACTCTCGCCTACTGCCCGCAACCCCTGCGATGGCCTCTTTCGCGGGGTTCACCGCTCGTTCTCCGGCCTTGGGACAGATGCTTCAAGATACTAGCACCTCCCAGAGCCCAAACCCTCCTCCACATTCGCCGGTTAGGGCTCTACCCTCGCTGACACCTGTTCTCCATCAACCGGCACCTGTGGAACCTTCTCCAGCCTCCTGCTGGGCCTCTGCCAGTCTCTCCTGAGCCGGCTTCCATCAGGCCTATGCTCACTTATCCCCAGCCGATGGCTGCTGGCCCAGAGCTGGTCTGTCCTCAACTGGCACCTGTAGACCCAACACCGGTCTACCCACATCCAACGCCTGCAGGGCCTGCACCACTTTATTCCCAGCCGGTGGCTGCAGAACCGACGCTAGCTTACTGTTATCCAGCACCCACTGGACCAGCTCCAGCCACTATTGATTTGTGAAGCTTACTCAAGTTCTTTTGGGTTTTATGAGATCTCAGGTCCCCCAACCTCAGGGTTCTGTGCCCACCACCCCCCAGGGGCCTTCTCTGGGGCTCCTGTGTCCCACACCACCTCCTAGGCAGGCTCATACCCCCAGGTGTCCTGTAGAAGAGGGGGATGACTGCCACCCTGACCTCCGTCTGCCTGATGATGATGATCAGGATGACAAACAGGGAGACAATGGCGATATCAGTGGCTTGCCTACCCCCTCTACCGGCTCCTCTGAAGGTGAGGGCACCCAAGTCTCCATCAGATGACCCCTCCTTTACAGATGTTATACTACATATCCAAGAGGTCACGATGTTCGAGATGGAGGAGCTGGATCTGGAGTGATGCCAGCTACTTTCGACAAAGCCTTTTCTCGGAGAACAGGTACAGGCAGACTCTGTGGTGATAAACACTGCACATGACTGCACCAAATAGTCTAAACATCTGAGCTCACTGCCACTTGAAAAAGAAGTCATATCGGCTGGACCTCTTCAGCAAGCGGACATTCGCCTCTTCTTCTCTCGTGATCCGGGCCCTGAATTACTTGCTTCACATGATTTAGTATCAAAATACCTTGTGGGATCAGGACAATGAGGCCATCCAATCTTTACCTGACAACCCTGCCAAGCAGCAAGCCATGAGCTCCCTCAAGTCAGCGTCCGACATCACTACCCACTTGCTCCTGGTGACCTATGGTGCTGTGGATGCATTGGCCTGGGCAACGGCGATCGGCATTTGTATGCACCAACACACCGGGCTTCAGGTGTCCGGGTTCACCCCAGATATCCAGCTGTCTATCATGAATGCCCCCATTAGAGGGTACAAATTGTTCAGTGGGGATGTGGAAGATATCTTCACCCATCTACAGGCTTCTGGATGCACCCTGCGATTGGTCCACTCCATGTATCATACACAGCTCAAGTCTGGGCAGAGGACACCCTTTCATTGGACCACCCAAAGACAGACCCGGGCATTGGCCAAGCTTCAGGGAAAACAGAGAGCAATGATGGTTGCTTTGCCCACACTCGCCCCCTCCACCAGCAAGAGCTCTAGGGGAGTTCCCGCAGCCCTGGCTGCATCTGTCCCCCCTTCCTGACTCCTTGCTGGCCCCCCTCCAGAAAAGCAGGAGGTGGTTGTAGGGGGTCATTTCTCCCACCATCTGGACAGGTGGTGGGAGATCACATCCAGCAATTGGGTGCTGTGGCTCATACAGCACGGGCACTCCCTGGAACTTTTGGAGTGGCCTCCGAACAATCCCCCAGTTTAGTCCTTTGTACCCTCCAGGTCATGTCCCTCTGATATGGGATGAAATTCAAGCCTTGCTTCGTAAGGAGGCCATGGAACCCCTTCCACAATCCCAGCAAGGGAAGGGGTTTTATTCCTCCTTCCTGGTTCCCAAATGGAAGGCAGACCTCTAGCCCATTTTGGACCTCAGTGAACAGAACCTGTTCATCAATTACAAGAAGTTCAGATTGGTCACCCTTCAGGGTCTGCTGCTCCTGTTACACCAAGGGGACTGGATTTGCTCCCTGGATATGCAGGATGACTATCTGCATGAAGAAAATGTTTTATTAAATAATTATGTAGGGCTCTCTGTTGAATATTAATTAGGTGCCAGTATAAAATGAACATCTACAGCTGTTTTATCCACGCCCCCTGAGGAACGGTCTTGTGACCTGAAGCGCTGTACAAGAGAGTGTGTCATGCTAGCTTGCTCTCATATTTTGGCATCTGTTATTTTTTGTGAAATAAACCTCATCCTTTTCCAGATTTTGGAGTTAAGTTGTCTCCTTGAGTGTGCACTTCTGTGGACTTTGCCTATCTGCATATCAAGGTTTGCACCTCCCACAGGCGCTTCCTCAGATTTCATTTTCAGGGAGCTCATTTCCAGTTTACAGCCCTACCATTTGGCTTATCTTCAGCCCCTCGAGTGTTCACCAAGTGTTTGGCAGTGGTGGTGGCAGCTACCCTCAGACGGCAGGGGTTCTATGTTTTCCCCTACCTGGATGACTGGCTGCTAGTGGCAGCATCCAGGAAGCGTGTGCTCCAAACCCTTTCTCATACCTGCCGCCTGTTTTAGGATTTGGGAATCACTATCCATCTTCCCAAGTCATTTCTGACCCCCTGCCAATGACTTCAGTGCACAGGGGCGGTACTGGATACGGCCCAGGGGATGGCCTTCCTGCCTCAAGACAGAGCGGAGTGCCCGATTGACCAAGCCTGTCAGCTGTACTCTGGCAGCATGTATTAGCTCAGGCTTTTCTGCATCTCCTGGGTGTCATGGCTACAGCGATAGTTACGGTTCCTCTAGCTGGGCTGCACATGACACTTCCTCAGTGGACCCTGCAGGTCCAATGGGACCAGCGCACGGATGACCTAGAAATGGAAATTACGTACCTACCATAATTCTTGATCTTCTTGGATGAGGTCTCCACCACTCATTCACACTTATGGGATCTACGTCGGAGGCAGTAGGACCCAGCGGGAGCAAACTTTTGCAGAGGTCGGTGCCAGAGATGGGCCGCGAGGAAGCGCGCCTCGAGCATCCAGCTCGTAAGGGTAATAATCTATCTCGGCGTCGACCTTCCAACCGCCTCAGTACCTTTTTTTCTGAGGTGGTGGAGCGCAACTAATCTAGAAAGACTAGTCTAACACAAATCGGACATAAGATAGTCCGAACGACCCGTATAAGAAGGGTCAACAAAGAAGTCTTCACAGCCTAAACATTGAGGGGGTGAAGACCAAAATAGAGAGGTGAGCTCGGGGGGTGGAGGTGGGCGTGTAAGTGAGTGGTGGAGACTTTGTCCAACAAGATCAAGAATTACGGTAGGTACGTAATTTCCATATCGTCCCGGACATAAAGTCTCCACCACTCATTCACACTAATGGAAGAGTACCGAGCTAAAAATCCCCTGAGAGGGCGGCATGAAAACCAAGAGCTCACGAATTCAGGACAGAAGTCCATTAAGGATAGTCCTGCCAAACAAAAGGTTTCATCTGGTATGGACGTCCAGCGCATAGTGCTTAATAAAAGTATGCACTGAGCTCCAAGTAGCTGCATTGCAAATGTCCATAATGGGCACATTGTGGATTTCCGCCAGGAATGCCGCGACTGCTCTAGTAGAGTGAGCATACACTCTGCCCTCCGGCTTGACCTGTGCCATGGAATAACAGTGGCGAAGACATGCCACCAGCCATGCTGAAATGCAGCTGATAGCGACAGGCTGACCCAGCTGGGTCCCGCTGAAGGAGACAAACAGTTGTTGAGCTTTGCGGATTTCCTTCGTTCTATCTAAATAGAAGCGCAAAGCTTTTAACATCTATGGAATGAAGGGTACGTTCTCCTTCATTCTGGAAATCAGCAAAGTAAGGAGGTAGGACCAAAGGTTGGTTTAAATGGAATTCTGAGACAACCTTAGAGAGGAACTTAGGATGGGTCCTAAGAACTACTTTATCCTTGTGAAATACAGTGTACGGAGGGTCTGTTACCAGAGCATGTATTTCAGAAACTCTGCGGGCTGAGATGATGGCCACCAGGAAGGCCGTTTTCCAAGTGAGGAATTTCAATTCGCAGGTAGCTATGGCTCAAAAGGTTTTCTAGTGAGCATGTCTAGCACGAGATTAATGTCCCAGGCTGCAACTGGACATCTGACAGGAGGTCTGGTATGCAGAATACCCTTAAGAAACCTCTTAACTACCAGTAACTGAGCCAGAGATAAGGAAAGTAATGGCTCATGATAAGCTGAAATGGCACAAAGGTGAACTTTGATTGTAGAGTATTGAAGCCTTGAATTTGAGAGGTCTAAGAGGTACTCTAAAACTTTGTTGGGTGGGCAGGAAAAGGGATTCAAAGAGGATACTGCACACCAGAGGGAAAAACGCTTCCATTTTGCAGTGTAAGTCTTTCTGGTTGCTGGCTTTTGCGCAGCCAAAAGAATGTCAGAAACTCTCCGAGAGGCATTGAACCTATTCACCTCTATCTCCTCAGGAGCCAAGCGTGAAGATGAAGCGACCTCAGATTGGGATGGACCAGAGGACCCTGGGTCAGAAGATTCATCTGAAGGGGAGGTGCCTTCAGAGGGGTTTCCGCCATACTGTTGAGTAATGGAAACCATATCTATTGAGGCCAGAAGGTAGCAATGAGAATCATCTTGTGTCCCTGAGACTCGATTTTGAGGAGTACCCTCTGGATTAGGGGAAGAGGAGGAAAGGCGTATAGAAAGCGGTTTGTCCACTGCAGCCTGAACGCATCCTGACAGAAAATGCCAGGTCCTGGATTTCTGGAGCATAAAAGAGGCAGTTTCGTGTTGAGTGGGGATGCAAAAAGGTCCAGGTCTGGAGTTCCCCACTCTGCGAATAGCGACTGAACTACAGTTAAGTCGAGAGACCACTCGTGACGGTCTGCCTCCATTCTGCTGAGACGGTCTGCCAGTTTGTTCTAAATTCCCAGCAGGTAGACCACCTGAATAAGAGCCTTGTGATCTAGGCACCATTCCCACACTCTCATTGCTTCCCTGCACAAGGGGTAAGAGTGTGCGCTGCCCTGCTTGTTGATGTAATACATCACTGCCTTGTTGTCCGTCTGAAGGAGAATGTTCTTGTGACAAAGAATGTCCTTCAAGGCCCGGACTGCATAGAGGACGGCTCTCATTTCCCAGACGTTTATGTGAAGCTGAGCTTCGACCTAAGTCCACATACCCTGAATGTGGAGATCCTGACAATGAGCTCCCCATCCCGACAGGGATGCGTCTGTGGTGATAGAAATCTGATGATCCAGAGGAGCAAAGGGGTATCCTTCCAGAAGATTGTCCTCTTGCGACCACCAGGTGAGCGACCTCCTGAGAGGTTCTGTCACCTCAATGAGAAAGGACTGAGGATGAGTAGTCGGGGACCACTGAGTTCTGAGCATCCATTGAGAGGTTCTCATGTGGAGGCGTGCTAGGGGTACAGTGAACACCGAGGATGCCATGAGACCCAGCATCCGTTGCACTGAGATAGCTCGAACCGAGCTGTTCTCTCTGATGTATCGGGCCATCTGTAGGATATCGTTTTTTCTGTCCTCTGGTAGAAAAGCTTTCTCACAGGAGGTGTCCAGAAGAGTTCCTATGAAAAGGATCTTCTGGGAGGACTGCTACTGCGATTTCTTGAGCTTTAGTGGGAGTCCCATGGATGTGAGGAAGTCTGAGGCCATGGCTATGGCGTTGAGTGTTCCTTGCCTGGAAGGGCTTTCTAGAAGCCAGTCGTCCAGATATGGGAACACTTGTATTCTGATCTTTCTGAGGTGCGCTGCAAGAATTGCACACACTTTGTAAAAACTCGCGGTGCCGAGGATAGCCCAAAGGGCAGGACTCTGAACTGATAATGTTGGCCTAAAGCCACAAATCTTAGGTATTTGTGATGTTTTGGGTGAATAAGAATATGTTGGTAAGCATCCTGCATGTCCAGGGAAGCTAACCAATCGTGTTGATGAAGCAAGGGCAACAGGGTTCCCAGTGACATCATTCTGAACTTTTCCTTGGGAAGAAATCTGTTTTCTTTTTTTTTTTTAACTTATTTAATTTTTTATTTATAGTTTATCATACTGATACATCTTAGGCAGAATTCCATTCTTAGTACATTGCCATATTGTAGCAATTAATCAGCTTATTTATACAGTACAGATTTTTTTTCTTCCCTCACAATAATTGCTTTCCAATGTACTGCCTTCAGTTATTATTTTCATTTACAATACATAAAACTATGACAGCAATGTAGCATATTTCCAAAAGGTAGAAAACTACCTTACGGCCCTTCAACTACACAAACTTTTTTATTCGACGTGGATTTAATTCTTAACCACTTGTTCTCTCTCTTCACCAAAGCTTCCTTGCTCAGGTCTTATGTTGCCTTTAATTTTCTCCACCCTTGTCTCCTTACTATCAATTGATGACCCATCTCTCGGATTGTGCCCTTCAGTTCTGAAGAAGCTGTTCTAGAACTGAGACTCCCTCAGTATCTTCTATATAATCATAAAATGGTAACCACCTCGCATTATGTTGATCCACTCTGAGATTTAACTGTGCAGTGACCGCCTCCATGATTTTAATTTTCTTAATGTTACTTTTCCACATACCTTTGGTCAGTGAATTTTTTTTTAACCATTGCTGGGTGATAACCTTAAGGGCTGTGGTTACCAGTATATAAAATAAATATTTTTGGTTCTTTGTTCTAATTTCCTTTGGGGTCAGAGTTAATATCATATTAACTACTGAGAGATTTTCCTGAAGATTAAAAATGTTTTGTAAAGCCTGCACAATTTCCTGCCAGAAATCTCTAATACGGGGGCAATCCCAGAAAATGTATGTATATGTCCCCCTTTTCCCACACCCCCTCCGACATGAATCTGTAGAAGGAGTAGTATAATGTGCAGAGATCACCGGAGTAATAAAATACCTAGCAGTGACCTTCCACTTAAATTCTTTCCACCCAGAAGAGCTTGTGGTTTTGGAGATTCCCCCCTAGATTTTGCCCCATTCCACTTCTGTTATTCTAATGTTCAGTTCCTTTTGCCACTCATTCTCTATTTTAGCCACTTGAACTTTCCCCACATCTTCTTGTAGAGCCTTATATATGAGTGAAATGTAACCTTTCTGGTCAGCTAAGTGACTTTTTTGATGGGTGGCTATTAAGGGGAGAGAAGGGCGGGTTTTTAGGGCTTCCACCCCTACCATAGTAGAGATATAGTGCCTGCATTGCAGGTATTTAAAAAAGTCTGTTCTTGCGAGGTTATATTCTCTCTGCAGGTGAGCAAATGATTTGACCTCTTCTCTCTCTATAAATTGGGTGAGATTATTCAACCCTGCCCCTCTCCACCTGGAAAAACAACCATCCCCTTGACTGGTGGGGAACCCAGGGAGATGATTTAAAGGGATATACTCCCAGACCAGACTCAGGATCTCCCACCATTGCCTTGTGTCTAACCAGAGCTTTATTGTATGTTTGGTCCATCTGTTCTTGACTAGTTTAATGTCTGGTTGAGTGGCTATTCATGGTAAAAATGTCAAAGGTACCGTGGGGTGTGCCTCTGCTTCCATTAAATACCAACCCCCGCTTAGATCTGCGTTTAGTATTTTAAGGATTGGGAGAACCTGTGCTACTCTGTAATAGTTATAAAAGTTGGGTATCCCTCTCCCCCCCTTGGCTCTTATCTACCGTGAGACGCTCCCATCTCTTCCTCGGCCTTCTCCCTGCCCAAATAAATCTAGACAGTTTGTGTCGAAGTTCCTTCCAATCTTTATGTGGAAAAGGGATAGATAAATTTGTAAATAAAAATAGATATCTGGGTAACACATTAACCTTGACTGTGTCAATCCTATTTGTAAAAGTCAAAGGAAGTGTTTGCCATCTGTTTATATCTTCAAAGATCTTCCTTTGACGTAGCCCATAATTCAGCTGATGTAATTTGGAGATCCTGGTTGGAATCTGTATTCCCAGATACCTAATTTTCTCTTCACCCATTTAAACAGGATCCCTCCCTGGAATGTTGTAGATGGAACTCCCCCAATTAACATGATTTCAGATGTATCTTTGTTTATTTTGAAACCCGATATTTTACCAAAAAATGTAAGCAATTCCAGCACTGGG
This sequence comes from Neoceratodus forsteri, assembly GCA_016271365.2. Lineage (NCBI taxonomy): Eukaryota > Metazoa > Chordata > Ceratodontiformes > Ceratodontidae > Neoceratodus > Neoceratodus forsteri. The sequence continues at coordinate 1,174,198,910 of CM057456.1, read as the reverse complement.
GGAATCGATGTATCTGGGTCTGATAAATAAATCAAAGTATCATCGGCATATAAGGATATTTTATTTACCGTCCCCCCCCCAACCTGGATTCCTTTTATATATGTTCTCGTCCTAATTGCTTGGGCTAGAGGTTCCATCGCAATGGCAAACAACAGCGGGGATAATGGGCAGCCTTGCCTAGTGCCCCTTTCAATTGTGAACCCCTCAGACAATGTGTCATTAACCCGAACCCTAGCCTTGGGATTTTTATATGCTGCCATAATCCACTGCATAAAAGAACCTTCAAAACCCATATGAAGAAGTACCTCCTGTAAATATACCCAATTCAGCCGATCAAAGGCTTTTTCCACGTCCAAAACAATCGCTACTTGAGGTGTTGTTGGTTTACTCTCATTACTAATTATATAGAGAAGTCTTCTGATATTATCAGATAAATGTCTACGGGGAATAAAACCCGTTTGGTCTGGGTGAATTAGGTTCTCAATATGCTTCTGAATTCGGTTGGCCAGGATCTTAGTCCATATTTTAAAATCCTGATTCAGCAGGGATATGGGTTGGAATGACTCACAGCATGCGATGGGCTTGCCTGGTTTAGAGAGTACTGTAATGATTGCAACCTGCCAAGAAGAGGGAATTTTATTCTCCTCTAAGATCGCATTCATAACAGCAGTCAATTTTAGAATTAAAGAGTTCTTCAGTTTTTGGAAAAATTCGGCAGGCAGCCCATCTGGGCCTGGTGATTTACCGGTCGGAAGGTTCATGCTAACCCCTCGAACCTGCTTCTCTGTTATAGGGGCTGAGAGCTCTTTCTTTACTTCTGGGGTCAATCTGGGGAAATCCATGGCCTTTAAAAATTCCACTGTGTCCCTTTTAACTTCCTTCAGGTTTCTGTTTTCTGTATACAGTAATTTGTAATATTCTTTAAATACTGTGGCTATATCATTTGGTTTCACCCATTTTCTTTTATCTTTAGTGTTATCTAAGATGAATGGAATATATCTGTTAGCTTGCTCTTTTCTCAACCGAAAAGCCAATAACTTAATTGCCCTCCCCTTCCCTCATAATACTTTTGATTTGCAAATCTTAGAATACCTTCCGCTTTTTCATTGTCCAACATCCACAATTCCTCCCTTTTTTTGAGTAATTCTTTTAAAGTTCCTTCTCCTTTCCCTTTGGGGTGATTTTTATGTACGTTTTCCAGCTCTTCTATGGCTTTTAATAACCCATTCCTCTTTTTTCCCCCCCCAAGTTTTTTTTTGCTGATGCCAAACCAATTGATTGCCCCCTCACTACCGCCTTCATAGTGTCCCACCAGAGAAGGGGAAAGCTGTCTGAGATCGGGGAATCAATGGCTAAATTAGCAATGGCCTGCTCAATTTGCTTTACTGTCAACTTGTCATTAAGTAGTGAGACATTCAGTCTCCAGCTGGTGTGTCTGGGATCTGTCGCCCACACCACTTTAACCATGATCGGGGCATGATCTGATAAAGTAAATGACCCTATCTTAGATGATGTAAAGTTATGAATATTGACCTTGTGGGTCAATATAAAATCTATCCACGAGTAAGATTTATTGGCTGCGGAAAAACAGGTGTAGTCTTTCCCCTGCATGCTGGTATCTCCATACATCCACCAACCCACCTTCCCCTAGCCTGGCTTTGAATTTTTTATCTACCGGTTTTGGGGAGCATGCTTGCACTCCTGATCGATCCATTGTTGGGCACGGGACGGCATTAAAATCTCCCCCCAATATCAAGATTCCTGTAGAAAGGTCCGCAATCTTTTGAAAGACTTCCAAGTGGAACTTATCTGTTCCTGTATTAGGTGCATATATATTAACTATATGTATCACTTGATCCTGAACCATTCCCGTGACCCTGATGTATCTCCCCTCAAATGCCTTATCCACTTCAAGGGACAATTCCTTTTCACCAAAATAGCCACCCCTGCTTTTTTAATCCCCCCACATGCCGCAGCTTCCACTCTCCCTACCCAAGCTCTCCTGAATTTTAAATGCTCTGAATCCGAGAGATGGGTCTCTTGCAGGAGAGCTACGTCGCAGTCCAATCTCTTCAATTCCACCAGTAATCTGGTTCTTTTTACGTGTGAATTGATACCATTAACATTATACAAGATTATATTTAGAGAAGCCTTATTCAGGTATTAGGTTTTACCAGGGATCCCAATTACAGAGATGTTGGACAGGCTGCCACGCAGCTCCCCCTCCCTCTTCTGACACCCTTGAGATCTGACTTTGCTTCTTTGTGTAAAGCGGAAAGAAACCACGTCGAAAAAACAAATATAACTTGTACATTATTAAACTCAACATTTGTATATCATACTAAACTATTTTAACTGCGTAACTAGCTCTAAATTCACCACCTCTGACTTCCAAGGGAATTATCAGTCACCTCTGTGACCACTTATTATGCCCCTCCGATGTTTGTGGGGTGTTGTAGCAAGTACCCTTGTAGATATAGCTTGATGACAACTTTCTCTTAGTTGTAGATGCCCCTTGGCGCGAGAAAGAGAAAGAACAAACTGTGCTCCCCCTCGTGAGACCACCCCCCAACTATTATCTAATCGTATATGCTCTTTTAGTTCCCCTCCTCCAATGCTTATCATTCATATTCCAACTCAATTTACTTAACCCAGGAATGACAGTCCCTCCCCTCCATCAACTTAGGAGCCAAAGATCCCCTTCTTCTCTTGCTTTCCATCTCTCCTCCCCTCCTCCATGTACAGGTGGACGAACGCCTGAAAATTAGCAATCACCAGCATAACATTTTGTTTGCTTGCTCTATGAGGCTTAAATCCTAAACCTTCCTGCAGGCCTCTCCACCTCGGCTCCACCCAGCTGCGCCTTTTCGAAAGTTAATGTGACTCAGCCCTTTCCCCCTCCCACATCCTCCTCTCACCCTGAAATCTCTCCTTTTTAATTCCCCCATCTCGAATTACTATTTTATTCAGACTGTCATATAGAGTTCTCAAACAGTTCTCCACATCTCTCTCTGGCGCTTCTGATGGAAAAGATCGTAACCATGGATACCCTGGTTAAAACCGTTATTGTCCTCAGTTCTTCGATGGGGACACATCCCCCCTACTCGAGCCTGCCAATTTGCTTCTTTTTTCTGCTCTCTGCAATAACTTTGTAATGTCTCCCATTGTGGATTTAGGGTAAGAAAAGGGAGCCCCTCTGTTCTTATTCTTGCCTCTAGTCACAACGCTCCACGCACTTGCCCTCAGTTGTTTCTCCATCATTTCGTATGCTAAGTCAGGTACCATAATCTCTAAGTTCTTCAAATATGGGACCACCTCGAGCAGCGTAGGAAAGATCCTTGTACCATTTTCCTCCAATATTTTCAGTCTAGATGGATATAGTAATTGTGCTTTGATTCCCTTTTTCTCTTTTAGTTCTCTAATTATTCCTCTTGTTCTCTGTCTTTCCGTCTGCAGCATCGTCGAGAAGTATTGATCAAAGTAAATTACCATCTCTTTGTATTTTAAGTCCCTGTGTCGCCAGGCTTCTCTTAGTATCCATTCCTTTGTTTGGAAATGCAGCATTCTAATCACGAATGACCTCGGCCTCGCTGATGGATCTGTTGGCTTGGGCACTAATGATCGATGAGCCCTGTCAATCGTTAGGTCAAGATCTGAGGGGATTTCCAATGTGGACCTTAGCACCTGCTGGATAAAATCAGCCACTGTGGCAAACCCTTCCTCAGCTCCTTCCATCAGCCCATGTATTCGAAAGTTATTACGCCGAGACCTGTTCTCCAGGTCCTCTAGTTTCACACTTATTTCCCGGTCTCTTTGCATTAAGTATAGTAGCAGGCGATCATTGCTTTCCTGCGTTTCAGCCAGTTCTTCCAGGCAAGCGTAATTTTTAGAAACTTTTTTATCCAGGAGGCGCATATCTTGCCTTAAGTTTGCCAGATCACTATCAATTTTGTTCACTGTGGCTAGGATCTTTTGTAAAGTATGCTTTGTGCTATCGCTGGAGTCCATTTCCTCCTGCTCTAAGTCTACAGAAGAGTCAGAGGCATATCGTCTGCGTGCTGGTAGGGCCACGAGGCCTTCTTGTGATCTGCTCAACAACGTTTGTCTCATTTTACCTCCTGAGTGAAGTTGTCTGGAACCCTTTACTTTCGGGGGTTTTCCTGCCATCCTGAGCTTACTGCGTATGTACTTATGTACTTTTAAAGTACGTTCGCTAAGGGGGGGGTTTACAGATATTAGGGGGTAATCTCCGGGGAGCTCAGCTCTTCAGCCTCTTGCCATTACAGTGACGTCACGGGAAGTCCCTGTTCAGTTTTCTGAGGTCCAAAATGGGGCGCATGCCCCCAGTTTTCTTTGGAATAAGAAAGTAGTGGGAGTAGAACCCTGTGTTCCGTTGATCCAACGGAACTATTTCTACTGCCCTGTTGTTCAGAAGGCCCTGTATCTCGGAGGCGAGAAGTTCTGACTTAACTGTCAACAGTCTGGGCTGTCGTTTGTGGGGAAGATCTGGAGGGGTCTCTGAAAGATTGAGGGAATATCCCTCACAGATTATCCAGAGGACCCATTTGTTTGATGATATGGTCTTCCAACGGTTGTAGAACTGAGTCAGACGACCCCCCACCGCTGAGAGAAAGTCCCCTTCTGACAGCCCAGGAGGGACTGCATTGACAGGAAAGGAGTGAAAATCAGAAGGAAATGAGAAAGGAAAAGGATTCAGAGAAGAGGAGCCCTGAAGACTGGGCGCGCTAACAGGCCTTGGCGCGAAGAAGGGCATGGCGCCCGGCGCACAGTGCCCGGCCGCCGCGGCACGAAGATGGCACCGATGGGGTGCAGGTGCCGACAACCTCAAGCGGCCGAGGATGTCGCAGACAGTCGCATCGACACAAAGGTCGGCGCCAAATGAGCCATCGACACCGAAGGCACAGAAAACATACCAAGGATCTGAAAAACAGGATCTGAGGAGAAAGAAGGATGAATACCAGGAGATAAAGGCATCGGTGTGGCCCCCTACGCTGCAGCCATGTGAGGGGGGGAACACTTTAGCACGGAGTCGACGGCACCGAGGATGGTGCCGCGCAACTAGAGGCCCCAATCGCCCTACCCGATCCCGCGAAAAGCCCGAAGGCCCCAGAGTGACCGGGCCAGGCAGCTGGACCAACCTCCAAGCCCACTGCTCCATAAGTGCAGCTCAATGATGAAACTGCTCATCTGAAGACCTATCGGAAAGCGGGGTAGGGCTCTGATGTCAAAGAGGTCGGCGACCAGAAAAAGAAGCCAGCAACTTTGAAGGAGGGGACTGGCAACTAGCCCCAATAACTGACCATCTATGCGCAGTCATACCAGGGGGCGACCTCGAGTGGTGCTTTTTCTTTTCTGACCTCTGGGCCGAAGAAGAGTTCGAGGCTGAACGGTGCAGAGAGTGCGACCGTTTACTTTTATGCTTCCGAGGGGACCGCCCATCCCCTCGGGCATTAGACTGCCCATTGTCAGACTCCCCCTCCAGAGAGGGCAGCGGACCGGACCCAGCCCGGCTGACTGAACAGCTTTCATACGAAGTCTCCCTACTGTCATCTGACCCACTCATGGTCGACTCCGTCAATGTAGGCTAGGACTTCTTTTCTTTAATAAGAATAAATAAACTAAGTGGTACTTATTCGAGATATTATTACAAAACAATAAAACTGAAAAACTAGGCTGCTAGTTTGAAGTTTGACTCCGGTCGGGCGAGCAACGTCGTCACTGAAGTGCACTCGACGGAGGGAAAAAAGGAACTGAGGCGGTTGGAGGGTCAACGCCGAGATAGTCATTACCGCACGAGCTGATGCTCGCAGCGCCGCTCCTCGGGGCTCCATCTCTGGCACTGACCCTCTGCAAAAAGTTTGCTCCCGCTGGGTCTTAGCGCCTCCGGCGTAGATCCCATAAGTGTGAATGAGTGGTGGAGACTTTATGTCCAGGAAGATCAGCCACTTCTGGTATCAGACCCCGTCAACAGGGCGCTGTTGTGGTTGCTATAGCCCAGCAACCTCCTGAGAGGGATGCCATTTTTTATTCCACCTCCGCAGCAAATCCTCACCACAGATGCCTCGGGCCTCGACTTGGAGGTTCACCTAGAGGCCCACCAGACTCGAGGGACGTGGTCCAAAGCAGAAGTGGATCACCACGTAAGTATCCTGGAGATGTGAGCAGTCCTGTATGTCTTGCAGGCCTTCCATACCCAGCTCTCCTCCAGCCCACTGCTGATTGAATCAGACAACTCCAGCATGGTCCATTATATCAACAAGCGGGGGGGAGGAAGGACCTCATTCCTACCCCATGTTGGGAAGCGATGAGAGTCTGGTATTGGGCTATAGACCACGGCCTAGTACTCTTGGCCATGCATGTTCCCAGTTTCCAGTGAACAAAACGTCTTGGCAGAGAGCCTAAGCTGGTCTTAGTTTCATGAGTAGGAGCTTCTGGCATCCGAGATGGAAGACCTGTTCAACCAGTAGGGTTGTCCAGAGTTGGACCTTTCTGCATCCTAACTCAACACAAGACTGCTGCTTTTTTGCTCGCTTGCTCCAGTGCCTGGAGTTTGTTGGCAAGGCACACATTGTCCCTCTCTTGGAAAGGGAGGTTTCTGTATGCCTCCCCCCTTTCCCGCTCCTTCAGAGGGTTCTGATCAAGTTTCAGATGGAAGGGGCAACTATGGTCCTGATCACCCCCTTCTAGCCTTGTCAGATCTGGCTCCCCTTGCTTCAACAGCTGGCTGTGGAACCTCCAGTGCCCCTGCCCCTTTGTACCAGCTGGATTTCCCAGGACCAGGGCACCCTGGTCTACCCAGACCTGAAATCTCTTCACCTTTGTACTTGGCTCCTAAGGATATAGCCATTGTGAGGTCTGGGGTGTCCCTTAAGTTGGCAGATGTTTTCACGGCAGCTAGGAAACCATCCACTAGGGCCACTTATTCCATGAAGTGGAAGCATTTTGTTGTATGGGCTGCTTCAGACCCTGCCCAGCGAATAAGATTTTGGAGTACTTCCTCTCCCTTTCAGAGTCTGGTCTGAAGCACTCCTCCATCAGAGTATATCTTTCAACCATTTCTGCATACAATGTACCCGTTGGTGGCTGTACTGTGGCCCAACTTGACATGTCTTGCACATTTTTAGAGGCATTCTACACCTGAAACCTCCAATCCACAATCTAGTCCTGGCTTGAGACTTAAATTTTGTGTTAGAAATGCTCACTCTGCCACCATTTGAACCTGCTGTGAGATGCAAGCTACACTATCTGTCATGGAAAACATTATTTTTAGTTGCCATTACTTCTGCTTAAAGGATTTCCGAGCTTCAGGCACTTACATGTGAGTAGCAGTATTTGATTTTCCACAAAGAAAGGGAGTCTTTGCATGCCAATTCTAAGTTTCTTCCTAAGGTGGTGTCTGAATTTACTCTGAACTTGTCTAGCCACCTGCCCGTCTATTATCCTGAGCATTCCAATCCAGGGGAAGCATTGCTCCATTCTTTGGATGTGCATAGAATTTTGCAGTACTATACACACCAGACAAAGGACTGCAGGAAGCCCTCACAGTTATTTGTTTCCTTCATCCCTGGGAAAGAGGGTGTCTTGGTGTCCAGTGTTTATACAAATGGTTGGCTAATTGTATTATTTACTGTTACAGGAAGTATGACAAGGAACTTCCAGATGTGGTTCATGGCCACTCCACCAGAGTTATGACCACCTGCATGGCATGTGTCCATAATGTTTCAGCTGCGGAAATCTGTTCAGCTGCTACCTGGAGCACTGTTCATACCTTTACAAAACATTACAGTCTGGACATCACCTCTAGGCGCAGGGCAAATTACTGCCTGGCCATTCTGCAAAGCCTTCTTTCGTAGGTCCTTTTGGCCCACCACCTGGTCTATCTGTCAGCTTTTGCCAAAACTGCTTGAGACTCGTCCTACCAGTGTGGCCTGCTGCAAGAGATACTCTCAAAGTAAGACAGTATAGCTACGTAATAACTTTCTACAACAGTAGATCTTCGAGAGGATCTCTTGCAGTAGGCCATGCATTTCCCTTCCTCCTTGCCTTTTTTTTCTGGCCTTTTGACCTCCTGTCTAGCTCTCCTCTTTCATGGTGAAGATTCTTCTGTTTTCCTTCTCCTTTCACTCTATGATTACCTCGGCTACCTCCTCGGTTCCCCTAACGGGTTCCTGCCTTTGGTCTCCAGTGGGAGAACTGAGGAGGCTATGGGGGCCGCCCAATTTTATAGGACAGGCTGACATCAGAAGGTGATGTTGGAAGTGAGCGGCCCCTTCTGGTAGACTGTTTTTTTTTTGTATATTCTATTTGTGCTCCTCCTACCTCGGGGCATCTCTCAGGGTCCCATACTCAGCTCGCGGCTCAACCGCCCGTCTGAACCTCCTCCGCTGACTGCATCAGGTAAGCGACGGCTCCAGGCTCCCCCTGCCCCATGGAGAGACTCCAGAACTGCCAGGGAGTGACGGAGAGATGGCCGACTATTGGCGTGTGGCTGGACTACTGATGGTTGCCGTCGTCTCACCCAAGGTGGAGGGAATTTTTCTACCTTTTGTTGTCCCTGAGAACACGGACATGCAATGACATCCTGCTCGGTGTACGCACACTCCCGTGCATACCCGAAAGACGTCCACCGAAGTTCAGCCCCTCTTACAGCCGGCCAGGCATTGTGCATCCCTCAGTCTCCACTAGGGACTGCTGCTGAACCGGCATGGGTGGATGCCCCCCTCCCAGAGGAAGGAGAGCAGTCCCTGGGACGCTCGATCCTTCCTCAATCCCGACGACTCGGGCTCGTTCCTGAACCTGGGTCGCCAGCGTGGCGCGAGGTGTGACGTCCAGCGCCTCAACCCTCAGCATCACTGGGCCGGCTCCCTTCTGGTAGACTGTTAGCTAATAAGTTTTCCATGTGGTCCTAGTGTCTGGTGGCTAGGTCCTATTGGTATGGCCTGCTGCAAGAGATCCTCTTGAACATCTACTGTTACGGTAAGTTCTTATGTAACTGTACTTTGAACAGTACTGTACAGACAGGCTAGTTACCTCTGAAGAGAGAGAGAGAGAGAGAAAGCCCATTTTGACAGACTTCAGGACAGGATTATTCTGGGCATTTTCCTGAAGTCTTCTTTGCCTCAGTAATCTGAAAATGCCCAGACACAGCACACTCAAAGTAAAACAAACAAACAAAAAAAATAATACAAACAAAAACATCAAATCTCAAGGATCAGTACATTTTTGGCAACTGCATAATGTTTAGGTTCCCTGTCGAAATAATACTGTAGTCTCCAGTAATGCTGCTGTAGTAAGGGGTTAAAAGTACCCTTCCCCACCCAAAAAACTGGTTGCAATCATTACCGTTTCCTCAGCCTAAGCTAGGACTTGTAACAAAGGTGCTCAGTATTAGGGAACTATTGAAGGAGACAAAATGTACAGATGTAGTTTGTTAGTCACATGTATTTATTAAGCAGCTGCACATTCATCCACATTCACGGATAGTAAAATCTCAATACAGTACCCAAATAAACCCCTTGCCAAGTGATGGTTGTCATTTTCTGCGGTAAAGGAAGAACTGACATTGCATGCAAAAAGACAGTGTTCTATACGCCACAAGAGATGTAAAGATATAATGAGGCAGTTAGACCAAAATTAGATTTTACAGCCCTTCCTTTTTTTTCTTCCATCATATAACGTGCATTCTTCTTTAGAATATATGATAGGTTAATTAACCGTTCATGTTATTGTTAATGAAGGCTGAAAAATAACCTTTATAAAATAAGCAGATCTAGTAGGCTAAACATTGCAAATTGCTCCACAGCATATATACATTATAAGGCAAGACTTTATGATTTGGAGTAAATGGTTCTCACTTGCAGATCTGTAAACATGTTTGAAACTGAATCTCCAATATAATCACTCAGCAGAGAGACAAGAACAGTTAAGATGCAGAGACACAGGAGAACAGCAGTGGATTAATATAATGGGATTTGCTTTAATCTAATTTGTAGAAAGCTGCTTTGCCAAAGGGGATTTCCACAAATCCTACAGTATCACTGACCTTCAGCTAAGGGATATTAACTAGCAGCCACTCAGCAGTATGTTAGATAGAGTGGGAATGTGGATTTGATTCATCCAGTGAGCTTACGAGAAGAACGACAGTATATTCCAATTTATGGAGAGATTTTTTCTAGGTGAGGTTTTGTTTGAAAAATTCTTCCTAGCATGCTGATGGCGATGCCACTGCTAGTGCTCGATACCTACAGCATCCACATTTCAGCCCATTTAAGAAAACAACCAACTCAGTCTAATAACTAGCAATATTTTGATCTCCACAGACAAGGTTAGACATCTTCAGTTCTCTCAGATATCTTTTTTCCCTGAGCAAATACATTCTCAGCCCTTCTCTTATTAGGAAGTGCGCGCAACCCCTAGGATGGCCACTATGCACAGTGGCAATCAGAGAGAGACAGATAATAGTAGCCTGAATTTTGTCACTGCTTACTCCACCCATGCCTTACAAGTGGCCAACATTATCAGAAGTAATTGGAACATTTTAAAGGGGGACTCAGAATTTGCAGGCATACCATGCCCACCCTCCCAGAGTGTCTTACAGATATGCTGAAATGCTTAATGACCAAGTGGTTCACAGCAGACAGCCCCTACCTGTTGTGCAAACTTGGCTAAAGCCAAGTTCAGGCTGCTGCAAGTGCCACAGGTGCACTTACTGCCCTCATGTATCGACTGGCAAAGAATGTAAAAGTCCACATAAACCTAAAACTTATCAGATTACAGAACTGATCACTTGTGACAACACTGGGGTCATTTATTTAGCAATGTGCACCTGTGGAGTTTATATATTGGAAAGACCAAGAGGAATTTCAAAAGCAGGGTGGGGGAGCACTGCAGGGCTATCTGCAATAGAGACCCTGCAGTATGCCAACAGGGATGAACACATGGTTTCATTCATGGGCACAGAAAAGGTCTATAGGGCTCCAAGAGGGAGTGACTTTAATAAATTTATTTTAGAAAGAGAGGGTTTCTGGATATATACTTTAAGCGCACACAAATATCCAGGCCTTAATGAGAGGTTTGATGTCACTCCCTACTTGAGGAAGAGAAAGTAAATGGTGCCTGATAGGTTTATGGTTACCATTTTAAAGGTATAACAGTGCTGACTATATGAGTCTTTTTCTATGTTTCAATATATTAATACATGGATGAATTACTACAAGTATATATATATAGGTATTTTATATTGGAGACGTTGAGAACTATTCAGGTCAATACTCACGGTTGCGACCATAGGTAATAATTATAGGTTCTCCTTCTCTTTTTGCTTTTTCCAGATGAATTTAAGACGCATCCAAATTGAAGTGACCATGTGGATTTTGTTCTCTGGATATCTATGTCACTTACTTGCTTTTTACATACAGAAATTAACATATATATTTTATATGATATTTATTCATTAATGTTATTATGTTTGATATTAGGGCTGTATTTATGAGTGTAATAGTTATGTCAGTAGTGTTGTACATATTTTTATTTTTTTTAAAGCACTTTATACACTTGTGGTTTCACTTTAAGAGTTTTTTCTGACACTCTCTGATATCATTTTTAGTGATGTATATATTGTATGTTTCTGATGTATCCTCAGATCCTCTTAGAAAGGAATCTGTGTACTCTGAAATGCGTCAGGACCGTGTGCACATTGGTACTTTATTAAAATGGAGCACCTCTATATGAGGTGAGCAGTCTCTTATTTAAGGTGGGGTGAGTGCAGAATTTTTACAGTTTAAATTGCTATTTCATTCCTGCACCCCCTTTCTATGTGCAACCTCTGTTCTTGACACTGCTATCCTTTTCTTATTAGACTCATAAATTACAAGTAGCAACTCCGGTCAGGAGGATGACTAATTAGAGCCGTGAACTTCATCATGATCTAGCAGTGCCCTTGCCTGAAGAGGCTACTTAGAAGTAGTGTCCCACATCAGTGATACTCTGTGTTGCTTGGCTGAGGAGCTTTAAAAGGAGTGAAAGGTCGGCCAAGAACCCCATGGGAACACCAACATAAAAGAGCAGCATACAGACTATAAAGCCAGAGGAGTTCAGTACAATACGGTCACGAATACTGTAAAACTGTGTGATTTAGAAATCATAATCAAGATGGACTGCCCTCAGACATGCAGCAAGAGGTAGGCAGGGAGGACATAATGTGTGCTTCAAGTGGTCATACAGACAAGTAAAGCAGCAATGACAGAACTACATCACAGTTGACTTTCATGGTGTCTGTGAAGTCTGTGTATGACCGTTTTAAATATGCAAGTGTGAGCTCTTTCAGAAATGCTACTGAGATGGTGACACCATGACCTCAGCACAAAGGGAGTGCTGATTTGCTTTCTCCCAGCTGCAGCAAACCATGACAGGCTGCCACACTTTCTATATCACCTGATCAACTTCTCTTTTGAACTGGCACTGTGCACGCTCACATCAAAGGTTTTTGTTTCATAAACAAAAAAAAAATACAATTATCCATTACATTTCATTCAAGAGGTATTATATTTTATTGCAAGAACTTATCTGTTAAACCTCAACCAATTAAAAGCTATGGCTAAGTAAAGCCCCTTTACATAACTAAAACAGACTCAAAGAAGGAGCCTGAGAAATGAGTTACAATACGCTCAAGAGTAGTGAAGAGCATAGCAGATTTCTAGCTTGTTAATAATAACATACTGCACAATTCTCCTAGGGAAACAGATTCTAGAAGAAGCAAACAGTACCCTGGAGCCATCGCTCCAGAAAGGCCTGACCTCAGTTCATTTTGTTGTCTTAAACAGCAGCTGATGTCTTTGGGAAAATGTTGAAACACATAATATATAGACACAATTCAGCTTGTATTTCAAGTATCTTGTATAGATTTCTCCTCTCCATTATTTAGTACTGAAGAAATTCCCACAACAACAAGGTATTTATCCCTTAGAGTTCATCTGCCTTCATAGCTTATTCCCTACTTGAAATCATAATGCCCTGTTGTGACATCACACTATTTTGCCATGGGAATAGCTGTGCTGCAAAAGTGGAGCATTATGACATCAGGTTGGGAAGAAGCATTAGGAGCTGATGAACCCTCAAGAAACAAGTATCCTGTTTTCAAGCAAATGACCACAGTAAAAAGTAATGGAGATAATACAGAGCTGATGAGAAATATAAGCTGCTTTGTGTCCAAGTATCATGTTTTTCAAAGTTCTTCTCAAGGCGTTGGTGGCTCTTTAAATGATAAGCAGTAGAAAAGTGTTCTTGTAGAATGGGAGGAAGGGAGGGAGGGGGAGAGAGAGAGAGAGAGAGAGATAAGTAGGCACAGCTCCTGACTCATTGCTACTTGTTCTCTTAACCTTTTTAGATCTCTGAAACTACAGGCTGTACTAGACCACTGACTTCCTCCAAACCCTTTACAGACACAGCTTCATGATGTACTCCTAAAAAGAAAACCACAGTGAACATCCAGTAGTTTAAGAAGGAAGAAACTCATATGAGCTGTCCGGTCGTATACGCAGGGCCTGTCAAGGTGTGAGACCGCAGAAGTATTTGGAAGCCAGCCTCAGACACACACCAGCAGGTTATCTTCTACTGCTGATGTTCCTCACTGTGTTATGTGGCTCTTTGTGTGTCTCAGAGGTCAGAGACGGCCTTTGCAAAAAAAGTGCGTGCAGAACCACATCCGGACCTCATCTGAGAAGCTGTGCCCCAAGCCATCACAAAAATGTTTTAAGAGCAGTACAGCATCAGGGGTCTTTCTGGGATTCACTGTAAACTTTGGCCCCATCATACCACAGGAGTTAAGTAAAAGGTGTCAAAAGGAACAGGAAGGTGGTGGCAGTACCCAAGCTGACAGTCTTATACTGTACTATGCGCTAGTTTACATTTAAATGTAAGCAGTAGTAAAGAACTTTTACCTGGTCACATATTTCAGTGCCCTCTGTTTACAATACAGAGTTATAAATGGTACGGATTCCCTGCACTCTAATGTTGCATTGCAGATTTGGCAGCAACTAAACTGGGCTACACCCTCTGTCCCTTTAAAAGACAGGCAGGTAATCAGATATGTCAGAGATTAAAATCATTGTGCAAAGGTCATGGTTTCCAAGGCAGGTTGTTAGATATCTAAAGGATTGACTATACTAAAATCCGAGTCCTTGCTGTTGCTGCTGTCATCATCTGGGCTAGAACCTGAATTGCTGGAAGATGCTGAAACCCCAGCCATCAGTGGATCAACGAAAACTGGAGAACGGTGGGGGCGTGCTCCCTGCGTTGGTGCTACAATGTCCACCTGAGATGTCTGTAACTGCTCTGAGGTATTGTTAGCTTTTCCTGCTTTGTCAAGCTGGTCATTGTCATCCTCATCTTTGGAAATTAGGATGTAGTCATCGGAATTTCTGCTGTCTGAATTCAGGGATGTCTCTGAGGTGGCCTGAAAAGAAAAGAAAAGCAATTTAGGGGTTAAATTAGGTGTGTAACATTTAATGTACATCAAGCACAACAGCATCTCTCTGATACAAATTAAGTGAGCTTTTTTCATATAGGTTTTTATCCCAGGCCTGCTCTGCCAGACCATCGATCTAGGCAACCTCCCAGTTCTGTCTTGCCACTAGCCCCAGGCCAGCACAGTTTCTAATTAGGGGCCGGGGGATCCCAAGAATGCTGGCATCATCTATGACGGAGCAGGGGTTTTACTCTCGATTTTCTCCATGCTTGTCCCTTCTTTCTCCCCTGATGCCGAGTGCAGCCCTGGTGACCTCATATGCCACAGCAATGGCAAGCAAGCATACTAACTTCTCATAATGTGGTAGCTCCCCTGACTCACTACAAGGTGCTCTTCTGGCACCAGGAGACAATACTATCCCTCCCCAGTTGGTTGCACTGCCAAATGGCAATGTTCTTCCCTGCCTGGCCAGCTGGCTGCAGGGACATGGGCTCGTTCCCAAACCAGGGTGTCCTGCATTGAAGCACAATGCCACCAGGCGGCTCAATTTAGTACGTTTTTTTTTAATCTCTATGGACTTGCTGTAATTACCAATTTTCGGAACACAGTGGCCCTGAAAACCCTAAAAGAAGAAGAGATTCTATCTGATTCACCGTCATTTGTTTTTCTGTTAATTCCAGCACTGCCACTGGACTATTCACAACTACTAGGAAAATCATGTCATCCTACTAGGGGGTACACATACATACACATGCTGTGACATCACCATGGAACTTAGGCTGCCTCAAAATTCCATAAGTCAGTTAGTAACTTATTGCCAGCTGCATCCTTGCCAGTAGCTGAGAACATATCAATTAAAGCTTAATTTTCATATTCTTTAAAACGTATAAAACAAAATGGTCCTTATCTTATAGTGACGCCACTCACATCCATTTCTGTCAACCATAATGCTTCATTTATTGATTTAGGACAACTCTACCACAAGGTTCATGTCATGAAAGAGTCCTCATTGTGGAGAATTAATTGGCTATAAATTCTGCAAACAGCTTGTGGTGGGTAATTCAACAAAACAGCATATGCTATCATGCTAATGAAGTCATATGCTTGAAGAATATTCTCTAAAAGGAAAAACCTCTCTGGTAGGTCTCAATGACAATGTTGGAACTAACAAAGACACTATCGTAAGCCTGTTCAAATTTATTTTTTCTGTGTTATTCCACGTTGTCACGGAGCTATTCATAACTGCTGGGATTTCATAAGCTGTATCCATAGGTTTCTTGGGAGGGAGAGAAAATTCTTCTAAATTTCTTATTGTTTATCTCTTAACTGCTGCCCGCATCACCTTACAGCTAAAAGCTGAATTCTTGGAACTCTGAGTGTCCAGTCTCTAATGTTTTGTTAAAGTGTGCAAGGTGGACAAAGAACCTGATTTGCATGACTCGGACACCGAGGCTTCTGGTTGTTCTGCCCAAGATGCTGTCATAGTTCTGGATGAATGTGCTTTGATCAATGAGGATGGCTTAAAATTTGCAGCTATGTAAGTTTCTGCTAAGCATTTTCTGGCCCACCTAACCAAGGTAGCCTTAGAAACTTTCTGACTTTTCTTTGCAGTGCCAAATGGCACATATTATCAGACTACCAGAAAGATTACTGTAACCCCCCTGCAAATGGGGGTTCCCAAAAGACTTCCAGGAGCTTGCTTGAATGCTCCAAGCCTGAATGGTGTTTGGCATTTAAGCCATTTATCAGTGAGTGTTTTTAGAGCCTCTGGTACTGTCTCTTTAAGAGCTGTCTGCTTGCAGACATAATTAGTTTGTATGGGGGACTGTGCTTCTCTGAGTACCACTCGAGCTGCTGCCAATTCACTTCATTTTTGCAGTCACTAGGAGTGCAAAGGAACCTATCTGAAAGATGTAACTGTTTGCCAGAAATTTAGAGTAATAATGAAATTACAGTTTGTCTAACCTGCTTTTGCAGTCAGAACTGTGTCTGCTAGTTCCCCATTCTAGTTTTGAACTGCTGAACTGGACCAATCAGTGTGGGGTAAGCTAGCTCTAAAATGGTGCCTTGGACGAATCAGAGCTTGGACTCATAGTCTGGGCCAGCCACAAGAGGATTGTATGGGCAGTGACTCTGGGAGATGTAGTTTAGACTTCAGTGCCTTTTTTGGACCAACAGCAGCAGTCTATTGTGAGTGACAGCCAATCCAGTCAAGGACTGGGAGGAACTCAAAGGAAGTGCCCGGTTTTGTCGGTTGGAGTTTCAGTTGAGCTTTGGCAGTGAAGAAGGAAGGAGCCCTGTGCTTTTTTCAGCGTGCAGTTTTAGTCAAAAAACGTGTGTAAGGCCCAGAGTTCCGGTCTGCAGCTTGTGTAACAGCTTGTTAGGACTGAATCCGTCCTGTGAAAAGAATCAAAGGATCTCTGAAGAGTAGAAACCAGGCTCACCCTGTAGAAGACTGGAGAAATTATAAAATTGCACTCGGTCTGTCAGGAACTGAATCTGCTGTGTGTTCTCCCCGGGTATTGTGCAGTAATTGCGATCGGGATACAGATGCAGCCTGCCTGGTATAGTGCTTTCTTTTATATGGATGTGTGAAGAGGTTTGTGTACCTCAAGTGAGCCCTGCTGACATTGAAGGACCCTATCTTATTTGGAGGTCGTGAGTACTAATTCAGGGTCGCTCCCTGTTGAATTGCCACATTAAATCCAAATGGAATTACTGTACTGCTGACTGTTTAATTCTCCTTTTCTCTGTGTGAAAGGGCCCTACCAGCTGCCACGGTTTGGACTAGCCACTAGGGCTTGGGTACCCAGGGACAGTAACTGATAGGGATAGGCCTGTGCACAGAGCCATAGTGAGATTATTAGAGAGATAAGCTAATTAACCTGATTTCCTCTGTCCTTGTTATATCCCCCTAAATAAATCAGAGCTGCTTGTTTCAGCAAAGTTATACTGCCTGAGGTATTTGTCTATGTTAAAGTACTGTACTGTGATTGTTGCACTGTATCTCATTTCACAGGAGGTCCCAGTGCGGAACCAGACCTGGGGGTAAGTGTATACTGTGAAGGTAATTCTAATATATTGTGTGGGCCACTAGTGGGAAGAAAGGGGGGTTGCAGTGTCCCAGAGGACTGTGACCAAGTTAGTTTAACTATTGCAAACCCTGACCTCTGGGTGGAGGCACCCGCCATTGGATCCAGGCCCCTCAACCTGTTAGTGGCAAATCAGGCAGGGGTAGTAGCCCCTGGGATAGCGCCATCTAGGGGTTACATTACATTTGTATGAAACACACCTTGACCACCCTGAGAACGTTCAACCTGAGTAATGCTTTCTCCCTACTGATGGACAATTTTGAACAGAATGAGTGGAGCTTGACCTTTTGGTTTACATGGAAAACAGTGGGGACTGCTACAAAGCACCACCATGTCTTGGTGAAAAACAAGATATGCTTCCTTACAAGAGAACACCTGAAGCTGTTAAATCTTTTGTATAGAGCAGATAGCTACTAGGAAGCTGTCTTAACCAGTTATATTCTCTGGGACCCGCAACAATGGTTCAAATGGGCTCACAAAGTGCATTAAGAACTGCACGGAGATCCCAAGGAGAGACTGAAGATCTATAAACAAACTTGGTTCTGCTGATTGCTCAGATAAAGTTAATATCAGCATGGGAACCTAAGAAGGAATCTTCAAGGGCTCCCAGCATTGCTCCCAGTGCACAGTCCTGGACTCATACAGTAGGTTATTATGCATTATAAAATGGGTCTGGAGTTTTCTGTGTCCTGATTGGCAGAGAGGTACCTGTCGCCGTGTCCTTATCAGGACATATTGTGCCAAATGGCACCTCTTCAGCCAGTCAGGACTCGCCACAAGACAGATAACGCTGTGCAAACATCACGGAAGTGCCAAACTTTGTGCCGTAGTTAGCGAGCGAGCTGTAACCCCCCCCCCACCTCTGTAACTGTACTGGAGTGCACTAAATTACCAGATCCAGTGAAGTAAAGTAAAATATTTATAGTACAACTCTGACCTCTGCTTCCTGCAGACAGAAAGAGCTGCCAAATCTGTGATTTTCATTTTTCTTGCTCCCTCTTCTTATTGCCACAAGTACTGGTCTCACGACCATTCTTTCATCTCGGCTCTCCCATCTGGTTGTGGCGGCTGCGGTCTGCGATCTCCAGCCCTCCAAATCCATGAACCCACACAGCCATAAAAGAAACTCTGAATAAAAAAAAAACCCCAAACAATCTCCAATGGTACCGCACAGCACAAGTTATGTTTCCAAACCACAAGGAAACGGCTCTGTACAGCAGCCACAAAGGGGCATGATCGCTCCGACTCAAGCAGGATGCTCAGTATGAATCAAACGGAGACATTATACTACAACAACAACAAAAAAAACTAAAAGTACAACATGATTTGAGTATTGGGGGGGGGGCAGACACAAGAAGCATCACAGAGCAGCAGATCTCACACACTCTCGCTCCTGCTCAAAGTGAGCAGATCAGTGACTCAAGACAGACAACCCCCCAAAATAAGCATATTGTACAAGATTTTGACAGTTGCAGTGTGTGGGGAGTGGGTGGCTGGCTGGGAACTGGAGGGACACACAGACACCTGGGAAGCAGCTCCTGAAGTGGTCGTGAGGGCAGTTCCCGGAAGTCCTCCCCCCGTGCTGCATTGTTCTGGGAAGCAGCTCCTGAAGTGGTTGTGAAGGCAGTTCGTGGAAGCCCTCCCCACGCGCTGCATTGTTCTGGGAAGCAGCTCCCGAAGTGGTCGTGATGGCAGTTCGTGGAATCCCTCCTCCCGCACTGCATTGTTCTGGGAAGCAGCTCCCGAAGTGGTTGTGAGGACAGTTCGTGGAAGCCCTCCTCCCACACTGCATTGTTCTGGGAAGCAGCTCCCGAAGTGGTCATGAGGGCAGATCGTGGAAGCCCTCCCTCTGCGCTGCAATGTTCTGGGAAGCAGCTCCCGAAGTGGTCGTGAGGGCAGTTTGTGGAATCCCTCCTCCTGCGCTGCAAAGTTCTGTGAAGCAGCTCCCGAAGTGGTTGTGAGGACAGTTCGTGGAAGCCCTCCCCCCACATAGAAACATAGAATTTGACGGCAGATAAGGACCGCTTGGCCCACTCAGTCTGCCCATTTCCCTACCTAATGGATAAGCTGCAGATCCTAGTTAACCAGCAGCGTACTTCTTCCTACCCCAACCCCCTAGAATTGCCTTATGACTGTCTCATGCATGCTTGAATTCCACCACTGTTTTGACTCCACAACCTCCTCCTTAAGGCCGTCGTCCATGCATCCACAACCCTCTGTGAAAAAATACTTAAATTACTCTGAGCCGCCCAGTCTTCTTCAAATTGTGCCCTCTTGTTCTTGCACACCTCTTTTTGAAAGGTGCTATCCTATTGACTTTGTTGATTCCCTTGAGGTACTTGAAAGTTTTATCATGTCCCCTCTCCTCCTTTCTCGAGGCTATACATATTAAGCTCCTTAAGTCTCTCTTCATATGTCTTCTGGTGCAGATCCTGCATCATTTAGTTGCCCTGCTCTGGACAGCTTCCATCCTGTCTATGTCTTTCGGAGATTGGATCTCCAGAACTGCACGCAGTACTCAGATGGGTTCTCACCAGCTGTCTGTACAGAGGGATAATAACTTCCTGTTTTCTACTGGTGATGCCTCTCCTATGCATCCCAGTATCCCCCAGCCCTCCTTGCTGCCCTCTCACATTGCTTGCCCACCTTAGGTCATCTGATATGACTACCCCAGGTCCCTTTCCATTTTGTTGTTGTTAGTATCTCACCCCCATTGTGTACTCTTCCCTGGGTTTTGTTTCCCAGGTGCATTACCTTGCACTTCTTAGCATTGAATCTAAGCTGCCACATATGACCATTCCTTTAACCTTGCCAAGTCCCTTCTTATCCTTTCCATCCCACCTTGTGCATCAACTCTGTTGCAGATCTTTGTGTCATCTGCAAAGAGACATACTTTTCCTTCCAGTCCCTCTGCAATGTCGCTTATGAAGACATTGAAGAGGACTGGTCCTAATACTGAACCCTGCGGTACCCTACTAGTAAACCCCCTTTCTTCAGAGTGGACTCCATTTACTATTACTCTCTGTGTCCTATTCTCCAGTCAATTCTTTATCCACGCTGTCATCTTGGGACCCATTCCCAGGCTGGCTAACTTGTATATTAATCTTTTGTGTGGGACTGTGTCAAATGCCTTGCTAAAGTCTAGGTAGGCCATGTCCACAGCCCCTCCCTGATCTACTACTTTGGTCACCCAGTCAAAGAAATCTATCAGATTCATCTGGCATGACCTTCCTCTGTGAATCCATGCTGCCTTGGGTCCTGTGCCCCTCTGGCCTCTAGATGCACAAACAATTCTTTCCTTCAGAAGTGATTCCATCATTTTCCCTATCACTGAGGTTAAACTAACAGGTCTGTAGTTTCCGGTTTCTGCCTTGCTCTCACTTTTGTGGAGGGGAATCACATCTGCCCTCCTCCAGTCCTCGGGTACCACCCCATCCTCCCATGATTTATTAAAGAGGGTAGTCAATGGTGTCACTAGTTCTACCCTTAGTTCTTTTAGAATTCTGGGATGAATCCCATCAGGCCCCATTGCTTTGTCCACCTTCAGTTTTAAGAGTTCTTTCAGAACCCTTTCTTCTGTAAATGGACTGGTATCAACTTCTGTATCCAGAGTGTTTCTATTGTTTGTTTTAGGTACCTCCCCCTCTTCATTTGTAAATACTGAGCACAAATATTTGTTTAGTATCTCTGCCTTTTCACAGTTACCCTCTGCCCACCCTCCTCCCTTTATTAAGCCTCACTATCCCTCCCTTGGTCTTTCTTCGCCCCTGATGTACCTATAAAAGGTTTTATCCCCTTCTTAACTGAGTTGGCTATCTTTTCCTCGGTTTGGGCCTTTGCTGTTCTGACTGCCTTCCCAGCTTCCTTTGCTTTAACTGATACAGTTCTCTGTCCTGCTCCTTCTGTGATTCCTTGTACTTCCTGAATGTTTCTTTTTCTCTTGAATCTTCACTGCCACTTTACTTTGAGAACCATAGTGGTTTCTTACATCGCTTTGTTTTGTTTATTTGCTTTCACAAAGGCTTGTTACCTCTGTGATGGCAGTTTTATTATTCCCATTGTTCTTCCACCCCTCTTTCCTGCCCATTTGCTAGTGCATTCCTTAGGCACTCACCCATTTTGGCAAAGTCAGCCCTCCTAAAGTCCAGTACTTTTGCCTTTGTATGGCTTGACTCTATTGCTGTGTTTATTGTGAACCATACTGTTCGATGGTCGCTAATTCCCAGATGGCTACCCGCTTCTACATCTGTGATCCTCTCTCCATCTCCATTTGTGAGAACCAGGTCTAAGATTGCTCCCTCTCGAGTGGGTTCCAATACTAGTTGTCTAAGGCATGCCCCCTGTAGGGCATCTAGAATAACCCCACTCTTCGAAGTGGCTGCTGCAACTGCACTCCAGTTAACATCTGGCATATTCAGATCACCCATCAGCAATATCTCCCCTTTTTCTGCCATTCTAAGTATACTTTCTATCATTTCCTTGTACATTTCCTCCCCCTGAGAAGGGGGTCTGTATACAACCCTGTGTGGATTGTGGTGCCATTGCCTGTCTCCAAATTGACCCACAGTGCTTCTTCTCCTCCCTGTTTACCCTTTGTTCTGTTGCTTTGATTCCTTCCCTTATGTAAAGAGCTTCCTCCTCCTCTTACCCTCCCTGTACCTCCTGTAGATAGTGTATCCTGGTATGTTTATCGTCCCAGTCATGGTTGTGTGTACCATGTTTCTGTGACTGCCACGATATCCAGATGTTCCTCCTCCATCAAGGCCACTAATTCAGGAAGCTTGTTACCCAGACTACGGGCATTGGTACTCATTTCTCTCCATTTTTGATGGCTTTACCTTCTGTTGCAGCATCCCCACTGACCTTTCTACCTCTGTCTTTTTCTCATTTAGTACCCTGTTTTGTAGGGAGAGGCTGGGATTTTCCTGCTGCTGATCAGTGCCTCCCCCCTTGACTAGTTTAAAAGCTTGCCATTGAAGCATTTAAACCGATTGCTCAAAAGACTTGTTCCCTTCCTGGACAGAAGCAAACCATTCTGCCAGTATAGGCTGGTGTCCCTCCAGGTGGAACCTCAGTCCCCAATAAAGCCAAACCCCTGTGCTCCACACCATTTTTTCAACCATTCATTAAACTGCATGGTGCAAACCGTCCTCACACATGCCACTGACAGGCAGCACCTCTGAGAAGAATACTGTGTGTGCTACTTGTCTTAGGCCCTCCCAATTCTACAAAGTCCTCCTGCACTGCTCTAATCTCATGATGAGCCAGTCATTTGTCCCTAGGTGGACAATGACATCCAGCTCAGGCTCCGTGCAGCTGTTCTCGTGATCCTGAGGATGCGCTCCTCTCCCTCCAAGCCATGACACCAGGCAGGCACCTTACTTCAGTTTTCCCTGCCC
Source organism: Neoceratodus forsteri (assembly GCA_016271365.2). NCBI lineage: Eukaryota > Metazoa > Chordata > Ceratodontiformes > Ceratodontidae > Neoceratodus > Neoceratodus forsteri. The sequence continues at coordinate 1,174,175,934 of CM057456.1, read as the reverse complement.
CTCCCAGTTCTATCCCTCTAATAACTGAGTCCCCCACCAGGAGCTGCTTCCTTTCCCTATGGTGTCCTCTGTCTCCTTCCTGTGGGCCTCCCTTGTGACAGCTGTCCTCAGCCTCCTTAGTCTCCTCTGCGGGTGCATCCATAGGGGAACTATGCTCCCCCAGAATGGTGTATGGATTGTGGAGTGGAACAACTGACTGGGTGTGACTGCATTGTTCTGGGAAGCAGCTCCCGAAGTGGTCATGAGGGCAGCTTGTGGAAGCCCTCCCTCTGTGCTGCATTGTTCTGGGAAGCAGCTCCCAAAGTGGTCATGAGGGCAGTTCATGGAAGCCCTCCCCCTGCACTGCATTGTTCTGGGAAACAGCTCCCGAAGTGGTCATGAGGGCAGTTCGTGGAAGCCCTCCCCCCCGTGCTGCATTGTTCTGGGAAGCAGCTCCCGAAGTGGTCATGAGGGCAGTTTGTGGAAGCCCTCCTCCTGCACTGCATTGTTCTGGGAAGCAGGTACGAGCATAATCCTTGGTGAAGCAGGCCATGGCCGAGCAATATGAGCACCATGAGCTGTTTAGGACAGCTGGATTCTTTGTTTTCGCCCTGCCGATGCGACGGAAAAAAACAATCACCCAGCTTTCTCATTAGCTGCTTATACTTGGTCACCACCAGGGGCTGCTAGAAGTGGTTTCTAGCTATACTCCCCCTTGTACAGACTGCTGAAATGGCTGAACTTTTCTACCTCCTCATTATTGGTCTCTTGCCCACTGTATCCTCCCCCCTCTTTCACAGTCGTCCCCTCCCCTACCCCTCCCCATCTCTCTTCTCTCATATTTACACATTTTTCTTGTACCTGTCCTTCCCAGTATGGTCACTACAACAACCTAACCCATAATATCATTTACCACCTTTCCCTCTGCCCCTCCTCATGGCACCACTCATCCTCTCACTTCTGGTACCAGTACATAGCCCCACTAGGAAAGCAACTGCTGTTGCCAGGGAACACAAACACATTAAGTTTGCCATAACCCGCCACATCCTCCTCCTCCTCCTTCTTTTATCTGGGAATGTTCACCCTAACCCAGGGCCAGTCCCCCACACCACTCCCACTGTTGATAAAAGGAAAGGCCTTATTGCTGCATCTCTAAATATCTGTAGCCTACTGAAAAAACTTGGCTCTCTTCAAAGATGGATTGGCTTTAACTGAGACCTGGCTCTCCAAAACCACGATGGACTCACATGCGGCCCTTAATGGCTACTCCACTTTTCGCTCAGATCGCCAAGGCAAACAGGGTGGAGGCTGCGCACTCTATATTCAAAACTCGCTTCAAGCAATGGTTGTCCCTCCCTCCCCCCTCATGGATGGGGCCCAAGTACTCACTGTAAAGCTTACTTTGGGCAACCCAAGTAAAACCCTCCATGTTTTAGTGGTATATATCCCACCACGTAACCAGAAGGCAACCTTCGCAGCAGTTGCTAGCTGCATCTCATCTCTCCCTCATTCTAGTGAGATTATTGTTTTGGGTGACTTTAACACAAATTGGCTAGCACCATCAGCTGCCCACTATAAAGATGCCTCCTTAGCCATGGGCCTGACTCAAGTTGTCCAACCCCCACCACAAGACATAACCGCAGGACAGGGACCGCTACTTTGCTTGACCTAATTTTCACTAACCACCCAAACAGAATCACAAAGGTCTCTGTGCTCACAGATGCCATCAGAGATCACTCGCCTGTACTCTGCTGGTGGTCCTGTAAGACCCCAAACCCTCCCCCCAAAACCTTATACTGTAGGCGTTTAAAACGAGGTTTATTACCCAGGTTAAAAAAAACACCTCTCATATTGTGACTGGTCTCCCATAGATACAGCAAGCAGCATAGACGATGTACTTAGCTGCTTCATAACCTCCTTCAACTCTGCATGTGACCTTTTTGCCCCAGTTACAAAGCAGGTAGTAGAAAAACGTGACACCCCTTGGCTATCTCAAACACTACTTGACCTCATGCACCATAGGGATAATCTCTGGCATACAGTCCTTGCTTCAAACCTGCCTCAGGACAAACAATGGTACATGGAAGCTAGGAACAAATGTACCTGTGCCTTACGTCAGGCCAAAGCCACTTATTATCAGGATATCCTCACCTCCTCTAGGGGATTGGGGCATAAATTTTGGGATACTGTCAAAGAACTAAATGGTAAAACCCTATCCCCCCACCCTCCCAACTCACAGTCAATGGGACCATATCTCAGGACCACATACAAATTGCCAATGCCTTAAACTCTTCTTTCTCTGAAATTAGCAGTGTGCTCCCCCCTAACTTTTTGGCCCCCCCAACCCTACTGCCTCTTCATCGTCAGACTTTCCCCCACAACGCCCCCCACCGCTCAGGTTTCGAGTAATAACTCTAAAAGAGGCTAAGTCTTACATCTCTAATGTCCTGGGCAGTGGAGACTCCTTGGACTTAAAACTCCTCCACCTATCCCTCAAAGCTGTCCTAGTCCCCCTCATTAAAATCCTTAACCGCTCCCTCTGTCTGGGGGAGCTCCCCACCCCCTGGAAAAGGGCTGTCATCACCCCGCTTCTGAAAGGTGGTGAGCGTACCTCCTCTGCTAATTACCGGCTGATCTCTATTCTGCCCCTTCTCTCTAAGGCCCTGGAAGAAAATAGTAGCCGATCAGCTCTCTGAACATCTATCTAAATTTAACCTCTTATGCCCCGAGCAGCATGGGTTCTGCAGGGATCACAGCACCACCACAGCTCTCCTTGAATATACCTCCTACATCCACAAGGCCATGGATCTGGGACACTTAGTTGGGTCGGTTTTCATCGACCTAACTAAGGCATTTAACACTGTCCATCATGCCCTTCTCCTTGATCCCTATCTGATGTGGGACTGACACCCGATACTAGGGCCTGGTTTGAAAACTACCTATCAAACAGGTCACAGCAGGTCAAACTTGGCACAACCCTCTCCTCCCGCCTCCTAGTTTGCTCTGGGGTCCCTCAAGGCTCCATTCTAGAGCCCCCTTCTATTTAGCCTTTTCCTAAACTCACTACCCAGAGCCTGCTCCAGTCGGTTACTTCTTTACGCCGATGATGCAGTCATTTACTGGAGCAACCCTCAGCCTCAGCCATTGCAGAATGCCCTACAGAAGTCCTTCACAGAAGCCTAGACCCTGGTTCACAGAGCACAGACTAGTAATAAACTAAAAGAAAACAAAGACCATGATCTTTGCACACCGTCAGAACCCCTACCATGACTCCACCCTACTTCTCAACACCACCCAAGGCTCCCCACTTGAGCAGGTAAACACATTCAGATACTTGTGCATCACCCTTGACTCCTCCCTTACCTATCATGCACATATCCATACCCTCTGTAACACTATTAACTCCAGAATTGGTTTCCTCTATTGGATTAAACATTGTCTGCCTAATGAGGGGCTGCGCCTTGCTGTGTCATCCTCGATTCTCTCTGTGCTGGACTATGGAATTGTGTTCTATGGCTCAGCTAATAGCACTGCTCTGTGTCACATCAAGACAGCACTAAACAAGGCCTGCCACCTGGTGACAGGCTGTGACAGAACTACCCACACGTGTGACCTCTACAGTCGCTCTAACTGGCTAAACTTCGAATGTCGCTTTAAGTACCACAATTGCCTCCTGGCAAAGAAAATACAGTGGAATCTCACCCCACCTAGCCTACAGGGCCTCATCCAACCCTCCTTCCCACAAAGATTCACCAGAAGTACCTCCAAGGTCCCATTCTTGGTCCCCCACTGCAGGACATCTATGGGTCAGAGAGCCTTTTATCACAGGGCTCCAAGCTGGCTAAATAACCTACCTGTTGCTCTGACTGCTAGTACAAAAATTGGCCCTTTTAAAACCTCACTCAAGGCATTTCTTGCTAACAACTCTACTTGCGACTGCTCCTAGTAGTACTATACTAACTCAGCCCCTGCCACCTCCCTCACACTGTCTTTACAATCTGTATCTTGCTTTCTGTAATTTTTGCTGCTGTTTTTGCATACAACTCTGGGCTGTCTCTGCCCTCTGCTAAGGAATGTTACGCAGTTCTTTACTGTACCTACTAATGTAATATATGGACTGATCAATGTCTTGCACCTGTTCTTGTGATGTTGTACTATCTGCTGTTTTTGCATACGACACTGGGCTGTCTCTGCCCTCTGCTATGGTGTATTACTCAGTTCTTTACCTTACCTGCTAATGTAATATATGGACTGATTGCTGTCTTGCACCTGTATTTGTGATGTTGTACTACGTCTACCGATGAGGAGCCTTTGCAAAAGAGTCTTGACTCAAAGGGTGTAATTCTGATTTCTCAATAAATAAATAAACCCCTGCAGTGACTGTTAAACAGCTTCATTCCAAGCTGATGACAATGACTACTTTTTTTTTTCTCCTGATATGAGCATTTTATTACTATTTTTATGTGCACTTTTTATGTACATTTTTTAACTAACTTCTATACAGGGGGACCCATTTTATGAGCAGAATAAGACACTGCAGTCCTTCCAGAAGACATGCAATTGCCCATAAGTAAACTGATCTAGCTCCCCAATTTGTTTGTCTAACCATTCTGCTTGGGGTTTCCCTACCTCATTGTATGCAGCTGTTCTCACCTCTCCTCTGCCCTCCCTCCCTCCCACCTCCCCCGTCGTCACACCTGCATTTTAAACCTTGTTTTACTCCTCTATTGATTTAGCATTTTCTGGGTATATTCTGTGCAAACCTACATAAGTGCTTTGTTACATCAGTTTTGACAGCATGTTAGTATAGCAGCCGATCTTTGCTGGATGTGTATCTACCATGTACAGAAATTGCATATATCTGTATTCTGTCTGTCAATGTACTTGCATCTGAATTATATGCCCTCCATTATATGTACATTCCTTTACCTTAGGGGAATCTGATATGTTACTTGTGTACTACCTGCATATTATCTGTCAATGTATTTGTGACTATCATTTTGCTGATGTATATCTACTCCAGGTCCATCTTGTAAATGAGTTTTACTCAATGGTGTTCCGCCTGGTTAAATAAAGATTTTGATTGATTGACTGATTGACTCCAAGGCGTGGTTTATAGCCTGATAAAAGCATGTCCCAGGTGCGAAATAAGCGCTTCATGACTCATTACGCACCTGGGATGTGCTCTTATCAGCCATAAATCACACTTTGTTGTATCTTATCCCTGACATAGCTCTTTATTTCAGCATGACCTGAACCAGATTCGGATGGAATATGCGTCCCTAATTTAGCAGGTCTTGCTGAAGATGAAGCCTGAATGGTTCCTGATCTTCTAGATCGATTCGTTTAGAGAACCATTGCTTTTTTGGCCATTCTGGAGCCATGAGACAAAACGTAACGTAAAACATGCAAGTGTTCCTGAGAAATGCCTGCAGTAGGGGAAACAAGTAAACTCTTCAGAAGTCCCGTGACTGAGACAGAGCATCCAGGGTCCCCTCTGCTAGGCATCTGTCATAGCTGCAAACCTTGGTAACTTAGCATTGCTCCTGGAGGAGACCATGTCTGGTGTCCCAAAACCAGTGACACAGAAGGTAAAACACATTGTGGTTCAGCTACAAGTGCCCTGGAAGAATATACTGATGGCAAAGTAAGTCTGTCTGAGAGTTTAACTCCCCCACCAGATCAACCACTGAGAGGGATTCAAGGTTTACTTCTGCCCAGTGTAAAAAATGGCGTGCATCGGACAGCATCATCTTGCTTCTTGTGCTACCTTACTTGTTTATGTAAGTAATGGTTATGGTGTTGTTAGACTGGACTTTTACTAATTTGTGACTGATCCTGTCTCAGAAGAGAAATCAATCTTAGGTAAATGACTCATATCTAAAATGTCTATCTGAAGTGTCCGTTCCTGAGGGACCAGATCCTCCTCCTCCCATTTCAGTGACTGGAACACCACATACTGGATCCCCACTGAAATCTGATACTGTTCAAAAGCCGGAGAACAGTAAGACAGGAGAAGTACTTGGAGTGGTCTCAAATGTACTACGGCCCAGGGCACCATTTTTATAGTATATGTCATCAGCCCCAAGATCTGCACATATCTGTGGGCTGACAAAATCCTGTGTCCTGGCCTGATGAATCTCCTTGGTGAGATTTTCCAGCCTCTACTGTAATAGGAACACCCAAGCTGCTGGCCCAGTGGTGCAGAGTGCTGAGGCGCTGGATGCCTTACGTCGCATCATGCCATCAACCCCCGGTTCGGGAACAGACTTGGGTCATTGGAAAGCCAGCATGGAGGGGGAGCAGGACTGAGCAGCTGGAAGGCAGCTCTCCTCTCCCAGGAGGCTGTTGCCCCCCCCCCCATAGTTCCACTGCCATCGGGTGGAGGTCCGATGGTCAATGTAGCCAGGAAGGGGTGGCAAGTAGCAGGAGGGGCATCCCGGTATGGCAGCGTGCATGTGCCTCCACAAGGATGCACACAGCTGGGACAGGGGCTGGGAGAAAACAGAGAAAAAAATTGGGGCCATAAAAACTTAACTTAAAAAAAAGGAACACCCAAGCTAAATCTGTATGGAAGACCACCCCAAGTGATCCAGTGTTTGTGAGGGACACCGAAGAACCCATCTCTTTGCTCCCTATTCCACTCATGATCCTGCAATAGTTGCAATGTTCTTTGGATGACTGTAGAACTAACGATTCACAGAAACAGAATTTGTTAGCAGAAAAGGACCACTTGGTTCACCCAGTCTGCCCAGATAGTCCCTGCCTATTCAGCCTCTGCAGACCCTATCTGGTTTCCTGCAACCCTCCTGCCTCTCTACTAATATGCCCCCATGTTTATCCCATGCATATCTGAAGCCCCCCCACTGTTCTAGCCTCCATCACTTCCACTGGTAGTCTGTTCCAGACATCTACCATCGCCTTCAGTGAAGAACTATTTCCGTACATCTCTCTTGAATCCCCCACCCGGCTTCAACACATGCCCCCTTGTCCTGGTGCTCATTCTCATTTGAAGGAGACCCACACCTGCACCCTGTTCACCCCTGTGAGGTACTTGTAGATTCTGTCCATGTTGAGATTCCTCAGTTTCTCCTTGTAGTGCTTCTCATGCAAACCTTGCACCATATTTGGTGCCTTCCTCTGGACTGTCTCCACCCTGTCCATGTCCTTTCTAAGGTGCAGTCTCCAAAACTGGACACAGTACTCCACATGGAGTCGCACTACTGGGTGATATAGTGGCAACATCACCTTCCTCCTCCTGCTGCAGATACCCCTCCCTATGCACCCCATCATTTCACTAGCCCTACTACCCACTGCCTCATCAGACTACCCTGCCACCTTGAGGTCTTAAGATATGATAACCCCAAGGTCTCTTTCCTGTCCAGTGAATGTCAGTACCTCTCTCCTATCCTGTACCGGGCATCGGGGTTACTATGTCCAAGGTGCATGATTCTGCACTGTTTGGCATTAAACCTGGACTGCCATGTTTCAGACCACTCCTTGAGTTTCTTAAGATCCTTGCGCACTTTCTCCACCCCTTCCTGAGTGTCCGCCTTACTGCAGATTTTGGCATCTTCTGCAAAAAGGCATACCTTCCCTTCAAGTTCTTCTGAAATGTTCCCTATAAAGACATCGAAGAGAACTGGTCCCAGTATCAAGCCCTGTGGTACCTCACTGGTCACTCTGCCATCCTTAGAGTGAGTTTTGTTAGCTACCACCCTCTGTTTCCTATCTGATAACCAGGTTCTAACCCAGTTCACCACTTTGGATTCCACTCCTAGGCTGGTCAGCTTCTTACTCAGCCTCCTGTGCAGCACTGTGTTGAAGGCCTTGATAAATCTAGGTAGGCCTCACACACCGCCCTACTCTGATCCATTTCCCTGATCATTCTATCAAAGAAATCTTTCAGATTCGCTTAGTATGACTGTCTCGAACTAATCTTTGCTGCCTGTGGTCTTGCAGCCCACTGGATTCAAGATACTCTAACAGTCCATCTTTCAGTATGGTTTCCATTAATTTCACACCAAGACTGACCAGCCTATAGTTGTTAGCCTTCTCCCTGCTACCACTCTTATGTAGATGGACCATGTCAGCTCTTCTCCCATCCTTCAGAACCACGCCTCTGTCTGCTGAACAAGGCCATCAGTGGGGCAGCCAGCACTTCCCTGAGTTCTTTTAGTTCCCTCGGGTGTATCCCATCTGGTCCCATAGCTCTGTCCACCTTCAGGGCTGCAAGCTCTTCCAGGGCTCCTTTTTCTGAAAATGGACTTGTGTCCACCTTCCCCTATTTCTGCTTCTCACTGGTGGTCCATCCCCTCCAACCTCTACTGTGAAGACTGAGGAGAAACACCAGTTTAAGATGAAAGCTTTTTCTTAGTCCCCTTCTGCACAGTCAACCCCATCCACCCTTCTAATCCTTAATAGCCCATCCTCTTGCTTTCCTCTTCTTACTTATACACTTGAAGAAAGTCTTATCCTTGTTAGTGCCCCCTTTGTAAATTTTTTTTTATTGTCTGCACCTTTGCTCCCTTAACTATCTTGCCTGCTTCCTTCTGCTTTGCTTGGTATACCTACTATCCAGTCCTCCTCCTTCTGCATTTCCTTATACCCACTGAATCTCTCCCTGATTCAGATAATGCTCTGACAGGAGATTATCCAGATATGTATACATGTGGTATCCCTCTCTCTGGAGGAAAGCTACTACTACCATCAGAAATTTTCTGAATATCCTTGGGTTAGCACAAAATGAAGCGCCTAGTACAGAAAATGGTGATTCTGAATTGCAAATCTGAAGAATCTGGTGTGACTAGCTTACTGGAATATGGAAGTATGCATCCGATAGGTCTACTGAGGCCACAAATCCCGACTAACCTGTTCTGATAATCAAACTAATGGACTCCCACTTGAACCTAGCTGATCTCATAAAAGAGTTCAGGCTTTGGAGGATGAGGATCAGTTTGAATCCCCCAGCTTCTTGGGGACTATGAAATAAATGGAATAGAACTATTGTTCCTTCTTCTGAGGGGGTATACAAACCATTTTTCTATGCTGAGCAGGTAGTAGTAAAAATATTTTTCATAAAAGGATTTATGAACAGAGATGGTACTCTATTGAGTGAAGCTAATTTTCAATGAAGTCCGTATTTTGCTATTAGTTGTTTACACAATTAGACAAATGGCTTATACAAAAACATAAACATATAAATTGTAGGAAAGGGGTTTGTAACATACATAATTCAGTCATACACTGTTGATTACTTAGCAAAACAACAGGTGGGCCAAGGTCTGACCTACCACTTCTTGTTTCCTGGGATTTGCCGATACTGGTGACTGGAAGAAACGCTCCCTTAAGGGCACAGTGGAGAATTCGATTACCAGCATCCAGGCATTTGACGTCATTTGGACACATCTATCATCAACCTCTGAAGCTACCCCTCTGGGGTTATGGAGAAGGATGGGCCTGCAAATCTCCAAGCGAAGTAACTGTCTCTGCAGTTCACATCCACAAAGTGCTTGCAGGAGAAGGAGACTGCCCTGTTGAGACTTGAAACCAGAAAACAGGCCTCTGTTGTGATGATTTCAGAACCCTTGACATGAACAAAAACTGTTACAGAATGAGCGATATCATCTGAAACCACTATTCCTGGAGTTATTGCTGGAGGGCTGATGATTCCTCTTGGGAGTCCCCCCCATAAGGGAGAAGTCATGTGCACTACAGGAATAAGATGCTGCACTGGGGAATCCTCCAGTGAATCATCTGCTAAAGCTGTAGCCCACTTACGCAGGGCTTGTGCAACAAAAGCTAAGGCTGTCAACATCCATAATGCTGAACTCGCAGCAGAGAAGGCGTGCTTATAAGCTGAATAAAACTGTGATTAGCATCTGTTAGAAAAACTGCCACTTCTACTGGAATGGATGTTTGTTTGACAGCTGCTGAAATGGCTGCATCTGTATTTGGAGAAGCCTATTATGTTCTGAGGAGGGGACTTCTAAACAAGGATAGCACTTGCCATGCTTCTTTGGAAATTGCTTTTTCTTATCCATTTCATCCCGTTCTTTACTGAAGATTTGTGCATACTGCCTGAACTCAGGGAAGCATCTGGTAGCATTCCCTTGAAGTGGTCATAACTAGGTTTACCTACAGTGTAGTGACAGACTGTCTCAAATAGCCGCAAAATCCTACTTGTCTCCTTTAAAAAGAAGGAGGTATAGTATAGTATACTGAGAGTGAAACAGCACTAGCACTGAGGAAAACTGGGATTCCTCTGATCATTCACCTTCATCTTTATCAGACTCGGGAATTCATTGGTTCCACAGGATTGTGAAGGTCAGAATGATAATTAGTGCCTTGGTAGCCATACAGATCATCTGGCTGAGGAGGGGGGCACCATAACTAGATGTATCTGGGATAGACTGCAAGTCAGGAAGAGCATCTTTCACAGCCAAATTAAGTTAATGATCCCCCTATACATCTAGACATGTCATCTGACCCCCAGGATGGGCTTCTTGTGGTCAGGTGTTTTAGCTATTAGACTTGACAGAGTCCCGGACAGAGTCTTTTCTGTGAAAGATCTTGAGAAAGCAGAGGAGGAATCCATTGAACTTTGTGCTACCACTGAAAAAATTAAAGCCAGATGTAGGTTCTCCTGGGCCATGAACTGTCTGGAGACTGGGAGTCAAAAAGCTAGTATTAGTCTTGCTAGTGTAAGACAGAATGCACCATTCAGAGGCTGTCTCAAAAATCTTATGACACACCTTAGAAACTTAGAAACACAGACTTTGACAGCAGATAAGGACCGCTTGGCCCACCCAGTTTGCCCATTTCCCTACCTGTTGGATAAGCTGCAGATCCTAGTTAACCAACAGCTTACTTCCTCCTACCCCTCACTTGAATTGCCTTATGTCTGTCCCATGCATTCTTTGATTCCCCCACTGTTTTTGGATTCCTCTGATCATTGCATTTCATTTCAGCCCTTGCATTTTTATTGAAAGAAAAGGGCTGCAGAATGACAATCCGTCTCTCTTTCAACCGAATGAATAAACTGCGTCTTGAGTCAAACTCTCATGCAAACTGTGTTTTGGAAATGCAGCAATAGTATGTTTGAATTTTGACACATAATGCAAACAGCGAACTGTAAAAAGCCCGTCTAGTACTAAAAATCATCACAAATGGGAGTTTTTGTGGTATGATCAACGCAAACTGCACAGACTTTCCAGCAATAAAAATCAGTGCAAATGTGAGTTTTCATGTGGAAAATAATGCAAAGGGACAAACTTCTTTCTAATGCTAAAAGTAATGCAAATTATTGGTTTGCATGGTGAAAAAGACATGGTACAGTACTTACGTAACTGAATATCTACCGGAATGTTTTCTTCATAGAATACCACTCTTGGGTCTAAGCAGAGGAACTGGGGTCCAACAGGAGCAAATCTTTTTGGACAGGGCCCCACCACTGGATACTGGCATTGGCACATGTGTGACATGGTGTGGTGCAGTGTGCCTGCCGATAACCATCGCCAATGCCCTTGCCTACTTGAGTTCTGCTAGCAAGAAGAGTAAGAGACATAGCCACAGGCTGTGCTTGTGCAACAGTTGGTACAGAAGAATAGGAAAAGGATATGTGAAGAGAAAAGAACTGAATACAATCCGACAACCAACTTAAAGAGGGACAGACACGAAAGAGTAGGGGGCACACCTCCCAGTGGTGGTTGGTGGTAGTCCAAAAAATAAAATTTGAGCCAGAGGTATTGTTATAGTCAGTTACCCTCACAGCAAAGGAAGTCTTGCTGACAAACCAAGGAAAAGGGAGAGTAACATGAGCAGCAGCTACAAGAGTGGCCACAGCCTATGCTCTGTGCCTGGTCCAAAAACATAGATTCAGCTAGAACTTCTGTGCCAGTGGCTCAGAAGGTTGCACACTTGCCTCTGAGGCCGGAAGATCAGAAGGCTGTGGGTTCTATCCCCACACCAGGCACTTGGGTTAAAAATTCCAATACTGACACTGTAGTGCAGCATGGGGGGGTGCTGCACTCCTGAGGTGCCATCTTTTGAATGAGACGTTAAACCGAGGTCCCGTCTGCCTGTTCTGGTGGTTGTACAAGTGGACATTAAAGATCCCATGGCACTTCTCGAAAAAGAGTAGGGGAATTTCCATGGTGTCCGGGCCATATTTCCCCCATTCACTAAAAAAATACTACCAACAACTTAATCTGGTTCAATTTCACTTGGTTACCATCGGTATCCCCCATACCCCCGGTTGCCCCTGAAAAAGGACTTCTAGTCTCAGTGGGCCTACCGGGTCAACAAAATTCAATAAATAAACTGTCCCAGAAATTGTCCTGTCACACAGAGAATGTTCCGAACCAGCCTTTTGTTTTGCTAAATTCCCACCTGGCACCTTTGACCAGACCTCTCTGCAGGAACCCTTTCTCTCCCACTATTTGCACCTACTTCTGCCTGAGCACTAAATTGCCCAGGGCCCTCCCACCAATACTTGAGCTTTGTCTTTGACTTTTTACGTAATGGCTTGTCTTTTTTTTCTGCTCCTTTTTAGCCACAAGCTCAAATCAGGCTCTCCACTTCAGCCGAGCGGCCCTGGCGCTGCTACCTGCATCCAGCCTGCCACCCCCTGACCAAGGAAAGCAGGTACGATTGGTCAGCACCTAGCTCAGAGCTGTCAGGTTTCAATCTCTGTAACTGGACTGGCTCCTGGGGACTGTGGCCACTTCCTGATCAGATGCTGCAGATCCCCATTGAGAAAGCAAGCACCCAAGGCACCTTTTTCAAATCACAGCTCGGCCACTGCCTTGCTGTACTCCTCTCTGGACAGTTTTATACATTTCCCCAGTGATCCCCGCCCCCTGAGGTCTCATACTAGTCAATTACAGCAACTTCGTAAAGGGGCTCTCCTTTCCTGCAACTTCTTAAAGGGGTGATCTTCTCTCGTGCTCAAATTTAACTGCAAAAATGCTGCTTCATCCATTCAGCATGTAATTTCTACTTATTAATGTAACCGTCACATACCGTGGGTCTCTAAACCCACAACATTTTAAACACCCAGACATATTCACAGGCTACGTAAATCTTATACACAAATTCCTAAATGTTTCCCTCCCACTGCCACTTACCCGACCTGGCCTCTACAATACCATATGCTGCTGTACTCACGTCGGGTACCAACTGCCTCTCTCTCATGGGTCTGCTCTTTCAATTAAAGCTATTCTGTATGCTTACTATCGCCCCTCGCCTCGCTATTTGGCCTTGGAGACGAGTTTGAGCAACTGCCCATGCCTCAGGGGCAAAATTTGGCCATTCTGACTACTACTTAGTGTTATAAAAAAGATGCTCCTGCTGCTACTTATCTATGCTGGCAACATCGAATTAAACCCCGGGACTACCCCCTCCATTCCTGCCCCAGCTCACCTACCTTTACTTAAAGGGTTATCATTTTTGCATTTGAATGCCTGCAGCCTTCTGAAAAAGCTTGATGCTATCAAAACTTGGACCCTCCATTGCTCTCCTGATGTTCTTGTAATCTCCGAAACTTGGCTAAGACCAACCACCCTGGACTATGAGGTTAACATTCCTTCGTACGACTTGTTTCGTACTGATAGGAAATCCCGGGGAGTGAGAGTAGCCATCTATGTCCAGGACAACATTACTGCAACTATGGGGGACATGACTACAGTCCCTAAGGAGTTCGAGTACCTCATGCTAAGAATTCAACTAGCCAAATCAACCTCTGTTTGCATTAGTGGGTGCTATAGGCCCCCCTCAGCTGGCCTATCTCTGCTCAAACACCTAAGTGACATACTAGCTACCATCTCATCAGAAGTATCTATAATTGGTGACCTCAACCTTGACCGGCTCTCTCCAGTCTCCTTACCATTGAAAGAATTCTGTGATGCCCATGGACTTACCCAGATCATTAATGAAGCTGCCCGCCCAAAAACCAAAAACCCAGAGCATACCTCCCTTCTTGACCTAATCCTCGTAAGCAAGCCGCATCTCTTCTTCCACGCAGGTGTATTCTTTAATGACATCAGCGACCACTGTGCCATTGCATGCGCAAAGTTGGCACAAATCCAAACCTCCTCTTCCTCTAAATACATCCATAAAAGATGTAAACGGAACTTCTGCCCAGATGCTTTTCTCTACGAGCTCCAGTATGCTAACTGGCAGAAATTTTACCTCACATTTTCTGTGGAAGAGGCACATGAGGTACTTCATGTAATACACACCGGAACCCTAGACCTCCATGCCCCAGTTACCAAAAGCAGAACCAAAAAAAAAATCCTGTCCTGGTTCACGGTTAACCTAAAGACTGCTTTATGGCATAGGGATGCTCTTTGGAAAAAAGCCAGAAAGTCTAAATTGGCCACAGACTGGTCTGCTTTCCGAACCGCAAGGAATTTCTGCACGAAAACTATCAGAGCTGCGAAGTCTAGTTATTTCTGCTCTGAGCTTAACGCATCCACTAACTATGCTACTAAGTTTAGGAAAACTTTAAGGGAGGTAGAAGGCCATAACAGCGCTGGCATGCTTCCCTACAAAATTTTGACTGGTGGTACCCACACTACAGATAAAAATGAGATCCTTGACCTCCTTAACAATCACTTTGCCACAGCAGGGATGGCTTTTGATACTTCCCCAGCAAATGCCATCAGGGCACAGTCCCTTAGTCAGTCATCTGATTGCCATGATCCAGAATCTATTGACCCTTACCACTCTTTCTCCTTCTGTTCGATCACTGTCAAACAGGTTGGGGATCTCCTTCTTCCACTTGATACTAAGAAAAGTGCGGGCGTGGATAAGATTGAGCCTTTCTTCCTAAAGTTGGCCTACTATATTTTGGCTCCCCCTGTTACCCACCTTTTAAATTTGTCTCTCAATCAGGGCTCCCTCCCCAAGGTCTGGAAGATGGCACATGTCATCCCTGTATTTAAATCAGGGGACCCCGCGACCTAAATAATTACCGCCCAATCTCCTTGCTCCCGGCCTTGTCAAAACTATTGGGGAAGGTAGTAAATGAACAGCTCAGATCTCATCTGGAAAGTTTTAATCAACTAAACCCAATTCAATCCGGTTTCCGTCCCATGCATAGTACCTCCACTGCCCTTGCTAAGGTTATAAATGACTGGCAGTCCGCACTTGATAACAAACAATACATATGTGCCTTATTTCTGGACCTTAGCGAGTCTTTCGAAACGGTGGACCACGATTTACTCCTGGTGACCCTGAAGAAAGTTGGGGTGGACAACCTGGCCCTAAGTTGGTTCACAAAGTCTCTTGTGGACAGAGAGCAGCAGGTCAAGGCTAAAGGAGACCTATCACCAAAAGAAGTACTCCTTAGAGATGTCCCCCAAGGATCCACACTTGGTCCACTTCTCTTTGCCATTTACATTAAACAAATTGACACTGGCCTAAAGTCATCTAGTATCCATCTCTTTGCTGATGATACAGTGCTATACATTGACAGATCAATTCCGGATCAAGCCATTTTGGACCTCCGGAACGATTTCGACATTCTCCCAAAAACATCTACTCAACTTGAAACTCTTGCTCAATGCCAAAAAAACTAAGGCCATGATTTTCTATCCACTGGCCCCTCATCTCAAAAAAAAAACAAACAGATAAGGTTCCTCACATAAGCACCCTTTTGGGAGAAGCCCTGGAATTTATGGACAAATTCAAATACCTGGGGATCTGGATTGACTACAAATTGTCCTTCATTGATCACATTGATGAACTCACTAAGAAACTGCATCAAAGGCTTGGTATTTTCTTCAGGATCAGGTACTCACTAACCCAGGAGGCTAGAAAGCTCCTAGTCCAAACTACCTTCTTGCCTCTCCTAGATTATGCGGTCTTCCTATATGGCCACAGTACTAGCACAGCTCTCTCCAAGCTTGATACCCTATACCACAGAGCCCTTAGGTTCATTTCAGATGCCCCTGATGACACTCACTGTTCTGCTTTCCGAACCGCAAGGAATTTCTGCACAAAAACTATCACAGCTGCGAAGTTTAGTTATTTCCACTCTGAGCTTAACGCATCCACTAACTCTGCTACTAAGTTTAGGAAAACTTTAAGGGAGGTAGAAGGCCATAACAGCACTGGCATGCTTCCCTACAAAATTTCGACTGGTGGTACCCACACTACAGATAAAAATGAGATCCTTGACCTCCTTAACAATCACTTTGCCACAGCAGGGATGGCGTTTGATACCTCCCCAGCAAATGCCATCAGGTCACAGTTCCTTAGTCAGTCATCTGATTGCCATGATCCAGAATCTATTGACCCTTATCACTCTTTCTCCTTCTGTCTGGTCACTGTCAAACAGGTTGAGGATCTCCTTCTTCAACTTGATACTAAGAAAAGTGCGGGCGTGGATATGATTGAGCCTATTTTCCTAAAGTTGGCCTACTATATTTTGGCTCCCCCTATTACCTACCTTTTAAATTTGTCTCTCAATCAGGGCTCCTTCCCTAAGGTCTGGAAGATGGCCCATGTCATCTCTGTATTCAAATCAAGGGACCCCTGCGACCTAAATAATTGCTGCCCAATCTCCTTGCTCCCGGCCTTGTCAAAACTATTGGAGAAAGTAGTAAATGAACAGCTCAGATCTCATCTGGAAAGTTTTAATTTACTAAACCTGATCCAATCCGGTTTCCGTCCCATGCATAGTACCTCCACTGCCCTTGCTAAGATTATAAATGACTGGCAGTCCACACTTGATAACAAACAATACATATGTGCCTTGTTTCTGGACCTTAGCGAGTCTTTAGAAATGGTGGACCACAATTTACTCCAGGTGACTCTGAAGAAAGTTGGGGTGGACAACCTGGCCTAAGTGGGTTCACAAAGTCTCTTGTGGACAGAGAACAGCAGGTCAAGGCTGAAGGAGACCTATCGCCAAAATAAATACTCCTTAGAGACGTCCCCCAAGGATCCACACTTGGTCCACTTCTCTTTGTCATTTACATTAACCAAATTGACACTGGCCTAAAGTCATCTAGTATCCATCTCTTTGCTGATGATACAGTGCTATACATTGACAGATCAACTCCAGATCAAGCCATTTTGGACCTCCGGAATGATTTTGACATTCTCCAAAAAAATCTACTCAACTTGAAACTCCTGCTCAATGCCAAAAAAACTAAGGCCATGATTCTCTCTCCACTGGCCCCTCATCTCAAAAAAAAAAAAAAAACCCAGATAAGGTTCCTCACATAAGCACCATTTTGGGAGAAGCCCTGGAGTTCATGGACAAATTCAAATACCTGGGGGTCTGGATTGACTACAAATTGTTCTTCACTGATCACATTGATGAACTCACTAAGAAACTGCGTCAAAGGCTTGGTATTTTCTTCAGGATCAAGTACTCACTAACCCAAGAGGCTAGAAAACTCCTAGTCCAAGCTACCTTCTTGCCTCTCCTAGACTATGCGGACTTCCTATGTGGCAATAGTACTAGCACAGCTCTCTCCAAGCTTGATACCCTATACCCCAGAGCCCTTAGGTTAATTTCAGATGTCCCTCATGACACGCACCACTGCATCTTCTATTCTTCCATAGGCTGGACCTCCCTTAGGTTCAGGAGGCAAAAGAATGCTTTTCTATGGACATATAAGGCAATCACTCATAAATTACCTAAGTACCTCACAACCTGCCTAACCCCCTGTATCACTAGTGCCTATTCTCTCAGAAGTCTTACCATCTTATCTCTGGCTATCCCTAAAGTTAAAATGCGCTTTGTCAGAGCCTCAATAAGAAAAAATTACTCACCTTAGTAATGTTGTTTCTTCTAATGGAGTCTTGCTGTATTCTGACTAATTGCAGTGATCTCCAACCTTTGAACTGCCCCGGAGAGGAAAGAGTTAACTTTCCATGCAAGGCATGGAATGCTGAGCTTGAGCGCGGTTGAGCCTCTGTCTGCTGATGTTTGAACCCCAACCGCCAGATCTTTACGAGCTATACTCACTGGGTGTCCTGTGTGGAAACTGTAAACTCACACTAGCCAACTGGCAACTAAATTTAATAAAAAGGGTTTTTTGGTTTCAAGCAAAGACGCAAGTCAGGAAACCCAAAAAACAAAACACAAATACACACCCAAAAAGTAAAGAGGGTGAGAAAGGTGGCACCTCTAGGGTGCCAAACTGCTCCTGCCCACCCACATCCCAAAACCAGGTTCTGAGAGGGAAGGGAGAGGTCAGAATACAGCAAGACTTCATTAGAAGAAACAACATTACTAAGGTGAGTAATTTTTTCTTCAAACAACATGAAGTCTTGCTGTATTCTGACTAATTGCAGACTACCAAGCAGTACCTCCATGGAGGAGGGACAGAACCTACTTTGGGAACAGGCTCTGAAGTACTGCTGTGCCAAACCGAGCATCACTCCTAGCCTGGATATCCAGAGACTAATGCTTGGTAAAAGTATGGACTGTTTTCCAGGTGGTTGCTTGACATATCTGTAAGATAGGAATATCCCTGGCAGCAGCCAGGGAAGCAGCTGTACCTCTAGTAGAGTGAGCCCTCAGGCCTGAGGGTGGAGTCCTCACCAATTTTTCATAGCAGAATTGTATACAAGAGACAATCCACCTGGCAATAAATCTTTTAGTGGCAGGTTTTCCCTTACCAACCTCACCATAAGTGAGGAACAATTGGAGGGAGTCAAACCTATGACCCCTGGTGCGCTCTATGTAGTAGCTAAGGGCCCTTTTCACATCCAGGCTGTGCAGCCTCCTCTCTCCAGAGGAGGACTGGTCAGTGAAGAAAACAAGAAGAGACATAGACTGGTTAAGGTGGAAATCTGAGACCACCTTGGGCAAAAACTTCCTATTAGTTCTTAGGACCATCTTATCTTTATGAAAAGAGATAAAATCAGGCTCCACTGACAGGGCCTGTAACTCACTGATGCGTCTGGCAGAAGTAATGGCTACCAAGAACACAGTTTTCCAAGTCAAGTACTTAAGCTCTGCTGAGGACAAAGGCTCAAAAGGGGGTTGCATAAGCTGAGCAATGCAAACATTTAGGTCCCAAGCAGGAGCAGGGTCCCTGAAGGGAGGATTGGTGTGCAGCAATCCCTTGAAGAATTTACAAAATCCAGGATGAGCTGAAAGAGAAGAGGGCTTACCTACTGACAAAAAAGCAGAAACAGCTGCTAAATGTACTTTGAGAGTAGCTGGTCTGAGCCCCAAGCTATTGAGATGAACCATATAGTCCAGAACTGTAGGCAACCTAGCAGACTCTGGAGAAATATGGTTACCAGAGCACCAAATAGTGAACCTTTTCCATTTGGAATTGTAAGTCTTTCTGGTGGAAGGCTTTCGAGAAGCCTTTAGAATATCCAGAACACCTTGAGAGAGATGCAGATCAGCAAACTCTAACTCTTCAAGAGCCAGGCCTTGAGATTGAGAGATTTGAGATTCGGGTACCAAACCCTCCCCTGAGAGGATGTCAACAGGTTGTAATTCCTGGGAAGAGACAGAGGAAGGTGGACTGCTAAGGACAGCAACAGTGGGTACCAGGGCTGTCTGGCCCAGTCTGGAGCAATCAGAATCACTTTGCAGGGTTGAGACCTGATTTTGACTAGTACCTTGAACAGGAGAGGGAAGGGGGGAAAAGCATACAAAAACATCCCTTCCCAATCGAGAACTAGAGCATTCAGGGGGACTGAGCCCAATACTGGGGGGTCTGCAGCAAAAAAGGGGAAGTTGGTGATTGTCTGGGGCTACAAAAAGATCTATCTGTGGAGTGCCCCATCTGGAGAAAATCACCTTCAAAACTAGGGGATCTAGGGACCATTCGTGATGGCCCTGAGATATCCTGCTGAGAGCATCTGCCAGGACATTATCCTTCCCTGGGAGGTGCACTGCTATCAGAGAGGTTTGCAGGGAATAGGCCAGAGACCACAGCTTCATTGCTTCTGTGCACAAGGCCGTAGGCCGAGTGCCCCCTTGCTGGTTGATGTACCACATTGTGGTGGTATTGTCTGTTCTGATCTGGACTACTTTGTTCTGAACAGACTTGGAAAAAACTTACAGTGTCAGAAACACTGCTCTGAGTTCCAAGAGACTGATGTGAAGCAGAGATTCTTGAGGTGACCACAGCCCTTGGGTGGTCAGATCCCCCAAGTGGGCTCCCCCAACCCAAGAGGGAGGCATCTGTGGTAAGGTTTAGAGAATGAGATTGAGTGACAAAAGGAACTCCTTGCCATAGATTGTCCTGATCCTGCCACCATTGCAAAGCCTGGATCAGGGTTCGAGTCACAGGGACTAGTTTGGTCAGAGAATCCTTTCTCTGGGACCGGAAGGCTCTTAAGTGGAACTGAATGTCCCTCATCTGAAACCTTGCTCCCTGGATCACTGCCATAGAGGCTGCCATGTGGCCCAGGAGCTGCAGAAAGTGCCTTGCTGGTCGAGACAGCTGAAGGGTGAAAGAAGAGGCCAGTTTCATAAGGGTCCTTGCCCTGTCCAGGGGAAGGAAGGCTCTTGTCCTTATTGTATCCAGTTCTGCCCCTATAAAGGTGAGGAGCTGAACTGGCTCCAGAACTGACTTTGAGAGATTTAGGAGGAACCCTAAGGAAGTGAGCAATTGCTGAGTTATCTGGAGATGTGACTTGACTTGGTCTGGAGACTGACCCACTATGAGCTGGTCGTCCAGGTATGAAAAGATGGAGATCTTTTTTCTCCTTATGAAAGCAACCACTACTGCCAGGCATTTTGTGAAAACCCTTGGGGCTGATGTTAGGCCAAAGGGCATTGCTCTGAATTGCTAGTGGCCTGAGGGCAACTCGAACCTGAGGTACTTTCTGTGGGAGCACCTGATGGAAATGTGAAAATAGGCATCCTTGAGTTCTAGGGACACTAGCCAGTCCCCTGGCCTTAGAGAGGGCAAAATTATTCCCAGAGTCACCATTTTGAATTTTGGCTTTAAAAGGTGCTTGTTTAAATATCTTAGATCCAGGATGGGCTACCATTCTCCTGTCTTTTGGGGAGTTAGGAAGTACCTGGAGTACAATCCTTTTCCCCTGTGTAAGGGTGGAACCCTTTCAATGGCTCTGAGAGCCAAGAGGGAAGAGACCTCTGCCTCTAGGGCAAGGGCCTCTGAAGGATTTGCAGGTGGAAAGGATCTGGTTCTCATCTTGGGGAATTTTTTGAAGCTGAGAACCAGTCCCTGGCTTACTACTTCCAGGACCTACTTGTCTGATGTTAAAAACTTCCAGTCCCGGACAGAGTAAGCCAGCCTGCCCCCTACAGGTAGTGGAGGATCAGCCCGGGCAGATCCATCAGGGTGTCTGCTTGGTAGGGGCTTTAGGCTGAGGAGTGGGAGCAGGCCTGCTCATACCCCATCTGCCTCTGCCTCTAAAGAACCCCCTCTGAGCAAAGGCAGAAGAGGAGGCCTGGGCTTGGTAAAAAGGCCTATGAAAAGGCCTGCCCTGGAATGCTGGCTCTGGGAGTGGCTTGCCTTTTGGCCTGAGCACTCCTGTAGGTGGTCCTGTACTGTCCCATTTTCTTCATGTAGTTCTCTGTCTGCTCCCCAAACAGAGAATTACCAATGACAGGAAAATCCATGGCCTTAGTCTGGGTATCCTGTGACAGGCTAGTACATCTGAGCCAAGCCAGCCTTCGAAGGGCCACAGATGTAGCCATGACTCTAGATGAAACATCACTGGAGTCCACAGCAGCATGAAATTGCACCTTGGATGCCTCAATCCCATCTGCAGCCACCCGCTCCAGCTCCTTGGCAAGCTGGTCAGGGACCTGTTTAGCTAGAGCCATCACAGTGTCCCACCTGGACTTCTGGTATCTAGCTGTGTAGGCCATATACAGTAGTTAGCCTGCCTGAGTCCCAAAGATGCTGCCATGTACTGTTTCTTTGCCATGGCATCAGTCCTCCTGGAGTCCTTATCTGGGGGGTGTGAAGCCAAGGGTATATTTGCCTTATCACAGGCAGCAGCCTACACTACCCCAACATGGCTGCATTGCTGGGAAAGGAACTCCGTATCTGAGCCTGAAAGAGTATACCTCTTGTCCATTCTTCTGTCCACAGGAGGTATGGAATTAGGAGTTTTTAGAATTTTAAATGTCTGTTTCCCAAAAGACTTATGGAGGGGAATAGACAATCTCCTGGACTCTGGGATGTCCATCATCTCAACGTAGTCAGGCTCCTCTTGATCCTCCACTGCTTCTTCCATAGGAAGCTGGAGGGTTTCAGCCACTTTTTTGTAAAACATAAAGTGGGAAGGGGACTCAGAAAGTCTAAGAGGAGAAACACCTGAAGGTCTGTCTCGGGAGATGTCCGGGTCAATGGGCACATCCAGACTTTCATAATCACCCTCACTATCTTCATACTCTCCCTCCTCCTCCTCCTCCAGTTCATAAAATTCTTCTAAATTGTAATCTGGAACCAGGGGAAACGACCGAACCGAGCCCCCTAACCGATGGTGCCAGTTCAGTCGGAACCGAAGTTAGCGATTGAACAATCCTTATCGCTTTGGCTATTTCTTCAGCGGTCAGAGAAAGAACTTGTGGATCCGAACCGGCTGACTTATCCCTTCTTTTTCTTTTAACCGAAACGACTCCTCAGAGTCGGTTCTCCTTTTGCCCGAAGAAGTCTCGCCCTGGTCAGAGGGCACTCCTTCTGGTTCGGTTGGAACCGAACCGGGCTGGCCATCCGGGTCAGCAGACTTCCCGGCCTCCCTTTCCCTCAGTCTACCTACTCTCTTATCCAGGGTAGCTTTGGGAAAACTTTTGCAAATCTGGCAGTCTGAATCGAGGTGGTCAAACCCCAGACAATAAATACAGGTGGTGTAGGGATCAGCCTTAGCAAAGGCTTCTCCACACACACACTACAGTGTTGAAACCCAGTGGGCCTGGGTTTTTTTCTTGGGTTTCTCAGACATGGCCAGTCCTAACCAAACTTACCCTTTTTTCGGCAATCCGCCAGGCAAGACACCCCTATCAGTTCCTAACCGTGTTACGGGCCCTGGAAAGAAACGTAATGAAATCCGTTTTTTTTAGAACCGATACACTGGTTACCACACTCTAATAAATCAGAAAAAAAATTTTCACAAACCTGGTCGGTTCAAACCAAACCGATCCGATGTTTACAAGTTCCACACAGAAAACTAATATAGAAACCTATCTAGTACTCACAGTACCACAGACAGAGACTTAACCGACAGGTTAGATAGTAGAAATTCGGTTGAAACCGAGAGAGAAAAATGACACTTTACCGACTTTTTTGAACCGAGCGAAGGAGAAATCTCCGGAGTGACTGTTCAGTGAGGCGGAGTAAAGAATCTGGCGATTGGTGTTCAAACATCAGCAGACAGAGGCTCAACCGAGCTCGAGCTCAGCGTTCCATGCCTTGCATGGAAATTTAACTCTTTCCTCTCCGGGGCAGTTCAAAGGTTGGAGATCACTGCAATTAGAATACAACAAGACTTCATGTTGTTTGAAGCTTCACTCTTCCTACGCTTTGGAATAAGATCCATAAAACCTTAAATCTCGCTACCCCTGTCACGTTCTCCCTCTTCAAATCCTTGTTCCTGAAGACCTTCTCCGAGGTCTGTCATAGTTTCTAGTCAAGGTCTTAGCATCACGATTTGTTGCTGCTTTAAATTCTGGACATAAACCTCAATCATTGTCTGAGGCATCATTTGAGTCCTCCCTTCTGTCATTGTCCAAATCAAGGTCCCAACATCACAATCTGTCTGTTTCAAATATTGGACTTAAACCCCTACCACTGCCTGTGGCATCTGTCGTGTTCTCCCTTTGAACAGTCCTTCCTCCCTAGACCATCATGTCCAACCCCTCCTATCTCGCAGACCTTCCCTCCGCACTCCCTATACCCCCTTCCCACCCCACTTGCCAGGCTATGCCTATAGTACCTATCAAATGACTCTTACATGTCAATCTTCTTCACACTTTGATGCTAGAGGAACTGCCACTCCTGCTCACTATGACTCCTCCAATGATGTTTACTGTATAAACTTTAGTTCATTACCTTAAGTCCATATATCTGTATCCATGCAATTGTATTTAAATGACACTACCTCCTGTTGAACCTATTGCTATGTTCTGGTGCAAGTATCTTGTCACATTCGATGGTTATATGTTATTATGTTGTTATTATTACTATGTAATTGTTATGTACGTTCAATCAACCTGTGATGGCTTAACCCTGTTGGCAACTGTTTTGCCCCAGGTCCATCTTGTAAATGAGCTTGTCTCAATGATGTTCCGCCTGGCAAAATAAAGATTTTGATTGATTGATTGAATAAAAAACTGTCCAATGGAACGAGGAATACAGCCATGAACAGTTCTTTCATTATCAGAACAGGAGAAAAAAGAGAGACCACTTTAGGAGAAAAGTGCCCACCAGTAGGGCACATCCTCTACCCATGTGGGTAGGAGATATGTGACAAATAAAATAAGAACAGCCTTCTTCCCCTCTTCCAGATAGAGAAACCTCCATGTTGAGGTAGCCTCTTGAGAAAGTGATCAGCAGAGTGACGTTCTGACCAGGAAAGCTAAACTAAGCTGAGACAGCTTGTTTCAGGTGCATCCGCGGGGTTACATGGACCTGTTTCTGTTGATGGGGGAGTTTTTGGTTGTGACATCGGGGAAATTCCCCTATTCTTGTGGTAGCGGGCAGTGTTCTCCTAAATAGCATAGCCCGACGTCAATGAGGTGATGGAGGTGGACGGAGCGGGAGGATTGGCCTCCCCTCCAGGTTCCCTGAATATGGTTGCCATGAGGAATACTACTGAGGAGAAAGCGTCTTGGGGATCGACTGAGCCTGTCAGTGAGAGACCACCCGAACATAAATCGGGACAAGACAAGGCGGACAACCTTTATTTGGAGCTAGAAGGCTGTAGACGACAGCTGGAGGCTGTAATTTCGTACTAGAACGGCTGTTGTCCAACAGCTGGAATGGGGGGGGGGAGTATGGAGTACAGGGTAGAAGACTCTTGAAGGAAGGCGCAGGAAGTGTGCCCCATGGATTTGGGGCCTGTAAAACGTGAAGACCAACAACTGCTGCTGCAGAGTGAAGCGCCCCCCAGCCTGTGGCATTGTAGAGTTATTTTTTTTGGTGGTGAAGCTGGGAGTTTGGATGAAGACAGAGTTCAGAGTATTGGATGTCCCGACCCATTTGTTCCAATGGGAGGTGTGAGGGATGACCCAAACATTGTCATAGCAGGTGTCTCTCTTCTCATGGGGGGCTTGTGCTACGTGAGGTATATGACGTGGTTGAACATCAAATTGACTTTGATGGAACTGAGTTACTTGTAAAAAATGAAGCTGGACATGGTTTGTCTCCTGAAACTGAGGGCAGTACCATATCTCATGGGAGTGCCAAGGGCTTGCACCCTGTTCCTGACTGGGACCCAGTTATCCAGTCCAATTTGGTATTTGGAATCGGGACTGTTCGAGGGTCTGAGACTGATGGAGATGGTTTTGTCATTGTGTCAGCAGATAATAACACTGTTTTACAAACTTCTTTTGATACTAATATATCTGCCTCTGGGATTACTAGTGCAGAAGCCTTGGAACAGGCTGGTTGGGTGAAAGGTGAGGGCCAAATTGACCTGGCAATCCCAGGGACCTGTCTGTGCTATTGACCTGGGTCTCCTGCCCATGTTACCTCTGCTGGGTGCCAGAGCCCACTCCATCTGCCCTCTTCTTTAGAGTTTACTCAGAATCCTACTTTGGGTATTTTGGATTGTAATTCATCGGAACCCGCAGGTGTGGTGCTTTCTGGCAAGGAGAATGTGCTTCCTGATAATGAACTGGATCCCCCCCCCAGTAATAATGCCGAACCTGTGGTGGGCGAGGTGGTCCCCCAACCCCCATGATCTGAGAGGGCTGCACCACCGGGTGGGCCTAGGAATGCCTCTTCTGGTACTGGCCCTACCCCGTCCAGGACATATGCAGGGTTGTTTCATGCCCCCCGCCCGGGCCGAGCAGGCAAAGCGCTGCAATGCTGTCAGGATTAAGTATCGTGGTGGCCTTGACGTATTTCCTGATAGAATATATGTGGGGAAATGTTGGATTAAGGAAAGTTTACAATTTCATGCCAGTGATGTATATGCTTTAATTCACACATCTGGAAACCCAGTCTTTGATGTTAGTTTCATGACAGTGCAAGGTTTGGAAATGTTTTGGATGAGATACCAACAAGTTCGTTACACCTCATTGTGGTCTCCCTTTGTGGTTTTTCTGCTGAATAAACCTGCATTTAAAGTTATTACAGTTCTTTTCAAAAATGAGGGGCTGTGCATCACTGACACTGTACACTGGCTTAAATCTAAGTGGACAGTACTTGGGAATCCTGATCCTATCATGGATTCCGAGCAACTCTGGACTGGGGGGGGTGGAGGATTCATGTGTGTTTACCTCAACTGAATGGTTCGATTCAACATTTACCAAGTTGTTTTCATTTAGTCTGGGACAGAGGGTTCATTTTTTATGCTGGTCAACCGAAGTCCTGTTTTTTGGTGTTGGGCCTATACACACCTGAGTAATGCGTGTGATCAGTTGAAATGCTCCCTGTGTGGGGGAATCGAGCATGTCATTTTTGGCTGTCCAACGCCAGTTAGCTGTAATTTATGTGGTGAAACTGGCCACTCCTTGCGGTCTTGTCCCTGGGTGACGCATAATCGGCCACAGGCCTAGACCAATGAACAAGAGGAGGTGGTGACCAGGGCACAGGAGAGATTTACAGCAGTCATCCCTGTTCCAGCATCTGTAGGGAAGATGGCTGTTTGTCAGGAGCAGCACCACCTGAATGCCTTGACAGAGGCCCAGCAAGGGAGCCCTGCCCTTCAGCAGCTACCTGCCCCATCTGTGCGGGAGGATGTTAGCGTACGGCCTGCTTCACCTGGGTCCTTGGAGGAGACTATGGGTCCTGTACCAGCTTCAGATTCTCTACAGGGTGTTATGCTCCCTCCACCCCCTATGCTGTTGGAGACACAACTTCCATAAAGAAGTGCCCATCACAATACTTCAGTAGTCTCGCCTCCACAAAAGGTCAGGCAGAGGGCTGTTATTCCAGACGAAAACAAATTTGTAGTCTTGGCTAAGAGAAAGGTTTGGGGTGACACTCAGGAAGAAACTGACACCTCTTCTATTACATCTTCTGTGCAGGGTCGTACTACTGATACAGACTTGGCCTCTGCCAAGTCTAAGACTGCAAAAAGGAAAAAGAAAAACTGAAGAAATCTGTTAAAATGGATACTTGAGGTGGTTTGGGTGTGACTGCCATGTCATGAATTTCTGTTAATCAGTTTATAAGTTCTTCAAATGAAGGTTTTGCGGACTGATGTGTTAAAAGTAATACAGCCAGGGTATGAAATTCAGGAAAAAAAGTACATGCCCACTTGGCCATGTAAGAAGAAAATGTACATGCCCAACAAACTATTTACATGCCGCCCCTTAGTTTACATAATTTTAGACGTCATCTTCACTGGACCAAGCACTTTCGTTTTCATCACCACCACTAGGGCTGGCAGAAGCAGCATGCAGTGACAGTGTTCTGGAGCCATAAGCTTTGGTAGTGGGCCTTCTTTTGCCATTTTTCCACCATAGTGATATGGCACCTTGAGGGTTATAGTCACTAAGCTGGGGTCCATTCAGAGATATAGACATTAGGTCGTGTAGGGTGTCTGGGCGTAATCCAACCCTCCAGTCATTTTTTATTCTTCCCATCAGAGAGAAGCCTCTTTCTGCAGCAGCAGTGTGAACAGGAATGAGGAGAATGATTCTGACAATGGCCAGCACATTTCGAAATTGTTGATCCTGCACATCCGAGAATCACTTTTGCCACAATATCAGAGACTTACAACTTTCAACAGACAGCAAGTGAAGTATGTGCTTTTTAAGTCTAGCCACTCAGCAGTACCAAAGTAACATCAACTCCACGAGACTCTAGGACCACTTTATAGTGATCAACGATTGTTTGAATTGCTTGATCTCTATATGTTTGAAGTGCCTCTGTGGATGTTGGCCAGGACTGAAAATTTAAAGCTCTTGCAGCTAGTAGCACTTATTGGACGTGAAGAACTGAAAGCTAGATTCAATGTGCTGTGGACGCTTTTCTGAAGAATTTTTTGATCTCTGAAATTGTGGCTTTACAATGTCTGAAGGAGAACCTGATCTGTAGCCTGCTAGTTTCATTAGTTAGGTCAACACTGTTGTACTGAGTTAGGTTCTCATTTACAGATGTAAGTGTTATGCGGTGAAGAGTTTCTTGATTCAACAGACCATTTAGTTTTTGAATTGTGCTTTCTACTCTGCTGTGAACTTTTTCAACAGTGGCATCCTCTTGCTGAAAGCACAGACTAAGAGCAGATAAGTAACCAAAAAACACTTTCAGAAAGTTCATGTATATAACACATTTTAGAGTCTTAAGCACTTTAAGTATTCCTAATGCTTTTTGGCCATGATCCTGCTTGTTTGTCAGTGACACATGTTGGAGGTGAGGCACTAATGCAGCCCAGTTCCTTTCAAGGGCAGAAATGGCCTGTTCTCTGTGTGCAAGCCACCTAGTGCCACCAGTCTTAACTGGTTTGACCACATTAATATTTAAAAGGGATCCTGTTTCCTGTAGGCCTTTCCAACTTTTTGGTGACCTGTGGTAAAACGAGTAAATGTTCAGCAGAAGTTGTTCTAATGACTTGTAAAAGGGACAGTCTCTGAACGAATCCTTTACAGCAAGCTCTAAATGATGTGCACAGCAGTGTATGTCAATGAGGTGTGGGCACTGGAAATCTTGCTTTATTCAACTAAGGACACCTGAAGTGCTCCTCAACATTACAGCAGCACCATCAGATGCCGCACTTATCAGCTTATGTTTCCAATCACCATCCTTTAAACCACCTTCACCCTCTAAAGCATTAATTACAGTATTTAAAATGCTTTCTGAATTAGGGACACTGACTGGTTTCAGTGCAAGAAACCTTGTTACAGGTAGGCCATTTTCAAAAACACGTACATAAATGTCCTCCTCCTCAGTCACACTTTTATCTGTGCAGGAATCAACAAGAAAAGAAGTCATTGTCTTGTAGTAGACTAGCAGTAGTGCTTTGAGTATCTTGGGCAACATAGTGAATGAAGACACGGCATTGCTTGTCACTGCTGTAACTGTGACTCATAGCATCATCCCCATGATTTCTTCTTTGTAAATCTGTCAACCCAGGAAAATCCCTGAAAGGCCTTTCGGTCCTAGCAACGTAATATGCAGTACAGAACAATTTACAAATTTGATCCATTTCTTTTGTTCCATAAATTGTATGGGTTTCTATTGGTCTTTCTCCAGCGTTGTTTTATTTGCAATGTATGCCATCTCAGCATTTTTGTGTAGCTATGGACACTTCATGTGCTGAGATAATGTGTACTTAAAAGTACTGCATCCAGTTCTGAAATTATTTTTGCTTTGGCTTTATCATAACTCTGACACCATGTACAGAACATGGCACATTTATCTGTGTCATCAGTAAGCCACTTCCGCCCTTTTCCAGGATTCCTGAAATTTTCTAACTTGGGCCTTAACTTGGCTTTCAGTACAAGCAGTAGCACTTGAGGAAACTTCAGTGGTCACAACAGTTTCACTGTCTGGGCAAGAAGGTGGTGGGGTTATAGCTGTGCCTGTAGTAGTACTACTAGTACTTGGTGTTAGGGAATCCGAGTCAGCTCCCGCAGTCTCATCAAACGCTTTCTCTTAAATCCAAATTCAAAAAGACTCATGGTGTCTGCCTGGCTGTTCGGAGTTGAACTTGTGAATACTGATTTTAAGAATTTTTTATTTGTGTTACTCAGTATTAATAAATGCAACAAGGAAAAAAGTGTGTCTTGTCTTTTTTTTTTAATAATAAACTTAACAAGAAAACCTGACTGTGTGTTGTCTGATTATTTGTTATAACAGGTATTCAGGTTTTAGATAGTCCACACAGTGTAGCTCTAAAAAGCTAGAGATTTTTATAACAGTATTCAGATTTTAAATAGTCCATAGATAGCGAGCTTTGTAAAAGCTAACACTAGATTATTTTTGTAACAGTATTCAAATTTTAGATACTGAGCGAGCTTGTAAAAAGCTTAAGAATTGTTTTTAGAACAGTATTCAGATTGTATATAGTCCACACTCCACAGACAGCGTAGCTTGTAAAACATTTAACACGCCAAGTAAATCAGATTATTTTTTTATAACAGTATTCAGATTTTAGATGGTCCACTCCACACAGCGTAGCTTGTGAAAAGCTTTACAGATTTTAGATAGTTCACAAAATTGTATTTACCCAGACTTCCTCTCCCAGAGTACAGCTTCTTACCTTTAATTAATAGTAGCACAACAACATATTCTTTTTATTTGGATTTTTTTTAGGTAGCCCACATGTAGTTGTAAAAACAAAATTCCAAATCAAGAGGCTTTATCGAAAGAATAAAGATCCTTTTTATTTAGATTTCAGGTACTGTACCAGGTACCATACATACTCCTTCACACACACCACACAAGAAGTAACTGTTGTTGTTAAACTTTTATTAGGAGGAGACTTTATTCAACAGAGTGACAGAAGGATGTATGTAGAATTTCAGTAGGTGACTATCTGACCAATTATAGTGTGACTGTACAAGGTAGACGAGTAGCTCCCAGTCCCCACTGCCTTAGTGCCTTAAGAATCTTTTCAAATAGCTACCTCCTCAGCTCAAATAAGTTGAGAGTCTTTTTTGTTTGGCTAGGCTAGGTTTATATCATGTCAAGCAAGCAGCAGATTACATACAGACAGCCTGTAGACAGGGTATATTATTAATATATAGTCTACTGTCTAGTCTAGATTTCAATTTGCAAAGAGATTTCCTGCAAGTTCAGCTTCTACTAAGCTGAGGCTGGGACTACAAGAAAAATAGACTCGCAAAAGGCAATCCTCACTCTGCTGCAGTCTGTAACAATTATTATTGCCTCAGAGACTGAAATTGCTAGGAACGAGGGAAGGATCCAAAGGACAGTACTAGACAGTAGTAGTGGTAGTGCAGAATTAGTCACTTTTGGGTTTGGGCAATTTTGATATTTCATTTGCAGACTTGGTATAGTGCATTCTAGAACAGAGACAGAGCTAGTCTCAGTCTTCTACACTGTCTGTCTGCAGTGCTTCTTGTTAAGACTTTTCAGCTGAACAGAAAGAGCAGCTTAACCTCAGTCAGGACTGCTTCTGGCTGCTTTGCTACACTTGCTTGCTTCCTAGTTTATTTTTCACTGTGCTTACAGTCTCTCCTGCCCCTCCAGAATGGAGAGACCGTGGTCTCAGACACACTGACTCCTCTCCTGGCTACCACTGTTTAATTTGAACCCCCTTCGCAAAACAGTCTTTTTTGGTTTTTTTATTTAACAGAAGTCAAACTGAGCTCTTAAAAGAGCTGTTTTTTTCCCCATTAGGTGGCTCGCTAGAGTCGCGACGATCGCTTGGCCTTTCCCTACACGGCAACAGGACCTGTCTCCCTGAAAGAAAGCCAAAGAATGGCGGGCTATGCAGTGTCCTTGAAAGTTACTGTCTGGAGGGGGCGGGCCAAAAGGTAAAATACTGGTGCCGATTGGTGCACGTGCCTGCTGCAGCCCATCTCCAATAGTGCCCGAGGGACTCAAGAAGACTGATTCTGTGCCACTCAAACGGCACATCATACTCCTTAAGCAGACAAGCAAGCAGTCAGCTGACATCCCAGACAAGCACACTCGTGATCAGCTCGGATGTCAGCTCGCGCCGCGCCTCCAGACGCCCTTACTGAAACTGACTGAAAAAAAAGAAAAAGAGCAGTCTGACAGACAGTGACCAAAACATAATTAATAAAAACGAACTCTGTGGAAATACCTTAGGTGCCCAAAGGGGCAGGCACTAAACAGCTGTAGGTGTCCTGAAGCAAAAGTGCCTGCCCTGGGGCACCTAAGGTATAGGAATTTCGCACCCTGAATACAGCCCTTTCGTTTTACCACAAAAACTGTTATCTTCAGTGGTGATTTCAATTGCATCCTGAGTTTGACAGATAAGACAGGTAAAACTAATGAGTTATTTAGCGATACTAATTTCTTTAACACTTTGATAGACACTGCTAGGCTTAAAGATGGGGCCCCAAGAAGGGATGCAGCCTCCAAGCCATACCTTTTATAAAGGAATTATATCCTCTCGGATTGATTTTTTCTTTTTGTCACATTGGGTTCTGCTTTATTGGTATGAGGTATATCTGACAGAAACTACTGACCATGGGCTTATTGCAATTAAAATTGGAGCTGCACTTAATAAACCTGTGACCCACCATATGTGGTGCTTGAATATTTCTGTGTTGTAAGAGCAGTGTGTCTGGCTAGCTTTAAAGGAATTGCTTGCAGCTCGGTGATCTGTATATGAGATATATGATAACTTTGTCCAGTGGTGGGTGGATATCATATTTGATATTAAATGATTTTTTTCATGGCTGGGTTAAACAACAACATAGCAGCCCAATATATGCATTACTTAGAACTAAAGAAACATTTGCAGTTTCTTATTTCTAGGACTCATGAAACCAGGTATGATTATACGGCCCAGATAACCTAAATTGAAAAGGACAAGTGTGCCGTACAGTATGAGAGGGCAACTTCCCTGTTAGCGGAACAACAATATGGGACACAAGGGAAGTGTACCCACATGAACCTGTATGACTGCTGTAAAGAACACATAGAAGCCAAATACATGGCCCTCTGAAGAGACGGGATGGGTCCTTAGCATCACATAATCTGGAAATAGCTCAAATTGTACATGACCATACATCACAGTTATTTGGACCTAGCCATGATGGATCTGATTTAGCATCTAGCTTTCTCCACAACCTAGTTCTCCTAGATTTGCCTCCAGAGGTTGGACACATGTCCTGCAGCCCACTTTCCGCTAAGTAGCTGACCACCCTTTCTTTAATATCACCTCCATCACCTTGCCCACCACCGAGGTGAGGCTGACCAGGCGATAACTGCCCACCTCCTCCCTACTGCCACCCTTGTGAAGTGGCACCATGTCTGTTCTCTTTCAGTTTTTTGGCACCCACCCTGTATCCAGAGACAAGTTAAACAACCTCGCTAGGGGTGCCGCAAGATCCTCCCTTAGTTCCCGGAGTACCCTAGGATGATGGTGTCCGGACCCATAGCCTTGTCTATCCTCAACCTACCTAATTCCTCTCCGACCCTGTCCTCACTGATCAGGCTAGGATCCACCCTTATGTCAAACCTTTCCCTCTCCCTTAACACCAGTCCCCTTCCGCTGTGAAGACTGAGCAGCAGTACCTATTTAGTACCTCCACCTTCTCAAGTCCCTTCC
Source organism: Neoceratodus forsteri (assembly GCA_016271365.2). Lineage (NCBI taxonomy): Eukaryota > Metazoa > Chordata > Ceratodontiformes > Ceratodontidae > Neoceratodus > Neoceratodus forsteri. The sequence goes on along the minus strand of CM057456.1, from coordinate 1,174,142,610 downwards.
ACTTGTACTCCCCCTCCTTTACCACTGTCCCCTGCCTTGCTTTCCTCTTCTCTCCTATATACCGAAAAAAAGTTTTATCACCCCTTTTCACCTGCTTAGCAATTCTCTCCTCCGTTTCTGCTTTCGCCTTCCTAATCTTCTGCACTGCCACCCTCAGCTTCTCCCTGTAAGTTTCCTTGTCTTCATTCCCGTGTCCCCTTATATGCTCTGAATGCCCTTTTTCTCTCCCCTATTGCCTCCCTCACTTCCCTGGTGAACCAAAGCAGCCTCTTTTTTCTTCTACTCTTCCATGGCTTTTAGTAACTCCCCTTAACTGAATTCCATAATTCCTCCACTTCCCCTATTTTCTCATTCCCTTCCATTTCTTTCCCCAAAATCTCCCTCATTCTGGAAAAATCCACCTGCCTGAAGCCCAGGACCGCTGTGATGGTCCAACTCGTTTGTTCCCCATCCTAATCCTGAAGCTCACTGTATTATGGTCGCTTGTACCTAGGCTGACCCCCACTCCAACTCCTTCTACACTATCCCCATTGCTGAGGACCACATCGAGTATGCTGCCACCCCTAGTGGGCTCCCTAACCAGTTGTTGCATGAAAGCTCCCTGGGGTTACTTGAAGAGCAGTCTGTTTCTGGCCAGCCTAGGTGATGGGATATCCCAGTTCACATCTAGGAGGTTAAGGTCACCCACCAGTAGAATCTCCCCCTTGAGTGCCATTGGTTGACCCACCTGCAACATCTGCCTATCCACTTCCTCCCCCTACATTGGAGGTCTGTAAACCACCCCTAGTCTTATTGATGCCCCAGACCATTTTTCTAGCGTGACCCATAAGATTTCTGCCTCCCCTTGCTCCTCCTGCCTTTCTGTAGCCTTAATGTCCCCTGATGTACAGCACACACCCCCCCTTCTGCCAGCCCTGTCCTTCCAGAAAAGCCTGTACCCTGGGATACCTACTTCCCAGGTCTGATGCTCAGACCACCAGGCCTCCATTATGGTTACAATATCCAGGCCCTCTCCCATCATTATGGCCTCTAAGTCCACCATGTTGTTCCCCAACCTTCTGGCATTTGTGGAAGGTCCTTTCCACCATATAACCCCCCTCTCTGCCATCCCTCCTTTCCATGCCTGTTCCCTTCCCTGCTCCCTTTTGCAGGGGAGTGCTAGCTAGTCCATTCCCTCTTCCTGTCAAACTCTCCCCCTTCCCAGCCTTGTACTCCTCCCAGCAGTTTAAATCCCTCCTTAAGACCTTTTCAATATATCCTTGTAGACCCCCCTCAGCACTCTTGCCCCCTCTCACTTAGATGTATTCTATCCTTCCAATATAAGTCCTCATTTTCCCATGTGTCCCCCCATTCTCCTATACAGGTGAACCCTTCCTTCCCGCACCACTCCCTGAGCCATTCGTTGAACTCCCTAATTGTTTTCTGCCTGGCAGTGCTGGCACAGAGGACTGGCAAGACTTCTGAGAATGCCAAGCATCTGTCCTCTTCCATGCATCCCTTTGCCAGTGCCTTAAACCTCCTCTGAAACGCCTCCACTTCATTGCTCACCAGATCATTTGTCCTAAAATGAATGATTAGGTGTGGTTTCCCAATCACCCTTGCACACTCCCTGATTTTTTGTATTGCCCTCCCAGCCTCCATCCCCGGTCCACAAAAGACTGACCTCTACCTGTTTATAGGCTCCCTCCTGATCCAATGTATCCCCTTAAAGATGGAGTCCCTAAATATCATGGCATTCTCCACCTCCACAGCTAATGGATCTGATCTTGTTCCTGGTGGGCACTCCCTCCTGGTCCCATTCTTCCTGACTGCACCCCCTGACCTGAACTGCCTACTTGTTCCCCACTGTTCCCCCCAGTTCCCCACCTGTTCTCCCCCGATGAAAGATTCTGGCCTCTTATCTGCCAACTCTCCCTCCTCCCCCTCTGTTCCCCTATTTCTACCTCCCTGGCATCACCTATTTTCCTGTTTCCCTTGATTGACTATCTCCTCCTGTGCTACCCCTTCCCCCTTTTCCTCCCTTTGGTCCCCTTCCTTGCTTTACTGCTCCCCCTGTGCCTTCTGTGCCCTTCCTTGTTCATTCTCTCCACAACTCCTTCCAGTGTTCTTCTATTCCTTCCCCATCCCTCCCCCCTCTCTTTTTTGCTGGCTGCCGTCCTAACCATGCCACTCTCCCTCCTGTCCCCTCTGCCTATCCCCATTCCCTGGCCCATACTTGCTTCTCTTACCAAAACGTCCTTCTCCATCCTATCTGACAAAGGTATGAACCTGTTGGATGCCGTAATATCCCCCCCAGTGAAGGCTCCACTTGCCCTTGACGTTGAGGTATGTGCCCTTCCCTGAGCCCCTGGAGTCTCCTTCCCCTTTCTCCTCACCTCCTGCCAGCTGTTGCTTCCCACAGCTTGGCCTGAGTCCCTTCCTCCTGACCCCTCCCCATCTTGCCTTTTTCTCCATGCCCCAGCTGGTCTCTTCCCTTCCATTTCTGCTGCCCCCCTCCCCCTGCTGCCACTGCAGTCCCCCCCACCCTCTACCCTTCCACTTCTTCACCATTTCCCCTTAGATTGTTTATTTCCATTTCTATTTGCTCCAATCTGATACATATCGACAAGTCCCTATCCTCCACAGTGTTTCCATGAACACTGCTGCCCTACACCTGTTGCCCCCCATTATTCTTCCTGTTCTCCTGTTTATCCCCTGAGCTCCCCTCCCCAACTTCCTGTATAATAATTCATTTCTCTTGCTTACACTCTCCCCTCCTCTGTCTTCCTAGTGCAGTCCTCAGTATTCCTTGCCTTGCTCTCCCTTAAGGTACAGTGACTCAGTATTCCTCATCTCCTCCTGAAAGTGTATGCAAGTCTTGTACAGAAAAATACTTTAAATGTCCTATGTACCATGCAGTTTAGCCAGTTCTAAACTCCTGAAAATGTCATGCAAGTCTTGTATTGAAAAATACTATTCTATTATCAACTGTGCTAAAAAATTTCACCCTTCATTCCCCTCCCACTGTAAACATGAATATTTTGCTTGCCCCTTTTTATATTTCTTAGTTACACCTTATTTCACCTTTACCATCCTATGCTTTCTTATGCATTACTTCCATTTAATTTCATATACAGTAACTAACTTTTCATTTGATTGCACTTCTCCTTCCCTTGCATGTAATTTTTTTCTTTTGTCCTTTTTAAAGCAGCTCCCCTTTAAGATATTGTTATTACTGTGTGCACCCATTATGCTGGCTGAAGTTTTGGTCGCCATTAAGAAACTACATGGTGGCCGGCCCGGTGGCGCTGAGGGTTGAGGCGCTGGACGCCACACCTCATGCCATGCTGGCGACCCAGGTTCGGGAATGAACTCAGGATGCCTGGGGCTGCTCTCTTCTCCTGGGGTGGGTTGCAGGGAAGCCTCGCTCGGCAGTGGCTCCCAGTGGAGACCGGGAGCACTGCATGAGCATAGCAACAGGGACACAGAAAAAGCGGAAACAGCTCCAGGACTGGCTGGATGACGGCTGCTGGTCTGCTGATTCTGCCGAAGGAGCCATGTCTGCCACGGCAGCACCCTGGGGCTAAGTAGTAGAGTCTGCTGGCCTGTTCAACCGGTGTCTTCCCTCTCAACGGAGAGGGACCCATCCGGCGAAGAGTTACCTCATGGACAGCTGCAAATATGAGGGCAGAGGCCTCAACAGGGTAGTAGGAGGTAAGTCGGGGTCCTTGGCGTGCTTGAAGGAGTGTCGTCCTGGAGCACATAGGAGTAAACAACATGTAAAAAGGAAAGAAACTAAATGGTAATACTGTGCTACCCAGGGCCAGAAGGTATAACCAGTGAGTTCTTTAAAATATTTATTGAGGTTCTGGGACCTGATTTGTTCCTTTTATATAATGAAATGTTGGAGGCTCATACAGTATCTGCTACTTTTCTCCAGGCTTTTTTTATTTATAATTTTAAGAAAGGGGACAGAACAGATTGATGTAACTGGAGGCCATTGTGCCTCCAAAATACTGACATTAAGATCTTGTCAAAGATTCTGCATGCTAGATTGCTGCCCATAACATCTGAAGTACTGCACTCTCACAATTTCTGTCACGTGGTGTCTGTCACAATCCCACTCAGCAGGTCAGGCCCTCTGCTCCCACAGTGCCAACCTCTGAGCGCAGTATTGTGAACAGGTAACAGAACAGGGTAACCCTCCTGTCTGCTTGTGGGTCCGTATCACCTTTGGTCTCAAGTTCTGGGGGAATTCAAACTGTGAACCTTATGCTAGCATACCCAAATGTACAGGCTCAGTTAATTCTGGGAATGCCAGATATCTTTCGCCTAGGGGCACCTAACCAGGTATCCAAAATGAACCCTTAGAACTCTATGAAAGACCTTAGGTATATTATTTGCCTTTTTCCAGTTCAGTAACACCATTAAGCTTATGAACAGCTGTGAACTTTAACCATCTATACTTCACATGCAAAAGAAAGAACTTCGAAGGCACACCAGGCAGTCTCTTTAAAATAAGAGGTTTACTCAGAAAATGGATAAAAATATGTAAAATGTAAACACAGAACAATATATCACAAAGCATACAATCACTTAAAAGAAACAAGGAAAAAGTACAAACATAAACTCCTATCACAATACAATTAGACTTTCCTAGCTAATGTATATCCTTCTTACAGTACTTATAGTAGTTTAAACTGACTCTCAAACACACCTCTTCCATGATGTGACCCAGCTCCTCCCTGTTAAATACAAAAAAAATACACACAGGATGTCCTATCGGGAAGTATATTAAATAAGGTGACATCAGCAAAAACTCTTTCCCAATATGGCTCTTTGATCTCTGAGCAGTTCCTGTTCCCAGCCCATATCCAAAGACCTTTACAACTCTGCAGTTTTCTCACCTAGATGTCATATAACTTCTTAACACCAGTTGATATTAACTGTTCTTCCTCTAAGACATCATAAAATGTATATTTTAAGTTCCCAGCTTCAAAGAAGCACAGCTAATCAACAAGACCATAAAATGCAACTTCTTGGAAGTTAATCACATTACAGAGCTCTGCTGTTTAACATATATCCTGTCATTTTAACTGAAACCTGGGGAGGGATGTCATCCCAGAGGCACAGGGTGTCTCCCGTGATACAGTCAATAACACATTCTATATACAAATATCATACAGCAATCATAACCAGCTGGCCCAGCGTCACAGTGTCTTCCACAGATGCATGCAAAATAAGAAAAAATTACTCACCTTAGTAATGTTGTTTCTTCTAATGGAGTCTTGCTATATTATGACTATTGCAGTTTGTCCCACCATTAGAACTGCTCCGGAGGTGAAAGAGTTAACTTCCATGCAGGGCATGGAACTTAGAGCGCGAGCTCGGTTAGAAAAGCTCTGTCTGGGCTATTTCAAACTGAAACTGTCAGATCTTTACGAGCAAAACTCACTAAGGTTCTGGTGTGGAAGTTGTAACTCACACAGCCAACTGGCTACTTAAATATCAACATTTTCCTGGTCCCAACACCAAGACTCAAGTCAAGGGACCAGAAAAGATAAGATAAAAGATAAGATAAAATAAACACAACATCCAAACACCCCAAAAAGAAGGTGGAAAACATAAAAGGGCATCAATAAGTGCCAACAGTGGACTGCCCACCCCATACCCAAAGTAGAAGTTCTGAGAGGGAAGGCTGGGGGAGGTCAAATATAGCAAGACTCCATTAGAAGAAACAACATTACTAAGGTGAGTAATTTTTCTTCAAACAACATGAAGTCTTGCTATATTATGACTATTACAGACTACAGCAGTACCTCCATGGAGAAGGGACAGAACCTACTTAGGGAATAGGCTCTGAAGCACGGGTTGTGTTAAACCGAGCATCCTCCTGGCCTGGATATCCAGGAGTAATGCTTGTGAAAGTGTGTACTGTTTTCCAAGTAGCTGCTTGACATATCTCTAAGATAGGGTTGTCTCTGCAGCAGCTAGAGACGAGCTGTACCCTGAGAGTGAGCCCTCAGGCCTGAAGGGGAACCTTACCCAGTTTTTGATAGCAAAATTGGATACAAGAGACAATCCACCTGGCAATGGATCTCTTAGTGGCAGGTTTCCTTCCCAACCTCACCATAAGTGAGAAATAGTTGGAGGGAGTCAAACCTGTGACCCTTGGTATGCTCTATGTAGTAACTTAGGGCCCTCTCTAACATCTAGTTGTGCAACCTCCTCTCACCAGAGGAGGAATGGTCAGTGAAGAACACTGGAAGTGAAATAGATTGATTAAGGTGGAAATCTGAAACCACCTTAGGCAAAACTTCCTGTTAGTCCTGAGGACTACCTTATCCCTGTGAAAGGAAATAAAGTCAGTCTCCACTGACAAAGCTTGTAACTCACTTATCCGCCTGGCAGAAGTGATGGCTACTAGAAATACAGTTTTCAAGTCAAGTACTTAAGCTTTGCGAAGACAGAGGTTCAAGTGGGGTTGCATCAGCTGAGCAATGCAAACATTAAGATCCCAGGCAGGAAGGGTCCCTGAATGGTGGATTGGTATGAAGCAATCCTCTAAAAACTTGGAAAATACAGGTGAGCAGAAAGAGAAGAGGGCTTCCTGTTGAAATAAAGAAGCAGAGACAGCTGCCAAATGCACTTTCAGGGTAGCTGGTCTCAGTCCCAAAGAATTAAGATGGACCATATAGTCCAAAACAGTGGGAAAATCAGCAGATTCCGGGAAAATAGCTTCCAGAACACCATATGGAAAACCTTTTCCACTTGGAGTTATAGGTAGCCTAGTGGAAGGCTTCCTAGAAGCTTTCAAGATTTCAAGAACACCCTGAGAAAGTTGTAGATCAGCAAACTCTAACTCCTCAAGAGCCAGGCCTTGAGGTTGAGGGATTTGAGATTGGATACCAGACTCTCCCTGGGCACAGGTTAACAGATTGTGGTTCCTGGGGAGACACAGGGAAGATGGACTGCTAAGGACAGAAGGAGTGGGTACCAGGGCTGCCTGGCCCAGTCTGGAGCAATCAGGATCATCTTGCAGGGCTGAGATCTGATTTTGACTAGCACCTTGAACAGGAGAGGAAGGGGAAGGCATAGAGAAACTTCCTTCCCAATCGAGGAGAAAGGCATCCAGGGGACTGAGCCCAACACTGGGGGCCTGCAACAGAAAAGTGAAGTTAATGATTGTCTGGGGCTGCAAAAGATTATCTGAGGGTGCCCCATCTGGCAAAAACTGTCCCCAGTACTGGGATCCAGTGACCATCTGTGATGGCCCTGGGAAATCCTGCTGAGAGCATCTGCCAAGACATTGTCCTGCCTGGGAGGTGAACTGCTATGAGGAAGTGTTCAGGAATAAGCCAGAGACCACAACTTCACTCTCTCTCGTGTACAAGGCCAAGACCGAGTGCCCCCTTGTTTGTTGATGTACCACATTGTAGTGGTGTTGTCTGTTCTGACCTGTACCACTTTGTTCTGAACAGATGCAGAAAAACCTGAAGTGCTAAAAAACAGCTCTGAGTTCCAACAGATTGATGTGGGCAGAGATTCCTGAGGGGACCACAATCCCTGGGTGAGAGGTCGCCCATGTGAGCTCCCCCATCCCAAGAGGGACGATCTGTAGTAAGGGTCAAGAAGTGAGATAGAGGGATGAAGGACACCCTTGTCTCAGATTGCTCTGATCCTGCCACCACTGAAGGGCCTGGATCAGGTTCGAGTCACTGGGATCAACTTGGATAGGGAATCTCTTCTTTGAGACCAAAAGGCTCTCAAATGGAACTGAATGTCCTCATCTGAAATCTTGCTCCTTGCACTACAGCTGTGGAAGCAGCCATGTGTCCTAGGAGCTGTAGGAAATGCCTTGCTGGTCGAGAGACCTGCAGAGTGAAGGACTGACAGGCCAGGGCCACCAGGGTCCTTACCTTTCTAGGGGAAGGAAGGTCTGGCTCTGCTTGTGTCCAGTTCTGCACCTATAAAGGTGAGTACCTGGACAGGTTCCAGAACTGACTTTGGAAGATTGAGAAGAAAGCCCAGAGAGGTAAGCAGCTGCTGAGTAACTTGCAGGTGTGATTTGATCTGGTCTGGAGACTGGCCCACAATGAGCCAGTCGTCTAGGTAGGAAAGATGGCAATCTTTGCCTTCTTAAATGAGCAACTGCTACTGCCAGACATTTTGTGAATACCCTTGGGGCAGAGGTAAGGTCAAGGGCATTGCTCTGAACTGATAATGGCCTGAGGGCAGTTCAATCTGAGGTACTTTCGTGGAGCTTCGATAAGAACATGGAAGTAGGCATCCTTGAGGTCCAGGGAAGCTAGCCAGTCCCCTGGCCTTAGGGAGGTAAAATCATTCCCGAGTCACCATTTTGAATTTTGGTTTTAAAAGGTGCTTGTTCAGATATCTTAGGTCCAGGATGGGCTGCCAGTCTCTGTCTTTTGGGGTAAGGAAGTACCTGGAGTACAGACCCTTGCCCTGGTGTAGGGGAGAAACCCTTTCTACAGCTCTGAGAGCCAGGAGGGTTGAGACTTCTGTTTCCAAAGCAAGAGTCTCTAGAGGGTTTGCAGGTGGAAAAGATCTGATTCTCATCTTTGGAAATTTTTTGAAGCTGAGAACCAGACCCTGGCTTACTACTTCCAGGACCCACTTGTCTGATGTTAAAGACTCCCAGTCCTGGACGAAGTAAGCCAGCCTGCCCCTACAGGTAATGGAGAACCGCCCTGGGCATCCCATCAGGGTGCCTGTTTGGCAGGGGCTTTAGGCTGAGGGGTGGGAGCAGGCCTGCTTGTACCCCATCTGCCTCTCCCTCTGAAGAACCCTCTGAACATAGCAAGCTGAAGAAGGCCTGGGTTTGGTAAAAGGCCTGTGAAAAGGCCTGCCTCTACCCCTGGGGGCTGCCTCTGAGGAGTGACTTGCCGCCTTGGCTTGTGCACCCTGTAAGTGGTTCTATATTCATCCATTTTCTTCATATAATTCTCTGTCTGCTCCCAAACAGAGAATTTCCCACCACAGGAAAATCCATAGCCTTAGCCTGGGTATCCTGTGACAAACTAGTACACCTGAGCCAAGCCAATCTACTTAAAAGCTACAGATGTAGCCATGACTCTAGAGGATACATCATTAGAATCCACTGCAGCATGGAATTGCACCTTAGATGCCTCAATACCATCAGCAGCCACCTGCTCCAGCTCCTTGGCAAGCTGGCCAGGGGCCTGTTTGGCTAAAGCCATGACAGTATCCCATCTAGATTTTTGGTATCTTGCAACATATAAGCCATATAATTTGCTTGTCTGAGTCCCAAGGACGCTGCCACGTATTGTTTTTTAGCCATGGCATCAATCTTCCTGGAGTTCTTGTCAGAAGGATGTGAAGCCAGGGGAATATTAGCCTTATCACAGGCTGCAGCCTGAACTACCCCAACATGGCTGCATTGCTGTGAAAGAAATTCTGTATCAGGACCTGACAAAGTGTACCTCCTGTCCATCTTTTTATCCACAGGAGGCACAGAATTAGGAGCTTTTAAAATTTTTATTGTTTCCTAAAGGATTTATGTAAAGGAATAGACAATCTTCTGGACTCTGGGATATCCATCATCTCTACAAAGTCAGGCTCCTCTTGCTCATCCACAGCTTCCTCCAAAGGAAGCTGGAGGGTTTCAGCAACTTTTTTATAAAACAGAAAATGAGAAGGGGACTCAGAAAGCCTAGGGGGAGATTCTCCTAAAGGTCTGTCTGGGGAGATGTCCGGTTCAATGGGCACATCCAGACTTTCAAAATCACATTCACACTGTTCATAATCATCCTCCCCCTCCTCTGGTTCATAAAACTCCTCTATATCATATTCTTGAACCAGTGGAACAGGCCGAATCGACCTTTTGCCAGATAGTGGCGGTTCGGACAGAACCGGGGAAAGTGACTGGACAATTTGGATTGCCCTGGCTATCTCTGCAGCAGTTGGAGAAGGAATTTTTGACTCTACACCTGCTGATTTTCTAGTTCTCTTTGCTGGAACTGGCTCCTCAGAGTCAGCTTTACATTTGCCGAGGAAGTCTGGCCCTGGTCAGAGGGCACTCCCTCCCGTTCGGTTGGCACCGAACCGGGCTATCGGGTCAGCGGACTTTTTGGCCTCTCGTTCCTGAGCCTACCAACTCTCTTATCTAGGGTAGCTGCAGGAAATTCTTGCAAAATCTGGCAGTCTGCATTGAGGTGGTCAAACCCCAGACAATAAACACATGTGGTGTAGGGTCAGCCTTGGCAAAGGCTTCCCCGAACACTACAGTGTTGAACCCAGTGGGCCCGTTTTTCTTTTGGGTTTCTCAGACATAATGCCAGCCTAACCAAAAACTTGCCCTTTTTCGGCAGTGCCAGGCAAGACACCTTATAGGTTCCCAACTGTGTCACGGGTTGTGGAAAAACCGTAATGAAATCCGGTTTTAGAACCGATAAGAACCGAGAACCGCACTCTAGAAAGCTTTTAAAAGCTTCAGAATAAAGTTTCAAAACAACCTGATCGGTTCAAACCGAACCAATAAACATTTACAAGTTCCACACAGAAATAAACCTATCTATTACTTACAATACCACGGACAGAGCTTGAACCGATCGGTTTGCGGTTAAAATAATAATAATCGCGGTTGAATTTAACCGAGAAAAAACTCTTTAAACCGAGAAAATGAACCGAGCAGTAGGAGGAATCTCCGGAGTGACTGTTCAGTGAGGCAGAGTAAAGAATCTGACAGTTTCAGTTTGAAATAGCCCAGACAGAGCTTTTCTAACCGAGCTCACGCTCTAAGTTCCATGCCCTGCATGGAAGTTAACTCTTTCATCTCCGGAGCAGTTCTAATGGTGGGACAAACTGCAATAGTCATAATATAGCAAGACTTCATGTTGTTTGAATCTCCTTTTGATCAGGGAAATTTTCTATACAGGTCACTCTAAATCAGTTATCCAGCTTTTTCCTGCCTTTAGATCAAGAAAAACATCTGACCGCGTTATTCATGATTTTTGTTTTTAGATCTCAGTAAATATGGCATAGTTAGCATATTTATTGAATGGGTTAAACTTTTGTACCCAGAGGCTGCCATTTTGGACCAGATTAAGCAATGGATGGTTGTGACGCCATATGGCGCTACTGGTAAGAATGGGTTAATGGTTGGGCGGGGATGCCTGTAGTAACTCCTATCGGCGTTAAACAGAGTTGTCTGCTAAGCCTGCTATTATACACCTTTGTTATTGATCCTGTCTCGAAATTAATTCAGGTTGATGATAATACACTGATAATTGGCACTGGGAATGAAGTTAATGTTAAAACTGCAGTGTATGTGGATGACATCTGCTTATTTTTAAGACTCCATACAAGATGGGGATATGGTTTGAAGACCTTACATAAATATTCTTTGGTCGCTGGCATAAAAATTAATAAACTGAAAAGTAAAGGTGTGCACATCGGAAATGATCCAGTGAAGAGAACATGCAGCAGTGTATGTGGTATTCCTATTTCCACTGACACGGTCTCTGTACTTGGTTTTCAGTTTGGACCAACTGATACTACTAAAACAAACTGGGATGCTTGCCTGGATGGAGCACAAATAATAGCCAATCTCTGGAAGGGCAGATCTACAGTATTTCAAAAAAAGTGTTTTTAATTAAAACACTACTGATCCCACGCTTTCTCTTCTGTGTTATGCTCCCCCGCCCCCAATGGAAGTTGAAGCTTGGCTTTACAGTATATTTTTTCAGGCAGTTTGGGGAGCTGCTTTAATCCAGTCAAGTGTGAAATTACATATCTGAAAGTTTGTGAAGGAGGTCTTGGGATGATTAACCCATTAATCTTTATGACTATTTCCCTGAAAGCTAAACTGGGTTACACTCTTTCCAGGGCTCATAAAGTTTGGTCTCCTTTGCTTGTTGATTGGTTGGCTCCATATGCGATAACATGGAAGGCTGGGAAACTAAAGATACCAAAAGTTTCTTCTCAGCTACCTTCATATGGTAGTGGGTGATACTGACAAAATTATGTAAGTGACTTACGAGTCTTGTTTTCCAACACAGAAAATTGCTATATGCTTCCATTCTCAGTAATACATTCTCCCTGACCCTTGAGTTTTGTTTGTGCCCAAATATTTTGCAGCAAGACAATAAAGGGACACTGTCAACCTGTTTTTCATCATATCATTTCTAGTTAAAACCCCACATTTTATGATTTATTACCTTCTCTAAAATTCACTGATGTTGCTGTTTGTTTTGTCTGTCTCCTTGTTTAGTAGAACTGAAATGCATGGCAATGTATATTTATAAACAACTTTGTTTTTGTTTACAATTCTGGATCTGTTCTTACTGCAGACTTCCTGCGCATCAGAAACACCCCCAAACAGTGCAGTCACTCCTGAGGCAGTAGCTTCCTAAACTCCCACTGTATCACAAGTGGCTAGACTGTGTTGTGGTTGTTACCAAGTCCAGGAAAGATGGAGCTGATCAATGAATGTAAACAAACCTGTGTTTGTGTGGTAACACCAATTTGGTGGGCAGTCTGTTTTTCACTTTTTCTGAGAAAAAAAGAGAATCAAACTACCAGCTACATCAGCAATCTTTACAGAATGTTGGCAATTATATAAAATGTGTTTTTTAAACTAGGGATACTTTGAGACCTAAAGGGGGATTGACAGTGTCCCTTTAAAGACTTACTGGCTGACAAGCGAATTCCCAGTTATATATAGGATATTCAGTCGCTTTGTGTGCATGGTAGGTTAGGAGTGCTGAACTGTAGTACACTTTCATATCTTGTAAATAATATGCTATGCAACCCAGCATCATATTTGCCTTGGCTGCTGCCTTTTTGCATTCATAGATTGTTTAAATTTATTGGTTATGTCCACCCCCCAGATCCTTCACCTTCTTTGTCACCATGACTTCATCCCCTTCCCTTCTGCCAGTGTTCAGCTCTTGGGTTCTTGCAACCAATGTAAATGGCCTTGCACTTTTTCCATGTTAAATCCCAGCTGCCAGATACCAGACCACCTCTCAAACTTTGCAAGATTCTCTCCAAGGTCCCTGCCCCCCTCTTTGGGGTTCAACTTCCAAAAGAGTTTGGTGTCATCTGCAAAGAGACACATCTTGCCTCTTACGCCATCCCCTATGTAATAAATGAACACATTAAAAAAACACAGGCCCAAACACCAACCCCTGCAGGACTCCACTGGTGAACTCCCTTGATCCTGATATCTCCCCTCCCATCATTACCTTTTGGGTCCTCCAGCAGAGCCAGTTTGCCACCCACCTCGTCAATTTGCCACCTGTTCCTAAGTGCTCCAATTTTTTGATTAGCCTCTTCTGGGGAATTGAGTCCACAGGTTTTGCTGAAATCCCAGTACAGTATATCAACTGTCTAACCCTTATCCACAGCCTTTGTTACCCATTATAAGAAGTGTATTAAGCTGGTCTAGCATGACCTCCCCACCATGAACCCATGCTGCCTCTCACCTTGCAGTCCATTTGCCTCGAGGAATTCAACTAACCGTTCTTTCAGGATGGGCTCCATCCGCTTGCTCTCTACAGATGTCAGTTCCCTGTAGTTCCCAGGGTCATCCCCAGACTGACTCTTATGCAGCAGTAGCGCATGCACTGTTCTCCACTTCAGGGGCACCTCCCCCGTATCTATCAAATTGTTAAAAAGGTTCATCAGCAGTCCCACTAGCTCTGCTGCCTGTCTGTTTAATATCCTGGGGTGCATGCTATCTGATACCAGGAGGTACTAGTCCACCTTCATGGCTCTGGTCAACCATGACCCCATTCTCTACCATGTATACCCACCTGCCCACCTTCTCTTGTGATACTGGCCCATCCTTCTCTTTGGTAAAGAGAGAGTAGAAGTATTCATTTCAAAGTTCTGCGTTATCCTTACTTACTTCCACCCATCCTTCCCCCTTCTTAAGTTTAACAATGCCCTCTTTTGCCTTATATATCTGAAGAAGGCATTGTCTCATTCCCTGATCCCCTTGTATTCTGCTGTTCCTTCCCTGCCTTTGCTTGCCTGACTACCTTCTTAGCCTCCCTCACCTTCTCTATATGTGTTATCCTATCCTTCTTCTTCCGGGTCATCATATACTTCCTACATAATGCCCTTTCTTCCTTAACAGCCCTGTCCACTTCACTGTTGTACCAAAGTGGCTGTCTGGACTTTCCTTTTCTTACCCCTCTGTATCAGGCAGGTTTCTGTTGCTGCTATGATCCCATCTTTGATTGTGGTCCAAATCTGATCCACGTTCAGATCCTCCCTGATGTCAGTATATCTTTTTTTTGGTATCTTGTCCATCTTACTGAAGCCAGCCTTCCTAAAATCCAGCGCATACATTTTTGTGTTTAGGACTGCCTTCCCCAAATCTATGCAGAACCACATTGTCTGGTAGTCACTGGTTTCCAGTGGATCCCTTACTGTAATCTCCCTGACATGATCCCCATTCATAAATACCAGGTCCTGGATGGCTCATTCCATAGTGGGTTAATTAACTCCCTGGATCAGGAACCCATCTTGGACTGCATCCAGGAACATTTGGCTCCTACTGCAGGTGGTCACAGGGACATGCCACTTAATCTTGCACATGTTGAAGCCCCCCCACTATCACCACTTCTCCCATCCCTGTTGCCTGCCTGATCAGGTCACCCACCTCTTTATCCCTCCCTTCATTTGTTGCAACTGTCAGTAGACTAGTCCCAACCTCAGATTTCTTCCTGCTTCCATTTGCAACTGAACCCACAATGCCTCTAGGTCCCTTCCCCCATATCTTCCCTTACGACTGTTATGCTTTCTCTAAAGTAAAGTGCCAACCACCTTTCCTTTTCATCCTGTCTTTTCTGAAGAGGGTATACCTGGAATGGAGACATCCAGTCATGGTAGGGGGTGGCCCAGGTCTCGTTGACCACTGCCAAATCAACCTTTCCTTAGAAACATAGAATTTGACGGCAGATAAGGACCACTTGGCCCACCTAGTCTGCCCATTTCCTTACCTGATGGGTAAGCTGCAGATTCTAGTTAATCAACAGCTTACTTCCTCCTACTCCTCACTAGAATTGCCTTATGCCTGTCCTATGCATTCTTGAATTCTCCCACTGTTCCCGACTCCACAACCTC
Organism: Neoceratodus forsteri; assembly: GCA_016271365.2. Taxonomy (NCBI): domain Eukaryota; kingdom Metazoa; phylum Chordata; order Ceratodontiformes; family Ceratodontidae; genus Neoceratodus; species Neoceratodus forsteri. The sequence continues at coordinate 1,174,127,514 of CM057456.1, read as the reverse complement.
CTCAGGAAGGCTGTTCCATGCATCCACAACCCTCTCTGTGATAAAATATTTTCTAACATTACCTCTGAGCCATCCTACTCTGTCTTCAAATTGTGCCCCCTTGTTCTTGCACATCTTTTCTTCTGAAAGATAATTCCCTCTTGTACTTTGTTAATTCCCTTGAGTACTTGAAAGTTTCTATCATGTCTCCCCTCTCCCTCCTTTCCTCAAGAGTATACATATTAAGCCGCTTTAGTCTCTCCTCATATGTCTTCTGGTGCAGACCCTGCACCATTTTAGTTGCCCTCCTCTGAACAGCCTCCACTCTGTCTATGTCTTTGTGGAGATGGGGTCTCCAGAATTGCACGCAGTACTCCAGATGGGGTCTCACTAACTGTCTGTACAGAGGGATAACAACTTCCTGTTTTCTACTGTTGATGCCTCTCCCTATGCATCCCAGTATCCCCCAGCCCTCCTTACTGCCTTCTCACATTGCTTGCCCACCTTTAGGTCATCTGATATAATTACTCCTAGGTCTCTTTCGATTTTTGTTATTAACTCACCCCCATTGTGTACTCTTCCCCTGGGTTTTTGTTTCCCAGATGTATTACCTTGCACTTCTTTGCATTGAATCTGAGCTGCCACATATTTGACCATTCCTCCAACCTTGCCAAGTTCCTTTTCATTCTTTCCACCCCACCTTGTGTATCAACCCTGTTGCAGATCTTTGTGTCATCTGCAAAGAGACATACCTTTCCTTCCAGGTGCTCTCCAATGTCACTTATAAAGACACTAAAGAGGACCAGTCCCAGAATCAAACCCTGCGGTACCCCGCTAGTTACCCTCCTTTCTTCACTGTGAACTCAGTTTACTATTACCCTTTACGTCCTGTTGTCCAGACAGTTTTTTATCCAGGCTACCACCTTGGGACCCACTCCAAGGCTGGCTAACTTTTATATTAATCTTTTGTGTGAGACTGTCAAATGCCTTGCTAAAATATAGGTAAGCCATATCCACAGCCCCTTCCTGGTCTACTACTTTGATCACCCAGTCAAATAAATCTATTAGGTTCATCTCACATGACCTTCCTGCAGTGAAACCATGCTGCTTTGGGGTCCTATGCCCCACTGGCCTCTAGGTACTCAACAATTCTTTCCTTCAGAAGTGATTCCATCATTTTCCCTACCACTGAAGTCAAAGTAACTGGTCTGTAGTTTCCTGCCTCTGCCCTGCTCCCACTTTTGTGAAGTGGAATCACATTTGCCCTCCTCCAGTCCTTGGGTACCACCCCATCCTCCCATGATTTGTTAAAGAGAGTAGTCAGTGGTGTTACTAGTTCTACCCTTAGTTCTTTTAGAATTCTTGGGTGAATCCAATCAGGCCCCATTGCTTTGTCCACCCTCAGTTTCAAGAGTTCTTTCAAAATCCTTTCTTCTGTGAATGGACTGGTATTGACCCCCCCATTCAGAGTTTCTCCTTGTTTGGTTTAGGTACCTCCCCCTCCTCTTCTATTGTGAATACTGAGCAGAAATATTCGTTCAGTATCCCTGCTTTTTCACTGTCACCCTCTGCCCACATTCCTTCCCCTTTATTAAGTCTCTGTATCCCTCCCTTGGTCTTTCTTCACTCCCTAACATACCTATAAAAGGTTTTATCCCTCTTCAACTAACAAGGCCTGCAGGTTATCCATTTTGCTGCTGAGAATTCTGGCGTTGAAGGAAACAACTCTCCACCCTTTCTGTTTGATCTTCTCCTTCTCAGAACCCGAGTTTGTCTCCTTTCCTTCATAGTCTTCCCCCACCTGACTTCCAAATTCATCCTTTCACTAACCCTCTTCTTGCTCCCCTCTCTAACCCACACTGTTACTCTACCTGCACTGTTTGCCTGGTGGGGCCTGCCAGCCCCCTCCTCTGGAATGCCCTGGGTGCGGGTGCTGCTACCACTGGTGCCCTCCTTGCTTCTGGTTTAAATTCCAACTACTGTTAGTGTAGTCTCCAGTTCGGTTACTAAAACATAGAAAAGAACAGTTACGTAAGAAATGAAAATTACGTACCTGCCGTAATTCTTGATCTTTCTGTGTATCTTCACCATTCATCACTGGTGGGTCCTGGCCACAGAAACAGGATGGAGCAATGTTTCTCTCAGGGGGAGGCGCCGCTCTCAGAGCCAACGTACGACGTGGCGCTCGAGGGATGGCCAGTAAATGACACTGACTCCTCCCTCACCTCAGTTCTGTGTATGCCGGAGTGTGCAAGGAAAAAGAGATAGAGAAAAGGAGAGGGTGGGCAAGGGAGCCCAAGGGATAGCAAAATGGAAAGGATATAAACAGAAAGAGATATAATGCCAAAGGGAGAGGACATAATAACCCTAGGGGTCTGGAACAGAGGTCCCCATCCTCTGGGTAAGCAAGCATAATCAAAAGAAAGGAGATAGAAAAGAGAGAAAGAGAAGAAAGAAAAGGTGATAGGAGACCTCATCCGACTCCCCCCAGAGGGGTATCAAGAGGCCAAGGGGGAAGAAGAAATACTCAGTACAGCCAAATCCAAGCAAGAAATTACTCCCTCCAGACAATTTAAGTGCCTCCACTTAAGAAGAGAGGGAGACTGAGTGCTGCGCCAAGGAGTTAGAGGCAGGGACCTAGCTAAGACATCTCCCCTTACACTCAACATAGAGGAGTCGGGATCTCCCACTCCTATTCCAAGAATTTTATAGGGCAAAGACAGAATCGCCCTGGGGCACAGTCCCCACCTATCCCCTCGAGAAAGTCCTCCCAGAGGAACTCCTCACTCCCCCCACAATGGAAGGGAGGAAGAACTTGAAGGATGAGAGTCGCTGCCCAGAACCAGTCACCACTGAAGGCACTGGAGTGTAAAGAAGAACCAATGAGGAGAGAGAGAGAAAGAGAGATATAGGTCCCTAGAGCCCTCAGAGTTCCTTTAACCCAGATGAAGGCCTCCTCACCCCCTAGTCAGGGGGCGGAAAGAATCGGGTCCGGAAGGACCCAGGTTCCCTGAGGGGAGATCCCCACCCAAGTTCCAGGAAGAGGGCCCCAGGAAGCCCCCTCCCAAAGGAAAGCAGCTGTGCTTGCCATCCCCAACAAGGACAGCACCCCTCCTCAAAAAGAGGAGCAGGGAATCCTGAGGTACTAGTAGGGTAATAGTAAACTGAGTTCACAGTAGCCCCGAGAAGGGGGATAGTGGAAGGGAAAGCAGACCTGATGACTGAGATCCCCTTGAAGATCTATCGTTATGGTAAGTTCTTATATAACTGTTCTATCTTCTTCGGGGGTATCTCAGTCATCAGGTAACACCGTAGGAATGAGTCCCAAGCAGTTACAAATGCAAACAGACAATATGGGAGGAGGGCTCACCATAAACTTGAAGACAGGAGGCCCTGCAGCACAGCCCTGCTGAAACCTGCATGGGCTCTAGAGGCACTGTCCAGACTGTAGAGCTTGGTGAAAGTATGGATGGTACTCCAGGTGACAGCCGCATGGATATCACAGCTTTGACAGCACCAGGCAAGGCTTTACAGTGCAAGCCTGTTATAATGGACGCACTTGTGCATACATTTGTTCGTTATATACAGTGTCCAGTATATCCACAGGAGGGGATACCTACATGTTAGTTGTGTCTATGTGGGTAAGCATGGGCTCAGAGTGAATGAGAACATATTATAAAACTTCAGAGAGTACTCAGAATCCTGCATAGCATACATGTTTCTGTATTCGGTGTATTTATTTATTTTAACTGTTGGGGAACAGTTCATTGCAGAAGGGAAGAAGATAGTAACTCTAGTGTCTGGATGTTGGGGTTCCAGTACAGTAAGAACAAAGGCAATTGTACTGTAAGGGTATTATTCAAATATAGAATAATTTCCTTTTAGTGTAATTAACTAAAAAAAGTTTATGCTGCTTGTGAAGAATTATTTTGTTAGAAATTTAATCTCTGTAGCTCCCCCATCTAAATTCTACATTTGCCAAATCTCCTCATCTCTGCACTGCAAAATGCACTTAAAAGCTTCATGGTGTCCATTATAAGCAATGTTTCTGTCCATTATAACCAGAGAAAAATGCATTGGGATTGATATATTTGGTTTGGGAATTCAGTTTTTGTCCACTATAACCGACTGTCCATTATAACAGTGTCCGTTATAAATGGAGTGTACCATACATGCTGTAGCAAAAAACAATGCAATTTGCCAACCATTTGGATAAGCATTGCTCAGAAACTGAAGCACCCTCTCTACCTAGGGCAAAAGAAACAATCAACTGCTTCAACTTTCGACTCTCCTTGGTCTGAAGCAAGTAGTACTTCAAGGCTCTGCACACATCTAACTCATGGAGCAGTGCCTCTCCTGGACTGGCACACTCAGGAAAGTAAACAGGAAGGTGGAAAGACAGGCTGAGTGTAAACTCTTAGACCACCTTAGGGAGAAACTTAGGATTTGTGTGCAAAGACACCCTGTCTTTGTGAAAAATCAAATAAAGCTCCTCACCGGGGTGGGGGGGGTGTCTGCCGAGCACAGCAGAGCAACTCATTGGAGCTCTGTAACCATCAGAGATATTACTTTTAAAGAATCTTATCCAAATAGAGATCTTACCAGTATAAATATTATAAGCTGAAAGAGGAAGTTAAGAAGAATCATAAGATATCACATTTATCTGCTTTTCCAGAACGGAGAGCCGAAATGGGGTGAGCTAAGAAAGCAGGAACGGAGCTTGAAGGGGCCTGGCTGAAAGAACAGCAGCCGGCAGCAGCATGGAAACCCCGCTCCTTGGAAATGTAGGCGAACCTATACAGCCAGCTAATGCTGCCCTGTTGAAAGCAATACAGTCTGTGGATAAAAGAATGGAGGAGTTCCAGCAGTAGATGAAAACTATGGAAACAAAAATTGGCACAGTAGCAACAGAAACTGAGCAGGCTGCCCAAACAGCAGACAGAGCCCTAAACATTTCCACTGGGCTAATAAAAGAAAATATGCATTTAAAGAAAAGATTGGAGAATTTGGAAAACTCAGCCCGAGAGACGCATGTATGCGTTCTGGGGCTGGAGGAAGGTGTGGAGGGAGAAAACCTCTTGGAGTTTTTGAAGATTTGGCTCTGCGAACACTACCAGCATGATACAGTGCATACAATTTTAATGTACTACAGGATTACCCCCCCCCCCCAACAAGGTCAGCGCACATGCCTCCAGAATATCTCTCTCTTGCCACGGACTGTACTGATCATGCTGGGGTCCATGCGGGAGCGAGATGACCTCCTGCTGACAGCAAAGTAGAAAGGCCCCTCCAAATGGTGGAATAATAAGTTACATCTATTTCCCGATCTTAGCTTTGAAACGCGGCAGTGGAGGAAAGGCTTTGATGGGATCCGCACCAAACTGCGCCAACTGGGAGTACATCATATTTTGATGACGTCTGTGAGCCTGAAAGTATCACATGGGGACAAGTCATATCAGGTTTTCAGCCCCAAGGATGTGGCCAAAATAGTGAAAAAAATTGAGAAGGAGTTCTGGCATAGAGAAGAAGAGTTTGAGGGTGACGAGGAGGTAAACTGATGGACAGAAGTTGGTAAGGAACTTGAGGGCAAGGGCAGATGACCGCTGATGTGTTAACCTTTTTTTGATAGCCTGGAGGACATAAGGATACGAGACATTTGAATATACTGTTATATAAACCTGAGATTCAGGACTTTTTCTTGTTGTTTATCCATTTTTCAGAGTAGCCCGGAGCCTGTAAGAGTGTCCAAAATGGCAGCGCCACATGGCGACATCTAGATCTAGCGATTGCCCTGCCTCCCCTTCTCTCCGTCTACAGAGAGTCCTTTTTCACGCTTTTTCTTGGTGGATCATTTGTCTGCACAATGGCACTGCTTCAAGTAAGAACTGTATTCAGGTTTGAAGTCGACTGCCGCATAACACTGGACTGATCTTTTTTGTTTCTGTTAGCAGACCTTAAGGAAATATTGTTAGATTAATACAAACCATCTTGTTAAGATTAAAAGTATATAAAAGAAGTTCTAAGTGGGTAATAGACTAGTTGAAAAGTGCATGCAATGCAGTTAAATGTTAGGAGTACTTGTCTGGTGGTTTATCTCTCCTCCTAGTGCTAAATCTGGTTCCATTAATACCTCCTTTTTTTTGTTCCATGTTTAACCTAGTAAGTACGGTTTCCGTATGTTTGTAACTTTTCTGATGGCAAAGAGCTACTTATAGAGTTGCCCATTATGTTATTTATACAATGCAGATTTCGGGAGCACTAAGCTCTAATGTTTCTAAAAAGTGCACAATGTCATGGTACCTATGAATGTAAGTGACCCCTGCTCATGGCGGCATGTGGCTGTTATTTGAATAATTTCGGGTGGTACAATTTAGTTGCACTATATTGGATGCTCCTAGGTGTGGTACCAAAGTTTGGGGCATGACATTTTAGCTTACTGTAAAAATGTTGTATTCCTTGAACCATCATGGCGTATAATCAATTATAATAATGTCTACTTATGGGACAATCAGCTCTACTGTTTAAGGTAAAGTTTTAAAAATAAAGTAAAAAAATAAAAAAGGCTCCTCACACCAGAGGGCCTGAAGCTCTGATATTCTTTAAGTGGAAGTAATGGCAACTAAAAAAGTACAGTTACATAAGAACTTACCGTAACAGCAGATCTTCGAAAGGAGCTCTTGCAGCAGGTAATACCATTAGGACTGAAGCAGTCAGGCGTCAGGACCCCACAGAAAACTTGTAGCTAGCAGTCTGAGGCAGGCGACTGCCCCCGGACGTCGGCTCCGGCTCTGACGCCCCACATGGTATAAAGGGCGTCCTTACGCCACCTCAGTTTCTCTGCCACAGATCCAGCTAGGCAAATTCCGCATCCTGGTTGATGACAAGGTATCCTATAAAAACTATCCTCGGGGATGGAGGGCAGGAAAGCCACCTGTTGTAAGAGCTCCTCTCGAAGATCTGCTGTTATGGTAAGTTCTTACGTAACTGTACTGTCTGTCTTCGAGGCTGGAGCTCTTGCAGCAGGTAATACCATTAGGACTGAGTCCCAAACAGTACCCAAAGATAGGCCCAGGTCTGATAGAGCAGTGGGAGATATGTTGAAAAACTGAAGCTGACATATATGAGAGCAGGTCTTGCAGGACTGCTAGTCCGAAACCTGCTCTCCTTCTGGAAGTGATGTCCAGGCTGTAACGCCTGATGAAGGTGTGGACGGAAGACCACATGGCAGCAGCACAAATATCAGCTGAAGAGACGTTCTTGAGGGCCACAAAGGAAGATGCCACCTCTCTGGTGGAATGGCCCCTAATAGCACCCGGAAGAGGTCTGTTGTGGTGCTGGTAACAGAACGTAATGCAAGGTACTAACCAACGGGCTAGTGTCTGTTTAGAAACAGGAGCTCCCAACATTCACTTAGCGAAAGAGATGAACAACTGGTCCGACTTTCTAGAGGAGCGAGTCCTGTGGAGGTAATACCTCAAAATGCGATGAACATCCAAGGTGTATAACAGCGTTTCACCTTGGTTGGAAGAATTCGGGTAGTATACCAGAAGGTTGATATCCTAGTTGAGGGTCAGTACGGACACCACCTTTGGCATAAATTTGGGGTTCATGCAAAGGTTCACCCTGTCCCTGTGAAAGACTATGTATGGTTCTTTACACATCAGACCCTGGAGTTCAGAGACCCTTCGAGCGGAGGTGATAGCTACCAAGAGAAGCGTCTTCCATGAGAGGAAGTGCAGCTCGCAAGAGGCTGCCGGCTTGAAGGGAGGAAGTGTGAGTTTCTCCAGTATGAAAAGAAGGTCCCAAGGAGGAACAATGTCCCCCCTGGGAGGTCTGACGCATAACACCCCTCGAAGGAAGGTTTTGCAGGCATTCACTTGAGCCAGAGTTTTGTCTCCTATTGGGTTATGATATGCGGAGACCGCACACATATGCACCTTGATTAAGGAGCAACTCAATTCTGAGTCCAAAAGGTGATGGAGATACTTTAGCACGTGCCTCACCGGACAACCCAAGGGATCTAGGGAGCGGGCAGAAGCCCACAAGCAGAAGCGTTTCCATTTCAGAGCGTAAATGGCTTTGGTAGAAGGCTTCCTCACTGCCACCAAAATTTCAGCCACCCTGCTTGACACTCTAAATCTCTCTTCTGCTAGGACTGCAGGAGTCAAACATGCAGGTGAAGACAGTGAAGAGCAGGATGGATGAGAGTCCCCTGTTCTTGTGAGAGCAAGTGAGTGGAGAGTGGCAACTGAACTGGAGGTTCCAGGGACAGTTGCTAGAGCAGCGGATACCAGATTTGACGAGGCCATAGAGGGGCCACCAGAATCATTCTGGCTGCCTTTGACTGCAATTTGAGCAGTACTCTCTGAATGAGGGGAAAGGGAGGGAAGGTGTACAGGAACTTCCCTGTCCAAGAGAGGGACAATGCATCTCGCCAGAAAACACCAGGCCCTGGAGCGAGTGAGCAAAAATTGCGCAGTTTGGCATTGCACAGGGACGCAAAGAGGTCCAACTCGGGCTGGCCCCACCTGTCGAAGAGGTTGTCTGTAACATCTTGGAGCAGTTCCTACTCGTGATTCTGAGAGTTAGAGCGACTGAGACTGTCGGTGAGGATGTTCTGGACTCCTGGCAGGTGGACCGCGGTGAAGTCCAAACTGTGTTCTACTGCCCAGTCCCATACTCTCATGGCTTCACTGCAAAGAGGGTACGAGTGAGTTTCCCCTTGTTTGTTGATGTAGAAGACGACTGGTGTGTTGTCTGTCTGCACCAGAAGAGGACCTGGCAGAAGCTGGTCTCTGAATGCAGAGAGTGCATTCAGCACCGCTCTCATTTCCAGAACATTGATATGAAGAGAGCTCTCTGTGATAGACCAAGACCCCCAGGTCCTGTGATCCCCCAGATGAGCTGCCCAGCCTGACAGAGAGGCATCTGTGGTCAGGGTCTGAAGCGGTTGGGGTCTGTGGAAAGGAACTCTACCACTTAAGACTGTCCATGCGGAGCCCCCATTTCACAGAATGATGAACCGCTTCAAGAGATCCGGATTTGGAGATCCATACTGTCCACCGATTGGTCCCACTGCACCCTGAGGTGCCACTGAAGCATCCTCATATGGAGTCTGGCTAAGGGAACTGTGGCGATGGCTGCCGCCATGTGACCCAGCAGCTGCAGGACCACCCAGGCAGGGGAGGAGGGGGTTCTTCAGAGACCTCTGGCTAAACCCCAAAGGCGATCTGCTCTGTCTGGAGGCAGAAAGGCTCTGCCCTGTTCAGTGTCCAGGATAGCTCCGATTAATTGCAGCCGCTGCGTCAGCCAGGGGTGCGAATTTGGCCAGTTTACCATGATGCCCAGGGAGGAAAACAGAGCCTGCGTCTCTCTTAGGGCGATTAAAAGCTCCTCCTCTGACTGAGCGGAGAGGAGCCAATTGTCCAGGTAGGGTAGACAAAGAGGCCTCTCCTGCGGAGAGCTGCTGCTACTACCAACACTAGGCACTTGGTAAAGACCCTGGGAGTTGAAGAAAGGCCGAAGGGCAGAACCCTGAACTGGTAGTGCTCATCTCAGAAGCAGAACCGCAGAAAACATCTGTGGGACTTCAGAACCCTGATATGCAGGTAGGCGTCCTGCATATCTAGGGAGCATAGCCAGTCTCCTTGCTGAAGTAGGGGGAAGAGGGTTCCCAGGGTGACCATGCGAAACCTCTGGTACTTCACGGAGAGTTTGAGCTGGCTGAGGTCCAGAAGGGGACAAAGGTCTCTCGTTTTCTTCAGGATGAGGGAAAAACTGGAGTAGAAACCTCTCCCTTTCTGGGCCTGTGGGACCCTTTGAATAGCTCTTTTGTCTAGGAGCTGTAGGATCTCCCCTTCTAGGAGGAGGCTGTGATCCAGTGGACAATGGGACGTGGGGGGGGGTTGTCCGGTGGGATAGAGGAGGACTCTATCGAATACCTTTTCCGAATGGTATCCAGTACTCATTGGTCTGCAGTGATACTGGACCATTCGAGCAGGTAAAGCACAAACCGACCTCCTACCTGCTCGAGGAGCGGGACGGCGGGGGGAGGGGCCTGGGAACTTTAGGCTGCTTTGGGCCCTGGGAACCTTGAGGGGCAGGACTTCCCAACCTTTTGAATCCCTTTCCCTGGGATTGTTTGCCGCTTTGTCCTTGCCATTGACGTTGATGAAAGGACGTTAGCGGGGTGCTTGGGGCTGGGACTTGTACATTCGGTGTACGTCCGCCACCACCCTTCCTGACTCCTGAAGCTGTTTCACCATCTGTTCCACCTCAGGACCAAACAAAACAGGGCCTTGAAAAGGAGAATCCAGAATGGACTCCTGAAGATCTGGCTGGAATCCTGTGAGTCTGAGCCAGGACTATCGTCCCATACAGATTCCCGAGGCAGCAGCCCTGGACACCATATCTATGGTGTCATAAGAACACTGGAGGGTGTGCTTGTACACATCCAGGCCCAACTAGGCACAAGCTGAAATCTCCTGTTTGGAGTCAGAGTAAGGGAGGGTCTCTACAAAGTCCATGGTCTTTCTCCACAGTGATTGCTGGTAGGAGATCATATGGGCCATAAAGTTCAGCGACCTGATGGACCCGGTAGCTGAGGAGAAGACCTTATGGCCCGATCTGTCTAGTTTCTTGGAGATGGGGTCGGGAGGCTGGGAGCTTAATGTTTCGATTGAGCCCCTCGCCCGTGGGCAGCTGTAAGGACTAACAAGTTAGCCTTCGGCTGTTCCACCAGGAATGGTTCTGATTTGGGAGGCTTGTAGAGTCCATCCGCCTTCTTTGGAACTGCCGGGATAGAGGATGGTGTGTGCCAAGTGAGGCAAGTAACATCCAGGAAGGGCTCCACAAACGGTGGGATAACCAAGAGCTTTGGTTCTTTTTCCTCAAAGGAACTTGGCAAGGTGTTTCTGCTCCGGGTCTAGGGCCTCAGTATCCCACTCATAAATGGTCTGGATGTGCCTCATGATGTCGAGGAATGAGGGATCATCCAGAGGAGACCGTGGAGAATCTCTATGTCCTGCTGAGGGAGGTAGGAACCCTTCTTCCGATGAGTCCGAATCTACGCCGGCCTCATCCGAGGAGGACGTGATGGGGGAGACGAAGGAGATGGGGATCAAGTCTGCTCCTTTTGCTTCCCTTTCGGATGTGGACTTAGGCACTCATCCTGGTTTCCCTTATCTGGGGTAGGAGGAGGCCCCATAGGTAGTGGAGTAGGGATCTTATCTGGAGGCCTGTATAAAAGGTCCCCTTTGACGGTATTCCACCTAGTGGTAAATAAATTACCTATGTCAGCCACTGGACGACCATGGGAGCCAGCGCTGGGTCAGAAGGGCCAGGCATCGGGTCCTTAGGTGCGGGTGTCCGAGGTTCGGGAACCTTTATTGGAGTGGCAGGCATCGGATCTAGCAACCCAGTGTCAGTAGGCTGGCGACCGGTGTCTGGCGTGGCCTTAACTGGCGTCTGTTCCCTCGGCAAAGGGGAGACAGGTGATCCTCATCCGGCAACAGCCCTGTGTCTGGCGTTGGGGAGAGAGTCATCGGGGTAGGGGAACTCCTAGGCTGGCGTTTCTCTGTCGGAGGGTGCACCTTAACCTGGGGTGGAGGTGTCCGATCCCGGGCATCCTCCTGCCAACTTGAATGTTCCTCAGTACGTTTCCTCTTCTCTAAGGAATTTGGCCTGCCTTAGCCCTGGGCAGGCTTTCCTGGGTCGACCCTGTGGTTTTGTGAGGTCAATGAGCCAGGGAAGTGGAGCGGTGTCCCACTGAGGCTGACTCCCGGTGGCGGCCCTGAGGAGGGGTGGGAGCGGACTTGGAAGAGCAGGAAGGTTCGGTCAAAAGAGCCGGAACCAAACCCGATCTTTTGCTGGATGAAGAAGACAACACCTGCTTGGCTGGCGACCAAAGGGCGGGATTCAGACCTGGCCCAATTCTTCTCCTTGTGGTGATGCTTCCCCCTGGGGTCCCTGTCTTTGGAAGGGGATTTTCTAGCGGGAGAGGATGAACTGGCCCTCGAACCTCGCTGCATGGCCGCAAGCTTTTTCTCCAAGAGGAAAGTCTTCAAGGCATGGGCTCTTGTGGCGCATGTCTTTTGGTTGAACTTCTTGCTGTGGCTGCAGGATTCAGGCTTTTGTTCCGGGCCTAGGCAGATGAGGCAGGCCGCATGGCCGTCTTTGGCCAGAATCTGCTTCCCGAAGGCACACTTTGATTTTCGTCATGATGGTGAGGGCGACGACATAAACAAGGCGCAAGTAAAAAAATTTGAAGTAAAATAAAGAAAAAAGCTACTTATCTAATGTTCGAAGCTGTCGACTGCTGTAGAGGCGTCCGTGGAGCCGAACTATGCAGGTCGATGGCGGGAAAAGAACTGAGGTGTCGCCAGAGGACCGCCCCCTTTATACCACGTAGGATGTCAGGCGGAGCAGACATCAGGGGCGGTCCCCTGCCTCAGACTGTTAGCTACAAGTTTTCTGTGGGGTCCTGACACCTGACAGCTTCAGTTCTAATGGTATTACCTGCTGCAAGAGCTCCACCTTCGAAGACAGATTAATGCTTTCCCAGAGAGAAAGCACAGATCACAGGTTAGGATAGGCTCAAAAGGAGACAGGGTCAACATCTCCAAAAAAAAAATTCAAATCCCAGGCTGGGACAGGAGAAAGGATGGAGGGGTTTCAGATGCAGGATGCCCCTGAGGAAGGTACAAGAGACATCCAGCTGAGCAATCGTGCGGTCACCCCAAAGGCTCATGAAAAGCAGATATGGCCAAAACGTGCACTTTGAGGGAGGAGTATAGGAAACCTGAGTCACATAAAGGGCTCAGGTAGTCTAGGATGTGGTTCACTGGGCAGGTGAAAGGGTCCAAACTATGTTTGGCAGCCCAAATGGCAAACCGCTTCCACTTCATGGCATATGTGGCTCGAGTGGAAGGCTTCTGGGTGGCCTCAAGGATGTCTGCCACCCTGTTCGAGACCCCGAACCGAGCGATGGCTATGTCCTCAGGAGCCAAGTATGCAGATGGAGGGACCTGAGGCTGGGATGGACCAGGGTCCCCTGAGCCTGGGTCAGCAGGTTCCTGCAGAGGGGAAGAAGGACCGTAGGCTCCTCTGAAAGCTGCTGAATCAGGGGGAACCATATCTGCCGAGGCCAGAATGGAGCTACCAGAATCATGCTGGCCCCCTCCACTTGCAATTTGATGAGCAGCCTCTGAATTAGAGAAAATTGGGGAAGGCATAAAGGAACCTCCCACTCCAAGAGAGGGACAATGCGTCTTGCCAGAAAACTCCAGACCCTGGATCTAGCCAGCAGAAATCGGGCAGTTTTGCATTGAGTGGGGACACAAAAAGGTCCAACTCTGGATGACTCCACCTGTCGAACAAATCTTCTGTGACGGATGAAAGGAGTTCCCACTTGTGCATGCTGGACTAAATCCGGCTGAGACAGTCTGCCAGAGTGTTAGTACACCTGGTACATGGACCAAGAGAGTTAGGCCGTGATCCAGTGCCCAGTACCACACTCTCATGGCTTCCCTGCACAGGGGGGTGTGAATGAGTACCCCCCCCCCCGCTTGTTGATGTAGTACACAACATTTAGATTGTCTGACTGCACTAGCAGTTGCCCTGAAGCATGGTGTTTCTGAAAAGCCTACATGGTACAGAGCACCACTCTCATCTCCAGGACATTAATATGCAAGGAGGTCTTCAATTGGAGCCAAGAGCCCTGGGTCTGAAAGGGGCCTAGGTGTGCTCCCCAGCCCAGACCTGAGGCATCCATGGTGAGGATCTGCTGCAGGAAGAAGATCGGGAATGGAACGCCTTGAAGCAGATTCAAGGGGTCCATCCACCACTACAGTACCTTGCAGACTGGCGAAGAAACCAGAAATGGAAATTATGTACCTACCGTAATTCTTGATCTTCTTGGACGAAGTCTCCACCACTCATTCACACTGATGGGATTTACGTTGGAGGCGCTAGGACCCAGCAGGAGCAAACTTTTTGCAAGAGGGCCGGTGCCAGAGATGGAGCCACGAGCCATGGCTCATGTGGCAATGACTATCTCGGCGTCAACCCTCCAACCGCCTCAGTACCTTCCCCCCCCTCCCCGAGTAGGTGCAGCGTAACTAACCTAGAAGGATAGCCTAACAAAAAAAATGGACATAAGATAGTCCAAGCGACCCGTATAGGAAGGGTCAACAAGAAGTCTTCACAGCCTAAAGATTGAGGGAGTGAAGACCAACAAGAGAGGTGAGCTCGGGGGATGGTGGGTGGGCATGTGAATGAGTGGTGGAGACTTTGTCCAAGAAGATCAAGAATTATGGTAGGTACGTAATTTCCATATCTTCGTTGACATAAAGTCTCCACCACTCATTCACACTGATGGGAGAGTACCGAGCTAATAATCCCCCGAGACGGCGGCAGGAGAGACCAAGAGCTCACAAATTTAGGACAGAAGTCCGTTAAGGATAGTCCTGCCAAATGAAAGATGTCGCCTGGCATGGACATCCAGGGCATAGTGCTTGACAAAAGTACGCACTGAGCTCCAGGTAGCCGCATTGCAAATGTCTGCAATAGGAATGTTGCAGATTTCCACCAGGGATGCTGCAACTGCACTAGTAGAGTGATCGTACACTCTGCCTTCCAGCTTAACTTGCACCATGGAATAACAGTGGCGAAGGCATGTCACCAGCCATGCCGAAATGCATCTGATAGCGACAGATTGACCCAGCCGGGTCTCGCTGAAGGAAACAAACAGTTGTTGAGCTTTGCAAATTTCTTTTGTTCTATCCAAATAGAAACACAGAGCTCTTTTGACATCTAAAGAATGAAGGGTACACTCTCCTTCATTTTGGAAGTTCGCAAAGTAAGTAGGTAGGACCAAAGGTTGGTTTAGATGGAATTCTGAAACAACCTTATGGAGAAACTTAGGATGGGTCCTAAGAACTACTTTATCCTTATGAAATACAGCATACGGAGGGTCTGTGACCAAGGCATGTATTTCAGAGACCCTGCGGGTCGAGGTAATGGCCACCAGGAAGGCCATTTTCCAAGTGAGAAATTTCAGCTCATGGGTAGCTAGAGGTTTGAAAGGCTTTCGAGTGAGCACATCTAGCACAAGATTAATGTCCCAGGCTGCGACTGGACATCTGATAGGAGGTCTGGTATGCAGAATACCCTTAAGAAACTTCTTAACTACTGGTAACTGAGCCAGTGATAAGTAAAGTACTGGCTCATGATAAGCTGAAAAGGCACAAAGGTGAACTTTGACTGTAGAGTACTGCAGACCTGAATTTGAGGGGTCTAAAAGGTACTCTAGAACTTTATTTGGTGGGCAGGAAAAAGGATTCAAAGAGGTTTTGGCACACCAGAGAGAAAAACGCTTCCGTTTGGCTGTGAAAGTTTTTCTAGTGGCTGGCTTGCGTGCAGCCAAAAGAATATCGGAAACCCTCCGAGAGACATTGAACCTGTTCACTTCTATCTCTTCAGGAGCCAAGCGTGAAGGTGAAGCGACCTCAGATTGGGATGGACCACAGGCCCCTGGGTCAGAAGGTTCATCTGAAGGGGAAGCGCTTTCGGAGGGGTTTCAGACATACTGTTGAGTAACAGAAACCATATCTGTCGAGGCCAGAAGGGAGTAATGAGGATCATTTTGTCCCCCTGGGACTCGAATTTGAGAAGTACCCTCTGAATTAGTGGAAGAGGAGGAAAGGCATATAGAAAGCGTTTTGTCCACTGCAGCCTGAACGTATCCTGACAGAATACCAGGCCCTGGATTTCTGGAGCAGAAGAGAGGCAGTTTTGTGTTGAGTGAGGATGTAAAAAGGTCCAGGTCTGGAGTTCCCCACCCTGCGAATAGTGACTGAACTATGGTGGAGTCGAGAGACCACTCGTGAGGATCTGTCTCAGTTCTGCTGAGACGGTCTGCTAATTCATTCTGCACTCCCGGCAGGTACATCACCTGAATTAGAGCCTTGTGCTCTAGGAACCATTCCCACACTCTCATTGCTTCCCTGAATAAAGGGTAAGAGTGTGCACCGCCCTGCTTGTTGATGTAGTACATCACCGCTTTGTTGTCCGTTTGAAGGAGAATGTTCTTGTGACAGAGAATGTCCTTCAAAGCCCAGACTACATAAAGGACGGCTCTCATTTCCAGGACATTTATGCGAAGCTGGGACTCATCCAGAGTCCACGTACCTTGGGTGTGGAGATTCTTACAGTGAGCTCTCCACCCCATCAGGGACACGCCGTAGTAATGGAAATCTGATGATCCATGGGAGCAAAGGAATACCCTTCCAGAAGGCTGTCCTCTTGCGACCACCACGTGAGTGACCTCTTCAGAGGTTCTGTCACCTTGATACGAAAGGACTGAGGGTGAGTGGTTGGGGACCACTGAGTACTAAGCATCCATTGAGAGGTTCTCATGTGGAGGCGAGCTAGGGGTACAGTGAACACCGAGGATGCCATGAGACCTAGCATCCGTTGCATTGAGATAGCTCGAACTGAGCTGTTCTCTCTGATGTATCAGGCCATCTGTAGGATATTGCTCTTTCTGTCCTCTGGAAGAAACGCTTTCGCACAGGAGGTGTCCAGAAGAGTTCCTATGAAAAGGATCTTCTGGGAGGGCTGCAACTGTGATTTCTTGAGGTTTAGCAGGACTCCCATGGACGTGAGAAAATTTGAGGCCATGCCTACAGTGTTGAGAGTTCCTTGCCTGGAAGGGCTTGCTAGAAGCCAGTCGTCCAGATATGGGAACACATGAATTACGACCTTTCTGAGATGCGCTGCGAGAATTGCACAACACTTTCTAAAAACTAGTGGCGCCGAAGATAGCCCAAAGGGCATGACTCTGAACTGATAATGCTGGCTCAGAGCTACAAACCGTAGGTATTTGTGATGCTTTGGGTGTATAGAGATATACTGGTAAGCGTCCTGCATGTCCAGGGAAGCTAGGCAATCGTGCTGATGAAGCAAGGGTAACAGGGTCCCTAGCGATATCACCTTGAACTTTCCTGAAAAGAAACTTGTTTAACTTTCTGAGGTCCAGAATGGGGCGCATGCCACCGGTCTTTTTCGGGACCAGGAAGTAATGGGAGTAGAAACCTGTGTTTCGTTGATCTAGCAGAACTATTTCTACTGCCCTGTTGTTCAGAAGACCTTGTATCTCTGAGGCATGGTCTGACTGTATTGTTGACAGCCTGGACTGTTGTTTGGGGGGACGATCCGGAGGGGCTTTTGAAAGGTTGAGGGAGTACCCCTCGCAGATTATCTGGAGGACCCATTTGTCTGATGTTATGGACTTCCACTGGTTGTAGAACTGAGTCAGACGTCCTCCCACCACTGAGGAAGAGTCCCCCTCGGCAGCTGAGGTGGGAACTGGGCCAGAGACTCAGAAGGTGGCACTGGGCGCTTTGGGTTCTTGTGCCTTCTGCTGCGTTTTCTTTTGAGGCTGGGGGGCTTGGTTTTTGTTAAAACCTCCCCTGCCCTTGTCCTGAAAGGACTGACGCTTGTGAAACTGATGCCTGTTAACAGCCCCCCCCCCCCGAGAAAGGGTGGGAGCAGGTCGAGATGTTTTAATGGCTGACCTAGTCTTCTGCATGGCCTCCACAGCTTGCTCTACTTGAGGCCCGAACAGATACATACCGCCAAAGGGTGACGCCATGACCTACTGTTGGGCATCATTAGTGAAGCCTGAAGTGCGTAGCCAGCGGGTACAAATGCCCGCTGCTGCCGCTCAGGAAGCAGTATCGAAAGCATCCATAGCTGCTTTAACCTGTTGGTTGTTGGACTCGATACCCCTGGTTATGGTCTGAAGTAGCTCTGAACTAGCATCCGGCTCGGGCAGAGCTTCCACCATTTGAGCGAATGCCAAAGAACATACTCATATTGGGAGAAATAGCCCTGGTAGCTGGCAATACGCATACCCAGGGTACAGTCAGCAAAGACTCTCTTACCCAAGGTGTCTATCTTGCGAGATTCTTTGTTTATGGGTTGGGCTGTCGATGCCTGAGGAAGAACGACCTTATCATTCTCTGCCAAGACTACAATAGGGTCCGCAAAGGCCTGGGAGGCCAAAATGGGTTGATCCATGGGAGCAGCATACTTCCTGTCTATGGACTTAGCCACAGAAGGAATGAGAGTGGGATTATTCCATACCATGTGAGAAAGTGTCTCAAAAGATGGTTGTACCGGGGGAGTCAAATCCACAGGGATCTCCGGAACATGAAGATATTGGAGTCTTAAGAGCTTCCCAGGATCACTATCAGTAGTCTGGAGAGAAAGAGTAGTATTTAAATTTATCAGCAGAGACTTAAATGACAGGTCTTCAACCACAGGCTCTGCAGCAGAATTGATCCCTGCTCCTTCAACATCATCACCCAGTCGAAGATCTGGGTCAGGTTCAATGTCATCTCCTGACAGTCCAGGAGGGACCATGTGGACAGAAAAGGAGTGAAAATCAGAATGAAATGAAGAAGAGAAAGGATTCGGAGTCGAGAACCTCTGAAGTCTGGACAGCGCCGCCCCAAGCCTCAGCACTGAAGAACACGGTGCCGAAGGCAAGGGAGATGCGCCATCGGAAACAACCCAGCACACGGCGCAGGCAGAGCCCACAATGCTGACAGGTGCATCGGCACTGAGGACGACACCGACAGGCAGAGTGGCGCCGAGGACAACGCCGACGGCGCCGACAAGCGTGCCGGCACTGAAAATGACGCCGAGAGAGCTTCCGACAGTGTTGAAAACAATCCAGGGTCCTGAAGACTCTGATTTGAAGAAAAAGGAGGAAGAATACCAGGAGATAAAGGCATCAGTGTGGCCCCCTGCGCCGCAGCCATGTGAGGGGGGAAACTCCTGAGTGCGGAGTCGACGGCACTGAAGATGGCGCCGCACGACTAGGAAGGTCCAACCACCCTACCCGCTCCGCCGAAGGGTCTGAAGGCCTTGGAGAGACCGGGCCAGGCAGCTGGACCAACCTCCGAGCCCATTGCTCCAAAAAAGCGGCCCACTGATGAAACTGCTCATCGGAAGCCCTTTCAATAGGTGGGGATGGGCTCTGATCTCGAAGAGGTTGGTCTCCGGAGACAGAAACCAGCGACTCCGGGGAGGAGACCGGCATCTGACCTCAACGATCGACCGTCGATGCGCAGACATACCAGAAGGTGACCTCGAGTGATGCCTTCTCTTTTTTGACCTGTGGGCCGAAGAAGAGCTCGAGGCCGAATGGTGCTGAGAATGCAACTATTTTCTTTTATGCTTCCGGGGGGACCACCCATCCCCCGGGCATCGGACAGTCCGTTGTTGGACCCTCACTCCAGAGAGGGCAGCAGACCGGACCCAGCCCGTCTGACTGAACAGCTTTCATATGAAGTCTCTCTACCGTCACCTGACCCGCTCATGGTCGACTCTGTCAATAGAGAGCTGAAGACTTCTTTTTCTTAATAGTAAAATTTAAAAGTAAGTGGTACTTATTCGTAAATAAATTACAAAACAATAAACTGAAAACTATGCTGCTAGTTTGAAGTTTGATTCCCAGAGGGTGAGCGACGTTGTCACTGAAGCGCACTTGACGGCGGGAAAAAAGGAACTGAGGCGGTTGGAGAGTCGACGCTGAGATATTTATTGCCGCACGAGCCGAGGCTCGTGGCGCCGCTTCTCATGGCTCCATCTCTGGCACTGTCCCTCTTTCAAAAAGTTTGCTCCCGCTGGGTCCTAGTGCCTCCAGCGTAGATCCCATCAGTGTGAATGAGTGGTGGAGACTTTATGTCCAGGAAGATCTGGATAGTCCAACTCGTCTGTACGCTGATCCCACTGCACTTGGAGGGTCCACTGAAGAACCCACCTATGAAGTCTGGCCAGTGGAACAATGGGTATGGCAGCCGCCATCAGGCCCAACAGACTCAGACACACTCTGGCAGGGATGTGGCGACTCTGAGCAACATCTTGAGCTTGGGTGATAAGGCACTCTGCCCTGTTGTTTTGGGCAGGAAGGCCTTCCCTTGGGCTGAATCCAGAACTGCCCCTATGTGCTGTAGTGTTTGTGACGGTACCAGAACCAACTTGGGCAGGCTGACGGTGATGCCAAGGAGGTGGAAAAGCTGGAGAGTTTGCTCCAGAGTTATCAAAAGCTGTTCCCTGGATGGGGCCTTAAAGAGCCAATTGTCCAGATAAGGGAAAACATACAGTCCCTCCCATCTGAGAGCTGCTGCTACCACTGCTAAGCATTTAGTAAAGACATGTGGCACAGAGGACAAGCCAAAGGGCAGCACTTTGAACTGATAATACTCGCCCTGAAACGCAAAGTGAAGAAACTTCCTATGGAGAGAGAAGACCAAAATGTGCAGGTAAGTGTCCTGCATATCCAGTGAACATAGCCAATCCCCTGTTTTGAGGAAGGGCATTAGGCATGGTAGAGTTACCATCTGGAACTTTTTATACTGGACATACAGATTGAGGTCCTTTACGTCTAGAATGGGCCTCAGATCACCGGTCTTTTTGGGTACCAGGAAAAACCCGGAATGGAACCCCTTTTTTCTCTGGCACCTGGGAACTGGCTCGATGGACTGCTTGCGCAGAAGGGAAAGCACCTCCTCCCGGAGAACAGACAGGGGGTAAATGGAGGGTAGAGGAGGGGTTTCTGGAGGTTGCTCGATGAGCTCCAGGGTATGCCCCTTCTCTATGAGCTGCAGAATCCATGCTTCTGAAGTAATGGTTCTCCACTGATTCAGATGGAAGGAGAACCGACCTCAGACCACCAGCTCCTGATCCAGGACCAGAAAAGGGTGACCGGCAAGGAGTCAAGCAGAGGTGGAGTCAGCTACTTGGGCTGGTCCCTCATTTCTGGGGTGCTTGGGAGCAGCTCCAGCACTGGAGTGGGCAGGCAAGGCAGCCAGGGCTCTGCATTTCCCTAGGGTTCGGGAGGCCTACTGGGCGCTTAGCGAAAGGGAGTGCGCCCTCTACCTCTTGACTGGGTATGGTAAAGAGAGTGAACAGACTTGAGGGCCCTACCTGAGGCTTGCAGATCATTAACAATATCCTGGACCTCCTCTATTTTGACTTCAGCAAATCCTTCGATTCAATACCACACAAAAGCTTGCTGAAGAAGCTAGAGCGTCAGGGCATAGCTAGCTGCATCATTAAGTGGGTGGGAAACTGATTGGATGGAAGGAGGCAAAGGGTGGTGGTCAATGGGGAGGGTATCCGGTTATAACAGCACTGCCTGAACTGCGTAGCATAAACCGCGTGGTCAGAACCGCACAAGCAGGAATAGCGATAGGGAAAGAACAACGTTTACTAGCTACCACTATTATACCAGGATAGAATAACTGGAGAAGATGAAGAATGGTGCGTTTGCTGGCCGACCTGCCCCCGTGGCAGAGTGGGTTAAGGCAGCAGCTTGACTAGCACAGATTAGGAGACCAGGGTTCTAATCCTGGTCTCCCCAGAAGGATTTTATTTTCTTGTTGTAGAACTTTGCATTTTTTGACAAAGGGCTGTGGAAACAGTATTCCACTGCCCCACAAATTTCATTTTTTCCCCCGTGATCTGCTCCCTCTTGGAGTTGGAATCCTTAAGTTCGGGGGGTGCGGGGGGCAGAGTCCCCACATCTCGGTGTGTGTGTGTGCGTGGGGCAGAGCCCCCCACATAAGAAAAAATTACCCACCTTAGTAATGTTGTTTCTTCTAATGGAGTCTTGCTATATTATGACTATTACAGTTTGTCCCAGCCTTAGAACTGCTCCGGAGGTGAAAGAGTTAACTTCCATGCAGAGCATGGAGCTTAGAGCGCGAGCTCGGTTCAGAAGCTCTGTTAGGCTGGTTTCAAACTGAAACCGTCAGATCTTTACGAGCAAAAACTCACTAAGGTTCTGTGTGGAAGTTGTAACCTACACTAGCCAACTGGCCACTAATATATTAACACATTTTCCTGGTCCCAACACAAAGACTCAAGTCAGTGGACCAGAAAAATAAGATAAAATAACTAAATAAACACAACACCCAAACATGAAAGAGGGCATCAATAAATGCCAACAGAGGACTACCACCCCATACCCAAAGTAGGAGTTCTGAGAGGGGCAGGCTGGGGAGGTCATAATATGCAAGACTCCATTAGAAAAACAACATTACTAAGGTGAGTAATTTTTTCTTCAAACAACATGAAGTCTTGCTATATTATGACTATTGCAGACTACTGCAGTAGTACCTCCATGGAGGAGGGACAGAACCTACTTGGGAATAGGCTCTGAAACACGGCTGTGCCAAACTGAGCATCCCTCCTGGCCTGAATATCCAGGGAGTAATGCTTGGTAAAGGTGTGTACTGTCTTCCAAGTAGCTGCCTGACATATCTCCAAGATAGGGATGTCTCTAGCAGCAGCTAGAGATGCAGCTGTACCTCTGGTAGAGTGAGCCCTAAGGCCTGAGGGGGGAACCTTACCCAGCTTTTGATAGCAAAATTGGATACAAGAAACGATCCACCTGGCAATGGATCTCTTAGTGGCAGGTCTCCTTTCCCAACCTCACCATAAGTGAGAAACAGTTGGAGGAGTCAAACCTGACCCTTAGTAGCTATGTAGTAACTTAGAGCCCTCTTAACATCTGTGTGCAGCCTCCTCACCAGAGGAGGAATGGTCAGTGAAGAACACTGAAGTGAAATAGATTGGTTAAGGTGGAAATCTGAAACCACCTTAGGCAAAACTCCTGTTAGTCCTGAGGACTACTTTATCCCTGTGAAAGGAAATAAAGTCAGTTTCTACTGATAAAGCCTGTAACTCACTTATACGCCTGGCAGAAGTGATGGCTACCAGAAATACAGTTTTCCAAGTCAAATACTTAAGCTCTGCCGAAGACAGAGGCTCAAAGGGGTTGCATTAGCTGAGCAATGCATACATTAAGATCCCAAGCCGGGCAGGGTCCCTGAATGGAGGATTGTGTGAAGCAATCCTTTAAAAACTTGGAAAATACAGAATGAGCAGAAAAGAAGAGGGCTTCCCTGCTTGAAATGAAGGCAGAGACAGCAGCCAAGTGCACTTTCAGGGTGGCTGGTCTCAGTCCCAAAGAATTAAGATGGACCATGTAGTCCAATACAGTGGGTAGATCAGCAGATTCTGGGAAACATGCTTCCCAGAACACCATATGGAAAACCTTTTCCACTTGGAGTTATAGGTAGCCCTGGTGGAAGGCTTCCTAGCAGCCTTCAGGATTTCGAGAACACTTTGAGAAAGTTGCAAATCAGCAAACTCTAACTGCTCAAGAGCCAAGCCTTGAGGTTGAGGGATTTGAGATTCGGATACCAAACTCTCCCCTGAGCACAGGTTAACAGATTGTGGTTCCTGGGGAGACACAGGGGAAGATGGACTGCTAAGGACAGAAGGAGTGGGTACCAGGGTTGCCTGGCCCAGTCTGGAGCAATCAGGATCATCTTGCAGGGCTGAGACCTGATTTTGACTAGTACTTTGAACAGGAGAGGGAAGGGGAAGGCATAAAAGAAACTTCCTTCCCAATCGAGGAGAAAGGCATCCAGGGAACTGAGCCCAACACTGGGGCCTGCAACAAAACAGTGGAAGTTGATGATTGTCTGGGGCTGCGAAAGATCTATCTGAGGAGTGCCCCATCTGGCAAACACTATCCCCAGTACTAGGGATCCAGTGACCATTGTGATGGGAAATCCTGCTGAGAGCATCTACCAGGACATTGTCCTTGCCTGGGAGGTGAACAGCTATGAGGGAAGTGTTCAGGGAGTAAGCCAGAGACCACAACTTCATCGCCTCGGTGCACAAGGCCGAAGACAGAGTGCCCCCTTGTTTGTTGATGTACCACATTGTAGTGGTGTTGTCTGTTCTGACCTGTACCACCTTGTTCTGAACAGATGCAGAGAAAACCTGAAGTGCTAGAAAAACAGCTCTGAGTTCCAACAGATTGATGTGGAGCAGAGATTCCTGAGGGGACCACAATCCCTGGATGGAGAGGTCGCCCATGTGAGCTCCCCATCCCAAGAGGGATGCATCTGTAGTAAGGGTCAAGGAATGGGACAGAGGGATGAAAGGCACCCCCTGTCTCAGATTGCTCTGATCCTGCCACCACTGAAGGGCCTGGATCAGAGTTTGAGTCACTGGGATTAACTTGGATAGAGGATCTCTTTTTTGAGACCAGAAAGCTCTCAAATGGAACTGAATGTCCCTCATCTGAAATCTTGCTCCTTGCACCACAGCTGTGGAGGCAGCCATGTGCCCTCGGAGCTGCAGGAAACGCCTTGCTGGTCGAGAGACCTGCAGAGTGAAGGAGGCGGCCAGGGCCACTAAGGTCCTTACCCTTTCCAAGGGAAGAAAGGCTCTGGCCTGCTTTGTGTCCAGTTCTCGCCTATAAAGGTGAGTACCTGGACAGGTTCCAAAACAGACTTTGGAAGATTGAGAAGAAATCCCAGAGAGGTAAGCAGCTGCTGCGTAACTAGCAGGTGTAATTTGACCTGGTCTGGAGACTGACCCACAATGAGCCAGTCGTCCAGGTAGGGAAAAATGGCAATCTTTTGCCTTCTTAGGTGAGCGACTGCTACTGCCAGACATTTTGTGAACACCCTTGGGGCAGAAGTGAGGCCGAAGGGCATTGCTCTGAACTGATAATGGCCTGAGGGCAGTTCGAATCTAAGGTACTTTCGATGGGAGCTTCTGATAAGAACATGGAAGTAGGCATCTTTGAGGTCCAGGGAGGCTAGCCAGTCCCCTGGCCTTAGGGAGGGTAAAATCATTCCAAGTGTCACCATTTTGAACTTTGGCTCTAAAAGGTGCTTGTTTAGATATCTTAGATCCAGGATAGGCTGCCACTCTCCTGTCTTTTTTGGGGTAAGGAAGTACCTGGAGTACAGACCCTTGCCCTGGTGAAGGGGAGAAACCTTTTCTACAGCTCTAGAGCCAAGAGGGTTGAGACTTCTGTTTCCAAAGCAAGAGTCTCTAAAGGGTTTGTAGGTGGAAAAGATCTGGCTCTCATCTTTGGAAATTTCTTGAAGCTAAGAACCAGACCCTGGCTCACTACTTCCAGGACTCACCTGTCTGAGTTAAAGACTGCCAGTCCTGGACGAAGTGAGCCAACCTGCCCCCTACAGGTAGTGGAGGGCCGACCCTGGGCATCCCATCAGGGTGCCTGTTTGGCAGAGCTTTAGGCTGAGGGGTGGGAGCAGGCCTGCTCGAACCCTGTCTGCCTCTCTCTCTGAAGAACCCCCTCTGTACATAGGCTGAAGAGGCGGAGGCCTGGGTCTGGTAAAAAGGCCTGTGAAAAGGCCTACCCCTACCCCTGGGGGGCTGCCTCTGAGGAGTGGCTTGCCGTTCCTTGGCTTGTGCACTCCTGTAAGTGGTTCTATATTCATCCATTTTCTTCATATAATTCTCTGTCTGCTCCCCAAACAGAGAATTTCCCACCACAGGAAAATCCATAGCCTTAGACTGGGTATCCTGTGACAAAGTAGTACACCTGAGCCAGGCCAATCTCCGAAAAGCCACAGATGTAGCCATGACTCTAGAGGATACATCGTTAGAATCCACTGCAGCATGGAACTGCACCTTAGATGCCTCAATACCATCAAGAGCCACCTGCTCCAGCTCCTTTGCGAGCTGGCCAGGGACCTGTTTGGCTAAGGCCATGACAGTATCCCATCTAGATTTCTGGTATCTTGCAACATAAGCCATATAGTTAGCTTGTCTGAGTCCCAAGGATGCTGTCATGTATTGTTTTTTGGCCATGGCATCAGTCTTCCTGGAATCCTTGTCAGGAGGATGTGAAGCCAGTGGAATATTAGCTTTATCACAGGCTGCAGCCTGAACTACCCCAACATGACTGCACTGCTGTGAAAGAAAATCTGTATCAGGACCTGACAAAGTGTACCTCCTGTCCATCTTTTATCCACAGGAGGCACAGAATTAGGAGCTTTAAAATTTTATTGTTTGTTTTCTAAAAGATTTATGTAAAGGGATGGACAACCTCCTGGACTCTGGGATATCCATCATCTCCACATAGTCAGGCTCCTCTTGCTCATCCAAAGCCTCCTCTAAGGGAAGCTGGAGGGTCTCAGCAACTTTTTTATAAAACAAAAAATGAGAAGGGGACTCAGAAAGCCTAGGGAGAAACTCACCTGAAGGTCTGTCTGGGGAGATGTCCGGTTCAATGGGCACATCCAGACTTTCAAAGTCACATTCACACTGATCTTAATCCTCATCCCCCTCCTCTGGTTCATAGAACTCTTTTATATCATAATCCTGAACCACTGGAACCGACCGAACCGACCTTTTGCCAGACAGTGGCGGTTCGGAGGGAACCGGGGACAGGGACTGGACAATCTGTATTGCCCTGGCTATCTCTGCAGCAGTTGGAGAAGGAATTTTGGACTCAAACCTGCTGATTTTTAGTTATTTTGCTGGAACTGGCTCCTCAGAGCCAGCTTCGTTGCCAGGAAGTCTTGCCCTGGTCAGAGGGCACTCCCTCGGTTCGGTTGGCACCGAACCAGGCTGGCCATCCGGTCAGGGACTTTTGGCCTCTCGTTCCCTGAGCCTGCCCACTCTCTTGTCCAGGGTGGCTGCAGGAGGAAATTTTTAAAATCTGGCAGTCTGAATTGAGGTGGTCAAACCCCAGACAATGAATACATGTAGTGTGGGTCAGCTTAGCAAAGGCTTCCCACAGACACTACAGTGTTGAAACCAGTGGGCCGGTTTTCCTTTTGGGTTTCTCAGACATGATGCCAGCCCAACCAACAAACTTGCCCTTTTAATGGCAGTGCCAGGCAAGACACCCTTATCGGTTCCAAACACGTGTCAGGTCTGGAAAAACCGTAATGAAATCCGTTTTTAGAACCGATAAGAACCGGAACCACACTCTAAGAAGCCTTAAAGGCTTTAAACTTATATTTTAATACAATTCAATCGGTTCAACCGAACCGATAACACTTTACAAGTTCCACACAGAAAAAACCCTATCTATTACTTACGATTACCATAGACAGAGCCTGAACCGATCGGTTTTGCGGTTAAAATAATTAAATCGCGGTTAAATTAAACCGAGAAATAGCACTTTAAACTGAAGAAATGAACCGAGGAACAGGAGGAATCTCCGGAGCGACTGTTCAGTGAGGCGGAGTAAAGAATCTGACGATTTCGGTTTGAAACCAGCCTAACAGAGCTTCTGAACCGAGCTCGCGCTCTAAGCTCTGCATGGAAGTTAACTCTTTCACCTCCGGAGCAGTTCTAAGGCTGGGACAAACTGCAATAGCCATAATATAGCAAGACTTCATGTTGTTTGAAAAATAGATTTTAGAATGATAGTGGTCGTCTCTGCGGTGTGCAACCGCTACCACTGGCGCTCTGTTAGGTGGTGGCATTGTTTCCTGACGCTGAAATGGAGAGCGCTGTTATGGACAGCGCTCTTCTGACCTAGTGCCAATGGGGAGATGTCAGAGGAGGGAGAAGTGATGAGTGGGTCCCATAGGGTTCGGTCTTAGGCCCAATCCTGTTTAATGTGTTCATCAGCAACATGGGAGTAGGTATCCTGGGCAAGATTGCACTGTTTCATAGGTTCATAGTATGCTTTACAAGCTCAAACAGGCATCTGTCCTTTACCGAGCTTGCCACCTTCACTATTGGTGGAACTCATATTTAACTTTACTCATATATTTATCAATTTTGTTTTTAAAAGTATCCAATGTATCACTCTCAACAATATTTGCTGGTAGTGAATTCCAACTTGGTACAATTCTCTGTGTGAACCCATTTTGTTCTTTTAATAATATTATTTTTTTCTCCTGCTATCTGATACTCATGCGATCTTGTATCTCTACCATTATTATAATAAGTAATTCCTACTGTTTCTTGCAAAAAAGGATCGTTTTTGGTTTTAAACGCCAAACATAAATCCCCTCTAGTTCTTCTGTAATCCATGGAATATAGTTCAAGTTTTTGAAGTCTCTCAGAGTATTCCAGATTATCCATTCCTTTAATTCTTTTTGTAGATTTCCTCTGTATTCTCTCTATTAATTGTATATCCCTTATTGTTTGAGGAGCACTAACCTGTACACAATATTCCATGTGCGGTCTCACAAGCTTTTATATAATAGCATAATGACACTAGCTTCTCTACTTTTTATGTTTTTGAATATGCAACCCAAAATTTTATGACATTGTTTTACTTTATTTTTAATATGTATTTCAAATGAGAGGTCATTAATAATTATAACTCCCAAATCTTTTTCATTTGTAACTTTTTCCAAAATGTAATTATTTAATTTATATTTATGGTTTGGGTTATTATATCCAAAGTGCATAATTTTACATTTTGTTGCATTAAATTTCATTAAGGAGTTGTCTGACCATTTACTTAATTGATTTATATTTTCTTGAAATTGCATACATGACTTGTAATCTGTTATTACTGCACCAATTTTTTGCGGACAACACTAAATTAGGGGTAAGGTGGACAGTGAAGAAGCAGTAAAAATTGCACAAAATGATTTGAAAAGGTTAGAACAATGGTCTAGTATCTGGCAGCTGAAATTTAACACCAAGAAATGTAAAGTGATGCATACTGACAGGAATAACCCTAGAACAACCTATTGGCTAAACGGGGTCAAACTCAATGACTCAAAAGAGGAAAGGGATCTAGGAGTTATTATTAGCGTGACCCTTAAAGAAATCGACCAATGCAACGCAGCATATAGTAGGGCCAACAAAATGCTGGGATGCATATGGAGAGGACTTAACAGTAGGCACAGGGAGGTGATACTTCCATTGTACAGATCTATGGTGAGACCCCATCTGGAATACTGTGCAGTTTTGGAGACCATACCTTAACAAGGACAGGGATAGGAGAGACCATTCAGAGAAGGGCAACTAAAATGATTCCGGGACTTCAGGGGCGGCTATACATGGGGCAGTTGGAGGTGTTAAACATGTACTCACTTGAATCTAGGAGAGAAAGGGGGATATGATAGAAACCTTTAAGTACATGAGGGGTTTAAATTCAGTAGCATATGCTGAACTATTCACCAAGGCTTCCAACTCAAACATGAGGGGGCATGGATGGAAACTGAGGGGTAGGAGTTTCAGGAGGGATCTTAGGACGCACTATTTCTCGGAAAGAATTGTGGAGCCATGGAACAAACTACCTGTGGAGGTGGTAGGAGCTAGGACTGTATCGGCATTCAAAAGGGGTTGGGATAAGGAGCACACTAGAATCAAATCCACAAGGGAATCTACCAGCTAGGACCCATGATCACCGAGGATCTCAGGATCTTAAGGGTAGAGTTGATGGACCTTTGGTCTCCTTCTGCCATCACCTTTCTATGTTTCTGTTTCTATGGTTATCGGGGCCAAACAGCTTAGAACCCTTAAAGGGGCATTAAGCACTTTTTTGCTGTACATCAGCAGCGAACCTGGATACCCTGAGCCAGGAGTGCTTACGTAGGCATACACCCATGGCAGCCACTGGGCAACGGTGTCAGCCATATCATAGAGGGCTCTGAGGAGGTGCTTGCTAACATCCTTGGCTACTTTGAGGCTCTGGAGCAGCTCCTGCGTCTGTGTGCCATCTGGAAGGGTCTGTGCTGCGGCCTTGCCCTTTTTCCAGTTGGCATTTTGGTATTTTATCATGTGAGATAGGTAATTTGGAATCCTCAAACCCAGGGTAGAGGAGGCATACACTCTTTCGCCCTAGAGGTCGATTCTATGAGACTCCTTAACTGGGGGAAGGGAACTAAGGTTCTTTGGCACCTTAGACCTGTCATGAGCTGCCTTGATGACCACGGAGTCTGTCTCTGGCTGGGCAGCATAGCAGAGGAGCCCTTGAAGGGCATGATAGAGTTTATCTGCCCTACCGGGCATAGCTGGCACCACGTTTGGTCTGTGACAGACTGCTGTGGCTGCATTCCTCAGAGCAGGAAGGATTGGGGGAATGATTTTTGGGGGAGATTCAGGGCTCTCCAGGAAATCCACCAGCTCCTTTCTGGTGGCATCCTCTTCTTCAGTGTGGAAGTCCATGGCTGAGGCTAGCTACTTCATCACATTGAAAAAGGTGGATTCCTCCAGAGGAGACCTGGGAGTATGCTTCACTGAGTCCTCACTGACAGAAGAAGCAGTGGATCTATCAGAGACCAGAATCTCTTCCTCTTCTTCCTCCTCCTCATCAGGAAGAATGAGGTCTGGGTGGTACTCCTTCTCGACATTGACCTCTTCAAAATCTTGGTCTGATGTTGGATGCACTGACGACAGCCCACGGGGAGCATCCTGTGGTCCAATGAGTCAGTGTCAAGGACGACGCTACCAACGACGGCATCAGCAAGGGGGACCTAAAGGCACCCAACTTCTATATAAGCACGTTAGTAAATTTAAGCAGGACTTCATTCAAGTCAATGGTGGTTGTCGACGGAGGGGGGTTCGATGGCACAGGCGGCAATGAACCGCCTGCTGGATCCTGAGAACTCAAACAGTCTATAGCTCTGGAGGGAGAAGAGGCAGGCCTCAACGGAAGAGTCGTCGATGACAACCCTGTCATTGAAGAAGATGGGGATGATGACCTGGAGGATGACGGCCTGCCACCCTGAGAATTGGGCAGCAGTGCTGTCAGTATAGGTCAGGCGGGCACAGAGACCTGGACAGCAGTCAGACTTGTCATGAGTGCTGCAGACCTGTCATGAGCCATGGCCAATGTGGATCCCCCAGAAGAAGGAGAAGATGTCATCGGGGAATGAGACCGATGCTGGGGGAGCAGTCACAATTTTGCTCTTTTTTATGACTTTTCCCCAAGGATTTGTCTCAGACCTTGGAGGCCTGGGAGTTCGAAAATCTGGTCGGTAACTGAGAGGCTGGAACCCCGGAAGAACCCTGCCCAAAACTGTCTACCTGTTGATCCATCAGGAAATTTTTAAGAGCCTTTCTGTGTTGCCTGAGGGTTGTTTGGTTAAACTTCTGGCAGAGCTCATGGTCAGAAACTTCATGTTCAGGCCCAAGACAACAGACAGAGAGAGAATGTTCGTCTATGGAGGCAATCTTCTTTCCATAGTGATGGAAGAGACAGGTTGAAGGATTAACTGCTGACATAAATGAATTAGGAGAATGTCTTTAATAAAAGAGATTCAGGAGAATGCTGAAGAACAAGCCGTAAGCGAAAAAATGACACAAATACTGTGTTGGAGCTTCTGTAAAGACCCATGCGAGCAAGCTGACGGTGGGAAAGAACTGAGGAGGGAGCAGGGCTGCTCATGCCTTTATAGGGTTGGTGATGTTGACAGACATCGATGGCATGGGCGGCCCCAGTTGTACTGCTGAAAATCTTTCGTGTGGATTCCCCTTCACCGACGGCGAAGGTTCCTATGGTGTTACCTGATGACTGAAATACCCCCAAAGAAGATCACAGAATATGATGGCAGATAAGGACCGATAGGCCTATCCAGTTTGCTCTTTTTCCTTAACTACTAAAAAAGCCGCAGATCCTACTTTATTTATTTATACTCTCAGATACACACCTTTGAGCAAAATGCTGATTGACAAACGTTCCTCATCAGATTACAGCAGAAAGGTTTACAATACGTCTTCAGTTCACTGTTCAACAGTTCACCACTTAGGGACAAAACTTAACAGTTACAACAGAAGGGTTTTCATCATGTCATCAAAAAACAGGTTACTCACCTATAACAGTAGTTCTAGGAGTGGTATAAGTTGTTCATCCACACTGTTTGGCATGTCCCTTTCCTCTTTAAATCTTGCCGGATGGTCTAAAAGCTGGCTCCTCCCACCCACCCGGGTGGTATATCCTTCGGCTCTGCCCCTTGACACCAGATCTTGCCCACTGGAAGCAGAGGGTTGTGCGTCGAAGCTAGGGCAGTCGGGTGGGTTCATGTAGATGAACAACATATATCACTCCTAGAAAGTACAGTTACGTAAAAACTTATCGTAACAGTAGATCTTTGAGGAGTGTCTCTTGCAGCAGGTAATACACTTGGGTCATCGCCAGAGGTCACTGTGGCACACGGCAGCTCTTCTAGCAGTCTCTTGCAGCAGTATATTACCCTGAACACTCCAATCGAGGTGAATACCTCCTACATACTCTAGATGGCCATCGTATATTGTGATACTATACTAATCGTACTAAATCGATTAGGAAGACCTCTCAACTGTTTGTTACCTTTGCCTCGAGCAGGGAAGGTCTCCCGGTCACTAAATGGACCCTTTCCAATTGGCTAGCAATTACACTTTGCTACACAAAATACAATAAGCCATTACCAGGAGCTGTCCAAGCCCATTCTACCAGAGCTATGGGCACCACAGCGGCCTACTTTAAAGGGGCCTCTATCATGGATATCTGCAATGCAGCCACCTGGTCCACAATTCATACTTTCATGAAGCACTACAACTTAGATGTTGCTCACGCTGTAGGACAGCCTTTGGCCGAGTTGTCCTACAAGG
Source organism: Neoceratodus forsteri (assembly GCA_016271365.2). Taxonomy (NCBI): domain Eukaryota; kingdom Metazoa; phylum Chordata; order Ceratodontiformes; family Ceratodontidae; genus Neoceratodus; species Neoceratodus forsteri. The sequence continues at coordinate 1,174,095,114 of CM057456.1, read as the reverse complement.
CCTCCTGTCATAATGACCACCCTTCTTGGGTTTACTGCTTGGGATGCATCCCAAGTGTATTACCTGCTGCAAGAGACCACTCCATGGAAGACAATACAGTTACGTAAAAACTTACCATAACAGTAGATCTTTGATGAGTGTCTCTTTGCAGCAGTATGATCCCCCCCATCCCCTCCTTCTCTAGGAGAACAAATTCTGGTCCAATGACTTATGGGTTGGGATACCTATATTACCTCAGCTTTCCCTCGGTCCTTGCTTAGCGAGCTGTATCCGGCGGGGGAAACTGAGGATACCAGGGACCGCCAACACTTATATAGGAAACAGGAAGGTGGTGTCATGTGTGGGTGACCCCTGGAAAAAGACTGCTAGAAGAGCTGCTGTGCGCCACAGCGACCTCTGGCAATGACCCAAGTGTATTTGCTGCTGCAAGAGGCCACTCTGTGGAAGATCTACTGTTACAGGTGAGTAACCTGTTTTTCTAGGATCATGGATATGTTGTTCTATCCACACTGTTTGGCAGACTCCTAGCAGTTCTCCAGGAGGAGGGAGGCAAGGCGCACACCCCCTACTTAGGGAACAGAGATCGGAGAACTGAGGCCCCAAAACCAGCATCCCGGCATGACTCTAGGCCAATGTGGTAATGGGAAATGAAGGTGTTTGCTGACTTCCAGGTAGCAGCCCTGCAGATATCCTGGATAGGGACATCCCTAGAAGCAGCCACCGATGCAGCAGTATAGTGTGTGGAATGAGCCCTTAGTCCTACGGGAGGCTCCCTACCCACCAACCTATAGCAGAGATCAATGTATAATGTTATCCATCTGCTAATCGTCCACTTCGCTGCAGGTCTGCCAGGTGCAGCTTCAGTGTCGGTGACAAACAGCTGACGAACCTCTCCCCAAACTTCAGCCCTACACTTCTTGTAATAAAAGAGCGCCTGTCTCAGATCCAAAGTATGAAGCCTATACTCGGCCTCCGAGGCATAACTGGGTAGTACACTGGCAGAGTCATCACCTGGTTCAGGTGAAACTCCGACACCACCTTCAGAAGGAACTTCACGTTGGGGTGCAGGACAACCTTGTCCCTGTGGAAGACTAGACAGGGAGACTCAACAGAGAGCACCTGTAGCTCCCTGATCTTTCTGGCTGACATGATAGCCACCAAGAAGGCGCACTTCCACGACAGATGTGACATCTCACACCTGTACATCGGTTCGAATGGCTTGCCCATGAGCATTGCCAGTACCAGCAGCAGATCCCACGGTGGTGGTGGTGGTGGTGGTGGTTCACACACCAGAGGGGAATATGGTTGAGGCCTTTAAAGAAACGCCAGACCACCTTCTCCTATGCCACCGTCTGCTGACTGGCCTACGCTCGATAAGCAGAGATGGCTGCCAGGTGCACCTTAAGGGTTGTAGACCGAAGACCTTCTTTGAAGAGAGATCAAAGGTAGTCAGGGATGCTAGTTACTGGACAGGATGAAGGGTCCAGGCCCTTGTCCTGACACCAAATGGAGAATCTCTTCCATATGAAGGCATAGCACCTCCTGGTTGACTCCTTCCTAGATGCCTCAACTACAATGAGTACATCGTTGGAGAGACTCAAAGCCTGGAACTCTAGCCGCTCAGGAACCAGGCTGTCAGGTGCAGGGATTGAAGGTCCCAGTGGAATACCTTCTCCTGACTGATGGAGAGCAGGTCTGGGCATGCTGGAAGATGTCTTGTGAGCCTGATGCTGAGGCTGAGGACATCTGGATACCAGAACTGGTTGGGCCAGTCTGGGGCGACCAGGATCACCTGTGCCTTGTCCCTCCTGATCTAGAGGAGCACCCTGTGGACTGAGGGTAGGGGAGGGAAAGCACAGAAGAGGCCTGGGATCCATGGCCTTGAGAAAGCATCCCCCTGCAGCAAGCCCTGCTGAGGGGGTCAGGCATGGAACAGCCTCAGCTTTGCGTTCTCCCTGGAGGTGAAAAGATCTTTCTGAGGGGTGCCCCTCTGGGAGAACAGACTGTGCACTACCTCTGAATGGAGAGACCACTTGTGGGATACCTCATCTACATGGCTTAGAGCATCTGCCAACTGATTTGAGGCTCCTGCCACGTGGATGGCTAGGAGATCTGCCTCCAGTCGGCTCATGAGGGTCCAGATGCGGAAAGCTTCCCCTGCACAGAGGCTGGGAGTGCGTGCCACCCTGTTTGTTGAGGTAGTACATGGTTGTGGTGTTGTCCATCTGGACTTGAACCACTTGACCCCGAAGGAATGGAGCAAATACAGCCAGCACCAGCCGAACTGCTCGGAGCTCCAGCAGGTTGATATGGCATCGGGATTCCTCAGGGGTCCAAAGCCCATGGACTCTGTGAGTCCCCATGTGGGCGCCCCAGCCCGTGAGAGAGGCATCGGTCATCAGGACAACCGGCGGCTCAGGAGAGACAAACGGGATCCCTCCCTGCAGATATTCTAGGATGGATCACCATTGGAGAGCGTCCCACATCTTCTGGGTTACAGTGACCAGCTGGTTGAAATGACCTAAACGCTGAGACCACTGGCTGGCCAGCTCCCACTGAAGGGGGGCGCATATGCCACTGGGCCAACTGGACCACGGAGGTGCAGGCCGCCATGTAACCCAGAAGTCACAGGAAGTCCCGGGCAGGGTGCAATTGCCCAACCAGAAATGATTGGGCAAAGGAGGAAAGAACCTCCACCCTGTCTGCCAGCAGCCTGGCTCTGGCTTGGCAAGACTTGAGTTCTGCCCCGATGAAGCAGATCACCTGTGCGGGCATGAGTTCTGACTTGGCCTCGTTGATCAGGAGGCAAAGGCTGATGCAGGCTTGGAGGGCCAGATCCCTGGACCTCTCTATCTCCAGTCTGGAGGGACCCACTATGAGCCAATTGTCGAGATACGTCAAACTCTGACCCCTCGACACCGAAGATGGGCTGCCACCACTGCTATACATTTGATGAAGACTCTGGGGGCTGATGAGCGGCCGAATGGCATGGCTTGGAACTTGTAGAGGATTCCCTCCACCCTGAAGTGGAAAAACCTTTGGTGAGATGGACGGATTGGGACGTGAAAGAATGCATCCTGCAGATCCAGGGAGCAGAACCACATGTTTAGCTCGAGAGATGGTATAATCTGGGACAGATTTAACATCCTGAAGGTAGGTGTGAGACCTCAGAAAACTGCTTCAGGTCGTGCAGATCTAGAATGGGGCACCAGCCCCCCCCCCATTTCGGGACCTGGAAGTACCTGGAAATGAACCCTGGGTTGACAGGGGGATCAGCGACTCTGACCACTACCTCCTTGCAGAGTAGTTGGGCGATGTCGTCTCTGAGAGCCGACTGAGTGTGGGCGGATACTTTCTCCTCCCATGGGGCGCGGGTTCAGCTTGGGGGATACTGCTCGAATTCCAGAGGCAGTCCCTGACTGACCACTTCCAAGACACACTTGTCCATTGTGACAGCAGACCAGGCAGAAAGAAAGTGACGGAGCTGGCCCCCCCACAGGAGGATTCATAGTGGTCATGATGGGCATGGGGGTGGCAACCCCCATCCTGTCATGTGCAGGCTTGGAGGAGGAGGATCCAGCGGTGGGACCGTGGTGGCCCTTCCCTCCGGGCTTATGGGCTGCCGAAGCCCCTGACTTGGGCTGAGGACATCAAGACTGAGTCTGCCGCTTCTGCCCAGATTGGTACTGGGGCTGCTAGGCCGCAGGGCCAAAGGCCAAAAAGGCTTTCTTTTCTGCTTTTTTGAACCCTGATGTTCCTTCTGGGCAGAAGTAACAGAGTCCAAGGTGGAACTGGACTTCTCTATACACTGGAGGTGACCATCAACTCCTGGACCGAACAAGTCAGTACACAGGAAAGGAATGTCCGCCAATTTGTGCTGGGTGTCTGCTGTAAAGGTTGAGACTCTCAGCCAAGCCCTGTGGCGCTTGGCGACTGCGGCCACCACCGAACGGGCACAAGATTCTCTAACATCCAGAGCCATTTTGAGTTGTTGTTTAGCAACAGCCCGACATTGGTCCTGGACCTGCTTGACTGTGGTCTGAAGGTCTGCGGGGAGATGAGGAAGTGAAGCACCTAATCCAGAGAGCCCAAGAGAGCATGGGAGAAGTGTGCCATAATGATGGACGAACTCGCCTGTCGGAGACCAAGCGAGGAGGCAGCATAGACCTTTCTGGCCGAATGGTCCAACTTCTTGGACTCTTTGTCCGGAGGTTTATCAGTGTCTCCAGATTTGCCCGAGTGCCGAAACAGACTTGGTCACCAACCCCTCAGCCGAGGGGTGCTGTGTAAACCCTGAAGGGGAGACGATGGGAACTGCATACTTGCGGGCCATCCAGGCTGAAGGCGCAGGGCAGGAGGCTGGGTGCTGCCAAAGCTCCAAGGCTGGGTCAACTCTGGCTTCAGTCACTAGCAAGGCCTCAGATGGAGAATCCCTTTTTCTGAGAATAACAGTTACGGGATATTTGGCCCATTTTTTAACAGGCTCCAAGGGCATCCCCGTGGATTCGGAGATGAGATGGAGGATGTCCAGGAAGGACGTGGGACCTTCCTCTGTCAAGAGACTCATTGAATCATCGTCGCATGGGCGCGAATTCAAGTCTGAGTCCTCGGACTCCGAGTCTGGATAGAGCGGCTGACCACAAGAGTCACTTTCGACCCGCCGCGGACGTTTGGGGGTGAGGGTGTCAGACAGCCTGCGTGGAAGGCCCTTAACGGGCTGAGACTCCTTGGCAGGAGCCCCCTGAGGGAGGCTGCTTAGGTGGCGGCTCCACCAGGATCGGTGGACAGGCCAGCTTCGGCCGAGCTGGGAGGGTCTTCACCAGCTCCGTGGGTGGAAAGGCGGTGTCGACTGGCTCCAGAGGAGTCGGCCTCGGCCTACAGAGTGACAGCCATGTGATGGCTGGAGTGGAAGCTGGGGTCGACTTCGGACCAGTCATCATTAGCTGTTGCCACACAAGGTCCTTGTGGGGTCAACGCAGCTTCTCATCCGAGGAGGACGAGGATGAATAGCGGCGCCGCCGCTTCTTGGAGTGCCGCTTGTGAGACTTCCTCGGCCTGTCGGTCGAGGGTGTCCGAGACCTCGACCGTCAGGTGGACCAACAGGTGTGATCGTAAGGGGCCGGGGAGAACTGTGGCTCCTCCAGGTCAGGGACAGAGACCACGGGTGGAGTCCCAGCGGGCTGGGTCTCCTCCTCCATAGGTCCCGGCAGGACCGGAGTCCTGAATAAAGAATTGTCGGCCTCATCAGTCGACAATGGGACGACGGGGTCGATGACAATTTCGACTGGGTCGTTGTCCTGTGTCTTAGCTGGCTGGCCTGACGGGGGCACCGTGAAGCCAATGGCTGAGGTCACAGTTTCGACTGAAGTTGAAACATGAGACTCCTGGGACCAAGCTATCTCTCTGTCCCAAGAGTGACATCGATGTGACAAATCCTCTCTCGACCCCTTATCCTTTTTACGGGAGCGGGAGGTGTGCAAGCCAGACGGGTGCTCCCGTTTTATCGGGAGAAACTGACACAACTCTTTGAAGGAGTTGGAGAAGGAAGAGCCCAGTCTGAGAGGGATGAAGACCGAAACTGAAGAGGATTGCAAGGTGGTGTGAGACCCCTCCTCCTTGAAGGCCTTCATTTGCTCCAGTTGGTTGGCAGATCCCGCGGCAGCGGAGACCACATGACAGGTGGCTTTGGATTTGACCAGCAGGTGCTGTTTTTCTGGTCATCCAAGTTGCAAATGTGCAAGGTGATCATCCAAAACTGCTGGATGGAACGCGCAACAAAGGTCACAGGCCTGGGTATCATGGGCATGGTCAAAACAGTAAACGCACGTGGTGTGCGGGTCGGTACGGGACATCTTCTGCCCACAAGGACACCGGCGGAACCTGGGCAAGGACCTGTCCTCCATCAAGGTCGCTATCACAAATTTATGCAGAGAAACTCTAATGAGTTTAATTTTCGGTAATTTGTCCGAAAGATTACGTGCCAGGGCCTACTCGACGTGGGAGCGGTAAGAAGGGAACCTGAATCTTCAAGCGGAAAGGAAGATCTGGCATCAAGGGGTGGAGCCGAGGGATATACCACCTGGGTGGGTGGGAGGAGTCAGCTTTTAGATCATCCAGTAAGATTTAAAGAGGAAGGGACATGCCAAACAGTGTGGATAGAACAACATATCCATACCAACATACGAACATGAAATTTACTAGCACATAAAGGCCTAGAGGTCTATCCAGTCTGCTCGAATGTGCAGCTAGCACCCCTTATTCTGCAACCACCCTTCCCTTCCACCCTTCCCCTTCATTGACCCTCCCCTTATCTTGTCCCATCCCCTTCTGAAGCAGTCCACTGTTCTACTGGGTACCACTTCTTCGGGTAACGCATTCCACCCAGCCATCACCCTCTCTGTAAAAAGGTGTCTCCTCATCTCCCTCCTGAACCTTCCTCCCTCCAGTCTCATATCATGGCCCCTGGTGTCCCTCCCCTCTCTTACTTTGAACAGCCCCTGTACCTGTCTTGTTTATTCCTTTCATGTACTTAAAGGTTTCAATCATATCCCCCCTGTCCCTCCTCTCCTCCAGAGAGTACATGTTCAACTCCCTCAGCCTCCTCTCGTATGATAAGTCCGCCAGCCCCTTGATCATCTTTGTCGCCCTGCGCTGCACCCACTCCAGTAACTTAATGTCCCTCTTCAGATATGGGCACCAGTACTGCATGCAGTACTCCAGGTGCGGTCTAACTAATGACCTATACAGTGGCAGAATCACCTCCTCCCTCCTAGAGGATATACCCCTTGCAATACAACCCAGAATTTTGTTGGCCTTGCAGCTGCTTTCCTACATTGTGCTGAGTCGTTCATTGACCCTGTAATGAGCACCCCCAGATCCTTCTCCTCCTCTGTCTGGGCTAGCTGCACTCCCCACAGCTGGTAACTCCTCCTTGGGTTCTTCATCCCAAAATGCAGCACCTTGCACTTTTTGGCATTAAACCCCAGTTGCCAGGTGTCTGACCAGGTTTCAAGCTTTGAGAGATCATCCTGCAACCCCTGCCATCCCCCTAGGTCATCCACCACCGCTCCTACCTTGGTATCATCAGCAAACAGACTGATCTTGCTCTTGATGTCCAATGATTTGTCTGCAATGAATATCCTAAACAACACTGGTCCCAACACCGAGCCCTGTGGAACACCGCTCGTCACTACCCTTGGGTGTGAGAGCTCCCGACCCACCACCACCCTCTGTTGCCTTCCATGAAGCCAGTTCCCTACCCATGTCACCAGCTTTGCACCTGTTCCTGCGCCTTCTAACTTACATCCCAGCCTTCCATGCGGCACTGAGTTGAATGCCTTACTGAAGTCCAGATACAGGACATCCACTGCATGGCCCCTGTCCAGCTGCCTAGTTACCCAGTCATAGTACTTCACCAGGTTGGTTTGGCAGGATCTGCCACATATGAAACCATGCTGTCTGCTGTCCTGTAGTCCTTTGGCCTCTAGGAGGGCCACCAACCTCTCCTTCAGGATAGTCTCCATTAGCTTACCCACGATCGATGTGAGGCTCCATGATCCTAGAAGCTAACATTTCACAGGGTCACGTCCTGGGGCAAAGTAGATCACAGTTAAATAGTGCAGCACTGAAGTAGCAGCATTGCAGGGGCATTGTCAGTGGACAGTGCGGATTATGCTACAGGCAGCAATACAGTAGAATGTTAAGCCGGGGGATGGACACAAGCGAGAGGTCAAGGAGGTGCTTTGATGGGGTGGGCAGTGGTGTTGGTGTCATGTGCGAATGTGTGTGTGTGTGTGTGTGTGTGTGTGTGGGGGTAGTTGGTTGAGGCAGCCACAGCTTCTGAATCAACAGGGTTCCCCTATGTCTATCCCATGCAGTTTTGAATTCCCCCACCACCTCTGCTGGGAGGCTTTTCCATGCCTCCACCACCTATTCCATGAAGAAGTACTTTCTCACTTTGACTCTTAGTCTACCCCTTTCCAATCTCATGTCATGCCCTCTTGTTCTAGAGTAACTCCTTTCTTGAAAGATGCTACCCTCCTGTACCTTATTTATTCCCTTTAGGTTTGTGAAGGTCTCTATCATGTCTTCCCTCTGCACTGAGTAGCCATGTTCCCTTTCTACTTAAGTGCAATATGTCTGATGACTAGACAGCCCTATCATCCTAATCCCTTCTCCAATTCGCAATCATCCCAAAGCCTTCCTCACTGCACCAGTCCCACAACCAGGAGTTAAATTCTTATATCCTACCCTTTCTTGCTGAACTGGACCAAGAAACTGGTAGTACTTCTGAAAAGGCTACCGATCTGGCTTCTCCCTGGCAAATCTGCCCTACTTCTCTACAACACTCCTGCACCACCCTCACTTTGATCCAGCCAAGTCATTAATTTCCAGGTGGATGACAAAGTAGTTTCCTTCCACAGCCTACATGAGCAAAGTATACCTACAAGTGAATCCTATCTGCCAGCATACCTCAGAGGCACAACATCCTCTTCCTATGCTGCTCCCCCCCTTCCTCCTAGCTCCACCCACTGCTCTCACCATCGAATCACCTATTGAATCCCCTGTGACCAGTATGGCGCGTACAAGGATTGAATTCAGCGTGGAAATGTCACTGCTATCTGAGCCTGAACCGCTCGCGGTGCTGACACCAGAAGCTGCAACAGCTCCAGCACCAGACCATCTGTGGCACCACCAGTGGCACCAACCCACTACCGACATTAGTATCAAATCTGAATTCAACCTACTTTGGCACTACTAGTGGCGCTGAGTTTAAGGTCGAAGCTGTTGCCAGCACTGGCATCTGCGCTGACTCTGGCAACATCATAACAAATGGTGTCACCCTCGATGCCATTACCACGACTGGTGACAACAGTCACAGTGACAGTGATGGTTGTGATCAATGTCACTGAGGAAGTGGACAAGGCCAACAGTCTTGACCCCAAACACAGGGTGGGTTCTCCACCAGCTGCCCAGAAGCAGCCAATTATCCACTCAACAACACCACCAGAGACTCCAACATGACACCATCCCAATGGGGCGGGTAGGAGAGCTCTGTACCTCAGCTGACTCTGAAGAATGTTGAGTGAACCTGGGGGAACTGCCCAATGAATTGCCCAGCAACCTCCTGGATTGATGCCTACCTCTAAAGGTTGGGACCCTGCGTCCCTGGTTCAGACAATGACTCTCCAGTGTCCGGGGGTCAAAACAGTACCAGGCATTGCAGGAATCTATGTCGCTGCAGGGTGAAAGACAGGCGAAGCAAAAAGAATGCCTGTTGTCTTTGCTGTTATTATTTCCGCAGTGGCAACGAGGGGCAAGTTTGTTCTCCTTTTTCAACAACTTAGATATTCTGACAGAAAATAAGAAAACTGAGAAGAGAAAACTGAAATGTGAACTGAAGTGTGCGTGATTCCATCCTATGGTGTGTACTCCATAGTGGGGAAAAACAGAAAAGAGGTAGGCCAGGGCATCAATGATAGTTATAGTAGGCAGGCGGACAGCACCACACTGTGTCACACATGCGCCCATGCCAATAGCCAATGCTGGAACCCTGGTCAAAAAGACGTGCTCCTGTGGGGTCCTAGCACCTCGGGATTAGACCCAAGAGTGGGACTCAATGGCGAATACTGACTACAGGAAAATCAATGCACATAAGAAAAGCACGCAAACAAGAGTGTGAGGGTTGCCAGCAGAAAAGAACAAAACTAAAAAAATGGATGCTGAACAAACAGAATAAAAGCCCAGAAAATGTCCAACAACAACAACAATCAGCATAAAAGGGACTGTAATCCCCCCCCCCCCCAAGTTTGCTCACAGAATGAATGTACGCTACCAATGCTTGTACCTCAACCTGAGGAAAGAACAGAGCACATGATGCTGAGGAAAAGAAAACTAAACTAAGGAGAAAATACACACAAAATGTACCTCAGAAACCAGGCTAGAAAGGCAGACCACATGTAGCAACATTTTTTAGACCTTCTGGTACCCTTACTTAGATTCGGCAGGCAGAATGGCAGAACACCCTAACATCCATTGGACCTGGGTTAAAAATATCAGCAGCCAATTCATTAAAATTGTAGCTCAGTGGTTAGAGCACTGGGATGGTATTCTGGGGGCCTGGGATCAATACCCAGTAGGTTACATTACGGGGTTGGCAGCATAGCCTAGAGGTTAGAGTGAGTTGTGATGAGCTTGCTGCATCTAGCAGACCTGGGTTTGATTCCTACAACCTCCACTTGCATACTGCGTGATTCTGAGCAAGACACTTAACCTCCCCAGTGCTCCCTGGTCACTCCTGAAAACAGGCACTTGTGCCTAGTGGGCATTACCTGGTTACCAAAGACTGTAAATAAATAAATAAATAAATACATACATAAAAAGTCATGCCTTAAATAAAAAATACTGCTTGTTAGGAACTAATATTAATTTCTCTGCTAAGAATTACTAAATAGGAAAAGAAACAAAAAACGTTGTAAAGCACAATTCAAAGGGGTTTAAGGGCTTAGCCACTTGCCCCTCGACTGACACAGATCAACTGGCTCTCTTAAGCTAGTAAATGACTCATGGAACATTGAGTCGGTCTAGGTTCCATGGTGTTGTCATAATATGTGTGTGTGTGTCACTAGTAGGATGACATGACTAACCCAGCAGTTATGAACAGCCCAGTGACAATATGGAATGGTACAGAAATGGGACTTCGAAGTAGCTGCAAAATGATTAGTGCCTCATGATGGCTGTGTGGGAGTGAAGCATAAAAACTACTTTGCACATTATTTATTGACACTTGAGAACTTTTTGAAACTGAAAAAGGTCAGCTAAGTCACTGGCACTTCCATTTAGGTACGTCATGTTTGTCCATGAACAACAAAAAAAGGGCTATTAAAATACGTGTACACACTACACTCCCTTACCGAACCAAGGGCAATGGCAAACGTATGGATCAACAATAGTTACAATTTTCCTCAGAACAGTTTTTCAGCAGTTAGTGGTATTTATGGTGGCAATTCCTTTTGTTTGCAACTTTGTATTTTATTGTCCTTCAGAAAGAAAAAAGAACAGTATATAACAAAGAAGGACAGGCAAGCGTGGATAATCCCCAGGCTCAAGATCTTGCTAGAATCACCATTGCAAAATACATAACTAATGACATGCATTTCATTCCATGTACTCAGCAAGTTCTGTATATATTATTGCTGCACTAAATTAAATAAACTGTCTTCTCTGTTTAAGGAGCCCATTTCACACTGTTTTATATCACTTCTCCCACTCAGTTCTTATCATTCCCATCCTCCAGAGTTTTGGTCCAGTGCTGACCAGGTTAGGTAAAATACATCAGCTGCCAGAGATGTGTTAATACTGTATGTTCCATTACTGTAACTAAAAGTTCAGCTTCACCACTATGTTGTTTTCAGAGCCCCTTAATGGTGATTCATTAACTACTGTTATTAGTCTACAGCTTTTTATCTAGATCTTTACTGTAAAAGAGAGTCAAAAAGAGATTTTCAAAGCAAATGGGAATTTATGTTGAAACAACCCATTACACAGTTCATACACTGCTTTCCAATACCTATAAGATTTGGGACAGGCCCCCCAAAATGTGAAAGTGTATGCCCATGTCTCCACAAGCCCTCCAACACCAGTCAGGTCTGCTGGTAAAGTACTTAGTGACTTCTGGTGTAAGGAAAAACCTGCACACTGTTTTTTTTCCCCCTTTACATAATCTGTTTATACTCCATGGCCATGATGGGGCTTGGCTCCCACATGCCCTAGCTCCACTGCCCTCCACTGTCCATCATCTCCCTGAGATTTACCTGTTGGCCAGTACCCTCACAGATTTGACCTGTGGCGAGGCCAGGAGGTGGAGGGCTGTCCTCCCCCCAATGCCTTAATCCAGTGTTCGCTAACAGGGTTCCCCAGTGATGTGGTGGGTGGAGGCACAGTGTGTGGGCATCATGCATCCCCACCATGCCTTCCTTTTTTCTCCATTCTCTCCTCATCCCCTCCCTCAGCCATGGCATACTCGCATGGCGCATGTGCAAGGATGTGCACATGTATCCCAGGACCGTGGCTCCCTCCCCTGACTTTCATCTGCCTCCCGGAGCTCCCATGGGCCACCACCAGGTCTCCACCTGGTGGCAGCCAACAGCCAAGATGCCAACCACCCTGATCCGGGACAGGAGAGCTGCCAGGCAACCGCTCGACCTGCTCCCAGTATTTCCTCTCCGGTCGACCCCCAGCAACCTATGCTCATTCGCGAATACTGGTCACCAGCATAGCAGAAGGTAAGCCACTCAGCACCTTAGCCTTCCACATGCCACTGGGCTGTACACACTGTTTTCTACCAAAAGTCCCTCCACATGAGGGATCCTGTAGTTTCATGGCATACCCTCATTACTTTTCCCACAGTTCCATGGTCTCTCCTCACCCATATCCATGCTTTCTGGTTTTGCAATAACTGAGGGTCCACAGCTGTGAGCAGTTTATGAAAGGATGGCATTTATTTATAAGTTAATAAGACCTCTGAAGGGTGCCTCTTATGGTATAAGAGACACCGAGCGTGAGGTCTGAGCATGAGAACTGTGAAGTGAAGCTGAGCGGTTCTGTCTGCCCATACCTCATGGGAAGTGTCTCATACCACAAGAGACACCCCCTCAGAGGCCCTATTAACTTATTAGAAATCCTTTAAGTTTAGTGTGAGCGATTTGTGATAGGTTTAGAACCTTTTTTTCATTTACTTATGCCAGCCATCCCCTGGTGCTGAAGTGGGGTACTCTACCCTAGCATTCCTGCATGAGAGCACACTGTACAAAGAATTAGAGGTACAGTGGTTCTGGGTGCTGATTGGCTGAAATCACCTTAGTGATTTATAATAATGACACAATCAATCAACTATGAAAGGCAAACATGTTCTCACAAAGTGAAGGGGGCCCATAATACTTAACTTTACTATCTGGCACAGTAAGGTAGTAAGGGAGTTGAAGTTACCTAAAAAATCCTGTTATTCTAAATGAAATTCTGCTTTTAACTGTTGATAGGAATTAAGTTCCATTACCAACCTTATGCGCCCGAGCTAGATGTACATAGTATATTATTATTATTATTATGACTTACCCTACACTGATCGCTTGACTGCCTTTGTGATTAAGTACCATCAGCATGTGTAACCATACCTCTAAATTTGTCTGTTTGACTGTCAACATGATTTACAAACAATGTGTAGGTTACTTGATTATATCTCCTTATTGTGTATTTACTGTATTTTGCTGCGTCATGCTTCACTCCGTTTATAATGTTTGTGTGTCTGTTTAGGTTATCATTGAGTCCCTGACAGTATTCTCATGTGTTGTGCCAGATAAAAGACATTTTACTGTCTTGTTCACCTACCCAGTAAACAAAAACAAACAAATAAATTCAACTGAACAGGCTCCGTTAGTACCATCCTTCAACTCTAAGATCGGTCTCCACAGGTGGAAAGTCTGGATTACTTATTATGCCACTAAGGGTAGAGACCTCACTGGGATCCTTTTTTCCCCCAATTTGTTACTACCTAATGGACTCTGACTGGCCCGCTTCTATGGTGGAGGCTCCTGTAGTGCCCAGCTGCTGAGGGTCAGTTACATAATGAAGACTCAGAGTCCAAGTAGGGAGAGGGCCAAAAGAACTGGGGTGGAGGGTGGTAACCTTGAATGCTAGGAGTCTAGGGAGCAAAACAGCAGAGCTACAGGTTCTCATGGCAGATGTGGAGGTGGATATTGTGGCCTTAACCAAGACATGTGCCAACCATTATCATGACTGGGACCTGGCAGTACCAGGGTATAGGATTTTTCAGAGGGACGGGGTAAAAGGGAAGGGGGGTGGTACTGTATGTGAGAAAGGTCTGAACTGTATCAGGGAGGAAGGCAACACAGAGTGGGTGCAGCTCCAGGACTCCAGAAATAGGACCCTGAGGATGGGAGTGGTGTATAGGCCACCATCTCAGACTGAGGAGTTAGACAGGGAACTAGCGAGGCAAATCCAAAGGACCTGTGGAAGGGGCAGTACGGTGATTGTGGGGGACTTCAACCTGCCAAGAGTAGACTGGGGCACCCCAGTCACCACAAATAGGAGGGGGCAGGTACTTCTGGATGCCTTTCAAGACAGCTTCCTATTGCAGATGGTCAACGAACCAAACAGGTTAGGAAATACCCTTGATCTAGTACTGGCAAATGGGGAATTTGTGAGGGGGCTGAGGGTGGAGGAGCCACTGACAGGGAGTGACCACCACTCAGTGTAGTTCAGGTTAAACATGGGGAAGGAGGGAGTAGGATCGGGACAAGGGAGTTAGACTTCAGAAGGGACGACTTTGGGAGTATGAGGGAAATAGTACAGGGGTATCTGGCCAGGATCAATCCAGATATGGACACTAATCAGAGGTGGGAGGTCATTTAACAGGGTATTGAGGAGGCAACCGCAACATGTACAAGAGTCCAGAGTAAGAGGGCTAGGGCCAAGAAGCCTAGCTGGGTGAGTAGGGGAGTCATGGAGAAAGTAAGAAAGAAAAGAGCCACCTTTAGAAGGTACAAAAGAACGGAGCGGGGAGGACAGAGAGGATTACCTGAAGGAGTCAAGGGAGGCAACAAGGCATCCCGGGAACTCAGGCTAGCACAGGGCATTAAATATGGAGAGAAGGACTTCTTCAGGGAGATCAGGGAGAAACGGTGCTGCAAGGACCAAGTAGTAAGGATAAAAAAGGGATGGAGGGTGGGTGGATAAAGGGGCAGAAAAGGCAGAAGCCTTAAATGAGTACTCCTGCTCAGTATTTACGAAAGAGAAAGGAGGAGCAATACCCAAGGGGGTTGCGGGGGTGGGACAGGAGTTGAGGAGAAGACAGACAGGGAAATCCCAGCGGGCAGGGTACTGGAGGGCTTGAGAGCTCTGAGGGTGGACAAGGCACTGGGGCAGATGGCATACACCCCACGGTGCTAAGGGAGCTAGCAAAAGTCCTGGCAGACCTGTTTAATGCATCTCTGGAGTCGGGAAGTGTTCCACAGGACTGGAGGATGGCATATGTGGTGCCCCTCCACAACAGTGGCCCCAAAGATGAGCCGGGGAACTACAGACCAGTAAGCCTCACATCCATTGTGGGAAAGCTGATGGAGACAATCCTAAAGGAGAGGCTGGTTTCCCGCCTAGAGGCTAATGGGCTGCAGGACAGCAGGCAGCATGGGTTTATCTTGGGCAGATCCTGTCAGACCAACCTAGTGGAGTACTATGACTGGGTAACCAGGCAATTAGACAGAGGCCATGTAGTGGATGTCCTGTACCTGGACTTCAGTAAAGCATTTGATTCAGTGCAGCATGGGAGGCTAGGTAGTAAGCTAGAAGACACAGGGTGGGGGCAAAGATGGTGGGATGGATAGTTAACTGGCTGCAAGGCAGACAGCAGAGTGTGGTGGTGGGAGGGGAACTCTTATCGCCCAGGGCAGTGACAAGCAGACTGCCACAGGGCTCTGTACTGGGGCCAGTGTTGTTTGGGATTTTCACAGCAGACATCTCAATAAGCATCAAGAGCAAGATCAGTCTGTTTGCAGATGACACCAAGATGGGAGCAGTAGTGGATGACTTGGAGGGGTCGCAGGGGTTGCAAGAGGATCTGGCAATACTGGAGCACTGGTCAGACACTTGGCAGCTGGGGCTCAATGCCAAGAAATGCAAGGTGCTGTATTTCGGAGCAAAAAATCCTAGGAGAAGCTACCAGCTAGGGAGGATTCAGCTAGCCTAAACAGAGGAGAAGAAGGATCTGGGGGTGAGCATAATGAGAGCAATGAACATCTCCACACAGTGTAGAAAGGCAGCTGCAAAGGCTAACAGGATGCTGGGTTGTACTGCCAGAGGCATATCCTCCAGGAGGGGGGAGGTGATCCTGCCACTATATAGGTCACTGGTTAGACCACACCTGGAGTACTGCATGCACTTCTGGAGTCCGTACCTGAAGAAGGACATTATGTTACTGGAGGCAGTGCAACATAGAGCAACAAAAATGATCCAGGGGCTAGGGGACTTGCCCTATGAGAGAAGGCTGAGAGAGTTGAACATGTACTCCCTAGAGGAGAGGAGGGATAGTGGAGACATAACTGAAACCTTCAAATACATGAAGGGAATAAATAAGGCGGGCACTGAGGGGCTTTTCCAATTAAGGAGGGGGAGGGACACCCGCGGGCACAATCTGAGATTGGAGGAGGGGAGGTTCAGGATGGAAATGAGGAGACACTTTTTTATGGAGAGGGTAGTGATGGACGCACTACCAGAGGAAGTGGTATCCTATAAGACAGATGGGACAGGAAAGGGGGGAGGTCACTGGGGGAGGGGAGAAGAGCAGCTGCATCTACAAGGGATGCTAGCTGCACAATCGAGCAGATTCAATAGACAAAAAGGCCTTTTTCTGCTGGCAAGTTTGTATGTTTGTATCTAATCCTAGGGTGGCAAAATTTATTGGTGCGAGCGACCATGAATAAAGGGGAATAAGCTGGCACTGTACTCAGCTGGATTTTTGGAATAGATTTTGCAGCCTTTGGATAACATGACGGAGACCTCATTTAATTTTTTTTTTTTTTTTTTAAGAGTGTGTTGCCCAGCACTAGAGTTGTAAGGTATGTGGCATTATCGGAAATTACGTACCTACTGTCATTCTTGATCTTCTTGGAGGAAGTCTCCACCACTCATTCACACTAAAGGGAACTACGCCGGAGGCACTAGGACCCAGCAGGAGCCAAAAATCTTCAGGAGAGCCAGTGCCTAGGTAGGGCTGTGAGGAAGCGGCACAGCGAGCTTGGTTCGTGCCATATAGGCTATCTGGCATCGACCCTCCAACTGCCTCAGTACCTTTTTTACTGAGGAGGTGCAGCGTAAACTAACCTAGTGAAACTAACCTATGTCAGACACAAGATAGTCCAAATGACCCGTATAAAAAGGGTCAACCCAACAGTGTCTTCGCAGCCCAACAATGAGGAGGCTGAAGACCAAAAAATGGATGAGTGAGCTTGGAGGATGGAGGGTGGGCATGTGAAGGAGTGGTGGAGACTTCATCCAAGAAGATCAAGAATTACGGTAGGTAAGTAATTTCCATATCTTCCTGGACATAAAGTCTCCACCAATCATTCACACAAATGGGAGAGTACTGAGCTAAAATAATCCCCCGAGATGGGCGGCAGGAGAGAGGAGCTCACTTAGGACAGAAGTCTATTAAGGATTGTCCTGCCAAAGGACTGATGCTGCCTGGTATTGACATCCAAAGCATAGTACTTTATGAAAGTGTGCACAGAGCTCCAAGTGGCCGCATTGCAAATGTCTGCAATGGGCACGTTCCGGATTTCTGCCAGAGATGCCGCAACTGCTCTGGTAGAATGAGCGTATACTCTGCCTTCCAGCTTAACCTGTGCCATTGAGTAGCACTGGTGAAGGCATGCTACTAGCCATGCTGAAATGCATCGGATAGCATCAGGCTGACCCAGCCGGGCCGTGCTGAAAGAGACAAACAGTTGTTTTGACGTGTGGTTTTCTTTAGTCCTGTCTAAATAGAGCGGCAAAGCTCTCTTCACATCCAGAGAATCCAGGGTACTCTCTCCCTCATTCTGGAAGTTCGCAACGTAGGTTGGAAGGACCAAGAGCTGGTTCAGATGGAATTCTGAGACAATCTTGGGAAGAAACTTAGAGTGGGTCCTAAGAACAAGGAAGGTGGTCTTCCAAGTCAGAAACTTCAGCTCACAAGTAGCTAGGGTCTCAAAAGGTTTATGGGTGAGCATGTCTAGCACAAGGTTAATGTCCCAGGCTGCTACCGGTCATCTGACTGGTGGCCTAGTATGCATAATTTCCTTAAGAGACCGCTTGACCATAGGAAGCTGAGCCAGAGGCACAGAGTTCACGGGCTCATGGTATGCTGAGATCACGCAAAAATGAACCATAACGGTCGAGTATTGCAGGCCTGTGTTTGAGAGATCCAGAAGATATTCTAGGACCTTGTTTGGTGGGCAGGAAAAAGGATTCCAGGAGGAATTTGCACACCAGATGGAGAACCGCTTCCATTTAGCCGTGTAAGTTTTTCGAGTAGCTGGTTTGCGTGCAGCTAATAGAATATCTGAGACCCTATGGGAAACATTACAGCTGTTCACCTTTATCTCTTCAGGAGCCAGGCATGGAGGTGAAGGGACTTCAGGTTCGGATGGACCACAGGGCCCTGGGTCAGCAGGTTCGTATGAAGTGGAAGCTGTCTCAGAAAAGTTTCCGACAATCTATTGATTAATGGAAACCAGATCTGACGAGGCCAAAATGGGGCGATGAGGATCATTCTGCCCCCCCCCCACCTGCATCTCTAGTTTGAGCAGCACCCTCTGAACTAGGGGAAGAGGAGGAAATGCATACAGAAAGTGTCTTGTCCACTGCAGTCTGAATGCATCCTGCCAAAAAAAAGCCAGGTCCTGGATTTCTGGAGCAGAAGAGAGGCAGTTTTGCGTTGAGTGGGGACGCAAAAAGATCCAGGTCTGGAGTTCCCCACTCTTCAAAGAGTGACTGTATGACATCTGTATCAAGAGACCACTCGTGAGGGTCTCTCTCCATTCTGCTAAGACGATCCGCCAGATCGTTCTGTACTCCTGGCAGGTAGACCACCTGGATCAGAACTTTGTGCTCCAGGCACCATTCCCACACTCTCATTGTTTCCCTGTATAAGGGGTAACCATGTGCTCTGCCCTGCTTGTTGATGTAGTACATCACTGCTTTGTTGTCCATTTGAAAAAGAATGATCTTGTGACAGAGTATGTCCTTCAAGGCTCGGACTGCGTGTAGGATGGCTCTCATTTCTAGTACATTTATATGAAGCTGAGACTCGTCCTGACTCCAGTGACCCTGGGTGTGGAGGCCCTGACAGTGAGCCCCCTCATCCCAGAAGGGATGCATCTGTGGTGATGGAGATATGGGGATCTAGAGGGACGAAGTGATAACCCTCCTGAAGGTTGTCCTCCTGAGTCCACCAGGTGAGCAACCGTTTCAGCGGTTCTGTCACCCTGATGTAAAAGGACTGTGAGTGCGTGGTCGGTGACCACCGAGTGCTGAGCATCCACTGAGTAGTCCTCATGTGAAGGTGAGCCAGAGGCACAGTGAACACTGAAGATGCCATGAGACCTAGCATCCGCTGCATTGAGAAAGCTCGGATGGAGTTGTTCTCTCTGATGAAGTTAGCCATCTGGAGGATGTCGCTCCTTCTGTCCTTTGGAAGAAAGGCTTTTGTGCTGGGGGTATCTAGAAGGGCTCCTATGAAAAGGAGCTGTTGGGAGGGCTGCAGCTGTGACTTTCCCAAGTTTAGCAGGACTCTCATGGATGTGAGGAATTTGGAAGCCGCAGCCACGGCTTTCTGAGTCTCTCGTCTGGAGGGACTTGCTAGAAGCCAATCGTCCAGATACGGGAACACCTGAATTCCAAGCTTCCTCAGATGCATTGTGAGAACTGCAAAGCACTTTGTAAAACCTCAAGGCGCAGAGGATAGCCCAAAGGGCAGGATTCTAAACAGGTAGTGTTGACCCAATGCCATGAATCTGAGGTATTTGTGGTGGTTTGGGTGTATGAGAACATGCTGATAGAGTTGACCCAATGCCACAAATCTGAGGTATTTGTGGTGGTTTGGGTGTATGAGAATGTGTTGATAGGCATCATGCATGTACAGAGAGGCTAGTCAATCGTTTTGATGAATCAGAGGTAAAAAGAGTACCGAGTGATATCATCTTGAACTTTTCCTTGTAAAGGAATTTGTTTGACTTCCTGAGATCGAGAACAGGGCACATGCCGCCTGTTTTCTTTGGAACTAGGAAGTAACGGGAGTAGAAACCTGTGTTCCACTGAGTCAGCGGGACTACCTCTACTGCACTTTGGGGCCCTGTGCCTTCTGCTGCGTTTTCTTTTGCAGCTGAGGGGTTTGGTTTCTGTTAAAGCCCCTTCTGCCTTTATCACAAAAGGACTGATGGTTATGAAACTGACGCCGGTTCCTGCCCCTTTGAGGGGCTGCGTATGGTGGTCTGGCTGTTTTGATGGCTGTTCTAGTCTTCTGTGTGGCCTCTAGCGCCTGCTCGACCTGAGGACCAAACAGGTACGTATCATCAAAAGGCAAAGCCATAACCCTCTATTGGACATCATTTGTGAACCCTGAGGGGTGCAGCCAAGAGTGATGACGGGTGTATATATCGGCCGCCGCTGCTCTGGAGGCAGTGTCAAAAGCATCCATGGCAGCTGTAAGCTGCTGCTTATTGGATTCAATGCCTCTAGTAATGGTTTGAAGAAGTTCTGTGTTGACTTCCAAATCTGGGAGAGCTTCTACCATGGCTTTAAGCGAATGCCAGAGTGTATACTCCTACTGAGAGAAGTAGCCCTGGTAGCTAGCAATGCGTATGCCCAAGGGTGGAAGCAGCAAAGACTTGCTTTCCCAAAGTGTCGACTTTGCGAGATTCCTTGTTTATCGGACATGCCGTAGATTCTTGCGGAAGAACGGCTTTGTCATTCTCTGCCAGGACAACTATGGCACCAGCAAAGGCTTGTGAGGCAGGGGGGACGCTGTGGAGCCTGAGCAGAGAGCAGTAGCTTCTTACAGCTCTCAACAACTAGAGGAGAAAATTCACTTTAATCCCCTATTTAGAAGCCTTCTACAGGTTCTTCAACCTCACCATCGGGAAGAGCGGCCATAAATCTGCCAGGATGGGTAACCCCAAAAAAGATAAAACACCAGGGGGTGCCGGAAAAAGTAGAGGAGCTACTGATCCTGGGAGAACAGAAGACACCGTATCTGCTGAGGAGCGGCGTGACTCTGGGGAATCCATTAACTCTCTGGGTTATAAACTACAGACTTTGATCGCCTCTGTCACGACTCTCAATCAGAAATTTCAACAATCGGGTCTTAATTGTGGAGAAGGCAGTGGATGGAATTAAAGAGGACATTAAAGAGGTTTGTAAGCAGGCCGAGGCCTCGACCGCTGCAACCACGCTCCTTGTTAAGGAAACCCAGCATCTCAAAGCTCGATTGGAAGCACTTGAGAATCAAGCTTGTAGGGCTAATATCCGGATTGTTGGTTTACCAGAGAATTCAGAGGGGGACCACCCGGTACTAAATATCCAAGACTGGCTTACAGAAAAGCTAAATCCAGAAACTCAAACAAACACTTGGGAAATATAAAAAGTTTGTAGGTCACTCCACGTGGTCGCTCACAAAATACAGAAGAACCCCATACCTTAATGCTGGTAACTTCGAGAGTTGCGGCCCATGACAAAATTCTCCAGTATGCCCGAAGAGCAGCTCCATTGTTTCAGGGGGACGCCCAGTTCATATTTTCCCCGACATCAGTTATGCTACGAGGCAGCGAAGAAAAAAAATTGACAGCATGTGGCGGAGCTTGAGGGAGTTGGGAGTGCAGCATACAATCATTTTTCCCGCCAGGCTTCGAATCATGCATCAGAGCAAAATTTATTTATTCTCGGATCCCATTGAGGCTGGCAAATGGGCAGATCGGAGGGCTGCCGAATCGTGGTGGAGAACTAAAGAGTTGGATATAGAGGATGACGAGGCAACAACATGAAGGAGCTGTTGGGACTTAGGAGACACTAACTACTGGTAACATTAACATATATTTACCCTGCAGACTTTAAATTTAAAAATCGGAATAGCCTGTTCAAAAGTTTGACTTTTTGGGACAAAATTCTCAGTCCTACTGTTATTTGGACCTACTACCTCAGTTTGGAAGCCAAACTGGTCAAGTTGTTCTATATTTGAAAACGAGGGTCTATAATTGTTATTGCATGTTCTAAAATGTTAAGCCTTCAGGAATAACAGGTTGTATTTTTTCCTCTCCATGTTTCAGAATCCTTAGCTACAATTAAATTAAAAGTAGTGTTATTTTTTATCCTCTAGGCTAGAACATGGCACCAATAGCCTCTATTGTAGAGGCACTGCTTGTTTCTTGGACTGAAATGCTGGAAAATTAATTATCATTACTGAATGCCATGTGCTCTTGGGCTCGTTTACTCAGCATAAATCAGGGAGATTTACTTAATCTTGTTTATTATAACCACAGGATACCCCCATATGATGTACCATAATGTAGCTGATGCTATGATTAAGGAGAAAGATGTTCTTTTTCTTGATGGTAATGTACTTTATGTTATTGTACTGTCAGCGTCATGTTTCTTGTCTGTAAAGTACCAGATGAAATGAAAAAATAAAGTATTCAAAAAAAAAAAAAAAAAAGGCTTGCGAGGCCAGAATGGGTTGATCCTTGGGAGGGGCATACTTCCTGTCCATGGACTTAGGCATAGGGGGAATAAGCGCCAGATTATCCAACACCATTTGCGAAAGAGTCTCAAAAGAGGGTTGCACGGGGGAGTCAATTCCACAGGAATGTCTGGAACATGCAGGTACTGCAGATGCAGCAATTTCCAAGGATCAATCTCTGAAGTCTGGAGAGAGAGCGAGAGAGAGAGAGTGGTATTCACATTTCTAAGCAGAGACTTAAAAGAAAGGTATTTGACCAGAGGCTGTGCTGTAAGAGTAGGCTTATTCACTACCCCTAGGGAGGAATCATAGTCAAAGTCATCCTCTAATCGAAGATCAGGATCAGGCTCAATATCATCTCCTACTAGTCCCAAAGGGAGCGTATAGATAGGAAAGCGAGGAAAAGAAGGAGGAGGAGCTCCACGAATCGGAGTCGAAAACACCGCTGTCGCATGTGGCACTGCAGGTGCTCCCCACGCTGCAACAGGAGGTGACGCGAAAACACAGGCGGCGCCGGCACAATACGCAGTGCTGGAGCCAGTGGTGCTAAGCCAGAGGTTTTCAACCCCCAACTCACTGAGGAAACATGATGAAATTCAGCAGCAGATAAAGGCACTGGTGTAGACCCCTGCGCCACAGCCTTATAAAGGGGATAAACATCAGAGCGTGGCGTCGATGGCACCAGAAGTGCCTCGTGACTGGGAAGCCCCAACTGCCCAGCCTGCAGGTCTGAAACCGAAATGCCCAAAGGCCCTGACGACGAACTCGCCGGCTTGGGCAGACGGGACACCAGCCGAACCCATTGCTTCACAGGAGCAGCCCAATGGTGAAACTGCTCACCAGAGGACCCCACAGGGGGCGGGAGGGACTCCGGAGTCGAGGATGCCTATCACCAGAAACAGAAGCCGGAGAAGACCCCCAAAGTGATGGAGTCTGGCCCCTGCCACTGGTAACCGATGATCGATGTGCAGACATAGCAGAAAATGACCTCGAGCGGTGCCATTTCGTTTTCAACCAGGAGGCCGAAGAAGAACTCGAGGCCAAACAGTGCTGAGTCCTCGACGAGGATCGAGAATGGGACTGCTTCTTTTTGTGCTTTCGGAAAGACCACTGATCCCCCCCAAGCACTGGACTGCCTGTAGTCAGACCCCGTGAGGGCGGTGGACCAGATCCAGCCCTGCTGACAATATAGCTTGCACAAGTCTCCCCACCGTCACCTGCCCCGTTCATGGTCGACTCTGTCGAAGGAGGGCTGAAGACTTCGTCTGATGAAAAATGTACTTATTATTTTTCTTTTAAACTGACAAAGAAATAATACAGCTAAACGAAACTGAAAGACTATAGCTGCTGCTGTACAGATGTGAAGTTTTGACTCCTGGCGGGCGAGTGATGTTGTCACTGAAGCTCACTCGACGGCGGGAAAAAAGGAACTGAGGTGGTTGGAGGGTCGATGCCAGGTAGCCTATATGGTGCAAGCTGAGCTCGGGGTGCTGCTTTCTCACGGCCCTACCTAGGTGCCAGCCCTCCTGAAGATTTTTGTCTCCCGCTGGGTCCTAGTGCCGCCAGCGTAGTTCCCATTAGTGTGAATGAGTGGTGGAGACTTTATGTCTGGGAAGATCCCTTTCTGCAGGCTATTAAACCTTCATTTTATGTTTTTTGTGTGTGTTGCCCAATCAAAGGATATTACACCACAGGCTGTGCAAAACCTATTTCATAACAACAACAAAATAAATCCACATTATACCCTTTTGGGGTTCTACTCCATGTACAAAAGCAGTGCAGCCCAGCTAGACTCCTCTACTTAACAGGTCTGCAAATTTGTGTGAGGAACAGGAGGGGTTGACCAGCCAGATTTGCAGAAGAGTGGCACCACAAAAGGGCCAGGAGTTCAAATGTTTGGCAAATGACACTCACCTTTTGACAAACTGCATTACAGAGGGTAGTATTGGTAGTTATCACGTTTGCCTCCTCCACAGAATGATCTATTGAATCTTACATGTGTGACAAAGTAAAGCACTTAATAAAGCTTTACTATAAAACTCAGTTCTTGGTAACTGAAGTTCAATTTTTTTTGGGGCTCACACAGCCAAGTAACTTGTTTTCCTCTCAGTGCTTCCAATATCAGATTATGAGCTTCCTTGGAAAAGTAAAACTATGTCAGACTTGCATTGGTTAAGTCAAAGGGAGACAAAGGTACGGCTCTACATCGAAGACACAGACGCACTCTAGGAGACGATTAAAAATCACATTTATGTATATATGTATGTAGATAAAAAACAGGTAGCACCCCCCTGAAACACGCCATCAACATCTCACATCACACTGACAGTTTGTCAAGACGTTAGACCAACTGACACTTGACGTTGACGCTATTAATGCACACAGGCCTCAAGTTTGGAAGAAAGAATTAGAAAAAACTGGCACATCCTAGAGGTTGTACCAGCACTCTGTGAAGTAGCAAACAGAGGCCCAAATGTGACCTATCAAACAGGAAAGAATTTGTTGGACCCTCTTGTCCACAGTCTTCAGACACACCATCTGACCCTAGGAAGTGACCGTCCAGTGGGCAACCACAAATGTGGCAACTGTACTGCATGTGGTTACTTACAGGTGGACAAGATTTTATTTTACCAAGAGCCGGAGAACTTTTTAAGGCACATTCTTTTATTTTGTGTGGACACTTGAATATTTTCATTGTATCAAGACTGGCCAATTAGAAAATGTATTGGCCCTACACATAAAAAGTGCGGGATCTGGACACACCTTCTTATTCAGAGGTTTGAAGAAAGTGACTCTTGGTGTGTGTGTGTGTGTGGGTGGGGTAGACCTGGATATAAGCTAAGCATGTGCAAAGAAACATACTGGCAATATAAACTTCAAGCCAGTTCCTTTCCAGGTCCGAACAATCAATTTCAATTATCACCTTTCCTTAAAAAGATTAAACAGTACCTTGTCATGGTTGTCTATATGTGCTCTTCTCTTGTACAAGTTCAATTATTGCACATTACTGTATACCTCCATTATAATCAGTGTATATTATTGCTTATTTATAGAACTTGTTGCCTTATTATTGTCATGTAGTTTCCATTAGGTATCTCCTTATAGAGCTCTAGATGAACTATTTATTACCAGTACTCTAAATATATTAGGATTTTTATAATATCTTATTAAGACTATGAATTTTTGCCATGGCAATAGTGAGTTTTCAATTTTTTACTTAGTAGTCAATAGGCATCTGTTAATATTATAACATTCCTGTATATATGCGTTTTAAAGTGTTTCAATAGTCCCGTGTACATACTGTATATTTTTCTGCATGTGTCTTTAAGAATATATTAGAATATATTAGCATGATTAGTGGGGGAGCACCTGGGAAACAGTGACCACTAGTCACTGTGGTTTGAAATCACAGAAAGAGCAGAACCAAACCACACAAAAACACGTATCCTGGATTTTAGAGGGGCAGACTTTGGGAAAATGGGGAGATACTTGAAAGAGGCATTAAGGGGAATGGGACAGGAATCAGGGGTTGAGGAACAGTGGGCAGTATTTAAAATGGGGATTACAAGAACAACAGAATTATGCATTAAACAGGTTAGCAAGAGGAAAAGGAAGAGGAGACCATTATGGTTTTCCAAAGAGGTAGCAAAAGAAAGTGAAAGCCAAAAGATTACATTCAGGCAATACAAAGAGACACAGGCAGAAGGGATAGGAGAAGTACCAGAAGAAGCAAAGGGAGGCAGGGAGGTCAGTAAGGGAAGCCAAAGCTCAGACAGAACAACAATTGCAAAATCAGTGGGTAGAGGGACAAAACCTTTTACAGGTACATAAGTGAAAAAAGAAAGACAAAGGAGGATAGTGAGACTGAAGGGGAGGATGGGGCCACGTGGAGGATGACAACAGTAAAGCTGACATACTGAACAGGTATTTCTGCTCAGTCCTTACTGAGGAAGAGGAGGGTAATGGGTCTGAAGGGAGTACAAAGGGTGAGAATGGTGCAGAAATGGACACAAGTCCCTTTACACGAGAAAGGGTCCTGAAGGAACTGGAAGTAATAAGAGCTGATAAAGCAATGGGGCCAGATGGGGTGCACCCAGGGTCCTTAAAGAACTAAGAGAGGTGGTGGCTGAACCTCTGGCTATCCTGTTTAGCCGATCACTGGAAACAGGGAGGTACCCAAAGACTGAGGACAGCAGATGTAGTCCCCTTTATACAAAAGTGGGAACAAAGAGGAAGCAGGGAACTACAGACCAGTCAGCCTCACCTCGGTAGTGGGGAAGATCATGGAAGCACTACTGAAGGAGAGATTGGTGGAACATCTGGTTGTCAATGGACTATAGGACCCAAGGCAGCATGGTTTCACCAGGGGAGGCCATGTCAGACCAACCTCATTGAATTTTTGACTGGGTGACTAGGAGGTGGATCAGGGAGAGCAGTGGACATGGCCTATCTGGACTTCAGCAAGACCTTTGACACTGTGCCACATAGAAGACTATTACACAAACTGGGGAATATGGGTGGGGTGGACAGTAGTGTGGTGGTAGGTAACTGGCTGGGTGGCAGGACACAGAGGGTGGTGGTAAATGGCTGTCACTCCACAGAGGAAGAGTGACCAGTGGGGTACCACAGGGATCAGTGCTGGGACCGGTCCTATTCAACATCTTCATCAGTGACATGGTGCAGGACCTAGAAGGCAGAATTTCACTGTTCGCTGATGACACAAAGCTCTGTAACAGAGTAGACACACCAGAGGGTGTAGACAGAATGAGAAGCGACCTGCAGAAACTTGAAGAATGGTCAGGGTTTGGCAGTTGAAATTCAATGCAAAGAAGTGCAAGATAATGCATATGGGGCACAAAACCCTGGCACAATATATCAGTTGGGGGTGAGGATATAGCATGCACCAAGCAGGAAAGGGATCTTGGGGTTATCATCTCTGATGACCTCAAGGTAGGGAAACAGTGTGACAAGGCAGCAGGTAAAGCAAATAGGATGCTGGGATGTATAGGCAGGGGCATTACCAGCAGGAAAAGGGAGGTCATAATTCCGCTATACAAGACACTAGTGAGGCCCCACCTGGAGTACAGTGTACAGTTCTGGAGACCATACCTACGTAAGGACATAGACAGGGTAGAGAAGGTTCAGAGGAGGGCAACAAAGATGGTGCATGGATTGCATCACAAGTCCTATGAAGATAGGTTGAAGAAACTGAACATGTACTCCCTGGAGGAGAGGAGAGAGAGAGAGGATATGATAGAGACATACAAGTACATGGAGGGGAAAAGGGGTTCTTCCGGTACATTGGGGAGCGGAGAAAAACTAAGGGCCATCTCAGCAGATTGAGATCAGAAGGAGGGTGGGTGGAAGAGGCGAGGGACCAGGCAGAGGTATTTAACGAGTACTTTGCCTCTGTGTTCACTAGGGAGGGGGATGGGATATCTACAAAGCAAGGCACAAAGGGGATAGAAGCGGCAGGAAGTGGGATCAGGGGAGCAACAGAAATGGAGCAAAAGGGAGGGAAAGGTACCCCAGGGGTGTCACATCTGGATAAGGATAAAAAGACCAGTAAGGTGGAGGGGACAGATGATGCCATCCCCACCAAAAGGGTGTGGTTTGCCCTCAAGGCCCTAAAGAAAGACAAATCTCCTGGGCCGGATGGCATTCATCCGAGAGTACTATGGGAATTGGCGGACATACTGGCTGCACCCCTGGCGGAGCTTTTCAACAGGTCACTTGAGACAGGGAGGGTACCTAGGGATTGGCGAGAGGCACATGTGGTACCAATCCATAAAGGGGGTGAAGGAAGTACCAGGAAACTATAGACCCATCAGTTTAACCTCGGTGGTGGGAAAATTAATGGAGAGTATACTAAAGGAACGATTGGGGTTTACTTGGGGAGGTGGGAGGTCTGGATAGTCGGCAGCATGGGTTTGTGCCAGGTAGATCATGTCAAACCAACCTTGTGGAGTTCTATGAATGGGTAACATCAGAACTGGACAGGGTAAGCCTGTGATGTATTATTCTTGGACTTCAGCAAGGCTTGACTCTGTCCCCACAATGGTCTGGTGGAAAACTGATGGGGTTAGAGTAGGCCCTTTGATGGTCAGATGGATTGAAAACTGGATAGCTGGACGACTCAGAGAGTAGTGGTCTGTGGGAGCTCTCAACCCTACAGAGGTTGGTAGTGGGGTACCACAGGCTCGGTCCTGGGTCCAATCCTGTTTAATGCATACATATCAGACATCAGGGATGGTATAGGTGTGAAATGAGTCTCTTCGCGGATGACTCCAAGATGGGAGCAGTAGTTGAGGGAGAAGAGGGGAGGTTGGCCCTGCAAGGGGACCTGGACACCCTAGAAAGCTGGGCTCACACATGGAAATTAAATTTCAATATCACCAAGTGCAAGGTGTTGCATCTTGGTCGGGGAAACCCTAAACACAGGTACACCCTGGGAGGGAGGTGCTGGAAGCCTCAACAGGGAAAAAGACCTAGGGTCATGGTGGATACATGTATGAATAACTCTGAGCAGTGCAGGAGAGCAGCTAGCAAGGCAAACAGGATGTTGGGATGCATCAAGAGGGATCACCTCAAGGAGCAAGGAAGTGATTCTGCCGCTGTACAATGGACTGGTTAGACCACACCTTGAGTACTGTGTACAGTACTGGAGACCACACTTGAAGAGGGACATACAGCTCCTGGAGAGGGTACAGAGGAGGGCAACAAAGATGATACGAGGGCTAGGGGATTTGACTTCGAGGACAGACTTGAGGAGCTCTGCCTGTTTTCATTGGAGGAGAGGAGAGACAGGGGGACATGATTGAGGTCTTGGGCACTCAAGGAATAAATAGGGTAAACATGGAGGGGATTTAGACTAAAGCAGGGAGGCATCACCAGAGGGCATGGTTTGAAGTTGGAAGGTGGAAAGGTGAGGGGGAAAAGAGGAGGAGGTTTTCACTGAGAGGGTGGTGGACCCTTGGAATGCTCTGCCTGGTGAGCTGGTTCAGAGATCCACAGTGGAGGGCTTTAAGAGAGGGTGGGACAGACACAGAAAGTGGATGTATCAGATGATGGCCTGTCCCGGGGGGGGCGGGGATGGATGATAGGGGTTTCTGGAGCACAAGGGATGGGAGGGTCTCTGCACCCAACTAAGGATCTAGGTTCGAGCAGACTTGATAGACCATAAGGCCTAATCTGCTGGCAAATAGTATGTTAGTATGTTAGTAAGTATCTTACAGGGAGGAACAGGGTGCAGGAAAACACTATTTTTAAGTGAAAAAGATGTTCCAGGACTAGAGGGCATGGGATGAAGTTGGAGGGAGGACGATTCAGAGGAAACATGAGAAAGAATTTCTTCACAGAACAGGTGGTGGACAAGTGGAACACCCTGCCAGAGGAAGTGGTGGGGGCTGAAACAATCACGGGATTTAAGAATGCATGGGATAGACATAAAGGAATTCTGAAGGTCAGGGGGTAAGGTGCAACAGACTTCTAGGAAAACAAACTGAACTTACAAGCTCAAATGGGCAGACTGGGTGGGCCATAGGCCCTTATCTGCCGACACTGTCTATGTATCTATGTATCTATGATTAATTAGTCAAGGCTATTTAATAGAGTCCTGGGGATTGGTCTAATGTCACAAAGCAACAGTGTGATGCGAAATACTGATGGCGTGTTGGGGGGGCTGCTACCCGTTTTTTACCTAAATAAATTTGATTTTTAATTGTCTCCTAGCAGTAGAGTGCGTCAGTATCTTTGACATAGAGCCCTACCTTTGTCTCCCTTTGTAGTGCTCCATCGGTATGTGTCCTGAGCCGCCGCTCTCTTCTGTTTTTGGTCAGCATTGGTAAAGTCAGAAGCATCTACAGTTGTACTTCAATCAAAAAGAAAGGGGATAAGCCTCGCGTTGCTCACCCAGTAGAAAAACTGTTACCTCGATGTTATATTTGCATGATCTGGTTATATTTTCAAGAGCCTGGAGAATTAAAATGATTTGCACAGCTGGATGACAGGAAAGCATCAGAAACACTAGTGTACGGTCAAGAACAGTTAGAAAAGAGATGGAAGCCTGAAAGCCAAGAAAGTTCTGGACTATGCTGGTTAACTTTGCAAAGAAAGGAAAAGACAGAGACATTAAACTTGTGCTTCTTCAGGAAGCAGAAACAAAAACATATCTAACAGACTAAATGAAGAGTTTCAGATACAGATTCCTCCACAATAAAGTAAAAGAGTATCTTTCTGTAGTGGGTAGGCTGTGGAAAGACTATGGCCCCAAATTCAGTGCTAGCTCTTGGCATTGTGCATCCATTAGCAGTGCATGTGACACAGCACATCGCCAGCCTAGGGGCAATATTCAGAGTGTGTTCTCTGAATATGGGGCTGTGTCAGCACAGCAGCGCACTGTAACTATGTGCAGCTCTCATACAGCCCCTATAGGAATGTGACCCACAGGATGGAATGGAGCTAGCACCTCGCAACAGAGATTGCGCCATTGCTCCTGTAAGCCAAATTCTGTCACAGTATGCTAACAGTAGGGCATGCAAGGTGCTAAGGGGCCATTTGCAAGACATTATGGGCTTACTGGCATGCTGCATAAAGCCACCATGCTCAGCTGTGCAGAGATATCGTGCAGAGCTGTGCCAGCCCCCACCCCTGATCACCACTGTGATGCTGTTGAATCCTAATTTAATCCTATCACTGGTTTTAGCCCCCACCCCCCAGTCGCCGTACTGGTGCTGCCGGAGCATAAGTCACTCCTTTCACTGGCTCTAATGGTCCCTCCACCCCCACTCGCTGTTGTGATGCTGTCGGATTATAATACGATCCTACCCCTGGCTTTTCGAGCTTCCTTACCCCACCCCACCCCCAATCACTACAGTGATGCTGCCGGATCATAATGCAATCCCATCCCTGGCTCTAGTGGTCCCATACCCCGACTGCCGTACTGATGCTGATGGATCGTAAGTCACTCTTGTCACTGGCTCTACTGGTCTCTTCACCCACAATCACCAATCCAATTCCCCATCCCCCAATCATCACTGTGACCCCCCCACTCCACTCACTCATGCCCCTTAACCCCCACTGTCCCTGGTGACCCCCATTCACCCCAGTAGTCAGGGACACTCCAGTGATGGTGACTGGTAAAGATCCTCGCTCACCACTTTGGCCAGTTGCTGTCATTATCGACGGAGCTACAGTAGGTGTGCTCTCACACTCTGTAAATCAGACAGCAGCTGGCAGAGGTGGTGAGTGGAGTGGCTGTGTCTGTCTCCATCACTGGCCCTTCCTTGATAACAACGGTGAGCAGGAGGACACTAGAGGATGAGGATGGAGGGTACTGATTGTGTGGTATGGGGGGGTCACACTGACATCTGGGAGATGAAGGGATTGGATAAGCAATTGGGGGGGGGAGGTAGGGGGTACCACTAAAGCCAGGGATAGGAATAACTTATGATATGGCATTATGCTCTGGCAGCATCACAATGGCGATGGGGGGGACCTCGTAGGGACTAACAGCGCCTGCTGTCATTCCACTACTTAGCACTTGGTTGAGGGGGTGTGTTCACATACCACTGTGCCTAGTAATAAGAGTGGGGTTTTGAAAGTATTGAACAGTGCTGTGACAGAGGCTATTTAGTGCTTTTAAAACCTCTGAATATACTGCTGCATCCGATGTGCAAGTGGGATTCATCATTACCATGCACATCAATACTACTGGATTAGTACCATGGTCTAAATATGGCTATAACACCGTCTTACCACACAATTTCCCGCTAGCACGGCACTAGTCATGTTACCCTACTGAATATGGTGGCCCGAGTGAAAAGATGGAATGAAGTTCCGGGAAGTTGTTTTTGTTCCTTTTTTTTTTTTTATCATGGCACATTATTATTTTTTTTTCTCCCCTGCTGGTTGGCCCCCATCCGACAGACCCCCATCCCCTGCAATCACTGGCTCTTATCTGCCCGGGAGCGGCGCCTGCAGGGGTCAGTCTTCACCCTGCCGACCGGCATTTTCTCTGGTTTTCTCCCGGAGACACCAGGAGTCAGCGGGCATGCGCTGAACAGCCCCGGTAACAGCCTCCTTCCCCCACCCCTGACCTACTGCCTAGGCCTCCTCTGGCCCGAGCTTCCTCCAGCCTCCACCGGGGGTCACCCATCAGCTGAGGGACACCGCGCTTCCTCCCCGGAGAGGAAAGCCTGCCTGTCGGAAGCTCCATCCAGCTCCACCATCCCCCCCGTGCCAACTTCTGACGCCCCGGGCTCATTCCCGAACCCGGGTCGCCGGTGTGGGTTGAGGTAAGTCGCCAGTGCCTTAGCTCTCTACGCCACTGGGCCGGCATTTTTTTTTTTTTTTAATGTCTTACTGCATTATTTCCAACTGAGCAAAGAGTCTCCAGTAGTCACAGTCCCAGTTGAATTTATGATTCTGATCACAATGTTACAGATACACACAAGTGATTTCCCCCTTCCCCCCCATTTAGAATATTCGATAAATGAAAGTTACGTACCATCTTGATCTTCCAGAATATCTTTACCACTGAGTACCACTTATGGGTCTGGGCTGGAGGCACTAGGACCCACAGGAGCAAAGCTTTTGCCATGGGACCAGCCATGGCTACTGGACATGGTATCTGCGCCCACATGGTGCCATGTGTCACCCAATAACTATTGCCAGCTGCCTCACTAACCTCAGTCCTGTTTGTCAGGACAGAAACAAAGTGGGAAACAAGTAAGAGAGGGCTTAGAAATGTCCTAGCCCAAAGGAATAGGGAAAGGATATAGGAAATATAAAGAACCAACAAAATAAAACCTGACAACCGAGCTTTGGATAGAGAAAACAGGGCATACTGGGTGGCACAAAGGGGTAGCTTGGCATGGAACCCCAGCCTCACACCACTGGCCAGGCAGGAGATGGATAGTGAGCTTAAAGGCACCAGCCCTGAAGAACGTGGCTCTGGCAGAAAAGGCAAGAGGGGTAGGCCCAGAATTGGGACCCATTTGCAAATGAGATGGTATAATGTGCCAAAATTGGAATGAATCGCAGAAACTCCTGGAAAAACAAACCCCATGCTGCTAGATAAGAGGACTGACAGGATGGTCAGTTAAAATATGCCTCTTTCTTTCCATCAGGGAAAAGAAAAGGGAATCTTAGCGCATGTGGAATTGTAGGACAGAACAGCCCAAAGAAGTTGAGATGTGTTCATTTCCCCAGGCATCCCTAAAGGCTAGTGGGCTAACAGCCTAATCTCAGGCTGCACTTCTGAATTACTGTATTTGTCCTTGGAGCCTAGCTATCGCACTGTATAGACCTCTGTACTGCTATTGTAAACTATAATTCTTATCTGGGCACTGGATGGCTCGGTACTCTATGTTGTTTGTTCCGACACCTGCAAATATATGAATACTGTTTGCTATTCGCTGTTTGGTATGTAACAAAACTACTGTAATCTCCTGTTTATCATATTGCATCTGTGTTGCTGTCTATGTGTTGGATGTATTGGAACTGACATGGAACCTTTGGAAACAAGTCGTTAACTCAAAGGGTTGTAATTCTGATATGTATAATAAATAAATAAATAAATGAAAACCAAACAGGCATACTAAACAAAAATATAGTCTGACATAGTCAGAAAGAAAAAAAGCATCTGAGAAAATGACCTGCTTCTCCTGAAACCACAGCGATGACCCTGTGTAAGAGCTAGTGTACTTGTTCTAATCCAGTGCACAGCACCCATCTACAGACAGTGCATCTGTCAAGCAGAGTTAGACTGGATAGTGCCCAGAGGCACAGAATGCATTTCGCAACTAAGAGGGATATACCCCAAAAAGGGGATATATTCTGGGTAGGAAAAACAAGACAAGAAAGGAAAAGGACAGAAGGGAGCTGCCTTTCCTCCTTTTTTTTTTTTTTTGGAGAGGGGATTGGTATGAGGGGCCTGAAAAGGAACCATCACCCTACTCTGAAGGTTTTTTTTTTTTTTTAAATTGGTGTGGGAACCCAGCAATGGGACCCAACCCCCGCCTCTTTTTTTTTTTTTTTTTTAGGGAGCCTGACTGGGGAGATTACATGGTACTAAGTGGTGTCCACCAGCACTGTCAGGGTTAGCTGCCCAAATGCTCTGACTGTGCTACAGTGGGGATGTTGGGCGGGTGTGGTAATCAATTGTGAAGATATTATGGAAGATCAACAGTTACATTAAGTATGTAACTTTTGTCTTCCAAGAATCAATTTTCACCACTGATTCCCACTTATGGGTCCAAGTACCAAGCTTCCCTTTTTATCTGAGGGAGGAGCTGGCTCACCCTGAGGTTAAGAGATACCCTCTGCATGGGAGAGGACACCTGAGGACAGGAGTTCCTTATAGGTCTGATGAGACCTGAGACTGGTCAGGGCCAGGCGGGGCTCCTGTAGTACAGGAGCAGGAGGTTCCCAGACAGTTCCTGCCTGACCCTAGGGAAGGAAAAATGAGACTCTTGGAAGTGCGAGTTAAGCACCTTATGCTGGGCCAAAGGCACCAGTCGGGAGGGACGAAGCCATGCTATCTTGCCAGATGCAGACTGCAGTTCCTACTAACCTGGAGGTCACCTCGTTGGCATCGTAAGATGCCCTCAACCGATACCGAGCTACCTCTAGGCCCTGAGCAGAAAGGTCAATGGCCTTCCTGTCTTGCTCTGTGGTGGTGTAGCTAAGTGCGTGCTTAGCTGCAACCACAAACGACGATTACAGGTCACCATGTGTGCCTGGTGTACAGAAATGCACATTACGGCACATGTTGCAGAAAAAACATTCCTGCCAAAGGCATCCTTCTAAGCGGAATGTGCCTCTGGAGGGCAGTCATGTGTGAAGCACCAAGGCTCTAATGAGGTCTGCAGTACTTCAAGCCTCGAAGATGGGGTGAAAGTACCTCACCTGTGCACTCTGTAGGGGCACGATACTACATAAGGAGGCCACTGGGAATGGCTGGACTGGAGAAGGGATGCTTCCACACTCCCCTGGATGCCTCCTCAAAGGCTCTAGGTCAAGAAGGAACAATAACAGTACTGAGATTGGGAACTCCAAGGAATCCCAATGGCAAGGTTGCCAGATTGTGGCTTGTAAAATCATTCATGTTGAGCACCTGAAGTACTGTATCGTCACCAAGAATCACTGGTGAAAAGCTTACTCAGCAGCCAAAGGCAGGTAAGTAGACAATTCACTATCCTCTGAGGAGGACACTGATGGAGACAAGGTGCTGACTCCAGGGACCATTGATGTTGGGAGGAAGGGCCTGAACTGGGCCCTGTCAGACTCCTTGTGCTAACTCTCTAAGGCAAAAATGAAATCCCTGTGTTGATCCCACCTTAGTGGCCCCTCAGGGCTATGAACAAGGGCAACTGCTCTAGAAAATGACATGGCCCTAATAGAGGGGGTGAGACTCCTGGTTTCAAGGGCCTCAGTCTGGACTGCAGAACTGCATAGGAGGCCTCGTCTGAGGGGAGTGCCTAGCAGATTCACCCACAGAGCATCCTCTTACATCCAAGGAATGATCTGTGCCCATTGGGTGGGAGAAACCCCCAGATAAGGGGAATGGAGCGGTACAGGTTCCACAAGGCAACCCCAGTCCACACTGGTGGTGGTGAAATCTAGTGGCTCCAGGGAAAACTCCACCTCCAGGTCGTAATCTTACCCTGAGTTGGTGCAATTTCTGGCACCGGGCTCAGGACTTATGACAGCCTCAGAGATGGGATTGTTCCCATTATTGTGATCGGCACCACCCTTGACACCTTGCTCAGTGCCAACTTCTATGTCACTCCCAGAGCCACTGCCCTCTTTAGTGTCACAAATGACACCAGAGTCAGGGTGACCTCAGGGGCAACACTGTCGTCAGTGCCTCACCAGGAGCTGGGCCCAGGACTGATATCATGGTCATCGCTGCCTCCATCACCATGTCTAGTGCCATCACCCTCCTAGTGTTGCTAGTGACATCATGGATGATGACAATCTCCAAACAGGCAACAGTGTGTACAACATCCCCAATGCCAGTCCGTCTCCTGACACCATGAACAGTGTCAGAAGGGGTCCTGGAATTGGCCCTGGTGTCACCCACCATGTTGTTGGGGTGAATGACGACAACAACACAGGCGATGCCAGAGGATGCTGAGGTGTCCACCAGCGTAGACCGAGCGTATAGGTGTGGCCTTGCCATGGGAGACATCTGTTACTCAGGGCAGGCAGACTGTGGAGGGTTCGCAATCACCAGCTCAGAAGCAGTCGATGTCCACCACACCCAACCACCAGAATCTCTGACGCCTCAGCACAGTGAGTTTGAGGAGAATGACATATTTGCGTGGAACCAGAGGCCCTGGGAAGAGACCCAGGGAAAAGACCTAGTGATCCAATTTTGGAATGTGATGCCCACCTCTGAAAATGAAGAAAGGGTGACCCCACTTGGATAGGGTGACCTCACTTCAATTCATGGTTCTTTAGGGGTGTGGCAGTCCATGGAGCAGGTGTTGCATGCATTCATGTTGTGCCCTGTTACAAGACAGGTTGCGCAAGTCTGATGCCAGTCTGGAACAGCTACTGGCTTCCCACAGGAGCAATGACCAATAATGGGCAGCTGTCAGACTTTCTTCAATGATTTCGACCCTTTTTTATCAGACTTTGGCATTGTGGAAAAAAATAAATAAAAGTGATACTGCAAGTTTAAAACAGTGGTGACACAGAAAGAATAGCAGTGGTAAGTTGAACTGAGGTGCTGCCCTCCCACAGTGTGCACTCACTTGTGGGAACAAAAGAACAAGGTTAGTGAGAGAGCCAGCAGTGGTTATTGGCGGGTGTATGGCACCACGTGGGAGGTATGTAGGTGCTGAGCCCCGCAGCCACGGCCGGCCCCCTGCCGAAAGCTTTGCTCTTGCAGGGTCCCAGTGCCTCCTGACCAGACCCATAAATGGGAAACAATGGTGAAGACTGATTCTTGGAAGATTCAGTTGCCAGTACCTCAGTCTTGCTGTGTGTAACCTGCACACAAGCTTTTCTATTTAAGACTGATCAGCTAGAGATGTGCACCTGCATTCCTTTCAAAGATTTGCTAAAGCAGCCCCCCAAACTCCACTCAGTAGCTGTCCCAGTTCAAACATCATGCAGCTCTCTAAATTTAGCACTACTGCCAGCCAGCTGCAGATTTTACATTCGTTCAGCTTGTGCCAGAGTCTAGGATGTGGTATTTATAGGGAACTGAAGTGTAGCCCCTCCAAGCTCTACCCTCGCTATTTTAGTAAATCTATATTGACATGAAGCATATTTTCTTCCCATCTGCCACCACTGTTAAGCAAATCAAAAACGACACATCTCCACTTCCAGTAGTATTATAAGGTAATGACCTTACACCTGGCACCATACGGCCTCTGAAAGAAGTTTTTCATAAATACCAAATGTCAGAAATAGTGTAAATATGCTACTTAGTAAACTATTCAATATAAAAATATTTCATGTTGGAATATATATAAAAAAAAAAGTCAATCCATCTGGCTTTTAAAACCGTGTCAAATGTGGACTACTCGTCACCATAATGCAAGAGTTTCTACTCTAATTCCCTGTTTTTTTCATGTAGCACTGAGATCAATGGCTAAAACAGTGGAAACAAATAATCCAGTTCAGAAGCCATTGTCTTACAGATGACTGCCTACAGTAGCTAATAAAGCATTAATGTTATCCCTGGCTGTTATTATATTCAGATGGCTGGTGAAAGACTGAAACGAAGGGATGCTGCCTAGTCTGCCCAAAGCGCTTCTGGTACTCCTGCTGACAGACAATAGTACAACAGGCACAGGAACCTATGTACCAAAACTACCCAGAAAGCCAGAGCCGCCAGCTTCCATTCCAAATTTATTCTCGACTCGCCCACTCCAACCAGATTCTGGAATGTGGTAAACCCCTCACTTTCACATGCAGGTATCACCAGCCTCAACTGTACCTCTGGTGTGGTCACTGGCCCACACTTGATTGCTAATGTCCTAAATTCCCAATTTGTGGAATGACCCTTTGTGACTGTCCCCACTACTTCCCCTGGGTACAGCCATTCCCCCATTCCTCCCTCAGTGCTAATGCTCACTTTGCCTTCTCCTGCATCACCCCCTCTGAGGTCTCTGTGAAATGTCCCATATGAAGAAAATTTCTCACTCAGGGGCTGATGGAATACCTGCTTCCTGAATATAGGGACTCCTGCCATTGCTGACCCCCGGCACATATGTTTAACTGCTCCCCTACCTCTGGCATTTTCCCTTCACTCTGGAAGTACGAAACTGTAACTCCCATCCACAGAAGTGGCCCCACTGACTCACCTGCTAACTATTGGCTATCACACTCCTCCCTGTTCTCTCTAAACTACTGGTGAGACTGACTGCTAAACAACTATCTGCCTACCTTTCTGCAAAGTCTTTCTTTTCCGAATTCCTATCTGGATTTTGTGTAGCTGTTTCTACATTTACCTCTCCACTCAGACTCACTGATTTCATTCTTACTAATTAGAGTCTTGAGTCTGCAAACTGGTGTTATTTTCTTTGATTTGGCTAAAACGTTTGACACTGTTGACCATTGTCTTCTTCTAAATAAACTTGCTGTTTCTGGCCTCTCCAGCACTTCCCTTACCTGGTTTCCATTCTGCCTCTCTGGCCTACCCAATCTGTCTACACTGGCCTGGCTATATCTGATCCTAGACTAATCGTCTGTGGGATCCCACAAGGCTCTCTTCTTGGGCCTCTCCTTTTTACTATTTTTGTGAACGATTTACCACAGTCTGTAAAATCCTGTAATATTCATATGTACATGGATGACACCCTCCTTTATCCATCCGATCGTTGTCCTGCTGATATCGTGGCTGCCCTACAGTCAGACTTTGACTTGCTCTCAAATTGGTATAAAGCAAAACACTTAACTCTCAACCACTGCAAAACCGTCTCCATGCTCTTTGGTACAGACAGATGTCTAACCACCTGCCCTCTTATTACGTCAGATGTTACCTCATCTACAGTCTTTGAATACAAATATCTTGGTTTCATACTGGATAGTTTACTTAGTTTTTCTCCTCACAGCCAATCTCTGGTTTCCAAATCCCACAGGAAACTGAGTGCCCTTTACAGTGCAAACGTCTGCCCTTCACTAGGTATGTGCAAATGCCTGGCCAAGTGCCTAATCCTTCCTGTCATTGACTTTGGGGATGTGGTTTATGATGTTGTTCCAAGTTAACAAAACTGGATACCCTATGAGCTTTGACCTTTGGTACCTCACAAAAACTAGTCAAAATCTCCCTTCCTTTTCTACCCAAGATGGTACCACTTTAGAAGCAGTCCCCTTCTGTATGTACCTTGGTGTCCGGCTGGACAATCGACTAGACGTCTTGTCCCACATAGACTATATTCACTCCAAACTCCATCCAAAACTAGGAGCAATGTATAGGAACAAGGACACCCTCCCGCCTGCTGTTCACCGGGAGTTGTTAACTAAAATGATCCTCCCAGAGTTTGACTTGACGTTGTCCTCGGCTCCCCCCACGCTTCATCCCTTGCAAGGTTAGACACTCTCTTTAATGCTTTCTTACATTTTGCCTCCAATGCTCCCCCCATACTCACCACTGTACTTTCTATTCCTCCCTCTCTCTTCCTTCTCTCTCTTTGCGTTGCCAGCTGCATGCCTCCACCCTTGTTTCTAAATTATGGTTTGGATCTCTTCCCCCATACCTCTCCTCTCCCCCTCATCCTCCTCCTCTTATCAGCTCTGCTCCAGAGACCCCCATACCTTCTCACTTCCCTGTTCTCACTCCTGTTTGGGGCAGGCAGCCTTCTCTCACCATCTCCCCTCCCTCTGGAACTGTCTTCCAAGCTCCCTTCAGCTATCACCATCTCTGCATTGTCTAAAGCGCACTCTTTCCCAATCCCTTTCCACTGCTTGTTCCTGTCCCTCCTTCTGATCTGCAGTCTCTTTGCATCTCTCTCCACCACCACTCTATCGCCCCAGTGTAATTTACTCTCCCCCACCCTTCAAATATCTGTTGCCATAGAAACGCTCTTCCTCACTACTCCCTGATCTTTCACTCCCCCACAAATCACTGTAATCCTTCCATAATTTATTGGGTACATTATTATGTTGTGACGCTACCTCTTTTTGAACCAATTCCGTTAATATTTATTAAGCTGTTACTTCTTGTAATCTCATACTACAACAGTTCTAAATAAATATATAAAGTAATGCCCTGTGCAGGTTTATCCTCTGCGTCCCTGCCCAGACACATCCCTGTACACTATATGACCTCCTGTGCTGCTCTTCACTGGCTGACAGACGAGTCCAACACCTTGCTCTCTTTGGTTTTAAATATTGGCTTAACAAGCTCCCAAATTATTTGAGCACCGTTCTACACTGTCTACACACCAGCTTCACTAGACTCTGGTAAGATTCCTTCTACCAAGCTGCAAACTGAATGCTGGCCAACTCGGTTTAAGCTACAGGCTACCCCAGGTTTGGAATAACCTAGCCTTGGGTAGCAGCCCTCCAACCAGTACTGCCCTCTGCTAAAATGCTTCTCAAAAACAAACTGAATCATACTGTGACTGTACTTGATGCTAGCTACTTTTGTGTACATCTGACCTTGTTTTACAGACCATGTGTATAACTGCTGTAACCTACACATAATTTATACAGTATAATGTTTAGTTTTTGTACATTCTTGTATAATTCTGTTTTTGCTGAACATGTTCCTCTCCCCCCTTCTCCCAGGTCACATCTGTAAATGAGATTGCTTGTATAACTCGGTATATCTATCTAGTAAAACACTTCAAAATAAACAAATCAATACATACATGAATAACTAAATAAATAAATGGGGACCACCCTATGAAGCTGGGCATTTTTTTCCATATATGTTTTTGTTTCATTTTTCAAACACATTCGCGTTTTCAGAGTCCTCCTGAGTGATGTATGCAAGGTCTTCCCCACAGAGTGAACACATCATGTCTGCCAGGAACTATATCTGCTCTTCACTAACACGGGAGGAAAAAAGTCCTGAAAGTTGCTCTCGAGCCTGGGTCTTCCATGTCATAGCATCATACATTACCACCAAGGCACCTGACAGGCCTTTCTTAAAATACTTTTATCAGTGAAAGACAATAAAACACAAATATAAAGCTCTTAACGTTTTTGTGAACTGGGTGTACCTGTTGCGATGTCAGCGGGACCGGTATCTCTTTATCCATTTCTTTTTGCTCTTCACCTTCCACTGCACTGTACCCGCTGGAGCAATAATGATCATCCGCTATTGTGAGCTCCTCATTTTCTTCAGATTCCAACTGGCTCTGATTGAAGCGCAAGGACCCTTTCAAAATGTCTTTGATCTGCTCATGGTGGAGAGAGAGAATTAACAGGTGACATACACATTATTTACCAAGGGTAGTCCAACAGAGATGCAACTGTAACCCCCCTGCAAATGGGGGTTCCCAAAAGACTTCCAGGAGCTTGCTTGAATGCTCCAAGCCTGAATGGTGTTTGGCATTTAAGCCATTTATCAGTGAGTGTTTTTAGAGCCTCTGGTACTGTCTCTTTAAGAGCTGTCTGCTTGCAGACAT
The DNA here is from genome assembly GCA_016271365.2 of Neoceratodus forsteri. Taxonomy (NCBI): domain Eukaryota; kingdom Metazoa; phylum Chordata; order Ceratodontiformes; family Ceratodontidae; genus Neoceratodus; species Neoceratodus forsteri. The sequence continues at coordinate 1,174,053,234 of CM057456.1, read as the reverse complement.
AATTAGTTTGTATGGGGGACTGTGTGCTTCTCTGAGTACCACTGAGCTGCTGCCATTCACTTCATTTTGCAGTCACTAGGAGTGCAAAGGGAACCTATCTGAAAGATGTAACTGTTTACCAGAAATTATTTAGAGTAATAATGAAATTACAGTTTGTCTAACCTGCTTTCTTTGCAGTCAGAACTGTGTCTGCTAGTTCCCATTCTAGTTTTGAACTGCTGAACTGGACCAATCAGTGTGGGGTAGTTAGCTCTAAAATGGTGCCTTGGACGAATCAGAACTTGGACTCATAATCTGAGCCAGCCACAAGAGGATTGTATGGGCAGTGACTCTGGGAGATGTAGTTTAGACTTCAGTGCCTTTTGGACCAACAGCAGCAGTCTATTGTGAGTGACAGCCAATCCAGTCAAGAACTGGGAGGAACTCAAAGGAAGTGCCGGTTTTTGTCGGTTGGAGTTCAGTTGAGCTTTGGCAGTGAAGAAGGAAGGAGCCCTGTGCTTTTTCAGTGTGCAGTTTTAGTCAAAAACGTGTGTAAGGCCCAGAGTTCCGGTCTGCAGCTTGTGAACAGCTTGTTAGGACTGAATCCATCCTGTGAAAAGAATCAAAGGATCTCTGAAGAGTAGAAACCAGGCTCACCCCTGTAGAGACTGGAGGAATTGCTAGAAAATTACACTCGGTCTGTCAGGAACTGAATCTGCTGTGTGTTCTCCTGGGTATTGTGCAGCAATTGCGATCAGGATACAGATGCAGCCTGCCTGGTATAGTGCTTTTCTTTATATGGATGTGTGAAGAGGTTTGTGTACCTCAAGTGAGCCCTGCTGACATTGAAGGACCCTATCTTATTTGGAGGTCGTGAGTACTAATTCAGGTCGCTCCCTGTTGAATTGCCACATTAAATCCAAATGGAATTACTGTACTGCTGACTGTTTAATTCTCCTTTCTTCTGTGTGAAAGGGCCCCTACCAGCTGCCACGGTTTGGACTAGCCACTAGGGCTTGGGTACCCAGGACAGTAACTGATAGGGATAGGCCTGTGCACAGAGCCATAGGTAGATTATTAGAGTGATAAGCTAATTAACTTGATTTCCCTGTCCTTATTATATCCCCTAAATAAATCAGAGCTGCTTGTTTCAGCAAAGTTATACTGCCTGAGGTATTTGTCTATGTTAAAGTACTGTACTGTGATTGCTGCACTGTATCTCATTTCACAGGAGGTCCCAGTGTCGGAACCAGACCGGGTAAGTGTATACTGTGAAGGTAATTCTGATATATTGTGTGGGCCACTAGTGGGAAGAAAGGGGGTTGCAGTGTCCCAGAGGCTGTGACCAAGTTAGTTTAACTATTGCAACCCTGACCTCTGGGTGGAGGCACCGCCATTGGATCCAGGCCTCAACCTGTTAGTGGCAAATCAGGCAGGGGTAGTAGCCCCTGGGATAGCGCCATCTAGGGGTTACATCTTGGAGGCTCACCGCTGGGATTGTGTCCTCTAGTGGCCATATTTACGTAACCACTGTTAAGAAAAATGGGTACCCCACAGAAGTGGCTGTAACAGCTGGTGGAGGGTGTACTGGGAGGAGATCACCCCCAAAATGCTATGCTTATCCTGGACATCCCCTGGGTATCACATGGACACTGTGCAGGAGTACTTTCCAAGGTGGAAGGTTTACAAAACCCTGTGGTGGTGGGTCGGCATGCTAATCTGCTCACCCACACTTTCCTGGCCCTAGTAGAGTTTTATGATCCCATAGATAGCTCCCAGATGCACTCCATTACCCCCAGAGGGGGCCCCCTCACTGCTTGAGGTGATAACTAAGGACAGTAATCACCCGGACTGATATCTGAAACTTTTGAGAGAAATGCATGAATGGTTGGGAGAGGGAAAACTGTGGAGGACTTGAAGAAACTATTTCTTGCCACCTGGGGTGTTCCTCCCAACCCACCTTCCTGCTCCAGTGCCCGTGAATGGTGGCTGGAACCAGTGCAGACTCCTATTTCTGCACCTGCCATTAGTCACGACTTCTACCGAAGGTTGAGGATCTTCTCTGGCACTCCTCCCCACCCCCCAAGGGGAGGATGACTGGGAGACCTGATAGACTATGTTGCCCCCAGGGCGCTAGAATGGCAATGCTGGAAGGCGAAAAGGAAGAGGGTTAGTGAGAGCCTGAGGTCCTGCCCCTGGCTACCATCCTGTGCAAGGGCCAGTAACCTTGAAGCTACTGCACAGGGCTTCATCTTGAGGCCTTGGGAGAATGTGTATGGGGAGCCTAGATTCTGATGAGGACCCTATGGTGGAGAGTAAGAAATGCACAACAGTACCAAGGGAGTTGTTGTCTGTGTATGTATCTCGGCTGGAAAATTATGTTGGAGTGCCTCTGAAAGGGTAGTTTCCAGCTGATGAACTAGACGAACCAGACTGGAAAGAATCTTAAGTCTGCCCCTTCTCTAGAACTGCTGTTGCCTTCAGTTACGCTCTGGCAAATCGACTGAACCCCACCCTCCTATGATGAGTTAATGAGAGAAATTCGAGAGAGTTGAGAAAGGCGACTCGAGGTACCTGCACCAACAGCTGTGGCTATTACCGAGTGACTGAGGGTGACCCATCAAGTGAAGTTCAGGGGCAGAGGTTGACAGTCAATGAGTGCTCTGACAAGGAAAAAGATATGCCACAATGGTGTGAACTGTTGAGAGATCCGGGGAATTCAAAATAGTCCTTTATGAAGGCCACTCTGCAAGTACGGGCTCTGACTTATATCCGACTGTATTGTTATGGGTGGGGTACCTGCCCATGTATCTCCTGCTGATAACAGCTCCAAACTCAATTCCTTGACCTTGGAAGTGCAGAAACTGACAGATGTCTCCAAATGCTTATCATATAGTCAGCGAGACAGAGATGGCACCCAGGTTTCCAGTTAGTACACCTCCCGCCCTGGCTCCCCAGTGTGTGCCCGGCCAGCCTCAAACCTGAAAGTATGTTTTGCTATAATTGTGGGAAAGATGGGCACATGAAAGGGAATGCCAGTCCCCAAAAGACACGACAAAGTTGCATATAGGCTACAAGGAGAGCTTGGAGAAGAAATCAGTGGTTAAGAGGTGCACTACATGATCCCAGTGAGGGCACCAAAAATGCATCTACATGCCCTTGTGGCAAGGTCGTTGCCTAGGCCCCCACTACCCCTCCAGACTGGTCTCAGATAGTGGGTCCCTCCCATGGAGACTACTGTAAAGGTGAATGGAGTGTCTCACAAGAGCTGTATTAGACAGTGGCTCCCAAGTGACACATTATGCTCCAGGATTGGTATCTGAAGCATTTGTCAGAAGTACCTTTACAACCATTAGAAGGACTGCATGTATGGGGGTTAAGTGAGAAGGCCTACCCTATTCCGGTATATCCGGACTTCTGTCTTTCCCTCACCTCGGCTGGAGGGTCTAACAAGTAGAGACCCTAGCCTTAGTGTGTCCCCCCACTGACTGTATGATGGTGTCCCTTGTTGATTGGAACAAATGCTCATATGTTCGAAGGCTGGCACAGTTGTGTTATGAAAAACAGGGGTCAAAGACTAGTAGAGCTTAAGAGTTCGCTTTAATTAAGAAGGCCTATGAGGCACAGAGAGATGCTGAAAAAACAGAACCAGAGGAACCGGGTCGGAATTGTATGGAAGAAGGATCCTGAGTCTCTGATCCTGGCGCCAAATGCCCAGTGTACCTTACAGGAGAGGTCCGTATCAGAAAGGATGTTAAGAATAAAATATTAATGTTGGATGCACCAGGCGATGGAAAATTGCCAGAGGGACTGCTGGTCAAGCCTAGTATTTTGCCCGCTAGAGCCCATGCTTATGCCAGAAGGGTAATGGTCCAAGTTCATAATGTGTCTGAAAGACATTCGAGTAAACAGAGGTTGCATCCTGGCTAATGTGCATTGTGCAGACACTGCAGTGCTACCCAGCAGCAAGAGTTCAAGGAAGAATGACAGAGTAACGCTCTGACTTGTTTGATTTCGCAGTCCTTCTCTGCCAGCTGAATGGAAAGTGAGGATCAGTGAGAAGCTTGCCCAGAGAGACCAGGTGTGTTTTCTTTAAAGGAATGGATGTAGGATGCGTGCAAGGAGCTGAGCACAATATCCGCTGCATGACGAAAGACCATTTCGTGAGAGGTCTCGACGCCTGGCACCTGCTGACATAGATGATGTGAGACGGCATCTGCAAGAGATGTTAGCTGCTGGTGTAATAAAGAATCCAGAAGCCCTATGCTTCCCCATTGTGGTAGTGAGGAAAAAGAATGGAACAGTAAGGATGTGTGTGGATTATGCGACCTTAAACCGGGCGGACTATCCCTGATCAGTAGCACAATGCCCCGTGATTCAGGATGCTTTGGACCGTCAAACGGGAGCAAGGTTCTCTCGTGCTGGATCTCCGCAGTGGGTACTACCAGATCCCGGATGGCCCCAGAGGACCGTGAGAAGACGGCCTTTATCTGTCCGCTATTTGCTATGAATTCATGAGGATGCCTCAAGGATTTCAGGTGCCCCAGCCACTTTTCAACGATTGATGGAGTGCAGTGGGGACATGAACTTACTAGAGTGCCTGGTATACCTAGATGATGTTATTGTGTTTGGCAGCTCACTGGAGGAACATGAGAGCAGATTATTTAAGGTATTGGACCGACTGGAGGACTTTGGCCTTAAACTGTCCATTGATAAGTGTCAATTCTTTCAAACATCAGTAAAGTATGTGGGACACATAGTATCCACCGAGGGAATAGAGACCGACCTGGCAAAGTTGAGGCCTTGACCACCTGGCCACAGCCCAAAAATCTAAAAAGAACTGCAAAGATTCCTGGGATTCTGTGGTTATTATCGGCGCTCATCAAGGACTATTCAAGAGTGATCCGCCTTTACTTAACCTTACTCAAGGGTATCCCCAACCCACAAAAATACTCAAAAGTCAGCTCCCTCAAGACTGAAAGAGTGTATTTTCATCCGAGTGAAGTATTTGGGGCCCGCTGGACTCCTGATTGTGAGACTGCTTTTCATGAGATCATATATCAACTTACCCATGCTCCAGTGCTGGCCTATGCCGATCCAAGAAAACCTCTACGCCCTGCACATGGATGCTAGCTTGCAAGGGTTGGGGGCTGTGTTGTACCAAGAGCACAGAATGGCCTGAGACCAGTGGCCTTTGCCAGTAGAAGCCTGACCCCATCCGAAAAGAACTATCCTGTACATAGTTAGAGTTCCTAGCTTTGAAGTGGCTATTGTTGACCAATTCCATGAGTACTTGTATGGGGCTAAAATACTAGTAAAACTGACAATCCTTTGACCTATGTGCAGACCTCAGCTAAGTTGGATGCCACTGGCCATAGGTGGCTTTCTGCATTATCTACATATGACTATGCTCTCGAATACCGAGCAGGTCTGAACCACATAGATGCTGATGCTCTCTCCGGAGGCCTGTTCCCCAGAATGATTGGGTCCGATTGGCAGAACTCTGACATTCGGCACTCTGCCGGAAGTTTGACAGGGAGGAACAAATGTCCACGGACGAGTGGACTGCATGGTGGATTGCTTGGGAGCCTCTGAGAATTGCATACCTGCTGCTTATTGCCACTTTTCTGCAATAGACATTGGTGCACTGCCTCAGCTGGACAATGACAGTATTCTCGCTGGCTCAACTCTGCGATCCCATGATTCAAAGCAGCTTTAGAAGCCCCCATGCAGGAAAAGATGTGTCCAAATTACGCTCCACTGATTTGAGAACTGCACTGTTATACAAAGAAGGTCCTAAGTTGAAACTGATCAATAAACTGTTATACAGAGAAACAGTAGACAGAGGGGACAAGTAGACAAACAACAACTAGTGCTGCCCACTGCCTTTGAGACTCAGTACTGAGGTCCTTGCACAACCACATGGGGCACCTTGGTATAGACAGAACACTTGACTTGGTGAGATCCAGATTCTATTGGCCTAAGATGGGGCTGATGTGGAGCAACACATTCAACTTGTAGTCGCTGCTTACAGAGGAAAGCTTTGCCCAGAGGGCTGCCCCCTTGTTAACATCACCACCAGTGCACCCATGGAGCTGGTCTGTATTGATTTTCTGAGTTTGGAGTCAGATCAAAGAAATATCAGTAATGTGCTGGTGGTCACTGACCATTTCACAGATATGCCCAAGCTTTCCCACGAAAGACCAGAAAGCATCCACTGTGGCCAAAGTACTTGTAGAAAACTTTTTGTTCACTATGGGGCTCCACAAAGAATCCATTCTGATCAAGGGAGAGACTTTGAGAGTCGCCTGATCAAAGAGATGCTTTCTGTGGGGAGTGCGAAGTCCAGAACCACTCCTTACCACCCCCAGGGGACCCACAGCCTGAACGTCTTCAACTGCACTTTGCTAGATATGCTAGGCACCCTGCACCCAAAGGATGCGCTAGATGGAGCCAACAAATTAGCACCCTGGTACATGCTTATAACTGCACCAAAGTGATGCCACTGGATTCTCCCCTACCGCCTGATGTTTGGAAGAGAAGCTCGACTACCAGTAGATGTGTGTTTTGGGGTCTCTCCTGATGGGGTTCAAGCTTGACAACTATTTACAGTATGTGCAAAAGTTAAAGGCCCAGCTAACTCATGCGTACTAACTGGCTCAAACCATGGCTGCCAAAAGAAATCTGGCCAACAAAGAAAGGCATGATAAAAGGTGAAAGCACAGGAACTCCAGGAGGGAGATCGGGTATTGCTAAGAAATCTGGGACTGCATGGCAAGCACAAGATTGCTGACCGATGGCACCATCTCCCTCACATTGTAGTGGGCAAACTAGATGATCTGCCAGTGTACAAAGTAAGGCCTGAGAATAATTCAAAAGATGTAAAACAATACATAGAAATCATTTACTGCCCATTGGACAAATCTTAATTGAGTCTGAGCCCCTAGAAGATGCCCCTCTGACCAGTGACTAGAGCTGCTGCTAAGAAAAGATCAAGAAAGTCTGCACCTACAGAAGCAAAGTTAAAGTGTTCCCTCCACAAGTCCCAGTTGAGCATGACTGTCAGTCCATATCGGAAGAAAGTGAGAGTGACTTTGAATACTATCCTTCTTACGAACTGAGTCAATTGTTCTGGGCAATCCCCTAGTCAATACTGAGACAAAGCTGGGCCTTCTGACTGTTTTGCCCCCAGCTTCATCCCTGGAGCCAATGCTCCCAGAAAGTGAAGTGCAAAGCATCAGATCAGATGAAATGGAATCATTGTGCATGGTTGAACTGTTTGAGCTTTCAGGGAGGAAATGATAGATTGGGGCAGACTGGTGATACACCGAACAAGAAGAGTATTTTGAGTGCCCTGACAGTCCACTGCCAGTGTCCGAAAGCTCTCCATGCGAGCCAAATGTTGTGGACTCAGAAACTGTAACTCCTGGAGCTGAAAGTGCCCCAAGTTCTAGCCTCTCTACCCCCATGGAGACTTCTGACAAGTGTGGACAATGCTGAAAATGAGGCTCAGAGTGCAGAGACTGTAACAGTTCCCCTAGAAAGACTGGCCAGCTGTAAAGCCTGTGGTGCACCTCAGTTATGATTCCCTTGGGAGGCCTGTGGATTTGCTCTCAATGTTGTCCATAAAGGAGTGTATGTGTCCCGAGCTCACTGCCCAAACTGAGCATCAGTGCTAACTCCAAGTTACTTGTGTTGCCTTCTATATGGTGCCCTTGCCCCATCCAGCCCCAAGGTAACTGATAGGAAGGCCCCTCTCTCAGGTTTCATGTACAAGAGGTAATAACTTGAGTTATGGTACAATGTGTATGTAATACTGTGTAAAGAGTGACGTACTGCAATGTTTCAGAAATGTGTTCTTGGTAAAATGATATATTGACTGATGATTACATGTGCGAGCCTAATGCAAATGTATATGGTTGCAGTTGAAACTTAGGTACTTGCTTGACGCGGACGCCAAGCTTTCCCAGGCTAGGAAGGGTGTAACCCCTGCAAATGGGGTTCCTAAAAGACTTCCAGGAGCTTGCTTGAATGCTCCAAGCCTGAATGGTGTTTGGCATTTAAGCCATTTATCAGTGAGTGTTTTTAGAGCCTCTGGTACTGTCTCTTTAAGAGCTGTCTGCTTGCAGACATAATTAGTTTGTATGGGGGACTGTGTGCTTCTCTGAGTACCACTGAGCTGCTGCCAATTCACTTCATTTTGCAGTCACTAGGAGTGCAAAGGGAACCTATCTGAAAGATGTAACTGTTTACCAGAAATTATTTAGAGTAATAATGAAATTACAGTTTGTCTAACCTGCTTTCTTTGCAGTCAGAACTGTGTCTGCTAGTTCCCCATTCTAGTTTTGAACTGCTGAACTGGACCAATCAGTGTGGGGTAAGCTAGCTCTAAATGGTGCCTTGACTAATCAGAACTTGACTCATAATCTGAGCCAGCCACAAGAGGATTGTATGGGCAGTGACTCTGGGAGATGTAGTTTAGACTTCAGTGCCTTTTTGGACCAACAGCAGCAGTCTATTGTGAGTGACAGCCAATCCAGTCAAGAACTGGGAGGAACTCAAAGGAAGTGCCCGGTTTTGTCGGTTGGAGTTCAGTTGAGCTTTGGCAGTGAAGAAGGAAGGAGCCCTGTGCTTTTTCAGTGTGCAGTTTTAGTCAAAAAACGTGTGTAAGGCCCAGAGTTCCGGTCTGCAGCTTGTGTAACAGCTTGTTAGGACTGAATCCATCCTGTGAAAAGAATCAAAGGATCTCTGAAGAGTAGAAACCAGGCTCACCCTAGAAGACTGGAGGAATTGCTGAAAATTACACTCGGTCTGTCAGGAACTGAACTGCTGTGTGTTCTCCTGGGTATTGTGCAGCAATTGCGATCAGGATACAGATGCAGCCTGCCTGGTATAGTGCTTTCTTTTATATGGATGTGTGAAGAGGTTTGTGTACCTCAAGTGAGCCCTGCTGACATTGAAGGACCCTATCTTATTTGGAGGTCGTGGAGTACTAATTCAGGTTCGCTTCCTGTTGAATTGCCACATTAAATAAAATGGAATTACTGTACTGCTGACTGTTTAATTCTCCTTTCTCTGTGTGAAAGGGCCCCTACCAGCTGCCACGGTTTGGACTAGCCACTAGGGCTTGGGTACCCAGGGACAGTAACTGATAGGGATAGGCCTGTGCACAGAGCCATAGGTAGATTATTAGAGTGATAAGCTAATTAACCTGATTTCCCCTGTCCTTGTTATATCCCCTAAATAAATCAGAGCTGCTTGTTTCAGCAAAGTTATACTGCCTGAGGTATTTGTCTATGTTAAAGTACTGTACTGTGATTGCTGCACTGTATCTCATTTCACAGGAGGTCCCAGTGTCGGAACCAGACCTGGGGGTAAGTGTATACTGTGAAGGTAATTCTGATATATTGTGTGGGCCACTAGTGGGAAGAAAGGGGGGTTGCAGTGTCCCAGAGGGCTGTGACCAAGTTAGTTTAACTATTGCAAACCCTGACCTCTGGGTGGAGGCACCCGCCATTGGATCCAGGCCCCTCAACCTGTTAGTGGCAAATCAGGCAGGGGTAGTAGCCCCTGGGATAGCGCCATCTAGGGGTTACACAACATTTCACTAGGATCTGCTACAAGTACACAACTATTGCCATTATTGCATTTTTGGAGGTACATGTGACCTTCCATGACTACTGTGCAAGTAACGCAATCTAGGAACATGTGGGCTCCTTTTTACCACAGAAAATAGAGCACAGAAATTTGCAGAGAGATCAAGACCAGTGGTCTATTGAGTATCTCCTTACCCTATATGAGCCATCAGTATAAGTGTAAATGGGAGTGGGGGGGGGGGGGGCAGCTTGTGTATTTTTCAGCAAATTAAAGCCACTCAGCGAAGGTTGGTGTTATATTTCAGTTCTTTTATTCTTCAACCCCAACGTCTTACCCTTCTGTAGGGCTTCTTCAGGGAATTTTAGTTCCTATTTTCTGCAGGCTGTGCTGCAATCTCATTACATCTATTATGTAGTACTTCCCTTTCTGTTTAAACACTTAAAAGCTCTGGCTGCAAAGATTCAAACTGCAATTCTAGCTGCTCCAATTCTTTATTTAGACATGATGGCCCAGATATTCAAAAGGGTTGCGCATGGCGCAACAGTGTTACCATGAAGCCACTGAGTGCCCTAGCGCCGATAACTCGAAAGGGAAAGGCGCCGCACAACCTGGACTGTGCCGAGTGCATCAGTGATGTATGCGCAGGCACAGGTAGGGGTGTGTGCCCATGCATAACCTGCACAGCCCGATATTCAGCCCGGGATGTGCAGAGCCATGCATGCGTAACCCTACCTGTGCCAGCACAAAGTTACTCCAAAAAAAAAAAAGGAACTGATGGCCACCCACAGGTGAGCTGCTGCATTGCAGGGCGCAACACGGCAGCTGCCACTTGTGGGTGGCCACCTGAGTTCCGGCTGCACCCCCCCATGCCCGATTGTGGGCATTTGTAAAAATAAAGAATGCTGTCCAATACTCCTGGTGGTCCAGTGGATCGCTTTCTGCCCGACCGCGGGCATCTGTAAAAAATATAATAATCTGTCCTATATCCCTGGTGGTCCAGTGGACCGCTATCTGCCGGATCAGGCATTTGTATAAATGAATAATCCTTATAACCCTGGTGGTCCAGTGGACCAGCTATCTGCTCGATCACGGGCATATGTTGCAAAGAAAGATCCCCTCCCAATATCCCTGGTGGTCCAGTGGACCAGCTATCTGCCTGATCGCAGGCATTTGTAAAAAACAGCTAATTCCAATATCCCTGGTGGTCTAGTGGTCCCCCCCACCCTCCCACTGAGCCCCACCATCCCGCTGCCCCCCACTCAAGCCTTTGTGTGAAGCAAATAAATCAAAATGAAAGAAAAAAACACTATGGTTCTCAAATGAAGGTAAGGGAGAAAAAGATAGCATTCAGGAAGCATAACGAAACACAGAAGGAGCAGGATAGAGAATTGTACCAGTTAAAGAAGAAGGAAGCGGGGAAGGCAGTCAGAATAGCAAAGGCCCAAACTGAGGAAAAGATAGCCAACTCGGTTAAGAAAGGGGATAAAACCTTTTACAGGTACATTAGGGAGCAAAGAAAGACGAAGGCAGGGATACTGAGGCTGAATATAGAGGAAGGTGGTTGGGCAGAGAGCGACAGTGAAAAAGCAGGGATACTGAACGAATATTTCTGCTCAGTATTCACAATGGAAAAGCAGGGGGAGAGACCTAATCCAGTCAATAGAAGCACTCTAGATGGGGGGTTGATATTAGCCCATTCACAGAAGAAAGGGTTCTGAAAGAACTCTTAAAACTGAAGGTGGCTAAGGCAATGGGGCCTGATGGGATTCACCCCAGAATTCTAAAAGAACTAAGGGAAGAACTAGCAACACCACTGACTACCCTTTTTAATAAATCATGGGAGGATGGTGTGGTACCTGAGGACTGGAGAAGGGCGGATGTGATTCCCCTTCACAAAAGTGGGAGCAAGACAGAGGCAGAAAACTACAGACCTGTCAGTTTGACCTCAGTGGTAGGGAAAATGATAGAATCACTTCTTTTTTTTTCTTCTATTTTTGCCCTTCCCGGCTTCCCCTAACCTCGATTGCGAGGTTCTCCCTGCCCCAGCTGCCGACCCACATGCTCAGGACTGACCCCTCTCGAATAGGGCTGCCTTAGCAGAGTTAGGTGGCCAGAGGGGTCGGCGTACTGTAGCCGGCTCATTAGCGGGGAGCCTAGAGATTTTCTTGTTGTTTTTCCCCAGGGGCAATGACGTGCCAGCGTCCGCCCTGCCCCCCTTCCAGCAGGTGCCAGAGCGCTTGTGGTACCTCCAGCCTCCGCTGGAGGTCCACGTTGCACCGAGCACTTGACCCTCTTCTCCCTGGAGCAGGAGAGCAGTCCCTCGGAAGCTCAATCCTGCTCCCCCAGCCAGTCCTCCGACACCCAGATCCGTTTCCAAACCCGGGTCGTCGGCGACGCAGACGGCCACCACGCCTTTGCGCCAATGGGCCGGCTGATGGAATCACTTCTGAAGGAAAGAATTGTTGAGTAGCTAGAAGACAGTGGGGCACAGGACCCAAGGCAGCATGGATTCACAGCAGGACGGTCATATCAAACAAATCTAACTGATTTCTTTGACTGGGTGACCAAAGTAGTAGACCAGGGAGGGGCTGTGGACATGGCCTACCTAGACTTTAGCAAAGCGTTTGACACAGTCCCACACAAAATATTAATAAACAAATTAGCCAGCCTGGGAGTGGGTCCCAGGGTGGTAGCCTGGGTAAAACACTGGCTGGACAACAGGACACAGCGGGTAATAGTAAATGGAGTCTACAGTGAAGAAATGAGGGGTAATAGTGGGGTACCGCAGGGTTGAGTACTGGGGCCGGTCCTTTTTAATGTCTTTATAAGTGACATTGCTGAGGGACTGGAGGGGAAGGTATGTCTCTTTGCAGATGACACAAAGATCTGCAACAGGATTGATATGCAAGGTGGGGTGGAAAGAATGAAAAGGGACTTGGCAAGGTTGGAGGAATGGTCAAATGTATGGCAGCTTAGATTCAGTGCAAAGAAGTGCAAAGTAATGCACCTGGGAAACAAAAACCCAGGGCAAGAGTACACATGGGGGGTGAGATACTGACAACAACAAAAATGGAAAGGGACCTAGGGGTATTCATATCAGATTACCTAAAGGTGGGCCAGCAATGTGAGAAGGCAGTAAGGAGGGCTGGGGGGGATACTGGGATGCACAGGGAGAGGCATCACCAGTAGAAAACAGGAAGTTGTTGGCCCTCTGTACAGACAGCTGGTAAGACCACACCTGGAGTACTGTGTACAGTTCTGGAGACCCCATCTCCACAAAGACATAGACAGGGTGGAGGCTGTCCAGAGGAGGGCAACCAAAATGGTGCAGGGTCTGCATCAGAAGACATGTGAAGAAAGACTAAAGGAGCTTAAGATGTATAGCCTTGAGGAAAGGAGTGAGAGGGGGACATGATAAAAACTTTCAAATACCTCAAGGGAATCAACAAAGTCCAAGAGGGTAGCATCTTTCAGAAAAAGAGATGTGCAAGAACAAGGGGGCACAATTTGAAGATAGAGGGGGGACGGCTCAGAGGTAATGTGAAGAAGTATTCCTTCACAGACAGGGTTGTAGGTGCATGGAACAGCCTTCGTGAGGAGGTCATAAAATCAAAAACAGTAGGGGAATTCAAGAATGCATGGGACAGACATAAGGCAATTCTAGTGGGGTGTAGGAGGAAGTAGGCTGTTGGTTAACTAGGATCTGCAGCTTATCTGTTAGGTAGGGAAATGGGCAGACTAGGTGGGCCAAGTGGTCCTTATCTAGCGTCAAATTCTACGTTTCTATGTTTCTTCTGCTTCTTCCCCTAACCCCTTCTGCTACCATTCGAATAATCAACCACTTCCTGCACTTACCCATATCTCCCATCATTCTTTGCTTCCCCAACTATCCCCTGCCACACTTCGATCACCCTCCTATAGTCACCGATTCCTAGCATCCTGTTGTAGCTCTATGAGGAAACACTCCTTTCACAAATCCATCATTTTGTTTATAATTGAAGATCTTGTCTTGCAACAGTGATTTTTTTCTTGCCAGTCTTCCTACAAGCTGATCTTGTACCACCCTTGGGCCATTTAGAGTTCTTTTCTAGTTAATGCATAATCACACTGCTGTATGAAATTCAGCAGTGCAGTGAAGATGGCAAAAAATATAACTTTTTTATAACTGTGAAAGTTCCGGACATTTTCCAGTTTCATTTGCATGTACAATTTTGCAGTTCTACCTGAATGTGAGTTATTTTTCAAAAATTCAGATTTTTTCTCTCAAAAAAAAAACAAAAAAAACAGATGGCCACTTAATTTGGCTTAGAAGTAGCAATGGTGGCCGGCCCAGTGGCGCAGAGGGCTGAAGTGCTGGTGCCTCACCTGCCACCAAACTAGCGACCCAGATTCAGGAATGGACCACAGTCACTTGGGGGCTGGCCAGGGGAAGAAGTGCAGGGGGCAATGCATCTCCCTGCACTGTCACCACTTAGCGGAGGCTTGGTGGTGCAGTGAGCGAGCGCAGTGGGCAGGGACCCGACACAGACACTTGTAACGTACGCACATGTGTCATTGCACAAAACTTGGCCTCAGGGGAAACTGGAGGAAGAAAAATGGAGAAAGCTGCATGTGCACTAGCCATCACAAATGATGGTGCTGGTGCCCTCTGGTCCCGCCCCATGTGAACCCCTGCCACTGTGACAGTGTGACAGTGCGGGGAGTGGCAGATACGACTGGGTGTGCCGAGCAAACAGACCTGAAGCAGGCAAATGCGGCAGCTGGGGCCCAAGCAGCTATATGAAAAAAAGAGAAACAGCAAAAGTGATAATTTTGTAAGCAAACTATAAAACATGATTTACTGAGGGTTTTTAACTAACCTGATTGCATACCTATTGGTTTACTCCTTGTTGTTTGAATATTGGGGGAATACATTTTCTTTTTATCACTAGACTAAATTTAAGTTGGGGTTAAGAGGCAGTGCTGAAGGGCAGAATCCCACTTCAGTCCGTGGAAGCCCCAGTTTGACACACAGGAATCACAGGCGGTAGTGCTGAGTGTTGGGTGCATGAGTCGGTATCCCAGAGAGGATTCCTAGTAGATGAGCTTCAGTTTTTGTTCATGTTAACTACTCCCGATCAACTCAGATGCTGAATATTAGCTGGTTTATTAATATCTTCAGTATCTGCCATTTGATAAATATCTTTTGATAACTGTCTCACTCAGTCTCTTGTACTACAATTCTAATTTTTTATTGCATTTTCTTACTATAATGCAAATAACTCATGCCTTGATTTTGATTTGTCCAACAATTTTAAAAGAATCAGACTAGCTGTTTTTTTTTTTAAGTTAGGGACTTGAGTATATGCGTGCAATTCAATTCAAACTAATTTCTTTTCTGTAGTATATTACAGTTTATTGCCTTCTGTACAATTTAGTTCAAAATAACTCAAACAGAAAGTAGAAAAAAAAAAAAAAGAAAAGAAATAGCATTATGAACCTGACATGAGTTAGGTTTAGGGTTTGAATACAGAAACAACATTTACAAATTATAATACACAGCATAGGAAGCACCTATAGCAAAAAACAGTAGATGTAATAGGAATGATAATATTTTTAAAAACAGCACATAGCTGGAAACTAGCTTTTATAGAAAAACATTTTTGTTGTAACGCTGGTTTCAATATAACATCAATCTGAAATCATTTTTGGTTATCAAAGTGTATCTTTGTGCTGCATTTCAAGTCTTTTTGAGAGCAGGTGTGCACTTTCCAGTAGCCCCCCCCCCCCCATATATGATTCCTCGCCTCGCCCAGAGTTGATGGCTAGAAGTCATTCCTTTTGTTTCCTCAGATACATTGCTCGTAATTTTGTCCTCGACAAAAATGGAGCCACTTCCCAAAACTGCCTACATGCCCCCACGCAGGCACACACAGCCCTGTTTTGTGATGTCATAAAATGAAGACCGTGTGTGCGCACCCCACTGAGATGAATGGGGACGATTTTTCTATACATTTTAATACCATTTAGTGTTGCAATATTAATAAATCAAAGTGACCGCCCGACTAACAGGGTCCCTGTCAGTCAAGCGGTCGCTTTGATTTATTAAAATGGCAACAGCTGTGAGAGTTTATTTCCAGGTGTTTCCTGGGAGATGGGTTAGTACATGGACTTTTTACTGACTGGAGGAATGTTGGCCAGAACACTGCTGAAAATCCCTCCTCTTATGATAAGTGCCACGGAATCTTTAACTTCCTCCTGGACGGTGTCCAGAGATGGGCAGAAGGTGCCTGGGTTTAACATCCTATCTGAAGGACAGTACCTTAACTGTACAGTACCCCTAGTGCTGCACTACAGTGTGTCACAAACCCACTCAGCAGGTCAGCCCTCTACTCCCAAAGTGCCAACCTCTGAGCGCAGTCTTGTGAACAGTTTACAGAAACAGGGTAGCCCTCTTGTCTGTTTTGTGGGTTCAAATCAACCTTTGGTCTCAAGTCTTGGAGGGATTCAAACTGTGAACCTCTTGCTAGCGTACCCAATGCACAGGCTCAGGTAATTCTGTCTTCGGGGCCAGATATCTTTGCCTACAGGCACCTAACCAGGTGTACAGAAATGAACCCCTAAAAACTGTAATAAAAGACCTCAGATTAAAAACGCTTACCTTTTTCCAGTTTGGTATCACCATTCAAGCTTATGTACAGTGTCTGCTTTTACCATATATACGCCACTTGCAAAAGGAAAGAAATCAAAGCCAGACCAAGTAGGCTCTAAAAATAGAGTTTTACTAAAATAGAAAAAAAATATGTAAAACATAAAATACAGAACCAATATCACAAGAACCATACACATCTTTTAAAAGAACAAGGTTTAAACAGTGAAATTCCTACTACAGTACTTAGATTTGTCTCTCTCTCTCTCTAAATACCTGCTTAAAGTGCTCATAGATGTTTCTCTGTCAGAGTCTAGATAGAAGTGTCTATCTGAAGTAAAACAGAATATTCCTTAAAGAAAACTGTATTTGCCAACCCCTTTGTGTGAGGTCACCTAGCTCCTCCTCTGTCAGAATATATAACAAAATATATCTATACAAAAACAGGATGTCTTTTCAAAGTATTAAATTCTTTAATCCTCAGCACAACTCATTTTCTTTTCAAATGACATTTCTTTGATCTGTGAGCAGTATCCCCTCTCACACAAACACCAAAGCATATATGATTTCGCACCAGTGTACTAAACCTGATTTCCCATGTGAAACATCATAAAAGGGATACTGATTTTCCCTCTTAGCAGTCAAAGCTATAATTAACTTAGAAAAGTCTGTAATTAGCTTCTGGCCTTCCATGTAACACCTTGTATCTAAAACCTGTGTGTGTGTGTGTGTATGATCTCACATGCTGTTTCAGCATTTCTCAAGAGAAACAGTCCATAACCCATTTTTATATTACAAAAAATAATACAGTGATCAGAACCAGCTGTCCAAGTGTCACAATTCCTCCCCACTTAGACTGAATTTGGGGGCTCTATCCCCTGCATTGGATGAGCTTCCCAAATCGGTTCACTCCTCATAGACCCTAGACAGCCCATCTGAGTTCTGATTTTTGGCTCCAGCCCTATGTACGATTGTCATATCATACCCTTGGAAAGCAAGACTCCATCTTAGCAATCTACCATTGTTCTTTCCCATCTGCGTCAGCCAAACCAGGGGGTTGTGGTCAGTCTGCACCACAAAATGCTGCCCATATAAGTATGGCTCCAACTTCTTGAGGGCCCACACTATGGCAAGACACTCTTTTTCCACCGTGAAGTATGCTTGCTCCCTGGGAAGTAACTTTCTACTCAGGTACACTACTGGATCATCTGTCCCTTGGATGGATGTCTGACTCAGTACTGCCCCAATACCCACGTCTGAGGCGTCAGTCTGAACTATAAAGGTTTTGCTATAGTCAGGACTTGTCAAAAAGGGAGCACTGCAAAGTGCCTTCTTTAATCTGGTAAAGGCTTTCTCACAGGCTGGGTCCCAGGTAATTTTCTTGGGCATCCTTTTCTTTGTCAGGTCAGACAAGGGAGCAACCAGGGCACTGTAATTGGGTACAAATGTTCTGTAGTACCCTGCTGTCCCTAGAAAACTCCTGACCTGCTTTCTGGTCTGGGCCATGCCTGGATTTCCTCAATTTTTATTTGGTTACAGCTGTCCCTGGCCTACCACATGCCCGAGGTATGCCACTTCTCCCATGGCCACCTGGCACTTCTCGGCTTTGACAGTGAGCCCGGCCCTCTGTACCCTGCCCAGCACTTCCATAAGGTGGGATAGGTGTTCCTCCCAGTTGGTACTAAAGAAGGCAATGTCATCCAGGTACGCCACGGTGTACTCCTCAGCACCATTTAACACCTGGTTCACCAACCTTTGGAAAGTGGCCGGGGCATTCTTCATTCCAAAAGGCATTACTTTAAACTCAAATAAGCCTATTGGAGTGATGAAGGCCGGCCTCTCCCTAGCTCTGTCTGTCAACTCTACCTGCCAATACTCCTTTGTTAGGTCAATAGTCATAAGGTAGGTCGCCCCTCCCAACTTGTCCAGGAGTTCGTCCGTCCAGGGCATCGGGTGGGCATCTGACTTTGTGACTGCACTGAGTCCACGACAGTCCATACAGAAATGAGTAGAGCCATCTGGCTTAGGCACAAGGACTATGCGTGAGGCCCAGGGGCTGTGGGATCTCTGGATTACCCCTAAATCCAACATCTACTCCACTTCCCTCCTAATGTCCTTTTGGACAGCCTCTGACATCTGATATGCTGCCCGCCGTATGGGCGTCTATGTCCCTGTCTCCACATAGTGTGTCGCTGAGGGGGTTAGTCCAGGCTTGGCGCTAAACAATGGGGCAAAGTCTGCTAAAACCTCCCTTACTTTCTGGATCTGGTCCGGGGCCAGCTGGGGAGACAATTTTACTGCCTCCACAGAGGACTTCTGCTTGCATTCCTCCAGCAAGTCCAGAAGGGGATCCTTCGTCTATCCCCTCCCCATGACTACACACTGCAAACACCATGTCAGCCCTATTTGCATATGGCTTCATCATGTTGACATAGTACATCCTTTCTGTCTGCCCTCCGTCAGGTAACTCCACAATGTAGTTCACGTCATTTACCTTCCTAACCACTTTGTACGGTCCTGCCCACTCAGCCTGCAGCTTGTCTTTCCGGACCGGAATAAGGACCATGACTTCCTGACCCACCATGTACAAGCGAGCTCTGGCTCTGCGGTCGTACCACACTTTTTGTTTCTGTTGGGCAGCTGCTAGGTTGCTCTGGGCTGTCCCCATAAGCTCCTTTAGCCTTTCCCTAAACCTAAGGACACAATCCACAATGGGAGTTCCCTGGGTGGCGTGCTTGCCTTCCCAGTCCTCCTGGATCAAGTCTAGGGGCCCATGTACCCGGCGTCCATATAAGAGTTTGAAGGGGAAAATCCTGTAGAGCTCTTGGGCACCTCCCAGTATGCAAACAACAGGTGGGAAGGTATTTCTCCCAGTCCCTCCATGTTGTTCAGCAAGCCCTAGAGCATTGACTTTAGGGTACCATTGAATCTTTCCACAAGCCCACTGGCTTGTGGGTGATCTCTGATCAGTGCATCTCTGCACCACCCCACACTTCTCCCATAAACATTTCATCAGGTCCGCATAGGAAGGAACACCTGATTGCTGATTCCCTCCTGCTGGAAACCCAACATGCGGAGAAAATCCCAAGTAAGGCATCTGCCACTTTGTCTGTCCTCAGTGAGGATAGGGTAACTGCCTCTGGGTACTGGGTGGCATAATCCACCACAGTCAGGATGAATCTCTTCCCTGAGGAGCTGGGGGTATTTAAAGGCCCCACAATATCCATTCCCACCCTCTGAAATGGCTCCTCCACTATGGGCAATGGAATTAGAGCGGCTTGGGTTTTCTTGCCAGCCTTCCCTGTTTCTTGGCACCGGTGACAAGAACTGCAATACTCCTTCACCTGCTGGGTGAAGTTAAGCCAGTAGAAATTCTGGGCCAACCACTGCGTCATGCGCATGATTCCCAGATGACCAGACAAGGGAATATCATGTGCAGTCTTGAGCAACTGCTCACGATACCCCTGGGGAACGACAAGCTGCCTGCCTAGCATCCCTCCCTCTGTCTGTACTGCCTGAGTATACATAAGTCCATTTTCCCAATAAACCTTATGTCTGCCATCACCTCCCTGTGCACCGTCCGAGTCTGCCCAAGCCCTCAGCTTCTCTAAACTAGGGTCACTTCTCTGAGCAGCTGCAAACCCCTCACACATTCCCAAGGCATGGGACAGGTCCCCTTCAGTCGCTAAACTAGGGTCCCTAGCACTAGCATCAGGGCACTCAGGATCACTGTCAATCCCAGCCCTCTGACAATGAGTCACCTCTCCCTCTTCGGAGTAACCCTCTGTAGCTGTGTGGTTACTTGCTACTGGGGAAATTTCTACCCCCTTTTCATTAGTCTCCCCATCTGGAGACACAGGCTGGGGAACCAGCCTCTCAGTGGTTTCCACAATGGCTTCTGTGGGGTTCAGGGAACTACAATTTTCCCTTGCCACTTGGCTATGGGTAACTGCACATACCATCCCTGTTTGAGATTGTTGCCCAGGATCACATCCACTGCTAAGGTTTTGGCTACAGCCACCTGTTGCACAGTTCCCCTGTTTCACCCCAGTCTAGGAGAACACTAGCGAGGGGCAATGTTTTCGCCTCACCAGTGAAGTCCAGTACAGTGACGTATTTATTGGGTATAAGCTGACCAGGCTCTACCAGATCTCCCTTTACCAAGGTCAGGGATGCCCCTGTGTCCCTTAACCCTTGCGTCTGTACACTATTCACCATGTGCATGTGTTCCCTCATGTTCACTGGCATGCTTCCAGGGACACACAAAAAACCTACTTCCTTTCTAGCACCCTGTTGTGTATTGCTTGCCTTTTTGGGACACTGTCTGGCAATATGCCCAGTTTCTTTACACAACCAACATTCATTTCTTCTCTCAGAGAAATTGTTTCTCTGAAACCTGGGGCTAACTGGTTTCGGTGGAGCAGTGAGGGTTTTAGCTGCCCTGAGGTGCACTTTTCCCTTTCTGCGCTGCCACACCCGCCCCATTTGCTCTCACAGCAGGTCTGCTCTTGGCATAGCAGTCCGAAAGTTCAGCAGCCTCTTGCACTGTTTTGGGATGTCGGTCCTCTAGCCAGGTTTTTGGCTCAGCTGGGCATGCCCAATAAAACTGTTCTAATAAAATCACATTTTCAATTTTAACAACAGAGTTTGCCTCAGTTCCTTCCCACCAACGTTTTAAAAACTGACATTGTTTCGTGGCTAGCTCCTCGTAGCTCATATCAGAGCTTCTCCTGAGCTTACAGAATTTAGCTCTGTATGATTCAGCAGTTAATTCAAAATTTTAACAGTGCAGCTTTAAGTTTGCTGTACTCATCACTGTCCTCATTGTCCATTTGACCCAATGCATCCCGAGTTTTCCCGGTAAGTAGCAGGGATAGCTGGAAGCTCCAGGACTCTCTAGGAATTTTAGCCTGAATAAAAACTTTTTCAAAAGAATTTAAAAAGGCATCCATATCCTCCCCTCTTTAAATTTTGCTATTAATTTGGAATTCAATTTGTAACCCAGTCCTGTAGTCTCAGTTAAACCCAAGCCACTTACCTTCTCTGGTGCTGCTGGTCGGAGTCGTATCTTCTCCAGTTCGTGTTACCTCTGGCGCTCCTGCTTCTCACGGTCTGCATCTCGGCATTCTCGCTCCCTCTTCTCCTCTGCAGCTCGCTGGTGTTCACGCTCCCCATGGTCTGTGTCTCTCTGTTTTTGCTCTGCCTCTTGGTGTTCTTGCTCTGCCTCATGGCACTCTCATTCTCTCTCTCTTCTCCTGGAACCCCAGCTCCATCCTGCACAACTCAATTTGCAGTCTGAGTAGCTCTGGATCCAGGATATTGGTGACCATCCCCTGCTGCTGTGGCCCTTCACTGACAGTGACCCTGCTGTCATCCTCCCCAGATCTGGACACTGCACTGGCTGCTAGCCATGCCACATTCGAGGTTTGGTCTTTTTCAGTCACGGTCTGTGACTTGCTGCTCTGGGTATCTGCTACCATCAGGGCACCTATGAGGTTCTGCTTGCTGGCTTTCACCACAAAGCGGGACTCCTCTGTCCCACACAACTGCTTTAAGGAGTCTACAGTGTGCCTGCTGTAGTCGGAAGCCATCTTCTTCCCTCACTACTGCTACTCTGACTTGCACTTTAGAAAAAAAAAAACGGGTAGGAACTTGACTGTATGCCAAGTGATATAGCTCTGTTTCCTTTTTAAAATAAATCACCGCCTTTTTCTTTCTTTGCAAGTGAGCTTACGGTCTCAAGCTGACACGCTGAACAATAAAAGCTTGTGATACCAAATTTTATGCCACCGTTGCCAACCAATCTGTCACAAACCCACTCAGCAGGTCAGCCCTCTACTCCCAAAGTGCCAACCTCCAAGTGCAGTCTTGTCAACAGTTTACAGAAACAGGGTAACCCTCCTGTCTGTTTCACGGGTTCAAATCAACCTTTGGTCTCAAGTCTTGGAGGGATTCAAACTGTGAACCTCTTGCTAGCGTACCCAATGCACATGCTCAGATAATTCTGTCTTCGGGGGGCCAGATATCTTTGCCTACAGACACCTAACCAGGTGTACAGAAATGAACCCATAAAAACTGTAATAAAAGACCTCAGATTAAAACACTTACCTTTTCCAGTTTGGTATCACCATTCAAGCTTATGTACAGTGCTCTGCTTTTACTATATATACTCCACTTGCAAAGGAAAGAAAACGAGCAAGACCAAGTAGGCTCTAAAATACAGGTTACTCACCTGTAACAGGAGTTCTAGGAATGGTATATGTTGTTCATCCACACTTATTGGCAGGTTCCTTGCCGCTTAAATCTTGCCGGAAGGTCTTCAGTTGGCTCCTCCCACCCACCCGGTGGTAAAACCTCGGCTCGCCCATGACGCCAGATCTGCCCGCTGGAAGCTCAGGTTGTGCGCCGGCCGGGAGGTCGATGTAGGGATGAACAACATATACCATTCCTAGAACTCCTGTTACAGGTGAGTAACCTGTATTTAGGGACATGGATATGTTGTTCATCCACACTTATTGGCAGACTCCTAGCAGTTCTCCGGGAGGAGGGAGGCAAGGCACACACCCCAATACTTACTTGGGAAATAAGACTGAGAACCGAGGCCCCAAACCAGCATCCCGGCGTGACTCAAGGTCGATGTGGTAATGGGTAATAAGGTGTGTGCTGACTTCCAGGTAGCAGCCCTGCAGATTTCCTGGATAGGGACGCCCCTGAAGCAGCCACCGATGCAGCAGTATGACGGGTAGAATGAGCTCTTATCCTCTGGGAGGCTCCATGCCCGCCAACTTATAGCAGAGATCTATGCAGGAGGTGACCCACCTGCTTATCGTCCGCTTGGCTGCAGGTCTGCCAGGTGCGGCTTCAGCGTAGGTGACAAACAGCTGGCGAACCTCTCCCGAATTTCAGCCTGCAGCTCCTTATAATAAGCGAGCGCCTTCTAGGGTCCAGAGTATGGAGCCTATATTCGGCCTCCGAGGTGTGATTGGGGTAGAACACCGGCAGAGTCAACACCTGGTTAAGGTGAAACTCCGACACCACCTTCGGAAGGAATTTCGGTTGGGGGCGCAGGACAACCTTGTCCCTGTGGAAGACCAGGTAAGGAGACTCGATGCGAGTGCCTGGAGCTCTCCCATCCTTCTGGCTGACGTGATAGCCACCGAGAAGGCGGTCTTCCACGACAGGTGAGAGAGTTCACACCTGTGCATTGGTTCGAATGGCTTGCCCATGAGCTTTGCCAGTACCAGCAGTAGATCCCACGGAGGTGGAGGTTCTCGCACCGGAGGGGAAATGTGATCAAGGCCTTTGAAAAAGCGCCAGACCACCTTTTCCTGCGCCACCGACTGCTCCCCGCCCGCGCCCGGTAAGCAGAGATGGCTGCCAGGTGCACCTTTAGGGTCGTCGACCTAAGCCCTTGACTAGAAAGGGACCATAAATAGTCCAAAATGCTTGCCACAGAACAGGAGGAAGGGTCCAAGCCTCTTGCCCTGACACCAAATGGAGAATCTCTTCCATTTGAAGGCATAGCATTTTCTGGTCGACTCTTACGGACGCCTCAACAACATTGAGGACCTCATCGAAAGACCCAAGGCCTGGAACTCTAGCCACCAGGAACCAGGCCGTCAGGTGCAGGGATTGAAGGTCCGGATGGAACACCTTCCCCTGATTGACTGAGAGCAGGTCCGGGCGAGCTGGAAGCTGCCTCGAGCCTGGAGCTGAGGCTGAGGAGATCTGGTACCAGAACTGGCGGGCCAGTCTGGGGCTATCAGAATCACCTGCGCCTTGTCCCTCCTTGCTTGAGAAGCACCTTGTGAATCAAGGGAAATGGGGAAAGGCGAAAGAGGCCCGGGGTCCACAGCCTCGAGAAGGCATCCCCTGCAGCGAGCCCTGCTGAGGGGGCGGGCATGAAACAGCTCAGCTTCTGCTCTCCTGAGGCAAACAGGTCCACCTGAGGTGTGCCCCAGTGGGAGAACAGATCTTGTACTACCTCCGCAGGAGAGACCACTCGTGGATGCAGCCCCTATCCGGCTCAGGGCATCGGCCAGGGTGTTGGAGGCTCCTGCCACATGAATGGCTAGGAGATCCGCCCAGGCCGCGCACGAGTGACCAAATGCGAGAGCTCTTGCATAGAAGCATGGAGCGCGCCCCGCCTCTGGCGGTTTAGGTAGTACATGGTTGTGGTATTGTCCGCCTGACTCGGACCACTTGACCCGGAGAAACGGAGCAAAGGCGGTGAGAGCTAGGCGGACCGCTCGGAGCTCCAGCAGGTTGATGTGGCATCGGGACTCCCGCGGGGACCAGAGGCCGTGCACTCGGTGTTCCCCCAGATGGGCACCCCAACCCATCAGAGAGGCATCGGTCGATAGAGAGACCCTCGGCTCGGGGCGGACAAACGGGATGCCCTCCTGCAGATGGAATGGAACGGTCCACCACTGGAGAGCGTTCCACATCTCCTGGGTCACTATCACTAGCTGGTCCAAAGGATCGCAGCGTTGTGACCACTGGCTGGCCAGTCCCCACTGAAGGGCGATGTGCCAGCGGCCCAACGGACCACGCTGGTACAGGCCGCCATGAGACCCAGGAAACCACTGGAGAGCATTCCACATCTCCGAGGTCTATCACCAGCTGGTCAAGGATGTGGCGTTGTGACCACTGGCCGCCAGTCCCACTGAAGAGGGCGCGTAAAGCCCGGGCCCCAACGCCGGACCACGCTGGTACAGGCATAGCATGAAGACAGAAGGCGCAGAGTCAGGCCGGGCAGAGTAGCGATTGCCAGCCAGAAATGATTGGGCAAGGAGGCCCAGAAACACCGGCCCTGTCACTGGGAGTCGGTAACCCAGCTCAGAAAGTCGAGCTCTGCCCGATGAACAGGATCACCTGCTTGACAGGTTCCGACCAGCCTGCGTTGATGAGGCGACTTGAGCAAACCTGGAGACAGATCTCTGGACTACTCCACCCCGTCTGGAGGGGCTGCTATCAACCAATCATCCAGGTAAGGTACACCCGGACCCCTAAACGCCCAGGAAGGTACACCACTGCCATGCATTTGGTGAGACCCTGGAGCTGGAGATAAGCGAAGAGCAACCGAACCTGAGGGTCCTCCTTTCAGCGGAGGAATCTCGATGTGGGAGACGGATAGGGGCGTGAAGAGCGTTTTGTAGGTCAGAGGCAGACCACGCCATGTTCAGAGATGACATTATCTGTGCCAGTGACCATCCTGAAGGTTGAGACCTTAGGAACTTGTTCAGTGGTGGAATAGAGAATGGGCGCAGCCCATCACGCCGGAACAAGTACCTGGACAGACGGGTCTGAAGGGGGCCTCCACCTCAATGATCACCTCCTTTTGGAGGAGGAGGCGTGTCGGCTCCGACAACGCCAGTGAGGAGCCTGAGACCCGAAGGCCCCCAGTGCGACGGCTCTGGTGGGGCCTGCTTTCAGAATTCAGAAGGTAGGCCTTTTCCCACCACCTCCAGGACCACCTGTCGTGGTAACAAGGACCAGCAGGAAAGAAGTGTCTGAGCGTCCCCCACAGAGAACCAGGGGTGAGTGACAAGGGATGGGCGGCACCTCAGCCCGTCACTGGGCAAACTTGGAGGAGGGACCCGAGAGGACCTCCTGAGACCTCCTGCTTCCTGTTGGAGAAAGCTGGCGGCAGACTTAGGATACCAGGTGAGCCTGTAACCTAACGTTGCTGGGCAGGCGGCATGGCGCGCAGAAAGAAGAAGGGCTTAGGCTGTGACTTGTGACCTTTGTCATCAGCCGAAGGGGCCGAGTCCAAGGTAGCATTGGACTTCTCGATCCTCACAGGTGACCTTCCACCCAGGGCCGAAGGTCAGTCCCAAAAAGGAACATCATAACTTGTACTGGGTATCGAGGTAAAGGTGGATATCCTCAACAAACCCGACAATGCATAGCCTCACGGCTGCCACAGATCTGACATGAGTCCCGATGTCGCACAGTCATGGAGCTGCTGTTTAACCCACCCTGCCTGGTCCCATACCTGCTTGACAGTAGTCTGCAGATCTCCGGAAGATGAGGGGACAGCCTCATCCAAGGGGCAACAGGCATAGGAAAAATAATGCCATGAGGATGGCAGGCAGCTACAACGAAGGCTGAAGAGGGGCGCATAACTTTAGCCGGCATAATCAATTTCTTGGATTCCTTAGCAGGGAGGTTGTCATCCTGGTGTTCCCGGCACCGGCACGCTTCTCATTCGCCAACCCTCGGCGGGGTGTTCAACCGGACAGGGAACGGTAGGGACCACACTTCCTGGCCAACCTGGCGGCGCAGGGCAGGAGCGAGATGCTACAAGTTCAAAACTGGACCCCTATGCTTGACCACGGAAGGCCTCCAGGGAGAATCCCTGGTCAGAATCTCCATGAGGGATACTGGCCCGTTTAGAAAGCAGGTTGAGCTTCATCCGGTGGACTCCGAGATGAGTCGAAGCAACCCTAAGAAGGGCGAAGGGCTATAGATCCATTGACTGCCCTCGAGGAGCTCCTAGTCCATGGGCAGAAGAGAGGGAGCAACCATCATCGGACTCAGAAGAGTCCTCAAAAACTACCACCGCACTGAGCACCCTCCACTGCAGAGACATCATCAGGAGTGAGGTGACAGACAGCCTATGGGGCAAACCCAAAGCCGACAGGCAATTTTTGGTGGGAGCCCCAACAATGGCTGTGGAGGAGGAGACACCAGAATCGGTGGGGCAGCTGGAATTGGCGAGACAACGGCCTGAGAACAGGCTCTCGACACCTAGCAAGGGGTTCATTTGGCTGCTCAGTGACAACCACTTAATGAGGGAGGCGACTGGAGTGAGGCTTGTTCCCGATCGAAAGGACTGTTGTCACACAGTTCTCGTACCTCCGGCGCAGCTCAGCGTGAAGCCTCCCCTCGTCGAGGAAGAGGAAAGCGGCGGCGCGTTTGCTACGATGCGAGACCGAGAACGCCTAGCAGCCGGGATCGAATTGGACCGCGAGATGTCGAAGACGAGACGAGAGTCTCGACTAGGCAGCGAGAGGCGGAAAGTGTAAATCAGGCACTCCCAAAGCTCGGGCGATCCACCGAAGCCTCCCGAACGGAGGCATAGGCGAAACGGCAGGATCCTCAACTCCACCGAGGGAACCGGGAGAGTTCTCTAGCTTCTCAACCCGACACCCAGTCCTAGCGGGTCAAGAAAAATCTCGACCGTATGACCACGGAGTCTCGGTCAACTGGTCTGGCGGGGACACCCGTGAAGCAATGGCGGAAGCTGAGGGGTGACCAAATTGGAAACTGTCGACAAGGGAGGATGTACAGCTCCCAAGAGCGTCGACGGAGACTTACTTTGCTCTTTTGGACCTGGAAAAGGTCGAAAGAGATGGACCTTCACCTTTAATCGAGAAGGGTCAGAACAACTCCGCACAAAAGCCGATGCGAGGCACCGAAGGCGGGACAAATACCGCAGCCGAGGTGAAGCGGCCAGCGCACCTCCTCTTGAGGCGATCATCTGCTCTAGCTGATCCACCGAGGCCGCCGCCCGCGGACACCGCCAATCAGGCCTCTTTAGATTTCACCGGTGGAATTCTTTTCAAGGCCTTCAGTTATGTCAAAGACATACGGTCACTTCAGGGGCGTGGGCCGAAAGGAAGAGCAAAGTCGCAGGCCTACGGGCTGGTGCGTACCAAGGCCCAGGCAGTAGACGCATCGCGGAGTGCGGATCCGTTCTAGACATCTTCTGCTCCGCAGGGCACTCCGAAAACCGAGTCGATGGTCCATCGTGAGCCGAGAGGGGAAGAAGACCAAGTCTTTAGCAAAAACTTTTAATTTCAACTTTTCAAGAATTAGGAACCAGTCTTAATCGCAATTAAGGTATGAACCTAAGCCCAT
The DNA here is from genome assembly GCA_016271365.2 of Neoceratodus forsteri. Classification (NCBI taxonomy): domain Eukaryota; kingdom Metazoa; phylum Chordata; order Ceratodontiformes; family Ceratodontidae; genus Neoceratodus; species Neoceratodus forsteri. Next base: position 1,174,025,165 of record CM057456.1, on the reverse strand, counting down.
TTCCGAGAAAATAAAGATCTGCAAAGGAGCTGAGTTTACCACCCGGTGGGTGGGAGGAGCCAGCTTGAAGACCTTCCGGCAAGATTTAAAGCGGCAAGGAACCTGCCAATAAGTGTGGATGAACAACATATCCATGTCCCTAGAAATAGAGTTTTACTAAAATAGAAACAAAATATGTAAAACATAAAATACGGAACCAATATCACAAAAAACATACAAATCTTTTAAAAGAACATGGTTTAAACAGTGCAATTCCTACTACAGTATTTAGATTTGTCTCTCTCTCTCTCTAAATACCTGCTTAAAGTGCTCATAGATGTTTCTTTGTCAGTCTAGATAGAAGTGACCCTCTGAAGTAAAGCAGAACATTCCTTAAAGAAAACTGTATTGCCAACCCCTTTGTGTGAGGTCACCTAGCTCCTCCTCTGTCAGAATATATAAAAAAATATATCTATACAAAAACAGCACGTCTTTTCAAAGTATTACATTCTGTAATCCTCAGCACAACTCATTTTCTTTTTCAAATGACATTTCTTTGATCGGTGAGCAGCATCCCCTCTCACACAGACACCAAAGCACTTATGATTTCGCACCAGTGTACTAAACCTGGTTTCCCCCTTGAAATGTCATAAAAGGGATACTGATTTTCCCTCTTAGCAGTCAAAGTTATAATTAACTTAGAAAAGTTTGTAATTAGCTTCTGGCCTTCCATGTAACACCTTGTATCTAAAACCTGTGTGTGTGTGTGTGATCTCACATGTTGTTTCAGCATTTCTCAAGAGAGACAGTCCATAACCCATTTTTATATAACAAAAAATGATACAGTGATCAGAACCAGCTGTCCAAGTGTCACACAGTGTATAGGACGTACACCATTATTGCTCACTTTATTCCTCCTTATCAATTCTGCCTCTACCCTCACATCGCCAGATCCACTATGCTTCATTCATATCCAAATACTGACTTGGGTCCCCTCTCTCTTACCTCTCATCACTCCTCACTTTCATCCCTTCTGCCACCTGCTGCCTCCACTCCCGGGATCCCAGCACCACTGCCATTCCTCATCCACGCTCCTCTGCTGGGCAATCAGCGTTTTCCTATAATCTCCCTTCACTTTGGAACCAACTCTCTTCTCCCCTCCACTGCACTGCCTCCCCTGGCTCCCTCAGGTATCAGCTGAAACTGTTTCCCTCCCCCACCCCAGTTTTCCTGCTTCCTAACTGCTCTCCTTGCATTTGCCTCCTGATTCGGTGTAGGTGTGGCTGAAACAGCTTATTCTATATCCCTCCACATTGTCAATGGGGAATAATTATATATGGGCAATGTGCTCCCCCTACTGAGGTAGTGGTACAGCCCAAAGCTGTGACCTCAGCATAGAACCCTGAGGACAAGAGGACTGTGGTTACATCAGCCACCCAGTTTCAGCTGTACCACTGATGAGGGGTAGCAGTATGGATAGAGTCTCTTGGAAGATTTGTGTTTTTTCTACTGATGGTTTCTTATTTTTCTTGAGGAACTGTGAGACTCTGAGGCAAGTTGGGACTTCCTGGTGATGGCGGGGGGGCACCCCCTAAATTTAGAAATCCATGCCTGTTAAGTCGAGGCTTTCAGACTAACCTGTCAGCTAAATGTCACTGTCACTGCCTCGGAGCCTGACTGACAACCACATGCCTTATTAGGGTTTTTATTATGAGTCTGCTATAATACTAAAGGCTGGTGTCTTCAGGTAAGTGAGGGATTTTCTCTCTCTCTCTCTCTTTGTATTTTATGGAGAGATTTAGTCAGGTGGGGTTGTGTACTTTTTAGTTATTTGCTTGTCCCCCCACCGAGCATCTATCAGGAAAGTCCCATTTAGACCTTCTCTGGTTAGTGTGTCCCTAGGCAGAGAACTACTTGTCCCCAGCAATTCTTTTCTAAACAGACTGATATTTTTTCCTCCTGTTTGTCTCAGTGCTTTTGTTAAGTTTCTTGCTCCCCAAAGTCAGCAAGTAATGTCTGAGTGTTGTGCTGAGCCTTCTCAGCATGCTCACTGGCTCGCTGCTAGCGGAGAGGAGCACCACTATTAGTGTTTGCATATGTATGTTTGACGCTGGGTGTGACGTGGACAGCCAGTTCAGAGTGCTGTATGATTTTTTTTGTAAAATAAAAAAAATGTGTTATGAATTGTCTCCCATGAGAAATGCTGAAATAGCATATGAGATCTCACACACACACACACACACACACACACACACAGAGGTTTTAGATACCAGCTGTTACGTGGAAGGCCAGAAGTTAATTACAGACCAGACCTTAATCAAGGATCTCCTGCTTGTCTAAGTTAATTATAGCTGTAGTTGCTTACAGGAAAATCAGCATCCCTTTTATGACGTTAGGGAAGGAGACCAGGTTTAGTAAACTGGTGTGAAATCATAAATGCTTTCATGTCCTGGAAGGGGGAAGCTTATCATGAGATCAAAGAAATGTCATTTGCAGAAATGGAAATTACGTACTTACCGTAATTATTGATCTTCTTGGACAGTCTACATCACTCATTCACACTAGTGGGATAAGCGCGGAGAAGCACTAGGATAACAGGAGCCTAAAGTTTTCAGAAGGGAATTACAGGCGCCGAGAGGATTGCACTTGTCACAGCGGCACCGTGGAGACTAGCTCGTGCCTGTGGAGGCTATCTCGGCGTCGACCCTCCAACCGCTCAGTACCTTTTCGACCGAGGAGGTGCAGCGTGACTAATGAGAATAACTCATCCCAAGGTTCTGGGCCTGAGAGGGCCCAGATGGCCTTTGCAAGAAAGGTTAAGAATAATGTCCTCACAGTCTGACTCATAGGACAGTGAAGACCAGGAAAGAAAACGAGTGAACCCAGGGGATGGTGGGTGGGCGTGTGAATGAATGATGGAGACTGTCCAAGAAGATCAATAATTAAGGTAAGTACATAATTTCCATATCTTCCTGGACTAAGTCTCCATCACTCATTCACACTAGTGGGGAGAGTATCAAGCTAAAACCAACAACCCTGAGTAGGGTGGTAGGAGATAGGGTTCACTCAGAAAGGACAGCCAAGGACTGTTCTGTTAATAAAAAGAGCTGTCTTGTAAGAGCATCTATAACATAGTGCCTACAAGATAAACACTCGAGTTTTAACTCGTCACCTTGCCGACGACTACAATGAGCACAAAATGAAAGTCTGCCAGGAAGCCGCAACCCACTCTAGGAGAGCGGCAAGAACCTGCCCTCCAATCTGATCTAGGACCAAAATTAATTGTGTCAAAGACATGTACTAATGTAACGTAAAGGGACCTCAGGAACTGAAAGAGTTGGAGGTAAAGTCTACTGGTTCAGGGTAGACCGGAAAGTGCAGATGGAAACCCCCACTATCCAGTATGGTTGACCTGTAAACAACAGGTCCAGAAGCACTTGAACCCCTTACTTGGTGAGCAAGGGAGTCCAGGTGGGGTTAGCCCATCAAGGAGAATGGTCTCCACTTAGTCACAGGATCTTCCTGATGGAAGGCCAAGCACGACTTAGAAGCCTTTTGTGGTGGTCTAGTAAAACCAGATCCTACCCACTGTATAATCCAAGAGGAATAATCCTGCCCCTGTGTGTACAACTGTAGCAGCAGTCTCTGAACTCATGGAAGAAAGGAAAAAGGTATACAGGAGGATGTGTCCACTGCGGAAAAAAACATTCCGACAGAAAAAAAACAGGTGCTGGATTTCTAAGGTCAATAGAGGCAGATGTGCATCGAGGAAGGACACAGCAGGACCAAGTTAGGGCTAACCCATTTGTTGAAGTGACTGAAAGAGGCAGTGACTCAATGCGGTGAGGCACTAGCCACTCTGGCTTTCCTGAAAGGAGTAGGAAAGGATTCTAGTTCATTTGCTGAAAAAGAAACATCACCACTCCCTCTCGCACTTGAAGAGGATAGCTTCGTGAGCGACTGGCATGGACCAGAGCGCAGGAACCGAAGGTGTGAATATCTGAGAAGCTTCCTCAAAAAAAGGGACCTACTTGACCATCCATCAAGAAGGAGGAAATCGTCTGTTAAATTAAGCAAGCAAGGAAGCAGGAACCTGAGTTCCGACTCGGTGGAGAGTCGCTTCTGCTGCTGTAAGGCTCTGTTCAAGAGAAGAAAGCCTGATAAAAAGAAAAGGAATTAACAAACTGGGCAGTCGCCTAGGTCTAGGAAATGTCTCTGAATGAGAGAAATCTCTCAGAGAAAGAGATGACCCATATCGTCGCTGGATTGGACTCCCTGTAGGGGAAGAAGAAATCAGGTACTCTTTACCATATCCTGGAGACGAGCACCTCAGGGTCTGAGGAGGAATCTAACCAGATCCCCCCACCCCCCAAAAAAAGGGGGGGGGGTACCGGGTAATTTCGGCTAGGCCCTGTGCTGTGATAAAAACCATGTGATATAATTTTTTTTTTTTAGTCCGAGCCTAACAAGGCCTTCAGGCTGCTATTTTGAGGATTGTCTTGATACAAAAAGACGAAGATGTTCTCCATCTGAGTGCGGAAAGAGCCTGAGTGTCCAAACTGAAATCATGACCGGACTAACAATCACAGCTAGAGAGAAGTTAACCACCTGTGCCGAAGAAGCCAACGAAGAGGCAATATCACAAGGGGCCTATATACCCCTATCAAAGGAGCAGAAGAGTCAGAGCGGCCCCCGACCATTAAATTAAAATGTTCCACAGAGTGTAACTGTCTTGACAATTGAAAAAGTCTAGATGCAGAAGAGCATGGTCCACGTACACAGTGTGAAATACTATAGTGGACCCCGTTACTGAGGAACTACTGAAAGGATTTTCCCCTCATGGACTCTGAAGATAGAGATGACATGCCCTCCAGTAAATAAAATGAGCCGTCCACTGCATTACTGACCAGAAGGACAGGAAAAGACCCATCTAGATGCACTTCTACCCCAGAAGGACCTCTAAGAGAGGTCTAGGTCAGAGCCACTAGAGACTCCGCCATCAGGAAGGATGTCGAGGAGCTTGGTACCACGTAGGGAGCAGAGAAAGTGCTGAGCAGAATGAGATTCCACTGGCAGAACGGTACAGCAGAATTCCATAGCAGAAAACTGCTGGATGACACAAGATCCCACATAGACCACCACTCACTAAAATGTGTGGAAAAAATAATCTGCAGAACAGGAGTTGATTCTGTGGTAAGGAGTCTGAAAGGAAAAATGTGTCACTAATTCTGCCATACAGCACCCACTAGCATCCGTATGGCATCAGCAGCACTCGTGGTACAGGAGGGCACCAAGCAGTGCCTATGCCAACCTGGGCGATACCCTAGGGCAGCCATGGTAGTATCCGCAGGTACTCCCAGCACCCATGTAGCAATGGCACTCGAGGGCACCTCCGACGCCCATGGCACCCATGGCAAGAATGGCACCCGAGGGCACCAACGGAACCCATGGCACCTGAGGGCACCAGTGGCATCCATGGGCACCTGCAGTTCCACCCGTGGCACCAACGGGTGTCACCCCGGTACCCAAGGCACCAGTGGTACCCATGGTATTTGAAGCATCCATGGAACCCATGGGCGCCCACAGCGTCACCCACTCCACCCATGGGTGCTCCCAGCGCCACCCCTGGCACCCGTGGCACCCGCTGGTGCACAGCGCCGCCTGCGGGTGTGCAGCACCACTGATGGCACCGACAACCAGTGGCAGCAAAGAGAGCACCCATGGTGCCGCACAGAGTGATGGTGCCGACCCATGGCGCCGACTAAGGCAGAGCGCCGTCCAAGGCACCGAGCACGGCACTGACCAAGGCACTGAGCCACGGCTCCGAGGCACGGTGCCGAGCCATAGCGCCGACCAAGGCACCAAGCCAAGGCTCCGAGGCACGGCGCTGACCATGGCGACAAACCAAGGCGCCGAAGGAAAATGCCAATGGAAATCCTGAAAAGGGGACAAGGAAAAAGGTGGTACCCATGCTGGCCCCTGCATGGAAAAGGGAGAGGGGGGGTAGGCACGAGGGGTCGACACGATGGCAAAGTTACCCAGAGGGCACCTCACCATACGTGATCCAATCAACCCAACTCCGGTCCAACGGCTCTGAGGCCCAGAGGTCCCAAAATCAGGAACAGAGCCAGAAAAACTGGAACGTCAAACCCCCTGCTCCATAGGAGCGACCCAAAGGTGAGACTGCTCACCGGAGCTCCAGCAAAGGCAGAGATGGAGCTCAGAGTCGAGAAAGCAGCCGTTAGGAGCGGGGTCAAGAGGAACCCACCAAAGTTGGTTCGGGCCCATCGCCCCTCCAGACGAACATTCCTCGTGCAGACATACCAATGCGCAACCTCGAGCGGCACCGATTCTTCTTCCCCGAACGAGGAAGAGGAGCTCGAGGTCAAGCGAAGCCGGATCACCGGAACCGTTAGATTTGTGTTCCGGAGGACTGTCCTCCCCTGAGCACAGGACTGTCCAGGGTCAGACCCCCCCTTAATTAAGGGCGGCGGACCGGCCACAGCCCCTCTGCCATAAAAACTTTCAAATAAAGTCCTCCTACCGTCACCGCTACCGTCTAAGGATGACTCCGTTGATGGCAGGAAAGAATTTCTTTTTTCTTCTTCTTCTTGTTTGTAAAATAATAAATTACTACTTTAAAATATTAAAACATTAAGGGCTGTTGTCGTATAGACGAAAACTTTGACTCCGGCAGACGAGCGACGTCGACATTCAAGCGCACTCGACGGTGGAAGAAAAGGAACTGAGGCGGTTGGAGGGTCGACGCCAGATAGCCTACAGGCGCGAGCTAGTTCAGCAGTGCCACGAATGCGTGGTCCTCTCTCGGCGCCGACCCTTCTGAAAACTTTAGGCTCCCACTTGGTCCTAGCGCCTCCAGCGCTATCCCACGAGTGTGAATGAGTGATGGAGACTTAGTCCAGGAAGATCATGAGTCATGCTGAGGTTGCAGAATTTAATACTTGGAAAATACATCCTGTTTTTATATAGATATATATTTTTATATATATTCTGACAGGGAGGAGCTAAGTGACCTCATGCAATATAGGTGGGGAAAACCAGCTTTTAAACATTAATTCTGTTTTCCTTCAGAACACTTTTATCTAGACTCTGACAAAAAAACATCTGTGAGCACTTTAAACAAGCATTTAGAAAGAGAGATAAATCTAAATATTGCTGTAGGAATTTTCACTCTTTAAACCTTGTTCTTTTAAAAGATGTGTATGTCTTGTGATATAATAGTTTTGTACTTTGTGTTTTACATATTTTTATATATTTTGGTAAAACTTTTTTTTAGAGCATACTTGGTCTGTCTTTGAATTTCTTTCATTTGTAAGAAAAGTATATATGGTTATAGTAGACACTAGGCATAAGCTTGAATGGTGATACCAAACTGGAAAGAGAAGCGTTTTAAATCTGAGGTCTTTATTAAAGTTTTTAAGGGTTCATTTCTGTGCACTTGGTTAGGTGACTGTAGGCAAAGATATCTGGCCCCCTGAAGATAGAATTATCTGAGCCTGTGCATTGGGGTATGCTAGCAAGAGGTTCACAGTTTGAATCCCTCCAAGACCTGAGACCAAAGGTTGATCTGAACTCACAAAACAGACAAGAGGGTTACCTTGTTCTGTCAAACTGTTCACAAGACTGCACTCGGAGGTTGGCACTTTGGGAGTAGAGGGCTGACCTGCTGGGTGGGTTTGTGACACTGGGCACCATTTGGTGCTGGGACCCTCATAATCCGGTTGTTTTGATGCAGCTGTTGGTGCTATTTAATGCTGGGTCTCTCTCTATCTGGGCTTGCAAGCATGTCTTTTTGTACCCTTTTTTTCTGTGTTTTTTCACTGGCCTTCTGCCAGCAGTATACGTTTTCAATTTCTCCCTCAGTGGCAGGGGAGTGGTTGTATGCACGCTGCAGCAGGCAGACGTTATGGGTTTGAATGACATCAGCACCTGCACTCTTTCTGTCGCACATCTCACTTCTCCTGCCCACAAGGGAAGTGACCTCTTGAGCTTCTGGCAGGCCCAACGCTGGTAAGTTAGCATTTTTTCTTACTTATGCTGTAGGTGAGGTTTTTATGTTTATTTGCACGCATGTGCAAGAAACGTACTGCCACCATACGAATTTTCGTAGGTGTGCCACCCTGCTTCCAATGACCTGCTCCTTCTTGCAGGCGCGGCCTCACTGTACCGATAAATTGCCAAGCTGTCTATGACAGCAGTTCAGATGCAGTGGCGTACAGTTCAAAGAAAAATACTGCTACAATCAGCGGTGGTAACGTGTAGGCAATTTGCATACTGCCGTTGGCAGGCAATTTACATACTGCCGTCGGTAGTATGCAAAGTGCCTACATGTCAGCACTGCATCTGAACAGCTGTCACAGACAGCTCCATTTTTTTCTTGCCCCCAACAAACACCCAAGTAGCATGCTGGGAGCCCACCCCAGCGTGCTCATGCATTCCCCGCACATGGTATGGCCAACAGGGGTACCCAATCCCCGTCAGCTCCACTGCCCCCCACAAACAGACTTCCAGGTGCCACACTGGGAGCCCACCCCAGAGTGGTAAAGTCTGTATGGGCCGATGGGGTGCCCAACTCCGCCAGCTCCACTGTACCCCCAAAACAAACTTCCAGGTTCCACGCTGGAAGACCACCCCAGCATTGCAAAAGTCAGTATGGCCGATAGGGTGCCCAATCCCCCATAGGCTCCACTGCCCCCACCAAACAAACTTTTCAGCTGCCATGCTGGGAGCCCACGCCAGCATGACAAAAGTCCTGCATTGTCTTCCTAAAAAAAAGAAAAAAAAACAACTGTAAGAAAAAATTGTCCCTCGTTGACCGTCTTGCCTCCCTCCACCATCCCGCGCCCACCCTCTGCGTACCCACTTCCCCATACCACTGACCCCTTACTTACCTCCGGAGCACAGTGCGACAATCTTTGGTGGACCGGGAACACGTCTCACTCTTCAAAGCCAACCGCGAACTGAAGAAATGCTGGTAAGCTGTATAATGACATAAATGTGTTTTTTTTTTCAACTTTGGTGCACATCTTGGCCATTTTTGGGAATTTTTTTCAACAAATTTTCAACATGGGGTTCTTGGGACCCCACCTCATGAACTCAGTCACTGCCATTTTGTTATTCAGTCCTGAAAGGTGATTTTGTGGTCACTGCACGGAACCACCTTTCGGGACTGATTAACGAAATGACGGTGTTCATGAGGTAGGCCCCCAAAACCCTATGTTGAAAATTTGGTGAAAAAATTCCAAATGACTGTTTTACGAGTGTGCGTTGCGCAGTTCCTACGCACACTCATAACTTTGAGTATTTTTTATATTTTCGCTCCAGATTTTCAACATTGCCATTTTATCACACCTCCTTATGAACAGTACAGCTGTCATTTTTCACATCTTGCCCAAAATGTGTTTTTACACATGTAGCACACATTGGCATGGTCGGTATGCGAAATCAATGTTCGGGACACGTTAAGAAAATCACAGTGACACTGTTCATGAACAGAGGTGTTAAAATGGCTATGTTGAAAATATGGTGACAAAAGTCTGTAAAAGGACTGTGTTACGAGCGTGCATTGCACAATTTCCACGCACCCTCGTAAGATCACGAAATTTTTAATATTTTCAGTCCAGATTTTCAACATTGACATTTTTTCACACCTCCTCATGAACAATACAGCTGTCATTTTTCACGCCTTGGCCGAAATGTGTTTTCGCACTTCTAGCACAGAATAGCACGGTCGCTGTGGCAAATTAATGTTCAGGACAGAGTAAGAAAATCACAGTGACACTGTTCCTGAGCAGAGGTCCCAAAATGCCTATGTTGAAAATCTGCTGTAAAAATCTCCAAACTAATTACATTACGGGTGTACATTGTGCAGTTTCTATGCACGCTCGTGACTTCACCAGTGTTTGTAAATTTTCACTCCAGATTTTCAACAAAGCTAATTATTACACCTCCTCATGAACAGTACACCTGTTACTTTTCACACCCTGCTCAAAATGGTGCCAAATGGCGCAGTCACTGTGCAAAATCACCTTTCTCCTAACTAACTGATAGTGTCACTGTTCATGCGGTGGGGTCACAAAAATCCCATGTGGAAAACTTGGAGTAAAAATACCAAGAAACGCCCAGGGCGTTAGGGTTTTCGACCATAACGCCCTACCCTTTAGGGACTGACAGGCATCAGGGGTGTGACTTGGGATTGCCGACAGTAATACTCATACCATTCCACCCCCACCCTGCAGCCTGTGACAGGCATCGAGTTGCGCCTTGGACCCTTTGTCCCCAGTTTTCACCCCATTCTTCTATACTGCGCCCATTTCAGCGTATTTCCTTATGGAATGAGGTGAATGTAAAACCCAAACACCCCAAGGCATACCTCGATACTTGTCAGTGTCTGAAGGGTAGGGTGAGGTGAAATGTCGTGACCGTCATGGGCGATGACCCAAAGGCACACCCCAATGCCTGTCCATCTCTGCAGGGCGAGGGTCGAGTTGGTGTCAGTTCAATACTTCAATGCCATTCCTATACTGCATGTCTAACTCCTGTACTTCCACTGCTAATGCCAGCAAGCAAACATTCGGCATTGACAAATGCTTGTTTTGTTACACAGTCATTCCTGCAGCACTATTAAGCGTGTCCTTCAGGCAGTGGGTGGTCAGCTGGTGAGATGAGCTCCAGCTCCTTCCAAAGCTACAACTCAAAGTGCTACAGATCCTTGTGGGTCTTTGATCCAAGGTGTGAATCCCTCTCCTTCCACCGGCTCAACCCAGTCATTCTCCTCAACCAGGGAATGTGGAGAATCCTGTGCATGCTATGAAATACAGAATAGGACTAAGATCGCTCTGGGCAAAAGATGTTTATTTGGCACATTCAGTTTAGTCAGTCAGTGTTTTCTCCCCGAGTTTGGAGGGCAAGCCTGGGAATGCAGACACTTACAGGGCCAAGCCAATCAACAACTGTATGCAGGCTCCATGGCTTATTGCGGACTATACTGCTGTTTAAAAAGATGTCAGTCAGCGGTCCTCTTGAAAAAGCACTTTTGTGTGAAACAGTTGAGGCTGATCTGTACTGCTCATCCTGAATTTTTTTTAAAGTTTGACTGTGTATTCAATGTTAAAATAAAACTGATTTTTTAATGCAAAACCAGCCTTTATGTATTTTTGTGCAATTAGCCAGTGAGGTGGTGCCATTCTTTATGCTTTGGTTCACTGTGTTTTTTTTATAGCACACTTCTTTATATTTAACCTGTTGAGCACCTTAATTTTATGTATGGTGTAAAAAGATGTAAGACCTACCACAGGGCTAGGACCCTTTCTCCCTTGGGGTCCCTACTGCCTTTATTGTAAATGTCGTCTACTGTGTGAAATCTGGTTCCCCCAACCGAACCATCTGGCTGGGGATAGGTGGGTGCAGCTGTAGTACCATATGGCGGCAGTGGAAGAGTTGAGTTACACAAATCCTTATTGCCTCCCTTCAGGGGAAGCTGCATGCTGATGATCTACAGGTCGGGCCTCAGACCGTACCTGCAAAGACACCCAAACACAAAACAGGCCCTTCATGTCAGGGGGAGTCCATACAGGTACGTCCAGGTGCGCCAGAGCAGTTTGAGCCTGCTCAACCAGATCTGCAGGTGGCCTCTGTCCCTTTTTAACAGGAAGGTCAAGAGGAAGAATTAGGAGGTTCTGAGGAGAATCCTGACCTAATGGACCAGACCTGTCAGATAAAGACTGTCCTACTGAGAAGGAGGGGGAAGCGGACGGAGTATAACAGAAATGTTCCGATCCTTTCCCTTTGTTGGTTGTAAGTGGCTGGTTTAGCTTATTATGGCAGCTGTTGAGGCACTGTAGCTCCTGTAGGTTCAAGTTTCTATGCTAATTTTTGTCTGGAGGAAAGAAGTAGCCAATTCTTCCAGTGACAAACATGGGAAGGTGTGGAGTTGTTAAGTTCATCTCCTGTTTTTAATTCCAGATAGTCAAAATATATATAAATATGTTTCATGTTTCATAACAAAAAAACAACAAAAAATGATGTGCAGAAGTACAGCGGTAAGCAGATGAGCAGTTGACTAGGACAGCCTACTCTAGGCGGTGACCATGTGAAAGGTGCGTCTGTGCTGCTGGGCCACAGATCAGGTGTCTGAAGTGGATCAGTAAAATGTGCCTGTGGCCAGGTTTTGACTAGCTTCTCTATGGCACCAGTCATGCACAGGAGGTGGCAGCTCCACTGTCCATATGGGTTGTGTGGCTTCACTACTGGGCTGCTGCACAGGACTAAGACAAAGCTGCCTTATATTCCTTTTGCTGTTGATGTTTTACATGCTTTTGCCAATGAGTTATTTCCATCCCAGAGTTGAATGGTATCTTAATGGACATCCACGACTAGAACAGTTGCTAGTCTCTGGTTTTGGTAGGCCAAGATAGTCTAGAGGCGGTCTTCTTCTGCCCAGAATTTTGGTAATAAGAAGAAGAACAGAAGAACTTACTCTGAACCACAGTTCATGTGTTTAAGCACGGTTGGCACAATATGCCCCCTAATGGGGAATTACATTTCGGCCCTGCCCTGAATGGCATTTGGGAAGATGCCCAGGAATAGGAAGGCCTGCTATGAAGTGCTTAGGGAGAAACCGTAACCCATACCAGTTTTAAGGAGGCAGGGGTCAGGCCCCTAGGCAGGTGACAAACTGATTTAGGCCTATGCACCTGGGACACAGTAACCCTGGGGAGAGCTACAGGATTTTTTTTGGGAGTTGCTGACAGTCACCAAAGAGGAAAGAGACCTGGGGGTTACTATTTTAGATGACCTGAAAATGTCAAAGCAGAGCACAACGGCAGCAGGGAGGGCCAGTGGCATGCTGGGTCGCATAGCATGGTGTATAACCAGCTGAAGAAGTGAGGTAGTGATGCCGTTATATAAAACCCTAGTCAGACCTCACATGGAGCACTGTGTGCAGTTCTGGAGGCTGCACCTTCAAAAGGACATTAACAGGCTGGAGGCGGTCCAGAGAAGGGCAACTAAGATGGTACCGGGCTTGCACCACAAGACTTATGAGGAGAGATTAAGGGACCTCAATATGTACTCACTGGAGGAGAGGAGGGAGAGAGGGGACATAATAGAAACATTCAAGTACCTCAGAGGCATAAACATGGTGTGGGGGGGGGGGATCTTCCAATACAGTAGGAGTACAAGAACTAGGGGGCATGACATGAAATTGGAAGATGGCATGTTAAGAGGGAAAGTGAGGAAGTTTTTCTTTATGGAGAGGGTGGTGGACACATGGAATGGTCTGCCACAGGAGGTGGTGGGAGCAAGCACTGTGGTTAGATTTAAACATGCATGGGACAGGCATAGGGGAACCACAGAGGTTAAGCGGGGGGAGGGTCAAAAGCTGTCATCAAGTACAGGACTTATGGGCAGACTGGATGAGCCTAGCGGTCCTTATCTGCTGACAATTTCTATGTTTCTTCGGATCATCTTTTCCTTTCCCTTTCTGGTGCTCAGGCACCGGCAGCAGAGACTCACTCCCTTGCAGGCAGAATGGGGATGATGGCAGGAGAGGCAGGCCCTCATGACTGAGGTACATGAATACTTCTCGCTGCTAAGAATTTTTCCCATGGTGGAAAGCTGCAGTATCCTTCCCAGTGAAGGACCCAGGTGAGGATCAGAACTGAAGGATTATACATTCACCCACTCTGTTTTCCACTAGTCACAAATCAGAAGTGTCAATATTTTGCCATTCAGGACCAGCATTTTCATCCCTGAGCTCATCAATTGTGTTCATTGACGTAGTTGATGCAGCAGTCTGGGACAAGGACACTGGATGTCCTTGAGATGTATGATTGAATCGCTGACAGGGAGACATCTTCCCTCACAGCATCGCAGTGACTGCAGCACCTGGGAGCAGTGTTTTAGCCAGGCAGTCAGAAAGTTCTTACATCCCTCGTCTGGTTAGAGAACCCAGCCCAGAAGACTGTGGTGGAGCATTCAATCAACCATTTACGCTGGCAGACTGTTCCACCTCTGTGTCTGATGTCTGATGTCTGCAGCAGATTGATGCCCACAGCATTAAAATTGGTGCCGAGGGCCAAAAGATTGCTCATGATATATTTCCAAAATGGGATGTTGTCAGTATGGGTTCTGCCATCAGAAGACTTCCAGGTCACAATCTAGTATCTGGACTGGTGTCTGGTCACTCTCAAGGGGGAGACTCTTAAGTTTGTTATAGGGAATTCCTCACTTCTACCTTGGAATGGTCCTGACCAGTTGACCGGGCTGAGGGCCCATCTTAGCACAGACTGCAGCCAAGAAAGTCGAAGGCCCCCAGGGCCTTTTTTCCTTTTAGGTCAGTGTTTTTGATTTATGGGTAGTGTACCTAGCCTTGAAACTCTGGTCACGACAGAGTTTGGCTGCAGACAGTGAAGGAGAGGTCAGTCAACATTGTCATCATGTCCTTCACTGTCAGTGCCGGAGGCCACAATTATGTTAACAGAAGTGACTAGCTCCTTCAGTGGGTGAAGAGTAAGTGGTTCTCCCTGATGACGATTTCCATAGCAGGGTATCCGGGGGTGATCCCTTGTCTCAGAGGTGGTTGGCCTGCTGTACAGAAGGTCCAGTCATCCTAAGCTGGTTAATTTTGTGTAGAATGAGAATACTTCAGTGATGAGAGTTTGCCAGTCAGTTTTTCGGTGCACTTTAATGGAAGCAGTGCTTGCTCGGTCATAGGAGTGGGCCATCAACGGTATGTATTGTTTTCTCTCCACTTCCTTGGTCTTCCTTGGGGCTCCAAGAGATTCAGTGACCATGAGAAATTTTTTTTTCTAATAGCCTCAGAGTGGCCAAGAAGAAAGTGGTTTTCAGTTCAGTAAACCTCACAGTACAAGTGCCTGTTTTCACTTTGGCTCCCATTCTGTAGGAGCTTGCTCAGGTGGGAACAAACCTATATCCACTTTACAGGTAACACAGGTGGCAAACTGGCTCCTTGTGGTGAATTTCCCTGAAGCAGAGAATGCTGAAAACATAGTTTTCATCTTGATGACCTCTAGGAAGATGTCCACTCGGCGGCTGTTGGCACTGTATGGTTCATTCTCTCGACTGGGACCAGAGCACAGGATAACAAGCCTACTGAGGCCATTGTCCACAGTTTGTAGACTTTACAAGCAGAAGTGAACAGGGTCAAGCGCTGAGCACCCTAAGGGAGCAGTTGTCTGCTCTCTGAACGATACTGGAACCAACCATGGGATAATCCTTGAGTTTCACCATGGCGTGATCCATATTCCCAGAGCAGTTGGAAGGAGCTGCTCTTCTGTTGGTTGCTGGTTCTTTCTATGCGATTTACATACCTGTTTTGGGCATTCTTTGAGCGCTTTCCATTGATTCCATTATACACTGGTTTCACTGGTAAGTTACTAGTTTGCAGTTATTAGCCAGCAGGTTTGACAACATTCAGGTTTTTGGTCACACAGGGGACCCTACCTTATGTTGCATAGCACCTAATAATGCTGAGGGCAGTTTCACACTCTGTTACCAGGATTTCCAGTCTTCCATGCTGTCCAGGAAGTCTGTCTGCCATGCAATCCTGGAGTCAGGGACTGGTCAGCCTGCCTAGAGCCAGTGATTCCAAAGAAGGCAGAATCTCAAAGTCTGGGATTCTGCATGGCAATCTGGAATGCACCCTTGCTTTGGCACGGAGTGCAATCCAGGGCAAACCCCCATGTCAAGGGTGTCCGGTGCTACAACTTAGCAGTTGGCAATGTTTCTTACATTCATACATGCATAGAGCACTGCAAGCTGGATGTCCAAGACTATGCCAATGCATTCTTTAGGTGCAGAGTGTGCCAGGAGATGGCAAAAGCGATTAATCCCTGTAGTTACCCTTCCAGGTCACATATGGGACAGTATTCTCCCCCTCCCTATTGAAGATGGGTACTGCTTTTCAGAACACATATGTAACTATTCCCCACTGACAATGTGGAGCAATACAGAAAGGAGACATTCTTTCATACTTACTGTAATTTCCTTTTCTGTTGTCTCCATGGGGCCTCTCCCTGGAGCCTGTGGCTCCTTTTTGGAGACTACTGTCCAATATATTTATAGATGTGTGTTTTATATTTCTCAGATGAGATGGTTAAGCAGCTGAGCAGGTACTGGGATTAATCAGTTACCATGGCCATCACTGTATAAAAGCCACTATTTGGCATAATAGGCCAGCAGCTCCGTTGGTTGCAGTGCCTTCATTGTGACATTGGGAAACCTTTCCAGGTTAGTATCCACTCGCACCGAAGTCAAGTTTCGAAGGCTGTTTCCACTAATAAAATGTTATTTGTTGCTAAATTAATGGTACAGGCTTCTATGTGAGCCAACGGCAGTCTCAGGAAGTCATGGAGTTCTTTTGATTGCCCTGTGAGTGGGATGAGAAGTACGATCAGCTAAGTTACCGATGATATCATCCAGGACAAGATAGGCCTATGTATCGTTTTCATTTCTGAATCAGATTTGGATAAGGTGAACTTTGTGTTACAGAGACTATATGACACCGATGTTTACAATGCTCCCCTGAGGGCATGGAGGTCTGTATCTATACCGTATTTTGCCATTTAGAAGCCACCCCCGAATAATAGCCGCACCTAAAAATAGATTTTTTAATTGAAGCCACCTCCAATTTGTAGCTGCAGCTTCTAAAAGGGGCAGCTTGGAAACGGTGAAATAACAAATTCAGCCATCACCACTCATTTCAACCTATTCTGTTACTGTTTAAAGCTATTTCACTTATTGTGCCATTTTTTTTGGCTGAGGCAGTTACAAGAAATGTTAGAAATTTGACTCCACCTGTTGAGAAAGCTGCAAATGGTTCTCTCTTGCACAATAAAGTAGCTGACTTGAACAGTCAGTATTCTCCGGTCAGCATCTCTCACATGCCATGTGATTTCAGCATTTCGGAGGGGTCAATTAGATCAAGCACAGGCTGAATACAATTACTGTCTCATGGAGTTTGATCAAAATTGGAAATTTGCTTTAAGCTGGGAGGTTAAGAGAGTTCTTTCTGGAAAGTATTGCTCGCTATCGCACATCTATGATAAATGTACAGTACTGTAGCTGTTTCTACATTCAGGGGCCAATTGCTGGATACTACATAACAATACAAAATACCTGGATATAAAATGTGGACGGCAGCCTGTTGGGCTTAGTAACTGAAGCCACCCTCAATTAGTAGCCACTCCGATTTAGAAGCCATGGCTCAAAACAGAAAAATGCAATAGAAGCCGCGGCTTCTAAACTGTGAAATACGGTATATGTCATTTGGTTGTACTGCATGGACAAAGGTAAACTGGGTGTCTGATGCTACCGGAATCCTCAGAGTTCTATGCTGAGGTTACAACTTTGGGCTGTATCCCCACCCCAGTTGGGGAGTACATTACTCATATGTAATAACTGGGGGACTTTTTTTTTTACATAGCAGAAGTGGGCTATAATTCACCGGTATAATCTGCAGGTTATAACGGTGAATACGTGCCAGCTTCTACTCAGCCCTGCTCGCACTCAGGCATCCATGCGGCTCCCTCAGCAAGCTCCATCAATCCATAGTCCTAAACACACTAAAAACATCGGAAAACAGCGTTCAAGTTTTTACAACCCTCACAAAAAATAGCTAGCTCCTGACTAAACTCTCACAGCAGCTGTAGCCACATGTCGACATGGCAGTGAGATTCCAGATAACCTCTCTCTCTTTTCGATCTCCACAGATACAACTCTGAACCCTAACCTCTATACTTAATTTACATATCCCCGTCGCAGTGAGGGACCGAAATTGCACAAAATCTTGAGTATAGGGAATAAATACACTTCTCAGAAAAGTTTAGCTACTTGTTTTCCCCGATATCTGAAGCTGTAATATGCTAACAGTTCAATCTTTTATACAGCTTTCTGCCATTTGCAGATTTCACCACCTGTCATTGCTATTGCTGTTCTAAGTCACTGTAACATCAGTTAACCCACCCTCTTCTTTGTTCAGTTCAAAAAGTTAGAAAAGCAGTCAAATACAGTATTTTGAAATGTATGCCACAGTTTATTAAGTTTCTTAATATACCTATAACTGCTTCTAAACAAATAAAATGCAGACATGAGTTTTATGAAAAGCCGAATTTATTCAATTAAATCCAGTTGGTAAAAAAAAAAAGTCCCCCAGCAACTGCATAAAACAACACATGGAGGAGGAGTGCATAACGATAATTTTATACACACCCTTAGGGTGGGGATGCTATGATAAACCTCTTGGGCTTACGCCTCGGGTTTAGCGAGTATCCTGAATTCTTTGGGTGTATAAAATTTGCTATGCACTTCCACCCTACATATTATTCTATATGAAATTATTTCCCATCAGAGCAACGTTGAGCAACAGAAAAGGAAATTACAGTACGATGAAGGAATTTCTTCTTTTGGTTGCTTTTACTGTAACTGCTTATTTTGTACTTACTCCTGTTTCAATTTGTGTTTTCTGATTGCACTTTATTGTAACTGTGACCTGTGTATGTTCTATGTATTTTGTATGCCCTACTCCCTTCCCCTGGGTCGCACCTGGAAACGAGCCTCAGCTCAATGTGCCTTTCCTGGTCACCAATTTAAAAATAAATAAATAATGAAATAACTAAAGTATTGACTATTAGTCCAACTTCCTGGTGTAGGACAAGGACCATGATCTTCCAGCCCCAGAGGTGAATGTGCAAGCTACTGGGCCGCTGCCACTAATCTTTTATTAAGTTATTGCAGTTTTTGGTGACCAGGGAGATGTGCTGTTTTCAGGCATGACCCTTATAAATGGATTTGAAAACACGTAAATGAACAGCAGGAATGAATACTGGAGGGGTGACAAGCATTGCACAATGATGTATCTAAACATTTGCCTGCTTGGAAGAGGAGAGGAAAGGAAAAATGTGATGTAGCAATTGTGTAGTATATGTCAGTTTATAGTCAGAGCCAGTTTTGTTTGTAATTTATAAAAAAATAAAAAAGCAGTTTACACTGCAAGTCCAAAAATGGCTGTTTATGTAGTCTTGTGAGCCAGGCTTCCTTTGTGTAGCAGAAACAAAGTGCAGCATGTCTCAGACTACTGATGTTCCGGCAAGTGAGCAGAACACCCCCCACAAAAAGTGGTGAAAAAAGCAGTTCATATAAATAATTATGTTAACCAAATGTCATCTAAAAATGGTAATACTGTTTTGAAAGGCACCTATGTATTAAACGGTCATGTTTAGATATGCTTATCTGGTTATGTGTGTACTTCCGAGAAGCAGCACAATTCTTGCAGCAAGCTACACTTGGCACTAACCAGCTCTTGCTGTCAGTCAGTTCCTGCTTTCACTGAATGTTCAGGTTGGAAGGACTGAGGAACAGAAAAATCTAGCAGTTTGCTCAAGGTCACATGGTGAATCAGGGGTGTGGTTGGATTTACTGTACGTCAGGAAGCCACACTGTTTTGTATGCCAAACCCTGGCCTACAATGCCTTATTTGAAGCAGAGAGAAGTGTAGATATGTTGTGGTGTGCTGTTTTTTCAACCCCTGATATTGATCCCTTTTTTCTGTATGCGTTTCCTAATCCTTTGAAATGGTGTCACATTTGATTTTATGATCACCATGCTAGAGCTTAAGTTGGTAATGCTGAGTACCCAGATGTCCCCAGTATCCCCTAAGGTGTAGGAAGATTATTCCCCTGATGACTGGTCTGGGATCTGCCTGGTCTGAGAGCAGTTTCAGAGCTGCCTGGTCTTAGACCAGTTTCCATGCCACCTGGTCTGAGACCAGTTTCTCTTTCCAGCGGAACTGGTCTGGGATCAGTTATTGTCATGTAACCCCTAGATGGCGCTATCCCAGGGGCTACTACCCCTGCCTGATTTGCCACTAACAGGTTGAGGGGCCTGGATCCAATGGCGGGTGCCTCCACCCAGAGGTCAGGGTTTGCAATAGTTAAACTAACTTGGTCACAGCCCTCTGGGACACTGCAACCCCCCTTTCTTCCCACTAGTGGCCCACACAATATATCAGAATTACCTTCACAGTATACACTTACCCCCAGGTCTGGTTCCGGCACTAGGACCTCCTGTGAAATGAGATACAGTGCAACAATCACAGTACAGTACTTTAACATAGACAAATACCTCAGGCAGTATAACTTTGCTGAAACAAGCAGCTCTGATTTATTTAGGGGGATATAACAAGGACAGGGGGAAATCAGGTTAATTAGCTTATCACTCTAATAATCTACCTATGGCTCTGTGCACAGGCCTATCCCTATCAGTTACTGTCCCTGGGTACCCAAGCCCTAGTGGCTAGTCCAAACCGTGGCAGCTGGTAGGGGCCCTTTCACACAGAGAAAAGGAGGAATTAAACAGTCAGCAGTACAGTAATTCCATTTGGATTTAATGTGGCAATTCAACAGGAGCAACCCTGAATTAGTACTCACGACCTCCAAATAAGATAGGGTCCTTCAATGTCAGCAGGGCTCACTTGAGGTACACAAACCTCTTCACACATCCATATAAAAGAAAGTACTATACCAGGCAGGCTGCATCTGTATCCCGATCGCAATTACTGCACAATACCGGGAGAACACACAGCAGATTCAGTTCCTGACAGACCGAGTGCAATTTCTCAAATTCTTCCAGTCTTCTACAGGGTGAGCCTGGTTTCTACTCTTCAGAGATCCTTTGATTCTTTTCACAGGGCAGATTCAGTCCTAACAAGCTGTTACACAAGCTGCAGAACCGGAACTCTGGGCCTTACACACGTTTTTGACTAAAACTGCACACTGAAAAAGCACAGGGCTCCTTCCTTCTTCACTGCCAAAGCTCAACTGAAGCTCCAACCGACAAAACTGGGCACTTCCTTTGAGTTCCTCCCAGTTCTTGACTGGATTGGCTGTCACTCACAATAGACTGCTGCTGTTGGTCCAAAAGGCACTGAAGTCTAAACTACATCTCCCAGAGTCACTGCCCATACAATCCTCTTGTGGCTGGCTCAGATTATGAGTCCAAGTTCTGATTAGTCAAGGCACCATTTTAGAGCTAGCTTACCCCACACTGATTGGTCCAGTTCAGCAGTTCAAAACTAGAATGGGAACTAGCAGACACAGTTCTGACTGCAAAGAAAGCAGGTTAGACAAACTGTAATTTCATTATTACTCTAAATAATTTCTGGCCAAACAGTTACATCTTTCAGATAGGTTCCTTTGCACTCTAGTGACTGCAAAAATGAAGTGAATTGGCAGCAGCTCAAGTGGTACTCAGAGAAGCACACAGTCCCCCCATACAAACTAATTATGTCTGCAAGCAGACAGCTCTTAAAGAGACAGTACCAGAGGCTCTAAAAACACTCACTGATAAATGGCTTAAATGCCAAACACCATTCAGGCTTGGAGCATTCAAGCAAGCTCCTGGAAGTCTTTTGGGAACCCCCATTTGCAGGGGGGTTACAGTCACATGTATGTCTAACCACAGGCTTGCTAGCCAGCAGCCAGCTTAGTGTAGTGGTTAGTGCACTAGGCTGTGATCCGGAAAGTCTGCGTTAGAATCTCACCTCCCCTGAAATTCTTTTGACCCCAAATTTCACTGCTGTGGTTATCCATTGTGGCATGGAGTTGGCAACAGTAACTCTACACTAAAGGGAGTTGGTGCAGGAAAAAAAAATAAGTACAACAAAGAAAGCTCCTGTACAGAAGTGAAACTGGCCCCAGACTAGGTGGCTCCGAAACTGGTCTCAGACCAGGCTGGATGGAAACTGGTCTCTGACCAGTCGTCAAGGGAACAAATTTCCTGCAGTGCCTCCTAAGGTCAGGGAACAGTATCCATTGTATGCTACAGTACCTCATCTAAATCACATAAAAAACTGATGTTAAAGAAGAGGTGTTCACTTCTTTTCAACAGGTAATAGACTATTTTATTAACTGTATTTTAATGTGTTATGATAATTGGATATTGTTATATTCCTAAGGGAAACCAGATTATAATTTGCTGTAATAACCCATGGATTATAACAGCAATCACGTACCAGGTTTCCCTTGCACTGCACGTGCGCCAGCAGCCGCTCTCTTTTCCTCTCTGCTGACTGTTGTTCCTTAGCGCTGGTCACTTCACTGCAGACAGAGTCAGTGGCAAGTACATTTAAAAAAAAAAAAAAAAACTGGGCTAAAAAAAAAAACACTTTTTAAGTTTTAAACTGGGCTTCTTTTTCTTTTTTTCTTAAACAAAGGATCCGATTATGTCACGAGCCACCTCTGACCACAGACCACACTAAAACACAACTGGTCCAGAGGGATAGCTGTTCATTTTATATAATTGCTGTGGCAAAAAAAAATGATCCTCAGCAATGATATAAAATAAAAGCTGGGTAGATGTGTAAAACTCGAATTTTACACACACCCTCAGTGTTGGATGCCTCTACAGACCCCTCGAGCTGTGCTCTCAGGGTTTATGTGGCATCCCACACCTCGGGTATGTGTAAAATTCTTGTTATAACTCCCTACCCAGACATTGTTCTATATGTAAAAGGCTTTCTACTTTTATGAAAATTTGTTTTGTTTGAGCAATGAAACTAGTGGATTTTCTGCTTTACCTTTTAATCTGCTAGTAAAAGAAATTCAGCGTGCCTAGCCCAGTGGCAGTAGCTGAGCATGTCATACTCCCATGTGGGTGACCTGGGTTCACACAGCATTCCTGCCAACCTACTCTGGCCCATTTTAGATGGGGATCTCAGGTTCCAGGACGGAGGGTTTGTCTTGCCCCTGCAAAAGCACTGTCTGCAGTTCATGGGGAGGTCTTGATGTTGCAGCTTACCATGCAGCATTCCCCTGTCATTTTGCATGGACAGCAGACAGCTTGTTGCTCATGCTTTGTGATGGTGAGGTGGACGGGCAGAAACAAGAGGGATAAATTTCTGCCCAGACCCTAAATGATGGCCAGCC
This sequence comes from Neoceratodus forsteri, assembly GCA_016271365.2. NCBI lineage: Eukaryota > Metazoa > Chordata > Ceratodontiformes > Ceratodontidae > Neoceratodus > Neoceratodus forsteri. Next base: position 1,174,002,222 of record CM057456.1, on the reverse strand, counting down.
ACCCCTCTGAAATCCAACTCCTCACAATGTCCTAGTCTTCCCCTCCTGCGCCATTGTATAAGTGAACACTCTGTTCCTGGACCAGCTTCTGCCACTGGTTAGGCTTCCACCAGAGGGGGCAACCTCTGGGGCACTGATGGTGGCTGTAGGTTCTGTGTAGGCAGCATCAAGAGGAGCTGTGAATGGATGGGAAAGCAGGGACCGGAGCTGCTAGATCATGCCAAAGATGAGCAGAATGTGAGGCAAATAGGGAAGAAAACTGTGAATTAAAATGACGAAATGTGGGAATTAAAATAAAAAAAGAATTAATAGAATTCTAGTATTGTGATGTAAGAAAATCCCAAATACTAAGTAACTAGATTTATTTCTTTTTCAGCATAAATATTTCTTTTTTTGATATTCAAAGTTTTATTGATTTTCCAACAACACATGTAACAGACATAAAACAAAGCCAAAGACAAATAAGACAAGTCTAGGATTAACAATTATCTCCAGTAATACAGTGCAAAGCCATAATGTATTACATGGTTGTGAAAACAGTTTTTCCATGTGAGAAAAAGTGTATAGGGAAGGGCCAAAGCTAGGGTACGCAGGATACAAGCCACCCATCACCCGACATGCTGTCGGGCGATGTGGATGTGGAATGGTCATTTATGGAACAAAACCGGGGTCTATACTTGCATATATACTTGGAGATAAGACAGAAAATGGCTAATACCCATCTGGTCTGTCTCCCACCTCAGTCCTTGGTAGAAACATACATAATCCACCTACTCCACCTGTTTCTCCCCCTATCTTCTTGCTAACGTATTCTATATGTAAACATTTCAATACCATAGATAGTGTTAACTGTAGCTATCCAGCCTTCTATAGCCGGGATCTCTCCTTTATGCCATTTTTTAGTTATTCATTTTTTAGTCATAAGCATTAATATCCCCAACAGATATTTTATTGCAAAGTTCTTTAAGTTATTAGGAAATATTATAAAAAGAAATAAGTGCTCAGTCAGTTGCAGCTGTAGAGAGAATACTTCCTGTAGAGCTTGCTGTATTGAGGTTAGAAATGGGGGAGAGCCAAAGGCTGTACCAGAATGTATGGTAGTGCTCTGCCCGTGTTTCACCACACTGTCTCCAGCAGGGGCTGTTCTGTGCTGTACCCCCTACGTACCTATTGGATGGAGGTGAGAAAATATTGTACTAGACACTTCCACCCATACTCTCTCAAGGACTGTGAGGAAGAGACCCTGAGGGAGTTGTGACATGCCACTTGCTACTGCTCAGGGGTGAGAGGCTGAGTGATCACTTCATTCCATTTATTTAAGACTGTGATGGGAGGAAAGGCTCTAACCTGAAGGAGGGCCTTGTAAAGACAGGAGATCGTATGTGACATGGGCTCTCTCTCTAGGGCTGATATGGTCAACCTAACCAATGGGTTGCCCATATCTAGGAGCTGGCCCTGACAAATCCAGGAAGACAGGTAGGCACAAACTTGGAAGTAACAAAACATCTGTCTGGGGCAGACCTAGAGTCTCCCAAATAGACTGAAATGTTCTGACAGCATGATCATCTAATAACTAATATGGATAGTGTGCTTCTCTGCTATACCAGATCCTATAGGCAGTATCAAATCTGGCTGTCAGGAAGTGTTTATGAAAATGTAAGAGAAGTAGCCAGACCATCTGCTCTTAGAGACCCACTTTCGCCATCCGCTCTCTCCAGACTTAAGAGCTGTGAAGATGTACGGGAAAGAACAGTCAGTCAGTCAGCGCACTGGGCTGTTCAAAGTCCAGAATTGCTATTTCTGGAGAAACAGTTGGTACAGCTATTCTTTCCAACTCAGCATATTGCTGCTGTGGTGTATTCCTCAGCCAATACAAGACTGGCTGTATCTACGCCACATCATAATATGGTGAAAAATCAATGAGAGCAAACCTTCCCTGGTCCTTGGGTCTGCAGAGAGTGGCGTATGCTATTCTTGGTGGTCTACCCTGCCATAAGAATCTACTAATCATCCTATGCCTCCTCCTCCAGGGTACCCTATCTACAGGGATAGACAGAGACTGGGGAAGAAATAAGAGAGATTTAGGGTGCGCCATCATTTTGACAGTGGCTCTGCGACCTTTCAAGGAGAGTGGTATTACATTCCCTCTATCAAAGTCTATTTGCAACTGTGTGTGCAGGGGGCAGAAGTTAGCAGAAAAAAGCTCTGCACCAGTACTGGTTATAGTAACTCCTAAATAACACATTCGGTGTAGGTCCCATCGAAGTTTCTTTAATACTTTGGTCAAGTTCCTGCAACAGATTCTGTAACAAAGTATCATCCCCACATGACCCGAGTTTGACTTTTGTAACTTCAGTTTTAATTTCTCTATACTGTCATTGACAGCCATTGTCTGTTATATCAGTCAAGAAAAGTTTAATCCCAAGGGAGGCTGTCCCATTTGCCCACTGGTGAAGCACTGACACCATGTAGTTGGCCCAGGTCTGGCAGCAGACTCGCACTGTTCATGCCAGAGCTGCCAAGGCTGGAAAGCACTACCCATGGCAGAGCATGCAAGTCCATTGAGGGAAGGTGCTGTGTTCCACCACCACAGCAACCCTGACGTTGGGTCAGGAAACTTGATGCCATGCTGGGGGAGGTCTGTATGTGAGCCCACTATGTGCAATGGCGCCACGGGAGGGTAAGTGTCAGGGGTCACTGGGAGGTAAATGGCAGTCCTTGGGCATGCTCAGGCTCTGTGCTTCCTGCGCACCTTCACATCAGTTTGTGCCCCATCTGAAAGGGATGCCTCCCCACTGAAACCACCATGGAGGCAAGCAATGGAGGACCCAAGCTGCAAAGCTATGGAGCACTGGGGTAAGGCAGCTGAAGCGTGAATGGGGACGTCCAGCATTGAGTGGAAAAAACAGTAAAGTTCAACCCCATAAGGAAAAGCAAGGGGCAGTGCATCCATTGTTAAGACCAACTTTCTTGTAGAAGAGGCATAAGCAAAAGAAAAGGAAAAAAAACAACAACATACTATACTTCTGTGCTACATATCCTCATAGTTAGGGTGCAGACAGTCAGCTTTTACAGACAGTACAGTTACATAAGAAATTACTCTACCAGTAGATCTTCAAGAGCAGCTCTTGCAGCAGGCAACACCAGTAGGACTGAAGCCATCAGACACCAGGATCCCATGGAAAACTTCTAGCTAGCAGTCTACAATGGGGGACTGCCCCACCCCCCAATGGCATCAGCATGCTGACGTTGTCCAACCCTATAAAAGGGGCGGTCCCCCAGATCAACCTCAGTGCTCCCGATGGAGATCCTGGCATAGTCAGAAGAAGGAGAACCGAGGCAGTTCCTCAGACCTGAGGTAAGCAGAGCAGCAGAGAAGGAGAAGCAGCAATCAGGGGAAAGGAGGGAGGGAGGGAAAGCAGCACATGCTGCAAGAGCTCCTCTCAAAGATCTACTGTTACAGTAAGCTCTTACATAACTGTACTATCTTACTTAGAGGGGGCTATTGCAGCAGGCAGCACCAGTAAGACTGAGTCCCAAGCAGAACTGGAACTGACCTGGTCAGCAAGAAGGAGGAAAGAAACAGAGGACAATTATGAGAGAGGGCCCTGAAGGACAGCAAGTCCAAAGCTGGCCTGATGCCGATAGGCTATGTCCAGACTGTAGTGCTTGATAAAGCTATGGACTGAACTCCACGTGGCGGTTGCGCAACTGTCCGCAGCGGGCACATTCTTAAATGAAGCTACTGAGGCAGCCATGCCTCTGATTGAATGGCCTTTGACCAGTCCAGGCAAAGGCTTGTCATACTTGCAGTAGCAGTAAACAATACAATTAGCTAACCACTTAGAAAAACACTGTTTGGAAACAGAAGCTCCTTCTCTCCTGGGGCAAATGAAACAAACAACTGATCAGTTTTTCTAATAGTTCGGGTGCGGTCCAAATAGTGCTGGAGCACCAGGTGAACATCCAAAGTATGAAGCAAGACCTCCCCCTGATTAGAATACTCAGGAAAATAAACAAGCAGGTGGATGAACTGATTTAACGTAAACTCAGACACCACCTTAGGCAGAAAATTGCAGTTACGTAAGAACTTACCGTAATAGTAGATCTTCGAGAGAGGTTCCTGCAGTAGGTCTTCACTTATGGGACTGCACCCCCTGGCGTCAGGTCCGAACAGCAAACTTGTAGATAGCAATCATCAGCGGGGACCACCCCTGAAGTCAGGTGACATGACGTCAGCCAGACTATAACAGGGGTGGTTCCGAGCCCGCTCTCCAGTTCTTTTCCACCGGAGACCTATAGAAAGGTGAGAATAAAATAGGGGTAAATACTGCTAGGACCCTGCTTCCTTTCTAGACCCAAGGGCTAGGCAGGATGAAAAATAAAGGAAAAAACATCCAGGAGCTGGGGGAAGGCAGGAGGGAAACTAGACCTACTGCAGGAACCTCTCTTGAAGATCTACTGTTATGGTAAGTTCTTAAATAACTGCAATATCTTACTTCGAGAGGGTTCCTGCAGTAGGTCTTCACATATAGGACTGAATACCAAGCAGTCCCCTAAGTAAATAATACTGAGGTGCATCCGGAAGGAGGAGAAGTTGCCATAGGGAATTATGACAGGAGGCCTTGCAAAACCAAAACAAGTTCTGCGCCTAGAGGCAATGTCCAGACTGTAATGCTTAGTGAAGGTGTGAACAAACGACCATGCTGCACAGATCTCTGCAGTAGACACATTCCTGAAAAAGGCAGTAGAGGTAGCCACGCTGCGGGTGGAGTGACCTTTGACTGCCCCTGGAAGGGACTTCCCCATATTTCGTGTAAGAAAAGCGGATGCAGTTGGCTAACCATCTGGAGATGGCTTGTTTGGAGATAGCCTTGCCCTGGCACTGGGGAGCAAAGGCTACAAAGAGTTGGTTGGATTTATGAATCTCTTTAGTCTGGTTCGTGTAGTACCTCAGAATCCGGTGCACATCCAAAGTGTGCAGATGGTGTTCCCCCCTGTTGGAATGCTGGGGATAGTATACTGGTAATTCCACGCTCTGGTTCAGAGTGGTTTCTGACACCACTTTGGGGAGAAAGGAAGGGTTAGTCCGAAGGACTACTCTGTCCCTATGAAAAATGAAATAGGATTCCTTACAGACGAAAGCCTGGAGCTCAGAGACCCTTCTGGTGGAAGTCACTGTGACTAAAAATAAAGTCTTCCAGGAGACAAAGAGTAAGTCGCAAGTAGAAGCTGGTTCAACCGGGGGTAAAGTCAGCTTCTTGAGCATGAAATTCAGGTCCCGTTGGGGACAGGGATTCCGGATCGGAGGTTTCAAGTGAAGGATGCCTTTCAGAAAGGTTTTGGTGACCTCCAACTGAGCCAAGGTTTTGCCCTCCACCGGGAGGCGGTAGGCCGACACCGCAGAGAGATGGACCTTAATGGAAGAGTAGCTAAGGCCCGTCTCAGATAAATGTGCGAGGTACTCTAACACCTGGGCCGCCGAGCATGAAAATGGGTCCCAGCACCTTGCCTGGGCCCAGATCGAAAATCTTTTCCACTTCATGGCATAAGTGGATCTAGTAGAGGGTTTTATGGCTTCTACTAAGATATGTGCAACCTACGAGGAGACACCATATCGGGAAACCGCCATGTCCACAGGTGCCACGCATGAAGGTGGAGAGACTGGAGGCTCGGATGCACCAGGGTGCCCTGCTCCTGTGTCAGAAGGTCGTGGGAAAATGGTAAAGGGACCAGAGGTTCCAGTGCCAGTTGTTGCAAAAGGGGATATCAAATCTGGTGTGGCCAGAGAGGAGCAATAAGGATCACATGAGCTCCCTCCTGTTGAAGTGTCACCAGAACTTTCTGAATGAGAGGAAAGGGAGGAAAGGCATAGAGAAACCTCCCTGTCCAAGAGAGAGACAGTGCGTCTCGCCAAAAAGGACCATGCCCAGGAACGAGCGAGCAAAAGTTGGGTAGTTTTGCGTTGAATGGGGAGGTAAACAGATATATCTCTGGTCAACCCCATCGAAGAAAGAGTTCTTCAACCACCACTGACTATAGCTCCCACTCATGAGCCATGGCCACTGATCGACTGAGACTGTCCGCCAGGATATTGCTTACACCTGGGACATGGACTGCTGTCAAGAAAAGACTGTGCTGGATCGCCCAGTACCAGGCCCTCATTGCTTCTCTGCAGAGAGGGTACGATCAGCTTCCTCCCTGTTTGCTGCCGTACCAGACAGTGGACATGTTGTCCATCTGGACCAGAAGTGATCCCGGTACCAGGAGAGACTGGAACACCTGGAGAGCATAGAAAACCACCCTGGTCTCCAAAACGTTGATGTGGAGCATAAGCTCCTGGTTGGACCAAGATCCCTGTGTCTTGTGTACCGCCAGATGGGCTCCCCAGCCCAAGTCTGAGGTGTCCGTGGTGAGGATTTGGGTTGGAACAGGGGAATGAAAAGGTGTTCCCCTCGAAAGGTTGGAGAGATCATGCTACCAGTGAAGATCTCTCTGTAGGCTGCTGGAGATCACGACTTTTTGGTTCATGTTGTCCGTCCTCTGATCCCACTGGACTCAGAGAGAGCATTGGGTGACCCTCATGTGAAGTCTGGCTAGGGGCACTGTTCAAATGGACGCTGCCATCAGTCCCAAAAGACAGAGCACGGCATGCGCAGGGCTCCATCGAGCCTGGGCCATGAGAGTAGCCTGAGCAACTAAAGTCTCGGCTCGATCCAATGGCAGAAACACCTTGCTCTGAACTGTATCTAGTATGGCTCCAATGAACTGGAGTCGTTGAGATGGTACTGGCTGGGACTTGGGGAAACTGACCGTGATACCCAGAAGTGAGAACAAGTTCAGAGTGAAAGAGAGGGACTCTTTCAGGCTGGTAGGAGAGGGTGCTGCGAGGAGCCAGTTGTCCAGGTACGGGAAGACATAAATGCCCTGGTGGCGTAGGAACGCCGCCACCACCGCTAGACATTTCACAAACACCTTAGGGGCCGAAGAAAGGCCAAATGGGAGCACCTGAAACTGCAAGTGGTTCTTCATAAAAACAAAATGAAGAAAGCGGCGGTGGGCCGGGAAGATAGGGATGTGTAGGTAGGCATCCTGCATATCCAGGGAGCACAGCCAAGAGTTTGGATGGAGCACGGGGAGGAGCCCCTGAAGAGTCAACATATGAAACTTTTTGTACTCGACGAAGATGTTTAGTGTGCTGAGGTCCAGGATCAGTCTCAGGTTGCCCGTTTTCTTTGGGACTAGGAAGAAGTGGGAGTAAAAACCCCTTCCTATTTGGTTTGGAGGGACAGGTTCTATGGCTTTCTTTAGAAGAAGTGCCTGGATCTCCCGAGAGACAAAGGGGACCTGATCCCATGGATAGAAAGACCGTCCCAGTGGCAGAGGGGCTGGGATCTCGTGGAACTCGACTGAGTGACCCCGCTGGATGAGCTGAAGCACCCAAGACTCTGCGGTGACGAACCTCCAACCCTCCAGGTGGAGGCCCAACCTCTCTCCGACCGGTTCCTCCTGACTTAAGGGAAGGAGTGGAAGGAGGGGAAAGGAGTCAGGATGCCGAGGGGAGGGGAGCTTTAGCCCCAGAGGCTGGTTTGGGGAACTTAGCCTGTGGGGCTTGAGCTCCTCAGCTAGGGGCGCGTCTTTTTCCCAGACGCTTAGCCTAGTTCTTATTCCACCTTCTTTGGCAGTGAAAGGGCTACTTTTTCTGACCTGTCCTGTACATAGAGCGTACATCTCTTAAGGAGCGTCCACTCTCTTGTAGTCCTGTGATGATATCTTTGGCATCGCCGCCAAAGAGGATGGCACCCTTAAAGGAGGCCTCCAAAAGGGAAGACTGTACATCCTGTGCCAGGTCTGCTATCCGGAGCCAGGAGAGTCGGCGGAGACAGATCCCCGTGACTGTCGCTCTAGCCACTGAGTCCACCGAGTCGTACGTTGCTCGGAGCGCATGATGACACAAGGACTTGCCCATCCTGACCTTGTCCAGGAGCTTCTTCCTAAGGTTTTCATCCTGAACCTCAAGGAGGTCCCTTTCCAGCTCTGAAAGAGAAGCTTTTTAGAAAGCCACCATGTGCAAGACATAGTTGAGGGATCGAATAGCACAAGAGGAAGAAGAGTAGATCTTTCATCCGAACTGGTCTAATTGACGAGAGTCCTTGTCCGGAGGCGAGAAGCTCAGTTGTTTCGGTTGGGCTGACCGGTCGTGGCCGGCAGTGATTACCATGGAGTCAGCCTTTGGATGGGTGGTGAGATGCTGAATCCCTTCCGGGGGATAATAAGTGCGGTCTGCCTTTCTGGAGACCGCTGGTATGGAGGACGGCTGTTGCCATATCGTGGTCACCAAATCCTCATGGAGTCCCATCCATGGGGAGATAGGGATAGGATCAGACGTAGTAAGATCCAGGTGCTCCACCAGTCTTTTTCGTTGTGGATCCACCTCTTTCGAAGGCCAGCCTCCAGCTGACTGTATTGAGTGTAAGAGGTCTCCGAAGGAAGGGTCCTCTGGGGAGACTTGGGGGACTCCTTAGGAGGAACCTCAACGGGAGATCTGGGGTCCGAAGGTTCAGAGTCAGACTCCATGTCGGAGGGCTCAGAGCTACTGGGGATGGGAGGATCCACCCCAGTAGATTCCACAGTTAAAGAACCCGAGGCTCTGCCGGAAGGAGGTGGTGGAGGGGGGGGCCCTGGGTAGGGGAATATCCCCCACAGACTACCTGAGCTCTGATAGTAGCTGAGTTCTGGCCTCCTGCCACCATTGGGGGGCTGACTCATGGTCTGGCGCCGGGAGTAGCGGAGAAGGAGGCTGGAAGTTAGGGTAGGCTGGACACTGAGGGTGTTGCCAAGATGGGTAGTGGAAACCCGGCAAATTTTGAGGATAAAAAGAGTACCCAGGGTACCCCGGCATCGGGTATCCCAGTGCTGTGGGCACATGGCCTGGCATTGGATACTGTGGAGCCGACAGCAGGCTGCCTGGAGGCGGGACAATGGGTTCTGGACCCAGAAACCTGTCAGAAGGATCTGGTCCTGCGGGGGGAAGTGCAGCGCCTCAAGGGCTGCAGAATCCGGGAGGGCCCCTGAAGGTCCTGAGGGAGGAAGCTCCATGGAAGGATCCCGCCCGGCGATGGACTTATGTCCAGGGACGGCGGTAGCCTGGCGAGGGGGAGGGAGATCCAAGAGGAGCCCTGATGGCAGGTCCGAGTGCGATCCCGCTGGAAGAAAAATCAGAGGATCAGGTGGCGAGTCCATGGGATGAATGACCCAGTGGGATGATGGGTCGCTGTGCTGCTCACTCTGTCCAGTGTCGGGGGCCAAACTGGAGCCTGATGGGAGAATGGAGAGGTCTGGGTGGGCGACAGAGGGGCCGTCGTCCGACTGAATGGACCGTGTCGGGCTAGTGGTGGCCAGGAGACTGCCGCTAGGCTGATCGGCTGGAGCCGTACACCCTTCGACGGGGTCAAGGGGTGTCTTATTGGCTAGGCAAGGCAACCGAACTGAGACCCCAAGAGAGGCTACCCCGGCTGCCCGCTCGCCTCGGCAGGAGGCCCAAAGAAGCAGACAGGGCACTAGCAGAAGTACTCACAGTTTCGGAAGGCCTCTCGCATGGTGATGGACTCCGTTCCCGGCACTTCTCCTTGCTTTTCTTCTTTTTTGGGGCCAGCAACGATGACCTATCCCTCAGTTCCTGGAGCTCCTTTTCCACTGACACCAGTCATCGGGTCAGGAGGTGGGCCTCAAGGGTCCGCTTGTGCCTGGTTCGAGTTGCCTGGTTGAAGGCCTGGCAGATGGAGCACTCCTCGGTGTTGTGCTTGGAACCAAGGCAGAGGAGACAGCGGGAATGGTCATCCCCATGCGGGATTTGGGCGCTGCACTTTGAGCACTTCTTCTTCTGTCTAGAAGACATCAAATGGTAGGTTAACTCAAAGAGAAAATTTACTATGAGGTGAAGAATACTTTGACAAAAAAGGCAGACGTTTGATCGCTGTTCTATCGTGTGCCGAACGTAATGAGGCGATGGCGGGAAAGAACTGTTGAGTGGGCGAGACCTCCCCTTTTACAGTTAAGCTGACATCACGCTACCTGACATCAGGGGCAGTCCCCGCTTATGATTGCTATCTACAAGTTTGCCGTTCGGAGCTGATGCCAGGGGGCACAGTCCTATATGTGAAGACCTACTGCAAGAACCCTCTCGAAGTAAGATCATAGGATTTGTATGCAGAGACACCCTGTCCTTGTGGAATACCAAATAAGGCTCTGTACACATCAGAGCCGGAAGCTCGGAAATCCTCAGAACAGAACTAACAGCAACCAAAAATAACACTTTCCATGACAGGAAGCGTAGCTTGCAGCTTGCGGCTGGCTCAAAGGGAGGGAAAGTGAGCTTTTCCAACACAAAAAGAAGATCCCATGGTGGGACAGGATCTCTAATGGGAGGATTCAAATGTAAAATACCCCACAAGAAAATGCGGGAAAGTTCCAGCTGGGCAACAGCCTTGCCCTCAACAGGTGCATGGTATGCAGAGAAGGCTGAAAGGGGCACCTTAATTGATGAGTATCCCAGGCTTGAGTTCATAAAACTTTGAGGCCACATGGCTTCAACGACCAAATGGAGTAACAGTCATATATTGGAAGTTGAATAATTGAAGTCACGTTTATCTTTCTTTTCCTTGTTGTGCAGGGGTGTGTTTCATGCATTTAATATTGCACAGGTAATAATGATAGTATATGGTTTGAATGAAATCTAATATTTGATATATATAAAACAAAAAATAAAGTGTATTTTTGTAACAACAGAGGGAATTTAGTATACTATGGTGCCATAGTACAACAAATAAGTGTGTTTTTCTTTGGATATTTATTGCACAAATTTCACTGTTGCACTTGATTCATCTTGCTTGTCTCTGATGCCTCAGCAGTCCTGTTAGCAAGCAATTAGGAAATTTCCTTTCAATATAGGTTGCTAAGCTACAGGACTAATAAGAGCTGAGACATCAAAGCTTGCACTGATTTGAATAATTGGGTTTCTAAAGTTTTTAGAGGTTATAATTGATTAAACATGAATTGATTAATATTGTGCACCTGAATTAAGCCATATTTAAACACGTTGGTACTGTGGAATGGTCATGCCTCCTAAAAAAGGGGTGGCATAACCCCAAAGCGTAGAGGCTGGCTAGGAGTGTGAAAGTAGCTTAAAAATCACATTGAGTGCTAACCTTATTTTGTTTTTTGTAAGTACTGCACTTTCAAAACATTTTATTATAAAATAATAAATACTCTCACTGAATTTTTGAAATAGATTAAACAGGCTCCTCTTCATTCATAGAGTCTGGACTAGAAAATCTTACACTTCTCGATGATGCAGGTGAGGATGTATTAGATCTAGATTACTTTCTGTTATACCACCCCCTTGATTTTCTGCGTCCTCTTGAAAGGGAACGTGCTGGATTGCCCCGTTTGTAAATGCGTTCATTAACATAATCTTGCTCATCTCTAAGAAGCTTGATTCTCTTTCAGACAATCAATTCAGCCTCCCATTTTTTTGCCTTAGAAGTTAATTTAGCATCTAGGTCTTTAATTTAAGGTACTGTAATATTTTGTATGGTGTTTGCCTGGGGGAAAGCATCTTGGATAACTGGGACTTAATTTCAATTATGCTGGGGAATGGAGATGTGAGAGAGAAGTCTGAGCACCATACAAGCCACGAGACTGATTTGTGACTCAAGATGCTGCGTTTTCCCTGGATGGCGCCAGACTTAGCAGGGTCGTACTGCGACTCTCTAACAGAGGGCTTTGGCTGAAATCTCCAGTGTGGGACTGGGGCCTAATGCTCCCAAAACTGCGTTTACTTTCTGCCCTTGGCCTCGCTGTACTGGAGTCCTGGAAATGGGCTCCCAGACCGCCCACTTACTGTCTGGTGACTGGCGGACCTCTCCTTGTGAGCGCCTTGTGTGCTCGGGGGGGGTTGTTTTGTCTCTTTCTTTCTCTTGCTTCTATTCGGGCAGCCTGGCCTGTATAACAGTGAAGGACGCTGATGGAGAAGGGAGGACAACTCTGACAAGAAATGATGGGGGGGGTCTGGGGGTGAGGGGATGCAGAGCCTTCTGCTTGTGCGCCCTCTGCTCAGACAGGCCCTGGCCTGACCTATGAGCTACTCAGAAACATTTTTTTTTTTAAACGCCCAGATAAACAGTCAAACTGAATGGTGTATATTATGGCAGGGAAAGGGAGCATATCTTATCTTGTGCTGGGGGCAATACGGCTCTCTTCTGTATCTACTGATGTTATGGAGCATTTGGCTCACAAGGAGATAATGCTGGCAGTCACTGTTCTAAGTTTTCATAAGGTGGTTTGTGGCGGGATGGGGTGGGGGATGAGCTCCAACTTCATGAAGGGGAGGGTGTGTAAAATTCTTGCTTATTGCAATTACTGTTACAACGGGGAGGGACAAGTACAGTTTTCAGTGGATGGGGAGGGGGAGGTGAGCTGGGGGGGTCAGTATATAGTTCTTGTTTGTTTGTTTGTTAATATATAAGCTTATGGTAGTTCTAAGATCCTTTTATAATACCAGGGTAGGTGCAATCATGTGATAAGGAGTTTGGGGGAGCGCATGATAGCTAAAAGGCGGGGAAAGTATAATGGCCGGAATTATGACTAGTTTGAAAGATTTGGTCATAGTGTCTTAGAATGTTAGAGGAATAGCCACCCCTGTCAAACGTAGGATGCTGCTGACTGTTTGGAAGTGACAAAATACTCAGGTGGCCTTGCTACAGACAAGGAGCATGCCAAATTAAAGAGAGGGTGGGTGGGGGAGTGTTACGCAGCAGCCTTTAATTCGCATAAGAGAGGGGTGGCTTTTCTTTTGCATAAAAATTTACCTTTCCAGATGGAACGAGTGGTGGCGGACCCGGACACTGGGAGCTATGTATTTGTTGTGGGAATTCTGCAAGGATAGAAGGTTACGTTTGGGAGCGTGTATGGCCCGGCAATCCATGACCCACTTTTTTATAGAACCCTGATGGCTTTGTTAGTGGAGGAACAATTCCCGAACTTAATAATGGGGGAGATATGAATTGCTTGCTAAACCCAACATTAGACCACTCGGAGGGTAAAGGAGCCCCCAAGGGGGCCATTCGGGAATGGCTGGCAAGGATGGCGACCTAGATCTTATAGATGGCTGGTGAACAGCCAACCCTACTGCCTGTGAGTATAGTTTTTTTTTGCATCCACACTGAACATGGTCAAGACTTGACTGTCTGTTCCTTCCTAGGGAGTGGTATTTTCGGCTCACCTATATTAAACACAGCCCAAATCGTGTATCCAACCATGCTATGGTCATAATGACACTGCAATGGGGAAGGGAAAAATTCACCCAAACAATATGGAGATTCCCTAACTGTTGGTCAATAAGGAATTTAAAGAGCACATGCAAGATCAATGGAAACAATATGTGCAAGCTAATTTAGAGACGGCCCCATCCAAAGCTACTTTCTGGGATGCGGGAAAGGCATTTGTGAGAGGGGCTATAATTAGCTTTGTAGCCCATCATGAAAAGAAAGTTAGGGAACAGAGGGAGAACCTGGAACAGAGACTCAGGGCTCTAGAAAGAAAAGCTGCTCAGGGAATGGGGAATGTCCATCATCTGCTGATGGTGACCAGGGAAGCCTTAAATAATTTATTGATGGGGGAAGCACAGAAGACATGCCTCTTTGTTAGGAAACATTTTTATGAATGGGGGAACAGATCTGGCACTATGTTGCCTAATCTGATATGAGGGAAACGAGGGACACACTTGATTTCTGCAATTAAAGGGGAGGATGGTGTGCTCCAGAAAGACAAAACATCTATTGGGGATAGGTTTATGAGATTCTATCAGGAATTCTACCGGACACAGACTGGGGATGGGGAAAGTGGAATACATGAATTTCTGACTAGGCTTACATTTCCACAAATCACAGAGGAGCAACACACCTGGCTAGGCTCCATAAGAAAAAGAGAAGAAATCTCTAAAGCTATTGCAGGCCTTAGAAGAAGGAAGACGAGTGGGCTAGACGGCTTTCCAGCCGAATACTATAAGGCTATGCAACCTCAGCTAATAGAACACTTGGAAGCGGTATTTAAAGAGGCCAGAGAAGAATGGGGAGAGTTGCCATGAACCTGGTGAGAGGCAACTATCTGCCTGATCCCGAAGTCGGGTAAAGATATACTCAAATGCGCCTCCTTTAGACAAATTTCCCTTCTAAACTGCGATTCTAAAATACTGGCTAAGATACTAGTCAGTAGGCTGGATAACTTTTACTGGGGTTGATCCACCCAGACCAGACCAGGTTCATCCGGGATAGATACTCTTACCATAATATGAGAACCCTTTGAATGTGATCTGGGGGCGATGAATGGACAAGAAGTAGTGCATATTTTGTCAATGGATGCAGAAAAAGCATTTGACAGAGTGGCCATTCTTAATGGAAGTCCTGGCCCGGTTTGGTCTGGGTGGTAAGTTTATCAGACTGGTACAACAAATGTATAAAGGTCCCAGGGTAAGAGTCTTAATTAATGGCAGTCTCTGTGACAGCTTTCAACTAGGCCGAGAAACCAGACAGGGCTGCCCGCTATCGCCCCTTCTTTTCGCTCCGATACTCGAACCCTTGGCTATAGCCATTCATGCACAGCTTGACATCTCGGGAGTTATAGAAAAGACAGGTAGGGAGAGTAAATTATCACTTTATCCTGACGACATGTTATTATATGTTGTTAACCCTCACCAGTCTATGCCTGTGTTGTTAGAAATGATTGACCAATTCTTGGGATATAAATTAATTTAGATAAATCAGAAGAAATTAGAGTAGGTGGGTCTGAAGACAGTGAGAGAACACAGGGTTTGGAGTGAGGCCTTAAGAAAGTTCAGGAAGCTTTTACATATTTGGGCATTAGAGTTGGGAGAAACACTGGAACACTATATAGTCTTAACAACACCCCACTCTTGCAAACAATAATGACAGACCTGGCCAGGTGGCATAAACTTCTCATCAAGTGGTTGGGTAGAATACATTGAATCAAAATGAATGTCCTCCCTAGGATACTTTATGGGCCGCAGATGCTGCATATAGGGCTAAGGAGATCTGACATCAAGAAATTAGAAAAAGCTTTCTCAGATTTTATCTGGCAGGGTAAACAGCCAAGGACAGCCCTAGCCAGGCTAAAAGCCTCAACTGAGAAGGAAGGGTTCCAATTTCCAGATCTGGGGGTTTATCATATGGCCATCCAGTGTCGATATATACAGGACTGGATTGGCAGAATGAGAGAGGCAGGATGGTTAGACTTGGAAGAGAGGGGATGCCTGTGGCGACTATCTGCCTACCTCTCCATTAGGGGCTGGAGGGCATATCTCAGTTTATCTGAGCTGAACCCTTTAGTCCGGGCTGTGTTAGAGAGCTGAAGGTGATGACCAAACAGAGGACAGGGAGACACGTTGCTCATACCCTTGGTGGGAAACCCGTTTTTCCTGCTGGGACTGGAGGACCTGGGATATGGAGAATGGGAAGAAAGAGGTATGCTTAAAAAAACCTCTTTACTAAGACTGGACTTGACTCATTTGAGAACTTGCAGGCCAAAACTGGATTGGGTCACCAACACTTTTTCCAATACCTATAGGTTAGTGCATATAGTAGATCTATTGGTAGGATGCAGAGTTTGGACTCTTCCTGGGACCAACTCGAGCAGATAATACCGCTTGGACAAAAAAATCCTAATGGCACTATTTGTAGAATGGCTAGGGAGGGCAAGTCATTGCTTCCAGATATGACACAGAAAACTAGACTGCTCTGGAAGAGAGATTTGGTGACCTCCATCTCAGAGGATAACTGCAAAATAATATCTCAGCTACACCAGGGGATTCTGCTAAGCAATAAGTACAAGGAATCTTACTATAAATTCTGTTACAGACTATACTGTCCGCCAGTGACTGTCCATAAATACAACCCCGCAGTGTCCCCTATTTGTCCTAGATGTAATGATAACCTAGCATCCTAGTATCACTACTTTTGGGCTTGCCCCGTTCTGCAAGAATTCTGGGGTGAGATGGTGAAAGAGGTGCAACCTATTATAGGGAAGCAGATACCACTGTCTCCTCTATTATTGTTGTTTGGAGTAAAGGATACTGGAGAGGAGGACTGGACCCCCCTCCAAAGATGGCTTAGAGTCGTAATGGACATGGCCAGACATTGTATCCTTAATACATGGATGTCTGCTGTAAAACCTACCATATCCCAATGGAAAGCATTAATTCTACAAGCCCTTACCCTGGAATGCTTAGTTTATGTAATAAAGGACAAAGGGGAGCTCTTTCATAGAGCCCCTGGCAGCCCTACCTAGCCTCACTGCAGCAGCAGACAACATAATGCTGGGAGAAGGATGGCTTTAAAGTCATATCAGCTGGTATATAAGGCTAATAGGCTCTGGCCTAGATACAAGGGTCACCCTGACCTCATCAAAAAGATTGGTGCTTAAATAATTTTTCCTGATTGGTTCTGGATATGTGATCAAATATGGAACTGGATCTTGATGTACATAAGTTATGAATTTGTCCTGTTGATGTATGTCTTGTTTGTATCCATACATGTTTGTATGTCAAAATACTGGAAAACCTAATAAACAAATGATGCAAAAAATAAGAACTATTTTCCTTCCTACTAGGTCAAGGCCAGCCCTTACCAGTACTGGACAGAGTACACTGGTTGTCACATAAAAAATACAATATCTCATGTCCAGTGATGGTTAAGTTCCTGACTTCTATTGGAAAAGACAGTATCATGAAAGCGTTCTACAAAAATAAGAACTTTAAGTTTAGGGAACAGAGTATTTACACAAAGCATGATTTTTCTAAGAGTCTATGGGACTTGAGAAGACAATACATAAACTTACAGCAATTTTTAAGGAAAGGAGGGGCATAGGCCTATATTGTGTATCCTTCAAAGCTAAAAGTGTTGGTAAATGGCCAGCCATTAGTCTATAATGATGTAAATGAGGCTTTAACATACCTCAAAATATGGTTACCAAACATGTTCTCAAAATATGAACGTTGTTAAGTTTGATGAAGGGGGCCATTTCAAGGGATGTCCCAGACGAGAGACAGACTAGTCTGGGTGTGGATGTTTGCACTCAAGGGAACGTAGGACATGCCAGAATTGAGTCTTTGGCATGGGGGGGGGTGAGGATAATGCTGAATAAAAGGGAAGATACAGCTAGTGACAGAATGAAGTGGTGGTTGGTATTTTGCGATACTATATTGGGAATATGTCAGGACTAGAGGGCGAGCTTAAAGGAAAAAATAAAATAAGCAGCAGAACAAGATTCAGACAGAAATTTAGTTTTTGGATAACATAATGGCGGGATCCATACTATGCAGTACTTGGAATTTAAATGGAATAAATTATCCTATTAACAGACAGAGAATCTTTAACAGAATCAGAAAAATGAAGCTAGATATTTTTTTTTTTTACAGGAGATATTCCTGAATGAGATAGAAATTAAAAAATTGGAGAAAATAAAAGGGGTCTTCAAAGTACTGTATTCCATAAGCAATAAAAAAAGTACAGGAGTAGCTATTATCTTTAGCAAATATTTTAGGGGTAAAATTGTAGACTATGTCACAGACAAAAATGGAAGAATCATTCTGGCAAAGACAGAATACCATGGATAAGGAATAGTGATAGGCTCCATCTATGCTCCCTTTATAGGTTATGGAAATTTTATGGCAGAAATCATGAAACTGTCATGCATTTGGAACTGTCCGCATATTGTACTGCGTGGAGACTTTAACGCAATGTGTAATCCTACATTAGATACTGCAAGTCATTTCAGCTGCTTCAGAGGGACAAACATAAAATCAAGACTTTTAAACAACTTATTAACTTCCTATAACCTAGAAGATCTGTGGCATGTCCTACCTGGAGAGGAAAGAGATTATACCCATAAATCTGAGAGATACAAATCTTATACCAGATTAGATTATATCTTGATATCGAAAGAACATCTGACAGAGTGTGTTACCTTAGGTGCATCTATAGAGACATTAATGATTTCTGATCACAATATGGTATCTGTCAAATTATATGTTGATTTTGATAAAAAAAAAATCAAATAACTTAAAACATAATAAGATATTGGAAGATAAGGCATTTATTATAACAATAACAAAAGACATTCAAAATTTTACAAAACAAAATTCATTACAAAAGACAAACATAATTAACAGTTGGGATGCCCTAAAAGTGACTATTAGGGGTCATATTATTTCAGAAACAACATGGAGGAAAAAACATGCCCAACAAAAATATAAAGAAGTTGAACAAAAACTAAAACTGTTAGAACCTGACATCAAAAAGGGAGAGTCAAATAAGAAAGAATAACAAGAATTAAAACAAATTAATGGAACCTTAGATATTAAATATATGAAGAAAAGTTGGGCTCAGGCAATAGTTTCTGGAAAAACAATAGTGAAAAAAATAGAAAACAGCTGGCAAATAGATTAAAAGCAGCAGAAAGTAAAACAGAGATACTGGCCGTAATGAATTCATCCCAGCAAAAAATTACTGTTCCAGAACAGATTAAAAGTGAATGTTTTCAATTTTACCAAACACTTTATACTTCAGACTGCAATATGACTGTAGAGGATATTAAATATTATAAACTACTATGTAAAAATCAAATAACCATACAAGAAAAAGAACTTCTAAAAGATATTACAGAAAAGGAAATAACAGATACCATACACAATATGACAAAAGTAAGATGCCCTGGTCTCGATGGTTATACTTTGAAATTCTACACTGCATTAGGGCATGTTATGGTGCCATTACTGGCAACACTTTTTAATCAAATACAAGAGGAGGGGTCATTACCACCCTCCTTTAACCAGACTTACATTGCCCTTATTCTAAAACCTGGGAAAGACAAAAAATAGAAAACTATAGATCAATTACTATATCAAACATAGATTGCAAGATCTATACAAAAAATGAGACGTGAGCTCGGGGGATGGCGGGTGGGCATGTAAATGAGTGGTGGAGACTTCACCCAAGAAGATCAAGAATTATGATAGGTATGTAATTTCCATATCTTCCTGGACATAAAGTCTCCACCACTCAATCACACTAATGGGAGAGTACCGAGCTAACAAACCCCTGAGATGGGCGGCAGGAGAAACTAAAGAGCTCACATACTTAGGACAGAAGTCCGTTAAGAATAGTCCTACCAAATGACAGGTGTTGTCTGGCATGGACATCTAAAGCATAGTGCTTAATGAACGTATGCACTGAGCTCCACGTAGCTGCACTGCAAATGTCTGCAATGGGCACTTTGCGGATTTCCACCAGAGATGCCGCAACTGCTCTTGTAGATTGAGCATACACTCTGCCTTCTAGCTTAACCTGTGCCATAGAATAGCAGTGGTGGAGGCATGCTACCAGCCACGCTGAAATGCATCGGATAGTGACAGGCTGACCCAGCCAGGTCTCGCGAAGGAAACAAATGGTTGTTGAGCCTTGCAAATTTCTTTTGTTCTATCCAGATAGAATTGCAGTGCTCTCTTAACATCCAAAGAATGCAGGGTATGTTCCTCTTCATTCTGGAAGTTCGCAAAGTAGGTAGGTAGGACTAAAGGTTGGTTCAAATGAAATTCTAAGACAACCTTGGGAAGAAACTTAGGGTGAGTCCTAAGAACTACTTTGTCCTTGTGAAATACAGAGTACGGGCAGTCTGTGACCAGAGCACGTATTTCAGAAACTCTACGGGCTGAAGTGATGGCCACCAGGAAGGCCATTTTCCAAGTGAGGAACTTCAACTCCTCATTTAAGGAGAGGGGTCAGACAAGGCTGTCCCCTATCATCCACATCATTCGTATTGGCATTAGAGATACTGCTTAACGAAATAAGAGAGAACCATAAGATCAAAGGCATAAAAATTGGAGAGGAGGAATTAAAAATAAATGCATATGCGGGCAACTTACTTTTCACATTGCAAGATCCAGTAGAAAGTTTAAAAGAAATGAAAAGGGTGATCAATAACTTTCCAAAGTATCAGGATATAGAATTATAGAAACCAAATCAGAAATCATAACTTTGGGAACATTCCCAAGGGAAATATTAAATCAAGTTTTAACGCTACCATTAAAGACAAAGGGATGAGATATTTCGGCATAGAAATAACAAAATTCAGTCTTACTATCCCTTAAACTTTGATATATTATTTACTACTTTTAAAAGATAAACTACAAGGGTGGAGTAAAACCCCTATGTCACTTTGGAGAAAAATCCAAGTGGTAAAAATGCTGGCTATACCCCTTCTTTCTTATGGGCTAGAAACAGTAATAACCCCTATACCGAAAGGATGGTTTCATAAGATTAACAAAACCATCTCACATTTCATCTGGAATTACAAAATCCAAGAATAGCATGGAACAAATTGTGCTTGCTTAAAGATGTAGGCGGGATGGCCTGCCCGGATGTGTGGAAAGATCATTTGGCCTACATCTCTAAAATAGCTATAAATTGGTCTCAGATGGAATTAAACCAAGTAAAAATTAAAAATTCACTAATTAGCCATATAAATAATACCCCTTATGATATAAGAGCATTATTGCATTTGGCAAATAAAGGTAAAAACTCAAAATGTAGCATAATTAAGTATATGGCAGAATTATTAAATCAAGTTGGGGAGAAAACCAACTAGATATTGCATTGTTCTGCTACAACAAGGATCTGGAAAAACCCTAACTATACTTTAAATGGGAAAAATCTAAATAAGAAGGAGTGGGAAAAGAAGGGTATTGTTTACACTTGGCACAAGCTAGCAGACAACAGTAAGCTGATATCTTGGGAAGAGGCTAGGATGAGGTATAACTTAAAGACCAATGATAGACTATTCTACTATCAACTATGCAGTGTATATTAAAAAGATTATTCCAGATGGGAAAGGGCCCCCAACAGTAAAAAAAAAAATAGATTGGGAATTATATCAAATACTGGAAAATAGCAAAAATGTTAAACCAAAAATATTTCGAAAGGTAATCAAACTGCTAGCAGATTCGGCCCGAGTGATATACAACAAAGTGATGAGTAAATGGGAAGCTGAATTAAAGGTGAACTGTAGAGAAACACAATGGTTACAAGCTTGTAAATCTATTCAAGAATATAATTTATCAAGGGATAAATATGTCCAATTCAAGATATATAACATATCTTATTATATAGACTTCAAAATATGAATCCGATCATAACACCAACATGTTGGTACTGTGGCTATCACAAGGCAGATATGCTGCATTCCTTCTGGGAATGCCAGTTGCGTAAAAGTTGGTGGGCACACTCCTTTGCACTACTGAATCAGATAGGGTCCAGACCAATAAATTACAACAACTACAGCGTCACTATATTAGAAACGTATTGTGGTTTACATCTAGACAGTAAACAACAAATTGTATTGAAAGCCAACCTTATGGCAGTTAAAAGACTTGTACTTAAGAATGGGAAAGAACCTTCTATCAATTTGCCCTTCCCAGTATGGGAATGGAAACAAATATTCTCAAGTTGTTCATATAACGGTTTTATTTAACTCTAAAAATTGATTAGCGTTTTGCTCATAAAAGTTCTAAAACATTGTGAAAATGCATAGCACTTACCTCACTATGTTTAACAAACAAAACACTTCTAGAAAACCTATATAAATACTTTCTGTACAGTTAGTATTGTCCCAAGAAAAAAACTGCTAATGAATAATTTAAAACCCTGTATAATAATAAATACTTTATAAATTGTCAAAAAGCCTGGACCCTGTATGACAGGGAAATTCAGGATTGGGTCCTAGCAGATTTGTTTATGAAAAATTCATGAACACGGTTGGACTTAAAATTCTTGTTAGTAGGGGGAATAATTTCTCCTTCTCTTTTTTTCCCCTTTTTTGCATGGACCATAATACATCTTGTAATATGTACTAGGAACATCTACAACAATTGCACAGATATATCTCTTGTTCTGGATGATTGTCATGACTACCCAAAAGACCATATATTTCTTTTCTGCATACCTCTCTATATAATGCTGTACTTGCCCTATCCAATTACCAGATGTATTAAGGTTAATATATTCTATGACATCTATTTAATGAAATTTCTTGGAAAAAATACTCCATACAGTCATTTGTACATAGTCCTGACCACCAACCAAGCCACAAGGACCTCCTTTCAGGTGGATCAGTCTAAAAGCTTCTCTAATGAGGGACCTGGCTCCTCTCTCCCCCTTCCCATACCCCAGAGACTAATCTCCTACCATGTCTAGCAGCTTGCTTTTCTGCAGCAGTTCCATGTGCCATCATCAGGTGCTGTATGGCTTCACAGGCTACTCTTCAGTATCACCCCTCTACCAGGGTCACTCTTGATGTCTCTGGTGGAACCCATCACACGTCAGTCAGCCATCCTGTCATTTCCCTTGAGGGGAAACCTCCTGGGATTCCCGCACCTTCTTAGTGGTCCCACTACAAACTTCCTAACTATGGGCAATCTGCACAGAGAAAATGCCCCCAGATCCCCAATCCCCAGGAGCTGTCTCAAAAGCTGGAAGTCTCTCTGGGGCACGCAACCAGAGTCCAAGGGGATGAGTCCTAAGAACTACTTTGTCCTTGTGAAATACAATGTACGGGGGGTCAGTGACCAAAGCATGTATTTCAGAAACCCTACGGGCCAAGGTGATGGCCAGCAGGAAGACCATTTTCCAAGTTAGGAACTTCAATTCGCAAGCAGCTAGAGCCTGGCACGGTTTACGAGTAAGCATGTCTAGCACAAGACTAATGTCCAAGGCTGCGACTGGGCGACTGATAGGAGGTCTAGTATGCAGAATACCCCTAAGAAACCTTTTAACCACAGGCAGCTGAGCCAGTGACATGGAAATACTGGCTCATGATATGCCGAAATGGCACAAAGATGAACTTTGACTACAGAGTATTGCAGACCTGAATTTGAGAGGTCTAAAAGGTACTCCAAGACTTTATTCAGTGGGCAGGAAAAAGGATTCCAAGAGGATTTTGCACACCAGACAGAGAAGCGCTTCCATTTGGCTGTGTGAGTTTTTCTAGTGGCTGGCTTACACGCAGCCAAAAGGATATCTGAAACTCTACGAGAGACATTGAACCTATTCACCTCTATCTCTTCAGGAGCCAAGCATGAAGGTGAAGTGACCTCAGGTTGGGATGGACCATAGGACCCTGGGTCAGAAGGTTTGTCTGGAGGGGAAGCGTCTTGGGGGATGTTCCGATAGACTGTTGAGTAGCGGAAACCATATTTGCCAAGGCCAGAACAGGGCAATGAGAATCATTCTGCCCCCCTGAGACTCCAATTTGAGAAGTACTCTCTGAATTAGGAGAAGGGGCGGAAAGGCATACAGAAAGCATCTTGTTCACCTCAGCCTGAAAGCATCCTGACAAAAAATGCCAGGTTCTGGATTTCTGGAGGAGAAGAGAGGCAGTTTTGTATTGAGTGGGGACACAAAAAGGTCCGGGTCTGGAGTTCCCCATGCTTCAAAGAGTGACTGAACGACAGCTGGGTCGAGAAACCACTTGTGAGGATCCATCTCTGTTCTGCTGAGAAGGTCTGCTGGGTTGTTTTGCACTCCTGGCAGGTAAATCACCTGAATTAAGACCTCGTGTTCCAGGCACCACTCCCACACTCTCATTGCTTCCCTGCATAAAGGGTAAGAGTGTGCGCCACCCTGTTTGTTGATGTAGTACATCATTACTTTGTTGTCCGTTTGAAGGAGAATGTTCTTGCAACAGAGAATGTTCTTCAAGGCTCAGACTGCATAGAGGAAGACAAGACATTTATGTGGAGTTGGGACTCGTCCTGAGTCCACATACCCTGAGTGTGGAGATCCTGGCAGTGGGCTCCCCAACCCATAAGGCATGTATCCATGGTAATTGAAATCTGATGATCCAGAGGGGCCAAAGGGATATCCTTCCAGAAGATTGTCTTCCTGAGACCACCAGGTGAGCGACCTCTTCAGAGGTTCCATCACCTTGATGAGAAAGGACTGAGGATGAGTGATTGGAGACCACTGAGTACTGAGCATCCACTAGGAGGTTCTCATGTTGAGACGAGCCAAGGGTACAGTGAACACTGAGGATGCCATGAGGCCCAGCATCCACTGCATTGGGATAGCTCGAACCGAGCTGCATTCTCTGATGTATCGGGCCATCTATAAGATATCACTCTTTCTGTCTTCTGGAAGAAAGGCCTTCACACAGGAAGTGTCCAAAAGAGTTCCTATGAAGAGGAGCTTCTGGCAGGGCTGCAGCGGCGACTTGTTGAGATTCAGCAGGATTCCCATGGATGTGAGGAAGTCTGAGGCTGTGGCCACGACCTCTAGAGTCTCTTGCTGGAGGGACTTGCCAGGAGCCAGTCGTCCAGATATGGAAACACTTGTATTCCAACTTTCCTGAGGTGTACCGCAAGAGTTGCACAACACTTTGTAAAAACCCGAGGTGCCAAGGATAGCCCAAAGGGCAGGCTCTGAACTGATGGTGCTGACCCAATGCCACGAACCTTAGGTATTTGTGGTGTTTTGGGTGTATGAGAATATGTTGGTAGGCATCCTGCATATCCAGAGAGGCTAGCCAATCATGTTGATGAAGCAAAGGTAGCAGGGTACCTAGTGATATCATCTTGAATTTTTCATTGTGAAGGAACTTGTTTAGTTTTCTGAGATCCAGAATGCGGCACATGCCGCCAGTTTTCTTTGGAACCAGAAAAAAATGGGAGTAGAAACCTGTGTTTAGCTGATCCAGCGGAACTATTTCTATTGCCCTGTTTTTCAGAAGGCCTTGTACCTTGCAAGCAAGAAGGTCTGACTGTACCACTGACAGCCTGGGCTGTCACTTGGGAGGAAGATCTGGAGGTGTTTCTGAAAGACAGAGAGTACCCCCCCACGGATTATCCAGAGGATACATTTGTCTGATGTTATGAATTTCCACTGATTGTAGAACTGAGTCAGACGTCCTCCCACCACTGAGTAGGAATCCCCCTCGGACAGCTGAGGTGGGACCTGGGTCAGAAACTCAGTAGGTGGCACTGGGCGCTTTGGGGCCTTGTGCCTTCTGCTGCGCTTTCTTTTGTGGCTGAAGGATGTGGTTTTTGTTAAAACCTCCCTTGCCTCTGCCCCGAAAGGACTGACGGTTTTGAAACTGATGCTTGTTCACACCTCCTCTGGAGGGAGTGGGTGCAGGTCTAGCCATCTTAATGGCACACCTAGTCTTCTGCGTGGCCTCCAGAGCTTGCTCTACCTGAGGCCCGAACAGATACATACCATCAAAGGGTACAGCCATAACTTGCTGCTGGGCGTCATTCGTGAAGCCCGAAGTACGTAGCCAAGAGAGGCGGCAGGTGCAGATGCTAGCCACGGCCGCCCTGGAGGCAGTATCGAAGGCATCCATTGCAGCTTTAACCTGTTGGTTACTGGATTCAATACCCCTAGTTATGGTGTGAAGCAACTCTGAGCTAGCTTCCGATTCGGGCAGAGCTTCCACCATTTGTTTGAGGGAATGCCAAAGTACATACTCATATTGAAAAAAATAGCCCTGGTAGCTGGCAACTCACATCCCCAGGGTTGAGGCAGCAAAGACTCTCTTACCCAAGGTGTCCATCTTATCAGAGTCTTAGTTTATTGGTCGGGCCATAGAACCTTGAGGAATGATGGCCTTATCATTCTCTGCCAAGATCACAATGGCATCAGCAAAGGCTTGTGAAGCCAAAATAGGACGATCCTTGGGAGGAGCATACTTCCTATCGACAGACTTAGCCATGGAAGGAATAAGAGCCGGATTCTTCCACGCCATCTGAGAGAGGGTCTCAAAAGATGGCTGTACTGGAGAGGATAAATCCATAGGGATCTCCAGGACATGAAGATATTGGAGTTGTAAAAGCTTCCCAGGATCAATCTCTGAAGCTTGGCGACAAAGGGTAGAGTTTAAGTTTTTTAGCAGAGACTTAAAGGATAGGTCTTCCACCACAGGCTCTGAAGCAGGATTGATTGCTGCTCCGAGGTCAGTATCATCAACATCATCACCCAGACGAAGATCTGGGTAAGACTCAAAATTATCTCCTGACAGTCCAGGGGGGCTGCATAGATAAGAAAGGAGTGAAAATTAGGAGGAGGAGGAACAGAAGAGGAAAGAATCGGAGTCAAAGACCCCTGAAAACACGTCGGCGCCGTGCTAGCTCCTGGCACTGAGAAAAAGGAGGGAGGTACCTGTTGAAGCAGTGCCCCACATGGCGCCGACAGCCCACACTGTGCCAACAACGCACAAGGCACCAAGGATGGTGCCGACAATTCACACAACACCGAGAACAGTACCGACAACACACACTGCGCCGAGGACGGTGTTGACAGCATGCATGGCGCCGAGAGAGCCCCCAGCACCATGCACAGTGCTGAATGAGCCTGGGGCGCCGACGACGGGGGTGAGTACATCCCAGAGGACAAAAAAACTGTGATTTGAAGAAAAAGAAGGAAAAATGGCAGGAGATAAAGGCATCGGCATGGAACCCTGCGCCGCAGCTATGTGAGGGGGATAAAAACTGGAGCGCAGAGTTGATGGCACTGAAGAAGGCACCGCATGACTAGGAAGGCCCACCCACCCTACCCATCCTCCCCTGGAGCCAAATGGGCCGATGGCCCCAGCGCCAGAGAGACTGGCTCGGAACTGGACCAACCTCTAAGCCCACTGCTCCACAACAGCAGCCCACTGGTGAAACTGCTCATCGGAAGCTACCCAGAAGGACAGAGAGGGGTTCAGATGTCGAAGAGGTCAGCCATTGGAGACAGAGACCGCCGACTCCGACAGAGGTGGAGACTGGTGCCTGGCCCCGACAACTGACCGTCTACGTGCAGACATACCAGAGGGCGATCTCGAGTGATGTCTTTTTCTCTTTGACCTATGCGTTGAAAAGAAACTCGAGGCTGAACGGCGCCAAGAATGGGACCGTTTCCTTTTATGCTTTCTGGGGGACCACCCTTCCCCCTTAGCACTGGACCATCTGTTGTCGGACCCTCCTTCCGGGGAGGGCAGCGGACCGGACCTGGCCTGGCAGACTGAACAGCTTTCATATGAAGTCTCCCTACTGTCACCTGACCCGCTCATGGTCGACTCCGTCAATGGAGGGCTGAAGACTTCTTGATGTACAATTTAAATATATAGAAAATAATCGGTACTTCGAAATAAAACTACAAAACAATAAACTAAACTGTTGCTGCTAGCGAAGTTTAACTCCCGGTGGGCGAGCGTCGTCGTCACTGAAACACACTCGACAGTGGGAAAAAAGGTACTGAGGCAGTTGGAGGGTTGATGCCGAGATAGTCTTTACTGCACGAGCCGAGGCTTGTGGTGCCGCTTCCTCGCGGCTCCATCTCTGGCGCCGACCCTCTTGAAAAAAAGTTTGCTCCCGCTGGGTCCTAGCGCCTCTGACGAACTTCCATTAGTGTGAATGAGTGGTGGAGACTTTATGTCCAGGAAGATACCTTTTGTCTGCAACAGGCTATGTGCTGATTAATATGGTCAGTATGCATTATCAGCCAGTAAATGCCTATATAATGCTCAAATGAATATCATTCTGTTGGTTACCATGGTCATTACAGAGAACCAAGCAACATCATAAATAGTTTTAGACAATTTAAAAATTAAAAAAAGTGTATAATAGCTATAATGCCGTTATCTTTGTGCATTTCACGTCTCTTCTTCCACTGGAAACTATCCTAAAAAAGCACTCAAACTCACGACTTACTGCTTAAAAAATGTCTACAAATCTGAATAAATGACTCTAAAATTCAAAACATTAGGCCTGCGTCACAGGTAACTTTATTTCTATATTCTCCTATTCATTATAGAAATCAAATTTATTACCATTCCAGCTTTGCTGCTCCAAATAATGCAGTTATTTCCCTGAGCTTACACAGAAATAGAGCTAGATCCATCAAGATGTTTCTGATGTAACCTTCATGTAACACCCAGGTTCCCCTGGATTACTAGCACTCCTTTTCAGTGTAGTTTAGGTAGGATTTGGGCAGCACAAGGGTAAAATCCTTCTAGGGTTCCTTTAAGCCATCTGGTTAGCTCTGCTGGGCAGAGGGTTCCAAAATGGAATGTGGAACTCTCGCAGCAGCATGACCCACAAATAGGTGTGCTGCAGTTGAGATTTGATTCTCAGATAGTGTTTGGAGTTCAAGTGAGTTGGTCAGTGTTCTGCCTGTGGGTAGACCGACTGCCAGAGGGGAGCTACCCCTCCCTTCCTTTTCTCACTCTAGGTCGTAAACGGAATGGTCTGGATGCTGGGTCATGGCTGCTGACATCTTCTGTGATGCCCCGAGAGGGTGAATTTTTTCAGAAAGTGCTTTTGGGACTGGTAACAGTGAGAACACCAAATAGATCAAGTAAATAGATCATTTGGAGACTGTTTAGGGTTTTTTCTCTGTTTTGTTTCCTTTTTTGTAATGTGTAAATACAAAATTTGTAGTTAAAAAGTCTATAAAAATAACAAAAATAATTTAAAACTTGAAAGCCATTTGACTCTCTAGATATAAACATACTCAAAAAATGTACGAGGATTCTTTGATACTACTGTATGAAACTTTTGTAACTTCTGTATTATAGTGACACTGTGATGTCATGATGTTAAATCATATATGTGTGTACTCCCCTAATTCAATTGCTACGCCTCCTGAAGAAGGGTTAGGAGAACCCGAAGCACTGAGGCTTGAGTGGTGAGGTGTGTTAAACACTCTGATTCAGCAATAAAGCTGTTTAATTTGAAATATGCGAGTGTCCGACCTTATTTTCTCTGGGCTGTGTAAGTCAGTTGGATTCTGGTTTTGTGTGTAGGGCTAGCTGCCCTGTACTCACACCCACCTGGAGACTGAGCTTTCACGGTCTCCTTTGGGATGTTTACTTAAACTGTGCTGTCTGACTACAGAAGCTCTGGGCATTTATACAAGACGCCACGGGTTGGAGAAAGGTAATTGTAGCACCACCACTTTATTTCTTGAGCTGTTCCTGTGCTGTGGAGTAAAACAAGTAAGCAGGCTTTCATTTTTCCTTGTCATGCAAGAGAACGATGCATCAGCTCCAATGGCTTCAACGAGCAATGAGAACGGGACTGGCTTCAGGTGGGAGAGATCATCTACATTCTCGGAGAAATTGCAATGGGCCAAAACCTTCTGAGTGTCACTGGAAATCGATATTCAAACACAGGTGATATCAAATTTTGTTTTTCTAAACTGGAGAAATTGTTCTGCAAGGACATAGACATTACATACATGGTTACTACTTTGGAAGAATACTTAAAGAGCAGGCCTCTCAAGGGTTAAGGCCCAATATTTTACCTTCCTGTGGGTTAGAGAAAATTTGAATTAAAAGAAGAATGGATTGAGGCAGCATGCAAATGTGCTAAAACGTTCCTTGAACTACTTGTAAAGTGGGAAACCAATAAGTTTGCCAAACTTACCGAGGAGTCTAGGGAGGCGAGAGAGGCAGCTCTGAGCATCAAAGAGAATGCAGATTACAAGGAATATGAGGCTGCTATGCAAAAAGAGACAGTTAAAATATGAGAGAGAGATTATTGCTAGAAAGCAGTTTAAGCTGGCCAGAGACGCTGAGGACTACAGTAAGTAATATTTTGAAGTGGAGTATGCCACAGAGCAATCCCAAAGCAGGAACAGGGGACGCTCCAGGGTCCATTTTTCCAGACAAAATAAACAAGACAAGCAGGAGTCAAACAAAAAACCAAGAGGGGACGAGACACAGCGAGACTCAGAAAACCAAGAAAGTGAACCAGAGAGTTTAGCTACAGCGGGTGCGAATGTGGATGAAGAAGATGAGGAAAGGGATTTTTTTTAGACCAGAGAGTAGCAAAAAAACAGAGCAAAAGAAAAAGGAAAACACAGAGGAAGGAACAAGAAAAAGAAAGACCGCAGAGGATTGCAACGAAGAAAATGGGAACTTACAAATAATTAATATTTCTGATGTAAATTTGAACCCCATACAAACTGCTGTCCTGAAATACGGCCTTTCATTCACCCCCACCCCAAAGGTTAATCCCTTTACAGTCAACCTTGATCTGAAAAAAGTCTTCAGTAAACTAAGATTGAAGCTGTTCTTTTATAAGAAACAAATTAAGGAAGCTGCTGAAAATACAAATATGGGGGTGATAGAGGAATTGATCAATCAATTGTATTTGTATACTGGAAGGTATGTGAGCAAAAGGAAAAAATTACTCACCTTAGTAATGTTGTTTCTTCTAATGGAGTCTTGCTATATTATGACACATGCAGTGAGTCCCAACCTTCGAACTGCTCCGGAGGTGAAAGAGTTAACTTTCCATGCCATGCATGGAACTTTGAGCACAAGCTCGGTTGAAAACTCTGTCTGTTGTTCTTCAAACTCAAACTGTCAGATCTTTACGAGCAAAACTCACTAAGGTTCTGTGTGGAAGTTGTAAACCTACACTAGCCAACTGGCTACTAAATATAAGAACACATTTTTTGGTCCCAAAACAAAGACTCAAGTCAGGGGATCCAAAAAATGAAAAACACAACACCCAATCACCCCAAAAAGGAGGGATGAAAAAACAAGGTGGGCATCTACTCAGTGCCAGCACTGTACTGTCCACCCACATCCCAAAAGCAAAGGTTCTGAGAGGGGCAGGCAGGGGGGAGGTCATAATATAGCAAGACTCCATTAGAAGAAACAACATTACCAAGGTGAGTAATTTTTTCTTCAAACAACATGAAGTCTTGCTATATTATGACATATGCACACTACACAGCAGTACCTCCATGGAGGAGGGACAGAACCTACTTAGGAAATAGGCTCTGAAGCACAACTGTGTCAAACCGAGCATCACTCCTAGCCTGGATGTCCAGGGAGTAATGCTTGGTAAAAGTGTGAACTGTTTTCCAGGTAGTTGCTTGACATATCTCTAGGATAGGGATGTCCTTGGCAGCAGCCAGAGACGCAGCTGTACCTCTGGTAGAGTGAGTCCTCAGGCCTGAGGGAGGAACCTTACCCAGTTTTTCAAAGCAAAATTGGATACAAGAGACAATCCACCTGGCAATGGATCTTTTAGTGGCAGGTTTCCCTTTACCAACCTCACCATAAGTGAGGAACAGTTGGAGGGAGTCAAACCTGTGACCCTTGATACGTTCTATGTAGTAACTAAGGGCTCTTTTGACATCTAAACTGTGCAGTCTCCTCTCGCCAGAGGAGGAATGGTCAGTGAAGTACACAGGAGAGACACAGATTGATTAAGGTGGAAGTCTGAAACCACCTTAGGCAAGAACTTTCTGTTAGTCCTGAGGACCACCTTATCTCTATGAAAGGAGATAAAATCAGGCTCCACTGACAATGCTTGTAATTCACTTATGCGCCTGGCAGAAGTGATGGCTACCAAAAACACAGTTTTCCAAGTCAAGTACTTAAGCTCTGCTGAAGACAAGGGCTCAAAAGGGGGTTGCATAAGCTGGGCAATGCAAATATTAAGATCCCAGGCAGGGGCAGGGGCCCTGAATGGAGGGTTGGTGTGAAGCAACCCCTTGAAAAACTTGGAGAATACAGGATGAGCTGAAAGAGAAGAGGGTTTACCTGCTGATAAGAAAGCAGACACGGCTGCCAGGTGCACTTTTAGGGTAGCTGGTCTCAGCCCCAAATATTAAAATGCACCATATAATCCAGGACTGTGGGCAAGTCAGCAGATTCTGGGGAAATATGCTTGCCAGAGCACCATATGGAAAATCTCTTCCATTTGGAATTATAAGTAGCCCTGGTGGAAGACTTCCTAGAAGCCTTCAAGATATCCAATACACCTTGGGAGAGGTGTAGGTCAGCAAACTCTAACTCTTCAAGAGCCAGGCCTTGAGATTGAGAGATCTGAGGTTCAGGTACCAAACTCTCCCCTGGGCACAGGTTAACAGGTTGTGATTCCTGGGAAGACACAGGGGAAGGTGGACTGCTAAGGACATAAGGAGTGGGTACCAGAGCTGTCTGGCCCAATCTGGAGCAATCAGGATCATCTTGCAGGGTTGAGATCTGATTTTGACTAGCACCTTGAACAGAAGAGGGAAGGTGGAAAAGCATAGAGAAACTTCCCTTCCCAACTGAGAAGGAAGGCATCCAGAGGGACTGAGCCCAACACTGGGGGCCTGCAGCAAAAAAGGGGAAGTTGGTGATTGTCTGGGGCTGCAAAAGATCTATCTCGGGTGCCCCATCTGGCAAATACTACCTCCAGTACTAGGGATCCAGTGACCATTTGTGATGGCCCTGGGAAATCCTGCTGAGAGCATCTGCCAGGACATTGTCCTTGCCTGGGAGGTGAACTGCCATAAGGGAGGTGTTCAGGGAATAAGCCAGAGACCACAACTTCATTGCTTGTGCACAAGGCCGTAGACCGAGTGCCTCCTTGCTTGTTGGATGTACCACATTGTGTGGTGTTGTCTGTTCTGACCTGTACAACTTTGTTCTGAACAGATGTGGAAAAACCTGAAGTGCTAGAAAAACTGCTCTGAGTTCCAACAGGTTGATGTGGAGCAGAGATTCCTGAGGGACCACAATCCCTGGGTAGTGAGGTCACCCATGTGAGCTCCCCACCCCAAGAGGATGCATCTGTAGTAAGGATTAAGGAGTGAGACTGAGGGATGAAGGGGACCCCTGTCTCAGATTGCTCTGGTCCTGCCACCACTGAAGGGCTTGGATCAGGGTTCGAGTCACTGGGATCAATTTGGTTAGAGGGTCTCTCCTTTGAGACCAAAAGGCTCTCAAATGGAACTGGACGTCCCTCATCTGAAATCTTGCTCCCTGCGCCACTGCTGTAGAAGCAGCCATGTGCCCCAGGAGCTGCAGAAAATGCCTTGCTGGTCGAGAGACCTGTAGGGTGAAAGAGGAGGCCAGAGAGACCAAGGTCCTTGCTCTTTCCAGAGGAAGGAAGGCTCTGGCCTCTTTTGTGTTCAGTTCTGCACCTATGAAGGTGAGAAGCTGGACAGACTCTAGAACTGACTTTGGAAGATTGAGAAGGAAACCTAGAGATGTGAGCAGTTGCTGAGTTACCTGAAGGTGTAGTTTGACTTGGTCTGGAGACTGGCCTACTATGAGCCAGTCGTCCAGGTAAAGAAAGATGGCAATCTTTTGCCTTCTTAAGTGGGCAACTGCTACTGCCAGGCATTTTGTGAATACCCTCAAGGCAGAGGTAAGGCCGAAGGGCATTGCTCTGAACTGGTAATGGCCTGAGGGCAGTTCGAATCTGAGGTACTTTCGATGGGAGCTTCTGATAAGAACATGGAAGTAGGCATCTTGAGGTCCAGGGACGCTAGCCAGTCCCCTGGCCTTAGAGAAGGTAAAATAATTCCCAGAGTCACCATTTTGAATTTTGGTTTTAAAAGGTGCTTGTTTAGGTATCTGAGATCCAGGATGGGCTGCCATTCTCCTGTCTTTTGGGGTAAGGAAGTACCTGGAGTACAACCCTTGCCCTGGTGTGGGGTGGAACCCTTTCCACAGCTCTGAGAGCCAGGAGGGTAGAAACTTCTGTTTCTAGGGCAAGTGCCTCTGATGGATTTGCAGGTGGAAAGGACCTGGTTCTCATCTTTGAAATTTTGAAGTTGAGAATTAGTCCCTGGCTTACTACTTCCAGGACCGACTTGTCTGATGTTAAAGACTTCCAGTCCTGGACAAAGTAAGCCAGCCTGCCCCCTACAGGTAGTGGAGAATCGGCCCTGGCCACCCCATCAGGGTGCCTGCTTGGCAGGGGCTTTAGGCTGAGGGGTGGAAGCAGGTCTGCTTGTACCCCGTCTGCCTCTCCCTCTAAAGAACCCCCTCTGGGCATAAGCTGAAGAGAAGGCCTGGGCTTGGTAAAAAGGCCTATGAAAAGGTCTGCCCCTGTCCCTGGAAGGCTGCCTTTGAGGAGTGGCCTGCCTTTCCTTGGCCTGTGCACTCCTATAGGTGGTCCTATACTCATCCATTTTCTTCATGTAATTCTCTATCTGCTCCCTGAACAGAGAATTACCCACAACAGGAAAATCCATGGCCTTAGTCTGGGTATCCTGCGACAGGCTAGTACATCTGAGCCAAGCCATCCTGCGAAGAGCCACAGATGTAGCCATGACTCTTGATGACACATCATTAGAGTCCACTGCAGCATGAAACTGCACCTTAGATGCCTCAATACCATGAGTAGCCACCTGCTCCAGCTCCTTGGCAAGCTGGCCAGGGACCTGCTTTGCTAAAGCCATAACGGTGTCCCATCTGGATTTCTGGTATCTAGCAACATAAGCCATATAATTTGCCTGTCTGAGTCCCAAGGATGCTGCCATGTACTGTTTCTTTGCCATGGCATCAATCCTCCTGGAGTCCTTGTCAGGGGGGTGTGAAGCCAAGGGAATATTTGCCTTGTCACAAGCTGCAGCCTGCACTACCCAACATGGCTGCATTGTTGTGTAAGGACTCTGTATCAGAGCCTGACAATGTACCTCTTGCCCATTCTTTTATCCACAGGAGGTATAGTGTGAGAGTTTTAGAATTTTTACTGTCTGCTTCCCAAAAGATTTATGCAAGGGAATAGACAGTCCCTAGACTCTGGATATCCATCATTTCTACATAGTCAGGCCCTCTTGATCATCCACAGTTTCCATAGGGAGCTGAGGGTTTCAGCCACTTTTATAAAACATAAAATGAGAGGGGACTCAGAAAGCCTAGGGGAGACACTCCTGAAGGTCTGTCTGGGGAGATGTCCGTTCAATGGGCACATCCAGACTTTCAAATCCACATTCACTCTCCTCATACTCCTCTTCCCTCCTCCGGTTCATAAAATTCTTAAATCATAATCTTGAACCGTGGAACCGAATTTAACCGTGACGCTTACATTTGATGGTGCCGGTTCGGTCGGAACCGGAAAGCGACTGGACAATTTTAATCGCTTTGGCTATTTCTTCAGTGGTTGGAGATGGAAATTTTGGCTCCACACCTGCTGACTTTCTAGTCCTTTTTGCTGGAACCAACTCCTCCGAGTCGGCTCTACAGACAGAGCTTGAATTGACCGGTTGCGTTTTAAATTCGTTTAAAAAACCGAAAAATTAATACTTTAACCGACAAAATGAACCGAGCAGAAGGAGAAATCTCCGGAGCGACTGTTCAGTGAGGCGGAGTAAAGAATCTGACAGTTTGAGTTTGAAGAACAACAGACAGTTTTCAACCGAGCTCGTGCTCAAAGTTCCATGCCTGCCATGGAAAGTTAACTCTTTCACCTCCGGAGCAGTTCGAAGGTTGGGACTCATTGCATATGTCATAATATAGCAAGACTTCATGTTGTTTGAATGCCCATTTTCACAAACGTCCAGTGTAGGAAATACAACAGATGAACAAATACATAGGCCAAAGGAATACATAGGACATACAATGAACTACCTACGACATACAATGAAGTAAATACATTATATATACAGGTGTATAGAAGTACATTATATATACAGATGTACAGAAGTACAAGGCACTAACAAGTGCAAAATAAAACTAGCATATTACATGGGTAATACTGTACAAGAATCGACCAGAAGGCAGACCAATAAACAGAAATGTTTTCAGGTACTGTATAGGGTAGGAAGTTTTAGTGCACTCGGTGGGGAGAAGAAGAGTGCGTGGTGATGGGTGGGGAGGGAGACAGCTGCTGGGATTCGAGAGGGCCAAGGAGGAGGCCTATCAGGGCAGCTGCTGGTAGATGATAGGAGGATGTGCTCCTTTAGGGAGGAGTTGAAAGAGTATATGGACCCGCAGACCTGGATTTCGGGGGGTAGAGTATTGTAAAACTTTGTTCCCTTGAAGGTAATGGAGTTCTGGGCATGCTTAGTCCTTTAGAAAGGGGTGTCAAAAAACAGACTTGAGGCACCTCTAGTCAAACGCCCAAGTGCTGCGAGTGGGACTAGGGAGATAATGCTGGGGGGAGGAGAATATTGAGGTATACCTTATGTATGAAGGGAGAGCATCTTAATTTGGAACCTCTCTTCTAGAGTGGGCCACTCGAGGGAGGAATAAAGTGAACAGTGGTGTGTTTTCCAAAGGGAGACCAGTGACGAAATGTGCTATGCTGTTGCATGTGACTCTAAGTTTGGAGAAAAGGAGGAATGAGGCAGGGGGAGAGAACACAATAGATCCGTAGTCGGTAAGGGGCAGGAGTAGAGAGCTAGCGAGGTGAAGTCTGGATGCAGGGATGAGGAATTTTCTAATCCTGTAGAGCAGACCAAGTCTGACATACACCTTCTTTATGAGGCTACCGATGTGGAGATTGTATGAGAGGTGGGAGTCAAGGTGGAGACCTAGGTATTTGAATTCTGACACCTGTTCAATGAGGTTGACGGAATTGTTGAGGAGTTTAAAACCAGGGGCTGGGGTTTTCCTGGGTCCCAAGAAGATCATGAGCTTGGTCTTTTTTGGAGTTGAGGACAAGGCCGTTATTAGAGAACCAGGAGTGAAGCTTCATGAAATCAGACTACAGATTGTGGAACATTGTGGCAGGGTTTTTGTCACTGCAGAAAAGGGCCATGTCATCAGCGTAAAGGACAATTTGAGTGGAATGGCATATTGCGGGAAGGTTATTTGTGAAGAGTGAGAAAAGAAGGGGGCCCATGATCGATCCCTGGGGACACCATATTTAATTGTACATTCTAAGGAGAAGTGGTCTTCGATTGCGGTCTTGTGGGATCTCCCAGAGAGGTAGCTACTGATCCATTTTATGGCATCATCAGAAAGATGTAGGCCTTTTAGGGTGTTAAGGAGGAGAGCGTGGTCTACAAGGCTGAAGGCCTTGGTGAAGTCGACAAAAACGGAGCCAGTGTACTGGCCTTTGTCATTAGCTTTAAGGATTTTGCTGGTGAACTGGACCAGGGCTCTTTCAGTGCTGTGCCCAGATCTGAGCCCATGCTGAGCACCAGAGAGTAGGTTGTTAGATTCCAGGTAGTCGGCGAGTTGAGTGTGCAAAACCTTCTCTATAACTTTTGAGAGAGGGGCAAGGAAGGAAATAGGACGGTAGTTGCCCACCTTGGTTCTAGGCCCGGACTTGAATAAAGGTCTGATGGTTGCAGTTTTCCAGATGGTGGGGAATAAGCTAGAACAGAGGGAGCGGTTCAGTAGGTTGGTGATGGGGACTGCCAAGGCACCGATGGAGAGTTTAAGAATTTTATAATCTATACCGTCGCCACCTTTACTGGGTTTGGGGTTATTCACATGGATGAGCATTTTGGTTTCAGCAGGTTTTAGGGCTTTGAAGTAGAATTTGGGGAATGTCCTGCCTTCGGGGTTGGGTGAGAGGGGTGATGGGGGGGAGGTGGGCATAGGAGAGGAGGGGGTAGGTTTGTATTTTTCGAGGTCACTGAAAAAGCTGCTGAAAATGTTAGCCACATTGGTCGGGTCATTAGTCTGGTTAGTGCCATGGTGCAATGTGATGGGATCTGAATTTTTGGTCTTGCCTAGTAGTGAGTTAAGGGTCCCCCAAAGCTGATGGGGGTCAGAGGATTCACTGAGTTGTTTGTCATGCAGGAAGTTGATTTTTGCTTTTCTTACATCTGATTTGCACTTGTTTTACAGCGACCTATAGAAGAAGAGCTAGGATGGGTCCCTGTGCTATTGGTAGCGGGCCCAGGCTTTGTCCCTGGATCTCATGAGTTTGATGATATTAGGTAACATCCATTCATTAATCTGACCCCCGATCCTGATTTCTTTTAAGGGAGCATGTCTGTCGCGGATGCTGCCAAGGATCCTGGAGAATTTATCTAGGATAGAGTCACAGACACCTGGCCCCTCTGTGAAGGACCAGTCCACTAGACAGAGATCGTGGGTTATCCGCTTGATTTTCTGATCGGTTAGTTTCCTGAAGAAATTGAATTGGGGAAGGGGGGTTTGGGTAGATGGGCTGACCATAGGCAGAAAATGACACAGTGATCGCTGATACAGTCAGGCAAAACATCAGAGTTGATGATGCAGAAGGGGTACGAGGTGACGATCCAGCCTATAAGTGTGTGAGTCCCAGTTTTATAGTTGGATCTAGTAGGTGAGGCGATGAGCTGATGGAGACCTAGATCTGAGATACAAGATTTGGCAGTATTGGCATGGCCAGAGTCCCAGTTTATGTTAAAATCACTGAGGAGGATCCACTCTCTGTTCAGTGGGAGGGAGTGTTTAAGGGCTAGTAAAGACTCACGGTCTGAGTGCAGGGTTCCTCGGTACAGTGCCTGATGGACCAACACAAACACACACAGCTTCAACAGTGCTGAGAAGCTCTGTATTCCAATACCTGATTTCTGTGTGCTGCTCTGTGTGATGTACACTCCACTGGGAGAGCTGAGGCAAAATGGAGGATTCTGTGGAGGAGCAGAAAGGGATAATGTGAGGTATCTGGAAGGGGACAAAGGCACTAAGGCAGGAAGCAAGAGAGGGGGATACGGGATTACACTGAGCATGTTCAGCATCAGAGGGGTGAGAGGAAAGAGGAGACGGAAGTGAAGTGGAACACAGAAACTGAATTAAAGGAACATGAGAAAAGAAGGCACAGAGATAAGCTAATCTTGCAGTGTCCGACAGATAACTCACTGGCTAAACTGCAGCAAAACCGCTGATGTCACGTGAATCTGAAGATATGGGCACAGCTGAGGAGAACCTGTTAATCAACGAGGATGATGTCAGTGAAGACTTTGATGTTCTAGGGACTAGGAAACGCCTGTTTGTAAAGGCGAGTCTGCTTTCTGTCCATAAGCCACCAATGCGGCACTACTAACTTATGAGAAAGTGGTACTCAAGCAATTATAGGAGCTCCTGGACAATATGTTGTCCCCCAAAACCTTCAGCATGTCGGATGAAGCAATGTCAGCATTAAAAGAAATCTCAAAAGAAACAAGCATAGTTATAAAAACAGCTGACAAGGGGGGCAACATCGTTGTACTCAACAGGGAACACTATATCAAGATCGTGGAAGGGTTATAGAATGATGCTTCTAATTATAAAAAATTAAGCTTTAACCCAATCCCTGAATATAAAAAAATCTCTTTTCAATCTTCTAACTACTGCAGTAAATGCTGGGGATATTTATGAAAGTGAATTTAAGTTACTCTGGTGTGAGTACCCCATTATCCCAGGCTTTTATATTTTGCCTAAGGTTTTCAAAAATTTGAATGATCCACCTGGTAGGCTCATAGTTTCAGGTAATGGGGCACTCACAGAGAATTAGGGACATTTTGTCGATTTGTTTCTTAAGCTTTGTGTGGTTGAAGTGCCATCTCACCTGAAAGATACCACTGACACTTTGATAAAGCTGAGTGAGGTTGTTTGGGATGAGCACAAAAGCTGGTTGGGCATTGACACAGAACCCCTGTATACTTCAATCAAGCATGATCTTGGTATACGTGCATGTAAATATTTTTTAGAGAATCACGATAAAGCCAACAAAATGCCTACTGATTTTCTGCTACGGTCCCTGGAATTCATATTAACTAAAAATGTTTTTTAATTCCAAAATTAAATTTTTTTTACAACTGTGTCAGACAACAATGGGTGGCAGTATGGCAACCAGTTATGCTTATCTTTTTTAGGGTGGTGGGAGCAATTCAAGGTACTGAATCCTGTGGTTAACCCTTTTTTCAAGTGTACTGAAGTTTGGAAGAGCTATATAGACGATTGCATTTGTATATGGGAGGGTAACCCTGAAATAATAACTGAATTCATTAAATGGCTGAATGTCAATAATCTTAACCTTAGATTCACCCTCACGATGAGCAGGGAAAAACTACATTTTCTGGACCCTGAACTAGAAGGGGTGCCTGGGGAAAAACTCAGGACTAGCTGTTTCAGGAAAGCAACAGCCACCAATTCTGTGCTACGAACAGAAAGTTTCCATCCACCCCATCTTAAAGACTCAATTCCCTTCAGTCAGATGTTGCGACTAAGGAGAAACTACAGTGACCAAACTGTTTTTCTAAAATAGGTTACTGAACTAGAAGAGAGGTTTTTGAATAGAGTGTATACCAGAGACACCCTGGCTACAGCTAGAGGAACAGTCCTGTCCACTGCTAGGGATGCTTTACTTCATAAAAAGAAGTTAGCCATCCAGTCACCGTTATGATGGAATACAACAGGTTAGCTGGCAGGATTGGGAATATTGTCCATAAACATTGGACTATCCTAACAAGTCACACAGAAACAAATGCAGCAGTGGGCACTAAGCCCAGAGTTTCAACTAATATTAAGGACATGTTGGTCCACAGCAAGTTGTCAGTCCCCCACCTTTGGGTTTCAGGGAACTGGTTACCTGAAAGGCCTACTGGCTTTTTTTCAGTACAAAAGGTGCACAATTTATAAATTTGCCAAAACAGGTGGTGCTTTCAACCATCCTCTTCTGAATGACACCACTGTGGAATTAAAACAGTGCATGACATGTGACACCACCTTTACAGTTTATGCTCTGTGGTGTTCCTGTGAGAAACTGTACATTGGTTGCATGATTAGACCATTAAAACAGCATATACAGGAGCAAACCAGATCAATAACTAATAACAGATCTGACACCCCTGTAGGTGTCCATTTCTCTGCTTATCACAACTGCAGTACCGACTCTCTCTGTTTCATGGGTATTGAAAATGTTAAACTGGGAGCTAAAGGGAGAAATAGAGCCAATGAACTGCTTAAACATGAAAGTTACTGGATTTTTACACTTAGAAATGTTAAACTTACTGGCCTTAATAATATTTGGGACATTAAACCTTGTTTGTTAGATTGAAAAATTTCTAGTCCCAACACTCACAACAGACTCTACTCTATAGAGGGTACTCTACGCCCCATCCAACGTATGCTCCAGCTAGTGTGTACTCCTACCAATGTATGTACTACTGTGCACTCCTGCCAATATATGTAATTCTTGTCTGTAAACTAATCTGGGTTGCTCCTGAAAAAGGGACCTCTGGTCTCAGTGAGCTTACCCGGTTATCAAAATCTAAATAAATAAATAAAATAGATCTCTGTGAGGGTTTGAATTATGTTATGGCCACTAAAACTTTAAATTGTAGACCAATTAATAATAGTTTGGGAATTTTCTCTCTGCTCTGGTCTTTACCCTCTCTGAAAAACCTATGCCTTTTGGAACTGTTTCCATACATTATATGTTGAAACATTCACCACTCTTCAGTGGTATAAATGCCTCTGTATGGTGTCACCAGTTTTTTCAACCACTGTTGAAACAAAGTAAAACATGTTTATAACCTTAATGCATTATTAATTTGGCTAATTGTTAAAACAGTTTCTATTCTATGATACTCAGATAGAATGAGATGTTAATATTTATTTATCGATTTTTTTTGTTTGCCGCTTTCATTTGTCATTTGAGTTATGATCAATATTTAAACAATTCTCTCTCTCCATATTTTTCAGGGCACCACTTGCCTTTTCTGCTCTGAAGTGAGTTTGTCAGGCTGATTGCAATATTTTGGCAGATTGCTAAATACCTCCATCAAGCACATGGGAAGAATCTATTATAAGACATCTTATGAAATGTAATACTTTATATATTTGATTTTTCTCCTTAAATGTAGTTGCCACACTTTTTGCTAAGGAAGGCTCTCCAATTTGCTACCCTTTGGAATTAACTTGGGTCTGCTTGATTTAATTCAACATAACTGAATCTTAAATATTAAAAGTTTAAATAATCAAAAATAGTGGATTTTTGTTTTGGACATGCCAATTTCCTTTTCAAAACATTTACACCAAATAGATCAAGTAAATAGATCATTTGGAGACTGTTTGGGTTTTTTCTCTGTTTCTTTACTTTTCCTTTTTTGTAATGTGCAAATACAAAATTTGCAGTTAAAAAAGTCTATAAAAATAACAAAAATAATCATTTAAAACTTGAAAGCCCTTTGACTCTCTGCATAGAAACACAGAGTGTGATGGCAGAAGGGGACCTCGAGGCCCATCTAGTCTGCCCATTGTGTTTGTTTACTACCCCCCCATTACCCCCTCATTTGTATTATACCTTTATGCTTATCCCATGCATTCTTGAACCCCACCACTGTTTTGGCCCCCAGAACCTCTGATGGTAGGCTGTTCCAGGTGTCCACTACCCTATCCCAGAAGAAGAATTTTCTAATGTTGGTCCTGAATTTTCCCCCTTTCAATTTAAGATTATGACCCCGTGTTCTGCTTCCCTCACTGGCCTTGAAAAGTTCCTGAACCTGAACCTTATTTGTTCCCTTAATGTACCTGAAGGTGTCGATCATTCAAACATACTTAAAAAATGTACGAGGATTCTTTGATACTATGTAATGTTTGTAACTCCTGTATTATAATGAGCCTATGATGTCATGATGTTAAATCATATATGTCTGTACTCTCCTAATTCAACTGCCACGCCTCTTGAAGAAGGGTTACGAGAGCCTGAAGCGCTGAGGCGTGAGGGGTGCTAAACACTCTGATTCAGCAATAAAGCTGTTTAATTTGAAATATGTGAGTGTCCAACCTTATTTTCTCTGGGCTGTGTGAGTCTGTTGGATTTTGGTTTTGTGTGTAGGGCTAGCTGCCTTATACTCGCACCCACCTGGACATTGAGCATTCACGGTCTCCTTTGGGATCTTAACAGTGAGTAGCAACTGGGGTCATCCCCACATCTGTAAAAAATGTGTTTTAAAAGTGCTGCTCAGAACTGGTTTGGCCAAATCCAAGCCCTCCAGTCATGGAAATGCAATGTGTTGGAATCTGTCACTTCAGGTCTGCACACAGTATTGATATGCAAAGTGTTTTTGTCAGAATTAATGTGAGACTGCTAAAAGCGATTTAGTGCCTTCACATGTTCTTGATCCTGTGGTGAATTCAGAGTTGTCTGCCCTTCGACTGGAGCTGAGCTGACTGCCTTGGTCTTGTGTCAGAGGGGAACCTAGTCTCAGATTATTTAGGGAGTAAGGTGCTGCGCTCCCTGTGAAAGTTATTTGGGGAGTCAAGCACTGCCCTCCCTCCTGTTTATGGGATAGCATGCCTGCAAGGTAACTTTCTTTTGCTTTGGTATCCTGGTCCCGGTCCACTGTTCAGAAGGGGGAGGGGTGTGCTCTAAAACTGTTTGGGACTTGCAGTTCCTGGTCCATTGCCCAGAAGAGGGGATGAATGTTCGAATTGTCTGTACTGGTAGTAACTTGCTACAGCTTGTGGACTCTGTGTACATTGCCCTGCACTTGCAGAAGCCCCTGTGGATACCAACTTTTCTGACTGACCATCGTGTCAGGATAAAGCCATATTGTGTGACTCTACTTTTGTTTGTGTATACAGTATCTGATGTGTGTGTGTGACCTGTGTAATTTTCTGGGGCCCCCTCAGACTGTGTAAACCCTCCATTACCAAAGTATCTCCCCAGGGAGAAAATGTTGTTATGTACCCTTCCCCCTGAACTCCTAGATAATGTGTCAGGTAACTGCCCTAAAGCCAGGGGTAACGACTGTCATCATGTTACCAAAGGGGGAGATGGGTTACATTTATCTATAATTCATACTTATGAAAGTGAATGCAAAATTATTCCCTTATTCTGTAAATGTGATACCTATGTTACTCCAGTCGAAAATGCAGGGGAAAAAACAACAAAAGTTGGAGATACCTTTTACCGGTGTACGTAAAAACCTGAGAGTGGACTTATATCCTCATTGCCGGATCTAACTTCACCTGACCACAGCTCAAAAGCCCTTTCAAGAATTTTTTCCTTAAAGTTAGCCCAACAATATGTAAGCGCAGCATTTGTTTACAGTTACAATCACTGTGAATTACAGAAATTAACAGTTGTTCTTAGTCTCCTATAGTTTTTAGTGATGATACATTCTACTGTTTATGTTTTGTTTATTAACTTTAATACATGAATTTCATTAATAATACTTCCGAAAAGCATACAATTAAAATCTCATAATACTATTGTAGAAATTCATCGATAGTACTACAAGACCTGGTAATATTATTGATAAGCATTCAACAATAGTATTATGGGATCTAGTTATAACCATCGATGAGAATCCACTGATAGTATGGCATGACTGGAAAGCTACCGCGTGCTGGCACTGCACAGACTGTAAACAGCTGAGCGTGAGACAGCTTTAAATGTAACCGCTTTGTACAGTAAAAAACAGCCGCCACTACAGCTGACAAGAAAGGGAAAGTAAAAAATGGTATAAAAGGAACAAAAAACTCTGAGGACACGTATCAATTTATCAAGGCTCAACAGAATAAAAACACCCCTCAAAAAATTGAAATTACGTACCTACCGTAATTTTTGATCTTCTTGGACGAAGTCTCCACCACTCCTTCACACTAATGGGAGTACACGGGAGGCACTAGGACCCAGTGGGAGCAAACTTTTTCAGGAGGACCGGCACCTGAGATGGAGCCGCGAAGAAGCAGCACCGCGAACCTGGCACGTGCAGTATTGACTATCTCGGTGTCAACCATCCAACTGCCTCAGTACCTTTTTTTCTGAGGAGGTGCAGCGTAACTAACCTAGAAAGAACTAACCTAAAAATCGGACATAAGATAGTCCGAATGACCCATGTAAGAAAGGTCGACAACAAAGTCTTCACAG
This sequence comes from Neoceratodus forsteri, assembly GCA_016271365.2. NCBI lineage: Eukaryota > Metazoa > Chordata > Ceratodontiformes > Ceratodontidae > Neoceratodus > Neoceratodus forsteri. Next base: position 1,173,957,578 of record CM057456.1, on the reverse strand, counting down.
CTCACCCATTGAGGGAGTGAAGACCATAAACAGAGAAGTGAGCTCGGGAATGGTGGGTGGGCATGTGAATGAGTGGTGGAGACTTCGTCCAAGAAGATCAAGAATTACGCTAGGTACGTAATTTCGATATCTTCCTGGACATAAAGTCTCCACCACTCCTTCACACTAATGGGAGAGTACCGAGCTAAATAATCCCCCGAGACAGGCGGCAGGAGATAAAGAGCTCACATGCTTAGGATAGAAGTTCGTCAAGAATGGTCCTGCCAAATGACAGATGTCATCTGGTATGGACATCCAAGGCATAGTGCTTAACAAATGCATGCACGGAGCTCCAGGTAGCTGCATTACAAATATCTGCAATGGGCACTTTACGGATTTCTGCCAGAGATGCCGCGACTGCTCTGGTAGAGTAAGCATGCACTCTGTTTCTAGCTTGACCTGTGCCATAGAATAGCAGTGGCGAAGGCATGCCACCAGCCACGCTGAAATGCACTGGATAGCAACAGGCTGACCCAGCCAAGTCGCGCTGAAGGAAACAAACAGTTGTTGAGTCTTGCAAATTTCCTTTGTTTTATCTAGATAGAACAGCAATGCTCTCTTTACATCCAGCAAATGAAGGGTATGCTCCCCTTCATTCTGGAAGTTCGCAAAGTAGGTAGGAAGGACTAAAGGTTGGTTTAGATGGAATTCTGAGACAACCTTAGGGAGAAACTTAGGATGAGTCCTAAGAACTACACTGTCCCTGTGAAATACAGTGTATGGGGGGTCCATGACCAGTGCATGTATTTCAGAAACTCTATGGGCCGAAGTAATGTCCACCAGGAAAGCCGTTTTTCCAAGTGAGGAACTTCAACTCGCAAGTAACTAGAGGCTCAAAGGGTTTACTGTGAGCATGTCTAGCGCAACGTTAATGTCCCAGGCTGCAACTGGATGCCTAATAGGAGGTCTAGTATGCAGAATACTCCTAAGAAACCTCTTAACTACAGGCAACTGTGCCAGTGACATGGAAAGTACTGGCTCATTATATGCTGAAATGGTACAAAGATGAACTTTGACTGTGGAGTACTGCAGACCTGTGTTTAAGAGGTCTAAGAGATACTCCAAGGCTTTATTTGGTGGGCAGGAAAAAGGATTCCAAGAGGATTTTGCACACCAGATAGAGAAACGCTTCCATTTAGCTGCGTAGGTTTTTCTTGTGGCCGGCTTACGCGCAGCCAAAAGGATATCTGAAACTCTACGAGAAACATTGAACCTAGTCACCTCTATCTCTTCATGAGCCAAGCATGAAGGTGACACCACCTCAGGTTAGAATGGACCACAGGACCCTGGTTCAGAAGGTTTGTCTGAAGGTGAAGCATTTTTGGGTGGGGGGGGGATTCCGATAGCCTGTTGAGTAGCGGGAACCATATCTGTCGAGGCTAGAAGGGGGAAATGAAAATCTTTCAGCCCCCCTGGGACTCCAATTTGAGCAGTATCCTCTGAATTAGGAGAAGAGGAGGAAATGAATATAGAAAGCATTTTGTACACTGCAGATTGAACGCATCCTGACAAAAAATGCCAGGTCCTGGTTTTCTGGAGCAGAAGAGAAGAAGTTTTGTGTTGAGTGGGGACACAAAAAGGTCCAGGTCTGGAGGTCCCCACTCTGTGAGGAGTGACTGAATGACGGTTCAGTTGAGAGACCACTCGTGAGGATCCACCTCCATTCTGCTGAGACGGTCTGCCAGCTAGTTTTGTACTCCTGGCAGGTAAACTGCCTGAATCAGAGCCTTGTGCTCCAGGCACCATTCCTACACCCTCATTGCTTCCCTGCATAATGGGTAACAGTGTGCACCACCCTGTTTGTTGATGTACTACATCACTGCCTTGTTGTCCGTTTGAAGAAGAATGTTCTTGTGACAGAGTATGTCCTTCAAAGCTCGGACTGCATAGAGGACAGCTCTCATTTCCAGGATGTTTATGTGAAGTTGAGACTTGTCCTGAGTCCACGTACCCTGGGTGTGGAGATCCCGGCAGTGAGCTCCCCAATCCATCAGGGACGCATCCGTGGTAATGGAGAGCTGATGATCCAGAGGGGTGAAGGGATATCCTTCCAGAAGGTTGCCCTCCTGACACCTCTTCAGAGGTTCCACCACCTTGATGAGAAAGGACTGAGGGTGAGTGGTTGGGGACCACTGAGCATCCATTGAGAGGTTCTCATGTGAAGACAAGCCAATTGTACAGTGAACACCAAAGATGCCATGAGGCCCAGCATCCGTTGCATCGAAATAGCTCGAACCAAGCCGTGTTCTCTGATGTATCGGGCCATCTGTAAGATATTGCTCCTCTTGTCCTCTGGAAGAAAAGCCTTCACACAGGAGGTGTTCAGAAGAGTTCCTATGAAGAGGAGCTTCTGTGAGGGCTGCAACTGCGACTTGTTGAGGTTCAGCAGGACTCCCATGGACGTGAGGAAGTCTAAGGCTGTGGCCATGGCCTCCAGAGTCTCTTGCCTGGAGGGACTTGCTAGAAGCCAGTTGTCCAGATATGGGAACACTTGTATTCCAATTTTCCTGAGGTGCGCTGCGAGAATTGCACAACACTTTGTAAAAACTCGAGGCGCTGAGGATAGCCCAAAGGGCAGGACTCTGAACTGATAGTGTTAACCCATCGCCACGAACCTTAGGTGTTTGCAGTGATTTGGGTGTATAAGAACGTGTTGGTAGGCATCCTGCATGTCCAGGGAGGCTAGCCAATCATGCCGATGGATCAAAGGTAGCAGGGTACGAAGTGATAACATCTTGAATTTCTCCTTGTGTAGGAACTTGTTTAACTTTCTGAGACCCAGAATGGGGTGCATGCCGCCGGTTTTCTTTGGGACCAGAAAGTAATGGGAGTAGAAACCTGTGTTTCGTTGATCCAGCAGAACTACTACCCTGTTGTACAGAAGGCCTTGTACCTCAGAAGCAAGAAGGTCTGACTGTGCCGCCGACAGCCTGGGCTCTCATTTGGGAGGATGATCCAGAGAGGTTTCCGAAAGATTAAGAGAGTACCCCTCGTGGATTATCCTGAGGACCCACTTGTCTGATGTTATAAATTTTCACTGATTGTAGAACTGAGTCAGACGTCCTCCCACTGCTGAGGAGGAGTTCCCCTCGGGCAGCTGAGGCGGGACCTGGGCAGGAAACTCAGAAGGTGGCACTGGGCACTTTTGGGCCTTGTGCCTTCTGTTCCACTTTCTTTTGTGGCTGAGGGTTCTGGTTTCTATTAAAACCTCCTCTGCCTTTGCCCCGAAAGGACTGATGGTTGTGAAACTGGCGCTTGTTCCCACACCCTCGGTAGGGGGCAGGTGTAGGTCTGGCTGTCTTAATGGCAGACCCAGTCTTCCGTGTGGCCTCTAGTGCCTGCTGCACCTGAGGTCCAAACAAATACATACAGTCGAAAAGGTAAGGTCATGACTTGCCGCTGAGCATCATTCGTGAAGCCTGAAGTACGCAGCCAAGAGTGATGATGGGTGAAAATGCCAGCCGCCGACACCTGGGAAGTGGTATCAAAGGCATCCACTGCAGCTTTAACCTGTTGGTTACTGGACTCAATACCCCTAGTCATGGTTTGAAGTAGCTCTGAGTTAACCTCTGATTCGGGCAGAGCTTCTACCATTGCTTTGAGCGAATGACAAAGAACATATTCATAATGAGAAAAATAGCCCTGGTAGCTGGCAATGCGCATGGCCAGGGTTGAGGCAGCAAAGATTCTCTTACCTAATGTGTCTATCTTGCGAGATTCTTTGTTTATAGGATGGGCTGTAGATTCCTGAGGGAGAACAGCCTTATTATTCTCTGCCAAGACCACTATGGCATCAGCAAAGGCTTGTGAGGCCAAGATGGGACGATCCTTGGGAGGGGCATATTTCCTATCTATGGACTTGGCCACAGAAGGAATAAGAGCCGGATTCTTCCACACCATTTGTGAAAGGATCTCGAAAGAGGGCTGTACCGGAGGGGTTAAATCCATAGGGATTTCTGGGACATGAAGCTATTGGAGATGCAGAAGTGTCCCAGGATCGATTTCTGTGGTCTGGAGAGAAAGAGCAGAATTTAAATTCTTAAGCAGAGTCTTAAAGGAAAGGTCCTCAATACCAGGCTCTGCAGGAGGATTGATCCCTGCCTCCTAGGGCAGTGTCAGTATCAACATCATCACCCAGCTGAAGATCTGGATCGGGCTCAAAATCATCTCCTGACAGTCCAGGAGGGACTGTGTAGACAGGAATGGAGTGAAAACCAGTAGGAAGAGAAGGAGAAGGAGAAAGAATAGGAGTTGAAAACCTCTGAAAACCAGACGGCGTCACACCCATCCACGGCGCCATCGAAGCAAACTGTGTCGAGAACAAAGGAGAAGCCAACACAGAAAACAGCGTCGCACACAGTGCCGACAAAAAGCGTGATGCCACACATGGCACCAAAGGCAAGCACTGCACCCGGCGTCGCCACCAGACCCAATGCCAAGGACGGTGTCAACAGAGCCCACGGCACCACAGATGACGGCAACATCACAGAAGTCTGAGAACTGCGATTTGAAGTTACAGGATGAAAAATGACAGGAGATAAAGGCATCGGTGTAGACCCCTTCGCCGCAGCCGTGTGAGGGGGATAGACACCAGAGTGTCGATGGCACCATAGTCGATGGCACCAAAGAGGGCACCGTGCGACTAGAAAGGCCTAACCGCCTCACCTGCCTATCCGGAACTGAAGGGCCCGAAGGCCCCAGTGTCGGACTAGCCGATCCGGGCAATCGGGCCAACCTCCGAGCCTACTGCTCCGTAAGAGCAGCCCAATGGTGAAACTGCTCATTGGAAGCTCCTCTAATAGGTGGAGAGGAGCTCTGGTGTAGAAGAGGCCGGTCACCAGAGACAGAAACCGGTGACATCGACAGCAATGGAGACCGGCGCCTGGCTCTATAACCATCCATCTATGCACAGACGTACCAGAGGGCGACTTCAAGAGATGCCGTTTCTTCTTTGACTTGAGTGTCGAAGAAGAACTCAAGGACGAATGGTGCTGAGAATGGGATCATTTCTTTTTATGCTTCTGGGGAAACCACCCATCTCCCTGAGCATTGGACCGTCCATTGTCAGACCCACCCTCCGGGAAGGGTGGTGGACCAGACCCAGCCCGGCTGACTGAACAACTTTCATGCGAAGTCTCCCTACCGTCACCTGCTCCACTCATGGTTGGCTCTGTCAATGGAGGGCTGAAGACTTCTCTCTGTATAAGTGAGAATTTATTAAAATATCATTGGAAATTATCAATGATAAAATACAAAATAATAAACTGAAAACTAGGCTGCTAGTTTGAAGTTTGACTCCCAGCGGGCGAGCGTTGTCTTCACTGAAGCGCACTCGGTGGGAAAAAAGGAACTGAAGCAGTTGGAGGGTCGACACCAAGATAGTCATTACCGCATCTGCACTCAGGCTTATGGCCCATCTCAGGCACCGGCCCTCCTGAAAAAGTTTGCTCCCGCTGGGTCCTAGCACCTCCAGCATACTTCCATTAGTGTGAAGGAGTGGTGGAGACTTTATGGGAAGATCTTTTGATCTGCATCATGAGACTAACTATGTGGCATCAATGCAAGTAAAGTACAGTTATGTAAGAACTTACCGTAACAGTAGATCTTTGAGAACAGCTCTTGCAGCAGGTTACACCATTAGTACTAAAGCTGTCAGGCGTCAGGACCCCATGGAAGTTTTCTAGCTAGCAGTCTTCAGCGGGGACCACCTCCGACATCGGTCCCACCCCCGTCAGGCATAGTACATAAGGAGGCTGTCCTGCCACAATCCCCAGTTCTCCTGCCGGAGACTCCCGGCCGCTGGATGACATCAGAAGAGGAGACCGAGGATCCGCCATCAGATGGCCAAGACTAAAAAACAAATCATTCCATCCCGAAAGATGGATGTTAGGCTATAACCTACCTCCTCCAAGGGGGAATGGTGGGCGGGAAGGTACCTGCTGCAAGAGCTGTTCTCGAAGATCTACTGTTACGGTAAGTTCTTACATAACTGTACTATCTTCTTCGAGACACAGCTCTTGCAGCAGGTTACACCATTAGGACTGATTCCCAAGCAATAGCGACAATCTTACGTCATCGGGAGGAGGAAAAGCAGAGATTACAGCCCTGCTCGAGCCCAGGACAGAAGTCCCTAGAGGACGGCTAGGCTGAAACCTGCCCTTCGCCTTGAAGCGATATCCAGGCTGTAATGCCTAATAAAGGTATGCACCGAGCTCCAGGTAGCTGCAGCACAAATAGCTGAAGTGGAAACATTCTTCAGCGCTGCAAAGGAGGTGGCCACTCCTCTGGTAGAATTGCCCTTGACCGCGCCCGGCAAGGGTTTGCTGCGCTTGTCATAACAGAAAGAGATACACTGGATGAGCCAACGTGAAAAGGACTGTTTAGAAACAGGAGCCCCTTTCATCCTCTCAGCAAAGAAGACAAACAGTTGATCTGCTTTCCGGTGCTGTTTGGTTCTGGTCAGATAATATCTGAGGCACCTGTGAACATCCAAGGTGTGAAGTAGTGCTTCTCCTCGATTGGTGTACTTGGGAAAGTACACTGGTAAGTCGATATCCTGATTAAGGGTAAGGGCTGAAACCACCTTAGGCAGAAACTTAGGATTTGTCCTCAGGGATACCCTATCCTGGTGGAAAATTAAATAGGGCTCTTTGAACATGAGTGCATGTAATTCGGAGATTCTTCTCGCTGAAGTAACTGCAACTAAAAACAACGTTTTCCATGACAGAAAACGTAGCTCGCAATCCGCGGCTGGTTCAAAAGGTGGCAGCGTAAGTTGCTCCAGGACAAAAGGCAAGTCCCAAGGAGGAACCGGGTCCTTGATAGGTGGCCTAAGGTGGAGGATCCCCCTTAAAAAGGCACGAGTAGTGTCCAATTGGGCCACCATATGATGGCCTATGGGGGCATGACAAGCCGAAATTGCGCACAAATGCACCTTAATCGAGGAGTAAGCTAGTCCGGATTGGAAAAGTGAAAGCAGGTATTCCAGAACCAGCTTCTCGGGACAGTCTAAGGGTAAGAAACCACACGTTTGAGCCCACAAGCAAAATCTGCGCCACTTCATGGCGTATGTTGCGTGTGTTGCCGGTTTTCTAGCGGCGGAAAGTACTTCCACCACTTCCTGCGAGACCCCCGTGTTGCATCATGGCTATGTCTCTAGGAGCCAGGCATGTAGGTTCAACGAATGCAAGTCCAGATGGACTAGTGAACCTTCCTTCTGAGACAACAGATGGGAGCTGATCGGCAAAGGAAGCGGAGGTTCCCGGGATAGCTAATGCAGGAGCGGGAACCAGATTTGCCTGGGCCAGAAAGGCGCTATCAAGATAAGCGTTGCATGCTCCCTGCGAAGTTTGAGGAGAACTCTCTGGATCAATGGGAAAGGAGGGAAGGCATAGAGGAATCTGCCTGCCCAGGAGAGGGACAACGTGTCTCGCCAGAAAACACCAGGCCCTGGATCTAGCGAGCAAAAATTGGGCAGTTTTGCATTGGATGGGAACGCGAAAAGGTCTAATTCTGGAGTGCCCTATCTGAGAAACAGATCCTCTGCCACCTCCTGTAGAAGCTCCCACTCGTGGACTCTGGCCTGAGAGCGACTCAGGCTGTCTGCAATGGTATTGTCCACCCCGGGGACGTGAACTGCTACAAGGTTTGCGCCGTGACGTATTACACACTCCCACACTCTCATGACCTCCCTGCAAAGGGGGTAAGAGTGTGTGCCTCCTTGTTTGTTGAGGTAATACATCACCGCAGTATTGTCTGTTTGTAACAGGAGAGTACTCGGTGGGATCTCCAACTGGAAGGCTTGCAGGGCGTAAAGGACCGCCCTCATCTCCAGTATACTGATGTGGAGATGAGATTCCTGGATTGACCATGTGCCCCGAGACCTCACCCCATTCAGGTGCGCTCCCCACCCAAGCCCTGAGGTGTCTGTGGAGAGAGTTACCGTTGGAGACGGCGCTGTGAAGGGAACCCCCACAGAGAGGTTTCCTGGGTCTAGCCACCATTGCCAGTCCTGAATCACGGCCTTTGTGATTCGGACTGGCTGCTGCAGATGGTCTTGCCTTTGGTCCCACTGCACCCTTAACATCCACTGGGTTACCCGCATGTGGAGTCTTGCCATCGGGACTGTTGGAATGGCCGCAGCCATGTGTCCGAGCAGGCGAAGAACCAGTCTTGCCGGGACGGTCTTCTTCATTGACAGGTCCCTGATGAGGGACCGAATGCGTTCCGCTCTGTCCTCGGGAAGAAAGGCTTTTCCCTTGACAGTGTCCAGAACTGCCCCTATAAACTGCAGTTTCTGGGACGGTACCAGGAGAGACTTCTCGTAGTTGATGAGGATGCCCAGGGACTGAAAAAGGGCCTGGGTACGCTGAATGGCTATCAACAATGCTTCCTTGAAGGGCGCCATGAGAAGCCAGTCATCCAGGTACGGGAACACGTAGTGGCCCTGTCTTCTCAGAGACGCCGCCACGACTGCCATGCACTTGGTAAATACCCAGGGTGCCGACGACAGCCTGAAGGGAAGTGCTCGGAGCTGATAATGGTGGCCCTGGAACTCGAAGCGCAGGAACCTCCTGTGCGCTTGAGCTATAGGGATGTGCAGGTAAGCGTCCTGCGTGTTCAGAGATGCCAAGAAGGCGTCCTTCTTCAGCATGGGGATTAGACCCAGAAGGGTCACCATGTGGAAGCGTTTGTAGACGACCGATAGATTGAGGTCGCTGAGGTCCAAAATCGGACAGAGGTCCCCTGTTCTCTTTGGAACCAGGAAGAAGTGCGAATAATATCCGAACCCTCTCTGGTTCCCTGGAACGTGCTCCAAAGCTTCCTTTTCTAGAAGCGTGAGCACTTCCTGCTGTATGAGCAGGGCGTGCTGACCCGAGTAGCAGGAAAGCAGAGGAGGCCTTGTGGGCGGGTTGTCTACGAATTCTATATAATGGCCTTTTTCGACCAACTGTAGCACCCACTTGTCGGTGGTGATCGACTGCCACCCTGGCAGGTGCCATGCGATGCGACCCCCGACCTTCACTTCCCGTTGATCCTGAGGAGGGGCGGGGTCCGGGAAGGAGTCATGCTGTGGCAGCATTAGATCCCGCAGGCTGGGCCAACTTTGTAACTCGTTGGCCTCTGCCTGAGGCTGTCTTAGCCTGGGCTTTTCGGGTGAAAGGCCCCTCTGTTGCTGGCTGGAGCATTGGTTGTTGCCTTTGGGTCCAGCTCGAAAATGATTCTGGTACCACGAAAGGAACTGAGTCGAGACCTGTACATAGCCTACACAGATCTAACCGCCTTCCGGCATCCTGCAGTTTGGTGATCACCTTCTCCGAGGCCTCACCAAACAAAACTTATCATGGTAAGGGACATCCATGATATTCTTCTGGACATCAGGTAAACCCGAGACTGCAATACAGTGTCTCGGAGACACGCCTGAGGCTGCAGCTCTGGCCGAGAGCGTATGCGGCTCTAAGCACTGGGTTCCCACGTCCGACCTGACGGAGGAGGTCAACAGCTCCTCCTTTTGGCCACCGTCTGGCATTTTTTCAACCAGGTCCTGTCCCTGCTCCCACAATGCGTTCTGGAATTGAATCATGTGGGTGAGGTAGTTTAACGACCTGATGGTGCAAGTCGCAGCCGCGTACATGCGCCTACCCAGAACGTCCAGCTGTTTGGACTCCGGGTCCGGTGGCTGTGTGCTCAAGTGCTGCAGCTTTTGAGACCGGTCATGTGAGGCTGTAATGACCAGGGAATCGGCCAGAGGATGGTTCGCCAGGTACTGGTCCTCCCTTGGGGCCTTGTACAGGCGGTCAGCCTTCTTCAGCACTGCCGGAGTCGAATGCGGATGCTTCCACGCAGCCTTGGTGACATCCGTGAAGGTGTCCACCAAGGGTGGCACTACCACAGGCTTTGGATCTTTCTGCCGAAGGTAGCAGGCAAGGCGTTGTCTTTCGGGGTCCAGCTCTTCAGCGTCCCACCCCATATTCTCTTGGATATGTCGCATGATCTCGGCGAATGAGGGGTCATCTGGAGGGGACCTGGGAAGGTCACGTGGGTCTGGAGAAGAGTCGCTGATCGGAGAAGGGGATCTGGAGCACCCAGAGGTGTCAGATCTGGAGTCCTCCTCGGACGGGGTATACCGACGCCGTCTGGGTCTCTTGGGGCTGGGGGACCCTGAAGTGGATGTTGAAGGAGGCCTTCTCCTGTCTGAAGATCTGCCCCTAGGAGGGGATGCTGGCTCCTTAGGGGTCGATGACCGTCCTGCTGACCCCCTGGGTGGGGGCGCAGGAGTTGAAGGGGTAGCTGGCGTAGGAGGAGGTTCTGCGGTGACCACATCCTTCTTGATGGTGTCCCACCAGAAGGTGAAGAGCTCCTTCACCTCAGTCAGATTCAAGCCCGACGACGGGCCGGGAGTGGGTGGTCTGTCACCGGGGTCAGGCGTCAGGTCCTCGGGGGTCTCCTGCTCCGGGGAGGGTTCCCGTGGGAGCTCGATGGTACCGGAGTCGCCCGCCTGGTCTTCGGGCTGGGTAGTGTCCTCCTCCTCCTCCGACGTCTTCCGACCGACGTCGGTAGGTGGTGGCGTGGTCCTTCCCTCTGCAGTAGCGGTCGGTCCCCGGCTGGCGTCATGAGAGATGAATGTCTGACGGCGGGTAGCCGTACTGGCGGTTCCGGAGTGCCTATGGAGATGGGCCAGCGTCGGGCGAACCGACGCCAGGTCCGACGTCCGCTTCAGGGACGTCAGCTCCTTGGTCTTGCGCTGGGGAGGCGGCGGTTGGGAGACTGACCTGGCGTCGGATTTCTGACGACGGGAGGATGACTTGTGGCGCTCTCCAGACCTGGACAAGGCCTTGGACGGAGTGGATGAAGTCACAGGCCTGGAGGTCTTAACAGGCTGCAGAGAGGAACCGCTGGACGACCTAACCAAAACTGGGGGAGGCTGAGAGCGAGCCCTGGAGGGGGAGTGGTCAGACCTGGAGCTGGAGCTGCGGGAATCTGAGGCTCTAGAAGGGGATCTGGGTCTTGCCTTCCCCCGGTGCTTTTCGCGATGTCTGTGGGACTTCCCAGGCAGCTCCCCCTTGGAGGAAGGGTCTTTATCCATCGCTTTGAGTCGTTCCTCAAAAAGAAAAGCCTGAAGGGCCTTCTGGCGGCGGATCCTAGTTCGGCTGTTGAAGCCTTGGCAGAAGGAGCAGGCCTGGGTGTCGTGGTCTGGGCCCAGGCAGCACACACAGGCTGAGTGAGGATCCTTAAAAGGTATCTGCTTGCCGCAGGCACACTTGGATGGATGACCCTCCAAAGAGGTGTTTGGAGAGGACATCAGGCGAGTCCAGTGAGAAGAGGAAGAAAAACTTTGGAGTCTCCGAGTCGTAGCACGCTAGAGAGTGACTGTGAGGCCGATGCTGCGATGTCGATGGCGGGAAAAGAACTGGGGATTGTGGCAGGACCGCCTCCTTATGTACTATGCCAGACATCGGGGGCGGGACCGACGTCGGAGGTGGTCCCCGCTGAAGACTGCTAGCTAGAAAATTTCCGTGGGGTCCTGACGCCTGACGGCTTCAGTTCTAATGGTGTAACCTGCAGCAAGAGCTGTATCTCGAAGAAGATCTATGCTGTTCCAGTTTACAGCCCACAATCACTGGCTTTTTACCTACACTACACATGGTGAGTACACGTTAAAATCTATCTTGGATCCATGAATTACAAAAAATAACAAACAGAGACTACGATTACTCAGCTATAATACCATCTCGAGGTTTTGGGTACATGTTGGAACCTCTCGCGTTTTGCTTGTTCACATGTCCCCAGAACCTCTCGATGGTAATATAGACTTGTAATACACAGTCCCTTATCTATTATTCTATTTTTATACTGTTTGCCACCTGCACAATATTGCATTTTTGTACTATCTTGATGCCAGCACTGGAACATGCTGTCTGTATTTTTGACCCTGTACCATTACCTGGGTTACACCTGAAAATGAACCTCAGCTCAGTCTGCCTTTCCCGGTCACCAATTTTAAATATAAATATATAAATAAATAAATTTTGTAGGCGCTTTTCTTGGTCTCAGGTGTGTGCTCTGGCAACAGTATTAAGAAGACAAAAAAGTTGAATAAAAAACAAACATGTAACTGCATCAAAGGATTTAGGATCAGAGGATGTCATCCCTGAAATCAGTAAATTATGACATTTATATTTTTCATTAATAATATGCTATGCTCATAATTGTAATACTTCATGGTTGCCTCATATTCTTTTGTTTTACCTGCTTCAATCCAGCCAAAGATACTAAAACTTCATCTTCTTTTTCCAGTTTTTCTTTTAAAATAACATCCTGAATTTTTCCTGTAATAAGAATAATACAATTATTTAAAATGCACCATAGTAATGAACCCAATGCATCATGTCTATATAACTGACTCTGTTTTTAGTTACAGCAATAACTTTTCCAAGTCTAAGGAACAGGCTTAATTGTATTATAAGTTCTTTAGTATTGTCAATCAAGGCTGGCAGAGTTAAAAGAAAAAGTATAGTAGCTTTACTAGGGTTCTTTTTTTTTTTTTTTTTACAATTTTTTCTTTGTTTTTCTGTGTGTGAATTTAGTTCTCGTGAAGGGTGCTGGATTGACAGCACTGGAAATACAGGTTACTCACCTGTAACCATACAGTAGTTCTAGTAGTGGTATTCAGTTCACAGCCACACTCTGGCAGTCTTCCTGGAGAAAGGCAAGTTGTCAGAAGTCTTAAAGCTAAGCTTCTCCCACCACGTGGGTGGTATATCCTCCGGTTCCACCCCATGGCATCAGATCTTTGCACCCTGGAAACAGGGATTCATCCATGTGCCACTTGCAAGGGGAGTTCAGGTGGGTTGTATGGATGTAAACTGAATATCACTACTGGAAAGTACAGTTGCATACTTACCGTAATGGTAGATCTTCGAGGGGTATCTCTTGCAGCAGTTAATACATGTGGGTCATCACCAGAGGGTGCTGTGGTGCACAGCCGCTCTCTTCTAGCAGTCTTTTTCTAGGGGCCACCCACACATGACATCATCATTCTGTTCCTATATAAGAGTGGGCAGTCCTTGGTATCCTCAGTTCCCCACTGGATTCAGCTCACTAAGCGAGGACCGAGGGACAGCTGAGGTACCATAGGTTATCCCTTCTCATATATATTTGGATCCAAAGTTATTCTCTTTGAGAAGGAGGGGGATGGAGGGAGGGATGGTACCTGCTGCAAGAGATACCCCTTGAAGATCTACCATTACATTAAGTACGCAACTGTACTATCTTCCACGGGGATAATCTCTTGCTGCAGGTAATACACTTGAGATGACTCCCAAGCAGTAAACCCAGGAAGGGTGGAAAGTTATGACAGAAGGCCTTGTAGGACAGCGCGGCCAAAGGCTGTCCAACAGCATGAAGCAATGTCTAAGTAGTAGTGCTTTGTGAAAGTATGTATTGTGGACCATATGGCTGCACTGCAGATGCCTCTGATAGAAGCCCCTTTGAAGCAGGCTGCTGTAATGGCCATGACTCAGGTAGAATGGGCGTGGACAGATCCTGGTAATGGCTTGTTATATTTCTTATAACAAAAGGTTATACAATGTGCCAACCAGTTGGAGAGGGTCTGTTTAGCGACCTGGTTGAGGCGAAGATAACAAAAAGCTGAGCAGTTTTTCTGAAAGATTTGGTACGATTTATATAGTATCTCAAATTACGATAAACATCTAAAGTGTGGAGGAGGTATTCTCCTTGATTAGAGTGCTCAGAGTAGTAGACTGGCAATTCTATGGACTGATTTAAGGTGTTTTCCGAGATCACCTTAGGTAAAAATGAAGGACTGGTATGAAGTGCCACTCTGTCCTTGTGAAAGATTAAGTAAGGCTCTCTATACATTAGGGCATGAAGCTCAGATATACGGTGAACTGAAGTGACAGCAACTAAGAATACTGTCTTCCAGGAAAGGAAGTGGAGTTCGCAAGGGGCCGCCAGTTCAAGGGATTGAGGGTCAGCTTTTCCAATAGGAAATTCAAGTCCCAGGGAGAGGTGGGCCGTCTAATGGGAGGTTTGAGGTGTAACATTCCCCTTAAGGACATCTTGGCAAGATGGTGTTGATAAAGTAGTATCCCTGCTAAAGGCTCATGAGAGGCCGAGATAGAGGCCAAATGAACTTTAATAGAGGAGTAGCTCAAGCCCGTCTCGGCAAGTGAAGCCAAGTAGTCCAATACGTTAGTCAATGGAAATGAATAAGGGTCCAACAACCGGGAAGCGGCCCATATGGAGAAGCGTTTCCATTTAGCATTATATGTTTCCCTGGTACATGGTTTGCGTGAAGCCAACAGAATATTAGGCACTGGTGAGGAGACTTGAAGCTGGGCTATGAAAGCATCTTCAGGAGCCAAGCGCGAAGGTGTAGTGACTTCAGGTTGGAGTGAAGAAGGGTTCCTTGATCTTGAGTTAACAGATCTGACCTGATTGGCAACAGAATGGGGTCCACTACTGAGAACTGTTGAAGCAGGGGAAACCACACCTGCCGGGGCCCACAGAGGAGCTATGAGGATCATGGTGGCAGGTTCAAGCTGTAGTTTCAGTAAAGTCTGTTGCAGGAGTGGGACGGGGGAGAAGCATATAAGAAGAGTCCTGTCCACGGTTGGGACAGGGCATCTATAGACAGTCCCTTTCTGTTCAGGATAATGGAATAGTCTCTGGGGAGTTGGTGATTGATGGGGGAGGCAAACGAGGTGCGGGGTCCCCCACAATCGAAAGAGCATCTGAAGAACTTCGTGATGAAGTGTCCACCCGTGCATGGAGGACTGGTGACTGAGAGTGCTGGCAAAAGTATTGTGGCGTCCCGGTAGATGGACGGCAATCAACGACAGATTTTGAAGTATGGCTTCCTGCCAAACCACCACTGTCTCCCTGCAGAGAGTGCGGGACTTGGTACCTCCTTGTTTGTTCAGGTAGTACACCACTGAGGTGTTGTCTGACTGGTTCAGTAGAGGCCCCGGTGAGAGGTGGGGGAAAAAAACCTGAAGGGTGAGGCGGACTGCTCTCATTTACAGTAGATTTATATGAGGAGGAATGGAGAATCAGGGCCACCTGCCCTGTGTCCTGTAGGGACCCAGGTGTGCCCCTCAGCCATAGAGGGAAGCATCTGTAGTCAACGTCTGCTGGGGAGGAGGAGACTGGAAGGGCATGCTTTGAGCTAGGTTGGCACGATGGGTCCACCAATCTAGGGCCGAGCATAGAATGACAGTGCCTCTAATTCTGTCTTCAAAATCCCCTGTTTTTTTGCCGCCAATGATTCTGAAGAGTCCATTGGACTGGTCTCATATGTAGATGGGCAAAGGCCACTGTGGGGATGACTGCGGCCATATGCCCCAAAAGGCATAAGAGACATCTGGCTGTGATAAATTGTGGAGTTTGTATCTGGGAAGCCAGAGAAGAAGTCTGTCATGTCTGTCAGCAGGGAAGAAAGCCCTGGCAGAGGCGGTGTCCAGAACAGCTCCTACATACTGGAGCAACTGGGTAGGAGTTGGATAGGATTTGGGCCAGTTGACCATAATTCCTAGGGACTGGAACAGAATGAGGGTCACCTGGAGGGGCAAAAGCAGAGAGGTTTCATAGTCTGCTTTTATGAGCCAATTGTCCCAGTACGGGAAGATGAAATCCCACCTCAGGACCGCCGCCACTACCGCTAGGCACTTGATAAAGACTCTCATGGAGGATGAGAGACTGAATGGGAGTGCCTGAAATTGGTAATGTTGTACTAGCAGGTAAAAGCGAAGGAACCGGTGGTGGGCGGAGTGGATGGGGATATGTAGGTAGGCATCTTTTATGTCTAATGTGCATAGCCAATCCTCATGTTTTAACATCGGCATAATGGATGTTAAAAGTAACCATCCGGAACCTTTTGTACTGAATGTGTAGATTCAGTTGTCTGACACCTAGTATAGGTCTGAGATCTCCAGTGCATTTGGGCACCAGAACAAAATGAGAGTAGAATCCCTGATGGTACTATTAAGGACGAACTGGACAGACAGCATTCTTATGAAGAAGTGCCTGAAGTTCCTCTTGAAGAATGGGAATATGGTCAGGTGGGTAATGGACAGAGTGGGGAGAATGAGGGGGAGACACTGAGGTGAGTTCCAGCATGTGCCCTATCCTTATGATTTAAAGCACCCACTCGTCCGAAGTTATCGTCTGTCAGGCCTCTAAATGGAGGGTAAAGTGACCTCCCATGGCTTCTGAGGCCTGGCTGAGGAAGCCTGGGCAATGCCCCAGTTGGTCACTGGGAAGTGGGCTGACCGGCTCCATCTGGGGGGGTGGGAGTGGGAGTCCTTAGAGGTAAGAGTGGTGGCCCTGGAAGATGGCTGGAAACGACCACGGAATCCACCTCTGCAGGTACCTTTATGTTTGCCGCTTCTCTCTGATTGAAAAGAAGACTGGGAGCGGTACTGGTAAGATGGCTGTGAGGTATGATACATGCCATGCACCGTACATAAAGTCTGATCTGAGACTTGTAGATCATCCAGAAGTGTTTGGGTACCTGGACCAAAAAGTTTAGATCCATTAAAAGGGGCATTTACCACTTTATGCTTTATATCTGGTGTAAATCCGGATACACATAACCAGGCGAGTCGTCTCAGGGTAATACCCATGGCCGACACACGAGCAGAAGTATCCACCGCATCATATCCTGAGTGAAGCAGGTGTCGAGAGATGGAATTGCCAGTGGAAATTGTTGCCAATAATTGGTCCTTCTCCTGAGATGGAGAAAGTTTATTGACTAGTTCTATAGCAGAGGACCAGAGGGTATGTTGGTATTTAACCATGTATCCCATACAATTTAGAATTCTGAGATTCATGGTACCTGCCTGGAATATCTTCTTGCCGAGGTAATCGAAACAGCAGGACTCCTTATCAAGGGGTAATGAGCTCATGTGTTTTGGTCGTTTGGTATGATCACAAGCCGCAGTGATCACCGCCGAATCCACTTTGGGGGAAGTAGAAGAAAGGGATGGTCAAGAGGAGCCTGGTAAAGGCGATCCGCCTTTCTAAGGATGGCTGGAACAGCTGAGGGTTGGTTCCAAGCTGCCAGTACAGCGTTTTGGTAAGTTTGTATAAGTGGGGGTACCACTACTACAGGCTCTTCAGGCAGTCTGAGATAATCTGCCATATCCTTTCTTTGTTTATCATGTTCCGTAGTTGAAAATCCCATGATTTTTTAAATTTGGACCCTCATCTCTTGAAATTATGGGTCATCAGAAGGAGAGGCAGCGGCATGTCGGGAGGCATCCTCGTGCAAGGAGGAGAGAGTAGAGAGGAGGGGGAACGGGAGTCCATCCTGAAGGTCGATATCCTCTACATCTCTGGGAAAACCTTCCAGAAATTCTGCCTCTTCTGAAAAATAGGTTTCCTCATATGAGGGAGGGGACCAGGGTGGAGAGTGCTCCCTGTCGCCTTGGAAGCGTTTAGGTGGAGGGGTAGGAGAATGGGAAGGGTGACCTGCCTCCCCTGGAGTGGGAGGTTGAGAATGCCTCATCACTTCTAAAACCTGTTGTACCACTGTGGCTATATCCAATGAGGTGGTAGTAGATGGTGGGGTAGGTGGCTTCTGGGAAACCAGAGGGATTGTGGAAGAAACGGGACGTGAGGTATAAACAGGTCTAGCCCTTGGGTGGTAAATACCAGGGTCCCGGTCCCAGTCGGACTGGCCCCGGTGACAGAATGGTTGCGAAGGAGGAGGGGCAGTAGAAATGGCAAAACCAGTAGCTCTCCCATGAAAACCTGGCCTGTCATTGACAGGGCAGCAAATGAGGAGGCATTAGAATGCTTAAAAGTAGATGCCGTCGATGGGAGACGGGGCGTTGATGGAAGTTACATACTGTAGGGTTCCATCAAAACTGCTGAAAAGAGCGCCAGGAGCATCATCGGCGAGAGTGTAAACTCCATCTTGAAGAAGCAGTTCTAGGGCATCATCAGCGGTGGAGCATCTGTGATGGTGGCGTTGATGAGTGTCTGCCTGATGATGATGAGGATGATTTATCCTTATCACGTTTATGCTTCTGTGAAGCTGTAACAGGGAGCTCCTTGGGGACGGGCCCCATTCTCCGAGAGAGAGAGAGAATTTCTGCTCCATGAGGTGAGCTTCAATCTCCTATAGCCGTCGTCGACGGGTTGCCTGGTTGAATTCCTGGCAAGTGTTTTCAGAAGATGGTGTCGTGTGTGGGACCCAGACACCTAACACAAATGGTGTGGTTGTCATAACAGTAGATCTTCCTACCACAATGACATGACCGAAATAGTGCTGACTTGTTTGTAGATTCTTTGGACATTCATCGCTGAAGATTGGAAATGGAGGGAAATTCCATTCCCAGCACAAGTTCTCGTCAATGACTGCTTCACTAGTGCTAGCTGCTACGTGTGAGCTGAAGATGGCGGGAAAAATGAACTGAGGATACCAGGGACCGCCCACTCTAATATAGGAGCAGAATGACAATGTCATGTGCGGGTGACCCCTGGAAAACGACCACTAGATGAGAGCTGCCATGCACCACAGCACCCTCTGGTGATGACCCAAGTGTATTACCTGCTGCAAGAGATTATCCCCGTGGAAGATCTATGGTTACAGGTGAGTAACCTGTATTTCTAGTAACGTGGATTCAGTTTACTATCTGCGCTCTTACAGACTCCAAGCAGTTGTCTGGGATGAGGGGTTAAGGTGTGCACCCCTATCTGGTGAACAGAGACAGGATGACTGAGGAACCAAGAGTGGCACCCCCGACAGCTCATGATGTCAATGGTGTAATGGGATATGAAGGTGTGTACTTTACTCTAGGTTTCAGCCCTGTCTAGTTCAGCAATGGGGATGTCTCTGGAAGCAGTCACCGAGGCAGCAGTAGGTCTGATGGAATGAGCTCTAATCCCCTTGGGACACTCTTTCCAGCCAACTGATACCAAGGTCAATGCAGGATGTTAGCCACCCGGCAATCATCTGCTTTGCTCCGGGTCTGCCAGGTGCAATTTTAGCACGTTACAAACAGCTAGGAAGCCTCACCGCAGGCCTGCACTCTTTGTAACAGAAGGCTGTCCTTCACAAGTACAGGGTATGGAGCCTGTGGTCAGCCTCTAAGGTCAGGTTAGTACATATCGAGTCAGTCTGTTGCTTGCTCTACTGCACACGCCAAAATCGTGCAACAGGAACAGCGTAGTCAGGAAGAAAATGGATGCGAGGCCAAAGGGCATGACCTGGAACAGGTAGAGGATCCCCTCTATGCGGAACTGAAGTTACTGGCAATGAGACAGATGGACTGGGATACTGAGAAACAAAAACATAGAATCTGATGTCAGATAAGACTGCCTGGCCAACCCAGTCTGCCTATTTTTTCTTCACCTACAGCATCACTGCAGAACCTACTTGATCTCCAGCTCTTTCTCCCTCCCCATTTCCTTTCCACTAAGAGAATTTGATGTCAGATAAGGACTGCCTGGCCCACCCAGTCTGCCCATTTTTTTTTACATACAGCATTACTGCAGAACCTACTTGATCTCCGGCTTTCTTCCTCCCCCATTCCTTTCCACTAAGATTCCCTTATGCCTATCCCATGTATTCTTGAGCCCCACCACTATTTTTGCCCCCACCACCTCTGCTGGAAGGCTGTTCCAGGAATCCACCACTCTTTCTGTGTAGAAGTACAGTACTTCTTCACTTCTCTCCTGAATTCCCCTTCCAGCTTCACAGTATGTCCCCTTGTTCTAGAGTGCCTTTTTTCTGAAAAATACCTCCCTCTTGTACATTATTAATTCCCGTGAGGTATTTTAAGGTCTCTACCATATCCCCTCTCCCTCCTGTCTTCCAGGGTGTACATACTGAGGACCTTTAGTTTCTCCTTGTAAGGCTTTTGATGCAGACCCTGCACCATTTTAACCGCCCTTCTCAGGACTGCCTCAGCTCTGTCTATGTCCTTCTGGAAGTGTGAACTCCAGAACTGGACACAGTACTCTAGGTGGGGTCTGATCAGGGATGTGGAGAAATGCGTCTTGAAGGGCAGGGACCAGAATTATGTGCCCTGCTCCAGAGATGGAATGATCTGATTCAGAGTGACCATCTGGAACTTGTGCTTCTGCATGAACTGGTTTAGATCATGCAGATCTAGTATGGGGCACCAGCCCCCTCTTCATCCGTTTCAGGACCAGGCAGTACCTCGATGCATATCCATAAGTGGCCAGGGCATCTGGGACACGGGCTATTGCCCTGTGCTCTAACAGCTCAGTAATGTCGGCGCTCAGTACAAGCAATATGTCCTGCGACACCTGGACTCCTGAGGAGCTCAGAGTTGGTATTGTGGGAGGGCCCTGAAATCCACCACTGCCCACCACTTCTAGTATCTATTTGTCCGAGGTAATGGTGGACCACTGTGGCAAGAACTGGTTACAACCGACCCCTGACCAGGGCCTAAGAAAGGGACTGAACGGGCAGGGAGGAATGCCACCCCTGTCACTGTGTAGCCTTTGATGGGGTTCTGGTCATGGGAACACCACCACCTCTAACCTACCCCACCTTCTTTTAGCCCTTGGCCGCTGAATTTGGGCTTCAGACACTAGAGTTGATACTGCCCCTGCTGGGGCTGCTGCCAAGGTTGTCTAGACTGAAAGGGCTGGCACTGGAAGGCCTTCTGTTTAGACATTTGGGCCTTTTGGGACAAAGCCACAGTCAAGGGGGGCACTGGACTTCTTGATGCGTGTGAAATGCCCTTCCACCCCAGGGCCAAAGAGGTCTGTGCCCAAGAATGGGACATTGACCAATTTCTGCTAGGCATCCACCATAAAGGTGGAAAGCCTCAGCCAGGCCCTACGATGCATAGCATCAACCATTGCCATGGCATGGGTGCAGTAGTCACCCATGTCCAGAACCATCTGGAGTTGGTGTTTAGCCAGTAACTGACCCTGGCCTATGACCAACTTCACCACCAACTGTTTGTCAGCAGAAAGATGGGGAAAGAGTTGTTCCCAACACTCTCAGCAGGGAGTTGCTGAAGTAGGCCATCACGACAGCATACATTGCCTGATGGAGACCAAGCGATGCAGCAGCATAGACCTTTTTAGCTGCATGGCCAATCTTCTTAGACTTTTTGTCTGGAGGTTTGTCTACATTCCCTTGGCCACCTGATCTGCAGAAGGCCAAATCCGAAACCAAGCCCTTAGAAGACGGATGGTTGGACAACCTAGAGAGGGAGCCTGGAATGACTGCGTTCTTGCAGACTATATGAGTGGAGGGTGCTGAGCAGGATGTTGGCTGCTTCCAAAGCTCCAGGGCCAGTCCCAAGATGGCCTCAACATGGGAAAGGCAACCCCTGGGGAATTGTCCTTGTTCAGTATGCCAGTAAAGGGGTATTTAGGCCGCTTCTGAACTAGTTCCAAAGGCACAATCACACTGACATAAGTCGAAGTAAAGCCCCAAAAGACACCGGCACATGGTCAGTGGTCAACTCTTTGACTCATTCTCGGTCAAAAGTGTGAGTTTTGATTGAGGCCATGGACGATTTACCTTTCGAGTCATCGTAGAATTCCTTGACCATTTGCCACTGTGGACCACCGCATTGTCTTCAGACTAGATGATCTACACAGAAAGCACGCCTAACAAGCCAGCAGCAGAACAAGACTCTTTGGTCAGAGCCCCAGACAGGGGCTGCAGTGGAGGTGGCTCCACATTAAGGGGTGGAGAAACAGTTGCAGAGGACAGCTGTGAAGTATGGACTGGTGTGGGAAAGGCAGGTGTATGTAAGCAGGTGCATCCACTCTGTGACAGTGTAGGTCAAGGGACTGAGGGTCCAGGGGGCAGAGTCCTACCCCTCCCAGCAATAGTCCACTGTTGCCAGAGGAGGTCCTCATAGTGCGGACACATTTTTCATTGATGCCTCTCCTTGTCCGAGAACAAGGAAGTCAAAAACAAGGAAGTCAAAAAGCGTCCACAGCAATGCCTCTTGGTTGAGTGGGATTGAGAGTGTGAGCAATGCTTCAACCTTGACCTGAGGATGGACATTGAAAGGTATCCTTCAGAGGGTTTATGGTAAATCACTTGCCTCGACATGTTGAGCATAAGAGGCTTAGGAGGAATAACCACCAGTGGAGACTCCTGCGAGGGCAAAGGAGCTAGGGCCACTGAACTGGCCATGTCCTCCTGAGTGAGGAGCAGGAGAACTGGTGTCTGGGTTATCAACTCTTCATCAGTCTCCTCTGACAGCCAGTTGACAGGCTCAAGAAATATCTTAACTGCCTGCACGACTGGAGTTGATGTCGACAAGCCCAATAGGGGTACCGTGGAGCTCTTGACTTTACCCTCAACAGAAGGGAGCTAGACCAAAGTCAAGAGGTTGGGAGCGCCATGGGAGCAGGAACAGCATGATCTCTTCTGGTCCCACAACCTGCGATAACAGTGTTTGTGTTTTTTTACTGCAGTTAGTGGGGCTTTCCATGAAGGTCTGTAGGGCCAAACACATTCCTCTAAACTCGTCAAAGAATGACCCGCCACCGCTTATCCTAACTGGGAACCGACCAATGAGGAATTCACCACAGCCATCACCGCTTACTCCTCCATGACTGCTAGCTGTGCATCTGACCTGGCAGCCACCAGGGTCTTTTTGCAGTCTTTCGGCTGACCAAGGACCAGCCAAGCCTGCTTGTCCTCAATGGATGACAGCAGCACGGCCTGGCACAAAGTGTATCCCTCCATGTCATGTTGCTTACCCAGGCAGTACAAACATATGTCATTAGGATCCGTGGTTGACATTTTCTCCTGGCACAGTGTGCAGAACTTAAACCTGGGTTTTTTGCTTTTCATTGTTGATAGCAAACGTGAAGTGGAGCCGGAAGATGACTAGAATAGTTTTGAAGTTAGAATTGATTTAAAAAGTCGAAGAATCGCTGAAAAGCATTTGTATCACTCAAATTTCTTCAATGCCACAGAACTGTTAAGGAGGAGCCCTATCCCTTCCAGCAGAAAGAAAGATCTGACATCACAAGGCTGAGCTGAAGGAGGTTGCCTGAAGACTTCCAAAGACTGTCTCCAGGAAGACTGCCAGAGTGTGGCTAATGAACTGAATCCGTGATCATAGACCCTTAAGTCTTCTGCTTTTCCACGTGACCGGTACAGCATAGGCAGTGCAAGCTTCCCCACACTGCCCTGCCAATGTGCCAGCCATGGAGGTACCACCATGTAGATGACAGGGTAGTTCAGACTCCATGCCCATTCAATCACTGGCTTCTCATGTGAGACTGCCAACAAGGGTGCCAACTGTGTTGGTGGTTTTGTGATGTAGACACCTGCCCACTGGGAATTGGACTAAGACCACCTCAATTCATTTCACACAGACCACTGAACAGCCCTCAAGTGATAATGACTTTCAGCCACTACCCACCTGTGCTGGATTTGAACTAATGACCTAGAAATGAAAGGCTCCTTAACCCACCACTAATCCACTGAGCCATCCGGTTCCTCTACTACTGGGTTCTTTAGACTGCGACTTAGATCTTTATTTTCAGACTGAGAAGAAAAAATAAACTAGCCAAATCTGAGGTGGATCTGATGAAGCTGCAAACTCCCACTGACATTGCAGCACGTTATATCAGTGAAAGATAACTAGTAAACAAGATACTTTTTCTCTTTTGAAGAGAAGCAAGTTAAGCTCGGTAGAACACTGTCTTCTGAGAATTAATAAAGGCAATGAAGGTCATGTAAAGGACATCCAAAAAATATCTCAGGCTAGCAAGTATTTATTACAGTAAGGATTATAAACATGCAGTGACTCTCTGACAGCTTAATTCAAGTAAATATCTTCAACATTACTCTGAAAATCCAGATGCTAGACTTGTGTAGTGTGAGAAAAGACAGTTAAACTGTAGACAATCCCAGTTTAATGTTGTGCTGTAAACAGGTTTCTGAGGAGAAAAAAAAGACAAGGTCTCTTCTGAAGCATAGAAAAAAAGGGTAATTTTAATCAATCTGTGACACAATTCTAGGAAGCAGACGTCGCGTGTACAGTATCAAAGAAGGGCTCTCTTAGGCCAAATGGAGCACGTTGTTGGATAATGCCCAACCCTCAATTTACAAATCTGACACACTGATCTCACAAATGCTGCACGTGTTCTTTGAACCCTTTTTAAAGTGTAACGCTCCAGTTGGGTGCCAGAATGTTTCTCCCTGTTTGCATTCCTCACTTGAGTACAGTTCAGTGAGAGTTGATGCTGCTGCTTCCACTTCTATAGGAAACAATATTCCCTGTTGCTGAAAGGGCTTCTGCGTGGGTCATGATACTGCAAGACCCAGAACTGTGACTTTAGTCCAGACCACAGAGGAATGGAAAAAGTCACAGCAGCAGAGCAGATCTCAAAACCTGGCATAGCCATGGAAATAAGAAAAGTATAGATTTTTGGAGGGACTCCTGATACTAACAAAAATAAATCACAGCTGTGATAATAAGCAGAACTCTGATAAATGACGTTCCAAAACAGATTCACAAACCAAACTATGTAATTCTTTATTATTAAATATTGGCCAGAAAGTGAGAATTCTGATTGACAGATATGCATTCTAAAGGGCTAGAGCACTGTTTACACTACCTGATCTGCTTTGCTGTGACAGGTGCAGATGGGCTGCATCTGTGTAAGTCCGGCAGTGTAAACTGTTTGGGGAGCACTGCAGGTGGCTCCGTTGTGGTGCAGGATGATCCCTGTTTTGGAAGCTGTATTGGTGCAGGTGTTTTTTGCTGGTGAGTAAACATGCTACTCCTTCCACAATGGTGCAGCCCCGCACCACACCATGTCCCCGTCCTCATATGAATGCGTGTGTAAAGCAAAAAATAATACCTAGTCCCTACCCCCTGCTTCTAGTGCTAGCCAGCAGCAACTGAGGATACACTTCATGAAAGCATGCTGCACGACTGTCACTTCTGCATCACAGCGACTGAGCAGCATCACCAATTCGGGGCTCTCTGCCGATTTACCGGGACTCCACATAACTGGATCTGGGAGTGACTACAGCACGGGGCAAGCTTCAGGGTAAAGGGAAACCTAACTCACCATCATGGTGCTCACGGTGCCACCCCTGATCCTGGCAAAAAAGGAGCTGAACCACAGGAAATCTTCCTGCAGCGATGCACAACGTTGGTGTGCAAATGTGGGCCGGCAACATTTCAGGCAGAGTGGCAGGCAAGCATTGCAGACGGCAATACACCAGCACGGTATGTATAAATGTGCCTTAGGAGTAGAATTTAAACTATAAAAGTATTCATTCAAAGTAATTTTAGTTGAACAGCAACATCAAAACACTTCAAGGGTCAGATTACCTTTGTTCTAACCCTAGGTAGGAGTACAATCCA
Organism: Neoceratodus forsteri; assembly: GCA_016271365.2. Taxonomy (NCBI): domain Eukaryota; kingdom Metazoa; phylum Chordata; order Ceratodontiformes; family Ceratodontidae; genus Neoceratodus; species Neoceratodus forsteri. Next base: position 1,173,932,175 of record CM057456.1, on the reverse strand, counting down.
AGGGAGGAGTACAAGAGTACAAGATGGGGGGGGGGGGAGTACTGACGGCCACCAGTCAAGAAAGGGACCTGGGGGTAATCATATCTGATGACCTAAAGGTAACCAAACAATGTGAGAAGGCCGTGGGGTGAGCCAGTGGGATGCTAGGGTGCACACGGAGAAGTATCATCAACAGAAAAAAGGAGATGGTTATGTCACTGTACAGATCACTAGTGAGATCTCATCTGGAGTACTGTGTCCAGTTCTGGAGCCCACATCTCCAGAAGGACACAGACAAAATAGAGACAGTCCAGAGAAGGGCAACAAGAAAAAATTACTCACCTTAGTAATTATGTTTCTTCTATTGGAGTTTTGCTGTATTCTGACTAATGCAGTTAGCCCCAGCCTTTAAACTGCTCCGGAGAACAAAGGGTTAAACTTTCTATGCAGAGCATAGAATGCTGAGCTCGAGCTCAGTTGGTATCTCTGTCTGTTTCCCTTTGAAATCTAACCGTCAGATCTTTATGAGCAAAATACGCACTAGTTATCCTATGTAGAAATTGTAAAATTTTACTAACCAACTGGCAGCAAAAAGTTTTGGATTCCCAAAGGAAGACTCAAGTCAAGAAACCCAAAACAAAAAAACAATTCAAATAAGAATAACAAGAAGATAAACACCCAAACAAAAAAGCAAAGGGTGTAAAGGAGCACCCCTGAGGTGCAACACTCCACCTGCCCACCCATTTCCCAAAAACCAGGTTCTGAGAGGGGAGACAGGGGGGGTCAGAATACAACAAGACTCCAATAGAAGAAACATAATTTCTAAGGTAGTAATTTTTTCTTCAAACAACATGAAGCCTTGCTGTATTCTGACTAATGCAGACTACCGAGCAGTACCTCCATGGAGGAGGGACAGAACCTGCTTTGGAAATAGGCTCTGAAGCACTGCTGTGCCAAACCGAGCATCACTCCTAGCCTGGATATCCAGAGAGTAATGCTTGGTAAAGGTATGGACTGTTTTCCAGGTGGCTGCTTGACAGATTTCTAAGAGAGGAATATCCCTGGCAGTAGCCAGGGAAGCAGCTGTACCTCTTGTAGAGTGAGCCCTCAGGCCTAAGGGTGGAATCTTTCCTAGTTTCTCATAGCATAATTGTATACAAGACAAAATCCACCTGGCAATGGTTCTCTTGGTAGCAGGTTTACCCTTTCCCACCTCTCCACAGGTGAGGAACAACTGGAGGGAGTACAACCTGTGACCCTTGGTACGCTCTATGTAGTAGCTAAAGGCTCTTTTAACATCTAAACTGTGTAGCCTCCTCTCTCCTGAGGAAGAATGATCAGTGAAGAAAACAGGAACAGACATAGACTGATTCAAGTGGAAATCTGAAACCACTTTGGGCAAGAACCTTCTACTGGTTCTAAGAACCACTTTATCTCTGTGAAAGGAGATAAAATCAGGTTCCACTGACAGGGTTTGCAATTCACTGATACGTCTGGCGGAGGTAATGGCTACCAAAAACACAGTTTTCCAAATCAAGTGCTTAAGCTCTGCTGAGGACATAGGCTCAAAAGGAGGTTGCATGAGTTGAGCAATGCAAACATTTAAATCCCAGGCAGGGGCAGGATCTCTAAAGGGAGGATTGGTATGAAGCAAGCCCTTAAAAAATTTACAGAATACAGGATGAGATGATAGTGAGGAAGACTTTCCCACTGACAAAAAAGCAGAAACAGCTGACAAGTGTACCTTGACAGTAGCTGGTCTGAGGCCTAGGCCATTAAGATGGACTATATAGTCCAGAACTGTAGGCAATTCAGCAGTGTCTGGAGAAACATGCTTCTTAGAACACCAAATGCTGAATCTCTTACATTTGAAGTTATAAGTCTTTCTGGAGGAGGCCTTTCGAGAAACTTAGAGAATATCCAGAACCCCCTGAGACAGATGCAAATCTGCAAACTCTAACTCTTCAACAGCCATGCCTTGAGATTGAGAGACTGAAGATTGGGGTACCAAATCCTCCCCTGAGAGGAGGTTAGTAGGTTGTAATTCCTGGGAAGAGACAGGGGAAGATGGACTGCTAGGGACAGCAACAGTGGGTACCAGGGCTGTCTGGCCCAGTCTGGAGCGATCAGAATCACTTTGCAAGGTTGTGACCTTATCTTGACTAAAACTTTGAACAGAAGGGGGAAGGGGGGGAAGGCATACAGAAATTTCCCTTTCCAGTTCAGAACCAGAGCATCCAGGGGGACTGAGCCCAAGACTGGGGGTCTGCAACAAAAGAGAGGAGGTTGGCGATTGTCTGGGGCTCCAAAAAGATCTATCTCTGGAGTGTCCCACCTTGAAAAAATCACCTTCAATACCAGAGGGTCCAGGGACCATTCATGATGGCCCTGTGAGATCCTGCTCAGTGCATCTGCTAGCACATTGTCCTTCACTGGAAGGTGAACTGTTATCAGAGAGGTTTGTAGGGAATACGCCAGGGACCACAACTTCATGGCTTCTGTGCACACAAGGCCGTAGACTGAGTGCCTCCCTGCTTGTTGATGTACCACATGGTGGTGGTGGTGTCTGTTCTGACCTGAACCACCTTATTCTGTACTGACTGAGAGTAGGCTTGCAGGGCCAGAAAAACTGCCCTGAGCTCTAGGAGACTGATATGGAGAACGGATTCCTGAGGGGACCACGGTCCCTGGGCAATGAGGGCCCCCAGATGGGCTCCCCAGCCCAGAAGGGAAGCATCCGTGGTAAGGACCACTGAATGAGACTGAGTGGCAAATGGGACCCCTTGCCTTAAATTGTCCTGATCCTGCCACCATTGAAGGGCTTGGATCAAGGTCTGAATCACTGGGATCAGTTTGGTAAGAGAGTCCTTCCTCTGAGACCAAAAAGCCCTCAGATGGAACTGAATGTCCCTCATCTGGACTCTTGCCCCTTGGACCACTGCCGTAGAAACTGCCATGTGGCCCAAGAGCTGGAGGAAATGCCTTGCTGGTTGAGATACCTGAAGGCTGAAGGATGAGGCTAGTTCTATAAGAACCCTTGCCCTTTCCAGGGGAAGAAAGGCTCTTGCTTGGACCATATCCAGCTCTGCCCCTATAAAGGTAAGAAGCTGGACAGGCTCGAGAACTGACTTGGGAAGGTTGAGAAGAAATCCTAGAGAAGTGAGCACTTGTTGGGTCACTTGCAGGTCTGACTTGACTTGGTCTGGAGACTGGCTCACTATTAGCCAGTCGTCCAGGTCTGGAAAAATGGAAATCTTTTGCCTCCCTAAAAAGGCAACTACTACTGCCAGGCACTTTGTGAAGACCCTTGGGGCTGAAGTTAGGCCAAAGGGCATTACTCTGAACTGATAGTGGCCTGAGGGCAACTGGAACCTGAGGTACTTTCTGTGGGAACACCTGATGGGAACATGAAAATAGGCATCTTTGAGGTCCAGGGAGGCTAGCCAGTCCCCTGGTCTTAGAGAGGGAAGGATTATTCCCAGAGTTACCATCTTGAACTTTGGTTTTAAAAGATGTTTGTTGAGGTATCTTAGGTCTAGGATGGGTCGCCAGTCCCCTGTCTTTTTTGGGGTAAAGAAGTACCTGGAGTACAGACCTTTGCCCCAGTGTAGGGTAGGTACTCTCTCTATGGCTCTCAAAGCCAGCAGAGATGAAACCTCTGCCTCTAGGGCAAGGATTTCTGAGAGACCTGGAGGTGGAAAAGATCTGGCTCTCATCTTTGGGAATTATTTTAAGCTGAGAACCAGTCCCTGGCTTACTACTTCCAGGACCCACTTGTCTGATATAATAGACATCCAGTCCTGGACGAAGTAAGTCAGCCTGCCCCCTACTGGTACAGGAGAGTCGACCCGGGCAGGCACATCAGTGCATCTGCTTGGCAGGGACCTTAGGCTGAGGAGTGGATGCAGCCCTGCTCATCCCCCTTCTGCCTCTCCCTCTGAAGAACCCCCTCTGTGAAAAGGGAGAAGAGGCCTGTGCTCTGTAAAAAGGCCTATGAAAAGACCTGCCCCTGTCCCTAGACTGCTGCCTTTGAGGAGTTGCCTGCCTTTCTTTGGCCTGAGCACTCCTGTAAGTGGTCCTGTACTCATCCATTTTCTTCATGTAATTCTCTGTCTGCTCCCCAAACAGAGAATTACCAACTACAGGAAAATACATGGCCTTAGCCTGGGTATCCTGTGAGAGGCTAGTACATCTGAGCCAAGCCATTCTCCGAAGAGCCATAGATGTCGCCATGACTCTTGATGATACATCACTGGAGTACACAGCAGCATGAAACTGAACTTTTGATGCCTCAATCCCATATGCAGCCACCTCCTCCAGCTCCTTGGCTAGCTGGTGGGAGGCCTGTTTAGCCAGTGCCAGTACAGTGTCCCACCTGGACTTCTGGTACCTGGCTGTATAGGCCATATAATTCACCTGCCTGAGTCCCAAGGAAGATGCCATGTACTGTTTTTTTTGCCGTGGCATCAATCTGCCGATATAAAAACTCTGTATCTGAGCCTGAAAGTTTATACCTCTTGTCCATTCTTCTATCAACAGGAGGTATAGAATTGGGAGACTTCAGGATTTTTGTGTCTGCTTCCCAAAAGATTTGTGAAGGGGAACAGACAGTCTCCTCGACTCTGGGATGTCCATCATTTCCACAAAATCAGGCTCCTCTTGATCCTCCATTGCCTCCTCCATAGGAAGCTGGAGGGTCTCAGCCACCTTTCTGTAGAACATAAAGTGGGAAGGGGACTCAGAAAGCCTAGGAGGGGATACACCTGAAGGGTCTGTCTGGGGAGATTTCCGGTTCAACAGGCACATCCAGACTTTCACCATCATCATCGTCCTCAAACTCCCCCTCCTCCTCAAACTCTGGTTCATAAAATTCTTCAGGGGTATAATCGTGAACCGGGGGAACCAACCGAACTGAGCCCCTGCCCAAAGGTGCCGGATCGGTCGGGACTGGGCGAAGCGATTCCACAATCTTAATCGTTCTGGCTATTTCCTCGGCGGTCGGAACATGGGCTTCTAGATCCGAACCGGACGATTTTTCTTTGTGTTTTCTTTTTGTCAGAACCGAACCCTCGGGATCGGCTCTCCTTTTGCCCAAAGAAGTATCGCCCTGGTCAGAGGGCACTCCTTCTGGTTCAGTCGGAACCGAACTGGGCTGGCCATCCGGGTCAGTGGACTTCTCGGCCTCCTTTTCCCTCAGTCTACCTAATCTCTTCTCAAGGGTAGTTTTGGGAAAATTTTTACAAATTTGGCAGTCTGAATCGAGGTGTTCAAACCCCAGACAATAAACATATGTGGTGTGGGGATCGGCCTTAGCAAAGACCTCCCCACACTCACTGCAGTGTTGAAACCCAGTGGGCCCGTTTTTTTTTCTTGGGTTTCTCAGACATGGCCAACCTAACCAACTTACCCTTTTTTTGGCAACTGCCAGGCAAGACTCCCTTACCGGTTCCTAACTGTGTCACGGGTCTTGGAAAAAACTTACCAAACCCGTTTTTTTTAGAACCGATAAAGACCGGTAACTACACACTAAAGTAAGATACAAGATTTAACAAGTGATCAGTTCAGCCGAACCGATCCACACTTTTACAAGTTCCGCACAGAAAAAAACAATACAAAACCTATCTAGTACTCACGGTACCCCAGACAGAGACTGAACAGACTATGTGGAAATAATTTTCGGTTAAAAACCGACGGTAAACCGACACTTTAACCGACTTTTGAACCGAGCTGCAGGAGAAATCTCCGGAGCGACTGTTCAGTGAAGCGGAGTAAAGAATCTGACGGTTGGATTTCAAAGGGAAACAGACAGAGATACCAACTGAGCTCGAGCTCTGCATTCTATGCTCTGCATGGAAAGTTTAACCCTTTGTTCTCAGGGGCAGTTTAAAGGCTGGGGCTAACGGCATTAGTCAGAATACAGCAAGACTTCATGTTGTTTGAAAAATGGTGCAAGGACTGCACCAAAAGTCATATGAGGAAAACTAAAGGGCCTCAATATGTATTCCCTGGAGGAGAGGAGAGAGAGAGAGAGAGGCGGGATATGATAGGAACATTCAGAGTACATCAGGGGTATAAACAAGGTATAAGAGGGTAGCGTCTTTCAGAAAAGAAAGTGCACAAGAACAAGGGGGCATGATATGAGGCTAAAGGGGGGAGGCTCAGGACCAATGTGACAAAGTACTTTTTCACAGAAAGAGAAGTGGATGCTTGCAACAGCTTCCCTGCGGAGGTGGTGGGGACAAAAACAGTAGGGAAATTTAAGAATGCATGGGACAGACATATAAGTACTCTAGCAATAGGGAAGAGAGGGTAAGCCACAGATCAACTAGGGTCTGCGGTAATGCATCAGGTAGGGAAAAGGGTCAGACTAGGTGGGCCACACGATCCTTATCTGCCATCACCTTCTGTGCATCTGTGTAGGCGCATAAGGCACTCTGCTGTCATTTGTGTCTCATTATCCTCCTAGTGTTAGACTGATAATAACTGAACCCCTGGTGATGTCTTAATGCTTACTCACTAAAGGTATCTGCTTGGGAACAGGACTGTCATCTCCTCAAGCTTACCTACTTCTGATATACATTCCCTGGCTGAGGTCATAATCAACAGTTTTGGGACATTACAATTTCCACAGCAACCAATTATGATGTAACAAAGAAAAACACAGAATTTGATGATACAAGGGACCGAAGGCCCATCGAGTCTGCCTACTGCTATACTACCTGACTCCACGGACCTACTACCCTGGTAAGCTGTATCCCTCCCCTCCAGCTATCCTATCCTTTAAACCCTTACTGCCTCCCTTGGGCACTATGAATGTTCTTGCCCTGTCCCAACCAGGACAGAGCGGTATCATGATCTCAGCTAGGAAACAATCCGAGGAGTAGATGACCTCTATAGGATAACAATCCTGTTTTTCTGAATATGTCCATGGTATTAAAGAATGTAATGTTTAAAATACAATGTCTTTGCAATGTTGTGCCCTGCTGATGTCAGCTGTGGTTTCAGGAAATAACCATTAGGAATAAATAATACTGAATAATAAGAACTGCATTTTCAAGCATACACTGCTACTAAAAAGCAAGGTAATCATTTGAAATTCAATGTTCTTTAATGCTGTGTAGTCCAGATCTTCTGGTGCCAGCGGCGATTATTTTTTTTAATCAGTATCTTGCCTCCTTAGGTCACCAGCCTGCACTCCTCTGGCCCAGACCCCCTCCACAGTCCCATCATCCATCTTCTGCAGGTCTTACCTTGTCTCTGGTGATCCTCTGCCACAGGATCTGTTTAGAGGCACTCAGTTTCTGGTATGGGGCCTGTGGAGGGGCAGGCTGTCATCGTGCCACGGCCGGAGTCTTTCCACCAGTTTATTCTCACCGGAGGGCTCCCACTGCGTGCAACAACACTTTGTGCAAGCTCCCCATGGAGCCCCCCCCCCACGTCTGCTAGGGGAAGTCCTTTCCTTTGGTGTTCTGCTGCGTTGCCATCCAGATACTTCTAGGTGGCAGCTGCCGAGGGGGACACACGTACCCCCCTCCCTGGGGCAGGAGAGCAGTCTGAAGATGCTTGATTCTCCCTCCCTCAGCTGATCTCCGAACAATCTACATCTATTTCCGAACCTGGGTCACTGGTGTGGCAGGGGTAAGGTTCCCAGCACCTCAACCCTCCATGCCATTGGGCTGACTGAACTGTGATTATTTTTGTTGGTGTCTGGAGACTCTCTTGAAAGAATATGTAACCCCTAGATGGCGTTATCCCAGGGGCTACTACCCCTGCCTGATTTGCCACTAACAGGTTGAGGGGCCTGGATCCAATGGCGGGTGCCTCCACCCAGAGGTCAGGGTTTGCAATAGTTAAACTAACTTGGTCACAGCCCTCTGGGACACTGCAACCCCCCTTTCTTCCCACTAGTGGCCCACACAATATATCAGAATTACCTTCACAGTATACACTTACCCCCAGGTCTGGTTCGGCACTGGGACCTCCTGTGAAATAAGATACAGTGCAACAATCACAGTACAGTACTTTAACATAGACAAATACCTCAGGCAGTATAACTTTGCTGAAACAAGCAGCTCTGATTTATTTAGGGGATATAACAAGGACAGGAAATCAGGTTAATTAGCTTATCACTTTACTATCTACCTATGGCTCTGTGCACAGGCCTATCCTACCAGTTACTGTCCCTGGGTACCCAAGCCTAGTGGCTGGTCAAACCGTGGCAGCTGGTAGGGGCCCTTTCACACAGTGAAAAGAAAAATTAGCTTAAACAGTCAGCAGTACAGTGATTCCATTTGGATTTAATGTGGCAATTCAACAGGGAGCGACCTGAATTAGTACTCACGACCTCCAAACAAGATAGGGTCCTTCAACGTCAGCAGGGCTACTTTTGAGCTCCACGAGACTCTTCACACATTTATATGGTAAAAAAGAAAGTACTATACCAGGCAGGCTGCTTCTCTATCCCGATCGCAATTACTGCACAATACCCGGGAGAACACACAGCAGATTCAGTTCCTGACAGACCGAGTGCAATTCAACAATTTCTCCAGTCTTCTACAGGGTGAGCCTGGTTTCTACTCTTCAGAGATCCTTTGATTCTTTTCACATGCGGATTCAGTCCTAACAAGCAGTTACACAAGCTGCAGACCGGAACTCTGGGCCTTACACGTTTTTTGACTGAAACTGTGCACTGAAGGAGCACAGGGTTTCTTTCCCCTTCACTGCCAAAGCTAAACTGAAACTCCAACTGACAAAACGGGCACTTCCTTTGAGTTCTCCCAGTTCTTGACTGGATTGGCTGTCACTCACAATAGACTGCTGCTGTTGGTCAAAAAGGCGCCTAAGTCTAAACTACATCTCCCAGAGTCACTGCCCATGCAATCCTCTTGTGGCTGGCTCAGATTATGAGTCCAAGTTCTGATTCGTCCAAGGCACCATTTTAGAGCTAGCTTACCCCACACTGATTGGTCCAGTTCAGCAGTTCAAAACCAGAATGGGGAACTAGGCAGACACAGTTCTGACTGCAAAGAAAGCAGGTTAGACAAACTGTATTTTCATTATTACTCTACATGATTTCTGGCAAACAGTTACATCTTTCAGATAGGTTCCTTTGCACTCCTAGTGACTGCAAAAATAGAGTGAATTGGCAGCAGCTCAGTGGTACTCAAACAGAGAAGCACACAGTCCCCCCATACAAACTAATTATGTCTGCAAGCAGACAGCTCTTAAAGAGACAGTACCAGAGGCTCTAAAAACACTTACTGATAAATGGCTTAAATGCCAAACACCATTCAGGCTTGGAGCATTTAAGCAAGCTCCTGGAAGTCTTTTGGGAACCCCCATTTGCAGGGGGGTTACAAATAATTCCGCATTTCAGCATGTACTTTCACAAACAGGATGTTTCAGCTATTACAGTTTACCAGAGAACAGATTTTTTCATTTTCAATGTTCTTTTCCATACTGTACAACATTTCATGGTAGTCTATATAAATTTCTGTATACCAGAGTCTCATATGAGTCTGCTGAGGGTGTGAACTGGGCTTTTGCATGTCCTGTAGGGTGAATACCAAATCAGGTGGTACGCTGCTACCCCAAAGAGAGTGTAACACTTGGGCCTTCCTCCTGTGTGTAACAGCCAAAAAAAAGGGTTCATATTTGGCCACAAGCTCGAGACTGGTATTGAACCCTGATCCAAAGTATAGAGGGACACGAGGAGGGCATCCCATCCCTGTTTTCCCCCTCCATGCCACGGATTGCACTTAGGGGTGGGCACTGTGAGCTCAGTGATCTGACCCTCACAAGTGAGTTTGTGACAATCACCATGACAATACACTGTGATGTCACAAACAGCAACTGTGAGGTCAACTGGGGAGAGAGAGAGATAGATACATCTTGAAGGACTCAGTGAAATACGTACTACATTATTATCTACAATAGTAAGTAGACCAAAAACAGGAAAAAGTAAAAAAAAAAAAAAAAAAAAAAGGCCTCCCTTCCAGAAAACCTAAAACATAAATGGTGTAAATCTACTGGTTTTAGGCTTTTTATTATAGTAGAGGGCTGCTCTTTAAATGTTTTATTTTTTTTTTTGGGTAGGGTAGGGTAGCCAGGGAAAACAGTAATCTCATGATTTACTTATTTAACGACAGCCCTTAGTAGATATCTACCTGGTGTGCCACACCTTTCCTTCTTAGCTAATTCAGATGCACATGGACATATTACAAAGAATGCTGTACTTGGCCTTTCTTAAAAAGTGTCAAGGGAGCAACACAGGACTGAAACATTAGCATTCTGAATTAAGTCTCAAAATGTACTTCAGTGTGCAAGTAAGAGTGACTGCAGGAGACGCAAAACCAGAAAGGTCCAATTAAATCACGGCCTGCTAATATTTTGAATGCCATAGTTGTCCTCATACAGTACACACAAAACATCTGATGTTGACACACGTTTCCAACTTCTTTGGTTATAAGAGACATTTACAGTAATACTTTCCATCTACAAAAAGTTGAAGCCACTCTGCAGTCTGCTGGTAATTACAGGTTCTTGGTTCTTGCTGCTGCTGCTTTTATCAATCGAAATACCTTTCTCTCTCTCTAGTCACACTTTCTTTTGAGGAAGTGACTCCAGGGCTAGCCTTAGGGCACCACCCCTTAGCGAACATAGAAATGGCACACCCTCGAAAAATAAATACATTTTAAAATCATCCCTCAGTTCTTTCTTATTTTTGTTTTTAACAGCAATATATTTTTGGTGCCCCCTATTGCTGGGTGCCCTAGGTGACTGCCTAGTTTGCCTATCCTTAAAGGCTGGCCCTGAATGAGTGACCGACTACAAGTGGCACTTTTATTACTCACCTGATTACATAAGCTGTAACAACACTGTCTCAAATACGCTTTGAAACAAAGAACATGGCCCGGTGGCGCTGAGGGTTGAGGCGCTGGATGTCAAACCTCGCGCGACGCCGGCGACCCGGGTTCGAGGGGCGGACTGGTCGCTGAAATCGGCAGGGAGAGAGATTGAGAGTCCCAGCGGATGCTCTCCTCCCTCAGGGGCGGGAACCTACGGAACATGGGAATATTTCCATGTTCCTCACAGCTCTCATGGCCGGTGGAAGCACCGACCAAGAGAGGATGGAGGCGGCTCCGTTCGTCGGAGTCGGGAAGGGGAGACGTTGGCAAGCGTGTGAGGGCTTGCGTGCGTCAGCACGCTGCCACTCGGGACGTAAGTCCCAAATGCGGACATCTCAGAGGGCTGGGACGTAAGGGAGAAAACCAGGGAAAATACCCTCCGGCTAGCCCTAGATGAAGGCAGCCTTAGCCGCCCGGACCACCAAGGACAGACCCCAATGTGCAGGGAAGAGGAGGTAGGGCACTCTGAGGGCAGATCCCCAGGATGGTTCCGGGGTGGTGGCACGAGCGGACGGAAGGAGGGGGCACCGGAGGGAGTAAGGAGGGATAAAAAAAGAAACAAAGAACATAATTCTAGAGTGATGTTTGCCACTTACTCATGCCAACTCACTAGTTGCCCAACTGCAAGTTCTCTGCACAGAATATGCCACTTGTGTGTATCAACACATGTGGCTCAACAGGGGCACCAGAGAGATGCTTCCCAGGAAAATTTGGAAAAGGTGTTTCCACAACATGCATAATTACCAAAAAAAGAAATAAAAACAATACTGTGTGTAATCTTAATAACAATCATTGGTTTTCAAGAACAGACATGTGAGTTGCTTTAAAGAAGATGTGTGTTTCAAGCATGCAACATTTGAAATCATGTTGGGTTAAGGTTCCATGTCATAAACACAACTGCAATGCAGCACCAAGCAAAAAAGCGATAGAATAATAACGAATGGCAATACGGCAACCAACACCATAGCGACATGCAAATGCAGCTACTTTCACAATATATTCTATCAAAATAATATCTACACTTTTTGTTTTTGCGGGACACCCCAGTTGCAGGGGGCTTTGCCCCCCCCCATCCTCCCCCAAAAATTATAATAACAAACTCCAGAGGGGATGAAACACTGGGACAGGGGAAAACTTGGGACAAAGGGACAAACAGGGGAGGGGGAGAACCTTGGAGGGGACAGTGGCGAAGGGGGACAAAGTCGAGAGAGCGGGCGGAACAGCGGAAATGAAACGGTCTCTAATTAAAAAAACAAAACTCCTCAGAACAAACAAGAAAAAAAAACCTCTGCATACCCAGTATCGAACCCAGGCCTGCCAGGCTCATAGGTGGGGACTCTTTCCCCCTATGCTAGGCAGCCACCTCAAAAACAGCCTGGGACACAAATACCTGCACCCTTTCCAAACCACGATCCTCAATACCTTCCTACCACTACCAACTCACTTATACTGACACTTGATGTGCAATCACAGAAGCCATTTCCATAGTCACTCTAAAATCACGGTAGCCATTTTAACAGTCGCTCATTTACCTTTACCCAAACTGACTCACTAATACTGACTCATATCATTGGATACCTTGGGTTAATAATGAAATGGGAACGTAATGCTCATTTATTATAATGAATTGTGAGCTGATGCTACTGCCACTACTTATAGTGGGGTTTTGAAAGCATATAGGGATTCAGTCAAAGACAATTAGGCTCAATATACTAAAGGCCTCAAGGAAGAACACTGAGAGTGTCCATTTAGTGTACACTTTGCGCCGCACATTATAGGAAATGATTGGAGTACAAGTCCACTTGAATGCTGACTTTTGAGGGCCATCACCACTGTTTTTCTCCTGCCCCTCCTCCCCACTGACACACGCATGCCACCGCCTGGCTGGGGGGGTGATGGCAAAAGGTCACCCATGCCACTGCCAGGAGTCATTGCTAGAGAAGTGCAATGAGCACCCCCCAAGGAACAGAGCATTCATCAGATCCTCTGAGTCCTCCTCCTCACCTACACTCCTGGCATCCTCAGCTTAGGGAACAAACCCCTGTCAGCAGCATGTCAGAGCAATCCGCCATCACTCAGTGCCATGGAGCCTGCCTGCAACAAATGCTGAGCTTCACTAAATGTGGGGGACTGGTATTTGATGATTTGCCCAACTATAATTCCCCAGTTTTGAAAACAGAAAATTAGTGGCATTCTATACACTCCTCCAGAGGGGCTACTGCAGATAAACCAGTAGTTCATCTGGTAAAGCATCAGGACAGTATTCCAGAGGATAGGTTTAATTTCCAGTTAGGTCAAATTATTATGTTGCTTGCACGCATGTGCAAGAAACATAGTGCCATCATCCGAGTTTTCGGAGGTGTGGCAGCCCTCTTCCAATTCAGTCAGTGTGTTTGCAGCCGCAGCCGCAGCCGCAGTTCTCCAATCGCTGCTGGAGCTGTCTATGACAGCAGTCGAAAATGCAGTGGAGTACAGTTGAAAGGGGGAGCTATGCTTCAGTGAGCAGTGATAAGATATCGCCTGCTCATGTAGCCTCCCCTACACACCACACATACCGCATACTGCATGCTTGCCCCCCACACACACACACTGTATGGCCGACAGGTGCACAATACCCGTCGGCTGTGCCAGCCCCAAAAACAGAGTTGCACATGCCACGCTGGGTGCCCACCCAAGCGTGGCAACCGCGTCGATAGCCGACGGGAGTACCCACCCCCATCGGCTCCACTGTCTCCCCGAGAATACGTGTGCCACGCTGGGAGCCCAACCCAGCGTGGCAACAGATGCTATCGCCGACGGGTGCCTCAACTCGCCGCCTCCACTGCCCCCAAACAGTTTTGTGCCACACTGGAGCCCACCCCAGCGTGGCAAACGTCTCTGTCGCTCTTGCTTTGCTTTTTTTTTCAAAAAACAACCTGCAACAGAAAAAACGGTCTCTCGGCTGTCTGGGGCTGCCCCACCCGCTTCGCACCCTGCCTCCCCACACCTCCCCACCCCATACTTACCTCCGGACTCTGGCGCGACGATCTTCGGTGGACCGGGAACACGTCTGCACTTTTCAAAGTCGACCACGGACTGAGGAAATGCTGGTAAGCTGTATAATGTAATAAATAGGGTTTTGTCAACTTTGCTGCATATCTCAGCCATTTTTTGGAATTTTTGCACCAAATTTTCAACATGGGGTTTTTGGGACCCCTTCTCATGAATGCTCTCACTGTCATGGCGTTAATTGGGCCCGAAGGTTGATTTCGCAGTCACTGCGCGAAATCACCTTTCATAGATTAATGAAAGCGACACTGCCAGTGTTCATAAGGTGGGCTCTCAAAAAGCCTATGTTGAAAATTTTGTGAAAATTCCTAAAATGACTGTTTACGAGCTCTGTATTGCGCAGTTCCTACGCACGCTTGTAAGTTTCCGCGAATTTTCAATATTTTCACCCAGATTTTCAACATTGTCTTTTACCACATCTCTGATGAGCAGTACAGCTGTCATTTTTCACATCTCACCCAAAGCGTGTTTCCATCCATATAGCGCTGTGGCGCGGTCAGTGTCTTGAAATCACGGTATGGGACACATTCTGAAAATCACAGTGGCACTGTTCATGAGCAGAGGTCTTAAAATGGCTATGTGAAAATTTGAAAAATTCCCAAATGACTGTTTTACGAGACTGGGTTGCGCACTTCCTACTCACGCTCGTAAGTTTGCGAATTTTCAATATTTTCACTCCAGATTTTCAACATTGTCATTTTACCACACCTCCTTATGAGCAGTACAGCTGTCATTTTTCACATCTTGCCCAAAACGTGTTTCCACCCATGTTTGTTTATTTTATTTATTTATTTATTAAGCATCAGTTTACAGCCTTTGAGCCAGAGGCTCGTTTACAAAAGTATCTCTCGTCACAGAGAGGACAATACAGTGATAACAACTTGGTACAAAGAAACAGTGTACAGTTTTTTTGAGGATACAGGAGGACAAATGAGATCAACAATTTACAACATACAGGACTGGTGAAGTTAACATTGTTCAGGGAAATAACATCAGAAAAACATAGGATATCAATACAGTGTGTTTTAGCGGAGTCAACAGATAGGTAACAGAAACCAAGGGTAGAGAAGGTAAGGATCTGAGCAGCCAACAGGGGGCTTTGTCAGAGAGTGAGCAAGATAGCTTAGAAACAGCAACAGCTGCGAGTAGTGAGAAGGTGGTTCCGGAGGGTAGTTTTAAAGCAAGAGATTGTGGGGGTGTCTGAGATATTGGCAGGGAGGGGAATTGTACCAAGAAGGGGCACGGCAGAGGAAGGCCCGTTGTTCATGAGAGGTCCTTGCCCTAGGTACCTTCAACTTGGTTTTACAGGAGGACCGTGTTGAAGCTAGTGAGTTTACATGGTGGATAATGGCAGTCAAACCAGGAAGAGAAAGCCCAAGGAGAGTTTTTTTTGTAAGGATACAGGTTTGATACCTAAGACGTTCGTCAAGATTAAGTAGATTTGCCTGGGAATAAAGATGGCAGGTATGTGTAAGTCTGGGAGCACCTAAGATTAGTCGACAGGCCTTATTTAAGGTGAGGCGGATTTTGTTTAGCAAGGTCTGGTCAGCAGCCCGTAGACTGGTAAGCCATAGTCAACAAGTGACAGAATGGAGGACATAACACTCAGTCGGAGGGCATCGGGGGAGACAGTGTTTGTGGCGGTAAAGGATTCCCAACCTAATATTGGTGGTGGAGGCTAAGGCGGAGATATGGGAATGGAACGTGAGGCAGGGTCAAAGGTTATCCCAAGGTATTTGTATGTGTAAACTTGTTTGAGTGGGAACATACAGCTGGCGAAGACTTGAAGTTGGAAATTACTAGCTTTGTTTTAGGGGTGGGAGAAGATCATAGATTTGGTCTTTTTAAGATTGATAACCAGTCTATGTTCTTTAAACCAGGCTTCCACGTCTTTATAGGATAATTGCAGGGAATCTTGGAGTGTGGTGGGGTTACGGTCAGAAGCGAAGATAACAGCATCATCAGCATAAAGGAGGAGTTTACCAGTACAGGCACCTGGAAGGGTGTTGAGATAAAGGGAAAAGAGCAGGGGCCCAAGAATAGAGCCCTGGGGAACCCCAGATCGGATAGGGCAGCGGTCAGAGAGGGTGCCATTGATTTTTACACGCTGGGACCGGGCAGACAGATAGCTGGAGCACCATGAGACAGGTCCTGCGGCAAAGCCAGCGTGGCTGAGTGCATCCAGCAGGAGGATGGGATACGGTGTCAAAGGCTTTTGACAGATCGATGAACACTGCACCAACAAGAGAGCCTGAGTCAAGGGAGGAATGGAGGAAGTTAGAAAACTCGATGAGGGCGGTATTGGTGCTGTGCCCAGCATGGAAGCCGTGTTGTTCAGGGCAGAGGATACTGTATTTGGTAAGAAACTTGGATATTTGGGAGGATACAACTTTCTCTAAGGCTTTTGAGAGTGGTGAGAAGATTGAGATGGGACGATAATTACCAGAAAGGGCCCTGTCTCCACCCTTATCTATGGGAGTGACAGTGGCAATTTTCCAGGCAGATGGAAATTGCCCTAGACAGAGTGATTGTTGAAGAGGCTAGTGACTGGGGCGATGACCTGGTCCAATGCCAGGCTGAGGAGTCTGGGGTCCAAGGAGTCACTGCCAGTGGTGTTGCTTCTTAGGGCCTTGGTCAGATACGGTCTGACTTCATTGACAGTAACCCGGTGGAAGTGGAAAGATGCATGTGAGGGAGCAGGATCAGGAGAGTGGGGGGGTGGGTCAAAAAAGTTGCTAGGGAGTACAGAGCTAAGGTCAGTAAAGGATTTATTGAGATGGTTAGAAATGAGGGTAGGATTAGTAGAGATAATACCCTCAATATTGATGTGGGAAGGCGGAGGAGAGCGTGTACCACCATTTAGTTGTTTGATGTTATCCCAGAAGGTTCTAGCATTTCCCCAGGACGAGGTGAGTGAGGCCCGATAATGATCGGCCTTTGCTTTGCGTATGGCCCAGGTACATTTATTTCGGGCAGCAGCATTTGCCTGTCTGTCGGCAGGGTGGCCAGTTTCCGTGGCTAAGTGCCACAGGTTATCCCTGTGCCTAAGGAGTTGGAGTAGGGAAGGAGTGACCCAGGGAGTATGCCGTACCTTGGAATGAAGTTTGGTTAGGGGTTAGCTATCACAAGCTTTGTTAAACATTAAGGTGAAGAAGGCCAGGGCCGAATCAAGGTTAGGGGCAGTCTCAATGGGAGACCAGTCAACTTGGGCTAGAAGTTGCTTCAGGCCTCTCAGCCCACCTGGTCGCAACTGCCGCCGTAGGGTGGCCTGTGCAGTGGGTTTGGTTAGGGACGTACTTCAATGGAAAAGAATAGGGGAGTGGTCACTGATTCCATCCGGGAGGACTTGTAGATTGCAAACCTGGTTAGGTCGGTTGGTGAGGACTACATCCAGAAGAGTGCTCAACCCCATTGTGGGGTTCACTCTTGTTGGTTGGGTAACAAGTTGCGTTAGGTCAATAGCAGTAAAGAAGTCGCAGGTGGAGGAGGATGCGGGGCTGAGCCAGTTGATGTTTAGATCACCCATGAGAATATGCTCAGGCGAATGTGGTAGAGAGGTGAGATACTCTATTAGAGGGACCAGGGCCTGAGTTTGATTTTTTGGGGGAATACAGGCGGAGGTTAGAAAGAGGGGGCCTTTAGAGGGGTCGGGGGTAAGTTTTAGGGTAAGGGCCTGTGCCCTGAGGCTAAGGACAGGAGCTGGGAGGGCTACTCCAGGAAGGGAGTCTTTGATATAAATAGCACAGCTTCCACCTCGTCTCCCTACACGGTCTTCTCGAAAGAGGGAGTAGGCAGGGAGTGAGACAAGGGAGTCAGGGGTAGAGTCAGATAGCCAGGTTTCGACTAGGGAGATGATGTCAGGTTTGTGGACAGTGACCCAACATTGGAGCGAGTCAAATTTCTTCAGGAGACTGCAGATATTCATAGAAGCAATAAGAAGCCCAGGGATCTAGTGAAGGAGTTATTGTGGGTTGGGCCAGGGTTGGGATGAATGTTCCTGACAAGAGTAGGAGGAGAATACAGCCCTGATCAGGGGTGGAAGGCATTTTGCGTCGGCGAGATAGTAGGAGTGGGAGGCTTAGAAACACAAGGGTGGGCAAGAGGTACAGGATGGGCAGGCTAGTACAAAAAGTTGCCCGTAGGCACAAAGGGGGGAAGCTAGGTGGGGACTGGGGGGAGGGTATGATAGGTTGGGGTGCAAGGAGATAGTAGAGAAGGAGGGAGGCGACTCCGGGGCCCCAGAGTAGGGGACCTGTGGCGCCATGGGGACACCTGGGTTAGATGGAGGCCACGTGAGAAGGAGGAAGGAGAGGCATGACAAGAGAAGGTGGACAGTCATCTTAGGATGGGTCTGCAGATAGCAGTAATGAGATGGGTAGAAGAGGGTGAAAGGTCTACCCATAAGTGTAGTTGCCACTTTGGTACAGTGGTAGAGCCCCCGCCTCAAGTGCACAGGGTACCAGGTTCAAGGCTTGCCTAGAGTGATAGAAAAGGTCCCAGGACGGTGGCTGCAGCAGCAGGGTGCAGGGTTCAAAGCCTGCAGTAGCACCAAGAAAAATATTTTAGCAGACTATGGGGGTTAGAGGCTTTTAGAGTCTTAAAACCTATCACAAACAATAGTCTGACGTGATAGCCGAGTGGTGGAGCTGCTGAGTGAAATAGCAAGGGTGCAGGGTTCAATGCCTGCGGTGGCACCAAGAGAGAAATGGTGAAATATTTTGGCAGACTAGGGGGGTCAGAGACTATGAAAGTCTTAGAAAGTAAGGATAAGATAGCCAGATACAATGGTTAAGTGGTAGAGCTGCTGACTCTGATAGCAAGGGTACTGGGTTTGAGGACAGAGAATAGGTATTTTTGTTTCTAAGAAAGAAGAAGGAAGAGTTAAAACCTTGAAATCAGGGGTAGATATTGGCCTGGTTCGTTGGCTTAGTGGTTGGGCTGCAGACTTTGGAGTAAGGGGTACAAGGTTTGAGGCTTGGAAGGAGTGAGGAAAGAAGACAGCAGAAAGGTTTAGGAGGGAACTGCAGAGACCTCTAGTGGACAGGGATTGCAATAGTTGCTAGGAAGGAGTGGAGAGCAGTTGGAGTGGTGCCAGAGTGGAAAGTACAGCAACCCCTAGTGGTCGGAGTGTATAAGTTGCAAATGGGAAAGTGGACACTTAGTAAAATGATGGGTAGGTCATGTGATGTGACACGTGACCTGCCAGCAGCAATAAATGGAGCGCCACCCCGGGGTGGTTGTGGCAGGTGGGTGGGAAGAGCCACACCATAGGCAGGCTGTAGTGCAGGAGGCTTTACCTCTTCAAGGCTCTCAGCAATCCCCAAGTTCAAGCTCCGCTGCTGGGCAGTGTTGTGAGGGGAGAGGGCTGCTTCAGGGCCTATAAAGGGAAGGGAACAAAGGAATTACATTAGTATGCAGTGGGCTAGTTCAGGACCCTACTTCGCATGCTCAAGATGGCAGACACATGCTACAGTTTCTACACAAAGCTGAAGAAGGTGAGCACTCTAAACACAGTATTTACAGACTTTACAGACTTCTAAAACACAGGATAATAGTGCTAGATTATCGGTAGAGACATGCAGCAAACTAACCCCATGTAGCGCACAATGGAGCAGTCAGGTGTGCGAAATCACTGTAATGGGACACATTAAGAAAATCACTGTGACCCTTGGTACGCTCTATGTAGTAGCTAAGGGCTCTTTACACATCTAAATTGTGCAGCCTCCTCTCGTCTTAAACATGGCTATGTTGAAATCTGGTGACAAAATTCTCAAAAATGACTGTTTTACGAACTAATTACTGACTTCTACATGAAGTTACGAATTTTCAATATTTGCACTCACTGACTTCCAAATACCTACACAGCACAGCACATATAAGCAAGCAACACTCGGCATTGACAAATGCTTATTTTTTAAATATTATAATTTGTGTTTCAAAAATGCTACATGATGACTAATATTGCACCAATTATTCCTTACCATCAAAACTGTTTCTGTACTGTGGATTACTGCAGAATGCAAGACAATCCACACTGCAACACTACTACGGTTTTCAACGGGATTTTAATCCTGTTAACCTGAGGCACCTAAAGACATACTGGGATGAGAGGAAACTTTTTCATACTCAGTAGCGTACGTAATGGGTTGTAATGTGCGTGGTGACTATATTATTTCCTAAGCTCATAAACTGTAGTTTTGGTTCATATAGTCCTACACAGCTAATAGATCCTCTGGAAGCAGGACTTGATGGGTGCTGCACAAGGAAGAGAAAAATACCCACCTTAGTAATGTTGTTTCTTCTAATGGAGTCTTGCTGTATTCTGACAATAGCAGTGAGTCCCAACCTTCGAACTGCCCCGGAAATGAAAGAGTTAACTTTCCATGCCAGGCATGAAACGCTGAGCTCGAGCTCGGTTGAGACTCTGTCTGTTGCTGTTTAAACTCAAACTGTCAGATCTTTATGAGCTAAACTCACTAAAGTCCTGTGTGGAAGCTGTAAACCTACACTAGCCAACTGGCTACTAAACATAAAACACATTTTTTGGTCCCAAGACAAAGACTCAAGTCGGAGACCCAAAATGAAAACTAACACCAACTCACCCCAAGAAAAAGGGGTGAAACAACAAGGTGGGCACCTACTCAGTGCCAACACTGCACTGCCCACCCACATCCCCAAAACAGAGGTTCTGAGAGGGGCAAGCAGGGAGGTCAGAATACAGCAAGACTCCATTAGAAGAAACAACATTACTAAGGTGAGTAATTTTTCTTCAAACAACATGAAGTCTTGCTGTATTCTGACAATAACAAACTACAAATGCACCTCCATGGAGGAGGGACAGAACCTACTTAGAAATAGGTTCTGAAGCACAGCTGTGCCAAACCGAGCATCACTCCTAGCCTGGATACCCAGAGAGTAATGCTTGGTAAAAGTGTGAACTGTTTTCCAGGTAGCTGCTTGACATATCTCTAGAATAGGGATGTCCCTGGCAGCAGCCAGGGAAGCAGCTGTACCTCTGGTAGAGTGAGCCCTCAGGCCTGAGGGAGGAACTTTACCCAGTTTTTCATAGCAAAATTGGATACAAGAGACAATCCACCTGGCAATGGATCTTTTAGTGGCAGGTTTCTCCCTTTACCAACCTCACCATAAGTGAGGAACAGTTGGAGGGAGTCAAACCTGTGACCCTTGGTACGCTCTATGTAGTAGCTAAGGGCTCTTTACACATCTAAATTGTGCAGCCTCCTCTCGCCAGAGGAGGAATGGTCAGTGAAGTACACAGGAAGAGACATAGATTTATTTATTTATTTATTTGCTTTTGGTAACCGGGTGAGTGCACTAGGCATAGCAATGCCTATTTATTTATAAGGTAGAAAAACAAATGGGCAGACTGGATGGGCCTTGCGGTCCTTATCTGCCGTCAACTTCGATGTTTCTATTTTCAGGCACGACCCGGGAGAAGACAGTTTAGAGCACACAAAAATGAAGCAGACATGTGACGCAGCACTTGATTTGGTGGAACACAGTGAGAAATACAGACAGTAGCAACAGCTGGAACAATAAACTCAAAAATCCGTACACATTGGAGTATCTAAAGGAGTGTTACAGTGGAGGCAAACTGGAGGATACATTTAGGTAATATAAACAACTAGAGTTACATGATGAGTGAAACAGGCATTAGCAACAAAGATGTATACAAAACAAAGTGCAGTAAGTGCCAGAATGAGGGTAGAATGAAAAGAAAGAGGGAAGAGTGGGGAGAGAGAGCAAGGGTGGAGAGAGAGAGAGAGAGAGAGGGGTAAGGGGAGGAGAGATGGGTGGGTAAGGAGGAGGGGAGAGAGATGTAGAGGAGGAAAGTATTAAGGTGAGAGTGGGGAGAGTGCTGAAGTCTAAGGTGGGTTAAAGCAGGTGCATTGACTGATAGATTGAAGGTGTTCCAGGTGCCGAGTTATAAAACTCGCATGGGTAGGCACTCCACGAATGTCTGGAGGTAGCGAGTTCCAGTATTTTGGGGCCATATGAGCAAAGGCGCGTGAGCCCATGTTGGTTTTACATCTGGGAATGTGATAGGGGGCTAGGTCAGCAGACCGGAGCTCGTAGGACTGAGGTTGAGAGTGGACCAGACAAGCGAGAGGAGATAGAGTGCCAGTGCGGACTATGTTGTCAATGAGAGACCCGAGGGATTGGAACCGAAGGCCAGAGGGGCAAGGCCAGCCAAGGTCTGAATAGAGTTGGCAATGGTGAGTGAAGCGAGGTGATGCAGAGGCATACCGGCAAATATTGTTATAGGTGGTGTCCCACCTGTGGAGGGAAGATTTGGAGGCGGATAAATACGTGATTGATCCATAAGTCAGGGCGGGTAGTAGAAAGCCTTGAGCCACAGCTAGTCTAGCCGAGGGGGTAAGGGCATAACTGGTACGATAGGCACCACCCAATTTCGCATTAACCAGTTTACAGGTATTGGCTATGTGCTGTTCAAAGTTGAGGGATTCGTCCACAGTGATGCCCAGGTATTTGAAGGAAATCTGAAACCACCTTAGGCAAGAACTTCCTGTTAGTCCTGAGGACCATCTTATCTCTATGAAAGGAGATAAAATCAGGCTCCACTGACAAAGCTTGTAATTTACTTATGCGTCTAGCAGAAGTGATGGCTACCAGAAACACAGTTTTCCAAGTCAAGTACTTAAGCTCTGCTGAAGACAAAGGCTCAAAAGGGGGTTGCATAAGCTGAGCAATGCAAACATTAAGGTCCCAAGCAGGGGCAGGGTCCCTGAATGGAGGGTTGGTATGAAGCAATCCCTTGAAAAACTTGGAGAATACAGGGCAAGCTGAGAGAGAAGAGGGCTTACCTGCTGAAATAAAAGCAGAAACAGCTGCCAGATGCACCTTCAGTGTAGCTGGTCTAAGACCCAAGCTATTTAAATGGACCACATAATCAAGGACTGTGGGCAGATCAGCAGACTCTGGGGAAATATGCTTTCCAGAGCACCATATGGAAAATCTTTTCCACTTAGAATTATAAGTAGTCCTGGTGGAAGGTTTCCTAGAAGCCTTCAGAATATCCATTACACCTTGGGAGAGGTGTAAATCAGCAAACTAACTCTTCAAGAGCCAGGCCTTGAGATTGAGAGATTTGAGATTCGGTGCAAACCCTCCCTGAGCACAGGTTAACAGGTTGTAATTCCTGGGAAGACACAGGGAAGATGGACTGCTAAGGACAGTAGGAGTGGATACCAGGGCTGTCTGGCCCAGTCTGGAGCAATCAGAATCATCTTGCAGGGTTGAGATCTGATTTTGACTAGCACTCTGAACAGGAGAGGGAAGGGGGGGAAGCATACAGGAAATACAGGTTACTCACCTGTAACAGGAGTTCTAGGAATGGTATATGTTGTTCATCCACACTTATTGGCAGGTTTCTTGCCGCTTAAATCTGCCGTAAGGTCTTCTGCTGGCTCCTCCCACCCACCCGGGTGGTAAAACTCTCGGCTCCGCCCCATGACGCCAGATCTAGCCCTCTGGAAGCCGGGGAGGCCAGGTGGGTCGTGTGGATGAACAACATATACCATTCCTAGAACTCCTGTTACAGGTGAGTAACCTGTATTTCTAGGGACATGGATATGCTGTTCATCCACACTTATTGGCAGACTCCTAGCAGTTCTCCGGGAGGAGGGAGGCAAGGTGCACACCCCCTACTTAGGTAAAAAGACTGGAAAACCGAGGCCCCGACCAACATCCCGGCGTGACCCAAGGTCGATGTGGAAAGGGGACGGTACAGCCTGCTTCCAGGTAAAAACCCTGTGGATATCCTGGACAGGAGTATCCTAGGAAGCAGCCACCGATGCAGCAGAAGGATGGGTAAAATGAGCACTTATCCCTCTATCCCCTTATGCCTGCCCGCCTATAGCGGAGACCTATGCAGGAGGTGACCCACCCGCTCGTCGTCCGCTTGGCTGCAGGTCTGCCAGGTGCGGCTTCAGCGTAGATGACAAACAGCTGGCGAACCTCTCCCGAACCTCAGCTCTACGCCTCCCTGGGTGAAGCAAAGGCAATAGGGTCCCAATGATCCTATATACGCCCGGAGGCGTGAATGGGGATGAACCCCGGCAGAGACAACACCCGGCTAGGGAAATACTCCGCCACCGCCTACGGATGGAACTTCGGGTGGGGCGCAGGACAACCTTGTCCCTGTGGAAGACCAGATAGGGGATTCAAAGGAGTGCCTGGAACTCTCCCCTCCTTCTGGGTGGCAGAGTAGCCCCAAGAAGGTGTTCTTCCACAACAGGTGGGGAACTCGCACCTGTGCAAAGGTTCGAACGGCTTGCCCGTGAGCTAAGCCCATACCAGCGAGGATCCCACAGAAATGGGGATACTCTCCCCAAAGGGGAGGTGTGATCGAGGCCTAGAAAAGTGCCAGACCACCTTTTCTGCGCCACCGACTGCCTTCCAGCCCGCACCCGGAAGACAGGGGTGACCAACAGAAGCACCTAGAGGGTTGTCGGCCGAAGCCCTAGTTCAAAAGAAACAGACCGCAGATGGTCCGGAATGCTCGCCGAGGGATGGGAGAGGGGCCCAGACCCTATCCCAACCTCAAATGGAGAACTCTTCCATCTGAAGGCGAGCATGTTTTGGCCGACTTCTAGCAGGACGCCTCGAAAACATCGAGGACCTTGCCGAAGGACCCAAGGCCTGGCCCCTAGCCGCACAGGGACCAGGCCTTCAGGTGCAGGGATTGAAGGTCCAGATGAAAAACCTTCCCCTGAAAACAGAGGTCAGGACTGGGCGGGCTGGAAGCCTCCTCGGGAGCCTGGGGCTGAGACTGAGGAGAGCTGGCAATCCAGTCTGGGGCTACCAGCATTGCCTGCGCCTAGTCCCTCCTCGCCTTGCCCGCGGGTCAAGGGAAATGGGGGAGAGGCGTAGAAAAGGGCCCGGGGTCCGCGGCCTCGACGGCATCCCCTACAGCAACCTTGCTGAGGGGGCGGGCATGAGACAGTCTCGGCCTCGTATTCTCCCTGGAGGGAAGGAGGGAGAAGATCCTGTACTACCTCAAGCAGGGGAGACCACTCGTGAGGCGCAGCCTATGTCCTGCTTAGGGCATCAGCCAGGGAACTGGAGGCTCCTGCCATCGAATGGCTAGGAAACCACCTCCGGCTGCAGAAGACCCAATGCGGAGAACCTCCTACAGCAGAGGCAAGGGGCTCGACCGAACCTGGCGGGTAGGTAGCACATGGTCGTGGTGTTGTCCGCTTGGACTTAAACCACTAGACCCCGCACAAACGGAGCGAGCAGTGCAAGCAAAGCGGACCGCCTGGAGCTCCAGCGGGTAGGAAGACATCGGGACTCCCGAGAGGACCAGAGGCGGAGCACTCTGTATTCCCCTAGATGGGCACCCCCACCCATCCGAGAAGCATCGGTCGGAGAAGACCGCCGACTCAGGGTGGACGGACAGGATGGTCTCCTGCAACAGCTGGAACGGTCCGAGGGAGAGCATTCCCCTAACTCCTGGGCTGTGGTCACGAACTGGTCCAAAGGAATGCAGCACTGTGACCGCTGGCTGGTCAGTCCCCACTAGGGGAACGCATGAGCCAGCGGGTCCAACAGACCACGCTGGAGCCGGCCACCGCGAGGCCCAGGAGGAGCAGGAGGTCCCGGCAGGGCGCAATTGCCCAGTCAGACCTGACTAGGTAATGGAGGAAGAACCTCAGCCCTGTCCGCCAGGAGCCGAGCTCGGACTCGAGAGTCGAGCCTCGTCCCGAAGAAGGATCACCCGCTAAGACACGAGTTCCAACGTGGCTCCGATAACAGGAGACCAGCCTGAGATCCAGAACTCTGGATCATCCCTTCCGCCTGGAAGGGTTGTAGTCAGGCCGCCATCTGGGTGGGGTTACGCTCGGGCCCCTCGATGCCGCAGAAAGCTGCTGAGCAGAGACCGAAGGGCCTGGCCTGGAACTCGTAAGGAGATCCCCCGCTTAGGAAAGGGAGGAGTCTCCCAAGAAACGGACGGAATGAAGGGTAAGTACGTCCTGGAGGTCCAGGAGCGAAGCTACACGCCTCATTCTGAGGATGGGATATCTGAGGCAGAGAGACCATCCAGACGTGCGGAAGAATGGGGCGCAAGCCCACCGTCCGTTTGAGACCAGGGATACCTGGCCACGAACCCAGGGTCTGAAAGAGGATCCGCAACCTTCCTGATCACCTCTATTTAGAGGGCCAGGCAAGTCGGCTCGGTGGGCCGACAACTAAGCTGTGGACCCCAAGACCCCCGTGGGGCAACGGCTCGAAAGGGTGGAACCTGCTCGCAATCTCGAGACAGGGCCTTCCCTTAGCACCTCCGACACCTAGAGGTCCGGGAAAGCGGACCAGGTGAAGGAGGTGTGTAGCTGTCTCCCCACGGGGGAACCCGGGTAGGCGAGACGGGGCCGGGGACAGTGCCCCTTAGCCCGTCACTGAGCAGGCTTGGAGGAGGAAGTGGCCGAGGGAGCTCTCGGGCCTTTACCTCCCTGCTTCCTTTTGGAGGAAGATGCTGGTTTGGAGTCAGGCCACCCAGTGCAAGCCTGCTGGCCCTTGTGCTGGGCCGGTCGGACCCCAGGGACCGGGGTGCAAAGGCTGCCGGCTGCCCTTGTCCCTCCAGGCGGGAGTGACCGAGTCCGGAGTGGCATCAGACTTCTCGGACCCCTGGAGGTGTCCCTCCACTCCAGGGCCGAAAAGGTCAGTCCCCAAGAAGGGGATGTCCGCCAACTTGTGCTGGGTTTCCAAAGAGAAGGAGGATAACCTCAGCCACGCCCTACGGCGCATGGCCACTGCGGCCGCCACCAATCTGGCACAGGAATCACCTAAATCCAGAGCAGTCTGGAGCTGCTGCTTCACCACCGCCCTACCCTGGTCCCGCACCTGCCGGACCGTGGTCCGCAGGTCAGCCAGGAGATGAGGGAGCACCTCGTCCAGGGAGACCAAAAGGGCATGGGAGAAATGTGCCATCAGTGTAGCCGAGCTGGCCTGTCGGAGGCCTAGGGAGGACGCAGCGTAAACTTTGCGCCCGACATAGTCCATCCTTTTGCACTCCTTGTCAGGGGGCCTATCCACATCCCGAGCGTTCCCAGAACACTGGAAAACATTGTCGGTAACTAACCCCTCAGCCGAGGGGTGCTCCAAGAAACCGGGCAAAGAACCGACAGGGACAGAGTACTTCCTGGCCATCCTGGCCGAGGGCGCAGTGCAGGAAGTAGGCCGCCGCCAGAGCTCCAAGGCTGGGCCCACAATGGCCTCAGCCACCGGGAAGGCCTCCGAGGGTGAACCCCCTCGGTCTAGAATCTCCGTAAGGGGTGTAAGGGGCCCGTTTGGACACGGGCTCGAGCTGCATCCCGGTGAATTCCGAGATGAGCTGAAGCAGACCCATGAAGGACGATGGGCTGTCGTCCACAGAACATTACGGAGAGGACCCTGGGTCCTCCCGACTAAGGAACATAGAGGAGTCAACTTCGGACTCCGAGGGGTCTACAAAAAGCTGCCTCAGGCCTGAGTCACTCTTCGTCCGCCGAGGGCAGGCGGGAGTGAGGGGGACAGACAACCTGAGGGACAGGTCATGACCCAGTTGAGGTTCCACTGAGGGTGGTGGGGCAGCAAGGATCGGACGAACAACCGGCCCCGGAGAGGGCACCTCGACTGCAGCGAGCGGTTGGGTTGGCCGATCGGGCGGCAGCTGCTTGTTAGTCGGGGAATGAATCGGGGTCGATTGATTCCCGGGCAACAACAACTGCTGCCACATGAACTCCTCGTAACGTCGACGCCATCGGCGTCGAAGCCACTCCTCATCCGAGGAGGGGGACAAGGAAGAACAGCAGTGCCACTTAACTTGGTGCCCCGACCGAGAACACCGAGGTCGGTGTGAGTGGCTAGACCAACAGGAGGACCGAGACCCGAATCCTCGGGGGAACCAAGGGCGGGCCTGGGAAGGAGCAGGGCGTGCCCGCTCCTCCCTTGGCTTGGAAGAAAGGGCCGAGGTCTGTGGACCCAAAGGTGCAGGCAGAACCTCAGCCTCCGCCGGGGGAACCAGCGAAGGGATGGCGGCTCTAGCAGAAGACAGTCCAAATGACGGGTCGAGAGACTCGACAACGTCGACGGGAGTCCTGGCCGGCTGACCTGACGGGGACACCGTGAAGCCAGCGGCATGAGCCACACCCTCGACTGAAGTCGAACGTCGGCTGGCAGGGAAGGGGGAACTCTCCCGCTCCCTCCAGCGCCAACAAAGGGACTTAGCCTGCGACTCCTTGGACTTGGGCCGAGAGGCAGGTCCCGAAGGTCCCTCTCCCTTCGAGGAAAGGGACTGGCGAAGCTCCTTGAATGAAGCTGCATGAGGAGAACTCAAGGAGAGCGGGATGAGCGCCGCGACCGAGGAAGAAGGAGGAGCAGCCGCCCCCTCCCCGGAGGAAGGAAGATCAAGCTGATCAACCGAGACAGCCGACGCGGACACTGCCCGACAAGTCTCCGAGGAATTTTTCGGAGGCGGAAAATTTCAGGTCGCCCAGGCCCCAGCGGCCACACGATCCTCAGAGCTGGTTGAAAGGGCACAGCAAAAATCATAGCGATGTGGATCATGATCCAAGTCAAGGCAGTAAACGCACGTGGAGTGCGGGTCTTTCCTGGAGGAATTAGCCGGGTGCCTCCGAGAGCCAGAAAACGAATGAGTCATTGCCGCAGCGAAGGAGAAGAAGATCGAAGTTTCAGAAAAACTTCCAATTAATTTTGAAGACTGAAAATTTCAGAAACCAGTCGAAAACGCAGAGCACTAAGGAGGGAACCTGAGCTTCCAAGCGTTAAGGAAGATCTGGCGTCATGGGGCGGAGCTGAGAGTTTTACCACCCGGGTGGGTAGGAAGAGCCAGCTTGAAGACCTTCCGGCAAGATTTAAAGCAGCAAGGAACCTGCCAATAAGTGTGGATGAACAACATATCCATGTCCCTAGAACTTCCCTTCCCAACTGAGAACTAAGGCATCCAGGGGGACTGAGCCCAACACTGGGGGCCTGCAGCAAAAAAGGGGAAGTTAGTGATTGTCTGGGGCTGCAAAAAGATCTATCTGCGGGGTGCCGCATCTGGAAAATATCACCTCCAAGACCAGGGGGTCCAGTGACCATTCGTGGTGGCCCTGGGATATCCTGCTGAGAGCATCTGCGAGGAGGCAGTATAGTGCAGTGGTCTAAGGCTCTGAGCTGCAAATTTGGTGACATCCAGCAGACCAGACCTGGGTTTGAATCCCACAGCTTCCACTTGCATACTGTGTGACCCTGAGCAAGTCACTTAACCTCCTTGTGCTCCCAGGTCGCTCCTGTAAAAAAGCTTTCAGCTTAGTGTGCTATACCTGGTTAAACAACTAAAAAAAAAAAAAAAAGGACATTGTCCTTGCCTGGGAGGTGAACTGCCGTGAGGGAGGTGTTCAGGGAGTAAGCCAGAGACCAAAACTTCATTGCTTTGGTGCACAAGGCCATAGAACGAGTGCCTCCTTGCTTGTTGCTGTACCACATTGTGGTGGTGTTATCTGTTCTGACCTGGATAACTTTGTTCTGAACAGACTTGGAAAAAGCTTGAAGTGCTAGAAATACTGCTCTGAGTTCCAACAGATTGATGTGAAGCAGAGATTCCTGAGGGGACCACAACCCCTGGGTAGTCAGGTCGCCCATGTGAGCCCCCCACCCCAAGAGGGCGGCATCTGTAGTAAGGATTAAACAGTGAGACTGAGTGACAAAGGGAACCCCTTGTCTCAGATTGTTCTGATCCTGCCACCACTGTAGGGCCTGGATCAGGGTTCGAGTTACTGGGAACAATTTGGTCAGAGGATCCTTCCTTTGAGACCAGAAGGCTCTCAAATGGAACTGAATGTCCCTCATCTGAAATCTTGCTCCTGCACTACTGCGTAGAAGCAGCCATGTGCCCCAGGAGCTGCAGAGGATGCCTTGCTGGTCAGACACCTGCAGGGTGAATGAGGAGGCCAGAGAGACAAAGGTCCTTACCCTGTCCAGGGAAGGAAAGCTCTCACCTTTCTGTGTCTAGCTCTGCGCTATGAAGGTGAGGAGCTGGACAGGCTCTAGAACTGACTTTGAAAGATTCAGAAGGAAACCCAAAGAAGTGAGCAGTTGCTGAGTTATCTGTAAGTGTAACCTGACTTGGTCTGGGGACTGGCCTACTATGAGCCAGTCGTCCAGGTAAGGGAAGATGGCAATCCTTTGCCTTCTTAGAGAAGCAACTACCACTGCCAGGCATTTTGTGAATACCCTTGGAGCAGAGGTCAGGCCAAAGGGCATTGCTCTGAACTGGTAATGGCCTGAGGGTAGCTCAAACCTGAGGTACTTTTGATGGGAGCTTCTGATGAGAATATGGAAGTAGGCATCCTTGAGGCCCAGGGACACTAGCCAGTCCCATGGCCTTAGAGAGGGTAGAATAATTCCCAGAGTCACCAATTTGAATTTTGGTTTTAAAAGGTGCTTGTTTAAGTATCTGAGATCCAGGATGGGCCGCCATTCTCCTGTCTTTTTTGGGGTAAGGAAGTACCTGGAGTATAACCCTTTGCCCTGGTGTAGGGGTGGAACCCTTTCCACAGCTCTGAGAGCTAGTAGGGAAGAGACCTCTGCCTATAAGGCAAGTGTCTCTGAAGGATTTGCAGGTGGAAAGGATCTGGTTCTCATCTTTGGGAACTTTTTGAAGCTGAGAACCAGTCCCTGGCTTACTACTTCCAGGACCCATTTGTCTGATGTCAGAGACTCCCAGTCCTTGACAAAGTAAGCCAGCCTGCCCCCTACAGGTAGCTGAGAATCGGCCCTGGCAACCCCATCAGGGTGCCTGTTTGGCAGGGGCTTTGGGCTGAGGGGTGGAAGCAGGCCTGCTTGTACCCCGTCTGTCTCTCCCTCTAAAGAACCCCCTCTGGGCATAAGCAGAAGACGAGGCCTGCGCTTGGTAAAAAGGCCTATGAAAAGGCCTGCCTCTGCCCCTGGGAAGCTGCCTCTGAGGAGTGGCCTACCTTCCCTTGGCCTGTGCACTCCTATAGGTGGTCCTATACTCGTCCATTTTCTTCATGTAATTCTCTGTCTGCTCCCCAAACAGAGAATTACCCACAACAGGAAAATCCATGGCCTTAGTCTGGGTATCCTGTGGCAGGCTAGTACATCTGAGCCAAGCCATTCTTCGAAGTGCCACAGATGTAGCCATGACTCTAGATGACACATCATTGGAGTCCACTGCAGCATGGAATTGCACCTTGGATGCCTCAATACCATCAGCAGCCACCTGCTCCAGCTCCTTGGCAAGCTGGCCAGGGACCTGTTTTGCTAAAGCCATAACAGTGTCCCATCTGGATTTTTGATACCTAGCAGTATAGGCCATATAATTGGCCTGTCTGAGTCCCAAGGATGCTGCCACGTACTGTTTCTTTGCCATGGCATCAATCCTTCTGGAGACCTTGTCCGGGGGTGTGTGAAGCCAAGGGAATGTTGTTTGCCTTATCACAGGCTGCAGCCTGCACTACCCCAACATGGCTGCATTGTTGTGTAAGGAACTCCGTGTCTGAGCCTGACAATGTATACCTCTTGTCCATTCTTTTATCCACAGGAGGTATAGTGTTAGGAGTCTTTAAAATCTTAAATGTCTGTTTCCCAAAAGATTTGTGCAAGGGAATAGACAGCCTCCTAGACTCTGGGATATCCATCATTTCTACATAATCAGGCTCCTCCTGGTCATCCACAGCTTCTTCCATAGGAAGCTGGAGGGTTTCAGCCACTTTTTTATAAAACATGAAATGGGAGGGGGACTCAGAAAGCCTAGGAGGGCACACTCCTGAAGGTCTGTCTGGGGACATGTCCGGGTCAATAGGCACATCCAGACTTTCAAAACCACATTCACTCTCCTCATACTCCTCTTCCTCCTCCTCCTCCTCCGGTTCATAAAATTCCTCTAAATCATACTCTTGAACCGGTGGAACCGGCCGAACTGAGTGCCTGCCTGATGGTGCCGGTTCGGTTGGAACCGGGGAAAGCGACTGTACAATTTTGATCGCTTTGGCTATTTCTTCAGCGGTTGGAGAGGAAAGTTTTGTCTCCACACCAGCTGATTTTTCTTTTCTAGTTCTTTTAGCTGGAACCGATTCCTCAGAATCGGCTCTCCTTGTGCCCGAAGAAGTCTAGCCCTGGTCAGAGGGCACTCCTTCTGGTTCGGTTGAACCGAACGGGCTCAGCCATCCGGTTTAGCGGACTTTTGGCCTCCTTTCCTGAGCCTACCAACTCTCTTCTCTAGGGTAGCTGCAGGAAATTTTTCAAATCTGCCAGTCTGCATTGAGGTGGTCAAACCCCAGACAATAAACACAGGTGGTGTGAGGTCAGCCTGGCAAAGACTTCCCCACACACACTACAGTGTTGAAACCCAGTGGGCCCGGTTTTCTTTTGGGTTTCTCAGACATTGTACCAGTCTAGCAAAACTTACCCTTTTATGGCAATCCGCCAGGCAAGACCCTCTTATCGGTTCCTGACCGTGTCACGGGTCGTGGAAAAAACCGTAATAAAATCCGTTTTTTTTAGAACTGATAAGAACCGGTAACCACACTCTAAAAGTACAATTTAAGATTTTTTAAACAACTCGATCGGTTCAAACCAAACCGATGGACCGTTTACAAGTTCCACACAGAATAGTACTCACAAATACCACAGACAGAGACTGAACCGACAGGTTACGGTTTAAATTTGGTCGAAAACAGAGAAAAGCGGTACTTTAACTGACAAACTGAACTGAGCAGAAGGAGAAATCTCCGGAGCGACTGTTCAGTGAGGCGGAGTAAATAATCTGACGGTTTCAGTTTAAACAGCAACAGACAGAGTCTCAACCGAGCTCGAGCTCAGCGTTCCATGCCTGGCATGGAAAGTTAACTCTTTCATCTCCGGGGCAGTTCGAAGGTTGGGACTCACTGCTATTGTCAGAATACAGCAAGACTTCATGTTGTTTGAAATGTTCTTTTCTAACTGTGCTAACTGTGCTCCTCTAATGTAAAACAACTGCTCTTCTAGCAATCAGTCTTCACCATTGATTCACACTAGTGGGTCGTGGCTGAAGGCACTACGACCCTGTGGGAGCCAGAACTTTTCAGGAAGTCTGGCACTGAGGTAAGCTAAGTGCATGCATGGCACTGTGAGACTGGCTCATGGCGTTATGCTTACCTCGGCACCAGCTATCAAATGCCTCAGTTCCTTTTTTCCCCACCGTCAAGTAGCATCAGTGATGACACTGCTTGCCTGTCGCAAGTTAGAACTTCACGTCTGTTTGACAACAGCATTCAGTTCTTCTCAGTTTTAGTGTTTAAAGCTAGAATTTGTTATCATGTGTCACAGTTTAGTGATTTTGCAAAAGTATTTCTGTCAGTTTTCTCACAGCCCTGCTGAGTCTACGATCAACAGCCTTGGTTGATGATGGCAGGGAGCCTTATCAGGCAGGCTTCTCCAGCAATGGGGCCATGTCCAGTGCACTTTCCCCATCAGGGAAGGGCTCTGTTCATGGTCAGTCCTGTGTGGGCTAGTTCCCGATTCTGGTCAGGTTCTTGGTGCCACTCAGTTTCAAGTTCATCCTCTTCTCTTCAGAAGGGTAAGAAATGGTACTACTCAAGCGTCCCCCTCTGTCTATAAGTAGGGACCCCAGTGGGCAGCTCGTTGGAGCTGTGGGTGCAGCGTCAGGCTCATCAGTCTCTGCCAGTGGAGTCGGTCCCTGGCCCTTCATGGTTTATGGAACTGGAGTTGTGGGTGGGGCCTATAGACCAGTTGGCTCTGGCAAACAGCCCTTCAACCCTTTATGCTGACTGCGCCACAGACTCCTGTCACACTAGCTGCACCCCCACCTTGTGTCACTTGGTGAGAGCAGCTGAGTACACGGTGCTGGGGATCTGCTGACACCGCATCTAGTTCCGGTTCTGGCACTGCTCCTGGCACTGGCCCCTCATCCTTGGGGCCAGTGTCATCAGTGTTGTCATGGCTACATTTCTGGACTAGAGTGCCTGCAATCCACCCTTCTTTATGCCCTTCCCTCCAGGGAAGATGTAGAGGCGGACGAGTCTGACCCCAACCTCATTTTCTCTGATGGGGGCAACATGTTCTTAGCCTCAAAGGAGTACTTTGGTTTAAAGGTTGGGGGGAGCAACTGCAGCAGTAGACCGAAGATTGCAGGCTTTTTTATCCTTCCTCAAAACACCGGCACATGCCAAAAATGAGTTTAAAAGGGTCAGTAGTTTGTGCCCTGTTGTGTGGAGCAAATGCCACATTGCTTATAGCTACTGTTGTGCAGCCTGCACAACCAATCAGACTTATGGCTTCCCACACCCTCACCTTGTGCATGCCGCATGGCCCAGACGTCGTGGAAGTAGTCAATCGAGAGAAACATACCACCCGACCCACTCCTTTTCTCCAGACAACTCCCCTGTCCCTTACCTTATCTGCTCGGCATTTTAGGAAAGAGCAGGGACAAGTCAGATGCAAGAGTTCTCCATGGGTTTTAATGTCAGTGTTCATCTGATGAAGCACCCTATTCCTTTTCCTGAGACCAGAGGTAGGTCCATGTCTGGCATGTCTCATATGACCCCCCCCCCACCCATCCAGGGTTCCCCACTCTCTGAAAATATAGGGCGGTGGCAGTGGTGATCGGGTCAAAAGGTGCATTATTTTTCTGGACCTTCTATATGCACTGTACATGTGCATAAATAGATTTTAAGTAATATATAGTGTGCTGGTATTAAATGGGTAGTAGTGCAATAAAAGATGTCAATAAAAGACAATTTTGGAGGATTTTATAAAAAAAACAATAATGGATAAAAATATAGGGTGGTGGCAAAAAATATAGGGTGGTGGTAAAAAATATAGAGCGGTGGTAAAAAAATATAGGGTGGTGGCCCACCACGCTAAAACAATGAATGGGGAACACTGCCATCAGTACCCACAGGTTGGGAGAAGGAGCCATAGATGGATCACGGAGGGACTCTAACAGGTGACCAAGTGAAAAGGAAAGGACCCAGTTATGATAGGCATGCCAAACCAAAGTAATTCAGTTTTTTTTTGTTATTAAGTTTGCACAGAACAATGCATTACATTTCATGACAAGCACACATATAAATGCATTAATAACTCATTCTAACAAGCATACATCATTCCCTTGTAACATGTTATCTCACTTGGAGGAAACTAAAATAGTATTTCTAAAATACGTCCTTTGAGTACAGTACTACCATGGGCAGAGACTAATACATAATAAGGTATTACCCCATTGTACACCTATGCATCAGGTTTAAAATCTCTTTGATCCTTTAAAAGAATTAAAAGAAAAATATCTGTCTAGCGGCTTGAATAGTAAGAACTGAATATTTAACATACTATATGTACTCATGTCTTATTCTTGATTATGCTTGCATTTCAACATCTTATTTTCATTTATAACAGCCCTGAGAACCCAGTCAAAGGGGCTAGAAAAAAACATCATCAAATATGTTAACTGCAAACTGAACATGTAACTTCTATGTGCACAGGCTACCACGAGGTTTTGTGCAGATCTATTGTCATTGAAAAGAAACAACTTTGCCTCAGTGTTGCATGATTAAAGGGTATTGTCTACCTGTGGGGGAAGACAAGCAATATATGTTTAATTTGTGTTACGATGCAATACTTGTTCAGACATGACAGTTGTCAGTCAGTTGTTCCACTCCACAATCCATACACCATTCTGGGGGAGCACAGCTCCCCTATGGATGCACCCATGGAGGAGATTAAGGAGGCTGAGGACACCTGTCACAAGGGAGGCCCACAGGAAGGAGGCAGAGGATGCCACAAGGAAAGGAAGCAGCTCCTGGTGGGGGACTCAATTTTTAGGGGGATAGAACTGGGGGCAGGGAAAACTGAAGTAAAGTGCCTGCCTGGTGCCATGCGCCTAGGGACAGTAGCGCATCCTCAGGATCACGAGAACAGCTGCACGAGTCTGAGCTGGATGTCATTGTCCACCTAGGGACAAATGACTTGGCTCAACATGAGATTAGAGCAGTGCAGAAGGACTTTGTAGAACTGGGGAGGGGCCTAAGACAAGTAGCACACACAGTATCCTTCTCAGAGGTGCTGCCTGTAAATGGCATGAGTAAGGCAAGGGTACTTTGCACCATGCAGTTTAATGAGTGGTTGAAAAAATGGTGTGGAGCACAAGGGTTTGGCTTCATTGGGGACTGGGGTTCCACCTGGAGGACACCAGCCTATACTGGCAGGATGGTCTGCATCTGTCAGGAAGGAACAAGTCTTTTGAGCAATCAGTTTAAATGCTTCATTGGCAAGCTTTTAAACTAGTCAAGGGGGGAGGCACTGATAAGCAGCAGGAAAATCCCAGCCTCTCCCTACAAAACAGGGTACTAAATGGGAAAAAGACCGAGGTAGAAAGGTCAGTGGGGGATGCTGCAACAGAAAGTAAAGCCATCAAAAATGGAAAGCAATGAGTACCAATGCATGTAGTCTGAGTAACAAGCTTCCTGAATTAGTGGCCTTGATGGAGGAGGACATCTGGATATCGTGGCAGTCACAGAAACATGGTTCGCACAAAACCATGACTGGGACATAAACATACCAGGATACACTATCTACAGGAGAGACAGAGGGGTAAAGAGGAGGGAGGTAGCTCTTTTCATAAGGGAAGGAATCAAAGTAACAGAACAAAAGAAAACAGGGAGGAGAAGAAGCACTGTGGGTAAATTTGGAGACCGGCAATGGCACCACAATCCGCACAGGGTTGTATACACCCCTTCTCAGGGGAGGAAATGGACAAGGAAATGATAGAAAGTATACTTAGTATGGCAAAAAGGGAGATATTGCTGATGGGTGATCTGAATATGCCAGATGTTAACTGGAGTGCAGCTGCCGCAGCCACTTGAAGAGTGGGTTTATTCTAGATGCCCTACAGGGCATGCCTAGACAACTAGTATTGGAGCCCACTCGAGAGGAGCAATCTTAGACCTGGTTTTCTCAAATGGAGATGAAGAGGGATCACAGATGTAGAAGTGGGTAGCCATCTGGGAACTAGCGACCATCGAACAGTATGGTTCACAATAAACACAGCAATAGAGTCAAGCCATACAAAGGCAAAGGTACTGGACTTTAGGAGGGCTTACTTTGCCAAAATGGGCAAGTGCCTAAGGAATGCACTAGCAAATGGGCAGGAAGGAGGGGTGGAAGAACAATGGGGAATAATAAAAACTGCCATCACAGAGGCAACAAGCCTTTGTGTGAAGCAAATAAACAAAACTAAACGATGTAAGAAACCACTATGGTTCTCAAAGGAAATGGCAGTGAAGGTTCAAGAGAAAAAGAAAGCTTTCAGGAAGTACAAGGAATCACAGAAGGAGCAGGACAGAGAACTGTATCAGTTAAAGCAAAAGGAAGCTGGGAAGGCAGTCAGTACAGCAAAGGCCCAAACCGAGGAAAGATAGCCAACTCAGTTAGAAGGATAAAACCTTTTATAGGTACATCAGGGAGCGAAGGAAGACCAAGGAGGGATAGTGAGGCTTAATAAAGGGGGAGGTGGGCAGAGGAGACTGTGAAAAGGCAGAGATACTAAACAAATATTTTTGCTCAGTATTTACAAAGGAAGAGGGGTACCTAGAACAAACAGTAGAAACACACTGGATACGAAGTTGATACCAGCCCATTTACAGAAGAAAGGGTTCTGAAAGAACTCTTAAAACTGAAAGTGGACAAAGCAATGGGGCCTGATGGGATTCATCCCAGAATTCTAAAAACTAAAGGTAGAATTAAGCGACACCACTGACTACCCTGTTTAACAAATCATGGGAGGATGGGGTGGTACCAAGGACTGGAGGAGGCAGATGTGATTCCCTTCACAAAAAGTGGGAGCAAGGCAGAAGCAGGAAACTACAGACCTGTTAGTTTAACCTCAGTGGTGGGGAAAATGATGGAATCACTTCTGAAGGAAAGAA
This sequence comes from Neoceratodus forsteri, assembly GCA_016271365.2. Lineage (NCBI taxonomy): Eukaryota > Metazoa > Chordata > Ceratodontiformes > Ceratodontidae > Neoceratodus > Neoceratodus forsteri. Next base: position 1,173,894,269 of record CM057456.1, on the reverse strand, counting down.
CTGCTCGGTATCTAGAGGCCAGAGGGCACAGGACCCAAGGCAGCATGGATTCACAGCAGGAAGGTCATGCCAGACAAATCTGATAGATTTCTTTGACTGGGTGACCAAAGTAGTAGATCAGGGAGGGGCTGTGGACATGGCCTACCTAGACTTTAGCAAGGCATTTGACACAGTCCACACAAGATTAATATACAAGTTAGCTAGCCTGGGGTGGGTCCCAAGATGACAGCCTGGGTAAAAAATTGGCTGGAAAATAGGACACAGAGAGTAATAGTAAATGGAGTCCACTCTGATGAAAGGGGGGTTACTAGTGGGGTACCGCAGGATTCAGTATTAGGACCAGTCCTCTTCAATGTCTTTATAAGCGACACTGCAGAGGGACTGGAAGGAAAAGTATGTCTCTTTGCAGATGACACAAAGATCTGCAACAGGGTTGATGCACAAGGTGGGGTGGAAAGGATGAAAAGGGACTTGACAAGGTTAGAGGAATGGTCAAATGTAAAGGCAGCTTAGATTCAATGCTAAGAAGTGCAAGGTAATGCACCTGGGAAACAAAACCCAGGGAAGAGTACACAATGGGGGTGAGATACTAACAACAACAAAATGGAAAGGACCTGGGGTAGTCATATCAGATGACCTAAAGGTGGGCAAGCAATGTGAGAGGGCAACAATGAGGGCTGGGGGGATATTGGGATGCATAGGGAGAGGCATCACCAGTAGAAAACAGGAAGTTATTATCCCTCTGTACAGACAGCTGGTCAGACCCCATCTGGAGTACTGCGTGCAGTTCTGGAGACCCAGTCTTTGCAAAGACATAGACAGGATGGCAGCTATCCAGAGGAGGGCAACTAAAATGTTGCAGGGTCTGCATCGGAAGACATATGAAGAGAGACTAAAGGAGCTTAATATGTATAGCCTCGAGGAAAGGAGGGAGAGGGGGGACATGATAGAAACTTTCAAGTACCTCAAGGGAATCAACAAAGTCCAGAGGGTAGCATCTTTCAAAAAAGGGTGTGCAAGAACAAGGGGCACAATTTGAAGATAGAGAAGCGGCTCAGAGGTAATTTAAGGAAGTATTTTTCACAGAGGGTTGTGGATGCATGGAGCGGCCTTCTGGAGGAGGTTGTGGAGTCAAAAACAATGGTGGAATTCAAGCATGCATGGGACAGTCATAAGGCAATTCTAGGGGATGGGGGTAGGAAGAAGTAGGCTGCTGGTTAACTAGGAACTGCAGCTTATCCAGTAGGCAGGGAAATGGGCAGACTGGGTGGGCCAAGCGGTCCTTATCTGCCGTCAAATTCTATGTTTCTATGACAGTAATTTCCTGAATGTCTGCAAATGGACTCTGTGGTAAATCAGTTGGAAAAGGAGTGAATGTGCCTCACTGGGAGTTAGTCTGGAGGTCCAAATGGAAAACCCCACTTAACTTTGAAATTGGTAGCACCCCCTATAGAAAAGTTTTAACACTTTTTTATGAATGGAGGAACCCCCAAGAGTGATTTTAGGGGGGGGATGTGATATTATGCAGTGGTAACTTTGAGAAATATGGATGCTTTCCTAAATTATGTCAAATTGCCTTCACAAATTTCTTGAAAAAGTCAAAATAATGACTCCCCTTTAACGTGTATAATTTTACAGTGTTTTTATCCTAAATTGAATTCATAATGACAAATTTACTTTAAATACAGTATGTTCTCTGCTTGTTGTTTTGTCTATGTGTGTAATTTATGAACCGCTTACACTATATAATTTATAAAAGAAAATAGCTTATTTCAACATCATGTTTTACAGCTATAAAACAGGGACAAATGGTGTTTGTTTTTTTAATAATTTTACAAGATGAATAATGTACTAATGAAAATATTTCTAATAGCATTTCTCTTTTTTTTCAGGTAACAAGAACAACTGAGAGGCAACAAAATGGCTGAGGGCCCTGCTGAGACTCTGACCCTCCTCACCCAAAAAAACCCCGTCTGACTAGACTAGGTCCAAGTGTATCATCCACCCAATAACACAGGAACACCTGAGGACTGCAACCCCTGGAGGACTAAAGGACATTTTATAATGCATGCCTTGTTAGAAAATACCACGTTTATCAGCAATTGCAGCCATTAGACATTTAAACATTATTAGTTTTGGCTGCAGTACATTATCACGCTCAACGTCATCGTTCCTACACCAGCAAACCAAACCTGAAGCATTTTGAAGGTCGAGGAAGAAGCTTAAGTCCTGGCTCTTTTACTGATACTGGTCAGTGTTCAAGCTCACAAAGCAGGCGATCGACTCACCAGACTGTTAACTGGAATTTGTGTATAATATGCCAGAAGGTATATCACAAAAAAGACAAAACTCTATCGCAGATTGTAACTTTCAGAGGGCAAGAAACACTGCTTGATGCGTCAGAAGCCAGAGAAGACGACACAGTCTTAAAGCGAATAGCTGGACTGGACTTACTAGCATCCGAAGCAAAGTAACACAAAAATTGCCACAGTACTTTCACTAGCAAAAGAAACATATAGACAACATTTTCACTATCCAGTGACAAGGAAGATGAGTCTGTGTATAAAACCTGGTTCAGTGAACTGATTTCTGAAATTAAGAATGACCTTGTTATCAGCAGAAAAGCCTTGTCTGTGCCTTACCTGTTACAGAGATACTGGGATATTCTGAAAGGTAAAGTTCCTAGCAGTGAGAGTTACTGAAGTGAGAAGCCAAAGAAGAGACTAACAAACTATTTTGGTGACCAAATTGTTTTTGAAAGGCAGCATGACCCAAATAAACCAGAGTTTGTGTACAGCAGTGCTGTGTCTTTGGAAGATGTCATTAACATAGCTTCCAGGTTGCATTCAAAGCAACAGTATGAAGAGGGAAAGCCTCTCCCTACTTCTGAAAATAAAGATAAATATTCATCCTTATCTACACTGTTTCATGCAGCACAGGTCCTCAAAATGTGTGAGGGACTGGATATCAATCCAATAGATAATTCCACCATCAATTTAGAACAAGCCTTAGACATGATTCCTGACAATGTGTATAGGTTCCTGAAATGGGCATTCCAAGGGGATGTTGGTGATTAACCTATTGAAGATGGCAGTCCTTAAGGAATAGCCACTAACAAGACCCTTCACAGACAGATATTAACAGTTGGTCAGAACTTCATTCATATAGTATCCAGAGGTGCAAAACGTACACCTAAACATGTTGTGCTTGCAATGTCCATATGCCATATGACAGGCTCTAAACAGGTAGTAACAATGGTGCACAAGTTAGCACACTGAGTCAGTTATGAAGCCCTAGAGATAACTGACACAGCTATTGCAATGCATCAGCATGAAAAAGCTGCCAGGGACAATATCATAATTCCATCAAACATTCAGCAGGGGGAGTTTGTTCAGTTTTTTGCTGATAATAAAAATATAAATGAGGAGATGTCAAATGGAAAGCACACAACCCATGCCACTACTATAGCAGTATATCAGCGTCAGACTCCCACAATCACAGAAGGCAGCTTTGGCACAGTGGCAGCTCAGGCTCATCATGGAGTGAAAAACTCCATGCAACGCATGCTAGGACTGATAACCTCCTCAGTGTTCTCAGTGTCCCTGGCATGGTTACACATGAGAACAACTCAGTGCATGCTCACTGTGCAGTGGTCACAAGATTCGCATCCTCAGACCTACCCCATTCAATTAAGCCCCTGGTTTGATCGCTCACATGGTGGTCAGTGGAGGACAATCTCCTCCAGGGCTTTCTCTTCTCCCAACCAGAGCCTCAGGTAACTCTCACCATGGATGCCCCACTCTCGGGGTCTCCAAACACAAGGTGTCTGGGACCCGTCGGAAACTCATCTCCATATCAATGTGTTGGAGATGCAAGCAATTTTTGTATGGGCTGCGAGCCCTAGTGGATCTTGTCAGCCACAAAACAGTCCTCCTTCAGACAGACGAGTCTGCAGTCTATTACATCAACAAACAAGGAGGAGCACGCTCTTACCCTCTCTGCTAGGAGGTGATGAGAATGTAGGAGTGGTGCCAGGAACAGGAGATCCTGCTCCAAGCCGAACACAGGCTGATCCTCATGAGTGGTCAGTAGCTCCAGATGTTGTGAGACCACAGTTCGACAAGTGGGGCACCTCAGATGTGTACCTTTTTGTGTCACCACTCAATGCCAAACTGCCTCGATTCTTCTCCAGACATCCCAGACATGGTGTTTTCTATCGCGATGCATTCACACTGCAGTGGCAAAATCTATTTCTGTATGCATTTCTACCAATCCCTCTGATGCAGAGGGTACTGCTCAAACTAGAGGCGCATGGGGCAAGATGATATTGGTTGCCCCCTATTGGCCTCAACAGGTGTGTTTCCCTTGCTGAACACACTATCAGTCAGCAAACTGAGGATTCATCCACTCAGGATGGACTTCTGACTCCGAGTCTCCTGGTCCTCCCAACCTCTACTCCCTTCACCTTCAGGCTGGCTCCTGAAGAGATAGAAGTGAACAGGTACATGGTATCTCAGAGGGTCTCTGAAATACTTATGCCCGCCTGTAAACCTTCCACTAGGTAGACTTACACAGCCAAACTGAAAACATTTTTCATCCTGTAATCTAATTCCCACATAGACCCTTTTGAGTGCCCACCTTACAAGGTTCTGGAGTACTTGCTGAACCTCTCTGATGCTGGCCTACAGCATTCCACAGTTTAGGTCTACTTGTGTGCTATTTCTGCATACCACAAGCCCACAGGTATCCTCCTCCTGGCTCAGCTGCCACTGTTCAAGGGGTTCCTTAAGGGCATCTAATGCACAAGGCCTTCCTTCAGAAAGCTGGTGGCTGCCTGGGATATCAACCTTGTGCTAGATATGCTCACCTGCAAGCCTTCTGAGCTTCACGCGACAAGTGAGCTGAAGTTTTTAACGTGGAAAGCAGCATGTCCGGTGGTCATCACTTCAGCACGCAGAGTGTCTGAAATCCATATCTTGGTCACAGATTCTTTATATACTGTTTTCCACAAGAACAAGGTAGTTCTCCACACACACTAAGTTCCTACCAAATGTGGTGTGTGAGTTCCATCTGAATCAGCCACTACAGCTGACAACCTACTTTGCCACCTTCCAGAATGAAGGTGTGCGCACTCTCCATTCTCCGGATGTTAAGAGGGACCTTACGTTTTACTTGGACAGAACTAAGGACTTCAGGCAATCCAAACAACTCTTGTCACCTTCAATCCCAATTGAAAGGGACAGCATGGTACAATCAAGTGCATTTCTGCCTGGACTGTGAGCTGCCCATGCCACTGCTATGTCATGGCTCAGGTCAAGCTGCAAGGTCAGGTACGTGCCAACTCCACTAGGGCAGCTCCCACGTCCCTGGCAGAGATTCACTCTGTACCTATGATATCTGCAGAGCTGCAACTTGGAGCACAGTCCACACCTGTCTTGGATGTCCATGCGAGGCAGCATGCTAACCTTCGCAGGACAATCCTGTACGGACTTCTGTCCTGAGTGAGCACTTGCTCCTGCCTCCCTAGTCCAGGGGATTTTGTCTGTGCATGGTACTCTGACCCACTAGTGTGAATTAGTGGTGAAGACGTGAGCAGAAGAAAGAATTGCTGAAGGGGTTAAATTGGGGGACAAGACCGTTTGCAGATATATATGGGAGAAAAGAAAAAGTAAAGGGGAGTATTGTTCGGTTGAGAACCAGAGAGGGGCAGAACATAGAGACTGACAAAGAAAGAAAAAGACAGAGGTTCTGAACGAATACTTCTGCTCAATTTTCACACAAGAGGAACAGGGTAGTGGGCCAGTACTAGGAAATGAAGGACACCGCACCAGTGAACCCAACGCAAATCCCTTCACAAAAGAAAGGGTCCTAAAAGAACTGAAAAAATTAAAAAACAACAAAGCAATGGGACCTGACAGTATCCACCCAAGAATACTGAAGGAACTCACAGAGGAACTTGCCTCCCCATTAGCAGTCCTCTTCAATAAGTCCCTGAAGAGTTGCAGAGTCTCAGATGACTGGAAAAAAGTCACAGTGGTACCCCTGCACAAAAGTGGGAGCAGGGAAGATGCTGGTAACTACCGTACAATTAGCCTCACCTCAGTGGTGGGGAAAGTCATGGAAACATTACTGAAGGAAAGAATAGTGCAATATATGGAAAGAAATGGAGAACTGGACCCAAAGCAGTATGGCTTCTCAGCAGGGAGGTCATGCCAGACAAACATGATAGATTTATTTGACAGGGTGACCAGAATGGTGGACCAGGGTGAAGCAGTAGACACAGCGTATCTGGACTTCAGTAAGGTGTTCAACTCCGTTCCACAGGAGACTAATAAACTAGTTGGAACACACTGGAGTGGGCCATAAAATAGCTGGGTTAGGAACTGGCTCCAGGGGAGAACTCAGAGGGTCATGGTAAATGGCACTCTTCAGAACAAGGTGGGGGTAACCAGCGGAGTCCCCCAGGGATCAGTACTGGGGCCAGTTCTATTTAACATATTCATCAGCAACATCGCTGATGGATTGAAGGGAAAGCTATGCCTGTTTGCAGATGACACCAAGCTCTGCAACAGAGTAGACGTGCAAGAGGGGGCCACAGGAATGGACTCTGATCTAAAAAAGCTGGAAGAATGGTCAAAACAATGGCAGTTGAAATTCAATGCCAAGAAATGTAAAGTTATGTACCTGGGGAAAAAGAACCTGGGCAGGAAATATACCCTAGGAGGGGAACAACTAACAGAAATTAAGGTTGAGAGGGGTCTAAGAGTACTCACATCTGATGATTTAAAGACAACCAGGCAATGCGAAAAGGCAGCACAGAAAGCTTACGGCATCCTTGGATGCATAGGTAGGGGTATCACAAGTAGAAAAAGCAAGGTGATAATCCCGCCGTACAGGTCCTTGGTGAGGCCGCACCTAGAGTACTGCATCCAGTTCTGGAGACGACACCTCAAGAAAAACAGAGATCATCTGGAGATGGTTCACAGTAGAGCTACGAAGATGATTCACGGACTTCATCAAGAACCCTACGAGTCAAGACAACTATCTCAAGATGTACTCACTCGAAAGGAGGAGGGACGGGGGATACAATTGAGACGTTCAAATACCTGAAAAGAATTAACTCAGTGCAAACTATGGACCTTTTCAGAGAAAGCTCGTCTACACGAACAAGGGGGCACAGCATGCGTCTACAGGGAGGTAGATTCAGAAGCAACATCAGGAAGTGTTTCTTCACCGAAAGGGTATTGGAGCCTTGGAACAGTCTGCCCCCAGAAGTCATGGCAGCAGAGACAGGGAGAGAGTTCATGCTAGCATGGGATAGGCACTGCAGAAACTTAGGAAGGAAAAAAAAACTTTTGGGGGGGTAGCCCACATGGGTAGACTAGATGGATCATATGGTCCCCTTCTGTCGGCATTTTCTTAAGTTTTTATAAGACTGATTCCTGGAAGATATGATAATTACATATGCAACGTAATTCTTGATCTTCTAGGAATATCTTCACCATTGATTCACATGCCCACCCATCATCCCACGGGCTCATTCCCGTATGTTTTATTGGCCTTCACCCCTTGCTCTTATTTTGTTTAGAAAATATACTTTATTAATTTTCAATAAAAGATCTAGTACAAAAATAAAACCAAAAAACAAGACAGACAACATCTGAAGACACAGAACTCTCTCCCCTACCCGCCCCCTTATAGGTGAGGAAATCCCAATGTCCATTCAAGGCACAACGCATAACACAGGGAAATAGCTACAATCTAACAACTATACATACTGTGTACAATCCAGTAATGGAAGAACAGCATTGAACATGCCCCCACTTGGCATAAAAAGTTGGACGTTTATTGTGATGAAGCTGCTATTTTTCCATATATTTCTTCACACCTTTCCAACAGTGGTGGTACGTCTTGATGAAGCCAATGACGCAAAATAAACTTTCCAACCACAATCATTATCAAAGTAAAATAAAACTTGCGGGTACCATATAAGGGCTTTAAATGCAGGCCTAACAAACATCTTTCCTTCGTGAAAGTGCCCTCCAGGCCCAATACTGGGTCCAAGGTCCTCTGTAATGCCTATCACAATGGCCAGGATTTAGTGAAGTCTGACGGAATGTGTAGTAAGGTACCCTCCCCCATTCCACATCTGGTACACAAAGGAGAATCTAAAAGGCCCCAGTGGTGCAATTTCTGGGGACTGTGATGCATGTATTGTAAAATCACCCCTAGTTCTTCATTTGGGATGTGAAGGCACTGTGTTACCTATTTGTTGACCCATCTTTAAGAGGTCACCAGGGCTATCTTATGCCATTAGGTTAAGTGCACAAGTTCTTGTTAGGTAATGACATACCTCCTTGGTAAAAAAGGTACTGAGACGGTTGAGGGCTGGTGCCGAGGTAAGCCTGACGTGGTGAGCCAATCTCATGATGACATGCATGTACACAGCTTGCCTCAGCACCAGCCCTCCTGAAAAGTTCTTGTGCCTGCAGGGTCCTAGTGCCTCTGGTTAAGACCCACTAGTGTAACTCAATGAAGATATTCCTAGAAGATCAAGAATTACGGTGAGTGCATAATTTTCACATTTTCCAGTTTTCAGCAAAACACTGAGAGATGGCATCAGCAGAATGAATTCTTGTAAGATTCTAGAAACATTTACATTTAAGGACATTCTATTTTTTTACTGCCAAAGACATGCGGGAAATGAAGCTCTTTACCCATTAGAGTTCCTTTGTTCCTGCTGCTTTTCCTGCTGTGAATTCATAATCCTCTGCTATGACCTGCTGCCACAGAACAGATTCTGATATGACGAGCAGAGAAGTATGACTTCAAGGCAGGAATAGTAGCTGGACCCAATAAAGTCTAAAGGTTAGTCCACCCAGTGGCGTTGTGGGCTAAGCACTACACACCACACCACATTGACGACCAGGGTTTGTGAATGAACCAGGGTTGCTTGGGTGCCATCCATGAAAAGAAGAATTGAGTGTCCAGAGATGTCTCTTTCCTCCTTCAGAGAGACTATGTGGTGCAGGAATTGTCACCCACTTGGTCAGCTGATCGTTGAGACGTGTTGTGTCTTCACATTGTACATGCCTGCCACTGCATACATGCAGGCTCCAAACCAGGAACTAAACAGGAGGAAAAGGCCCCTCTGCTGCCAGGATGATGCCAGCAACACCTCAGGCTCCATACCACCTACCAGGCACCCACTCCCCCATCGAGGTAAGCAAATAGATAAGGTACATCTCAGGGACAGTGGGTGATGGGGCTGGGAGTAATCAGCAGAAGGGGGTCAGCAGAGAGGAACAGGAGGATAAAGACCAAGATTTAAAAAAGCATCTAAAGGTCTAAGAGCTGCATTTCATCCAAAATGCCTTTAGTAAAAAAAAAACAGAAAAATTGTATGCACAGAAAATCAGATTATAAGGGGAATTTTGTGTAGCTAAGTTTAGCAGATGCTGACTGTGAATATTTTGGTAAAAATCAGAAAAATCACTTTTCAGATCTAATACAGTGCAATCTTAAGAACTACTGTACAAGATCAAGAATGCACTACTAGACTAACCTGCTTCTTGTTCCAGAACCAGGTTCCAGTTGATCCTCCCCTTGTCTCCCAAGCAACATAGTCACTTGATAGTCCTGAGAAGGTTGCAAAAGACTTCAAAAATGTGGAACTCATAGACCGACTCACTGTTCAGCCAGTTTTGAGCACCCTTTGCTGTCTTAATACATGTAATTTATAACTGAGCTCCTGCTCTAGGACTTACTGCCTGTCCTACATCACGTAGTGTGGTCAAACACAGCGAGCAATATCTTAAAACAGCCTGCCAATACAAACAAGCATTTCTGAATGCTGAATGTTTGATGCTTGTTAAATATTTCTTTTTGTTTTTAATGTTTTGACCGTAACTTTTGAAAATACTTGCTTTAGGACTCGCCGAATAAGCATGACATGTACCATTTATAGTATATTAGCCGAAATGTAATTTCTCACCAGAGGTGCGAAAACATATCTTGTGCAGGATTTTAAAAATGATGCATGTCATGTTTATGAGGCAATGTGCTAAAATTGCTGTGTTGAAAGTTTGGGGTCAAAATACTGAAAATGACCAAAGTTATGAGCTTGGGTTCATAAATTTCAACATAGGCTCATAACTTCATTGTTTTTTAACATTTTTGCCCCAAATTTTCGACATAACCATCTTATGACCCCACCTCATAAACAAGTGCAGAAAAAATGTTCAACTCCTGCGTGAAAGGTGATTTCATGCAGCGACTGCAAAATCACCTTCTAGGAGGCGAAAACACATTTTGGCCAGGATTTGTAAAATGACAACTGTCACATTCATGAGGTGCTATGAAGAAATGGCTCTGTTGAAAATTTGGGGGCAAAATATTGAAAATTACCAAAGTTAAGAGCCTGCGTTCGCAAACTTCAATGCAGGCTCATAACTTTGTTGTTTTTTAATATTTTTGCACCAAATTTTCAACATAGCCTTCTTATGACCTCACCTAATAAATAATAGTGGAGAACATTTTCAACTCCTGCTCAAAAGGTGATTTCATACAGCGAGCGTGAAATCACCTTTTGGGACAGATTTACCTAATGTCACTTGCATTGTTCATGAGGTGGTATCCCAAAAAAGGTATATTGAAAATCTGGGGCAAAAATATTGAATAATTGCCAAGTTATGCTACTAAGTTCAAAACCCCATTGAAATATACTGAATTGCAAACCTGATTTCTTCAGTTCATGGTCCAGCACTGAAGAGTGAAGACGAGTCTGCAGTCCAGAGAAGATTACGACGTTGGACCCCCGGTGGATAAGTAAGGGCTTGGGGGTGTGTGTGGTGGTGGGTACTGAGTGGAAGGGTCGGGTGTGGGTAATAATGGTGCAACAGACATCGATGGATGGTTTTCCTTTCTTACAGGTTAACAAAAATTAAAAAAGACAACAAAAACAAAAAAACCCGAAGAGGGACGTTTTCCTTTTTCACAGGTAGAGACACTGGGGGATTGGGCACCCACCAGTGTCACTGTTATATTTGGCAGCACCAGAGGTGGGCTCCCTGGTGCTGCATTACTAAAAATAGCAGGGTGGGGAGTGGCAGCTGGCACAGGGGATTGGGCACCCCTGTGTAGGATTGTCACGTTATAACAGTGTGACGGTATACCGCGGTTTGAAACCGCACAGGATTGACACCATGACAGATTTTCCAAACCACAGTAACCGTGACTCATGGTAACCATGGTATGTGCCGACTGACCACGTTTCTGGCAGTGTGAAGGGGTGCGCTACATGGGCAGTGTGCCCTTTGAAAGCTTTTTTTTTCGTGATTCAATTGGTGGAGATGGAGGCAACTCAGCCAGTCCCCTTCCACCATTTTAAAGTGGGCATTCTTCAGTGTGGTCTGTGTGTGGGCTTCATGTGCAGAAGGAGAGAGATCCAGAAAGAGCAGCAAGGACAGGAGGAGCAAGTTTGTGACCAGGAGAGCACTTGTGCAGAGTGAAGAGCAGGTATAAAATTAATTTTAGGCCCGACTGCACGTAGGCAATTTTCGGAGTCTGACTAGCAGACTCCCAAGTTTCCAACCAAGTACTCGATCCTGATCACGTCCCCTGAGTCCCAAGTCCCTCCCCAAATCCCCAGGCCACAGCAGAGATGGTGAGACAGAGAGAGAGAGAGACCTGGGCCAGCCGGTGGTGAGTCAAGACAAGGAGAGGACTGTAGGAAGCTACCTCTGCTCATACCCATGCCAGTTCTTGTTCTTTCTTGTTCTTAACAAAAGTAGGGTGGCGGGGTGGGTAAAACAGCCACAGGTGGCATGTGACACTGTCTCAGGAGTCGGGGTGGGGAGGGGGATGAAAGTGATTGGGGAATGGAGAGAAAATTATAATTTCCATTCCTGATCTGTATCCTTCCTAGTAATCCAAAAATCTTATTATCCTTGGTTGGAAGGGAAACCTGGTATTTTTAAGTTGGCCTAAAGTTGAACGAAGTTGGCTTGTATGCAAAATAAATGAGAGAGGAGGACTTCACTAGACTGAGATTGGGTGGGGACGAGGAATAATACTGATGGAGGAGATGATGGTGGATCCTTGGTGGGAACTGGGAAACCTAACCTGAATTAAATATGAGGGATTAATATTGGGGTTACTACTACTGATCTGGATGGGAAATTAGTGCTTTATTATAGCAGAAACTGCCCGATTGAATTTTGAAAACAGGAGTATCTTTGAGGTGGCACAGCAGCAGGCACAAGTCAATGAGTTAAGTCACTGACTGGCATCATTCATGGCACATACCAGATTGGATGGCATGACTGCATGGAGTTGGGGTCGGATCGGAGTGGATCGGGAAGGGGGGAGTGTATGAATTGAATGGATCCAGTCCAGTTGGTGGAAATGGGAAACCTGGCCTGACATTGAATTGTGTGTAAAAGAAAAAAAAAGTGTTTTTCATTGTTTGGAGTTTTCCCAAAGATGGCACTGCCTCTCTGGCAGCAGCAGGCTGGCAAGTTGGGAACTGGCAGTGCCCATACGAGGAGCTAGAGAGTGAGACTCAGGTAGCTAGCACCCCACCCCACCCTCTGCCTGCGCCTCTACTAGACCAAACTGGCAGGCACCAGCAGCCATGCTGTTTCCCCTCTTTATTGTGGCACCGCCGGCTGTTTGAATTAGCATTGCATGCACCACTGGCAGCTGGCAAACTGGAAAGGAGTTGGAGTAAGTAGGAGTGTGCAGATGCATCAAGGCTTAGGCGTAGGCAAGCAACTGGAGGCAAAAGCCAACCAGCCTGAGCCAAGAAGATCTTTTGGTGGATTTCTGAGGGGTGTGGGTGGGCGGGGTGAGCTTTGTAAATCAGAGATGGGCAGCTTCAACACCTGCCTGCCTGCTTTCTTACTTTCCTTCAGTAAACTAAGCCGTGTGTAATGTAAAATAATAAAGAGACTGAATAGCAGAAGAATGAGATACAGATACAACAGGCATTATTCAGCATTAAGACATTATATTTATTATGCAAAATAAATAATGCAATACACATTATTATTGCATGCAATGGAACAAGCAATGGTATAATTCATACAAATATTATTGATTATTATTTGAGAGAATGCATCACATTTCTTTGGCTGGCTGAGATTAGAACAGAAAACAATGCATGGCATTTGGCACAGGCAATTGGCAGGCATTGGCAACTTGGTTGGCAGTAGCCTGGCAGGTGGCACTTTATCTAGTTTTTTATATTTTAAAATGTCACTCGGACACAGGCAGGCAGCAAAAAGCAAATTGGAGCATTAAAGGTTAAACTTACAGCAATGCATGCATGATGCATCACAGTTCAGGTCGAGTCACACGCAGTGCCTGCCTGCCAATGTGCCATCATGATTGCTTTGCTTGCTGCAGTCCAGACTCTTGGCCAACTGGTATTGCAGTGCAACTGCATGTTTTGTTAGGTTTCTGCTTCTGCTGTTATGATTTCATTGCCAAATGCCATCTCTCATCGAATGCCATCCTCCTCCCACCATGCCAACCAAGCCAACGGAAGCTAGTGTGGTGGTGTGTGTGTGTGTGTGTGGTCAAGTCATGTCACCCAGGATTGGCAAGTGGCGACAGCCACATGGTCACTGTGTCCTTGGGTCTGTGTGGTCATGATGGGGTCTGGTGGTCATGGTCAGGTCTGGTTGGTCGGTGCCAATGGTACCATTTGTCAGTAGCAGTGAGTCAGTCAGTTTTTAAGTAGCTCTCATCTCATCTATTCTGTTTCAATTTCATGAGATTATGAATTTTGTAATCTTTCTTATGGTTACGTTACGTTGGTAAGGTAACCACTTGGTATTGTAACTGTAGGACTGGGAGTCAAAATCTATCTTGAAACATGGCAGATGTGGAGTTGGTACTGTTATTGGAAGAGTTGCAGCAGCAGGAAGCAAGCCAGAATCAGAGGAGTAGTAGTCAGAGCCAGAGTTGTGACCTTGACCTGACTCAGCAGCACAGTCAGATCCCCCCACCTCCCTCTGCTGTCTGTGAGACCCAGACTACAAAAGAGTCTGATGGGAAAGTGGATGAAAACTGTGACCTTTTCCCACCCAGAAAAAGAATAAAATCCACAGTGTGAACCTACTTTGGCTACAAAAAAATAGTGACGGTATCGTGCAGGAGGATGGGAAGCCTATCTGCCGTACATGCAAAACAAGAGTTGCAGCTCATGGAGGGAACACTTCCAAATTGTTTACCCACCTGCGAGAGTATCACCTACTTCAATACAGTGAAGCTCAGGTATCAGCCCGGTTGGTTTCTTGACTTAGAATCTGAACTCTTAACTTACTTCATCAGTCGCAGTCAGAGAGAACTGAATAGAGCAGGCAAAAAAAAGATGTCATGGCCTGATTTTTTCTCATGTGTGGAGTGGAGGCGAACCGGGCATTACCATTACACGTTGTGGTGGACTGGTGGAGGTGGTCCAGGTCTGTCCTCTGTCAGCAGCGCAGCCTTTTTGAATGGGGTCAGGGGTCACTCCTGCCCAGTGCCCAACTGCCCGTCCATGCTCACCCACTGCCCAGAGGGGGGGAGGGGATGTAGGTACGTACGGATTAAGGAGGGTCATCGGGGACCAGTGGACGTGCGTGCTTGCGCCGTGTGCTGCTGGGTGGTGTGGGGTGCTGCACTGCCGGCTCTGGGTATTCAGGATCGGGAATTGGGATTTGGATCTCATCGTCTGAAATCTATTAGGATACCAAGTAGATCATAGATGTTCTGGGTGGGTGGGAGGCTGGGAGCGAGAGAAGGGCAGGACAGGAGGACACAGAGACAGGAGAAGTCAGAACAAACGAATGACAGAAAAGACATTCTTTCTACAGCAGAGTAGGGATTTGGAGGAACCACATCCGACCACTACAGGTGTAGCGGCTACCCGTACCCACTGGGGTGAGGAAATAGGGGGAACCCTTGTTCCACACCAGTGTCTATCACTCATAGTAGTGCTGCAGTGCAGTTCATGCCATGCAACTTAGCATGACATGACAGACAATGCATGAGTGCAATACTAGTGTGAGTGGTAGACACTGGTGGTGGTGGTGGGGACGGGGCCTCCTATTTCCTATTGCAGCTGTGGCCTGCAGGCACGGGCAGCCTGCATGGTGGTACTACATTGAAAAAGTAAATATGAACACAAATCTATTTCCGAATTTATTTGCACTACTTACTATTACTTTTACTAACTTCACTTGAGAGGACTGGGGGGATTGGGTTTGGGAGGGAGCCCCAGGCTGTGAGGTGAGGATGGAAGAGGGACACTCAGCCTAGCCATAGCCAGACAGTGAGCCCCGATTTTCCAACAGTAAGCCTTACGAACATACAAACATATGAAAACACCAGCAGAAACAGGCCTCACGGTCTATCGGGTCTGCTCGGTTGTGCAGCCAACCCCTCAACTAGCAGCTGCCCACCACCCCTCCCTCCTCACAAATACCCCCTTCTCACTCTGTCCCATCCCTCTTAAAACTGTCTACTGTGCTATACTCTTCCACCTCCTCCGGCAGAGTATTCCACTTATCCACCACCCTCTCCAGTGAAATAATGTCTCCTGACTTCCCTCCTGAATCTTCACCCCTCCAATCTCATCTGGTGCCCCCTCGTGACCCTCCCCCTTCTAATCTGGAAAATCCCTTCTTTACTAGCTCTGTTAATTCACTTCAAATATTTAAAGGCCTCCTGAATCTTCACCCCTCCAATCTCATCTGGTGCCCCCTCGTGACCCTCCCCCTTCTAATCTGGAAAATCCCTTCTTTACTAGCTCTGTTAATTCACTTCAAATATTTAAAGGCTTCGATCATGCCCCCCCCCCTTCTGGGGAATACATATTCAGCTCATCCAGCTTCTCCTAATAGGAGTATCCCTCTAACCCCTGGATCATCTTTGCCACCCTCCGCTGTACACCTTCCAACAATCTGATGTCTTTCTTTAAGAATGGGCACCAGTAATGCATGCAGTATTCCAGGAGCAGCCAGACCAATGACCTGAAGAGGGGCAGGATCACCTTCCTATTTCTGGAGAAGATTTCCCTCACTATACACCCCCAGCATCCTGTTGGCTTTTGCTGCCACCCTCCTGCACTAAGCTGAGTTGTTCATCCTCCCCGTTATAAGCACCTCTAGATCTCTTTCTTCCTTGGTGCCTTCTAGTTCCCCCACCCCACCAGCTGATAGCTCCTCCCCTAGTTGTTAGCCCTGAAGTGCAAGACCCTGCACTTTTGGCATTAAACCCCAACTGCCATACATCCGACCACTCCTGCAATTTGTTCAGGTCCTCCTGCAGCTTGCTCTACCTTTTGATGTCAACAACCACAGCATCCATCTTTGTGTCGTCTGCAAAGAGACTGATCTTACTCCGAACCCTGTGGGAGACGTCCACTATGAATATTCCAAACAACACTGGTCCCAATACTGACCCCAGCAGCACCCCGCTCATCACATCCCTTAGTGATGAGAGCCCCCCCCACCACCACCCTTTGCTGCCTTCCCTTTAGCCAACTGGTGATCCAGCTTACCATCTTTGATCCCACCCAGCCTCCCATGCGGCACGGAATCAAAGGCCTTGCTGAAGTCCAAATACAGCACATCCACTGCATGGCCTTTGTCCAGTTCCGTTGTCATCAGTCGTAAAACTCAATCAGATTTGTCTGACAAGATCTTCTCAAGACAAACCCATGCTGCTGACCATCCTGGAGACCACTTATCTCCAAACAGGTCACCAGCCTCTCTTTTAAGATCATCTCCATGAGTTTCCCCACAATTGATGTGAGGCTTACTGGTCTGTAGTTACCTGGTTTGTCCCTAGGTCCACTTTTACGGATAGGTATCACATGGGCCATCCTCCAGTCCTGTGGCACACATCCGGTGTCTAAGAACATATTGAACAGGTCAGCCAATGGTCCTGCCGGGACCACTGCCCGTTCCCTAAGTACCCTAGGGTGAATGCCATCTTAACCTGGTGCCTTGTCCCCCTCAGAGCTCACAATCACTTCAGCACCCTGTTCTTTGTAATCCCTACACCAGTAACCTCCCTCCCCTTCCCACTCCTCCTCTCCCAGGTGGTATCTGCCCCCCTTTCTTCCTAGTGAACATGGAGCAGAAGTACTCTTTCAGTGTCTCCGCATGGTCCTCCCCCTTCTCCACCCAGCTCCTGCCTTTCCTAATCCTCACAATCTGATCTTAGTTTTTCCGTCTTTCACTGATGTATCTGAAGAAGTCCTTTTCTCCGTTTTTCATGCCCTGCACCAGTCTTAGCTCCCTGGATGCCTTGGCCACTCTGACCAGCCTGGTAACCTCCCTGGACTTCTTCACATACACCTCCCTGTTCTGTCTCCCCCCCCCCATTTCTTGAGACTCCTAAATGCCTTTTTTTCACCCCTGACCCCTTCCATGACCTCCTTCATCAGCCAGCTGGGTTTTATTGCCCATCCCTTCTTACTCCTTGTTCTTGTACCTGTCCTAGTCGCCTCCACCAGGCTTTTCTTAATGATATCCCATTTTTGGTTAGGATCCATGAGCAGCTGAATTTCTGCTAGATGCTTTGATTTTCCAATCAGAACTGTTCTAATTCTTTTAGTAGTGCTGTTGTTGTGCCTGCTTCTAAGGCTACTAGCACACTACTTCAGTGAAGTGCAACTCTGTCTGCATCAGTGCATCTGCAACTCCAGTTTGCACCACCACCAGGAATGGACAGAGTGGTGGACATTCCTTTCATCATCTCTCATCTGTAAGTTATGATAATTTAACATAACAAAAATGTAAATCAAATGTCTGACTTACTACTCGTACTCAGTGTGCTGTTTTTGAATGGTGTATGGTACTTTTGGTATTGGTAGCATTTTGCACTGTAAGCTAAGAGTACATTAAACAAACACTTTACTTATAATGGTATGTCACTCACATGTCAGACTACAATGAAATGAAAAAAAATAAATAAATATACTTATAGGCCCAGATATTCAAACTGCGCCTGGCTGTGGCGCAAGCTTGGGAGCAGCTCAACTTGGCTGCGCAGGGGTGTGGACTAAGCGATATTCAAAGGAGCTAAGCCATGGCTCAGCAGCTTTGAATATTGCAGCCTGGCCACCCCCAGTGTGCATGGCGCAGTGGCACTGCGCCAGCCCAAGTGGCCAGAGTGGTGCATGGAGATGCGCTAGTGCAAGTTCCATTGCGCCATGCACAGCAACCGCGATATCAAAAGTTGACATGCAAATGGGGCCAAAATGCATGCAAGGCGCACATGGGTCCATTTGCATGTCATTCTCAATCCCATTGCATGCAGGTGTGCTGATCCCGACAACTTACCTGGCGTCCTGCCGGCAACTGTCATCGAGACCGGCGCCCCTGCAGCCGATCTGCGAGCATTTGAGTACACAGAAAACTATTTCGTCCTATATCCCTGGTGGTCAGTGGACGCTATCTGCCCGATCGAGGCATCTGTAATAAAAGAGATATAAGTCCTATATCCCTGGTGGTCCAGTAGACCCCTGTCTGCCTATCGTGGCATTTGTAAAAGTAAACTAATTCCAATATCCCTGGTGGTCTAGTGGTACCCCACCCGCCCACTGAGCCCCACTGCCCGCTCCCCTCCCGGTCAGCAGCACCCCACCCGCCTGCCACCCCGCTGTCCACTGACTGACACCTCGGTAGGGCTGCACACCCACTGGTTCACAGCATGAGCCAATGGGCTTGCAGCCCCTACCGTACTACACATTCCACATATGTCTGACCGGGGCGGGGGTGGGTACCACTAGACCACCAGGGATACTGGAATGAGTTTTTTTTTTACAAATGCCGCGATCGGGCAGATAGGTCCACTGGACCACGAGGGATATAGGACTTCCATCTATTTCTGTTACAAATGCCGCGATCGGGCACAAAGGGGTCCACTGGACCACCAGGGATATAGGACATATATCTATTTTTATTACAGATGCCCGTGATCGAGCAGATAGCGGTCCACTGGACCACCAGGGATATAGCACGGATTATGCTATTGTTACAGATGCCCGCGATTGGGCAGATAGGGTCCACTGGACCACCACGGATATTGGACAGAATTCTAATTATTTTTTATACAGATGCCCGCGATCGGGCATGGGGGGGCGCCAGGTGCAGCGGGAGCTTGGGTGGCCACCCACAGGTGGCAGCTGCTGTGTTGCGCCCTGCAATGCGGCAGCTCACCTGTGGGTGGCCATCAGTTGTTCCTTTTTTTTTGGCTTAACTTTGTGCTGGCGCAGGTAGGGGTTGCGCATGCATGGCTCTGCACATCCCGGGCTGAATATCGGACTGTGCAGGTTATGCAAGGGCACGCCCCCCCTACCTGTGCCTGCATACATTACACAGGATTTGTGCTGCACACTTTTCCCTATTGAGTATCGTGCCGGGTGCATCAGTGGGTTGCGCAAGGCACAACACTGTTGCACCATGTGCAACCCTTTTGAATATCTGGGCCATAGTGCTCAAAGCTCCATGCTCATCATCAGGTCAGGAGGAATCAGACTTTTAGTCAATAAAAAATATATTTCTCTTCCACATACTTGACTCGTTATCTTTCTTTTCTGTCATTAAATTCATAATGTGTCATTTACTAGTATTTTAACCGCTTTTACATGTAGAATTTGGTTAAAATTGCATTATTTTTAAATATTTAACTTCTCCCTTTGGAATGCATTATATATAGGATAAAGTATGGGTCTCGGTGTGTAACGAGAATTTACACACACCTGAGGGGTTTGATGTTACATAACCCCCGAGAGTGAAGCTCGAGGGGTTTATGCGTAGCATTAAACCACGAGGGTGTGTGTAAATTCGAGTTTGCACACCGGGACCCATATTTTATTTTATATAATTGTCGGGCTTCTCTTTTTCGCCTCAGCAATTATATAAAATAAAAAAAAAAAAGACTGCTGTGCTGGTGCAGTCAGACTAACTCGGCTCGCGAGGTCCGCTTTCATTTTATTTAAAATATTGTCGAGTGGGTCCATCCATTAGCTGTGTGGAACATCTGAAATCATTTTAAAAATTACTTACTGCTGAGTGTCTGTAGCAGTTTCTTGACATGGTGGGTTTGCGTAGGGGAAGGGTTTCCTGTTCAGGAAGGACACAGCGAGCGAGGAGTTTGAGCATGCACAGTGTGGGGAAAACCGTGCACGTCTTTGCCGTTATAAACGCTCCTTTATAATGACAAATTACGCCATGGTTTCCCAATGGGAAAAAGGGAAGCCCATTAATTATATGATTATTATCATGATAACCGCGGTATCAAACACCGTGGTTATCATACCATCAAAATTTCATACCTTGACAACCCTACCCCCGTGCCCTAATGATGATGTGGGTTGGGTTTGGGGGGAGGGTGGGTTACATGTGTGGGCAGCAACAGACATAGATGAACATTTTCCTTTTTTACAGGTTTCACTGAACTTCCACTTTTGTACAGCTAAATTTATACATAGAATCATTAATTCTGGAGTCCCACAAAAACTTTGCAATTTGTTGAGGCCTTATAATGAGGGTTATTTTTCCAGACACAGATGGTTTGGTTTTTAAAATACCTTTTATGAGATCTAAATGTGGACAGAGGGCCTTTGCTTATATTGCTCCATCCATCTGGAATGAAATTCCTTGTGATACAAGACAGCTGCACTCTGCTAAAGTATTTGTAAATGAATTAAGGATGTTTTTTGAATGACAATTTAACTGTAATTGTTTTATATGATTATTTCTCTTCTTTTGTATCGAAGACACTTTCAGTCTGATATATTTGTATTGTATATTTTCTTCTTTTTGTATGTATGTTCTTTTATGTGGGTCGCACCTATAAAAGGAACTAGTTTTCCAGTGTGCTTACCCGTTAAGCGAATAAACAAACAAACAATATAAGGAAAAAAAAAAAGAAAGGACGAGGGAAAGACGCTGGGGGATTGGGCACCCCCCAATAGTCACTGTTATACTTGGCAGCATCGAGAGTGGGCTCCCCCATGCTGCATAACTAAAACTGCCAGGGTGGAGAATGGCAGCTGGCACGGGTGACTGGGCACCCCCGTGCCATTATAATAATGTGGGTTGGGCTGGGGAGTGGCAGCTACAACAGACATTGATGGACGGTTTCCTTTTTTACAGGCTGACAGGATGCTGCAGCGAAAAGCCACTCAGCTGTTTGCTAACCGGCTTTATATAAATCAAAGGACTGAAGCCAGTGTCTGATTAGAGTGGCTTGGTCCTTTGAAGTACATGAAGTTTCAGCCCACCAGGCTGAGAGTGATGTCAGGACAGCAGCGCGTGGTCATTGGTGTAGACTGCTGAGCCCCTGCTTTTGTGAACTGCAATGGGCTCGGCAGTGCCACACCCCCGAATCCCTAGTCACTCCTGACAAATCGTTTTGTGTGCAGGCATGCATGAAACATAAAAATGGCACTTAATGGCAGATGATAGGCAGCTATTGAGTGCCCTATACTCTAAGTTCTTGTTTTTTTTTTGGGGGGGGGGGGTTAATGTTTTTAACTTGAGCTATGCATAACGGAGTCGTAAAATGACCTTGCTGCTTGTGGCTTACTTCTTTACTCTGTGCTGAAAAATCTTCTTTGCTACAGCTCTTATCGCAATGGCTATAATGCTAGATTTAGAGAAGCAGTAATTTTCTGAAAGACAACATCAGCAGCATATCGACTTGCATTCGGGAGGCAACTGCAACCGAAGGGAGACAGCAAACCAACTGTGGTTTCACGAGAATGCAGTTAGATCCCCAGAATCCACCCTCATCAGTAGAAAGTGCAGCTTTTCCTTTTGTTTTAATTTCCTCTGCTGCCTCTGGTTGTCCTTTGTGATTCTTTTTTAGTTTCAACCCTCCATCTGATTTCATTTACTAATCTGTGAATGCACCCTACAGTGACAGCTGTATTAAAATGAAGGTTGTCAGACCAGACGAAAAAAATTCTTTCTTGCCAAGTAGACTATGAATGTGTGCATACAGTTTATGGCTGTTTCTATAAGCTTGTGCTAAACCAGTCACCACTATTTTCACCAGCTTTCTTTTTCTTCCTTGCAGCCTTGCAATGATGATATACTAGCACAGAAGTTTGGACTTACTAGCTCTACCTTCTCACGACTGCATCTCATGATCTGACTGAGCACTTTCCACTGCTGTCTACTTGCCCTCCTCCACGCTGCTAATGGGCCACTACAGCGTCCCTACTCTTGTGCATACCCTACCCCCTAATATGCACATTCATACTTGGCAGATTTAGCCCTTCTACTACAATTATGATTTGCACATACTACTATCTGGAAACAGATCCGAGTGACAGTGGCAGATGCAGGTTTAATAATCTACCTTGTTAACATACACACTGGAATCAGATTCAAACCTGCATTTCAATGTAATCAGTGCAGCTACCCTCAACTAGAAGCTCATGTAAACTCAGTCAGAGTCAGAGTTGGGTTTCTGTTTAGATTTGAATATGGTTCAAGTGCATCGATTGTTTTGAAGCTGGTTACTTTGTGCGTGTAAACGTGATTGAGAAGTGATTCTGCTTTGTAACATGGCAAAGATGCAGGACAGTAAAGGAAGAGTAGTCAATGGACAAAAACGATCACATGTCATACTTCAATATTTTGTTGAAACTACAGCAGAAAGATTGCAGTCTGAATGAAGTAAATTAATTACAAAATAACGGATTCCCCACTACATGTAAGCATAGTAACTGCAAAGCACAATGCAAAACCAGTTATTCCTATCTCTGCTGGAGCTAGGAAGGACAAGAGATATCCATTGCACTATTTCCCTGTAAAACACACAGCTGCTCAGGTTTCCTTTAGTAGAGTTTAGTCTGATCCCAGCTGCTTTCAAAGGAGAGAATGAATATTTGGCAACTTGCAAAAATTCAGTCAGCCATTCATTTAGATTACTTCTGTCATAACCATGCCTGCTGTCCAAACAGAACTCTGAACAATTAGGAAACTGGCCTGAGGACAACAGCAGGAAAGCTGGTGCTAATGTCCACGCAGAGAATGGCAGTATACCAATATTCGTTGAGGTTTACATCGATAAACATGCAACATACAGTAATTCTATTGATAGCACTGCCTTTGATGAATCAAATCCTAAGGGACAGTAGACCAAAGGAGCAAATCAAGATCAATTATGATGTGCACGAGTGAGATACAGCAAACCTTTTAACTAATCCATAATCTGAGCTGTCTCTCGCTGCCTTAATGTGCTACTGCTGAGTGTGACCTAATTGAACCAACTCCGATTAAAGACCTAATAATGTTTGAATGATAAAGTGCCACACTGCAAGAATTCAAGTTCATGAAGTGTAATCTTCAACGGATCTAACGAAGAGATAATTTTCATCTAAAACAGGATTCACTGCTAAACTGACAAAGGCAGCCACAATGAA
This sequence comes from Neoceratodus forsteri, assembly GCA_016271365.2. Classification (NCBI taxonomy): domain Eukaryota; kingdom Metazoa; phylum Chordata; order Ceratodontiformes; family Ceratodontidae; genus Neoceratodus; species Neoceratodus forsteri. The sequence continues at coordinate 1,173,870,832 of CM057456.1, read as the reverse complement.
CATGAGGGCAGTATAACAGTGGACAGATGCTAGTTGCCTGATCTGAGGAAAAGGAAGCATGGTGGCACCGGTGGTCTGCTTGTGCCTCTCTGAGTTTGATGGGTTCAATCTCAAGTCATATGTATGGCTAGCGGCATTCACACTTTATGTCATATTTCCACTGCCTCCGCTAAGGGAGGAGACATGTAGTTTTACTTTTCAAAGGTGGCAGTAAGCTTAACTAACAATTTGGTAAGTGGATTTTGTGAACTAGCTGGGAAGGGGACAAGATATTTTGCAATTTTCAGATATCTGTAAGTTAAAGAAGGCAACTTTAACGGAGTGTAATGAGGTTCTCATGCCATGTGAATGAAGGGCTGCAGCTAGGTGATCCTTACCTGGTATTCAGCCATGGCAAATGGTGAGAACTAATGGAGGCATGAATATACTTATATGTAAGTGGACTCCAGGGAACGTGATAAGATCCATAAACAAAGGTCTAGGAAATGTGGTCATGGGCGTGGCAGTTGAAATGTAATGTAAAAAAGTGCAAGGTATTGCACATACCAGCCAAGAACCAGAGGGCGGAGTATAGGAGGACTGGGATAGTTGTGCACAGCACATCAGATGTAAAGGACCAGCTTAGGGTGTTAATAATGGAGACTGTGAAGGCATCAACACAATGTAGTAGGGCTGTGGGTAAAGCAGATGCTGTGGTGCATAGGGCCCCAGATCGCACCTGGATACGAGCCCCGGCTCAGTGTGCCTTTCCTGGTTATCAATGTTCAAATAAATAAATAGGGACAGGGACCACTTGCAGAAGGGGGGTGGTAATGCAGCCCCTGTATGGATCCCTGGTTCACCTTCACTTACAGTATCGGGTGTAGTTTTGGAACCGCGCTTAAGAAGGTCAGGTGCAGGTCAGAAGCAGTGTTGAGACAAGCCACCAACATGATACAGGGGCAACAGGGTAGGTCCTACAAGGAACACTATGAGGATCTCAACATGTTCATGCTGGAGGCCAGAAGAAAAAGCAGCAACATGATCACATTGCTCACGTACATCTGGGGAATAAAAATGGTGGAGTGCAGCGAGCTGTTACTAAGGAGTGGTAACGTGGGTACAGAGTAACTCCCTGAAATTGGTGAGGGGAGGTAGGATTACAGCCAGTACCTTTTGTTTCATTTTACTTAAAGAATGGGAATGGACTGGAATAAGCTTCCAGAGGAGGTCACTGGCGGTGACACAGTGGGATGGTTCAAAAGGGGATGGGACAGACAAATGGAAACAGTGCATAAGGGGACAGACTGGGCGAGCAGGGAGGACTGACAAGGGCACAATCCCAAAATTAGACAGGCTTGGGCAGAGGATGGATCGCTAGGCCTTTATCTGTGATAATGTTCTGTGCTTCTATATACAGTACTTTTAGAAGGGGCAATTTAAAGAGCCCTGACATTTCAAGAATTTACAAAATAATATATCATTTACAAAACATTTTGTTTATTCACTTTTTTACAAGAAAGCATTATACAATGGCAAGAAAAAATCCTGGACTCTGATTGGTCAGTCTTGGGCTGGACCCGTGATGTTAATCAGTACAACATCACGGGTCTAGTCTCAGCCTCACTGTGAACCTGCTGATCAGCATGAGCATGCTGAGCACTTGCTTGATTGTTTCATCTGCTCTTAAAAACCAAAAATATTTTTCCACACAAAAACATCTTTAAAATTATTTTTTTTTTCTGTATAACAACAAGCCATTGTATAATAGCAATAATGCCACTCCAGGGTGTGTGTCGTTTAAGGATAAGTCCGCCTCAGTTATTGGAGGCTTCTCGGCCTGCGGCCTGCGTCTAACTCACCTGAGGTGTGACGTTATCCTAGCACGACACACACCCTGTTGGGCATTATTGCTTAAATAACACACAACAGGGTGTGTGGTAATGCTATACTACCAGACACCCCAGATGAATTATGAGGCACGAGACACAGCAGAGTGCTTTCAACCACTTGAGAACTTTAGTAATTTATGGAATTACCGCACACCCTGGAGCATGTTATTGTGCTTGTAAAATGTTTTCCTAACGTTCTAAAAAGAAAGTAAAATGAGTACAATGCTGTAATGTAAATTAATGCACAGTCATATGACCAGTTTTAACCAATTAGAATGCTTGTTTGATCCAAGCCATTTAATTAAAGCTGCTAAAGAAGGATGTATAAGGGGTATGCAACGGGGACAGTTAGATACATGATTTATCTACATGAATGCAGTTTCACCTCGGGTAACCTCACATGTGGCGTAAGCCATAAGTGAAGTGGCCGAGGGCAAACTACATGAAAATAGATAAATCATGTACAGTATCTGACTGTCCCCATTGTACCTTTCATTTATGCAATGGGTATCAGTTTGGATAGCAGAGGCTGACTGTTTATTCTACTTTATTTGTATAATGGACTGTTTTTGTGATTTTACTGTGAATCGTTTTATGGACAGGCTGCTAAAGAGTTGCTAAGGACACTACAATGTCCTGCTACCTATGATGCTCCAGATGTCTGTTTTCATTCATGGACATGTTCTTTTATGAATTAAATATGAAAAATGGCAGTGGGTCTAAGTGAGCTCTAATAGATCATCCTGTGTTCCGAGAGGCTGTTTTGTTTTAAAAAAAAAATGTTTTTCCTTTATTTGAAGATTTTTGCCTTCTCTGTATAAGACAGTAGAGAGACCAGTGGTGGCAATTTGAGTAGGCATTGGAAGACTGGAGCAAACATGGAGGTGCATGCTCTACGTTGAGTGGAGCGGGCAGTGTCGTGTTACTGCTGTTTTTGCATTTTTTCCAAGGAAGCAGACACTGGATAAAGTGGCAGTGTGATGGGCTTTGGCACGCGGGGAGTTGCAGAATAAACAGGAGGGAGGGGTGGCTGAAGCATTAAGAAGGAGTGACAGTGCAAATGCAGTTCAGGTACAAAAGAAGGAAATACAAAGGTACCTTTTTTTCCTCTGAGGACATGAAAATGCTGAGAGGGTTTAAATGATTTGTGGAGTTGGGGGTGGGGATATTTGGTTTGCAGTTCATTTTGTGGGAGTTGTACCTGTGTATGCCTGGTCTCGACTGACATGTACGAGAAGTAGTGTTGGCGGGTGGGGAGGCTGGCTCAGTCATGACAACAGTGCAGTACTACATTAATGAATCGGTGATGACGACAGTACTACACTAATAGATTTGTGGTCACTGATTTATTGATATAGTTGGTCTGATAAATGTGTTTATCAGCAGTCATCTGAGTCTACACCTACTGCATAAATTGAAACATATGTAGATATTACATAGTAGATCCACTCACAGAGACTTCATCAGACACCACTTCTGGCAGTGCTTAATGGAGGAATTATTAGATATTATATATCATTTTTAAGCATTAAGCATGCATCCAATAAACTTAAAAGAACTTGCCATAAAAAAATTCTAGCCACATGCTATTTTCCCATCATAACCTACAGGTTTAAAAATAGCTCTCTTTAATATACCATACAGCATTACTCTTCATAGAGACCCAAGAGAACACATGGGCAATGTCAACGATATTCTTATATCGAAAAGCTGAGTGTTGTCTGATAGGTAGAAATGGAAATTACATACTTATCATAATTATTGATCTTCTTGGGCAGTCTCCATTACTCATTCACACTAGTGGGATAGCGCTGGAGGCACTAGGACCACGCGGGAGCCAAAACTTTTCAGAAGGGTCGGCGCCCAGACAGGACCATGCATGCGTGGCACCGTGAGACTAGCTCGCGACTGTGTAGGCTATCTCGGCGTTGACCCCCAACCACCTCAGTACCTTTTCGACCGAGGAGGTGCAGTGTAACTAATGAGAATAACTCATTCTGAGTTTCTGGGCCTAAGAGGGCCCAGATGGCCTTTGCAAGAAAGGTAAAAGTACAATGTTCTCACAGTCTGAACCATAGGACCATGAAGACCAGGAAAGTAAACTAGTGAACCCAGTGGATGGCGGGCGGGCATGTGAATGAATGATGGAGACTGTCCAAGAAGATCAATAATTACGGTAAGTACGTAATTTCCATATCTTCCTGGACTGTCTCCATCACTCATTCACAGTAGTGGGAGAGTACCGAGCTAAAACCAACAACCCTGAGTAGGGTGGCAGGAGATAGGGTTCACTCAGAAAGGACGGCCAAGGACTGTTCTGCTAATAAAAAGAGCTGTCTTGTAAAAGCATCTAGAACATAGTGCTTACAAGATAAGCACTTGAGTTGTAACTCACCACTTTGCAGATGACTGCAATGGGCACAAAATGAAAGTCTGCCAGGAAGCCGCAACCACTCTAGGAGAGCGGTGAGAACCTGGCCTCACAATTTGGTCTAGGACCAAAATTAATAGTGTCAAAGACACGTACTAATGAAACGTAAAGAGACCTCAGGAACTGCAAGAGTCGGAGGTAAAGTCTACTGGTTCAGGGTAGACCGGAAGTGCAGATGGAAACCCCCACTATCAAGTATGGTTGACCTGTGAACAACAGGTACAGGAGCACTTAAACCCCTTACTTGGTGAGCAAAGGGGTCCGAGTGGGGTTAGCCCATCAAGGAGAATAGTCTCCACTTAATCACTGGAACCTTCCTGATGGAAGGCCAAGCACGACTTAGAAGCCTCTTGTGCTGGTCTAGTAGAACCAGATCCTGCCCACTGCATATTCCAAAAAGGAATCATCCTGCCCCTGTGTGTACGACTGTAGTAGCAGTCTCTGAACTCAGGGAAGAAAGGAAAAGTGTACAGGAGGACGTGTCCACTGTGGAAAAAAATATTCCAACAGAAAAAAAACAGTGCTGGATTTCTAAGGCAAATAGAAGCAGATGTGCGTTGAGGAGGGACACAGCAGGACCAAGTTAGGGCTAACCCATTCATTGAAAATGACTGAATAGCAGCAGAAGTAACTCAATGAGGTGAGGCACCACTCACTCCAGCCTCTCTGAAGGGAGTAGGAAGGACTCTAGTTTGCTTTGCTGAAAAACAAACATCACAGCTCTATCATGCACTCGGAGAGGATAGCTTCGCGTGCGACTGGCATGGAACCAGTGAGCAGGAACCGAAGGTGTGATTATTTGAGAAGCCATCTCATAAAAAGACCTACTTGACCTACAGTCAAGAAAAGAGCACGTCGTCTGTTAAGTTGAAGCAAGCAAGGAAGTTGAAACCTAAGTTCCAATTCGCTGAAGAGTCACTTCTGTTGCTGCAAGGCTCTGATCAAGAGAAGAAAACTCGATAAAAAAAGGGGGACCAACAGACTGGGCAGTTGCTGAGGTCTAAGAAATATCTCGGAATAAGAGAAATCTCTCTTGGAGAAAGAGATGACCCATACCTCCGCTGGATCTGACTCCCCCTAGGGGTAGAGGAAGTCAGGTACTCTTTACCATAGTTTAGAGACGAGTGCCTCAGGGGCTGAGGTGGAACCTGACCAGCTACAAAAGTGTGGTATCGGGTAATTTCAGATAGATCTGTACTGTGATAATTTTAATTTTTAATTTTTTTTTTTTTTTTTTACCGTTAGTCCGAGCCTGACAAGGTTTCAGGCTGCTATCTCGCAAGGATTACCCGATACAAAAATGACAGAGATGTCATCCCTCTGGGGGGCAGGAGGAGCCTGAGCATCCATAACTGAAATCGTGACCGGACTAATGATCACAGCTGAAGAGATATTAACCACCTGCTGAAGAAACCACTGAAAGGGCAGTATCAGAAGGGGGCTATATACCCCTATCAAAGGAGCGGAAGAGTCTGTGTGGTTCCTGACCATTGAATTAGAATGTTCCACAAAGTGTAATTGTCTTGATGACTGAAAGAGTCTAGACACAGAGGTGTATGGTCCACGGATACAGTCTGAATACTATGGTGGACCCATCACTGAGGAACTACTGAAAAGATCTTCCATCATGGACTCTGATGATAGAGAGGGCGTGACCTTCAGTATATAAAATGAGTCATCTGCTGTATCACTGACCAGACGGAGAGGGAGAGACTCATCTAGATGCACTTCTACCCCAGTAAGAGCCACTAGAGACTCCGCCACCAGGAAGGATGTCAAGGAGCTCTGCACCACATAGGGAGCCAAGAAAGTGCCGAGCAGAATGACAAATTCTGCTGCCAGAACAGTACAGAAGAGTTCCATCAGCAGGAAACCACTAGATGTCACAAGATCCCACACAGACCGCCACTCACTAAGATGTGTGGAGAAATAATCCGCAGAACAGAACTTCATTCTCTGGAAAACATCTTGCCACAAGTTCTGCAGAGAAGAGGTCTGCAGAAGGAAATCTGTCACTAGTTCTGCCAGACAGCACCAACTGGCACCCCTGCGGAACCAGCATCACTCATGGCACAGGCAGGCACCAAGCAGTGCCTATGCCAACCTGGGTGACAGCCGAGGGCACCCGCGGTGATACTCGCAGGTACCCCCGACACCCATGGCAGCAATGGCACCTGAGGGCTCCCAACACCCATGGCACCCATGATACCCATGGCAGCACTGGCACCCGAGGGCACCCACGGCACTCATGGACACATGGCATCCATGAAAGTCATGGCACCCATGGTATTCACGGCACCCATGGGTGCCCACGGGTGTCTGCGGTGCTGCCCGCAGCACCCATGGGTGCCCGGCACCACCTGCAGAGCCACCCACGGCAACCGCTGGTGCATGGCACTGCCCACGGGTGCCTGGCACCACCCACAGCTCCCGGAGGTGCTCGGCGCCACCCATTGCACCCACAGGTGCTCGGCGCCACCCGCAGTTGCCCGTGGTGCCACAAGACACCCATGGCACCGCCAGCAGCGCTGGCAACCAACAGCACCAACAACAGCACGGGCGGCACCGCACAGAGAGACGGTGCCAAGCAATGGCACCAACCATGGTGCCGTGTCATGGCATCAAGCCACAGCGCCGACTCCTGGTGCCAACCCAACACCAGCGGTGCCACCCACGGCACCAACGCCAAAACCAGCGGCCATGGCGCCAGACCTGCAGCACCACCCATGGCATTGGGCATAATGCCAGGACATCACCATGGGAATGCCAATGGAGAATCCTGAGAAGAAGGGAAGAAGGAAAAAGGTGGCGCCCATGCGAGCCCCTGCATGGAAAGAGAGAGGGGGGTAGGCACAAGGGGTCGACACGATGGCGAAGACACCAAGAGGGCACCGCGCTCATCCTTATCCAATCAACCTGGCCCCGGTCAAGTGGCTCTGAGGCCCGGAGGCCCTGAAATCAGAAACAGTGGACAGGAAAACTGGATAGAAGTCGAACCCCCTGCTCCACAGGAGCGGCCCAGAGGTGAAACTGCTCACCGGAGCTCCAACAAGGACAGAGATGGAGTCCGGAATCAAAGAATGCGACCATTAGGAGCAGGGTCAAGGGGAACCCACCAAAGTCGGCTCAAGCCTATTGCCCCTCCCAACTAACAATCCTCATGCAGACGTACCAGAGGGCAACCTTGAGCGGCACCGATTCTTCTTCCCCCAATGAGGAAGAAGAGCTCGAGATTAAGCAGAGCTGGATCCCCGGAACTGCTAATTCGTGCTTTGGTGGACTGTCCTCCCCCCAAGCACAGGACTGTCCATAGTCAGACCCCCCCCCCAATTTATCAAAGGGTGGCGGGCCGGACATAGCCCCTCTGCCATAACAACTTTCAAACAAAGTCCTCCTACCATCACCGTTACTGTCTAAGGACGACTACGTTGATGGCAGGTGAGAATTTCTTTTTCTTCTTTTCTTGTTCATAAAATAAGAAATCAATACTACTAAAATGTTAAATTAAACACTAAAAGCTGCTGTCATATAGACAAAAACGTTGACTCTGGCAGACGAGCGACGTCGATATCCAAGCGCACTCAACGGCGGGAGAAAAGGAACTGAGGCGGTTGGGGGTTGATGCCAAGATAGCCTACACAGGCGCGAGCTAGTCTCGCGGTGTTGCGCATGCGTGGTCTTGTCTCGGTGCTGACCCTTCTGAAAATGTTTGGCTCCTGCTTGGTCCTAGCGCCTCCAGCGCTATCCCACTAGTGTGAATGAGTAATGGAGACAGTCCAGGAAGATCTATAAGCATCTAGTGACAAAGACCACACTTTGTGCTTGGGACACCACCTATAATGACATTTGCCACTATGCTTCTTCATCTCCAGGCTCAAACACCACTGCCTACTCTACTCAGATCTAAACTGGCTATCACCTTCTGCGCTGAGACTTCACTCTGTTGGCTCCCTTGTCGATAACGTAATTAGAGCACAAACTCCTGTAAGTCTGGCTATGCTACTGACTCCTCAAACATCCGTCTATGGCTTACGCTCAGCTGACAAGTCCCTACTACAAGTACTGAGGTGTAAAACCTCCAAAGGTTCCCATGCCTTCTCTCACTATGCCCCTCTGCAATGGAATGGCTTACCATTAACAACACGCCAGGCACCTTCCCATGCCTTCTTTAAAAAACAGCTTTGTGCCTTCCTATTTGCTTCTAACTCTTGCACCTGCTTTCAACCCCCGTGATCCCTCACTCTGCTTATCTCCCATCTTCCCACTGTGTTTTATGCCCACTAACCTGTCTCTCTTTCTCTTCCTCCTCCTATCAGACTGGATGCCAATTACGTCTCTACCTGAATTAGTCCTTATTGTCCCTCCAAGTGTAAATGCCACATCCCACTTTTTTCTTAACCTAACTATTTCTAGGACAGCTGCTTTGCACTTCCAATTGCATGTAAAGATGACTGTAATCCCTGACTTCTTTCAATGTGCAAACTGTACTTGTTAAAAATGGAAATTACGTACCTATCGTAATTCTGATCTTTCTGTGTATCTTCACCATTCATCACCTTTGGGTCCTTGGCCGGAGGTCATGACTCTGAGGAGCTTTTTTTGGATGGGCGGTCGGCGCACCGTGGCGCCGCCCTCCACACTGATGCTGCCGCTGGCGCTCGCCCGGGTTGGCGGTAGATGTTGTCGACTCCACCCTCCTGCTAGTTCTGATGTAACCGTAGAGGTGAGAAAAAGGGTTGGGAGGGTGAGACAAGGAAGTCCAAGGGCCAGACAAAGTAAAAGATATATAAACTAAAAGGAGAAATAAACGACTGAGAGGACAGAACAAGTCTGAAGACTAAGGGGATTGGGTAGGAGCCCCAATCTCTGGAAGTAGAAAAGGAGGAGGGAGGGAGGGTGGATTAAGGATTTTTAGAACTAAGGATAAGAGTGAGAGGGGGGAAAATACAGGAGAAACATACCCTGTAACCTTGACCTGCCTCCAGTTTGTATAGGATCTGCAAAGGAGTAGCCAAGAGGATTACTGCCAGAATTCAAGGCACAGAATCACTGGCAATAACTCCCACAAGCAGAATCGGCTATTCTGGAAGAAAAGACAGGATACAGGGATATATCCTCCCTCTCAAAAGGAGATTTTGGTGTAAGAAACCTAATTTCTTAAATTAATTGAGGTTATGTCCAAAGAACAATGAAATCAAAGGACTGACGGGGAGAAGGAAAGAAAGGAATGCAACTGCCAACCCCCACCCCACAGGGGTGGATCCAAAGCACTGAAGAAGGAGTGCCCTCCATCCTGACCACTCTGCCCCTAAAGAGAATTATCCCCCTATGTGCCCCAGTTTATTCCACTCCTGACTAACAGAAAGAAGGGGGGCGAGGATGGGCACAGAGAAGGAGGGGGACTCAGAGACTGAGGCCCCAGGGATTTGGAGGGCGGAATTGTGATGAATGGTGAAGATACACAGAAAGATCAGAATTACGGTAGGTACGTAATTTCCATATCTTATCTGTGTCAATTTTCACCATTCATCACCTTTTAGTGAGTGCCGAGCCCCTTGAAGGGGATTTTAACCCTAAAGGATTGAGTCCCTTAGCTTTCAGTGGGCGATACACTAAGAGGGAGAACCTTCATGGGCCTGGAGAGGCCCGAGAATGGGGAGAATGAAACGGGTACCCCGGGAGGGGGTAAGAAGTTGTCCTGACAGATGCTGTCTCACTCTATGGGAGAAAAGACAGATTCTCTGGTGAGCGGAGTTAATCACCCTATGCCGGGCCAAGGGTGACAACTGAGAGAGACGTAGCCATGCCGTCCGCCTAGTGCAGATCGCTGTCCCTACGACCCTGGTAGCTACCTCAATGGCATCATACAATGCCCTTGCTTGGTGCCTTGCTAGCTCCAGGCCATGTGCAGAGAGTGCAATGGCTTGTCTGGTTTCCTCCGTGTCAGGCATCAAAGCTAGGAGTTGACCTAGCCTGGACCACAAGAACCTGTCATCGGATGCATAGTGGACCTGATGTGCTGCAATAGAAAGCAGCAACTGTGCCAAGAAGAATGTCTTCCTCCCCCAGAAGTCAAAATCCAAGGAATCTTGATCTGGGTGCCGGTCACGGTGCAGAGCGTGAAGCCCATCGGGAGTATCCAAATGCGTCAATCCTGAGCTAGGATGAGGCATGAAACCTGGAAACTCCGGTGGGGGGGGGGGCACAATACCACTGGCAGAGATCCCTAGGGGCTGGGACTCCGGAAAAGGGTCTGTGCCAGGAACACAATGACGCCTCCTGAAAGGGAGAAGGCCAGGGGGACACCACAAGGGTGTCTGCACTGAAATCACCTAGGAAGGCGTGCGTCGAGTGCTCTGGATTGTGTTGAGTGGGAGGGGTGATGTGCAGGTCCTCCAACATCCTCATGAGGAATCGCTGATACTCTGCAAAATCAGCAGCTGGAGAGATGTGGACAGACAGCTCCTCTCCCACAGAAGAGGGGGATGAGGAGTTAGAGGACCTCAAGAGTTCAGAAGCTGGCTGCTCAGGGGGAGGCTGAAAAACCTGTCTGTCCATAGCCCTAACATAAGGGGGAAATTGAGCAGCCACCGCTCTGAACTGCTCCCAGGAGAGAGGACCGCTAGGACCACAAATACCTGGGAGCGCAGGAGAATGCGGCAGAGAAATGGAGACAGAGCCGACAACAGGAATCAGCTGACCTCTGCCTGGGCTACAGAGCACACCAGGAGCCCTAAGGTAAGAAGGAGCTCCAGAAAACTCCACAGCCGACAGCTGATAAACCAAACTGGAACTGCCTACACTGCACCCTGAAGAATCCCCCCGTGAGGTGACCGGGGCTGTGAAAGTCCAAAAGGACGGTCTCCTACCTCTAAAGAACGGGGCCCTCTCAAGGAAACCAAAAGGGAAGGGCAGAGATCAGTGCTACGGCTTCTCCCAGAGCCCAAGGTGGGCCCTGGAAAAAGGCCACTGCACGGACCACTTACCCCTTGGAATCCGAGAGTGCCCTTGTCCTCCTCGAGAGAGCCAGCCTAGGCAGCTGGTAGCCCTGGTGCCCCTGAAGGAGCTATCCAGGGAGCAGCACCCTCCCCTCCTGTGGGTGCTCCGATCAGCCCCAAAGTTGGGTGATCCAGGTACACCATATGAGGGGGTACCACCACTGAGGGGTCAGAGAACCCTCCGAGACCAGGCTGCAGGGCAATGGTGGCCTGCACCACTGTCTGCTGGTCAGCACCCCTGACCCTGGCCCCGGGAGTCACTGTCCACTCCTCAGAGGGGGGGCTGGCCCCAGCCTGTCGAGGACCCTACCAAGGTGTCCATGTGAGCAGCCAACTCCAAAGAGTCAGACTGCCTGTCTGACTCAGAGCCTGATTCCTCCTCCGAAGAGGTGGAGATCGAAGTTCTGTGCCAAACAGTGTGTGGACGCCCACTACCATCCCAACTGAAAAGGGCACCAGAATCAGAGACTGCACCAGAGTCGGTGCCGATGTCCCCAGCTGCACCGCGAATGGTGCCAGACGAAGACACGGCTCCAACGATGACAGCAGCCTTGGAGCCGGAGCCTGTCACAGCGCCATCCAGGCCCATGGTGCCACAAGTGGCGCCAAGACCAGAGATGGCACTGACTGCGCTCTCGGCTCAGAGGTTGGAGACCCCCACGGCACCGATCCACCATGGTGCCGCAAGCACTGCCGAGGACAGAGACAGCACCAATGATGGCCTCAACTGCACTCTTGGTGCCGCGGATGGTGCCGAGCTCCGAAACCCCACACAGCGCCATGCCCACGCTTGGAGCCGCTGGACATGGCACCGTGCTCAACTACGGTGCCGCAGATAGCACCAGGGTGAGAGACAGTCAGGGACGATGCCATAGAGCCTCCCATGGCACCGCTAACACCATTGGCAGTGCGAACTGTGCTGACAGTAGAAACGGTGCCGAGTGACGGACCGGCACCAACAGTGCCATCAGGGCCAACAGTGCCACGAATGGCGCCGAGGCCCAAGACGGCGCCGACAGATGGCGTCGACCCAGGCCTTCCGAGCCACGGGTACGTCACCGGGGGAGCCTTCGCCTCTGAAGGGGCGACACAAAGCGGTGCCTCCCACCTGTCCCCGGGGAGACTGGGTCTCCTGCACACTGAAGGGCCTCTACCAAGGCTAGGCTAGTAGAGGCAGAGGCCTTTCCTCCTCGGTCCATACAGAACCGGAGGGGCCCAGAGGAAGCATCAAGAGAACACGGCTTGGCCCGAGGCGTGACCATCCTCCGAAAGTCGGGGGAGCTCATCCCACTTTCCACGCTCGTTGCTCGATGACACGGCTGTCAATGGAGAAACAGGCGTCACACGAATCCATGTCGTAGTGGGCCAAGACACGCGAGGCAATGGTCATGCTGGTCGGTGACGGAGTACTTACAGCCGCATGGGCACTGACGCATGGGGGGCCGTCTTGTCTTCAAAGTTTTCTTGCCTCCCGACCGAGACATTACCTATGGAAAAAGAACAAACAAGACCCGACGTCGTAAAATAAAATAAGGAACAGTCTTACTAGGCGACGTCGAGTGGAGCGAACAGAACCGGCAGGATAACTCGGAGTCCACAGACTACAACAAGACAAGTGGTCGAGAAACTGAGCAGTGACAACCGCGTAGTGGTCGAAGGCTTCATCAGCAGAGGTAGGCCTCTAGAAAATCTTCCTCTCAGCTTCCCACGAGGTGACCCTGACAGCGGGAGACGAAGAACTGGTGGCGGGGGGGGGTTGACAACACCTAACGGCCAACCCCCGAGTGCCACACAGCGCATCGGCCTCAAGGGCAGCGCCGATGGTGCGTTGATTCCACCCATCCAAAAACACGCTCCCGCGGGGTCATGACCTCCAGCCAAGTACCCAAAGGTGATGAATGGTGAAGACTGACACAGAAAAGATCTGTGCACTTGCCATGAACTCACTAAATTACTGTATATTTGTTGGCATGCTCTCACTGTGTTTAGATAGTTGGAATTGTGTTATTGCATACTTATCTTTGCTCCCACTTGTATTTTGTAAGGTTTGTATGCTGTACTGGCTATATTGTTTCTTGTTGTAATCCTCCCGGGTAGTGACTGAAAATAGTCATTCCATGGCTAGCTCACCTACCCAGTAAACAAAAACCAAATAAATAAATATATACTGAGAAATAAACATAAAGGAGAGGGCCCAGAGGCTAATGGGGGTACAGCACAGAATAGTTTGCAACCAGTTAAGACTAAAGTGAGCACACTCCTTTAAATCTTAGTCCCTGAAAGTATTCTAGCTCTGTCAAAGAATGCTAAAAACAAACTTAAGGCAGATTGTTCAAATATTGTTTAGTGGCTGTCCTTGATATTGCCATTCAGAGTCTGTTGCTATGACACCATCTGCAAAAGCCCAGTAAGTGTGGCCGAGCAGATGTACTGTGGTGGGAGCTGCCATTTACAGTAACATCAATGGCGTTAGTTTCAAAATTAAGAGTAAATACTGAACTGACGCTGCACTTAGTCTTGGTACTATAGACTGCCAAGATCTGTTGTGTCATGTTTCACCCATCCTCACTTTTAATACTGCAAAATTGAAGTACTTTTCATATGAACTTTGATGCAGCCTTTTAGTCTGAATCAGAGTCCCTCATGTTACTCTGACCTCACTTGCTGCCCCCAATCTGTTGAACCAGGTTTCTGGCTTCTCTCAGTTTGATCCAGAGGTACTCCCTGTCTTTCCACATTATACCCAATTTTCAGAGCACCAGGAGCCAGTGTTAGATCCAGAAAGTACTTAGAGAAACTCTTATCCCATCAAAAGCTTTCCAGTGGAGTCTGGTGAAATAAAACTAATCCAGGAAGATTGCAACCTCTGCCACTCATATCGCAATGCTCATAGTTGTTTGCTTTGCCATAGGGAGTGTTTGATCCCCTTCCTCCCATATGGGAACACATGGTCAGGAGTTTTTTTGAGTACCAGTGCTTTGGCTGACACTCACCTGGGTATGATCTGGTAAGCTTTTTCTAACTGAAATCTAGGCTTAGCCTTCAGGATTGATGAAACTGTTGTGAGCTAGTCATACCCACATCACTGCATCCTCGCCTTCAGATTCCTCTGGGAGACCCATCACCCTCAAACTGCAGGTTCAGGCTTGGTTCTCCAGTATCTCAAGCCAGTATCACAGGAGGCCATTTCCTTGATCACTTTCCTGGTGGCACTCATGGCTTTCAGTTTTTATGGTAAGGATTACATTATGATATAAGGATCTTTCGCAGGAGCCTGAAGCGAGGATATCCGTTCAGGCTGGTTACATAGAAACAAAAACAATGATGGCAAAAAAAGACCATTGGTCGATGCAGTCTGCCCATAAACCCTAACAAACCCGGGATCTATTGTCCATACAGGGTTTTAACCCACACTATACACTCCCATGCTCCCTGTCCAACTGCTACCACCCTAAGCAACCACTAAGCCCTTCACTCTGTCCCAGCTATGTTTGAAACCACTGACGGTTTTGACACCCACCTCATCAGCAGGCAGACTGTTCCACAGTTTCACCACCCTTTGTGTAAACTAAAACTCTCACATCCCTGTTTAATCTCCCCTGTCAGTTTCCACTCATGCACCTGTGTTCTTGATACGCTACTTATGCTAAATAGTTCCTTGAAGTTTACCTTGTTCATTGCCTTCAGGAACTTGAAGGTCTCTATCATATCCCCCCCCCCCATCTGAACTCCAGCGAGTAAATGGGGGAGTTGGACAAGGTTCTCGGAGTCATCCAAAAGATGGCAAATAAGGGGGCGGTGCTGCTGGGTAGGGGACTTCAATCTTCCAGATATAGACTGGAGCATCCCAGCTGCAGGTTCAGTTAGGACCTGGACTATCTGCAGGAGGCTTTCCTCGGACAGCTAGTAAAAGATCACACTCCTGAGGAAGCAATACTGGACCTTGTACTCACCAGTGGGGACAGTGTTGCAGACATCACAGTGGGTTGCCACCTGGGGACCAATTATCACCATACAGTGTGGTTCAATATGAGCACTGTGTCAGAATCGAACCACACAAAGGAGGGCCAATTTTAAAAAGATGGGGGAATGCCTCAGGGATGCCCTGGCAGGGAGGAGGATGTGGGTGGAGTGGAGGGACAATGGGTGAAACTAAAAGAGGGGCTAGTGAAAGCAACAAACCTCTGAGTCAGGCAAGTATGCAAAAGCAAGAGGAAAACAAAAGAGGTGTCCGGGAAGGAAAGGGCAAAAAAGTCAGCATTCAGGAGGTATAAGGAGACACAGAGTGAGGAGGACAGAATGGTGTATCAGGAAAAACAGAGGGAGGCAGGGAAAGCAATTAGGAGCGCAAAGGCACAAACGGAGGACAAAAAAGCCCAGGCAGTAAAAAAAACACGGGGACAAGACATTTTTCATGTACTGTATGTAAGTGAAAAGAGAAAGACCAGGGGAGGGAGAGTAAGGCTTAGAAGGGAACAGTGTGAGTGTGCGGAAGGGGAACAGGAAAAAGTGGATATCCTGAACAAATACTTTTGTTTAGTGTTCACAGAGGAAGGAAAAGGCAAGGGACCACAGATAAGTGTCAGGAGCATTGAAGGAAGGGAGGTGGACACTAGACCATTAACAGAGGACAGAGTCCTGAAGGAATTCACAAACCTGAAAGTGGACAAGGCACTGGGGCCAGACTGGGTGCAATCCATGGATACTGAGAGAGCTCAGAGAGGTGCTGGCTGCACCTCTGACAGCCCTGTTCAACCACTCACTGGAGACAGGAGTGGTTCCAGAGGACTGAAGTAAGGAAGGAAGGAAGATGTGGTCCTGCTTAACAGAAGTAGTAGCAGGGAGGAGGCTGGCAATTACAGGCCTGTCAGCCTGACTTTGGTGGTGGGGAAATTAATGGAATCACTACTGAAGGAAAGGACTGTGGAATATCTTGAATCCAGTGGCTTACAAGATCCGAGGCAGCATGGATTCACTGGGGGGAGGTCATGTCAAACAAATCTGATAGATTTATTTGATGGGGTGACCAGGGAATTAGATCAGGGTGGAGCGGTGGATGTGGCCTACCTAGATTTCAATAAGGCTTTCAACACTGTTTTACAGGAGCCTAGTAAACAAACTGGGCAGCCTAGGAGTGGTTCCAAAGGTGGTAAAGTGGGTGAGGAATTGGTTAGGGGACCAGAGGCAGAGGGTGATGGTAAACGGAGTTCACTCTGAGAAAGGAATGGTGACCAGCGGGGTGCCACAGGGATCAGTACTGGGACCAGTCCTCTTTAGTGTCTTTATTAGTGACATTGCAGAGGGTCTAGAAGGGAAGGTATGCCTTTTTGCTGATGACACTAAAATCTGCATTGGGGTAGACACTCCAAGGGGTGTGTGCAAAAAATGATTAGAGAGCTAAGAAAGCTAGAGGAGTGGTCAAGTGTGTGGCAGCTAAGTTTCAATGTGAAGAAGTGCAAAATCATGCACTTGGGGCACAGAAACCCAGGGTTGGAATACAAAATGGGGGTGTAGTATTAATGACTGCCAAACACGAAACAGATCTGTGGGTAATCATATCTGATAACCTAAAGGTGGTCAGACAGTGTGACAAAGCAGTGGGGAGAGCTAGTGGGATGCTAGAGTGCATAGGGAGGGGGTATCACCAGCAGAAAGACAGAGACGGTTACCACTGTACAGATCGCTGGTGAGACCTCACCTAGAGTACTGTGGCCAGTTCTGGCAATCACATCTTTGGAAGGACATAGGCAGAGCAGAGGCAGTCCCAGAGGAGGGCAACTAAAATGGTGCATGGTCTGTATCAAAAGCCCTACGAGGAAAGGCTAAAGGATCTCAATATGTACACCCAGGAGGAAACAAGGGAGAGCGGGGATATGATAGAGACTTTCAAATACCTCACCGTTATAAATAAGGTTCATGAAGGAAGCATTTTTCATAAAAAAAAATGCTTGGGAACAAGGGGGTATGCTATGAAGCTGGAGGGTGGTAGACTAAGGGTAGATGTTAGGAAGTACTTTTTCATAGAAAGCTTGGTGGTTGCCTGGAACAGCCTCCCAGCAGAGGTGGTGGGGACAAAAATGGAAATGAGCTTTAGGAATTATGTTGCACTGCCTCCAGCCTGTCTTTATCTTTCCTAAGGTAAGGACTCCAGAAGTGGACACAGTACTCCAGGTGGGGCCTCACCAGTGATCTATAGAGAGGTAGTAATACCGCCTGCCTTTTGCTGTCAGTACCCCTTCCTATACATCCCAGCATCCTGACTGTCTTTCTGTAGGCCTTGTTATACTAGTCTGATTGCTTCAGGGAGTCACTGCTGATGACCCCTAGGTCTTGTTCCTCAGAGGTCGTGCACAGCTCTACTACCCACTATCCTGTACTCTGTCCTCTGTCCTCGGGTTCTTGTTCCCTATGTGCATTACCTTGCACCTTTTGGCATTAAATTTACAGGTAAAAAGGTGTGATGAATAAATTCGCCAGTGAACAAAAGGTTTCTTTGCATCAGTTTCATTTTATTTTCAACTCTTTCAATACTTGGCCACTCTTTAAATTCCTGACAGTGTTTCACTGTTAACATCCAGCTTTATCAAGGAAAAGTTTTCCTACGGCAAACATTTCAAAACAAAGCATTTTAATAGCTGATAAAAAGCACTGAGAATGAGGTAGTAAAGCAGCAAGAACAGATGAAGTCCAATGGACAGGGATCCTGATTTCACCCCCAGCACAGCCCAGTGAGTACTGACTGATGGTGTTCAGAGAGACACGCACAAGCAGTGCATCTCAACCTGCAAAGATTACTTCCATGATTTCTAAATGAAATAATAAGCATACAATATATTATAATTAAATCCGCATTAGCCGATTCCCAGTGCTTTTTAACAGCTATTAAAACACTTTTTGTTTTAAACGTTTACCTTAGGACCACTTTCTCTTGATAAAGCTGGAAGTTACCAGCAAAACGCCCGTTGGGAAATTTAAGTGTTGCCAAGCTTTGACGGAGTTGAAAATAGAAAGAAACTGCAATAAAGAACCCTTCTGTTCACTGATGAATTCATCCTTCACACATTTTACCTGACTTGATCCACTTTGGCTGAATCTCGGTGGGCTTTAATAACTTATCTAAGCGTGACCAGGAGGGGGACTCTTCCTTTTGCCTTATTAAATTTTAACTGCCAAACCTCTGACCACCTCTCTAGCCTTTGCAAGTCTCTCTGCATCTCCCTAATCGCCGCTCTACTTGCTGCCTACCGCACAGCTTAAAGTAATCTGCAAAGAGACGCATCTTGCCCTGGATTCCTTCTTCCATGTCAATCATGAACATACTGAAAAGACTGGACCCAGGACCTATCCTTTTGTCATCTCTCTGGTAATTTCCCTCTCTTAAGATTTGACCCTGTTAACCACAGCCCTCTGAATTTTCCCTTCCAACCACTTTCTCACCCATCTGTGTCCTTCGCTGTACCCAGATCCTCTAGCTCTTCAGCAACCTTGTGTGAGGCTAAAATTGAAGTAAATCCACAGCTTGGTCTTATCCACTACCCTCATTACCAAGTCAAAGAATACTTTCAGGTTGGTCTGACAAGCCCTCCCTGCCATGAACCCTGCTGTTTGCTATCCTGATGTCCACTGCTCTCCAGGTAATTCACAAGGTCCTCTTTGACTAGTGTCTCCATCAGTTTACCCACAACAGAAGTAAGACTGACAGGTCTGTAGTTACCACTTTGCTCCTTGTCATCCCCTTACGGAGCAGAAGTACGTCTGCTACCCTCCAGTCTTCTGGAAATGTAAATTATGTACCCACCGAAATTCTTTATGTAACCCCCCTGCAAATGGGGGTTCCCAAAAGACTTCCAGGAGCTTGCCTGAATGCTCCAAGCCTGAATGGTGTTTGGCATTTAAGCCATTTATCAGTGAGTGTTTTTAGAGCCTCTGGTACTGTCTCTTTAAGAGCTGTCTGCTTGCAGATATAATTAGTTTGTAGGGGGGGACTGTGTTGCTTCTGAGTACCACCCGAAGCTGCTGCCAATTCACTCCATTTTGCAGTCACTAGGAGTGCAAAGGGAACCTATCTGAAAGATGTAACTGTTTGCCAGAAATTATTTAGAGTGATAATGAAATTACAGTTTGTCTAACCTGCTTTCTTTGCAGTCAGAACAGTGTCTGTCTAGTTCCCCATTCTGGTTTTGAACTGCTGAACTGGACCAATCAGTGTGGGTAAGCTAGCTCTAAAATGGTGCCTTGGACGAATCAGAACTTGGACTCATAATCTGAGCCAGCCACAAGAGGATTGTATGGGCAGTGACTCTGGGAGATGTAGTTTAGACTTCAGTGCCTTTTTGGACCAACAGCAGCAGTCTATTGTGAGTGACAGCCAATCCAGTCAAGAACTGGGAGGAACTCAAAGGAAGTGCCGGTTTTTGTCGGTTGGAGTTTCAGTTGAGCTTGGCAGTGAAGAAGGAAGGAGCCCTGTGCTTTTTCAGTGTGCAGTTTCAGTCAAAAAACGTGTGTAAGGCCCAGAGTTCCGGTCTGCAGCTTGTGTAACTGCTTGTTAGGACTGAATCCGTCCTGTGAAAAGAATCAAAGGATCTCTGAAGAGTAGAAACCAGGCTCACCCTGTAGAAGACTGAAGAAATTGTTGAATTACACTCGGTCTGTCAGGAACTGAATCTGCTGTGTGTTCTCCGGGTATTGTGCAGTAATTGCGATCGGGATAAGATGCAGCCTGCCTGGTATAGTGCTTTCTTTTATATGGATGTGTGAAGAGGTTTGTGTACCTCAAGTGAGCCCTGCTGACATTGAAGGACCCTATCTTATTTGGAGGTCGTGAGTACTAATTCAGGGTCGCTCCCTGTTGAATTGCCACATTAAATCCAAATGGAATTACTGTACTGTGACTGTTTAATTCTCCTTTTCTGTGTGAAAGGGCCCCTACCAGCTGCCACGGTTTGACTAGCCACTAGGGCTTGGGTACCCAGGGACAGTAACTGATAGGGATAGGCCTGTGCACAGAGCCATAGGTAGATTATTAGAGTGATAAGCTAATTAACCTGATTTCCCCTGTCCTTGTTATATCCCCTAAATAAATCAGAGCTGTTTGTTTCAACAAAGTTATACTGCCTGAGGTATTTGTCTATGTTAAAGTACTGTACTGTGATTGTTACACTGTATCTTATTTTACAGGATGTCCGGGCCTGAACCAGCCTTGGGGTAAGTGTATACTGTGAAGGTAATTCTGATATATTGTGTGGGCCACTAGTGGGAAGAAAGGGGGGTTGCAGTGTCCCAGAGGGCTGTGACCAAGTAAGTTTAACTATTGCAAACCCTGACCTCTGGGTGGAGGCACGCGCCATTGGATCCAGGCCCCTCAACCTGTTAGTGGGAAATCAGGCAGGGGTAGTAGCCCCTGGGATAGCGCCATCTAGGGGTTACATTTATCTTCCTGCATACCTTCACCATTCATCACTGGTGGGTTTTAGCCGAAGGTGCAGGACCTCGCAGGAAGCTTTTGTTTTAAGAAAAAGCTTGACTGCTCTAAGAGGGAGGGACGACGTTGAGGATGGCGCTGCCCTCAAGGCCGGTACACTGTGTGGTACTCGCTGGTTGGCCAATAACTGACACCATCTCTTCCACTCTCTCAGTTCTGCTCGCCAGAGAGGAAAACTAAAGAAGAGAAAAACAAGGGTGGAGGGTGGGCAAGGGAGCCCAAAGGGACAGTAAAAGGAAAGGATAGGAACTGAAAAAGGAATAAGCCAACAGGAGAGGACAGTTTTTTTTTTTTTATTAGGGCCTAGCAGGGTCTGGATTGGGGCCCCAACCTCTGGGCAGGAGCCCAAAAGAAGAAATAGAAGGGTGAAGAAGACGACCATTTCTTTTTTTTTTGGAGAGCCTGAAAGGCCCAACCCAGGAATTGAGTATCCCAAAAAGGACAGGGAATCTAAACCGCCACCCACAAGTGGGGTTGGCAGGAGATGCGTTCAACAAGAATAAACAGTTTAGACCCACTAGGGAGCACACCAGGTTTTAGCTCTCCCTCTCTCCTTCCATTGTTTGGCTGGGGGGTCCAAGAGATAACCCCCTAGTCAAAATTCCCCGAGGCACCTCCAAGGACCCAGAGCAGGAAGGAAAAACCCTAAGTCTTTGCACCACCGAGGAGGTGACATAATAGGACAGGACCTAATGTCCCAAGGAACTAAAGGTTACAGCAGTGAACCCCCAAGGGGGCCCACACAGTTAGGAACAAGGAGAAAATATATTGGGGCCCCAAGGCCCTAGTCCCAACAGAGGACCAGAGGAAGTACCCCACCATGGGTGGCGTACCTGTAACAGAGCTGAAGAGAGACCTGAGACTGTCTGCTACAAAAAGAGCCCCGGGGAACCAAGGAAAAAGGGGCCAGAGCCCCTACTTGCCCTCCACCCTAGATGGGTCACTGTTGCTTCCGAGAAGTGACAGGGAACCCAGAGGTACCAGTGGGACTGAGCCCACAATTGGCCTCAACTGGGAGGGAGGGCAAGCAGGGAGAAGGCACTGCTCAGAGGCTGAGGCCCATAAGGGGATGGAGGGTGGGAAGCAGTGATGAATGGTGAAGATATATAGGAAGATCAAGAATTACGGTAGTTATGTAATTTACATGTCTTCCCTGTATCAATATTCACCATTCATCACTGGTGGGGGAGTATCAAGCCCACAAAGTGGACCAGTATCTCCCCGAAGGCTGGACCGCCTTCAGTCCCTCATGGGGGAAGCACAAGAAGGGAGGCCCCATCACGGGTCTGACCAGACCTGCCACTTACTGAGAGCCAGGATGAGTCTCCTGACTCACAGAAGAGGGGGGGCGCCCCAAAAGCCCTCGCCTGGCTCTTTGGGAGAAGAACCACGCACCCCCCCCAGAAAGGTGAGGCAGTCACCCTACACTGGGCCAATGGTAACAACCGAGATAGGTGAAGTTATGCCACCCGCCTAATGCAGACCACCAATCCCATCATGTGACACCCGTGCCTGATGTCTTGCTAGTGCCAGACCCCTTGTGGTGATAACAAGAGCTCACCTGGTTATCTCGTAATCAAGCAAGGCCACAAGGAAGGTCCCCATTGTGGCCCACAGTCACCTCTCATAGGCCACCATGCGTGCCTGATGTGCTGTTATTAATAAAAGGAGACATGCCAGGGCAAAAACTCTCCTGTCCAGTGCGATCAAACTCTGCAGAGTCCGCATCCAGAGGATGGTTTCCTGTAAGACGCAGATGCCCAGAAGGGGTGTCCAGCCACACCAGACCTGAGGTGAGGTGGGGTAAAGACCTTGGAGACCCTGAGGAGGCACAATACTGGCGTCGGCAGTCCCCTGGGGCTGGGAAAATGGAGGTGGGTGACTAACAGGCACTGTGAGACTCCTCTGCGAAGGATCGTGGCCACGGAGGGATCACAAGTGACTCCTGGCTGTATTCCCCAAGGAACACCATAGTTGCATGATTGGTATAGCATCTTTGTACAAGGGTTAGACTAAGCTCCTCCAATATCATCAATAGGAAGCACTAATATTCAGTGAAATCAGCATCCAATGACCGGTGTGATGGAGGTTCCTTTTCCTCCAGGGAGGAAGCCGACGAGACGGAGGGGCTCCATATAGGGAATGACGGCGCCATATCAGAAGATATAAAAACATCTCATCCATGACCCTGCAGAGTGTAGTGAACGAATCTGCTGTAGACCTATACCGTTCCCAGGTGAGGGACCCAAAAGGACCAGAGAGACCTTGGAGAAGGGGTGGAAGCTGTGGAGTGGACACGGACTGGGCAGTGTGATCCTGAGGAACCTGGCCCACTCGGAAAAGGCCAGGAGCATGAGCAGAAGACCCTTCTACAACATGAGGGGTGCGCTGCCCAAATTCCACCCGCTGTTCAACCATTCTCAAGCCAGCAGGTGGAGACCCTAAGAGGGAAGACCCCTGGTGGGGAGACCGGAGCCCAGCATGCCCAACATGGCGGCCCCTGTCCCCACCCGATGCAGGACTCTGTCCCTTGAGAGATGAAGTGGTGCTTGGATCAACACTCTGCCTCTGCCCTCGGATGGCCAAGGCCACCAGAGCAGAGCAAGGAGAGGCAAGACCCCCTAACCTTCCTGGAGAGAACAGAGACTTGTCCCTTGAGTAAGGTCCCGTAATGGCACTCGATCTAAGTGAAGGGGGGAGTGAGACGCCAGCACCAAGTCCAGCCTCTGCCTCACCCTTCCCCATAGTAGCACTGAAAAGAGAGTCAGCAACTGAACCAGACTCCTCATGGAGATGGTCCCCAAAGTGGCCCAGTCACTGAGGGTGGTACTGGAAATGGCACCAGGACCCCATATGGCACCAACATTGGAGCAACCACCCAACATGGTGCTGTCCCCGGCACCAACCACAGTCGCAGCACCGATGCCAGAGGCAGCACCAACATAAGGGACAGCACCAGCCACGGCACCATCACCGGACATGGCACAGACCACGTCATTGTCGTCTGATGTGGCACCAGCTGCTGCACTGTCCGACACCGGCGCCACCCCCAGCACTGTCTCCTGGAACGATGCACTGAAAATGGCTCCGGGGTCTTCCACGACGCTGACCGTGGTACCTCCAGAAGTAGGGGCAGCACCGAGCTTGGTATCAAAATCAAGATCAGATCCCGCTGAAGACCCTGAATAGAATCCAGTGGGCGACTGCTCCACAGGCCAAGCTGCCACTCTGAGCCCTCCAAGTCATCCTCTGAATCCGAGGAGAAGACTACAGAGACATTCAGAGAGGTGACCCCTGTCATCCGACTAGTCCCTGCACCCAGAGCAGTGTCAGGAAGGGACTCCGAGGCAGTTGGGGGGAGGGTCTCACTCACCAACACTGGAAATGGCATCAGGAGCCGAGACTGCCCCTGAAGCCCTTGAAGGGACTGCCAGCATAGGCCCCACATGTAGCTGAAGCCTCGACATCGGGGTCTCCTAGTCCTCTGAAGGAGAATCAGGCCTGCAGCGGTCAGCAGTTGGCACCCCCAGGGGAGGCCAACTGCACTCCCAACCACTCCCCCAGGCACTGGGGCTCAGTGGGACGTAAGCCCTCAGCGGCCTGCGCTCCCCCAGTCCATACAGCCTCGAGGGAAGGCCCGGGGGGTCAGGCCCAAGGACCTTATCTTGGCAGTCCTCATGCGTTACTTGCCACTGAAGGTTGGGGATCTGCGTCCCAACCTGGCCGCACTCAATTCCAGAGTGAGGTAATCAATGCTAAAGCAGACACCACAGCGATCCATATTGTGATTCAGCCCTAGGCAGGTGAAACATCAATCATGCGGGTCCATTATGGTGAACCAACCTTTGCAGGGACACCCACACATGGGGGAGGTCCCTGCCTTGGAAGATTTATGCCCCAAACCAGACATGACCGCACAAATAAAATAATAAAAGAAAATAGGCATGACGCCAAACTTTTAACCGAAACGACCATCGTACAGTATGGTTCACAATAAACACAGCAACAGAGTCAAGCCATACAAAGACAAAAGTACTAGACTTTAGGAGGGCTGACTTTGCCAAAATGGGTGAGTGCCTAAGGAATGCACTAGCAAATGGGCAGGAAGGAGGGGTGGAAGAACAATGGGGAATAATAAAAACTGCCATCACAGAGGTAACGAGCCTTTGTGTGAAGCAAATAAACAAAACAAGATGATGTAAGAAACCACTATGGTTCTCAAAGGAAGTGGCAGTGAAGGTTCAAGAGAAAAGAAAGCATTCAGGAAGTACAAGGAATCGTAGAAGGAGCAGGACAGAGAACTGTATCAGTTAAAGCAAAAGGAGGCTGGAAGGCAGTCAGAACAGCAAAGGCCCAAACCGAGGAAAGATAGCCAACTCAGTTAAGAAGGGGATAAAACTTTTATAGGTACATCAGGAGCAAAGGAAGACCAAGGAGGGATAGTGAGGCTTAATAAAGGGAGGAGGGTGGGCAGAGGAGACTGTGAAAAGGCAGAGGTACTAAACAAATATTTTGCTCAGTATTTACAAATGAAGAGGGGAGGTACATAAAACAAACAGTAGTAACACTCTGGATACAGAAGTTGATACCAGCCCATTTACAGAAGAAAGGGTTCTGAAAGAACTCTTTAAAACTGAAGGTGGACAAAGCAATGGGCCTGATGGGATTCATCCCAGAATTCTAAAAGAGCTAAAGGTAGAACTAGTGACACCACTGACTACCCTTTTAACAAATCATGGGAGGATGGGGTGGTACCCGAGGACTGGAGGAGGGCAGATGTGATCCCCTTCACAAAAGTGGAGCAAGGCAGAAGCAGGAAACTACAGACCTGTTAGTTTAACCTCAGTGATAGGGAAAATGATGGAATCACTTCTGAAGGAAAGAACTGTCCAGTATCTAGAGGCCAGAGGGCACAGGACCCTAGGCAGCATGGATTCACAGCGGAAGGTCATGCCAGACAAATCTGATAGATTTCTTTGACTGGGTGACCAAAGTAGTAGATCAGGGAGGGGCTGTGGACATGGCCTACCTAGACTTTAGCAAGGCATTTGACACAGTCCCACACAAAAGATTAATATACAAGTCAGCCAGCCTGGGAGTGGGTCCCAAGATGACAGCCTGGGTAAAGAATTGGCTGGAGAATAGGACACAGAGAGTAACAGTAAATGGAGTCCACTCAGAAGAAAGGAGGGTTACTAGTGGGGTACCGCAGGGTTCAGTATTAGGACCGGTCCTCTTCAATGTCTTTATAAACGACATTGCGGAAGGACTGGACGGAAAAGTATGTCTCTTTGCAGATGACACTAAGATCTGCAACACAGTTGATGCACAGGGTGGGGTGGAAAGGATGAGAAGGGACTTGGCAAGGTTAGAGGAATGGTCAAATGTATGGCAGCTTAGATTCAACGCTAAGAAGTGCAAGGTAATGCACCTCATCATCATCATCATCAAATCTTTATTTATTCAGGCGAACATCATTGAGCAAGGCTCATTTACAAGATGGACCTGATAAGGTCAAGGTTCAATAGTTGATACACAACAGATACATCTTATACTTGTATAAGACAGTTATACATACAGGGGAAAATAACGTTAATAAACACAGTGATGTACAGTAAATTCACATGATAAAAAACGGTTACAGGAAAGTTAAGCTAATATTTACAGTATGTACAGTATATACATATCCCAGTGGGGAGGCATGGCAGACACTCAACATAATGTAATACTAGGATGGTGAAGGTATTACTGGGTGCCATAAGATGGGGTGTCTGTCTGGAAGGAATATGCCATATATGGTTTGGAAGGAGATTTGTGAGATGACAATGCTAGCTCTAGTGGTAGCAATTGCATTTCTCTTTGAAGAAGACTGTACAATGCTGTTTAAAGGATGCAAATGGAATGATATTGGACAGTTTTAGGATTTTGTAGGGTGTTCCATGCTATAGCTAGAGAATAGCTGATTGCTGCCCTCCTAGCCTGGTGGTGAATTTGGGCAATTTGAGCAGGATGATGTTGTTGCTTCTTAGGGCATAGGAGCTAGGAGAGGTCTGGGTGAAGCAGTCCAGGATATAGTTTGGAAGTTTTCTGACAACGCTCTGTAAATCCATAGTGCTGCATTTCTGTTCCTTCTGAGGTGAAGGGAAACCCACCCAACTGCAGCATAAAGAGAGCAATGATGAGTATTAGATGGCAGATCTGTAATGAACCTTATTGCTCTATGATATAAGGTATCCAACTTGTGATGGTAGGAGATGGGGCAGTGACTATAAAGGAAGTCTGCATGGTCAACAACTGATAGAAAAATGGCCTGGACTAACCTCATCTTTGAGTCTCTGTTTAGGAAGGGTTTTAATCTATAGGGAAAAAAAAAACCCAGGGGAAGAGTACACAATGGGGGGTGAGATACTAACAACAACAAAAATGGAAAGGGACCTGGGGGTAGTCATATCAGATGACCTAAAGGTGGGCAAGCAATGTGAGAGGGCAGCAAGGAGGGCTGGGGGTTACTGGGATGCATAGGGAGAGGCATCACCAGTAGAAAACAGGAAGTTATTGTCCCTCTGTACAGACAGCTGGTGAGACCCCATCTGGAGTACTGTGTGCAGTTCTGGAGACCCAATCTCTGCAAAGACATAGACAGGATGGAAGCTGTCCAGAGGAGGGCAACTAAAATGGTGCAGGGTCTGCACCGGAAGACATATGAAGAGAGACTTAAGGAGCTTAATATGTATAGCCTCGAGGAAAGGAGGGAGAGGGGGACATGATAGAAACTTTCAAGTACCTCAAGGGAATCAACAAAGTCCAAGAGGGTAGCATCTTTCAAAAAAAGAGGTGTGCAAGAACAAGAGGGCACAATTTGAAGATAGAGGAGGGGGTGGCTCAGAGGTAATTTAAGGAAGTATTTTTTCACAGAGAGGGTTGTGGATGCATGGAACGGCCTTCCGGAGGATGTTGTGGAGTCAAAATCAGTGGTGGAATTCAAGCATGCATTGGACAGTCATAAGGCAATTCTGGGGGGTGGGGTTAAGAAGAAGTAGGCTGCTGGTTAACTAGGATCTGCAGCTTATCCAGTAGGTAGGGAAATGGGCAGACTGGGTGGGCCAAGCGGTCCTTATCTGCTGTCAAATTCTATGTTTCTATGTTTTCTATGAACAGTGTCAAGAACGACGTTGAGATAAACAACAAGCAGAACAACTGAAACTTTTGCGAAGTGACGCAGTTGAAAATCCTCAAGCTGTCCCATGAAGCACCTACTACCACAACAGCAGGAAGAGCAGAACTGAGGGAGTGGAAGGGACAGCATTGATTACTAGCCAACCTGCGAGTGCCATGCAATGCGTCGGCCTCAAGTGCGGAGCCGTCCTTGACGTCGTCCCTCCCTCTCAGAGAAGTCAAGCTTTTTCCTAAAGCAAAAGCTTCCTGTGGGGTCCTGTGCCTTCGGCTAGAACCCACCAGTGATGAAGGGTGAAGACTGATACGGAGAACATCTACCCCTGTCTGAACTGAGCTACTGAATAGCCTCACCAGGTTCAGTTTTGTCTGTTGCCAATTACTTGAGCACCCTTAGATGCATCCCACCTGGTCCCAGGGCCTTGTCTATCTTTAGGGCCACAAGCCCTTTCCACACCCTCTCACTGGTAAATACTTGCTGCCTCATCTCAGGGATCCCCATTACAGCTTCCTTGATGCCACTCTCTGGCAGAGGCCCTCTGTCTTTCCTTGTGAATATGGAGCAAAAGTCATTAAGAACGGCTGCTTTCTGCCTGTCCTCATCAATTACCCAGCCTCCCTCAACCTAACAATTCCTCCTCCCCCCTTCTTTTTTTTCCCCCAATATATCTAAAGAACTGTTGTTCCCTTCCCTTGACCCATCCACAATATGCAGTTCTGTGTCTCCCTTTGCTTCTCTGACCGCCCTTTTAATTTCCCTTGTTCTCGTCAGGTACTCTCCCCAGTCTTCCATCCCCTGTTTTTCCTTGTACCTGGTGAAGGCCTTCTTTTTGGCTCTTACTGCTTCCCAGACTGTTCCGGAGGATCATATTGGTCTCTTGTACCTTTCTCTTTTGATTACCATTCTCATACAAGACTTTGTTGCCTCGACATGACCCCACCTGATTGCACCCCCCTCCACATCCCTGACGCTGTCCACTCTAATAAACTTGTCATGGGCCAGCTCCCTCATCTGGTTGAAGTCTGCCTTTCTGAAATCAAGGACTACAGCCTCTCATGAGGCCTTAAGTATCCCAAGAGCCAGGTCAAACCATATAGAGTTATGGTCACTGGATCCTAGTGGCTCCCCTGCCCTCACTCCTACCACTTCTGAGCTGGCGAGCACCATGCTGAGAATGGCAGCCTGCAACGTATCTGGCACGGCCTAATGTCTGGAGCTCCCAGCTGCTGGAATATCTGTCAGGTTTGGATCTCCCACGACCACCCACCCCTTGTCACTCCCCTTTCTAGTTCTTTTTTTTCAGCTAAAGAAGCTTTATTAAGAATTTCAAAAAATACATAAAATCTCAGGAGAAAAAACATACAGTGGTATCAAAGCAGTGTGATATACAATAGTCCCAAGTACACTGAACATATAGTAAGAAGTATACCAGAACCTTTCCCCTTAGAAGCCAAAACAGCCAGTAAAACATTCAAAGTGCATATCTTAAACAATGAGACAAACAAATGAACAAGTTAAACTACCAAAACAGGAAGAAAAAACAAGTGCTAAGGGCAGCATGAGGATTCTACATCACATATAATTAGTGCCCCAAGCTCTTATCTCTCTCCTGCCCCTGTCCTGGAGGTCTATAGATCACCCCATCTGTAGCTTCTTGCCTGAGGATGCCTCGGGTTGAACCAACAGTAATTCTGTTTCCCCATTACATCCCTTGATATTTCCATCTTCCATTGCCTCTATGTCCTCTCTGACATATAGGGCTACGCTTCCTGTTTTACCTTTTCCCCTATCCTGCCTAAACATGATGTAGTCTGGGACTGTCAGGTCCCAATCGTTACTCTCTGTGAGCCAAGTTTCTATGATGGCTACTAGATCCATTTCAGTGTCTGCTACCATTGTCTGCAGCTCACTAATTATATTTCCCAGACTCCTGGTATTAAGGCAGACCTCTTTCAATCTTTCTCTTGCTTTTTCCTCATCCTTCTCCATTATTCTTCCAGAATCTCCTTAATGTTTATGTTTCATGCAAAATGTAGGCTTCTGTTAGCCCTCCTTCACTAACCTCTTCTCCTAACCTAATCTGAACTTTAACCTTACTTTTACCCACCTTGCTGCTACTAGTCCCATGTTGTGGGGGAGCCCTAGTTAGGTTCTCTATATGCTCTCCATTCTCAGAGGTTCCCCTAGCCTCTGTCTCTCCCACAGTAAGTTTAACTGTCCAATGTAAATGTTACACTTGTGCCCCAGAGCATTGGCACACCTCTCTCGTCCGGTGAAGACCATCACCTTTGAACAGCCTCCTGTCCCAGACCCCCCCAGTGCCCCAGAAAGTGGTACCCTCCTCCTGACACCATCACTTCAACCAAACATTAAACTCCTCAATCTCTTCCTTCCCTACTGTATGATTCCCATTCCCCCATTCCACAGGCAGGACCTCAGAAAAGGCTAGTGATGCCAAGTGTGCCTTCAATCTTCCCAAAGTCCAAAGTTCTGCTTCACTGCCTCCACAGGCTATTTTGCCAGATTGGTGGTACCCAGTTGTACTAGCACCCCCAGCTCCCCCCTTCTCCATCATCATATCCTCCCTATCCTATCTATATCCCTGATGGCTGATGCACCAGGAAGGCATCTGACCATTTCACGCCCCTTCTCTTCCCCGCACACCACCCTCTCTACTACCCTATGTCACAAACGCACTCCGGGGGTCAGGCCCTCTACTGCCACAGTGCCCAACCTCGAAGTGCAATATGTGAACAGGAGATAAACAGGGAAACCTTCCTGTCTGTTTTGGGTCTGAGCAACTACCAGTCTCGAGTCCTGGGATCAACTATGAATCCTTTTTCACTAGCATGCCCAGGTAACAGGTCCAGATATCACACCCTCTTCAGGGAAAGCAATGCAATACTTAACCCAGCGGGCACACAACCTGGTTCACAATCCCCCTTTTGACTCAATTGAGACCTAGGTATTTCCTTACCTTGCTGCATATGGTGACACACTATAAGCACTTTAACAGGTATGTCAGAATTATCAACACTGTTCCATCATTCACTCTTAAAATGAGAAAATGTCTCAGACAGGATTAAGGAAACCAAAAAGTTTACTAAAATTAAAAATAGTAAATAAAATACAAAACACAGAACATATAACATTAATGGTACAGTCAAAAAAAAATAAATAGAAATTACAAAACAAAATGCCTTTTTACTGAATCAACCAGTTCTAACTCAGTTTTCTGTTGTGGTTTACCTATCTTGACAGAAGCGCCTCTTAAGAGTCCAAAACACAAGTGTCTCTTGAAAGTCCAAACACAAGTATACAATGTTACCTCAGCAACTTGACAATATCGGGGAGACTGTCCCACCCAGCTTCTGAGGTCACAGCTCTGTGGGGATGCTGGCTGTGAGGTCACTCTCATTTCTGCATACTGAATTAGTCACATGCATCTGCACACTGCTAAACATTCCACTTAAAAAATTATATATATATATATTCTTCCTAATTATGCATCTGTATACTGCTAAACATTCCACTTAAAAAATTATATATATTCTTCCTAATTAGTGAGCAGCATGCTTTATGACAGGTCAGAATTACCCCTTTGATCTTCAGAAGAACATCCTGAAAGACACTTCTCTTAGTGGTGTGAATTGTCACAGGTATGTAACACAACTGACTTCCCTCCTGATGTTGTAAAATGCAATATTTTATAACAGGTTTCCTAGGTTCAAAGCAGTGGCTGGTTTTAAAACCTGTTATATCAGCTAGCACAGGCACTGACATGCCGGTATTAAATGGAAGCTCTTAATTAGTTTATCCACTGGGTCAAGGAGAGCAGGTCCTTCTTTCCTCTCTGTTCAAATCCCATGTTCCATGATGCTTTGCTGCTTGGCCTGTTTCTAAGCAGAAGTCTAAAACATATATTTATACCAAAACCATATGCACATAACTAGTAGATGGTGATCATGTTATACCCCAATAATTAAGTAATCAATCACTAAGACTCTCCTTGCTGACTTACTCCAGCTCACCCCCACTGGTACCACCATGTCATCCTGCAACTTTCCGCGCCTGACTCAGAGCCCCCCCCCCCCAAATCAGTTACCTAAGCCTCATCCAGGGATCCAGGGGTGCAAAGAGATTTCTTGTCTGAATGGTGTGAGACTGGTCAAACCCATTGTAACTGCCCCTGCCACCTTTCCCCCTTCCCTTCCTCACCATTCTCCAGCCCACTGGGCATCTGGGGTAGTGGGGGTGTGTGGGGTGGACACCAGCTGAGTTGGTGCTGCAGCAGAGATATCTTCCCTCTTGCTGCTACCAGTTGAACATGGTTACTCAGCAATGCTCCAAACTTCAGTTTTTATTCATTACAAAAAACTGCATTAATGCACCAGTTAGGGTTTGGGTTAAAGCAACAAATGTAGGGAAATGTGGTGTTAGGGTTTTGAAGCCTAACTCCCCCCCTCCCAGTAGCAAAAGGAAAAACATTAGAGTTTTGGGTCTCCAGGGTTTTGGTGAATCAGCAGTGGAGTATTCCTTGGGGTTTGCTGAGCCTTCCCCCCAGCTCATAGCCTCCCATGTGAAGCAGAAGATATAGCTCGAACCCAGTGCCTCATAGTGATACAGTCTTCAAAGGCAGAGAAATGGAAATTATGTACCTACTGTAATTCTTGATCTTCTTGGACAAAGTCTCCACCACTCATCCACACTGATGGGAGTACACTGGCGGCACTAGGACCCAGCGGGAGCCAAATGTTTCCATGAGAGCCGGCGCCGAGATGGAGTCTCGAGGAAGCGGCACTGCGAGCTAGGCTTGTGCAGTATGGACTATTTTGGCATCAACCCTCCAACTGCCTCAGTACCTTTTTTCCCAAGGAGATGCAGCATAACTAACCTAGAGGGCTAACCTAAAAATCAGACACAAGATAGTCCGAATGACCCGTGTAAGAAGGGTCAAAAACAAAGTCTTCACAGTCCAACCATTGAGGGAGTGAAGACCAGAAACAGAGAAGTCAGCTTGGGGGATGGTGGGTGGGCGTGTGAATGAGTGGTGGAGACTTCGTTCAAGAAGAACAAGAATTACGGTATCTTCCCGGACATAAAGTCTCCACCACTCACTCACACTGATGGGGGAGTACCGAGCTAAATAATCCCCTGAGACGGGCATCAGGAGAGAGAGGAGCTCACGTTTTAGGACAGAAGTCCATTAAGAATTGTCCTGCCAAATGACTGATGTCATCTGGCATGGTCATCCAAGGCATAGTGCTTAACAAAAGTATGCACAGAGCTCCAGGTAGCCGCATCGCAAATATCTGCAATGGGACATTACGAATTTCTGCCAGAGATGCGACTGCTCTGGTAGAGTGAGCGTACACTCTGCCTTCCAGCTTGACCTGTGCCATGGAATAGAAATGGTGAAGGCATGCCACCAGCCACGATGAAATGCACCTGATAGCAACAGGTTGACCCAGCCGGGTCATGCTGAAGGAAACAAACAGCTGTTGAGCCTTCCGAATTTCCTTTGTTCTATCCAGATAGAACCGCAAGGCTCTTTTTATGTCTAGGGAATGAAGGGCACACTCTCCTTCATTCTGGAAGTTTGCAAAGTAGGTAGGAAGGACTAAAGGTTGATTCAGATGGAATTCTGAGACAACCAAAGGCAGGAACTTAGGATGAGTCCTAAGAACTACTTTGTCCTTGTGAAATACAGTATGGGAGGGGTCTGTGACCAAGGCGTATATTTCAGATACTCTACAAGCGAAGTAATGGCCACCAGGAAGGCCATTTTCCAAGTGAGGAATTTCAACTCGCAAGTAGCTAGAGGCTCGAAAGGTTTACGAGTGAGCATGTCTAGCACAAGGTTAATGTCCCAGGCTGCAACTGGACGTCTAATAGGAGGTTTGGTATGCAGAATCCCTTTAAGAAACCTCTTAACTACAGGCAGCTGAGCCGGCGACATGGAGAGTACTGGCTCATGATATGCTGAAATTGCACAAAGATGAACTATGACTGTGGAGTAATGCAGACCTGTCTTTGAGAGGTCTAAGAGATACTCCAACACTTTATACGGTGGGCAGGAAAAAGGATTCCAAGAGGATTTTGCACAGCAGATAGAGAAAGGCTTCCATTTAGCTGTGTAGGTCTTTCTGGTGGCTGGCTTGTGTGCAGCCAAAAGAATATCCGAAACCCTATGAGAAACATTAAACCTATTCACCTCTATCTCCTCAGGAGCCAAGCATGGAGGCGAAGGGACCATAGATTGGGATGGACTTCAAGGCCCTGGGTCAGAAGGTTCATCTGAAGGGGAAGCGGTTTCGGAGAGGTTTCCGATAGTCTGTTGATTAGGGGAAACTAGATCTGACGAGGCCAGAACGGGGCAATGAGAATCATTCTGCACCCCCATGCCTCCAGTTTGAGTAGCACCCTCTGAATCAGGGGAAGATGAGGAAATGCGTATAGAAAGCGTTTTGTACACTGCAGCCTGAATGCATCCTGACAAAAATTGCCAGGTCCTGGATTTCTGGAGCAGAAGAGAGGCAGTTTTGCATTGAGTGGGGATGCAAAAAGGTCCAGGTCCGGAGTTCCCCACTCTTCGAAGAGTGACTGAACAACGGTCAAGTCGAGAAAACCACTTGTAAGGATCTGACTCCATTCTGCTGAGACAGTCTGCCAGCTCATTTTGTACTCCTGGCAGGTAAACCACCTGACTCAGAGCCCTGTGCTTCAGGTGCCATTCCCACACTCTCATTGCTTCCCTGCATAATGGGTAAGAGTGTGCACCTCCCTGTTTGTTGATGTAATACATCACAGCCTTGTTGTCCATTAGAAGGAGAATGTTCTTGTGACAGAGTATGTCGTTCAAAGCTTGCACTGCATAGAGGACAGCTCTCATTTCCAGAACGTTTATGTGAAGCTGAGACTTGTCCTGAGTCCATGTACCCTGGGTGTGGAGATCCCGGCAGTGAGCTCCCCAACCCATCAGGGATGCATCTGTGGTAATGGAGATCTGATGATCCAGAGGGGCAAGGGATATCCTTCCAGAAGGTTGTCCTCCTGAGACCAACAGGTGAGTGACCTCTTCAGAAGTTCCATCACCTTGATGAGAAAGGACTGAGGGTGAGTGGTTGGGAACCACTAAGTACTGAGCATCCACTGAGAGGTTCTCATGAGGAGACGAGCCAAAGGTACAGTGAAAACCGAGGATGCCATGAGACCCAGCATTCGCTGCATCGAGAGAGCTCACACTGAGCTGTGTTCTCTGATGAAGCAGGCCAACTGTAAGATATTGCTTCTTCTGTCCTCCGGAAAAAAAGCTTTCACACAGGAAGTGTTCAGAAGGGTTCCTGTGAAAAGGAGCTTCTGGGAGGGCTGCAAATATGACTTTTTGAGGTTCAATAGGACTCCCATGGACGTGAGGAAGTCTGAAGCCGTGGCCACGGCCTCCAGAGTCTCTTGCCTGGAGGGGCTGGCTAGAAGCCAGTCGTCCAGATATGGGAACACTTGGATTCCAATTTTCCGTAGAGAACTACACAGCACTTTTAAAAACTCGAGGTGCCGAGGATAGCCCAAAGGGCAGTACTCTGAATTGATAGTGTTGACCCAACGCCACGAACCTTAGGTATTTGTGGTGATTTGGGTGTATGAGAATGTGCTGGTAGGCGTCCTGCATGTCCAGGAAGACCAGCCAATCATGTTGATGAATCAAAAGCAGCAGGGTACCGAGTAATATCATCTTGAACTTTTCCTTGTGCAGGAATTTAACTTTCTGAGATCCAGAATAGGGCGCATACCGCCAGTTTTCTTTGGAACCAGAAAGTAATGGGAGTAGAAACCTGTGTTTCATTAATCCAGCGGAACTACTTCTACTGCCCTGTTGTTCAGAAGGCCTTGCTTCTCAGAAGCAAGAAGGTCTGACTGTGCCGCAGACAGCCTGGTCTGTCACTTGGGAGGATGATCCGGAGGGGTTTCCGACAGATTGAGAGAGTACCCCTCGCGGATTATCCTGAGGACCCATTTGTCTGATGTTATAGATTTCCACTGGTTGTAGAACTGAGTCAGACATCCTCCCACTGTCGAGGAAGAGTCTCCCTTGGGCAGCTGAGGTGTGACCTGGGCCAGAAACTCAGAAGGTGGCACTGGGTGCTTTTGGGCCTTGTGCCTTCTGCTGCATTTTCTTTTGTGGCTGAGGGGTTTGGTTTCTGTTAAAGCATCCTCTGCCTTTGCCATGAAAGGACTGGCGGCTGTGAAACTGACGCTTTTTCCCACCTCCTCAAGAGGGAGCAGGAGGAGGAGGAGTTCTAGCTGTCGTAATGGCAGTCCTAGTCTTCTGTGTGGCCTCTAGTGCTTGTTCCACCTGAGGCACAAACAGATACATACCATTGAAAGGTAAGGCCATGACTTTCTGTTGGGCATCAATCGTAAAGCCCGAAGTACGCAGCCAGGAGTGGCGACGGGTGCAAATGCCAGCCGCTGATGCCCAGGAAGCAGTATCAAAAGCATCCATTGCAGCTTTAATTTGTTGGTTATTGGACTCGATACCTCTAGTTATGGTCTGTAGTTGCTCTGAGTTAACCTCTGACTCGGGCAGAGCTTCTACCATTGCTTTGAGTGAATGCCAAAGAGCATACTCATATTGAGAAAAATAGCCCTGGTGGCTGGCAATGCACATGCTCAGGGTTGAGGCAGCAAAGACTGTCTTACCCAAGGTGTCTATCTTGCAAGATTCTTTGCTTATAGGATGGGCTATAGATTCCTGAGGGAGGACAGCCTTATTATTCCCTGCCAGGACCACAATGGCATCAGCAAAGGCTTGTGAGGCCAAGATCGGGCGATCCTCGAGAGAGGCATATTTCCTATCTATGGACTTGGCCACAGAAGGAATAAGCGCCGGATTCTTCCACACCATCTGGGAAAGAGTCCAGAAAGAGGGTTGTACCAGAGGGGTTAAATCCATAGGGATTTCTGGAACATGTAGATACTGGAGATACAGAAGTTTCCCAGGATCGATTTCCATGGACTGGAGAGAAAGAGTAGAATATAAATTCTTGAGCAGAGACTTAAAGGAAAGGTCTTCAACAACAGGCTCTGCAGGAGGATTGATCCCTGCCCCAGGGCACAATCGGCATCAACATCATCACCCAGCTGAAAATCCGGATTGGGCTCAAAATCATCTCCAGACAGTCCAGGGGGACTGTATATATAGGAACATGATGAAAACGAGAAGGAGAAAGAATTGGAGTCGAAAACCTCTGTAAACTAGACAGCGCCGTATACATCGACGGCGCTGCTGAAGAGAACGGCGCCGAGTACAGTGATGGCGCCGACACAGAAAATGGCATTGCGAATGGTGCCAACAGGGGGTGCAACACCGCACATGGCGCTGACGCCACCCCCGGCACCGAAGAAGGCGTCGAAAGGTAGCGCAGCACCACACATGGCGCCGACACCAACCCCAGTGCTGAGAATGGCGTCAACAGGGTATGCGGTGCCGCAGACGGTGCCAACACCACCCACAGCGCTGCAAAGCACCTCAGCGCTGGAGAAGTTGGCACCTCAATCGATGGCACCGTAGCAGAAGTCTGAGAACTGCAATTTGAAGGTAAAGGATGAAAAATGGCAGGAGACAAAGGCATCGGTGTGGACCCCTGCACTGCAGCTATGTGAGGGGGATAGACACCAGAGTGTGAAGTCAACGGCACCGAAGAAGGTGCCACATGACTAGGAAGTCCTAACCGCCCTGCCTGCTGATCCGAAACCGACAGGCCCGAAGGCCCCGGCGTCGGAATGGCCGGTTTGGGCAATCGGGACAATCTTCGAGCCCATTGCTCCATAAGAGCGGCCCAATGGTGAAACTGCTCATTGGAAGCCCCTCCAATAGGTGGAGAGGAGCTCTGGTGTCAAAGACGCCGGCTACCAGAGACAGAAACCGGCAACTCCAAAAGAAGCGGAGACCAGATCCTAACCCTAACAACTGACCACCTACGTGCAGACGAACCAGAGAGTGACGTCGAGTGATGCCGTTTCTTCTTCGACTGGTGGGCCGAAGAAGAACCAGAGGTCGAACGGTGCATGAATGGGACCATTTCTTTTTATGCTTTCGAGGGGACTGCCCATCCCCCCAAGCACTGGACTGCCTGTTGTCAGACCCCCCCCCTCCGGAGAGGGTGGCGGACCAGACCCGGCCCGGCTGACTGAACAGCTTTCATACGAAGTCTCCCTATTGTCACCTGCCCCACTCATGGTCAACTCCGTCATTGGAGGGTGGAAGACTTCTTTTCTGTACAAGTAAGAAATTAATTAAAATATAATCGGTACTTATCATGATAAAATACAAAATAATAAAACTGAAAACTAGGCTGCTAGTTTGAAATTTGACTCACGGCGGGCAAGTGACGTTGTCACTGAAGCGCACTCAATGGCGGGAAGAAAGGAACTGAGGCGGTTGGAGAGTCGATGCCAAGATAGTCTATACTGCATGAGCCTGGCTCGCAGTGCCACTTCCTTGCAACTAAATCTCGACGCTGGCCCTCATGAAAAAGTCTGGCTCCCACTGGGTCCTAACGCCTCCAGCGTACTCCCATCAGTGTGAATGAGTGGTGGAGACTTTATGTCCAGGAAGATCTATTTGTCACCACATGTTGCCAACACATGCTATTTTAGGATACTTCATGCAGAGCCCTGCGTGATGACAGAAAATAACATCTGACCTTGTTTGCTTATGTAACAGAGTAAGTACTAGGTTGGCAACCCCAAGGAAAACCTCACCATTGATTTGCCAAGACTCCAGACACACAAAATCCTAATTTTCTTTTTCTTTTGCTGCTTGGGGGTGGGGTTTGGGAGTTAGGATTGGAAACCCTAACTCCACATTATCCTACTTTTGTCACTTTAACCTGAACTCTAACAAGTGTATTAATGCAGTTTTTTTTGCAATGACTTTCCTTTCTTTTTGAGACAGTAGAATGGTATCCTCATTCACGCAGGTCCTTTTGGGAGTGGCGTGAAGACATCCATCTGGCTGCGGAAGCACAGAGCCCTCCGGATTGCACGTCTGTGCCTCCATAGATGCAGACGGCCTTGTGTCACATGTGGAGTCTATCAGGCTGTAGAGCTGTACTGAGAAACTAGTCTTATTTTGTGACGGCTCACAAAAGAAGATTGTATAAGAAAAGAATATTCTGGAAAAAACTAAGTCCAAAATGTTGTTTTGTGAGGTACTTGTGACCTGATGAAAGAAAATGTCATCTCAGGAAACAGAATGTGGAAAAAACAGTCCAAAATCTTGTTTTGTGAGAAGGCAACCTCTTTCATGAGATTTATGTGAGCTCATGAAAGAAAAAGCCTTCTAACTAAAGAAGAAATGTGGAAAAAACTAAGTCCAAAATTCTCTTTCATGAGAAGGCATCTTGTTAAGTGAGATTTTCATGAGCTTATGAAAGAACATACATTCTAATGAAAGAAGGATGTGAAAAAAAAACCTAAGTCCAAAATCCTCTTTTGTGAAACTGTATTCCTGTTTTATATGGCCCTATTCTTCTTTCATGAGCCTCATGAAAGAAAGGCACTGGCTCACAAAAGAAGACTCAGTAAGGATTTTTGTGATGCCCCACAAACACATTTCATGGTAATTTTTTGAAAACATTAAGTCTCGAATCGAGCTAAATGAGTCCCGTTTACCTAGCTTCATGTGTTTGTGTATCTGCAGGGCATCATTCTGGGGGTTTTGAAAAAAAAACACATTTTTAGGTGGGGGGAGGGAATGGAAACAAGACGGCCGCCATACGAAAGAAGAATATTTTTTCTGATGAAAGAGGATTTCTGCCTCATGAAAGTGGAATCCTCTTTCATCTGTCCAAATAATTATTTTGTATAAAACATCTATTCAAAAGACCATACTGATCATGCTCAGAACCGATATTTCAAATCCTTAAAACTTGGGAATGGATTTATATTTTTTCACAAAACAACAAAAGGCACTATTCTAGGGCAAGCCCTTTCTACCATGAAAATTCCAGAACAAAATCCCAAACCATCTGGGCTACAAGTGAGCACAAAAAAAAACCCAGTACAAAACCCCAATTTGTCCTGAAAATTGCACTATCCTGATCCTGGAATCCACATATCCAACTGGAAAGAAACTTGCTAAATCAAGAGATCCTACCCCCAGACCACACATGCAAAATTTTGTGCAATTCCATCGAACAGGGCAAAGCTATTACGTGTAAAGTTAGAGATTTAACATTAAATAGCCTACTCAACCCTCACTACAGTGGCGCTACTGTGCCACTATGATACACATTTCAGTTTGTATTTCATGTATTTTCTTAACATAACAAAGCTCTTTTTAATTTTATTCAGCGCATTTCTTTTATTTTTGATTAAACCTTCTGTTTTGCCTGGAAGGCAAACTATACCACATGTGACTCATTTCCAGGTGTGTTCTAGGGAAGGGGGCAATGGGGGAATCTTTGTAAACAACATACTCTATGCACAATGCAAACTTCACATTAACATGAAAACAGGATCACTGTCCATTGGACTTTATCTATTCTTGCTATTAGTCTACATTGGACATTAAAATCCCTTGCCTGTGACACCACAGCAGGTTGCTGGGGAAGTGATTAGGATGCCATAAGGAGGATTATGATGTCGGGCATGGAAATGAAGCCAGAACAGATGAAGTCTAATAAGTAGCGATCCTGTTTTCATGATAATGTTTGGTTATAAACAAATAATGGGGCAGTTAAATACAGAGAATATTTAAAATATCAGCTGAAATGCGCCTAAAAATCACATTCAGAAGAACTATTATATACGAAATGTGGGTGAAATCCAATATGGTGGCCGAGATTTGAGTTTAACGGTCTAACACATACTGAAAAATATTAATAAAGCCTAAAAAATACTGATTTTATTTAAAGATTGGAGGGCTCTGCCCCAACCCCTCCCCTTTACTGTTTAAAAAATTGCTTAATATATTCCTAACTAATAAAAGAATACAAAATTAAGAGGTTGCTCAAGAAATCTTGACTGTAAATCTCTTCAGCAATAATGGTGCTCCCCTGTGTGTTGTACAATGTAAACTACCCATCCTGTTCTTTCAAAATGTCCCCTGGGATGTCCGGGTCTCCTGAAACAAACAGGAAAACATCAGGGTCAACCCATTTAGTAAGAAAACACTCATTCAATTTGTACTGCACTGGATTTGATCAGATCCTAAAGTTCTTTTCAGACCTTATGATAGTTACTTGATTTAGAGCTGAAAGGTTAATTTTTGTTGAGCATACTCCCATCCCAAAAGCTGGAACCTTTTAGAGCTGCAGTTTCAAGCAGACATCAATTTTTATGGTATTATTATACACAACTAAGTACAATCCACTTCTGCTTGCAAAACATGACCTATTCAAACCAGACATATTCACACCATTCTGTTTTTTCAAACTCAAGGGTAGAAAATATTATACAGGACACCTTCTAAATTTCAGGTTGTCTGTACCAAGAAGATTCACAAAGCAAATTTGAAATTCATGTTGTTCTCCCATATTTTAAAATTATATAGGTATATGCATTAAGTGAATATCCTTCCCGAGAGAGAAGCCAAAGATAGTGATGCTGTATTCCTACAGTGTTCGTTCTACGTCATGGTTATTTTTTTCAGTTAGAGGAACATGCATGGGAAATTGATTTTCGCTGTCATGTTACAGATGACCTGCTTTCAGATCTGTCAGTGAGTTAACTATAACCAGTGGGTGATGACACTGGCCAGGT
Source organism: Neoceratodus forsteri (assembly GCA_016271365.2). NCBI lineage: Eukaryota > Metazoa > Chordata > Ceratodontiformes > Ceratodontidae > Neoceratodus > Neoceratodus forsteri. The sequence goes on along the minus strand of CM057456.1, from coordinate 1,173,829,110 downwards.
TCAGAATGATTCAGGAAAATTAACCCAGCCTCTGAATGCCTTCTGAGTTGTACAGTAGCATGCACTGACCTTGCTTGAAATGAAGATGCAATTAGTTGGGTCATACTGATGGAAAACACAGCTGGCAAAAAACTGACTAAATGGTGGCAGTGATGGGACAGCCTTGTTTTCAGCAGCACAAAACTATTTTGGTAGTAAGAGTGTCCATGAAATGAGTTATTTGATTAGAGCAGCAGTTACGGGGGCCGGGGGGGTTGCGGTTTATGTACTGTTGCAGGCTCTGGGTTTGAGACATAAACTTTAGTTCACAGGATGTGAACTGTAGGGTATCACTATGAATCAAACTGCTGTCGGCTGCTCTTAGGAGAAGTACTTGACTGCACTGCACACTCCCCCCCACAAATGATTAAACATATTTGGATGGGGGGACCTAGAGAGCTTCTCCTAAGGTCAGGGCCCCCAGTGCTCTGCGGTATTTTGTCCTGATTTCTGTGGCAGGGCTCCTAGGCTTCTGCAGCAGCATTTTCTGATTTCTGCAGCACAATTTATTCATTTCTGTGGTAGAATGTAGTCCTTCTATTGGCAACAATATGATATGGTGTCATCTATGGCATCACATGCCATGCACCCAAGAGGGACTTCAGGATAAACGAGATGGGTAAAGGAGCTGGGCACTGTGGAAAAACTGTATATTTGAATGAAAATTCACCAGAAACAATGACTTCTGTGGCATGATGCAAACTCTGAAAAATTCCTCAACTGCAGAAATACAGAATTACAGGAGTCTTGCCTAAGATAGATGTGCCTCATGAGAGTTCCCTCAGAAATTAAACTTGTTTTTTCTTCATAAATTGCTTTTAAAAAGTTAAAGAAATACATACTACAATCACTATAAATTACAGGTACAAATAAAAGATTTTAGTTGTAGATAGGCTCAGTCACAACTTACAGATAGTCTATTCTGAGAAGAGCAAACACGCCAAGGATGGTGAGCATCTGTAAATTGGTTACCGTCTCTAGCACAAACAACCCTCCTACTGCACTATAAAGGACAGACGCTGTGGTGCCTATCCCGCTACCAGCTCGCAACACACTCTACCATGAAAGACTGTCTCGGTGATAGACAAGGCAATGAACATAAAAACTCAAAGCACTACTGGATTGCCTGAATTCCCAAGACAGTGAAATTGCTGCAAGAATTACCTGGGATGCCTGATGTCACTGAAGTGCTGAATTTGTGCCTGTCTGATATTCAGAAATGGATGAAATCTAGTTGGCTGAGACTGAACCCGGACCGGACGGAGGTGCTGATGACCGAGTCACGTTGGAGGAGGTGGGAGTGGAAGTGGTCACTGGAGAGACAAGTCTTTGGCTTAGGTTGTCAATCTGTTGGCTTCTGCACAGATGAAAAAACAGGGAGTCATTTTTTACGATCAGTTGACACTGGACGCTCAGGTGTCTGCTATAGTTAGGAGTGGCTTTTACCTTCCTAGAAACATCGGCTGGATTAATTTCCTTATCCCACCTGAAGATCTGGCAACATTGGTGCATGTGTTCTCAACGTCTAGGCTGGACAGATGCCCGTGAAAATCGCAACTGCATATTAGTGACCTCCATAATCGCAATGCAAGGATAGCGAATTACAGTACAGCGACCAGCATATAATGGCGCAACGCCCAAAATAGCACCGTTACCTTCCAGCAGCTTAATCAAAATCGTGAATGAACAAAATAGCACCTACCAGTATCCCGCTCTCCTGACCAGCCATCCAAAGTACGTCTATGATTGTCAGTTCTGCTCAGTTCAGAACGCAGGATGAAGGAAATGGTCAGCACGTCAAGGAAGTGTGCAAACGACACAATAGCGACTTTTCAAATGAGAAAAAAAAGTCACAGTGACAAGTTGTGCACTTCTGCACATATTTCTCTATTTTAGCCTCCTTTAAAAGTAGAACATAACCAATTCCTTCAGATCATTTCCTTCATCACTTCAGTTCCTTCAGACCATTTCCTCACTTCAGATCAGACCTGGAACTGAAAACTGTAGGCGAGTTCTCTTAGATAATCATATCAGCTCCTCTGTGAGTATTCCCCCACAATTGAGACTATCTGCTCGTTCATATCTTTGTATTTTCTTTTCCACACACAGGTACTCTCACCAGACACCATCTGTTCTATTTTCATTTCTGTCAGCCTCTGTTCCTCCTTTAAGCACTGTATCAGTTTCCACATACTGGGGTGACAGGCTCCTAGGCGACGGTTAAATCCATGATGCCAACCCTCAACTGCATTATTTGTGCATACTAGTCCCATAGAGGTGGCATCGTAGCAATTCCACTGTTCAGGTGGAAATGCTGCCCTTCTATGCCCAGAATGCCCCCTGCGTTTTCCTATCCAAGTCGTCTTGAAATAATCAAGCAGAGGCAGGAGAATTTCTACATTTGTGTTAAAAAACTCCCATTCTCTCATGGCATCAAATGTAGTAAGAACGTCATCTGTTGGGACAAAAGCCAATGATAAAAGCATCTGCAAATGCAGAGAAAAATCAGGATCTGAGCAGTATGTTTTGTGCACGATGGGGTACTTTTGTATCCTGCACCATATGGCTTGTGCAAAATGGAAAAAACATCCCCTAATTTCTGTATCAGGGAAAGAGGTACGAAAAGCCCACCAGGTTGATGTTTCAAAATCCATCAATGCTGGTTCAGGATTTAAGGGGCAGCACAATTCCTGCAGCTGTGCGTAAACCCTGGAATTGGCAGTAGTTTTTCTTGAACACATGAGCACATACAGTGCTGTTACCACTCGCCCTGACTTAATGCAATGCACTGTATAAAGCTGCTCAAACAACGATGGACAGGATTTAAAGGTCCCATCAAGCATCCAATTGGTACTTTCCTGCAGCATTTTCAGATTTGAATCAGTAGCAAACATCAAAAATCTGTCCTTGTCCTTGCCACTATCAAATACAAGAAATGGGAGCCCAGCTGTGGTTACCCTGAATTCTGTTGGTATGTCAAGATCCTCAACTGAGGAAGGGGTGGCTGGACAGCCACGTTTAACTTGCCTTATTCACTGAACGGTCCTTTTGAGCAGCGGCACACCAGGCAAACAGCCTGTCACTGCATCAGGGTCTGATGTGGTACACTGCACGATGACCTGTGTAGTTGTTTCTACACTGGTCCTAGCACTCTGTCTGACGTCTGCCATGTTATTGTGCACCCCAACATCCCCAGCATCTGGAACAGGAGTATGTTCCTTTATCTGTGCTGACACTTTGTTGCCCACAGTATGCAGTCTGGAAAGGCAGCTGAATTTATGGGCATCAGCACATCTCCAACACATCTTGTCCCCCTTTTGTCTGTCTTGTCGGTAGATACAGCCACCGTATATAGCCAATGGCCTACCTTTTTGGCTTGTGATAATTTCGAACTCCATACTGACAGTGAGTTCAGAGGTAGAGTAAGGCAAATAGGGAAAGGCAACAACAGTTGGTCAATTTAAGGTTTGGAGAAAAATTGGAGTCAGGTGTGTGTCACTGCAGTTAACAGATTTATATGAAACTGGTTCCGTTAATTGCACATACCACCAATGTATAGAAGTATGGTAAGCTGCATTGTGGGTACGAGAAAATAGCATCAGGGATTGAGACATTGTGGAGAGCTACGAAAATCCTCAGAGAGAGTGAAGAAAGATGGAGGGCAACTGATGTGAGTATACGCAGTAAACTATTAGCCGATCGGTGCTGTTTTGACGCAAAAGTGAAATTGTATAGTGCTATTGTGTGTGGTCGTGCTGCTGATGATCACGATTATGCACGTGCTATAATTTAATTCACGATTATGCAATCACGATTTTTACATGGAACCAGCTGGACTACTGTAATGCACTCTACCTCTGTTTTTTTATTTATTTATGTCTTTGATAACCACGTGGGTGCACTTATCCAAAGGACCATTTTCAGGCATGACCCCGAGCCACAGCAAGGCACATTAAGCAATACAGGTGTGGAGAACAACAGTAAGTGCAGGTGTCAACATGACGTGCAGGAAATTACAGAACAAGGGGTCATTACATAGAGTGCAATTACATAAGAATACAAGGTGTCAAAGAAGGCCAGCATGCAGGTCAAAAATACATAGTCACAGGCCAGGCAACAGACTGAAATATAAGTCACAAAACACAGAGACCAAACATAAGTCTCAGATATTATACATAAAGTGCAAAATGCATTCAAGTACACTAATAGTGCACAGGTCAACGAGCAGATTGGAACTCTGAAATCGAGTACAACACTTCCCCTTAGCAAATGGTGACGGGACTTAGACTAAGTAGGCAACAGCAGAAACCCCAAAAAGTGGGGGAAGAGGACAGGAGTGATAGTGGTGAGTGTAGCAAGGATGAGACACTGCTAATAGGTTGGGGAGATGGAGGAAGGGGATGCCAGAGATTACCCAGGAGAGTAGTGGCATTTGGCTTCAGACAGTGTCCACTCTTTGAAATTGTTTTTGAAGGATCGATAGAAGGTGGAAGAACGGAGAGATATAGGGAGTCTGTTCCATAGGGCGGGGCAGAGATGGAAAAGGCTTTACTACCCATGGTAGACGAGATTCATGGAACTATGGGGGGAGGGATATGGATGATTTGTGGTGGCTCCTAGCTGCCATTCTGCCCATGAGGAGGGATGAGTATGGGGACAGGTGTCGGCCTCTCAAAGCATTGTCAACTAAGCAACCAAAGGCATAGTCGAACCATCCTTGCACTGGGAGCCGACCAAGTGACTGGTACAATACACAATGATGGGTGGAAAAGGGGGCATGGAGGACAAAGCGACAGATACTGCTGTAAACTGAGTTCAGTCTATAGCGCAGAGCTGAGCATACGAGGGAACAGACAGGAAAGCAGTATTCAAGGAGCAGTAGAAGGTTTCCTTGTGCAATTGCTAGGTGCGCTTCATAAGAAGGGAATTGATGGGGGGCACGGCTAGCCTACAGACATGGCAGACGTGTGCTAGTTAGCTCCTCGGGACACTGCGTTATAATTAGACTTAAAAAGCTGTAAAACGTCTTAAAAACCTTCAGAATTCAGTTCAGCTACTCCCTTGCTATCTATGGTGTCGGGCAAGACTAAAAACTGACAGGGGAAGTTACACTTTGAAGCTGCAAATTCGTCTCAACTGGGAAAGACGGCAGAGGCTGATTCCAGACAGCAGTCCTCATGTTCTGAGCCCGCAGCTACCAGCAGAGAGACTGAAATGGAAGTGCTGACTAAATCATTGGCCAGGGTTCCCTCTACACTGCTGCAAATGCAGCAAGAAATGAAATCAGGCTTTGTAAACATAACCGCTCAGCTCACTCACCTACTGTACAAGGAGTGGTAATGGGCCTCTTGGAGCCGTCTGCAGAGCACACAAGTTAGATTGCTGACCTAGAGCACAGAGTGAGCGTTTTGGAAGACTCCCTGACGGCGGCCTCAACGGAGAGAAATGGGCTGAAATCCTCCCTCGAGGAACAGATGCTGTGGGTTGACGACCAGGATAATCGTTTGAGGAGGCCCCATCTCCATATCATTGGACTTCCAGAGGGGACAGAGGGTTGGAATGCTGCCAAAGGCCTTTAGAGATGGCTGGTACAGCAACCGGGCCCCCCCCCCCCAAGGACCACGAGGGGTTTGAAATAGAAAGGGTGCATCGAGTTGGCAGCCGCCCAAGCCTGTAGAAAGGCCGAGACATTGCCTGATCAAATACCTTTGATTCACAGATAAAGAAAAGATGCTGCAAAAGGCCAAGCAAACTGGGCCTATACAGTATCTTTTGAGAACTCGAGGGTGTTTATCTACCAGGATTACAGCAAAGAGTTACAGAGCCAGCACCAGAAATTTACCCAAATTAAAGGCAAGCTGCATAGTCTTGGATGGTCGTTTAGCTTCAGATATCCAGGTCGCCTTCAAGTTGACTGCCCGGACCAAGCAATGTGCTTCTTTGTGTGCCCTAAAGCTGCTGAAAACTGTGTGGCTGAGGAGAAGACCAGGAGGGACAGGGCACAAGCTGCTGATATCTGACTTCAGTTAAGTATGATATAAAATAGTTCTATTTCCTGGGGCTCTTATGTCCTCAGCTTATAGTCTTGAAAAGACTACATCCTTTATCTGCCCAAGGCCCAGGACTTGGTGTATTAATGTTACCGTGGGGTTTTTTTTATGCAAAGAGGGGCAATGGGCAGTTTTTGACTTTTGGCTGCTGCGTGTTCCCGCTCAGACATGCCTCCCGACCGTGTCTGGGGACACGGGTATTGGCAGGAAGGCTCGGAGCACCATCAAAGGGAACTATGCCTTCGACCTAAACCTTGGAACTGTATTTTCCCCTTAGACTTAAACATTGGAGACTCATTCCCTAGTTCTTGGACCTTTGTATTTGAGCTACTTCCAGCAGCTTCTTTTCTGGTTACTAACATTCTGGTTCTGGAGTTAAAGTCTTACTGTTCTGTCTGTTGCAGCTTTTTGCATTAGGTGTAGTTATTATGATGTTCCACTGCTCTCCAGTGTAATGTGGTTACTATGTTTCTGCCTATTGTTTGCAGTGGGGGTCTTGGCAGGTTTTGTTCTGCCCACTGGAGTGGGGGGGACAACAGTTGGACTCTACCTGGAGTTCCCCTTGTATGCCATGATTCATGCTCCTTGGGAACAGACGTTTGACATCAGTTTTCGGACACCAGTCATTTTGGAAAGGTTTTGGGTTAAACGTATGAGTGTTAAAACGAATCCATTATGGACGCCTTTTCAGGTGATTCCATTGACTAAACAGCCTTTTCGAGTAATTACTGTCTTGTTTCGTAATGGAGGTGTCAACATTTCTGATACTTTATATTGGTTAGATAAGCACTGTGATGTACAGGGTACTCCAGACCCAATTTTGGACTCAGAGGGTTTTTGGAATGGGGGGTGGAAGATTAAGATTAAACTCTTTCAGACTGATGAGGGGTTAGAACACCTTCCGAATTGTTTTTATATTGGTGGGGGATAAAGGTTTTATTTTTTTTACCCGGGCCAAGTCAAACATTGCTTTAAATGTGGGTCAGTACGGCATCTCAGTACTACTTGTCAAGTTGTTCGGTGTACCTTTTGTGGGGAAATGGGTCATTCTTCTGTACATTGTGTTAATACACCAAAATGCAATTTGTGTGAGGAAGGGGGTCATGATTTTATGTCCTGCCCATGGGCAGCACATAATACAGGGGATGCTGATTTTGGTGTCCAGGATTTTTATATTCACAGGGCCACTAGATTGGCTACTGACAATATGAGACACCATTTTCCTATTGATCCACAACCCCAAAGGAAACAGTCTCCGCCCCAGCCCAGTTCTACATCTGGAGCGCACGCTTCCTCTTGGGCCCCAGAATGTGAGCCTGAGGTCCTGGTATTACCAAAAGTAGCTCCTATTATATCTCCCACGATTGGCACTACAGAGGTCTCCTTTCCTCCTGATAGTGGGGATGTTATGCCCCTTCCCCCATCTCCAGTTTCTGTTGTTCCCTTGGAACCCCACGAGGTGATACCATCTCCCAATTCCCTGTCTCAAACTCATGAACCTTCTTCCCTTCTGGGACTTCCTCTGTCTGAAAATAGGTACTCGGTTTTATCTTCTGATGCTGGTGGGGAAGACCCAGATTCTGATGTTGCCTCTCTAGCCTCTTCCCAAATGGAGATTGTTTCCGAGTCTGATTCTTGGGCTGTTTCCCCTGGTAAAGGCAAAAAGAAACACAGTCTAGGGCCCTGTGTCGGTACCAGAAAAAGTTCAAGGAAACCTCCCTCTGGTACCTAACCCACTGCTTTTGCTGCTATGCAACCTGGCTATGAGTTACACATTGCCAGTCTTAATACCAATAGTATTAGGTCTGAGGTCAGGATGTTAGCTACCTTTGAGCTTTTTTCCCTCTCTCAAATTTGATATTGTGTTTTTGCAGGATACCAGATTATATACTAACTGTGATTTTCAAACTGCTTCCGACGCTTGGATTTGGGGTCCTAGCTATTGGTCGGGAGCCGAGGACAGATGTTGTGGTCTGGGGATTTGTTTCACTACTCCTCATATATTAGTCACACATATGGTTGATATTTTTCCAGGCCGGGCATATCTTTTGGATGTTACCTTATTTAATGTTGATTTTCGTCTTATAAATATATATGCTCTCCAAACCAAGTTGGCTAGGATTTCCCTGTTGAAGCTTATCTGTCAATATTTATTTACTAGCAAAAATATGTTGTTTGCCGGAGATTTTAACACTAATCGCACTACTCAGGATAGACATTTTAGTACCACTAAATTGTATTGTGACACTGCCTTTCTTAATTCTTTATTGACCCAGTGTGGCCTGCTGGATGTTTTTCTCCTCTCCCACAATCCTGCACCCCATACTTTTTTTTCAATGTAAAAAGTCATCTTGAATTGATTACTGGTTTTTGTCTCCCTCTCTCCAAACCAGGTCTCCTTCAGTGCACTTGGTGACTACCTCAGATCATGGTTTACTGTGTGTTACCATTTCTAACTACGTTGGTACAGGTACATCCAGGGGTTTGGGTTATTGGAAGTTATATTTGTCTTTGTTAGATATTCCTGAGGTAAAGGAAGGTTTCCTTGCCACTGTCGATGCTAGGAAGTCTGTACTTTGTCTATATGACAATAGACAAGACTGGTGGGAGGATACAAAACTAGAATTTAGGTCATATTTTCAGCAAATAGGCAGGCTTGTGGGTAGACATAAGAGACAGGAATACTCCGTGTATAGACAACAATTGCTAGTTTTTCATGAATGTCTTCAACAGGGTCTTGAAATTGATTTGCAAGAATTTCGGTCTTTGAAAGCTACCATGACTAAATTATAGTATGACCGTATGTCCTCTCTGAGACGGGAACAACGGTTTGGGATGCATGGTACGAAGGCTCACACAAATCCTTTTGATTTTTGCCAAGCAGCACATCACCATAAAGATATTAGGACACTTACCTCACCTACAGGAGAAGTTATTTCTCATAAAACTGATATTTTGTGTGAAGTGGGTAGGCATCTAGAAGGCTTGTTCTCTGCTGACCCTCATCTCTCTGACTCCCGCATTATGAAATGGTTGGATTCATGTACTTTGAACACTGTGCCTGAATATTTTTTTCCTGGTCTTCTCTATCCTGTTTCCCCGAATGAGGTTATGGAAGTCATTTCACATTTGCCCGGGGGTAAAGCACCAGGCCTCGATGGGCTCCCCCACGAGTTCTATAAGTTGATTAGTCCCTTACTGGCAGAAGAACTATCTCTACTTCTTTCTGACAGTTTGCGGGACAATAAATTGCCCCCTAGTATGTATGATGGTCTTGTTATTTTACTGTATGAACAGGGTAACAGAACGGACCTGCAGAACTAGAGATCAATTACTCTCCTAAATAATGATTATAAGTTACTGACAAAAATTTTGGGCATCCGTCTTTCTGCTTGTTTAGCAGATGTTATCCACCCAACTCAGTTTTGCTCTGTCCCTGCTAGAACCATCATGGATGGCCTTATTTTAGCATGGGAAATCTTTTCCAGAGGGTTCTCGGGAGAACTTCTGGGCTTTTGTTTTAGTTTGGATCAACAAAAGGCATTTGATAGAGTGCCTCATGATTATATCTGGGCCTGTTTGTCCAGAATGAAATTTCCCCTCCCTTTCATTTCTTGGCTTTGGACTTGTTATACTGAGGCCCTAGCAATCCCCTTTGTGAATGGCTAGTTAGGAAAGCCAGTGAAAATGGCTAGAGTTGTTCGACAGGGATGTCCTTTGAGTCCTCTTCTTTATATCTTAACCCTAGAACCTTTATTGGCACAGATAAATGCTTCTGATGATATTAGGAGTCTTTCCTTGCATAACACGTGTCCTGAAGTGAAGACAATAACATATGCTGATGATCTCTGTCTTTTTTTAGCAGATCTCCCATCGTGCCATGCTGCAGAGGCCTTGCTGTTGGCATATGAGGAGGGCTCAGGTTCCCATGTGAATCTTTCCAAAAGTAAGTATCTTTCCATAGGTCAAACCAGTATTGATGCTCTTGCTATTATGAAGATTCCAGCTTGTGTAGGTTATTGTAAGATTTTGGGAATTTATTTTGGGATGGAAGACCCCTCCACCTATAATTGGAATTTACTACTTAAAACTTCTCATCTTAAAGTACGGAAATAGAATGCATGGAGATTGTCAAAGACAAAAGGGTTTATATGGTTAAAACCTTTTTACTTAGTTTGTTTTTGCATCTGGGGGCAGTTTTCCCTCTTCCTGCTTTGTTGTATACTGGTATTTATAGTATATTTTTTCAGACAATCTGGGGCAACAGACGGAACCCCATTAAACGAGGTGTCTTGTATCAGGATTTTGCATGTGGCGGTCTTCGGATGGTGAGTCCAATTGTTTTTTTTCTTTTCCCTTTTTGTTTCTGCAAACATTAGTCCCCTTTTCAACTCAGTACACAAGGTGTGGTACCCTTGGGTTTGGGATTCTATCTCTCCCTGGCTTAGCTCTTGGCACCCCTTAGAGCCGATTCCAAAACAGAAATCTCTTACAGGTATGCTGGATTATTTTAAATCCTGTTTTGCTAAAGTGAAACTCTGGGGACTTTTCCGGCAACATACTGAGACATATTCTAGGAAAGAAATGTATAGGGCTATTGTGGACCAGCACTTTTTGATATCATCAACTTTTGCTATGCATCCACCACATCACTTTCAGCAGACTGGCAATATGTTAACTTCTAAGAAGGTACCGGCCTACATGTGGGATGTTTTATGGTTAGGTGCACACAATAGACTTAATGTTAAAGGTAATCTCAAGCATAAAGGTTTGCAGGAAAGAGGGTGTCCAAGACAGAATTTGTGCCACGCCCCTGTGGAAACTGATGCTCATTTGTTCTTTGAATGTCCTTATATCTGTCAGTTTTGGGCCTATGCTCTTTCCAGGTGGCCAGACTCCCCCTTTGGGTCACTGACAGCAGAGATTCTTCTACTTGGCATTTTACAACAGTCTTGGGACAAGTATCATGCTGATACTATGCACGTGATTTTGGCTTGTGTAAAATTTCAGATTTGGCAGTCGCGTTGTGCTTGATCCCTCAGACAGCACTTTGTGACCCCTGAACAATTGTTTTGGAATATTTTGGCCCTTTTCCATCAGCTCAAGGGTAAAGACCAACATAGAGTCCCTGTTGCTCAGTTTCATATTTATTGGAAACATCTGAATTGGTTGGATACTGGGTGACTTGTTGATTCCTTCTGGATGGCTTTGTGCCTCTTTATTATATTATGTGTGTTGCTTCCTCAGGTATGCTGCATTGTTTATTTTTTACACTTTTTTCTCCTTAAGATTCTGTCTGCTGTTTTTTTTTCCTTTAGTTTCAGGTACGACTGAAATACTTATTTGATTTTTTGCAGTGCTACATATATGTGTATTTTTGTTTTGTGTTTTTTTGTTTATATTTTTCCCCTGCTTTTTTAGTGGGGATGGGATGGGGGTTCCGTACATATAAGGATTATTTCTGTTTACTGTTCAAGTATGCTGTAATGTTTGTTTATGTTTCTGATTTCTTGCATTATGATTTCGTATGATATAATACACTTTTATATACTGTGTTTTCAGTTTTTGTCTACAAAATTCCCCTACCTTTTTGTGGGGATGGGATGGGGTTTCTATACCAATATGGATTATTTATGTTTGACGTTCCTGTATGCTGTAATATTTATTTATGTTTTTGATTTCTTTCATTATGATTTTGTATGAAGTAATACAACTTTGTATATTTTGTTTTAAGTTTGGAATAAAAAATTCCCCTACTCTTATCGAGAAGTGCCATGAGATCTGTAATGTCCACCTGAACCACCACCAGAACAGGCAGACGGGACCTCAGTTTAACATCTCATCCGGAAGACGGCGCCTCTGGAGTGCAGCATCCTCCTTTTGATGCACTACAGTGTCAGAATTGGAATTTATCCCACGTTCCTGGTGGGGGGCAAGAACCCACCACCCTCCGATCTTCTGGCCTCAGAGGCAAGTGTGCTACCTGCTGAGCCACTGACACTGCCAATGAAGTCTCCAAAAGTAGTCTGATGGTATCAGGAAGCAACTGTGTTTTTTGAGAGTGTTCATTCACATATCTGGTCCTGTGTAGTACAGTATGGTCTGCAAGCCCACTGGTCCACACTGTGGACCAATAGGCGTACAGCTCATACTGTATGCTGTCATTCGGCGGGCAGCCGGGTGGTATGCGGGTGGAGTGCTGCCATCCACCGATGATGGAGTGGTGTTGGGTGGCTGGGGGTCCTCTGTGTGAGGATGGGAAGGGGGGTACCACTGGAACACCAGGCTACAATCTGCCATTACAACAGCCCGTGATTGGACAGCGGAGGGACCGCTAGACCACCGGGGTTAGTATTTTAATGCAGAACCCTCGATTGGGCAGTGGAGGGACTGCTAGACCACCAGGGGTTAGTATTTTAATACAGGAGCCCAAGATCGGGCAGCAGAGGGACCACCATACCACCAGGAATTAGTATTCTAAGACAGATGCCCGTGATTGGGCAGTGGAGGGACTGCTAGACCACCAGGGGTGAGTATTTTAATATAGAAGCTCAAGATCGGGCATACAGGGTGGGAGGGGGTCCACTAGACCACCAGGGTTCTATTTCTATACACTGCAGCCCACAATCAGGAATCTGGAAGGGAAGGGGGTCCACTAGACTACCAGGAGGTCTGGGCACTTGCGGAAGGTGTTCCCGCTGGGCGGGTGGCCAGCCATGGCTGGCGGCTATTGTGTTGTGCCTTGCAATACAGCCATCCGCCTGTGGGTGGTCAGCTTTTGAGCCTATGTTTTACAGCTCAACTTTGAGCACCAGTGTGCGGTGCATGTAGGGGTTGCGCCAGCATATGCGCCTCACATTCCGGGCTGAATATCGGGATGTGCCGCATATGTATGGGCACGCCCCCTGCATCTGTGCTGCATAGGATTACATTACACCTCGGTGCATCGGGATTTGCGCTGTGCCAGGCAACCCTTTCAATATCCCGCTGGGGCACAACCCCTTTGAATATCCCGGCCCCTGAGTACACAGGGCTGGAAATAATACTGAAGGGACTTTTCTTGATGACCAAAGATGACTGGGACTGTATGGACCCATCAAAACATTCCAGGACTTCTCCAGCCTGTAGACTGCCTGCCACCTTTTCATTAAGAGGCTGTCTAAACTAATTCCAAATGAGGTTCCATTATAGGTTCCTTCTACTGGGGGGAGGGGGATTGCTCAGACATTTCAAGGACTGAGATTTTTCTCATAAAACAGTCTGTTCCAGTTACATGTTCTACTACATGTTTACTTAATGCTTTTGTGCTATGTGCTGGTTCTGTCGTGCATTACTGGCTGCTGAACAGGGCACACCTGAGGTGACGATGCTCACGGTTAAGGCACAGAGCTCAAGAAGACAAAAAACAGGCACAATGCCTATCACATACCACATCTCAGGCTGATGAATGGTCAAGTGTTTTTCCTGCAAGGACGGTCCTCTGACTTTAATAAGTTTTCTTGCAATGTCACTTTAACTGGTACTGTATAAACAGTGTGTCATCACAAGTTGCCAGGGCCCTTGAAAAATCACTCTGAGACTCAGAGCGAAATTTTGGGTGGTCAGTAGGCGTGAGCTGAGTGTTTGTGAACCAGGTGTCAGCGTGGCTCAGTTGGCAGCACATCCGCCTCTGGACCAGAAGGTCGTGGGTTCTCGTCCCACACCGGGATTGGACTTGCACCTAAAAATCGCTGGCATCAGAGTGCAGCATTGGGGGGTGCTGTATTGCTGGGGTGTGCCGTTCTTCGGATGAGACGTTAAACCGAGGTCCCTTCTGCCCATCCTGGTGTTGTCCTGGTGGGTGTCCAGGTGGAAGTAAAAGAACCCAGGGCACTCTTCGCAAAGAGTAGGGAACATTCCCGGTGTCCTGGCCAACATTCCCCTTCCCATAAACCGGTTCATGCAATTATCCAGGCTGTGTGTGGGTGATGATGTGCGATATGGCCGCCACCACACATTCAGTCACTTCACTACCAGTCCAGCATTACTTGTAAAGCGCTTTGGATGTATGAAAAGTGCTATATAAATGCTGATTCTTCTTCTTCTTCATCTTTTTATGCAATAAAAGCAACTCAAGCTTTTGATGGCATCCAGTGAACCTCTAGAGCTTTCCTCTCAAGGTTCTCGAGTGCTGTAAAAAACTCTCAATGCAGACACAGGCTGCCCATACATTATCCTCTATATTCCACTCAAGGAATTCCATCCTCAATAACACTCTCCCATACACTATATTGCTATCTAGGGTATCTCAAAGTTTAGGTATTGCAGCAAGGCTATATGTCAGTAGTAAGTTCCTAGCTAGCGTACCTTCAACTTAGGGTATCATAGTGGGGGTTTTAGGTGTGTAACAAATCTTTAACTGGGATTCCTTGAAACAAAAGTATGGAACTAACTGGCATATCTCAAAGTACAGTAAGAGTATTGGAGTTAAGTATAGTTCCATAGTAAATCCCTACATGGGTTATCTAGGGTAATACAGTACCAAAGGGAGGGTGGTAGGACATAAACAGTAATGTATAGTGGGCAGGTATGGGGAGTACAGGGAGTATGGCGGGGTTTAGTTAGCTGCAGGAACTGTGATGCCACACTTTTTTAGGGTACACTGTGGAAGTGTGGAAGCTGCCCAATCTACAGGAGGTTGGTGGTATACCACTCAGAGTTAGCTGCAGCATGGGCTGAAATATACCAACTGTGGAGTAGGTCGGAGTGGGTGGGGGCTGGGGGGGCCTACTGCAACTCCTCTTCCTCTGTGGCCTCCAAGGGTTGGTCAGTGAGTGGCAATGGCTAGAATGGGGAGGGGTCCTGGTACTGCAACATACAACTGATTCACAATACTGAGCAAAGCGGTATGTGCCACTCCCACCTCCCAGGGAGAACACTATGTTGCAACCAGGTCCCGTAAGACCCCTGTAACAGTGACACCTACAAAGGAGGAAAGCAGGCCGTGCTGGAATGCTAGAAAAGCAGGCAGTGCTGGAATGCTAGAAAGTGGGTACTCTTCTTAGAGGATTCCATATTGAGGGGTACTGAGAATGCGATCTGTGCCTCAGACAAGGAGGGGAAGAGTGATGCGCTGTCTCCAAGTGGTGACAGTTGATAGGCTACTTCCCAGGGTGGAAGGGTTGTTAAGGATTAAGGAAGTGGGTGGGAAGCCAGACATTATTGTCCGTCTGGGGGGGGGGGGTCCATGTCAATTCAGCGCAAAACAGAGCAGCACGTTTAAAACCAGCACATGCATTTCGTTGCAAGTCAAAGTAGCGCTGCTTAATTGAATCGCAAGGCATCTGCGCGCAACCTGTTTCCTTATTTGACGTCTGTAGGTATTTAGCATACATGGGTCATAAGTCAGTAGTCAGGAGTACGTCAGAATGCCACTGGAATTTGTTCTGAGTCAGCGTGGGCAGCAGCTCTTGTGTCATGATGGTTTCTTGTTTTGCAAAGAGCGAACTTATGGCTCCAAGACATACTGGAAGTGCTGCCAGTACGACAGTGCACGATGTCCAGCGCAAGTGCAAACAGAGAAGGATGAACTTTGCAAGTTTTTGTATGAGCACAGCCATGTAACTGATGCAGGTGCAATTGCTGTGCAAAACGTAGTTCACCAGATTAAAAGAAAGGCACAGTGCTCGCAGAAGGCTGCTCAACAAATTGTTGCAGTGGTTACTAGTCAACTGGACCCTGCAATTGCTGGTAAACTTCCTTTTTTTCCCCTTGCTTAAAACGGACTTTGCAGTGTGCGAGGAGAAATGCTTCTGTCACACCTGTACAGCCTACTATGATTGCACAATTAAAAATCCCATTGGAATACTGTGTCAGTGACCGAGGGGAGGACTTCCTACTGTTCGACAGCAGAGATGATGACACTGATCATTTCCTGATTTTTGGAACCAAAAAGAAACTGCAAATTATGAAGGACAGCAAGAATTGGTTCACAGATGGAACCTTTAAATGCATACTCCACTGTTTTCACAACTATATACAATTCGCAGTGTGCAGTACACTGCGGTACTTCCAAGTGTCTATGTGTTAATGGTCAGCAGAACAACCGCATGCTATGTACGGGTACTAAAAGCCTTGAAAGAAATGTGCAGCGAACTCAGTCCACACTCTATTATGAGTGAATTTGAATTGGCTGCTATTAAGGCTTTCTCCACTGAATTCCCAGAAGCTGACAAAAAAGGTTGCTTTTTCCACCTCTGTCAGGCTACATGGCGCAAAATTCAAGACCTGCCAGACGTGCACGAAGCATATACTGTTGATAAATAGTTTGCCCTAAATGTGCGCATGATACATGCACTAGCTTACGTCCCCAGCGATGATGTGCTAACAGCATTTGAGACTCTAACAGCAGCTGATTTTTTTACTGAGAATGAGGACCTTTTAGCACCATTGCTTGATTATTTCAAGGACACATATTTGGAGTGCCCAGTGGGAAGACGTGGAAGATGAAAATCAATGTTCCAACATGCCTTTTGGAACTACTACAATGCTGTGAAAGATGGAATTCCAAGAACTATTAATGTAGTTGAAGATTGGCACCGTAGTTTCAACCGTCTTTTAGGTGCTTCGCATCCAACTATTTGGAAGTTCATACAGGCAATGAAATTAGAGCAGAGTATGAATGAACTAAAAATTGAACAATACCTGTCTGGCGTACCACCTCCTGCACCCGGAAAAAAATACAGAGATACTTCAAAGCATATCACCCCTGTAGTTCATGGATACGGTACCGGTGATGCGCTAACCTATCTGCGTGGCATTGCTCAATGCTTCCAGCTCCAGGTTTAGATTTTGATACAAATAAAGATATAACTTTCTAACAGTAAACATATCCCCATTGGACGTCACAACACTACAATGTCAGATACCATTTGTAGTGCCTTTTGACGTTGTTACGTCTTACGCCATTCCTGCATGCAATTATAAGTGCTTTGCGCTGAAATGTACCCCGTGCTGAAATGTACTGTTTGCTAATTTCTTATGGGCTGAAATGATCGCGCCGTTATGCTTGCGCTGATTTGACGTGATTCCATCTGGGGATAAATGACCTGGCAAGGAGTCCATTAGGGGTGGTGAAGGCTACTTTTAGGGGCTAGGTTCCAGGCTGATAAGGTTATCTGGTAGTGTGACCTTCATGGAGGTCCTCCCAGTAATAGATGGGAGGAAGCATGGAATCTGAAAATCTACCAATTTAGAAAACTGGTTTAAATGATGGTGTGCAGAAGAGGGTTTCACTTTTCAGGAGACTGTGATGTTTATTGGAGACCTATTTTACCCAAGTGACCTTCATACAAACAGGGAGGGGATAAGGGGACTGGGTCTGATTTTGAAGCATACATTTCTAGGTGCTTAAAATATCAAAAGGGGGTGCTGCTGGACAGGGGCATCCTTGGGGTACTCAGATGAGGGATTCCTGGCTAGCGCACCCCCGACTAGCAGGGGCATTCAGGGAGTAGAGGGAAACTCAGTCATCTCATGTGGCAGGGTGGCGCACCAGGGAGCAGAAATCATAGCAGGCTGATCGGAAGGGAGGGAGGATGAATGTGGGGTGGTGACAGTAAAAGGAGGGGTGGGGCAAGAAGGCAGGGGAAAAAATGGCATGGGGATCAAGGTACAGTACGCAGGAGAACTAAGGCAGCACCAAGGGTCAGGAACAAACAGTGGGTGACAGGAAGGTTGAGAGTGAAAGACAAATGGAGGTCATGGAAAGCTGTTTGACTGAACACCAGAAGCCTGGGAAATGAGCATTTGTCAATGCTAAATGCTGGTTACGTGTTAAACAAATGTTTTGTTTTTTTTGCAATTCTGACCCCCCAGCGACTCCATCCAGTAAGTCCAGCATTACAGCCTCATGACTATCCCGTTACCAGCCCCATACACTCCTTTCCAGCCACCCAGTTGCAGATTTACCTGTAAAGTCCAGCTTCCCGCTTCCGAAACAAGTGCGCAGTGGTTAGAATTTTGTATTTTGGGGATTTGGCGGGAGGCATGCTTAAAAAAGACAGTAAACAACAGAGTTCTGCGTTAACAAATAAGCACCCATGATACATAATTTAAAGGAGTGATCTATTTTCAGTGCAATTGTCGCAGCATCCCCTTTTAAGTAAGCAATAAGACACGATGGGGTGTGCATTGAACAGATATTACTGCAGACCCAGGGGTATTTCAGCCCCTGGAAGTGTGGTAATATCTGTTCAATGCACATCCCCGGAGTGTTTTACTGTGCATATAAAATGGGATCCTTTCATGTGTATATGTATTTATATGCATTTAATCATGTTTATATGTGGAAAAAAAGATTTACTTATGTTAGTTTATGATAAAATAGTCCCTCCACCTATTTCAAAGTGATGTCATTGTGTATGTAGTACAGCACTAGAAAGGAGCTCAGACTGCTACTGTGGGACAGTAGAGAGTGTGGGCGCATGCACACATACACACACACACGTAGCCGTAGTCTGTACTCCCTTCCCCAATCAGACTTTCCTGAAATGAGAAGATGACTGAGTGAAAACATGGATTAAAAAAAATTGTGATGCCTTTTTTTCTTTAAACTGCTGGAGCAGCACTATAGCAGCAGGAGCTGCGGACAATGAACTGTCACACTGTGGGACCGAACAAAGCCCTTGTTTCTGGTAAGGTTGAGGGAGTGGGGACTCGAGACTTGGAGGCTGCTGTTTTTTTCTGTTGTAGTGAAAAGTGCAGCTGGAGTGTGGTGGGCGGGATCCACTGTTTGGTGTGGAGGTCCTAAGCAGCACGATTCTTCTATGTCCTGAAAGGAAGAGCGAGCTGCGTTGTTCAGCATTTAATCAGCTCTGTCATTGTTGAACGTTTATTTAAACATAAAAAAAAGCAACACCAGATTTTGGTTAGACTGTGGAAGAGCAGCCAGAGACTGAGAGAAAGTTATGCATGCCAGCAAAAACTCTCAGTCTCTGTCTGCTGTACCACAGTCTAACAAAAATCCGGTGCTGCTTTTTTATATGTTTAAATAAATGTTTAACAGTGGCAGAGCTGATCAAATGCTGCACAATGCAGCTCGCTCGCCCGTCCTGATAGAGACACAGAAAAATTGTGCTCCTTAGGATCTCCACAGCAAACACTGGATCCTGCCTGCCACACTCCAGCTGCACAGTTCACTACAACAGAAACAAACAGCAGTCTCAGAGTGCTTCCTCTGCAGTCTAATCTCCTGGGGGACACTATGAGGATGTACACCTAAATTCAGAGTTATGATTCGGTGATGGGCAGATCGTTATTCTTTCTGCAAGTGGTTTAACTCGTGCTGTCATGATTGCTTCTTGATCATATCAGTGGTGATCATTTCTATGGGCGGTGCTGTATGGATTGACAGCCTTGTGATGCTGTAAGTCGATCAGCTGTTTGCTGACTGGCGTCACGCAAATCAAAGAACCTTAGAAGCCCTCTCAGATCGGAGTGGCTTCGGTCCTTTGAAGTGCATGACCGTTCAGCCCACCCAGCACAGAGTTGCATCAGGACCACACCGAGTGGTTATTGGTGTGGACTGCCAAGCCCGTGGTTCTGTGAAGTGCAATGGGCTCAGCAGTGACGCACCCCGAAATCCCAATTTTGCCACAATACATTGGTTTGCGCAAGTGCAACCAATGTAACAAAAAGGAGAAGCTCAGTTAATTTAATTTTATTTTAGTTAACCAAGATAAAATCACTGAAATACTCAAGTCCCATTTTAAGGAAAGATCGGGGCTTCCATTGAAGCACATGCATATAACACATACAACAATTTTAAAATAACAACAACATTCAATACTATAAAACAGCACAATATCACCATTAAAAGCTCAGTGCGATACTGTACATGGGTTATACAATAAATGGATAAAAACCAGTTTAACTACAAACAAGTTCAAGTAATATCAAAACAGGCACATTTATACTTGACAACCAAATACGCATTTAGCTGGGATTTAAAACTAGCAACATTTCTGGCCTTCCAGAGCCCTGGAGGGAGCCAATTCTAACTCTTTCGGCTACAAAGGCCAAAAGCCAGATGGCCAGTAGAGGTGCTCATCTTTAGTAAATGTAAAGAATTACGATCACTTGAGTGCAATATTTGTTTCCTAGTCTCTACAATAAAATCATGCAACAATCTTAGCATTCTAACATCAACAATTTTGCCAATCATTACACATAAATTGAATTCCATAGATGCTTCGTCTAGTAGCAATTTTGATTTCTTAGCATAGTGGAATTTATTTATTTAGTTTCTGTTGACTGGGTAAGGTGCACTAGCCATAGCAATGACTATTTTCAGGCACAACCCAGAAGTTTACAGAGACAAAACATTTGATTAACAGAGGCAGAAACAATACAATACAGTAACAGCATAGACAGTAATAATACAAAGTGTACCGAAAAAACAAGAGTACAAATTGAATGAACAATAATGTATAACATAGAATCAAATAAGAGAGAAAGAACAATAAATAGCTGGGGAAAGAGGATTAGGTAGAGATACAAACAATAGCAAGGAGCGAGTAGAAGGTAGCGGAGCAGGTGGGATAAGATAGGGTAAAACTTATACTTTAAAACACAGCAGGCAGGGTAAATAAGCTCTAAAAGTCACAAAATTAGTACTCGGTAACACATCAAGCAGTACAATACATGAAAATTTAGTCCGCTTTAGCAGTGCTCGAGAAATTAAAGCTAACCAAAACAGTTGATAAAACAGCCCAAGAATTGCAATGCAGAGTCAACACAAAGAGACGCTCCAATCAGAACAGGCTTAAGTGGCAGAAAAGACCAATCAGGATCCACTCACCAAGCGTCATACCAATCGGAGGCCTCAGTGCCAAATTATCCGAGAGCAGCAGTACCTGGGGTACGAATCCGGGGCAGAGGACCGCAAGGGCGGTTGGAGAGAGTCCAGGGGTCAGGTGGTGGCGTCTGGAGCAAGTGAACCACTGTTGTACAGAAGTGCCGCCGGCACTAGCCTCTGTGGTACAAACCGGGGCACAGGACCGTGAGGCAGTCGAGGAGTCCAGGGGTCAGGCGGCATCTGAAGGCGGCAAGTGAACCATCGTTATAGAGAAGCACCGCTTCTGGTGCTAGCCCCTGGGGCACAAATCCAGGGCAGAGGACTGCGAGGGTGGTTGGAGAGAGTCCTGGGGGTTGGGCGGTGGTGTCTGGAGTCGGTAAGTGAACCATCAAGCTGTAGAGAAGCGCCGCTTCTGGCGCTAGCCCTTGGGGTATGAATCCAGGGCAGAGGACCATGAAGGCGGTCGGAGAGAGTTCAGAGGGTTGGGCGGCGGTGTCTGGAGGCAGCAAGTGAACCGCCAAGCTGTAGAGAAGCGCCGCTTCTGGTGCTAGCCCTTGGGGTACGAATCCGGGGCAGAGGCCTGCGAGGGTGGTTGGAGAGAGTCCAAGGGGTCGGGCGGTGGCATCTGGAGGTGGCAAGTGAACCGCCAAGCTGTAGAGAAGCGCCACGTCTGGTGTTAGCCCCTGGGATACGAATCCGGGGCAGAGGACCATGAGGGCGGTTGGAGAGAGTCCAGGGGGTTGGGTGGCAGCGTCTGGAGGCGGCAAGTGAACTGCCAAGCTGTAGAGAAGCGCCACTTCTGGCACTAGCCCGGGGGTATGAATCCGGAGCAGAGGACCGCGAGGGCGGTTGGAGAGAGTCCAGGGGGTCGGGCGGCGGTGTCTGGAGGCAGCAAGCGAACTGCAAAACTGTAGAGAAGCGCAGCTTCTGGTGCTAGCCCCTGGGGTACGAATCTGGGGCAGAGGACCGTGAGGGCAGTCGGAGAGAGTCCAGGGGGTCGGGCGGCAGCGTCTGGAGGCGGCAAGTGAACCACTAAGCTATAGAGAAGCACCGCTTCTGGTGCTAGCCCCTGGGGCATGAATCCGGGGCAGAGGACCACGAGGGTGGTTGGAGAGAGTCCAGGGGGTCGGGCGGTGGCGTCTGGAGTCGGCAAGTGAACCACCAAGCTGTAGAGAAGCGCCGCTTCTGGCACTAGCCCCTGGGGTATGAATCCAGGGCAGAGGACCATGAGGGTGGTCGGAGAGAGTTCAGAGGGTTGGGCGGCAGTGTCTGGAGGCAGCAAGTGAACTGCAAAACTGTAGAGAAGCGCAGCTTCTGGTGCTAGCCCCTGGGGTACGAATCCGGGGCAGAGGACCGCAAGGGCGGTCGGAGAGAGTCCAGGGGGTCGGGTGGTGGTGTCTGGAGGCAGCAAGTGAACTGCAAAACAGTAGAGAAGCGCAGCTTCTGGTGCTAGCCCCTGGGGTATGAATCCGGGGCAGAGGACTGCGAGGGCGGTCGGAGAGAGTCCAGGGGGTCAGGCGGTGGCGTCTGAAGGCGGCAAGTGAACCATCAAGCTATAGAGAAGCACCGCTTCTGGTGCTAGCCCCTGGGGCACAAATCCAGGGCAGAGGACTGCGAGGGTGGCTGGAGAGAGTCCAGGGAGTCTGGCGGTGGTGTCTGGAGTCGGCAAGTGAACCATCAAGCTGTAGAGAAGCGCCGCTTCTGGCGCTAGCCCCTGGGGTATGAATCCAGGGCAGAAGACCATGAAGGCGGTCGGAGAGAGTTCAGAGGGTTGGGCGGTGGTGTCTGGAGGCAGCAAGTGAACCGCCAAGCTGTAGAGAAGCGCCGCTTCTGGTGCTAGCCCCTGGGGTACGAATCCGGGGCAGAGGCCTGTGAGGGCGGTTGGAGAGAGTCTAAGGGTCGGGCGGTGGCATCTGGAGGTGCAGCGAACCGCCAAGTTGTAGAGAGCGCCATTGCTCCGGTGCTAGCCCCTGGGATACGAATCCGGGCAGAGGACCATGAGGGCGGTTGGAGAGAGTCCAGGGGTCGGGTGGCAGCGTCTGGAGGCGGCAAGTGAACTGCCAAGCTGTAGAGAAGCGCCACTTCTGGCGCTAGCCCGGGGTATGAATCCGGAGCAGAGGACCACGAGGGCGGTTGGAGAGAGTACAGGGGGTCGGGCGGCGGTGTCTGGAGGCAGCAAGTGAACTGCAAAACTGTAGAGAAGCGCAGCTTCTGGTGCTAGCCCCTGGGGTACGAATCTGGGGCAGAGGACTGCGAGGGCAGTCGGAGAGAGTCCAGGGGGTCGGGCGGCAGCGTCTGGAGGCAGCAAGTGAACCACCAAGCTATAGAGAAGCACCGCTTCTGGTGCTAGCCCCTGGGGCATGAATCCGGGGCAGAGGACCGCGAGGGTGGTTGGAGAGAGTCCAGGGGGTCGGGCGGTGGCGTCTGGAGTCGGCAAGTGAACCACTAAGCTGTAGAGAAGCGCCGCTTCTGGCACTAGCCCCTGGGGTATGAATCCAGGGCAGAGGACCACGAGGGCGGTTGGAGAGAGTTCAGAGGGTTGGGCGGCAGTGTCTGGAGGCAGCAAGTGAACTGCAAAACTGTATAGAAGGGCAGCTTCTGGCACTAACCCCTGGGGTATGAATCCGGGGCAGAGGACTGCGAGGGCGGTCGGAGAGAGTCCAGGGGGTCGGGCGGCGGCGTCTTGAGGCAGCAAGTGAACTGCAAAACTGTAGAGAAGTGCAGCTTCTGGTGCTAGCCCCTGGGGTACGAATCCGGGGCAGAGGACCGCAAGGGCGGTCGGAGAGAGTCCAGGGGGTCGGGTGGCAGTGTCTGGAGGCAGCAAGTGAACTGCAAAACAGTAGAGAAGCGCAGCTTCTGGCGCTAGCCCCTGGGGTATGAATCCGGGGCAGAGGACCGTAAGGGCGGTCGGAGAGAGTCCGGGGGTCGGGTGGCAGCTGCCTGGAGATGGCAAGTGAACCACTGTTATAGAAAGCACCGCTTGGTGCTAGCCCTGGGGCATGAATCCGGGACAGAGGACCACGAGGGTGGTTGGAGAGAGTCCAGGGGGTCGGGCGGTGTCGTCTGGAGTCGGCAAGTGAACCACCAAGCTGTAGAGAAGCACCGCTTCTGGCGCTAACCCCTGGGGTATGAATCCAGGGCAGAGGACCATGAGGGCGGTCTTAGAGAGTTCAGATGGTTGGGCGGCGGTGTCTGGAGGCAGCAAGTGAACCGCCAAACTGTAGAGAAGTGCCGCTTCTGGTGCTAGCCCCTGGGGTACGAACTGGGCAGAGGCTCGCAGAGGCGTTGGAGAGAGTCCAAGGAGTCGGGCGGTGGCATCTGGAGGTGGCAAGAGAACCGCAAGCTGTAGAGAAGCGCCATTGCTCCGGTGCTAGCCCCTGGGATACGAATCCGGGGCAGAGGACCATGAGGGCGGTTGGAGAGAGTCCAGGGGTCGGGTGGCAGCGCCTGAGGTGGCAAGTGAACTGCTGTTGTAGAGAAGCGCTACTCTGGCACTAGCCTGGGTATGAATCCGGAGCAGAGGACTGCGAGGGCGGTCGGAGAGAGTCCAGGGGGTCAAGGCGGCGGTGTCTGGAGGTAGCAAGTGAACTGCAAAACTGTAGAGAAGCGCAGCTTCTGGCACTAGCCCCTGGGGTACGAATCCGGGGCAGAGGACTGCGAGGGCAGTCAGAGAGAGTCCAGGGGGTTGGGCGGCAGCATCTGGAGGCAGCAAGTGAACTGCAAAACTGTAGAGAAGCACAGCTTCTGGTGCTAGCCCCTGGGGTATGAATCTGGGGCAGAGGACCACGAGGGTGGTTGGAGAGAGTCCAGGGGGTCTGGTGGCGGTGTCTGGAGGCAGCAAGTGAACTGCAAAACTGTAAGGAAGCGCAGCTTCTGGCGCTAGCACCTGGGGTACGAATCCGGGGCAGAGGACCACGAGAGCAGTCAGAGAGAGTCCAGGGGGTTGGGCGGCAGCGTCTGGAGGCAGCAAGTGAACTGCCAAGATGTAGAGAAGTGCCACTTCTGGCGCTAGTCCCTGGGGTACGAATCTGGGGCAGAGGACCGCGAGGGTGGTTGGAGAGAGTCCAGGGGGTCGGGCGGCAGCGTTTTGAGGCGGCAAGTTAACTGCCACGGTGTAGAGAAGCACCGCTTCTGGCGCTAGCCCCTGGGGTACGAATCCGGGGCAGAGGACCGCAAGGGCGGTCGGAGAGAGTCCAAGGGGTCGGAAAGCAGCGTCTGGAGGTGGCAAGTGAACCGCCAAAGGTGTAGAGACATGCCGCTTCTGGCGCTAGCCCCTGGGGTACAAATTCGGGGCAGAGGACCGCGAGGACAGTCGGAGAGAGTCCAGGGGGTCGGGTGGCGGCATCTGGAGGCGGCAAGTGAACTGCCAAGCTGTACAGAAGTGCCTTTAAAATGAATCTACTGTAGCTATTTTATTCAGAAACAACTAAGGACTTCAAGCGGTAATGCAGAGACCCAGTTACACTTAATCGCCATAACTGAAACCGGGGCATCCAACAGCAGTAACTGAGATCTTGTTGTGCCAGGCTACACCATCTACAATGAGGACAAGCAGATGAGTAAAGGAAGAGGGTTGGACTTGTACTGAAAAGAGGGCATAGAGGTCACTGTGGATACATCAATGAGAGATGAGGGAGACCCAGTATAGACCTGCAAGTAAAAGAGGAGGATATGGAGAGGGCACCAGGGAATGAACTTAGGAAATCATCAGCAAGGGGAGAAGTTGTACTAATGGGAGACCTTAATCTACCAGATGTAGACTGGGCAATTCCAGCAGCAAAAAGAGTGCCATCAGCCAAGTACTGACAGAGGTGCTACAGGATTTCTTTCTTGTACAGTGGGTCAAGGGCCTTACCAAGAAGGTACTATCCTGATCTAGTACTCTCTAACAAAGATTTCATTGGGGATGTCAGGGTGATGGAGTCACTGGGGTGCAGTGACCATATTTCAGAGTGGATTCAGAATAACATGGAGGCCCATTACTCCAAATGGAAAATGAAGGTCCTAGACTTCAGAAGGGCAGAGTCTGGTAAAATGGGTGAGCTGCTCAGGGGAAGACTGGCAGAGGCAGGGAAAGCAGAGATGGTGGAGGCCAAATGGGTTGTGATCAAGAAAAAAATAGCTGAAGCAACCGATACCTGCATCAGTCAGGTGAATAAAAACAGAAAGTACAGAAAACAATATGATTTACTAAAGAGGTTGGGGA
The DNA here is from genome assembly GCA_016271365.2 of Neoceratodus forsteri. Lineage (NCBI taxonomy): Eukaryota > Metazoa > Chordata > Ceratodontiformes > Ceratodontidae > Neoceratodus > Neoceratodus forsteri. The sequence goes on along the minus strand of CM057456.1, from coordinate 1,173,802,979 downwards.
TGTGATTAGAGCTAAGTGGGAAGCATTCCAGAAAGACAACTGAGAGTAGAATGAGAACAGTTTGGGAGAATATTTAGAAAGCTGGAGGATGTGAACAGGACAGTCAGGAAGGCAAAGACATGTACGGGGTGAAAAGCTGTGGAAAGGGTCGAGAGGGAGAGAAAACCTCTATTTTAAGGAAAAGAGGAAAATGAAAATGAAAATGAATGTTGTCAGGCAGAAGGGGTGGGAGTAAATGAGTGGGAATGACAGCAAAAAGGCAAATACTGTATCCTGAATGAATGTTTTTGTTCAGTATTTACAGTGGAAGAAGGCCGGACACTCCCAAATTGTGGGAGCAGGGCCTGAGGAGTGCAAGGAAAGAGACATGGGGTAGTAATGGGAAAAGTGGGCACATGGGACTCAGGGCCCTGAAAGTGAATAAATCACTGAAAACTAATGGCAGACATCCTAGGGTGTTGAAATAGGTAAGGCAGCAACACTGGCTAATCTATTTAACTACTGCCTGGAAATAGGACTCATATCAGTGGAGTAAAATGTTACTAATGTGGTGCCACTCCACAAGAGTAGGGACAGAGATGACCCGGGAAACCACTGACCAGTAAGCCCCACCTCAACAGTAGGGAAGCTGCTGATAGCTATCATAAAGGAGTACCTGGTGGAATTCCTGGTGGCTAACAGACTACAGAACAAGAGACAGCATGGGCTCATGGCAGGAAAGTCATGCCAGACTAACCTAATCAATGTTTTCTTAGGTTACAAAGGCAGTGGATAGGGGACAAGCAGTTGATGTGCTTTACGTGGACTTCAGCAAGACCTTCAACTTTGGTTAGAAAACTGGGGGACCTGGGGTGGGGAACAAACTCACAATATGGACAGAGGATCGTTGGTGGGTGGGGCAGTCTCAGCAGTTGGTAGTTAAAGGGAAATTTTCAGGGCAGGCGGTTACCAGAGAGGTGCCACAAAGATCGGTCAGCAAGGTCTGCCTTTTTGCTAACAAAACCAAGATCTGTGGGAAGATGGATATAGAGGAGGGAATAAGGGACCTGAATAGGAATCTAGAAAGGCTGCAGAAGTGGTCTAAGGTGTGGCAACTTAAATTTAATACCAAGAAATTCAAGATTATGCGTACTGGAAGGAAAATCCCTAGAAGTGACTACTGGATGGGGCAGTGAGAGTGGTTGAGACTACTAAAGAAAGAGACCCGGGAGTCATTATCAGTGACTAGTAGTGTTTTTAAAATACCTTTAACATATCTTATTTGTTCACCATGAGAATAGCCACTCCATATACTGTATATTGTTATTTTTTTTTATTTTAATGATATCTTGGAGAACACCTGTGAGCGGATGCTCATTTATAGGTTCTCTGTCAGTTACAAGAAGAAAGTGAACAGATGCATAGCATTACATACAAGGCATTACATTACAAGCAAGTACAAAATTGCATTGGTACAAAACACCACATTACAAGCTAGATAGACAATAAATTGGTGTGGACTACAAGACTGGGATAGCATTTAACTTAAGGTGTAACATTTAGACATTGTTTCGGCATTGGTGAGAAGGTGCCTGTGTTAGAGAGTTAAGCCTACTTGTAGGGGGGGAGAAACAGAGTAGAGAACAGGCACAGCTGCGGCATAGTGACGTGTATGCCTGCGTAAGGGGTTAAGAACAGATTTAAGGAAGGTTGGAGACAGTGGGGCTAGGAGAGCAGCAGGCAGGGGACATGAAGGCGGGGACAAAGAGGTGACTGGGTGCCCAGTGGGGAGGGAAGGGGGTAGATGGGGGGGACAGTGAAGTGCTGTAAAGGTAGGTGTCCCTAGGATTAGGTGAAACACTAAGTGCTACTGCTTTATGGTGGTCCAAATGTAGAAGAGTTGTTTTGGCCATCACGAATGGCCAACAGAGTCACAATCGTCATCTGTGGCAAGGTGCTGCCTGAGCTTTCGCTTGAAAGCACCAATGGTTGTGGTATCAGAGATGTTTGAAGGAAGGGCATTGGTCCACTGTGGTGCACTGTAGTAGAATGCATGTTGACCTTGTGCAGTGCGGCATCTAGGTTCGCTGAAAATTTGGCTGTGGGTGCTTCTGGTCAGCCTGGCACTTACATGGTGCGTGAGCAGATTTTGGACTCCTGGTGGTATCAGATTTAGTGCAATTTTTTTGGGACAGTAGACAGGTATGGTACTAAACTCTGCTCTTTAGCTGGAGCCACCCTGCCTGTGAATAGAGCTCACAGGTGTGAGTAAGCCTTGTAGCACCTGTGATGAGTCGGCAGGCCTTATTAAGGGCCAGAGAGATGTGATGGAGTGCTGAGTCTGGTGCAGAAGCATAAACTGCTAGGTCATATTCAACGAGGGTAACAACTGAGCAGGTGATGGCCATGTTAAGTGCTTCCTATGTAAGGCTGTGCTTGTGGCAGTGGAGTATCCCGATTCTGGAACTGATGGCCTTGGCTGTATTGTCTATATGATGTGCATAGGACAGGGTGAAGTCAAGGGTGATACCCAGGTACTTAAAGTACTGCATGAAATCCAGCACATCACCACTGTTGTTCAGGATGGGCAGTGGGAAGGTCTTGTGTTTGCTGTGGGTGCTACAGTAGATCATAGTCTTAGTTTTCTTATAGTTAAGGATTAGTCTGTGCTCCTTAAACCATGTTTTGGCAGCAGTAAAACCTAGCTGGAGGTTGTTTTGAAGTAGTTTGGGGTTGGGGTTGCTGGCGAAAATGACAGCATCATCAGCATACAATAGCAAGTGACTGGTGCAAGAGCCTGGAAGTTTATTTAAGAAGATACTGAAGAGAAGGAGCCCCAGTATTGATCCCTGGGGGGACCCTGAGCGAACAGGTTTGCTATCCGAGACAATGTCCCCAATCTTAACCCACTGTGACTAATTGCTGAGATAGCTTTTAAACCACAGAACTGTATCAGAAGAGAGACCGGTGTCGACTAGCTGTTCAAGGAGGAGTGTGTGGTGAACCGTATCAAAAGCTTTCAATAGGTCGATGAAGGTAGCCCCCACTAGCTGCCCTTGATCCAGGGCTTGGTGGGATATAACCAGTGAATTCCAACAGGGCTGTGATAGTACTATGTCCTGCTCGGAACTCATGTTGTTCTGGGCATAGGAGTTAGAGCATTGTTTCAGTATTCCATAAGCTGATCCTCCACTATCCGTTCAAGTGCTTTGGAGAGTGACGGGAGTATGGAGATCGGTCTGTAGTTGTTCTATAGTGCCCGGTCTCCATTTTTGTGAACTGGTGTTATGGAAGCCAACTTCCAGAGCTGGGGGAACTGAGAGTGGTGGAGGGATAGATTGATGATGGTGGTCAGGGGGCTTAGTACTTACACAAGTGCCATAGTGATGAACTTAAGGTCCAGGGTGTCTCCACTGTGCCTCGACTTGCCTAGCACCTTCTCAAGGTACTTTCTAGCCTCAGTAGTGCTGACTTCTTTAAAGTATAAAAGCGGATGGTTCTCCATAGGGGACTGATCACCCACTGGGTGCTTCTGGACTGGAGGGTCAAAGTAGTCTGCTGGGAGCACTCCACTTAGGTCTGTGAAGGCAGTATTTAGGGCATTTGCTATTTGGAGTGGATCCACTGTTGGTACATCATTGACCAGGAGTATGGAGGGGGCTGTTTTGGGATCCTTGCCAGTAATATCGCTGAGGTTGGCCCAGAAGGATTTGCTGCAGTTCCAGGAGTCAGAGAGAGCTTCCTTAAAGCAAGACATTTTGTTAGGCGGATAGCTTTTATGCACTTGTTTCTAGCTTTTTTATACAGTTGGATATTGGCACCATGTGCGCATGCCTTTATCCAGAGTTGGTACTGAGCACTGAATTATAGCAGAAGTTCTGGCATTATCCAGGGGTTGCAGGGAGCTTTAGATTTTCTTGTTTTCAGGTGGGCATGTTTATCGCAAGTGGCATTAAATTTTGTGATAAAGCATCCGAGTGCGATGTCTACGTCATTTGATTCATGTAGGTCAGACTGGTCTAGGCCTTGAAGGTCTGCCTTGAGTTGTGGTAGGTGCCCTTTGAGGAGTACATGGCTGGTTATGGTTCTGGGCTAGGGCTTGCTGAAGTTGCTTTGCCAGGTGCAGGTAACGGGTGAATGATCACTCAGTGAGTCAGGAAGGACAGTGGTGTTGGTGATGTGGGCTGGTAGGTTTGAGAGGATCCAGTCCAGCAGTGTACTAGTATCAGTTTTGTAGTTGACCCTAGCTGGGGTTGCCACCATCTGGGAAAACTGGATAGTCACTAGGGCATCTGTCACCATGGTAGCTGCCGGAGAGGGCTAACTAATGTTGAAATCCCTGAGAAGAATGATCGCGGAGTTAAGGTGCAGGGTGGTAATAAAGTCCATGAGGTCGTTAGCACCAGGAATTGTTGTTTTAGGTGGGGATGTAGACTGTGAGAATCATAAGCACCTTGTTGTGAGCACCCAGTAAGATTTTGATGGGAAGGTTTTGCAGATTGGTGCTTCTGTCGGGGAGGGGAAGGATATGCCCCTGAAGTGTGTCCTTTACGTAGACTATGCAACCCCCTCTTTTCTTCGAGGTACGGTCCTGCCTAAAAAGGGTGTATCCAGGCAGCACGATGGCAGAGTCCGGTACCTTGGGCGATAGCCACATTTCCACAATCTAGAGGATTTTTATTTATTTATTTATTTATTAAAATCTCAGATAACACCTTTTGAGCTAGAAGCTCTTTTACACAGGTTGCACGTCATGAACAATACACAAGACAAATTGAATAATGAGAACAGTTACACAGAGTGATAAGGTTAATACAGGAATTATTAACAGGATATGTAGAACAATAGCAACATCTAACAATATATAAACATGGTGGTGAGGGATAACAGTATACAAGGCAGATCATGTGCATGGGGAATAGTAATAAGCATAACACTTGAGAGTTAAGTGCTCAGGGTAACAGGGCCCCAATTGTCATACAGGAGGAGGAGGAGGAGGAGGAGGTGTAAGTGGGCACCACAGGCCATGATGGCGGGAAGCATTGAGATGGGAAGGGAGAGTGAGAGAGAGAGCAGGATATCAGGGTTATGTTTGGTAATCCATACCTTTAGGTTGTCCAGTTTGGGCAGCAGACTGCAGATGTTTAAAAGGCCCCTGACACCATTAGAAAAACTTGGAAAAAATGTGAGATTTAGACAGTTCAGTTTATATTTCATGTATTTTCTATAATTATTTACCTTTTTTCTTTATTACCAAGGACAGTTGTATGAAAGAGGCTTACTGTCCATTAAACCTTATCTGTTCTTTCTGCTATCCTACATATGACATCACAATCCGGGTTGCAGCTGGAAATGAGCTTCTGGTCATGGTGCTTTTCCAGGTTAACAACTTTTAAATAAATAAAGAAGTAAAATAAATAATCCCCCATTTATGGCATCGTAATTATTCCCACAGCAACAGACTGTGATGTCATAAACAAAACTGTGATGTCATATGTAGGCAAGCAGCCAGAACAGATAGGGCAGTGATTCTGTTTATATGCAAATGTCCTTAGTAATAAAGTAGAATGAGAAATACAGAAATAATATTAAAATATAAGCTTACGTGTGCTAAACATTACATTTTCTCAAAGTTGTCACAATGGTGTCGGGGCTCTTTAAGGTGGCAAGGGTGAGTCATGTAGATTTTTGTTGTGGGCTATTCCGAGAAAAAGGAGGGCCAGGTTTGGGGTGTATGTTACCCGACAGCAGTAGCAGTAGCAGTAGTAGGCAGGTAATGTGGTTTAGAAGGAGTTTGTAGCTTCTTGAGCACTGCTGTGTCCCTGCTATCAGCATTTTAGAGGAGATGAAGCGGGCAGGGAATCCATCAATATGTCAGACTAAGGAGGGATATTTAGAGCTGTCGTCCTGGGGACAATACATGGGGTGCCCTTTCACAGAGTATGAGCTTGTCCAGGAGTCAGGAGAAGGTTTCCAGGACTTAATAGTTAGTTTTTAAGGGTGGCTGTGTGTGGATGCATATCTAGCAGGGCCAGGATTAGGGTGAATGTTGCCTGACATAAGCAGTAAAAGTATACAGCTGCACATGCCCCAACAGCACAGACGGGGCATACTGATGAGTCCTGGTAGGACGAAACACGTGTCTATGTCTTCTGTTGGTACCCTTTGCAAACTGTGTGAGAGGCCTTTCGGCACCATGCATTTCTGCTTAAAGTTGAACCAGCACAATATTCTGTGGTGATTTGCATATGCAGCCCCATGATGCTTTGCATTGTGGGGTCATGTGTGACTTTGTATTTCTTTGAAACTTGGCTTCCCAGTCAAATGCCCTTTAGGGCAACACTTGCCTCAGTGCTTACGCACAGAGGTTCTTTGTGTTTTACCTCTATTGTAGGAAAACTGAAGGAGTCACTGGTCAAAGACGATCTCCTGCACTACTTGGAAAGCAATGATTTCCAGGAGAGTAAGCAGTACAGATAAATGGGAGGGAGGTCTCGGAGTGATCAGACTAACCTGATAGTTTTCTTTGACTGGTTGATGAGGGAATTGGATAGGGGCCAAGCTGCGGATTTGCTCTACTTTGACTTCAGTAAGGCTTTTGAATTGGCACCCCACGGATGCTTGCTGAAGATGGAGAATTGAGGTGTGGCTAAGGCTATAGTAAACTGGGTAGGTAACTGGCTAAAGGGGAGGCAGCAGAGGGTAGTGGTCAAAGGGGTTAAATCAGAAGAGAGGAAGGTCATGAGAAGGGTTCCATAGGGATCTGTCCTGGGTTTGGTCCTCTTCAACACAATCATCAGCGACACTGATGAGGGGATCCAGGGCAGGCTGTGTCCCTTCGCAGATGACACTAAGCTCTGTTGGAGTATGAATAATGATGAGAGAATAAATGAAATGCAGAAACACTTGCAAAAACTTGGGGGTGGTCAAGGTTTTGGCAGTTGAAGTTCAATGCCAGAAAGTGCAAGGTAATGTTCCTAGGGAACAAGAGCCCCAGGAGGGAGTACTGGATGGAAGGGAGGTGAGACTCAGTACCACAGCTGAGGAATGGGACCTTGAAGTTATCATCAGCAACTCCCTAAAGCAAGCAGGTCTTTCCAACAAGGCTTATAGCAAGGCAAATAGGATGCCTGAATGTAGCATGAAGGGTACTAATAGCAGATAAAGGAAGGTAATACTTCCCTTGTATAGATCCTTGGTGAGTCCACACCTGGAATACTGTGTCCATTTCTGGGGTCCCCACCTTAGGAAGAGAAGGGATAAGCTCAAGATGGTGCAGCACAGGGTAACAAAAATGAATCAGGGCCAGCAGGGCATGTCCTATGAGGAGCACCTCAAGGCACTGAACAAGTACCCGCTGGAGGCCAGAAGGGAGAGAGGACATATGATAGAGACCTACAGATTCCTAAAAGGAATTCACAGGGTGAACTGTGGGGAACTATTTACCTTGAATATCAGCTCTCAAACACGTGGTCATGAGTGGAAGCTATGAGGAGGGAGGTGAGGAAATACTATTTTACAGAAAGGGTGGTGGAGCCGTGGAATAGGCTGCCAGCCAAGGTGGTGGGTGCAAAAACGGTTAGTGGTTTTAAGCATGGCTGGGACAGAATGAAGGGTACAGTGGTTGTTCAGGGTGTCAGAATCATGGAGGAGAACTTGTGGGTGGGGAGGGCTATGACCCTGGAGGAAAGAGTAGGCCCCAGGGATAAACAGGGAACTCGGGCAGACTGGATGGGCTTTTTGTCTTTTTCCACCATCACTGGCTATGTTTCTATCTTTAACATGCAGCAAAGAGAACAGGAGTGGTTGATTTTCAATTAACTGCACAAGTTCAATTAATGGAAAAACAGAGGTTGACTTCCCTTGTGACATGTATTTCATTAGTGAAGTAGGAATCAATATTTATATTAGAAACTGTCACAACGAGGGACATAACCAGGAATTGATAAAAGCATTTTCTATCAGTCAAAAGTATTGACATATGAATTTTGTAGTGCTGCTTAAAGGCTGAACATGTCTCTCATGAGTATTCTTACTTACTCACATTGAACTACAGAGTATGATGTTAACAAATTCACAGAAACACATGAGGGCCTCACAGGCCTCGAAAACTGAAGGGGACTCCAAAGTTTTGTAAAATAAGAACTTTTGCAGTACAGACACAAGCGCTTACACATCCTGCCTAGATGGAATAATAATCTGTGGCGCATGACGGACTGAACATCTCTACTGCTCTCTCTTTGTCCTACTTCGTACGGGTCAAGTACCAGGAAAGCATCGAGCAATTCAGCTCCACTTTAATGACTTGCGCACAGTAAAATTGATTTTCAAACAAAAAAAGAGTTGTTAGCATGTGTATTTCATTAAATCCATTTAGTAATATGGTAAGTAAGAGAGAATCTGGCAGTTGGCAGGTAGCCAAATACATTTTAAAGCAGCAGTGCAAGGAAACGGCAAAAAAATCTGACCCTACCTTTAGGGCAAAAAATCCAACCCTACCCTTTTTTCACTACAAAACACTCCAGGAATCTTCCAGTTTTATTTGGTAAAATGTTCTCATTCCACCAAAATTTCAGTATTTTATAAATGTTTTTTTTGTTTATTTATTTATTTAACAAGGTGGGTCACTGATCCCAGGAACCGTTTTCACGCATGACGCAGGCCATTAAGATGGTATATCAAAGAAAACAGTAAAAAGTACATGTAAGTCTTCTTAGTGTACATGTAAGTCTTGGATTTTTCTTTGTGGTATGAACCAAATGTCAGCCAGTTAACTGGAACCACTAACACGTGTCTGCGTCCTCAGTATAGAATGCATGCAACCCTTCTACCATTAACACGTGTCTGGGTCCACTGTATAGGGTGTATGCATCCCTTCTTGCAGAAACTCGTAAGCTCTTAGCATTGAGCTTTTTGTTATTAGTAATAGATTATGGCCTCCCTTATTATGGCTGTGCCTCTAAGACAACACAGGATGCAATGGATATTCTCTTACATAAAATACTATATTTTGCCTACAGGGGGAAGGACTCAGGCAGCTTGTGCTGGATCCCACCAGGGACGGGGCAATTCTGAACCTACTGCTGACCAATGGGGGCAGAATTGCAGATATCCAGGTAGAAGGACAACTGAGATCCAGTAACCACAACATAGTGTGGTTTAGCATGGGGACAGGAACTGAATCGAGCCACACAAAGGCGAAGGTTTTAGATTTCAGAAGGGCAGACTTCGCGGAAAAGGGGAGGTGTATCAGAGTAGCTCTGGAGAAGGGGGGGGAGTTGAAGAGCACTGGAGACGAATCCCCAGGACCACCTTGCAAATGAGTATCTCAATGGTGTATTTCCTGGTTAAAAATAAAATTGAAGTGCATTAAATAAAAGCAGCCATAGTGGAAGTGACGAATCAATTTATCAGATTGGTGTCCAAGGGGAAGAGAAGAAGGAAGCCACTAAGGTTCTCGAAAGAGGTGGCAGATGAGGTAAGGGCTAAGAGGGTAGGTTTCAGGAAATATAAGGAGACCCAAAGGTATGAGGACAGTGATAAGCACCTAGAATGTCTTAGGGAAGCAGGGAAGGCTGTCAGGAGAGCAAAGGTGAGGACTGAAGAAGGAACAGTGCAGAAGGTAAAAACAGGGGACAAGACATTTTATAGGTACAACAGCGATAGAAGGAAAAATGGGGGGGGGGGATTGTAAGGTTCAAAGGGGATGAGGGAGAGGGAGAGTGTAAAGAGGGAGACCTGGAAAAGGCAGGAATACTGAATAAATACTTCTGTTCAGTATTCACTGCGGAGGGGAAAGGTCAGGGGCCACAGCTGAAAGACAGATGCCAAGGTGGGAGAGAAGTGGACACCAGTCCATTTACAGTGGACAGAGTCCGGGAGGAACTTACAAAACTGAAGGAGGACAAGGCAATGGGACCAGATGGCATACACCTGAGGATACTGAGGGAGCTGCGAGAAGAACTAGCAGCACCTCCGTCAGTCTTGTTCACCGAGTCACTCAACACAGGAGTGGTTCCACAGGACTGGAGGAGGGCACATGTGGTCCCTCTACACAAGTCCGGCAGAAGGGAAGAGGCGGGGAACTATAGGCCGGTCAGCCTCACCTCAGAAGTGGGGAAGATCATGGAGAAACTACTTAAAGAGAGAATAGCGGGACATCTGGAATCCAGAGGTGGAGGGAATCCCAGGCAACATGGATTCACATGGGTAGGTCAGGTCAGACGAATCTGATAGATTTCTTTGACTGAGTGACGAAGGAAGTAAATAGGGGGAGCAGTGGACATCGCTTACCTGGATTTCAGCAAGGCCTTCAACACCATCCCACATAGGAGGCTGGTAAACAAGATGGGTAGTCTGGGCATGGGGACAAGATGGTTAACTGTATTAGAAACTGGCTAATGGACAGGAGGCAGAGGGTGGTCATAAACGGGATTCAATCTGGGAGGGGGGATGACCAGCGGAGTACCCCTGGGATCAGTCCGTGGGCCAGTCTTGTTCAATGTATTCATTAGTGACATTGCAGAAGGGCTGGAGGGAAAGGTCTGCCTGTTTGCAGATAACACCAACATCTGCAACTGGGTGGATACAATAAGGAGGGACCTAGAAAAGCTTGAAAAATGGTCAGAGGTGTTGCAATTGAGGTCTAATTCAAAGAAGTGTAACCCCCCTGCAAATGGGGGTTCCCAAAAGACTTCCAGGAGCTTGCTTGAATGCTCCAAGCCTGAATGGTGTTTGGCATTTAAGCCATTTATCAGTGAGTGTTTTTAGAGCCTCTGGTACTGTCTCTTTAAGAGCTGTCTGCTTGCAGACATAATTAGTTTGTATGGGGGGACTGTGTGCTTCTCTGAGTACCACTCGAGCTGCTGCCAATTCACTTCATTTTGCAGTCACTAGGAGTGCAAAGGAACCTATCTGAAAGATGTAACTGTTTGCCAGAAATTATTTAGAGTAATAATAAAATTACAGTTTGTCTAACCTGCTTTCTTTGCAGTCAGAACTGTGTCTGCTAGTTCCCATTCTAGTTTTGAACTGCTGAACTGGACCAATCAGTGTGGGTAAGCTAGCTCTAAAATGGTGCCTTGGACGAATCAGAACTTGGACTCATAATCTGAGCCAGCCACAAGAGGATTGTATGGGCAGTGACTCTGGGAGATGTAGTTTAGACTTCAGTGCCTTTTGGACCAACAGCAGCAGTCTATTGTGAGTGACAGCCAATCCAGTCAAGAACTGGGAGGAACTCAAAGGAAGTGCCCGGTTTGTCGGGTTGAAAGTTCAGTTGAGCTTGGCAGTGAAGAAGGAAGGAGCCCTGTGCTTTTCAGTGTGCAGTTTTAGTCAAAAAGCGTGTAAGGCCCAGAGTTCGGTCTGCAGCTTGTTAGGACTGAATCCGTCCTGTGAAAGAATCAAAGGATCTCTGAAGAGTAGAAACAGGCTCACCCTGTAGAAGACTGGAAGAATTGCTGAAAATTGCACTCGGTCTGTCAGGAACTGAATCTGCTGTGTGTTCTCCCGGTATTGTGCAGTAATTGCGATCGGGATACAGATGCAGCCTGCCTGGTATAGTGCTTTCTTTTATATGGATGTGAAGAGGTTTGTGTACCTCAAGTGAGCCCTGCTGACATTGAAGGACCCTATCTTATTTGGAGGTCGTGAGTACTAATTCAGGGTCGCTCCCTGTTGAATTGCCACATAATCCAAATGGAATTACTGTACTGCTGACTGTTTAATTCTCCTTTTCTCTGTGTGAAAGGGCCCCTACCAGCTGCCACGGTTTGGACTAGCCACTAGGGCTTGGGTACCCAGGACAGTAACTGATAGGGATAGGCCTGCACAGAGCCATAGGTAGATTATTAGAGTGATAAGCTAATTAACCTGATTTCCCTGTCCTTGTTATATCCCCAAATAAATCAGAGCTGCTTGTTTCAGCAAAGTTATACTGCCTGAGGTATTTGTCTATGTTAAAGTACTGTACTGTGATTGTTGCACTGTATCTCATTTCACAGGAGGTCCCAGTGCCGGAACCAGACCTGGGGTAAGTGTATACTGTGAAGGTAATTCTGATATATTGTGTGGGCCACTAGTGGGAAGAAAGGGGTTGCAGTGTCCCAGAGGGCTGTGACCAAGTTAGTTTAACTATTGCAAACCCTGACCTCTGGGTGGAGGCACCCGCCATTGGATCCAGGCCCTCAACCTGTTAGTGGCAAATCAGGCAGGGTAGTAGCCCTGGGATAGCGCCATCTAGGGGTTACATCTTGGAGGCTCACCGCTGGGATTGTGTGTCCTCTAGTGGCCATATTACGAACCACTGTTAAGAAAAATGGGTACCCGACAGAAGTGGCTGTGCACCGGCTGGTGGAGTGGTGTACTGGGGAAATCAGCCCCACCACTATCTGAAACTTTGAGGAGAAATTTGCTGAATGGTTGCTGGGAGAGGGGAAAACTGTGGAGGACTTGAAGAAACTATTCTTGCCACCTGGGGTGTTCCTCCCCACACCCTCTCCTGCTCCAGTGCCCGTAATGGTGGCTGAACCAATGCAGACTCTTATTTCTGCACCTGCCATTAGCTCACCACTTCACCAAGGTTGAGGATCTCTCTGGCACCTCCCCACCCCCAAGGGAGGATGACTGGGAGACCTGGATAGACTATGTTGCCCCCAAGTGCTAGAATGGCAATGCTCGGAAGGCAAAAAAGAGGGTTAGTGAGCCTCCAGGTCCCGCCTGGCTACCATCCGTGCTAAACGGGCCAGTAACCCTGAAGGACTGCACAGGGCTCATCTTGAGGCCTTGGAGAATGTGTATGGAGCCCAGATTCTGATGAGGACCTATGGTGGAGAGTAAGAGATGCACAACAGTACCAAGGGAGTTGTTGTCTGTGTATGTATCTCGGCTGGAAAAATTGTTGCAAGAATGCCTCAGAAAAGGTAGTTTGCCAGCTATTGAACTGGACCGAACCAGGCTGGACAGGATCACTTAAGTCTGCCCCTTCTCAGAACTGCTGTTGCTTCAGTTACGCCTGGCAGATCGACTGGAATCCCCACCCTCCTATGATGAGTTAATGAGAGAAATTGAGGAGTTGAGAAAGACGACCTCGGAGGGACCTGCACCAATAGCTGGCAGCTAGGACCCGAGTGACTGAGGGTGACCCATCAAGTGAAGTTCAGGGGCAGAGGTTGGCAGTCAATGAGTGCTCTGACAAGGGAAAAGATATGTCACAATGGGGCGAACTGTTGAGAGAGATCCAGGAATTCAAAACAGTCCTTTATGAAGGCCACGCCTGCAAGTACGGGCCCTGACCTATATCCGACTGCATCTGCTATGGGGTGGGGTACCACCCATGTATCTCCTGCTGATAACAGCTCCGAACTCGATTCCTTGACCATGGAAGTGGAGAAACTGACGAGATGTCTCCAAATGCTTATCACGCCGCAGACAGAGATGGCACCAAGTTTTCCAGTTAGTAATACCCCGCCCTGGCTCCCAGTGTGGCGCCGCCAGCTCAAACTCCAGAAAGTATGTTTTGCTATAATTGTGGGAAGATGGGCACATGAAAGGAATGCCAGTCCCAAAAGACACTGACAAAGTTGCATATAGGCTACAAGGAGAGCTTCGGAGAAGAAATCAGTGGTTAAGAGGTGCACGACATGATCCCAGTGAGGGCACCAAAAATGCTAATTCACGCCCTTTGTGGCAAGGTCAGTTGCCCAGGCCCCCACTACCGCCTCCAGACTGGTCCAGAATAGTGGGTCCCTCCATGGAGACCACTGTAAAGGTGAATGGAGTGTCTACAAGAGCTGTATTAGACAGTGGCTCCCAAGTGACAATTATGTTCCAGGATTGGTATCAGAAGCATTTGTCAGGCGTACCTTACAACCATTAGAAGGACTGCATGTATGGGGTTAAGTGAGAAGGCCTACCCTTATTCCGGGTATATCCGAATTTGGCTGTCTTTCCCCACCTCCGTGGCTGGAGTGGCCGAACAAGTAGAGACCCTAGCCTTAGTGTGTCCCCCACTGGACTGTATGATGGTGTCCCTTTGTTGATTGGAACAAATGCTCATATGTTGGAAGGCTGGCACAGTTGTGTTATGAAAACAGGGTCAAAGACTAGTAGAGCTTTAAGAGTTCGCTTTAATTAAGAAAGCCTATGAGGCACAGAGATGCTGAAAAACAGAACCAGAGGAACCGGTCGGAATTGTATGGAAGAAGGATCCTGAGTCTCTGATCCTGGCGCCAAATGCCCAGTGTACCTTACAGGAGAGGTCCGATCAGAAAGGATGTTAAGAATAAAATATTAATGTTGGATGCACCAGGCGATGGAAAATTGCCAGAGGGACTGCTGGTCAAGCCTAGTATTTTGCCCGCTAGAGCCCATGCTTATGCCAGAAGGGTAATGGTCCAAGTTCATAATGTGTCTGAAAGAGACATTCGAGTAAACAGAGGTTGCATCCTGGCTAATGTGCATTGTGCAGACACTGCAGTGCTACCCAGCAGCAAGAGTTCAAGGAAGAATGACAGAGTAACGCCTGACTTGTTTGATTTACCGACTGCCAGCTGAATGGAAAGTGAGGATCAGTGAGAAGCTTGCCCAGAGAGACCAGGTGTTTTCTTTAAAGGAATGGGATGTAGGATGCGTGCAAGGAGCTGAGCACAATATCCGCTGCATGACGAAAGACCATTTCGCGGAGAGGTCTCGACGCCTGGCACCTGCTGACATAGATGATGTGAGACGGCATCTGCAAGAGATGTTAGCTGCTGGTGTAATACAAGAATCCAGAAGCCCTTATGCTTCCCCATTGTGGTAGTGAGGAAAAGAATGGAACAGTAAGGATGTGTGTGGATTATCGCACTTAAACCGGCGGACTATCCTGATCAGTACACAATGCCCCGCATTCAGGATGCTTTGGACTGCCTAAACGGGAGGGTGGTTCTCTGTGCTGGATCTCGCAGTGGGTACTACCAGATCCCGATGGCCCCAGAGGACCGTGGAGAAGACGGCCTTTATCTGTCCGCTTGGTTCTATGAATTCATGAGGATGCCTCAAGGGATTTCAGGTGCCCCAGCCACTTTTCAATGATTGATGGAGCGTGCAGTGGGGACATGAACTTACTAGAGTGCCTGGTATACCTAGATGATGTCATTGTGTTTGGCAGCTCACTGGAGGAACATGAGAGCAGATTATTTAAGGTATTGGACCGACTGGAGGACTTTGCCTTAAACTGTCCATTGATAAGTGTCAATTCTTTCAAACATCAGTAAAGTATGTGGGACACATAGTATCCACGAGGAATAGAGACCGACCAAGTAAAGTTGAGGCCTTGACCACCTGGCCACAGCCCAAAAATCTAAAAAGAACTGCAAAGATTCCTGGGATTCTGTGGTTATTATCGCGCTTCATCAAGGACTATTCAAGAGTGATCCGCCTTTACTTAACCTTACTCAAGGTATCCCCAACCCACAAAATACCAAAAGTCAGCGCCCTCAAGACTGAAAGAGTGTATTTTCATCCGAGTGAAGTATTTGGCCCGCTGGACTCCTGATTGTGAGACTGCTTTTCATGAGATCATATATCAACTTACCCATGCTCCAGTGCTGGCCTATGCCGATCCAAGAAAACCTTACGCCCTGCACACTGATGCTAGCTTGCAAGGGTTGGGGGCTGTGTTGTACCAAGAGCACGAGAATGGCCTGAGACCAGTGGCCTTTGCCAGTAGAAGCCTGACCCCATCCGAAAAGAACTATCCTGTACATAAGTTAGAGTTCCTAGCTTTGAAGTGGGCTATTGTTGACCAATTCCATGAGTACTTGTATGGGGCTAAAATACTAGTAAAAGCTGACAATAATCCTTTGACCTATGTGCAGACCTCAGCTAAGTTGGATGCCACTGGCCATAGGTGGCTTTCTGCATTATCTACATATGACTATGCTCTCGAATACCGAGCAGGTCTGAACCACATAGATGCTGATGCTCTCCCGGAGGCCTGTTCCCCAGAATGATTGGGTCCGATTGGCAGAACCTGACATTCGGCACTCTGCCGAAGTTTGACAGGAGGAACAAATGTCCACGGACGCAGTGGACTGCATGGTGGATTGCTTGGGAGCCTCTGAGAATTGCATACCTGCTGCTTATTGCCACTTTTCTGCAATAGACATTGGTGCACTGCCTCAGCTGGACAATGACAGTATTCGGCGGCTCAATCCCGCGATCCCATGATCAAAGCAGCTTTAGAAGCCTCTATGCAGGAAAAGATGTGTCCAAATTACGCTCCACTGATTTGAGAACTGCACTGTTATACAAAGAAGGTCCTAAGTTGAAACTGATCAATAAACTGTTATACAGAGAAACAGTAGACAGAGGGGACAAGTAGACAAACAACAACTAGTGCTGCCCACTGCCTTCGAGACTCAGTACTGAGGTCCTTGCACAACCACATGGGGCACCTTGGTATAGACAGAACACTTGACTTGGTGAGATCCAGATTCTATTGGCCTAAGATGGGGGTGATGTGGAGCAACACATTCGAACTTGTGAGTCGCTGCTACAGAGGAAAGCTTTGCCCCAGAGGGCTGCCCCTTGTTAACATCACCACCAGTGCACCCATGGAGCTGGTCTGTATTGATTTTCTGAGTTTGAGTCGGATCAAAGAAATATCAGTAATGTGCTGGTGGTCACTGACCATTTCACGAGATATGCCCAAGCTTTCCCCACCAAAGACCAGAAAGCATCCACTGTGGCCAAAGTACTTGTAGAAAACTTTTTGTTCACTATGGGGCTCCACAAAGAATCCATTCTGATCAAGGGGAGACTTTGAGAGTCGCCTGATCAAAGAGATGCTTTCTCTGTGGGAGTGCGAAAGTCCAGAACCACTCCTTACCACCCAGGGGACCCACAGCCTGAACGTTTCAACCGCACTTTGCTAGATATGCTAGGCACCCTGCACCCAAAGGACAAGCCTAGATGGAGCCAACAAATTAGCACCCTGGTACATGCTTATAACTGCACCAAAGTGATGCCACTGATTCTCCCCACCGCCTGATGTTTGGAAGAGAAGCTCGACTACCAGTAGATGTGTGTTTGGGGTCTCTCCTGATGGGGTTCAAGCTGACAACTATTTACAGTATGTGCAAAAGTTAAAGGCCCAGCTAACTCATGCGTACTAACTGGCTCAAACCATGGCTGCCAAAAGAAATCTGGCCAACAAAGAAAGGTATGATAAAAGGTGAAAGCACAGGAACTCCAGGAGGGAGATCGGGTATTGCTAAGAAATCTGGGACTGCATGGCAAGCACAAGATTGCTGACAGATGGCACCATCTCCTCACATTGTAGTGGGCAAACTAGATGATCTGCCAGTGTACAAAGTAAGGCCTGAGAATAATTCAAAGATGTAAAAACAATGCATAGAAATCATTTACTGCCCATTGACAAATCTTAATTGAGTCTGAGCCCCTAGAAGATGCCCTCTGGACCAGTGACTAGAGCTGCTGCTAAGAAAAGATCAAGAAAGTCTGCACCTACAGAAGCAAAGTTAAAGTGTTCCCTCCACAAGTCCCAGTTGAGCATGACTGTCAGTCCATATCGGAAGAAAGTGAGAGTGACTTTGACTACTATCCTTCTTACGAACTGAGTCAATTGTTTAGGGCAATCCCCTAGTCAATACTGGAGATGAAGCTGGGCCTTCTGGACTGTCCAAGCCCCCAGCTTCGTCCCTGGAGCCAATGCTCCCAGAAAGTGAAGTGCAGAGCATCAAATCAGATGAAATGGAATCATTGTGCATGGTTGAACTGTTTGAGCTTTCAGGGAGGAAAATGATAGATTGGGGCAGACTGGTGATATATCCGAACAAGAAGAGTATTTTGAGTGCCCTGACAGTCCACTGCCAGTGTCCGAAAGCTCTCCATGCGAGCCAAATGTTGTGGACTCAGAAACTGTAACTCCTGGAGCTGAAAGTGCCCCAAGTTCTAGCCTCTCTACCCCAGGAGACTCCTGACAAGTGAGGACAATGCTGAAAATGAGGCTCAGAGTGCAGAGACTGTAACAGTTCCCCTAGAAAGACTGGTCGAGCTGTAAAGCCTGTGGTGCACCTCAGTTATGATTCCCTTGGGAGGCCTGTGGATTTGCCTCTCAATGTTGTCCATAAAGGAGTGTATGTGTCCCCAGCTCATTGCCCAAACTGCGTCAGTGCTAACTCCAAGTTACTTGTGTTGCCCTCTAAGTATGGTGCCTTGCCCGTCCAGCCCCAAGGTAACTGATAGGAAGGGCCTCTCTCTTCAGGTTTCATGTACAAGAGGTAATAACTTGAGTTATGGTACAATGTGTATGTAATACTGTGTAAGAGTGACGATACTGCAATGTTTCAGAAATGTGTTCTTGGTAAAATGATATATTGACTGATGATTACATGTGCGAGCCTAATGCAAATGTATATGGTTGCAGTTGAAACTATGGGTACTTGCTTGACGCGGACGTCAAGCTTTCCCAGGCCAGGAAGGGTGTAACCCCCCTGCAAATGGGGGTTCCCAAAAGACTTCCAGGAGCTTGCTTGAATGCTCCAAGCCTGAATGGTGTTTGGCATTTAAGCATTTATCAGTGAGTGTTTTTAGAGCCTCTGGTACTGTCTCTTTAAGAGCTGTCTGCTTGCAGACATAATTAGTTTGTATGGGGGACTGTGTGCTTCTCTGAGTACCACCGAGCTGCTGCCAATTCACTTCATTTTGCAGTCACTAGAGTGCAAAGGAACCTATCTGAAAGATGTAACTGTTTGCCAGAAATTATTTAGAGTAATAATGAAATTACAGTTTGTCTAACCTGCTTTGCAGTCAGAACTGTGTCTGCTAGTTCCCCATTCTAGTTTTGAACTGCTGAACTGGACCAATCAGTGTGGGTAAGCTAGCTCTAAAATGGTGCCTTGGACTAATCAGAACTTGGACTCATAATCTGAGCCAGCCACAAGAGGATTGTATGGGCAGTGACTCTGGGAGATGTAGTTTAGACTTCAGTGCCTTTTGGACCAACAGCAGCAGTCTATTGTGAGTGACAGCCAATCCAGTCAAGAACTGGGAGGAACTCAAAGGAAGTGCCCGTTTTGTCGGTTGAAAGTTCAGTTGAGCTTTGGCAGTGAAGAAGGAAGGAGCCCTGTGCTTTTCAGTGTGCAGTTTTAGTCAAAAAACGTGTGTAAGGCCCAGAGTTCCGGTCTGCAGCTTGTTAGACTGAACTCGTCCTGTGAAAAGAATCAAAGGATCTCTGAAGAGTAGAAAACAGGCTCACCCTGTAGAAGACTGGAAGAATTGCTGAAAATTGCACCGGTCTGTCAGGAACTGAATCTGCTGTGTGTTCTCCGGTATTGTGCAGTAATTGCGATCGGGATACAGATGCAGCCTGCCTGGTATAGTGCTTTCTTTATATGGATGTGTGAAGAGGTTTGTGTACCTCAAGTGAGCCCTGCTGACATTGAAGGACCCTATCTTATTTGGAGGTCGTGAGTACTAATTCAGGGTCGCTCCCTGTTGAATTGCCACATTAAATCCAAATGGAATTACTGTACTGATGACTGTTTAATTCTCCTTTTCTCTGTGTGAAAGGGCCCCTACCAGCTGCCACGGTTTGGACTAGCCACTAGGGCTTGGGTACCCAGGGACAGTAACTGATAGGGATAGGCCTGTGCACAGAGCCATAGGTAGATTATTAGAGTGATAAGCTAATTAACCTGATTTCCCCCTGTCCTTGTTATATCCCCCTAAATAAATCAGAGCTGCTTGTTTCAGCAAAGTTATACTGCCTGAGGTATTTGTCTATGTTAAAGTACTGTACTGTGATTGTTGCACTGTATCTCATTTACAGGAGGTCCCAGTGCCGAACCAGACCTGGGGTAAGTGTATACTGTGAAGGTAATTCTGATATATTGTGGGCCACTAGTGGGAAGAAAGGGGGGTTGCAGTGTCCCAGAGGGCTGTGACCAAGTTAGTTTAACTATTGCAAACCCTGACCTCTGGGTGGAGGCACCCGCCATTGGATCCAGGCCCCTCAACCTGTTAGTGGCAAATCAGGCAGGGGTAGTAGCCCCTGGGATAGCGCCATCTAGGGGTTACAGAAGTGCAAAATTATGCATGTGGGACACAAGAAGCCTGGAAAGAATTACAGGATGGGGGGGGGGGAGTTGCTGACAACCACCAAGGAGGAAAGAGACCTGGGGGTTATTATATCAGAGGACCCAAAGATGTCTAAGCAGAGTACCAAGGCTGTAGGGTGGGCCAGTAGCATGCTGGGATGCATAGGCAGGGTGATGCCTTTGTATAAAGCACTGGTCAGGCCTCACCTGGAGTGCTGTGTGTAGTTCTGGAGGCCACACCTTCGCAAGGACATTGACAGGGTGGAGGCGGTCCAGAGAAGGGTGACTAAGATGGTAAGGAGCTTACACCACAAAACTTATGAGGAGAGATTAAAGAACCTCAATATGTACTTGCTTGGGGGGGGGGGGGGGGGGGGACATGACAGAAACATTCAAGTACCTTAAGGGCTTTAACAAGGTGCAGGGAGAAGGTATCTTCCATTATAGGAGGAGTACAAGAATGAGGGAGCATGATATGAAATTGGAAGGTGGCAGGCTAAGAGGGAATGTGAGAAAGTTCTTCTTCATGGAAAGGGTGGTGGACACATGGAATAGTCCATTACAAGAGGTGGTGGGGCTGAGCACTTTGGAGGGATTCAAGCATGCCTGGGACAGACACAAGGGAGCCTTGGAGGTGGGGCAGAGGGAGGGGAGGCCATTGACCAGATAGGGTCAGAGACCTAAACCAAGTGTAGGGTTTGAGGGCAGACTGGATGGGCCTAGCGGTCCTTATCTGCTGACATTTTCTATGTTTCTATTTTGCTCACAACCTCCTAGATGTGCCCATCACTGTCAACTGCTAAATATTGGTCAGTGTTTGTCTGTGAGACATCAGATGGCTTGTCTTCTGTTTAAGGTTTATTAGAACCGTTTCCCCGGGAATGTCGGTGACCTATTTTCTTTAGCCCAGCCTTCTGTAGTCACCTGTTTCTTAACTAGAACACTCTTTAAAATACCATTTTTGCACATTAATTAGGGACAGAGATCTTAGTGTTTTTTAGCCCCATCAATGTCAATGCATTGCCTATGGATTTGTTTAATTAATTAATTAATTAATGTATTTCAAATGTTTTACCAGGAAAGACATACTGAGCTGGCAACAGCTCAATTTCAGATGTATCCCGGGGAAGGGGGATGGGAGAACAATGAGGTACACTGAGAACAATAACAATAATACAATAACTGGTGAATAAGCATCATAAATAACAATTCTGCAAAGACATGGATTGTGAAAAGCAAATACTGTAGAACTAGAAATATCCAAATAAACTTTTAATCACGGTCTGCCAATCCCATCCCCTTTTGTGCCAAATAATGATTATGCTCTGCTAGTGCTAGTAACAGTGTCATTATTAAAATAAGAAAAGTAGCTGTCTGTCTCAAAATAAAGCAAGAGCAGAGTTATGAGAAATGAAGGAGGAAAGGTTTGAGAGAGCAGAGTGAGGACAAGAGGCGAATAGGGAGAGAAAGATCATTCCAGCAAGTCTGAAGATGAACTGAGACGGCATACTGACCAGTAGAGGTACTGCAACGAGGTATGTGAAAAGATCAAGAGTCTGAGGAGCAGTGGCTATAGTAGGAAGGGATAAAAGAGCGAGGAGAGGAGAAGTAGGAGGGAATGGTAGGAGAGAATGAAACCTGTGTCTCCTGGTGCTCAGCACTGTGCTTAGACCACTGTTATAATGCTGCCATCCTGAAGTTACACCACCAATATGTTGACATTATTTTCATTTGTGACAGAGCTGGACGATGTCTGCCTTTTTTTCACTTGCCTTTTTTTTCCTGTGTCATTACTTGCAGTCGGCACAGATACTAGATAGAAATAAACGCTGTCAAAATACTATCACGTCTTAGAAGGACTGGAGGACTACACTAGTAAGTTCAGGCAAAGTGGGAGAAGAGGTAGAAGGGTGGTGGGCAGCAGCATAGGGACCAGAATAAGTTAAAGTCTAAGTATAATCATTTATCACTTCATGGATTTAAAATTTGTTTGCAAACACATTTGTTATCAAGTGAAATGTGTCAATGCTTTGTTTAATTATGGAGTTAGTTAATGTTTTTGTATTGTAAGTTGTTGTTAATGTTTTTTTACCTCTTTTGTATTTTCCTCCATGGCTGTCCGTGAAAATGGGCCGGCATCAGCTCATGGGCTAACCAGATGATTTAATAAATGAAATCAATCAATTAACCGACCAACCAATCACTCAATTAAGTCGAGATACATTAGAATGTTACAATACAGTTGACTTACCCAGTCAATAGGTACAAAAGTTGCAGGACGATAAATACAACATTTGCAATACAGGGTGATGTGCACTAGGTTGTGAGAGTGCAACCAAGCAATACATAATAACATTGTACACAATTTACAAAGTATACAAAGCAGTACAATGTCACAAATACAAGAAAGAAAACAGCAGGGTTGGTTAGAATCAAACCAGCGGTACCTGGACTCTGTGTTGGGGGTAACTGTAGGCAGAGAACGCTGTGAGGGTAGTCTTACAGTGTGATATGAACCTAGAGAGTGGAAGGAAATTGGTAGGCTGTTGCAGTGACTTGGTACGGCAGTAGAGAAGGCCTTTTTGTCACGTGCAGGTGGCAACTTGGGAGCACTCAAAGAGGAGACTAGAGAAAGACCTGAGTCTACAGGGACAAGGCTTAGACCTGAGGAGGGAAGGAGGGGAATCTTTCCCCCAAAGGGCTTTGTCTATGAGACAGCACAGTAGGTATTCACGGCGGGCTTGGGTGGAGGGCAAGTTGAGGGCTTGGTAGAGGGAGCAGCGGTGAACAGAGTAGCATATCATCCAGGCAAACCTGCAGATGTTGTTAAAAGTTGTGTTGAGTCTGGACAGGTTGGTGGACTAAGTTTCTGTACAAGTAAGGGAGCAGTAGTCCAGAAGGGGGAGTACTGTACTATGAGCAATGGCAAACCTTACTTCTGGTGTTAGAAGATCCTCAAACTGAAAGCCAACACCCAGTTTCTAATTCACACATCTAATCATGAGCCCAATATGGTCTGAAAAGGTCAGGGAGGGGTCAAGTGTGACACCCAGTTATGTGATGGTAGACACCTGTTCAGGGGGAGTCTCATGGGGAGATAGGATGTTTAGGGGGTTAGCGTCTGCCTCCCATTCAGCTAACCTGGGTTTCGACCCCAACAACATAGCCTTAGTCTTCTTGGCCTTTACTAGGGGTCTGTGAGCTAGGAACCACCTCTGGGCGGTGCTGAAATCCCCTGTGAGAGTTCAGGATATTTCAGCCAAGGCTTTTGCACTGTGGAAACGGATAAGGCTGTCGGCATGTAGCAGTGAGAGACGTTCCTGGCATTCCTTAGTGAGGGAATGAGTCTATAAACGAGAAAAACAAAACTGATCAGAGAACAGATTCTTGAGGTACCCCACTCTTGACTCCATGTGTGTTGGAGGTAGCCCCCCCTCACCCCCCACCGGTGTCGACCACCTGCATTTTGCCTGAAAGATAGTTGCAAAACCAGGATGTGGTCATGATGGAGCACCCAATGAGATGCAATTTGTCTATTAGGATGCTGTGGTCCACTAGGTCACTGCGTTGACCTTGGTTAGATCCATGAAGATGGCACCTGTTAGTTTACCTTCACCCATGCCTCTGACGACTTGATCAGTTATGTATGTCAAGGCAATAGCTGTGCTGTGGCCCATTCTGAAACAATCTTCTTGGGGAGGGAGAGAGAGAAAAGGCAATATTCAGACACATGGTCTGAGACTAGCTGGAAGACAATTTGTTCAAGGACTTTGCTCAGATGAGGAAGGATGGAAATAGGGCAGTAGTTGTCAAGAAGGGTATAGTCACCAGAGGTAAATATCCCTTTCATTTACACTGCCCATATTTGTTGCAGGCACTTACTGTCACCTTGATCTCTCATCAGATGCCGTTAAGGATCTTATTACTACCATCACTTCTCATACCACCTCGGGTGAACTTTACCTACTAGGTGATCTAAATGTGGACTGGTTCTTATCCACCAACTCTGCTATACCCACCAAAGTAAAATCCCTAAACCTGGTGCAACTTATTACCTCTCCTACCCGGCTTAACCACAAATCCCCAAAACACACTCTGATAGACTGGGCCCTCGCCTCCCACCCCCATCATGGAATCGTCTCCGGCATTCTCCCGGACTCCGTTAGCTACCACCACATGATTTACTGCATCTGCAAAGTCCACCAGCCTAAAGCTCTCCCCCCCCCCAAACTGATCCACCTGTGCTCCTTCCGCTCCTTAAACCTAGCTCCCCCTACTAAATGACCTGCTTCAAACTGACTGGTCGACCCTCCTCAGAAACCTCCATCATCTCTCCCCTCAGCTACTTCCAGTCTAAATTTGGGATAGTCATGCTCCCACTAAGCTAATCAGGGTGAAAAGGCTCCCACCTTCCATGGATTACTGCCGAACTGCTGGCGTGTATGTATGCATGTCAGAGACCAGGCTTGGATGGCCTATACTCAATCCAGAACTCCCACTCTCCTGCTCCATTACAGGCAGCTTCAAAATGCTTGTACGAAAGCTACTAGATATGCCAAGACTGACTACTCCACATCTTTCCACACCAAACTAAACCATCCTTCTAAGTTCTGGAAGGTTGTCAAATCTCTCTTTACCCCCCCCGTCCCCCATCGCAACTCTCACCCACAGCAATGAATACATTTCTTACCCCCCCATCTGTTGCAGCTACTTTCAACGCTTTCTTATATCTTGTGCCTCCTCGTTCTCCTCGCTTCCCACTGCCCACCTACTGTCCCCCCGACCCTCCAGCTGCTCCCAACCCCCTTACCCCTGCTCAGTTCTCTTTCTCTCCTATTTCTCCAAATGACACCCTGAAGGCCCTCCTATCCCCAAACCCCTCCAAAGGTAAGTCCCCTGACAGACTGGACCACAAATTTCTCCATCTCCCTGCTCCTGCTATAGCCGCTCCGCTGACCTCCATTCTCAATCTATCTTTTACCCTGTCCTCAGTTCCCTCCACTTGGAAACATTCTACAGTCATTCCCCTCCCCAAAGGTGGTGATCTCACCTCCCCTGGGAATTATCACCCTATCTCCCTACTCCCAATCCAGTTAAGCTTCAGGAACGCATTGTTCTTGCCCAACTCACCTCTTACCTTGATGCCACCTCATTATTCACCCCTCTCTCCAGTCTGGCTTCCACAAGTCCCATTCCACCACCACTTCCCGAATACCCCTCACAGACCCATATTCTGTAATATGGATATGGGTCATGTAACTTTGGCCATATTTGTTGATCTGGCAAAAGCCTTGGACACAGTATGCCATGCTCTTCTACTCAAACACTCGCTGAGGCTGGGTTAGACCCCCCCGCCACAGCGTGGTTTCGCTCCTACCTGACAGGCAGAACCCAATCTGTCAAGACTGCCTCCTCCCTCTCCCCCCCACTTCCTATCACCACTGGTGTCCCACAGGGCTCTGTACATGGCCCTATATTATTTTCCATTCTCCTCAATGACCTCCCTTCTGCCTGCTCCACTTCCCAAATTCATATGTATGTGGATGACACCGTCCTTTACACATCTAGCACCTCTAACACTGATGCCCAGTCTAGATTGCAACAGGATTTCACCAAGGTTCAGAAATGGTTCCAGTCGAATGAACTGTTTCTGAACGCTAAAAAGACAGTTTCAATGTCCTTTGGCACCAGACAAAGACAGTCTTCCCTTAAATCGCCCCCCCCCAGCTTCCCACACACTGAATGGTATTTCTTCGGATACCTTGGGTATGGCTTGATCATCATCTGGACTTTTCAGTACACGTGGATGCAATCTATAAAAACCTACATCCCAAGGATCACATTCCATCAGCCCGTCACGCTGTTGTGCAGAAAATGATCTTACCTTCCTTTGACTATGCAGACATAGTCTACAGTGCCACCCCCAAAACTACTCTGGCCAGACTGGTCAACCTCTTCAATTCCTTCTGTCGCTTCATTTTATCCTGCCCCCCACACACACACACACTCACCAATGCGATCTCTACAAAGCCATGGCTCTCCCTTCTTTGGAGTCCAGGTGCCTGTCACTTTCTGTTACTTTCTTGGCTAAATTCTGGCTGGGAACCTCCCCTCCTATCTTTCCTCTATCATCTCTGTCTCATCACCGAATCCATATTCCCTTTGAAACTCTGACTCTTGCTTGTTCACCATTCCACACCGCTCCATCTCTACTGGTCAAACTGCCTTTTCCTACCATTGTTCTAAATGACGGAACGCTCTCCCCTCCAATATCCATAATGCGCCTACACCCAAATCTCTATCTTCCTTCATACGTGGGTACATGTTCCACTCCTGCTCTTGCCAATCTGACTGATCCTCTCCTAGGTGCTGCACCGCCCATAGCCTTTACTCAATCTTTGATTTCCCCCTTAAAGCAGTTGCTAGGCCCAATCACAGCACCTGAGATGATGATCTCAGAAATGCACTCTATAAGTACTCCAGTACTCTCCTGTATACATGTTGGTATACATGGGATCCAGTGTGTTCTCAGTTATTGTTATTATCTTTTTCACTTCCTTGTTTGTAACTGCTTATGTTTTCTCTGCTCATTTGAATCTGTCCATTATACCTTAACTTGTTGTACTGTATTTACTGTGTCCTCATATCTTTTTTTGTACTGAATACCATTATTGTCTATAAAAATTGTACCATTGCAATGCTGTACTTGTACCTCCACTTCCCCTTCCCCCAGGACGCATCTGGAAACGAGCTATTCCGCTCAGCATGCCTTCCTGGTGAAGCACTTGAAAAAATAAAATAAATAAAAATATAGGGACCACTCCGGCCTTCTTCCAGACTGTGGGTACAGATGAGGAGGTCAGGGATAGATTAAAGATGGTGGCTAGAGGTTTAGCAATACTGTAATACTGGTTATTAGTTTAAGAAACCTCAGGCAAAGTCCATCGCTGCCTGCCCTACCATGGCCGGTGAGGGCCTTAAAGGAGTTTACGGATCTCACATGGGGAGATGGCCTTAAATTAGAAAGGTGGAATTCTGGGGCCACTAGCAACCCGGCTGTTGAGACTACAGGAAGGGTCCTTGAGTGGAAGTTTGCCCAGGTAGTCAGACATGTCTAAGAATTTTGCGTTCAGGGCTTCTGTGACTTGAAGGGGGTCTGTTAGAAACCCAGCCTCTGTTTCTAGCTTGACGGCATTATGTTTAATCCCAGGTTTGATTAGCAAGTTCACTGCCGTCCAGAAATGTTTGGGTGTTCCAGGTTCCAAGACTACAGGTTTTTAAGATATTTGGCCTTAAGGGTTTTTAACTGTTGCTTGCAAAGTTTGTGTGGTCATCGGTATCCATTCCAGGAGGAGGAGGAGAAAGCAGCTTTGTGAGCCACCCACATGGTATCCCTCTCCTTCATTTTCCTGAAGAGATCTTCCAAGAGCCATCCTGTGTTCACACTCCACACTCTCTGGGTGGTTACAGGGAAGTGCTTGTCCTGGATGATGGATAGGGCAGCAGTGCAGAAGCCCAGGTATGAGTTTACATCAGACAAATTGTGGAGGACTGATTAGTTAACTGCACTAAGGTCCAAGAACAAGCGGGGATCGTCACATTTAGTGAAGCAGAGTAGGCAGAGGGCACAGTAACAGTTAATGCTATGGACCTGCTGATGTGCTTTTAAGAACAAACTACTACGGTAACAGCACATAATAGTTATGTAAGCAATAAACCGATGGCTAGCAAAGGCATAAGCAATAAGCAACAACAAAGTAGTGAAAGCAGTGTGAGCCACCTCCCAGTGCTGCACTGAACTGACATACTTACTCAAGGCTGACCACATGCCAATAAGGCTATGATGGAACAGTCCTACTAGTTGCCCATATGCAACAGTATACAACAAAGCATACTTACAGGCAAGGGGGAAAGCAGTACAGTGGTGACACAGTGGTCAGAGTAAAATTTCACACTCTTGAGGAAAGCGCCACCCACCCACAGCTGTGGCAGTAGCTGGGGGGCACCCACTTGTTTGTAGCAGCTGCTGGTGGCAGAGGGCTTGCTGCTATCTTCCTGGTCCCAGAGTTTCTTCTGATGGGCTTGGAGAGATGGTGTCCATTGGAGTGAAGGTGGGAACACATGGCCCTCTAGACCCCTTGCTGCAAAATAACCCAATCCAGTGTGTTTCTGTGCAGCAATCAGGGCCCCTAGTGCTCTGTGGCACTACGTATTGACTTCCTCGAAAAGGTCCCTAGACTTCTGCAGCAGCACTTTCTAATTTCTTCGGCATGATTTATTAATTTCTATGACAGAATTTAGTCCTGCCTTTGGCTAAACTATGATGTGATGTCATCAATGACATCACATATCAAACATAAATGAGGGGCTTCAGGATAAACAAATTGGGGAAAGGAGCCGGGCACTATGGAAAAACTGTAAATTTGAATGAAAATTCACCAAATACAACAAATTCTGTGGCATTATATACAGTATACATACTGTATATATTCTGCAGCATGATGCAACTTCCGTAGAAAATTCCACAGAAGCACAGAATTCCAGGGGCCTTGGCAGTAAGACAGATCTCACTGCACTTTCCAGGTGGCTGAAGGCCCATGCCTCACAATGCACCAAAGGCATGCGGGTAAGATCCATCTAACTGCACGCCCTCTAGTGGGTTATTGCTTACATGTACTTCATGCCACTTCTTATTGTGCTGCAGGTGGAATGCACACCTGACAGTGTACCAGACTTCGCAAACACCAAGTAAAGTGGTGGAGCTACTGAGTACATTATAATCGGTTTTCTTTTTTTCATTCATTGTTTATCACCATCCCAAGTAGAGGCTGCAACCATCTGTTTTGTCCATTCAAACTTATGCCCCAACACTTCTGACTCACCTTAGTTCCCACTGGTACCACCTGTGGTCATATGTCTCGTTGTCAAAGTTTAATCACGCTGTCATCACAGCACCCCAGACTCCCACAGTCTGGTATGAGAGCTGGGCTTAGGATGGGCAATTGGGTCTTCTATATGATAGCACACTGCACCCCGTGCTTCCAGACTGGGCTGATGATTCATTTTCTTAAACAAAACAACTACAGATTTGGGGATAAGGAAATATACAGAATTACACAATGTTTTCTGGTGCATGCGAACTGCTCCAAAGTAAACAGTGAGCTTGCCTCTCCAACTGTGAATACTGGCACTGTGTAGCCAATGCTTAGGGGACTCTAATCATAGGAGGGTGGGGAAAGGGACTTTTATCACTGGATAGAAACTAATGGCAAATAAGGACCGCTAGGCCCAACCAATCTGCCCATTTTCCCTGCCTGCTGGAAAAGCTGCTGATCGACCTGATCTCCAGCTTTACCCTCTCGTTCCTATTGCTAGGGTTCCCCATGCCTGTCCCATGCATTTTTGAATTCCCCCACTGTGTTTGCCCCCACCACCTCTGCTGGGAGTCTATTCCATGCATCCAACATCCTTTCCGTGAAGAAATACTTCCTCACATTACCCTGTGGCCTACCCCCTTCCAGTCTCATGTCATGCCCCCTTGTTTCTGAACTTCTCCTGTTCTGAAAAATGCTACCCACTGGTACCCTATTTATGTCCTTTAAATGTTACAAGATGTCCATTTGGGATGTTAGGACTAAGGGGACAGGGTTTTTTTATAACAGCAGCGAAAAAATAAGGGTGCCAAATACTGGTCACAAGCATTTCATAGGGGACTCAAAGTTGACTTCTCTGACTGCAACCCACTAATGTGTGTCACCTTCAGAATGTGCTCCAACCTCCTGGCAGTCAAAAGCAGATGATGTCAGGGTTTTCCTGAATCTGTGTCTTCAGTACTGCAGCCACATGGGCCACTGCTACAACACTGAGCTATCCAGCTTTCAATGTATTCTAAACATTTATTATGCTTTTGGGGGAACACAATGAAAATGGAAATTACGTACTTACTGTAATTCTTGATCTTCTTGGACGAAGCCTCCACCACTCATTCACACTAACGGGACTATGCCAGAGGTGCTAGGACCCCACAGGAGCCAAAAATCTTCAAGAGAGCCGGCGCCGGGATGGGATCGTGCATGCGTGGAGCCATGAGACTAGCTCACGCCATATAGGCTATCTCGGCGTCGACCCTCCAACCACCTCAGTACCTTTTCGACCGAGGAGGTGCAGCGTAAACTAACGAAAGAAAACCTAACCCTAACTTCCGGGCATGTGAAAGCCCAGATGACCCACGTAAGAAGAGTCAATTCAACAATGTCTTCACAGCCCAAACAACAAGGAAGTGAAGACCAAAGCAGAATGAGTGAACTCGGGGATGGTGGGTGGGCGTGTGAATGAGTGGTGGAGACTTTGTCCAAGAAGATCAAGAATTGCGGTAAGTACATAATTTCCATATCTTTCTGGACTAAAAGACTCCACCACTCATTCACACTAATGGGAGGGTACCAAGCTAAAAATCAAACCCCACTGAGTAGGGCAGTAGGAGACAGAGCTCACTCAGGACAGAAGTCCATAAGGACTGTCCTGCCGAAGAAAGTGAACTGTCCGGCATGGACATCCAGAACACAGTGTTTTACAAAGGTATGCACTGAGCTCCAACTTGCCACCTTGCAGATGTCTGCAATGGGTACATTACGAATCTCCACCATGAAAGCTACAACCGCTCTGGTAGAGGGGTGTGAACCCGGCCTTCCAACCTGATCTGTGTCATGGATTACTAATGGCAAAGACATGCTACTAACCAAGCAGAAAACATCTCATGGCAACAGGATGACCCAGCCGAGGCATGCTGAAAGATACAATAGTTGCTCGGATGTGTATCTCTTTGTTCTGTTGATGAAGAATCGCAGAACCCTCAATAGCCAGAGAAATGAAAGAAGCGCTCTCCTTCATTCTGGAGTTAACGAAGTAAGTAACGAGAAGCAAAACTTGACTAATGGTAACTGAGCCAGTGACATGTTGTCTATTGGCTCTGAAAACGCGCAGAGGTGTACCTTCACTGCTGAGTATTGCAGGCCTGCGTTCAACAGGTCCAAGCGGCACCCCAGCACCTTACTTGGTGGGCAATCGAAGTGTCCAGATGGGACTTGCCCACCAGATGGAGAAGGGTTTCCACTTAGCCGCGTAAGCCCTCCTGGTGGAAGGCCTATGCACGGTTTAGAAGATGTCTGCGATGGTCTGGGAAACCTAAAACTTGCCCACTTCCATTTCCTCCAGAGCCTGGCAAGGAGATGAAGGGAGCGCATGCTAGGATGGACTAAAGTCCCTGTGTCAGAGGATCCGCTCACAGAGGGAGTCATTTTGGGGGGAACTTCTGACAGACTGTAGATCAATGCAAATCATATCTGCCGAGTCCAGTCTGGGATAATGAGAATCATCCTGCCCCCCGTGCCTACAACTTGAGCAGCACCCTCTGAATTAAGGGAAGAGGAGGAAAATGTATAGGGAGTGTCTTGTCTGCTGTAGTGACTATATCCTGATAGAAAACATCAGGGTCTGGATTTCTGAAGCAGGAGAGAGGCAGTTTTGCTTTGAGAGGGGATGTAAAAAGGACCTTGTCCAAACTGCCCCACTCCCTGCAGAGAGGGTAAGAGGACACCCAACCCTGCTTGCTGATGTAATACATGACAGCTCTGTCAATATTTATGACAACATGAGGTTCCTCCTGGCTCCACACCTGAGTGTAGAGGTCTTTACAGTGAACCTCCCACGAGCGATTTTGTCCGAAGCGCTGTCATTTTGTAAGCAGGACTGCAGATGCGTGGTCAGAGACCACTGCCTGCTGCGGAGGACACCCTGAGTCTCAGCATCTGCTCAGCCAAAAAGGGCCTGAATAGGGTAATTTTCCATGATGTAATGAACCATCTGAAGATGTCATTTCTCCCGTCCTCTGGAATGAAAACGGATGCCCTGGAGGTATCCAGGAGGGCTCCTAAGAAGAGGAGTTGCTGGGCAGATGAAACTTGCCTCTCCCTGAATTAGAACCCCCCCCCCGGAGAGAACAACTGAGAAGCTATGGTGACTGTTTCCTGTGTCTCTTGCCCGGATGGGCTGGCTAGGAGCCAAATGTCCAAGAAGTGAAGACTTGAACGCCGAGGTTTTAGTGAATTCCTCCCTGAACAGGTACTTGTTTAACCTTCCAAGGTCAACAATGGGCACATGCCGCCTGTTATCTTGGAACCAGAAGCAATGGAAATAGGAAACTGTGCTCCATTCTGCTGTGGAACTGCTTCTACTGCCCAGTTCCCACAGAAGCCCCATATCCCAGAAGCAAGAGAGAGTGTGACTTGGGGGCAGAAAGACTGAGCTGTCGTCTGGGTGGAAGGTCTGGGCAATCTGCGAAATTGGGAGAGTATCCGTCTTGGACAATCCTAATGACCCATATGTCCGCTGTAATGGACTTCCACTGGTTGAAAAAATGAATTAGATGCCTCTCCTACCACTGAGAGGCATCCCCCTCAGACAGCTTAGGTGGGATCTGGGCTGGATCCATAGAGGTTGGTACAGGGTGCTTTCAGGCCCTGTGCCCTCTACTATGCTCTCTTCATGGCTGAGGGGTTGGTTCCTGATAAAGGCACCTAAGCCTGTACCTTGAAAGAACTGCCTGTTATGAGAATGTCAATGGTTTCCATTCCTCTGAGAGGCAGCAGGTGCTGCCTGTTGTTTAAATGGCAGCCCTATTGTTCTGCGTGGCCTCCAGAGCTCAGCCTGAGGGCCAAACAAATAAGCATCATCAAGGAGACGTTAACCACCTGCTGCCAGCGGCAGCTGCCCTAGAAGCAGAGTCGTAGGTGTCCATAAAAGCTTTCAGCTGATTATTGGGCTGTATGTCCCTAGCAATGGAGCGTTAGATTTCGGGAGGTTCTCGACCACTGCATTGAGTGTGTTCCACAGGGTGTACTTGTACTGAGGAATGTAGGAACTCAAGAAGCAGAAGTCTGCTTTGGTCCACAGATGAAGACTGAAATTGTTATGGTGAACCCCATATCCCTGAGAAAAAACTGGAAAGAAGATCTTCCATCATACTGGTACAGAAGGCTTGCATTTCAGCCCATAAAATGAGTCATCCGCTGCGTCTTCAAAAAAGCAGAATAGGGAGAGACTCATCCAGATCCACTTCTACCCCAGAATAACCTCCAAAAGGCAGGTCTAGGCTAGGAACATGGGAGACACAGCCTCCTGGAGCAGTGAAGAGTTCAGTGCCATCCATGGCACCGGCACCATGTTCGATGCCCATGCCACACATGGTGCCAGACCTGGCGCTGGGTGACATGGCGCCAGACACGGTGCCTGGTGACATGGCACCAGACCTGGCACCAGGTGATACAGCGCCAGACCTGGCACCAGCACCTAGTGCCAGCACCACACCTTGCACCGGCACCGCTGCTGGACCTAGACCTGAAGAAAAAGGGAGAAGGAAAGCGGTACCCATGCAGGCCCGTGCAGAGAAAAGGGGGGGGGGTAGGAACGAGGAGTCGATGGAGTTGGCACCGGAGAGGAAACCACGCACATCCTGGTCTGACCGACCCGGCCGTGCCCAATGGTTCTGAGGACCGAAGGCCCTGGAACCGGGTCCACTGGCTAGGACAACTGGACAGATGCCATACCCCCTGCTCTAAAAGAGCAGGCCAGAGGTGAAACTGCTCACCGGGACCCCATCGAGGACAGAGACGGGATCCGGTGTCGAAGATCGTGGCCGTTAAAAGTGGAGCGACAGAGGAACCCACCAGAGTCAGTTCAGGCCTACCGTGCTCCACCACCGACGACCCCTGTGCAGATGTACCAGAGGATGACCTCGAGCGGTACCAATTCTTCTTCCACCGACAGGAGGAAGAAGAGCGCGAGGTAAAGCAAAGCCAGGTCCCCAGTCGGGAATGGGACCACTAGTTTTGTGCTTTGGGCGGACTGTCCCTTCCCCCTGAGCACCAGACTGTCCGTAGTCGGACCCCCCTCTGCAAAGGGCGGTGGACCAGACACAGCCCCACTGCCATCACAGCTTTCAAACAAACTCTCCCTACCGTCACCGCTATTATCTAAGGTCAACTCCGTTGATGGCAGGCTGAGAATTTCTTCTTCTTCTTCATCTTTTTTTTTTTTTTTTAAATACGAACACTAAAAACTGTAAATTATTCAAATACTGAATGGCTATAGCTGCTGTTGTATAGACGAAGACTTGACTCCCAGCAGGCAAGTGACGTCATCATCGATGGCGGGAGAAAAGGAACTGAGGTGGTTGGAGGGTCAATGCTGAGATAATCTATATAGCACGAGCTAGTCTCAAGGCACCGTGCGTGTGAGGTCCTACCCTGGCACCGGCCCTCCTGATAATTTTTGGCTCCCACGGGGTCCTAGCGCCGCCACAGTAGTCCCATTAGTGTGAATGAGTGGTGGAGACTTTTAGTCCAGGCAGATGAAGAAAAAACAATTTTCCTCAGAACTTGAGAAATCAAGAAGCCTAAAATGGTCACATAAAAAAGGACCCATACAAGAAAAATAGGCCTATCTTTTGACATCCAGTTCCATTAATTCTCTGATGGCCTTCCTGAACAGAATTGTTAGTCTTATTTACAAATTAGTTTGTGATGGCCCACTTTTCCCTGTCCCCATGGGCTCTCAGCAGCATAAAGGTAAAGGGAAGTTAAAGTTTAACAGGATGCATATTAGGCTTGTGACATCTCTGGCAATATACAACACACATTTTGTATTTTGATATGCTGCTGTGATATTTTATGCAACTTTGGTGCCTGTCAGGATAGCAAATGGAAGAGGTGTCCAGGCTGGTTTACAGTGTGTTTTTTAGATTTGTGAATGCCAGGCACAAGGCTGCTTGGCTCAGTGTGCACCTTAATCAGGGTTCTAGCAAATTATGTTCAGAGCCTTGCCTGTCTTTTTTTGCTCTCCTGTTGTTTGTCTTCCCTCCTTCTTCTCCCTGCCATTCTAGCTATTAGAATGAAACAGCCGAGGTCAATGATTTAGACCACAGATGCTGTCACTTTGAATCATCTCAATTTGTTTTGTCTTCTGCTTGAGATGCTGTACCTCAGTCTCTCTCTCACTGAAAAGGTGAATGGCTGCAGTCACACAGCTTGTACACTGCGGGTGAACAGGAACTGAAGGGGACTCTGCTAGGGGTGACATCATCAGAGGAGCCTTGCACTGCTGTTCTCATGGCCCTCTGCTGAAGCACTTTGTTTGGCGATACTTCTACTGTCATGCTTCTTTTTGTTTGTTTATTTATTGGCAGACATCCCAGTTAAGCTAGACAGACTATTTACCCTGGGGACTTGTCCAGCGGTGAGTCATAAACACTTCGCATTACCAGGAGTGTGGTAATGCAGACATATTGTCTGATATGTACAGTAAACACAATTATGCACTGGACAGGAAAGATCTGAAAAGCTGATTGGTCGGCAGCATTCCATGCCCGTACTTATATTTCCTCATAATAGAATGACTAAAAACAAGACCCCTGAGCAGACGCTGTTTACCTACAGCAGTATCCCTACACCCTCTCAAAACCCTTCATCTCAGAAACCCCTCACCTTATTTTTGGTCATGTGTGACCAGTTTCCTAAGCAAGAGAATTGAAAGGAAAAAAAAAATAAAAAATAACTGCTGTAAATGCCCCAGAAGGCATAATAATACATTATAATACCTTTTAAGCTATTTTAATTAATTATTCCTGTATGACTTCTGTCTGAGAAACTCCAGGCACCTGAAGCATCTCTACAAACGGCCATGCACGAGTTTAGGATTTGAATCAGTGGCATTACAGAGATGCCTTCACGATGAAGAGATGCTTCCAGTGCCTTAAGTTTCACGGACAGAACTCCTCCCTAAATAATAAATTAAAATGGAGTAAAGGGTATTGAAATGTATTTTTATACCTATTTGGGTATACACAGCAGTTAAGTTTTTTTTTTATTTTGTTGCTAAGAGGAAACTGGTATTGATGTTACACTAAACTGACTGCTTCTACTATGTTAGTTATCACCAAATTCACTTCAGTTACCTGATAAATGACTCCAGCATTGGACTATTTTATGTGCTAAAGTACTTCCACAGCTTAAAAACACTACAACAATTAATTGTAAGCCGGCCCGGTGGCGCTGAGGGCTAAGATGCCTTACCTCACACTACACCGGCATACCGGGTGCGGGAACGAGCCCGGGCTGTCTGGTGTTGGCAAGGGTGAGAGAAGATGGAGCATCCAGAGGACTGCTCTCCTTTCTCGGGAAGGGAGGGAACATCATCCCGCCCACCAGCTGCCCTCTAGTGGGGGCAATACAGGCAGGGAGACAAGCAGCCAGCGAGCATGGCACGCATGTGTCCCCACACCTGCGTGTTATGCCTTACACCAGGAGGGACACAGAAAAGAGGAAAAAGGGTGGCTGGGGGTTCCATGAGGTCCCATCCCCATTCTGCCGGTCCACCATACTGGCCTCCTCAGATATGAACTGTGCACCGAGGAGGGAGGTAGCTCCCTTTCTGGCCCCACCACGGGGAGTAATCCGTTGGTGGTCTCGGGGATGGTCGAGCTGGCGGACAAGTGGTTCGGGATGGAGTTCCTGCCCCCAGCACACCCAGTTAGATGTTTTTTTTTATTTTGTTGCTAAAAGGAAACTGATATTGATGTTACACTAAACTGACTGCTTCTAATATGTTAGTTATCACCAAAGTCACTTCAGTTTCCTGATAAATGACTCCAGCATTGGACTATTTTAGTACTAATGTACTTCCACAGTTTAAAAACACACAAAAAAATTAATTGTAAGCCGGCCCAGTGGCGTTGAGGGCTGAGGCGCTGGATGCCTTACTTTGCACTACACCGGCCACCCAGGTACAGGAACGAGCCTGGGCCATCGGCGGTTGGCAGGGGTGAGAGAGGATGGAGCATCCGGAGGACTGCTCTCCTTTCTGAAGGAGGGAGGGATCATCATCCCACCCATCAATCGCCCTCTAGTGGGGGCTGGGGGGCAATGCAGGCAGGGAGATAAAGCAGCAGACGTGCATGGCGTGTGTGTGCCCCCACACCTGTGTGTTATGCCTTACGCCAGGAGAGAGAGAGGGACACAAAAAAGCAGAAACATGGCAGCTAGGGCTCCATGAGGTCCCGTCCCCGTTCTGCTGGTCCGCCATACTGGTCTCCTCAGATTTGGATTGTGCTCCGAAGAGGAAGGTAGCTCCCTTCCTGGTCCCGCCACTGGGGGTAATCCGTGGTGGGTCTCGGGGATGGCCAGGGTGGTTGGGCTGGTGGACGGGTGGTGCAGGATGGAGTTCCTGCCCCCAGCGCGCCCGGGAGCACAAGCAAATTAATTGTGAGACCTGTGTTTGCATCTTGTTTTTTACTTTACTGTGGGTTCCAGTGCATAATCACTCCAGGGCATGCTTTATCATAGGATACTGGAACTTCTCGGATACGTAAGGCATGAGGCAAAATGCACCGAGGCGTGCCGATATCCTATGATAAAGCACACACTGTCGTATATTATTGCTTAATTATAAAATGGATAAGAGGAACTAAGACCTGTGATGGGTCAGACATGATCACATGACTGTGTGTTATTCCAGCACAACAGCACAGGTAAGAAATACCTAACATTTGGAATCTCATTACTCATTTCCTTAAATAAAACTCAGAGTAACCATTTTATTAAATGGTAAGAGAAACCAATACTTTTGATGGGTCAGATGTGGTCACATGACCATGGTCAGAAATACCTAACCTTCTGAAGCTCAATATTCATTGTTTTAAATAAAAAGCAGAGGAAACATTTTATAACCACAATAAGGCACTCCAGGGTATGCATCAGGAAGCTATGGGAACTGGGGGAGAGCACCCTGTTACTTTTTATCTGCATCTCAAAAATGCCCTTTGAAGCTGCAGCCAAAGAGAAACTCTACTCCCCCCTCCTCTTTCACAGGAACGCTGTCATGCATGCAACTCCTTTGAAGACCCCCATTATCGTCTCATCTCCTAGCCTTAACTGTATCAATTTGCAACTGTTTAACAACCGTCCCAGCCAGCCAATCATGAAACAGTAAAACTCCTTGAGGTTTTGTTCTTTGAGGTTTGGGGCTTGCGGCCAAGCATTCTATGACTATTAGTCCCACAGTCCCATCAGCGGCAGAAGAAGCATATCACTAATGTGTGTGCTGATGTAATCCTATGCTGATTGGCTATGGTATCAGCCGTGGCTTTGAAAAGGGAATGAATATTTGCCCAAATTGTTGATCCAGTGGTGATGGCTTAAAGGCTATTCTAAATTCCCAAACTTCCTTAGAGACCCAGAGGAAGATCAGAGGAGCAGATTAGAGGATGACTACCTAGCAGCACTCAGAGGACCCAAGCAGGAGTGAGCAAGACGGGCAACCCACCAGGCGATCAAAACAGCGAGAAGGAAATGGCTGCATTCAGGATCAGCTGATCAGTGGACCTGGTGACAAGCAGCCAGGATTTAGTTCAGCGTCCATCGGCTGTCAGGATGCAGACCAGAGAAGCAGTTGGTAGCCAAAGCAAAGAGGGAAAGCTTGGTTAACTCAAGTCTTTCCAAGTTCAGTAATGCTGCTATTGACCACTTTGCAATGTAAAGCAAATAAAATAGTCTTACATTATTACATCCCCATTTATTTTCTGTATGACTTGCAGTAACGTTTTACTGACATACGAAAATTGCCAGCAGCAAAAGGCCATTCTGGTCTATCCAGGCTGCTCATGAATGCAGCTAGCTCCCTATTCAGCAGCTGCCCCACCCCCACGTCCCCTTACCTCCCTTTACCCTACCCTTTGCCCTGTCCCACCCCTTCTTGAAGCATTCCACTGTGGTATTTGCCACCACTTCAGCTGGTAGTGCGTTCCACTTTGCCACCACCCTCTCCGTAAAGAAATGCCCCCTCACCTCCCTCCTGAATCTACCCCCTCCAGTCTCAAGTCACGGTCCCCAGTGGCTCTCCCCACCCTTCTCCTGAATAGACCCTCTGTGCCATTTTGATTATCCCTTTCATGTATTTCAAGGTCTCAATCATATCCCCCTGTCCCTCCTCTCCTCCAGTGTGTACGTTTAACTCTCTTAGTCTGACCTCATATGACAATTCCCCCAGGCCCTGAAACATCTTCGTTGCCCTATGCTGCATCCCCTTCAGCAGCCTAATGTCCCTTTGTAGGTATGGGTGCCAGTACTGCACACAGTATTCCAGGTGGGGTCTAACCAACGATCTGTACAATGGTAGAATAACCTCCCTTCTTCTTGAGGCAATTTCCCTTGCAATGCATCCCAGCATTTTGTTGGCCATTGCTGCATTGTGCAGGATTGTTCATTGCTCCCGTAATGAGCACCCCTAGTTCCTTCTCCTCTTCTGTTATTTCCAGCTGTACTCCCCGCAGGCGGTAGCTTCTCCTCGGATTTATTTTTCCGAAGTGCAGCACCTTGCATTTTTTTGTGTTGAACCCCAGCTACCATCTGTCAGACCATGCCTCCAGCCTTGCCAGATCCTCCTGTAGCCCCCGCCACCCCCCTCTGGTCGTCCACCACCGCTCCCATGTTGGTGTCATCCGCAAATAGGCTGATTTTGCTGTTGATGCCTTCCGAGATATCTGCAATAAATATGCCAAACAGCACTGGGCCCAGCACCGACCCATGTGGAACATCACTTGTCACAGGCTTAGGGGATGAGTATTCCCCACTTACCACCACACTCTGCTGCCCATCTTTTAGCCAGTTCTCCACCCACCCCACCAGTTTTGCTCCCGCTCTTGTGCCCTGCAGCTTGATTCCAAGTCTCTAATGTGGTACTGAATCAAAGGTCTTACTGAAGACTAGGTACAGGACATCCATCGCATGGCTTCTGTCAGTTTGCTAGTCACCCAGTCATAGTATTCCACCAGGCTGATCTGGCAAGACCTGCCCTTGACAAAGCCATGCTGCCTCCCGTCCCGCATCCCGTTCACCTCCAGTAGTGGCACTAGCCTATCCTTTAGGATGGTTTCTATTTGCTTCCCTACTCTGGACGTTAGACTTACTGGCCTATAGTTCCCCAGTTCTTCCTTGGGTCTTTTCTTGTGGAGGGGAACCACGTGAGCCAGTCTCCAGTCCTGCAGCATGCATCCTGTGTCTAGAAATGAATTAAATAAGTCTGCCAAGGGTCCAGCCAGGACCTCTGCCAGCTCCTTCAGCACTCTCGGATGTACTCCATCTGGTCCCAGAGCCTTGTCTACCCCTAGTGCCCTTAACCCCTCCAGCACCCTCCCCACTGTGATTTCTCCATCCGTCACCCACCCCATCTGTTTCTATCTTCCCTCCTACCATGGGTAGCACCCCTTCCTTTTCTTTCATAAAGACCGAACAGAAGTAGTCGTTGAGCAAGTCTGCTTTTTCACCCTCTGCCACTCATCCCCGCTCCTTAATTCTTACAATTCGGTCCTTACAGCTTTTCTCCCAGATGTACCTAAAGAAGTCTTCCTCCCCTTTTGTTATGCCCTATGCCAGCCCAAGTTCCCTTGTTGCCTTGGCTGCCCTTACCCACCATGTCACTTCCTTCGCTTCTTTCAGGTATTCCTCCCTATTGTCCTCCCTCCCTGATTTTCTGCATCTCCTGTAAGCTGACCTTTTCTTCCTCACCCTGTGTAGCACCCCTTTACTTATCCTGCTGGGTTTCTTCCTCCTAACCTTCTTAGTCTGGGCCCTGCTGCAAGTTTCTGTTGCCTCCACTATCCCCTGTCTTATCTGTTCCCACCTTTGCTGTGTGTCCACACCTAGTTGAATTTTGCACAGGACCCCTGTACCACTTCCCTCATCATCTTAAAGTTGGCATTCCTGAAATCCAGCACCCTTGTGTCAGATGCCATCCTCTCTTTAGCCATCTGTAACTGGAACCATACTGTCCGGCGGTCACTCCTCCCCCCAGTGGTTCCTCCACCTCACATCCCTCAGCCACTCCCTATTTGTCAGTACAAGGTCAAGGGTGTTCCTTTCCCTAGTTGGTTCCTTGACCAACTGTACTAGAAAGCTTTCCTGGAAGGCGTCCAGCATTACCTGCTCCCTTCTGCTCTTTATGTTAGGTGTGCCCCACTCTACCCCTGATAGGTTGAAGTCCCCTACTATCACCACCCCTTTCTTCCTGCAATTCCTCCTGATCTGTTCTGCCAGTACCCTGTCCATCCCTTCAGTTTGAGAGGGTGGCCTGTACACCACACCCAGTCTTAGTGATCTGTTTTTGGGATCTGTTAGTAGCACCCAAAGTGCTTCTGTATCTCTCTTGTCTCCCTCGTCCGTTACACATTTTAATTGCCACATACTAACTTGCCTAAGCTCACCACTGCCCAGTCCAGCGTGTGTAAAT
Source organism: Neoceratodus forsteri (assembly GCA_016271365.2). Classification (NCBI taxonomy): domain Eukaryota; kingdom Metazoa; phylum Chordata; order Ceratodontiformes; family Ceratodontidae; genus Neoceratodus; species Neoceratodus forsteri. The sequence continues at coordinate 1,173,761,562 of CM057456.1, read as the reverse complement.
TTGACATATGTGTCTGCCGTGCTGCCTGGCTTCTTGGTAATCAAAACTAAACAAGTTATGTGATGGGCAAAAAATAATAACAGCAGCAAAGGCAGAGTATGCCGCACGAATAGGTTTACTGGCAGGCAGAGCACAGACACAGGCAAACCAGCATAGTGCTCTGAACTCTAGCTGGATTCCTTGTAAGAGGGTGACCCCTCTTGTTTTGATTACCAAGGAACCTAGCAGCATGAGAGACACAGACATCAAATCTACACACCCCACATCAGGCAGTAACAATCTTAGGCAATTCAGTGTTGGCAAAAAGGTACAGTAAGTCATATTAAAAAATAAATAGGGATGTAATAATGTAAGAAGTTTTTTTTGTTACACTGCACACTGATCAGTAGCAGCATTACTGAACTCGGAAAGAATTAAGGTAAATTAAGATTAATTTCAGTAAGGGGCGCAGGGAGAAACTCCTAACGGTTCCAGTCATATAAGGGCTCCAGACACCAGGTACAGTACAGTCCCTGCCACTTACAGCACCCACGTTTTTAACGGGCAGTCGGTTTTTACGGGCAGATTTCATTTGCCATTTGCCTAGGCACTGATGTTAAAAATGATGGTTATAGCTTTTCATACCCGCCTTCTATTTCGGGCACATTGGCTGCTAATTAGTGTCTGTTCACACTTCGGCATGCAGTTTGCAAAGCTTGCCAAAAGTGTGAATTGACGCTAACTAGCAGCTAATCTGCCCAAAGTAGAAAGGGAATGGAATGCTATAACCTAATGAGGGAGGTTAGATTTTTCAGCTCATCAGAAAGCAATTGGGAACATTTTTTGACCTGCAATTGGGACCAGAAAAAAACAAATGCTACAACCTCTACAGTGTAATCTATCACGGCGTGGAGACCGAGGTTGGGGCTGACAGTCTGACACATTCCAAGCCATCGCAAATACAGTAACGGCACTCAAAAATAAATCTACAAAAGAAAAAATTGCTTGCATTTTTTAAAGTTCTAACGGCTCTCCCTCTTCACAGGCAGCATAGCATCTACAGTTCAATTGCCACTGTGCTTGGGACGGAAAAAAAGAAAAAAAACGAACAAACGCTGGTGCAATCGTGTAAAGAGTGAGGGAGGTCTCGGTTTTTCAGCCCATTAGAAAGCAACTGGGAACCTTATTTGACCTGCAAAACAAATGCTGGTGCAATCGCATAAGGAAAGGATGCAACCTGGGAGAACCTGATATCCAGTAGAGAAGTGTATATGTACTAGTGCATTAGCATGCCTTTATACAAAAACAAATGCTGTTTTTGGTTACAGCGGCCACTCCCTATAACAGGCAAAATCAGCTCACAAAGAAGCGCCAGTTATAAGTGGCTTGCACTGCACTTGGGACAAATTGGAGGACTTCATTCAAAGTGGGGGGGATATTCGGGATCCTAAACAAACACAAAACATATAACAAGAACTGCAATGACTGAGGTGGTGGGTGGGAAACTGCTACTGGACCGGCTAGCCTCAACCAAGTATCTTTTCTTAAATTAGCTGGTCAGTCAGCTGGTTTTGCAGTATTTTCTTTTCTGGATTCATGAATCATGACCAAACTGTGCCCATAACTTTACCGACAGTTCATTTCTGAATGTTTATATTCTGATACTGCTGGTGATGGTATTTATTTCACATGTCTAGCAAGCATATTTTTTATTTGATAGAAGCCAGAGCTGTATGTTTGTACTGTTTTACTGAATCCCGTTAGAATGTTAGAGGAGTGAGAGGTACACATAAGGTGACAGAAGCAGCGATCATAAAATGTACTGCTCTGGTTTTTATCAAAAGGGTACTTCTGTGCTTCCTAGTCTTTTGAAACAATTAATCAGTCTAAGTCTCCATCAAAAGAGGAGTAAATACCAATTGATCTGGTGAAAACCTTGTTTGAAGTAGTTCGCATTACTGAACCAGCAAGAGGCTGCTACAATAGTTGTCAAAAAGTCTCATTCTGCTTTTGTGTTTGCTCACCAGAGGAAAATGTAATTTTTTTTTATTTGATACTCCTTACTACTGCTGTGGTTGTGCCTGATGTTCCCTGTTTATTATTTATTTATTTTTTTAACTATCTTTATTCTTCTGTGGCAGGTCCTCCCTCATTGTCCACCAACCTACCAGACTCGGGGTTTTTTGGGGGCTTGTGGCACCATGTGCGCCCCGGCAGATCCCCAGAGCCGGTCCGTAGGTATCATCCTCGGTGGACCCCCACTTTTTTCCTCCGTTTTCTCCCATGGACCTACTCTCAAGACCCCGAAAGTGGCAGCATGCACATGGGCGCACATGTGTGCCCACAACTCCAGATGGGGTCTCCTCCTTCTCCTCCCTGAGCAGCCTAACAAGGTCCTCGGAGGCGCCCTTCTCTGGCCTCCACCAGAGGGCGTGCTACACCGAGAACCTGCTACCCTCTCCCGAGGTAGAGGGCTGCCTGTCCGCTGCCAGCCTAGTCCTCTCCTCCCCCGACCTCCAACCCGAGTGTCGCGCGGCATGGCGCGAGGTGTGGCGTCTAGCGCCTCAACCCTCTGCGCCACCAGGATGGCCCCCCTGTTCATTACTAAAGAACAATGTTACTTTTCTGGCATCTTTCATATAACTCTGTGTATCCTCCTGGAAGAACGGGGTGGGGGGGGGCTGGCGAACTAAAAACACTTGTAGAATTACACAAGATTTTACCTGATCTGATCACTAATATTGCGGGCTCCAGATGCCTTAGTTACTTTTTAACAACATATTTTACCTGAAACTGGCCAGTCAGCAGAGCATCAGGGGCTGGCAGTATAGCCTAGAGGTTAGAGTAACGACATGTGAATGAGCTTGAAACATCCGGCAGATGGTTTGATTCCCACAACCTCCACTTGCATACAGTGTGACTCTAAGCAGGTCACTTAAATTCCCAGTGCTCCAGGGTCACCTCTGAAAACAGACACTAGTCCCTAGTATGCTTTACCTGGTTACCAAAAGAATAAATCAATCAATCAATCAGGGCTGCTGCTAGTGACACTGGTGACCCAGGGATGGAAAGGACTTAGACTGCCAGAGGGCCAGCAAGAGGAGGAGGAAGCTTGAACCTTCCAGTGGACACCTGCCTCCTCTGAGTGTGGAGAGTGACTGAGGTCCCCTGTCTAGCACCACCTGGGGGTTCATAGGTGGAGCAACATCCCGTGCTTGGCAGGGGAGGGAAGGATGTGCGTAAATGCTTCCAGGCATACATGCCCACTGTGTGCACTCTTGGGTCCATGTAATGTTCCCATCCCTGAGGAAGGGTGAAAGAAGAGGAAACTCCGATTGCAGCAGAATGATGCCTGTCCTCTACATGCCCTACATTGCTGACTGAAGGCCCCCCGCCCCACTGACCAAAATCACCCTCATCCACAGGCCCTGCACCACTGACTGAAGGCATCCTCCTCCCCAGGCCCTGCATCACTGACCAAAGGCCCCCTCCTCCCCAGGTCCTGCACCTCTAACCAAAGACCCCCTCCTCCCCAGGTCCTGCACCTCTGACCAAAGGCCCCCTCCTCCCCAGGTCCTGCACCACTGACCAAATGCCCCCTCCTCCCCAGGCCCTGCGCTGCTGAATAAAGGCCCCCTCCTCCCCAGGCCCTGCACCACTGACCGAAGGCACCCTCTTCCCCAGGCCCTGTACCACTGAACAAAGGCCTTCTCCTCCCCAGGCCCTGCACCACTTGACCAAAGGCCCCCCTCCTCCACAGGCAATGCACCACTGATCAAAGGCCCCCTCCTCCCCAGGCCCTGCACCACTGACTGAAGGCTCCCCCTTCCCCAGGCCCTGTAACACTGACCGAAGGCACCCTCCTCCACAGGCCCTGCAACACTGACCGAAGGCACCCTCCTCCACAGGCCCTGCAACACTGACCGAAGGCCCCCTCCTCCGCAGGCCCTGCACCGCTGACCAAAGGCCCCCTCCTCCCTAGGCCCAGCACTGTTGACTGAAAGCCCCCTCCTCCCCAAGCCCTGCATTGTTGACTGAAAGCCCCCTCCTCCCCAGGCCCTGTATTGTTGACTGAATGCCCACTCCTCCCCAGGCCCTGCACCACTGACCAAAGGCATCCTCCTCCCCAGGCCCTGCACCACTGACCAAAGGTCATCTCCTCCCCAGGCCCTGCAACACTGACCAAAGGCCCTTCCTCCCTAGGCCCTGCACCACTGACAGAAGACCCCCTCTTCCCCAGGCCCCAAACCACTGACTGAAGGCCCCCCTACCCAGACCCTACACCACTGACTACAGGCCCCCTTCTCCCCAGACCCTGCACCTCTGACCAAAGGCCCCCCCTCCTCCCCAGGCCCCAAACCACTGACCAAAGGCACCCTCCTCTCCAGGCCCTGCATCACTGACCAAAGACCCCCCCTCCTCCCCAGGCCCATCACCACTGACCAAAGGCCCCGCATCTCCCCAGGCCCTGCACCTCTGACCAAAGACCCCTTCTCCATAGGCCCTGCACCATTGACCGAAGACACCCTTCTTCCCTGGCCCTGCACCACTGACCGAAAGCACCCTCCTCCCCAGGCCCTGCACCACTGACTGAAGACAACCTCCTCCCCGGGCCCTATATCACTGACCAAAGGCCCCCTCCTCCCCATACCCTGCATTGCTGATTGAAGGCCCCCTCCTCCTCCCCAGACCCTGCACCACTGACCGAAGGCAACCTCGTCCCGAGGCCCTGCACCACGGACTGAAAGCCCTCTATTCCCCAGGCCCTGCACCACTGACCAAAGGCCCCCTCCTCCCCAGGCCCTTCACCACTGACCAGAGGCCCCGCATCTCCCCAGGCCCTGCACCTCTGACCAAAGGCCCCTCCTCCATAGGCCCTGCACCACTGACCGAAGACCCCTCCTCCCCAGGCCCCAAACCACTGACTGAAGGCGCCCCTCCTCCCTAGGCCCTGCACCACTGACCAAAGACTCCTCCTCCCCAGGCCCTTCACCACTGACTGAAGGCCCCCCTCCCTAGGCCCTGCACCACTAACCAAAGGCCCCCTCCTCCCCAGACCCTGCACCTTTGACCAAAGGCCCCCCTCCTCCCCAGGCCCTGCACCACTGACCAAAGGCACCCTTCTCTCCAGGCCCTGCACTACTGACCAAAGACCCCCTCCTCCCCAGGCCCTACACCACTGACTGAAGGCCCCCTCCTCCCCAGGCCCTGCACCTTTGACCAAAGGCCCCCCTCCTCCCCAGGCCCTGCACCACTGACTAAAGGCACCCTTCTCTCCAGGCTCTGCACTACTGACCAAAGACCCCCTCCTCCCCAGTCCCTGCACCACTGACTGAAGGACCCCCTCCTCCCCAGGCCCTGCACCACTGATCAAAGGCCCTTTCCTCCCCAGGCCCTGCATTGCTGACTGAAGGCCTCCTCCTCCCCAGGCCCTGCACAACTGACCGAAGGCACTCTCCTCCCCAGGCCCTGCACTACAGACTGAAGGCCCTCTCCTCCCCAGGCCCTGCACCACTGACCAAAGGCCCCCCTCCTCCACAGGCCATGTACCACTGACCAAAGATCCGCTCCTCCCCAGGCCCTGCACCATTGACTGAAGGCCCTCCTCTCTAGGCCCTGCAACACTGACCAAAGGCCCCCTCCTCCCCAGGCCCTGCACCACTGACCGAAGGCCCCCTCCTCCCTAGGCCCAGCATTGTTGACTGAAGGCCCCCTCCTCCCCAGGCCCTATATTGCTGACTGAATGCCCACTCCTCCCCAGGCCCTGCACCACTGACCGAAGGCATCTTCCTCCACAGGCCCTGCACCACTGACCGAAGAACGTCTCCTCCCCAGGCCCTTCAACACTGACGGAAGGCCCCCTCCTTCCTAGGCCCTGTACCACTGACCAAAGGCCCCTCTTCCATAGGCCCTGCACGACTGACTGAAGACATCCTCCTCCCCAGGCCCCAAACCACTGACTGAAGGCCTCCTCCTCCCTAGGCCCTGCACTCCTGACCAAAGGCCCCTCCTCCACAGGTCCTGCACCACTGATCGAAGACCCCCTCCTCCCCTCCTCCCCAGGCCCCAAACCACTGAATGAATGCCCCTCTTCCCCAGGCCCTGCACCACTGACCAAAGGCCTCTCCTCCATAGGCCCTGCACCACTGACCAAGACCCTCCTCCCCAGGCCCCAAACTGCTGACTGAAAGCCCCCTCTTCCCCAGGCCCTGCATCACTTACCCAAGGCCCTCCCCCCAGGCCCAGCACCACTGACCAAAGGCCCCCTCCTCCCCAGGCCCTGCACCTCTAAACCAAAGGTCCCCTTCTCCCCAGGCCCTGCACCACTGACTGAAGGCCCCCCCCAGGCCCTGCACCACTGATCAAAGGCCTTCTCCTCCCTAGGCCGTGCATTGCTGACTGAAGGCCTCCTCCTTCCCAGGCCCTGCACAACTGACTGAAGGCATTCTCCTCCCCAGGCCCTGCACCACAGACTGAAGGCCCTCTCCTCCCCAGGCCCTGCACCACTGACCAAAGGTTCGCTCCTCCCCAGGCCCTGCACCATTGACTGAAGGCCCCCATCTCTCCAGGCCCTGCAACACTGACTGAAGGCCCCCTCTCCCAGGCCCTGCAACACTGACCAAAGGCCCCTCCTCCCCAGGCCCTGCACACTGACCAAAGGCCCTCCTCCCAGGCCCCATATTGCTGACTGAATGCCCCTCCTCCCAGGCCCTGCACCACTGATCAAGGCACCTCCTTCCCAGGCCCTGCACCACTAGACCGAAGGCCGCCCTCCCAGGCCCTGCAACACTGACTGAAGCCCCCTCCTCCTAGGCCCTGCACCACTGACCAAAGGCCCCTCTTCCATAGGCCCTGCACCACTGACCGAAGCCTCCTCCCCAGACCCCAAACCACTGACTGAAGACCCCTCTTCCCCAGGCCCTGCACCACTGACCAAAGGCCCTCCTCCATAGGCCCTGCACCACTGACCAAAGATCCCTCCTCCCCAGGCCCCAAACTGCTGACTGAAAGCCCCTTCCCAGGCCCTGCATCACTTACCGAAGGCACCCTCCCAGGCCCTGCACCACTGACCAAGGCCCTCCCCAGGACCGCACCACTGACCAAAGGCCCCTCCTACCCAAGCCCTGCACCACTGACTGAAGGCCCCCTCCTCCCCAGGCCTTGTACCACTGACCAAAGGCCCCCTCCTCCCCAGGCTCTTCACCACTGACCAAAGGCCCCGCATCTCCCCAGGCCCAGCACCTCTGACCAAAGGCCCCTCCTCCATAGGCCCTGCACCACTGACCGAAGACCCCTCCTCCCCAGGCCCCAAACCACTGACTGAAGGCTCCCCTCCTCCCTAGGCCCTGCACCACTGACCAAAGACTCCTCCTCCCCAGGCCCTTCACCACTGACTGAAGGCCCCCCTCCCTAGGCCCTGCACCACTAACCAAAGGCCCTCCTCCCAGACCCTGCACCTGACCAGAGGCCCCTCCTCCCAGGCCCTGCACCACTGACCAAAGCACCTTCTCTCCAGGCCCTGCACTACTGACCAAAGACCCCTCCTCCCCAGGCCCTGCACCACTGACTGAAGGACCCTCCTCCCCAGGCCTGCATTGCTGACTGAAGGCCTCCTCCTCCCCAGGCCCTGCACAACTGACCAAGGCACTCTCCTCCCAGGCCCTGCACCACAGACTGAAGGCCCTCCTCCCCAGGCCCTGCACCACTGACCAAAGGCACCCCCTCCTCCACAGGCCATGTACCACTGACCAAAGGTCCGCTCCTCCCCAGGCCCTGCACCATTGACTGAAGGTCCCCTCCTCTCTAGGCCCTGCAACACTGACCAAAGGCCCCCTCCTCCCCAGGCCCTGCATCACTGACCAAGGCCCCTCTCCCTAGGCCCAGCATTGTTGACTAAAGGCCCCCTCCTCCCCAGGCCCTATATTGCTGACTGAATGCCCACTCCTCCCCAGGCCCTGCACCACTGAACAAAGAACGTCTCCTCCCCAGGCCCTGCAACACTGATGGAAGGCCCCCTCCTTCCTAGGCCCTGCACCACTGACCAAAGGCCCCTCTTCCATAGGCCCTGCACCACTGACTGAAGACATCCTCCTCCCCAGGCCCCAAACCACTGACTGAAGGCCTCCTCCTCCCTAGGCCCTGCACTCCTGACCAAAGGCCCCTCCTCCACAGGTCCTGCACCACTGATCGAAGACCCCCTCCTCCCCAGGCCCCAAACCACTGACTGAAGGCCCCATCTTCCCCAGGCCCTGCACCACTGACCAAAGGCCTCTCCTCCATAGGCCCTGCACCACTGACCGAAGACCCCCTCCTCCCCAGGCTCCAAACCGCTGACTGAAAGCCTCCTCTTCCCCAGGCCCTGCATCACTTACCGAAGGCTCCCCTCCCCAGGCCCTGCACCACTGATCAAAGGCCCCCTCCTCCCCAGGCCCTGCACCTCTAAACCAAAGGTCCCCTTCTCCCCAGGCCCTGCACCACTGACTGAAGGCCCCCCCCCCAGGCCCTGCACCAGTGATCAAAGGCCTTCTCCTCCCTAGGTCGTGCATTGCTGGCTGAAGGCCTCCTCCTTCCCAGGCCCTGCACAACTGACTGAAGGCACTCTCCTCCCCAGGCCCTGCACCACAGACTGAAGGCCCTCTCCTCCCCAGGCCCTGCACCACTGACCAAAGGCCCCCCTCCTCCACAGGCCATGTACCACTGACCAAAGGTCCGCTCCTCCCCAGGCCCTGTACCATTGACTGAAGGCCCCCTCCTCTTCAGGCCCTGCAACACTGACCAAAGGCCCCCTCCTCCCCAGGCCCTGCAACACTGACCAAAGGCCCCCTCCTCCCTAGGCCCAGCATTGTTGACTGAAGGCCCCCTCCTCCCCAGGCCCTGTATTGCTGACTGAATGCCCACTCCTCCCCAGGCCCTGCACCACTGACCGAAGGCATCCTCCTCCACAGGCCCTGCACCACAACCCGAAGGCCGTCTCCTCCCCAGGCCCTGCAACACTGACTGAAGGCCTCTCCTTCCTAGGCCCTGCACCACTGACCAAAGGCCCCTCTTCCATAGGCCCTGCACCACTGACCGAAGACATCCTCCTCCCCAGACCCCAAACCACTGACTGAAGACCCCCTCTTCCCCAGGCCCTGCACCACTGACCAAAGGCCTCTCCTCCATAGGCCCTGCACCACTGACCAAAGACCCCTCCTCCCCAGGCCCCAAACTGCTGACTGAAAGCCCCCCTTCCCCAGGCCCTGCATCACTTACCGAAGGCACCCCTCCCCAGGCCCTGCACCACTGACCGAAGGCCCCCTCCTCCCCAGGCCCTGCACCTCTAACCAAAGGTCCCCTCCTCCCCAGGCCCTGTACCACTGACCAAAGGCCCCCTCCTCCCCAGGCCCTGCACCACTGACCAAAGACCCCCTCCTTCCCAGGTCTTGCACCACTGACTGAAGGCACTCTCCTCCCCAGGCCTTGCACCACTGACCAAAGACCCCCTCCTACCCAGGCCCTGCACCACTGACTGAAGGCCCCCCTCCTCCCCAGGCCCTGCACCAGTGATCAAAGGCCCCCTCCTCCCCAGACCCTGCACCACTGACCAAAGGCACCCTCCTCCCCAGGCTCTGCACCACTGAACGAAGGCACCCTCCACTGCTGTATGATGGTCTTCACCCTGACAACCTCCCTATGAGGGAAAATTCATGGGGGCTTGTGTAAGGCCCAGAGAATGCGGGGCTAGCTCTCAGAGAAGGCAGGGATGGGGGACTGGTGAATGAGTGCAGGCCAGTTGCGAACAAAATGATTAATTAAAAAATAACATATTTTAACCAAGACATACAGCTGGGATGCAACATCTCATTTTCAGTGGAGTCCTGTTTCTACCCATTTCAGCAACTAGGTGCACTGAAGCACTGGAAGGGTAAGTGACTTGGTCAGCTTGGTCACAGTGAGCATTTTGCTCACTAGTAGAGCATACTTTGTTTTTTGTTTGCTGTTAAAGGGCTCATCATTTTTTTTTTAAGTGTCTCACAATATGGTAAAACATACATGTTTCAAAAGTGCAAGTCCATTTAGTTATACCATGCAACGTATGCGGAGTTGACAGTGTTCATAGGACTAAAAACCGAGATCAACAAAAATGCCCGACTGCATCTTAAAAGCTGAAATGAAAAGCTGTACTCAAGTAAAGTTCCAGAAGGGATTGTATGGAGGTTAAGAAAATGGAAATTACGTACTTACTGTAATTATTGATCTTCTTGGACAGTCTCCATCACTCATTCACACTAGTGGGATAGCGCTGGAGGCACCAGGACCTAGCAGGAGCCTAACATTTTCTGAAGGGTCGGCGTCGAGACAGGATCACGCACGCGCGGCACCGTGAGATTAGCTCATGCCTGTGTAGGCTATCTCGGCGTCAACCCTCCAACCGCCTCAGTACCTTTTTGACCGAGGAGGTGCTGCGTAACTAATGAGAATAACTCATCCTGAGTTTCTGGGCCTGAGAGGGCCCAGATGGCCTTTGCAAGAAAGGTCAAAGAATAATGTCCTCACAGTCTGAACCATAGGACCATGAAGACCAGGAAAGAAAACGAGTGAACCCAGGGGATGGTGGGTGGGCGTGTGAATGAGTGATGGAGACTGCCCAAGAAGATCAATAATTACGGTAAGTATGTAATTTCCATATCTTCCTGGACTAAGTCTCCATCACTCATTCACACTAGTGGGAGAGTACCGAGCTAAAACCAACAACCCTGAGTAGAGTGGTAGGAGATAGGGTTCACTCAGAAAGGACAGCCAAGGACTGTTCTGCTAATAAAAAGAGCTGTCTTGTAAACAGCAACTAGAACATACTGCCTACAAGATAAGCGCTCAAGTTGTAACTCACCACTTTGCAGACGACTGCAATGGACACAGAATGAAAGTCTGCCAGGAAGCCGCAACCACTCTAGGAGAGCGGCAAGAACCTGGCCTCACAATCTGGTCTACGACCAAAATTAATAGTGTCAAAGACATGTACTAATGTAACGTAAAGGGACCTCAGGAACTGAAAGAGTCGGAGGTAAAGTCTACTGATTCAGGGTACACCGGAAAGTGCGGATGGAAACCCCCACTGTCAAGTATGGCTGACCTGTAAACAACAGGTCCAGGAGCACTTGAACCCCTTACTTGGTGAGCAAGGGGGTCCAGGTGGGGTTAGCCCATCAAGGAGAATGGTCTCCACTTAGTCACAGGAACCTTCCTGATGGAAGGCCAAGCACAACTTAGAAGCCTCTCATGGTGGTCAAGTAGAACCAGATCCTACCTACTGCATATTCCAAAGGAATCATCCTGTCCCAGTGTGTACAACTACAGTAGCAGTCTCTGAACTCAGGGAAGAAAGGAAAAAGTGTACAGGAGAACGTGTCCACTGCGGAAAAAAACATTCCGACAGAAAAAAACAGGGGCTGGATTTCTAAGGTAAATAGAGGCAGATGTGCGTCAAGGAGGGACATAGCAGGACCAAGTTAGGGCTAACCCATTTGTTGAAGTGACTGAAAGAGGCAGTGTCTCAATGTGGTGAGGCACTACCCACTCTGGCCTCCCTGAAGGGAGTAGGAAAGGATTCTAGTTTGTTTGCTGAAAAACAAACATCACAACTCCATCATGCACTTGAAGAGGACAGCTTCGTGAGCAACTGGCATGGACCAGTGCGCAGGAACCGAAGGCGTGAATATTTGAGAAGCTACCTCAGAAAAAAGACCTACCTCATGTCTCTTTGCAGATGACACAAAGATCAGCAACAGAGTTGATGCACAAGGTGGGGTGGAAAGGATGAGAAGGGACTTGGCAAGGTTAGAGGAATGGTCAAATGTATGGCAGTTTAGATTCAATGCTAAGAAGTGCAAGGTAATGCACCTGGGAAACAAAACCCAGGGAAGAGTACACAATGGGGGTGAGATACTAACAACAACAAAATAGAAAGGGACCTGGGGGTAGTCATATCAGATGGCCTAAAGGTGGGCAAGCAATGTGAGAGGGCAGCAAGGAGGCTGGGGGATACTGGGATGCATAGGGAGAGCATCACCAGTAGAAAACAGGAAGTTATTATCCCTCTGTACAAACAGCTGGTCAGACCCCATCTGGATTTTCGTGCAGTTCTGGAGACCCAATCTCCGCAAAGACACAGACAGGATGGAAGCTGTCCAGAGGAGGGCAACTAAAATGGTGCAGGGTCTGCGCAGGAAGACATATGAAGAGAGACTTAGGAGCTTAATATGTAGCCTCGAGGAAAGGAGGAGAGGGGACACGATAGAAACTTTCAAGTACCTCAAGGGAATCAACAAAGTCCAAGAGGGTAGCATCTTTCAAAAAAAGAGGTGTGCAAGAACAAGGGGGCACAATTTGAAGATAGAGGGGCGGCTCAGAGGTAATTTAAGGAAGTATTTTTTCACAGAGAGGGTTGTGGATGCATGGAACGGCCTTCTGGAGGAGGTTGTGGAGTCAAAAACAGTGGTGGAATTCAAGCATGCATGGGACAGTCATAAGGCAATTCTAGGGGGTGGGGGCAGGAAGAAGTAGGCTGCTGGTTAACTAGGATCTGCAGCTTATCCATTAGGTAGGGAAATGGGCAGACTGGGTGGGCCAAGCGGTCCTTATCTGCCGTCAAATTCTATGTTTCTATGTTACTTGACCTTCCGTCAAGAAGGAGAAAATTGCCTGTTAAGTTAAGCAACCAAGAAGTAGGAACCTGAGTTCCGACTCGGTGGAGAGTCGCTTCTGCTGTTGCAAGGCTCTGCTCAAGAGAAGAAAGCCTGATAAAAAGAAAGTGGAATTAACAGACTGGGCAGTCGCCTAAGTCTAGGTAATGTCTCTGAATAAGAGAAATCTCTCTTGGAGAAAGAGATGACCCATACCGCCGCCAGATTGGACTCCCTCTAGGGGAAGAAGAAGAAGTCCGCTACTCTTTACCGTACTCTGAAGACAAGCGCCTCAGGAGCTGAGACGGAACCTGACCAGATCCAAAAAGGAAGGTATCGGGTAATTTAGGCTAGGCTATGTGCTGTGATAAAAAATTTTTTTTAGTCCGAACCTAACAAGGCTTTCAGGCTGCTATTTCTCAAGGATTGTCTTGATACAAAATGAAGAAGATGTTCTCCATCTGAGTGCAGAAGGAGTCTGTGCATCCATACTGAAATCATGACCGGACTAATAATCACAGCTGGAGAGATGTTAACCACCTGTGCCGAAGAAGCAACCGAAGGGGCAATATCACACAGGTGCTATATACCCCTATCAAAGGAGTGGAAGAGCCAGAGTGGCTCCCGCCCATTAAATTAGAATGCTCCACAGAGTGTAACTGTCTTGATGATTGAAAAAGTCTAGACGCAGAAGTGTATGGTCCACAGATGCAGTGTGAAATACTATAGTGGACCCCATTACTGAGGATCTACTGAAAAGATTTTCCATCACGGACTCTGATGATAGAGAGGACGTGCCCTTCAGTATATAAAATGAGTCATCCGCTGTATTACTGACCAGAAGGACAGGGAAAGACCCGTCTAGATGCACTTCTACCCTAGAAGGACCTCCAAGAGAGATCTAGGTCAGAGCCACTAGAGACTCCACCATCAGGAAGGATGTCGAGGAGCTTGGTACCACGTAGGGAGCCGAGAAAGTACTGAGCAGAATGGGATTCTGCTGGCAGAGCAGTACAGCAGAGTTCCATCAGCAGAAAACCCCTGGATGACACAAGATCCCACATAGACCGCCACTCACTAAGATGTGAGGAAAAAATAATCCGCAGAACAGGAGTTCATTCTGCGATAAACATCCCGCCACCAGTTCTGTGGAAAGGAAGTCCGAAAAGGAAAAATGTGTCACTAACTCTGCTATACAGCACCCACTAGCACCCGTGCGGCACCAGCATCACTCGTGGCACAGGAGAGCACCAAGTAGTGCTTATGCCAACCTGGGCGATACCCGAGGGGAGCTGCGGCAGTACCCACAGGCACCCTGAGCACCTGTGTAGTAATGGCACCCGAGGGCACCCCCGACATCCATAGTACCATGGTACCCATGATACCCATGGCAAGAATGGCAGCCAAGGGCACCAGTGGCACCCATGGCACCCACGGGTGCCTTTGGTGCCACCCACGGGGGTGCCACTTATGGCACCTGTGGCACCCATGACACTCGTGGGTGCTCACAGCGCCACCCATGGGTGCTCCCAGTGCCACCCATGGCACTCGAGGGTGCCTGTGGCGCCATCCGCAGGTGCACGGTGCAACCCAGATACCCGTGGCACCACTGATGGCGCTGACAACCAATGTCAGCAACAAGAGCACCCACGGCTCCACACAGAGCGATGGCGTCAACCCACGTAGCCGACCAGGGCACTGAGGCATGGCGCCTACCAAGGCACTGATGCTCAGCGCCAACCAAGGCACCGAGCCACGGCACCGACCAAGGCACTGAGCCACTGCGCCGAAGGAAAATGCCAATGGAAATCCTGAGAAGGGGGAGAAGGAAAAAGGTGGTGCCTGTGCCAGCCTCTGCATGGAAAAGGGAGAGTGGGGTAGGCACGAGGGGTCGACACGATGGCAAAGGCACCAAGAGAGCACCTCACCATTCGTATCGAATCGATCTGGCTCTGGTTCAACGGCTCTGAGGCCCAGAGGTCCTGAAATCAGGAACAGAGCCAGGAAAAACTGGAAAGTCAAACCCCCTGCTCCACAGGAGCGGCCCAGAAGTGAAACTGCCCACTGGAGCTCCAACGAGGACAGAGATGGAGCTCGGAGTCGAGAATGCAGCAGTTAGGAGCGGGGCCAAGAAGAACCCACCAAAGTCGGTTCAGGCCGATTGCCCCTCCCGACGAAAAAAATCCTCGTGCAGACGTACCAACGGGCAACCTCGAGCGGCACCAATTCTTCTTCCCCCAACAAGGAAGAGGAGCTCAAGGTTAAGTGGAGCCGGATTCCCAGAACTGCTAGATTTGTGCTTCAGAAGACTGTCCTCCCCCCGGGCACAGGACTGTCCGTAGTCGGACCCCCCCATTAAATAAGGGCGGTGGACCGGACACAGCCCCTCTGCCATAAAAACTTTCAAACGAAGTCCTCCTACCGTCATCACTACCGTCCAAGGACGACTCCGTTGATGGCAGGAAAGAATTTATTTTTCTTCTTCTTCATAATCTTCTTCTTCTTCTTTGTAAAATAAGAAATTACTACTTAAAATATTAAATTAAACATTAAAAGCTGCTGTCATATAGACAAAAACTTAGACTCCGGCAGACGAGCGACGTTGACATCCAAGCGCACTCGACGGCGGGAGAAAAGGAACTGAGGCGGTTGGAGGGTTGACGCTGAGATAGCCTACACAAGCGCAAGCTAGTCTGGTGGTGCCGCGCATGCATGGTCCTGTCTCGGCGCCAACCCTTCAGAAAATTTTAGGCTCCTGCTTGGACCTAGTGCCTCTGGCACTATTCCAGTAGTGTGAATGAGTGATGGAGACTTAGTCCAGGAAGATTATGCACTTCACTGTTTGCTGGTATCCAGTTCAGGAGATGAATGCCAACATTTATTTTAAGGTTAACAGGAGTTCGTGACCGCCGGTCTAACGTTTAATAGCACTTGTACTTCACAGAGCCAGCACTGCGGCTGTAAAGTGGTGGTAATGTATGCAGTATATAAGGGGACTTCATGTTCTGGACAGCAGTGTTCAAAACCGATGTACACCACTAGTTCAGATTCTAAATCATATTGTGTTTTAACAATGATGTCTGCCAATTGTTGATCCAGTTCCATCAAATATAAGCAAAAAACAAAATAAAACAGTCACACAGGTTGAGTCAGATGCAAAACTGTATTAAGGTTCAGTACATGGTAATACCAATCCTGTCAAGACATGGACAGACTCCTCACATTTTACCTAAAACAGGGCTTCCTCTTGCCAGACTTGGTATAAACTTGTACTGTACTTAATTATATTTTAATATATTTGTGCCTGAGCCTCTAACTTTAGATTTGTGTGATGATTTTATCTTATTTTTTTTGTTTTCTTGCGACTGCTGCACTGTCCAACTGGATATTGTCTGTGCTGCCCCTTTGGCAGAGGTTGATTATAAGCTTGTTTGACTCATCTGCGGCATACTGCAGATTGCCCCAGACTAGTGCAGCTCACTCTGCCTAGCCATCTTGACTAGTGCAGGTTCTCCACAGCTGCCACAGAAGTTGCTGCTGTGACACCTGACTCCTCACTTGCCATGGCATGGCCACTTTCAGAAGAGCAGCTCACAGTGAGGGAGCTGAGCATGGCTTTCTCTGCCCTGCTTGGTTCAATGTTCATTGATTTGTGGTTGGTGACACAAAGGTTGTGAAGCACAATTATGTGTGCAGGGCCAGTGTTGCACGACTGAATAGTCACTGCAATAGAACTGTCTGGTTCATTTGGGGGGTAAAGGCAGAGAGGTAGACATGACATAAAACAATGGCTGGTTGGGTGCAGAGTGCATGTGTCTGCAGACTGCATGGCATGTAGCTTTGCACTGTGGTTAGGGGCAACTGATCGAAGCAGGACTAGTACAGCCATCTGCTATTTAGTGTAATTTTGAGTCAACTTTTATATATTTCAATGTAGGATAAATTTATCTTCTACGTTAGTTTCTTCATGTACTGTAAAACACACAATGAATGTGACTCTGTATATAAAATAACAGGTCTGAAAAACAAAATGCCCTTTATACCATATTAAGTGCTCTTCTGATCCTCGCCCCCCTCCCCCCACTCCTTTTACAATTTTCAGCATCCATGGATAACTGCACTTCTCAAGTGCGTAAGGCATTTGGAATTGCCTCATGTCTCACTTCCCGAGGCATGCCATTATCCCACATTATAAAATGGGTATATAATTTCCTGCATCTTGATTGGTTAAGTGGTACCATATGCCATGTCCTTATCAGGACATATACTAGCAACTGGCACTACTTATGCCAAGCAAAACGCTGCACACTCTGAAATCAGTGCGTGCTACCCACAGGTCTCTTAACTGCGGCTCCACAACTGGCATCAGATCGAAGTGCAAAAGCTGCACCGGGAGAGCTCTGCCATCAGCCATCGAAAATCTACCACACTAACCACTGTCACACTACACAGACAACTAAGCTCTTCGAAGGGGTAGTCTCCGATGTTGGAAACAGAACCCTCCCCTTAGAGTCACAGACAAACTCTCTACAAAGCGCACAGCCTCATTTCACAACTAAATAAAACATTTTAAAATAAAACTGTAACCTGTGTGCTGCAGTCGAAAAACCAAGCTGTAAGAAATGGAATGCGCGGTACTGCTTCACCAGAAAGCTAACTCTCAATTAAATCTTAACCTGTGCTGCGATCAAATATTTAAATGCAAAGTACCTCTCCTCTCCTTCAAAACATCAGGCAAGCAGAGCGCTACTCCACCATTATCGTCTTTTTTTCCAAAGGCCATTAACGGCAAAATGCGAGCCGCACACTATGGTGGCTCCTGTGGGACACGCTCGCTCCTAAAGAAGTCGCAACTGACGCCAAGCACACGCCAATGTAACAAAACAGTCACTCTTAGTTAAATCAACAGCAATTAAAAATGAAAAAAAAAAAGAATTCTACAAAGTATAGCTGTATTGGTGCTCGGACAGCACATGATGGGACCGGGAATGAAACACCTATACAACGAGGAGAATGCTTTTAATATGAGTGAAGCTGACAATCATTTATGAGGCTGCCACTGTTTCTTAAAGCACAAAATACTATAAATTATAAAAAGAACGAATAGTACATAAACTTCCCTGTTGGTGTTGATGATGGAGAGGTCTGGAACACTCATAAAAACAAAGAAATTATATTATAGAGGGACTATTTTTTTTTCACTATTTCACCTATTGAAAGCTTTTGTTTGTTACTCTTGAAACTCTGTTTCTACTTTATTTACAAAAGTGCAGTGCCCATTTTATAAGTGGAATAAGACACTCCGAGGTGTGGTTTATGGCTTGATAAGAGCACTTCCCAGGTGCTAAAGTCACTGGCGCTAGCGCTCGTGCCTCATCACGCACCTGGGCATCGCTTCATAAACCACACTCTATTACGTCTTATTACTTACATAATGCACACCTTGTCATGACTTATTTTTGTTTTGTCTTGTACCGCACCTGGTCTGTCACCTTGGCTCAACTTGTCATGACCATCCCTATCCCTGTCCTATGACTCAGGCAGTCCAAGTCAGGACCCTCAAACACATGCTGTCCTAGCCAGACCACCATAACACACCACAAAATTTAATTCACCCCTATCCCTACCAGCCACTTACAACTCACTCTGCCTTGTCCATAATGGGATGCTAGGAGATATGAAATGTTCAGATTGTTTGGTTTCTGTATGTCTATTGTGAACCATACGCATACATGCTGAAGCCTCAAAAAACAGTGCAAGGCATTGTGGGTATGAAAATCCTTATTTGTGACAGGCTGACAAGGCTACACCAGAAAAGCAATTGCTTAACCCCTTTTCTGGGCTCTCTATCCAGTCAGTCACCCTCTCAGTTTTGCAGTGCTGCCAATTCAACACCATGTCTGACACTTCAATATATTGTTACGGTACATCCTCACTTCAATCACGCCTTTGAAAGTCATCAAACACTTTCAATTAAAACTGAAAACAATTCAGCTAGGTGTTATAAAAATGATTCCTCAGCAAATACAGCTCTAGAACTTTAGAATTTGACAAAGCTGTATGGAACCCAGCTGAGCTGGAGATAATAGCAAATGAAACCTGGGTGCTTCCAATTTGGAACTTCATTCCCTGCAGCCAGAGCTTATGCATTTTAATGTGATATCACCACACTTCTCAGTGACATGCATTGCAATAGGCACTGTTTTTTATGAGGGTGTAGAAGGGCACGGTCAGTCACGTTCATCCTCCAATATACTAACATACTAAAATGCCAGCAGAATAAGCCTAACGGTCTTTTGTGTCTGCTCATTTGGTCAGCCCCCACCATGGGAGCTGACCTTGTTGCCCCCCTCGCCCTCTCTGGCTTCTCCCTTCCCAGTCCCGGATAGTCTCACTGCACAGGACTTTGCTTCCAGAACCCTTTCCTTGTACCTGTCCCACCCCCTCTTGAACCCCTCCACTGTCTCTGCCTCCACCAGTCCCCTAGGCAGTGCATTCTATGGCTCCACCACCCTCTCAGTGAAGTAGCACCTCCTCCTTTCTCCCCTGAATCTCCCCCCCTCCAGCTTCCACCCATGTCCTCTAGTTGCCCCCCTCTCCTTCCTTTGAAGCACCCTGACTGCTCCTCCCCTATTTACCCTCTTCATGTACCTGAAGACCTCTATCATGTTCCCCCCGGTCCCTTCTCTCTTCCAATGTGTACATATTTAGCTCTTCGAGCCTCTCCCCATGGGTCCTGTCCCCCAAGCCCCAGATCATTTTGGTTGCCCTCCCCTGGACCCTCTCCAAGAGTTCGATGTCCCTCTTTAAGTGTGGCCTCCAAAACTGCATGCAGTACTCGAGGTGCGGCCTCACCCGGCAGTTATACAGAGGGAGTATCACTTGCCTCCTTCTGGAGGTGATGCCCCTAACGATGCATCCCAGCATATTCCATGATATTACCTACTGCAGTGCCACACAAGCCTAAAAGATGTTATAGAAGGGATAAAAGAAATCCTTTACTGTAGTTGGAGGAATCCGGTCATGATCCTGTGTTAAAACACTTAATGCACTGTGCAGTTCTCAAGTAGCTAATAAACCTAAAAATCTGCCTAAAGAGCAATAACACACTCCAGATTGTGTTAAGTTAAAGTGATGCACTTCTCGGGCACCCGGGGTGTGCATTAGTTACAGTGCCACATGCCAGAATGAAGTACTCTATGACATGTTGTCAGTTTCCAGTATGACAAAACAGGAGTAACTGCCATTGGATTACATTGGTTCCTGTAGTATTTTACAAGATATCACAGGCTGAAACTTTTACATAGTGCTTCATCAAAGTTAGTATATAAGATATCAGACCAGTAACCTATTACTCTGAGGTTCCTAATGCTGCAGCCTGTGACTCCATTTTAAGTTGTTGCTGTTTTAGTCTTGATTATTTAGCACAATACAAGTGTGTGACATTTAGAATTTACATTAAACCACAATAAAGCTGCCTGTACCTCTTCATGGCAACAGCTACAAATGGTATCAAATTGTCTCCGTGGTTCTCTCCGGGTGTTTCGAGCGGATTTTTTCCCCTACAGTTTATTATCCCATCACAGCCCAAATGACATGCTAATACAAAACTTCTGGTGTCCAGTGGGTCCTGATTCTACCATGTTCTGCAGCTCGGAAGACTGCAGACAGGAAGCTCAGCTAAAGTACGTTCTTAAGATCACACACTGATTTTGTGGCTGTCGTGGGATTCAAAACTGAGATCTCCTGATTGGCCGCTTTAGTTTCTAGCCACAGGACCACATTAGTTTCCATAACTAGAGGACTGATATAAGACCACTCAACTTGTTTTACATATAATCTGAGTTGGCAGCTCAACCCACCTAGCAAGCAGTTAAAAGCAAAGAAGAAATTTATTCATACTTACCGTAATTTCCTTTTCTGTTAGCTTTAACATTGTGAATGGGTATTCATTACACTTGGGTACAGTGCACCCCTGCTGGTGGAACTGGCACTGCCCAAAACCATAGAATGGTGGGCATATGAGGATTATGGACGGCAGCAACTCTCCAGTAACCACTGTCCTCACAGTGCCTCCAAATATGAAATAAATTGCCATATTGTTCGACTTGACACCAAAGCACATAATCAACTGTCTATACAGAGAAGACTCAATTAGCAGTGTCAGTGGCTCAGTAGGTAGCACACTCGCTTCTGAGGCCAGGAGATCAGAGGGCTGTGGGTTCAGTTCCCACATCTGGCACTTGGGTTAATATCCCAGTACTGACACTGTAATGCAGTATGAGAGGGGTGCTGCATTTCTGAGGTGCCGTCTTTCGGATGAGACGTTAAACCGAGGTTCCATCTGCCTGGATTGGTGGTAGTTCAGGTGGATGTTAAAGATCCCATGGCACTTATCGAAAAGAGTTGGGGAATTTCCCCGGTGTCCTGGCCAAATTTCCCTCATTCACTAAAAATACCACCAACAGCTTAATCTGGTTCAAGGTCAGTTGGCATTCATCTGTATCCCCTTCCCCCGGGTCGTGCCTGAAAATAGGCAGGATTTGTCTAGTGCACTTACCCGGTCAACAAAAGCTAAATAAATAAAAATAAATAAATAAATAAAAACTCAAACATAATAAAACACAGTAAAGAGTGGCCTATCTTCACTGCCGAGGAAAGTGATCGCTTAAAATCTGTTTTCTACAGTTCATGTGTTGCACAGTCCAAATGAAATGGCAGCTGGAAAGAAAAACAAAATAGCAACAAAGCAATGGCTGCATGTTGTGTAAGCACTCACCTGCAAGAAAGAAAGGCACTTTTGGCTAGCATTAAACTTGAACCTGTAGAATCAGTGTAGCAGTAGTCAACATACTGACGTGGAACTGCTCTCCTTACTATTACTATGTGTTCTTTTTATTTATTTATTTTTTATTAATATATCCAAACAAACACAGGTGCAGCAGGTGAACTAAAGAGGGATGTCCTGATAGGTGTGTAAAATTGAGATTATAACAGTACAAGGACATTCCCATGCTGACATATCGGACGATATTCTCCCGTAGGAGTGGGCCCACTGACAATGTTGGGGCTAACAGAAAAGGAATTTACGGTATGAAGAAATTTCTTCTTTCTACAGCTCTCCACATTGTCAATGGGTATTCATTACACTTGGGTTTTAAGAAGCAGCACCCAAGACGAAACTGGGTGGGAGAGAATACTGTCCCTTATGTCAAGCACACATAGAAAAAGGAATTTACCTGTTAACTGCTGCCTGCAAAACTCTGTGACTAAAGGCCACTTCCATAGAAGTTTTTTTTGGGGGGGGGTATTATTTTCTCTCCTCCAGAGCTCCGGCTACAACCCCCGCCCTCCGTTGTTCCCCCCAGCGCCATCCCCGGACATCAGACCCCCTCCCTTATGCACCCCGCGACTTACTCCTTTATGGGTAGGGTGGTGGGGAGCGACTCAACCCACCCCAACAGACCCATGCCAGGAGGCGCCCTTCCAGGAATAGGCGCCCGTGGGGAATAACTTTGTGCTGCCAGACTCGCTTTTTATTTCATTTTCCTCGGCCCGGTCATGGCGTGCAATATGGCGTAGCGACTAGGTGCATGCACGCCCCCGCGGTGTGCCCCAATCAAGCATCTACCGACCCACCCCCAAACTTGCAGCTACGTGCTGTCGACCCCCCAGCCTCCGCTAGAGGTCAGACAAGCCCTGGCCGCCCAAATCCCCCCTCCCCGGAGATGGAGAGCAGTCCCTTGGACGCTCAATCCATCTCCTCCACGCCGACCCACGGCAACCCATGCCCGTTTCCGAACACGGGTCGCCGGCGTGGCACGAGGTGTGGCGACCAGCGCCTCAACCCTCAGTGCCACCGGGCCAGCCCATAGAAGTTTTAACATCCAAAAATGTAGTACTTGGTGAAACCACGGACAGAGGACCATGTGGCTGCCTTACAAAACAGACGCCTCATGTCTCTTCTCCTAGGAGAGGCCATATGCCTGGTGGAATGAGCACTGATGAGGGCTGGAGGCCTCTTCTTTTACTGCGACATAAGCCTTGGCAAAACTATCCCTCATTCACCTAGCTAGGGTAGTCTTTGAAGGTGTTTTTTTTTTGTGGCTCTAAAAAGACAACCTATTAGAAAAACGGAAGGCCGTGGAACATTCGAGATGAAGGACGGAACTGATCTGAGCACCACCTTGCCCGAATGCATGACAAAGTATGGTTCTTTGTGGGGCGAGGCCTGGAACTCACTAAACCTCCTGGCTGAGTGCATATCAGCTAAGAAACACATGTTGTAAGACAGCAGTACCTACAAAAGTGGTTCAAACTCCTTACAAAGCATTCAGAACCAGATTCAGGGACCATGGGGAACCAGGAATTGTAACATAGTTCAACTCTTGCTGACAACCAGCAGAAAACAAAAAAACTTCTTGGTTAGACTCTAGGGGGATACCCAAGGAGGCTCCAAAGGCCAGCAGCTGATGTCTCAGGGTGCTCAAGGCCAAAGTCTTTTAATTTTTTCAGGAAAATGAAATCTGTGGGACTGGTGCTTTGAAAAGTCAATATTATTATTCCTGGGCCAGTTCAAAAAGAGGTTCATACGCGGGCATAAGTTGCCGGCGTGGAATTCTACCTGGTAGTCATCAGTGTGGCCACCACTTTCTTGAAGAAATCTAGTTTAGGTGACTCCTCCTTTCAGGAGCCAGGCATTGAGTTGTAGAAGCTCCACTCCTGTGATAGGGCATCCACTGTTTCTACCTGTGGACACCAGTAGTGGCTGAAGAAACAATGAACTTGAGCGTTGTGGCTGGAGGTGACCAGATGGCTCTGAAGATGACTGACCCATTGACACAGAAGGTTGAACACCTCCGGTTTCAACATCCACTCCACTGAATGAACATATTTGCGGTTTCTGATTGCACCAGACTTGAAACTGACAGCGATCAAGGTGGACCACCCTTATTTCCAGAACGTTTATGACTAGGTGCTGTTCCTACACTGACCAAGTCCCTTGAATGGGAAGTGGTTCAGGAGTGCCCTTCCAACTGACAGGCCGGCATAAGATGGCAGAATCCACTGTGGAGGGACCTCCAAGGGGTACCCCTTGCTCCGATTGTCCACAATCACCCACCAATGCGGACTGCTCCAGGTGTGATGAGAGTATTATCCTGGCCTGAAAAAAATCCAGGGTAGGAGCCCAGGCTGAGAGAAACTCTATGTGCAGGGGCTGCATAAAAAGGCAAGCTCATGGACTAGTTCTATGGCCGTTGTGCTGAGGCTCAGAATCTGTAGCAGGTGAGATGTGAAGTCAATGACTGGCTCGTCAGCCACTGGACCATTCTCAGTAAGATCTCCTTCCTAGTTGTCGAGAGGAAGACCTTTTTCCCTTGTCCATCTCAACACCATCCCCAGGTGTTCCAAGGTCTGCAAAGGCTTGAGATGGCTTTATTCTCAAATCAGCACCCAAACACCTCCAGAGTTCTGTTCACTGACTTTCTAGCTAATGGCTCAGCCAGTGCTTGGATGAGCAATTGCCTCTCCTGACGTAACTGAGCTACCAGGGCTATGAGCACCTTAAGAAGACCCTGTGGACTGATAGCAGCCCAATTAGAGCACCATGGACTGGAAAAGTTGTCCCAGGACTGAGAAAATTAGGAACTTTGACAAGACTGTTGGATGGGGATGTGGAGATTCACATGTTTCAGATCTATGGAAGCCAGGAATTCCTTGGCTGGACAATTTGGAGATCGAACGCAGGGATTCTATCTTGAAGGTCATGTCGCACAACCTTGTGCAGGTGCATTAGATCCAGAAGGGGCCAAATTCCCCCCTCAACTTTTTTGGGTGTAAGAATAGATCCAAGTAGAAGCCCCAGCCTTGCTTGCTGGGAGACCCCAGCAAAATCGTCCCACTTGAGTGATGGTGGTCCCGGTTCCCAGTCATGCTTACCTCTTCACAGTTTTCTTCAGAACCAAGGGTGGCAGAAAAAGACTCTTTGAGGATATGGATATATATATATACATATATATATAATATATACTTTTTTTTGTTGTAAATTCTATTGTGTAACTGAAGGCAGAATTTCCAAAACTCAAGCAACTAAAATTCTCTCTGCCCAACTTGAGTAAAAGACAATTTTCGCTGTCCTTCACCAAAAAGGAATGCAGAGATGGGCCTGAGTACCAAGGACCCCCCTTTAGCGTGAGGTGCTCGCTGTTTAGGCCTTAGGCCTCCGTTACAACTTCAGGCAGGCGCCCTGTTACTTTTAGTCTAGTAACTGAATAGGATCCCTTTCATTCTAGATATCCTTCAAAATATAATTCAGGCCAGAGCCGAATAACAAACCTCCTTCAAGGGTAGAATGAACAGCTTGGATTTTGAAGTCTGCTCAGCCATCCAACAGTTGAGCCACACACCTCACATAACCTACACGATGTGATAGGTGGAGGCCAAGGATACCAGCTGCAAAATGCTCCCCCGATCCAGGGAAACAAAGCTGCCTAGGGCTGAAACCCACAAGTTTAAGGCTCTGGCAACAATAAGGAGGTATAGGAGGTGTGCAGATTTGCGCCATTAGAGGCAAGGCTCTTCTATATGCATCAGACACTAGCTGGTGATGCAAATCCATTAAGGCCAATCATCCCTTCAAGGAATAAAGGAGTGAAGGAATTATGAGCCGCCTTATCTGCCAGAGTAGGTTTTTTTTTTGGTCTGTACCGGCTCATTCCTGCTCACTAACTGTTTACAGGGAATAAAGCTTGGAAAAATAAAACGTGCTTGGAGCAGAGAAAGGTGTGTACAGGATGGAAACGCCACCCACTGCCTCCATGGGTAGAGCCTCCTTGATCTGTAAGGGCCTATATGCCCTAGCTTCATCCTCCTCATCATGAAGTAACTCCTATGATCACGATTTTCTCCAAGATCCCGATATCCTCATCCTGACCATCTAGATAGTCAGAGTCAGGTTCTCCCTGCATATCCGAAAAATCACAGCCCTGTTCATGCCTGTGTGGGCACCACCTTACTGGAGAGGCCCGATTTGGGGTTAGGTGTGTCTGATGGGATGCCCAGCTGGACATTGGGGCTCTAAAGCTCTTCTGCGAGCAACAACCACAAAATGATATGCAATTCTGCTTGCCACTGGGAAACCAGGTACAGCCCCCACAGCTTGGAGGACTGTCAGGGAGAGGGGACATAAAAAACATATTATCCAAGAAAACACAAAGGAGGGCCACAGGAACCCACGGAACATGGCTCCACTACCCTTTGCAGGTCTTACCTGTCTGGAAATAGGAAGTCAAAATATGTTATGATGCCAAGATAAAATAGCCCTTGATAGTGTAAAAGACTATTCATTTTTGCATTTATATTCTTTAGGAGTAGGGTAAAGCCTGACTTTTGTGATGACCCCAGAGCATTGTGGGTGACCTGATCACAGCCATGTAGTATGCAGGAGAAGGCTGTGGGAATCAACTCACATCTCTTGGATGCAATTAAAAAGGTCTCCGATAAGTCATTAAGCCAGACAAAAAAAATATATATGTAGCCCTTCAAATGACTAGGCTAAATAAGAGAATGTGTGTCTCCCTTTGCTTAAAGTTTTAAAATTGCACATAATTTTTACTTTTAATGTATTTTATTCTTTTTGGTAACCAGGTGAGGCCCACTAGGCACAAGTGGCTATTTTCAGGGGCAATCCAGGAGCACTGGGAGGGTTAAGTGACTTGCTCAGAGTCACACAGTATGCAAGTGGAGGGTGTGGGAATCAAACCCAGGTCTGCTGGATGTACCAAGCTCATTCACAGCTCATTACTCTATCCTCTAGGCTATATTGCCAGCCCCAACTTATAGAAATTACTGAGAAATCATGGGCTAAAAAAGATAATGGGAATTAGCGGTCTCTGATATTAGACAAAGTCAAAAAAGGGAGCTAGAAACACACAAAACAATACATCTAGCACTGCAGAAGTGCATACGCGAACGCACACTCCGTTGAGGACACGTGCTTGTTGTCACATCAATAAGTGTGACATTGGCAGAGCACACCGGCGCACGAAAATTTGCACCACAGCAACAAGAAGATAGGTCACATGCACCCGACAGCCACCTAATGGCAGAATATTGCGCAGCTCCAAACAGCCGAAAACATAAAAACCACAAAGAGGGCAAATGTGGAAACACGATGAAAAGGCAAAGGCAACAACAAAGAGGAGACTTTGTGCCAAGCAGAGCACAAACTCCTCAGTACATCACTCCACTTGTCCCTCAGAAAAGAAAAAAAAAACAGCCTCTCCAAGGTGGTAACCTGCAGCAAAATCCAGATAAATAAGAATATATACTGTGGGCCTGACATACTGTACCCTGACAAGGGAACCGAGGGCTAGTGATGGAGAAAATGAGGAACCACTCCTGTAAAGAGGATAGATGAAAAGAAAAAACTCACAAGCAGGCTCACCTTTTTTTTTTTTTGGTTATAGGTGGATATTTAAAAGGGAAATGTCCCTTGACAAGGAGCCTAATTAAAAGGGCAATGTAGCCAAGAAAACGGCAAGTAGCACAAATCACAAACTGACACGCTAAAAAAGACTGGTGGGGGGAGAAGAGGGGGTGGGGACTCCACGTCATACCGATGCCCAAAGATGGGCCGGGGTGGGGGATCCCAGGGAGCCCTAACTAAAAATTAATAAAAGATACTTACCTGAAGCACCATCCTTTCTTTTTTTTAATCAGAGATCTCACCCAAAAAATAAACACCCTACAAACAAGTGGCATATGTGGCACCCAATCCAAGCATATGCAGTGGAAAATGGGAGAGTAGGTCAGCCAGTTTGAAAGCCACAGCTTAACAGGCACACTTTTATTTTAGGAGTGCTTCCTGTCACCAGGTAGCTTCAACCTGCTATGCAGAATTGCAGCCCCAAGGCCTAGAAGCCTGAAAGTTCTTCAGAGAAGCTTGACAGCTCTTTCCCCCTCAATGGCATAGCTAAGACTGGAGAGTTGCTGCTGTCTGGAATCCTCATATGCCCAGCATTCTAAAGCTCTGGGCTGTACCATTTCCCCTAGAAGGAATGCACTATACCCAAGTGCAAAGAGTGCTCATTGACAATGTGGAGCGCTACAGATAAGCATCAGCCATTGAGGTTCTACTGCTGATTCAAAATGTTCAGAGTACCATGCCATGCGCTAGTGATTAAAAAGCTGTATGTGGGAAAAACTGATGCGCAGGAGACTCATTGCCAGTCCCTACACATATTACTCTTAGTAACTGCATCTGTAATTTACTCTGCTGGAGATGCTCATCTTGAATGCAAAACTGTTAAATCTGCACTTGGTTGCTTTGCATCTGAAATGCAGAAAATAATATCTTTGTACTCCTTTCTCTACCTGTTATGTGACTCATATCAATCTATCAATCTTTATTTTGCCAGGCGAAACACCACATAGAATCATATATATATATATATATATATATATATATATATATATATATATATATATACCACCTCTGCCTCTTCTCCTAAGTCTCAAGGTATGGCATATATGGCCTACTTAAAAGTGGAATAGAAATTCTGTGACATTTCCATAGATAGACACATACGGTAGGTGCACAGATTCTGATGGCAGATGGAGACTTAGTAGTTTGTCCATTTCTTACCAAACTTGGTGTCTGACCCAATGTCACACTGGAGTCACTGAGACTCTTGCCATACGGTGCCCCAGTGGCCCTACCCCATGCATCTCCCCCCCCTTCTAACTACTCCATGTGTCTATCCCATCTATGTTTGAAACTGGCCATGATTTGACTTCTACCAGCAGCATTAGTATACTACTCCAGGCATCCATCACTGTCTCTGTGAAAAATTACTTTGTAACATCTCTTCTGAATCGACTCCCCCCCCCCCCCCAGCTCACTAACCTCCACTTATGTCCCCTGGCTGCTGTGTTTTTATTCCTTGTAGATAGTTCTCTGCAGTCTACCCTGTTGTTACCTCTCATGAACTTGTAGGTCTTAATCATGTCCTCCCGTTCCCTTCTGGACTTGAGAGAGTACATGTTCAGCTTCCAGCCTGGTCTCATACAACCTCCCCTACTGCCCTGGTATCGTTTTTCTAGCCATCCTCTGAACCCTCTCCAAGTGGTCCCTGTCCCTCCTGAGGTGGGGACTCCAGAACTGGGCACAGCTCATATTTGCTTACCCCCGTTCTCTTTTTTGCACATACTGTAGCTCTGTATTATTGCTTTCTGTCTCATTTTCCTTTAAAACCAGCTCTGCATGTAGTCTCCCCACCCACCACATAGAAACACAGACTTTGATGGCAGATAAGGACCACTTGGCCCATCCAGTCTGCCCATTTCCCTACCTACTGGATAAGCTGCAGATTCTAGTTAACCAACAGCCTACTTCCTGCAACCCCTCACTATAATTGCCTTTATGTCTGTCCCATGCATGTTTGAATTCCTCCACTGTTTTAGACCTAGCGACCTCCTCAGGAAGGCAGTTCCATGTATCCACCACTCTCT
Organism: Neoceratodus forsteri; assembly: GCA_016271365.2. Lineage (NCBI taxonomy): Eukaryota > Metazoa > Chordata > Ceratodontiformes > Ceratodontidae > Neoceratodus > Neoceratodus forsteri. The sequence goes on along the minus strand of CM057456.1, from coordinate 1,173,732,409 downwards.
CCGTGAAAACAATTTCCTCACATTACCCCTGAGCCATTCCCCCATTATCTTTAAACTGCGCCCCCTTGTTCTTACACATCTCTTTTCTGAAAGATGCTACCCTCCTGGACTTTATTGATTCCCTTGAGGTACTTGAAAGTTTCTATCATGTCCCCATCCCTCCTTTCATCAAGAGTATACATATTAAGCTCTCAGTCTCTCTTCATATGGTTTCTGATGCAGACCCAGCACCATTTTAGTTGCCCTCCTCTGGACTGCTTCCATCCTGTCTATGTCCTTGCGTGATGAGGTCTCCAAAACTGCACACAGTACTCCAGATGGGATCTCACCAACTGTCTGTATAGAGGATAACCACTTCCTTTTTCTACTTGTGATGCTCCTTCCTATGCATCCCAGTATCCCCTAGCTCTCCTTACTGACTTCTCACATTGCTTACCCACCTTTAGGTCATCTGCTATGACTACCCCCAGGTCCCTTTCCATTTTTGTTGATGTTAGTACCTCCCCTACTATTGTGTACTCTTCTCCTGGGTTTTTGTTTCCCAGGTGCATTACTTTGCACTTCTTTGCACTGAATCTAAGTTGCCATATGTCTGACCATTCCTCCAACCTTGCCAAGTCCCTTCTCATCTTTTCTACCTCCTCTTATGTATAAACTCTGTTACAGATCTTTGTGTCATCTGCAAAGAGGCATACCTTTCCCTCCAGACCCTCTGCAATGTCACCTATAAAGATGTTAAAGAGGACTGGACCCAGTACTGAGCCCCGAGGTACTCCACTAGTAACCCCCCTTTCTTCGGAATGTGTTCCATTCACTATTACCTTCTGTGTCCTGTTGAGCAGCCAGTTTGCTACCCAGGCTACCACCCTGGGACCCACTCCCAGGCTGGCTAACTTGATTATTAATCTTTTGTGCAGGACTGTGTCAAATGCCTTGCTAAAGTCTAGGTAGGCCATATCCACAGACCCTCCCTGGTCTATTACTTTGGTCACCCAGTCAAAGAAATCAATTAGATTCATCTGACATGACCTTCCTGCTGTAAATCCATGCTGCTTTGGTTCCTGTGCTACACTGGCCTCTAGGTACTCAACAATTTTTTTCTTTCAGAAATGATTCCATCATTTTCCCTACCACTGAGGTCAAACTTACAGGTCTGTAGTTTCCTGCTTCTGCCTTGCTCCCACTTTTGTGAAGGGGAATCACATCTGCCCCTCCTCCAGTCCTCAGGTACCACCCCATCCTGCCATGATTTGTTAAAAAGCGTGGTCAGTGGTGTCACTAGGTCCTCCCTTAGTTCTTTTAGGATTCTGGGGTGAATCCCGTCACGCCCCATCGCTCTTCCACCTTGAGTTTTAGGAGTTCTTTAAGGACTCTTTCTTCTGTGCCATTATGAATGTTTCAACCAGTGTGATATCATTCATTGTAATCAGTTGCTTTTGACACTGATGCCACTACTAGCATGGGCTGTTACTTTACTGAAAATGGAGAAAGCAGCTTATAATTATGTAAAGTTTACATCGAAGTAACAGCCCATGTAAGTAGAGTATCAGCATAGGAGCCACTGACTGATTTTTTTTTTTTTAATACTTATTCTTTTATGTTTTTCATATGACACCTGCATTACAGTAATACTGCCCAGAGGCCATCATATGACAGGTCCCTTCAGGGGTGGGCTCCAGGCATCTACATTCTATAATACATGTCATGAGTAAAGCACAAGAAGGTACAGTTACGTAAGAACTTACCGTAACAGTAGATCTTTGAGAGAAGCTCTTGCAGTAGATAATTACATATAGGACTGGCGCTTGACGGTGGCATGCAGGACTGAAAAATTTCTGGCTAGCGGTCCCTGGTGGGAACCGCCCCCGATCAGGTGACTGGCGTCAGGCGACTTATCCGGTATAAAGGGGCAGGTCCCAGGCGCCCGCCTTCAGTTCTTTCCACACAGGCTCGGAAGGCCTGGACGAGAGAGGAGCAGATATTTCCTCAATGGAAAAGGAGCTGAAAAAGCCTAGGGGATGGAGAGTTGGAAGTGACATTTACTTCGTGAAGAGCCTCTCTCAAGATCTACTGTTACAGTAAATTCTTACATAACTGTACTATCTTACTTCGAGAGGGCTCTTGCAGTAGGTAATTACATACAGGACAGAATCCCAAGCAGTCTGGAACAAATGAAAGGCACCGGGAGGAGGGACTACTCCAAGAAGTAGCAAATAATCTTGCAAGCCTCAAGAAAGGAGGCCTTGCAAGACAGCTAACCTGAAGCCTGCTCTACGGCGAGAGGCAATGTCCAAACTGTAATGTTTAGTAAAGGTATGGACTGAAGTCCAAGTGGCGGCAGCATGGATGTCTGCCGCAGACACGTTCTTGAAACAAGCCACAGAGGCTGCTACTCCACGAGTGGAGCGACCTCTGACTTGACCCGGGAGGGTCTTGTTGTACTTGTCATAACAGAAAGTGATGCAATGAGCCAACCACTTTGATAGGTATTGCTTAGAAACAGCATTGCTTTCTCTTTTGTGAGCAAAAGAGACGAACAACTGATCAGTCTTTCTGAGATCCTTCGTCCTATCGGTATAGTATCTCAGAATCCTGTGGACATCCATGGTATGGAGCAAGTATTCTCCTTGGTTGGAGTACTGCGTGAAAAAGGCAGGTAATTCAATAGACTGATTTTAGGTAGATTCTGCTACCACCTTCGGAAGGAACTTAGGATTCGTGCGAAGAGCTACTCATTCTTTGTGAAAAATCAGATAAGGGATTTTGAACATCAGTGCCTGGAGCTCGGAAATTCTGCGAGCAGAAGTAATGGCCACCAAGAAGAGCGTCTTCCACGATAAAAACTTCAAGTCTGCAGAAGCCGCAGGCTCAAATGGGAGGAAGGGTAAGTTTCTCAAGGACAAAGTTTAAGTCCCAAGGGGGAGCTGGAGTCCGGACAGGGGGCCTGAGATGAAGGACCCCTCTGAGAAAAGTTTTGGATACCTCCAGTTGGGCAAACGCCTTATCAGTGAAAGGGACATGGTAGGCTGAAATAGCCACCAAACAGACTTTCAAAGAGGAGTGACTGAGATCCAGGTCGAAAAGATGATGCAGGTAATCAAGCAGAACGGTTACAGGACAGGAAAAGGGCTCCACATTCCTGGACGCAGCCCAAATGGAAAATCTTTTCCATTTCATGGGGTAGGTGGACCTAGTGGAGGGTTTTTTAGCCTCCACCAGAATCTCGGCCACCTTAGGAGAGATGCCAAAGCGAGACTGGGCTAGATCTGCAGGAGCCATGCATGAAGTTGAAGGGACTTGAGTCCCGGATGGACCAGGGTCCCCTGATCCTGGGTCAGCAATTCTTGAGATAAAGGAAGAGGAAGAGGAGGAACCTCCAGTATTGTTGTAGAGAGAACCAGATTTGTTTGGGCCAGAAAGGAGCGATCAGAATCATTCTCGCTCCTTCCAATGCAAGTTTCTGCAACACACGAGGGACCAGAGGAATTGGGGGAAAAGCATAGACGAATCTGTCCTTCCAGCTTAGAGATAGAACGTTGCTCCAGAAAGCGCCTCGCTCTGGAGCGAGTGAGCAAAAGATTGGAAGCTTTGCGTTTTGGGAGGAAGTGAACAGGTCTATCTGTGGAGTCCCCCAAATCTGGAAGATGCTTTTTAGAACCTTTTTGTCCAGTTCCCACTCGTGTGGCAGAGTCGACGAACGACTTAGTTTGTCTGTCAGGACATTGTCAACTCCCAGAACATGGATCGCCATGAGGTGAAGGTTGTGAAGCGTTGCCCATTCCCAAACCCTCATCGCTTCCCTACACAGCGGGTAGGACCGAGTCCCTCCCTGCTTGTTGATGTACCACACCATGCACATATTGTCTGTTTGGACAGCTAGGTGACCAGGAAGGATGTATTGGTGAAGGGCCTGGAGAGCATGCAGCACTGCTCGAAGCTCGAGCACGTTGATGTGGAGAACTAACTCCAATTTTGACCATAAGCCCTGGGTTCGGTGAGGACCCAGATGGGCTCCCCAACCTTCGCCTGAAGCGTCTGTGGTCAGAGTCTGAGCAGGGGGAGGATGAAAAAAGGGGACCCCCCGGAATAGGTTCTCTCGAACCATCCACCATTGCAAGTCTCTCATCATCGGCGAGGAGCTCAGTACCAGATGATCTAGGTCATCTACCAGTTGATCCCACTGAGAGAAGAGAGTCCACTGAGAGATTCTCATGTAGAGGCGCGTACGCGGAACCATCGGGATGGCAGCCGCCATAAGCCCCAGGAGACGGAGCACCGACCTCGCCAGAACCCTCCTGTATTCCGACAGAAGGGAAATCTGGGACTGGAGGGAGGCCCCCTGTCCGGAGGCAGGAAGGCCCTGCACATTGTCGTATCAAGAATTGCCCTGATGAACTGGAGTCTCTGAGAAGGATCCAGGTGAGACTTGGAATGGTTGATGGTGATACCCAGGCCAGAGAAAACCTGCTGGGTGAGGGAGAGAAAATGCAGGAGTTCTTCCCTGGATGGGGCCGCCAGGAGCCAGTCGTCCAGGTAGGGAAAAACCTGAACTCCCAAAGTAAGCAGGTGGGCCGCTACCACCACCAGGCATTTGGTAAAGACTCGGGGCCAAGAAAGACCAAAAGGGAGTGCCCGGAATTGGTAGTGGTCCCCCTGGAATGCAAACCTGAGGTACTTTCGGTGCAAAGGGCAAATGGGGATGTGCAGGTATGCATCCTGCATATCCAGTGCACAAAGCCATTGGCCAGGCTGAAGCAGGGGCAAGAGGGTCTAGGAGAGCATCCTGAACCTCTTGTATTCCACATATAGGTTCAGGGAGCTGAGATCAAGAATGGGTCTGAGATCTCCTGTCTTCTTTGGTACAAGGAAGAAATGGGAATAGTAACCCGTCCCGTGAAGGTGAGGGGGGACGGGCTCTATGGCCTGCTTTGCAAGGAGAGCAGAGATTTCTTCCTTGACCACAGGAAGATGGTCCCTTGAGTAAGAGGAGTTCAGAGGGGCGTGACGTGGAGGTTTTTGCAGAAACTCTATGGAGTGCCCCTCTGCTATGATCTGAAGCACCCATGAATCCGATGTTATCCTCTCCCAACCCGGAAGGTGGAGGGAGAATCTCCCCCCTACTGGTTCCTCCGGGGTGTCCGGAGGCGGTGGGAGAGGGAAGGAGTCAGGTGGTGTGAGGGAGCGCCGCAGCTGGGGCACCCGCTGCTTTTTTGGGCGGCGGAGGCCTGGCAGCTGTGGGGGCCCAACGTTTAGTGGCCCGCCTTCCCTGAGGTTTCGCTTGAGGCCGGCTGCGTCTGCGAAAGGGACGGCGCTGTGGGGGATGGGGACGGTACATTGAATCAACAGATTTAAGGCCGCCCTTCTCCTGTAAGTCAGTGATGATGTTCTTGACATCACCACCAAAAGCACAGAACCTCTGAAAGGCGTCTCTGATTGCTGACTGCACCCTGGGACCAGACCTGACACACAGAGCCATGCATGACGCTCAAGACTTACGGCGAACGAGAGCTCCTGTCCTCAGCGTGTCCACTGCATCGTAGGTCATCCTCAGAATGTGATGACTGGCTGAATGAGCAGAACGGACCAGGTCGGGCTAACTCCCTGCTTGACCTGGGAGTCAGGCGAGGAGTCAATCTTGGATTCCACCTGGTAAGGACAGCCTCTCTGGTAATCCCCATGTGCTACATAATTTAGGGCCCTAATCCCCAGTGTGGAAGTTAGCTTACAGATCTCCTTCCATACTGATCCAGAAGGCGCAGATTCCTTATCCGGGGAGATGAGCTCAAATGATCTCGAGTGCTGACCGCCGTGAGCGGCGCTAATCACAACCAAGTCTGCATGGGGGTGACAGTCTAGAAAGTCTACACCCTCTGGAGCCTGGTATAGCCTATTGGACTTCGAGAAGTGGGGCTGAAGTCGGCTGTTGTTTCAAATGGTGAAACAAGGGCGTGAGGCTCGATCCAGGGTGGCACCAGAGTAGGGGCCGGCGAACATGTCCAGATGTTCGGCAGTTTAACCCACTGAGGATCTGGCTCAAGGAACGCCACTGATGGACTTCCTGGATCTTCCCGCAACTCCTGTGAAGGAAGGATCCTCCGGAGGACTTCGAGGAGTCCTCGGCCAGCTTGGACGGAGAGCGCTCGTTGCCTTTCTCGAACAACCATCGAGGAATCCGAGGAGTCCGAGAGAGAAGAAGAAGAGGAATTCAAGCAGAGTAAGACTCCTGGCTCATCCAGGGGAGGAACAGGTTCCTTGGGGGGATCCCGGATAAGGTCTGCCCCTCTCTGGATCCCGAGGCAGAGCCCGGGAACTGGAGGCGGAGAGGGAGTGTACGGAGCCGGGGTGGCACCGCCGCCATAAGATGGTTCTTCGATTCCTTGGTGAGCTGAGCCTTGGCCTCAGCTTCCCATCAGGATGCTAGAGTCTCCTGGAGATCCACAGGCGCCTAGGGTGGTGGAGGAGGGGATAGTTGCATGGATGAACCGCAGGGGCGAGAGTATCTGAACCGCTGCAGAAATACCGAGCTGCGCTGCAGCATCGGGTACTGCGGCGCAGGAGTTGGGCGCCCAGCACTGTGGCGAGGATACTGTGGACCTGGGAACCGCGGCCGGATAAGACGGTGGATACCCAGGCACTGGAGGAGCTGTCGGAGCAGACGCCCAGTAGGGAACTCCCACGGGCGGATCGACCGTGATAGGCCCGCGGGGTGGAGGCCCGATGAAGAGGAATATCCCCGCCGCATCAATGGGCCGCATCGAACCGGGCGCTGGGCGGGCCGGTGTCGGGGCCGCATCGGGGAGCTGGCGCGGGCTGGCGCGCCGGAGCCGGGCGTCCGGGAGCCGACGCCAGATCCGGCTCTAGTAGGAAGAGGATCAGATGGTGGACCAGCATCCCCAGCCTCACCCGGGACGGAGGAAAAACCTGGGTCAGGCAGGGGGACTCGGCCCCTGATGGCAGCGAGGGCTGCGGGAACCTGGGACAACAGATAGCAGGGTCTGCCGTGAGGTTCTGAGGCCTGGCGCACGCCGGAGGAGCCAACGGCACTTAGGGGCCGAGTCCCAGTGCACACCAGAGGAGCCGGGCGTCCGACTGGGGTCCCCATCGGAGGCAGGCCGAGGATGAAGAGGCCCGTCCGAGGGGATGCCGCATACCGCCCGCCGCGGGTTGACGCCTTCAGCGCCTTCTCCCGGCGGACGCCGGAGGAGCCGATCATCCGCCACGGGAGGCGCCCGATCAGTAGGGCGCAGCCCGCGGTAGTACTGGGGCCGAAGCCTTGCCCAGAGGCACCCAGCGGCTCGAACGCCGAACCCCGACGGGCGGGCCGACGCCCTCCAAAGCCTTGGAGGCTGCCGGCCGAGCGATCCCCCAGAGGGATGTTACCTTGGCCGTGCTCCGCCGGAGTCATGGAGGAGGAGGCCTCTCCCGTGCCTTTCTTTGTCCCACTTCTTGTGTCCTTCAGGGAGGTCGACACCTGCTGAAGCTCTTCAACCCTTCTCCATCGCGGACATCTTCTTTTGAGGAGATGGGCTTTAGAGACTGCTGGTGTTGTCTGCGTGGTGGTCATGTTGAAATGAATGTGAAAAGGACATCTGTCACCGCATGGTCGGGGCCTAAACAGAATAAGGCAGAGGAGTGACCGCTTTGTGAGGCAGTTACGCTGCACAAGTCGCACTTATTTTTGAAGGGACGACATATACCAACGCTCCTGACGAACAAAATACAAAATACTGATACTTTTCGGAAAAACCGGCCAGGCAATGGGACTGAGTGGTATGAACTTCACCCGCGAGGCTACCCGCGAGCTGGCCGGGGAGGAAGAACTGGAAGAGGGCATCTGGGACCGCCCCTTTATACCGACGTGTCTGATGCCGGTCACCTGACGTAGGCGGTTCGCCAGGGACCGCTAGCTAGAAATTTTTCTGTGGGGTCCTGCCACCGGCCGGCGTCAGTCCTATATGTAATTACCTACTGCAAGAGCCCTCTCGAAGTAAGATCATTTTATACATAAGCAACAAACACGGGAGTCCGAGGTCCAACAATGGACCTTTTGTTAGCTTATAGACAATTTGCATTCTGGGAGATAATACTAGAAGAAAACACAGACAACTCACCTTGACTTGTACAGTAGCCCTAGAAAGGGAGCAACAAACCTAATCTTGCGGAGTAGGTCTATCTTATGCGAATAAGGGGAACTCACTTTATACGGAAAGGTGTCTCAAACAAAGGCAGGGCAGCCACTGACTGATTCTAACTGATGATGTCAGTGGTTGGAACGTTTATAATGCACAATAGGGTGGCTACATACAGAGTTGGTTTTAAGTATGAAGGAGACAAAACCAAAAAAGTGAGATGGAAACAAAGAAAACGGGTTAAGCAAAGATGAACTGGGACTGCTGCAATATTTCTGCTCCCCTTTAATTCTACGGATCCAACAAAACACAATTTTACAACATGCAATGTTCTTTGTCTGACATAGCCAGCATTACTGCTTAAAACTGAAAGGGAAAATAATAAATGACATACTCCCCAGGCTAAGAAAATCATTCAATATTTCACACCACTTCTATCCAATACATTTCTTCTCACCTCGCTTTAAAAATCTCATGTTGTAAGCAGAAATCAAGTGTCCAGTCTGTGTGCAGTGAAAACTAAATGCAGCACACTGAGCTGTCCTAATAAAGTACCTGAATTTATTGTGGCAAGATGCTGAGGTATAGGGTCTCAGTAAATGTTAACAGCATTGTGCTTGTGAGGACATAAATAATCCTTCTAGCTAAGGACATTTCTGTTCAGGTGGGGTAGCTTATTGTTCTTGTCTGGTTGTTGACAATGGTAGGCTATATCCAGGTGAACCTAATATTTCATGGTTGGCAGGGTTATAACAGAAAGAACACGTCCACTGAGGGGGAAGTTGGCCTATGATAAACATTTACTGATGTACTTTGGTGGGACTCTATCTGTGTGACTACTTTATACACCAGTACTGAACTGTACAAAACCACGGAAGTGTTTACTCAAACAATAATACACACCAGGGTATGAATTGTCCATGGATATCATCATGCTTCAGGTGTGTTGTGATGGATGAGGCTACAGACCGAGTGTCTTATGCACTCGAGAGGTGATGACTGATACCTATAACATACCACACCCTGGAGTGTATTACTATTTGCCTGGGTGACAGGCCTGATGTCTCTTATAACTGCTTAAGCAATTCGAAATACAGTATGGAGAGAGAGAAGATCAGGCCCCCACCCCTGTGTTGGGCAATGGAGTCCCTTTTTCTATTCTGTGTCCTTTGTTTCACCTCTGGTCTGGCCAGACAGGGTCTCTTGAGCATCTTTTCTGTCCTAATTCCTCTGTATTCCCTCTGTTGCACAGAACATACTCCCCTTCCCTCATTAGTTGGGCAGTTTTCCTGGTGGGGAAATCTGATAAAAAGAGAGAGGAGGAGATATAATGTATGCAGAAACCATTAAGTAGCATTAAGGAGGGGGCGGCATGTGGCACCCAGATAGGGGGAGGAACAAGGAGCCGGCTGGGTGGAGGGGCCGGTAGAAAGGATGAGGGATATGGAAGGGGGGGTGGAGGAAAGAGGCGCGTCAGAGTACTCCTGTTGGGGATTCTATGATTAGGGGTATCAAATGGGATAGGGAGAGAGAAGCCTGGCCAGTTAGAACAAAAAGCTTCCCTGGACTAATGGTGCACAGGGCCAAGCATGAGGTATATCAGCTGGCAAAGGATTGTGGGGGTTCCCCGGACATACTGATCCACCTGGGTATAAATGACATTGAGGGAAACAGCGAGCTAGAGATACAGGCAAGGTTCAGGGAGCTTGCCAGGGTCTGTCATGACATAGGATGCACAGTTTCCTTCTCAGAAATCCTGCCGGTGCCAAGGGCTAGTGGGGAACACAAAAGGAAGATTAGGGAGATAAACCAGTGGCTCAGGGAGTGGTGTGAGGCCAGAGGGTATGGGTTGATGGGGGATTGGTGGGAGACCTGGGAGGATAAGGAGCTGTATGCTAGAGACAGGCTCCATCTCAATTTGGAGGGGAGGGGAATCCTTAAGTTGAAAATAGAGGGGTTCATTGGTGAAAAGTGGGGTTCAAACTTGTGAAGGGGGGGATGGGAGAAAAGGCTGTCGAGGGGGCCTAAGTGAGGGATCTGTCTCCACCTCCCTGGGGAGCTGGAGGAATGCGGAAACTGGCCGACTGGTAAAGGCAGACCAGGGAAACAGAATCCCCATGGGAACACGAGCAAGGGAAATGGAAGTATAGGGAAAGGGTGGAAGGAGTCTTGCAAATGCCGAAGCTTGGGCAATAAAATGCCTGGAGCTCCAGGCGATGCTAACCGAGGGAGCGGGTGACGGCAGCGTCACTGAGACCTGGGCCACCAGAGGACACGACTGGGACCTGAACCTGGAGGGTTACACTATGTTCAGAAAGGACAGGGGAGGAAGGAGGAGGGGTAGCAATGATAGCAACAAAACTGCATTGGCATAGGGGAGTAGAGGAGGAGGCGGAGGAACTGTGAGGCGATTTGAGTCACCTTGATAACAAGGGGGGCAAGAGAGTAAAAATAGGAGTGGTGTATAGACCTCCTGCACTGGCGGAGGAGCTGGAGAAGAGTCTGGTGGCAGATGTTGGGAGACACTGCAGACTGGGCAGGGAAGGTGGTGGTGTTGGGGACTTAAACATGCCAGGAACAGACTGGGAGACTATGGACATCCTCGTGGCCAGGGAACAGAGGTTGTTGGATGTCTTCAAGACGCTCCTAACTCAGCAGGTGGGGAACCGACCAGGAGGCGCTGGATACTGGATGTGGTCCGCAAGATGTGACCAGATTGGGGGCCTGGAGGTAAGGACCCATTGGCAGGAGTGACCATGCCACGGTCTGGTTCTGCCTGGACCTAGGAGGGGTAGAAGGCTGCACAAAGACAGAGGTAACTGACTTCAGGGGGGTGGATTTTAAGGAAATGGAAAGGATCCTTAAGGAGCATTTGGATGGGATTGGGTCAGACATGGATGCTGATAGTAGGTGGGAAATCATCAGGAGAGGGGTGCAGAACGCTATCAGCACCTGTGCAAGAATAAGACGAAAATGCGGTAGGGCCCGAAAACCCTGCTGGTGGACCAGGGAGGTCCAGGAGGTGGTGCGGGGAAAGAAGGCAGCCTATAGGCAATTCAAGTGCTCAAGGAGTGAAAGGGATCGAGGGGAGTACGAGCTGATGGCTAGAAGGGCCACTAGGGTGGTGAGGGCTGCTAAGGCAAGGAAGGAGCAGAACCTGGCCAGGGAAATTAGGAGAGGGAACAAGGGGTTCTTTAGATACACTGGGGAAAAACGAAGGGTGAAGGGGCAGATTAGCAGGATTAAAACAGGGGAGAGATGGGCACAAGACCCGGGGGAGCAGGCTGAGGTACTAAATGAGTACTTCACCTCAGTTTTCACCAAGGAAAATGGGGGTGCTGCATCATACATGGGAGGAGACAGTGATACTGAGGAGGGGAGGACCCTTACCGATCGGCGGGTCTGGGGAGAGGGGGAGGCATCACTGGCAGGAGGAGGAAGGCTAAGCAGGGAGAAGAGGTAGAAGTGGAAATCACAGCAGAGAGAGTGAGAGGAAGCCTCAGGTCCCTTAAAGGTGAGAAAGCACTGGGTCGGATAAATTACATCCCAGAGTGCTGAAGGAATTATGGATGTCCTGGCGAAACCCCTGTCAGAGCTTTTCACCATCTCTCTGAGGACAGGTGGTTGCCCCAGGACTGGAAGGTGGCGATATAGTGCCTATCCACAAGGGTATCAAGGGAGGTGGCAGGGAACCACAGGCCTGTCAGCCTGACATCGTGGTGGGCAAGGTGATGGAGGGCATTGTCAGGAGAGGCTAGAGGGGACCTGAAAAGTCAGGGTGCCTGGACGACAGACAGCATGGATTCGCCCCGGGAAACGGGTCAGACAAACCTTGTGGAGTTCTATGACTGGGTGACGAGTGCCTTGGACCTGGGTAGACCAGTGGATGTCCTCTTTCTAGACTTCAGCAAGGCATTTGACTCTGTTCCTTACGTGGGCCTGTTGGATAAGCTGGGAGAAATGGGGCTGGGGAACCAGATGATCAGATGGATAGACAATTGGCTCCAGGACTGGACCCAGAGAGTCGTAGTTGGCGGGATAGTCTCCTCCCCAAGGAGGGTCATTAGTGGGGTCCCATAGGGATCAGTCCTTGGGCTCCTCCCGTTCAACGCCTACATCTCTGACATAAGGACAGGTATCAGGAGTGAGATGAGTCTCTGTGGATGACTCAAAACTGGGGGCAGTGGTGGATGGGGAGGAGCGGAGGGTGGCCCTGCAGGGGGACCTGGAGGCTCTGGAAAGATGGTCTAGAAAGTGGAAGCTGAGGTTCAATGCAGGGAAATGTAAGGTACTGCACCTGGGGGCCAGAAACCCAGGCCAAGTGTACACCCTTGGGGAGGAAATGCTACAAGTCTCGATGGCTGAGAGGGACCTGGGGGTGGCGGTGGATGTCAAGATGAACAACTCGGAGACTTGTAGGAGGACAGCAGCCAAGGCCAACAGGATGCTGGGATGCATCGCTAGGGGGATCACCTCTAGAAGGAGGGAAGTGATACTCCCTCTGTATAACCGCTTGGTGAGGCCACACCTGGAGTACTGCGTGCAGTTTTGGAGGCCACACTTAAAGAGGGACATTAAACTCCTGGAGAGGGTCCAGAGGAGGGCAACCAAAATGATTTGGGGCTTGGGGGACAGGACCTATGAGGAGAGGTCGAAGAGCTAAATATGTACACATTGGAAGAGAGAAGGGACCAGGGGACATGATAGAGGTCTTCAGGTACATGAAGGGTAAATAGGGAGGAACAGTCAGGGTGCTTCAAGGAAGGAGGAGGGGCCACTAGAGGCAAGGAGTGGAAGCTGAGGGGGGAAGATTCAGGGGAGAAAGGAGGAGTTACCACTGACAGGGTGGTGGAGCTATGGAATGTGCTGCCTAGGGGCTGGTGGAGGCAGAGACGGTGGAGGGGTTCAAGAGGGGTGGGACAGGTACAGGGAAGGGTTCTGGAAGCAAAATCCAATGCAGCGAGAATATCCAGAACTGGGAAGGGAGAAGCCAGAGAAGGCGAGGGGGACAGCAAGGTCAGCTCCCAGGGTGGGGGCTGACCAAACGAGCAGACGCGAAAGACCGTTAGGCCTATTCTGCTGGCATTTTAGTATGTTAGTATGTTAGCACCTAGATGTACAGTGCCATCTTGTGGCTAAAGAAAAAAATTGAAGCAAAATCACAGTAGAATTACTGGAATATTCTATAATCTTATAATTGATGCAGACAACATGGACCACACTTCTAGTTAAGTTAGCAAATATTTCTTAGGTGTTTGCCTATTTCTTATATATTTATAGTAATAAGACACCGTTTTGATAGATTAACACTGATTGTACTAAATACATTATCTGCTTGTTATGCAATACCCTATTACTGTTGTGTACATGCTAGTACTTTCTGTGAAGACTGATGATCTGTGGATCCTATGGGAATTGGAGAGCTGGATTTTTTACTCTAAAGGGATCCCTGCTGATTGGGAAATAGTCAATTGGTATCTGGTCACTGTAGAGGAAAGATTACTTGTTGGAGGCACTGCTGAATCATGGAACTTGCACAGATTGCTTCACAGAGACTTCGGACTTGCCACCTAGTATCCCAGAAAGGTTCCACAGTGCCAGAATTTAATTAAGGTAGCTGCGATACTTAAATTTTTTGTAATTTTACTTGTTCTTCAAATAAATACATGCCTACTGCATTTTCCTAGGGATTTGCCTGTGTGCTTCCCAAATGCCCATGCTGTGACAATTTAGTGTTGGAAGTGGGATTTATTGGTTGTTGGGCTAAGGTGCTGAGCCAAGCATCAAGGAAAGCATGCTGTGGATGCTGTGAGGACAAGGGCATGGTACAGGAAGAAGGGCTCCATCTGTTCCTCTGAGTGTGGTGACCAGAAGAATGGCTACAAAATTAGAGGAAGAGCCAGTGGGTTGTCCTAAGGACCCATTCGAGGCGAATGGGTGCCACAGCAACCGAGAAGGACAAAGAAGAAGAAAATGAAAAGAAAGAAGAAAAATCATATAGTGGAGAAGATGTCCCTCCCAAGGAACTTACTGAACTTCTCAAACAGGTGACTCTGAAGCAGGAAGAGGTGAGTCGAGAGAGAGAGTACATGAAAAGAAAAATATCCTTAAGTTGCTACTGACTGTACAAAAAAGACTGTACAAATAACTCAGCCAAGTGCAGCTGAAGGGGATACCAGCAGTACATTGAGAGATGTAAAGCTCATGAAACTGGGTCCGGATGATGGCATCGAGGCCTATCTCATGACCTTTGAGAGAGTGGTCATAGCATGCCTCTGTCCCAGAGATCAGTGGGTAATCCACTGCATACCTTATCTTACTGGCCAAGCTCAACTTGCCTGTCTGTGTGTTCACATAAATTATTCCAGGGATGTGGCATTCTATAAGGAAGATTTTTACAGTGCACACTTTAGTAAAACTCCCCAAGTACTCTGGCATTAATCTGCATACACTTTTAACAGTTCAAGTTGTCTTTTGCAGTGTTCTCCTATTAGGGAGTGAAGATCACCCCAGTCTTTTGTAAAGTTCACAATGGGTGTTTTGTGGGCACTCTAAAACCAGGCAGGCTAAACGATGATATAGAATATCCAAACAGCTCAACTTACTGAATCTTTAGAAGAGTAATCATAAAGTATGCCCCTATAATCAGACAATGGAAACATTTGAGCCATAATAATTTTTATGCAAAGTTTAGGATCAAGAAATTTACAGTCTCTATATAATAATCATACACAGGTTTCAACTTTTTTTTAATCAGGGCATCAACATGGGCATTGCCAGAGCCACTAAGCTCTAACCAATAACCCAGATATTTATAGGTGTAAACCTGCTCTAAATGGGTACCATGTTCTGCAAGGATTTGTAGCATTAGAATTGGGGAACATCTCAATTTAGAGGCAACTCTAATATCATGAGTTTAGTGCTCCCTGCATTTAGCCTTAATTTAGAACACGTAAAAAAAAAGTTTTGAAGCCCACTAAAACCCCTTTGCAGCTTCTCCTGCACCACCAAGAGGGATGCATCAGAAGAATGGATTGCCATAGCAATCGCATATAAATGATAATCTATGCCTCTAAGGCAATCCCCCACCCCATGAAGTTAAAGTGTAAACAACAGTGGTCCAAGGACTGAGCTCCAGGGAACCCCTCTTCAAATTATAGATTCTCGAGATATTCTCCATTTATCACAGGGCATTGTTTTCTATTCTCAAAATAGGACAAAACCAGATCAATGCATTACTTCCTTGGTCCAGCCCCTCTAATTTCCTCAAGAGGCACTGGGTCAACGTTTTATGACTTACTACACCTAATGGTTGGGACCTTTAACAAACCAAATATATTAAAATTATCACTTTGAAATTTTGCTAGAGTGTAAGCCTAGCATGGGCCCTACAGAAATTACAATTTTTGTTCACGATGTTAAAATGCATGTGCTAAATACAAAGAACTACCCAACTGTAACAAGCAACAGCTTTTCAACTTTTGAGTGTGCCATCATTGGAGTGGTACAATGTGGCCAGCCATACAGTAATGATTTATGCCCCTTAGGAGCATGGCATACTGGAAGTGCACTGCTATACGTGCACATGCCTATGTGCATAGGATCACCATGCTGGTAAACACTCTGACCGCATGTAGTATCACAGTTAGGAAAGGACAAACCTTAGCCAGGATGTACAGTGCCGACATGCACAGCAGCTCAAATCAACAACAGAAAGAGCAAGCAGCAAACCTATGGCCTTTGACTTTGACCTTGTCTCTGCTTGAGGAATGGAGGATAATGGTGGGCCACAAGTTGGCTAAATGGACCAAGGCGTTCTCATTGAGTGACTTGGACATTGGATGCTTGATAGGGGAACAGCATCACATCTGCCTGCATGACCACCTCCCCTTCCAAGACAGGTGTTGACGTCTGGTGCTAGCAGACATCGACAATGTAAGAAGATACTTCCACCAGAATCATCCAAGAATTGAGAAGCCCATATCTGCCATCTACAGTTGTCATTCAGAAAAAGAATAGGATGGTACTCATATGTGGGGACTACAAGACACTCAACAAGAGGATGGTACCAGACCAGTACATTATGCCAAGGGTTCAGGATGCTTTGGATTGACCGAATGGAAGTTGCTGGTTCTCCATACTGGATCTAAGGAGTGGGTGCTATCAAATAACCATGGACCATGGAGACTGAGAGAAAATTAAAGTTACATACTTACTGTAACTGTTGATCTTCCTGAATATCTTCTCCATAGATACCCATGGTGGTCTGTGTAAGAAGAGCCACCAAATTCAGTAACACAGTGTCTGCATGGCCCAAACCAAGAGAAAAAGGGTAAAGACCAAAACACAACAATACTGGAGTGAGTCCATAGGATGATTGGTAGGTGTGATATGGAGAAGATATTCAGGAAGATATGAAAAGTATGTACTTAATGTAATGGCTGATGTTCTAGAGTATCTTCACCATTGAGTACCACTTATGGGTCTGGGTCTGGAGGCACTAGGATTCCACAGAAGCAGATTTGTTTGCAGGGAGTGAGCTGACATCAGCTACTGAGCATGGCACCTGCACACCTCATGTGGTGCCACATGCCAGCCAATAACCATCCCCTGCTCCCTCAAGCACCATAGTTCTGTTCACTAGGAGAGAAACAAAGTGAAAAGAAATAAGGGAAGGCTCGAGACTTTCTAGCCCAAAGGGACAGGGTAAGAGTATATAAACCAAAATAACAACAAAATAAAACCTGACTACCAACTAAAAATAAAGAACAGGGCACACTAGGTGGCACAAGGGGTAGTTGGGTCTATAAAGCCAGAACCTCACCCCACTAGCCAGACAGAAGGTGAATAGTGGTCTGAAAAAAAGGGTAGCAGCCCTGAGCATGTGGCTCTGGAAGAAGCACCAGAGGGCATACTCAGATTTGTAGAAATGGCCTTGGTAGCTAGCTAGCTGTCCTAATGCCTAAGGTAACCAAGGCATAGACCTGCTTGCCCCTGGTGTCTATCTTGCACGACTCCTTGTTAGTGGGGTGTGCTGTGACCTCCATGGGCACCATGGTTTTTTTCCATTCTTAGCCAAAATGACTATGACATCAGCTATTAGCTGATTGAAATAAGTAGGTTTAGACTTATTTATTGAAGTCTTGGATGACACCTGTGAGCGGATGCTTGTTGAGAGGTTCCACGTCAGATACATTAACACATGAAGACAATATAGTTACGGTAAATTACACATACAGAGTACAAAAAATTGAACAGTAAATGGGTTGCAATGACAAGCAGTTCACAAATTGTGCTAAGGCATTGTACATGGTATGCCAGCGTCCTGCGGAAGAGAGAGAGAGAGGCAGAGGCAGACTGTTATGGTGAGGTAAGGAGGGGCAGGGAGGGGCAGTGGGAGCTGGGATAGGGAGGGCAGAGGGAAAGAAAACAGCCAAGGGGTAGTGGGTGAAAGGCAAGTGCTAGGGCAAAGAGGGTGGAATTCAAGTGCCTGGGCAAAGACTTAACCTGGTGGGACAGGAGTTGGAAGTGCTGAGGCAGACTAAAGCTGCAGGCGCAGACTAGCGGGACACCTTCAGGTACTATTGTCAGTGAGGTGCTGATGGAGTTTGCGCTAAAAGGAACCAAGGGATGTGGCTCAGGCGATGTCAGGTGGTAGACCATTTGTCCACAGAGGGGCTCAATGAGCAAAGGATCACTGGGCCATAGTTATGCGGCACCTGGGCACATGGAATACTTGTGCAGTCGAGTTCCTGGGGTGCCCGGCATGTATAGGTGGTGACAGAAGGCTCAGAACTCCTTGAGGAAGTAAGTTTAGTGAGCCCTTTTTTGCGAGTAGGCAGGTTTGATAAAGTATTCTGCACTTTAATTGAAGCCAGCCTGATCGTGCACGAAGCTCACAGGTGTGGGTGAGTTTTGAGGCATTAGTGAGCAGGCAGCAGGCTTTGTTTAAGGCTGTTGAGAGGTGCTGGAGCACTGTGTCAGTAGCGGAGCCGTAGATAACTAGGCCATAGTCAATCAGGGTGATGAGTGAATTGTTAATAGCCAAGTTCAGAGCTTCATAGGTCAGGCAATGTCTGTGCCTGTAGAAGATATTGATCCTGGTGTTAAAGGCTTTGGCCATGATGTCAGTGTGCTGTGTGTAAGACAGGGCAGTGTCCAGTGTGATTCCCAGGTACTTGAAATGGAGGACTAGTTCCAGGGTGTACCAGACTCATTCTGAATTGCCAGGGGATAGCCTTTTAGCTTGTTTTGGGCAGTGGCGAAGAGCATGGTCTTGGTCTTTTTACAGTTCATGACCAGTTTTTGCTCTTTGAATAATTTTTCAGCCACTGTGAAGCCACTCTGGAGGTCATATTCCAGAAGTGCAGGGTCAAGCTTGCTAGTAAAGATTGCCACATCATCTGCATAGAGGAGCATGTGGCTATTGCAAGCAGCCGGGAGGTTGTTTAGGAAGACACTGAAGAGTAACGGACCAAGTATGGATCCTTGTGGTACCCCTGATCTGACCAGTCGACTTTCTGCTAGGATGTCCCCAGTCTTAACTTGCTGTGATCACAGGCTAAGGTAGCTACAAAATCATGCTATGGTTTCTAGGGCTAGCCCTATGTCCGAGAGCTGTTCAAGGAGGAGGGCATGATGGACCGTGTCAAATGCATTTGAGATGCCAACAAAAGCAGACCATACAAAGTGCCCTTTGGCAGGAGTACTATGTATGAATCCAGTAAATTCCAGGAGACCCGTGATGGTGCTATGGCCGGCTCGGAAACCTTGCTGTTCTGAGCATAGGAGCTGACATTGACTGAAGTACTCCACCAGCTGGTCAGCCACAATCCTTTCAAGGGCCTTGGGGGGAGGGGGAGGGGGAGTAAAGAGATTGGCCTGTAGTTGTTCTGAAGAGACCGGTAACCACTTTTGGGTACTGGGGTGACCGTGGCAGGTTTCCAGATTTGGGGGAATTTGGAGTGGCAGAGGGATAGATTAATTATCTTTGTCAGTGGAGACCAAGTACTTCGTCTAGTGTTAGTCAAACAAATTTTAGGTCCAGAGAGTCCCCATTGTTCCTTGATTTGCTGAGGGCTTTTTCAAGGTATTTTCTAGTAGCGACTTTGGAGACCAGTTTAAAACGGAAGAGTGGCCGGTTTGTTCTTCTTACTGACCCCTGGAACAGGGGTATTGAAGAGGTTCATAGGGAGCACACTACTGATCAGAGAGTTAGTGATGAGCAGAGGGTCCAAGGCAGGGACGCTCTCAACATTTAGCAAGGTTGGGGCTATTTTATGGTCCTTCCAAGTGATATCGTTTAGATTTGTCCAGAATGATTTGCTGCTATTCCAGGTGTTAGTGAGTGCTTCCTTGTAGAATTTGCTTTCTGCCTCACAAACTGCCTTTGTGCGCTCATTGCAGGCCTTTTTATACCTTTGGATGTTAGTTGGTGTGCCATGTGCCCATGCTGTTTGTCAGAGTTGGTCTCTTGTGTTTAGTTGCGCCAGTAGTTCAGGGGTAATCCAGGGATTTATAGGTCCTCTGGTTTTTCTCTCTCTGATGGGAGCATGTCTGTCACAGGCCGCATTGAATTTTGAGATAAAGAGATCTAGTGCAGTGTCCACATCCATGGTTCCATACAGGTCTGACCAGTCCTGCTGCTTTACATCATCCTTTAGCTGCGGAAGGTGGCCCTTTAGGAGTAGGCACTTTTTTTTGTACAGTTCTCGCAGGGGGATTGTAGTAGTTGTTGTTCCAGAGGTCACCGGAGACAGAAACTGGCGACTCCGGAGGAGACTGGCACTTGGCCCCGATAACCGACCGTTGATGCGCAGACATACCAGAAGGTGACCTCGAGTGATGCCTTCTCTTTTGTGACCTGTGGGCCAAAGAAGAGCTCGAGGCTGAACAGTGCAGAGAGTGCGACCATTTTCTTTTATGCTTTCAGGGAGACCGCCCATCCCCCCCAAAGTATCGGACCATCCGTTGTCAGCCCCCGAGAGGGCGGCGGACCGGACCCGCCCAACTGACTGAACAGCTTCACACAGAGTCTCCCTACCGTCACCTGACCCGCTCATGGTCGACTCCGTGAATGTAGGCTGAAGACTTCTTTTCTTTAATAAGTATAGTTAAATGTAAGTGGTACATATTTTGAGATATATTACAAAATAAACTGAAAACTATGCTGCTAGTTTGAAGTTTGATTCCCAGCAGGCGAGCGACATCGTCACTGAAGCGCACTTGATGGCGGGGAAAAACAGAACTGAGGCGGTTGGAGGGCCGACGCCGAGATAGTCATTGCCACACAGGCTGAGGCTTGAGGCGCCACTCCTCACTGCTCCATCTCTGGCACCAGCCCTCTTGCAAAAAGTTTGCTCCTGTTGGGTCCTAGTGCCTCCAGCGTAGTTCCCCATCAGTGTGAAGAAATGGTAGAGACTTTACGTCCAGGAAGATCTGGCGTGGCCAGTCCAGAGCCACCAGGATCACCTGTGCCTTCTCCCTCCTGGTCTTGAAGAGCACCTTGTGGATCAAGGGAAGTGAAGGGAAGGCATAGAAGAGGCCTGGGGTCCAGGCCCTTGAGAAAGCATCCCCCTGCAGCATTCCCTGCTGAGAGGGGTGGGCACAAAACAACCTCAGCTTTGTGTTCTCCCTGGAGGCGAACAGGTTCAACTGAGGGATGCCCCACTGGGAGAACAGACTGTGAACTACCTCTGGGTGGAGAGATCACTTGTGAGACACCTCACCCACCTGGCTGAGGGCGACCGCCAGCTGACTGGAGGCTCCTGCCACATGGATGGCTAAGTGATGTGCCTCCAGGCTGTGCACGAGAGTCCAGACACAGACAGCTTTCCTGCAAAAGTGCAGAGAGTGCGTCCCACCCTGTTTATTGAGTTAGTACATGGTCATGGTGTTGTCCATCTGGACTTGGATCACCTGACCCCGAATGTGCAGAGTGAATGCAGTCAGTGCTAGCCAAACTGCCCAGAGCTCCAGCAGGTTGATGTGGCATCAGGACTCCTCAGAGGTCCAGAGCCCGTGAACTCTGTGTGCCCCCAGGTGGGCACCCCAGCCCATGAGACCGGCAGTCATCAGGATGACCATCAGTTCTGGGTAGACAAACGGGATCCCTTTCCTGCTGATGTGCTGGGACTAACCACCACTGGATGGCGTCCCTCATCTGCTGGGTCACAGTGACCAGCTGGTCGAAGTGACCCTTGCACTGAGACCACTGGCAGACCAGCTCCCACTGCAGGGAGCACATTCTCCAGTGGGCCCAATGGACCATGCTGGTGCAGGTTGCCATGTAGCCCAGCAAGTGCAGGAAGTCTCGAGCAGGGTGTAATTGCCCAACCCGACATGACTGGGCATAGGAGGAGAGAGTCTCCACCCTGTCCTCTAGGAGCGGGGCTCTGGCTCTGCAAGAGTTGAACTCCGCCCTGATGAAGCAGATCATCTGCGAGGGCACAAGTTTCGACTTGGTCTCATTGACCAGGAGGCCAAGGGAGACGCAGGTCTGGACGGCCAAGACCCTGGACCGCACCACCTTCTGCCTGGAGGGAGCTGTGATCAGTCAGTCATCCAGCAGGGGTAAACCTGGACCCCTCGGCACCTCAGGAGAGCTGCCTCCACTGCAATGCACTTAGTGAAGACCCTGGGGGCTGAGGAAAGGCTGAATGGCATGTCCTGGAACTCACAGAGGCTCCCTTTGCTTGAAAGCGGAGGAAACTGCGATGACGGATGGATTGGGATGTGAAAGAACGCATCCTGAAGATCTCAGGGAGCAAAACCACATGTTTAGAGGTACTATGATCTGAGACAGAGTTACCATCCTAAAGCTGCGCAACCTAAGGAACTTGTTCAGGTCGTGCAGACCTAGAATGGGGTGCCAGGCCCCCCATCTGCTTTGGCACCAGGAAGTACCTGGAGTCAAACCATGGGTGTTCTGGAGGATCTGCGACAGGAACCATAACCTCCTTGCAGAGGAGCTGGGCTATGTCATCTCTGAGAGCTGACAGCATGTCTGCAGAAACCAAGTCCTTCCTTGGAGCACCAGCTTGGCAAGGAGGGTACTGCTCGAATTCCAGAGGTAGACCCTGACCCACCAGTTCTAGAACCCACCTGTCCGTGTTGACAGCGGACCAGGCGGAAAGGAAGTGGCACAGCCGGCCTCTCACAGGAGGACCCAGGGGAGGTATGACGGGCATGAGGGAGGAAACCCTCATCCCATCACTAGGCAGGCTTAGAGGAGGAGCAGGGCCCGTCTGAGGCACCACTGGAGCTTCTCCCTCCAGGCTTGTGGACGACCGAGGCCACCAACTTGGGCCGAGGTTACCAGGCCTGAGCCTGCTGTCCAGCCTGGGGCTGGGTTGGTTTGGCCACAGGATTGGAGGTGGACTGAAAGGGGTTCCTCTTCTGCAGCTTCTTGGAGCCCTTGAGGTCTGTGACAGGGAGCTCCTGCCACTCTGAAGGACTGACCTTTTCTTAAATCTGCTGCAACAGTTCTTCTATTTCTTAGCCTAATCTATCCTTTACAATTTCTAGTCCATAATGTTGGCCACATATGGGCACCCCCTTTCCTTTTCTTGACTATGCTACAGTGTCCTCTTTAATTTTCCTTTTCTCTCTCAGGTCCTCGTACAGGGAGGTTATTGTGGTGACCTCCAAGCATATGTAAAACAGCAGGTTGCGTTTATCGTTGTTGGATTTAGTATGTAATAGCACTATGTCATAAAATACCTTGATGTATATACCTTATGTTTATAAAACCTGTAAATGCTGAAAATACCATGGCACTAGGTGTTTTTGATAATGGTAAAAAGTATGAGGTGACTATTGTAGAAATTAAGTTAGTTGTGCTATTTAAAATGCATGTAAATTGCTGTAAACTGAACAAGTCTGACATTCAATGGTGATTTGCATATATCCCATGATGCTTTGCATAATGGAAGTGTGTATGATGTTGTATTTCTTTAAAACTTGATTTGTCGCCAGTACCCTTTGGTGTAACCCTTTTTTCAGTGATTCTGCATTGAGGTTCTTTGTCTATAGCTTGTTTTATTTTTTTCTTTTTGAGCCCCCACCACCCAAGCAAACAAGGCCTGGATAGGGGTGGAGGTTGAATCTCAACTTGTAAGTTAGGTCAGAGATCAGTGTCAGTAAGTGCTGGCTAAGTGCAGAGAAAGGACATACATAGTCTGTTGCTGCAAACAAATGTATTGAAGAAGGAATATGCCATTGCTGAAGGTTATTTCTTGTATTTTGAATAAACATCACACAGACATTGTGTGTTGAAACTGAAGTTAGGTGTCTGGCCCATCTGTTATCCCACAACCCCTCCACAAGGTCCTTCTGGGCAGATGTCAGAGAGTCCAAGGTGGCACTGGACTTCTTGATACAGGTGAGGTGGCCCTCGACCCCAGGCTTGAACAGGTTGGTGCCCAGGACAGGGACATCTGCCAGCTTGTGCCAAGTGTCCACCATGAAGGTCGAGATCCTCAGCCAAGCCCTGTGGTGCATGGCCACTGAGGCCACCACAGAGCAGGAACAAGAGTCCCCAATGTCCATGGCTGTCTGGAGCTGTTGTCTGGGTACAGCCCAGCCCTGGTCCTGGACCTGTTTGACCATAGTCTGAAGGTCTGTAGGCAGATGAGGAAGCACCTCATCAAGAGAGCCCAGCAGGGCATGAGAGAAGTGGGTCATAAGGAGGGCTGAGCTCACCTGGCAGAGACCAAGCGAGATGGCAGCGTAGGCTTTCTTAGCCGCATGGTCCAAATTCTTGGACTCCTTGTCAGGCAGCTTGTCAACATCCCCGGTGTTGCTGGAGTGCTGAAACACAGTGTCTGTCACCAATCCCTCAGTCGAGATATGCTCTGTGAATCCTGAGAGGGAACCAGTGGGCACCACATATTTGCGGGCCATCCAGGCAGAAGGTGCAAGGGCAGGAAGTGGGGCGCTACCAAAGCTCCAGAGCCAAGAATGGCATCTGCCACAGGGAAAGCCTCCTTCAGAGTGTCTCCCCCGTCGAGGATTTCGGTCAACAGGTAACGAGCCTGCTTCTGGATGGGCTCCATTTTCATACCTGTCGACTCAGAGATCAAGCAAGGTGGACCCATGAAGGAAGATGGGCCTTCATCCATCGAGAGGTCTCTCACAGACTCTACGTCAACCGGACGGGAGTGCAGGGAGGACCCCTCAGACTCTGAGGAGTCATTAAAGAGTGGTTGACCGCCCGAGTCCCCACTGACTCTCCATGGATTGTCAGGGGTGACAGTGACCAACAGTCGATGGGGAAGCCCCTTGACCGGCTGAGACTCCTTAGTCAGAGTGCCGTCCGGCAGCTGTTTAGGCAGCAGTTCCACCAAGATTGGTGGAGCTGCCCGTGTTGGGACCGTTTTGGTCAGCTCCATAACTGGAGATGGCATTGGCCTTTCGAGTAATAGCCAGGTGATGGCCAGCGTAGAAACCGGAGTCGGTTTAGCGCCAGTAAGCACCAACTGTTGCCACATCAAGTCCTCATAGGGTCAACGCAATCTGCGCCAAAGTCTCGCCTCACCTGAGGCGAATGAAGAATAGCAGTGGTGCCACTTCCCATGGTGCCGAGAACTGGAGAGCCGATCTCAGCGGGACTGGCTCGACCCACGGGAGGAGGACTGAGACCTCGATTGCCGGGGGACCAGCAGCGGGGTTCAGAGGGGATTCAACCAAAGTCAAATCTGGAGAAGCGCAGGAATCAGAGGCCCTCGACCCAGAGCGCTCCCAATCTCACAGTCGACAATGAGTCCTCTCTTTCTCCATTTTTGGACTCTTTTTTTTTAGATTTGGATTTGCGCACCCAAGGGTTCCTGACCGAGGGCTGGCAGAGACTGGCACAATTCTTTAAAGGAGCCCATGAACATCGAGCCCAGCTGAAGCAGCATCAAGGCGGAGGCCGAAGAGGAGTGAGACGTGGCCTGTGCCGCCTCCTCTTCAAAGTCCGCGAGCTGTTCAGCAGACCCTGCGGCCATGGAGACAACCCAATGGGGTGGCCTTAGATTTGACCGGTGGGTTCCGATGCGCCAGGTGGCCCAATTTAAGGCGGGCGAGACGGTCCTTCAGAACATTCAGGTGAAAAGAACAACAGAAGTCACAAGCCTGGGGGTCATGATCATGCCTCAGGCAGTAGATGCATGTGGCGTGCGGGTCGGTCCTGGACATCTTCTACCCGCAAGGGCACCAGCAGAACTCAGGAATGGACTTATCGTCCATGACGGTTGAGATCAAACGGAAGATGAACTCGTAAGAGTTTTGTTAAGGTTTTGGAAGTAAATCCGAAGATTTAAGTGCTAGGGCCTATTTAACGCAGGAGCGGAAGGAGGGAACCTGCTTCTTCCAGCAGCTGGCATCATGAGGCACAGCCATGGAAGTTGCCACCCAGGTGGGTGGGAAGAGCCAGCTTGAAGACTTTCCGGCATCATCTTAAAGGGAAAGGACACTGCCAGTTAGTGTGGATAGAACATAATATTTACGTCCCTAGAAAGATTTATTTATTTTATTTATTTGAAAATTGACGAATGGAAAAGTCACACTGATCCAAGGCTCATTTCCAGTTGTGAAAAAGGTACAGGAGGAAACAGTGGACACAACACAGTTATATTTCTTGGTACAGAATAAAGAGCAGTCACATTACAATGTGGTATACATATACAAGTGCAATTACAGCCACAGCCAAGGCACAGCATGCAAAAAAAACAAATAACCGTAATACATTAGAGACCTGTTAGACGAGAGGAGTGTCTTCCCCCAATGGGGGATGGAAGTGCAGAGGTAGACAGTAAGTGAATCAGGAGGCAGAGTTGAGGAGAACCAGACAGAGAACCAACACATGGATGCTTGAGGCTCCAAGACTTGCAAAAGTTCTTAAAAATTTGCAGGTACCACAGGTGATTCACCAAGGACTATAACCAAGTTGTGAGACCACTAATGAACTTAGCCTAGGGCTACCCACCTGCTAACAAACCTCAAAGTACATCTGTAAAGGATGACACTGAACCCAAATCCTACTTGACGGTTCACGAGTCATTGAGACCTGGATGGGACTCTGCTTGTGAGAGAGTGTTCTAAGAAATCATCTACCAGTTGACCAATGAACCTGCCATGGCATAAGAAGATCCAGCAAAGTCATGCACTCTGCTTACAGCCTCAGTGAACCTGAAGCAGGTCTCAACCAAGTCTACCCCAAAGGACTGAGACCTGTGGCCTTCACCACTGGGAGCATGACACCATCGGAACAAAACTGTGCTGTCCCTAAATTGGTATTTATGGCACTTAAATGGGCCATTGTGGACCAGTTTCATGAGAATCTCTTTGAAGAGCACATCACAGTCCAAACTGATAACTCTGTACCATATGTGAAGACCATGGCAAAACTGGATGTGGCTGGACACCGATCATTATCAGCTCTAAATATGTACTGTATGTTTACTGTGGGCAGAGCAGATGAGGACTGAACCCTGTTGATGCCTATGCACTGTCATGATGCCCAATCAGCTCTGTCACAGAAAATAAGGAAACAATTTTCATTTATTTATTTATTGAAAAGTTTCACCAGGAAAGACACACTGAACAATATAAAACTGCTCATCTCACAGAGTGTCCTGGGGGAAGGGAAACATGGGAGTACTGTAATCAAAAGCACATTTCCATGCAGTATTATAGAAAAGTATATATACAATACTCAGCAACATATTTCCAAAGGTAATATAAAACAGAGACGCAATAGAGTGAAAAAACAAAACATCAGTAGCATTAGATACACATTGGGATTTGATGTGAGAGGAGCAAATTAATAGCGCTGCAGACTAATACATAAAATGCGGACAAGGAAGTGCAATAAAGTACACTGGTTTCTCCTCACGTTAAGTGATAGGCTGGGAAAGATGATGGGGAATGCTTACATATTCCAGAGACCACAGTCAAAGCCTTATGCAAAATGTTTGAGACCAATAAGAAGCCACCACCTGCTAACCCTCATCACCTTGTGGACAGTTGGGAGCTTTAAGTGACACTCTTACCCTGCCTATTGTAGCTTCATGGCTTTGGATTGGATGGCACTACTGCAGCTAAGTCAGCACGACAGGCAGCATAAACAGAGACTGGACCCCAGTCTTCAAGACAGGATAGTCACCCTTAAAAGGGTTAGGTTGCAAAAAAAGAGATATCCTGATACTGCAACTCTCAACTGTTGTTGAGTGGCCAAAACTAAAGAAAACAAGCTGGTCTACAGAGAGAGACAGAAGGATCACAGGGATTTCCCAGACAGCAGTTGCTACTGCCTAGACAGTACAGGAGGATCATAATGCGTGTCTTGCACAACCAGATGAGATGTGGAAGTAGTCCAGATTAATACAACAAAGACACGTGTGTAAAACACCTTACAATCACATTAGGGATTCTTCAAGAAATTGAAATTATGTACCTACCGTAATTCTTGATCTTCTTGGACGAGGTCTTCACCACTCATTCACACTAATGGGGAGTACGCCGGTGGTGCTAGGACCCAGCGGGAGCCAAACTTTTTCAGGAGAGCCAGCACTGAGATGAAGCCGCGAGGAAGCAGCACCGCGAGCCAGGCTCATGCGGTATAGACTATCTCTGCATCGACCCTCCAACCGCCTCAGTACCTTTTTTTCTGAGGAGGTGCAGCGTAACTAACCTAGAGAGGAGTAACCTAAAAATCGGACATAAGATAGTCCGAATGACCCATCTAAGAAGGATCAAAAACAAAGTCTTCACAGTCCAACCATTGAGGGAGTGAAGACCAGAAACAGAGAAGTGAGCTCGGGGGATGGTGGGTGAGCGTGTGAATGAGTGGTGGAGACTTTGTCCAAGAAGATCAAAAATTACAGTAGGTACGTAATTTCCATATCTTCCTAGACATAAAAGTCTCCACCACTCATTCACACTAATGGGAGAGTACCGAGCTAAATAATCCCCTGAGATGGGTGGCAGGAGAGAGAGGAGCTCATTTTTTAGGACAGAAGTCTTTTAAGAATTGTCCTGCCAAATGACCAATGTCTTCTGGCATGGACATCCAAGGCATAGTGCTTAACAATAATATGCAAGGAGCTCCAGATAGCTGCATTGCAAATGTCTGCAATGAGGACATTACAAATTTCCACCAGAGATGCCGCGACAGCTCTGGTAGAGTGAGCATACACTTTGCCTTCCAGCTTGACCTGTGCCATGGAATAGCAATGCCGAAGGCATGTCACCAGCCATTCTGAAATGCACCTGATAGCAACAGGTTGACCCAGCTGGGTCGTGCTGAAGGAAACAAACAGTTGTTGAGCCTTGCAGATTTCCTTCTTTCTATCCAGATAGAACCGCAAGGCTCTTTTTACATCTAGGGAATGAAGGGTATGCTCTCCCTCAATCTGGAAGTTTGCAAAGTAGGTAGGAAGGACTAAAGGTTGATTCAGATGGAATTCTGAGACAACCTTAGACAGGAACTTAGGATGAGTCCTAAGGACTACTTTGTCCTTGTGAAATACAGTATACGGGGGGTCTGTGACTAAGGCGTGTATTTCAGATACCCTACGAGCAGAAGTAATGGCCACCAGGAAGGCAGTCTTCCAAGAGAGGAATTTCAACTAGCAAGTAGCTAGAAGCTCGAAAGGTTTACAAGTGAGCATGTCTAGCACAAGGTTAATGTCCCAGGCTGCACTGGACATCTAATAGGAGGTCTGGCATGCAGAATCCCTTTAAAAAACCTCTTAAGTACAGGCAGCTGAGCCAGCGACATGGAGAGTACTGGCTCATGATATGCCGAAATTGCACAAAGATGAATTTTGACTGTGGAGTATTGCAGACCTATGTTTGAAAGGTCTAAGAGATACTCCAAGACTTTATCCGGTGGGCAGGAAAAGGATTCCAAGAGGATTTTGCACACCAGATAGAGAAACGCTTCCATTTAGCGTGTAGTAGCTTTTTCTGGTGGCTGGCTTGAATGCAGCCAAAAGAATATCTGAAACCCTATGAGAAACATTAAACCTATTCACCTCTATCTCCTCAGGAGCCACGTGTGGAGGTGAAGGGACCTCAGGCTGGGA
This sequence comes from Neoceratodus forsteri, assembly GCA_016271365.2. Lineage (NCBI taxonomy): Eukaryota > Metazoa > Chordata > Ceratodontiformes > Ceratodontidae > Neoceratodus > Neoceratodus forsteri. Next base: position 1,173,703,209 of record CM057456.1, on the reverse strand, counting down.
TGGACTACAGGGCCCTGGGTCAGAAGATTCATCTGAAGGGGAAGCGGTTCCGGAGAGCCTTCTGATAGTCTGTTGATTAGGGGGAAATCAGATCCGATGAGGCCAGAACGGGGTAATGAGAATCATTCTGCCCTCCTGTACCTCCAGTTTGAACAGTACCCTCTGAATTAGGGGGAGAGGAGGAAATGCATATAGAAGGCATTGTGTCCACTGCAGCCCGAATGCATCCTGACAAAAAACACCAGGTCCTGGATTTCTGGAGCAGATGAGAGGCAGTTTTGTGATGAGTGGGGACGCAAAAAGGTCCAGGTCCAGAGTTCCCCACTCTTCGTAGAGTGACTGAATGACGGTTACGTCGAGAGACCACTCGTGAGGATCTGTCTCCGTTCTGCTGAGATGGTCTGCCAGCTCGTTTTGTACTCATGGCAGGTAAACCACCTGAATCAGAGCCTTGTGCTTCAGGCACCATTCCCACACTCTCATTGCTTCCCTGCATAATGGGTAAGAGTGTGCACCACCCTGTTTGTTGATGTAATACATCACTGCCTTGCTGTCCATTTGAAGGAGAATGTTCTTGTGACAGAGTATGTCCCTCAAAGCTTGGACTGCATAGATGATGGCTCTCATTTCCAGGACGTTTATATGAAGTTGAGACTCATCCCGAGTCCAAGTACCCTGGGTGTGGAGATCTTGGCAGTGAGCTCCCCAACCCATCAGGGACACATCCGTGGTAATGGAGATCTGATGATCCAGAGGGGTGAAGGGATATCCTTCCAGAAGGTTGTCCTCTTGAGACCACCAGGTGAGTCACCACTTCACAGGTTCTGTTATTTTGATGAAAAAGGACTGAGGGTGAGTGGTTGGGGAACACTGAGTACTGAGCATCAACAGAGAGGTTCTCATGTGGAGATGAGCCAAAGGTACAGTGAACACCGAGGATGCCATGAGAGTGAGCATCTGTTGCATCGAGAGGGCTCGCACTGAGCTGTGTTCTCTGATGAAGTGGGCCATCTGTAAGATATCGTTCCTTCTGTCCTCTGGAAGAAAAGCTTTTGCACAGGAAGTGTCCAGAAGGGTTTCTATGAAAAGCAGCTTCTGGGAGGGCTGCAACCTGTGACTTTTTGAGGTTCAGCAGGACTCCCATGGACATGAGGAAGTCTGAGGCTATGGCCACATCCTCCAGAGTCTGTTGCCTGGAGGGGTTTGCTAGAAGCCAGTTGTCCAGATACGGGAACACTTGGATTCCGATTTTCCTTAGATGTGCTGCAAGAACTGCACAGCACTTTGTAAAAACTCGAGGCGCCGAGGATAGCCCAAAGGGCAGGACTCTAAATTGATAGCGTTGACCTAACGCCATGAACCTTAGGTATTTGTGGTGCTTTGGGTGTATGAGAATGTGCTGGTAGGTGTCCTGCATGTCCAGAGAGGCTAGCCAATTGTGAAAATGAATTAAAGGTAGCAGGGTACCGAGTGATATCATCTTGAACTTTTCCTTGTGCAGGAATTTGTTCAACTTTCTGAGATCCAGAATAGGGCGCATGCCGCGAGTTTTCTTTGGAACCAGAAAGTAATGGAAGTAGAAACCTGTGTTTTGTTGATCCAGTGGAACTACTTCTACTGCCCTGTTGTTCACAAGGCCTTGTACCTCAGAAGCAAGAAGGTCTGACTGTGCCGCAGACAGCCTGGGTTGTTGCTTGGGAGGATGATCCGGAGGGGTTTCCGGCAGATTGAGAGAGTACTCCTCGTGGATTATCCTGAGGACCCATTTGTCTGATGTTACAGATTTCCACTGGTCATAGAACTGAGTCAGACATCCTCCCACTGTCGAGGAAGAGTCCCCCTCGGGCAACTGAGGTGGGACCTGGGCCGGAAACTCAGAAGGTGGCACTGGGCACTTTTGGGCCTTGTGCCTTCTGCTACACTTTCTTTTGCGGCTGAGGGGTTTGGTTTCTGTTAAAGCCTCCTCAACCTTTGCCCCAAAAGGACTGATGGTTGTAAAACTGATGCTTGTTCCCACCTCCTTGAGAGGGAGCGGGCGGAGGTCTAGCTGTCTTAATGTCAGACCTAGTCTTCTGTATTGCCTCCAGTGCTTGTTCCACCTGTGGCCCAAACAGATACATACCGCTGAAAGGTAAGCCCATGACTTTCTGTTGGGCGTCATTCGTAAAGCTTGAAGTACGCAGCCAGGAATGGCGACAGGTGCAAATGCCAGCCGCCGCTGCCCAGGAAGCCATATCAGAAGCATCCATTGCAGCTTTAATTTGTTGATTATTGGACTCAATACCTCTAATTATGGTCTGTAGTAGCTCTGAGCTAACCTCCGACTAGAGCAGAGCTTCTACCGTTGCTTTGAGTGAATGCCAAAGAAGATACTCATAGTGAGAAAAATAGCCCTGGTAGCTGGCAATGAGCATGCCTAGGGTTGAGGCAACAAAGACTCTCTTACCCAAGGTGTCTATCTTGTGAGATTCTTTGTTTATAGGACGGGCTGTAGATTCCTCGGGGAGGACAGCCTTATCATTCTCTGCCAGGACCACAATGGCATCAGCAAAGGCTTGTGAGGCCAAGATGGGGGTGATCCTTGGGAGGGGCATATTTCCTATCTGTGGACTTGGCCACAGAAGGAGTAAGAGCTGGATTCTTCCACACCATCTGGGAAAGAGTCTTGAAAGAGGACTGCACCAGAGGGGTCAAATCCATAGGGATTTCCAGAACATGTAGATATTGGAGATGCAGAAGCTTTCCAGGATTGATTTCCGTGGTTTGCAGAGAAGGAGTAGAATTTAAATTGTTGAGCAGAGACTTAAAGGAAAGGTCTTCAACAACAGGCTCTGCAGGAGGACTGATCCCTTCCCCCAGAGCAAAATCGGCATCAACATCATCATCCAGCCGAAGATCTGGATCGGGCTCAAAATCATCACCTGACAGTCCGGGGAGACTGTATAGACAGGAACAGAATGAAAAGCAGGAGGAAGAAGAGAAGGAGAAATAATCGTATTCGAAAACCTTTGGAAACTAGCCGGTGCCATACACATCCTTGTCGCCGTCGAACAGAACAGTGCTAAGTACAGAGAAAACAGCATCGGGCATGGTGCCAACAGGGGGCATGACACGGTACACAGCGCCACCACCCCAGGCACTGCAAAGTATGCCAATGGGTAGTGCATCACCACACATGGCGCCAGCATCAACTGCAGTGCGGAGGATGGCACAGACAGGGTATGTGGCACCACAGACAGTGCCGACACCACCCGCGGCACCAAGAAGGACCTTGGTGACAGAGAAGTTGGCACCGCAGTCGACGGCACCATCGCAGAAGTCTGAGAACTGTGAATTGAAGGTAAAGGATGAAAACTGACAGGAGATAAAGGCATCGGTGTAGACCCCTGCACCGCAGCCATGTGAGGGGGGAAAGACACCGGAGCACGGAGTCGACGGCACCAAAGAAGGCGCCACGTGACTAGGAAGTCCTAACCACCCTGCCTGCTGATCTGAAACCGACAGACTCGAAGGCCCCGGCGATGGACTGGCCGGTTCAGGGAGTTGGGACAACCTCCAAGCCCACTGCTCCATAACAGTGGCCCAATGGTGAAACTGCTCATCAGAAGCCCCTCCAATAGACGGAGAGGAGCTCCGGTGTCGAAGAGGCCGGCTACCAGAGACAGAAACCAGCGACTTCGAAAAAAGCGGAGACCGGCTCCTGACCCTAACAACCTAGCGACTACGTGCAGACATACCAGAAGGCGACCTCGAGTGATGCCGTTTCTTCTTTGACCGGTGGGCCGAAGAAGAACTCGAGGTTGAACGGTGCCATGAATGGGACCATTTCTTTTTATGTTTTCGAGGGGACCACCCATCACCCCCAAGCACTGGACCGTCCGCTGTCAGACCCGGAGAGGGTAGCGGACCAGACCTGGCCCGGCTGACTGAACAGCTTTCATACGAAGTCTCCCTACCATCACCTGCCCCACTCATGGTCGACTCCGTCAATGGAGGGCTGAAGATTTCTTTCTTGTACAGGTAAGACATTTATTAAAATATAATCAGTACTTTTTGTGATAAAATACAAAATAATAAAACTGAAAACTAAGCTGCTAGTTTGAAGTTTGACTCCAGTTTGGCTCCCGCTGGGTCCTAGCGCCTCTGGTGTGCTCCCCATTAATGTGAATGATTGATGGAGACTTTATGTCCAGGAAGATCCCCCCTTACTGGCACAGTTTCTAGTCACTCAGCGCATGCACACTGAAGTACATGTGCCATAATGTCATTACATCATGCACGCTCTGCACCCTATGTAACTGCCCATGAACACAGAATACAGCAGGACCAGAAAGTCCAACCCTATCTAAGTTTTAATTAAGGGCCACACAGAGATCTGAAATCATCTTTTTTTTTAGCTCCTAAGGAAGCTGAAATCATACAAACTATCCACAAACTGGATGTGAAATTGATAACACCATGGCATCATGCACTACTGGGCCCACTACCCTGAAATCAGTATAAGTACCTCTGAGCTTAAGGGGCATATATACAGCGTGCTCTGAACATTTTGGAAGCACCAGCAGTAAATAGTACTCTGTTTTTAACTTCAAGGATAATGAATAACAGCAAAATGTTTGGCAGTGTATAAGCTTTTTGAAAAACCTGTCTCAAGTACAGACAGAGCAATAGGCTTTAGACCAAAAGGAAAACTTATAAAACAGGAAGGGGAAAATCCTGCGTCCTGACTGATCATTAGCCATGCATTAGAAGCGTCTAATGTATGGCTAAAAACAAATACTGCCTGCCTGCACACAGGACATTAAACAATTCCTTTTGCCATTCATTAGAATGTTTAAAAGTTAATAAAGTTAATAAAAGTTAATAGCTGCCATTTTTCCCACCTTCACTTAGTAAGACTTTTCCACAGCCCACTGTGTGCCATGCAGTAGGTGTTTTCCCTGTCTGGCAAAACACAGTACATTAAAACAGTAAAGTCAAATATAGGTTTCTACATGTTTGTTTCAGGTTTTTTTTTTTTAATCTGCAGCGATCTGTTAAGGCCACCCACTAGCTGGTCATTCACTCCCACCCAACCACCGCTTATGCCCGCACATGTATCAGCACAAACATTCAAACACTTATAGGAGTAACAGTAGTAAACTTTTATTCACAATCATTATTACATGATATGAACATGGTCAGGCCCCAATTGAGCCGAGGCTCATTTTTAATGGCTACCATAGGCAGAAGGTTAGGTTAATAAAGATATTACACCACAATGTCAGGTTTACAGTGATGGCAATAGGATTGGTATCTGTGATTTACAGCACATTACCAAACAATACAGAACACTATAGTATAGGCAACTTAACAGTATATGATAGTAGTGTACAAAAGGCAGTTAGAAATAGGGTAGGTATACTAGGACTAGCTTTGACAGGAACATAGTAGTGCATTTGTTACAACAGTTATGGATTAGGACATAAACATAGGCATAGACATTAAAGTGCCATGTACAGTATGTATGAGAGTACCTTAGGGTGTGCTCTAAGAGTGTTTGTTCAGGGCTGAGAGGGGTGGGCATGTGGTCTGAGTCTTGGGGTTGCAATTATCCCTTGTTGTAGTCGGGGCAAAAGATTAGTGGTTTCTGGGCTTCTTTAGTGGTCCACTTTTTGATGGGTCCAAGTTTTATTGGGTAGTTCTTCGGCCTGAGGTACATGGGCAGTGAGTTCCGGGCTGTGAGGCCACTGAACAGGAAAGATGACCTCCCTGTGCTTGTTGTTGCCTTCTGGATTCTGTATTCCATTCCACTGGCAGATCTCGGATCAGACCTATTATTAAGCTTGGGTTCCACTCTGTCTAGGATGTACCCTGGGAGCTGTTTTTTGTATACTTTGTACATGAGGGTTAGTGTGTGTAGCTGCCTCCGTACTTCCAGGCTTGCCCATGCTAGTTCCCTGTACAGCAGACAGTGGTGTGTTGTGCGTGGGTCTCCCAGTGTGTATCTTGCGAATTTTTATTATAGAGTACCTCAATTTTATGTAATTCAGAACTGGTTGTACCTCCGTACAAGACGTTGCCGTAGTCAATAATAGGCAGGATCATTGTGTTTACTATTTTAAGTCTGGCTACTTTTGGTATCTCGCCGCGAAGTTGGAATAGTGCCCCTAGCTTTTTGTGTAGGCCTTTGGTCATTTCATCTATGTGTACATTCCATTTACAGCTAGAGTCTAGCCATATACCTAGGTACCTGTAGGCAGTGACCGTTTCCAGTTTGTTACCCGTGAATGTTACTATGTCCAGCTTCTCTGAGGGACCTACTGGTTTGTGATGAGGCCTAAATAGCATAACCTTAGATTTTATTTGCACTGAGTACCATTTTCTGGTTGTAGAGGAAGACTTCCAGTGTGTCATAAGCCTCTTGCAGGGCTGCTTGAATTTTATCTGTGGAATTGGCTGATGTGTATATAATAGTGTTGTCTGCGTAGAGGTGGAAGTGTACGTGGGTGGTGTGAAATTGCAGGGAGTTCATGTATATGTTGAAAGAAGGGGGCCTAGTATAGAGTCTTGAGTGACTCCCAGTACTGATGGCAACAGGTTTGAGGTGTATTTGTTCAGGGTGACCTGCTGGTGTCTGTCAGTAAGATAGCTCCTGAACCAAGTTATTGCCTTTGCATCTAGCCTGATTTCTTTGAGTTTGTCTGTTAGGATGTTGTGACTTAAAGTATCGAATGCTTTGCTCAGGTCTATGAATACTGCACCCTCAGGTGACTTCTTGTCACAGGCTTCTTGAATGTCAGTGGTTACTTTTAGCAGGGCTGATGTAGTGCTGTGGTTTGCCCTGAAGCCAGATTGCTGTGGGTTTCAGAGGTTGTTTTGTTCCATGTATGCATTCATTTATTTGCTGACCAGTTTTTTTAAACAGTTTGGAGATGACTGGTAGTAATGAAATAGGTCTGTAGTTTCCTATGTCTGTTTTGTCTCCGGATTTAAATACTGGGATTACATTTGATGTTTTCCAGTTGGATAGGTATTCTCCTGTCTGTAGTGATAGGTTAAATAGGTATGCGAGAGGTTTGACCAGAACAGGAGAGGCAAATTTATTAGATCTATGGGCAATCCATCTAGCCCTATCACTTTCTTGTGTCTAGTTTGAGGAGTTCCTCCATGACAAGTGTATTACTGATTTCTTGGAAGACAAAATTGCTGTGTCTATGGGTGTGTGCTTCTGCGAGGTTGCTGTTTGTGTTTGTTGGTTTAGTTATTGTTTCTATGGCCTCTGTGGCCATGCTAGAGAAGAATTTGTTAAAGCTGTTGGCTGCTTCTAGGCCAAGTGGGACTTCCTGCTGGTCTATCACAAAAGTGTTTGGGAGCTCGGTTTTGTTGTGATTCTGCAGCTTACGCAGAAGTCCCCAGAAATTATGTGGGTCTGAATTTGTATTATTCATGAAAGATGCCTTGCAGAAGTTTGATTTAGCCTTTTTTATCTTGCTTATATATTTGTTTCTGGCTTGCCTAAATAATAACCAATCTGACTGATTATTGATTTGTTTTGCACGTTTCCAAGGTTTGTGTCTCAGCCTCCTAAACTTGTTCAGGTCCTTGTTGTACCAGGGTGCATTAACTATTTTGGCTACTATTTAGGCAAGCCAGAAACTTATGGAAAAGATCAGAAGGTGAACTCCTACCAATGACAGTTCTGTTTCTCTTCTTGTTCCTGTCCATTGCCGCTATCTGTCCCCCACCTGTCCAAGCACCAGGCACTTGCTTCCACCTACTAATCTTTCCCATGCTCACTCACCTTTTTAAGTGCTTTTAAACTGAAGTCTAGCACAGCCACTTATCAATCAATCAATCAAAATCTTTATTTACCCAGGCGATCACCATTGAGCAAGCTCATTTACAAGGTGGCCCTGCAGTTTGCAAGGATGAGGGTAAACAGTAGCAAGACGTATACAACAAAATATATACAGTGTAGAAATAAAGGTAAATAATACATACAGAGATGCCTTTATAATCCTATCCATCAATAATATGTTCATAGCCTGTAAAGGAGTCCCTGGGATATGGAAAAACGCACGCGTAGGAGGCAGGGACGCTAGCAGAAAGATTCTGGGATACTAAGCAGGTGGTATCAGGGCATAAGAGTGGGCGATGGGGGGTGTGTTGCAGTGAGTATGTAGCACCGGAGGGACTGGAATAGACTGAGGTGAAACGGTAGTACCGGTGGGACTAGAATGGACTGAGGAAGGGGGGCAGTAATCTTGGTAAGGGAACACTTAGTTTGAATGGGAAGGACTTAGACTGAGTGGAAACATCAGCTGGACAACTATCTTGATGGTAGTCCCAGACAGCTGCTTATCTCAGCTGAAGTCCCCGACAACTGCTCAAAAAATCATTATCTGGTACACTTTTTGAAAGCAAAGCTTTTGCTCAGTCTAGTGCTCCCAGTTCTGACTGACAGACTCTCTGCCATTAATTTTCTTAAATGAAACCCAATAAAAACAAATAAATACATTACTTTTAATAATTTTTAACTGATTGTCAACATTACTGCAACTTGCAGACAACACACTCGCTCTCTACATATCTCCCAAAAGCACTAAAAAAATAACTAGGGAAGCCTATTAAGAACAAAAAAGTGTAAATTCAAAAACAGAAAACAAAACAAATGCATCAAGCTAATGCAGGCAGACGTACTATTTACTATATGTACAATTTAGACAATGTTAATTTATTATTTTAACATATTATTTTTAAATGTTCAATGCATATGAAATACTGAGTCCAATTTTAGAAGTGCACTAAGACACTCTGGGATGTGCAGACAGTTCTAAAGTACAGCCAGGGGCTGAAGGCACTCTGCCTGCAGTCTTGTGCCTCACTACACGCCTGGCCTTGCGTTAGAACAGCCAAATGCACACTCCATCATGTCTTATTGCTTACATGTTACTATACAGTAAAACAATGCTCAAATGTGGCTAGCAGCAGCAGAGGTAGCATCATTCCGTCAGAAATTATTTTTTTTACAGCAGCCTCCTAGTAATCAGCTCCATTTCCTCAAAACAAGCAAGCATTTTGACATTTTTCTACATATCACTCTACCACAGGCACTCTCAGGAGACCATGAATAAAGAGAAAAAAAATGTTTTCAACAGATAAGTGCTCTCATCTTTGAGAGACTCCAGTGGGCTATAAGAAATTCATGTTTATTATGTCAGTAAACCTTATTATTACATTATGTATGGCCTCCAGCTTGAAAGTAAATAATCTAATACAGTTGGTTTGTTCCGTTACATTTTACAACAATATTAATTTAAAATAAGATGCATTTACCTTCCCAGGTCTCATACACAGAGACTTTTACAAAATAAAGACTTGAATAATAAGAGAAACATTACTGGTAAACTGTCTCTCTCTGCTGTCACAGAAAATTGTAAGTATGCTTTCACTTTCAAACTTGGTTCACATAAATCAAATAGTGATATGGTTTACAGATATTACCGTGCCAGTATAGTTAGGGTTGCATGGCTACTTCAATGTTAAACCCCAAATTTGGCACTTTAATAACTTTGCCATCATACGACAGATTTGCCTGAAATTTTGCATGCGCGGTCTGGTACCATAGATCTCTGGATATGGCAAGTTGCATTACGGTTGGATAAGTGGTTGCGGAACTGCAGAGTGGCCAAAACCACAAAAAATATGGGGGGTTTTGTGCGTTTCTTTGCTTGTGACTACAACCCGCATAATTTGTCCATTTGGTCTGAAATCTTCAGGGAAGATGCAGACTGGGTCACTGATGTGCCTTTCGAACATTTGGTGAAAAAATATCAAACCATTCAAAAGTTATTCAAAAACAAGTTTCCCATTATAGTCAATGGAAAAAAATATGTGTGTCTCTTGAAAGCTGCGGCCACTACATTTTACTGTCGCAAATTGCCCTTTTACTTTCATGCGGCAGCCATCTTGTTTTCAAATAGCGAGAGAGAAAAATGCCTGGCGTTTAAATTTGGAACCCGCTAGGTAAACACTGACTATTGTGTTAACTAGTCGGGTCCTGAGGAAAACAGCCCTATCTTTTTTTGGGGGGGGAACCCCAACCCCTAATTGCCTTTTTAAAAATCAGAGCCCCAGTAGTGTCGCAAATTGCGACAGAAATGGCTGCGACACTTTTGCAAATCATGAAAGTGTTGCGCCTATTTTTGCCAAACTGTCACAATTTGTAACAGTACTTTTCCCAAAAACAGGAAATCTTTGCCATCCCACTGCAGCAAAATGGTTGGTGCTGAAATTTGCAGGGTGGCAAGCCCTGGTCCCACAGATGTGCCTTTTGGTGGTTTGGTCCCAAAACATTCTTTTTTTTTTTTTATTTTACTTGCTATTTATCCCCCAGTACCCGGCAGAGCTCCAGCGACCCACCTCAACCCATGATCCACCGGTCAGGCACCCCCATGTAGCCTCAGTTATCCCGTTGGGGTGGAGGAACCCCCAAATTCTTCTTGTTTCGTCAGCCCCCCACTGTAGCCTCACAGGTCGAGTGGTGAGGGGCGCCTTCCTCTGCCGGTGTGCTCCACCAGGTCCCGATTTTTCCCCTGTAACCCCTGGAGTCGCGGTTGTGCCATAGCATCTAGACACGTATGCTGATGTCCTACCATGCTCCTCCCCTGTCTGTATGGTGTCAGGCTGCTGTACCTCTGGCCTCCACCAGAGGTCAGGCTAGCAGAGCAAGCTGTCCATCGGACACTCGAGCTTCCCCTCCCTGGCCTGCCCTCCAGCTCCCCGGGCTCATTCCTGAACCAGGGTCACTGGCATCACAAGCGGTAGCACTACTGCTGCACCGGCCGGCCAGCGTAGGTCCCAAAACATTCAACGGGCCGGGCCCATAGTTACAGTGCTCTGAAGCCGAGATATTTCCCATAGGCTAGCACTGCTGTGCCCGCGGCGACTTTCAGGGCCCGTATCTTGAAAACGATTCGAGATATGGATTTTTCACTACCTGCAGTTTAGTCCACGTTAGTTGGACTAAGCTAACGAGGAAGTTTCGGAGTCATAGATCGCACCTGCAGTGGAATTTTTTTCCTACTCGCTACGGTTATGAAGATGTTGCCAAAAACGTGTTACAAGAGTTCCTTTGGAGTACTATGGTGCTGCTGTATGGCTCCGTACTTATTCGTAAGTGGGAGCGCAGGGCCTGAAGGGCACACATCCAACATACGCATACCATTACGCAAAAAATGGGCGATGTGAAGGGAGTGCAGGGCCTGAAGGGTCCGCGCTCCCAATAACACATACCAGTTACATTACACTTTCTCAAAAAGAAGGGAAATTTATTGCAAAAAACAGGTGGAGTGGTCCTATATATATATTCACTGCAAAACACTCTGTTACTGCATCAGTTAGGGTTGATAGCACAGTGACAAAAGTATGGAAATGTGATGTTAGGGTTACACCCCTACAACCGCCACCCTCCATTCACCAACAGATGTCGGGGTGTGCTATGGGGTCATCAGGCCTAACTCTTACCCCATTCTACTATGCTGTAGCATGTCAGCTTGTTTACATATGGAATGGGGTGAGAGCTGGGCCTGACGACCACATGGCTCACCCCGTCTGTTGGTGAATGGAGGGTGGTGGTAGGGGTGTAACCTTAACATCGCTTTTGTCGCCATGCTATCGACTCTAACTGATGCATTAACAGAGTTTTTTGTAATGAATATATATATATATATATTATGGTAGCACGGTAGTGCTACCATAGTTTGGGTTGAGGAGCCATTTCTATGTTAAACCCCAAAACTTTGCACCTTAATAACTTTGCAACCGTTTGATGGATTTGCCTGAAATTTGGAATTTATAATCAAGAACCATAGGTCTTGGGATCTGCCAAGTTTCGTACCGGTTGGATATCTGACTGCGGAGTTATTAAGTGATCTGTGTGCGCACGCTTTTTCTGAATTCTATGCGCTTTACAGGTCGCTACGGTTTGCACGACCGCCCGAAATCTTCAGGGAACGTGCAGCCAGGGTCCCCGATGTGCCTTTTGAAGATTTGGTGAAAAAATATTAAACGGTTCAAAAGTTATTCAAAAAACAGTTTCCCATTATAAGTCAATGGGAAAAGTTAACAGAAAGTTCAACACTTTCGCAAATGCATTTTTACTTTCGCAAATGGGCCTGTTACTTTCGCAAATCGGCCATTTTGTTTTCAGTTGGTGATCAGAAAAATGGTTGGCATTTAAATTTGAGACCCTATAGCAACCTAATTCTTTTTGTATTCACCTAGTCGAGCCCTGAAGATGCTTGCCATGTCTTTATTTTGTGGTAAAACACCCCAGAAATATGTTTTTCAAATTTCTGGAAAAAGTACTTTCACAAATTACTTTCGTGCTCACGAAAGTGTCGAACTTTTTCGCGAAAGCTTTCGCAAATTGCGACAGTAGTTTTCCATTTGTGGGACAGTGACAGCGATTCTTTGGCACTGCGCTGCAAAAGAACCGCTACGCTTTTGGGCTGAAATTTGGAGGAGGAGCCGACATCTCACAGATGTGCCTTTCAGTGTTGTATTAAAAATATTACATGGCGGCAAAGTTACAGCACTCCAAAGTTGGCAGTTTTCCCACAGGATAACATTACGGCGCCGACGTTACAGAAATCCTTTGGCACCCTGCTGCAAAATAACGTTTTGTCTTTTTCCTGAAATTTGGAGGGAAGACAGCCAACAGCCCGATGTGCCTTTCAGTAGTTTGGTGAAAAATATCACCGCATGGCAAAAGTTATGGCACTCCAAAGTTGACGGTTTTCCCATAGGATAACATTACGCGTAACGCATAACAGAAATCTTTGGATCCCTGCTGCAAAATAACGGTTTGGTCTTTTTCCTGAAATTTGAGGGAAGACAGCCAACAGCCCACAGATGTGCCTTTCAGTGGTTTGGTGAAAAAGCGTTACAGGGAGGCAAAGTTATGGTGCTCCAAACTTTTCTTTTCCATAGGATAACATTATGGCGTTGCCGCCTTGCAGGCCCGTATCTCGGAACGGATGGTAGATATGGACTTTCGTCAGAAAATTTCTTAGCCCTAATGGGGCTAAGATCCAAATTAGCCAGGACAGTTGTAAATAATATGACTTTTAATTTTTTTCTCGTACATACGGTTCCTGAGATATAATGTATTTAGTATTCAAGATCTCATTTTCTGCGCCGATACTCATTATTTTGCATACATTATTTGTACTCACTGTCTTTCTCAATGCAGGTTTTGGGGAAAACCAGCCATAAGCTTACATTACTGTTACTGTTGCCCTTTCCGCTTGCGTTCAGTACCCGTTTCACTTACCGTTGACGTCCTGCGCCACCATGCGTTATCCTTTGCGTTTTCATTTAAGCTTGCGTTTCTGTTATTTTTTGCCATTTCTGTCTACAGTACTGTTTATCTTTCTGTTTCACTTTACATCACCATGCCCATTGACATTTCTGTTTGCAGGCACCATGTTACTATGTGACAACACATCACGTGGCAGACCATTCCGTCTACGCCACCATGTCGTTACCCTTTCTGTTCTCATTGCGTACTTGTGTTACCATGTGCGCCACTGTTAGCATTTCTGTTTTGCGTTGCTGTCCCTGTTAGTATGCCACAAGACATCATGTGGCGGGCGCGGCCCTTTCCCGCATTATGCGTCCCGCCACTGCATTACATTCACTATTTCTTGTTATCATTCTCAAAAGAAGGGAAATTAGAGGCAAAAACTCAGTTTAATGCATTAGTTAGGGTTGTTCCAGCGACAAAAGTGAGGAAATTTGCTGTTAGGGTTGAAAACCCCTTGCACCCCTCACTCATCCCCCAACTGGCATTGGGTGTGCATTGGGATCATGGGTCCTAACTCTCACCCCATTCTCCTATACTTCTGCTGCTTTACACATGTCATGGGGTGAGAGTTAGGGCTGATGATCCCAATGCACACCCCAATGCCACCATGTGCGTCATCCTTTGCGTTTTCATTTGCGCTTGCGTTTCTGTTACTTTTTTGCCATTTGTGTGTACCGTACTGTTTCTCTTTCTGTTTCACTTTGCGTCACCATGCCCATTGACATTTCCATTTACAGGCACCATGTTACTATGTGACAAGACATCACGTGGTACACCGTTCCCGTCTACGCCACCGTGTGCGTTACCCTTTCTGTTCTCATTCACGCTTGTGTTACCATGTGTGCCACTGTTAGCATTTCTGTTTGCATTGCTGCTCCTGTTACTATGCCACAAGACATCATGTGGCGGGAGCTCGGGGCCGCCACTGCATTACATTCACTATTTCTCAATATCATTCTCAAAAAGAAGGGAAATCAGAGGCAAAAAACTCCGTTTAATGCATTAGTTAGGGTTGTTCCACAGCGACAAAAGTGAGGAAATTCGCTGTTAGGGTTGAAAACCCTTACTCCGAATTCACCCCAGCACCACACACACACAGACACACACACACATTCAAGTATGGGGGAGGACCAAGTCAACACAACCAATGACAGACATCCAGCAGCAGGTGACAGAAATAACAAACAATTGTCTAAATGTACTACGAGACATCCCCACCCACCTGACCAGGTACTGCATGCTCAGTGGAGATCAACAGCAAAACTGAGGCCATGTACACCAAACGTACACATCCCTGATTGCAGCTGCACACAACGTACCACACTTAGTAGTTGCATGACACCTTACCAATGCCCCACACCACCACAACTGGTACTGTGCCGTTATTCAATATAAATGCTGAAGGTGCATGATGACAGTTGTAGAAAGGTTTTAACACTAGTGAGTATACATTAATTAAGAGAAGCACATAAATTAAGTACAAGACACTAGCATGCTCAAGATAAAAGTAGTAATACATTTAGTAGGTGATTTACATAGTAGTACATTTACTGCAATGGTTTACTCAACATAGAGAGGCTGATGTAAACGTATGGAAAAGTATTGCCTGTTCAACGCTGTGAAATTGGTACTGCCAGTATCACATGCATTCTTACTGATGAAGGTGTACTGCTGATGTACATACATAGACCTTCAGTGTGTTTCAATATTAAAGATGCAGTAAGTGTTCTTTGTAAGAAAGATTGTAATTGCATGGATCAGGCCAAGCAACTTCTAAATATCATAGCACTACTGAGCCAACAATGATGTACCTGTTTCGGACATGTATATAGGATAGATTTTCCTGTAGGCACTTACTGAGTATGTTGTACCTGATAAAGACAATCTCATTGCATCTGTGATGACTAACTTATTCAAATAGTAATACATTTGCTATTGTTGCAATGAGTGATCTATGCCACTTATGGACACAGTGTGATTTTTTTAACAGTTGTTTCATACTCAGGCTGTATGCCTACTGTTTGGGTTTGCACACTTCTGTCACTGATGCTATCAAAGTGATAACTATGTTAATTCTGCTACAACAGGAATCAAGTAGGTATGGTGT
Source organism: Neoceratodus forsteri (assembly GCA_016271365.2). Classification (NCBI taxonomy): domain Eukaryota; kingdom Metazoa; phylum Chordata; order Ceratodontiformes; family Ceratodontidae; genus Neoceratodus; species Neoceratodus forsteri. The sequence goes on along the minus strand of CM057456.1, from coordinate 1,173,687,751 downwards.
AGATATAAACAGAATGTCTTTTAGTATTGATTTAACTCATAATGGGGTAAGTGTACTAGGACAGCAGGGGTTATCCTCTATCACTGAGTCTGTCAGTTATAATCACACTAGGGTTTCGATGACTGTAATGATCAAGTTACACTGTTCATCTTCATGAGTTCATATTCACAGCCATTCTCCAGTAACTAGACAGTGTATGGTGTAACTGGGTGGGACACTGTGTTGCAAAGCTGCTGCAGTGCCTAGCAGAGGGAGAGTATCTACTCATAAAGACAATTAAGCAATAAGGCATGACCAACAGTTATGTTAAATGGTCTGTTAATCACCCTGTAGGGGTTTAATGTTGAATGAGGCATAGCTGAGTGCCACATGTCGCTAGACAGTGATAAACTGACCATTAACATAATACCTGGGAGTGGCTTATTGCTATCATAATAAAACTGTTTTTTAAACAACATTAAACCATGTTCATCATATGGTTAGGCTCTACATGTATGTTAATAAAAACTAAACATAAGGCTGTTACAATGTTTACAGTCAATTAGAAAGCTGCATTTCTCAAACCCTTGTTATAATCAGAGATATTATACCTGTACAACTCCTTGGTTTTGCTTAACTCTATTGCTCAGGTGGCCCACCACAAGTGGTGTGGTCTGGTGTGGGGCATCGGTAGGTAAGGCCATGCAACTACTAAGTGTGGTACGTTGTGTGCAGCTGCAATCAGGGATGTGTACGTTTGGTGTACATGGCCTCAGTTTTGCTGTTGATCTCCACTGAGCATGCAGTACCTGGTCAGGTGGGTGGGGATGTCTCGTAGTACATTTAGACAATTGTTTGTTATTTCTGTCACCTGCTGCTGGATGTCTGTCATTGGTTGTGCTGACTTGGTCCTCCCCCATACTTGAATGTGTGTGTGTCTGTGTGTGTGTGGTGCTGGGGGGTGAATTCGGAGTTAGGGTTTTCAACCCTAACAGCGAATTTCCTCACTTTTGTCGCTGTGGAACAACCCTAACTAATGCATTAAACAGAGTTTTTGCCTTATATATATAAAATACAAAATCATACATGCCCACACAATGCAAAGCATCATAGGCTGCATATGCAAATCACCACAGAATGTTATGCTGGTTCAACCTTAAGCAGAATTGCATGGTGCGAAAGGCCCTCTCACACAGTTTGCAAAGGGTGCTAACAAATGACATGAACCGCGTGTTTGGCGTCTACCAGGACTCATCGGTAGGGCGAAACTGCGTGTCTGTCATCATTGCTGCCCCAAACAATGTGAGAGCTGCTAGCTTTCATGCTGTTTTCAAGTGAACTAGCGCCTTTGTTCTGTGTTGTTCAACCACTGACTTTTTTGCATTGTGTCGACGTGTGTGAGCCTGTATTTTCCTAACAGGCTGCTTCCCAGCCAAATGCCCTTTGGGGTAACCCTTGCCTCAGTGTTTGCACACAGGGTTCTTTGTCTCTTATATATATATATATATATATATATATATATACACACACATATATATATATATATATATATATATAGGACCACTCCATTGACAAAGCAGCATGAGGCAAGCTGCAAAACGCTGGAATCTTAACAGTGGCCATTTGTATCAAAAACTCTGCATGAAATAAATATTTACATACATTTGATGAGAGATTAGACCCCATGTTTCCTTACTTTTATTTATGCCCAATGCGAAGCACACACCTCCCCAATCTTGTTTACTTTCCCTATAGAGAACTTTTTTTTTCAGCTGCCTCCTCTTCCATATATGATTGAGTGCGGCTCTCTACCGACTTCACCACTGAGTTTCCAGACATAAATTCAAATATAGACAGGACCTGTGGGCAACTTAAGAAGTGGGCAAAGCAAGACCTGACTGTTACTGTATCAGACAGTTTTTCAGAAGTGGACTCATACTCATTTCAACACTCATTTTAAAGAGCTAGTGTACTGCCTGGGATTAACAGCAACTTTCAGATGAATTCAGCTATCACTTCCTATATTTGAAGTATTTTTTTTCTGTTCTGTTTGCTAATCAGAAGATTTGCCACCTGGCAGTACTGGGGTGGTGTGTGGAGCAGAACTCTGGAGGCTAAAAACAGTCAGTTCTGTTTCTCCCACTACACCATCAACACTGAGACCACACTGACTGTGGTATCACTAGCAACCAAGGAGAACCATTTCTCACTGCCAGATTATTCTCTTTCACATGGAGTAGCAGGGACTGGCTCCTCTTGCTTACTAGTGATGTCATAATGTTCTGATTTTGACTGGTAACTTGTGAAAGTAGCTTAAAGGGAAACACTGGAAAAAGGCACAGCTTTGCCAAGGCACTACAAAGATTCCTGATTAGTATTTTCAGACAGTAACAGTTTTTTCTAAATTCTTCTAATTACTTTTACTGTGATTTAAATGGTGGCTTTCAACTTTCACTTTCTATTGCTGGGAGCCACCATTTCATGAGCAGCAGAGAGAGAGATTCCTGAGCTCACACTATGCAAACATGTCCTGCCAACCAATAGCAGAGGTCAAACAGACATATTAGCATATAGTGAGCTCAGGAAGCTCACTGCTGCTCATGAAATGGCTGTTGCCAGCAATAAAATGTGGAAGTTGTGGGTAGCTGTTCTAAATGATTAAATAAAGTTGTTACTGGCTGAAAGCACCAATTGAGAGTTTCTGTAGTGTCTGAGGAAAGCTGTGTCTTTTTCCATTGTTTTCCTTTAATATGTATACCCTTGAAGAAAGGGGGGACATTATAGAAACTTTCAAGTATCTCTCAAGGGAATTACAGTACAAGAGGGTAGCATCTTTCAGAAGAAGAGATGTGCAAGAACAAGTGGGCACAATTTGAAGACAGAGCGGGGACGGCTCAGAGGTAATGTTAGAAAGTATTTTTTCACAGAGGGGGTTTTTAGATGCATGGAACAGCCTTCCTGAGGAGGTTATGGAGTCAGGAACAGTGGGAGAATTCAAGAATGCATGGGACAGGCATAAGGCAATTCTGGTGGGGGGTAGGAGGAAGTAAGCTGTTGATCAACTAGAATCTGCAACTTATCCATCAGGTAGGGAAATGGGTAGACTAGGTGGACCAAGCAGTCCTTATCTGCCGTCAAATTCTATGTTTCTATGTGAAAGTCACTGTTCAGGCTGTAGGGGTTGTGGTGCCTCAATGTGTTTGGTCACGTGCCTGATAATGTAGTGGGAGGAACAGAACTGACTTTTTTTAGCCTCCAGAGTGCTGCTCTACACATCACCTCGGTACTGCCAGATAGGCAATCTAATTAGCAAACAGAAAAATAAACAGAAACAATACTCAAAATATAAGACGTGATAGCTGTCTGCATCTGAAAACTACTATTAACCATTAGGTTGCCGACAGAATTAGAATGTATAAGAATGTTGGACTGATATGTCCGCGGCCCTGCAAGGGTTATTTCCAGGCAGTGCACTAGCTCTTTAAGGAAAGGAAACCCTTTCTTGAGCAGGTATCCCTTACTTGTTTTTACAATCCTATTGGGCACGCCCTGTGTATTTGTCATTTGAGTTCTAGGGTGACTGCCTGATGCACAGAGTCCTTACATCCAAGAATACTGTTTACTTCCTTTACAGCAAAACACAGCAAAATACTTTCCTCTTCATGCTAGGCAGAGTGCCACTGAAAAAGAGCTGGAACTCCAAGGTGAAAAACACAAAAGACGGTGTACTTTAGGTAAAGACAGAACTCTATTCAAGATTAATTTATAAAATGCAGCAGATATGTTTTTTCCTACATCTGCTGCAGTTTTTTTTTTTAGTTACTATTCTCCCCGAGTCACTGACTGGCCTCAGTCTTGGCTAAACTCCAGCACCATCACCTGTCTCCTCCTGGACTTACCTGCCACTTAATTCTTCTAGGGGTTGCTCCTCCTGGGAGGAAATACAAAAATCAAGTTCAGTTGCCTGAGGGAGCCAGGTGGATGGTGTGGAGCCTGCGAGAGATCACTGGTCATACTACATCAGTTGGGGTATTTTCAGCATTTAGTCCCACCCACGCAGGACGTTGACGGCCAAGGGTGCACATGGGCTTGCACAGCACCAGCCGGCATTCGCCCTCCCCAGCAGAATGACCTGTAGCACCTCCCGCAGTCACTCAGGTGGCACTTGCACAGTGGCCTCCATCACTCACCACTAAAGAGGTGAGCATCTGCTTTAAGGCTCGATTCAACCTTCCCCATGGCTGGCTCCCAATGACTCAGGCTTGTTCCTGAACCCGGGCATATTGGCATCATAGGCGGTAGCGTTACCACTGTGTTGACGGGCTGGCATCTGGATTTGCTGTACGGTTTGCAAATAAACTGTGACTGAGTTATATCTTTACCCTAAGAGCATCGTCTTGTGTGTCTTTTACTTTCCCTATAGGGATATGGACTTCCAGGGACCTTCTCTCCCATTTATAGCCAATGATTGAAAAAACAAGGAACAAACCAATATTTAATTTGAGAACTATAGTGTGGCAGAAAGGGAAAAGTGCAATAGGGTACAGTATTTATCTATTTAAAATCTCAGTCACCTCGGATACTCTCATAAGACAAGACACAGCATCTCATTTTCACATGCGTCCTAGGGGACAGTAGATACTGTGCATACTCGCTTACCATATCAGAAGGGCCTCAGACTAATCTACAGCCACCTTGTAAAATGTTCTAGGAGGCAAGCTTTTTTTCTCATTACAGTTCAAATGAAGTTACTACCAATTCAACAGTTTAACTAGGCAAAACATGAGATGTAGTATGCCATTTATCCTCCTTTGAGCTTCCCTTCATAAACAAATAAAAAAAAAATCAAAACACTGAGAACAAATTATGTTTCATGATGCCATGTCATGAGTGCTCCATTAGTTGGAAGAAGGTGGGCAGCTACAATTATGCAGCACAGATCTTGCTTTCCTTGCAGAGACTGACAAACATTTCACTGACAGAGACCACTTTAATCCTCAGAACATTGTTAAGTGGGATAAAAGTTAATGCTCACTGTACAGGAGCTGGATAGCCAAGAAACTCAACACAACACTACTTTTTATGATTTATATGGACTGATACTATAGTTTACCTGCTTCTTACATTATAGCGACACAGGGATAGTGGTTGGGATTTACAGATAGAATAAAGGATAGGTAAGGGTAGTATATAAGGAAATAAACCCATTGAGTGGGATAACCAGATCATAAAGCCATGAGCTTGAAGGGTAAGTGATTTTATTATCCAGTTAGCTCCCTTGATTTGCTTCTTACCGAGTATATCAGCAGGGTTCGACCTTAACATGTATTTACTAGCCCGGGGCATAGTGCAGATTGCCTCGGACTAGTGCAGATACATCCCTACCTGTCCGCATGGGCTAATGCGGTCACCAGAGTCGGCAGCACTTCCAGTGGTGGTAGCGGTGATCAGAGCAAAACCCTACCAAGCCCCTGGAACTCTGGAGTGGCTGCAAAGAGCAGACACAGCTGGCGGGTACTCTCCGAGAACTGAACTAGCGCTTCCGGCTTCCTTGTTTTTTGGAGTTCCTACTAGAGGGCGGGTATGCGGGCTGTCACTCATTGCTTGTTTTTCCTATTGGCCAGCCCAATAAACAAGTTGGCAGGGATGGGGGGCAGCAAGAGCTGGGAACAGCACTATCATCACCCTAGCACTGATTGGGTAAAGAGTACCCTGGGCATGTAAGAAGGAGGCAGACCGGCAGAAGCCATTGGTGATTAGTGCTGTGGGGGTTTGGCTTCGGGTGCCTAACCTTTCATTAAGGAGCTGTTCTTCACTCAAAAAAGTGCGGACAATTTGAAATTTGGTAGAAGCTGTGTGTGTTGCTGAAAGGCTGTAGGGACTGTTGGCCATGTGAAGACTGGGAGCTTGGGAGTCTGGCAGTGTTTGTCGGTTTCAGCGGTTTGGATGGTTTCGGTTTGGCAGTGCTGTGGCAGTCTTGGCAGGGATCAAAGCCGGAGGACTGTCAGATGTCTTTGTTGTGTTTGTTGAGCAGACTGCAACAACTACAGCAAGGCAATGAGAGCTGGATCACCTGAATTCCAGACACCAAAAATGCCAGCTCAAGTGAGGCAGTGCCATGTGGCATTATTCACAAAAATGCCGGTTATAGTCACCAGTTGTGTGGGGCGGAGGGGTGGGTCTTCTGAGTGTCTTGCTAGCAGAGAGAGTTAATTTTGCCTCATCTGTTTAGGCTTGTCTTTGCTTTGCTGCTCCGACCTGTAGTATTCTATAGTAAATTAGCTCGGTAAGTGAGCTAGTGATTTAGGGCTGTTTGCTCCATTAGCAGCTCTCGTTGAATAGTGCCAAAAATCTACAGGTCGGTGCCTGAGCCTGATGCAGCTCCACAATGCAGTTTGGTTTTCTTTTTGTTGTGCGCACTGCCATATGTGAGTGTGTGAATGCTGGTTCTACGGAGATTTTAATGGGGCCACAGTATTGAAACAGTCTGCCCTTGTAAAAAACTGTATTTTGATTTTGAAGTGGGCATAGTCAGATGATGCTTCACTGTCAGGAACCGAGGCTGAGATTTACTCACAGTCACACAGCCTCGGTGAGTCGCAGTGTCCTGGCATGGGATTGTTAATACCGAGAGACTAGAGAGCTTAAAGACGATTAGGGATTCTTATTCTGCTTGGTTTGACTGCCAAGGGTGATTTGTTGTGGGGCTGGGCTGCTGGGCTGGGCTTGACCAGTCATGTCTGCCATTGCTCTGCTCGTATTGTGTTCTGTTGCCTCTTGGGGGGTGTCTGTGGCTTGTTATGGGGCTGGGCAGGCATGTCTGTGGCTTTCTTCTTTTTGGACTGGATTGCTGCTTGAACATACCAATGTACTCAGGTAAGTCGAGTGCCAGTAGTTGCTGTTCTTCTGAGGTTGTGGGGGGGAAAGTGTGCCATTGTGGTCTGCCCTGTTATTTATCTATTTTGCTGCAGCACATTCTGGCTTTCATTATAGAACTATAACTAAATGTTTAAACTGCACTGATTTTTGTCACTTTTCATTGTGCGTCAAAAGCGTGTGGTGTCATGAGTGTGGACTAGTGCAAACCACTGCGGGCTAGTGCACCTTTGGACTGACTTATCCTGCTGGCTAATGCAAAAAAAAGTTAAGGTCAACCTCTGATATCACACTTACCTAGCTTTTATTTTACATAACACACTTGGATGGTTATGATTAGTTTTGATCACGACTGCATACACAGAGAATGGGTATACAGGGAAATAACTGCTGTCTACTTCTGTAGGGAAAAAGTCCCATCCATTCATTTTAAGGTAATAATCGAACCAGGATGAATAAACACCAAGGCCTTAGGCCAAGGCATTTATTAACACCCTAGTCTGGTTATTATGGAGTATAATAACCACTAACACTATACTATTATAGCTATATAATGTATGAGGAGTCATTATTATTAACTGAAATCAAGCAGATTACAACCTTGTTATTCCATTGTTATGACATCAATCTGCTGTTGACCCTTCTTGAGTATGTCATATCAACGGTATAACAAAATGGAATGCTCACAACATAAAGAATAATGGATACCCAGCTATCAGTAACAAGCTGGTTAGTTCACCAAGAGGTTGCCATGGTGACCGTTTGAACCTCGAGAGCGTAGCTCAAGACGTTCGGTCACCATGGGCAACCTCGAGATGAACTGACTCAGCTAGTTACCGTTAGCTGGGTATCCACTGTTTTTTAGTGTAGGATGCCAACTGCTACGAAACGCAACTATTTGGGCGACTTACTTTGTTTTTTTTCTCCATTTTGCCGCTCGCTTCACTGTTGTTTTCACCACCGTGTCCTCTTCCTGGTCATATAATGCACGTGTGCTAGCGCGTTCAATGTTGTTATGCTGTAGTAGCTACACAGCTACTGCAGCATAACAGCTGCGATGACATAGCTACTACAGCATAACAACATTTTGAAGGTGATGGATTTTTAACGCTAACAGTGTTCCATCATACACTATAATCAATGTTCTGTGAAGTAATTCAAGCTGCAATTTCACAATCTTGGTAGCCCATATACTATAAAATATAATGTATGGTCTTTGGTTAACAACCATGCTGAAAACACTTCTTGAGGTTTCCATGATATCACTGTAAACCTCTCAAGCTGCGATCTCGAGGTTTACAATGATGTAATGGAAACTCTCGAAGTGTTTACAGCGTGGTTATTAACCAAAGACCATACATTATCCTCTATATAAAAAAAACACAGAATGTTTTAAAATAGAGTGACAAAATCACTCTCTCACATGTGCTACTGCACATCTGTGAGAAAACCAAAACTGTTCGGCTGTTTCTCATACACATGCTGCATTGCTTGTCTTAGGGGGATAAGCAGACAGTCCCATTATTGTGTCTACTATGTGGTCAATGCAAGATAACAGGTCAATGTTCTGATTGGCTGAGAAGGATTTTTTTCTGTATAATTATTTATAACTACACTTAGTTAAAGTTAAAACTCCAATGTTCACAGTAACCTGGACGAGACAGAAGAGCGTAGCAACAAGTAAACAAGTATTTTTTTTATGTAGAGAATTGCTAGTGCTCGTAAATGGTGCAGGATTGACAACACTGGAGACTGAACCCTCTGTTTATCCACGTAACAGGTACAGCATGAGAAACCACAGTGCAAGCTTTCTTACAAAACCCTGTCAACATGCCCCAACCCTATCATGAAGGGACCACCATGTAGGGAAGTTCAGATTTCATGTCCATTCAATCCTTCACCTCTCTAGCGAGACTGTCAACAAGGGTGACAATCAGTACCATTATGATGGTGGATTTTGTAATGTGGAAATGTGTTCAGTAGGAACTGCATCAAGAGCCCTTGCAGCTCATTTTACATAGGACACCAACTAGCCAACAGAAGAAAATGACTTTTGGCCACTACAGACCTGAGCAGATTCGAACCAGTGACCTAAAAATAAAAGGCTACTTAACCTGCTACCAATCCACTAAGCCATCCAGCTCCCAAAAGTAAGTATTTAACAAATTTACAGATTATAGAATGGCAAGCTGTGTTTATGAATTAAACACAAAGGTAAAAAATAAGTTATAAAGTTGATGCTTACCATTTAGACAGGCACACTGTTAAACCAACTGTATTCTTTCTATTGGTGTGAAATAACGTTCTAACTGACCAGTTTCTACTGCAGAACTGGTATTCTAATGCCTCAAATGTTGGTTTGTCCTATCTCGACAGCTGTTTTATTGGTGGAATGGCAAGGTGTATTGGATTAGGCAGAGTTCCAGTTTATATACAGAAGAATGCAACATGCTTGCAAGTTGAATTGTCGCAGTAGATGTATCCATGCTCTGGTAGCATAATTTGTAGGATTACATACATAATAACGGTTGGGGAGGTGGTTATAACAAGAATTTCACACACACACACACACACCCCCAAGGTGTGGGATGCCACATAAACCCAGAGAGTGAAGCTCGAGGGGTTTATAAAAGCATCCCACTCCGAGGGGAGGGGTGTAAAATTTGAGTTTTATCCACCTGCCCAGACATTATTTTATATAATTGTTGGTTTTTTTTTTTTTTTGCCACAGCAATTAAATAAACTATAGATACTGCTCTGTTCAGCCGTGGTCCGGTTTGGACAAAGCGTTGACCGCAGTCAGAAGTGGCTGGAAAATCACACCCCCCTTTTTTTGTTGTTATTTTCATAGGCCTATTTTATAGGAAAATGATCAGATCTTTTACAGTACAGTAGCTTCTTGCTGTTTTTACATTGTTTGGATTTTACTTGGTAGAAGGTTATTTCTTTTCTTTCTTACTACTTCTAAGGGGCTAGCAGGGTATTGTTTTGGGGCTGTTGGAATTTTGAAAACTGTTTTGGTGGCTATAAGTGGGCTCATTTGTTTGATGTTTCACTGTGTAGCAAGCTGCATTTGTAGAGGCCTATTTCTTCTGATTTAAAACCTATTTGGTGTGATTTAACGGGGGCTGTTTATTTTAATCAGAGACCTATATATTTTAATTTCAAGCCTATTTTGCTGTGTTGTTGGTGAAGCTGTTTGAATTGGAGACCTGTTTCTTTTGGTAACAAACCTATTTTGGGGGCTTTGAGTAGAACTGTGATTCATTTTTGCTGGCTTCACCAGCTGCAAAGGTTAGTGCATAGTGGGGGAAGGGTGTTAATGGTCTGACAGGGGCCTCAGCTACCTTATTGTTTCTGGAAGACTTGGGTTGGTCCCACTCCGGTCCATGATTTCCTTTATACCAGGGGTTCTGACATCACTTCCTCAAACGAGCAAAGGATATGCACCTGTCATAGCAGAGGCAAACATCCAGGAATGGAACAGCAGTGAGTGAAAAGGTGACTGCTATCTCAGTGGATGGGAAGTAACTGCAAATCTAGGAGCTTTCATTGTTCCTTCTTTGCATTGCTATTGCATTGTGGAAAGGAGGAGGAGAAGGAGTTTGAAGAAGGTTGTGCAATAGCTACTTAAAGTCTCTTTTTGAGTGAGGATAGGAAGGTTAGGAATATAAAAAGCAGTTGCTCAATTTATCTAAACGTGTACAACAAAGGTGGGGTAAGGAAATTAAGAAAAAAATGTTTTGCACTGATAGAGGGGGGAGAGGGGAGACTTGGGGGAGTGTTTGGTATCCTGCATCTGGAAGGGTGGGGGGTCGCTGGTGGGCAACGACAGCAATGGGTAGGGTGGTAGCTGCAACAACTGCGGTGCACCAATCTTTCTAAAAATTGCCTGGAGTGTGGGAGGATGTTTAGTGTGCAACCACATAGAAAAACTTAGAAAGGAGATTGAGGGTCTGCAGGAGGAACTAAGACAGGCAAGGCAGATTGGGGGTGGGTTTAGCCCAATACTGGAGGGAGGAAGAAGGGGAGATGAGGGAGGGTGATTTAAGCCAACAGTGGCGAGGAGAGGGTCAGAAGAAGGGAAGCAGGGACAAGGGGGCCCAGGCCAGGAAGAACGGTTGCTGGGGAAACCAGGTCAGGAGACAAAAGACAAACGGAAGTAGGAGATAGGGACTTGTGAGAGGAGGCTAAGAAGTGGCAAAAGTCAAGGAGTGGAAAGGAGAGAACAAGTTAATATGAAGAGAGAGGGAGCGGGCATTTGTGAAGGGTCTTCAGAAAATAGTTTTGCACTGCTAGAGAGGAAGAAGGTGGAGGAGGGAAATGATGAAATTAGAGGAGTAATTGATAAATGTCTGGACCAAACCGGAGCGGGGGAATTTCTGCTGGGAGAATTGCAACAGTGGCAAAAGAGGGAAATAATGTGCAGGATGAAGAAGAGCAGCCGGAAAGTTGAGAGGGAGATGAATGGAAGCAAGCAGGGAGTAAGAGCGGTGGAATTTTAGTGCTGGGGGACTCAATACTAAGAGGAGTCAGGCGGGGTAGCAAGGGGGAGAGGCATAGTCGCATTTGGGTGGAGGCCATGCCAGGAATGACAGCGGAAAGGGTGGGACAATCTGTTCTGAAATATGCTAGAAGGGGTAGGGACAAGCCTCATTTAATTATACATCTTGGGACGAACGACCTGGCTGACAAGACAGTAGATATAGTCAAGAAGAGGTTTGAGGAACTAGGAAAATTAAGTGAGGGGCAAGAAGATCAGTAACTTTTTCTGAGATACTTCCAGTGCCCAAGGCAAGCACAACAAGAAAGCTGAGAATAGAGGAATTTAACGGATGGCTAAGAACCTGGTATTGTGCTAAAGGGAATGGGGACAGTAGTCTCTATGCCAAGGACAGACTACACTTGAGTGAGGAGGGAAAGAAAGTTTTGAAACAGAGGATGGAGGAGTACATAGAGGAAGTAGGGAATTTAAACTAGGAGCAGGAGGTGGCAATTGGACAAGAGACATGCAGAAACCACAGGTTGGGAAACCATATGAGCTTACCCCCCATAATAGTGACAAAGGACAAATGGCAAGTACTATTGGTGATGCTAGTAAAGGAGGGCAGGATGGGAGGGGGTGGAAGGTGGTTTTCCTTAATGCTAGGAGCATTAGGAGGAAAACTGCAGAGTTACAGGTGCTCATGGCAGAGGGAGAGGTGGACATTGCAGCCATCACAGAAACATGGGCCACCCAATACAATGACTGGGACCTGTCTGTACCACGGTACAGGTTATTTTGTAGGGACAGGGTGATTGGGAAAGGAGGAGGTGTGGCACTATATGTGAAGGAAGGACTGAAGTGTATAAGGGAGGAAGGGGAGGAGGGTAGTACAGAGTCACTTTGGATGCAAATCCAGGATTCTAAGAATAGGATTCTTAGAATGGGAGTGGTGTACAGGCCGCCATCTCAGATGGAGGAGTTAGACAGGGAACTATCGGGACAGATCAGGAGGACCTGCGAGAAGGGTAGTGTGGTGATTGTGGGGGACTTCAACATGACAGGAGTGGACTGGAGTACCCCCAACAACCAGGAACAGAGGAGAGCAGGTACTGATGGATACCTTCCAGGACAGCTTCCTGCTGCAAATGGTCAGTGAACCAACCAGGTTAGGGAATACCCTTGACCTTGTGCTGGCAAGTGGGTACTTTGTGAGAGAACTTACAGTGGAGGAACCACTGTCAGGGAGTGACCACCACTCAGTATGGCTCACATTGGATATGGGCAAGGAAGGAGTGGAATCTGGCACAAGAGTGCTGGACTTCAGGAGGGCCAACTTGGGGAGGATGGGGGAAGTGGTAAAAGGGTACCTGGCCAGAATTCAGTCTAGTATGGACACTAACCAGAGGTGGGAGCTCATAAAGCTGGGGATAGTGGAGGCAACCAAAACCTGCAAGGCCCAGAGCAAGAAGGCTAGGGCTAAGAAACCGAGCTGGTTGAGCAAGGAGGTCATGGAAAGGTAAGGAGGAAAAGAGCTGCCTTTAGGAAGTACAAGAAAACAGGGAGAGGGGAGGACAGGGAGGAGTACTTGATGGAATTGAAGGAGGTGACAAGGGCAGTAAGGGGAGCCAAGGCATCTATGGAACTCAGGCTGGCACAAGGCATTAAGAAGGGGGAGAAGGACTTCTTTAGGTACATCAGGGAGAAAAGGAGCTGTAAGGACCACATAGTAAGAATTAGGAAGGAGGGGGTGGGGTGGAAGCAGGGTGCGATAAGGCAGAAGCACTAAATGAGTACTTCTGCTCAGTATTTACTAAAGAGAAGAGGGGTGACACCAGGGGCAGAAATGGCAGAAAGCAGGGGGTGACAGATGGGAAATCATGGAGGGTAGAGTTCGGGAGGGTTTGAAGGCACTGAGGGTGGATAAGGCGCCAGGCCCAGATGGCATCCACCCCAGGATACTGAAGGAGCTGGCAGAGGTCCTTGCAGGACCTTTGGCAGACCTATTTAATGCCTCACTACATTCGGGGTGTTTACCTCAGGACTGGAGGATGGCTCATGTGGTGCCCCTCCACAAGAGTGGCCCTAAGGATGAACCGGGAAACTACAGACCAGTGAGCCTCACATCCATCGTGGGTAAGCTAATGGAGACTATCCTGACGGAGAGGCTGGTGGCCCTCCTAGAGGCCAAAGGACTACAGGACAGCAGACAGCATGGCTTCATATGGGGCAGATCCTGCCAAACCAACCTGGTGGAGTTCTATGACTGGGTAACTAGGCAACTGGACAGGGGCCATGCAGTGGATGTCCTGTATCTGGACTTCAGTAAGGCATTCGACTCAGTGCCGCATGGAAGGCTGGGAAGTAAGTTAGTAGGCACAGGGGCAGGTGCAAAGCTGGTGAGATGGGTAGGGAACTGGCTTCAGGGAAGGCATCAGAGGGTGATGGTGGGTGGGGAGCTCTCACACCCAAGGGTAGTGACGAGCGGTGTTCCACAGGGCTCGGTGTTGGGGCCAGTGTTGTTTGGGATATTCATTGCAGACATATCTTTGGACATCAAGAGCAAGATCAGTCTATTTGCTGATGATACCAAGGTAGGAGCGGTGGTGGATGACCTAGGGGGATGGCAGGGGTTGCAGGATGATCTGGCAAAGCTTGAAACCTGGTCAGACACCTGGCAGCTGGGGTTTAATGCCAAAAAGTGCAAGGTGCTGCATTTTGGGATGAAGAACCCAAGGAGGAGTTACCAGCTGGAGGAAGTGCAGCTAGCCCAGACAGAGGAGGAGAAGGATCTGGGGTGCTCATTACAGGGTCAGTGAACAACTCGGCACAATGTAGGAAGGCAGCTGCAAAGGCCAACAAAATGCTGGGTTGTATTGCAAGGGGTATATCCTTGAGGAGGGAGGAAGTGATTCTGCCACTGTACAGGTCATTAGTTAGACCGCACCTGGAGTACTGCGTGCAGTACTGGCGCCCGTATCTGAAGAGGGACATTAAGTTACTGGAGGGGGTACAGCGCAGGGTGACAAAGATGATCAAGGGGCTGGGGGACTTATCATACGAGAAGAGGCTGAGGGAGTTGAACATGTACTCACTGGAGGAGAAGAGGGATGGGGGGACATGATTGAAACCTTTAAGTACACGAAAGGAATAAACAAGACAGGTTGAGAGGGGCTGTTCAAAGTAAGGGAGGGGAGGGACACCAGGGCTATGATATGAGACTGGAGGGAGGAAGGTTCAGGAAGGAGATGAGGAGACACTTTTTTACAGAGAAGGTGGTGGCTGGGTGGAATGTGTTACCTGCAGAAGTGGTATCCAGTAGAACAGTGGACTGCTTCAAAAGGGGATGGGACAGGACAAGGAGAGGGTCAATGAAGGGGAAGGGTGGAAGGGAGGAGCAGCTGCAGAATAAGGTGTGCTAGCTGCACATTCGAGCAGACTTGATAGACCTCTAGGCCTTTATCTGCTGGCAAATTTCGTATGTTCGTATAGGCGGTTGTCGGGTTCATATAACCAGTTTCTTTTTTTTTTTTCTAATTTAACTTACCACTGAGTGGGAGTTGTGAAGTGTCTGGCAGTAAATCATGGAGCTGGCACTGAAAAAGGAAGAGCGGAGGCTGGCTCACGCATGGAATGCGGGAAACCCGGCGCGTGTTTGCCGTTATAACCAGCTGGTTAAAATGGCAAATTATAACTGGGTTTCCCTAAGGGAAAAAAATTCTCACTGGTAATTACAAGCATATTATGCACCATCTGTAAACATATTTTACTTTCATATCAGTGTACTTCCTGTCATTAATTGTATCAAATTTTTACTCCTGCTCTCCCTTGTTACTCCTCCGCCAGGACACATATTAAACGAGACTTGGCTCACTGTGTCTTTCCTAACTTAGTAATTGAATTGATGGCAGAAGAGGACCGCATGGCCTACCTAGTCTGCCTGCATTCCCTGCATGCATTTGCAGCCACTAACCCTACTTGGCCAGTGGCTTTAGCTTCTCCTTCCCACCTCCAGGGTTCCCCTATGACTATCCCATGCATGCTTGAATCCTTCCACTGTGCTAGCTCCCACCACCTCCTGTGGCAGGCTATTCATGCATTCACCATCCTTTCCATGAAGAAAAACTTTTTCACATTCCACTTTACCCTGCTCCCCCCCCCAATCTCATATTGTGCCCACTAGTCCTTATACATCTCCTATACTGAAAGCGCTTGCCCACTTGTACTTCGTTTATGCCCTTAAGATACTTGAAGGTGCCGGCCTGGTGGCACTGAGGGTTGGGGTGGTGGACACCACACCTCGAGCCACGCCGGCGACCCGGTTCAGGAATGAGCCCAGGTCGTCAGAGGTTGGCTGGGGAGAGAGGCCGTTGATTGGCTACCAGCTGGTAGCCTTCCATCTCGGGAGGGTGGATGGGGTCTCCTCGGAGCTTGGCTGCCCCTGATGGAGGCTGGGTGGCAGTGCCACATCCGAGGAGCACCGGCGCTAGGTCTCTCTTCCAGTGTATACGTATTGAGGTCCTTTAATCTCTCCTCTTATATGTTGTGGTGCAAGCCCTGCACCATCTTAGTTGCCCTTCTCTGAACCCCCTCCACCCTGTGTATGGCCTTACGAAGATGTGACCTCCAGAACTGTACCCCTCACCAGCGTTTTGTATAAGGGCATCGCCACCTACCTTCTTCTGCTGGTGATACTCCTCTCTATGCATCCTAACATGCCACTGGCCCTCCCCACCGTCTTGGTGCACTGTTTGGCCACCATTAGGTCATCTGAGATGATTATCCCTAAATCCTTTTCCTCCCTGGTAACTGTCAGTAACTCTCCCCCCCCCCCGTAGCTCTCTGCAGGGTTTCAGCGCCCCAGGTGCATTATTTTGCGAGGTAACAGTCGGCACACTCGCTGCCTGTTTACGTGCAACGCTTTTCCGTGGCGAGATATTTTTTTTTTTTTTGAGAAATTTTTTTTTTTAAATTCCAAATTTTTTCCCAGTTCGTGTTCATTGGCATGTTCAACAGTCGAGAATTAATTTTTAAAATATTTTACATTGATCTATTTTGGGACTTTCATCAGCAGTTCATCAGTTGGAATAGACTAGAATGCGGGTGCGGCACTATACAACAGAAATGCCATGAATGCGAGGAGTGCATTGGTAATGGGAGATTGTTTAGACGGACCACCCCCCCCACGCACATAACGCTGCCGACCGCGGCAGGGACGGAGGATCGCAGCTCCCACCTGGAGCCTCGCTGATACTGCAGACGGACCCCCCCCCACGCACATAACGCTGCCGACCGTGGCAGGGACGGAGGATCGCAGCTCCCACCTGGAGCCTTGCTGATACTGCAGACGGACCCCCCCCCACGCACATAACGCTGCCGACCGCGGCAGGGACGGAGGATCGCAGCTCCCACCTGGAGCCTCGCTGATACTGCAGGTAACGGCATCTCCACATTGAACTCCTGCCGTAGTCGACTGTGGGGCGTTTTTCGGCTGTACAACAAAGGACTCTTGCCCACAGTCAACTGATTGTTCCGGAGGGCTTTCTGCTGTGGGGTGCTACCTGAGAGGGTGGTCGGGTACTCGGGTTAATCATCATGGTGGACTACGGAATTTAATGTGCCCATATGTGGAAGCGGACTACTGTATTCAATTGCCTGTGGTAAATCTCTGTTGGTGATGTAATATTCTGGGGTGCATAAAGGACAAAAAGCAATAGGATAGGTTTGTTATGTTAGTGAAGAGTAGCGCTTTTCACCCGCCTGTGTTGTCTTGAATGTAAACTGAAGGAAGCCAGAGATTATAAGTGTAACAGTAGCCACTCGCATGTATTGTCTGATTATAAAACCAAAGGAAGCCAGTGATAACTAAGTGTTGACAACAACAAATTTAAGAGGCGTTCTGGTATACTGTGCAGGTCAATATTAGGCTGATTTAATTTGTGGTGCATATAGTGTAGCATAAGTGGTGTAGTTCTGTATCTGCGCATGGGCAGTGTGAAGCCAAAGGCTCATCGTTTGTTAAATCTTCCCGCCGCATACTAATTATCTCCCTTGCTTGCTACCTTTTCAGACGGACCCCCCCCACGCACATAACGCTGCCGACCGCGGCAGGGACGGAGGATCGCAGCTCCCACCTGGAGCCTCGCTGATACTGCAGGTAACGGCATCTCCACATTGAACTCCTGCCGTAGTCGACTGTGGGGCGTTTTTCGGCTGTACAACAAAGGACTCTTGCCCACAATCAACTGATTGTTCCGGAGGGCTTTCTGCTGTGGGGTGCTAGCCCGACGACGCTGCGCGTCGTCTGCCCCTCCCGCCCCAGCCACCCTCCCACCCAGGGGCGGCCGTAACTTTATTGGCTCGGGGTTGAGCATGTCACTTCCTGTGATGTCACATCCTGTTTGCGTGTGAACCTAAGTTCCCTCTTTCCCATTTGCAGGTTATACCTGCTGGCCACCAGTGGGCACTGTATCCCTCCTGCAGTCCTACTGCTGTGCCACCCCCCCAGTCCTATATAGGGTACATCCCTCATCTTCCCCCCTCCAGCTACCATCCCGACAGTGTTAGCTGTGTTCTAAAAAAAAAAAAAAAATTAGACAACATGACACTACTACCATCATGCATGTCTATCACCCTCGTCCGCTCCCCTCCCCTTCTTCTACTCCTAATCTTAGTTACCTCCCTAGTGGTGTTATACCCCGTTGTTAGCGGTTACTTTGCCCCAGAGACTTGCCTGCAACCCACCCCACATCCCACCCTGCTACACCCCCTGCAGCTTTCACTCACCCTTCCTGCCCACCCACCTACCACCGTTGTGTGGTCACCCCTCCCTCACTCCCCTTGCCCCCTTCTGTGCCTCATTGTGTTTGCTTATCCTGTCTGCACTACGCTTCCTATCCCCTGCACCCCTACATCCTCACATCCCCCCTACCTCAGTCGTCGTAAATTCTCATACTGCAGCTTTCTTCCAAGACTAGCCCTCCTACTTCTGTCTGGCAACATTCATCCCAATCCTGGGCCCGGCAACACTAGCCCTTCCTCGAAATCCACTGGACTTCGTATTGCATCCATGAACATCTGTAGCCTCCTGAAAAAAATTGGACTCACTACACTGCTGGATGTTGGTCCATAAACCTGATGTGGTTGCCTTGGTTGAAACCTGGCTGTCTGACTCCACCCCTAACTCCCTGGTCTCTCTCCCTAGCTACACCCTCTACCGGCTGGACCGGGCTGGTAGGAGGGGGGGAGGCTGTGCCATCTACCTAAAGGACCCACTCACTGGACTAGCCCTCCCTCCCCCAGACCTTGACCACCATGCCCAGGCACTAACAATCAAACTATCTCCTGACCCCTCTAGAGGGCCTATCTTCCTTACTACAGCCTACATACCTCCCAAAAACCAGTCTCGGGCACTGGGCACACTAATTGAATACATTACCTCCCTACCCAACCCCTCTGACCAAATTCTGGTGGGTGACCTGAATGTTAACTGGCTTTGCCCCTCAGCCTCCTCCACCCGTGAAGCCTTTGCTGCAATTGATATAACTCAACTAGTCTCCCAGCCCACTAGAATCAACCCCAGACAGAGCACTAGCACTCTCCTGGATGTGGTCCTTACAAACAGGCCAAGCCGGGTCCGCAATATCCAAATCCTCCCTGACTGTCTTAGTGACCACTCTCCTATTCTCTTCAACTGGGTAACCTCTCAGCCCACTCCCTCAGTCAAAATCACCTCTCGAAGGCGGCTTAGACCCGGGGGTTTGAATGACCTAAAGAATTACCTTGCTTACACAGACTGGTCCCCACTAATAAACGCAACTAACGTTGACATGGCCCTGTCCTTCTTTATCAACACTTTCAACTTTGCCTGTGACATCTTCGCTCCTATAACTATCCTTAGGTCCAAAGTAAGATATGCTCCTTGGCTCACCCCTGCACTGAGGCAGCTTTTTAAGCAGCGGGATAATCTGTGGCACCTTGCTGTTGCCTCTGGCCGACCATCTGACAGGCAGACCTATGCTGCAGCTAGAAACCAATGCACCTGGGCTATCCGTAAAGCTAAGGCGGATTATTACCAAGCCTCCCTCACCTCCTCTTGGGGGAATCCTAGGTCTTTCTGGGACAATGTCAAGCAGCTGAATGGCCACTCCCGGTCCCACGCTTCTTAACATCAATGGTACTGTCTCCACTGACCCTACCCTCATTGCCACCCACCTCAATAACTCCTTTACCGACCTTAGCTCAATACTCCCTAGTAATTTCTTCAGTCCTCCGCCCCCCAGTTCCGCCCCTCCCATCACACGCCCCTTGTTCCACCTGTGTTGTGTAACCTTACAAGAAACTAGACCATATCTCCTTAAGGCCCTTAAAGGTAACGCCATAGGAAATGATTCCCTTGATCTCTGCCTCCTGCGTCAGGTCCTGGATCAGGTCCTCACCCCTATCACAAGCATCTTTAACAAATCCCTCTGCCTCGGGCAATTCCCTACTGTCTGGAGGGTTGCTACGGTTACTCCTGTCTACAAAGGTGGCGACAGGACGCTGCCTGGTAATTACCGACCCATCTCAATCCTCCCCCCCCCAAAGCTCTAGAGAAAATTGTTGCCACCCAAGTCTCCGACTACCTTTCAAAGTACAGTGTTCTTTGCCCTGAGCAACATGGGTTCAGAGCCGGTCATAGTACCAACACGGCTCCTGGAGTTACCAACTTCCTCCACACCTCCTTGGACACTGGTGCCCTGGCTGGAGAGGTATTCATTGACCTGTCTAAAGCTTTTGATACCGTATCGCACCCACTCTTGTTAACTACCCTGGACCACTTAGGCTTTGCCACTGGACCAGTCTCCTGGTGCGCCAGCTATCTCTCAGCTCGCTCCCAATGTGTGAAAGCTAGTGGAAACCTCTCCAGTGCCTGCCCTATTCGCTCTGGAGTCCCTCAGGGGTCTATTCTTGGACCTTTACTCTTCTCCCTTTTCCTCAACTCGCTACCCAGTGCCTGCAAGGGCAAGATCCTGCTTTATGCTGACGATGCTGTACTCCTTGCTGCTGATAGTAGCCCTACGCGGCTTCAAAGCTCTCTCCAACTTGCTTTTGATTCCGCCGAAACCTGGTTCTCTGAGCATCGACTCATAATCAACATAGAGAAAACAAAAACGATGCTCTTCTCCCACCCCCAAAACAAGCACAGCAGATTTTCCCTCACTGTTCTTTCCATACTCAAAATGCCCATTGAACCTGTGCAGTCCTATAAATACCTGGGAATTGTCTTTGACCCTGCCCTCTCCTTCCATGACCATATCTCCGCCTTGAACACTGCCTCAAACCGGCGGCTGGGCATTCTCTTCCGGCACAAAAAATGTCTCCCTGTGGATGCCCTCCGCCTGGCTGTCACCTCTTCTGTCTTATCCCTCATCGACTATGGCCTCCCGGTCTATGGATCAGCTGATCAGACAGCACTCAGCAAGGTCCGCCTTACACTTAACAAAGCCTGCAGACTTATCACTGGTGCACCTAGACAAACGCATACATGTCAGCTGTATGCCTTGTCTACCCTACTCAACCTGGATGAGCGGCTCATGTATCAAACCTGCCTGCTCACATTTAAAGCACTGCATGGCCTATCTCCACCTGGCTTAACTAGCTCTGTCGCCCATACTGCACCAGCGTGGCACCCGCAGCTAGTCCAAAAAACATCCCTGTTCATACCAAGGGCTAGGACCTCACAAGGCCAAAGGGCATTCCCCTACAGAGCCCCTACCTGGTATAATTCACTCCCTACCAGTATCTCTGACTCTTCCACACTAGCAAGCTTTAAACTCAGCCTCAGAAACCACCTGCTCAATTCACACAGGTGTTGCTGCTGAGAAGTTGAAGTGGGGGGTGAAGACATAAAAAAAAAAAAAAATAGTCTTGACAATGCTCGCTGAGCAGCACTCCCACCCCCCCTCGCTCCTGCTTCCCTTCTCCCCTGAACTTCCTCCCTACCTCTCTTCTTTCCTCCCCATCCCTCTCCATTCTAACCGTCCCTTCCAGACCTCACCTTATACTTATGTATTTTGAACTTGCCTTAATCTGTATTAACTGTTGTTTATTGTTCTAATGTCTGTTTGTCCTCTATGTGACGAGGTACCTTTGTAAATGAGCCTCTGGCTCAAAGGTTGTTAAACTGATGTTTAAATAAATAAATAAATAAATAAAACATTTTAATTGCCATACCTCCAACCATTTTCCCAGCTTTCCTAGGTCCCTCCTCATTTTCCCAACCCCCTCTGCAGTGTTTACACTGTTGCAGATCTTGGTGTCATCTGCAAATAGGCAAACCTTCTCCTCCAGTTCTTCAGTGATGTCACCAATAAAGACATTAAAAAGGACTGGCCCCAGGACTGATCCCAGAGGCACCCCATTGGACAGCACCCTTTCCTTGGATTGGATCCAATTCACTGCCACCCTCTTCTTTGTGTCCCTCAACCAGTTTCTTTTTTTTGAAATAGTACTCTTTATTTATTAAAAATAGAAAGAAAGTAACATATTGGACAATGTCTGGTACATGTTACAATTGATGCCACCTTACACAAGAGAATGTCAAACCCTCAACTTGCAACATGAATACATACAGTTCTTAGAATATATCTCATTAACAAAGAGTACAGATAGAAGATACAGAGAAAAACAACAAACCTTACCCCTTCCCTAATAAACCCCCTTCCCCATACAAACATAAACATCTTGAAAAGACCCCCCCCGAGCATGTGCAGAAATGTTCAGTCTGTGTGCGATTAAATTCAATTACTGTCTAGCCAGTTTCCAGTGACTTCATGGACCACAAATATCCTGTCTTCCCCTACCCTGGAATCCACCCCAACTTCTCCTCCCTAGTCCATTGCCTCAGGCCCCATCTGTCTGCAGGAGCGGTGTCAGTTTGCTGAGCCAAGGGATTCCCTAGCCAAAACCTCAAATACTGGGTGCCCCTCCCTTCTACTTATAAAATCAAGAAGGGCAACCATCTAGCTTTGAATTTATCCATCTGTATGCAGAGATAAGTCAGCAGTTTTCCATCTCCTTGATTTGAAAGCAGTCTTTCAGCCATTGCGTATGAGGGTTCTCTGACAACCATTCTCTGGTAATGGCCTTCTGGACTGCAGAGATAAGTATGTTAAAGATATCGTTTCCCCGCATCCCTAAGGCCTGGGGGGGGCGCAGTTCTCCCAGTACCAGGATCTAACACCGGTTTGGGACCGTGATTTCTAAGATTTCACTGATCGCCATCTGGATCCCTGCCCAGTAAGCTTGTAACCTGGAGCAGTCCCAGAAGACATGATAATGATTACCTGTCTGGCCACAGCCTCTCCAGCATTGGTCTGATGGGAATCCCCCATACTGCTTAGTAATGACTGTTGTCCTGAAGAATCTGGTCACTACCTGCCATGTATATTCCCTCCACAGGGGGGAAGCCGATGTTTCGTGAACTTGACCCCAGATTTGTTCCCATGTTTTGGTAGGTATGGTGGTGCCCAGTTCCCCCTCCCATCTCTGCTAAATAATCTCTCTGTGGGCTATCTTATTTTCCTTTATGAGTCTGTATAGTCTTGAGACCAAATGGTCAGTTTTCTCTGCCCTGCCCATAAGTTTCCCAATAACTTCTATCAGGGGGTGCCTCTCAGTCTTTCCAAATATATCTGATCTGTGTTCAGTGGTTAAAAAGTGTCTGACTTGAAGGTACCCATAGAATTCTCTATGCGATAGTTTAAACTCATCCCTCAGTTGGTGAAAGCTCTTAAGGAAGCCTCCCTCGAATAGCTGGATTATTTGGCTTAAGCCCTGCCTCTCCCACCTCGCAAATAGTCTGTCACTCCCCACAGGGGGAAAGTCTCTACAGGTACAAATGGTGACTAGACTCAACACCTTGGTCTCAATCTTTAAATGACTCAGAACCTCTCTCCATGCTAGCAGAAGGGTCCCAAGCCAAGGGGAACACAGCCTCCTCACCCTCCCGATATCCCATCTGTTGAACATTAATTCTGTAATTTTAGTGTGGCCCATCATGCCCCATTCCATTAGGACCCATCTGGGGACTCTGTCCGTCTGCCCAAGTGCTGCAGCATATTGTAATTGTGCTGCTCTGTAATATGCCTTTAGGTCTGGCACTCCCAATCCCCCCTTTGTCTTTATCAAGACTCAAAATAGTCCATTTTAGTCTTGGTCTTCTCCCCCCCAGACACATTTTTTAAGTATGTTCTGGATGGAGGTCCAGAAGGATTTAGGGAGCCATATGGGGAGAGTGTCGAACAAGAAAAGGATACGGGGAAGAATGTTCATTCTCACCATTTCCACACATCCCAAGATGAAAAGGGGCAAATTACTTCACCTAGTACAATCTAGTCTTATATTCTCCAGTAGTTTCAGATGGTTAGCTGGATAGAGCTGTAATGTGTACTCCCAGCTATCTAAACCCACTGGTGGACCATTTTAACTTCGTCAGACCTTGAATCCTTGGGGGTACAGGGGCTCCGATCGAAAGAATCTCTGACTTTGTTTCATTGATTTTGGAGCCTGAGGCTGCTCCAAATTCCTGCAGAAGATTTAGGACCTCAGAAAGGGTCACCTGTGGATTCTGGAGGTACAGCAACATGTCATCCATGTATAATGATATGCGGTTATCCACCCCACCCACTGCAATGTCTTCTACGTCTGGGCTGTTGCGGAAGGCTTCGGCCAATGGCTCGATGCTCAAGTCAAATAGGAGGGGGGAACGGAGGGGCAATCTTGTCTGGTTCCCCAATGTATGTTTAATGGCCCAGAGAATACCCCATTTACTCTAATCTGGGCTGTGGGCTTCGCATAAAGGGTAGCCATGCCCTAAACTTCTCACTGAAATTGAATTTACAAAGCACCGCATCCAGAAACCCCCATTCCAGGCAGTCAAATGCTTTTTTGGCATCAAGTGCTACCACTATCCCTTGGTTTGTGTCGTGGGTATGGTGGAAACCTACCATTGTGGTCAGCAGACGCCTAATGTTATTGTGCATGTGCCTACCTGGCATTAAGCCAGTTTGATCTGGGTGCACTAACTGTGTTACTACTCCCTGCAATCTACTGGCTATTAATTTGAAAAATATTTTAACGTCCACGTTTAGGAGACAAATGGGTCTAAAAACCACCACAGGTGGAGGCATCCTTCCCTGGCTTGGGCAGCACCGAGATTAAGGCATGTGCCCATGTCTCTGGGGCGCCTGAGGTGTTGCGACAGTCATTACACACCTGCACCAATAGTGGGCTTCAGTCCTCCTTAAATTTCTGGTACTACTCTGCTATGTATCCATCCGGACCCGGGGCCTCATTATGTTTCAAATGCTTAATAACTAGATGTACTTCCTCCTGGGAGAAGGGTCTGTCTAGGCTCTGAACCTGATCCTTGGATAGTTTAGGTAGTCTGATTTTATTCAGGAAGCCTTGAATCAGTGATGACTGATCTGCCCTCGCCTACGAAGCATACAGGTCTGCATAAAATTGTCAGAAGGCATCCGCTGTTTCAGCTGCTTTAGGCACTAAGCGTGCATCACTTGGGGACTTCTTAATTTCTGGGATGTATCTATCCACAGCTTGTTTACGGAGCCTGCTTTATTGCCCCCTACGTAGTATTTTTGGGTCAAAAACCACACAGTATTTTCCGTTTTATTTTTATGCAAGTCCTCTAACTGGTCCCCTAGTTTCTTTGACTCTTTCAGCGCAGCCTTAGAAGCCCTTAACTGATGAGCACCCTCTGCCTTTTAATTTTCTGTTCTAAGGTTTCTTGTTTATGCAGGGCAACTCTTTTCTTATAAGAGGCATAAGCTATGGCTTCCCCCCTTACCACTGCCTTTAACCTGTCCCCCCCGTCCCAGAGTGTCTTTACAGCTGGAACTGTTACTATATTTTCTTTGATATAATTTACTAATGGTATCTTTTATTTTCTGATTAAAAATCTCATCTTTGAGAAGGCCTGCATTCAGTCTCCACGTTGATTGTTTTTTTAGTTGGCCCAGGTCGATTGTGATGCCAATTCTGGCATGATCTGTTAAATAAATGGGATGTATTTCTAGATCTTTGACAGTGTGCCCCCATGTTTTCTGCGTATAAAACCTGTCAATGCGTGAGTATGTGCCCTGAACATTGGGATAGAATGTGTAGGCTTTGCTGGTTGGATACAGGACCCACTAAGCATCCACTAGGCCAGCATATTCCTGTAGTGATTTAAGGGTCCTATTTCCAGCCCTAGGTCCAGAGTGCAGCTTTGCCTGCCTATCCACAGCGGGATCCTTCAAGCAATTCCAATCGCCTCCACTATCACTTGACTGTCTGGAAGTGTGGCTATCTTCCCAAAGACTTGTTTGAAGAATCGTGGCTTGGCGGGCATAGGCCCGTAAACATTGACCACATGGCACTACGACCCGCCACTAATCCTGAGAGGATCATAAGCCTGCCCTCCTCGTCCGAAAAGGCTCCAGTCTTCTAAAAGTTCAACCCCCTCCTAACCAGGATAGCCACCCCTACTTTTCTGGCTGAGGGGTGCAAGGAAGATATCACATCCCTGACCCAGGCCCTGCGCAGTTTGGTATGTTCAAGTGGGGACAAATCGGTCTCCTGGAGGAGAGCTATATCACAGTGTACCTGTGCCAAATCACAAATTATATTATATCTCTTAACCACTGAATTTATACCCATAACGTTCCATGAAATAATATTAAGCAACCCCATTTTAATCCAGTAAGGGAGGAGCAATCAGTACGACCACAGCCCCCTCATGTATGAATGAGACGTGGCGAGCCATCCCTTCAACCAAGTACTTCATCAGTATGGTAGACCCTTTATTATACAATGGCAAAAAAAATCTTGGACTCTGATTGGTCAGTCTGGTACTGGACCCGTGATGTTATCCAAGTACAACATCACGGATCAAGTCCCAGCACACTTATGACCGCATAAAATGTAAAAACAAATTAGTCCACAGCCATCTCTGTCACCCTTCAAGACTCCCCTCAAAAGTAGCATTTGCAATGCACAGCACTGTAACCCAGTACTTCCACATATTCCCCCAATGTTCTGTTTCTTCACTGTGAAAAAAAAAAAACAGAAGCTGAGTGAAAGCCGTCTTTATGATCGGCTTTACAACAATTCCCACTCCACAGCTGTCCCACCCCAATGTAGCGAGTGCACCCCCGCAGTAATTTCCTCGGCATAAAACAATTTCTTCTGTTCCGTTGCCAACCTGTGGCCAGGCAGGGCAGGTGTGATGCTGAATGATATGAAGCTTTGTAGGTAAGAGAGGGTGTTAGGAGATGGATTTACTTACGAGGCTGTTGTAGAGTAAAGAGAAAGCACTGCTGCTTTTTCCACCACGAACAAAGTGGCGACTTTACTGAAGCGTGACCAGCGAGTCTGAGGAAAGGAGATTTGAACTGTGATGCCGCTGGTAGAGGAGCAGTTGATTGCGAGCATTTGTGACAGTGTGAAAGCAGAAAAGGCTGGCAGCTAAAGCGGGACTTTTAAAAATATTAGTACGGTTTGTTTTATGCCGAGGAAATTACTGCGGGGTGCACTTTCCTTTCGTTGGGGTGGAACAGCTGTGGGCGGGAATTGTTGTAAAGCCGATCATAAAGGCGGCTTTCACTCAGCTTCTGTTTTATATCCCTCTTGTGTCAAATCTTCACAGATAAAAAAAACAAAAAAAACCCCACCAATACCAGACATCACACAATGGCGACCGGAAACCTGAAGAATAGCATGTCAAGGACACCAATACATAGCAACAGCACCACCTTCTGGACACAATGAAAACTACGCACTATTTTGTTAATTAATATACCTCCACATACGAAAAAATGAACTGAAAATGTAAAAAAATATATATTTTTCATATATTTTTCTGTTTCTAAGTGAGCCATTGTATAATAGCAATAATGCACTCCAGGGTGTGTGTTGTGCTGGGATAACGTCACTTCTGGGGTGGTTAGTACTTTTCGGCCTGCGGCCTCGTGCCTAATCACCCCAGGCATAACGATTATCAACAGCTACCTGTCGTCTAATATTTGAATATCTAACAGCAGCATATCGGTTGTCTCTGCACCTTTATTCCCAACAGTAATGCTCTACCCATCCATCCACCTCCTCCCTTGAAAGCAATAAATCCCTCCCCCCCCACCGAAATCCCCTACATAACACAACCAGAAAAATACCCCCACACTGGGATAACAGTAAAGAACAGGTACAAACAACAGTAGAAACACACAGCCAAGTGGCCGTGACAAAGAATAGATACAATGTTACAGATCTTAGAAGGACTATCCTTCCACTCCGGGGTTTGGATCTCTGTCTGTCGGACCCCACACCCCTGCTCTCCACTGGAGCTGGGATGGTCTCCAGAGTTATGAGTGGTACTGCCTCCTGACAGTCTTCCCCTGGGTAAATTGTCTCACCAAGAAAACCTGCAGGAGTAACCAGCTCCGGGTATGGACTTCCGATGGCAAAAACAAAACCCTTTTTTATCATAAATATGTCTAGGCATTGGTCTGGCATTAAATTGTTGGCTGGGTGTGTCCGGCAGACTGCTGAAGTAAAGAAAAGGATAACGTGGGCCATTACCGGCCCTGGGGCATAGGTGGTGGACCGCCAGGGGAAGCACCAACCAAAAGCAGCCCCTCAGGGCCGCAGGTCCTGGTCCCCGGACCACCCCCCCAGGACCCGCCATTCACCATCCCCAGGGCTGTGGTGAGGAAGGAGGAAGGGGGAGCAGAGGGAAAGGAACTCCTCCTCTCCCCACACCAGCCATGCACCCACGCACTGTTCAGTGATCCTCATTTGATTGAATGGTTCAGCCCCAAAAAAAAAAAACATACAATATCCACTGGTAGCGAATGCCCAAGACTTTCTAGTTCTCACAATTAAAGCGACTAAACTTAAATTCTGTTGATGTTATTGTCCCAAGTCAGTATACAGCCACCTCATTTGGTGGAAAGTTCCATCTGAAAACTCATGTACAGATCCCCTCTGTAGGCCCATTTTTCGCCCAGAGTCCAGTGAGCTGTCGAAGGGGAATTTGTGGAGCGAGGGTAACATGTGGGATCACTCGTCAACGAGAACAAAGTTAGAGAGAGCAAAGAGTGCCCTGCAGTTCCTGAAAATCCTTCCCAGTTGCAGCAGTTCCAAAGAAAAGAAGGCGCAGCCTCGGCTACTGAACTAGCCAGTGTTCACTACCAAAACTGCTCCTCGTCGACGTGGTTCCCAGCAAAGCGCCTCCGGCGTCATGGTCACAGTTTGAACAGAATAGGCCCACGTTTTTAACCCTTAGCGTTTATATCAAAGAAAGTCAATCCAAACACTACAAACACCCCGAGAGACTACTTCGGGTATTTTGCTTGAGTTTCAAAGCTTTACACCGATGAGCTATGTCTTGGTACACCAAGCTGTCTGGACCAGAGCCCCTCTTTGTCACTGCTCCTGATGCCCTTGAGCTGGGTTCCCATCTCATTTGAAGCAATGCTTGTTCTAGAGCTTCTTCTTGTGTATCCAGGAGGGTAATGCCCAGGTTTTGCAGAAGTTTAGATGCCTGCAGGAGGGATTCATATAACTTTTGCCCTTCTTCCCAGATCACCAACAGCTTTGCAGGGTACCTTTATTTTTTTTTAATTTTGGTAACCGGGTAAACCCACCGAGACCATGACAGTCCCTTTTTCAGACAGACCTGGGATGAAACACAGGTAAGAACATCTCACGAAGTTACACATGTAAGAACATTTTGTGAAATTACAATATATATCCAGGTTGACAATTACATAAGTTAGCACAGAAATCTATAGACAATGGTATACTGAGCATAGAAAGTTGTACATGGCAAAGCTTATCATACCAAAATTCAGGTGACCTTTTAGTCAGATTCCAAAATTATAGCCCTCGCTTACAGCCTACAATCGTAGGTTGATAAGTAGGTGACTTTAGAGGTAACAGATAAGTTGGTAATCAGGAAAAACGACCAGTGGCAGGAGGGGATTCAGACATCAGCGATTGCAAGTGCATTGGTTAAGCTCTATCAGATGAGCCTTAAGTCCCTTCTTGAAACCCCCTGGGGAATTACATGTTTGCACATTTTCTGGGAGAGCATTCCAGAGGAGCGGTATGCAAGCTGAGAATGACCTCTGCCCCCAGGTAGATCTAATTCTAGGCATAGTGAGGAGCTGGTGGCTCAAGAATCTAAGGGGCCTGCTGGTGTGTTTAGCTGACAGTATTTTTGCTAGGTTTGGTGGGGTATTTTCTGACCTTAGCTTGTAGGCGAAGCATAAGGATGGATACTCAAGACGCCCTTTCAGTGGAGGCCAGGACAGAGCTTGGAGCACCTGGCAGTGGTGATCCCTTGGCTGAGCTCCAGTGGCGAAGCAGCACACCCTGTAGTAAAGTGTAGCAAGTTTTTTCATTTCCCCAGCTTTTACTGTGAGTAGGACTGGTGACCCATACAGTAGGGTAGGCAGTAGGGTTCCAGTTGCAATCCTTTGCCAGGAATCCTGAGTAAGGAAAGGGTTAAGACGGTACAGTACCCCCAGTTTCTGATTAAATGTCTTGGTCAGCAGTTCGATATGCTTTTTATAGGAGCAGTTTTGGTCTAGTGTAATGTCCAAGTATTTTATTGTGTCCACGATCTCAATCCTGGTGCCATTTGAGAGGCTCGGGATTAGGATTGAGCTTCTGTCTTGCCCTAGGTTTGAGGGGCCAAATAACATGGCCCTAGTTTTTTTGCTATTGAGCACAAGCTTACTGCTAGTCAGCCAGTTCTCGAGGAATTGCAGGTCCTTTGTAAGTGCAGTTTTCAGACAGCTCAGGTCCTTGGTGGACCTGTAGAGAACTGCATCATCCGTGTATAGAAGTACTGCAGAATTGAAAAATAGCACGTTCATTTAATTTAGTGGTCCAAGGCTATGGGACTTATTAGCTGCAGTTAAATTTCACTGTCCTGTACTTCCATATAATGAGTCTGACATAGAAAACTAACTTAGCTGTTCAATTAATTTAGTGGGTCTCTTTCTACAGCGAACATAGCAAGACTTTTTTTTACAGTGAAGTAAATCAATTCTACAGTATGTTAGTCTCACCACAGTGATCTGGCATGTCATTTATGAAGATAGAGAATAGTAAGGGCCCCAGGATGGACCCCTGAGGGACCCCATCGAGAATATTGCAATTTTCTGATTGCGCCCCTCACCATCTGACAAATCTCCCTTGGAGGTAGTCTGTAAACCACCGAATTGTCAGACTGTCTAGACCTAGGAGCTTGAGTTTTGATAGGAGCAACTGATGGCCTACCAGGTCGAAGGCCTTAATGAGGTCTATGAAGACTGACCCGGTGGACTGGCCTTTGTCGAGAGCTGTTAGGATATGATCAGTGAGACAGACTAGGGCAGTATCCGTGCCATGTTTTTTTCTAAAACCATGTTGCCTAGGTGTGAATAAGCCATTCCTCTCAATATAATTCGTTATTTGATTATAGATGGCCCTCTCTAGTACCTTGCTAAGAATGGAAAGGATCGATATGGGACAATAGTTTTCTACTTGTTCTCGTGATCCACCTTTATGGATGGAAGCACACCTGAGGTGTGCTTTGATATATTTCTCTCTTAGCTGTTTTATGACAGCCAATACTTGTTTCCATTTCTGCATGGTAGTGGGGGCGGGGGAGGTAGTCCTGGTCCATACACACACGCTTTCAGTCAAGATTCAGGTCTTTTTTGAACCATGCCTTCCTGAGAACCATCTCCTTAAAGGGACACTGTCAACCTGTTTTTCATCATATTATTTCTAGTTCAAACCCCACATTTTATGATTGCTTACCCTCTCTAAAATTCACTGATGTTGCTGTTTGTTTTGTATGTCTCCTTGTTTAGTAGAACTGAAATGCATGGCAATGTATATTTATAAACAACCTTGTTTTTGTTTACAATCCTGGTTCTGTTCTTACTGCATGCTTCCTGAGCATTAGAAACACACCCAAAGAGTGCAGTCACTCATAAGGCAGTAGTCTCTTAAACTCCCACTGCATCATGAGGGGCTAAACTGTTTTGTGGGTGTTCCCAAGTCCAGGAAAGTTGCATTTGTAGTTGATCAAGGAATGTAAACAAACCTGTTTTGGTGTGATGATACCAGTATGTTGGGCAGTCTGTTTTTTTACTTTTTTAAAGAAAATAAGAGTCAGAATCAAACTACTAGCTACATCAACACTCTTTACAGAATTCTGGCAATCATAAAATATGTTTTTAAACTATGGACACTTTGAGACCTAAGTGGGGGTTGACAGTGTCCCTTTAACCAAGAATTTATTAAATTTCACCAAAATGGACCGAGGGGGCTCTGTCTTTCAGTTTTGGGCCGAGAGCCCTGTGAACTCTCTCCATTTCCAGGGGCTCCGACTCAGGTATATCTAATTCAGTGTGGAGCCAGGACTTTATGTAGTCCACTGGACTGTGTGCTTCACAGCCCTCTGGAAATCCGAAGATACGGATGTTTTTTCTGTGACCTCTTGATTCTGCGTCCTCTGCTTTCAATGTGAGCTCCCGCTCCCTTTAGCCAAGTATACTATGGCCCGACTCAGTCGCATGGTGTCCTCCCACACCTCGTTCAGCCCTGATTCCACCTCCGATGTCCTCCATTCCAATTTCTTAAGATTTTGCTTTATTTCCTTTACATTGGAGTCGATCCTGTAAAACATTTTCATGATATTAGAGGATGTGGCCCTGCTGTCGATTGAGCTACTGTGGGACAGTGTTCCCTCCTTCTCACCAGCTGATCCCGTATTGGATTCAGAGGCCGTCATCGAAGAGACACTGGGGCTCCGCTCCTTTTGCGAATTACGTTGCTTTTTACTTTTGAGGCCCGATCTACCCCTAGATTTTGAAAGCTGACTCATTTTCTGACTGCGCAATGTATCTTATGGGGTTTTAAATCTCTTCTAGAAGCCAGATGCCACTTGATTATGCCACCGCAAACTCGGGGCTCCAAGCTAAGCTGCCATCGCTATCGGTGATGTCACCGGATGTCCCTCAACCAGTTTCTAACCCAGTCCTCCACTTTATAGTCAATGTTTTCAAATGTAGCCCCCCTGCAAATGGGGGTTCCCAAAAGTCTTCCAGGAGCTTGCCTGAATGCTCCAAGCCTGGGTGGTGTTCGGCGTCTGAGCTGCTTAACTGTGGTTGCAAGTGAGTGCTATTTGAGGCTCCACGTACTGTCTCTTTAAGAGCTGTCTGCTTGCAGACTTAATTAGTTTGTATGGGGGGGACTGTGTATTTAATGCTCGAATCCCACCCGAGCTGCGGAGTAATCGCTCCATTTTTCAGTCACTGAAGGTACAAAGGGAGCCCATCTGAAAGCTGTAACTGTTTGCCTGTAATCATTTAAAGCAGGGGTTCTCAAATGGTGAGGCTAGCCTCCTTGGGGAGGCCCCAACCTGTTCAAGGGGAGGCTCAAGCAAGTCTGAAAAAGCACTGTATTTAAATTTTTATATATTTTGTGTGAAGAGATGAAGCAAACTCAAAAAAGATAATAGTAGGTGAATTTTATGTATTTATTTACTAGTAGGTTACAAGGGAAAGTGAATGAGCAAGGTTCATTTCAGGGTAGGGTGGGGGAGTGAATACACTTCAAAAGGTAACTGCCAAACAATCAAATACACAATGAACAACAGCGCAAACAAATATGAACAATAAACTAATAATGAGTGGTGGTAATTGATCAATTTGTAGACTGATGGCAGAACAGCCCAAATACAAGGACTGAGCATAGAAGTGCTAAGAGCAATAGCAGGAAGGAGCAAAGGAATCCCTGAGAAGTTGCTTATGAGCAGGGACTGAAGGGGGAGAGGCAAAGTAAGTAGGAAGGTTATTTCATATAGAGAGAAACAGAAAAAGTAGTCTGACCCATGAAGGTACTGCAACAAGGGGTAACAATGGTTCAAGAATGAAAATAGCGGAGGAAGTAGGCTGGCGGGGGTTACAATAAGCTGATTAATAATATTGTATTGTATTTGTTATTTTAATTGTTATTCAGGTAACACCTTTGAGCACAGGAGCTCTTTCAAAGGTTCCACATCAGTATAAGACAAAGAACTGAATGTGAGCCAAGTACTCAGAGGGATTTAAATTTATTCATAGTGTACTGCACAAAATACAGTGTGTTATTTTTCTTTGGGGAGGCCCAAAATTATTTCAGTTTTTGGGGGAGGCTCAAAATCTTTTCCATGGATATGGGGAGGCTCACTGTGACAAAGTCTGAGAACTGTCGATTTAAAGCATTAGCAAAATTGTAGTTTGTCTAACCTGCCTTTATTGCAGCTGGGACTCTGTGTGTGTTACCTCTCCATTTTGGACCTAAACTGCTGTGCTGGGCCAATTGGGTTAAGGGAGCCCTAAAATGGAGCCTGTGGATGAATCAGAACTTGGACTCTTAATTTGAGCCAGCCACAAGGGAATTGTATGGGCAGTGACTCTGGGAAATGTAGTATTGACCTTGGCGCCTTTTTCTACCAACAGAGGGAGTCTTATCGTAAGTGACAGCTGAATCAGCCAACAGAATAGTGTGGAGCTAAAGGAATGCCCTGCTCTGTGACTGGAAAGATCAGATCAGCTGTGGCAGTGAAAAGAGAAGGAGCTGTGTGCTTCTGTGGTGTATAGTTTTGCACGGGAAGCGCGTGTGAGGCCCCGAGTTTCAGTCTGCAGCCTTTGTTAGTGCCAGTTTGGACTGAATCTGAGTTGTGAGGAGAAAGAAACACTAGAAGTGTGGAAACCAGGCTCACCCTGTAGAATACTGGAGAAATTGCTGAATCGCGCTTGGTCTGTCAGGAACTTAAGCTGCTGTGTGTGCTCCCGGGTATTTTGCAGTAACTGCGATTGGGATCGAGGAGCAGCCTACCTGGTACAGTACTTTCCTTTTACATATAAATGTGCGTAGAGCTTGGGGGGAATTGCTATTTCAAATCCCCTGTACAGTGAATTGTGTGCTGAAGATGGAAGTAAACCCCTGCTTAATTCGGACTTCATCCGTTTGCTATCAACTGCAGTGGGGTCCAGTCACAAGGACCTTGTCCTCATGCCCTGCT
Source organism: Neoceratodus forsteri (assembly GCA_016271365.2). Classification (NCBI taxonomy): domain Eukaryota; kingdom Metazoa; phylum Chordata; order Ceratodontiformes; family Ceratodontidae; genus Neoceratodus; species Neoceratodus forsteri. Next base: position 1,173,653,306 of record CM057456.1, on the reverse strand, counting down.
CTTCTGGCAATCCAGAGGGACATTCTCCATCCTATCCCCAGCTTGGGTGTTGTAAGTACAAATCAGGGTATTCCCCTACAGCAAGTTTTTCAATCACAAGTGTTTCATCTAATTCTTGTTGTTTCACTGTTTCATGGACTGAGCTCTCCGCTCCGGATTACAATTGGGTGTCGTGCATATATTTTCTTCTACAGGGCCCTATCCATCTGCACCTGCCGGCCAACCATGGGCAATAGACCTGGCTAGCCCCCCCCTCCAACCTGGGTACCCAGAGTGTGACTTTTCAGACCCTGTATGTGTGCACAGTACTGTGATTTAATGCCACTAATTAACCTGATTCCCCCTCCCATGTTACTGTCCCCTAAATAAATCAGATTTGTTGTTGTTATACTATATACTGTCTGTGGTAGTGGTACTTATGGAAACAGTATTGTGTTTTGCTGTGTATGTTGATTAACCTTACTTTACAGGGGGTCCTCAGAGACGTGCTGCTGAATCAGTCTCGAGGGTAAGTGGTATCTATATGAGGTAACAGTGTGCAAACATGGGGTATTGGAGCTGTAACTCTGGTGTACTGTGTGAGCCACTGGGGGGATAAAAGGAGGTCTCAGTGTCCCAGAGGGCTGTGACCAAGTTAGTCTAACCACTACAAACCCCGACCTCTGGGTGGAGGCACCCGCCATAGGACCTAGGCCCCTCAACCTGTCCGTAGTCAAACAGGCAGGGGTAGTAGCCCTTGGGATAGCACCACCTAGGGGTTACACAAATAAATACATATATTATTTTATATATATATATATATATATATATATATATATATATACATATATATATATATATATATATACACACACACACACACAAACAGACCTTGGAAGCAAACTGTTTCTCAGCTCAGACAGGTATTGGTAAAAAACAGCAATGAATGTAAGCTGTCCTGTATCAGCTGGTATTCGGCTAGTTTAAGAATGAAGTCTTCTGTGGCAGCTGCTTTGTTCTGCTTGTACAAGGTTAAGTCCCACTGCTTCAGCTCCTTCTGGCACAGAATTAAGCTCTACCATTTCAGCTGCATCAGGCTACTGCAAAATTACACTTCACTGCATCAGCTGCATCCTGTTAAATCAAAATTAAGCTGTACACTATCTGCTGAATCCTGCAAGTACAGAATTAAGTTCTACTGTATCAGCTGTAAGCTGCTGCCACTCAAACTGTACTGATTCACCGGTCTCTCATGGGCTAAGAATGAAATTATCAGCTGCATCCTGCTGGTACACCTTTAAGCACAACAGTGCCGTATCGCCTTGCTGGTACACAATTAAGTTCTACTGCACCATCTATGCCCTGCGCTATATAATTAAGCTGTACTGTTCCAGCTGTATCTTGACAGTACGCAGTTAACCTCTACTATGTCGCCCGTGTCATGCTCATATACAGTTAAGCTCTACAGTACTATCCATGTTCTGCTGCCACATAATTAAACCAAACTGTACCTTCTGTGCCTTACTGGTACACAATTAAGCTCTAATGTGCCATCTGTGCCTTGCTGGTACCCACTTAAGCACTGCTGTAACACCTGCGTCTTGCTGGTACACAACTAAGCTCGACAGTACTATCTGTGTCCTGCTGCTAAATTAATATCATACTGGAAACGATTGCTGTTAGCCAATCAGAATGCAGAGATACTGTTCCAGTATTCTATGATAACCAGATAGTAGACTGAATAATGGAATAGCGGCTCTGCATTGGTTATGTGCACCAGCCGTTTCAGTCCTTGCCAGCCGGCAACCGCGTTTTACTGCTCCATGTTAGTAGAAGTTCAAAAATGTAAGTATCACTACAGAGCCAGAAAGCAGTAAAAATATTCAACATTTCTAACCTGAGTAATAGTTTCTGTTAATAACTTGTGACTGTTGAAAAGTGCTGTGTAGTGCTGTTGTTTGAACTGTTACACACATTGTACATATGTGGTACAGTAGTCACTCAATCTATGATCTCCAACTCCGCTTGTCTTTTCTCATTAGAAAGCATGACTTTCCCAGTATAATAGTGATAACACCACAGTGTGTTGGGTTTCCTCAGTAATAACCAGACCAGGGGTTAATAAACACCTCGACCTTCGGCCTCAGTGTTTATTGACCCCTGGTCTTGTTATTACCTTGTATACCGGATACACTATGATGTTATCACTATACTATATCAGCTGTGTCTTGCTGGCCATACTAAGCTCCACTGTAACAGAAGCATCTTGCCTGCTCTAAGCTCTTATGTATCAGCTGCATCCAGCTGGCAAAATGTAAGCTCTAGTGTATATGAACATACGAACATATGAAAATGCCAGCAGAAACAGACCTCATGGTCTATCGAGTCTGCTCAAGTGCGCAACTAGCACCTTATAATACTGCTGCCCCTCCCTTCCCCCCATCCTATTACCCCTTACCCTATCCCAACCCCTCTTGAAGCTGTCTACTGTCTAGCAGGTCACTACCTCACCCGGCAAGGAGTTCCACTTGTCCACCACTCTTTCCATGAAAAAATGTCTCCTCATCTCTCTCCTGAATCTATCCCCCTACAATCTCAGTTAGTGTCCTCTCGTGTCCCTCCCCTTTCTCCGCTGAAAAATCCTCTCTGTATTAGTCTTGTTTATTCCCTTCAGGTACTTAAAGGTCTCAATCATATCTCCCCTGTCCCTCCTCTCTTCCAGAGAGTACATATTCAACTCCCCCAGCCTTTCCTCATATGGCTTGCCCTCCAATCCCTGGATCATCTTTGTAGCTCTATGCTGCACCCCCTCCAACAATCTAATGTCCTTCTTCAGGAACGGGTGCCAGTATTGCACGCAGTACTCCAGGTGGGGCCTAACCAGTGACCTATACAGGGGCAGGATAACCTCCCTACTTCTGGAGGAGATCCCTCTAGCGATACACCCCAGCATTTTGTTGGTTTTTGCCACCGCCCTTCTGCACTGAACAGAGTTGTTCATGCTCCCTGTTACGATCACACTTAGGTCCTTCTCTTCTCTTCTGTGGAGCAACCCAACTGAACCCCATTTAAATGATAATCCTTCCCTGGTTCCAAGCTTCGAAGTGCAGAACCTTGCACTTTGGCACTGAACCCCAGCTACCATTTATCTGCCCACCTGCAGCTTATACAGGTGCTCCTACAACACTTCCCGTCGTCATCTACCACAGCTCCTATCTTGGTATCATCTGCAAACAGACTGATTTTGTTCCGGATCACATTTGAGATATCTGCAATAAAAATCTGAAACGGTACTGGTCCCAACATGGATCCCTGTGGTACCCCGCTCATCAGCACTCTCGGTGATGAGAGTTCCCCCCCTACCACCACCCTTTGCTGTCTCCCCCTCAGCCAGTTCCTGATCCAGGTCACCATTTTTGGTCCTGCCCCCACATACTCCAGCTTCCCCCTAATTTCCCATGCAGCACTGAATCAAAGGCCTTACTGAAGTCCAAGTACAGGATGTCCACAGCATGGCCCTTCTCTAGTTCCCGTGTCACCCAGTTATAGAATTCTACCAGGTTTGTCTGGCACGATCTGCCAGCGACAAACCCATGTTGTTGGTCGTTCTGGATACCGTTTGCCTCCAAGAAGCTCACAAGCCTCTCCTTAGGATGGTCTCCATGAGTTTGCCCATGACTGAGGTGAGGCTCACTGGCCTGTAGTTTCTTGGGTCATCCTTTGACCCACTTTTATGGATAGGAACCATGTGGGCCATCCTCCAGTCCTGTGGTACAAATCCTGTGTCCAGGCAGGTATTAAACAGGTCTGCCAGTGGCACCGCAAGGACCTCTGCCAGCTCCCTCAGTACTCTAGGGTGAATGCTATCCAGCCCAGGCACTCTGTCCACTCTTAATGCCCTCAACCCCTCCGGAACCCTGCTCTCTGTAATCCCTACATCTGTCGTTCCCTCCTTACCCAACCCCCACTTGAATGAGGTATTTGCCCCCCCATTCTCCTGCATGAACACAGCCTATTCAGTGCCTCTGCCTGCTCCGCCCCTTCTCCACCCCACCCCCATTTTTCTTGATCCTCACAGCTGGTCTTTACTTCTCCTTTTTGCCTATGTAATGGGAGAAGTCTTTTCTCTTGTTTTGATCCCCTGCGCCAGTCTTAGCTCTCTAGATGCGTTGGACCCCCCACCAGTCTGGTGACCTCCCTAGACTTTCTCCTGTATACATCTTTATCTTCTCCTCTCCCCATTTTCCTATACTTCCAAAATGCCATCCTCTTGGCTCTCATCCCTTCCCTGACCTCCAGTGACAGCCAACTGGATTTCTTTGCCCTGCCCATCTTGTTTTTTTCCTGGTACAGTTTTCTGTTGCCTCCGCCAGCCCTCCCCTTATTACATTCCATTTCTGATCTGCATCCATGTGTTATTGGATGTCTGCCAGGTGCTTGCTCAGAATTTCCCCCATCATCCTAAAGTCCGCCCCCTAAACTCAACCACCCTTGTACCCATGCCTCCTGTGTCCCTCCCCATGTTTAGTGTGAACCACACCAAGTAGTGGTCACTCCCAGCAAGCAGTTCCCCCACTTCTAGGTTCCTTACAGCTTCCCCATTATCCAGTACAAGGTCCAAAGTCCTTTCCAGCTGCGGCTCCTGTACCATCTGTGTCAAGTAGTTGTCCTGAAAAGCTTCCAACAGGACCACCTCTCTTGCACTCATGGTGGCAGGTGTGCTCCAATCCACCACGGTAGGTTGAAATCCCCCATCACCACGCTTCCCTTCCTGCTTACCCTTTGAATCTGATCTGCAGATTCCCGGTCCAGGTCACAACCCTGTGAATGTGGTCTGTACGTTACCCCCATCCTCAGTGTCCTATTCCTCGCATCCCGGAACTGAATCCACAGAGCTTTTGTCCTCCCCTCCTCCCTTACGTACCTAATACCCTCCCTCACATAGATCACCACCCTCCCATTCCCCTTGGCCCTATCCTTCCTGAACAGCCTGTATCCTGGGTTCATCATTTCCCACTCCTGCTACTGGGTGGCCCATGTTTCCGTGATGGCCGCTATGTCCACCAATTCCACCACCAAGAGAGCCTGTAATTCCACAGTTTTGTACCTTAGGCTTCTTGTGTTCAGTGATACCACCTTCCAGCCTGTTGCCTCCCCAACCTTACCATTCCTCTCCCCCCCCTTTTGGTCCTCTCTGTGCCCCCTCCTCACTGCTTTCACCTCTAACTGGGGGGGGGGGACAGAAATACCAGTGACCCCAGGTTGCACAGCGAAATCCACAGGGACCACTGCTGGCTGGTCAGACCCCTGACCCTAGGTCACAGCGGCAGCCCACAGAGGGAGGCTGAGTGGGGGCTGAGGTGCTGGAAACAGAGGTCGATGATTCTGAAGAACCTGTGAGCCAGTCCGGATCAGACCCAGAGTCTGCCTCCGAAGAGGCAGGCTCCGAAGTCCGATGCCAGACAACTTCCCGAGCCACTCCAGTTCCTGGACCACGAATCGGAGCATCCTGAGACTCAGTGCCGCAAATGGCGCCAGAGCGAAGCACCACCCCATGCCCGGTGCCACGAGCAGCACCGGAATCAGGCACGGCCCTGAGTGCAGTGCTGTGCTCCCCATCGGCGCCACCAACAGCCAAGTCCTGCACGGCACTGCGCCCAACGCCAACACCCACCCCAGCACTGCGAGCGGCACCGAAGTCAGGCACGGCCCCAATAGCACCAAGATAACACCCGGCATCAAGGCGAGCGCGCCGGAGCCAGGCTGCTCCACCACGGCACCAACCCCATCCCTGAGGCCAGGGTCGGCACCAGGACCAGAAACATCCGAAACACCACTCCCGGTGCCGCTGAGAACTCCGACGCCATGAACAGCATCAGAAGTGACAGCGGCACTGAGAGAAAGCCCGACGCCGACCACGGTGCCACGAATGGCGCCGGGACCAAGAGCAGCGCCATGAGACGGCACCAAGGATGGCGCAAGTCCAGACCCAAATGGCCCACAGCACGACACCGAGGGAGCCATCGCCACCAAAGAGGTGACTGCCAATGCGGTGCCTCCCGACTGACCCCCGAAAGGGCCATCCTGGGCCTCCTGCACCGTGGAAGAAATCAGTGCCGCAGCAAGGCTATAAGAGGTGGGGGTTCCTTCCTCCACAGGCTGTATAGGACCAGAAGGGGACCCGGAGAAGGGCTGGGAATCCTCACCTTGGCCCGCCGACTGCACATTCATCCTCCGAAAGTCGGCGGCGCATGTCCGACTTTCCACGTGCGGTTCTCAATTACACAGCAGTCCATCAAGAAGCAAATGTTTCAGTTATCCATATCATGGTCGGGGCCGAGGCAGGAAAGACAACGGTCATGCTGGTCTGTCGCGGAATAGAGGTGGCCACAGGGGCACCGACGCATAGGGGGCCACCCCGTTTTCGACATCTTCTTGCTCCCTGGAAGAGACATGACTGTATGGTAAATAAAACAGAAAAGTACTCAACGCCGCTTTGAAATAAAAAGGAAAGGTCTTACTGGTCAGAAGTGACGTCGAGCAGGCAAGTAGAACCGAGGCAACTAACAAACTCTAGGGCACCTAACAAACTCTAGACTAGGCCGATGAACTAGGCTGCAAACCAACAGTCTCCTCATGAGGTACCACACTCGACGGCGGGAGAGAAAGAACTGGGGCTGGGGTGGAGTCGACGACAGCTAACGGCCAACCCTCGAGCACCACGTGGAACGTCAGCCTCGAGGGCGGTGCCAGCCCTGAGTCGACTCCGCCCCATAGAAAAAGGAAAAAAAAAAGTCTCCCGCGGGGTCCTAGCTCAGGTGCTATACCCACTAGTAATGAATGGTGAAGACTGACACAGATAAGATCTGCTTCACCGCATGACAGGAGCGGGACAGCCAGCAACCAGAGACAGAGACGGACAGACAGAGAAAGCAAATCTGGGCTCCATGTCACGCTCCTGTCTCCAGTCTCTACACCCACTATACCAACCCATCCTGACTATGACTCTTGGGGAGGGGGGCAGGTTTAGGGTGGGGGAATACTTTTCGAAACTGTGTCTCACTCTCGTGCTGTAACTACACTTAAACGTCCCCACTCTCTCGCTCGCTGTCACTGTCTTGCTTTCTGTCGTGGTCCAGGTTGTGCAGTTTACTGGCAACGGCATTTCAAAACCAGAATCAGACAGAGACAGAGAGAAAGGAACTACAGACTACCAAGGTGTATGTCCGCAGGCGCCGACAATTCTGGGTGCGGGCCAGCATTATTGTGGGACATTCTGTATGGGAGGATGGGACGAAGAATGTACCTGCGTGTGCTCTGTCTCACATCCCCTGGCTCCGTCTCCGTCTCACATCCTCCTGTATGAGCTTGCTGTGTCCCACTTCAGTATTCTCACATGGCTCATTGGGGGCCAAATCTGGGTGGGGGACAGCGACATGCTTGGGGGAAAATGTGTCTCTTTGGGGGGGACAGAGGACACTGCAGGAATTCGAAGTTCACAGCACCCTGGTCTCTTGCTTCCTCACATATGTAATGGCTGCCCTGCTCATTTTGCTTTCTGAAGCTGTGAATGAATGCTGGGCGCCAGTTTCCCAGAGTCCCTCTGTGCAACTGTGCATTAAAAAGGGAATTTAATGCACGGCCATGCAGAGCGACTCCACCAATTGGGTTGTACGTTTTCCCCAACCCAAATTATAAACTGAATTAACCTCTACTGTCTGAGTTGCATCATGCTTGCACAAAATCAAGCACTAGTGCACAAACGTTACAAAGGGTGTTTAAAATTGTAGAGACAGCTTTCACTAGCTAAAAATTGGTAGTTGACATTAAGCTGTTTGTGTAACTACAGAACCGGCTTTTTCCAAAATTGTGCCAGAGACCAGGGTCCCCTTATACGGATGCTGCAAAAACCACATAAAAACAGCCTTGTCTAGCTCCTCATCTCAGTAAGAATACATGATTTTGTGTCTTTCAGTTCCAATGTTGCAGTCAATGGTTGCCGCAAAATCACAAAACTTTACCTTCACATTTCTAATGTCACAAACATAGACATTACAAACCCTGAACTGACAAACCACTTTGGTCACTTTTTGGGTGCTCCCAAGGTGCTCTAATATCCTAAATCTCTGCCCAGTGTTGAGGACAGAGCACTGCTTTTTGCCCATTCTGTGGTTTCTGAAATCTGGAAAGAAAACCGAGCCTCTGAAACACCGCTGCTACTGGTGAAGGCTGACTGAAACAGACAGATCGTAAGTAAGCATCATATGATCACTTGATAAGTAGATGATGGAACGGTCAGTTAACAGTGGTAGTGTTGATAACTACTGATTAGACCTGTACTCTCAACTTGCTTGCAACTGAAATCTCAATTGAAATCTGATATGGCCATAGAAAAACAACTAACAGCAGTGGGGGACAGACTGCAGTTTCAGATAAGAGAGATTTTTATTTCATGGGGTTCGGAAAAACAGGGTTTTACTCTACCACATTTATTACCAAGATACAATTCAGGGACAGATGGTCATAAAAAGCTTTGTGGAGGAAATAAACTTTTAGACAACTTTCTGGGTCTCCAGTGAGGTTGCTTCTCCAGTTAAATTTGTCAAAGTGTGGAAACTGAAAATGCCCAATTTCCAGAGACAATAGTTACTCAACTGTAACTATTGTTTTACTGCTGGTATTCTTTCTAAAGTCATACTTGTGCAGGTATCTAAGCATACACGAAAACCCTGAAAAAGCTCATTGGCTAGAGCTTCAGTATTACCACTTTGTTTCATGCCTTGCCTATGCTCCCATGCCTCCTGATCTTTTGACTCAACCTGCAGGAAACAAGTGGCCATGTCCAATGGGTGACAACTGAGGGCTAGTAGCCAGTGGTGGCCGGAAGGGTGTGTATTACTGTAGAAGAAACCACAGTAGTGAAACAGTAGTTACAAATGAGTGTTTTTGTCTTACATCTACCTGGATTCCTTCTACATGGTCACACTTGTGCAGTCTATTAGCGTACCTGGGCTGGAGGGGACTAATTCCTCAGCTCAGATGAAGACAGATTTTAGGATGGAAAATCTCAAAGCAGCATCCCTGTAAGACTGGACTAAACTGCAGCTGGTTGTAAAAGTGTGTGTGGATGCCGAGGTGGCAACCCTGCAGATCTTACAGATAGGGATGCCCATGGCAGCGGCAACAGAAATAGCCATATCCCAAGTAGACTTGACAGGAATGTCTCCAGGCAGCCTACATGACATCAGGACATAATGTGCAATACAGGAAGCTATTCCTCAAGTGATGGCTTGTGGTGCAGCAGGAGAGCCTCAGGATTGTTCTGCTTGGGTCTTGAACAACTGGGAAGTGGTGTCCTTAAACTCCTCTGTTCTAGTATGGTAGAAAAGGGCGAGCCTGATATTTCTTTGATGTATCTGTTCCTCAACAGGGCTAGCATGAGTCCCAGGAAAGTACATAGGCAGCTTCAAGGTCTGATTAAAAAAGAACTCAGAAACCACCTTGGGCATGACTATCTTGTTGGAGTACAGAATAACCATGTCCTCATGTTACATCCTACAGGCTGGGTCAACAGAGAGAGTTTGTAAGTCACTGACCAATTAGACAGAGGTGATAGCAACCACAAAAGCCACTTTCCAAGACAACAAAGCAAGGTCACATATTGTAAGAGAGTTGAAAGCCTTCTCCATAAGCTTGGTCAAGATCAGGTTCAGATTCCACACTTGAGGATGTTCATGAAGAATTGGGAATATTTGGTCAGGTCTCTCTGAATAGCAACTGACCACTTGCTCCGATATCAAGAAGGAAAACCCCACTTTATCACAATCTGAAGAGATGGCAGCCAAATGCACCTTCAATGATGTTTTCTAGAGGCCAGTGGTGGACAAGGACCACAAAAAGTCAAGAACGGAACCAACTGGGCACAATACTGAGAGTCTCTTCCACTTAAAAAGCAAAAGTCCATCAAGTGGAGGGTTTAAATGATGCCTTCAACACTGTGACAACTTCCTCTGAAAGGCCAAGGGATGCAAATTATAACCTCCCAGGAACCATGACATCAGATGCAAGGACTCAAGTTCCATGTGCAAAGTTCTACCATTGAACTGAGTCAAAAGGCTGGGTCACATCTAACACTAACCACACATTCAGCGTTGAGATAATGCCTGTCCTGATACCATAATTGGTGAAGTTACTCTGGGGCTATCAGTATTGGTCAAGACCTCTAGAGGCATACCTTCAAGAGAATCCGGTGCACCATGAGAAGAGGCAGGAAGACATACAGGAATTTGCCAGTTCATTTCTGGGCACATTTCTTATCTGGAACTGTGCCCAGAACAGGTGGTCAGGTACAGAAAAGTGACAGTTTGTAGTTTTCCCCGGGAGTCAAACAATTCAATGCAGAGAGTTCCCCAGTGTCAAAAAATATTGCACACACACAACATCTTGATAAAGGGACTACTCACCGGACATGTGTCCCAAGCAGCTGAGGCTGTCCATCAACTTGATATCCATAACAAAATGGGTGACAAACGGTTGAATACTGAGACTCATCGTCAGTGTCAATTCCAGAGATTCCTCATACAGTCAAGAGGAACCAGCTGTCACAAACCCACTCCGGGGGTCAGGCCCTCTGCTCCCACAGTGCCCAACCTTGAAGTGTGATTCATGAACAGGGGACAAACAGGGACACCCTCCTGTTTGTTTTGGGTCCGAGCAACTACCAGTCTCAAGTCCCGGGGTCAATTATGAACCCTTTTTAGCTAGCTTCAGGGAAAGCAGTGCAATATTTGACCCAGCGGGCATACAACCAACCTGGTTCACAACCCCCTGCTGACATAATTGAGACTTGGGTATTTTTCTTACCTCGCTGGATCTTTACACAGATCCTTGTTAGCGTGGCTACATATGGTAACACACTAAGCACTTTAACAGTTATGTGAGAATTATCTATCCTGTTCTACCATTCACACTCAAAATGAGAAGATGTCTCAGGCACGTTTAAGGAAAACCAAATTTACTAAAAATAAAACTAGTAAATAAATACAGCACATAAAACAGAACATATGTACATAATGATTACAGTCAGAAAGAAAATGGACAATTACAAAACAAAGCGCCTTGTAACTGAATGAACTAGTTCTAACCCAGTTTCAGTTGGTAAAGGTTCACACTTGAATTACCAGTCTTGGCAGAAGTGGTCTCTCTTGAGTCCAGGAAAGAAGTGTGTCTTAGAAGTCTAGAACAAAAATGTCAGTTCTTTCAGCCAAGCTCCACCAATATCAGAGATACAGTCCCACCCTCCTTGTGATGTCACTGCTCTGGCTGTTGGCATGAGGTCACTTTTAGTCCTGCAATTAATTGATCAGTCACATGCTCCTGCACACTGCTAAACATTCCAATTAAAAAATATATATACTTCCTAATTAGCGAGTCACAGAGCATGCTTTATGACAGGCCATAATATCCCTTTGATCTCTCAGGAAAGCAGTCTGAGAACCACCTCTCAACATTGTGAGATTTTTGACGTACATTGACTAGGAAGCATTCTCCCTCCTGTCACCTCGTAAAAAGACAATATTTTCATTTCAAAGCAGCAACTCTCTGGGAACATGACTTTTATGATTTCCGCACAGGTTTTGTTAGGTTTGTGTTAGTTTCTTTTGAAGTTAGCTGTTTCCTTCCACTCAGAGATAAATAAAAATTATGTACCTACCATAATTATGACCTTTCTGTGTATCTTCACCATTCATCACATTTGGGGTATATGGCCGGAGGTCATGACCCCGCGGGAGCTCTTTTTTTTTTTTTTTTGCATAGGCGGAGTTGACACACCATTGGCGCTGCCCTCTAGGCCGACGCACTGCGTGGCGCTCGCGGGATGGCCGTTAGGTGCTGTCGGCTCCACCCTCTTGCCAATTCTGAGTCGCCGGAGAGCGGAGAGGTGAGGAAAAGGGTTGGGAGGGTGGGACAAGAAAGTCCAGGGACAGATAAAGGAAAAGATATATAACATAAAGGAGAAATAACGGCTGAGAGGACAGAATAATAAGGAAGTCTAAGGGGACTGGGTAGGGGCCCCAATCTCTGGAAATAGGAAAAAGGAGAGAGGAAAAGGCAGGATTTAGGATAAGCATGAAAGGGGGAGGAGAAAGGCGACAACCATACCCTGGACCTTGACTTATCTCCAGATTGTATAGGAACTGCAAGGAGTAGCCAAAAGGCTTACTGTCAGAATTCAAGGCATGGAATTACTGGCAAAAACTCCAAAAGCAGAAAACGGCTATTCTGGAAGAAAGACGGACACAGAGAATTCTCCCCCTCTCAGGGGAAAAGATTTTTGGTGAAAGAAAATGTAGGTTTTTTTTTTTTTGTAAAATAATAAACGGTATGTCCAATGGACAAAGAAATCTAAAGATGGACGGGAACAAGGAGGAGGAGAGAATGGAGGGCAACTGCGAACTCCCACCCCACCCCACAAGGGTGGAGCTAGAGCACTGGAGAAGGAGTGCCCCCCATGCTGACCACTCTCCCCTTAGAAACAACATCCCTGTGTGTCCTTGTTTACCCCACTCCTGACAAAAGAAAGGAGGGGGGACGAGGCTGGACACAGAGAGGGAGGGGGACCCAGAGACTGAGGCCCCAGGGGGATGGAGGGTGGGATTGTGATGAATGGTGAAGATACACAGAAAGATCATTATTACAGTAGGTATGTAATTTTCATATCTTATCTGTGTCAATCTTCACCATTCATCATATTTGGGTGTGTACCGAGCCCCCCCCGAAAGGGGTTTTTCATTTAACCCTAAGGGACAGAGTCCCTTAGTTCTCAGTGGATGACACATCAAGAGGGAGAACCTTCAGAGCCTGGAGGGGCCCGAGAGTGGGGAGAGTGAGAGGGGGACCACCTGGAGGGGGAAGGAAGTTGCCCCGACAAACGCTGTCTCGCTCTACGGGAGAGGTGAGCGGAGTTAATCACCCTATGCCAGGCCAATGGTGACAACCGAGAAAGACGCAGCCATGCCGTCCGCCTTGTGCAGATCGCTGTCCCTATGACCCTGGTAGCTACCTTGCTGGCATCGTACGATGCCCTCGCTTGGTGCCTTGCTAGCTCCAGGCCATGTGGAAAGAGTGCAATGGCTTGTCTGGTTTGCTCCGTGTCAGGCATTGAGGCTAGGAGTTGACCAAGCCTGGACCACAGGAACCTGTCATAGGTTGCGTAGTGGGCCTGATGTGCTGCGACAGAGAGCAGCAACCGTGCCGAGCAGAAAATCCTCCTACCCCAGAAGTCAAAATCCAAGAAGTCTTGATCTGGGGGCCGGTCACGGTGAAGGACGCGAAGCCCATCGGGAGTGTCCAGTTGCGTCAATCCTGACTGAAGATGAGGCATGGAACCTGGACACTCCGGGGGGGGGTGCAATACCGCTGGCAGAGATCCCTGGGGGAAGGAACTCCGGAAAAGGGTCTCTGCCAAGAATGCAACGACGCCTCCCGAAAGGGAGCAGGCCAGGGAGGCACCACAAGGGTGTCCTCGTCGAAATTGCCTATAAAGGTGTGCGCCGAGTGGTCCGGATTGCTTTGAGTGGGAGGAGTGATACACAGGTCCTCCAACATCCTCACAAAGAATCGCTGATACTCTGCGAGATCACCCGCTGGAGAAATGTGGACAGAAGGCTCCTGTCCCCCAGAAGAGGGGGATGAGGAGTCAGAGGACCTAGGCTGTTCGGAGTGCGGCTGCTCAGGGGGAGGTTGAAAAACCTGTCTATCCATGGCCCTGACATAAGCGGGGAACTAAGCAGCCTCGACTCTGAAATGCTCCCAGGTGAAAGGCCCAGAAGGACCAAGTATACCAGGGAGCGCAGGAGAATGCGGCAGGGGGATGGGGACAGAGCTGAGAAGAGAAGTTGACTGACCTTCGCCTGGGCTAGGGAGCGGACCAAGAGCTCCAGAACAAGAAGGAGCTCCGGAAGACTCCACAGCCGACAGCTGAACAACCATTTCGGAACTGCCTTGGCTGCGCCTGGAAGAATCCCCCCTGTGAGGTGACCGGGGCTGTGAAGATCCAGAAGGACGGTCCCATACCTCCAAAGAATGGGGTCTTCTCAAAGAAATCGAGGGGGAAGAGCGGAGATCTGCACTACGGCTCCTCCCAGAGCCCGGATGGGTTCCGGAAAAAGGCCGCCAAACAGAACTTACACCCCTCGACCCCTCGGAATCCGAGAGTGCCCTCCTCCTCGAAACAGCCAGCCTAGGCAGCTGGCAACCCTGCTCAGCTCCCGAAGGAGCTATCCAAGGAGCACTGCCCTCCCCTCCTGTGGGTGCTCTGATCGGCCCCAAAATTGGGCGATCTAGGCGCACCACTCGAGGGGGTACCACCACTGAGGGGTCAGCGAACCCTCCGAGGCCAGGCTGCAGAGCAATAGTGGCCTGCACCACTGCCTGCTGGTTAGCACCCCGACCCTGGCCACGGTAGCCACTGTCCGGTCCTCAGAGGGGGGCTGGTCACGGCCTGTCGAGGATACTAATGAAAGTGTCCACCTGGGCAACTAGCTCCGAGGAGCCAGACTGCCTGTCCAACCCAGAATCCTCCTCCTCCTCCGAAGTAGTGGAAACTGAAGTCCTGTGCCAGACAGTGGGTGGGCGCTCCGTGCCATCTTGACCAAACAGGGCACCAGAAAAGGAAACTGCACCCAAGACGGTTCCAATGCCCCCCTCAGCACCAGGAACGGTGGCAGGAGAAGGCACGGCTCCAACAAGGGCAGCAATCCTGGTGTCAGAACCTGACACAACTCCAGGGACAGAGACAGCGCCGACGTCGGCTCCGACAGCCCCACCAGCACCGAGAACAGTGCCGCCTGGCCCCGCAAGCAGCACCGAGAGTAGAATCAGCGCCAACCACGGCGCTGACAGCGGTCTCAGTGCCGAGATCTGGAACCCCCATGGTGCCTTGAGCTTGCTTGGAGCCTCAAACGACTACTGAGGAAGACACGGCTCCGTGCTCAACCTTGGCACCACGGACAGTGCCGAGGCAAGAGAAAGACGAAGATGGCACCGTAGAAACTACAAAGGCGCCACTAGCACTACTGGCACCATGAACGGCACCGACAGCAGCCATGGTACCGAGCGACTGGCTGGCCACAGCACCGCGAATGGTGCTGAGGCCCAAAACGGCACCAACCGACGGCGTCGAGGACAGCGCCGACCCAGGCCTTCCAAGCCGCGGGTCCGACACCAGGGGAGCCTTCACCCCCGAAGGGGCAATTGCCATAATGGTGCCTCCCGTCTGTCCCCCGGGGGAACAGACTGGGCCTCCTGCACCGTGGGAGAAGCCTCGGCCATGGCTAGGCTGGGAAAAGCCGGGGCTCCCTCCTCCTCCTCAGTTCTTATAGAACCGGGAGGGGACCCAGAGGAAAGGCCGAGAGAACATGGCTTGGCCCATCGAATGTGAACTCAACCCCCGAAAGTCGGCGGAGCCCGCCCCACTTTCCACGTGCATTGTTCGATTACTCTCCAATCCATGGAGAAACAGGCGTCTCACAAATCCGTGTCGTGATGTGGGCCAAGACACGTAAGGCAACAGTCGTGCTGGTCGGTGACGGAATATTTTCAGCTGTATGGGCACTGTCGCATGGGGGGCCGACCCGTCCTTGAAGATTTCTTGCGCTCCGACCGAGACATGACCTACGGAGAAAAAAACACCAAAAACAGACTCGACGTCACAGAAAATAGAATAATTGGAAAGGTTTTACTGGGCAACGTCGAGTGTGGCAAAACAGAACCGGCAGGAGGAACCGACGGACTTCGGCACCGAAATAAGCAAATGGCGTAATCGAGAAACTGCAAGCAGGCCTAAAAATCTTTCTCTAGCGTCCCACAAGGTGACCTCGACAACGGGAGATGAAGAACTGGTGGGAGGGCGGAGCCGACAGCACCTAATGGCCAACCCGCGAGCGCCACGCAGTGCGTCAGCTTTGAGGGCGGCTCTGATGGTGCATCGACCGCCCATCCCAAAAAAAAAAAAAAGAGCTCCTCGGGGTCATGACCTCCAGCCATATACCCCAAATGTGATGAATGGTGAAGACTGACACAGATAAGATCAGTACATTTTCAAAAATCTAATGTCCCAGGATGCCTTGAGCTGACTGCAATGTTTCACAAGCAGAAATTCAAAGAAACTTATATTTATAGTAAAATATGATACAATTAATAACAGGCTGACAGCTTTGCGACACTCCTCCCTCCTAGACTGAATTTGGGGGAATCTATTAGGCATGGGATGAGTTTCACAAATTCAGTTCACTGCTCTTTCTAGATAGCCCGTCTGCATTGGCATTTGCTACCCCTGCCCTGTGAGTGACAGTCATGTCATAACCCTGTAAGGCAAGGCTCCATCTGAGGAGCCTACCATCTGTCTTACCCATTGGTGCCAGCCAAACAGGGGGTTCTGATCCATCTGTACCTCAAAGTGCCACACGTATAGGTATGGCTCTAATTTCTTCAGTGCCTACACCAGTGCAAGGCATTCCTTCTCCACTGTAGAATAAGCCAGTTCCCTGGGAAGTAATTTCTTACTGAGGTACACTATCGGGTGATCCTTCCCTTGGTTAGAAGTCTGACTAAGTACTGCCCCAGTACCCACGTGTGAGGCATCTGTCTGGACTACAAATGGTTTACTGTAGTCTGGACTGGCTAACACAGAAGCACCACACAGTGCCTCCTTTAGCTGTGTAAAGGTTCGTTCACAGGCTGGCTTCCAGTTTACCTTTTTAGGCATTCTTTTCTTTAGCAGGCCAGACAGGGGAGCTGCCAGGGCACTGTAGTTTGATACAAATTTTCGATAGTACCCTGCGGCCCCTAGAAAACTCCAGACCTGCTTCTGTGTTTCAGGTCAGGGCCACATCTCTATTGCTTCAATCTCTGCTTGATTAGGACGGAGCTGTTCCCGGCCTACGACATGCCCTAGGTATATCACCTCTGCCATGGCCACCTGGCTCTTTTCAGCTTTCACTGTGAGCCCGGCCCTCTGTCACCTGCCCAATACTTCCTTAAGGTGGGACAGGTGTTCCTTCCAGCTGGCACTGAAGATGGCAATATTGTCCAGGTACGTCACAGCGTACTTTTCAGTACCATGTAACACCTGGTTCACCAACCTTTGGAAGGTGGCAGGGGCGTTCCTCATTCCGAAAAGCATTAGCTTGAACTCAAATAACCCTATCGGAGTGATGAAGGCCAACCTCTCCCTAGCTCTGGCAGTTAACTCCACCTGCCAATACCCTTTCGTCAGGTCAATGGTGGTAAGATATGTTGCCCTTCCCAACTTGTCCAGTAGTTCGTCCATCCATGGCATTGGGTGGGTGTCAGACTTCGTGACTGCGGCGTTGAGTCCATGACAGTCCACACAAAAATGAGTAGAGTCATCCAGTTTGGGAACAAGGACTACGGGTGAGGCCCAGGGGCTGTAGGATTTCTGAATTACCCCTAAATCCAGCATTTCTTCCACCTCCCTCCTAATGTCCTTTAGGACAGCCTCTGACACCCAGTATGCTGTCTGTCCCCGTGTCTACATCGTGCGTCGCTAAAGGGGTTAGTCCAGGCTTGGCATTAAACAATGGGGCAAAGTCTGCTAATACCTCTCTTACTTCCTGGATCTGTTTTGGGGTCAACTGGGGCAACAGTTTGATTGTCTCCACAGAGGACTCCCACTTGCTTTCTTCCAGCAAGTCCAGAGGGAATCTGCTTCATCCGTCCCCTCGCCAGGACCACACACTGCAAAGACCATGTCAGCCCTATTTGCATATGGCTTCGTCATGTTGACATGGTACATTCTTTGGGTATATCTCCTGTCAGACAGTTCTACAATGTAGTTTATGTCATTCACTTGCCCGACTACTTTGTATGGTCCTGCCCACTCAGCCTGCAGCTTAACTTTCCGGACGGGAATTAGGACCATGACTTCCTGACCCACAGTGTACAAGCGAGCTCTGGCTTTGTGGTCGTACCATACCTTTTGCTTGCCCACCTTTAGGTTATCTGATATAATTACTCCTAGGTCTCTTGATTTTTGTTGTTGTTATTAACTCACCCCCCATTGTGTACTCTTCCCCTGGGTTTTTGTTTCCCAGATGCATTACCTTGCACTTCTTTGCATTTAATCTGAGGTGCCACATATTTGACCATTCCTCCAACCTTGCCAAGTCCCTTTTCATCCTTTCCACCCCAACTTGTGATCAACGCTGTTGCAGATCTTTGTGTAATCTGCAAAGAGAAATGCCTTTCCTTCTAGGTGCTCTCCAGTGTTACTTATAAAGACATTAAAGAGGACCGGTCCCAGTACCAAACCCTGTGGTACCCCGCTAGTTACCCTCCTTTCTTCACTGTGGACTCTGTTTACTATTACCCTTTGCATCCTGTTGTCCAGCCAGTTTTTTATCCAGGCTACCACCTTGGGACCCACTCCAAGGCTGGCTAACTTGTATATTAATCTTTTGTGTGAGACTGTGTCAAATGCCTTGCTAAAATCTAGGTAGGCCATATCCACAGCCCCTCCCTGGTCTACTACTTTGGTCACCCTGTCAAAGGAATCTATTAGGTTCATCTGACATGACCTTCCTGCTGTGAAACCATGCTGCCTTGGGTCCTGTGCCCCACTGGCCTCTAGGTGCTCAACAGTTCTTTCCTTCAGAAGTGATTCCACCATTTTCCCTACCACTGAAGTCAAACTAACTGGTCTGTAGTTTGCTGCCTCTGCCCTGCTCCCACTTTTGTGAAGTGGAATCACATTTGCCCTCCTCCAGTCCTCAGGTACCACCCCATCCTCCCATGATTTGTTAAAGAGAGTAGTCAGTGGTGTTACTAGTTCTACCCTAAGTTCTTTTAGAATTCTTGGGTGAATCCCATCAGGCCCCATTGCTTTGTCCGCCCTCAGTTTCAAGAGTTCTTTCAAAACCCTTTCGTCTGGGAATGGACTGGTATTGAATCCCCTATTCAGAGTTTCTCTCTTATTTGGTTTAGGTACCATCCCCTCCTCTTTTGTTGTGAATACTGAGCAGAAATATTCGTTCAGTATCCCTGCTTTTTCACTGTCCACCCTCTGCCCACATTCCCTCCCCTTTATTAAGTCTCTGTATCCCTCCCTTGGTCTTTCTTCACTCCCTAATGTACCCATAAAAGGTGTTATCCCCCTTCTTAACAGAGTTGGCCATCTTTTCCTCAGTTTGTGCCTTTGCTATTCTGACTGCCTTCCCTGCCTCCTTCTGCTTTAACTGATAAAGTTCTCTGTCCTGCTCCTTCTGTGTTTCCTTATATTTCCTGAATGCTATCCTTTTCTCCTTAACCTTCCCTTCCACCTCTTTTGAGAGCCATAGTGGTTTTTTCCTTCATTTTGTTTTGTTGATTTGCTTCACACAAAGGCTTGTTGCCTCTGCGATGAGGAAGGAAAGAGGAAGGAGGAAGAAGGAAGTGGAGACACCGCCCCTGAGGCATTGCCCTGGACTGCTCTGGAGAAGCTATGCCACAGGTCAATAGACAGCCAGAGGAAGAAGCCAAGGCTTGGAGAAAGTGGCACTCATTTAGAGGAGCAGAAGCAGGCCAGAGGACTAAGAACGGGTCAGTGTCTCCCACTCCTGCAAAAAGAATTGAGGCAGAAGAACTGCCTTAAAAGGCCCTGGAGAGGATTTGGGAACTTCCGGTGACGCAGCATGCGGGAATGGCTGCCTAACCTCTCGCTCCGGTCACCAACGTTAACATCCAAAGAGAATCCACTACTTACTGGGGGCATCCCTTATCCCTGGACTCAGGTAAAGCAGCAAACAAAGTCCTGATATGGGTCGCACAAAGAAAAAAGGCTTGCAAGCGGATAAAACGGCTCTATTGGGTTCGCCGCGCAGACAGCCGGCCAGCCTCAGCCCAGCTCCCTCACGCTCTTCAGTGCTCTCGGCATCAGAAGCGGAAGACTCGGGTTCAGAATCCGAATCAATAAACAGAAGGGCAGAATCAAGGAAGATCATTAAATTGCTGCATAAGATAGACGCCAAAGTTTCCGATATCCAAAAAGATTTTAAAAAATTGGAATCCAGAACGGCAGCAGTGGAACAAAAGATGGAGGGGCTACAGTCGGAACACATGGCCTTCGGCAGATCACTGGCCTTCTTGTACCATAGGGAGAAAGCACTCACAGTCAAGGCAGAGGACGCAGAAGCACGGTCCAGGCGCAACAATATTCAGGTCGTGGGTATCCCCGAAGGGGCTGAGCAAGAGAACATGATCGCTTTTATGGACTGTTGGCTTAAAACGGAGCTACAGTTAGAGGAAGATACCCCTCTGGAGATCGAAAGAGCGCATAGAACTCTCGCCCCTAAGCCTAAACAGGGCGCGCCCCCCCCGAGAGCAATCATAATTAAATTTTTAAGATACCCCATGAAAGACAAAATCCTACGTCTGGCCTGGGGGGAAAAGGACTTGAACTTCGATGGTGGGAAAGTATACGTGGATCAAGATTTTCCCCCCTCGTTGGCCCAACGCCGGAGAAAAGTGCTCGGAGTGGTGAAGCAGCTCAGGGAAAAAGGCTTTAGGGCCCAACTAAGATATCTGGCTAGACTTTGGATAGAGCTGCCAGAGGGTCAAAAAATCTATGATTCGCTATTTTCAGCTCGCGACTTTCTGATTTCAAAGGACATTCAAGTCCCAGATATAAAGGAGGAGATAGCCGAAAACGAAATTGAGAAGCTTCTGTGGGCAACAGTACCTGGTCCCAAGGGCAACAGCCGATTAAACCTCAGGGCAGACTTAGTTCTACCTCTACACGCAGACCTGGCTAGATGGATCTCCAATAGAAAGCCTCTCGAATAGCTTGATACAGCAGGGCAGCTCCACTGCAATATGTATTTTCACCTTGGCGGCTCGGAGGAAGTAAGGTTGGATGGACATACGATTTCAAGGCTCTAAAATAAAACCGCTGAAATGGGGATAAGAGAGACTTCAGACTTACCTGACTAGTTTGGAGAGGGGCTTTCCTTTTCTTTAACTGTTAACCCATCCTCTGGATTGGTGCTCAATTTCATCCCCCCCCCGCCTAATCCGTAATTTACTTTTACTATTATTGTGATCATTATAGTATTTGCGGTTTCCCTGGATTGGGCCTAAGCAGATATAGGGCACTGATGCGCATGCCTGGTGATGGAGAGCTCGGCCCTTTTAGTGTGTGATCTCAGGGAAGGGGGGTGTTCTTCTCCTGGTGACACCTTCCTGAGTCCGGTAAGATAATAATACCTCTCAACTCTATGGAGCGTCCTCTCGGCCGAGTGCGCTCCAGTGCCATAACAAGGACACTGACTGTCCAAATAAACTTCTCGGATGGTGCTGAATAATAACAGGACAATCAGTGATGTACTTTTTGTTCCCCTTCCCCCTATCCCCCCTTTTTTTTTCTTTTCTTCCAGGATACCCCTCCCTCTACATTCGCGGTATTACAGAGGATTCTCTTATACAGAAGCATGTTTGATCAGGTTTTAAACGTTGGAGACAGAGGGGGCTTTTATCCCAGCCCTTCCCGGAAGTTTTCATAACAACAAAACTCACAGAGGGTGCAGGCGGGTAACTCTCCGGGCCCAGGGGGCTTTCCAGCCTTTTCACTCCTGGTGGAATGTTGTTCCCTCAAGGGGGTGGCAATTTTCCTCCACCCCCCCATTCCATATCAGCGCATCCACCGAGCTGACAAGTTTCGGCAAGGATGGATGCTTTGGCTGATAATACATCTACAAGCAACGGCCCATTGTCGTTGCACTCCCGTCAGGGAGCCATGTCCTGCATTTTTAGTGTGGGACTTGGAAGGCCTTTAGGCCATGTATGTAAGTTAATGGTTTTGATAGTTAATATGTTACTCTTTTTCTACTCTACTTCTTTCTTTCACTATTGTTTGTTCTGGGGAGAGTGCCTTTTCACACCAGTTGAAACTATGAGTGTACAATAAGATACAGGAGGTATAATAAGTCGCAATACATATAGGCTGATAAAATGGGAGAACTGACACTCTGCTCACTCAGTGTTAAAGGTTTTAACAATGTTATCAAAAGAGCTAAAATATTGACGGAATTTAAAAGGGAAAAATGTGATATTGCCTGCCTACAGGAGACTAGGTTAACCCAGGGAGAACATCTGAAATTGCGAAGGGACTGGGTGGGTACGGTGTTCTCAGATGAGCACCCAATACTTAAAAAAGGGGGAGTGGCTATACTAATTCACAGAGATCTCCCATTTCAGACCCATACTGTTACCAAATCAAACACAGGACACCTACTGACAGTTTCCGGTAATTACAAGGGCCAGATAATACACCTGGTCGGGGTGTATGCCCCCACTCCACCCTCAGGTGAATTCTTTTGTTCCCTCTTTAACTCAATAACAAAGTTACCACGGGACAGATCATCTTAATGGGGACTGGAATTGTGAGAAGATGTTAATCTGGACAGAAGCTGAGTTAAGACCCTAATTCAAAAGCATGCTACAGACTACTGCGGAGTTTGCTTGTGGAGGCGGGGCTAATTGATCCTTGGAAACAGTTCAATCCCTCGGTGAAGAATTTCACCTTCTACTCACCGGCTTCAAGGATGTATTCCAGATTAAATAGATTCTACACACATAGGAATGCCTTGCATACTTTTAGAGATGTCTCTATTCTCCCAATCACAATTTCAGACCATGCTATGATTAAAGCTCAACTTCAGTGGGGCTTAGTGAGGGGAGACAGTCTCTGGAGGTTCGACCCCGGGCTCCTCAATGATAAGCAGTATGTAGAGTCTACCAAAAAAATCATACAGTGCTACTTAAAGGAAAATTCTGAGGAACTTTCCAAACCTAAATACTTGTGGGATGCCTTGAAGGCGGTGGTGAGAGGACATACAATCTCGTTCTCCTCCCACAAGCATAAGTTACATCAAGCCCGTATTCAAGAAACCCGTACCGAAATCGCTAATTTAGAAGCATTACACAAGCGTGCAGGTCTAACTCCACACTAAAAAGTTAAGAGGCCAGGACTCCTACAACACCCTATTGCAAAGGCGGGTGGAAAATTCACTTAGATATATTGGGCAACGCTATTATGAGAGGGGAGAGAGGGCAGGCAAACTACTTGCCCTCAGGCTTCGTAAACAGACAGCAGATAGGTATGTGGCAAAGGTTAGCCAGGATCCCCCCATCCTCCCATACAGGAACCTTCCAGGGGATGTGGCACAGGAATTTGTAATATTTTATAAACAACTCTATTCAAAAGAGGAAACACAAGGGCATCGGGACAAAATTCTGAATTTTCTACAGGGATTGAAGATGCCCGTCTTACCAGGGGAGCAGAGTGATCTCCTGGAGTCCCCCTTTACAGAGGCGGAAGTCAGAGCAGCCATTAAGGCCCTTAACTCTGGCAGGGCCCCCAGTCCAGACGGGTTCACTTCAGAATTTTATAAAGGGTTTATCGACCTTGTGTCCCCACTTCTCACAAAGGTTTGTAATGTAGCACAGGAACCGGGAGCCCTGCCAGACACTTGGGGAGAAGCTCTCATCACAGTAATACCCAAGCCTCAGAAAGACTATGCCTCTTGTGCTGGGTATAGACCCATTTCTTTGCTTAACCAGGACGCCAAAATTTTTGTCAAAATCATTAGTGACCGTTTACAAAAAGTAGTCTCCGCTCTGGTTCACCCGGACCAAACCGGGTTTATACCAGGCAGACACATTCAAGACAGTATAAGATTGTTACTGAATGTAATTTCCACGGCCCGGATCCCCCTAGATTCACCGCTCTCAGCCATTTTAACCCTAGATGCGAAAAAGCATTTGACCGCTTGAATTGGCAGTATCTAGACCTGGTGTTGAGTGGTTTTGGATTTGGGGAAAAGTTCCGTCTATGGATATCAAATTTATACTCTAGGCCCAGAGCTAAGGTCCGGGTGAACAGAGTAGTTTCTACCCAGTTTGAGATAGAGAGGGGGACTAGGCAGGGCTGTCCTCTCTCTCCTCTCTTATTCACCCTTAGTTTGGAATCCCTGGCCCTGTACATTCGCCAGATGGATCTCTTCAAAGGCCTCCAGGTCAGAGGTGTGGAGGTCAAGATTTCACTATACGTGGATGATACATTGTTATATATATCAGACCCAACAAATGCTGTTCCTAGAGTTCTCCTTTTTCTTAGAGAATTTGGATCTTTCTCTGGCTATAAAGTTAACCCGGATAAATCTGAACTATTCCCTCTGGGGGGAGTCCTGGGCCGCCCACTACCAGTGGTGAAGCAAATTAAATGGTGTAAGGCAGGGTTTAGATATTTGGGGGTATGGATTCCGAAGGATCCCGGGACTTTATACTCTACAAACCACTTAAAAATACTTCAGGAGATCAGAGAGGACTGTAATAGGTGGTGAGAACTCCCTTTCTCCATCTCCGGTAGGGGTGAATCTATCCGCATGAACATTCTCCCTTGCCTGCTATTTATATTAGGTACAATCCCCCTCAGGCCTCCAAGGAGTTTTTGGCGGGATTTGAGATCCACCCTTTCCAAATTCCTTTGGTCAGGAAGAAGACCACGGGTCAGGTGGAAGATTATGGTGGCCCAGAGAGATAGGGGCGGCTTTGGGATACCAGATCTCCAGAGGTACCTCTGGGCCTCCCAGTTGCAATACTTAATGACTATGGCTCAGGATCCCCCGCCAAAGTGGACCCAAATTGAAGAAGCAGACCTCCCCTTGGGCAGGGCAGCTGATTTAATCCATTTGGATACCCTCAGGTTGAGACACCTAATTTTAGAAACCCCTCACGGGTACTTCCCAAGTTTGAGAAGATATGAATCAAAATTAGGCATCGTGTTAAAGCTTAACTCCACACATCAATACTAAGCTGCACTGACTTCGCCCAATCAAATGGGACTTGGGTTTTCTTGATATGGTAAATTAGGATTGACTAGCCTGGGCCAGCTTTTCGAGCAAAATCTTATAAAATCCTTTCAGCAGCTGAAAGCTGAATTTAATCTCCACCAAAAGGATTTTTCCGCTAACTCAATTAAGACACTACGCATAAACAAACGAAAAGATGATTGAAATAAGTACAGATTCATCAACCAACCCAGTGCAATCCATTTTAATCTCCCTGATCAGGTCTCCCTCCCAAAAACAACTGATTTCTAAATTAGTTAAGGGAATGTATAGTGTAGAGAAGGATTCTTTAACAGGTGTTAAGGACGCCTGGCACGCAGACTGTGGGAAGTGCTTTTCCGAATTAGACTGGTCCCTAATTTGGAAGTCAGTACATACCACTGCCTCCTCCCCTTTTTGGTGGGAATTTAGATGGAAATATATAGTCAGATATTTCAAAGTCCCGGTGGTAACTAAACATTACGGCCTACATTTCTCAGAACTCTGTTGGAGGAACTGTCAGTCAATTGGGACTTATTTCCATATATTTGGGGATTGTAAAGTTATGCAAGAATATTGGAAAGAAATTAGGAGTGTCTTTGAGTCAATATTTGAATCTGCAATGCCCGAATCCCCACAATACTGGTTATTGGGGATGCCTCCCCCTCCTCTTAGTACTAGATCTTCCCACCTACTCTTTGTAATCTTGGTGACAGCGGCACACAAAGCAATTAATCTGCATTGGCTGACACCTGGGAGGCCCTCGATTTCTTCTTGGTTATAGCGTCTGCACCAGAATACTAGAAATGGAGCATCTGAGTGCCAAACTGAGATTCTCAGTGGATAAATTTAAAGAGAGATGGCTTCCCTTTCTGCACTTCATGGCTTCCTGGGAGGAGACAACGATACTAGATGTATTAGCTAAATACACTTGAAGGGACTCACCTGGTCCGGCTCGGAATGGCGGAGGGGCGAGCAGAGTCAGGTGACCTCCTTAACATTAAGGTGCATGATTTAAACTCATTGACGCTGATAATTTTGGAATGTAATCTCCCTTTTGGGGACCCAATCACCCCAGGATAGAATTTAGATACTGGTGTCGATCCAGGTCCCTAGCAGGAAATGTGATCATACCCTTATTGATTAAAGGCAATGGAATACAGTAAATATGATGTTATATACTTGAATGATTATTATGATATTCTTCCTATCTATTTTCACTCCTCTGATCTTCTTTGTTAAGAAATTTAGGCACTCTTCCCCCATGACTATTTTCTATCTTTCTTCTTCTCTCTTCCAATTTTCCTCCTTTTTCTGTTTTCTGTTTCCTCTACTAGGAATTTTATTCCGTTCCTACTTCTTTTTTCTTTCCTCTTTTATTTTAAAGAAAAAAAGAATTTATCTGGTGTTAAAAAGCAGACATGGTTGTTGTACTTGTTTGCAGTAGTATGTATAATTTCTGGGAAAAAAAGTTCTCCAATAAACTTTAATTTCAAAAAAAAAAAAAAGGCCCTGGAGAACAACCCCAGGGGATAGAAACTTAATTATTGAGGGGTACCTCCAGAGGAGGAACCGGAGGGGAAATACCAAATTCTCCAGAAAGGAGGAGAAAATGAACCAAAAGGAGGCATAAGAGGTTGGAGGGAGGACAACTGAGGGAATCACCAGAACCCCCTCCACTCACCAGACTCCCTCAAGAGGGAGCCAGAAGAAAAAAAAACAGGAGCTACCTGGGCTGAGAGGGGGGCTCTGGCGATTCCGAACAGCAGCAACCCTCCCTGTCTGCCCACCCAGAGGAAAACCAGACCCCTAAGGGAAGGGGGTAGGAGGTGCTGGAAATGGACCAAGGTCCAAATGGAAGACAAACAGGGAGGAGGAGAATCGCCCAGCGACTGAAGCCCGAGAGGGGAAGGTGGGTGTGGTTCAGTGATGAATGGTGAAGATACACAGAAAGATTGTGAATCAAGTGTAGGTGCATAATTTTCATATTTTGTTCTGGCTAATCTTCACCATTCATCACTGGTGGGTGATTACCGAGTCCCCCCAAAGGGGGCACAGAACCTCCCTAAGGGACAAAGTCCCTCAGCCTCCCGTGGGAGAGATACTACAGAAGGGGACCCTAGCAGGCCTGGCTAGGCCTGAGGCTGGTCTGGGTGAGGTGAGGTTCTCCTAGCAGGAGAAGGAAGGTGCCCCTGAAGCTCTCGCCTTACCCTATGGGGAAAGAGATGGGTTCCCCGGAAAGAGAGGGCAGTCACCCTACGCCGGGCCAAGGGTAACAACCGGAAGAGATGAAGCCACACCACCCGCCTAATGCAGATCTTTGTCCCCACCAACCTGGAAGCTACCTCACTGGCATTGTACGATGCCCTTGCTTCATGCCTCACTAGCTCCAGGCCCCATGCGGAGAGCACAATGGCCTGTCTGGTTGCCTCTGAATCAGGGAAAGATGCTAGGATTTGACCTAGCAGAGACCACAAGTGCCCGTTGTAGGCAGCATGGTGGGCCTGATGAGAAGAGATACACAAAAGGAGGCGTGTCGACGAGAAAGCTCTCCTTCCCCAAAAATCAAACTCAGCTGAGTCGGATTCCGGGGGTCGATCATGCCGTGGGCTTCTATGCCCAGTGGGTGTGTTCAGGAGAGTCAAGGCTCCTGGAGACCCAAGGAGGGCACAGTACCTCAGGCGAAGGTCCCTCAGGGCTGGTGGTTGGTTTGAGAGACGTCGCCAGGCCCAGTACGACGCCTCCTGAAAGTGATTAGGCCAGGCAGGAACCATCAGGTTGGCCGCACTGAACTCACCTAAGAAGGCGTGTGTCGATCAGTCACTATTACGTTCACCAAGGGTGGAAATATGGAGCTCATTGAGCAAACCCGATAGGAAGCACCGATAGCTGGAAAGATCAGCCACTGGGGATAGGTGGACAGAAGAGTCCTCTACCTCAGAGGAGAAAGACGAGGGAGCCGACGAGTCCGGAGAGCCAGGTTCCGGCTGCACAAGAGAGTGGTGAAGCACCTCCTGGTCCAAGGACTGATAATAGGCAGGGAACAGTGCAGCTGTGGACCTGAACTGTTCCCAGGTGAGGGGCCCCGTAGGGCCAGAGTGACCTGGGAAAGGGAGGAGCTGGCAGAGGCAAAGGGGTCAGGCACCTCTGAGGAGGGGCACGACATCTGCCCAGGCTAGAGGATACAATGGGAGTCCTCAAGGAAGGAGGAGATCCGGTGGTTCCGGCAGACAAAAGCCACTCAACTGAGATGGAGTGGCCATGGCTGAGCCCAAAAGAATAACTCCTTCTGCGAGGCGACTGGGACTGTACGAGCCCAGAAGGGTGGCCTCTAACCTGTGAAGATGAGGTCTCTCTCAAGGAGACCTCGGTGGAGAAGACCAGACCAGCGCTGTGACTCCTCACTGAACCCCCATGGGTTCCCAGGAAAGGGCGCCGCCCTGAATCCAACTCCTCAACCCTTCGGACTCTGAGAGAGCCCTCTTCCTCGCCATCATGTGAGGCAACTGACAGCCCACAGCTGCCTCCTGAGAGACAGCTGGAGGAAGAGGAGTGCCCTCCCCTACCTGAGGTGCTCCGGCCAACCCAGAAGTAGGCTCAGTAAGAACTACCACTGGAGGGAGTACACCTCCCAAGGTGACAGATGGATCACCAACTTCAGGTTGTCCTAAGGCACTACCTGGGGCACCAGAGGACTTGTCGGAGCCACCGTCCCTGGAATTGGCCGAAGCCATTCGCTCCGTGGGAGGGGGCTGAATCGGAGCCGCTGCACTAGAGGCAGAGGAATCGGAGGACTCTGAAGAATCTGGGAGCCAGTCTGGGTCAGCCTCCGAATCATCCTCCCCAGAGGAGGCCTGAATCCAGACTACTCCCTGATCCCTCTCAGCTGTGGTGCTGCGAGCAGTGCCATAAGCTGGCCTCGTGCTGCTCATGGCGTCACCCCATCCCTGGCACTGCGAATAGTGCCGGAGTCAGAGACCATGTCGGAGGCCGGCCCTGTGCCACCCGCCGCGCCACCCCGATCCCCGGTGCCGAATCAGGAGCGGCATTGGCGGGTGGCACCAAGGACGATGCCAGCCCGGGCCCGGAGGCCTCAGACCGCAACGCTGGGGGAGTCTTCAGCTCCAAGGAGGCGATTGCCTGTACGGTGCCCCCTGCCTGACCCCAAGGGGGCCAGGCCAGGCTTCCTGCACCATGGGAGAGGTTCCTGCCGTGGCAAGGCTGAAACTGGTGGAAACCCCCTCCTGTATAGGTCCAGGAGGGGACACAGAGAAAGGGCTGAGAACCCTGCTCTTGACAACCCATGTATGCGCCTGTCCCCGGAAAGTCGGTGGCGCGCGTCTGGCCTTCAGCGCACGCAACTCCAAAACCTGGCGATCCATGGAGGAACAGGCATTGCATCTGTCCATATCACGGTTTGGTCCCAAGCAGGTAAGGCAGCAGTCATGCTCATCTGTGACAGAGTAAAGACGGCCACAGGGACACAGACGCATTGGAGTCCGACCCGCCCTCGAAGATTGTTTCTTATCCCCTGAACCAGACATGACCGGACAGAAAAACAAAAACCAAAATCAGCACTCGGCATCGATGAGAAATAAAAAAGAAAGGTCTTACCAGTCGACACCAAGGAACGGAGCAGCAGAACTAGGGTTGTGAAATCTACTGATGTACTAGGCCGCAGAAAGATGGCGCTCACACATGAGATCATGCTCACTTGACGGCAGGAGAAGCAGAACTGGGGCTGAGGAGGCATCGACGACGGTTACTGGCCAATCCACGAGCGCCACATAGTACGTGGGCCTCGAGGGCAGTGCCATTTCGACGTCGACTCCTCCTCTTGTAAAAAAAAAAAAAAGCTCCCGCGGGGTCCTGATTCTCTGGCTCACTACCCACCAGTGATGAATGGTGAAGATGAAAAAATTACTCACCATAGTAATGTTGTTTCTTCTAATGGAGTCTTGCTGTATTCTGACATAATGCAGTTAGCCCCAGCACTTGAACTGCCCTGGAGAGGAAAGAGTTAACTCTATGCTGAAGCATAGAACGTTGAGCTCAAGCTCGGTTTTCAAACCTCTATCTGTAGTACTACCCAGTGTAACCATCAGATTCTTATGAGCAACTAACTAACTATGAAAATATGGAAATTGTTCAATCTGTAAGCCAGAAGGCAACAATTTGGGCCCAAAAGACTCAAGTCGAGAACCCAAGAAGAAAAAGGTAATGACAACACTAAACACAATAAATAGAACCCATAAAACAGCTAACCCACCCTAAGAGGGAGGGTACAAGGTACACCCCTGAGGTGCAACACTGTACCTGCCAGCCCACTTCCCAAAAACTAGGTTCTGAGAGGGGAGGCGGGGGGGGGTCAGAATATAGCAAGACTCCATTAGAAGAAACAACATTACTATGGTGAGTAATTTTTTCTTCAAACATCATGAAGTTTTGCTGTATTCTGACATAATGCAGACTACCAAGCAGTTCCCTATGGCGGATAGAATGCAGAACCTACTTTGGGAACAGGATCTGCAGTACTGCTGTGCCAAACCTAGCATCACTCCTAGCCTGGATATCCAGAGAGTAATGCTTGGTGAATGTATGTACTGTTTTCCAGGTGGCTGCTTTACAGATCTCTAACAAGGGTATATCTCTGGCTGCAGCTAGAGTTGCAGCTGCACCCCTAGTCGAGTGAGCCCTCAGGACTGGGGGGGGGTGTTTTACCCAATTTATCATAGCAGAATTGTATACAAGAAACAATCCACCTGTCAATAGTTCTTTTAGTGGCAGGCTTACCTTTTCCCCCACCTCACTGGAAGTGAGAAACAATTGAAGACAGTCATTTCTGTGAGCCTTAGTGTGCTCTATGTAGTAGCTAAAAGCTCTTTTAACATCCAAACCGTGTAACCTTCTTTCCCCTGAAGAAGAATGGTCAGTGAAAAACACAGGGAGAGACATGGACTGGTTCAGATGAAGATCTGACACCACTTTGAGCAAGAATCTTCTATTGGTTCTTAGTACCACTTTATCCCTATGGAAGGATATGAAGTCAGGTTCAACTGACAAGGCCTGTAATTCACTAATCCACTTGGCAGAAGTAATAGCTACCAGGAACACAGTTTTCCAGGTCAAGTACTTCAACTCGGCCGAGGCGCATAGGTTCAAGGGGGGGGGGGTTGCATGAGCTGTGCAATGCAGACATTGAGATCCCAAGCAGGAGTTGGTTCTTAAACTGCACATACGAAATACATGCAAGGCTTCAAACTGCAAGCTGGGTCAGGCTTACAGAGCAAAAAGCTGTCTAACTCCAGCTGCCCGTCTTGCTCTAGCCAGGGAAGTCCTCCTACCCACGCTTTGCTACGGACTAATCACCTTTGCCCACGTTGCAAAAACTAGTCTAGTAAAGTGGGACTCAGCGTACAACAACATATGCCGTTTTGCGCTCTCAGCCCCCCGCCTCACTCACCGCTGTGAGCTTTACACCCGGCTTGAGTGGCTCCCACCGGAAACTCACCGCTCTTATGTCGTGGGCAACTTCATTGACAATATTGTCAGAACTGCCACCCCTCAAAACCTTGCTGAGACCCTTGTTCTTGCTACACCCTCCTACAACCTGCGATCCAGCGGCTCCCATGCCCTCCTGGTACCTAGAACCCGCACACACAAATAGGGTGACCGAGCCTTCGCTAGTATGCGCCCAGGGTTTGGAAATCTCTTCCAACTAGCACTTGCTCCTCCTCGCACCAGAGCTTTAAAGCCTCCATCTGGGGTTTCTCAAAACAGCTGCCACCTGTTTCTGCACTAGACAAACCCTCTCAGCCTGAGATGCTCCAACTAACTGAGATGCTACCTAAACATACGACTTGGGCAGAGCACAATTGTGTTCATACTCCTCCTGTTCTCACAGCATATATAAAAATGGACCATTTAGGCCCACTGGCAAAACAGGGTGAGCACTATAACTGTGCACTCCTTTCTCTTGCACTGGGACCACTCTATCCCAACTGTGACTCCTCCTTATTCTAAGTGCTAGCCTTACAACTTGCTGCCTGGAGCAATGAATTCACACTGCACTTCTTCCTACTGACTGCAGTGTTTAATACTGTATTGTAATACCTGTTTTTGGTATTGTTGTCTTACAATATCCCTGTGTTCTGGTCACTTTATATTAACTCTTCACTACTATTTGCCTGATGAAATCTGATGCTTGTAAAGTCCCTGTTGTGCTAATTCTATGTAATGTAATCCTCCACTTGTATTTGCCTGATGTTCATGTATGTACCTTATAATGTACCTTGTAATCTCCTGGGTCACACCTGAAAATAGGCACTTGGCTGTCTAGTGTGCTTACCCGGTTAACAAAAGCAAATAAATAAATAAAATATATACCAGACCTTTGAAATACTTACTGAAAATGTGATGAGAAGCCAGGGAAGAGCCCTTCCCTGCTGAAAGAAATGCAGAAACTGCTGCTAGGTGAACCTTCAGAGTTGCAGGCCTAAGGCCTACACCATTGAGGTGAACCAGATAATCTAAGGCTGTGTGGATGCCTGCAGAATCAGGCACAATGCCTTTCTGAGAACACCAAATGCTAAACATCTTCCATCTTTCCTGGAAACCTTCAAAATATCCAGAACTCCCTGAGAAAGACGCAGGCCTGCATATTCTAACTCTTCAAGAGCCAGGCCTCGAGGTTGAGAGACTGGAGATTGGGATACCAGATCCTCCCCTGGGAGGAGGACAGAAGATTGTATCTCCTGGGAAGAGAAAGGGGATGTGACACTGTCAGGGACAGCAGCAGAGGATACCAAGGCTGTCTGGCCCAGTCTGGAGCCATTAGTATCACTGTGCAGGGTTGAGTTCTGATTTTGATCAGGACTCTGAACAGCAGAGGGAAAGGAGGGGAGACATAGAGAAACCTGTCCTTCCAATCCAAGATAACAGCATCCTGAGGCACATTCCCCAGGAGTGGAGGTCTGCAACAGAACAGAGGAATTTGATGATTGTCCAGGGCTGTAAAGAGATCTATCTCTGGAGTGCCCCACCTGGAGAAGATGACCTGCAGGATGAGGGGGTCCAGGGACCATTCGTGATGTCCCTGGGATATTCTGCTCAAAGCATCTGCCAGTACATTGTCCTTCCCTGGAAGGTGAACTGCTACTAGGGAAGTCTGAAGAGAATAGGCCAGAGACCACAGTTTCATGGCTTCTGTGCACAAGGCTGTGGACCGAGTGCCCCCCTGTTTGTTGATGTACCACATTGTAGTCGTGTTGTCTGTTCTGACTTAGACCACCTTACCCTTGACTGAATCTGAGAAGCACTGAAGGGCTAGGATCACTGCCCTGAGTTCCAGGAGGTTGATATGAAGGAGAGACTCCTGTAGAGACTAGACCCTTTGAGCTGTCAGGGCTCACAGATGGGCTCCCCAACCTAGGAGAGAAGCATCCGTAGTTAGATCTACTGAGGGAACTTGAGGGAGAAATGGGACTCCTTGTCTGAGGTTGTCCTGATCCAGCCACCACTGGAGAGCTTAGACCAGAGTCTGAGTCACTGGAATCAGTTTGGTGAGGGAATCCTTTTTCTGAGACCAAAAAGACCTTAGGCGGAACTGAATGTCCCTCATCTGAAATCTTGCTCCCTGTACCACTGCAGTGGAAGCTGCCATGTGGCCCAGGAGTTGGAGGAATTGTCTTGCTGGACGAGAGACATGAGGTCGAAAAGATGAAGCAAGATCTACTAGGGCTTTCACCCTTGCCAGGGGAAGGAAAGCTTTTGCTTGGGTAGTGTCCAGTTCTATTCCTATGAAGGTAAGAAGTTGAACTGGTTCGAGGACAGACTTCGGAAGATTGAGAAGAAACCCCAGTGAACTGAGCAAGTCCTGGGTGGTTTGCAGAGCTGACCTGACCTGGTGAGATGACTGACCTATAATGAGCCAGTCATCCAGATATGGGAAGATGGTGATACCCTGTCTTCTGAGGTAAGCCATCACTACTGCAAGGCACTTTGTGAACACCCTTGGAGCTGATGTTAGGCCGAATGGCATGGCCCTGAGTTGGTAATGGCCTGAAGCCAACTCAAACCTGAGGTATTTTCTGTGGGAGCACCTGATAGGGATATGGAAGTAGGCATCCTTGAGGTCCAGGAATGCTAGCCAATCTCCTGGCCTTAGAGAGGGAAGGATTATTCCCAGAGTTACCATTTTGAATTTGGGTTTTGAAATGTTTTTGTTCAAATACCTTAAGTCTAGGATGGGTCACCACTCCCTTGTTTTCTTTGGGGTAAAGAAGTACCTGGGGTACAGTCCTTTTCCTCTGTGTTGAGTAGGAACCTTCTCTACAGCTCTGAGAGCTAGAAGAGAGGAAACCTCTGCCTCTAGGGCGAGGGTTTCTGAGATAGATGCAGATGGAAAAGACCTGGCCCTCTTTTTTGGGAACTTTTTGGAGCTGAGGGCCAGTCCCTGGCTTACTACTTCCAGGACCCACTTGTCTGAGGTCACAGACTTCCAGGCCTGAAAGCAGTAAGCCAGCCTGCCTCCTACTGGGACTGGGGAGTCGACCCGGGCTGTCACATCAGGGTGTCTGCTTGGCAGGAGCCTTAGTCTGGGAGGAGGGAGCAGCCCTGCTCATCCCCCTCCTGCCCCTCCCTCTGAAGAACCCTTCTGTGGGAAGGGAGAGAAGGTCTGGGCTTGGTAAAAAGTCCTGTGAAAAGGCCTGCCCCCTGCCCCTAGACTGCTACTTTTGTGGAGTGGCTTGCCCTTCCTTGGCCTGTGCACTCCTCTAAGTGGTCCTGTATTCATCCATTTTCTTCATGTAAGCCTCTATCTGCTCCCCAAACAGACAGTTACCCACTACAGGAAAATCCATAGCCTTAATCTGGGTATCCTGTGAAAGGCTAGTACATCTGAGCCAAGCATGCCTTTTGAGAGACACAGATGTAGCCATGACTCTTGATGCCACATCATTGGAGTCCACAGCAGTGTGAAATTGTACTTTGGATGCCTCAATTCCATCCGTAGCCATGTCCTCCAGTTCTTTGGCTAGCTGGGGGGAGGCCTGTTCAGCCAGTTCCAGAATAGTATCCCATCTAGACTTCTGGTGTCTGGCTGTGTAGGCCATGTAGTTCGCCTACCTGAGTCCCAGGGAGGATGCCAAATATTGTTTTTTGGCCATGGCATTAACTTTCCTGGAGTCCTTGTCCGGGGTGTGTGAAGCCAAAGGAATGTTAGCCCTGTCACAGGCTGCAGCCTGCACTACCCCAACACGGCTGCTGTGATTGTAAAGGAACTCCGTACCTGAGCCTGATAACATATACCTCCTGTCCATTCTTTTGTCCACAAGAGGTAATGAATTAGGAGTTAGTAAAATTTTATGTGTCTGTTTCCCCAAGGACTTATGAAGAGGGATAGACAACCTTTTGGACTCTGGGATGTCCATCATTTCCACAAAATCAGGCTCTTCCTCCTCCTCAACAGCTTCAACCAGGGGAAGCTGAAGGGTTTCAGCCACCTTCTTATAAAACAAGAAGTGTGAAGGGGACTCAGAAAGCCTGGGAGGGGAGACATCAGAGGGCCTGTCTGGGGAGATGTCCGGTTCAGTAGGTACATCCAGACCCCCCTGGTCGTCGTCATCATCATCATCATCATCATCATCGGGATAGTCTTCTTCTCCCTCCCACTCCTCATAGAAAGTATCTGGATTGTAATCCGAAGGAGACGGATCCGACCGAACCGACTGCCTAACTGGTGGTACTGGTTCGTACCAAACCGGTCTAAGCGATTGGACAAAACTAATCACTCTGGCCATTTCGTCCACGGTTGGAGAATGCGGTACTGGATCCGAACCGGCAGACTTGCGTTTCCTTTTTGACAGAACCGGCCCCTCAGGGTCGGCTCTCCTTTTGCCTGAGGAGGTATCGCCGAGGTCAGTAGGCACCTCCTCAGGTTCGGCTGCAACCGAACTGGGCTGGCCATCTGGATCTACGGACTTCTCAGCCTCCCTTTCCTTCAGCCTACTCAGTCTTTTATCTAGAGTAGATTTAGGAAAGTTTTTACAGATTTGGCAGTCTGACTTGAGGTGATCAAACCACAGACAATAAACACAGATGAGAAGGGGGCTGGCCTTGGCAAAGGCCTCCCCACACTCAGTACAGTGTTGAAACCCAGTGGGACCAGTTTTCTTCTTGGGTTTCTCAGACATGGCCAACCTACCAGATTGCCCTATAGCAGCTTTTAAGCCAGGTAATAAAACACTAATCGGTTACAAACCGTGTCACGGGTTTTGAAAAAGAACCAGAAAAATCACAGGTTCTTTTGAAACCAATCAGTACCAGAACACCACTCTAATCCCAGAATTTAGTAAATAAAAACAGGAGATGTAACAAGGTCGGTTCCAAATCAGACCGACCGGAAAGAAACCGAGGAAAAGAACAATTTCCAAACGTTTTTATAAATAAAACACAGTCACTACCTATCTACACACTACTGGTACCATAGACAGAGGCTGGAAATCCGAAAACAACAAAATTATACAGTTTAAAC
This sequence comes from Neoceratodus forsteri, assembly GCA_016271365.2. Classification (NCBI taxonomy): domain Eukaryota; kingdom Metazoa; phylum Chordata; order Ceratodontiformes; family Ceratodontidae; genus Neoceratodus; species Neoceratodus forsteri. The sequence goes on along the minus strand of CM057456.1, from coordinate 1,173,616,910 downwards.
CGAATGCTTTACTTTTTAACCGAACTGAGCAGAGGACATCTCCGGAGTGACTTCACTGTTAGGCAGAGTAAAGAATCTGATGGTTACATTGGGAAGTACCACAGACAGAGGTTTGAACCAAGCTCAAGCTCAGCATTCTATGCTTTAGCATAGAGTTAGCTCCTTCCTCTAGTTCAAGTGCTGGGGCTAACTGCATTATGTCAGAATACAGCAAGACTTCATGTTGTTTGAATGACATAGACAAGATCAGTACATTTTCAAAAATCTATGTCCCAGGATGCATTGAGCTGACTGCCGTGTTTCACAAGCAGAAATTCAAAGAAACTTCTATTTACAGCAAAATATGATACAATTAATAACAGGCAGACGGCTGCTGCGACAGCAGCCTCCCCAGCTTGCTCACATAGACAACAGCTGTTGCATTGTACAATCAGTTGATCTGCAAAAGCCAAGGAGAATGCCTGCTGTGCAAGACAAATCACTGTTACCTCAAGTACACTGATGTGAAGCTGTCCTCCTATGGAATTTAAAGCCCATGTGCCCACAGGTCCTTCAGATGTTCTTTCACACCCAGGAGGGAGGAAGGTATCCATTGTCAAGACCAGTGCTGGGTTCAGCTGAATGAAGGATACCACCTTTTGCAGGTGCTCTGGAGCCAGTCAATAGGATATTGCCTCGATCATGGGAAGTCACAGAGTTTGGAACTGTCTGATTTTAAAAGCAGCACAAAGGAAGTCACAAAGTTTGGAACTGTCTGATTTTTGAAAGCAGCACAAGGGAAATCACAGAGTTTGGAACTGTCTGATTTTGAAAGCAGCACAAGGGAAATCACAGAGTTTGGAACTCAGTGCTAGGGTTACCACCTTTTAAGAAGCCCACGGTGGGACATTTCTTACTGAAACATGATTTTTCACAGGACAGTACGTAACCTCGACCGATGCAACAGACTTGTTTTCTCTATATAGTCAGAATTAAGGCTAAGTGCAGTAGTTTCCCAATTGCTTCCATTGTTTCTTATCATTTTAAGGTGTTTTAGTTAAGGTATTATAGTTTCCTGCAACATTTAATGGAAATGTATAAAATATTTTTTCTACTATAAAATCAGGACATTTAGTATTTTTCATGTTTTTTTGCAGGACACAGCTGCCCAAATCAGGACTGTCCTGCGAAAATCAGGACAGGTGGTAACCCTACTCAGTGCTTTGGCTTCTCAGAAGGAACTAGAAGGGGGACAAGATCAGATCTACAGTACAGTAGCTTCTTGTTGTTTTACATTGTTTCTTGTGGATTCTACTTGGGAGAAGATTATTTCTTTTCTTTCTTACTACTAAGGGGCTAGCAGGGTATTGTTTGGGGCTGTTGGAATTTTGAAACCTGTTTTGGTAGCTATAAGTGGGCTCATTTGTTTGATTCACTGTGTGGCATGCTGCATTTGTAGAGACCTATTTCTTCTGTTTAAAAACATAATTGGTGTGATTTAACTGGGTCTGTTTCTTTGAATTGGGAGACATATATCTTCTAATTCCAAGCCTATTTTGATGTGTTGTTGGTGAAGCTGTTTGAATTGGAGTCCTGTTTCTTTGTGTAGCAAACTTATTTTGGGGGCTTTGAGTAGAATTGTGATTCATTGTTGCTGGCTTCACCAGCTGCAAAGTTTGAGTGCAGAGTGGGGGAAGGGTGCTAATGGTCTGACCAGAGGCCTCAGCTACCTGATTGTTTCTGGAAGACTTGGGCTGGTCCCACCCTTGGTCCATTATTTCCTTTATACCAGGGGTTCTGACATCACTTCTTCAAACAGGCAAAGGATATGCACCTGTCATAGCAAAAGCAGACATCCAGGAAAGGAACAGCAGCAAGTGAAGATGTGATTGCTCTCTCAGTGGAAGGGAAGTAAATGCAAATCTAGGAGCTTTCATTATTACTTCTTCGCAATGATATTGCATTGGGGAAAGGAGGAGTAGGAGTTTGAAGAAGGTTGTGCAATGGCTACTTAAAGTCTGTTTTTGAGTGTGGATAGGAAGGATAGGAATATAAAAAGCAGTTGCTCAATATATTTAAATGTATTGCAACAAAGGAGTAAGGAATAAAGAAAATGTTTTGCACTGATAGAGGAGGAGAGGAGACTTGGGGGAGTGTTTGGTATCCTGCATCTGGAAGGGTGGGGGTCGCTGGTGACAGCGACAGCAATGGTAGGGTGGTAGGCTGCAACAACTGCGGTGCACCAATCTTTCTAAAAATTGCCTGGAGTGTGGGAGGATGTTTAGTGTGCAACCACATAGAAAAACTTAGAAAGGAGATTGAGGGTCTGCAGGAGGAACTAAGACAGGCAAGGCAGATTGGGGGTGGGTTTAGCCCAATACTGGAGGGAGGAAGAAGGGGAGATGAGGGAGGGCAATTTAAGCCAACAGTGGTGAGGAGAGGGTCAGAAGAAGGGAAGCAGAGACAAAGGGGCCCAGGCCAGGAAGAACAATTGCCGGAAACCAGGTCAGGAGACAAAAGACAAATGGAAGGAGGAGATAGGGACTTGTGAGGGGAGGCGAAGAAGTGGCAAAAGTCATGGAGTGGAAAGGAGAGAACAGGTTACTATGAAGAGAGGGGGAGCGGGCATTTGTGAAGGGCCTTCAGAAAATAGTTGTGCACTGCTAGAGAGGAAGAAGGTGGAGGAGGGAAATGATGAAATTAGAGGAGTAATTGATAAATGTCTGGACCAAACTGAAGCGGGGGGGGGAGTTCTGCTGGGAGAATTGCAACAGTGGTAAAAGGGGGAAATAATGTGCAGGAGGAAGAAGAGGAGCTGGAAATGAGAGCGGGAGATGAATGGAAGCAAGCAGGGAGTAAGAAGGGTGGGATCTTAGTGCTGGGGGACTCAATACTAAGAGGAGTTAGGTGGGGTAGCAAGGGGGAGAGGCATAGTCGCATTTGGGTGGAGGCCATGCCAGGAATGACAGCGGAAAGGGTGGGACAGTCTGTTCTGAAATATGCTAGAAGGGGTAGGGACAAGCCTCATTTAATTATACATCTTGGGACAAATGACCTGGCTGACAAGACAGTAGATACAGTCCAGAGGAGGTTTGAGGAACTAGCACAATTATGTGAGGGGCAGGAAGATCAGTAACTTTTTCAGAGATACTTCCTGTAGCAAAGGCAACACAACAAGAAAGCTGAGAATAGAGGAATTTAACGGATGGCTAAGAACCTGGTGTTGTGCTAAAGGGTATGGGCTGTTGGGGGTGGGGAGGGACCTGGGAGGACAGTAGTCTCTATGCCAAGGACAGACTACACTTGAGTGAGGAGGAAAAGAAGTGTTGAAACAGAGGATGGAGGAGTACATAGAGAAGTTGGAATTTAAACTAGGAGTGGGGGGGTGGCAGTTGGGGAAGAGATATGCAGAGACCACAGGTTGGGAAACCATATAAGCATACCCCCCATAACAGTGACAAAGGACAAACGGCAAGTACTGTTGGTGATGCTAGGAAAGGAGGGCAGGATGAGAGGGGAGGAAAGGGTGGAAGGTGGTTACCCTTAATGCTAGGAGCCTTGGGAGGAAAACTGCAGAGTTACAGGTTCTCATGGCAGAGGGAGAGGTGGACATTGCAGTCATCACGGAAACATGGGCCACCCAATACAATGACTGGGACTTATCTGTACCAGGGTACAGATTATTTCGTAGGGACAGAGTGATTGGGAAAGGAGGTGGGGTGGCACTATATATGAAGGAAGGACTGAAGTGTGTAAGGGAGGAAGGGGAGGAGGGTAGTACGGAGTCACTTTGGATGCAAATCCAGGATTCCAAGAATAGGATTCTTAGAATGGGAGTGGTGTACAGGCCACCATCTCAGATGGAGGAGTTAGACAGGGAACTAGCGGGACAGATCAGGAGGACCTCAAGAGAGGAGTGTGGTAAGTGTGGGGACTTCAACATGCCAGGAGTGGACTGGAGCACCCCAACAACCAGGAACAGAAGGAGAGGTACTGCTGGATGCCTTCCAGGACAGCGTCCTGCTGCAAATGGTCAGTGAACCAACCAGGTTAGAAATACCTTGACCTTGTGCTGGCAAATGGGGCTTTGTGAGAGAACTTACAGTGGAGGAACCGCTGTCAGGGAGTGACCACCGCTCAGTATGGCTCACATTGGATATGGGCAAGGAAGGAGTGGAATCTGGCACAATAGTGCTGGACTTCAGGAGGGCCGACTTTGGGAGGATGGGGGAAGTGGTAAAAGGGTACCTGGCCAGAATTCAATCTAGTCTGGACACTAACCAGAGGTGGGAGCTCATAAAGCTGGGGATAGTGGAGGCAACCAAAACCTGCTGCAAAGCCCAGAGCAAGAAGGCTAGGGCTAAGAAACCGATCTGGTTGAGCAAGGAGGTCATGGAAAAGGTAAGGAGGAAAAGAGCTGCCTTTAGGAAGTACAAGAAAACAGGGAGGGGGGAGGACAGGGAGGAGTACTTGACAGAATCGAAGGAGGTGACAAGGGCAGTAAGGGGAGCCAAAGCATCTCTGGAACTCAGGATGGCACAAGGCATTAAGAAGGGGAGAAGGACTTCTTTAAGTACATCATGGAGAAAAGGAGCTGTAAGGACCACATAGTAAGGATTAGGAAGGAGGTTGGTGGAAGCAGGGTGCGATAGGCAGAAGCACTAAATGAGTACTTCTGCTCAGTATTTACTAAAGAGAAGAGGGGTGACATCCAAGGTGGGAGAAATGGCAGAAGCGGGGGTGGTGACAGATGGGGAAATCATGGAGAGCAGAGTTCGAGAGGGTTTGAAGGCACTGAGGGTGGACAAGCGCCAGGCCCAGATGGCATCCACCTCAGGGTACTGAAGGAGCTGGCAGAGGTCCTTGCAGGACCTTTGGCAGACCTATTTAATGCCTCACTACATTCGGGGTGTGTACCTCAGGACTGGAGGATGGCTCATGTGGTGTCCCTCTACAAGAGTGGCCCCAAGGATGAACCGGGAAACTACAGACCAGCGAGCTTCACCTCCATCGTGGGTAAGCTAATGGAGACTATCCTGAAGGAGAGGCTGGTGGCCCTCCTAGAGGCCAAAGGACTACAGGACAGCAGACAGCATGGCTTCATATGTGGCAGATCCTGCCAAACCAACCTGGTCGAGTTCTATGACTGGGTAACTAGGCAACTGGACAGGAGCCATGCAGTGGATGTCCTGTATCTGGACTTCAGTAAGGCATTCGACTCAGTGCCACATGGAAGGCTGGGAAGGAAGTTAGTAGGCACAGGGGCAGGTGCAAAGCTGGTGAGATGGGTAGGAAACTGGCTGCAGGGAAGGCAACAGAGGGTGGTGGTGGGTGGGGAGCTCTCACACCCAAGGGCAGTGACGAGCGGTGTTCCACAGGGCCCAGTGTGTTGGGACCAGTGTTGTTTGGGATATTCATTGCAGACATATCATGGGACATCAAGAGCAAGATCAGTCTGTTTGCTGATGATACCAAGGTAGGTGCGGTGGTGGATGACCTAGGGGATGGCAGAGGTTGCAGGATGATCTGGAAAACTTGAAACCTGGTCAGACACCTGGCAACTGGCTTTAATGCCAAAAAGTGCAAGGTGTTGCATTTTGGGATGAGAACCGAGGAGGAGTTACCAGCTGGGGGAGTGCAGCTAGCCCAGACAGAGGAGGAGAAGGATCTGGGTGTGCTCATTACAGGGTCAATGAACAACTCGGCACAATGTAGGAAGGCAGCTGCAAAGGCCAACAAAATGCTGGGTTGTATTGCAAGGGTATATCCTCGAGGAGGGAGGAGGTGATTCTGCCACTGTGTAGGTCATTAGTTAGACCACACCTGGAGTACTAAGTGCAGTACTGGCGTACCGATATCTGAAGAGGGACATTAAGTTACTGAGGGGTGCAGCGAGCAACAAAGATGATCAAGGGCTGGGGACTTATCATACGAGAGGAGGCTGAAGGAGTTGAACATGTACTCACTGGAGGAGAGGAGAGACAGGGTGACATGATTGAAACCTTTAAATACATGAAAGGAATAAACAAAATGGGTACAGAGGGCTGTTCAAAGTAAGGAGGGAGGGCCACCAGGGGCCATGATATGAGACTGGGCGAGGAAGGTTCAGGAGGGAGATGAGGAGACACTTTTACAGAGAGGGTGGTGGCTGGGTGGAATGTGTTACCTGCTGAAGTGGTATGCAGTAGAACAGTGGACTGCTTCAAAGCGAGGATGGGACACAGGACAAGGGGGAGGGTTAATGAAGGGGAAGAGTGGGAGGGAGGGGCAGCTGCAGAATAAGGGGTGCTAGCTGCACATTCGAGCAGACTTGATAGACCTCTAGGCCTTTATCTGCTGGCAAATTTCGTATGTTCGTATGGTGTGAGTGACCATGAACAGCTAGGACAGGGGTGCTGACCTCCGAAACCAGTGTGTTTAAAGCTCAGCAGGGCACAATGAGGTCTCCTGTATGCTTTCTCCCCCATCCAGTTTCTATGGTACAAAAAGGATCTTCAAGGCCTGGAGGGATCATGCATCTCTCATTCTGACAGCTTCAGAAGGGCCTTACCAATTATGGTAACAAGTTCTTCTCAGACTCAGCAGCAAGCCACCTCAGCTGCTCCCACTCTAGCTGGGTTTTTGTACATGCTGTGAGGGCAGAGTCAGGCACCCAAAACTGTAGTCTCTGCACCTGACAGCATATCTTCTGAACAACTACAGTTCCAGGCCCTACTCTTTCTGAGGACGTTCTCAGTGTATTGGCACCATCTCAGAAGGAGTTGGCTCACAAAACTGAAAGGTTTAAGTGGAAGAGATTCTTGTGCTGGTTCACAGAACATGGGCTGTCTCTTCTTTCCTGTTTGATGAACCACATTCTCGACTACCTGCTGTCTGTTCAGTCAGGGCTGAATGCAATGTCCCTGAAGGAGCACCTGGTGGCCATCTCAGCTTACAGTGCCAAGGCAGGCATACCGACGTTGGCCCAGGGGAAAGTGGTCTCTCACTTCTTCAAATGTCTAGACTGCCTGTCCCCTTCAGTGACTGCCCTGCCTAGTGGGACTACCACTGGTGTTATTATGGATGTTCATGGGCAAGCTGTATGAGCCTATGGACAAATATTATCAGTCATATTTTTCATGAACACCGCATTCTTGGTTGCCATCACCTTGAACAAACTGGTGTGTGAACTCTTGGCTCTCTCTGCTGAATCACAGTATCTGTTTTTCAACAAGAAAAAAGCTTATCTAGAGTCAGACATCCCTTGACATTCTCCAGCACCCACATGTCTGTGGCGATCCTGCCTCACACTGGAAGGTCAAGAGGAGACCTAGAGGATGGCAACCAAAAAAGCAATTCTGCTGTTCTCATGACTTTCTGGGGCTGCTGAACTGGAGGTAGCTGGGACCTGTCATGTCTCTTGCCATGGTTGCCAGGGTAGGAAGAAATGTGTCTGAGGAGGGGATTTCAAGGGTATTATCCAACTCAGCCTCTGAGCTAGTGTCAGATCTGGAGTCCCAGTCAGCAGGATAACCCTGAGGGAACAGGCTCCTTCAAAGGCTGACCAGTAGGTCCCAGTGGTGTAGGAAATCTGGTTGGGACATAGATGCTGGCCTGCAGGAGGCACTGGTTCCAGTCACTAATAAAATAGGCTACAGTGAGTGCTGGAATCTGCTCTCCTCATGGCCCACCACATCAAGGGTGTCAGGGCTGTCTCTTGTAGAGATTTGGAATAGGGAGCCCAAACTGAACTGGAGAAAACTAGAACCGAACAGGAACTGAAAGCAGGACTGGGACTGGCACAAAAACTGGTAGCCACATGCTAGACCTTCTCTACACCAGGAGAAACACCCTACGCTGGGGTGGAAGCTGGGTAGGGTAGAGACAAATGTCCTCTGGGGGGGACTTAAACTGGTCCTTTTTTTCACAGTAGCAATGGAGAGGTAAAGGTCCTAACTAGGCTTGGATCACTGACACCATGTCCTCTTGGGGACTGGGAACTGAGTGACTGGGCTTAGCCCAGGGACATGGTGTCAGATTCAGTATCTGATAACTGTCCAGCATCCGTTGCAGTCAAGACTGGTAAATCAAGCTGGTAAAGCACACAGTTTCAGAACTGGAATGGTCCTGGCACAAGGCAGCTCCACAGAACAGGAACCACTTTGCTTTCTAACAGATCCATCTGAGGGGCCTGGTCGTGGTGTTGTTCAGCTGATGGATCTGAACTGGATCATCCCCACTTTGTGTCATGGTCAGAACCAAGAAGGTGTAACTGAGAGAGGTGGAAGTGGACACATGGTTGCAGTTTCATAATTACTGGGCAGTGGTGGGTTCTAGCTCCGTGAACCAGAATGCAGCCAAGTTTGTAGCTGTGGATGTGTCTTTGCTGTTAGCAATCTGTTCTGTAAAACCTTTTCGAGAATAATTTTTTTTAGATGTATGACATCTGTACTATTTTATTTTTTTTGTGGAAAGTGTTTTTACATGAGTGTAACCCCTAGATGGCGCTATCCCAGGGGCTACTACCCCTGCCTGATTTGCCACTAACAGGTTGAGGGGCCTGGATCCAATGGCGGGTGCCTCCACCCAGAGGTCAGGGTTTGCAATAGTTAAACTAACTTGGTCACAGCCCTCTGGGACACTGCAACCCCTTTCTTCCCACTAGTGGCCACACAATATATCAGAATTACCTTCACAGTATACACTTACCCCCAGGTCTGGTTCGGCACTGGGACCTCCTGTGAAATGAGATACAGTGCAACAATCACAGTACAGTACTTTAACATAGACAAATACCTCAGGCAGTATAACTTTGCTGAAACAAGCAGCTCTGATTTATTTAGGGGGATATAACAAGGACAGGGAAATCAGGTTAATTAGCTTATCACTCTAATAATCTACCTATGGCTCTGTGCAAGGCCTATCCCTATCAGTTACTGTCCTGGGTACCCAAGCCCTAGTGGCTAGTCCAAACCGTGGCAGCTGGTAGGGGCCCTTTCACACAGAGAAAGGAGAATTAAACAGTCAGCAGTACAGTAATTCCATTTGGATTTAATGTGGCAATTCAACAGGAAGCGACCCTGAATTAGTACTCACGACCTCCAAATAAGATAGGGTCCTTCAATGTCAGCAGGGCTCACTTGAGGTACACAAACCTCTTCACACATCCATATAAAAGAAAGCAGTATACCAGGCAGGCTGCATCTGTATCCGATCGCAATTACTGCACAATACCGGGAGAACACACAGCAGATTCAGTTCCTGACAGACCGAGTGCAATTTTCAACAATTCCTCCAGTCTTCTACAGGGTGAGCCTGGTTTCTACTCTTCAGAGATCCTTTGATTCTTTTCACAGGAATCGGATTCAGTCCTAACAAGCTGTTACACAAGCTGCAGACCGGAACTCTGGGCCTTACACGTTTTTTGACTAAAACTGCACACTGAAAAACACAGGGCTCCTTCCTTCTTCACTGCCAAAGCTCAACTGAAACTCCAACCGACAAAACGGCACTTCCTTTGAGTTCCTCCCAGTTCTTGACTGGATTGGCTGTCACCACAATAGACTGCTGCTGTTGGTCCAAAAGGCACTGAAGTCTAAACTACATCTCCCAGAGTCACTGCCCATACAATCCTCTTGTGGCTGGCTCAGATTATGAGTCCAAGTTCTGATTAGGTCAAGGCACCATTTAGAGCTAGCTTACCCACGCACTTTGGTCCAGTTCAGCAGTTCAAAACTAGAATGGGGAACTAGCAGACACAGTTCTGACTGCAAAGAAAGCAGGTTAGACAAACTGTAATTTCATTATTACTCTAAATAATTTCTGGCAAACAGTTACATCTTTCAGATAGGTTCCCTTTGCACTCCTAGTGACTGCAAAAATGAAGTGAATTGGCAGCAGCTCGAGTGGTACTCAGAGAAGCACACAGTCCCCCCATACAAACTAATTATGTCTGCAAGCAGACAGCTCTTAAAGAGACAGTACCAGAGGCTCTAAAAACACTCACTGATAAATGGCTTAAATGCCAAACACCATTCAGGCTTGGAGCATTCAAGCAAGCTCCTGGAAGTCTTTTGGGAACCCCCATTTGCAGGGGGGTTACATGAGGAAATGAGCAAAGTTCCAGATCTGTCAACCTATTTTAGAGCAAAATCTGATGTTTTCAAGTTTACCTTATCTCTTCTCCAGGGAATCAGTACAGCTGTTTTCTTAAACAACTCTGTGGTTATAAGCATGTATTACTCATGATGAATTTCACCAAGGTGAATTGCATACTTTGGAGCTTTTTTAAAGCTTTGATTTATTCCTAATGTAATGGGCTTCAGTTTGCCTTCCTTTAGCCACAGTCCTTTTCTGTTGATTTTTTTTCTCCTAGCTACAATAAAGACTTGTCCTTGTATGCAGCAGCTATAATGCATACACAATTATAAAGCCACAACAAAACAGACATTTTGAAATGGCTTTATGATATGCACAGATAAACCAGACAAGGTTTCTTCATTACCAGAGTAAAAAGTACGCTAAAGGATTCTTGTGTTGTTATTAGCTAGTTAGTAAAGTTATAACCAGACAAAAGATAAGCACCATTAAACAACAATAACTGAATTTATTTTTATGTTAGGTCTATATAGATCTCTAACTATAAACAGAAAAGAATTACAATGAGTAGACCAAAAAGCTTGCTTTCCATTTTATAATTCACACATTATTCCTCTTCCCCAAATTCACTCCCCCTTAGCCTGCTGGCAGACATCCAGCCTTGACACCCCCTTACCTGATGGCCTTTAAACCCCATGGCTTAACCACATAAGGGGGCACCTCGAGTCAACACACACTCAGGATTCACAGTGGGGAAGTAAGTCAGGTGGCAGCATGGACCAAGAACAAACCAGGAGTTGGTCCATGCTCCCCAATGCTGACTGGTGGTACTGCTGAAGGGGAAGCACCCCCGATAAACAAACTCCAAGACCAGAACCAGCTCACTCGCACTGAGAGAGAAAATTAAAAAGTTGACAACTGTCTGTACCGTTTCAGTTTTATATACCCACACGGTGTTGTCAAGACACAGGTCAGAAAGAATAGGCAAACCAGGAGAAGTCATAAAATTTGCAAGTAGTGTGTTATTATTATCAATAACAATAAAATAAAACAAGTAAAATTGTGCAGGATAGCTCTTATACCGGCAGTTCAAACAAAACAAAGCCCTTCATCTGAGGGTATTTCTGAATTAAATCTTGATCTCTGTCTCTCTAATTCTCTAAGGAAATACTGTTCTCTTTTTATAAAATGTTTTCACCTGGCAATTAAATTCTACATCCTGTTCTCATTAAGCTATATCTCCTGTTTTCACACAATGTACCAAACTGTCAATTTCTTCCCTTCGACCAGTATGTCCCAGCCTCCTCAACAGGTGAGCCAATTAGAACATTCTGGTCAGAGCTGGTTTTCCCTGCTGACAGCTCTGCAAACAAGCTTGTGGAAGGTCAAACAGTTTCTCAATGTCAAACCCTGTGCTACAGTTTGCTGTTTTTTTCTAACAAACCCCAAACAGCTTTCTACAATTTATTTCAACAGTAGTACTACATACATTCGCACGCCAAGGGATCGAAAGTTCACATTAACATTCACATATATCTTGTACCACAGGGAAGCAAGGGAAGAAAGAAAGAATAAAAACAGCAAGTGAAGGAAGGGAGAAAACAGAATGAAATTGTGGGACCATCAGAGTGGCTAATTCCAAGGTTCCACAAGGAAAATATGATTGTGCAACCAGACAGGCAAGAGACAGACAAGTGACAACATAGGAGAGGACAAAAATAGATCCTCTCTTTTAACTCTCTCTGTATAACAAATGGGACATGGTCTTACCCAACCGCCACACATGGGATAACAAACAGAACCACAATCACAACCACTGGTCAATGCTTCAGCGCTTTGCTGCAACAGCTTTGTCAGGGGGTGGAGCTACACCTCACTTGACAGCCCTTTTTTCCAGTGAGATATATCAACGTCAGAGTCAGCTGAATCTGACATTTTACAACTTGTAGACAGTCAGTGGAAGAGCGTAATTCAATAATTCTTTTTAAACAAGTTCAGTCCAAATTATTAACACACAACCAAACAATATTCACTTTGTAAATACATGTGAAGGACATCCAAGTTTACCCTCAATGTTGTCTTAAAGTGACTTAGGGGTAGGAAGGGGGAAGGCAAGAATAATAAAACTGTGAAAAATATGATTATTTAGTGGCAGAATGGAATGACAACACCAAAAAGTAAATATTCAAATGACATAAATATTGACAAATAAAGGTCAATAAAAAAAAAACAAAAAAAAAAACAGGGACAACAATAGTGGCCAGTCAGCTCCATGTAAGTAAATAAAACTTTGAACAGTACTGACAATTGCCAGCCTTTTTGTTTTCTCTCTTAGTGTGAGTATGCTGGTTCTGGTCTTGGAGGTAACAGCATGAGCCTGAGAACTCCAGGTGCCATACTTCACGGCTGGGGCCATTTCCTTGTGGTCCCTCTTATCTTCAAGGATGCAGACAGGGACTCTACGCACGTGCACCCACAATGTGTCATCGTGAAGTCAGTCACTGTTGTCCCCCCCCCCCAAAGGCTCCAACAGTGCCACAACCTATGATCACCCAGGAGGCAATTTATTAGTCAGCGACCCATCCACCTCACAGGAAAAGATCATCCTCTGGTATTATTAATCCTTTTCACCCCACCAACTTTTCAATGTTCATAACGTGGTTCCCGAACCCAGCCTGCTGGCACTGCTGCTGTATTTATGCTGCTACTCTGACAGGCCGGCCAAAACCTGTCTTCTTAATTCAGCAGTATTATTAGAGTTCACTAGTCAAAAAGCCCAGCTTCAGTGACACAGTTAGTGACAAAGGACAGCAAGCTAAGAGTAACTGCTGTTGCTTTAGAAATGCCAGTACTTGACTGTTCACCTTGCATGACCCTCAGAGAAGAACATAGTGTTTCACTGTCAACTGCAGTGACAATGAAAAGGGCCTTTACTTCTAAAACGTGCATTAGTAGGTCAGCAATCGGTATTGTAGTGTTTGACTTACCGAGGTGTAAGTTCATCATCTTTGCACAGTATTTGCACATTGCTTCCAGGTCATTGATCTGTCCTTGTAGAAATGAGATCTGAGCCTCCATTTCCTCCTCCTGAAATCAAATTAGAGTTCAGAGACCAGTGAGATACTGCATTCCGCACGGCCTGGTAAGCTGTCTTTTCAACAAAAGATACAATAGAAAGAAACATAAAATTTTACAGGCTTTAATCTGAAAGAACATTTTTTTCTGATTAAAACCTACGTGATTAAACTGAAGTTTTGGAAAAGCAAAAAAAACAAAAAAACAACAGTTAATAGACAAAAACCAAAGTGTCATGTACAAACATTAACTTTAGAACCAGATGTGAAACTGACCTCTGAAAATCCAGGTTATTAGCCAGGAAATTATATAATACAAGCATTTTTGGATTGATGGAAAGTAGACGCACCAAGTTTGACATTCATTGTTCTTCTAAAGGGTAACTGCATCTTCACTGTCTATTGCTGTCTGAATTTCAGTCATGTACTGTAACCCTGTGTATTGTCTCTGTCTGTTGCCACCCTGGGGCCTCAAGAAAATTAGCTGTCAAATTTCACAGAGCTAGCCCAGAACACAATATGTCTAATTAATAAATTCCAGGTAACAGTTATCAAGTTTTAGACATGCCAAGGAAACCATCCATTGTTGTCAATGAAGATTAAATACAAGGGGAGACAAAGAGACACACACACACACAAGTTCTTCACGTAAAAGTTTAATTAGTGACACCAATCCATCACTGCAATGGTACCTCTACCGGTACTGACATGGACCCGGATTCGGGAATGAGTTAGGGTCTTCAGGGGCCAGCTTGGGGGGGGGGGGTGGAGTGAGCACACTCAGAGGACACTTTCCTCCGAGGTGGGAGGGGTGCTGCCTCTACCACAGCACTGCACCTGGGTGACCACAGGTGACAGTGCAATGGAGGTACTGTAAAGGGTGGGGGACACATGGCTGAGCTCCATACAGACATGCCTGTCTTGCATGCACATGCTGGGAGCTCTCTGTGTGCTCAGTGTTCCAGCGATGGAACCAGGAAAGCACAAAAATCCTGGTGCCAGCAGAATGACCCTAGGGGTGTTCGGGTCCTGCCTCTTGCCACCAACCATTCCTGCACAAAAGCTTCTCTTGCCTCCGCACTCAGGAGGAGGCAGGCTATACTGCCTAGTTATGCCCAGGCCCACCACAGAGGTAAGCCATGGGGTAAGAAGGAGGTGAGTGCTGGGCATACTGGGAGAGAGGCTTGACCCCAGCCAAGGGAATGGGGCAGCAACAGTGCTTCATTAAAGAATATATTGTAAAAAGAAGAAAATAAAACTGTACTTGTATTATTGTAATACTTCCCATCTCCACAACTGTCTAACAAACTCATAGAAAGGATGTTTCAAAACAATATTTCAGTATTAAGCAATGGTGTAAAGGCTGGGTGACCCACTGGATTAATGCACTGGCCATTCACCTCTAAAAACCCTGGACTGTGCATGATTCTGGACAGAACTGACATTGTTTCAATGGCTCCAATTCAACTCTTAGTGAAAAATAATTCAAACAGGTACGTACATTTTCATGCTAATCTTTCACTATGATGTCTAGCACTAAAAGAGGAGATCAGCACCTAACTAAAGCACTGATGGATCCTTGAAGAGACTGGCAGCTTTGCAATGATCTGCACTATCCAAGCAGGCTACAACAGTTTTGTCATTTGCTTACTGGGGTCATACCATACTCCAGGTGAGGGCATACCAGGGAGTGATTCAGTGACACCACCACCTCCCTCCTCCTGCTGGACATACCCTCCCTCTGCAACCCAGCATCCCACAAGCCCTGCCCATGGTCTTGGCATATTACACTGCCACCTTGAGGTCTTCTGATATAATAAACCCAAGGTCCTTTTACTGTCTAGTGACTGTCAGTATATCCTCCCAATCTTATACTCTGCACTGGAGTTCCCATGATCTAGGTGCATGATTTTTGCACTTTCTGGCACTGAACCCCAACTGCAAAGTCTTTGCCCACTACTCTAGTTTCTCAAGATCCCTGCAAATTATCTCCATTGCCTCCTGGGTGTCCACACTATTGTAGATTTTGGTGTCATCTGCAAAAATGCATACCATCAGTTTACAACAATGGAGGCAAGACTGACAGGTCTGTCTGTAGTCACCTGGTTGCTCTTTGTCACCATTTTTGTCCCCACCCTTGTGCAGTGCAACAACATCCACTACCCTCTAGTCTTTCTGAACCACCCCTGATTGTACTGAGCTACTGAATAGCACTTCCCAGGGGTTCAACCAGTTGGTACCAGAAACTCAAAGGGTTGGTGCTTCAACTCAGAAAAAGACAGCATTATGCTAACATGATAGCAAAATGGTGGTCTTGTCTAATAAATCATGCTCCCCAGACCAATCCCTAGCGGATAGCAGAATACTGTGTCATTTATAATTAGCCACAATGTGGTAATTCTGGCGGATGGTGCCCGATACAAGAATCAGGACTGAGGAAATATGGAAACTTAATTAAGAAGCCTTCATGTCAGCACACAGCTACAATGGCCAATCATAGCATGGAAGCACTTGCTTCACAGCCAGCTGCAGTGTACCAAGTCTGTGGAAAATCAAAGCCTTCAGCATGTGATGCCAACAGTCCATCATGTTTCAAAAGCATTCAAATCACATTTTTAGGATCGGTTTAAGAGAAAATAAATACAATTATCAATGCGACATGGCATCTGGCAGCAAGATGAAAGCAAAGCTACTAGACCGGTGCAAGAGATATACATTGTCTCTCACAATATGTCTACAGTTTCTCTGATGGGATATGCATGAAAAGTCTACCACTGACTGAAAAATAAAGCACTATGAGTAGATTCCAAAAGTTTTACACAACTAATTAAACGTATGAACTATGACATGTTTTTCATCTTATGAACCTGGTTCAATAAAAAACAGAACAGGGATGTGGCCAGAGGCGTTGCTAGGGCTCGGCCTCTGGGCCTAGAGCTCAAATGCTTTGTCTGGGGCCCCAAAGCGTTTTTTGTGATTGGTAGTGTTCGTTTTTTGCTACTGCCCTGCCCCGGCCTCAACCAAGCAAAAGTAAAAATTTTAAAACCCCATTGCATTTTCACTGTAGCCCAGCCTGCCCGCAGCACCCAACCTGCTTGACTAGCAAGCACACAGACAGCCACAAAGTCAGCAACAGCTTAAACTAATTATTTTTATTTGCCAGTGGTAGCGCTAGCCTCGACTCACCGCCCATTGCTTGCTTGGCTTACTCGCTCGTTTTCGTCCCCGTTGTGGCCATGGCAACCTTCAACACACAGCTCCTAGTTCTCTCAGACATGGTGTTTCTGATTGGTGAGGAGTCTGTGTGGTTGCCCGAGTGACGGCGCACGCCACATGGCAGACTCAAAGGTGGAGTGGGAGCGAGTACTTACTGTCGGAGCCAAGGCTGGTCAGGGAAAATGCTGCCACGTTGGTGAGTCACATGCTGCATGCAGACTCTAAGTTAAGAGATAGAGAGGATTGGGAAGAAAAGATTCAGGAGAGAGAGAACATGTCCTGTGAAGAGCCCTAGGGGGTCAGGACTCTGAGTATACCACTCACAATCAGATCAGGGAGGGAGCCGGGACAGTCACAGGACACTGGGATAGACAGTCAGGGACTTGGAGTCTTGGACTTCGGAGGGACTGTCTTGGAGCGGAGAGGACTGTTGGAGAGACTTGATGTGGAGCAGAGCTGGAGGAGACAGAGATCGAGAGAGACAGAATTGAATGCCACGGTCATGCCTGCCTGCGTGCTGTTACTGTGCAAGGTGAGTCAGTCAGTGAGAAAGATATGGATATAATGGCATGGCAAAGTGACTGCATGTCTGCATTTATTTGCAGAGGGGTGGAGGGGGGTGCAGGACAGGGTCCCAAGGGTTGCAGAGCCAGTCCAGCAGTGCACTATTCTGCAGCATAGCAGCACACAGCTTTAGATTAGAAAAGTCAAGATTAATTTAATAATAATAGTGGGTGGACACTGCTTGACCACTGCACAGCATGATACTGACAAGTTTGACAACAGCAGCTGTGCTGGTGCTGTGCTGCTTGTTGCTGGCCCAGCCCAGCCCAGCAACAAGCAGCAGCCAGCTGCTATCACATGACAGTCACCCTTATGGGCCACCCATGTGCATTGTGGGATACCTATTTTGTAGTTTATGCTACTTGATAGTCATGTGACTATCAAGTAGCATAAACTACAGAATGTCATGACAGCAATAGAGCCTTGTGAGTGGCCAGTGAGTATCATGTTGGGTGTGGCCTTTTCAGTCAGAGACAGAGAGAGAGAGAGCGACAGCAAAAGTACTGCAGTTAGGGTTACCACCTTTTAAGAAGCCCAAAGTGGGGCATTTCTTACTGAAACATGATTTTTCGCAGGACAGTGCGTAACCTTGACCAATGCAACAGACTGGTTTTCTGTATATAATCAGAATTAAGGCAAAGTATTGTAGTTTCTTGGTTGCTTCTATTGTTTGTAATCATTTTAATGTATTTTAGTTAAGGTATTATAGTTTTCTGCAACATTTAATGGAAAGTTAGATAATATTTGAAATAAAAAGTCAGGACATGTAGTATTTTTATGTTTTTTCGCAGGACACAGCTGCCCAAATCAGGACTGTCCTGCGAAAATCAGGACAGGTGGTAACCCTAGCTGCAGTTGTTCAGTCAGTGCATAGTTCATCTCTGTGTTTGAGTGGAATCTGAGAAAAAAGAGAGAATACTTCTATATTTTGGCATAAAAACAATCATTTTCTGTATTTCAGCAATTGTTGCTGCTAACATTGTAGTTCTTGCCTTTTTTTTTGCCACTACTTCTGTGAGGCAAGGAAGGCCTGTTTTTCACTCTATGCCTACTAGGCCAGAAGGTCACAAAGGAACATAACTTCTAGTCTAGTCTGAATCTTGTGTGACTGAGAACTGAGTCAGCCTCTACAGTATTCAACTCAAGTCAGCACAATCTAGGTGGCCTGGCTGCGAGGGCAGGGGGAAATTTTGTAAAAAAAAAAAATTGTAGTTGTTGCAATTTAAATCACAGCAGCCTCTGATACACCTCATCAGTGACTCAGAGTACCTGAGATTTGTTTTTGCCAGTACTGGGCTTGTTGTGGTAGGGCTGAGAGGGTAGCAGTGCATGTGTGTGTGTGTGTGTCGCTGTACTCTACTAATAAAAAATTAAAAAAAAAATTGTAGTTGCAGTTTAAATCACAGCAGCTTCTGATCCACCTCACCAGTTTCAAGTGTACATGACTTGATTTATTGTTTTATGAATTAGTATTTATTGTATGTGTGTTTTATTATATTGTTGATGTAAAGCGCCTTGATTTTTAGAAAGGTGCTGTATAAATAAATTTTATTATTATTTATTATTATTATCAGGGACCCAGAGAACCTGAGATTTGTTTTTTGCCAGTAGTACAGGACTTGTTGTGGGAGGGCTGAGGGCAGCACTGTGTGTCGCTGTACTCTGTTAAAAAAAATTGTAGTTGCAGTTTAAATCACAGCAGCCTCTGATCCACCTCACCAGTGACCCAGAGTACCTGAGATAGTTTTTTGCCAGTAGTACCACTACCGGGCTTGTTGTGAGAGGGCTGAGGGCGGCAGTGTGTGTCGCTGTACACTGTTAAAAAAAATTGTAATTGCAGTTTAAATCGCAGCAGCCTCTGATCCACCTCACCAGTGACCCAGAGTACCAGAGATATTTTTTTGCCAGTAGTATCAGGCGGGCTTGTTGTGGGAGGGCTGAGGGCAGCAGTGTGTCTCGCCGTACTCTGTTAAAAAAAACTGTAGTTGCAGTTTAAATCACAGCAGCCTCTGAGTGACAGTAAAACTTAGTGTGTCTGTGCCATTGTGTTGCTGTGAGCCCTGAGGTGGCAGTGTGTGGCTCACAGTCAGTTGCATTGCAAAGAAGTACTGTATATCAGAACTTGTTAGTTTCCACTGTTTCATAAAAATGGATATCCGGCATTTCTTTGAGTCCAAAGAAAAGAATACACATGAAGAAGTGCGAGTAATTGCCAATTCAGAAAGTAATGATAATGTTGCACTCCCTCATTCTACTGCATCATGTACCACTGTGCATGAGGGGGACGCTGAACCAAGCACAAGTGACCAGAACAGTCACAGTTATATTGATGCTGACACGGAAGGCATAAATAAAATGAACAGTGAACTAGTAAATGCTCACAATATTACAGACTTGGGAACACCTGAGACAGGGCCTATTCAGAGTAAGTTACCTTGTTACCCACAGTGCACATTTGGAGGGAAAGAAAGGTCATTCCAGTTTCACTGGTTTGAAAATTACAGCTGGTTAGAATATTCTGTTACTCTGGATGCTGCATTTTGCTATCCTTGTAGATGCTTTGGAATGAGATATGGAGCCACTCGCCCTAATAAAGATTCCTTGTTAAGCACAGGATTTGTTCACTGGAAAAGGGCACTTGACTCATTTAGAGAGCATGAAAAGACTTCATATCATGCAAACACAAACACCTTATGGGCTGGATTTAAAGAGACAGAGAGTACTGGTGATACTGTTCACAAATTACAAGCAGCAAACATCAAAGAAGTAAATGACAGGCGATGCTATCTTGAGTGCATCATTGCTGTCACATTATTTCTAGGTAAGCAAGGACTTTCTTTCAGGGGTCACGATGAAACGCATGGTAGTTTAAATAAAGGAAATTTTCTGGAATGCTTGGATCTATTAAAACAATCTGATCCTTTTCTACAAATGTATAAGGCACCTTCAAATGGCAGTTATATTTCTTCTCAAACTCAAAATGAGGTTATTGCATGTTGCACAGATGAGGTCATTTCAAAGATGGTTGCCGAACTTAACAGCTCAGAAATGTTTACTGTTATGGCAGATGAAGCAAGAGACAAACATAAAGAGCAGCTGGCAGTTTGCGTGAGGTATACTGTACCTGGAATTGGAAGCATTACAGAGTGTTTTATAAGATTCATAGAACTTAAATCTTTTAATGCTGACTCCATCGTGGAATCACTGCTAAAATGTCTCCAAGACAGTGGAATTACAGGTGCAAAATTTGTGGCACAGGCATATGATGTGCATTTGTTATGAGTGAGGCAGTAGGGGGAGTTCAAGCTAAGTTACGCCAGCATCATCCAGAGGCTGTATATGTGCACTGCTATGCACATGAGCTGAATCTTGTACTTTGCCATACATGCAAATGTATTACCTTAAGCAAGAGAAGTTTTCTGCACTATGGAAAGTGTGTATGAGTTTTTTAGCACTTCCCTTGCTCATCATCATGAGTTTATCAATATACAGTATCAGTTAGGCTTGAGCCCATCAGAGTTGGTCCAGTTGTCGGATGCTCACTGGTCTTGCCATATCTGATCAATCAAGGCCTTGATGAACTGCTATGTAGCTATACTTCAGTGCCTTGCTACTATTCGCACTCCAGAAGCCATTGGACTGTTAGCATCTTTGCAAAAGTCAACCACAATTTACTGCCTGGTCATTTTTCATTCTCTTCTAAAGGTAACAGAAGGCATCCACAAAGTGTTACAAAGGGAAGATCTAGATCTATCCACTGCAATAGATTTTGTTGACTCGGTTCGTCACACTCTTGAAGAGATGCAGAGTGAGGACAGTAGCAATGAACTGTTTAAGGAAGCTGTGGATTTCTGTAACAAGAATAATGTGGAAATGCGTAGCACAAACAGAAGAAAAAAACAGAAACAGATGAATGATTTTATTGTTGAGGCATCAGTGGGAGTGCGGGACGAAACTTCTCAAGTAGACTTTCAAAACAAGCTTTATTATCTGTGCCTTGACAGAATGTCTGTTGAACTAAAGCAGGGATTTTCTAGTGTTGCAGTCGAGATAATAAATGACATCCGTGCATGCAACCCATCGTCTGCAACATTACTTTGCTCTGAATCTCTGGCCCCTCTAGCTCATCACTATGGGATTGAACTGCCAAAGGAGGAATCGTTTGTTGCAAAAAAATTACCTGATACGAAAAACTGAAGAAAAACAATTTAATACAAATGAAGTTTATAGGCTACTAGACCCTCTTATGTTTCCAAAACTCAAGCAGTTGGTCCAGGCAGCACTCACTATTCCAGTGACAAGCTGTAAGCGCTCCATTTAGTGTACTGCGAAGGGTACACACATGGCTCAGAGGCACCACGACTCAAAACAGATTATATGATCTTGCAGTTCTAGCAATTGAAAAGAAAATGTGTTCTGTATTATCATCAGATCAAGTAATTACACGATTTGCAAAGAAAAACAACAGACGGCATCAGTTGTCATTACCAGAGAAAGAGAGAGAACAATATAGAGGAGAACAAGATAATTCACAAAAATAAAAATGATTGGGCAGTATTATTTGATGTTCCTTGTTGTTATTGTGTATTTCACTGCTGTATTTTTGAATGTGGACTTCCCAGTCTGAGCAGAAAAATTAAAACAAAATATTTTTGTAACCCCCCTACAAATGGGGGTTCCCAAAAAGTCTTCCTTGAGCTTGCTTAAATGCTCACTGCCAGGCTGGTGTCCTGCATTTTAGCAGTTTAAATGTATTGACAGAGAGTGCCTGTATAGCCTCTGTGTACTGTCTCTCTAAGAGCTGCCTGGATTGCAGTGATAATTAATCTGAGAGGGAGCTCTGTTAGAAGATGTACTTGTTTGCTAATCATTTGTTAGTGTACTAATAATATTGCAGTTTGTTCTAACCTGCCTTCTTTGCAGCATGGACAGCTCTGTTTGTTTCCATCATCTGTCCTGTACTGCAGCATGGGCCAATCAGTACATTTGGGATGCTAAACTGGAGCTTGCCTACAGGGCCTTGGTGGGGCCGAAACTTGTAGGAATTGTAGTTTTGGGCTTTTGGCACCTAAAATAACCTGGAGGGCGAGCCCGTGTTGTGACTGACAGACAGATCAGCCAACCGAACCTTTTGGATCTTGGGGAAAAGTGCCACACTGCTTGCAGTTTCAGTTAGATCGGAGTTGGGAAGTGAAGAAGTAACAGCTTGAGATAGTTCGAGCAGCAGTCCATAGTGGATTCTCACAGGAGAACTGTGGAAAAGCCTGAGTTTGGCCTGCATGCCGGCCTGCTGTACCTGAAAGGGAACTTGTGCTTTTTTTTGGACTGAATCTGAATTTGGAGAGCAAATTAAGCCACTGAATTGTGACCAGGCTTTAACCTGAAGAAGACCGAAGATTTGCTGAATGCGATTGGCCTGTCAGGACTTCCAGCTACCTCTGAACTCCCGGATGGTGCAGAGACTCTGTAATTGCGACCGGAGAGCCATTTGCCTAGTACAGTGGAATTTCCTTACATGTGAATGTGCCGTGTGCTTATAGTGGGTCGTGATTTGGTTCCCCACTGTGTGTCTGAATTGTGTTTTGCTTGCTGGAGGCTGTATCCAGCTCCACGGACTGAATCCGTATCCATTTCTGTTTGCCCGGGCCTTGCTACACTGGCCCAGCCAGAATACCTGCTACACAGAGAAAGTCCTCGATGAGACGCCGGCCTGGGGATCAGCCCCCTGCTCAATGCCTTGAACAGGAACGACACCTCGGTTATTCGTGTGGGCCCTGCTTCTCCAGGCACTCCAGCTAAACAGTCTGCAGTTGTCTCGATTTCATCCTGCCTGTGTCCAGTATTGGGTATCGTGAGTAAACATCAGGGTAGCTCCCTGCAACAACAGCTAAATCTAAAAGTGTTGTCATCTGATTGTCTTGTTGCCTTTTCTTTCATGAACTGAGCCCTCCAGCTCCGGATTACAAATAGTGTGTTGTGCATGTTGCTTTCTTCCATCACAGGGCCCCAACCAGCTGCAACGTTCCTGGCTAGCCCACCGTTTTCCTACCTGGGTACACAGAGTGTGTGACTGTGTAGGAACTCTGAACTGCATGCATAAATTTCTGATTAATACAGCTTTTAAGCAAATCAACCTGATTACACCCCTCCCTTGTTCAAGTCCCCTGAATAAATCAGATTTAACTTTGTTTGCATTTAACCTGACTGTGGTTCCAGTTTGTGCCACACGAATTGTACTGTTGCTATTTGCTGTGCGTAACCTTGTTTTACAGTGGATCCCCAGGGTCAAACTAGAGGAACTAGCCCTGGTGGTAAGTGCAAACAGTGTGGGTAATTGCCTGGTGAATAAGGGCCATTGTGAAAGTAATTATTGTATATTGTTCAGGCCACTAGAAGGGAAGGAGGGGGGGTTACAGTGTCCCAGAGGGCTGTGCCCAGGTTAGCTTGACCACTAACAACCCTGACCTCTAGGTGGAGGCACCCGTTTCATTACCCAGGCCCCTTAACCTGCTACTAGCCAAGCAGGCAGGGGTAGTAGCCCTTCAGATAGCACCACCTAGGGGTTACATCTTGGAGGCTCACTGCTGGGATTTTGTGCCTTCTAGTGGCCAAAAATTACGAATTATTGTTAAAGATTAATGGCTACCCCAGTAGAAATGGCTGTACACCAGTTGGTGGGGTGGTGTACTGGGCAGGAGAGTGACCCCCAAAATGTTCTGCTTATACTGGATATTCCCCTGGGTACCAGTAAGGACACTGTAGAGGAAGCACTCTCCAAAGTTGAATGTTTAAAAAACCCTGTGGTGGTGGGTCGACAGGCTGATTCGATCGCCCAAACTTTCATAGCCTTGGTAGAGTGTAGTGACCTTGTGAACAGCTCCAAAGTGTCACAGACTATTGCCTCAGAAGGGGTCCTAGCCGCCTGGAGAGTGATAACAAAAGACAGTAAAGACCCTGGGCAGGATGAGCTCCCACCATTATCTGAGACTTTTGAGGAAAAATTTGCTAAGTTGTTGCTGGAGGAAGGGAAAACCGTAGAGGACTTTAAGAAACTATTCCTGCTACCTGGGGGTGTTCCTTCCCCAACACCCCCTCCCACTCCAGCACCTGTTACTGCCCCACCTTCTGTGCCTGTGCCAATGTTGGCCCCTATATCTGTACCCGCCATTAGTCACGACTCCTACCGAAGGCTGAGAATCTACTCAGGCACCCTCCCCACCCCCCAGGGGGAGGATGACTGAGAGACCTGGATCGACTATGTTGCCCCCTTGATACTCGAGTGGCAGTTTGCGGAGGCTGAGAAGCAGAAAAGAATCATAGAAAGTTTGAGGGGCCCCGACCTTGAAGCCATTACATTTTTGAGGTCCATGAACCCTGATGCATCTGCTCAGAAGTACCTATCTGTACTTGAAGGCAATTTTGGGAACATTGAGTCAGTGGAGACTTTGATGTAGAAATTCCAAGGTATCAAACAATGGAAGGGGGAAAGTTTGTCTGTGTATGTTACTCGCCTAGAAAGAGCTCTGCAGAAAGCTTACCGGAAAGGTGGGGTTGCCGCCAGTGATTTGAACCATGTGAGATTGGGGCACATACTGCAACATGCCAAGCATTCTAAACTGCAGATCATCCAATTAAGGCTCCAGGATAGGAGAAGTAACCCACCTGACTACTGCAACTTGATAAAAGAACTCCGGGAGGTAGAAGGTGAAGAGGGAGACTGTAATTGTGGGGTGAGTGCAGCCCAAGTGATCATGGCACCGGAAGGTCCTTCCGAAATGGAGACCACTATGAGTGTCCCATCGTGGGCTAAACGATGGGGGGAGGAGTTGCTGAAGGAAGTCAGAAAAGTACAACCGGGTGCGTTTGCTGAGGTATGTCCTGCTGACAGAACGTGACTGTTATGGGGGTTGGGGTGCACCCTCAGGCATCCTCTACTGAGGGTGGCTTCTAGGCTGAGCTCAAGGAATTGACTGCCACCCTAAAGGAACTTCTGAGAAATGTTACACTATTAGCAGAAGTCATATTGCAATCTCCCATCAATGCTCCAGCATCCCCTGCTATGTTTTCCCCAAGGATGCCCCAAGAGCCTGTCATTTGTCACAACTGCGGCAAGGATGGCCATATAAAGAGGGAATGCCAGTCTCAGAAGGACTTAGAGAAACTGGTGAACCGGCTTCAAGGAGAGCTTCGGAAAACGAGTTAGTGGTCAAGGGGTGCACGAAATGACCACAGTGAAGGCTTCGGCTATCCTAACTCAAACCCCTCTGTGGCTAAATCGTCTGTCCAGGCCCCTGCTGTTGTCCCTCCAGACTGGTCCAAACTAGTGGGCCCTGAAGACTACTGTGGCTGTGAATGGTATTCCTACTTGGGCTGTGCTTGACAGTGGGTAGTGACCACTGTATTTCAGGACTGGTATGACAAACACTTATCTGATGTGCCATTACAGTCCCTGAAAGGCCTACATGTGTGGGGGCTGAGCGGCAAGTCTTATCCCTACCTAGGATATGTCCACCTCTGGTTGTCTTTTCCTGCAACTGTAACTGGTGTAGAGGAGCAAGTACAGACACTGGCCCTAGTGTGTCCCCCCACCAGACTGTATGATGGGGATCCTCTGTTAATTGGAACAAACGCCCAGATGTTTGGGAGACTAGCACAATTCTGCCATGAGAAACAAGGGCAACTGACTGGATGGGCCCTAAGAATTCCAGCCTTAGTAAAAAGGGCATAAGACTTACAACAGAAACCCAATGAAGAGAACCCAGATGAGCCAATGGGGATAGTGTGGAAAAAGGAACCTGACTCCTTGGTATTGGCCCCCAACGCCCAGTGCACAATCCATGGAAAAGTCCGCCTAAAGAGAAACGTAAAGAACAAAATATTAATGTTGGATGCACCGGGTGATGGAAAGTTGCCAGAAGGATTATTGGTTAAACCCAGCATCTTGCCTGCCCGTGCCCATGCCTATGCACGATGAATGATGGTCCAGATTCGAAATGTGTCAGATTGGGACGTCTGGGTGAACAGAGGGTGCACTCTAGCTACAGTACACTGTGCAGACACTGCAGTACTACCCAATAACAACTACTCTGGCCAAAAGGACAGAGTGACCCAGTACCTATTTGACTTTGGTGATTCCCAACTGCCTGCTGAATGGAAGGCTAGGATTAGCAAGAAACTCGCCCAAACAGAACAAGTGTTTTCGTTAAAAGGGTGTATCCAGGGTGCAGAGCACCATATATGCCTGCATGATGATCGGCCATTTCAAGAGAGATCCTGATGCCTCGTCTCAGCGGACATAGATGATGTGAGGAGACACCTGCAGGAAATGCTTGCTGCTGGCGTAATACAGGAATCAAGGAGCCCATATGCCATTGTGGTTGTGCGTAAGAAGAATGGGTCAGTGAGGAGGTGTGTTGATTATCGAACCCTGAACTGGTGGACCGTGCCAGATCAATACACCATGCCCTGTATACAAGATGCCCTGGATTGCTTGAATGGGAGCAAATGGTTCTCAGTATTGGATCTTAGCAGCGGATATTACCAGATTCTAACGGCCACGGAGGACCATGAGAAAACCGCCTTCATCTGTCCTTTGGGGTTCTCCGAATTCCTGAGAATGCCACAAGGGATTTCAGGTGCCCCGGCCACCTTTCAGCGACTGATGGAACATGCGGTGGGAGATATGAACTTGCTGGAATGCCTAATGTACCTAGAGGATGTCATTGTGTTTTGACACACATTAGAGGAGCATGAGATCTGACTTTTTAAAGTCCTAGGCCGACTGGAAGAATTCAGCCTCAAGCTGTCCATTGACAAGTGCCATTTTTTTCGAACCTCCATGAAGTATGTCGGGCACATAGTATCTGTAAAAGGGATAGAGACCGATCCCAGTAAGGTCAAGTCACTGACTACTTGGCCCCAGCCCCATAACTTGAAAGAACTACGTTTCCTGGGGTTCTGTGGCTACTACTGCAGGTTCATAAAAGACTATTCCAAGGTGATTCGCCCGCTCCTGAATCTCACCCAGGGTTACCCCCCTACCAACCGTAAATAAAAGAAAGGGGCTGTCCAAGAACCTGAGAAAGTATACTTCCAAACAGGTGAACCTTTTGGGCCCTGCTGGACACCCGAATGTGAAGCAGCCTTCTACGAAGTCATATACAGCTCACCTGTGCCCCCATCCTAGTCTATGCTGACCCTACCAAGCCCTAAGTGCTGCATACGGACGCTAGTCTGCAGGGCCTAGGTGCTGTGCTGTATCAAGACCATGAGGATGGTTTGAGACCAGTGGCTTTTGCCAGCAGGAGCTTGGCCCCATCAGAACGAAACTATCCTGTGCACAGACTGGAGTTCCTTGCCCTAAAATGGGCCATTGTTGACCAGTTTCATGAGTACCTCTATGGGGCAAATATATTGGTGAAGACCGACAATAACCCATTAACCTATGTACAGACTTCAGCTAAGTAGGACACCACTGGGCACCGGTGGCTCTCTGCTTTATCAACCTATGATTATGCAGTCGAATACAGGCCAGGACTGAACCATACTGATGCTGACGCCCTGTCACGAAGGCCAGTCTTCAAGAGCGATTGGGTCAGGTTGTCTGAACCTGACATCTGAGCATTGTGCCAAAAGTTTGATAGAGATGAACAGATGTCTACAGACACAGTGGACTGTTTAGTAGATTGCTTGGGCCCTCCTGATACCTGCATACCGGCTGCCTATTGCCATTTCTCTGCTCTAGATATTAGTGCACTACCTCAATTTGACAATGCCAGCATCCAGTGGGCTCAATCCCAAGATCCTATGATTCAGCCAGCACTTGATGCCCTGCGTGTGGGGAAAGATGTGTCCCAGTTGCATTCCCCTGACTTGAGAACTGCCCTATTGTTTAAAGAAGGCCCCAGGTTGAAGTTACTCAATCAGCTGCTATACAGAGAGACAGTGGATCATAGTGGTCAAGTAGACAAGCAACAACTGGTCCTGCCAACAGCCTTTAAACACTTGGTACTGAGGTCCCTACACAATCACATGGGGCATCTCGGTATTAACAGGACTCTCGACCTGGTATGATCTCGATTCTACTGGCCCAAGATGGGGGCTGATGTTGAGCACCATGTAAAGCCCTGTAGTCGTTGCCTCCAAAGAAAAGCCCTGCCTCAGAGGGCTGGCTGCCCCCCTTGTCAATATCACTACCAGCGCCCCCATGGAACTGGTCTGCATAGATTTTTTGTGTTTAGAATCTGATCAACGGAATATTAGCAATGTGTTAGTGGTTACGGATCATTTCACACGGTATACACAAGCTTTTCCAACTAAAGATCAAAAAGCCTCTACCGTGGCCAAGGTGCTAGTGGAAAAATTCTTCATCCACTATGGTGCCCCCAGCAGATCCACTCTGACCAAGGGAGAGATTTTGAAAGTAGGCTAATCAAAGAAATGCTCTCTCTGTTGGGGGTGCGGAAGTCAAGAACCACCCCTTATCACCTGCAGGGGGACCCTCAACCAGAACATTTTAACCGTACCCTTCAAGACATGCTGGGCACCCTCCATCCAAAAGACAAGCATAAGTGGAGCCAGCAGATTAGAACTTTGGTACATGCATACAATTACACCAAAAATTATGCTCCTGGGTTCTCCCCCCACCGCCTCGTGTTCGAGAGGGAGGCCCGACTGCCAGTTGATATCTGCTTTGTGGTCTCTCCAGATGGGGTCCGAGCTGAAAACTACCTGCAGTATGTACAGAAACTGAAAGATCAATTGAACCATGCACATCAACTGGCCCAGAAAATGACTGCTAAAAGAAATCTCGCCAACAAAGAGAGGCACAACAAAAAAGTAAAGGCTCAAGAGCTACAACCCAGAGACCGTGTGTTGTTACACAATTTGGGACTACATGGCAAGCACAAAATTGCTGATAGGTGGCACCATCTTCCTCATGTAGTAGTTGGAAAGTTGGATGATCTACCAGTATACAAGGCACACCCAGAGAATAACTCCAAAGCTGTCAAGACCATGCACCGTAACCACTTGCTGCCTATCGGCCAAGTTATTATTGAAGCTCAGCCAGCAGACATTACCTCCCCTGGGCCGGTGACTCGTGCTGCTGCAAAAAAGAGACAGAGTCAACATACCCCAGTAGTCAGAGTTGAGGTTTCCCCCACAGTAGGCCCAGAATGATAGTGACTGTCAGTCCACCTCTGACGATAGTGAGCGTGACAATGCCTATTACCCCTCTTATGAACTGAGTAAGCTGTTTTGAGGTAACCCTATGACTAACTGTGGGGATGAAGCTGGGCTGTCTGGACTGCCTAACCCCCCAGCTATGTCCTTGGAGCCAATGCTCCCTGAAAGTGAGGTGCAAAGCATCACATCTGAGGTTGTGGACTCTCTGTGTTTTGTGGAACTGTGTGAATTGCCTGAAGAAGGGGCAGATGGTCTGAGTCTCTTTGGTGACACACCAGAACTTGAACAATGATATGAGAGTGCTGACAGCCCTCCTTCGGTGCCACAGAACCTAATTGTGCCAGAACCTTCTCTAAATGAGCACAGTGTTGTGGAAACTGAGCATACAGAGCAAGGAGCTGACAGTGCTCCCAGTTTGGACATTCCCATCCGTGCAGAGGCACCCCTCACGAATGACGAAAGCTCCAAAGTTAGTGCTAAAAGTACAGAGACTGTGGCTGTTCCTCCAGAAAGGCTGCCCAAGCTGTCAAGCCAGTATTGC
Source organism: Neoceratodus forsteri (assembly GCA_016271365.2). NCBI lineage: Eukaryota > Metazoa > Chordata > Ceratodontiformes > Ceratodontidae > Neoceratodus > Neoceratodus forsteri. The sequence continues at coordinate 1,173,587,273 of CM057456.1, read as the reverse complement.
GCTACAGTTATGATTCTCCCGGGAGGCCAGTGGATTTGTCTCAAAATGTGGTTCACAAAGGTGTTTATATTTCTCAGAGCTCACTACACAAACTGAGCTTAATGGCCAATTCAAGGTTGATTGTTCTTCCTTCTCAGTAGGGTGCCCCTGCCCTATCCAGCCCCAAGTTAGCTGATAGGGATGGGCCCTCTCCTACATTGTTTAATGTACAGGAAGTTATTACCTGAAGCAGTACTGTGATGTTACTAATATGTTAATCATAGTGGAATTAACATCACCTCTATGAAATATGCATAAGTACTGTCAAAATGGATGTAGTAATGCAAAGTATACTGAAAGGTATAGTGATGTAACAAGCTAATGATATATATGTCTCGTTTATATTGCATTTTTGATATTGTGATGGTACAGACTTGACGCGGACGCCAAGTTTTCTCCAGGCAGGGAAGGGTGTAACCTTCCCTCCCAAATGGGGTTTCCCGAAAAGTCTTCCTTGAGCTTACTTAAATTCTCACTGCCAGGCTGGTGTCCTGCATTTTAGCAGTTTAAATGTATTGCCAGAGAGTGCCTGTATAGCCTCTGTGTACTGTCTCTTTAAGAGCTGCCTGGATTGCAGTCATAATTAATCTGAGAGGGAGTTCTGTTAGAAGATGTACTTGTTTGCTGATCATTTGTTAGAGTGCTAATAATATTGCAGTTTGTTCTAACCTGCCTTCTTTGCAGCATGGACAGTTCTGTTTGTTTCCATCATCTTGGTCTTGGACTGCAGAATGGGCCAATCAGTACATTTGGGACTGTAAAATGGAGCCTGCCTACAGGGGCTTGGTGGGACCAAAACTTGTAGGAATTGTAGTTTGGGGCTTTTGGTGCCTAAAATAACCTGGAGGGGGAGCCCGTGTTGTGACTGACAGACAGATCAGCCAACTGAACCTTTTGGATCTTGGGGAAAGTGCCACACTGCTTGCAGTTTCAGTTAGATCGGAGTTGGAAAGTGAAGAAGTAACAGCTCAAGATAGTTTGAGCAGCAATCCATAGTGGATTTGTGCAAGAGAACTGTGGAAAGGCCAGAGTTTGGACTGCATGCCTGCCTGCTGTCCCTGAGAGGGAACTTGTACTTTTTTCAGACTGAATCCGAATTTGGAGAGCGAATTAAGCCACTAAATTGTGACCAGGCTTTAACCTGAAGAAGACCAAAGATTTGATGAATGCGATTGGCCTGTCAGGACTTCCAGCTACCTCTGAACTCCTGGATGGTGAAGAGACTCTGTAATTGCAACCGAAGAGCCATTTGCCTTGTACAGTGGAATTTCCTTACATGTGAATGTGCTGTGTGCTTATAGTGGGTTGTGATTTGGTTCCCCACTGTGTGTCTGAACTGTGTTTTGCTTGCTGGAGGCTGTATCCAGCTCCATGGACTGAATCTGTTTCCATTTCCATTTGCCTGGGCCCTGCTACACTGGCCCAGCCAGAATACCTGCTACGTAGAAAAAGCCATTGATGAGAGACCGGTCTGGGGATCAGCCCCCTGCTCAATGCCTTGAACAGGAACGACAACTCAGTGTTTGTGTGGGCCCTGCTTCTCTGGGCACTCCAGCTCAACAATCTGCAGTGTCAATTTCGTCCTGCCTGTGTCCAGCGTTTGGTATCGTGAGTAAACATCAGGGTAGCTCCCTGCAACAACAGCTAAATCTAAAAGTGTTGTCATCTGATTGTCTTGTTGCCTTTTCTTTCATGAACTGAGCCCTCCTGCTCCAGATTAAAAATAGTGTGTGTTGTGCATGTTGCTTTCTTCCATCACAGGGCCCCAACCAGCTGCAACATTCCTGCCTAGCCCACCATTTTCCTATCTGGCTACCCAGAGTGTGTGACTGCGTAGGGACTCTGAACTGCATGCATAATTCTCCCCCACTGCTTAAAGGACAACTTGTCCCACTCTTCCTTTAAAACAGCACTCCTATCTCACCTCCTAGCACTTGATACTTGTGTCTGTCCCCTTCCTGCCTTATCCAAGCAGACTTGATTACTGTTTTGCCTTACACTTGTACGTCTATTAATTGTGCCTGACCTCATTTAACATCCCTGCATGGATGGTCCTGTTTGTCATAAAATTTTACGTCTATCTCTGTGAAGATATCTGATGCAATTGTTATGAATGCCTGTATGTTCCAGTGTATGTTTTCCTATACTGTATCTTGTACTCTCCCGGGTCGTGTTTGAAAATAGGCAGGTATATTGCCTAATGCACTTACCCGGTCATCAAAAGCTAATAAATAAATAACTGTCTGATTAATATAGCTTTTAAGCAAATCAACCTGATTACGCCTCTCCCTTGTTCAAGTCCCCTGAATAAATCAGATTTAACTTTGTTTGCGTTTAACCTGACTGTGGTTCCAGTTTGTGCCCAAAGTATTGTACTGTTGCTATTTGCTGTGCTTAATCTTGTTTTACAGGGGGTCCCCAGGGTCAAGCTAGAGGAACCAGCCCTGGTGGTAAGTGCAAACAGTGTGGGTAATTGCCTGGTGAATAAGGGTCATTGTGAAAGTAATTATTGTATATTGTTCAGGCCATTAGAAGGAAAAGAGGGGTATTACAGCGTCCTGGAGGACTGTGCCCAGGTTAGCTTGACCACTAACAACCCTGACCTCTGGGTGGAGGCACCCGTTTCATTACCCAGGCCCCTTAACCTGCTATTAGCCAAGCAGGCAGGGGTAGTAGCCCTTGGGATAGCGCCACCTACAGTTTACATTTTATTAAAGGGCCCATGTGATGTGAGTATAAAAATAATGTCATTCCACTTTCATATGTCTGTGCTTCACATTTTCCAATTTTGGTAAGCACCGCGGTTAGGTGACATAGGTAGGATACAGTGTTGCTGCATATAAACGTTAAAGAGCAGCTGACACCTTTCCTTTAGGAACACTTTTAAAAACATTTTAAATTTGGACACCATTCACTTTGCATTTTTTTATCTATCTTCTATAGATTTCTTCTCTACATTACTTATTATTGATTGCCTCTGTAGCTTGCTCCCTACTCGAATTGCATATGCTCTGTTGTGATATCACGTTCTATTGCCTTGGGAATACCTGTGATGTGACAAGCACAGTATTATGACATCAAGTTGGGAAGAAACAATAGAAGCCTATGAACACTCAGGGAGCAGTGCCAGCAGCTATCCTGTTTCCATGCATATGACCTCAATAATAACCAATAAGGATAAGAAATACAGAGTGAATAAGTAATATATAGCTGCTTTGTGTAGAAATATTTTTTGAAAGTTATTCTCAAGGTGTCAGTGGTCTTTACTTCTTTAAATTCCATTTTCTTGTACTTCCCTAAGTTCCCTTAGTGCATCAAGTATCATATTTTACTCAGTCAGATCATGGACCTGTGTGACTGTGTGGACAATAATTTCATAAGGTCACACTCAGGGAGGCCACCTGCTGACACTGGATCATCCAGTGTCAGCAGTGCTCTGATGTGTTACCCTATGAAATGGTTGCCATTGCCCAGCCTTCCTCCATGACCAGCATGCCTGTTAAATATCAGTAGATTTAGCACAGATCTACTGATATTTACAAAATATGCTACTGATTCTATGACTTTTAAACAGCAACATGTAGTTTTTGCCTGTCAAGTGACAAGCCAACCCAAAAAAAAAAGACACAAAATAATGGAAAAAGAATGGGGGGAAAACAAGGCTAAAGTAGCAGAAAATGTGTTATTTTGCACGAGACAGCACCAAAAGTTCTACAGCTTCTGGGGGTCTAGGCGGATCCCAGACCCCCGGCTTTTTGTTTGGGGCCCAGGCCCCCAATGTTTACTCATGCTGGCAATGCCTCTGAATGTGGCTATACCAGGACATAATCTATTTAGGAAAGACAGGGTAGAAAGAAAAAGGGGGGGGGTAGTGGCTCTTTAATTAAGAAACAACATAAAGGCTACACAAATACAGAAGGGGAAGGAGGGTGCAGAAGTGCTGTGGGTTACCCTGGGAAACAGGACAGGTGCAGTTCTTCGCATTGGGGGGGTGGTCTGCAGACCTCCATCATGGGGGGGATGGATAAGAAAATGTTGGAAGCAATCCATAAGATGTCTCACAAGGGAGAGGTGTTACTAGTAGGGGACTTCAATCTGCCGGACGTATACTGGAGCTTCTCTGCTGCAGCAACGACCAGGAGTAGGGACATTCTGGACTCCTTGCAGGGTGTGTTCCTCAGGCAACTGGTTAAGGAACCCACCGATGAGGGGTCATTGTTGGACCTAGGACTGACAAACAGGGACAGCATTGCTGACGTCACAGTGGGGAACCACCTGGGGACCGGTGATCACTGGATTGTGTGGTTTAATGTAAAAACAGGGCCAGAATCAAACCACACAAGGACAAGGGTCTTGGACTTCAGGAGGGCCAATTTTAAGAAAATAGGAGGATGCCTCAGGGACGCCCTGGCAGGGATAGGGAAACTAGGGGAGTAGAACAGTGAGCTACAATAAAAGGGAATTGAAAAAGTTACTAAACTCTGTGTCAAGCAGGTCAGCAAAGGCAAGAAAAAAAAGAGACCGTTGTGGTTCTCTGGAGAGGTAGCAGAAAAAGTAATGGCAAAAAACAGTCTTTAGAAAATACAAAAGAACTCAGAAGGAGGAGGACAGGGAGAGTTACCAGGAAAAACAAAGGGAGGAAGGGAAGGCAGTTAGAAGCGCAAAAGCAAAAACAGAGGAAAATATAGCCAAGTCAGTAAGAAGGGGGCTAAAATATTTTTTAGATACATTAGTGAAAACAGAAAGCCCAAGGGAGGGATAGTAAGACTGAAAGGGTAAGGGGGGGTGGGGTTCTGTAGAAGAGGACCACCAAAAAGTGGACATATTTAACAAATGCTTCTGTTCAGTATTCACGGAGGAGGGGGCAGAAAACGGGCCTCTGTTTCAAGACAAGGGCATAAAGAGGTGGGAGGTGGACACTAGCCCTTTCACAGTGGAAAGAGTCCTAGGAAAGCTGTCAAACTTAAATGTAGATAAGGCAATGGGTCCAGACGCAGTGCACCCTAGGTTGCTGAGGGAGCTCAGGGAGGAGCTGACTGCACCTCTGACAGCCCTGTTCAACCGGTCACTAGAAACAGGGGCGGTACCAGGGGACTGGAGGAGGGCAGATGTAGTCCCACTCCACGAAAGTGGAAATAGGGAGGAGGCAGGAAATTACAGGCCAGTCAGCCTGACTTCGGTAGAGGGCAAAGCAATGGAATCACTACTGAAGGAAAGGATTAGAGAATACCTTGTTACCAGAGATCTACAAGATCCAAAACAACATAGATTCACCGGGGGGAGGTCCTGCCAAACAAAGCTCATCGAGTTTTTGGACTGAGTAACAAAGGAAGTGGACCAGGGAGTGGCAGTTGATGTGGCATATCTGGATTTCAGCAAGGCCTTCAACATTGTTTCACACAGAAGGTTGATAAACAAACTGAGTGGCCTAGGAGTAGGCACAACAATAGTAAACTGGGTGGAGAATTGACTTAGTGATAGGAACCAAAGAGTGGTGGTAAATGGGGCACACTCTTGGGGAAGGCAAGGTGACTAGTGGGGTGCCGCAGGGTCAGTATTAGGCCCATCCTCTTCAATGTCTTCATTAGTGACACTGCAGAAGGACTGGAGGGGAAGATGTGCCTAGTTGCGAATAACACAAAAATCGGCAACAGAGTAGACACATGGTGGGAGGTCGAAAGAATGAGGGAGGATCTAAAGAAGTTAGAAGAACAGGCACGAGTTTGACAGCTAAGATTCAATGCATAAAAAGTATAAAATTATGCACTTAATGCACAAAAACCCAGGGGCAATGTACCAACTCTTTGGGGGGGTAGTATTAGCAGTTACAAAACAGGAAACAGACCTGAGGGTTATCATTTCTGATGACCTGAAGGTAGCTAAACAGTGTGAAAAGGCAGTGGGAAAGGTTAATGGAATGCTTGGATGCACAGGAAGGGGTATCACCAGCAGAAAATGAAAATTACGTACGTACCGTAATTCTTGATCTTCTTGGACGAAGTCTCCACCACTCATTCACAATGATGGGACTATGCCAGAGGCGCTAGGACTGAGCGGGAGCCAAAAGTCTTCAGGAGGGTTGGTGCCGAGGTAGGACTGTGCGTGTGTGGCGCCGTGGTGCCATATAAGCTATCTCAGTGTCAATCCTCCAACCACCCCAGTACCTTTTTGACCGAGGAGGTGCAGCGTAAAACTAACTTAGTGAAACTAACCTATGACAGACATAAGATAGCACGAATGACCCATATAAGAAGGGTCAACAGAACAAAGTCTTCACAGCCCAGCCATCAAGGGAGTGAAGACTGAACAGATCAGTAAGCTCGGGGGATAGAGGGTGATAGTGTGAATGAGTGGTGGAGACTTCGTCCAAGAAAATCAAGAATTATGGTAGGTACGTAATTTTCACATCTTTCTGGACATAAAGTCTCCACCATTCATTCACACTGATGGGAGAATAACAAGCTAAAATAATACCCCGACAATGGCGGCAGGAGAGAGGAGCTCACTTAGGACAGACATCTATTCAGGATTGTTCTGCCAAAGGACGGATGCTGCTGGCATGGACATCTAAAGTGTAGTGCTTCACAAAAGTGTGCACAGAGCTCCAGATAGCCACACTGCAGATGTCTGCAATGGGCACGTTCCGAATTTCTGCCAGAGATGCCACGACTGCCCTGGTAGAATGGGCGTATACTCTGCCTTCCAGTTTAACCTGTGCCATGGAGTAGCACTGGCGAAGGCATGCTACCAGCCATGCCAAAATACATCTGATAGCAACCCAGCAGGGCCATGCTGAAGGCGACAAAGAGTTGCTTAGATTTGCGGATCTCTTTAGTTCTATCTATATAGAACTGCAAAATCCTTTTAACATTCAAAAAATGTAGGGTATACTCTCTTTCATTCTGGAAGTTCGCGAAGTAGGTCGGGAGAACCAAAGGCTGGTTCAGATGGAATTCCGACACTACCTTGGGGAGAAACTTAGGGTGAGTTCTGAGAACCACCTTGTCCTTGTGAAATACATTATAAGGGGGCTGTGATGTGTGATCTATTTCAGACACTCTGCAATTGGAGGTAATGGCTACAAAGAAGGTGGCCTTCCAGGTCAGGAACTTCAGCTCACATGTTGCTAGAGGCTTGAAAGGTTTATAAGTGAGCATGTCTAGTGAAGGTTAATAGCCCAAGCGGCTACCGGTCTCCGGACTGGTAAACTAGTGTGGAGTATACCTTTAAGGAACCTCTTAACCAGGGGTAATTGAGCCAGGAACATGGAGTGTATAGGCTCGTGACAGGCTGAAATCACACAGAGATGGACCTTCACGGTTAAATGTTGTAGTCCGATGTTTGACAGGTATAGCAGATACTCCAGGATTTTGCTAGGTGGGCAAGAAAAGGGGTCCAGTAAAGACTGCACACCAGATGGAAAAATATTTCCATTTTGCCTTGTAAGTTTTCCTAGTAGTCAGTTTGCATGCTGCTAGGAGAATGTCTGACACTCTATGTGAGATGTCAAATCTACTCCCTTCTATCTCCTCAGGAGCCATGTGTGGAGATGAAGGGATCTCAGGTTAGGACGAACCAATGGGCCCTGGGTCAGCAGGTCCGATTGAAGTGGTAGTTGTCTTAGTGGAGTTTGCAACAATTTGTTGATCAACGGAAACCAAATCTGACAAGGCCAGAATGGGGCGATGAGTATCATCCTGCCCCCTGTGCCTCCAGCTTGAGCAGCACCCTTTGAACCAAGGGAAGAGGAGGAAATGCATACATAAAGCATTTTGTCCACCACAGTCTGAATGCATCCTGACAGAATGTGCCAGGTTCTGGATTTCTGGAGCAGAATAGAGGCAGTTTTGTGTTGAGTGGGGATGCAAAAAGGTCCAGATCCAGTATGCCTCACTCTTCAAAGTGCAACTGCATGACATTTACGTCAAGAGATCACTCGTGAGGGTCTGCTTTCACTCTGCTGAGGTGATCTGCCAGGTTGTTCTGGAGTCCAGGCAGGTAGACTGCCTGAATCAGGGCTTCATGCTCTGGGCACCATTCCCACACTCTCATCGCTTCTCTGCACAGGGGGTAAGAGTGTGTTCTGCCCTACTTGTTGATGTAGTACATTACTGCTTTGTTGTCCATCTGAAGGAGAATTGTTTTGTGACTGAGGATATCCTTCAGGGCCCGGACAGCCTACAGGACAGCTCTAATTTCCAGGACATTTATGTGGAGTTGAGACTTGTCCTGACTCCACAGACTCTGGGTGCGGAGAGTCTGACAGAGAGCGCCCCAGCCGACTAGAGCTGCATCTGTGGTGATGGTGATCTGTGCTTCCAGTGGAGTGAAGGGAAAGCCTTGAAGCAGGTTGTTCTCTTGAGCCCACCAGGTGATTGACCGCTTTAGAGGTTCCGTCACCTTGATGTGAAAGGACTGAGGGTGTGTGGTCAGAGACCACTGAGTACTTAGCATCCACTGAGTGGTCCTCATGTGAAGACGAGCCAAGGACATTGTGAACACCGATGACGCCGTAAGACCCAGCACATGCTGCATCGAGAGAGCTCACACGGAGTCATTCTTCCTGATGAAGCAAGCCATCTGGAGGATATCGTTTCTCCTGTCCTCTGGAAGGAAGGTGCTTGCTCTGGCAGTGTCCAGGAGAGCTCCTATGAAGAGGAGTTGTTGGGAGGGCTGTCGCTGTGATTTCTCCAGATTCAACATAACTCCTATGGAAGTGAGAAATTTGGAAGCAGTGGCCACCGCTTCCTGCGCCCCTTGTCTGGATGAGCCTGCCAGGAGCCAATCATCCAGATACAGGAACACTTGAATTCCGAGTTTTCTGCAATGCGTTGCAAGAACTGCAAAGCACTTTGTAAAGACTCGAAGTGCCAAGGACAGCCCAAAGGACAGGACTCTGAATTGGAAGTGCTGACTCAGAGCCACAAATCGGAGATACTTGTGATGGTTTGGGTGCACAGGGACATGTTGGTAAGCGTCCTGCATGTCTAAGGAGGCCAGCCAATCATTTTGATGAATCAAAGGTAGAAGCGCACCGAGTGATATCATCTTGAACTTCTCCCTGTAAAGGAATTTGTTTAACTTCCGTAGATCCAGAATGGGGCACACAATGCCTGTTTTCTTTGGAACTAGGAAGTAATGGGAGTAGAAACCTGTGTTCCTTTGATGCTGTGGAACTATTTCTACTGCCCTGTTGTTCAGAAGGCCCTGAATCTCAGAAGTAAGGAGGTCTGACTGAGTGACAGACAGCCTGGGCTGTCGTTTGGGTGGATGATCAGATGGGTTTTCTGACAAATGTAGAGAGTAACCGTCGCAAATTATTCTGAGGACCCATTCGTCCAACGTGATTGATTTCCACTGGTTGTAAAACTGAGTCAGACGCCTCCTACTGCCAAAGAAAAGTCCCCCTCGGACAGCTGAGGTGGGACTTGAGCCAGAATCTCAGGGTGGCACTAGGTGCCTTTGGGCCCTGTGCCTTCTGCTGCATTTTCTTTTGCAGCTGAGGGGCTTGATTCTTGTTGAAACCCCCTCTGCCTTTGCCACGAAAGGACTGACGGTTATGAAACTGTCGATGGTTTCTGCCCTGTTGGGAGGCAGCAGGGGTCGGTCTGGCAGTCTTAATGGCAGTCCTAGTTTTCTGAGTGGCCTCCAGTGCCTGCTCCACTTGTGGGCCAAACAGATAAACTCTGTCAAAGGGTAAATTCATGACTCTGTTGAGCATCATTAGTAAACCCCAAGGTCCGCAACCATATGTGGTGTTGGGTGCAAATCCCTGCTGCTGCTGCCCTAGAGGCAGTGTCAAACATGTCCATAGCAGCCAGGAAATGTGAGGAAGTACTTTTTCACAGAGAGGGTGGTGGACACTTGAAACAGCCTCCCAGAGTAAGTGGTGGGGTCCAGAATGGTCACAGGATTTAAGAATGCATGCGATAGGCACAACGGAATCTTAGAAGCAAAACGGGGGTGTAAGCCAGAGTCCAAGTAGGGTCTCCGGTGGCACTATGGGTAAGGAATATAGGGCAGACTAGGTGGGCCAAGTGGTCCTTATCTACCGACAACTTCTGTGTTTCTATGTTTCTGTGAAATACTTCTGTAACAAATTGGAAGAATATGGTGCTCATGGGGTGCAGCAGCGACAACATACTGCACTACCAGCTGGGAGATCAGGGTTCACTTGCAAAACCCAAAATTTCAACAAGCATGTACTTGGAGGTGATCTGCTTGGTTCTCAGGAAGGGAAAAAGGGAGTGGGCTGTCCACTGTTTGTGCACTCCCTGCCAGTCAACCAAGAAGTGGTACTGGCTTTGGCTACAAAGGCAGCTGGTCATTACCTTCCTGGTCTGAGGAAGGGTGCAGCCATGGCAGACCCAACAGTCAAGGACTAAACTGGGGAAAGATAGGGTAGAGACTGGTGCATGGAATCACCAAGGGCAGGGTGCAGATGCAGGGAAAGACAGAAGGAAGGGCATCAAAACAGGGGAGTACCTGCAGAGGAGACACCCAGTGTAGGCGAGGAATCATACAGGGCCAACTAGCCTCACCTGCATGCAGGCCAATATGAAGAGCACACCCAATAAAATGGGTGAACTCCACAGCCAGGACTTAGTGTCACTCCACAGAGGCCTGATGGTGGGAAGAAAGTGACTGGGGCACTAGAATAGTGGGATATAGATTATTCCAAAGAGATAGGCCAGACAGGAAAGGGGGTGGGGTTACGATCTTCATAAGGAAGGGAGTCGCTGTAGAAGACAAAGAGGACTTCAGTGTCAAAGAGTCCATCTGGGTTAAGCTAGGGGGAAAAGGAGGATAAGAGAGTCACCCTGGGGGTGTGCTACAGGCCTCTAAAGCTCAGTAAAGCATGATGCCTAGCTGATAAGGGAAACTAAGAAAACAGCCTGGTCAGATGATGTGGGATCCTGGGGTACTTCAGTCTCCTGTTTTTAGATTGGTGGCTCAAGAGGACTAAGGGCAGGGCTGTGACAGAATCCATGTCCACCATCAAGGATTACTTACTATAGCAGCATGTTGAACATGGGAGTAGTTTAGAAACCACCCTTGACCTTGTTTTCAGAAGTGGGTATTTTATCATCTTCAGTGTAAATGTCCATGTAAATGTCCAGGAACAAGCAGGAGGCAGTGACAACCGGGTAACCTTCTCCCTGGTGACAGGGAAGATTAGCTGGCTGTCAAGCCACCAGGACCTGGAACTGCAGAAAGGTGGACTATGACAAGATGAAGTATCGGGTGTAAGGATTTGGAGCAACTGCATTAGACTGGTAGTGCAGAGTATTGTGGAATTTGTTGAAAAGGGTAGTCTTAGAGCCTCTGAGGTCTGTATCCCTATAAGCAATAAGGGGAACAAGGCCAACTAATAGAAAGTCTATGACCACTGGAAAAAGATGGTTGCCTCCAAGTCAGACAGGTCTACAGAGCAGCACTAAGGGACTGCAAAGTTAGAATTAAGAAAGCCAAGGAAGGACTGGAAGCCAGAATAGCAACTGGAACTGAAGGCAACACCAAAGCCTTCTTCCACTGCATAAATGGAAGGAGGAAGATGATGGTGGGTACTGGTCCTCCGAAAACAGGTGAACAGGGGGAGGAACCAGGGAAAGTAGAGTTACGTAAGAACTTACCGTAACAGTAGATTTTTGAGAGAGGTTCCTTCAGTAGGTCATCACATATAAAACTAGCGCCATCTGGCATCTGGGCCGCACGACAGACTTATCCAGCAATACCTGACGGGGGACTGCCCACCCGATGTCACGTGACTGACGTCAGTGTGACCCTATGTAGTGGGCAGGCCACATGCCCGCCCTCCAGTTCCCCCACCGGAGCCCGGAAGAGGCCTGAGAGCAGGAGGGAACAGAGTCTGGAGTCCCAAAAGAAAAAAGGAGGAAGAAGGGAAGGAAAAAGATGACCTACTGAAGGAACCTCTCTCAAAGATCTACTGTTACGGTAAGTTCTTACGTAACTGTACTATCTTACTACAAGAGGGTTCCTTCAGTAGTGTGACAGGGTAGAATAGGAGCCTGTCCGATTTGTTTTGGAAAATGTATGTAAATGCAAGGTTCTGTATTCTTTCCTTTTCTCTCTTCTCTATCTGGTTGCGCAACCATATTTTCCTGTGAGGCTTCGGACTTGATCAACCCAAACTAGGGTTGCCACCTTTGGATGGGGCAAAAACCGGATCTTAAGCTCCGCCCCTAGCCCCACCCCTTTTTATGACTTATCATGCATTGTTTCTCCTAGAAGGCCATTTGTTATATCAATAAAAGACAAGATGCAGTGGAAAAGATTAGGTTAAGTAAGTGCTAATGGTGTTAATGGCCATACTTTACACCTCCCAGGCTGACTGCTTTCACAAACAAAGGGTTATATTGACAACAGAACTTGTTTGTAAGCTGGATATGCAGCTGAAACAATGAATAATATGACTACATTTGTTTCAAAAGTATGTGAGCACTCAAAATGGCTCAAAAACCTGACCAGCACACAGCAAAACCGGATTACCTGATAGGGACCCAGAAAACCTGATCACCAGGTAAAAAACCTGACAGGTGGCAACCCTAACCCAAACAGTCTTGCAATCCTTTGCCTCTCACTGTCTCTCAGTTTTCTCTTGCTGTCTTTCTTCCTTACATATCTATATCTGCTAATATAAAATATATGAGAATCAATATATGGAAATAAAACTGATATTGGGATCACTTTTGTTTAGAAAATATGGTGCTACTGTTGAAATGTATATATATTTATAATCTAAGATAACTGTAAAAAGCTAGAGGTTACTTGGTGCAAATGCCTGAGCCTTTTGCAAAGGCTGAAAGGACATCAGGAAGCTCTCAATGTTCTAGCAGCTCCTGAAATTTACAAAGAACAGGATGCTTGCAAAGGATGGGGGTTGAAAAAGACTCATAAAAACAGGTAAGATGAGCTACTAGGGAGTTTTTTCTTTTTACAAGAGATTTTATTTTGCTTCTGTATATAGTTATTCTGAACAGATTTATTTTTTTATGTTACTGCAACTACAAATTAACAGTTTTGTGGAATTTTACAACTGCTCCTGGGTTTTCTCTATGCTTCCTGACCTGTGCCCGACAAGTAGGTAATCACATATAGGACTGAGTCCCAAGCAGTCCCTCCTAAGAGGGACTGAGAGAAACACGGGAGGAGGAGAAACTCCAACAAAAAAAGGGAACAGAGTGGAACCAGCCTAGTACAGAAGGCCCCTGCAGTACAGCTAGGCCAAAACCTGCCCTCCACCTAGAAGCAATGTCCAGACTGTAGTGCTTGGTAAAGGTATGGACAGAACTCCAAGTTGCTGCTGCGCAAATATTTGCGTAGAAACATTACGCAAGAAAGCTGCAGATGCAGCCATGCCCCTTGTGGAATGACCTCTCACAGACCCCAGCAGAGGTCTGTCATACTTCTGATAACAGAAGCGGATGCAGTTGGCTAACCACGTGGACAGGCACTGCTTAGAGACAGCTTTCCCCAAGGTTTTGGGTGGTGAAGGAAATGAAGAGTTGGTCATCCTTCCAGAATTCCTTGGTTCGATGGGTATAGCACCAGAGGATACGATGCACATTCATTGTGTGCAGGAGCGCCTCACCTTTATTCGCGGAGGATGGATAACAAACTGGGAGCTCCACTGTCTGGTTCAGAGTGACCTCCGACACCACCTTAGGTAAGAACTTAGGATCTGTTCTGAGGACTGCCCGGTCCCTATGGAAATTAAATATGGCTCCTTGCACACTAGAGCCTGAAGCTCTGAAATCCTTTGAGCAGAAGTAACTGCAAACAAAAACAGTGCTTTCCAAGAAAGGTATCGCAAATCACAGCTCATCGCTGGTTCAAAAGGCAGGAGAGTAAGTTTCTCCAAAACAAAATTTAAATCCCAAGGCGGTGTAGGGCTGCGGTTGGGGGCTTTCAGATGGAGAATCCCTTTCAGAAAGGTTTTTGAGACGTCCAACTGAGCCACAGGTTTGCCATCCACCAGCTCGTGGTACGCTGAAATGGCTGAAAAGTGGACCTTCAAAGAGGAATAAGAAAGGCCTGAATCTGAAAGATGTAGGAGATATTCCATGACTTGCGGGGCAGAACAAGAAAAGGGGTTCCAGTCTTTGGAAGCCACCCAAATGGAGAAACGCTTCCACTTCATGGCCTAAGTGGAGCGGGTAGAGGGCTTTCTAGATTCAACCAAGACTTGAGCAACTCTAGTGGAGACCCCAAAGCGAGAAATCACTATGCCTGCAGGAGCCACGCATGTAAGTGCAGGGTCCTGAGCTCCGAATGCACAAGCCAGCCTTGATTCTGTGTCAAGAGGTAGTGTGCCAGTGGAAGCGGAACCGGGGGTTCCACTGCTAGCTGTTGTAGAAACGGGAACCAAATCTGTCTTGGCCGGTGGGGGGGGAGCAATAAGAACCATCCGCGCCTTCTCTGTCTGAAGTTTGAGGAGAACCCTCTGGAGAACGGGAAACGAAGGGAAGGCGTACAAAAATTTCCCTGTCCAAGAGAGAGACAACACATCATGCCAGAAAGCACCATGCCCTAGAACAAGTGAGCAAAAACTGAAGTTTTGTGTTGTAAGGGAAGGCGAAGAGGTCAAGTTCTGGACGCCCCCACTTTAGGAAGAGAGAATCTGCCACTTCCTGATTTAGTTCCCATTCGTGACGGAGGGTCTGAGACCTGCTGAGACTGTCCGCCAGGACGTTTAGAACTCCTTGAAGGTGCATGGCAGTTAGAAACAGGTCATGCTGAACTGCCCAGTTCCACACTCTCATCGCCTCCCTGAAAAGGGGGTACGAGCGAGTTCCTCCTTGTTTGTTGATGGCCCAAATGACCGACATATTGTCCATCTGGATGAGCAGTGATCCCCGAGGAGAAAGAGTCTGGAACGCCTGCAGTGCGTACAAGACCGCTCTTATCTCCAGGACACTGATGTGCAATGACATCTCCAAGCTGGACCACAGTCCCTGGGCTTGGTGTTCCCCAAAGTGTGCCCTCCAACGCAGATTCGAGGCATACATAGTCAGAGATGCCCATGGGACTTGGCTTCTGAAAGGGAGACCCAAAGACAGATCGCAGGGATCCTTCCACCAATTCAAATCTTTCTGAATGGCGGAAGACACAAGGACCAGATGGTCCAGATCATCCTGGAGTTGATCCCTCTGCACCCACAAGGACCACTGAGTAATTCTCATGTGGAGCGTCACAAGGGGAACTGTTGTGATGGAGGCCGCCATTAGTCCTAGCAACCGGAGGACCTCCCTGGCCAGGAGGGTTCTGGAAGAGGCTATAAAAGAGGCCTGCCTGATCAGGGTCTCCATCCTGTCTGGAGGCAGAAAGGCTCTGCCCAGAACAGTGTCCAAAACCACCCCAATAAACTACAACCTCTGAGAGTGAGTAAGGGACGACTTGGGGATATTGACTGTAATCCCTAGTCTGAAAACAAGTCCAGGGTGATAGAGCTTCCAAGAGAGCCTCCCTTTACAGGGACAAGATCAGCCAGTCATCCAGGTAGGGGGAAACCACTATGCCCTGGCGATGCAAGGCAGCTGCCACCACCGCTAGGCACTTGATAAACACCAAGGGTGCTGAAGACAGGCCAAAGGGGAGAGCCCGAAATTGGAAGTGCTTCCCTTGGAAACAAAATCGCAGGAATTGGTGGTGGCTGGGGAAGATCGAGATGTGCAGGTATGCATCCTGCATATCCAGAGCACAAAGCTACTGATTCTCCAGAAGGAGAGGAAGAAGGCTTTGGAGAGTCAACATCCGGAACTTTTTGTACTCGATGAACAGATTGAGACTACTCAGGTCACGGATGGGTTGTAGGTCGCCTGACTTTTTTTGGAACCAGGAAGAAGTGGGAGTAAAACACCCTTCCCCTTTGACGAAGGGAAACGATCTCTATGGTTTCTTTGAGCAAGACAGTTTGGATTTCTTCCCTTACAAGAAGAGCCTGGTCTTGAGAGCAGGCAGACCTTCTTGGAGGAGAATCTGGAGGAAACTCCAAGAACTCTACAGTGTGTGCTACGGATACAAGCTGCAGGAATCATGCATAGGCGGTGATGCTCTGCCACTCCTACGCGTGGTGAGCAAACCTCCCCCTCCGGCTCACTGGCTCCTCGTACTGAGGCTGAGGAGGGGGTGGGGCAAGAGTCAGGAGGTGGCAGGACGGGCAGGGGGAGGACCCCTGATTGTCTCTGTTTTTTGGAGGTGGGAGGGGTAGTGGTACCCCTGGACTTCTCCTCTGTCTCCAGGTCCTTTTCCAAAAGGGTTACTGCTGTTGGGTGCCTGATTGGTACATGGACCGCACAGACCTCAGGGCTTGACCTTGGTCCTGTAGGTTCATGATGATATCTTTGGTGTCTCCACCACAAAGCACCAAACCCTTAAAGGGGGCATCCTGAACTGCAGTCTAGACCTCCTTGGCGAGGCCAGAGATGTGAAGCCAGGCCTGTCGTCAAAGCGAGACGTCAGTTGCCAAGGCACGGGCTATGGAAACGACGGAGTCGTAGGTAGCCCGCAATTCATGCCTGCAAGAAATCCTGGACAGGCTGAGATCCTTGGCGAGCTCAACCTTAAGGTGTGAAGAGTCCGTAGCTTGGACACGGGCCTCGAGCCTGGCAAAGGTTGCTTTCTGGTGTGACACCATATGGGCCACATAACTGAGGGACTAGAAAGCACATGTGGCCAATGAGAAGACCTTCTTCCTGAACTGGTCCATCTGCCTCAACTCTTTGTCTGGAGGAGAAGTGCTCATGTGCTTAGATGCAGAGGAGCAAACATGAGCAGCCGAGATCACAATGAAGTCAGCCTTCAGATGCACATTAAGGAAGGGGGCATCCTTAGGCGCCAGGTAGGTTCTGTCTGCTCTCTTGGGGACAGCTGGGATTGAATAAGGCATCTGCCAGACCGTGGTGGTGAGATCCAATCCAGGGAGGAACAGGGATCAGGGACAGACACTCCAGGTCCAGATGTCTGGCGAGTCTCTGACACATGGGATTCTGTTCCTCCGACTCATTTGAAGTGGTGTTGAATGAACCTAAAGAGGTCCGAAAAGGAAGGATCCTCCAGTGGGGACTTGGGAGAAACCTTCCCCATAGGGACCTGGGACTCATGGTCCGAGGGCTCCTCTGAAGATTCATCATCATCATCCCCCACATCCAGATTGTCTCTTAAATCCGGAAGGACAATGTCCCTGGGTGTAGTCCCCAAGACATGAATGGTGGAAGGGGACGAGCTCACCGGGCACGGGGACCTAGGAGAGCGGGGAAGTGGGAGTCGGCTCTCTAGGTCTGTCACCAACTCCGTGCGCACCTTCTGCCACCAATACTGGATGAGGGTCTTGAAATCCGGTTGTGCTGGAGTGGGTGGAGGAGGAGGGATGGCCTGGGGAGGCAGATAATGGTACCTCTGGCATCTCAAATATCCATAGCCCGGGTACGGGGTGTAGCCGGGGAAGTAGTGTCCCATACCGCTCCAGTCTGGAGGGGGATCTGCCGAGGGATGGTCCGAGGGATATCCCAAGGGGTAATGCAGGACAGTACGGGGTCACGGACAATGACCCAACGTCAGGAGACTGGACGGAGGAGGTACCCAAGTAGGGCCAGCCGTCGTGTAAATCGGTGGCAGGTCCGGCGAAGGGGGAGCTGGCGTCGGGACTGGTATCACTAAATCCAGCGCCAGAACACTGTCCTGCACTGGATAAGCTGGCACTGGGACCCGACAAAGGGGATACGAGGAGGGGCCTCGTCTGGCACAGGAGCCGGTGGTGGAGGCAGATGTATGGGCCAAGGCTCAGAGACAGTCGGCGGAGGAACCGGCATCGGAGTAGGTCTTGACGGATCCGACGGTGGGAGGGTGTCCAGAGCAGGAACAGGTGCCGGGACAGGAACATTCCCCCTGAAGGGATAGGAGGTGCCTCTGGAGTAGGGCCGGATGGCTGAGGAGGGACCTCCATCCCAGCGATCCCCGAGGGTGAGTGGGGATTAGACCCAGAAGTGTGTTCCACATCCAGGGGCCCCACACTATCTTCCAGGGTAGCGACTAGAGAGGGGAGGCTACCACGGGAGAAGGGGAGAGGCAGTCTCCCCTGGCCTCGCTCTGGTTGTTGGCAAAGGGCCGCTTAGGCCCGGCGGGAGAGCTGCATCTGTGCAATCGCTGAGGCGGTCGACGGACCAAACGGAGCCGGGTGGGAGGGGGAGGAGCCACCCACCAACTCAGCGGCTGAGGCCGGGCGGGTCCCTGTAGGCTGGGAAGCTGACTTACCGGTGGCTAGGCAGTTCCAGAATAACCGGGAGCCAACTCAGCGGCAGACATGGTGCGGCCATTGGAGGAGCCGGCGGACAATTTGCCTGCTGAGGATTTGCCAGCCTTACCTGGATCCCCTGCTGCCGATTTTTCCTTGGGTGGAGGTGGCTGGGGAGAGGACTTGCTGGTAGAGGGCCTTGAGGCCTCAGCCTGTGAACCATCCTCGGAGCACTCCCACTCCTTGTGCTGCTCTTTCCGATGTTTGGAGGGGGAAGAAGAAGAATAATCATGAATAAGCTTCATTTGTTTTTCTAAAGACGCCAGCCGAGTCTTCAAGAGATGGGCCTCCAGAGCCTGCTGCCTCCTCTTGCGCGTGGCCTGGTTAAAAGGCTGGCAGTCTGGATAGGACGAAGTAGTATGGTCCGGCCCAAACCGATGACGCACTTCACGTGGCTGTCTTTGTGTGGAATTTGAATGCCACAAGACTGACACGTCTTCTTTGGAGAAGACATAGAAGAAATTGAAAAAAGAGAGAAATATCGGTATAACCGAACGAACAACTTTCTACGATGATCGCTGGGTAAGTCTACTGAGGCGACTGACACGAGGCGACAGCGGGAAAGAACTGGAGGGCAGACGTGGGGACCGTCCACTATATAGGGTCACGCTGACATCGGGTGGGCGGTCCCCCATCAAGTATTGCTGGAAAAGTCTGCCGTGAGGCCCAGACGCCAGATGGCACTAGTTCTATATGTGATGACCTACTGAAGGAACCCTCTCGAAGTAAGATCCAGTGAGAGCCAAAGGTGATGGCTGAGATGCTGAATGAGTGCTTTGTCGTTCACCACAAGATTCCCAGGGGAGGGTCACTGGTAAGGTACATGGCATCAGGAGTAGCTGTGATGCAGCCTGTGGGCATCACACTAGCTACTTGATGATGATCAAGCCAGGTATGTCCTAAGGGGTGGATGGGATACACTGCAGGATCATAATGGAGCTTGCAGTAACCTTCCAGGAATCTGTCCCGACAGGCTCAGTGCCAGAAGACTTTAAAACTGCCAGTGAGGTCACAGTCTTCAAGAAGAGGGCAAGGCCCGACCCTGACAAATACAGGCTGGTCATCCTGACATCAGTGTTGGGCAAGATCCGGGAAGCCATTATCAAGGACAGAATAACTACGCACTTGGTAGAGGCCAAGGTTCTTGACCCCTAGCAGCATGGCTTTATGAGGGGCAGATCATGTCAAACCAGTCTGATCACCTAAATCGAGGGGGTGATCAGTAACGTTGAAAGGGGCAGAGCCATAGTCATGCTATATCTAGACTACAGTACATAAAGGTCTTTGACACTGGGGCTCATGGCATGCTTCTCGGCAAAGTACACTGGTTTAGTATACACAGGGCTATTGCTAACTAGCTTGGGTACAAGAAGCAAAGGGTTGTGGTGGACGGGCAGCACTCTAAGTGGAGAGAGGTGCTCTGTGGCATCCCTCAGGGATCAGGGCTGGGTCCAGAGCTTGTTTCAAGCAGGGGACAAGGTGTCTGGGGTTGCTGCGCCATTTCAAAGGAATTCACTTTTCCAAAGTACTCACTCTGCTGGCAGGGTGGAGGCTTTCAACGCCTCTTTAAAGACATTGTTGCTCAGCAGGCACAAGGATAGTGCTATCAGTCATGACACCGATGACCTGGGTTCAGGAAAGAGCCAGAGTAAGAAGAGGGCTCGCCAGAGTGGTGTGTCGAGTATCCCACAGGATGTTCTCCACCTTGGGGAGGGAGGAAGTTCAGTCTCTGCTGCACTGCCACACTGAGGTCACCAGAGGTGGTGGTGATGCACAGGAGCCAATGAGCAAGGAACGAGGATGCCGAGGTGCTCTGATGACAGCGCACGCATCCATGTGCGCAAGCGTTGGGAGCTTCCTCGGCATCTTAGGAAAGGGGGAAAAAAGTGGAAAAATTACCAGCAAAGCAGGAGGATGTCCACCACTCACCACAGGCTCAAACCGCTGACCGAGGTGCTCTCCTCCAGATCAGTGACCAAGTCTCTGATCAGCAGTAGTGACCCTGCCCTGGGGGGCAAGCAGGTTGGCAGCAAGGGGAAAAGCACACTAAATAAAAAATAAAAAACTTGTTCAATTAGGCCATTTAGCATTATTTATGTAATTTTTTACTTTGTTTTATTTATTTATTGACATACGTGTTATGGTTTTTTATTGTACGGTGCCCTGAGCCTTTCTGGATAGGACACCTTGCCACTGCTGTTCCACAGCTGCATCAGTAATTTAGAACCTGTGGTCTCTAGTAGGCTGCTTCATACCTCTCAACTGCTATGAATTTTGCATAGCGCTATGATTTTCATACTCAAATGTACCCTTGCTCTGCATAGGTTTACTGATGTTCCTCATAATGTTAGAGCAATTTCTGGATACACAAATTATTAAATCATTGAATTAAGTTGATAGAAACATTCTGTATCACTAACTATATGGGGCCCACTATCTGTAGACATATTATTGCTTAAAATAAGAAAGTGCTACACATTCTGACCCTTTGCTAGGATTTTTTAAGGCCAGTGCTATGATATTTATTGCTGAGAGGTTGAGAGGTATGGGCTGCTTAAGTTCACTGAGTGCAGTAAACTAACCAGGGTGGTTGATTCCCTTGGGAATAGGGACAAACTTCAGGAATACCTAAACAAGCTGGGTGATTGGTGGAACTCCAGAAGCCTTGGATTCAACATAGACAAATGCAAGGTGCTACAACTGTTGAGGGAATACAGAGGAGGACCTACCCACGGCGTGAGGCTACTGGTGCTGCAGTGGAGAAGAATAAAGACCCAAGCGTCATAACAGACAAGAGGATGAAGCATGGCAAGCAACGTGTGAGTGCAGTAAAAAGGCCTGGAAGAATGCTGGGTTGCATACAAAGTAGATTTTACCACAGGGCAGAAGTTGTTATGCTGCCTCTTTACATTTATTTATTTAAACACTGTTACCAATAAAGGACTACTGAGCCGTATACAGCTGATTTCCAGAGGCATCCTGAGGGAAGGGCACGTTGGTGAGAAAAAAGTACTCACCACAGTAATCTTGTTTCTTCCAAGGGAATCTTACTGTATTCTGACTTATGCAGTATGGTCTCACCATAGGACTGCCCCAGAGCCGAAATGGTTAATAGAACCTATGCAATGGATGGAATGCTAGGGTCGAGCTTGGTTTTCAAACCACTGACCCTGGTAAACAGTTCTAAACTGTCAGATTCTTATGAAGCATGCACTAAGCACTATCCAACTATTCTAATACTAACAACAATCCCTCCTAATAAAAATTCTTAAAATTAAAACAGAAAGATTGCTCCTTTTTTTGAAAAATTACTAATGTAGAGGAAGCCTATGAGAGAATACAGCCTGACGAGCAGAGATTTTGACGCGTGGAATGGAAAAGGAGCAACAAACAGTGGACTAGAGGGAATAAGCGGATGACTGAGAGCAGGATAGGAGGGAGAAGAAGAGATAGCAGATGATAGAACCAAACCAAAACTTAGATTTGAGGGAGGTTCAGTGAGAGAGGCCATGCCTTCAAGGAAGGAAGGAAAAAGAGGTAGGTGTACAAGAAACAATTATGGGTGCTGGGAGGGCAGTCCAGGGCAAAACAACAGAAAGAATCAAACAGGTGATCCAGCTTGGCAGGAAGGATTTTGGGCACCATTATATACCACATCCCTGATATCAAAGGCAGGGAGGATAATTTTTAGATAATCTTGCACTTGGCAGGAGGAGGGATACAGCTTTGTTTCTATATAGTGCGCCTGACTTGGGAAGAAGCTTAGTGTAGAAGGCATCAATGTGGATTGAGAAGTCAAACGTGACTGTCGAGCCAGACCACCAGGTACATGAATGAAGGCAAAACCTCTGGTTAGGAACCATCCAGGGTCATGAACACAGGAGGGGTGTGAATGGCAGCCAGGTGATGCCAGATGCCTGATGTCATGGAGACTGTCTTTTTGGCATTTAGGGTGGGTTGGTTGTTGTGGAGC
This sequence comes from Neoceratodus forsteri, assembly GCA_016271365.2. Lineage (NCBI taxonomy): Eukaryota > Metazoa > Chordata > Ceratodontiformes > Ceratodontidae > Neoceratodus > Neoceratodus forsteri. Next base: position 1,173,564,948 of record CM057456.1, on the reverse strand, counting down.
CAGTGTTGAACATTACTGAAGTCATGCTGAAGCTGCACTACCAACTCAGGAGCAGAAGACCAGATAAAAACAGAACTGAATCATCTGCCTATAATTGTATGTTAAAGGAGGTATAAGCTTTAGGAAGGCAATTTAGGAGAATCAGAACAAAATGGGGCCAAGGACAGGACCTTGCAGAACCCCCAGACGGGAAGGGGAGGGAGGAGGGGGATTGGAGGGAGGAGCTTCTCCTATGGAGACTGACTGAAACCTGCCACACAGGTACGAATGGAACTGCAGGGACAGTTAGACCAGCTTCAACAGGTTTGTCTAGCAGGACAGAGTGAAATACAAGTGTCAAAACCCTTTGTCAGGTCTACAGATATAGCAGAGATAACGTGATCCTGATTCATCCCTTAAAGGATGGAGTCAGTGAGACATAGAAGGCAGCGCTGGTGGTAGTGATTTAAAGTAAACGTGTGATGTAGTTAAAACGCTTTTTGGGCTTCATAGCCCAGTACCCTGGGGCGGCGATAGCCCCTGTGCTAAAATTATAATTTTTATTGCACTCTATAAAGTTCGGAAGGGGATCGTAATTCTGGCCGAACTGCCAGGGAGCCAATCCTTTCCCACTTCCTAGACTGACTGCTCTACCCCCACGCTCCCCTATTTTATGACATTTAACCAGGGAGAGTACGGGGACGCGCCCATACAAGTCTGTGGGGCTCATTTTTAGAATGTTTTTACGGCACTTCAGTGTATCTTTTGATAAAAATGAAGGCCACCGCTCAACTAACAGCGTCACTGTTAGTTGAGCGGTGGCTTTCATTTTAACCAGAGAGAGTCTAGTGTTCTTAACATTGTTTGCATTGGAGAAAAGGAGGCTGAGATGGGGCATGATCTCAGTTTTCTGGGTACTCAAGGGTATCCACAAAATCAAACAGAGATATCTGATCTGGTGTCCTCCAGCAGGACACAGTGCCATACCTTAAAACGCAGTCTGTAAATTCAAAGGGAGGGTTAGAAAGCACTTCTTGTCCCAGAGGGTGGTGACCTTATGGAACAGTCTACCAGTGGAGACAGTGGATATGAAGACAGTACCAGTCTTCAAAGGAAGTCTATGATAATTTCTGCTGAGAGAGTGAGACAGTACGCCGGAGAAAGTCGAAGAGACAAACAGATCAAGACTGTCCAGAGAGCGTCAGCTCCCTTCTTCCTGTCAGGCCCAAATTTATGTGGGGAAACAAAAAAACAAAAATATTGTTTCCACACTAGCGCGTCTGTGCCAGTAAAATGAGCAGAAAATGGAAAACAGCACCAGCACAGGAGATTGCATTAAACATCTATTGACAACACTGCCAAACCTTAGCAATGCTTTGCACAATAAATTGGTGTTTATTGCAATATTCCTTCATCTGGTGCTGTTTTTCCTGTTGTTACAAATTGTGTGTACCATCACAGGTTGCAAGTAAGAGGCAATCTGCAAAAAAGTGGCATGCAGGATATACAAATGGGATACAGGGAGAGAACAAAAGCACATAAAGTTATGTACATGACTGTGCAGCTGGCTGGATGGTACAGTAGCACAGTACGTTGTCAGGTGTGTTGCTAGAGGCAGTATCAGCCAACGGCATTTAAGCATAGTTCAACCAAGTAAAATGCATGGCACTCACCCAGACACAAACACTACTGTCTGCACTTTGATAACGTTGCAGAAGCAAATCTGTTCAAGAACACTCTCAGATGCAAAACATACCAGCAGTAGTGGTGATGCAACTAACACCCCAATGTTTCACTTAATCACACTTTCTCAAGGGACAGGGCAGTCCTTGCTGTCTACCTGTTTATATATACCCGAAAGAGCACATGTGCAATTAACATTTAAAGTGAAAACTACTATAATTCAAACCAAGGATCAAAATTTCATGCAAATGTACACATACAAAATTTGTTAAGAAAGTTAAAAAACAAGGCAGATCCTAATTCCAACAGTCAGACACACATTGCAGTAAATGTTGAAATGTGTAAACTAAGCAGATAATTGCACAAATTGTAGAATTGTATGTATTGCAGAATCCTTAGTAGCAGTATAGTACAAAGTGCGAGTATATGGGAAGAAACAAGTCCACAGGTATTAAGTACAGACCAGCAACCCCAATTTAATCCTATTCGGGGGAAGAGAGGCCTATGAACCCTATTACAGGTAATAACAAACCACTGCCTGTGTGTATAAGCAGCTTCTTCTTGGACAGTAACTTGACAGTAGAACAGGCATTCAAGCATGTCAGTTCTTTTTCTCATTTGATTTGCTCACTGTATAGAATGCTAAGCTGAGAACCACCCTATGTTTCATATAATTGTTTTTGGACTGGAGAGGAGCAGGCATTACTGGGTATGCACTTGTGTCTCTGGTTTTGAGACTTGTACCAACAACTGTCTGGCTGTGCATGCTACCAACTAAGTCACGCCGAGCCATATTAAATGGAAGGAACTGTAAAAAAAATAAACTAAACCGATTCGCCTACCGATGCAGAATGCTGCACTCTGCCGAGTGAACATATCGTTACCCACAAACTGTACACTATGCAGAATCCATCTCCGAGTCCAGTGAAGTCTGCAATAACATTGCTGAAATTAGAATCTAATTAGGTACAGCTGTACTGCACAAATCAGGGAAGTACTATTTGTGGCTAACCTTATGACAGTAAGCATGCAGTCTACAGTGCCCAAGATAATAAAAATGCCAGAGATAATGTAATATACTGTACATGGTCAACCCTTTCTGTTGCTGGCGTTTTGGGGGGATGCACTGTTCAATCTCCCAAACAGGAGTAGGAGTCAGTGACCTCTTAGAGTGGCTGCAAGCCGAGCAACTAATTGCAAAATACATCCCCACTCTGGTACTCTATTTAGCAAAGCCACTAAAGCATACGAGTGAAAACTATTACTTGTGTAGTGTCCAGCCCGGAGTTCACAGAGTGGTTTCAGGCAGAATGAAACCGACTGAGCAGAGAGGTTATTGAAGCCAAGACTGTGATTGGGCTCACACGTGGGTGGGACAGATAGAAGGGAAGAGTGGGACTAACAGGCAGAAGAAAGGAAGAGAGTACAATCAGTGCTATTGCATCTCTAAATCCAACCCAGTGTTAGGCCGAGCCTGGGGCTAGGCAGGGAAATGGGCAGACTGGATGGACCTCTGGGTCTTTTTCCACTGACACAATCCATGAATTTGAATGTGTATTGATACAGTACAGCAGTCGTAAGCTGCATCTCAGTTTACAGATGACGTCTCACATTGTAAAGGAGGATTTAGTTAACTAGTTTGAGCCCATACTCACAAAAGCTTCGGGGGGGGGGGGGTGGACAAACTGTTTACAAAGAGTGACATTTGTAACAAAAAAATGCTATTTGCATTCTTATGATTAGGGTTATTAACAATGATGCAGCCCTTCTCCCCTCTTCATCCAGGGGTGTAAAATTAGATGTGTATTCAAATCTTACAAGCTTACAACAGAACAGCGCTATACAGAGATGTGTTTCTTATGTGTAAGCCCTCTTTCGAGAGCTTACTAGTTAATTAGTGTAGAAGAAGAATCAGCATTTATATAGTGCTTTTCATACACAGTGTATCCAAAGCACTTTACAAGCAATGCTAGACTGGTAATGAAGTGACTGAATGTGTAGTGGTGGCCATATCGCACATCATCACCCACACACAGCCTAGATAATTGCATGAAGAACATGGGAAGAGGAATGTTGGCCAGGACACTGGGAATGTCTCCTACTCTTTGTTAAGAGTGCCCTGGGTTCTTTTACTTCCACCTGGACACCCACCAGGACAGCACCAGGATGACAGAAGGGACCTTGGTTTAACACCTCATCTGAAGGACGGCACACCCCAGCAGTACAGCACCCCCCAATACTGCACTCGGATGCCAGCATTTGAGGTGTAAGTCCAATCCCGGTGTGGGATGAGAACCCACGACCTTCTGGTCCAGAGGCGGATGTGCTGCCAACTGAGCCACGCTGACACCTGTGTCTATAGATGAGGCCCTGCCTGCCGGGGGGGGGGGTGTCTCAGCCTAGAGGGGATAAAAGGGGAGGATTCTTGGCGCGTGTGCGAGAGAGAGAGAGAGAGAGAGGTCCCAGGGAGAGAAGGTTTTCAGAGGAGAGAGTGGCCAGTGTTTTGGCCGTGAGGGCTGTGGTTCGGGCCGGGCCGTTTGCCACCCCGGCCCACCACCCTTAAAGAACACTGTGTATGTTGTAGTGATTCAGGGGTCACTGGTGCCAAAAAGGGAATTGGGGCCACTGCTCAACACTGTGGGCGATGTAGCCCGGGGAACAAGATTTGGAGCCCACCATGTGATCTCCGGCACCGTGGTGGGGCAGCACAGTGGGGTTCTGTAGTTTGATAGCCTGCGGTTGAGGTCTGTTATAGCATAGGGAGTCCAGTGCATGGTCTACTGGTGGCATCCCAGATCACTGGTGAGACAGTGGTGTGAGTGTGTCTCATGTTCAGCCCTTGGACTTTGAGGAGAGCCACCGCAGTGGCTGAAATTTCCCTGGTACAGTGGCGCAGAAAGGGGCCTCATTTGAAAGCTATCTTTTCGGCAGCTGGTGAGTTAAGAGAGGAAAGAGTGTCTGATGCTGGCCAGATCGTTTGGGGCAGTATCGTGGTGGACGCCCGTGCTGTGGGGACGGCGGTGGTGGCAGACTGTCTTCTGTTTCAATGTGGCACTTTAGCTTGGCCGGGGAATGAGTCCAGGACCATGGATCTGATATGGGGAAAGTGTGGATGCATCTCTGGGATCGTCAGGGCCCTGTGTATGCTAAGATGCCATGGGACGCTGAGAGCTCCTGGCTGGCATCAGTGACTGGGATGAAGGTTGTTTCTGCGTTGGACTGTGTACGAGAAACAGTGGTGTGGTTGGGAGCCCATTTGGAAGCCCCAATCGCTTAGGTAATGAGACCACCAGTAGGAAGCAACTTTAGTTCCAGGCTGCTCGGTTCAGTCAGCGTGAAAGAAGTCTGGAGCGAGGGTAAAGTTTTGTGTAGCAGCGAGAAGGAATTTGGAGTTTCAGCTTAGCAGCATGTTTGCTGCATTTTTGTGTTGCTGCCATCAACAAGAAGCCTTATTTCAGCTCCCAGGGAAGAAAGGACTGTGCCGTGTTAATCTATGTGGTCATGCACTGTAATTTGGTCTCTGTGTCCTATAGTCTGCCCCAGTGTCTGAACCTGTGAGTTCCTAACACTCCTTGGAGTGACTGTTTAGTAAATGTGGTGGCATTAAATCTGTAACCTTTTGAAACTGGAGTGGACAGTGGACTTAATGATTCCGTTACCTGCCCAAGTCTGAGCCCCCACAGGCGCTGCACCCTGCAGAAGACTCTCCGGCACCAGTAGGTCTGGGAATCAGGCCGACCAAGAACTCTTCCATCAGCTGAACCAGGTAATGAGTTGCAATTTTTCTGGACTGTGTTTCTGGCTGTATAGTGGCCCCTCTCCCTCAACTAACATCAGGCATACCTCTAAACACTAGGAAGGGTGGGGGTTGCACGTGATAGAATTACCAATGACATTCTCGTATCTGCTACCAAAACATCAGCAGAAAAACAACTAACCAAGCAGGTGCAAAATGGTTTTGACTTCTAAATGAAATGCTCCTTTGCATACAGCATTATAAGTAGTAGTAGTTATAGCAGCTTTATTTATTTATAGTGGCCCCCAAGTAACTATTTAAGAAAAAAAAGAATAAAAACATGGCATAACATTTTAAAATTCTGAAGTTTTAATACCTAAAGTAGTAAAATAGTCCCCCTATTTAGGTACTTTCTGTACTCTGTGTTGCCCAGTGCACGGACGTGCTCTCCCCCTCTCACACACACACACCAACAGATACTGGTCAGGTTGTCCTCCCCCTCTCCACAAACTGGTAATCCCCCACTGTCCTCCCCCTCTCCACATACTGTTAATCCCCCACTGCCACAGCAAGCAGCTTCTTTGATTAAGAGTGTGTAGAGGGTGTTTGTGTCTGTCTGTTTCCTCCCAAGTGTGTCTCTTGCCCAACACACAAACACTTCATTATTTATTTATATTTATTTATTTAGTTTGATTTACTTTTATTTGGGCTTTGCTTTTAGATTGATGCCAGTGGCCCAGTTGACTCTGAGCGAGCGTGTCCTGTATCAGCTGCCATACTGAGCGGTTTCCTGTTCGCGGTTTTGAAACCATTACTTTTGCTCTGTGCTGCCGATGCAGAGTATTGGTTGTTTTAGTCAGGGTTGGCAAGGGGTGTAGGATTGAAGAACAGATAAGAGCTGCATGGAGGGGGAGCAAAGGAACGCAGTGGGGAACAGAGCTGCATCTGCGACAGTCCGCGGGAGAGCCATGGATCAGCGGCCTGCCAAAAAATCTTGTCAACTGGAGTACTGAGAGGTCTGTATGGTTACTTTTAACCCTTGCTGTGCTACGGACTGATATATCAATCCAGAATTCCTATACATTCTAAATCTGTTAGCAGCCTAAGGGCTAAGATGTCTGTCTTTTCTCATGAAACTCAACTGGATCCGAAATGCAGCTGCTGACACTTGACTGTGTGCATGTGTGTGTTGGGGGGTCTGCAGGTTGTGAGTGGTGTTCGTGCTCCAGTTTTAAAACTGAGAGGCTCGCATAATGATATATGTTGTTTTCCGTACTGACTAACTGAAGAGATGCCGGTTGGCACATTATGTCCTGATAAGGACACAGCCAAAGGTACCTCTCAGCTAATCAGGACAGAAAACTGGAGGCCCATTTTACAAACCCTACTATGCAACACCCACCTATCTCTATCTTTTCAAGCATGCCTTCAGTATTGCATACTGGGTACAAGCTACTTACAAGAAGACAGTTGCCCATATTTTTTTTTAACTTATATTTTGGTTTTTATGAAAAAAATAATTAATTTAGGTCATAGTTACAGAAGACATCAACATTATAAATACATACTGTTTTACAGGCAGGTAAGATGTTGCCACACTTAGGATACAGTTTCATAGTTTAAGCTGTACTACACTTGGGAGAAAAGATATATACTGTACTCAACTTACTGTACCTAGCATGTTGGGAATAACAATTGCTACTACTTTAAGCAGTGCAGTATACTTAATAGGCTACAGATTAGGTTCTCACAGCAAATAAGGCTATTAAATCTCCCAGATCCGAAGAGTTTGTACAGTTAAACACCTCAGTGAGAGCTATCTGCAAACGTCTCAGTGATAGTGAACATGTGGATCAGACCCACCTATTGTATATACACCAATATTCACAAACTTAAAGATCAAATGCACTTTTTCCATATTTTTAATAAAAGCTTAAATTCACATGAATCCAAGTCCCTGTATCATGATGATTAGTGTTTCCTGAAAATTCTATGCTGTTTGGTTTTGTAGTTTTCTTTAAATCAGCATTTGTTAATGTGATCTGCAGTAAAAACAGATAAGATTTTTCTGTCCCTGTCAGTAAGTGATGACATCATATTGGTCTAGCCTGCTGCTTCTGCAATTAAGTCCCTGATTGACTGAAGAGGCTGGAGCATTTCAAAGTCAGATCAGTCTGTAGAGCTAATTGTTTTCACTCCAAGGTGTTTATTAACCCATCTGGTTTGTGTTTAGATAGATTAGCTTCAAATCTATCATTCTGTTCTCATATAAAGTTCATCATTTTCAATTTCAGTGCTGAACTGAAGTGGTATGAATGTTTGTAAGAAATCTGTATTACAGCTGTCAGTTCTGTCTCATTAAAATTCTACATCATTTACTAGCTATATGACACAGGGTAGTTTAATGGATATAAAATTAAATTTATGTAAAATAAACTACATTTTTTTAATTCATAGAATTAGTGTGTCTTTGATGTAGCCTCCATGAATATATTCATGTGAGAACAATTTTGTTTTATGTCAGATTGATAAAGAGGTTTCTGCCACACACTGCTATTTCAGGAACATATACCGTATGAACACACAAAATTCAGTTCTTTGAGGGTTCCTGTGTCAAAATACATTATGTATGTGCATAACTAGAAATACTATATGGCATCCTGATGTCCCTCAGCTGAGGCTGCTGCACTCTGCTTCCCTCTGTTTCCCACCCCCACAGTAAGACCAATGCACCCTGTTGCCCCCTGTTCCTGTCTCCAAAGACAGGGCTGCTGTGCTCTGCTAAACCATAGAGTCCCAGGGGTAGTGCCTCTACGGTGCTGCTGCACCATGCTGCCCCAGGTCATCAAAGGTGGGGCTTTTGTTGCACCCTGCTACCCACTTACATTGTCCCGAATGGGCCAAGCCACTGCACCACATGTACTCTGTCTCACAGTCAGGGCTGTTGTACCCAGATGCCCCATTGTGTCCTGCCTGACAGTGAAGCCCTCTGCACTATGCTGTCCTCTGTCCCCTGCCTCCACTGTGCCCTGCTGCACCAAATAACCTCTTGCCTAAACAGTTAGGAATGTTGCACCCCTGCTGCTCCCTGCCACCAGTGTCAGATCCTTTGGTACACTGCCCAAACTGCTCGAAAGAAAAAAAAAATACTTTCGTCTTGTGTTATAGGGTGGGGGACAAAGGGTACCAGGGTGCAGCAGCACTGACTGTTCAGGCAGGAGACAGGGGAGGTATTGGGGTAAAGCAGTTCAAATTGTGGAACAGGGTGCAGCAGACTCGCCCGTTTGGGACAAAGGATCTGACTCTGGTGGCAGGGGGAAATAGGGAGAAACTGCCCCAACTGTGGTGGCAGGGAACAGGGTACAGCACATGCCCTGCTTTGTCTTATGGCAAGTGCCAGCATGGTGCAGCAGCCCTAACTGTGGAGGCATGGGACTCTAGGGAACAGCAGTCCACAGCAGCCTTGCTGTGTAGACAGGTGCAGCAGCCTTGGATGTGGTGGCAGAGACAGAGCACAGCATGGTGCAAAAGCCCTCACTGTGTGGCAGGACACAGGGGGGCATCAGGGTATGGCAGCCCTGACTGTGGGACAGGGTGTGCATGGTGGAGCAGCCTTGTCCAGTTGGGACAATGGAAGCTGGTAGCAGGTGCAGCCAATACCCCACCTATGGTGGCCTACGGCAGCATGGTGCAGCAGCCAGAACTGTGAAGGCAGTGGACCTGGGACTCTAGTCCTTAGCAGAGCACAGTAGCCCCAACTGTGGAGACAGGAACAGGGGGCAACAGGGTGCATTGGCCCAGACTATGGAGGGGAAGGGGGGAACAGAGACATGCAGTATACAGTAGCCTCAGCTGTTTATGCAGGAGGTAGCAGGATGCAGCATCCTCGACTGTGTGGAGAAGACAGTGGGCAGAGCGGTGCAGCAGCCTCAAATGGGGGAAGAAGAGAGGGGGCTTGTGAGGCAGGGGAAATGGGGCAGCAGAGTGCTGCTGCCTCAACTGTCGGGAACGAGGCAGGGATATCAAGATGTCATATAGTATTTCTATTTATACACTTACATGATGTATTTTCACACAGAAACCCTCAAAGAACTGAATTCTGTGTGTTCATACAGTGCATGTTCCTGAAGTAGCAGAGTGTGGCAGAAACCTTTGTCAATCTGACATAAAACAAAATTATTCTCACATGAACATATTTATGGAGGCTACATCAAAGACATATTATTTCTATGAATTAAAAAAAATTAGTTTATTTTATATCCATCTGTGACAGGGTGACCCCTGTCATAGTGGACAGCACTGGGATAAATTAAAATCCCTTCTCCAAGCAGTTTATATGTTTGTATAATGTCCAACATGCTGGTTGGCTGGTTATAAATTAAGTGCTGAAGTGCTTATAATGATTTCTATGCATATTAACCAAAAAACAAAACCAAGAGTACAGTTACAAAATGAGAGGGCTGTCTTAATATAAGAATAACAAAAACTTGTGTCTGCTTTTTCTAGATGTTATCAGCCCCCTTCTAAGATATATTTTGCAGCAGACATTAAGAGGTAATTTGACCCTGCAGGAGAGTTTAGAAGAGCACAGAATGTTCTGACCTCGTCTCTGACCTTTTCCATGTTGTAGACAAGTTCTTCTGTACTCTATGTGGCTGCCAAATAATTGTTCTCTATGGGGCAACAGTGGTCCCTAGAGGCTAGTTTTATGTTGTGTCTGCTGTTAATCAAAAGACAGTGGAACATTTTCCAAACTTCTAGTGAGCCTATGAAAAGCCCTCCCTCAGTGCTGAGAGAGGATAGATAGGGAGGTCAGTTGGATACTGACTGAGGAAGGTGAAAGACCTCCTGGTAGAGTGTGCTTTCACACGGTTTGATTCATTCTAGCTTAGAAAAGCCTTGGAAACTGATGAAGCTAAGCAGTTGTCTGACTTACCATTTTGCTTTCTGTATATTTTACTTGATAAAAATAAAATGACAAAAGCACTTGTGCGTTTTTTATGCACCTGATTTGTGGTCTGCCTGAAATTGTGTTATCCTAAATTCACGTCCGGTGACACCGTTAAACTAACCTGTGTCATACAGCCAGTAAACAATGAAGAATTTTGATGAAACAGAACTGACAGTTGTAAAACAGACATGGTGATTTCTCGCAAACATTCATACCACTTCAGTTCAGCACTGAAATTCAAAATGATGGAACTTTTTATGAGAACAGAAGAAACAATTACTCACCGAAGTAATGTTACTTCTTCCAGGGTATTCTTTAGCATTATTGACAGAAGCAGTATGCCAGCTGGGTTCAGCTGCCCCGGAGAGGAGGAATCAATGCAAATGAGGAAGGAATTGGCCAATCAGGATACAGTTAGAGTAGAGTGCTGCCTGCAGTCAGCCTGAAGGACCTCAGAACGCATTTCGAAGCTGAAAAAGAGCAAAAACTGTACCCACTAGGAGCAAAAAAAACTATAACCCACTATATATTCTAACCCACTATTATGAAAAGACATTTTTTTTTGAAATCCACGAGAGAATGGCATTCAGTCAAATTTGGCTAAACCCTAGCAGAGCCTTTAGACAAGGTTTCCAGGGAGGATTGGTGAGAGAGTCAAATAATGCTAAAGAATACCCTGGAAGAAGTAATATTACTTCGGTGAGTAACTGTTTCTTCTCACCCCAGGAATTCTTTAGCATCTATTGACAGAAGCAGACTTCAAAGCAGTGTAGTTGGGAGGAGGGCACAGAAACCTATTTTAAGAAGAGACTCTGAAGTACCATCCTGCCAAAATTGGCATCCTATCATACTACACATCCAAGAAGATCTTATTGAATGTGAAAATCAAATTTCAAATAAGTGGTCTGCACACTTCAGGTGAGGATTTAGCCTTGAACGCTGCCCAGGAGGCAGCTGGTCTCCAGTAAGAAGGCCCTAAGCACGAGAAAGGCTGAATGTCAGCTTTTCTTGGAGCAGACCCAAAATACCTGAAAACAGTCCCGTGGGAAAATACTCTTGGTCACTGGTTTCTCCTTTTCTGCAAAAATGCAGGACAGGAAAATATGATAATGACAGAACCTGAACTGCTAGGACTGCTGGCGCAGGACTGCAGGACTAATTCATGCCCCTCCCAAGCAGGTTGAGATAGCCTAGACGGGACTTGCCTGAAAGCAGTACAGGCAGAGAAAAGGGACTGATGAAGGAAATAGTAGTGGGAAAAAGATTTTCTATCCGTCCAGAAGACTAATTTGTTCATAAAGGCACTGAGAGGATAAGGCCTAAGAGAACGACCTGAAACTTTGAAAAACGTCTGACAGAGGAAAACAAGCAGACAAACTGTCTTCGATGTTACTCACTTCAGGACAGAATTTCCACAGATTCAAAGGAACACCCCATGAAAAGTACAGTTACGTAAGAACTTACCGTAACAGTAGATATTCGAGAGAGGCTCTTGCAGTAGGTAATTACATATAGGACTGACCCGGCCAGCAGCAGGACCCCACAGAAAAATTTCTAGCTAGCAGTCCCTGGCGGGGACCGCCCCCATGTCAGGTGACCGGCGTCAGACGACGTCAGTATAAAGGGGCGGTCCCAGACGCCCGCCTTCCAGTTCTTTCTCGCCACAGGCCCGGACGAGAGAGAAGCAGATATTTCCCTCAAAGGAAAAGGAGCTGAAAAAGCCTAGGGGGATGGAGGGCGGGAAGGTATTACCTACTGCAAGAGCCTCTCTCGAAGATCTACTGTTACGGTAAGTTCTTACGTAACTGTACAACTTACTCCGAGAGAGCTCTTGCAGTAGGTAATTACATATAGGACAGAATCCCAAGCAGTCTGGAACAAATGAAAAGGCACCGGGAGGAGGAACTACTCCAAGAAGTAGCAAATAATCCTGCAAGCCTCAAGAAAGGAGGCCTTGCAAGACAGCTAACCCGAAGCCTGCTCTACGGCGAGAGGCACTGTCCAAACTGTAATGTTTAGTAAAGGTATGGACGGAAGTCCAAGTGGCGGTAGCACAGATGTCTGCTGCAGACACGTTCTTGAAACAAGCTGCAGAGGCTGCTACTCCATGAGTGGAGTGACCTCTGACTTGACCCGGGAGGGTCTTGTTGTACTTGTCAAAACAGAAAGTGATGCAATGAGCCAACCACTTTGATAGGCATTTCTTAGAAACAGCATTGCCTTCTCTTTTGTGAGCAAAAGAAACGAACAACTGATCAGTCTTTCTGAGATCCTTCGTCCTATCGGTGTAGTATCTCAGAATCCTGTGGACATCCATGGTATAGAGCAAGTATTCTCCTTGGTTGGAGTACTGTGAGAAAAAGGCAGGTAATTCAATAGACTGATTTAAGGTAGACTCCACTACCACTTACGGGAGAAACTTAGGATTCGTGTGAAGAGCTACTCGATTCTTTGTGAAAATCAGATAGCGGATTTTGCACATCAGGCCTGAGCTGGAAATTTTATGAGCAGAAGTAAAGGCCACCAAGAAGAGTGTCTTCCATGATAAAAACTTCAAGTCTACAGAAGCCGCAGGCTCAAAGGGAGGAAGGGTAAGTTTCTCGAGGACAAAGTTTAAGTCCCAAGGGGGAGCTGGAGTCCAAACAGGGGGCCTGAGATGAAGGACCCCTCTGAGAAAAGTTTTGGAGACCTCCAGTTGGGCAAATGCCTTATCAGAGAAAGGGACATGGTAGGCTGAAATAGCCGCCATATGGACTTTCAAAGAGGAGTGACTGAGACCCAGGTCGAAAAGATGACGCATGTAGTCAAGTAGAATGGTCACAGGACAGGAAAAAGGCTCTACGTTCCTGGACGCGGCCAGATGGAAAATCTTTTTCCATTTCATGGCGTGAGTGGACCTAGTGGAGGGTTTTCTAGCCTCCACCAGAATCTCGGCCACCTTAGAGGAGATGCCAAGCGAGATTGGGCTAGGTCTGCAGGAGCCATGCATGAAGTTGAAGGGACTTGAGTCCCGGATGGACCAGGATCCCCTGATCCTCGAGATAAAGGAAGAGGAAGAGGAGGAACCTCTGAGTATTGTTGTAGAAGAGAGAACCAGATTTGCCTGGGCCAGAAAGGAGCGATCAGAATCATTCTTGCTCCTTCCAAAGCCAGTTTCTGCAGTACATGAGGGACCAGAGGAATTGGGGGAAAAGCATAGACGAATCTGTCCTTCCAGCTTAGAGAGAGAGCGGCGCTCCAGAAAGTGCCTCGCTCTGGAGCGAGCGAGCAAAAGGTTGGAAGCTTTGCGTTTTGGAAGGAGGCGAACAGGTCTATCTGAGGAGTCCCCCAAATCTGGAAGATGCTTTTTAGAACTTTTTCATCCAGTTCCCACTCGTGTGGTAGAGCCGACGAGCGACTTAGCCTGTCTGCCAGGACATTGTCGACTCCCAGAACATGGATCGCCATGAGGTGAAGGTTGTGAAGCATAGCTCATTCCCAAACCCTCATCGCTTCCCTGCACAGCGGGTAGGACTGGGTCCCTCCCTGCTTGTTGATGTACCACACCACACACATGTTGTCCATTTGGACAGCTAGGTGACCGGGAAGGATGTATTGGTGAAGGGCCTGGAGAGCATACAGCACTGCTCGAAGCTCGAGTACATTGATGTGGAGAACTAACTCCAATTTGACCATAGGCCCTGGGTTGGTGAGGGACCCAGATGGGCTCCCAACCTTCGCCTGAAGCGTCCGTGGTCAGAGTCTGATCGGGGAGGAAGAAAAGGGGACCCCGGAATAGGTTCTCATGAACCATCCACCATTGCAAGTCTCTTACCATCAGCGAGGAGATCAGAACCAGATGATCTAGGTCGTCTACTCGTTGATCCCACTGAGAGCGGAGAGTCCACTGAGAGATTCTCATGTGGAGGCGCGCCTGCGGAACTGTCGGGATGGCGGCCACCATGAGCCCCAAGAGACGGAGAACCGACCTTGCCGGAACCTTCCTGCGTTCTGATAGCAGGGAAATCTGTGACTGAAGGGAGGCCGCCCTGTCTGGAGGCAGGAAGGCCTTGCTCACCGTCATATCGAGGATAGCCCTGATAAACTGTAGTCTCTGGGAGGGATCCAGATGAGACTTGGAATGGTTGATGGTAATACCCAGGCAAGTGAAAACCTGCTGGGTGAGGGACAGGAAATGCAGGAGTTCCTCCCTGGACGGGGCCGCCAGGAGCCAGTCGTCTAGGTAGGGAAAAACCTGAACTCCCAAGAAATGCATGGGTGGGCCGCTACCACCACCAGGCATTTGGTAAAGACTCGGGAGCCGAGGAAGACCAAAGGGGCCTAGGGATTGGTAGTGGCCCCCTGGAATGCAAACCTGAGGTACTTTCGGTGCGAAGGGCGAATGGGGATGTGCAGGTATGCATCCTGCATATCCGGTGCACAAAGCCATTGGCCCGGCCAAAGCAGGGGCAAGAGAGTTTGAAGAGACAGCATCCTGAACCTCTTGTATTCCACATATAGGTTCAGGGAGCTGAGATCGAGAATGGGTCTGAGATCTCCCGTCTTCTTTGGTACAAAGAAGAAATGGGAATAGTAACCCGTCCCGTGGAGGTGAGGGGGGACGGGCTCTATAGCCTACTACGCGAGGAGAGCAGAGATTTCTTCCCTGACCAAAGGAAGATGGTCCCTTGAGTAAGAGGAGTTCAGAGTGGGGTGACGTGGAGGTTTCTGCAAAAACTCTATGGAGTGCCCCTCTGCTATGATCTGAAGCACCCATGAATCCGACGTTATCCTCTCCCAACCCGGAAGGTGGAGGGAGAACCTCCCTCCTACCGGTTCCTCCGGGGCATCCAGAGGCGGTGGGAGAGGGAAGGAGACAGGTGGTGTGAGGCAGCGCCGCAGCTGGGGCACCCGTTGCTTTTTTGGGTGCCCGACGTTTAGTGGCCCGCCTTCCCTGAGGTTTCACTTGAGGCCGGCTGCGTCTGCGAAAGGGATGGCACTGTGGGGGATGGGGACGGTACATTGAATCAACAGATTTAAGGGCCGTCCCTTTCTCCTGCAAGTCAGTGATGATGTCCTTGACATCACCACTGAAAAGCACAGAACCCCTGAAAGGTGCTTCTTGAATTGCTGACTGCACTTCCAGGACCAGACCTGACACACGGAGCCATGCATGACACTGAAGATTTACAGCAAATGCAGAGCTCCGTCCTGCGGTGTCCACTGCATCGTAGGTCATCCTCAGAATATGACGACTGGCCGAACGAGCAGAACGGACCAGGTCGGCTAACTCCTGCTTGACTTGAGAGTTAGGCAAGGAATCAATCTTGGATTCCGCCTGGGTAAGGACAGCCTTTTGGTAATCCCCCGTATGTGCTACATAATTTAGGGCCCTAATTCCCAGTGTGGAAGAAGCATAGATCTTCCTTCCATACTGATCCAGAAAGCGAGATTCCTTATCCGGGGGAGACAAGCTCAAATGTTTCGGGTGTGCTGACTGGCCGTGAGCGGCGCTAATCATAACCGAGTCTGCACGGGGGTGAGTGTCTAAAAATTCTACACCCTCTGGAGCCTGGTATAGCCTGTTGGTCTTCCGAGGAAGTGGGGCTAAAGCCGACGGTTGTTTCCAAAAAGTGGAAACAAGGTGGGCGTGAGGCTCGATCCAGGGTGGCACTAGAGTAGGAGCCGTAAGGGGCAAGTCCAGATGTTCGGCGAGTTTAACCCATTGAGGATCTGGCTCTAAGGAACGCCACTGATGGACTTCCTGGATCTTCCTGAGCAACTCCATGAAGGAAGGATCCTCCAGAGACTTCGGAAGGAGTCCTCGGCCTGGGCTTGGACGGAGAGCTCGGCTCGTCGTCTTTCTCGGAACACCCATCGGAGGCCTCCGAGGAGTCCGAGAGAGAAGAAGAAGAGGAATTTGAAGCATAGTAAGACTCCCTAGCTTGTCTAGGGGGAGGAACGGGTTCCTTAGGGGGGGATCCCTGGATGCGTGTCCTGCCCCTCTCTGGATCCCGAGGGCAAAGCCCGGGAATCCGGAGGCGGAAGGGGGAGTCTGCCGTCTGGGGTGTACGGGAGCCGGTGGTGGCACCATCGCCGTAAGACGGCTCTCGACTTCCTTGGTGAGCTGAGCCTTGGCCTCAGCCCACCAGGAGCCAGAAGTCTCCTGGAGATTAACCGGCGGCCTAAGAGGCGGTGGAGGAGGAGAGGGATAGTTATGCGGATGAAATCCGTGGGAGATATCCGTAACCAGGCTGCGGGAATACCAGCGTCGGGTACTGCGGCGTCGGTGGAGTCGGCGCCGGGTACTCCGGCGCAGGATACTGTGGACCTGAGAAAACCGGCGTCAGGTAGGACGGCGGATACCCAGGCACTGGAGGAGCTGCCGGAGCAGACGGCCTAGCCGGGTACTCCACGGGCGGATCAACCGCGATAGGCCTGTGGGGTGGAGGGCCCGATGGGAGAGGAATATCCCCCGCCAGCGCCGGTGTCTCGGAGCCGGCGTCGGGGGAGCCGGTGTCAGGGGAGCCGACATCAGATCTGGCTCTGTAGGAAGAGGATCGGACAGTAGCCCAGGATCCCGAGCCTCGTCCGGGGACGGAGGAGAAAAATCCCCGGGGTCGGGCAGGGGGGACTCGGGCTCCCCTGACGGCAGCAAAGGCTGCAGGGAACCTGGTATGACAGACGAAGCAGGGTCTGCCGTAGGCTCCGAGGCCCGGTGCACGTTGGAGGAGCCGACGTATGACTTAGGGGCCGAGTCCCGGCGGACGCCAGAGGAGCTGGCGCACGACTTCGGGGGTCCCTCGTCAGAGATGGGCAGAGGATGAGAAGAGGCCCAGTCCAATGGGGACACTGCCATGCGCCGCCCCGAAGGGTTGGGCATCTTAGTGGCCTTCTCCCGGCGGACGTCGGAGGAGCCGACATCCGGCTTACGGGAGGCGCCTGCACCAGTAGGCCGCAAGCCTGTGGCGGTACTGGGGGCTGGAGCCTCCTTTGCCCGGAGGCACCGGTGGCCTCGAATGCCCGTCAGGCGATCCCCGGAGGATGTTACTTTGCTCGCGACTCGGCTGGAGTCAGGAGGAGGAGCCTTCTCCGTGCCCTTCCTTGTCCGCTTCTTGTGCCCTTCAGGAGAGGTCGACGCCTCGTAAGTTTCTTCAACTCCTTCTCCATCGCGGACATCTTCTTCTTGAGGAGATGGGCTTCGAGAGACTGCTGGCGTCATCTGCGGGTGGCCGCGTTGAAATGAAGGCAGTGCAGACACTTCTCGACCGCGTGGTCGGGGCCTAAACAGAAAAGACAGAGGGAGTGACCGTCTTTGTGAGGCAGTTGGGCGCCGCACGAGTCGCACTTATTTTTTGAAGGGGATGATATATACCGATGTTCACCTGACGATAGAAAATATAAAATACAAAATACTGAAACTTTTCGGAAAAAACGACGAAGTAACAGGACTGAGCGATAGGAACTTCACCGCGAGACGCTGCACGAGCTGACGGCGGGAAAGAACTGGAAGGCGGGCGTCTGGGACCGCCCCTTTATACCGACGTCGTCTGACGCCGGTCACCTGACGTGGGGGCGGTCCCCGCCAGGGACTGCTAGCTAGAAATTTTTCCATGGGGTCCTGCCGCCGGCCGGCGTCAGTCCTATATGTAATTACCTACTGCAAGAGCCCTCTTGAAGTAAGATCTGAACTTAGAGAGGTTTGTGTTCCATGGGAAAAAACTCCGGTCCCTAGAAGGGTCTGGAAGTGAAGATGGCCCTTTGCGGAATTCTTTGAAATGGTCTGAGAAAAATGAAAATTACGTACCTACCATAATTCTTGATCTTCTCTTGTATCTTCACCATTCATTACTACTTGGGTTAGTGCCGGAGGCGCGCACCTACTATGGGAGATTTTTTTTGAGTCGGTTCCAACGGCGCCACCCACGAGAGCGACACACTGCATCATGCGTGAGGGGCGGCCATTAGGCGCTGCAGACTCCTCCTCCATCTCAGTTCTGGTAGCCGGAGAGGCAAAATAAAGGGTAAAGGAAAAAATGGAAGAGCGAGGCAAGAGAGCCGAGGGACAGGAAAAGGAAAGGATATAAACTGAAGAAGGAGTAAGCCGGGAGAAGACAGATAGAAGAGGAGGAATACCTACCCTAAGGGACTGCAGGGCCTCCCTTCTGGGGCGGCTCTACGGGAGGAACAGGTAAAGCGAAAAGGAGAAGAAGAAGAAGAAGAAGAAAGAGAAGAAAAAGGAGGGATGCTGAGAGGGGAGAACACTGCCCATAGATACATTGGTTGAGAGGGTTATAAGTTCGGAACCAAAAACAAGGGAGCAAGAATCCCTCCTGACAGGAGTGAGAGAAGGTTCCACTGAACCATTTATATCGATTGGACACGAAGGGCAGATTCTCTAACTTCTCATCATCCCAACCCCCCTACATTCTAGCTCAGAGCTCATGGACTGCCCAGGCAGGAATCTGTTCTGGAAGGAGAGCGCCTAACTATGAGGGGGTGGTAAGCCCCTTAGCACCTTGTTAAGTGCTAACACCAGAGTGTGTGGGTAGAGGTTAGGCCCTACAAAAGTCAGTTTTGTATGAAGAATAGAGTGGCAACTCAATCGGACTCCCTGAAGGCAAGGCAAGGACAACAGTTCAAGGTTAAGAAGTGCAGAAGCATCAACCAGAAGAAGTTGACAATTAAATGATGTCTGCCCGAGGGAACCTGAAATTTGAGGCCGAGCCATAGAGGGACGGTCTCGTCAGCTGTGAACTGAACAACGTGGCTAAGGTGCCAAGAAGTCACCCTTAGGGTCAGTCAGAAAGAGTTCCCTCAGAATAGGAAAAAAGTCCTACTCGTTCCCCTTTACCTTGAGGAAAAAAGATCCGACCATAGAAGGACGCAAACGAGGATAGTTTTTTTTTTTTTTTTGCAAAAAGGCCACAGGAAAGGAGGAACAAGATGGGAGGGGCAGACACTGCAGTAGAAGGCCACTGAGGGGAAAGTGGGTAGGTATCAGTAATGAATGGTGAAGATACAAGAGAAGATCAAGAATTACGGTAGGTACGTAATTTTCATATCTTCCCTTGTCAGTCTTCACCATTCATTACTGCTTGGGTGAGTACCAGGCTCCCTCCCCCCCGCAAGGGGGGGGGGGATAATAGGAACCCTGAGAGAACAAGACCCCTAGCCTCCTGTTGGTGGGAAACAGGAGGGGAAGACCCTGGGCTAATCAGGTGAGAAACCTATGGTGGAGGAGAGCTAGGAGGTGTCCTCCGAGGATGGGGAGATGGTGGAAGCCCCTGCAGAAGTCTCCTAGCTCTGGAGGAAAAAAGACGGGTCCCCTGGAAAGCAGAGCAAATCACCCTACGCCGGGCCAGGGGTGACAACCTTGACAGATGAAGCCATGCCGTCCGTCTAATACAGATCGCTGTCCCTGCAAGCCTGGAAGCCACCTCATTGGTGTCATAAGATGCCCTTGCTTGGTGTCTTGCCAGCTCCAGGCCTATAGCAGAGAGGGCAATAGCTTGTCTGGATTGCTCCGTATCAGGCATTGATGCTAAGATTTGGGAGAGCATTGACCACAAATGCCTACTGTAGGCAGCATGGTGAACCTGATGTGATGCAATGCATAACATCGCAAGAGAGGAAGAGAACATTTTTTGCCCCCACTGGTCAAATTGTAGGGAATCTGAGTCCAGTGGACGGTCATGCGCCAGGCGGTGGCACCCAGAGGGAGTTTCTAGGTATGCCAATCCCGAAGGCGGGTTGGGAAGAGTACCTAGAGACTCCAATGGGGCACAATACCTTCTTCTGCAGTCTGCCGGGGCTGGAGAAGGTGTGGCTGGCGACTGCCAGGAATGGATAGACAGCTCCTGGAAGGGAATAGGCCAGGATAGTATCACTAAATGCTGGGCACTGAATTCACTGAGGAATTCATGTGTCTCCCGTTCGGTATTATCTCGCCTAACAAAAGAAATGTGAAGATCCCTCACCATCCTCGAAAGGAATCGCTGATATTCAGTGAAAATCAGCATCAGAGGAGAGATGAGCAGTGGGTTCCCCTCCCTCCAAAGAGGAGGGAGACGAGGATGATGGAGAGCACGAATGTCCAGAGGACGCCTTCGGCGGTGGGAATAAGCGAAACACCCGCCCACATATATCTAACGTATGAGGGAAGGCCGCCGCAGAGCCTCTGAACGTCTCCCAGGATAATGGGCCCATAGGACCGACATGGCCTGGGAGAGAGGGGGGTGGCTGCAGAGGAATGGGAGAGGGACATCTATGGCAAGGCAACTGTCCTCTGCTGAGGCTCAGAAACCCAGAAAATGGAACCCGAGCTGGCGGGATCCCGGACAACAAACCAGATCACAGAACAGAACCCTGGGGATGCGAAGCCTGGAAGAGCCTAGTAGGGGATCTTCCCCATGCCGAACCTGGGGCTGCATGGGTCCAGAAGGGCATCCCACAGCAACACCACCAGAGGGGTCCCTGGAGCTCGAGAGGGAAAGACTGGGCCTGTCGTTACAGCACCTACCCGCACCCCGAGGGGTGGCAGGTGAAGACCGAGGTGCCTCAACCCGGTCTCTCGATCCCCCGGACTCCGAGAATGCCCTCCTCCTTGACCCCAGCGACACTCCACCCCGAGGAGGTGCAGCAGCACCGGAATCGGCAGCTGCCACAACTCCCCCAGGAGGGACAGCCCCTCCCTCCAACTCCATGCCATCCCCCTCCAGGGACCCTAGACCACCCCCAGCCTGGGAGGCCTCAGGGGAGGACAGCAGAGGAGACAGAGGAATAGGCATGCTGGGCCGCCTAGCACCTCATCTCACCGCAGACCCTGACTCCGAAGAGTCAGGGTGCCAGGACGGGTCCACATCTGAATCATCCTCCTCTGAGGAAGAAGAGACCAGCTGGACCACAATACTGGCCACCTCGGGGGTCTCCAGTGAAACAGCACCGCGAACAGTGCTGGTGCCAGCGGTGGTGCCGGACAACCCCGGACCCCCCGCAACTCCGAAACCCGGCCCAGACTCCTCAACGGCGCCGACCAGACCTGCGGCACTGCAAACGGTGCCGTCTTGATCACCGGCGCAGATCCAAAACGGTGCCAGAAGGCGGCGTCAAGGGTCCACCAATGCTGGGCCCAGCAGACCTGGGCCTCGACACTGGGGGAGCCTGCACCTCCGAGGAGGTGACTGCTGAGGCGGTGTCTCCACCGTGGCCCCGGGAGGGACCCTGGCCTTCCTCCGACACCGCGAAAGAGGCATCCTCTTCGGCAAGAGAAGATGAGGAGGCATCCTCCTCTCCAGACCGTATAGGCCTGAGAGGGAACTCGAAGGAAGGGTCTAGAGACCTTACCTGGGAATCCTCGGAGCGGCGCCGTCCCCCGAAAGTCGACGGAGATTTGCCAATCTTGAATACGTGGACTTCCAGGACACGACGGTCCATCAAGAAACAGGCGTCGCACGCATCCATATTATGGTTGGGACCCAAGCAAAAAAGCACAGCTCTCGGCAACGTCAAATAATAGAGAAAAAAAACAGAACAGTCTTACCAGTGACGACGTTGAGAAAAAGGCAGGATGAAGAAGAAGTCTGAAATACGGCGTCGACGAACGACTACTAGGCCTAGTGGCATACTGTTAATTCTACTGCACAGCAGGTACAGCCTCAATGGCGGGAGAAACAGAACTGAGATGGAGGAGGAGGAGTCTGCGGCACCTAACAACCACCCCTCACGCATGACGCAGCGCGTCACTCTCGTGGGTGGCACTGTTGGAGCTGACTCCCCAAAAAAATCTCCGAAGGGAAAGCGCCTCTGGCACTGACCCAAACAGTAATGAATGGTGAAGATTGACAAGGAAGATGACAGATTTCTCTTGCCTGACGGAAAAAGAATCCGAGTAACCGTTAGGTATACTCCCAAAGAAAAAAGGCCTACTGTCCCATTGTTGGAAGGAAAATAAAAACCTTTAAACTTTTACATGAAACAAGTCACAAAGACCAAACTAGTTCAAAGTCCAAGATTATAATGCCTGGAAATGAACTAAATAATCCAGTAATGAGAGGAAAGAGGATTGAAAAACTCTAGGCTCTTGTCCTTATACCCAGGGGAAAAGCCACTTCCCCTAGAAAAACTGAGGTTTTCGTGATACCAAAACCTCTTTTTTTTTCTTTTCATAGATGTTCTACGCCTTGTTTGGATACAGGGACTCTAAGAGATCTAGCCTCTCAGGAACCAAGCCTTGAGAAGAAAAGACTGGGAGCTGAGAAAAACACGACTCCTAATTTTTCAGAAAGTACCAAGGTTGTCCCGAGCCACCGGGATCATGGTGGCTGATACCTTGACTAGAGAGGTACTTAGGAAACAAGGGATATAAGGAAGAGAGAAAACTTCTCAGACCAGTCTTGAGATAAGATAATCTGTTGGATGAAACCCCAAGCTGGGGCCTGCAACAGGAAAAAAGGAAAAAACTGGAGGTGAAAATTCAGATCTGGACCTGACCTTTTCCCTGAATGATGTGGCTAGGACTTGTGTGTTGACGGCTCACTTAGTCCTGAGTATTGTGGCTTACAGGATCTGACAAAGGGCCCATATGTGGTGGCCCTGCCAAAGTTTTGTCCTTGTCCGACAGATGCATGAGTGACCAAGACACCTCCAAAGAAGCCAGCTAGAGATAACAACTCGTAGCTATTGCGGAGAGATTGGAAGCCGTGTGTCCCAAATGCTCGTTAGTGTGATACAGAGCAGGGATATCGAACTAAATGGCCTTTGGACTGAAAAAATGCAGGCCTGATAGAGATACTCTGAGATTCCAGGGACTGAAGAGAGAAGGACTCTCTCAGAGACCAAGACCCAATGATGGACCCCCCCCCCAAAGGGAAGCGTCAACAGGAAGGAAGCCTCTGTACCGAAGATTTGAAGGGGAGACGTGTGAAGTTCACTGTTTCCTTACACTAGTCCAGCTTGTAACAGGGTTCAAGCTTCATGAAAAATTATCTTATTTGGAATCTAACCTAGAGGCCTAGCTCCTGGGACTTCAATGACAAAATTATGCACCCCATACAGGGAAAGAGCTTCCCCTGACAAGAGATGAGCATTGCCCCCTAAGAGTTGCCGAGATTTAAATAGTTAGGGGACTTTTTTCTAGTAGGTACAAAGAACTCTCGAGACTGTAGCAAACAAAATGTCAGACTTAGGGCTTGAAAACCAAAGTCAAGGGAAATTGGCTAAGGTCGGCCAAGCCTCTGATAAGGGAAACCAGAGATTCCCTGTCTTCAGGGGAGAACCGCCAACCTACCTAGATACCTGGAGAACAACCTGATTTTTACTCCATATCTGAGAACACTCTGGAGGCAGTCTAAACGGCATGAAATAAAACTGCCCTAGAAAACACCCCATACTAAGGAACTGAGAACATAGAATGTATCGAAGGAGACAAGAAAAATCCCCTATGTTTGCAAAAGCAAGACCTGAGCCAAGGAAGCATCCTGACCCCAGGTTGTGAAAATTGATAATGATTTGCTGTTCCCTATTTTCCTTTAAGATTCAGGTAATAGTCTGGGAAAAATGGTCCAATTCCCAAGCAGGAGGGGACCCTTTTACAACTTTGACCCTCACGAGGTTCTGGTGCTCTAGTTACCATTGCTGACATGCTACTGCAGAACAACAGAGGAGGCAGCATTTGGAGGTAAACTTTAGATATTTATTTACTTATTATGCACATAAATATACTGTACATATATTTAAATGTTAATATCTGCATATATCTATCTCCCTTTATTTAATTTTTTTTTTTTTTACCAACCAAAGAAGGGTTAAAAACTTGAACCAAGAAGAAAAATAACTGAAGAAAAAAGGGATTATCAGGAATGAAAGGGCATTCCTGCCTAAACCCTTGGAAAACTTCACATTTGGAAATTTCCTAATGTGTTGGCGTAGGAAAGAAGGGTTAAAGGGAGATTAATTCCTACCTGAAGCCCCCCAGTGAGGCTTCTGGGGAAGGAACGCTTATATTTAACTGAGTACTAGGAGAGTTAAAGTCGTCCATAAGTGCCTGACAGCATTCAGTTTGACATAAAGACCAACCAAAATTTCTACCAAAGCATAACCCAAAAGGCTGGAACTTTTCAGACAGGCAAGCCTGAGGGAAATGACCTATGCCAAGCCTCTAGAATCTGTAACATTATGACTGACTATGAGAGCTAGTGCTATTAAATGCCACTTGGGTATTCCAGCAAACCTCCTTGTGAATAGTGCTCAAGAGATGCTGCACTATGGCAAGGATAGTATACATCAAACACTCTTAATACATAATAGTGTATGCTACAAAGGGTCAAGGCATTATGTAAAATTACTTACACATGGTATATGATTATCTAGAGTCTACAGAAACACAGACTTTGACGGCAGATAAGGACCGCTTGGCCCACCTAGTCTGCCCATTTCCCTACCTACAGGATAGGCCGCAGATCCTAGTTAACCAACAGCCTATTTCTTCCTACCCCCCCCCACAAGAACTGCCTTATGTCTGTCCCATGCATTCTTGAATTCTCCCACAGTTTTAGACCCCACAACCTCCTCAGGAAGGCTGTTCCATGCATCCACTACCCTCTCTGTGAAAAAATACTTCCTTACATTGCCCGAACCGCCCCATCTTTAAATTGAGTCCCTTGTTCTTGCACGCTCTTTTCTGAAAGATGCTACTCTCTTGGACTTTGTTGATTCCACTGGTACTTAAAAGTTTCATCATGTCCCCTCCCTTTTTTCCTCAAGGTATACATATTAAGCTCCTTTAGTCTCTCCTCAGACGGCTTCTCTTGCAGACCCTGCACCATTTTAGTTGCCTCCTCTGACTGCCTCTGTCCTGTCTATGTCCCTGCGGAGATGGGGTCTCCAGAACTGGACGCAGTACTCCAGATGGGGTCTCACCAACTGTCTGTACAGCGGATAACAACTTCCTGTTTTCTGCTGGTGATGCCTCTCCCTGTGCATCCCAGTATACCCCCAGCCCTCCCTAATGCCTTCTCACATTGCTTGCTAACCTTAAGGTCATCTGATATGATTACCCCCAGGTCCTTTTCCTTTTTTGCTGTTGTTACTACCTCTCCCCCATTCTGTAATCTTCTCCTGGGTTCTTGTTTCCCAGGTGCATTATTTTGCACTTCTTTGCATTGAATCCTAGCTGCCATATTTCTGACCATTCCTCCAACCTTGCCAATTCCCTCTCATCCTTTCCATGCCTCCTTGTGTATCAACCCTGTTGCAGATCTTTGTGTCATCTGCAAAGAGGCATACTTTTCCTTCCAGTCCCTCTGCAATGTCACTTATAAAGACATTAAAAAGGACTGGACCCAGTACTGAACCCTGCGGTACCAAACTAGTAACCCCCTCTTTCTTCAGAGTGGACTCCATTTACAATTACTTTCTGTGTCCTGTTGTCCAGCCAATGTTTTACCCAGGCTACCACCCTAGGACCCACTCCCAGGCTGGTTAATTTGACTATTGATCTTTTGTGTGGGACTGTGTCAAATGCCTTGCTAAAGTCTAGGTAGGCCATGTCCACAGCTCCTCCCTGGTCTACTACTTTGGTCACCCAGTCAAAGAAATCTATTAGATTTGTCTGACATGACCTTCCCGCTGTGAACCCATGCTGCCTTATGTCCAATGCCCCACTGGCCTCAAGGTACTCAACAATTCTTTCCTTCAGAAGTGACTCCATCACTTTCCCTACCACATAGGTCAAACTGACAAGTCTGTAGTTTCCTGCCTCTTTCTTGGTCCCACTTTTGTGAAGGGGAATCACATCCGCCTTCCTCCAGTCCTCGGGTACCACACCATCCTCCCATGATTTATTAAAAAGAGTAGTCAGTGGTTTCACTATTTCCCCCCTTAATTCTTTTAGAATTCTGGGGTGAATTCCATCAGGCCCCATTGCTTTGTCCACCTTCAGTTTTAGGAGTTCTTGCAGAACCCTTTCTTCTGTGAAAGGGCTGGGATCGACCCCCCTATCAAGAGTGCTTCTGTTAACTGGATTAGGCACTTAACCCTCCTCTTTTTTGAATACTGAGCAGAAATATTCGTTCAGTATCCCTGCTTTTTCACTGTCCCCCTCTGCCCACCCACCATTCATTCTATTCAGCCTCACTATCCCTCCCTTTGTCTTTCTATGCTCTCTGATGTACCTATAAAAGGTTTTATCCCCCTTCTTAACCGAGTTGGCTATCTTTTCCTCAGTTTGGGCCTTTGCTATTCTGACTTCCCTCCCTGCTTCCTTCTGCCTTAACTGGTACAGCTCTCTGTCCTGCTCCTTCTGTGTTTCCTTATACATCCTGAATGCTATCTTTTTCTCCCTGACTTTCCCAGCCACCTCTTTTGAGAACCATAGTGGCTTTTTCTTTCATTTTGATTTGTTTATTTGCTTCACACAAAGGTTTGTTGCCTCTGTGATGGCAGTTTTGATGATTCCCCATTGTTGCTCCACCCCTCCTTCTAGCCTGTTTGCTAGTGCTTTTCTAAGGCACTCTCCCGTCTTGCCAAAGTCAGCCCAGTACCCTCACTTTTGTATGGCTTGACTCTGTAGCTGAGTTTAATGTGAACCACACTGTTTGATGGCCACTTGTTCCCAGATGGCAATCCACTTCTAGATCTGAGATCCTCTCACTGCCCCCATTTGAGAGTACGAGGTCTAAGATTGCTCCCTCATGAGTGGGTTCTGATACTAGTTGTCTGAGGCCTGCCACCTGTAGGGCATCGAGAATGGCCCTGCTTTTGGATGTGGCTGCAGCAAATGTGCTCCAGTTAACATCTGGCATATTCAGGTCTCCCATCAACAGTATCTCCCCTTTCTCTGCCATCCTAAGAATGCCTTCTACCATATCCTTGTCCATTCCTTCCCCTTGACATGGGGGATTGTACACAACCTCTGTGTGGATTGTGGTGCCCTTTCCAGTCTCCAAAGTGACCCACAGTGCTTCCTCTCCTCCATGTTTACTCTTTTGTTCAGTTGCTTTTATCCCTTCCTTTACATAAAGAGCTACTCCTCCCCCTCTTCTCTCCTGCCTGTCTCTCCTGTAGGTTATGTACCCTGGTATGTTAACATCCCAGTCATGGTTCTCTGTGTACCATGTTTCTGTGACTGCTACGATATCCAGGCATCCCTCTTCCAACAAGGCCACCAGCTCAGGGAGCTTGTTGCCCACACTACGGGCATTGGTACTTATTACCCTCCATTTCCTGATGGCCTTACTCCTTTTTGCCCCATCCCTGTCCTTCTTGCCTTTGTCACTTTCCCCATTTACCCCTGCCCTTCTCCCTATCGCCACCTCTATGTTGGTGTTTACCGTACTTACTACAGTAATTGTTTGGGGGAGGCTAGGATTTCCCCTGCTCCTTTCCAGTGCCTCCTCTCTTAGGTAGTTTAAATGCTTGCCAATGAAGCATTTAAACCTATCACCTAGGATCCTGGTTCCCCTCCTGGACAGATGCAGCCCATCATGCCAGTAGAGGCTTGCACCACTCCAGGTGGACCCCCAGTCCCCAATGAAGCCAAATCCCTGAGCTCTGCACCAGTTTTTCAACCACTGACTGAATCCCATGGTGCAGAACACCCTAGCCTCTCCTACTCCATAGATGGGCAGCACCTCCGAGAAGGTTACCGTGTGTGCTACTTGTCTAAGGACCCTCCCCAATTCCACAAACTCTTCCTGTGCTGCTCTAATCCCTTTCTTTGCCAGGTCATTTGTCCCTAGGTGGACAATGACATCCAGCTCCTTCCCCTGTGCAGCTGCTCCACCAATCCTGAGGATTCGCTCCCTGTCCCTCCAAGCCATGGCGCTAGGCAGGCACCTGACCTCCCTCTCCTCTTCCTCCCCCAGTTCTACCTTCCTAACAATGGAATCCCCCACCAGGAGTTGTTTCCTTCTCTTGTGGGGTCCCATGCCACCCTCCTGTGGGTCTCCTTTGTGGAGGTTCCCAGCCTCCTCCTTGGTCTCCACTGCAGGTGCCTCCATAGAGGAACCACACTTTGCCAGAATGGCATAGGAATTGTGAAGAGGTACAACTGGAGGGATGCGCCTCTGTTCCACCACCCTCACCCTCTCTGAACCCACTGTGGTCCAACCGCTCCTCTTTCTTGGCAACCTCTGAGGCAACGGCAGTGGCACTGGTGGTCCCTGGATGGAGGAGGAGGTCCCACAAATCCTGACCAACTCAGCCTGGAGATGAGCAACCTCCTCCCTCAGCCCAGAGAGGTGCCTGCAGATGGGACAACACCGCATCCTCCAGAACGTCTCCCGGAAGACTGCTGCTCCACAGCCACTGCACTGCACCACTCCCATCATGTCTTATTTCTGGTCCCTTAACTGTTGTTTGGAATCCTTACTCTTTCCTCTTTTTTTTCTTTCTCTTCTCTCTTTACTTACTTTCTGCCTCTGTGCCCTTTAAGCTCCTGATTGTCCTGTTCTGTGACAAGAATATCCTATATTTCTCAGTAGACCCCTTACTTGCTCAGAGGCAGGCCTCCAGCAGCTAGAGGGGGCCAGAGAGCTACTCTTGCCCTTCTAGGATGGTGGGTCTTTGGTGGCTCTATGGTCACTCACTTCCTGCTCCCAAACAGGAAGTTCCTGTTGTCAGTCAAATCCTGTGCCTATAAAGGTAGAACTAGCTTTGGGTGGCAGGGTGAGCAATACAGTCCAGTCACACAGCACTCCTTCCTCCTGGTGTCTTCTGCCAAGCTACTAACATAATCTTTCTAAGGCAGTCTTTAAATTTAGCTTCCTTCTAGCTAAGCCACTCCCCCTACTTACTAGATCTTTCTACAAGTAATTTAAACTGCACAGCTATCAAGCCCTTTCAGTCACCTGAGATTTACACCTAGATAACTGTTCAGATAACCATTCAGTTGAGTTAACTCAGACAAACACATTATATTTTTTTTTGTTTTGTTTGTTAGTTTGTTTTTATACCCTAAATTAAAGGTCCAAGTAGAAGAGTTCTACTTCTTTAGTCCCAGTAGAGAAGTCCAGTCACACAGCACTCCTTCCTCCTGGTGTCTTCTGCCAAGCTACTAACAGAATCTTTCTCAGGCAGTCTTTAAATTTAGCTTCATTCTAGCTAAGCCACTCCCCCTACTTACTAGATCTTTCTACAAGAAATTTAAACTGCACAGCTATCAAGCCCGTTCAGTCACCTGAGATTTACACCTAGATAACTGTTCAGATAACCATTCAGTTCAGTTAACTCAGACAAACACACTATATTTTTTTTTGTTTTGTTAGTTTTTTTACCCTAAATTAAAGGTCCAAGTACAAGAGTTCTACTTCTTTAGTCCCAGTAGAGAAGTCCAGTCACACAGCACTCCTTCCTCCTGGTGTCTTCTGCCAAGCTATCTCTGGAGGGAAAGCAGACAGTGGCACGAGGCTGAGAAGTAGGCCGCTGTTTGCACTAACTCTCTTTAATCTAAAAGTGTACAGATAAAAACAGCAGAACGCTTACCGAGCTAGTACTTCATCTGAATGCTTCTGTCAACCCCAAAAGAGAAGGAGGGGTTTCCAGAACCTACCTGTAGGAGTTTTCAGAGAGTTGTCAACTTCTTTGGAGGAGAGCAACCACCAGATCCATGAAGTTGTCATCCTCTACCTCTTTATCGGTGTCATCCTGGAGGGGAAAGTCCAAGGAGTCCACCGGATGAATATATATACATATATATATATATATATATGCCTCATTATACCATAACCTGAATCAACCTCAGGGTGACCGACTGGAATTAGTGGACCCAGAGAGGAGTTCAAGAAGGAAAATCCTCTCCTAAAAAATTACTAATAATAATCCTAACAATAATATCCTTGGGCGTAAGGATTAACAAACAGAGGAATACTCGGACACGAAGGAGCCAAGAAACGTCTAGAAAAATAAAGTCTGGAATAACTGCCAAGCTCTCAGAAATTCAGTTGCAGAGGGCATAATTGTATCCACCCCTGATGTCTCCCTAAGCCCTTCAGAAGGGAGGGTCAGAGGAGATTAATCTCTATCTTTGTGCAGGGAAGAGAACACCCTGCCTATTTTCAAATTAAAGGCTTGGACAGAGAAACAACTACTACAGAACCAGATTTGTAATAGTAGAAGTCCCAAGGGGACTTGTCATTTCTTGTGTGTTAACCAGAGGTACCCTCCTCAGCACTTTTAGAGGAGGGGGAGGTAGAATAAAAGCCCAGATAATAATAGTTAGGCCAAGTCTCAAACAAATCAAAATCAACTTTGAGAAATGTTTTTTCTTTTCCACAATGAGGAAAAAACAGAACCACCTCCACACCTCTTGTTAACAAAGCCCACTGCACATCAAACAAGAGAGTCTCATCCCAAAACAGAGGGGATTACCCTTCAAATATTAATCATTTTGAATTTAAACAGAGAAAAAAGGGTTCCAAGAATCCGCTTTGGTGCGCAACGGAAAAAATGTGCACGCATGCAAAAAAACAAATAAATGATTTTACCGCAAAAGCGTTAAAAAATCACTGATAAATACTAAAAACTAATAAATTAAATAAAAATGACGCAATTTATCGCACACACGGGTGAAATTTACTTTGGAAAAAAATGCCAAAGCGGGAAAATACGAAAAAATCCAGCAACTGCGCGGAACCCACCGCAGATGCAGTAAAAATAGACAAAATGAAGAAAATATATAAAATACCTTAAAGCAGCACTAAAAAAGAAAGAAAATGGCCCAGAAAGATCTCTGAAGAGAAGCGCTCCAGGGCAGTGTTGCCAGTTCAGCGGAGAAAAAGTTCTGAGGTCTTTCAGGCTGACTGTAGACAGCACTCTACTCTAACTGTATCTTGATTGGCCAATGCCTTCCTCATTTGCAGTGACTCCTCCTCTCTGGGGCAGCTGAACCCAGCTGGCATACTGCTTCTGTCAACAGATGCTAAAGAATTCCTGGGGTGAGAACGATAGATTTTAAGCTAATCAATCTTAACAAAAACCAGATGGTTTAATAAACACCTTGGAGTGAAAACAATTAGCTCTACAAACTGCTCTGACTTTGAAGTGCTCCAGCCTCTTCAGTCAATCAGGCACTTAATTGCTGAAGCAGCAGGCTAGACCAATATGATGTCATCACTCACTGATAGGGACAGAAAAATCTTCACTGTTTTCAGTTATTGCAGATCACATTAACAAATGCTGTTTTTAAGAAAACTACAAAACCAAACAGTATGAAATTTTCAGGAAACAATAATCATGACACAGTGACTTGAATTCATGTGAATTCAAGCTTTTATTAAACACATGGAAAAAGTGGTGCATTTGATCCTTAATCTTTGAACCTGTTAAGAAATTATTTCTTAAGCACATGATTACTCTGTCCCCTTTAACAGCTGCAGGTGCATCTCAGTGCCTCCTACAGGAGCTACAAGATACAGTTATAGGGAGCAATAAGACCAATGAAAATAGAAGTACATAGTTCTTGACCATGCAGTCAGTACCATTTTGGGAGAAATGTCTAATATGTAGCCTGTAGAAAATATTCACCCGTAAGTAGAGATTGTGAAAACCGAATACTTTAAAGAACCAAAACACGTTAACTCTCTGCTTACTTAGCATTTAAACATATTCACATTCTATAGTACCTAATTCACATTCAGTTATACCGTACATGGTAAACTATAAGGGGATCACAACATCAAAGGTGCTACGCACTAATATGCATGGGGTATGTGTGAGAGGTGCATACCTGGACCATGCAGCTCCACACCCATGGACAGGTGCACACCGGCTGGCATGCACCATCACTGGCTGCCTGTCTGCAGCCTACTCCCCCCCCCCAGCATGCAGGACTGCAGGGGGCAGATGGGCGTGGAGTGGAGGACACAGGCGGGCATATAATTTAATGCCCAGCCTCAGTCCAGATTCTGGGCAGGTGCAGGTCCCAGAATTTGCATAGTATAAGTGACTGCCCGCAGGGTTACCTCCAGCCCTATCATGCAGCTAGGAGGGCTGGGGCATCACAATGAGGGGGTGGGGGGATTCCTGGTACTGCCATAGCCGGCGGGTAACACCAATGGGGGCATGCAGTAGATATGGTAGGGTTTCTGCTGCCATAACCTGCGCTCCCCCATGCCTGGCACTACACACCTTTGTCCATGGTGCATAATGCTGGCACATCACCGACACTCCCCTCCAGATCGTCAATAGTGTGGGCACACCCCTGACATTCCCCTCAGACCAACCATGATGCCTAGCTGTGCAGGCAGCTGGGGGATCATGTGCACAAGGGGCTTGCACACCTGTAGTGAATTCTGCCAGGGGTCCGCTGGACCCTCGCTGTGTGGCACTCTGACTTAGGGTTGCCACCGCATAGGCAGCCCACGCCTTTGTACGTACAGCCCCAAGTCCTTTATACGTATCCCAATCCTGCTGTCTCAGCTGGAGTCATGGTAGCCTTTTGCTACTCCAAATTGGAATTCAGTGGCCTGCCTAGCCATTCATTTTTCTGGCATTTTGAGGGTTGGAGAACTGAAATTATTTCTCCCATAAGCCACATGAAGCTCATGGGTACCAGAAGTGAATAGACTAAACCCAGTTCCCACAGCCGCTAACTCTGTCAAACAACTTACGCCTGGACCTGATGGGAAAGGACAAGTTTGGAAAAATATGTATCAGCCCGTCATCCTACAGTAGGGGTTGTTGCTCCTTGGCTGCCTTTAACATCATGTCTCTCACTTCAACCCATGAAATAGAGGCCAGAATGGCTCATGGAGTGGTAGGTGAGTTCCCTGGTCTTCTTACAGTAATATGGTAAGCTTTCCTGATATTGAAGAATTCCATTTAGTTTTCAGTCCTGTGCAACAGCTCCGGCAGCTAAATAAGTAAAAAATGATTTTGTATACTCTCCTTCTGTCCTCTCCACTAGACTCACATTCCTGATATTCAAGGCCCAGTTCCAGCTCACATCTTCAAAGGCCTCAATTTGGTAGTAGAAGGACATATTTTGTTGGACCAATTTCGATGTGGCTGCAAAGGCTTGAGTGGAGCAAGCATCAGCTGAGCTAGCAATGTCTCTAGCTATGGCTAGTTTAGCATCGTGAGAGCTGAGCCTTTCACGGATCATTTTGATCCTTTGGTCCTTGGATCAGACTGCATCTCCCATTGTGGTACCGATGGGGTCTCTGTGGATTTACTAGGCCCCACAGCCTGCGGCATGGCCCACCTGGCGTGACTGCAGCAGTTTCCCCTCTTCCACTTGCCACCTGCTTGTCTGTATGGCCCATTTTATGTTTACTGGATGCAGGAGTCAAAAACCTTTGAAAGATGTCGAAATACAAGCAGGTTTCAAAGTTCTGATTTATATTTTGAAGTTTAAAAATGGACTTGTAGCAGGAAGTCTTATAAGGTATGTCTTGTTTCAAAAGCAACTCTCTAGCACCCCTCTTGATTTTGTTTTATGTAGCATAGTCAATATGTAGTAACTCCACTGACGGAGTCATTGGAGTCACAGTGACTACACAGATGATTTAGTCACCCCAAGCCTGGTACCATCAATACTGTACCACCAATGCAACTATTCTAATTATAAAATATACAAAAGTCTAAAAGAGTTTGTGGAAGTAAAAAAGAAAGTAAACGATAGGGTCCTATATGGGTCTGTCCAGGGACTTAACACTGTTCAATATTTTACAGTGTATAGTGAGGCTCTGTTCAGCATGGAAGACAGTGCCAGCTGAAACTTTGTTGTACCACAGTTCAAAGGTCATGTAATGCAATTGTACCCTTCTGTGGTACAACAAGGTTCCAGTTGATCTCATAACTGCACAAGCCACCCGCTGATCTGAAGAGAAAGCCACTGTGTGCACATCACACAGCACAACGAGAAAGTAAACTGTCATGATGGTGGTGACATTTTTTCAGCAGTACTAAACAAGCAGTCAATATAGATTTTCCACAACCACAATAATCAAGATCTAACATAATATCGATAATCGAAAAGTGAATCAGCTAACAATACACTTTTTTACATTTCTGTTTATTAATTTGCAGTAAATACAGCCTACAGAAAACACCTGGTGCAGAATAAAGGGAACATTGTTTACCCAGGAGTAGCACACTAAGCTGAAGCTTGTTTCCAGGTGTGACCTGGGAACACAAGGAAGTTAAGTGACTTGCTCAGGATCACACAGTATGCCCCAATAAAACATTACTGTATACAGGTATATCAAAAATAGGAGGAGTGACCCTTTTTTCTTCATTACGACATAGGAGGGAAATAGCAAATTAAACCAAAAATTCTATCATTTTAATTATGAGTCATTCAAGCAAGACCATAGTGCAAGTCCATACAGAGTCTGTAAGGTGGTAATCCTGAGTGAAAAATCACTCAATTCAGTCATTGAAAGCGTCCAGCAATGCCCATGTATCAAGCAGAGAACGTCTATCGAGTAAATAAAGACATTTTTCATGAGTCTCCCCCATGTAAGCTTCGCAACATCTGTAAATAACAGGTAATAGAGAACATACTACAAGCCTCATAAATCATTATCCAGTATCATATAAACAAATAATAACCTGGTATAATTTTTCCCCATAGGGCAATCCGGTTATAATCCGCCATTATAAACTGCAGGTTATAATGGCGAACATGCACTGGGTTTCCCTAGCTGTGCCTCTTCTCTTTATTAGCGCCGGCTGCCAATGGATGAAGATTTCACCACTACTGTCTGGAATTCAGCGGTGAGTTCGTAAAAAACCCCAAAAACGACTAGGCTCAACCTCCTGAAAACCGCTTTTTTAAATGGGGGAGAAAACCTTTAAAGTTTCTTGCTGCTTCGCACTGCGGACCACGCTGAAGCCAAACAGGTCTGCGGTAGCACAGGAACCTGGTTTATTTTATATAATTGCTGCAATGAAAAAATGATACTCCATACCCATGGAAGCTCATACTGCCCCCACACATACCATCTTCAAACACAAACTATGCAACTTCCTCGTCAATCCTGAATCCTGCACCTGTTTTAAACCTCCCTAATCTTCTCAAGTTGCAACCCTATCACTCACATCCTCCTCTAAACACCCACTTCCCTTTCCACCTGGATTACAGCCTCCCCTCCCTACTTATGCCTATTTCCTTCCCTTTCCACTGTTACTACCACTGGGTTTACTCACAGTACTTATGGTGCTATCTGTAAACCGATTCTTATGCCATTTAGTTCTTTTTTGGCCCAGCTGGCGCTGAGTCAGTGGTGATTCTTGTATATATGCTGTATAACATGGTCCTCTGCTGACAACTGTTATAGCGCTTGCCTTAATTACTATGTCTGCCTATTGCTTTGTTTTCCCATTTGTTTTTTAAATCCTGACGCACAATTTTTGTGATGTAAATTTTTGTCTATGACCAAATGTAATTGTTAATTTGTATACCTTACCTTGCTATACCATCATGTGTACTGTACTGTGTTGATGCTCCTAATCTGAAACTGTATTACTTTGATCTAACACTGTTTGTAACTTTGTAACCTCCCGGATCGTGTCTGAAAATAGTCACAGCTTGTGTCTAACACACTCACCCAGTTATCAAATATGAAATAAATAAATACCCAGCAATTATATAAAATAAAATATGGGGTGGTGTGTAAAACTCGATTTTATGCACACCCTCATTGTGGGATGCATTTCACAAACCCCGAGGGTGAAAGCATTCCACAACTCGGGTGTGTGTAAAATCTCATTATGCGCACCACCCTATACATTATTCTATATGTTATGACATCAGAAACCAGCAAATTGTAAAAGAGAGCAACTAGAGCCACTCCCTGTGGACATGCAATTAAAGCCAAAACCTGTTAAAAAAAGGGGATACTGATAAAGACTATTAAAGCCGTTATCTGTCACAGAACGAAACAATCAAAAAGTCCCATTAAAGTTTATAACAGATGAGAAAGTCAATTAGTCATCTCCTTCAGCCGTAGCCTCTGCTCCTTGTGCTGCAAAATCTGCTTTGATTTTATCCAAATGCTTACCGGCAGTGACAGGATCTGTAAATAAGAAGGTTTTACCTGCGTATGAAACCTTCAACCATGCAGGTAGCTGAAGCAAATGTGAGATATCCTACGCCTGTAAGCCTTCCCGGATAGCATCAAAACTGTTCCAACAGTGCCGGGTGGCAAAGCTGATGTCAGGAGATAAATAAATGGCAGTCATCTCTGTTAATTGTACAGAGCCTTGTTTTTTTAGCAGTATTCAAAACTTTGTCCCGAATATAAGCCCCATAAATAATGATCAATATAGTGCCGGGTTGCTTGGATGTTTCTAAGGGGTGATTCGGTAGACTTTTAGAATGGCAAACATTAAGTCAAATTTTAAGGTAGCTTGAAGAATCTCTAACACCAGTAATTTTATGTCTGGCCCCTCTTTATCCTCTGGTACTCCCAGCAAACGCAAGTTAGCAGCACAGATGTCATTTTCCAAATGTTCCAATCACATCCTAAGCAGCTTATTTTCTGAAACCAGTCTCAATACTACTGCCATAGATATACTTTGAGAGTCTGCCATGGATTTCAGTGTCCTCCACTGCATCCATTCGAGTTTCCGCTGAGGCAAGGTGACCGGTGAAAGCATCCACTTTTTTATCTAGGTCATGAACAGCTTGAGTTAGATCTTTTTTCAAGTCTTCCATGGCCTGCTGTAAGATGGCGTTAGAGGGGTACAATGCGCCACGAGCCTGCTCTCCGCTGCCATCCTTGGAAGCGCCATCTTGGGCTTTACCAGGTTTGTCTCTCCTGGAGTCCTGTGTTGGTCCCTGGCATGACTTCCCCATTAGGGAGGCACTTGAAAATTACAGTGCTGTCATCCAGGTAGACTTATGGAGCTAGCCCACAACTTGTTTAAAAAGAAATGCTAAATATCAGGCAAAATTTGGTATACCAGCAAAATTCAATGAAGAGCTGCATGAAGACGTGCATCCCTCCAGTTGTACCTCTCCACGATTAATAAGCCTTTCTAGTGGAGCGTTGTTGCTCTATGGAGGGACTCACAGTGGAGACCAAGGAGGATGCTGGGAACCTCCACAAAGGAGACCACAGGAGGGTGGCATGGGATCCCACAGGGGAAGGAAACAACTCCTGGTGGGGGACACAGTCATTGGGGGGGGTAGAACTGGTGGAGGGAGGAGAGAGGGAATTAAGGTGCCTACCTGGTGCCATGGCATGGAGGGACAGGAAGCAGATTCTCAGGATCATGGGAGCAGCTGCAGAGGATAGGAAGTTGGATGTCCTTGTCCACCTAGGGACAAATTACCCAGCTGGGAATGGGATCACAGCTGTGCAGAAAGAGTTTGTGGAGTTGGAGAGGGGCCTTAGACAAGTAGCACACACGGTAACCTTCTCGGAGGTGCTGCCTGTCTATGACATGGGTGAGGCTAGGGTACTCCGCACGCTGGGACTCAATGAATGGTTGAAAAACTGGTGCAGAGCACAGGGTTTTGGCTTCATTGGGACTGGGGGTTCACCTGAAGGGATACAAGCCTATACTGGCACGATGGTCTGCATCTGTCCGGGAGGGGAACCAGGATCCCAGGTGATAGGTTTAAATGTTTCATTGGGGCCAGCTTTTAAACTAGCCGGGGGGGGGCCACTGAAAAGGAGCAGGGAATTCCCAGCCTCCCCTCCACAAAACATGGTAGTTAGTGAGATTATCTCCAAGGTAGAGAGGTGAATGGGGGCAGGGCGGGGGTAAATGGAGAAAAAGGCAAAGGCAGTAAGCGAAGGGATGGAGCTAAAAGTGGTAAAGCCCTCAAAAAATGGAGAGCGATGAGTACCAATGCCCAAAGTCTGGGTAACAAGCTTCCTGAACTAGTGGCCTTGATGGAAGAGGGACGCCTGGATATCGTGGCAGTCACAGAAACCTGGTACACAGAGAACCATGACTGGGATGTCAGCATAGCAGGATACACAAATCTACAGCAGGGACAGGGAGGGTAAAAGAGGAAGAGGAGGAGTAGCTTTCTACATAAGGGAAGGAAGCAAAGCAACGGAACTAAAGGATAAACAGGGAGGACAGGAGGCACTGTGCATCACCTTGGAGATAGGAAATGGCACCACAATCCGCACAGGGGTTATATACAGACCCCCATCTCGGGGGAGGACATGGACAAGGAAATTATAGGAGGCATCCTTAGCATGGCAGATAAAGGGGATATATTGTTGATGGGGGAACCTGAATATGCCAGATGTTAACTGGAGCACATTTGCTGTAGCGACATCCAAAAGCAGAGTCATTCTCGATGCCCTACAGGGGGGAATGCCTCAGGCAGCTAGTGTTGGAACCCACTCAGGAGGGAGCAGTCTTAGACCTGGTACTCTCAAATGGGGACGGTGAGAGGATCTCAGATTCAGAAGTGGGTAGCCATCTGGGAACAAGCGACCACCAGACACTGTGGTTTACAATAAACACTGCCATAGAGTCAAGCCATACAAAAGCAAGGGTTCTGGACTTTTGGAGGGCTGACTTTGGCACAATGGGAGAATGCCTAAGGAATGCACTAGCAAAAGGGCAGGAAAGAGATGTGGAGGAGCAATGGGGCAAAATCAAAACTGCCATCACAGAGGCAACAAGCCTTTGTGTGAAGCAAATAAAACAAAACAAAGGAAAACAATGGAAATTACGTACCTACCATAATTCTTGATCTTCTTGGACAAAGTCTCCACCACTCATTCACACTAATGGGAGTTTGCCGGAGGTGCTAGGACCCAGCGGGAGCAAAACTTTTCCAAGAGGGCCGGCGCCAGAGATGGAGCCATGAGGAAGCGGCACCGCAAGCCTCGGCTCATGCGGTAATGGCTACCTCGGCGTCGACCCTCCAACTGCCTCAGTACCTTTTTTCCAAAGAGGTGCAGCATAAATAACCTAGAAGGACTAACCTAAAAATCAGACATAAGATAGTCTGAATGATCCATGTAAGAAGGGTTAACAATAAAGTCTTCACAGCTCAACCACTGAGGGAGTGAAGACCAAAAACAGAGAAGTGAGCTTGGGGGATGGAGGGTGGGCGTGTGAATGTGTGGTGGAAACTTCATCCAAGAAGATCAAGAATTGTGGTAGGTACGTAATTTCCACATCTTCCTGGACATAAAGTCTCCACCACTCATTCACACTAATGGGAGAGTACCAAGCTAAATAATCCCCCGAGACAGGCGGCAGCAGAAGAGAGGAGCTCACCTAGGACAAGAGTCCATTAAGGATTGTCCTGCCAAAGGACTGATGCTGTCTGGCATGGGCATCCAAGACATAGTGCTTTATGAAAGTGTGCATGGAGCTCCAAGTGGCCGCATTACAGATGTCCACAATGGGCACATTGCGGATTTCAGCCAGAGATGTCGCGATTGCTCTAGTAGAAAGAGCGTACACTCTGCCTTCTAACTTAACCTGTGCCATAGAGTAGCAGTGATGGAGGCATGCTACTATCCATGCTGAAATATACCTGATAGCAACACGTTGACCCAGCCGGGTTGGGCTGTAGGAGATAAACAATTGTTTAGATGTGCGGATTTCCTTAGTTCTGTCTAAGTAGAACCACAAGGCTCTCTTCACATTCAGGGAATTGAAGGGTACGCTCTCCATTCTGGAAGTTTGCGGAGTAGGTAGGAAGGACCAAATGCTGGTTCAGATGAAATTCTGAGACAACCTTAGGAAGAAACTTAGGGTGAGCCCTAAGAACTACCTTGTCTTTGTGAAATACAGCGTATTTGGTGGGGGGGGAAGTCAGTTACCAGAGCATGTATTTCTGATACTCTGCGGGCAGAAGTAATTGCCATCAGGAAAGCCGTCTTCCAAGTCAGAGATTTCAAGTCACAAGCAACCAGAGACTTTAAAGGTTTACAGGTGAGCATGCCTAGCACAAGGTTAATGTCCCAGGCTGCTACAGGTCATCTAATTGGTGGCCTGGTATGCAGAATGCCCTTAAGAAACCTCTTAACAACAAGTAGCTGAGCCAGAGACATGGAGAGTATAGGCTCATGATATGCAGAGATTACACAAAGATGAACTTTGATGGTGGAGTATTGTAGACCTGTGTTAGAGAGGTCTAGAAGATACTCTAGGACTTTGCTCGGTGGGCAGGAAAAGGGGTTCCAGGAATATTTCACACACCAGACAAAGAAACGTTTCCACTTAGCCATGCAAGTCTTTCGAGTAGCTGTCTTGCACGCAGCTAATAGAATATCTGAAACTCTACATGAAACATTAAACCTGTTCACCTCTATCTCCTCAGGAGTCAGGCATGGAGGTGAGGGGATCTCAGGTTGGGATGGACTATAGGGCCCTGGGTCAGTAGATTCATTTGAAGTGGAAGCAGTTTCAGAGAGGTTTTCAATAGACTGTTGATTAACGGAAACAAGATTTGATGAGGCCAGAATGGGGCTATTAGAATCAGTTTGCCCCCCTGTGTCTCCAGTTTGAGCAGTACCCTCTGAATTAGGGGCAGAGGAGGAAATGCGTATAGAAGGCGTTTTGTTCACTGCAGTCTGAACGCATCCTGACATAAAACACCAGGTTCTGGATTTCTGGAGCAGAAGAGAGGCAGTTTTGCATTGAATGGGGACACAAAAAGGTCCAGGTCTGGAGTTCCCCATTCTTCGAAGAGTGATTGCACGATGGTTGTGTCAA
This sequence comes from Neoceratodus forsteri, assembly GCA_016271365.2. Taxonomy (NCBI): domain Eukaryota; kingdom Metazoa; phylum Chordata; order Ceratodontiformes; family Ceratodontidae; genus Neoceratodus; species Neoceratodus forsteri. The sequence goes on along the minus strand of CM057456.1, from coordinate 1,173,523,975 downwards.
GAGATCACTTGTGAGGATCTGCCTCCGTTCTGCTGAGACAGTCCGCCAGATCGTTCTGTACTCCTGGCAGGTGAACTGCCTAGATTAGAGCTTTGTGCTCCAGACACCATTTCCCTGCATAAGGGGTAAGAGTGTGCTCTGCCCTGCTTGTTGATGTAGTACATCACTGCCTTGTTGTCCGTTTGAAGGAGAATGGTCTTGTGACAGAGTATGTCCTTCAAGGTCTGGACCGCATAAAGGACAGCTCTCATTTCCAGGACATTTATGTGAAGTTGGGACTCATCCTGACTCCATCGGCCCTGGGTGTGGAGATCCTGGCAGTGAGCTCCCCATCCCAGCAGGAACGCATTTGTGGTGGTGGAGATCTGGGGATCTAGAGGGGCGAAGGGATAACCCTCCTGAAGGTTGTCCTCCTGAGTCCACCAGGTGAGTGACCATTTCAGTGGTTCTGTCACCTTGATGTGAAAGGACTGAGGGTGTGTGGTTGGCGACCCCTGAGTGCTGAGCATCTACTGAGTAGTTCTCATGTGAAGACGAGCTAGAGGCACAGTAAAAACTGAGGATGCCATGAGACCCAGCATCCGCTGCATCGAGAGAGCTTGGATTGAGCTGTTTTCTCTGATAAAGCAGGCCATCTGGAGGATATCGCTCCTTCTGTCCTCCGGAAGGAAGACTTTCACGCAGGAGGTGTCCAGAAGGGCTCCTATGAAGAGGAGCTTCTGGGAGGTCTGTAGTTGCGACTTTCAAGTTCAGCAGAACTCCCATGGACGTGAGGAAGTTTGAGGCCGTGGCAATGGCTTCTAGATTCTCTTGTCTGGAGGGGCCTGCAAGAAGTTAATCATCCAGATATGGGAACACTTGACTTCAGATTTTTCTCAGATGCGTCGCGAGAACTGCACAGCACTTTGTAAAAACTCGAGGCACTGAGGATAGCCCAAAGGGAAGGACTCTGAATTGGTAATCCTGACGCAATGCCACGAATCTTAGGTGTTTGTGGTGGTTTGGGTGTATGAGAATGTGTTGATAGGCATCCTGCATGTCCAAGGAGGCTAGACAATCGTGCTGTTGAATCAGGGGTAAAAGAGTACCGAGTGATGACATCTTGAATTTTTCCTTGTAAAGGAACTTGTTTAACTTTTTGAGGACAAGAATAGAGTGCATACTGCCTGTCTTCTTTGAAACTAGAAAGTAATGGGAGTAGAAACATGTGTTCCCCTGCTCCAGTGGAACTACCTCTACTTGTGGGGGGTAGGAAGAAATAGGCTGTTGGTTAACTAGGATCTGCGGCCTATCCTGTAGGTAGGGAAATGGGCAGACTAGATGGGTCAAGCGGTCCTATCTGCCATCAAAGTCTATGTTTCTGTGTTTCTATGTTACTGTCCTGTTGTTCAGAAGGCCTTGGATCTCGGAAGCAAGAAGGTCTGAGTAACACACAGACAGCTTAGGCTGTCGTTTGGGTGGATGATCCGGAGAGGGTTCTGACAGATTGAGAGTACCCCTCGCAGATTATCCTGAGTATCCATTTGTCTGATGTTATCGACTTCCATCGGTCAAAAAACTGAGTCAGAAGCCTTCCTATTGCTGAGGAAAAGTCCCCCTCGGACAGCTGAGGTGGGACCTGGGCCAGAAACTGAGAGGGTGGCACTGGGCGCTTTGGGGCCCTGTGCCTTCTGCTGCACTTTCTTTTGCAGCTGAGGAGTTTAGTTTCTGTTAAAGCCTCCTCTGCCTCTACCACAAGAGGATTGACAGTTATGAAACTGATGTCTGTTCCCGCCCCTTTGAGAGGCTGTGGAAGGGGGTCTAGCCGTTTTAATGGCTGACCTAGTTTTCTGAGTGGCCTCCAGCGCCTGCTCTACCAGAGGTCCAAACAGATACACACCGTCGAAGGTAAGGCCATAACCCTTTGGTGGGCATCATTCGTGAAGCCTGAAGTATGCAACCAAGAGTGGCGATGGGTGCAAATGCCAGCCACCGCCACTCTGAAGGCAGTGTCAAAAGCATCCACGGCAGCTTTAAGCTGTTGATTACTGGACTCAATACCCCTAGTAATGGTCTGTAGGAGCTCTGAGTTAACCTACAAATTGGGAAGAGCTTCTATCGTAGCTTTGAGGGAATGCCAGAGTGTATACTTGTACTGAGGAAAGTAACCCTGGTAGCTAGCAATATGCATGCCCAAGGTTGAAGCAGCAAAGACTCGCTTACCCAAGGTGTCAATCTTGTGAGATTCTTGGTTTATTGGACGTGCTGTAGATTCTTGTGGAAGAACAGCTTTTTCATTCTCTGCCAGAACCACGATGGCATCAGCAAAGGCTTGAGAGGCCAAAATGGGACAATCCTTGAAAGGGGCATATTTCCTATCCATGGACTTGGCCACAGAGGGAATAAGACCCAGGTCATCCCACACCATCTGAGACAGAGTCTCGAAAGAGGACTGCAGTGGAGGGATTAAATCTGTAGGTATATCCGGAACGTGCAGATACTGCAGACACAGCAGCTTCCCAGGATCAATATCCAAGGTCTAGAGAGAGAGAGAGAGTGGAATTTAAATTTCTGAGTAGAGGCTTAAAGGAAAGGTCCTCGACCAAAGGCTCTGTAAAAGGTCTGTTCCCCGCCCCTATGGCGGAATCATCATCGAAGTCATCTCCCAATCGAAGATCAGGATCAGGTTCAATGTCATCCCCTGCCAGTCCAGGAGGGACTGTATGGCTAGGAAATAGATGAAATGAAGAAGGAGGAGGAGGAGCAGAGCGAATTGGCATCGAAAACCTCTGAAACCCATGCGGTGCCACCAGTGCTCCTGGCGCCACCACAGGAAGCGGTGCCGAGAACATAGGTGGTGCCGGCATAGGAAGCGGCACCAAGCACAGCACCAATAAAGATTGTGGCACCAAGCTTGCACCGACACAGCATATGGCACCACATGCAGCACCAGAGAAGCCGGCACTGAGTACACTGCCGGCACCGCAGCAACAGAAGTTTGCAAACTCCGATTTGAAGAAGTGAAATGAAGAAATTCAGCAGGAGATAATTGCACCAGTGTGGACCCCTGCGCCGCAGCCATGTGAGGGGGATAGACACCAGGGCATGGAGTCAGCGGCACCGGAGAGGGCAACGCACGAATTGGAAGTCCCAACCACCCCACTTGCAGGTCGAAAACCGACAGGCCTGAAGGCCCCGGCGATGGACTAGCCAGATGAGGCAGTCAGGACAACCTCCGCACCCACTGCTCCATAAGAGCTGCCCAGTGGTGAAACTGCTCACTGGAAGAACCCCCAACGGGTGGGGAGGGACTCCGGAGTCGAGAATGTCGGTCACCAGGGACAGAAACCGGAGGGGACTCCGGAGTTGGAGACTGGCTCCTGTCCCCGGCAACCGATGATCTATGCGCAGATGTACCAGAAGGCGATCTCGAGCAGTGCCATTTCTTTTTCAACCGGAAGGTCAAGAAGAGCTCGAGGCCAAGCAGTGTCTGGAATGAGACCGCTTTTTTTTGTGCTTCTGGGAGACCACGACCCCCAGCACCAGACCATCTGTAGTCAGACCCTCCGTGCAGGGTGGCGGACCAGACCCAGCCTGACTGACTGAACAGCTTTCATGCGAAGTCTCCTTACCGTCACCTGCCCCACTCATGGTTGACTCTGTCAATGGAGGGCTGAAGACTTCTTCTGATGAAATATAATAATAAATTTAATCATTTACTTTATTTTCTCTAGAAAATAATAAAACTACTAAAAACTAAATAAAACTGAAGCTTCTGTCATTTAGTCGAGAAGCTTTGACTCCCAGAGGGTGAGTGATGTCATCACTGAAGCACACATGATGGTGGGAAAAAAGGAACTGAGGTGGTTGGAGGGTCGACGCCGAGGCAGTCTATATGGCGCGAGCCTGGCTCGTGGTGCCGCTTCCTCGCAGCCCTATGTCGGTGCCGACCCTCCTGAAAAATGTTGGCTCTCGCTGGGTTCTAGCACCTCCGGCGTAGTCCCATCAGTGTGAATGAGTGGTGGAGACTTTATATCCAGGAAGATCAGTAAACTGCATTTTTTTTTCTTTCCACAGCCTCATGTCTTAACGTCTCCAATGTCTCAATGATTCTTTGGGGCACTACAGACTATAAAAATGCTAAATGTGCAACTCTGCACAAAACTGGCCTGAGCTTCCACCTTGGGATTCTGATTCCCTAGGATCTCTCAAGCTTCGCTCTCCAGGTCATGGAACCAGAACCCCTCTGTGGCAGCACAGGATGTTGTGCAGTTGTCCATCCAGCATTCTCTGTATAAATGAGCTGGTGCAGCGGCAGATGAATTGTCAAGTGTGTCAATGACACCAAAACGGGAAGAGATAAATGAAATGCAGAAGGTTCAGGACAGATTTGGGCAGTGGGCAGCATAATGGCAGGCTAACTTTAACACTGAGAAATGCTGCAAGGCATTACATCTAGGAAAACCGAACATGAAGGCAAAATACAGGAAAGCTACTTGTTAGTAACTCTTGATCTTTCTGAGTCTCTCTTCCACAGACATACACTTTTTGGTCTCAAGACAGAAACAGTAGGACTCCCTGGAACAAAAGTATTTCGAGCATATGGCACCATGCAAGCATCACAACTATATGTATATGGTGTGGTTGGCTCCAACTTCCTCGGTAACGTCTTCATGTAGGAGTAAGAGAAGGAAAAAATAAAGGTTACTCACCTGGAACCACAGTTTTACTATTGGTATTCAGTTCACATCCACTCTATGGCAGTTCTACTGGGCTATGCTCAGTCACTGGACATCTTCAAGCTAAGCTCCTTGCACCACCTGTGGTGTTGTCCTCCGGCTCTGCCTCTCGGCGTCTGAACTTGCACACTGGAAGCAGGGATCTGTGTGTCTTTTGACAGTGCAGGTCAGGTAGGATGGGTGGATGTGAACTGAATACCAATAGTATAACTATGGTTACAGGTGAGTAACCACTATTTCTACCATCTTGGATTCAGTTCACTATCTATACTACAACAGCCTCCTAGCAGTCCTCTGGGAGGAGTTGGCACAGGAAGAAAAAATTACTCACCTTAGTAATGTTGTTTCTTCTAATGGAGTCTTGCTATATTATGACAATTGTAGTTTGTCCCACCATTAGAACTGCTCCGGAGGTGAAAGGGTTAACTACCATTCTAAGAATGGAGTTTAGAGTGCAAGCTCGGTTAGAGAAGCTGTCTGGATAATTTCAAACTGAAACTGTCAGATCTTTACGAGCAAAAACTCACTAAGGTTCTGTGTGGAAGCTGTAACTCACACTAGCCAACTGGCTACCTAAATATTAACACATATTCCTGGTCCCAACACAAAGACTCAAGTCAGGAACCAGAAAATAATAAAATAATAAAATAAGGTAGAGAATAAACACCACACCCCAAAACCCCAAAAAGTGGTGAAACATATAATGGGCATAACCGTGCTCATACTGACTGCCACCACATACCCAAGTAGAAGTTCTGAGAGGGGCAGGTTGGGGAGGTTATAATATAGCAAGACTCATTAGAAGAAACAACATTACTAAGGTGAGTAATTTTTTCTTCAAACAACATGAAGTCTTGCTATATTATGACAATTGCAAGATACACAGCAGTACCTCCATGGAGGAGGGACAGAACCTACTTAGGGAATAGGCTCTGAAGCACGGCTGTGCCAAATCTAGCATCCCTCCTGGCCTGGATATCCAAGGAGTAATGCTTGGTGAAAGTGTGTACCGTTTTCCAGGTAGCTGCTTGACATATCTCTAAAATAGGGATGTCTCTGGCAGCAGCTATAGACGCAGCTGTACCTCTGGTAGAGTGAGCCCTCAGGCCTGAAGGGGGAACCTTTCCCAGTTTTTGATAACAAAATTGGATACAAGAGACAATCCACCTGGCAATGGATCTCTTAGTGGCAGGTTTATCTTTTCCAACCTCACCAAAAGTGAGAAAAAGTTGGAGGATTCGAACCCACGACCCTGGGCACGCCTATAGTAACTAAGGGCCCTTAACATCTAACTGTGCAACCTCCTCTCACCAGAGGAGGAATGGTCAGTGAAGAACACTGGAAGGGAGATAGATTGGTTAAGATGGAAGTCTGAAACCACCTTAGGCAAAAACTTCTTGTTAGTCCTAAGAGCTACTTTATCCCTGTGAAAGGAAATAAAGTCAGTCTCCACTGACAAGGCTTGTAACTCACTTATGCGCCTGGCAGAAGTGACGGCTACTAGAAAAACAGTTTTCCAAGTCAAATACTTGACCTCTGCAGAAGACAGAGGCTCAAAGGGAGGTTGCATCAACTGAGCAATGCAAACATTAAGATCCCAGGCAGGGCCGGTCCCTGAAAGGTGGATTAGTATGAAGTAATCCCTTGAAAACTTGGAAAAACAGGGTGAGTGGAAAGAGAAGAGGGCTTTCCTGCTGAAATAAAATCAGAGACAGCTGCCAAATGAACTTTCAGGGTAGCTGGTCTCAGGCCCAAAGAATTAGGATGGACCATATAGTCCAGAACAATGGGCAAATCAGCAGATTCCGGGGAAATATGCTTCCCCGAGCACCAGATGGAAAACCTTTTCCATTTAGAATTATAAGTGGCCCTAGTGGAAGGCTTCCTGGAAGCCTTCAGGATGTCGAGAACACCTTGAGAAAGGTGTAGATCAGCAAACTCCAACTCCTCAAGAGCCAGGCCTTGAGGTTGAGGGATTTGAGATTCGGATACCAAACCCTCCCCTGGGCACAAGATAACAGATTGTGTCTCCTGGGGAGGCACAGGGGAAGATGGACTGTTAAGGACCTCTGCCACCCTGCTTGACACTCCTAACCTTTCTTCTGCAAAGACTGCAGGAGCCAGGCATGCAGATGAAGAGATTGCAGAGCAGGATGGACTAGTGTCCCCTGTTCTTGAGAGAGCAAGTGGGTGGAGAGTGGCAACTGTACAGGGGGGGTTCCGAGGTCAGTTGCTGCAGCAGTGGGTACCAAATTTGCCGAGGCCAAAGAGGGCCACCAGAATCATTCCGACTGCAATTTGAGCAGCACTCTCTGAATGAGAGGAAAGGAAGGGAAGGCATAGAGATACCTCTCTGTCCAAGAGAGGGACAATGCGTCTCGCCAGAAAACACAAGGCTCTGGACCGAGTGAGCAGAAATTTGGCAGTTTAGCGTTGCACGGGGATGCAAAGAGGTCCAGTTCTGGATGGCCCCAGCAACGAAGAGGTCATCTCTGACTTCCTGGAGTAATTCCCACTCATGATTCAGAGAGCGAATGTGACTGAGACTGTTGGCGAGAATGTTCAGGCTTCCTGGCAGGTGTACCACCATGAGATCCAGATGATGTTCTACTGCCCAGTCCCACACTCTCATGGCCTCCCTGCAAAGAGGGTATAACTGAGTGGCCCCTTGTTTGTTGATGTAGAAGACAACTGGAGTGTTGTCTGACTGCATCAAGAGAGTACCTGGAGGGATCTTGTCCTGAAATGCCGTTAGGGAATACACAACAGTTCTCAATTCCAGAATGTTTATGTGTAGAGAGCACTCTGTGGGGGACCAAGTCCCTCTAGTTCTGTGATCCCCTAGATCAGCCCACCATCATGATAATGAGGCATCCATCGTTAGAGTTTGTGATGGGGGCAGTTTCTGGAAGGTGATGCCTCACTCCAAATGTGGGGGGGCAGAGCCACCACTCGAGGGAGCGACGGACCGCCGCTGAGACTCGGACCTGCAGGTCTAAGTCATCCACTGCCTGGTCCCACTGGACCTTGAGGTGCCACTGTAGAACTCTCATGTGTAGTTTGGCGAGGGGAACTGAAGCAATGGCCACAGCCATGTGGCCCAGAAGCTGAAGGATAACCCTCGCCAGAATGGAGGAAGCTGCTTGGACTCTGCGCGCCAGGTCCATCAAGCGAATTGCCCTGTCCGAAGGCAAGAAGGCCTTCCTCCGAACAGTGTCCAGGATGGCCCCTATGTATTGTAACCATTGGTGAGGCTTGGGATGCAATTTTGGCCTGTTTATGGTGATGCTCAGGGAGAGAATTTGGTTTCCCGTATCCTTCAAGGTCACCGCCAGCTGGCTTGCTGACTTGGCAGAGAGAAGCTAGTCATCTAGGTAGGGGTAGATGAAGTGGCCTTTCCTTCTGAGGGCCGCTGCTACTACTGCCAGGCACTTGGTAAAAACCCTGGGTGCCAAAGAAAGGCCGCATGGCAGCACCCTGAATCAGTAACGCTGATCCCAGAAACGGAATCGAAGAACCTTCTGTGGGAACGCAGGACCTTGATATGCATGTAGGTGTCCTGCATATCTAGGGAACATAACCAATCTCCTTGATGGAGGAGGGGAACCAGGCTTGCCAGCGTCACCATCCAGAATCTCTGGTATATGATGGAGAGAGTGAGCTGACTTAAATCCAGAATCGGGCGAAAATCTTCCGTTTTCTTTGGGACCAGAAAGAAATTGGAGTAAAATCCCATGCCCTATTGATGGTGAGGAACCGGCTGGATGGCTCTTTTGCAGAGCAGTTGCTGACTTTTGGCTGCCAGTAGTTCTGCGTGGGCCGTTGGACAATGGACTGGGGGGGGGGGGACTGTCCAGTGGAATGCTGAGGAATTCTATTGTATAACCCCTTAGAATGGTGGCCAGCACCCATTCGTCCATAGTTATGCTGGACCATTCTGAATGGTAAAGGGAGAATCTCCCTCCTACCCTCTCATCCTGCATCTCCTGAGGGGAAGGAGGGGGATGCAGAGAGACAGGCAGTGGAGGGAGGGGGACCCTGTGCCCTAGGATCTCTGGGCTGCTTGGGGCCAGGGGCGCCCTGAGGGGCAGGGTGACAACGTCTTTTGAAACCCTTTCCTTGGGATTGCTTACCCCCTTGCCCCTGACCCTTATGAAAGGGGCGACGACAGGGGCCCTGGGGTACTGATTGTACATGTTATGTACGTCAGCTACGGCTTTGCCCGACTCCTGGAGTTCTTCCACCAATGATTTAACTTCAGGGCCAAACAAGATGTGGCCCTGGAAGGGGGAGTCCAGGATAGAGTCCTGGAGGTCTTGGCCGAACCCAGAGGGCCTAAGCCAGGAATGTCTTCTCATTCAGACTCCTGTTGCCGCAGCCCGGGAGGCCATGCCCACAGAGTCGTACGAACATCTGAGGATATGTTTGTCTATGTCAGTGCCTGATTGGGCATAGGCTAAGATCTCTTCTTTTGTGTCAGAGTCTGGGAGAGTGTTAACCAACTCTAGGGTTTTTTCCCATAGAGACTGCTGGTATGTCACCATATGGGCGAGGAAATATAAGGACCATATTGAGCCCGTGGCTGAGCTAAAAACCTTTCTGCCCCAAGTGTCCATTCTCTTGGACTCAGCATCCGGTGGTTGGGAGCTCAGGTGCTTAGGTTGGCTGCCTCGACTGAGAGCGGACGTAAGCACTAGGGAGTTGGCTTTTGGGTTCTCCCCCAAAAAGCGCTCCGCCTTGGGTGGCTTATATAGCCTGTCTGTCTTCTTCGGAACAGCAGGGATGGACGATGGTTTATGCCACGTGATTCTGGTGACATCCTTGAATGGCTCGACAAGAGTAGGGATGACCAGGGGTTTTGGATCTTTGGACTCCAGAAACTTAGCCAGGTGTCTGCATTCTGGATCCAATTCCTCTGTGTCCCATTCATAAATAGGCTGAATGTGACACATAATGTCTAAAAATGATGGGTCATCTGGAGGGGACCTGGGCGAGTCCCTAGGGCCTGGAGAGGGTGGAACAAAGTCTCCTTCCTCTGAGGGTTCCGAAGATGAAGGGTTAGCATCCCAGTCATCTAGAGAGGATGGACGTCCGCTGGAGGACGGGACTGGAGAAGAGTGCAGTCTTCTATGCTTGCCCTTGTCTGGGAGGGTTATCTCTTCTCCTTCCAGCGTTGGAGGCGGAGAAGGGGGACCCATAGAAGGAGGCTGCGGAGTAGGGTCTGGGGGCCTATTAGGAGGTCCCCTTTGACCTTGTTCCACCACGATGAAAAGAGCGAACCAATGTCCACCACTGGGATGACCGCTGGGGTGGGCGTCAGGTTTGCGGGACCAGGCATCTGAGGCTCCTGCGTGTCAGGTGTTTGGTCTATAGGGTCCTGATTCTCCTTGTCTGGCAGCTGGTGTTCTGTTTTGTCATGGAACCTGCCGTCCGGAGTCAGAGGGGGCTCAATGGGCGACCAGCCCACCGAAGGTGGGGCGGGCATCGAGTCTCTTCCGGCGACTGCTCATGGTCTGGTGTCAGGGAGCGGGTAGTCGGCGGGGCCAAACGGCTAGCAGGGCGCCAGTCGGAGGCAGACGGGCACACCTTAGTCGGCGGTGGAGGAGGGGGTGTCTGGTGATGGATGTCCTGCTGATGCTTGTCGGAGTCATCCACGTGCTTGTGCTCCTCCGACGAGCTGCCTGGTTTGTCTACATCTTTAGGCTTACCTGCAGGCGACGAACTCCTGACCTGAGTCAGTGGGCCAGGGAGGAAGGGAGGGAATGCCCGGAGGATGAAGGCTCCCTGTTTTTTCCCTAAGAAGAGGTGGGAGCAGGTTTAGACTTGGAGGACTTGGTCGACTTAGGCAGGACAGAGCCCAACCTCCCTTTGGGGGCCGAAGAGGAGTGCTTCTTGGCAGGCAACTTGGGGTGGGACTCAGACCTGGCCCTATCCTTATCCTATGGTGGTGGTGCCCCCCCCCCCCGATGACTTATCTTTGGGAGAGGAGTCCTTGGCGGGAGAAGAAGAGCTGTGATCCGAGGACTGCTGCATAGCCGCTACCTTCTGTTCCAGGAGATATGCTTTCAGTGCGTTCGCTCTCCTGGTCCTGGTCTTTTGATTGAACTTTTTGCACTGCGGACAATCGGTAGGCTGGTGGTTGGGACCTAGACAGATGAGGCAGGCCGCGTGGCCATCTTTGGCCGGAATCTGTTTGCCGCATGCACACTTAGACTTGCGTCGTGGTGGAAAGGACGATGACATAAACAAAGACTGGTCGTTTGATTGTAAAAACTGAAAAATTTAAATTCTTTTAAGTAGCAGTCGACTGCGTCGAAAGGTGTCCATGGAGCCGAACTAAGTGGGTCGATGGTGGGAAAAGAACTGATATAACACCAGGCTACAGACTGCTATCTACAAGATTTTTCTGTGGGGTCTTAACGCCTGGCAGCATTAGTCCTAATGGTATTACCTGCTGCAAGAGCTCCTCCTCGAAGTCAGATCATAAAAACTCTCTATATGGGAATGACTATATTTTTTCTGAGTCAACCAGAAGAGTCAGACCCCCGCCTCAGTTCACTCCTGGAAACATTCAGATCAGTATCTGGATACAAAATAAACTTTGATAAGTCTGAAACTATTATGCTACGAGGGTCTTGTCCACATGGCTTTAAAGAATCATACCCCTTCAAATGCACAGTGGAATCAAATCAAGTACCTAGGGATTCAAACCAGCACCAATCTTTCCCAATTATTTGGCATAAATTATGGCAAACGCTGGACGGAGTTACAAGATTTAACTAGATGGTTACTACTCCCCCTGACAGTAGCGAGTAAAGTAGACACCATTATAATGAACATCCTTCCCAGGTTTCTGTTTCTGTTTGGAGCACTCCGCATACCAATCCCAGTAGCACACTGATCATCTTTCCTTAAACGGTTTCATAAACTCATCTGAGGAGGCCGTGAACTTGTATCTGTAAAAAGGTTTTAATGTTGCCATGGGAGCAGGGAGGCCTTGCTCTACTGGATCTCAAACATTATTACCTAGCTAGTCAGATGTTGGCAGTTTGCACCTGGGCAAAACAAAGGTTTACCTCTAGATGGTATGAAATTGAGAACACAGGTGCAGGAGGCCAGGCACTTCTCACTCCAGCCCTAATGCCAGTTACCCAACAACATATTAGAGACATCCCAAATATTTGGGTTAAACATACACTTAGAATGTTGAATAAAATTAGGAAAACACTTAAAACAATGGATAGGCTGGGTCCTGATTGCCTAATCAGATACCACCCAGATTGTCTTCCTCCCTCACTACATAGGGGGTATGCTGGTTGGGAAATGAAGGGTCTAACTAGATTTTCTTAGTTATCAGAGAACGGTTCTTGTATGTCTTTTCAATTATTGTAGCAAAAATATAATTTACCCCACACAGGTATTTACAGGTGAGACACTTCATTAACGCAAGAGACAACACAGCTTTATTAACAAGAGACATGACTGCATGGGAAGATTTTCTCTTTTGGGTGGTGACTTGAGGGGCACACAGAGATATATTTCTCAAATCTACAAGCTGTTGCTGACTAGCAAATCAGATACACTTACTTACGTAAGGGAGGCAGACGCCACCTGTAGCATCACAGAGGAAAACTGGAATAGGAGGTTACAGAAGGGCTGGAAAGCCATTTCTCCTCCCACTTGGAAAGAGTTCTAGAAAATTCTGGTTCGCTATTTCAGAACCTCCACAATCACTCAACAGTTTAAGTCTGCTTACACAACAGACTGCTGGAGAAAAGGTGAGGGGTTTGGATTTCACTGGCATATTTTCGGGGGATGCCCTAAGACCTAAGATCCACTTTGTCGGGACATATATATAACAACATATTAACACTACCCTAGACAAAAATATCCCCGATGACTTCACAGAGTGGGTGATGGGGTTTCCTACTATAGTTTCTTTCTCAACTGCTATTAGAGCAGTGACACTCACTCCAGTCATGACAGCACTGAAGTACACTACTGCACACTGGCTGCAAGAGGAACCCCCTGCAGTCACTGAATGCAGAAACAGAGTAGGCCGACTGCACCAGCTGGAACAGACGACTGCCAAATTGAGACTTAGGGAAACAAAACATCAAGACAGCTAGAGCACTTGGCAGCAGTGGGACTCTAGGGAGTGCAAAAGGGGAGTTATGTTGGTCAGCCAGAAATCCAGCAAATACAGGTCAGCAGATCAGTTTACAAGCAAGCTGGGTGTGGAGCCTCCTGTTAGAAACATAGAATTTGACGGCAGATAAGGACCGCTTGGCCCACCCAGTCTGTCCATTTCCCTACCTACTGGATAAGCTGCAGATCCTAGTTAACCAGCAGCCTACTTTTCCCCCCACCCCCTAGAATTGCCTGATGGCTGTCCCATGCATGCTTGAATTCCACCAATGATTTTGACTGCACAACCTTCTCCGGAAGGCCGTTCCATGCATCCACAACCCTGTCTGTGAAAAAATACTTCCTTAAATTACCTCTGAGCCGCCTCCCCTCTATCTTTTGGGACCTCCTTCATCAGATCACTCAAGCCTCACTCAGACTTATCTTAAATAACACACACAATGACAGTGCAGTTTATTGGTTGTTACAACTTTATTATGAAGTAACTTTTAGAACTGCTGAATTTTTCTTTTCTTCTGAGATGCAGAGTAAAACGATAAAGACAATCACCCTTTTGTAAATGCAATGTGTATCTCTAGTAACTGTTAATAGCACATGTTAAATTGTAGCAGAGTTAAAGCTACCAACTTTCCGAGGTCTAAAACTGGGACAGGGTCCATCCTGACTATGCCCCCACCCCCACTGTGTCACTCCCACAGGCACCACCGCAGACAACACTGCACACAATCAATTAAATGTTGCCGCTTGCTCTGGCCATGCCGCCCCACAGTAACACCGGTAGCAAACATCCAGATTAAAACAATACATCATTCTGCTGCATTATGTACAGAAAGTTAATTAGAAGCAAACCTGTGTTAAATTGTGTTCAGATGTTTGAGTTGCATGTATTGCTCCTCCTGACAGTCCCATCCCAACCCACTTACACTTACCACATTTGCTGAACAAACTTCACTTCAGTGACTCCCACCACCACACCAGATTGTTTTCACACACTTCCCTGCAGTTGATCAGATTTGGGTATATAAAGGTGCTTTTTCACACAGGTTTCTGCAATGGAATGACTGTTATGGAAACAGTATTCCGTTACATCCCTTGTGTGTAAAGTGCATCTGTTCCGTTCCCTTCGTGAACGTTCATGCAAACTGCAATCTCTGCTTTTTGCGGTTTGCACCGATGTGTTCCATTTCGACTGGCTGTGTAAAATAGCCATTCTGGTAGCACTGCAGAAACAGCCTATAGAGAGGCAAACTCTGTGGGTCAGCCAAAACAAATGGAGGCAGGGGTTGCTGGAATACTCGCAAAGTGTAAAGGGAACACTGAACGCAACAGAGTACAACAGCACTACACAGGTAACGCTTGCTCCGTTTCTAAACCCTGTGTGTAAAAGTGCCTTTGGTTCACTGCTGCCGATCTCTTCTGTCTGGAGTTCTTCTCAGCTGCTGGCAGGCAGACATCCACGTGCACTTGTTTGCACTACTACCCAGTCTACTCTAACAGGAAGGAACATACTTTACTGTGCTCTTGCTGACATGCTTGCGGTGCAATATAGGCGCAGGGGTTGAAGTTGCAAACTGTTGTCTAGCTCAACCAGCGCCCACAGTGGTACTGAAATAACTGTCACTCATGGATTACCAGTCAGCAAAAAGTGGGACAAAACTGGGACAAGTAAGCAAAAACCAGGACAAAAGTGACATTTTGCAAAACTTATGGGGATACCAGGACATGCTGCCTAAAATAGGGACTGTCCTGGGAAAACAGAGACTGTTGGTAGCTTTAAGCAGAGTGCATTAGTATGAATGCATAACTTCTTCTGCACATTTTTCCATTTTCTTCTTTGTATTTCAGAAACTATGCCAGAATGACATAACGTGGTTCAAATATTTTAGAAGGCGCATTATTAGCTATAATAGAGACTGGACAGGTTGAGTACGGTATTGAGATTCAACTCCCATACACAGTACAACTCGGACCTCCAAACATTATGAACTGAAATTGCAAAACAAATGGTAAAAGTCCTTCTCTTAAAATATGACCCTTATTACTACACACAATGGACAGTGGACAATATGCCAAGAATTATTCTTATCATCTTTTGGCCTTGTTAATTTATCTTGAAGTAAATTTGAGTATGTATTCTGGTTATCAAGTTTGTTACAATTTGTATACTCTGTATTACGTATATGACAAGTTTGGAATAAAAAGCTGAGTTAAAAAAAAAAAAAAAGGTTGGGAAACACCTTGACAGCCCTGCATGTGAGAAAGGCTGCTACTACAAATGGGAACTTGGTGAACACCCTGGGGGTCAATGACAGGTCAAATGGTGTAGCTCGAAACAAGTACAGAAGTCTGTGCACATCGATCTGAGGAACCGTCTGTGTGATGGACAGATGGGGGCAAGCATGCATCCTAGAGGTCCAGGAAGCAGAACCATGGCCAAGTCTCAGGGACCAGATGATTTGGGGTAGCCTAACCATACAGAACTTCTGTCTGTAGATGAACTTGTGGAGGATCTGCAGATTTAGGATGGTGCACCATCCCCCTATGCATTTGGTTACCAGAAAGTACCATGACACAAATCCTTGCTCAGCTTGACTTTCTGGGACCAGCTTTATCACTTGCTGCTAAGGAGCTGCTGGACTTCATTTCATAGTGCCGGGAGAAATTCCAGTCAGATCATGTCTTCCAGAGGGGCACTGGGCTGGCACGGAGGAGGGATCTCCTATTCAAGAGTCAACTCCTGACAATTTTTACCCGTCCAAATCTGACCCAACTTTTGCTTTATGGGGGAGGGGAGGACTTAATTATATCCACCAATTTCTTATAAACACAGGTATTATATCATTCCTAAACTTACAGGAAAGATATGGACTTCCAGATAGAGATTCTTTTCGAAACTACCAAGTGAGAAATTATATTATGAAACAACAAGATATTGTCCCTAAGACTCCTGCTCCCTTGCCTTTATTTTGGGTCTTATTAAGAGATGTATGGGAGGGTTATCCCTGGGGCTGCCTCATAGGTCACCGCTACAAAACTCTGAGGGACTTTCTGGGAGATTCTTCTCAGTTGGTCATGGATAGCTGGAATAAAGACTTAGCTATCGCAGTCTCTCTATCACTTTGGAGAGATACCTCCCTAAAAGCAATTAAAATAACCTTCTCAAATATATGGCGAGAATTTGCATGGAAGTGTCAAGAATTTGAGTGGAAGTGTTGTATAAGATATTTTCGTTCTCCAGCAATCATGGCCAATATCTTCTGGCATCCTATAGACGTTGCTGGAGGGAATGTAACTGTAGATTGGCAGATCTTGGTCATACCTTTTGGCTCTGTCCTAAACTGATGCCATTTTGGTGTTTCTTACGGGAACAGCTATGGGAAAGTCTGGGGGAACAGGTAGACCTGACAGCTGAAATGGTGGCATTATTAATTTTCCCAGAATTTTCCCAGTCCATTTTGGCATCAAACCCTGCTGCCACTGTATCGTCTGGCAGCAAAGAAAGCCATAACACACAAGTGGATGTCTACTATTATACCCACTGTAGCTGATTGGCATCAAATAGTCCTGGATATTTACAAATTAGAGGGCCTTACTGCAGGGATACAGAACTAACAATCTGTGTTTCGGGATAAATGACACAGCTGGATATACTATATGGCAATGCTTGACCCAGATTTTGTCCCATAGGAGTGTGGGAGGGGACATCATTAATATTCTACTGCGGGGGACAGACACTAAGTAACCTATCTGCACCTGTTACTGTTTCGTGCGGTGGTTTCTTGGGGGGAGATAACTGAGATGAGACTATGTCACTGTCTGTGAAACTGGTACTACCTGTAATATCAACAGGATCTCTAATGAATTTATAGATGTCTTAGCTGGATCATTTGACCGTAACACTTTTAATTGTTATTTTTATCCGCAATTGTCTCACATTAATATTGCATAATGTAGAACCCATAGTGGATTATTTGTGGATGTAATGTAATAAACCCTTGTACTTCTCTTAATAAAAATAAAATAAAAAAAAAAGGGTCAACTCCTAGTCAACCACTCCCAGAACTCATCTGTCCAAGGTTATAGTGGACTGCTGCAACAGGAAGTTTGAGGCCTGGCCCCTGACTGACAGATGCAGCAGGGACTATAGTGAACAGGTACCAACAAAAGAAAAGAGCATCCCAACAGGTTGGTAAAAAAAAAAAAATATATATGATTAATCTTAAAAAGATCTGAGAGCAGCCTGCCTAAGTGTGGATAATGAACTGAATCTAGGTAGTTAGAACAGGTTACTTACTTGTAACCATAGTTGTACTATTAGTATTCAGTTCACATCATCATGCTCCACCAATCTCTCTTGGCAAGGTTTGCTTTCGGTACCTGTTTTAAACATATAGATATGACAGCAATGGGGGTGCAGCTGGAGGACCACATGACTGAGTGGCAGGAGGAGTCAAGTCTGAAGACTGTTTCTGGCTACTGAGCATGCTTGATGGAAGGCTGTCTAAGTGCGGATAGTGAACTGAATCTAGGTAGGCAGAATGTGGCTTACGTGTATAGTCTTCCTGGATTATACTAGGTCTTCATGAAATATAATTAGGGTATTCAATCCATACGATTTAATGTGTGCAATGAATGACAAAAATTACTAATTACAGTAACTGCTGTGCCGTCTTTATCACCCCCCAAAATCCCAATTCCCCAGACTACACCTTCTGCAGAATGTTGCTGCCTTTCTCCACACCTTCACCCAAAATACGATTACATCACCACTGTCCATAAACCTGCTACTATAGTAGTGTCCCATTTCCTCTAGAATTCAAACTACCTTTTTGTTTTTATTATCTGTCATGGACTTAACCCCTAAATGGGCAGTGCTTCAGCAAAGGAGCTCCAAAGGTGTAAAATATTTACTGCTCAAAGTTATCAAAATACAACAAATTAACCAAATTACAATACACTGCTCTTGCAAACAAAATTTTTTTTTTTTTTAACTTTTTATTTATGACTTTTGTGGTGACACAGGAGGTATATACATAAATGCAATACTTAAAGTAAACTATGTCACAGTTGTTAAGTGCAGGAGAATACAATGTTATCAACATAAATCTTCACGAAAACAATAACACTTTTATGTCAAGACCAGGCTCAGAGGGTACCACTTGAAAAGTGCTGAGCATATTAACAATGTTTCTTTCCCCTAGCATTGCTTCTATATTTTGGTATAAGTGAGTCACCTAACTAGGCGAGGTGTGGATTGTGAAGTGCCGGCTGACCTCTTCCAGCAGAGAAGCTAGGGTGAGAAATCCCACCAGTCCCTCTCCATTAAGACTTAAGGCACAAGGTCAGGGTGGTGTTCAGCCATGTATAGAAACCAAGAGGTCCATTTATTCAGAAGTGTTGGGATGCTGTTTTGAAGTTTTGCTGTCAAGTTCTCCATTTTATATATCTCATATATAGTTGATTCCCATTCCGGAATCGATGAAGAAGATGGTTTTAGCCAGAGTTTAGTGATAACCTTTTTGGCTGCCCCCAAGCGGATGGCAATTAGATAAAACTGACGAGCTCACCTGAATCGTCTAGGTAAATGAAGTAACAAGGCCATCTCCAGGATAAGGCAACCTTCCCTACTCCCCCCCCCCAAAAGTCCAATATCCCTGGGCAAAACCAGAAAATGTGTGCATGTGTTGCTACCTCGCAACCACAGCCTCTCCAACAGAAGTAATATCCTGAGAGTGACTATTTAGCTGTAATTTGTGGGGTGCAGAAAAATCTTATTGCTACTTTCCTTGAGAACTCCCTCCAAATGTACAGTAGGAGTTTGTAGTTTTATGTTGTCGATGCCAAATATTTATTTTATTTATTTGTTTTTATTTAGTTTTTGTTGACCGGATAAGTGCACTAGACAAATCCTGCTTATTTTCAGGCACAACCCGGGGAAGGGGGATACAGATGAATGCCAACTGACCTTTAACCAGATTAAGGGGTTGATGGTATTTTTAGTGAATGAGGGAAATTTGGCCAGGACACTGGGGAAACTCCCCTACTCTTGCAGTAGGGGGCCCTGGGACGGCTGGAGCGGCCTCAGAATGTCTCGGATTTCTGAGAGTGAGGAAGTGGTGCTAGAACAGTTGCTGGTCCCAGACTGTGTTTGTAATGACGATGCTACTTGTATGGATCTCTCTCTGCCTGCAGAAGATCTTGTTATGCTGCCAGTGAATGAAAAGCGCTTACCTGAGGCAAGTACTGAGTTTAACTCTGATGTTAAGTTTTCTGACGATGATAAAAAGAGGAAGCGAACGGCTTGTAGTCCGACGGTACTCCCAGGTACGTCGAAGAAAAGCAAAGTTGACCCTGCGGATGGTTTGTCTGTGGATCCTTCAGGTCTGATGGCTTCTACGGCTGACAGTGATTCCTTT
Organism: Neoceratodus forsteri; assembly: GCA_016271365.2. NCBI lineage: Eukaryota > Metazoa > Chordata > Ceratodontiformes > Ceratodontidae > Neoceratodus > Neoceratodus forsteri. The sequence goes on along the minus strand of CM057456.1, from coordinate 1,173,504,693 downwards.
CCCTTTATGGTGAAAGATTCGTCCTGGTCTCCTGAGCAGGCGTTAGAGAGGGCATGTTGGGTTAAGGCCCAAACCAAATGGGTTCCTGATCCCCGTATTCCCTTGCCGGTTGAGGGGTTGAGTATGGTCCTGGAACCCTCTTATGCGGCTTTACGTGGAATACAGCAGGGGCTTCCTGAATTGGAGGTGGACTGCACCGCTGATAGACTTCCGGGTGTGAGTGCAAACCCTCTGCGTTCTACTCCTGATGCTGCTGTAGGCATGGCATTTCAGCCGCTGAGGCCATTTCTGTTGATCCATCTGTTTCGGCTGTCTTTCCTGATGTCTCCAGTGCTTCTGGTCCACACACTTCGTCTACACCCCCCAGGTCAGTCTACCTCTTCTTTAGGCAGGGGCCCGGTTTTGCAATCTGTTGGGGGTTTGGATCAACGTGGTTTGAAAGATGACAATATCAAACGGCCTGCTAGCTATGCCTCATTGTTTAAACATTCCGAGGTGCCTGCTAGAAAGCGTTTTGTGGCCAGAATTTACTATAGAGGTGGGTTAGAACTTCCTCCGGATAGGAATTACGTGGGTAAACATTTGATTATTGACTCTTTAAGCATTAAACCTTCTGAGGTTTATGCCTTTAGACCATAATTTTGATATATCGTTTCATTCTGCAGCTTTATTGGGCAAATTCTGGGCTGCGTATTATGCTGTCCGCTCTGACCCTGTTTGGAAGCCTTTTGTGGTCTTCCCTATCACTAGACCTACTGCTAAAGTGATTACAGTTCTGTTTCACAACAAGGGGGTCAATGTTTTGGATATCCTTTATTGGCTGGAGAAACGGTGTACTGTTAATGGTGTGCCGCATGCACTAATTGATGATAATGGGTTTTGGACCTGGGGGGGGGGGATTTAATGTGCAACTGAAAATGACCGAGGAGGGGATTCGGCATGTCCCTAACTGTTTCTATCTGGGGAGGGACCGTGGTATTTTACTCTATCCAGGCCAGCCTCGCTCATGTTATAGGTGTGGGTCTTTGTCTCACTTAAATTCTGACTGTGTTCAGCTTAAATGTGCAGCTTGTGGTGCTTTGGGTCACTCCGTGCTATCCTGTACAGTCCCACTCTCTTGTAACCTCTGTGGCGATGAAACTCATGTTTTTGCTGATTGCCCATGGACTGCCCATAACAGAGCGGATTATATGGAGCATATTATTTACATTTCCAAATTTGCCACATCTGCTAAGTCTCACCCCCTGAGTTCAGGTCCTGTTGCCCCTAGCAAGGATGGGCTCCATCCCTCTACTGATTTGGGAGGAGGGCATGTTGCTCCTCAATATCAGGAACCTCCTGTAGACCCCTTCCCCCTTTGCCCTCTCCTCCACCTGTTCTGCAATCGATAGATCTGCGCCCCTCTACCTGAGGAGGAAGGTGTGAGATCTGAGGATGATTCTGTGGATTTCCACCCTGTTTGTACAGTATGATGCTACAGTCCATTAAACTTGTGGAGAACAAACAGCAATTCTCGGTAGAAGTGGACAATCCTTATGAACCTTTGCAGAGTTGGGGAGACATTATGGAGGGGGATGACCCGGTTGGGCCACTCCCTCCTTCTCAAACTGAGGTGACACCTCCTCTGGCTCCACTATCTGACACCCCGGGGGCTGGATTGAAGAAGAGGTCAACCAGATCTCGGAAAAAGACATGACTGTTTTTTTGAGTTTTTTCTCCTGCTTGCTGATTATTTTCTATGTCCCTGTCTCAGGCCTCCCTTACCTTAGCTAGTCTAAATGTCAATAGTATTAGGTCAGTGTATAAAAGAAAGGCTAACTTCTTGATCTTAAGGTCCTTGCCTTTTGATGTATATTTTTTACAAGTGTAACCCCTAGATGGCGCTATCCCAGGGGCTACTACCCCTGCCTGATTTGCCACTAACAGGTTGAGGGGCCTGGATCCAATGGCGGGTGCCTCCACCCAGAGGTCAGGGTTTGCAATAGTTAAACTAACTTGGTCACAGCCCCTGGGACACTGCAACCCCCTTTCTTCCCACTAGTGGCCCACACAATATATCAGAATTACTTCACAGTATACACTTACCCCCAGGTCTGGTTCCGCACTGGGACCTCCTGTGAAATGAGATACAGTGCAACAATCACAGTACAGTACTTTAACATAGACAAATACCTCAGGCAGTATAACTTTGCTGAAACAAGCAGCTCTGATTTATTTAGGGGATATAACAAGGACAGGGGAAATCAGGTTAATTAGCTTATCACTCTAATAACTACCTTTATGGCTCTGTGCACGGGCCTATCCCTATCAGTTACTGTCCCTGGGTACCCAAGCCCTAGTGGCTAGTCCAAACCGTGGCAGCTGGTAGGGGCCCTTTCACACAGAGAAAAGGAGAATTAAACAGGCAGCAGTACAGTAATTCTATTTGGATTTAATGTGGCAATTCAACAGGAGCGTACCTGAATTAGTACTCACGACCTCCAAATAAGATAGGGTCCTTCAATGTCAGCAGGGCTCACTTGAGGTACACAAACCTTCACACATCCATATAAAAGAAAGCACTATACCAGGCAGGCTGCATCTGTATCCCGATCGCAATTACTGCACAATACCCAGGAGAACACACAGCAGATTCAGTTCCTGACAGACCGAGTGTAATTTTCAGCAATTCCTCCAGTCTTCTACAGGTGAGAGCTGGTTTCTACTCTTCAGAGATCCTTTGATTCTTTTCACAGGACGGATTCAGTCCCAACAAGCTGCAGACCGAACTCTGGGCCTTACACACGCTTTTTGACTAAAACTGCACACTGAAAAGTACAGGGCTCCTTCCTTCTTCACTGCCAAAGCTCAACTGAACTCCAACCGACAAAAACCGGCACTTCCTTTGAGTTCCTCCCAGTTCTTGACTGGATTGGCTGTCACTCACAATAGACTGCTGCTGTTGGTCCAAAAGGCACTGAAGTCTAAACTACATCTCCCAGAGTCACTGCCCATACAATCCTCTTGTGGCTGGCTCAGATTATGAGTCCAAGTTCTGATTCATCCAAGGCACCATTTTAGAGCTAGCTTACCCCACACTGATTGGTCCACTTCAGCAGTTCAAAACTAGAATGGGGAACTAGCAGACACAGTTCTGACTGCAAAGAAAGCAGGTTAGACAAACTGTAATTTCATTATTACTCTAAATAATTTCTGGTAAACAGTTACATCTTTCAGATAGGTTCCCTTTGCACCCTAGTGACTGCAAAATGAAGTGAATTGGCAGCAGCTCCAGTGGTACTCAGAGAAGCACACAGTCCCCATACAACTAATTATGTCTGCAAGCAGACAGCTCTTAAAGAGACAGTACCAGAGGCTCTAAAACACTCACTGATCAAATGGCTTAAATGCCAAACACCATTCAGGCTTGGAGCATTCAAGCAAGCTCCTGAAGTCTTTTGGGAACCCCATTTGCAGGGGGTTCACACCTTCCTGGCCTTGGGAAAAGCTCATGACGTCCACCAGCAAGTACCCCCATAAGTTTCAACTGCAAACCATATACATTTGCATTAGGCTCGCACATGTAATCATCAGTCAATATATCATTTTACCAAGAACACATTTCTGAAACATTGCAGTCGTCTCTCTTTCACAGTATTACATACACATTGTACCATAACTCAAGTTATTACCTCTTGTACATGAAACCTGAAGAGAGGGCCCTTCCCTATCAGTTACCTTGGGGCTGGATGGGGCAAGGGCACCATACTTAGAGGGCAACACAAGTAACTTGGAGTTAGCACTGATGCTCAGTTTGGGCAGTGAGCTGGGGACACATACACTCCTTTATGGACAACATTGAGAGGCAAGTCCACAGGCCCCCAAGTGAATCATAACTGAGGTGCACCACAGGCTTTACAGCTCGACCAGTCTTTCTAGGGGAACTGTTATAGTCTCTGCACCTCTGAGCCTCATTTTCAGCATTGTCCTCACTTGTCAGGGGAGTCTCCATGGGGGTAGAGAGGCTAGAACTTGGGGCACTTTCAGCTCCAGGAGTTACAGTTTCTGAGTCCACAACATTTGGCTCGCATGGAGAGCTTTCGGACACTGGCAGTGGACTGTCAGGGCACTCAAAATACTCTTCTTGTTCGGGTGTATCACCAGTCTGCCCCAATCTATCATTTGATGGGTCACCCTCAGTCACTCGGGTCGTAGCCACAGCTGTTGGTGCAGGTACCTCCCGAGGTCGCCTTTTCTCAACTCCTCGAATTTCTCTCATTAACTCATCATAGGAGGGTGGGGATTCCAGTCGATTTGCCAGGCGTAACTGAAGCAACAGCAGTTCTGAGAAGGGGCAGACTTATGATTCTGTCCAGTCTGGTTCGGTCTAGTTCAATCGCTGGCAAACTACCCTTTCTGAGGCATTCTTGCAACAATTTTTCCAGCCGAGAGACATACACAGACAACAACAACTCCCTTGGTACTGTTGTGCATTTCTTACTCTCCACCATGGGTCCTCATCAGAATCTGGCCTCCATACACATTCTCAAGGCCTCAAAGATAGGCCTGTGCAGTCGCTTCAGGGTTACTGGCCCGTTTAGCTTGGGATGGTAGCCAGGGCAGGACCTCGGAGGCTCTCACTAACCCTCTTTCGCTTTGCCTCCGCATTGCCATTCTAGCACTTGGGGGCAACATAGTCTATCCAGGTCTCCCAGTCATCCTCCCTTGGGGGTGGGAGGTGCCAGAGAAGATCCTCAACCTTCGTAAGAGTCGTGACTAATGGCAGGTGCAGAAATAGGAGTCTGCATTGGTTCAGCCACCATTACGGGCACTGGAGCAGGAGAGGGTGTTGGGGAGGAACACCCCAGGTGGCAAGAATAGTTTCTTCAAGTCCTCCACAGTTTTCCTCTCCCAGCAACCATTCAGCAAATTTCTCCTCAAAAGTTTCAGATAGTGGTGGGGGCTGATTCCCCGGGTCTTTACTGTCCTTAGTTATCACCTCCAAGCAGTGAGGGTCCCTCTGGGGTAATGGTCTGTGGCACTTGGAGCTATCTATGGGATCCTTAAACTCTACTAGGGCCAGGAAAGTGTGGGTGAGCAGATTAGCATGCCGACCCACCACCACAGGGTTTTGTAAACCTTCCACCTTGGAAAGTACTCCCTGCACAGTGTCCGTATTGATACCCAGGGGATGTCCAGGATAAGCATAGCATTTTGGGGTCGATCTCCTCCCAGTACACCACTCCACCAGCCGGTGCACAGCCACTTCTGTCGGGGTACCCATTTTTTCTTAACAGTGGTTCAGTAAATATGGCCACTAGAGGACACACAATCCCAGGTGAGCCTCCAAGATGTAACCCCTAGATGGCGCTATCCCAGGGCTACTACCCCTGCCTGATTTGCCACTAACAGGTTGAGGGGCCTGGATCCAATGGCGGGTGCCTCCACCCAGAGGTCAGGGTTTGCAATAGTTAAACTAACTGGTCACAGCCCTCTGGGACACTGCAACCCCCTTTCTTCCCACTAGTGGCCCACACAATATATCAGAATTACCTTCACAGTATACACTTACCCCCAGGTTCTGGTTCCGCACTGGACCTCCGTGAAATGAGATACAGTGCAACAATCACAGTACAGTACTTTAACATAGACAAATACCTCAGGCAGTATAACTTTGCTGAAACAAGCAGCTCTGATTTATTTAGGGGGATATAACAAGGACAGGGAAATCAGGTTAATTAGCTTATCACTCTAATAATCTACCTATGGCTCTGTGCAGGCCTATCCCTATCAGTTACTGTCCCTGGGTACCCAAGCCCTAGTGGCTAGTCCAAACCGTGGCAGCTGGTAGGGGCCCTTTCACAGAGAAAAGGAGAATTAAACAGTCAGCAGTACAGTAATTCCATTTGGATTTAATGTGGCAATTCAACAGGGAGCTACTTGAATTAGTACTCACGACCTCCAAATAAGATAGGGTCCTTCAATGTCAGCAGGGCTCACTTGAGGTACACAAACCTCTTCACACATCCATATAAAAGAAAGCACTATACCAGGCAGGCTGCATCTGTATCCCGATCGCAATTACTGCACAATACCCAGGAGAACACACAGCAGATTCAGTTCCTGACAGACCGAGTGTAATTTTCAGCAATTCCTCCAGTCTTCTACAGGTGAGCCTGGTTTCTACTCTTCAGAGATCCTTTGATTCTTTTCACAGGACGGATTCAGTCCTAACAAGCTGCAGACCGGAACTCTGGGCCTTACACGTTTGACTAAAACTGCACACTGAAAAAGTACAGGGCTCCTTCCTTCTTCACTGCCAAAGCTCAACTGAACTCCAACCACAAAACTGGCACTTCCTTTGAGTTCCTCCCAGTTCTTGACTGGATTGGCTGTCACTCACAATAGACTGCTGCTGTTGGTCCAAAAGGCACTGAAGTCTAAACTACATCTCCCAGAGTCACTGCCCATACAATCCTCTTGTGGCTGGCTCAGATTATGAGTCCAAGTTCTGATTCGTCAAGGCACCATTTTAGAGCTAGCTTACCCACACTGATTGGTCCACTTCAGCAGTTCAAAACTAGAATGGGAACTAGCAGACACAGTTCTGACTGCAAAGAAAGCAGGTTAGACAAACTGTAATTTCATTATTACTCTAAATAATTTCTGGTAAACAGTTACATCTTTCAGATAGGTTCCCTTTGCACTCCTAGTGACTGCAAAAATTAAGTGAATTGGAGCAGCTCGAGTGGTACTCAGAGAAGCACACAGTCCCCCCATACAAACTAATTATGTCTGCAAGCAGACAGCTCTTAAAGAGACAGTACCAGAGGCTCTAAAAACACTCACTGATAAATGGCTTAAATGCCAAACACCATTCAGGCTTGGAGCATTCAAGCAAGCTCCTGGAAGTCTTTTGGGAACCCCCATTTGCAGGGGGGTTACACAAGATGTGCGGTTTTACACTACTATGGATATTGATCAAACTACAGAGGATTGGGTTTCAGTGACTTCTTACTGGTCCATTGGTCAAGACCTATGCTCTGGTCTTGGGTTTTGTTTTTCTACATCTGGTTTTTTGCTTCAGAAATTAGTGGATTTGGTACCTGGGAGAGCAATGCTTTTAGATATCTTATGGCATGGTTTGACCTATAGGCTTATTAATATTTATGCCCCTCAGCAAAAAGCTGCTAAAGTGCATTTATTTAGGAAGATTCGGCCTTACTTGCTGCCCAGTAGAATTGGGGGGGGGGTGATTTTACTCTAGCCTTGATCGTAAATCTACAGAGAAAGTATATTGTGACTTGTATGAATAACAAGCTATAGTTAGGGAGCTGAATCTTGTAGATGTCTTTGCTCAGAACCCTGTATATACCTTTTCCAAAGGCCATTTCACATCCCGGATAGACTTTTGGCTTTGTTCACAGTACATTAGAGAGTTTAAGGGGACTGTCTTGCCTATTGAAACTTCGGACCATAATTTGTTGAGCCTGATGATTCACTTGGGTAATGTGACTGCTAATGGGCCGGGGTGTGGAGGGTGAATACTCATTTATTGTCGAATCTGGTATTTTCTAAGGAATTTTTGGACCTGATATCTGACAGGCGTACTGTTCTTTTTCTTTTCGAGTCAGTGATTGATTGGTGGGTAGATACCAAAGAATGTATTACAGCTTATTTTAAATTACATTCCAGACTTTTAGCCGACTGTCACCAACAATCTAAACTTCTGAGAGCTGAATTGTATACTTTGTTTTCTGCGGTCCATTTATCAAAATTGGATTGTGGGGATCAACAAACCTTAACACAACTTCAGTATGACAGGCAGAAATCCTTAGATTTTGAACAGAGATTTAGGACTTCTGGGAAACAAAGTCAGTTTAACCCATATGACGACTTTAGACAGAGGTGTCACACTAAACAAATATATAGTCTTACTGATAAACATGGTCACACAGTTATGGGAAAATCGGATATTTTACAGTGTGTAGAAGATTTTATTAAGAGCACCTTTGAATCCCTGGTTTCAGAAGCACAGGATATGTCTTTATTGTTACAGGCACAGGATTTACCTACTTTAACTGTGGTACAGCAGCAGGATGTTTTGAAACCTTTTTCATTTGATGAAGTTAAAGTGGTTATAGCAGACCTAAAAGATATGGTAGCCCCTGGTTCGGATGGTTTACCTTCCAAAATTTAAAATCATTATGGGAAATTATGCCTAATCAACTGTTGGCTATCTTTAATGCTTTTTTGTTGGAAGACCGTCTTACCAAACATATGTATGAAGGTTTAATGATCTTTTTATTTAAAAAGGGAGACAGATCTGATTTGTGTAATTGGCGCCCTATTACCTCGTTAAACACTGACTTTAAGATTTTCGTGAAACTGTTGGGCAATAGGATACAGAAATTGTTGCCCTTTTTGATTTCTCCATCACAATACTGCTCTGTAGCTGGTAGGTCCATCCAAGATGCCTTGATTCTGGTGCGGGAATTGTTCTCTCAAGGGCACTGTGGGTCTCTCTCCGGGTATTTATTTAATTTTGATCAGACCAAAGCCTTTGATTATGTTTCCCAAGAATTTATTTGGTTAACTCTCCAGGCTTATGGTTTTCATTGTGTGTTTGTCATTTGGCTTTGCCGTTGTTACTCATTGGCTTATGTGAAACCTTATGTCAATGGCTGCTTTGGGACACCATGCTACATTCGCAGAGGAGTCAGGCAGGGTTGTTCCCTAAGCCCGATACTGTTTGTTTTGGCATTAGATCCGATGATCCGCCTCCTTCAGAAGTCCCCCGGTCTCCCTGCTATATCAGGTTTTGGCCTGTGCAATATAAAAAACATTTGTTATGCGGATGATCTCTGTGTATTAGCACCGACAGCATCAGTTGGGCGTTTATTGTGTCAAATCCTCCCTGCTTTTCTACAATGTATTGGATCTAGGCTTAATTTTCAGAAGAGTGTTTGTTTTGATTTAGCAGGATCTCTCGTTGTGAGTTCTAATCTTGGTGCTATTAGGGTGGTGGACTCTCCACACTAAATTCTGGGTTTGTTTTTTGGGACGCCTGACATGGCGCTATATAATTGGGAATTGTAACTAAATATAGGGAAAGACAAGGTTTGCAAATGGAATAAATGGTCCATGGGGAAAAAAAATATTTTTTTGATTAAAACCTGTTTGCTACCTTTATTTCGCTATGTAGCTCATATATTTCCAGTGCCTAAACAGTTTTTTGTGCCTCTTATGAGTTTCTTTTTTTCGTGTTTTGGGGGAAGCCGGTTGAACCCTGTTAAAATACTGTAAATATTTTATGTTTGGATTATCGTCATGGTGGAGTTTGTGTGGTTCAACCACTTGTTTTCTTTTTTTCTCTTTTTTTTACCACCAACTTAAAGCCCATTTTCAGTCGGTGAGTAAGCCTTGGGTTCTCATGGTTAAGGCTCCTCTTTCGGATATTTTACAAGAATAGCAGAATGATTGTTTTTTTACATAAAAATAGGTGGAGGTATGTTTTGTCTTCAGATTGGGCACTGGCTTTTGATATGCTTAAGACTTGGCATGTCACACTGACGATGGCGACTGAGCTTTCCAGAAAGTGTTTGTATCAGGTTATTGTGGATTCCTGTTTTTCGGAAGATGTTTTCCCTGATTTTTCTGCACTTGAGAGAGACAAGATTGGGAATCGTTTAACTGATAAGCGAATTCCTTTAGTAATGTGGGATATTTTGTAGCTTGGAGTCCACGGGAAAATTAATGTTAGAGGGAACCACAAGCATAAACAGGTTCAGGACAGATATTGTTTTAGGGATTCCTGTGACACAGTACCTGAAACCATGGTTCATTTATAGTTTGAATGTCCCTATATTATACAGTTTTGGTTTATTTGGCAACGTAAACATTGGAAACATAGGTGGAAATTGTGGGACCCAAGAACCTTGTTTTTCGGTCTGTTTCCCGAGGACTGGGACAACTATAATCCCAGTACTATGAATTTACTGGCTGTTGTTATTTTGTATTGGATATGCAAGTGAGATGTTGCTTTTTGTTTCAACAACGGTATGTGTCCCCTGCTGCACTTTATGAGACAACTGTACACAATATTGATCGCATTAGGGAGGGTAAGAGGAAAGTTCTCAAACGGAACATTTGGGAACGATATTGGGATTTTTGGTAATTTAAGTTGTCCTTTACTCACTGCTGATGTTTTTTCAGATACTTTGATAAAAGCCTAGGTTCTTTTCTTTTAAAGTTGGAGACTTTTTTCTTTTGGTAAGTTTTTTTTGGATTTTATCTTTTTGTCCACTTGTTTGTTTTGTTTTCATTGTATAATTTTTTTGGGTTTACTTTCCTTTTTATGGGATGGAAGGGGGAGGGGTTGGGGGTTCTTGAATATTAGTTTTCCATTCAAATTTAATGTTTGTTTCCTGGATTTTCTTTTTTGTTTACGATGATGTTTTGTTCTCAGTATTTTCTGTTTTGTTTATAATAAAAATGCCCCAGCTCTTTTCAATAAGTGCCATGGGATCTTTAACATCCACCTGAACTACCACCAATCCAGGCAGATGGGACCTTGGTTTAACGTCTCATCCGAAAGACGGCACCTCAAAAGTGCAGCGCCCCTCTCATGCTGCATTACAGTGTCAGTACTGGGATATTAACCTAAGTGCCAGATGTGGGAACTGAACCCACAGCCCTCTGATCTCCCAGCCTCAGAGGCGAGTGTGCTACCTTCTGAGCCACTGAATATAACCATTCCTCCTGTGTCAGATCTAGCATTAGTCCTACCTCCCAAGCAAGTTGGACAGTCTCCATGTCTTTTGTAGGGACACTGATTATGGCCTTATAGAAATGGGATATCAGGTGGGAAGGGTAACACTGTAACTGGCCGAGAAAAGTAAATAAAAGTGGGATTGTTTCAGTAGTTGTAGCTAGACCAGTGATTCTCAAATGGTGAGGCCAGCCTCCCAAGGGAGGCCCCAGACTGTTCCAGAGGAGGCTCAGTCAAGTTTGAGACTGTACAGTATTTACTGTAAATTTAAAGTTTTGGATTTTGTGTGTGAAGGGATGAAGCAAACTAAATATGTGTAGTGGCAGGTGAATTTCTTTACTTAAGCACAAACTGATGACCAGGAAAATCCCACTGAGCCGAAGCTTGTTTCTGGGTGTGTATTTATATGCAAAATGGTCACTGGGAAAGGCGCTCCGAGTCAAGACTTGTTTCTACAGTAGGTGTTTATATGTAAATTAATGACTAGGAATGACACACTGAGTCAAGGCTTGTTTCTAGAGTAGGTGTTAATTTATATGTAAACTGATGACTAGGAACAGCACACTGAGCCAGTGCTTCTTTTCAGGTGTGACCTGGGGTAAAGGTAGAGGAAGTTGCTTAGCAACAGGGTAAGAGGGGAAGCGATGAAGGTGGCAAGGAGGGTTGTTTCAGATAGAGGGGAAACAGACAGAGTAGTAAGGATCTAAAAGTCAGAAAAGTGGAGTGACAAGGATAACCTCAGGTGTGGGGCTGGGGGGGGGAGAATAGTAAGTTGAATAAAAGAGAATATACTCAACAGCTTCATTAGTCACTTTTTATTCGTGTCGTACTGTGCAAAATATACTTTTTTAATGGGGAGGCCCAAGGTTTTTCCAAAATTCTGAGGGAGGCTCAAAATGTTTTCCATGGCTTGGGGAGGCTCGCTATCATAAAGTCTGAGAACTGATGATCTAGACCAAACTCCTTACTCAAGTAGTGTCGGATTTGTAAGTATCGGAAAAAATCTTTCCGAGGTAGGAAGAACTCTTCCTGGAGTTGGGTGAAAGTTTTAAATATTCCCTTTTGGAGAAATTTAAGTTTCTCCTGCAGTTCTCGTAGACGAGCTTTACTCTGTTTCTTTTTCCTTGCCGCAAAGGCTATTATGCGACCTCTCGAGACAGTCTTAAGAGTGTCCCATAGCAGCTGGGGCAAAGTCTGAGGGGAGTAATTATCTTTTAAAAATTACTTGGTATTGTGGGGCATAAGAAAGCTGACTGCCCATCGAGAATGCCCCCCTACAATTTTGTGGATCATTGTTTGGTATCTGCATACAACCAGAGGTCTAAATTTGTTTTAAATGTTTCAAAATTAGCACAGTTGACAAGACTATCTGGTAACTTATTCCACATCCTTGGGGCCCTTACAGTAAAAAAAAAATGTAATCTCCTGTTTGTATTTGCCTTTGGGATATCAATTTGTCTGGAATGTAATCTGGGTACAAGTTTTCTATCTGCGTACTTGATCCCACATTGTTGTATTACAGAAGGGACTTGGCAAGGTTGGAGGAATGGTCAGAAGGAAGGCATCTTGGATTCAATGCAAAGAAGTGCAAAATAATGCACCTGGGAAACAAAAACCCAGGGGAAGATTACACAATGGGGGGAGGTAGTAACAACAACAAAAATGGAAAGGGACCTGGGGGTAATCATATAAAATGACCTTAAGGTTAGCAAGCAATGTCAGAAGGCAGCAGGGAGGGCTGGCGGGATACTGGGATGTATAGGGAGAGGCATCACCAGCAGAAAACAAGAAGTTGTTATCCCTCTCTACAGACAGTCGGTGAGACCCCATCTGGAGTACTGCATCCAGTTCTGGAGACCCCATCTCCACAAGGACATAGAAAGGATAGAGGCAGTCCAGAGGAGAGCAACTAAAATGGTACAGGGTCTGCAAGAGAAGCCATACGAGGGGAGACTAAAGGAGCTTAATATGTATACCCTTGAGGAAAGGGGGGCATGATAGAAACTTTTAAGTACCTCAGTGGAATCAACAAAGTCCAAGAGGGTAGCATATTTCAGAAAAAGAGATGTGCAACAACAAGGGGACATAATTTGAAGATAGAGAGGGGGTGGTTCAGGGGCAATGCGAGGAAATATTTTTTCACAGAGAGGGTGGTGGACGCATGGAACAGCCTTCCTGAGGAGGTTGTGGGGTCTAAAACTATGGGAGAATTCAAGAATGCATGGGACAAACATAAGGCAATTTTTGTGGGGGGTAGGAAGAAACAGGTTGTTGGTTAACTAGGATCTGCAGCTTATCCTGTAGGTAGAGAAATGGGCAGACTAAGTGGGCCAAGTGGTCCTTATCTGCCATCAAAGTCTGTGTTTCTAGAGCATGATTTTGTAAAGTTTTATAAAGGAACAGAAGATCTCCCCTGTGCCGCCTTGTTTCCAAAGACTGAAGATTTAATTTTTGTAACCTGTCTGTGTAGGATAACTGTGCCAGATGAGATACCATTTGGGTTGCTCTCCTCTGAATGCCCTCGACTGTTGCTATGTCCTTCCTCAGATAAGGACTCCAAATAGGTGACCCATAATCTGAGTGTGGTCTAATATATGTCCTATAGAGGGGAATAATACAATGTTCCAATTTGCTTATGAAAGTGCGATCTATTTTTCTAAGCAATCCGTTGGAGTGTTTAGCCAGTTTGTTACAGTGGTCTACAAATATAGTTTGTTGTTGACTACAATCCCAAGGTCCTTTTCACTTCTTGCTACCTTTAATTTAATATTGTTTAATTTGTAGGGCTGGAGTGGGTTGTTATTGCCTAGGTGGAGTACAGTACATTTCTTGATGTTAAATTCCATACTATTTGTATTTGCCCATTCCTCGATATTGGATAGGTCCCTAAGTAGTTGGTTTCCATTGTCTACCGAGTCTACCCCTCCTCCTAATTTGGTATCATCTGCAAATTTTGAAAGTAGGGTGTTTGAACTAGTCTGCATATCAGAAATAAATAAATTGAACAGAATAGGTCCAAGGACAGAGCCCTGTGGAACTCCACTTGTCACTTCACCGAGGTCTGACAGGAATCCATTCATTTCTACCTGTTGTGTCCTGTCTGTCAGCCAGTGATCCACCCATTTAACTAGGTTGGTGGAAATCCCTAAGGTTAGCAAGCAATGTGAGAAGGCAGTAGGGAGTGCTGGGGGGATACTGGGATGTATAGGGAGAGGCATCACTAGCAGAAAACAGGAAGTTGTTATCCCTCTGTACAGACAGTTGGTGAGACCCCATCTGGAGTACTGCATCCAGTTCTGGATCTGAGTGTGTATGAGTTTATTGGTTAGTTTTTTTTGTGTGATACGCGATCGAATGCTTTGCTGTAGTCTAAAAGAATAATGTCCATGGGAATCCTAGCATCAATCTGGTGGTGTATATGGTTATAAAAAGCTATAAGGTTGGAGGTTGTGGAGTGGCCCTGTTTGAATCCGTACTATGTGATATCACTAAGTTTTAAAGTTTGAAGTTCTGTTTCTAATATGGTTTTGATATTTTTTTCTAGTAATTTACAGGGTACTGAGGTTAGACTAATAGGTCGATAGTTTTCTGGGTTTGATCGACTCCTGTTTTTGAAAGTTGGTGTCACATGGGCTGTCAGCCAGTCGGTGGGGACTACTGATTCTTTTAGTGATTTGTTAAAAATTATAGTTAAGGGGAGACAAGACTGTATTAGTGGTTTCTGACAGAAGCCTAGGACTAATCCCATCTGGTCCCGGACTTCCTTTTTTGTTGAGTGTTTTTAAAGCATCCTTTGTATGATTAATTGTTATACAGTGATTAGGTTGATTGACTAATTCAGCTATTTGAAGGGGATATGTGTCTTTTTTGTGAAAAGACGGAACAAAAGTATTTGTTTAATTGGTCAGCAGTGTCTTTGTCTGATATTATCGGTGTGCCATCAACTATTAATGGTCCTACTTGTCTAACATTCTCCTTTTGTTTATTTAGGTAGGAAAAAAGAGATTTATGTCCATCTTTAGAATGTGCTATTTTGAATTCTAGATTTCGCTTTGACTTAAAAATTGCTGTTTTTAGTTTTTTTTTTTTACAGAGGCCCTGTAAAGTAATACAATTTTGTTGTTGTTTGGATTTTTCAGAAGTTTAGAGTATATATATATATATATATATTTTTTTTTGCTTCATTAATTTCTTTATGTTACTATTTAACCACGTGGGAATATGCCCTTTATGATTGTATTTGTTTTTTGTTGGAACAAATTTAGATTCTAGATCCAGAATAATTCTTTTAACGCTGTTCCAAGCTTGTTATATGTTCCCATTGTATGTTCTTTAGGTGGTTATTTATTAGGTTAAAATTGGCTTTATCATAATTTTTAATAATATATTGTTTCTAGAGTATTGTGGGTGGCAAGGTATACTGAATAATATAAATTTATGGTCACTGTTCCCCAGAGGGTCAGACACAGATAGGTTACAGATATGACTGTCAGTAGTAGTTAGCAAAAGGTCTAGTATGTTAGTTCCTCTGGTAGGTTCTGATATTAGTTGTTCTAGCCCCAGGTCAATTATACATGAGATGAAGGTCTTCTCAACTTCTGAGCCTCCAATTAAGTTTTCCCAATTAATATTTGGTAAGTTGAAATCCCCCAGTATTATAACATTTCCTTTACTTGCAAGTTTTTTAATTTCTGCAAGTAATAGGTTGGTGTATTCAGGTTTAGCATTGGGTGGTCTGTAACATGTACCAAAACGTGTTTGCAGTTGCCCTTTGAGTTGAATTGTGACCCATAAGCTTTCAGTGTCGATTTGCATATTGTTTTCAAAGGAGGGGATATTATTCCTGACATATGTACAAACTCCTCCTCCTCCTCCTCCTTTTCTGTCAGTTCTGTCTTTGCGATAAAGCTTGAAACCTGGTATGTTTTTTGCCCACTCAGAGTCGGTGTCCCACCAGGTTTCAGTTACTGAAATAATGACAATGTTAAGAGCATTGATTTTTGCTTCAAGTTCAGCCATTTCGAGTGTGTTTAACGATATTGCATTTAAAGATAGTACATTTCATAGTGTATGACTATTCTGCTTATTATTTAGAGACGTGGAAGTGGATCCATTCTCCCCTTTGATATTAGTTTAAAGTGTTATGAATAAATGAAGTAATTTTCTTCCCAAGGATGGAACTTCCCCTCCTGCTTAAATGTAGACCGTCCCAGCAGTAAAGGGAGGGTCTGTTGTAGAAATCCTCCAAGTGAGCTAAACATACAGGCCCAGATATTCAAAAGGGTTGCCTTAACATGGTAATGGCGCCATGACAACCCACTGATGCGCCTCAAAAGCGATATTCAAAAGGGAAAAGTGCCCTGTTATAAATCCCAATGCACCGGAGCGCATCAGTACGTATGCAGGCACAGGTAGGGGTGTTCCATGCATAACCTGCACAGCCCGATATTCAGCCCAGGATGTGCAGAGTCATGCATGCGCAACCCTTACCTGCGCCTGCACAAAGTTAAGCCAAAAAAAAAAAAAAAAAGGAACAAGTGATGGCCACCCACAGGTGAGCTGCCACATTACAGGGCGCAACACGGCAGCTGCCACCTGTGGGTGGCCACCTGAGTTCCTGCCCCCATGCCCCATCGCGGGCATCCCTGGAGCAAAATCCCCCCTTCCAATATCCCTGGTGGTCCAGTGGACCTCTATGTGCCCGATGCGGGCATCAGTATAGTAGCCCCCGTCCAATATCCCTGGTGGTCCAGTGGACTGATCGCCGCCTGATCGCGGGCATCTGTAACACATAACATACCCTACTACCCTGGTGGTCTAGTGCTACCCTCCCCACCCGCCCACTGAGGCCCACCGCCCCGCCCCGCCGTCCAGGTGGCGGGAGGCATCACCACCGCCTGCCGCCCCGCCTCTGCGATCGATAGCTCAGGGTTGTATTACCCATTGTTCACAGCGTGAGCTAATGGGCGTAGTAGTGCCATAGCAGATTTATCTTAGTCCAGATATGTGAATGATTCACATATTCGACTGAGTAGTACGGTATCGTTGCATGCTCATTGGCTCACCGCCAGAACCATCGGGCGGCAGCCCTACTGAGCTGTCAGTCGGCGGGTGGCGCAGGCGGCAGGTGGTGGTTCCGCCACCGCCGGCTGACGGGGAAGTGGGGGCCCAGTGGGCGGGTGGAAGGGGGTACACTAGGACCACCAGGTAGTAGGGGTATGTTATGTGTGTACAGATGCCCGCGATCGTCCACTGGACCACCAAGGATATTGGACGGGGGTATTATACCGATGCCCGCGATCGGGCACATAGAGGTCCACTGGGCCACCAGGATACTGGACGGTTTTTTTTCTTTACATGGATGCCCTGATCGGGTTGCAGGTGTCGGTCCCTCGACGGCTGCTGCCTGGCAGGGGCTTGTATGCAGTCATCAGGGATCGGGCGCACCTGCATGTTAATGGCATGCAATGGGGCCGTAATGATGCAAAATGGCCCTGTGTGCCTTTGCATAAATTATGGCCCCATTTGCATGTCCCTTTGAATATCGCGAGGTGCTGTGCATGGCACAATGGCACTTGCGCTAGCGCATCTCCATGCTCCACTCTGGCCACTTGTGCTGGCGCAGTGCCACTGAGCCATGCACAGTGGGGGTGGCCAGGGTGCGATATTCAAAGCTGCTGCGCCAGAGTGCAGCTCCGTTGAATATCGCCCTGGCCACACCCCTGCAGAACAAAGCTGAGCTGCGCCCAGGCTTGCGCCACAGCCTGGCGCAGTTTGAATATCCGGGCCGTAATGTTTTGTTTAAGGCACCACTTCCTAAGCCACTCACTTAGGGCCTTGATCTTGTTTGAGATTTCTGTGGTAGCTCTCGGTACTGGGAGGATTTCTGAGAAACACACATCACATCCTTTGTCAACTAGTACATTATTCTGGCATTTTGTTTTTTTAAGAGGTCTTTAAATTCCCGGTCTCACAGCAGAGAAGGGTTGAAACACCATAATGTGTTTTTTTCTGAGAGACAGATATTGTGAATCTCTGCATTACATATTAATTCCCCTATATTCTGCACTTATGCAGAAGTAGTAGAGATGGGAAAAACAGGTTACTCACCTGTAACAGTAGTTCTAGGAGTGGTATATGTTGTTCATCCACACTGTTTGGCATGTCCTTTTCCTTTAAGAATCCTGCCGGAAAGTCTTTAAGCTGGCTCCTCCCACCCACCCAGGTGATATAACCCTCGGCTCTGCTCCATGACGCCAGATCTTGCCTGCTGGAAGCTTAGGTTGTGCATTGAAGCCAGGGAGGTCGGGTGGGTTCCTGTGGATGAACGACATATACCACTCCTAGAACTACTGTTTTAGGTGAGTTACCTGTTTTTCTAGGATCGTAAATATGTTGTTCTAGACACACTGTTTGGCAGACTCCAAGTAGTTCTCCGGGAGGAGGGAGGCAAGGCACACACCCCCTCTATACTTACTTGGGGAACAGAGATTGGAAAACTGAGGACCCCAAAACCAGCATCCCAGCATGATTCTAGGACGATGTGGTAGTGGGTAATGAAGATGTTTGCTGTCTTCCAGGTAGCAGCCCTGCATATTTTCTGGATAGGGATGTCCCTGGAAACAGCCACCAACACAGCAGTATGGCGGGTGGAGTGAGCTCCTATCCCTATGGGAGGCTCCATGCCCGCCAACTGGTAGTAGAGATCAATGCAGGATATGTTCCTGCATGTATCTGACTGTGTTTACCTATTCCAGTTTTAGTTTTCACTGTATTTTTTGCATTCCTTTGTTTAAAGACCAAATGTACCTAAATGTTCTCATTCTAATTCTATTGCTTTGTTTGTCTCAATCCTCAGTATAATCACCTATTTGTTCTAAATGTACTAACCTGGAACCTATGTAAAGAGCTCTGAGCTCAAATGGTTAATCCAAGATCAGAAATCAATCAATCAATCAATAAATAAATAAATCTGCCAGTTGTCCACTTTGCTGCAGGTCTGCCAGGTGCAGCTTCAGCGTAGGTGACAAACAGCTGGCGAACCTCTCCCCGAACTTCCGCCTTCCGCTCTTTATAATAAGAGAGCGCTCATCTCAGGTCTAGAATATGGAGCCTGTACTTGGCCTCCGAGGTATAGTTTGGATAGAACACAGGCAGAGTTAACGCCTGGTTAAGGAACTCCGACACCACCTTCAGAAGGAACTTCAGATGGGGGCGCAGGACTACCTTGTCCCTGTAGAAGACCAGGTAAGGAGACTCCACTGAGAGCACCTGGAGCTCCCCAGTCCTTCTGGCTGATGTGATAGCCACCAGGAAGGCAGTCTTCCACGACAGATGTGACATCTCAGACCTGTGCATCGGTTCAAATGGCTTGCCCATGAGCTTTGCCAGTACCAGCAGTAGATCCCACGGAGGTGGAGGTTCACGCACCGGAGGGGATATGTGGTCGAGGCCTTTAAAGAAACGCCAGACCACTTTCTCCTGTGCCACGTTCTGCTGACTGGTCCATGCCTGGTAAGCAGAGATGGCTGCCAGGTGCAACTTATTGGTCGTGGACTGAAGACTGCCCTTGGACAAGGACCAAAGGTAGTCAAGGATACCATCCACTGGACAGGACAAAGGGTCCAAGCCCTTGCCCTGACACCAAACAGAGAACCTTTTCCATCTGAAGGCATAGCACCTCTTGGTTGACTCCTTCCTGGATGCTTCCACTACTGTGAGTACATCCTCAGAGAGACCCAGAGCCTGGAACACTAGCCGCTCAGGAACCAGGCTGCCAGATGCAGAAATTGCAGGTCTGTATGGAATACCTTCCTCTGACTGACTCATAACAGGTCTGGGCGCACTGGAAGACACTTCGGAGACCTGGAGCTGAAGCTGAGGAGATCTGAATACCAGACCTGGTGGGGCCAGTCTGGGGCTACCAGGATCACCTGTGCCTTGTCCCTCCTGACCTTGAGGATCACCTTGTGAACCAAGGGAAGTGGAGGGAAGGCACAGAAGAGGCCTGGGGTGCATGGCCTCGAGAAGGCATCCCTCTGCAGCGAGCCCTGCTAAGGGGGGCAGGCATGAAACCACCTCAGCTTTGCATTCTCCCTGGAGGTGAACAGATCCACCTGAGGTTTGCCCCAGTGGGAGAACAGGCTGTGTACTACCTCTGGATGCAGAGACTACTCATAGGACGTCTCACCCACATGGCTGAGAGCATCCGCTAGTTGGTTTGAGGCTCCTGCTACATGGATGGCTAGGAGATTTGCCTTCAGTCGGCTAACGAGGGTCCAGATGCGGAGCGCTTCCCTGCACAGCAGCCGGAAGTGCATGCCGCCCTGTTTGTTGAGATAGTACATGGTCGTGGTATTGTTCATCTAGACTTGCACCACTTGACCCCGAAGAAGCGGAGCGAATGCTGACAGAGCCAGTCTGACTGCTCTGAGCTCCAGCAGGTTGATATGATATTGGGATTCCACGGGGGTCCAGAACCCGTGGGCTCTGTGATTCTCCATGTGAGCACCCCAGCCCGTGAGAGAGGCATCGTTCATGAGAATGACCGTTGGCTTGGGATGAACAAATAGGATCCCATCCTGCAGGTGTTCTAGGACGGTCCACCACTGGACAGCGTCCCACATCTTCTGGGTCACAGTGACCAGGTGGTCGAAGTGACCATGACGCTGAGTCCACTGGCTGGCCAGCTCCCATTGGAGGGTCGCATATGCCACCAGACCCATCAAACCACGGTGGTACAGGCCGCCATGTACCTCAGAAGGTGCAGAAAGTCCCGGGCAGGGTGCAAGTGCCCAACCAGAAATAACTGGGCAAAGGAGGAGAGAACCTCCGCCCTGTCCATCAGGAGCCAGGCTCTGGCTCATTAAGAGTCGAGCTCTGCCCCGATGAAGCATATCACCTGCGAATGTACGAGTTCTGACTTGGTCTCATTGTCCAGGAGACCAAGGGCAGTGCAGGTCTAGAGGGCCAGGTCCCTGGACCTCTCCACCTCTTGTTTGGAGGAACCTGCTAAGAGCCAGTCATCGGGATATGGGTAAACTCTGACCCGTCGATGCTGAAGATGAGCCACCACCACTGCAATGCATTTGGTGAAGACCTGTGGGGCTGATGACAGGGTGAAGGGCATGGTTCGGAACTCGAATAGGGTTCCTTCTGCTCAGAAGCGAAGGAACCTTTGGTGAGATGGATGGATCGGGACGTGAAAGAATGCTTCCTGGAGATCCAGAGAGCAAAAATGAAAATTACGTACCTACCGTAATTATGATCTTTCTGTGTATCTTCACAATTCATCACATTTGGATACTCGGCCGGACGTCAGGACCCCGCAGGAGCTGCTTCTTCTCTGTGGCCGGCGCTCGGCGTTGGGTTACGGCCGACTCCGCCTGCCTGCCAGTTCTGAGTCGCTGGAGAGGTAAGAGGAAGGGAGGGTGGGGACAAGGAAGTCCAAGGGACAGAAAAAGGAAAAGATATATAAACTAAAAGTAGAAATAACGACTGAGAGGACAGAAGAGGAAGAAGAAGTCAGAAACTAAAGGGATTGGGAGGGGCCCCAATCTCTGGAAATGGAAGAGGGAGAAGGGTGGTTAAAGAATTTAGGAGGAGAGGGAGAAGTTAAACATCCCAGACTCTGGTCCGTCTCCAGATTACATAGGAACTGCAAGGAGTAGCCAAAGGTTTTCTGCCAGAATTCAAGGCACAGAATGGCTGGCAAAACACTCCAGATAAGCAGAGTCGGCTATTCTGGAAGAAGGACAGGGTACAGAGAATTAACACCCTCTCAAGGAAAGATTATTGGTGAAAAAAAGGAAGCTTTTTTTTTTGTAATAAACAAGGAGAAATAAGTTGGACTGAAACAAGGAGGAGGAGAGAATGGAGGGCAACTGTCAACTCCCACCCCACAGGGGTGGAGCCAAAGCACTGGAGAAGGAGTGCCTTCCATGCTGTCCACTCTCCCCGGAACATTATCCCCTGTGTGGCCCTGTTTTACCCCACTCCTGACAAGAAAGGAGAGGGAAGGGATGGGCACAGGGGGCCAGAGACTGAGGCCCCAGGGGATGGAGGGGGATTGTGATGAATGGTGAAGATACATAGAAAGATCATAATCACGGTAAGTACATAATTTTCATATCTTATCTGTGTCAATCTTCACCATTCATCACATTTGGGTGAGTGCCGAGCCCCCCCTCGAAGGGGTTTTTTACACCCTAAGGGACAAAGTCCCTTAGCTCTCAGTGGGTGACACACTAAGAGGGAGAACCTTCAGGGACTGGTGAGGCCCAAGAGTGGGGAGAGTGAGATGGGTTCCCCCTGGAGGGAGAAGGAAGTTGCCCCGACAAGTGCCATCTCGCTCTACAGGAGAAGAGATAGGTTCTCTGGTGAGCGGAGTTAATCACCCTACACCGGGCCAAGGGTGACAACCGGGAAAGACACAGCCATGCCGTCCGCCTAGTGCAGCTCGCTGTCCCTACGACCCTGGTAGCTACCTCGTTGGCATCATAGGATGCCCTTGCTTGGTGCCTTGCTAGCTCCAGGCCATGCACAGAGAGTGCAATGGCATGTCTGGTTTGCTCCATATCAGGCAATGAGGCTAGGAGCTGACCGAGCCTGGACCACAAAAACCTGTCATAGGCTGCATAGTGGGCCTGATGTGCAGAAATGGAAAGCAATAACCGTGCCGAGTAGAAAGTCCTCCTACCCCAGAAGTCAAAATCCGAGGAGTCTTGATCTGGGGGCTGGTCACGGTGAAGGGCCAAGCCCATCAGGAGTATCCAACTGCGCCAATCCAGACTGCGGATGAGGCATGGAACCTGGAGACTTCGGGGGGGGGGGTGCTATACCTCCTCTGGCCGAGACTCCTAGGGGCAGGAACTCCAGAGAAGGGCCTCTGCCAGGAACGCAACGACGCCTCCTGAAAGGGAGCAGGCCAGGGCGGCACCACAAGAGTGGCCTTGCCAAAATCGCCTAGAAAGGCATGTGCCGAGTGCTCAGGATTGCCAATAGTGGCAGGGGTGAGGTGCAAGTCCTCCAACATCCTCACGAGGAAGCGCTCATACTCAGCGAGATCAGTAGCTGGAGAGATGTGGACAGAAGGTTCCTCTCCCCCAGAAGAGGGGGATGAGGAGCTGGAGGGCACTGGCTGTTCAGAGGGCGGCTGCTCGGGGGGAGGTTGAAAAATCTGACTGTCCATCACCCTAACGTAAGCTGGGAACCAAGGAGCCACCACTCTGAACAGTTCCCAGGAGAGAGGCCCACTAGGACCAAGGATGCCTGGGAGCGCAGGAGAATGTGGCAGAGGAATGGGGACAGAGCCGAGAAGAGATGTCGGCTGACCTCCGCCTGGGCTAAGAAGCGGACCGGGAGCACCCGCGGAAGAAAGTGCCCCGGAAGATCCTACAGCCAACAGCTGAACAACCATTTCGGTACTGCCTTGGCTGCACCCGGAAGAATCCCCCCGTAAGGCGACCAGTCCATATAGGTCCAGAACGACAGTCCCCTACCTCAAAAAAATGGCTCTCTCAAAGAGACCGAGGAGGAAGAGCGGAGATCCGCACTACGGCTTCTCCCAGAGCCCGGGTGGACCGCCGAAAAAGACCGCCATGTAGACTCCATGCCCCTCGATCCCTTGGAGTCTGAAAGAGCCCTCCTCCTTGTGAGGGCCAGCCTAGGTAGCTGACAGCTCTGGGCAGCACTTGAAGGAGCTATCCAGGGCACAGCACCCTCCCCTCCCGTAGGTGCTCTGATTGGCCCCAAAGTTGGGTGATCCAGGCACACCGCAGGTGGGGGTACCACTGCTGAGGGGTCAGTGAACCCACCAAGACCGGGCTGCAGAGCAATGGTGGCCTGCACCACAGCCCGCTGGTCAGCACCTCCGACCCCAGTCTCAGAAGGGGGCTGACTCCAGCTTGTCGAGGATACTACTTGGCTACCCACTCCAACAGTAAACCCCAAAGAGTCAGACTGTCCGTCTGACTCAGAGCCCGTCTCCGCCTCCGAGGAGGTAGAGGCCGAGGCCCTGTGCCAGACCGTAGGAGGGCGCCCACTGCCATCTTTGCCAAAGGGGGTGCCAGAGACCAAAGCCATGCCCGAGCCGGTGCCAGTGCCCCCTACAGCACCGTGAGCAGAATCCACAGGGGGCACAGCTCCAGCCTGAACAGGAACTCCAGAGTCGGGACCAGCCACGGCGCCATCTGGCCCCACGGCACCGCAAGCAGCACCAAGGACGAAGACGGTGCCGACGGCACCATCGGGCGGGCTGAGGACGGTGCCACCCTGCTCCATGGCGCAGCGAATAGCGCCGAGGGCAGAGACGGCACCGACAACAGCGCCAATGGTGGAATCCGAAGGCCCCACGGTGCCAAGTCCCAAGGACACAGCGCCGTGCTCAACGGCGCCGAGGTGAGACACAGACAAAGATGGCACCGCAGCAGTTCCCACAGTGTCACTAGCAGTATCGGCGCCGTGAATGGCTCCGACAGAAGCCATGGTGCCGCGACAAGTCAGCGCCGATGACGGCTCCATTAGGGCCTACGATGTTGCAAACGCGTTGAGGTTCGCAATGGCGCCCGCCGACAGCGCTGGGAGGGCAGCACCGACCAGGGCCTTTATAACCGCTGGTTCGACACTCAGGGGAGCCTTCACCGGCGGGCGATTGCTGTGGCGGCGCCCCGCCTGCCCCGGAAGGAGTGGACGGCCTCCTGTGCCACGGAAGGAGCCTTTGGCAACCGTTAGGCTACTAGTAGCCGAGGCTCCTCCTCCTGGTCCGTGTAGAACCGGAGGGACCCGAGGAAAGGCCGAGGTGTGGCTTGGCTCCGACAAGTGTGCCGCCTGTTCTCAAAGTCGGGCGGAGTCGCTCCACTTTCCATGCGCGTTGATCATGATGGCGGTCCATGGAGAAACAGGCATTGCACGAATCCATGTCGTGGAGAGGCCAAGACACGTCATGCTGGTCGGTGACGGAATATTTTCGCCCCATGGGCACCGCCGATGGGGGTCACCCATCCGAAGTTTTCTTTGCCCTCTGACAGAGACATGACCTACGGGGAAAAAAACACCAAAAACAGACTCAACGTCACAGAAATATAGAAAAATGGAACGATCTTACCGGGCGACGTCGAGTATGGCAAAACAGAACAGGCAGGAGGAACCGACGGACTTCGGCACCGAAGGATTGAAATCACGGAGTTGAGAAACTGCGGTGCAGGCCTCAAGTTTTTCTTCCCAGCGTCCCACGAGGTGACCTCTACAGCGGGAGATGAATAACTGGCAGGCAGGCAGAGTCAACGCAGCCTAACGACCAACCCGCAAGCGCACGAAGTGCCAGCCTCGAGGGCGATGCCGATGGTGCATCAGCTTCACCTACCTCAAAAAAAAAAAAAAAAAAGCTCCCACGGAGTCCTGATCTCCAAGTACCCAAATGTGATGAATGGTGAAGAGTGACACAGATAAGATCCACATGTCCTGCTCGAGAGATGGTATGATCTGGGACAGAGTTACCATCTTAAATGTGCGTGACCTGAGGAATTGGTTCAGGTCATGCAGATCTAGAATGGGGCACCAGACCCTGTCCGCTTCAGGACCAGGAAGTCCCTGGAAATGAACCCTGGGTTGACAGGGGAGCCTGTGACTCTGGCCACCACCTCCTTGCGGAGGAGTTGGGCAATGTCATCTTGAAGAGCCGACTGAGTGTGTACGGACATCATTTCCTCCCATGGGGCGCGGGCTCGGCTTGGAGGGTACTGCTCGAATTCCAGAGGCAGACTCTGGTCGACCACTTCTAGAACCCACCTGTCCATGGTAAAAGCAGACCAGGCGGAAAGAAAGTTGCAGAGCCAGCACACCACGGGAGGACCCAGAGCTATGTGATGCAGGGGGGTCCACCCAATCCCATTACTGAGCAGGCTTGGAAGAGGATCCAGATTGGGACCACCTGAGCCCCATCCTCCAGGTTTACAGGCTGCCGGGCCTGGACTTGGGCCGAGGGCCTAAGGTTGTGCCTGCTGTTGCCACCCGATTGGAATTGGAGGCTGCTTGGCGCAGGGAAGAATGCCAAAATGGCTCTTTTCTGCTTTTTGGAACCCTGGGATTCCTTCTGCGCAGAAGTTACGGAGTCCAAGGTAGCACTGGAGGTGACCTTCACACCTGGACCAAAAAGGTCGGTACCCAGGAAAGGGACGTCCGTTAGCTTGTGTTGAGTGTCCACCATGAAGGTGGAGATCCTTAACCAAGCCCTGCAGTGCATGGCCATCACTGAGCGAGTGCAAGAGTCCCCAAGATCCGGAGCCATCTGGAGTTGCTGTTTTGCAACAGCCCGACCCTGGTGACAGACCTGCTTGACCGTGGTCTGGAGGTCTGCTGGGAGGTGAGGTAGAACCTCATCAAGAGAGCCCAGGAGGGTATGAGAAAAGCGTGCCATGACGACAGCTGAGCTTGCCTGACGAAGGTCCAGCGAAGAGGCGGCATAGATTTTCCAGGCAGAATGGTCCAGTTTTTTTGACTCTTTGCTCGGGGGGTCCATTGGTGTCTCCCAAATTACCCAAGCGCCTGAACACAGATTCAGTCATGAAACCCTCTGAAGAGGGGTGCTCTGTGAATCCCGAAAGGGATATGATGGGCACCGTGTATTTGCGGACCATATGGGCATATGGCGCAGGGCAGGAGGCAGGGTGCTGCCATAGCTCCAAGGCCGGACCAACAATGGCCTCAGCCACTGGGAAGGCCTCCGTCGGTGAATCCCCTCATTTGAGAATTTCATTGAGGGGATATTCGGCCCATTTCCGGATGGGTTCAATAGGCATCCCCGTGGATTCGGAGATGGGACAGAGGATGCCCATAAAGGAAGAGGGACCTTCCTCCGTCGAGAGACTACCAACTGATTCCTCATCCAGGAGATGGGAATGAAGGTCTGAGTCCTCGGACTCCAAAGAGTCCAGATAAATCAGCCGGCCACTGGAGTCTCCCTCCACCCGCCCAGGACAGTCGGGAGTGAGGGGGACAGAAAGCCTATGCAGGAGGCCTGAACAGGCCAAGACTCTTTGGCAGGAGCCCCCAAAGGGGGCTGTTTGGGTGGCGGCTCCACCAGGATTGATGGACAGGTCAACTTTGGCTGAACCAGAATGGTCTTGACCGGCTCCGATGGAGGAGGAATGCTGCGGGCCAGCTCCAGAGAAGTCGGCTTTGGCCTAGGAGGTGACAGCCAAGTAATGGATGGAATAGAAAATATAACATTACATTAATTACAAACTTGAACAGTTAAGGTCCATATGAAAAAGGGAGTTAGTACTACACAACGGCAGAATGCAGTATAGAATCTGCTGGCTAGGGAGCCTCCTAGTCCCCGAACCCAAAGATTATGATGCAGCTCTCGGATCGGTTCACCCCCCCAAGGGAAGGCCATAAACTTAAGACAGCCCCACCAACCCCAACCCCCACCCGCCCCACCCCCACCGGCAGACGACGAGGAAAGGGCCATCCGCCTCGGACCGCAACCAGCCCTCCCACTTCAGACGCCCCCAGGACTGGGCACTCCTTCAAATCGCAGGTTCCCCCTTCTCATGGTAAGTGGGTATGACGAGCGCCTTCTTATGAATCGCTTTTAGTTCGTGGGGTATTACCTGGCACTAGAACAAAGGCATCACAGGAAACTCATTTAACGGGGAACTGCAATCTGAGGGGTTCGCAGGGAGGGAAGCCCCACCAGGTCTCTCTCCCTACCTCTACCCCATCCAGAAATGTTTCATTCAGTGCCATATGCCACGACTGAGGATCCGCGTAGGACAGGTTTTCCCATACTTGCTTCCTCAGAGGCCCCAGTCCACCTGCACTTCATCATGAGCTGGCAGTATAGCCTAGAGGTTAGAATAATGAGCTGTGAATGAGCTTGGTACATCCAGCAGACAAGAACTGGGTTTGAGTCTCACAACCTCCACTTACATACTGTGTGAACAAGTCACTTAACCGCCCAGTGCTCCCAGGTCGCCCCTGAAAACAGGCACTTGTGCCTAGTGGGCCTTATCTGGTTACCAAAGACTAAAATAAATAAATAATAAAAAAAAGAAAAATTGTGAGGGGAGGAGGATTCTCCAAAATGAGCCCAATGGGCACAGCACTACAGTGAATCTCGTGCACCTACACCCAGGGTTCCAGGTACTGGTCCACCTCTGTTCACTCTAATATATTAAAAGGAGTCATCTCGAGATTGTTGGGAAAGGAGGCCAGGAGGAGAGGTCAGATACCAACAGTCCCTATTTAACGGAAGTTTTAGTTGTACAAATATCAGCCCTATCTGAGGCCCCCCACCGGTATCTCCCCACAATCAGTTTAGTGGGCCTCAGTCCTACATCTTAAGCGCCCATCCATGTCCCAAAAGAGAAGGTAGGGATCATGTATAATTGTCCCTCGAAGGAGAGAACAACCAAATAGGGCTCTACCTGACCCCGAGGGACAGCCCGTGGGAGGACCCCCAAGAACCAAATCTCGATGAGCTACTCACTGCGGTGGAGAAAAACAGTCTAGCTGCAGTTCAAGAGTCCTGTTTGAGCAATTACTTAATGGAATCCAGCATTGCCTGTTGACTCCGCAGGCCCTGTGAGGCGGCTCTTGATGAAGTGCGGGTGGACTGCGGCCTCTGAGGGAGCATCGTGGAAGAAGGTATGGGAATAGTGGCAGCTGCCGTATCATAAGCTTTCTGACCATTTGAAAATTGGATGATCAGTTTGCTTGGGTACAGGGTGCGAAATTTCAACTTTTGCTGGTGTAGGATGGGAAAGAGGGAAATATAGTCTTGTCACCTCTGTGTAGTAATGGGGGCATAATCGTTGTCCACAAAAATTCTCGTGGTGCCATAGAATACGCTTCCCTGGGCCCAGGTCTTTTTAAGCAGCATCTCTTTTGTTTGGTATCTGAAAAAGCGGATAATAATTGATCTAGGCCAAACATTAGGGTTTGAGGGTTTTGGACCGAGGGCCCGATGCACACACTCTATCTCAAAGCTGAAGTCCGCCTCTAGGGTGAGTGCTGTGTGTAACAGAGTCTCTATGAAATCCTGAATATCGGCACCTTCACTGTTTTCAGGGATCCCATACGTGTGAAGATTTCAGTGATGATGCCTGTTCTCAGCGTCCTCCTGGCATTCCACTGTGAACTGACAAATTTTAATCACTTGAGTTTGGGTGGCCTGGAGGTCAGTAGAGTGTTCGGTTTGTACTGTCGAGGATTGCTCCAAAGCTGAAATTTTCTATCAGAGTTCGGAGAGGCCTCCTTGGAAGGCCTCTTGGGTTTGTTTGAATGAATGGAACTCTGCCTTAAAGTCC
The DNA here is from genome assembly GCA_016271365.2 of Neoceratodus forsteri. Classification (NCBI taxonomy): domain Eukaryota; kingdom Metazoa; phylum Chordata; order Ceratodontiformes; family Ceratodontidae; genus Neoceratodus; species Neoceratodus forsteri. The sequence continues at coordinate 1,173,475,632 of CM057456.1, read as the reverse complement.
TGCAGTTCTAATAGAATTTTATCCAGTTTTAGAGACATTGTGTTTGTTTTTCCAGTCTTCGCTTTGGAGGCCTTAGAAGAAGAGCACACTGTCTGTTGTAAGCGTTCAGAGGCCTCCGAATCAGAGAACTCCCAATCTGATCCTTCGTCGTCTTGCACCAAAGTGCTAAATCTATTGCCTCCCCCTTTGCTCTTATTAGTAGCCATGGTATGGTTAAGTTTGTTTAATTGCAGTGAAAGTGAGAAATGCAGCTATTTATCAAGTATTTTAGGTGGGCAGGAAAGGAGTACGACTCTCAAGTGACCATTCAGGAGGAAGCTGCACCAGAAGTCCCAGAATTTTGTTTTAACTAAATCATTTACTGTCAGGAAAATTTTCGCAAACAAATAAGAACTGCAGTTGAAGTGACAGACAAGAATATGTTAACTTAAAAAAAAAAGTTCTATTCAAGACATTTCGCCAAGAACATCATCGACACACAGCGTCATCCACATGCCCGCAGGGTACTGAGCAGTGCCAGCCTCAACCACCTCAGTATCTTTTTACTGCAGAGGAAGAGCTAGCTAGCTATCTGACAACTAGGGACAAATAAAAACCAAGGGGTATAGGATAGCTCATTGGTCACTGTAAGAAGGGAAGATGACAAAAAATAGAACTTACGTACTTACCGTAATTATGATCTTTCTGTGTATCTTCACCATTCATCACAGATGGGTACTGTGGAGGTCAGGACCCATGAGGGCTCTTTTTTTTAAAGGATGGGGAAGCCGACGCAGCATCGGCGCCACGCCCCGTGAGGCCGGCGATTACGTGGCCGAGGATTAGCCGTTGTTGCCGACTACTCTGACTACCAGTTCTGAGTCACTGGAGAGGTAAGAGGAAGGGATGGAGGGTGGGACAAGAGAGTCCAAGGGACAGAAAAAGGAAGGAAGAACCGAACCAAAAGGAGAAATAACGACTGAGAGGACAGCAGAAGAGAGATGAGACTAAGGGGATTGGGTAGGGGCCCCAATCTCTGGAAGCGGAAGAAGGGAGGGAAGGGAGGGAGAAAATTTAGGAGAGAGAGAGAGAGGTAACAAGGATCCAGGACCCTTGTCCGTCACCAGACTGTATAGGAACTGCAAGGAGTAGCAAAGCTTTCTTGCCATAATTCAAGGCACAGAATATGTAGCAATACCCCAAAAACAGAGTCGGCTATACTGGAGAAGGGCAGGGAACAGGGATTAGTACTCTCTCTGTAACGAGATTTTTTTTTTTTTGAAACAGTTGGATGACAGGAGGAGGGCAACCAACAACTCCCACCCTGATAGGGTGGAGATATGCAGTAGAGAAGGAATGCCACTCGAGCTGTACCCTTTAAAGGGGAAGAAATTACACCCCTCGTGTGTCCCTACTTTACCCTACTCCAAAGAGAGGGAGAGGCACAGAGGGAGGGGGACCCAGAGACTGAGGCCCCAGGGTGACGGTGGGCGGGATTATGATGAATGGTGAAGATACACAGAAAGATCATAATTACAGTAAGTACGTAATTTCTATATCTTATCTGTGTCAATCTTCACCATTCATCACAGATGGGTGAGTACCAAGCCCCCCGAAGGGGGTTGACTAACTGCACCCTAAGGGACAGTGTCCCTTAGCCCTCAGTGGTGACACACTATGGGGAACCTTCTGGGCCTGGGGAGGCCCGAGAGTGGGGAGAGCGAGACGGGTCCCCAGAGGGGAAGAAAGCGTTCTCGACAAACGCCGGCCTCACCCTAACGGGAAAACAGATAGGTTCCTGGTGAGTGGAGCAAATCACCCTACGCCAGGCCAAGGATGACAACCGGGAAAGGCGAAGCCACGCCGATCTTCTGGTGCAGATCGCTGTCCCTACCACTCTGGTAGCTATCTCATTGGCGTCATAAGACGCCCTTGCTTGGTGCCTTGCTAGCTCCAGGCCACGTGCAGAGAGAGCGATGGCTTGCCTGGTCTGCTCCGAGTCAGGCAAAGCAGCTAGGAACTGACCACAAGAACCTGTTGTAGGCTGCATAGTGGGCCTGATGAGCGGAGATCGAGAGAAGCAACTGTGCCGAGTAGAAAGTCCTCCTCCCCCAGAAATCAAAATCCGAAGAGTCCTGATCTGGGGGCCGGCACGGTGGAGGGTGTGAAGCCGCCGGGAGTGTCCAGGGCGTCAATCCGCACTGCGGATGAGGCATGGAGCCTGGAGACTTGGGGTGCAATACTCTGGCTGAGGTCCCAGGGGCAGGAACTCCGAGAAGGGCCTCTGCCAGAAACGCATGGACGCCTCCCGAAAGGGAGCAGGCCAGGGGCACCACAAGGGTGGCCGCCCGAAATCGCCAGCGTAACCCCAACAGCAGCCCCGAGACGCAAACACGCCAGGCCTCTGGCGCCACGAGCGGCACTCGAGAGGTCGAACGGGCTGAGCGGCCCCAAGAGCAGGTTTAGTGCCGGCGACGCCGCTGGTAGCACGGTGCGCCGCGAGCGGCACTGAGAACCAAGGCGCCGACGGGCCCCGAAACGACCGCGCCGACAGCGGCACCGCCGCCCTCGCGACGCCGAGAGTAGAGGTAGAGCTGGCGACGACCAGCGACCTCGGGGGACCCGCGCGCAGCTGCTCGCACCTCGGGCGCAGAGCGCGCGGCGCAGACATAGCAAAAGGCGACGCCAGATTCAGGGTCGCGGGACCCAGCAGAGCCGAGCGCGGCCAGAAGCAGCCCGACAGGCCTAAGGCGCCGAGACGAAGTTGGCGCCGCCAACGCCTTGGCACTGCGAATGGTGCCGAAGGCCTCGACGACGCGACCGACGGGCGTCGAGGACGCGCAGACCCGGCCTTCCAGACCACGGGAGCGACACCGGGGCTCACCCCGAAGGGTTGCCATGGCGGCGCCTGCCCGCGGCCCGGGGAAGCGGAGCCTCCTGCGCCGCGGGAGGAGCCTCGACTGCTAGGCTACGGAGGTCGAGGCTCCCTCCTCCACTGTCCGTACAGAACTGGGAGGAGACCCGGAGGAAAGGCCGAGAGAGCGCGGCTTGGCCCGACGAGTGCGAATCCGTCCCCCGAAAGTCGGTGGAGCTCGGCCCAACTTTCCACGCTGTTCGGAGGACGCGGCGGTCCATGGAGAAGCAGGCGCCGCCGACAAATCCATGTCGGAAGCGGCCAAGACACGACATCGGTCATGCTGGTCGGTCACGAGAAATTGCGTCGCACGGCACCGACGACATAGGCCGCCCCACCTTAGAGAACTTCTTGCCCTCTGACCATGCATGACCCATGGAAAACACCACCAAAACAGACTCGACGCTGTTTAAATGTTAATAAAAAGGAAAGATCTTACCGTGACGCCGAGTGGAGGCAGTACCCAGAACTAGTAGACCATGGATCATGGCGAAAATATCGAGGCTTAAGGCCTAAAACTGTGAACACTTCTTCAGGCTTCCACGAGGTGACCTAGATGGCGGAGACGAAGAACTGGTAGTCAGGCAGAGCGTCCACACAGCTTAACGGCAATCTTCGAGCCACGAGTACGTCGGATTTCGAGGGCGGCGCCGATGCTGGCCGGTTCGCCCATCTTTTAAAAAAAAAAAAAAAAAAAAGGTTCTCAAGGTCCTGACTTCCAGCCAGTACCCATCTGTGATGAATGGTGAAGATTGACACAGATAAGATCAAGCGTCTTTATAACTTGTACCTACTCGACAAGAGGGGAAACTATATAAATGTGACTAAAGTGAGTCTGGGAGATGGAGGGTGGATGAGAATTACTCTATGGAGAAGATGTTCTTGAAGATCTAATGTTACAGTAAGTAACTTTTCTATCTACCAAGAATCAATCTTGTCCATTTTGCACCACTTTTTGGTCCTGACTAGAAAGCTTTAGGAAAAGTCCCTCGGATTAGTAATGTTGGAGATCTAGGACTAATGAGGAGAGCAGGCCTTGTAATACAGCCAATCTGAAACATGCATGTTTCCTGGAGTGGATATCCAGGGCATAGTGTTTCGTGAAGATGTGAACACTACTTCAGCTAGTGCTCTATGTATTTGTGAAATAGTGACCAAATGCAGCAATGCCACAGAGTTGGCCACTGAAATGAGCACTGACAGAGCCCTCCATCTGCTGCTCTGCTAATGCATAGCAGCAGTGATGAATGCAACTGACAATCCAATTCAACAAGCATTGTCTGGAAAACACAAGAGTTCTTTTTGATTGGGGTCGAACTGAGTTAAGAGTTGAGAGGCTTGTCTGTAGTCCTTTGTTCTATCCAGGTGGAAACTGAGGATTCTTATAACATCGAAAGAATGAAGTACTACTTCCCCCAGGTACTCTGGCTTGGGAAGGAAGGGTGGAAGCGCGTGTGGCAGAGTGGTCCCTGCCATTGTTTTGTGATTTACAAATAAAGGCCCAGAATTATAAACTGCAAGTGCTACTGCCATGACAAGTCCTTCCCCAAGGCAATGGTTAGTCAGTCAGCACAGGGGGTATTGCTTCAGTTTAGGGACCACTTTCTGAAGAAAAATAAGCACAACTCAATCATAGTTTTCTTCCTGTTTGCTTCTGTTACCCATTAACTGTTACAACAAAAGTTCATCTAAAAAGCAGTTTCTCAGTGCAGGAGTTTCTACTAACTCAGCCTCGGAGGATGTGAATGGTTTGGGTTGGAGACCCTAAGCAGCCAGCTAACTGCCGTTTCCCTACAGGGCTGGCTGCACCTAGAATTTATGGCTTTACAGAACGTAGCATCAAAGAGTATTGGGCAGTTAAGGGTGGCATTCCTAGTAATTAAGGGAACTCATTTTGTGAAGTGAAGATGAATCGTGTTTAGTGACTATAGTATTGTGTTTTGCTGTTGTGATGAGCATTTAATTATTCCTGTTATTTTTGTGATTTTGATACATTGGAAGTTAATGACGTAAAATCTGAATTTGACTGACAGATCACGTGATTCTCTGAGCTATAAAAAGGCTCTCTCAGCAGGTTTTAGTCAGTCAGCTACAGGACTCCAAGAGAGAGAGAGACTGCCTAAGATACGAGAGAGAGAGAGAAAGAGAGAGAGAGAAAGTCTATGCCAAGCTAAGAGTGGGAGCGTTGGTGCTGAACAGCTTGCTGAATTGTGCAGTGCTTCCTTGGTGTAAGGTTATGGACCACTGTAAGAGAGGGATGTAAGTGAGGTTTTGGTTAAACCTGTCAAAGAGCACTAAGGGGAGTGCCAACTAGCCATGAGGGAGCTGAGAACAGACTCTAACGGACAGCAGCTGTTTGCTTCTGGCTAGACTGCACTCAGGAAACTGCAAAAGCTGGTGAGATCCCTTTAGCAAAGGTCCTCCATAGCGTAACCTTAGTAAGTGGAAGCCAGCACCCAGTAGCTAGGCTTCACCGGCAAAGACAAAAAGTCAGGCTCTGAAGAAGCAAGACCTGAAAAAAAAAAGTTTATTATCTGTTAAAGTGTCCAAAGACTGCCGAAAGTAAATAAACTGTGCCATCCTGCATGACTTTTACCCAAATCCTTGCCTGCTATCTCCTTCATCAACACCCACACTTCTCCATATGGCGTGAAAATGGAGATTCTCACTTGTGCTGGACGAGGCACAAAGGTCATTGTGGGTGAGGATTCCGGCGGAAGGGTGTGACTGCAAGAGGAGGCTAACTGCAAGATGGAGTCTGCAAGATCCACTACAGAGTTGTAAGGTGGATCAAAAGAGACAATGACTGATAGGTGGTTCGTCAGCTATGCGAGAGCCATGATGAGATGCTGGATCAGTTGTAGGCTGCAGAGAAGCAGATCTGGAACTAGAGCAAACGGTCCAGAGGCATCACAGCTGACTCGGGAGCATGAACCAAAGGTCCCATCTACACAGCAGTTGACAGTCCCCTACCCCACTACTATCACAGACTATAGTACTGACCAGGAGGTTGATGTGACCAAAAGGGGTACCGATCGAGAAGGCACTGCAGAGGTAGAAGATAAGAAGCCTGTACAGAGGGAGGAGACACATTTGTCTGAAATCCTGATGGAAAGAAATGAAAATTACGTACCTACCGTAATTCTTGATCGTCTTGGACGAGTCTCCACCACTCATTCACACTAGTGGGATTAGCGCCGGAGGCACTAGGACCCATCGGAAGCAAACTTTTTGCTGGAGGGTCGTCGCGAGAGATGGCGCCGCGAGACATGGCGCCGCGAGCAGCGGCTCGAGCGGCAATGACCATCTCGGCGACAACCTCCAACCGCCTCAGTACCTTTTACCAAGGAGGTGCAGCAAGAACTCAACGTAAAGAGTAAATCTAATCTCAAAAACGGACATAAGATAGTCCGCATCAATCTGCGGTAAGAAGGGTCAGCAAAAGAAGTCCCCACGGCCTAAAGATTTGAGGGAGTGAAGACCAACACAGCGGTGAGCTCGGGATGGAGGGAGGATGTGAATGAGTGGTGGAGACTCGTCCAAGAAGATCAAGAATTACGGTAGTGACGTAATTTTCATATCTTCTGGACATAAGTCTCCACCACTCATTCACACTAGTGGAGAGTACCAAGCTGATAATCCCCAAAGCTACGCGTAGGAGAGCCAGAGCCCACGCGGCCTAAGATAGAAGCCCATTACGATAGTTCTGCCGACGCGGAATGTCGCCTGGCATGAACATCCAGTGCATAATGCTTAACGAAGGTATGCACTGAGCTCCAGGTGGCGGCGTTGCAGATATCCGCAATTGGAACATTGCGAATCTCCGCTAAAGATGTCGCGACCGCCCTAGTAGAGTGAGCGTACACTCTACCCTCCAATTTAACTTGAGCCATGGAGTAGCAATGTCGAAGGCATGCCACTAACCATGATGAGATGCATCTAATAGCGACGGGTTGACCCAGCCGGGTGTCGCTGAAAGAAACAAACAGTTGCTGAGTCTTGCGAAAATTCTTGGTTCTATCTAAATAGAACCGCAAGGCTCTCTTAACATCCAAGGAATGAAGAGATCGTTCCCCTTCATTTTGGAAATTAGGGAAGTAAGAGGGAAGTACCAGAGGTTGGTTTAGATGGAATTTGACACAACCTTGGGAAGAAATTTAGATGAGTACGGAGAACTACCTTGTCTTTATGGAATACAGTATAATGGAGGGTCCGCCACCAAGGCATGAATTCGAGACCCTGCGGGCTGAGGTAATGGCCACCAGGAAGGCAGTCTTCCAGGTAAGAAATTTTAGCTCACAGATAGCTAGGGGCCTGAAGGCTTCCGAGTGAGCATGTCCAGCACCAGGTTAATGTCCCAGGTTGCAACTGGACGCTTAACAGGGGTCTGGTATGAAGAACTTAAGAAATCTCTTCACCATAGGAAGCTGGAGCCAGAGTCAAGGAAGAAACCGCTCATGGAACGCTTGAGATGGCACCAAGGTGAACTTTAACTGTGGAGTACTGGAGACCTGAGTTTGATAGGTCCAAAAGATACTCTAGAACCTTGTCAGGAGGACAGGAAAGGATTCCAAGAGGACTTTGACACCAGAGAGAAGCATTTCCATTTGGAAGCGTACGTTTTTTGGGTGGCTGGCTTCCGCGCAGCCAGAAGGATGTCCGAGACTCTACGAGAGACGTTGAATCGATTCACTTCTACCTCTTCAGGAGCCACGCATGAAGGTGAAGTGATTTCAGGTTGGGATGGACCAACGAACCCTGAGTCAAAAGGTTGATTTGCAAGGGAAGTGGTCTCGGAGAGGCTGCCAACATACTGTTGAGCAGAGGAAACCATAGTTGCCGAGGCCAAGAGGGAGCAATGAGAATCATTTTGGTCCCCTGAGACTCGAACTTGAGGAGAACTCTCTGGATTAGAGGGAGCGGTGGAAAGGCGTAAAGAAAACGTTTTGTCCACCGCAGCCTGAACGCATCCTGACAGAAAATGCCAGGCCCTGGATTTCTGGAGCATAAGAGAGGCAGTTTTGCGTTGAGTGGGGATGCAAAAGGGTCCAGGTCTGGAGTCCCCCACTCTTCGAATAGTGACCGAGCTACGGCTGGATCGAGAGACCACTCGTGAGGGTCTGCCTCCATTCTGCTGAGGTGATCTGCTAGATCGTTTTGTATACCTGGCAGATAAACCACCTGAATCAGAGACTTGTGCTCCAAGCACCACTCCCACACCCTCATTGCTTCCCTGCAAAGGGGGTAAGAATGAGCACCGCCTTGCTTGTTGATGTAATACATCACAGCTTTGTTGTCCGTTTGAAGGAGAATGTTCTTGTGACAAAGGATATCCTTCAGAGCTCGGATCGCGTAGAGGACCGCTCTCATCTCCAGGACATTTATGTGGAGAAGAGTTTCGAACTGAGTCCATACACCTTGAGTGTGGAGGGAGCGACAGTGAGCTCCCCATCCCATTAGCGATGCGTCTGTGGTGATGGAGATCTGATGATCCGGGGGAGCAAAGGGGAACCCTTCCAGGAGATTGCTCTCTTGAGTCCACCAGGTGAGAGACCTTCGAAGGGGCTCCGTCACCTTGATGGGATAAGACTGGGGGTGAGAGGTCGGAGACCACTGAGTGGAGAGCATCCATTGGGTGGTTCTCATGTGCAACCGGGCCAGGGGTACAGTGAACACCGAGGACGCCATGAGACCCAACATGCGTTGCATCGAGAGAGCTGTAACCGATCGGTTCTCCCCGATGTAACGGGCCATCCGAAGGATGTCAAGTCTTCTGTCCTCTGGAAGGAAAGCCTTCGCGGAAGAGGTGTCTAGAAGGGTCCCTATGAAAAGGAGCCTCTGGGAGGGCTGCAGTTGTGATTTTTTCAAATTCAGTAGAATTCCCATGGACGTAAGAAGACGAGAAGTCGTTTGCACGGCTTCCAAGGTCCCTTGGCTGGAAGGGCTTGCTAGAAGCTGATCGTCCAGGTAGGGAAACACTGAATCCGATCTTCCTGAGATGCGCCAGTAGAACTGCACAACACTTTGTAAAGACTCAGGCGCCGAGGATAGCCCAAAGGCAGGACTCTGAACTGATAATGCTGACCCAGAGCTACAAACCTGAGGAACTTGGTGGTCGGGTGGATGGGGATATGCTGGTAAGCCGCCCTGCATATCCAGGGAGGCCAGCCAGTCGTGTTGATGCAGCAAGGGTAACAGGGTACCTAGGGAATTATTTTGAATTTCTCCCTGGGGAGAAATTTGTTTAACTTTCTGAGGTCTAGAATGGGCGATTCCCCAGATTTCTTTGGAACCAGGAAGTAATGGGAGAGAACCCTGCGTCAAGATGCAGAGGCACCAGTTCTATTGCCCTGTTGCTTAGAAGGCCCTGGATCTCGGCGGTGAGGAGGTTTGACTGAGAGGCTGACAACCTGGGTTGTCATCTGGGAGGACAATTCGAGGGGTTTCCAAAAATTGAGAGAATAACCCTCGCGAATTATCCGAAGGACCCATTTGTCCGAAGTTATGGACTTCCACTGGTTGTAGAAGTATATCAGACGACCTCCCACCGGAGGAGAAAGTTCCACCTCGGGCAATGTGGATGGAACTTGGGCCAGCAATTCATAAGGTGGCGCTGGGGGCTTTAGGCCCCTGCGCTTTCTACTGCGCTTTTTTGAGGTTGGGCAGGTTGGCTTTATGGAAGCTTCCCTGCCTCTGCCTCAAAGGACTGACGACTATGAAACTGACGTCTGTTCACATGCCCCGAGAGGGAGCAGGCGGAGGTCTGCCAACTTAATGGCCGACCTAGTCTTCTGAGTGGCCTCTAAGGCTTGTTCCACCTGAGGGCCGAAAGAAAGGAGCCATCAAAGGCAGCGCCATTACCTGCTGCTGAGCATCATTCGTGAAGCCAGAAGTGCATGCCAGGAATGGCGCCGGTACAAACACCTGCGGCTGCTGAGTTGAGAAGCAGTGTCGAAGGTCCATAGCGGCTTTGACCTGTTGGTTATTGGACTCAATACTTTAGTATCGGTCAGAAGAAGCTCTGACTTGGAGTCCGAATGCGAAGAGCTTCAACCATTCTTTTCAAAGAGTGCCACAGGATATACTCATACTGGAGAAAAATAGCCTTGATAACTGGCAATACGATACTTAGAGGAGGCAGCAAAGACTCTCTTACCTAATGTATCAATCTTACGAGACTCTTTGTTAATAGGTCGAGCTGTAGTAGTTTGAGGAAGAACGACCTTATCATTCTCTGCAGGACTACAATAGATCCGCAGAGGCTTGGGATGCCAAATGGAGGCATCCTTGGGAGCTGAATACTTTATCAATGGATTTAGCCACTGAGGGAATAAGAGCAGGATTATTCCATACCATTTGAGACAGTGTCTCAAGGAAGGCTGGATCGGAGGAGTCAAATCAGAGGATCTCCAAGCATGAAGGTACTGGAGTCTTAATATCTTCCCAGGATCGATGTCTGTAGTCTGAGAGAAAGAGTGGATCTCAGGTTCTTCAACAGAGACTTAAAGGACAGGTCCTCACCACAGGCTCTGTAGAAAGAAAGATCCTGTTTCTCCACTTCATCACCCAACTGAAGGTCTGGGTCAGGCTCAACATCATCTCCTGATGGTCCAGGAAGGACTGTTTGGACAGGAAAGGAGGAAAATTAGGAGAGGAGGAAATAGCAGAGAAACAAGGAGAGTCCTCGAGGGCCCCGCCGAGAAGGCAAAACAGGTTAAAACGGCACCGCAGAGGGCACGGGCGCAAGAGACGCGCACCGCAAGCGCGCCACCAGACTGCGCGGCGCGCCACGCGCGCCGCCAGACCAAGGGCGGCGCGCTGACTGACCATCGGGGCCGCAAGGCCCAGCGGCACCGGAAAACGCTACCGACAAGCCAACAGACCCCGCTGAAGGCGCCGGAAACGCCCCAGGAACCTGGAAAGCTAGAGAAGGAAAAAAACAGGAGATAGATGGCATCGGTGTGGCCCTGCGCCGCAGCATGTGAGGGGGAACACCTAGCGCGGAGTCACCGGCACCAAGAAGGCACCGCTGACTAGGAAGGTCCAACTGCCCTACCCGATCGCTGGAGGAGCCCGGGGCCCGTGGCAACCGAGCCAGGCAGGAGAACCAACCTCCGAGCCCATCGCTCCATAAGAGCGCCCACTGATGAAACTGCTCATCTGGAGCCCTACCTATAGGCGGGAGGGCTCGACGTCGAGGAGCGATAGTCACCAGCAGTTAGGCGACTCCGAAAGAAGGAAACGGCAACTAGCTTCGATAACCCGACCGTCGGTCATGAACAGACAGAGAGCGACCTCGAGTGATGCCTTCTCTTTTTGACCTGTGGGCCGAAGAAGAGCTCGAGGCCGAACGGTGCCGAGAATGCGACCGTTTATTTTTATGCCGACGGGGGGACCGCCCATCCCCCCGGGCATCGGACTGACCATTGTCGGAACCCCGCTGAGGAGAAGGAGGCTGACCGGACCCAGCCCGGCTGACTGAACAGCTTTCATACGAAGTCTCCCTACCGTCACCTGACCTGCTCATGGTCGACTCCGTCCAGAAGGCCGAGACTTCTTCAAGTAAGTTAAATTTAAAATATTAGAAAAATTTAACGAAAATAGAATAAAATTAAGTGATACTACTATCGTGATAATGTTACAAAACAATAAACTGAAAACTATGCGCTAGTTTGAAGTTTGACTCCCAACAATGACGGCGATTGTCACTGAAGCGCACTCGACTGCGGGAAAAAAAGAACAGAAGCGGTTGGAGGTCGTCGCCGAGATGGTCAGTGCCGCTCGAGCTGCTGCTCGCGGCGCCATGCCTCGCGGCGCCGTCTCTCGCGCCGACCCTCCAGCAAAAAGTTTGCTCCCGATGGGTCCTAGTGCCTCTGGCGCTAATCCCACTAGTGTGAATGAGTGGTGGAGACTTATGTCCAGGAAGATCTATGAGAGCAGTTACTCCTAAGAAACTAAATGACTGTGGTTGCAAACAGGCCCAGAAATTGGCTAAAGGGACTAAAGACACTATTCTTGTTTGAATGTTACAGAGTGTAATATGCACAGCCCCAATTTTTCTGCAGCACTTTGGATCAAAGTTCTGCGGCAGGGTTCTCCATTGCCACAGAACTTCTGCGTCGGGGGACTGTTATTTCTGTGGCAATGAACTGTTGCACTAGTTCCCTTTTTGGTATTCTGTGTTGCTGTTTTTCTTCATATTTGACATTTTCTTAGCAGAGTCAAGTGTTTATATTGTAGCATACACCCTTAAAATTCAGTTACGTTTTTAATTTTGTGTCAATTTGGGGGTGTAGTGTGACATACTAAATATATTTTATATATATATATATATTTGCTCCTGAACTATATTTCACATTACATTTCATACCCCTTACCCACAGGACACATTTGGAAGTGAGCTGTTAACAGATCGGTATCCCTGGTAAAGGTTTTGAAGGATTTTTGACAGATAGATTTGTTTGTGTATGTACAGTATATATGTGTGGATGTATATATTATGCCACTTTCGTTAAAACAGTCTTTATGATTTCACTTCCTACATTTCAGGAAAACAAGAATGATATTCTGGATGAAAGCAGTAAAGAATGGGGTAAATCAGACTACCTTCTTATGATATGCTTTTATTACAGAAATTCAGAATGACTTAAGAGCAGGGACACTGTAGCTTGATCACAAACTGGAAAGGTTTTCTGCTGCTAATAAACCCTTTTCACAACAATGTGTCCTTGTTTTATTTTTTCTATGAGATTAAAGATGACAGATTCACTACACACCACCATCATGAGCCTAGAACACCAGACAAGCCTTACACGGCAACAGCATGTTTTTGTTTTTCTAGAATTCAGCACACACACACACACACACTCTAACCATTTCCCTATGTTTCATACATTTATTTTTACATCACGGTGGGCATTCAATTGGTTCATTTAGAGTAGCTGCACAACAGGATACATGAGTAGATACTCAGACAGACAGGTAGATAGATTTTTTTTGTTTTGTTTTTTGGTTATTGTAACATGATGTGTGGTGGGTTGGAGTTCAGAAGCTTCAGTTAAAATTTAAATTTCCCTGCTTCCGCCTGGGGTCCCAGCAAGGGTGGAGGTGGTAGTGGGGGGGGGGAGATCAGTTAACTGTGGCCGGGTGCCAGTCAGGACAGGGCCACAATAACTCTTCACACTGTCTGTATAACCAAAAATTAATTCAGAAAAAGGAAGTGTTAGAAAACTCATTTTGGTTACATAGACAGTGTAAAGATTTCTTGGGTCCCTGCCCTGGCTGGTACCCGGCCAAAGTAAACTGTCCCCACCCCCAAATGCTGGGACAGGGCTAACAATAGCAGTGCCCTCCATGGATGAGCCCAGCTCATAATAACTGTGGCTGAAGCCCCTTCCCCCCGCTCTGTGGCACTCCAACCTACATACCCACAGAAAATGACATAATAAATAATGGTCCCCTCCTAGGTGGCACCATCCCTACTGGGATGTTCGGTAAATATAATTATTAAATAATCATCGTGCCCTCCCATGCAGAATTTTTTTGAACAGTACTGATGCTATTCTGGCCAGAGACTCCCTAGAAGCGGGAATTATTATGTCAGTATAAGCCCCTCCATGGCTCTCTAGGGGTTTGTCATGCTATTGGTGGGAAATATGTTGTATTTATTAGTAATTATTATATTTAATGTTTTGCAGCTGTGCTATAAGAGCCTGCACATGAAATAGGAAATATGCCTGTAGGGCACCTGGACAAGAGGGCATTACTATTTTAAAAATAATTCAGCCCAGAGGGCATGATTATTATTAAATTTGCAGTCGATGTCATCAGCAGGGGTGGTTCCACACAACACAGATGACTGTGGTATCCATATATATATTAATTAAAGGAGATAATGTTCGCACACTGAGCACAAGTTGTTTCCATGACAATCACAGTGGCTTTCACTGGTTTTAAATTGTTTAAACTGTTGAATGTTTAATGAATATCCAGAGACAGCTGGTTTAATTTGCACAAAACAGAGCACCTGATACCTGCTGTTTTCAGCTCCCATACTAAGTGCTTCCAAGGATGCGTGCTGCAACAATGGTACACTACTTGTACAGTAGGTGAAAACAGCAAATTAAAAATTAGACTTCACTATGAGATGGCAGGTACTGGGCAATCATGTCATAAAAAGTGAAAGTGTGTATATACTCATTTTGCAGTTTTTTGCTCATGCAATAAAGCTGCTGAAATATTATTTGAATCTACATGCATTCTGTCATCTGTCACAAAACTGTAACCATCCTGGTTGTGCTCATCCGTGGCTTAGCGGTGCTCCAATTGGGGGGGGGGGTGCATAGCATTTTTTGTTACTCTAGCACTGGCCGTTTTATTATGAATTATTAAATAAATGAAAAAAATAAATAAGCAAGCTCGGCCCTGGGTGCTAGAGCGGGGTTGGGTTAAATGTAACCAATGCCTCCCTGGCTCAGCTGGGGGGGGTTCACGCTTTTGTTATAATAACTGTAAAAAAGAACTGGCTCTTTTATTATATTTTTTTTATTGTAACAGGACGTTCACAAAAAGAGCCTGCAAATAAGCCTTGCATAGCCAGGGAAGAACTGCTCTCTGGGGCTCAGTGCTGTATTGGAGTGAAAAAAATCTTTAAACGGAATCCTCCGTGGCTCAATGGGGATATAGCACCTGCTAAAGCAACAAATGAATACATCACAAACCCAACTTTCTGGCATCCTCCCAGCTGGGGACATCTTACATCTGGCCCCACAGAATGTATTGAAGCAAGACGTTATGAAAGATTAAATAAATAAATGAAATTAATTAGCAAGCCCAGCCCGGGGTGCCACGTGAGGGTTAAAATGTAACTGATGCCTCCGTGGCTCAGCTGGGGGGTTGCGGGAGTTTGTTATATTTGTAAAATAGCACTGGCTGTTTATTATTTAATTTTATTACAGCAGGACATTCCCAATTACTTTTGTTCTGAACTGCCTGCAAATAAGCCGTATTGGAGTGAAAAATAAAGATCTTTAAACAGAATCCTCCCCAGTCTAATATCAATGTTAATATTTTTTTTTCCCTCGGCTTGGAACAACTTGCAGAGATCAATATTTATCTGTCATCTTTAGTTGCACTGTGACTGCGGTATTAATACCCGTGGACATGCTGAATTAACTTTAAACTGGAAAACAGGTTAATTCTTAGCTGTAAAATCAAAGAACCATTGTTTAGCAATAATTTTTAAGTAATGTTATTAGTTGCAGCCAGTCAGGATGTTTGTGGCTGTTACAGATCAGGTCATCCAATGCACAAATTAGGAATGTTATTGCTAATACCATGATTAATTTTAAAACGGTAAATATAAATAAAAAGCTTGACTACCGTGAATACACTTCAACAAAAGATGACAGAAGCCATGTCAATAAATGCAATCTCTGCAATATTAGACTATCGGCAGTACCAAGACACCCCAAATAAATGGTAGAAATTGGGGGGGGGGGGTGTCTCTTATTTAAAAAACTGTACCTTTTGTTGCCCACTAATGTTCCGGTAATGCAGATTAATTTTTAAAGCTCCTCAGGATACAGCCACAGTCAGTGAATCACTCCTTCACCACTAGAGCCACCCTGTACTTCAAGCAACTCCAACCCACGTTTTCTGTCTACACAGGACAGGTGCACTCCAGCCAGGATTACAACCAACAAGACCAAAGCAAATATCACAATTTGCACCCACCTTCCTGCAAATCAGAGATACCCTAGTTCCCACACAAGGAGACAGAAAGAGCAGTCCTGTAAGCCAGCAGGTGAGATCGCCGATGCGACACACCACCATGAAAAGATACACAATGTTAAAGAATGTTAAAGCATTTTCCAGTGGCTACACAAACTAAAATAAAAGTACCATAAGTAAAAGGCTAGCCTATAAAACTGCTACAAAACAAAAATGTGCATAGTAAAGATATACTGTATTTCAACAGAGCTACCCGACAGCAATACTTTTCAGTACCTGTGAAGCAGGTTCTTTTTAAAGTGCTCACAGCACAGCTCTGCCCAGGATTCTATCATTTTCCGTGGGAGTTCCGTGGCCTCTGACTTCCGTGAGGAGTTCCGTGCATGCACAGACTTCCACAGGTGAGGCGAATTCCCATTTTCCACAGATAGTTCCGCCGGGCCACAGAACCACGGAAAATGCAGGGCCTTGGTAATATGCAATGTGTTAACCACATTTTTTCAATTGCAGGGGCTCAAAAGGTTACTCTTGCTGGTGCTGGAGTGGGGTTCAGACCATATTATATCCACGAGGGTGCTGAGTTATGGTGGAGGCACTAAAATCCTCACACGCATTAGATGGTGGAGAAGCTGGTAGTGCCCAAGGCACTGCATCCACAGGTGCTGGAGGACGCACATGTAGCTCCCAAAAGGGACT
The DNA here is from genome assembly GCA_016271365.2 of Neoceratodus forsteri. Taxonomy (NCBI): domain Eukaryota; kingdom Metazoa; phylum Chordata; order Ceratodontiformes; family Ceratodontidae; genus Neoceratodus; species Neoceratodus forsteri. The sequence goes on along the minus strand of CM057456.1, from coordinate 1,173,459,311 downwards.
CTTAAAGAGGTGAAAGATGTTAGCCTGCATAGTGTCAAAGTGGTATTGGCCAGGTATTTACAGGCAGTTGGCAAAGTACTGTAAATTCTGTGATGCTTGCCATTAGGAGGTAAATATGGCCAGGGTTGTTACCCTGAAAAAAAGAAAGTGCTGTCCATAGTGAAGAAAGGAATACCAGGTTGACACATGTGAACGAGTTACCTGTCCAACAGGAGGAGGGCCCCAGTTTATGGACTCTGGCTGAACAAGTTGGGCTGGATGGATTTGTAAAGGCTGGATAGCCTCCTTAGTGGGAATCCATTTCAGAGGGATTCTTAAATAAAATTATAAGCTGGAGTATGCAAGTAACCATGGGTCATGTGTGTAAATTACAAGAATAACTGTCAAGGGAAGGTTAGCTGTTCTGCTGGTTGAAAGATTAATAAAAGTCTTGGGGAAAAATAGAAAAAAAGTCTATTTAGGATATGACCTAGAGGGAGAAAACTTGGCTGAGGACCAGGGTATGGGCACTGAGTAATGGTTACAAAGTTTATTTATTTATAACTACTGAATCAGAGGAACTTGCTCCTTGATGGGCGCAAAAAAGGGGGAAACAAGTTTAAAAGGTCCAGTTAAGAAAGTTGGGAGTGCTTTGACCTTTCTTGAAGCTGGACGGTAGGAGCAGCACACTGCTGGCACCTTCTAAGATATGAGTAGTGCTACAGGGCTTTGTCAAAAGTACATACTCCTGGTTTGAGATGTACCAGAAGGTAACAATGTATCTCTGTATCTGACTGGTGGAGCAGATGGTAGTGTTGTGAGCCCTAGTATTGTGTGAGTGGCTCTCTTGGCTGAGAAAGTTCCCTCCAACTGATTTATTCCAATAAAAGTAGACTCAAGCAGTTGTAAATAAAGGATGCAGAATGCTAAAACAGAGAGTACCCATATTACAAAGTTAAAAGGAATTAGGAACTTGCTGTAGTTCTACACTAGGTGGAGTTCAACGTGTAGTTCCTGGGTTTCTTGTGTAAACATAGTGGGTGAAAACTCCATTGCAGAAGGGCTGCTTGTGTACAAGAGACCCTTACTGGGATAAAAGCCAGAAGACCACATATTGTCATGGTATGGGAGCCAAGTTTATTTTTACCTGCTGTTCCAATGGCCAAGAGTTTACAAGGGTATTTGGGATGGTGACTCCTTTATGACCTTTTGGAGGTCAACGGTGGTTGGCATAAGGTGGTGAATAAAATCCCCTTGTGCACACATACAATCCTTTTTAGGAAGTAAAGTTAACCAATGAAGAGAGTGGACGGAGGACCCATTCTTCGTTTATGAGTTCCACAAATGTGTGCATGCTAGAGAAAAGGTGGGTATCTGTGAGCTCTGCATGATGACGAAGCAGAAGCGTCTCTAAAATGGCTGCAGCATCTCTTAGGCAGGAAGGGCCTGGAAAAATGGGGTTAGCATCTTATGTTGCTCTGGTGGGACTCCCTTGAGAGAGAAGGGGTCCTGGGTTTACCAGAGAAGGTTAACTGATCTTTGGGCAATTTCTGAGCAAGTGAGGAATATAAGGTAGTCCAACTTGGTACACAGATTTGGGTTTTCTGTTGCTGTGGTGTAGATAAATTAAATAGGGGCTACAAAGGGGAACTTGAATGTGTGTTCTGTATCAAGGTGGATGGTCTTTGTTATTTCAAAGGACAGCCTTTTGGTTAAGGGACTCACAGGAAAGACAAGACACCCACAGTGTAAGTATCAAAAGATTGATTTTCTATGTTTGAGAGCTTACCTGTAGACTTAAAGAGCTTTAGCTAACGTTTCTAGATAGCATAATCTGGTGGGTAAAGGCTGGGAATCTCATTGGGTATTTAGGATTAATAGAAATTTGAGGGTATGGGTGGATTTCCTTGCTCTGGTGTGCTGCAGACCTGGCTATAGACTGCAGTCTTATGGTCCATACTTTCCCAGGTTAAGTGAAGAAACTATCCCTAGTGATTGCATGAGGGGAAAATGTGGAGAAATGACCACTGGTTTGGGGTCATGGGTCATGTAAGAATAGATTTTGGGGTATAGGCCATCCAGGGTCATCGTAGTGATGGTGATGCCATCCTTCACTTACCCGGTTACAAAAAGAATAAAACTAATTTATTTCTAGGTGTTCCCTGAGGGTAGAAGCACCTTTACCCTTCCCCAATGGTCTGTGTGGATACTGATGGATAATAGTACCAGAAAGCAGCTGCTGTGCTAGAGCGGGTTCCCTCTTAAGCGGGGGTGGGGGGGTATGTGGCAGGGTGGCCCTTGCCACTGTTTTGTGATTTATTTATTTATTTAGCTTTTGTTAACCAAGTAAGTACACTAGACAAAATATATGCCTATTTTCAGGTACGACCCGGGAGAGTACAGGAGATTAAAAGAACATACAGAGTACAAATTGAAGCAAGTAAGGCAGATACACTGAAGTCAGGAGAGGCATAGCACACATAGTTGGATTAGCTGAGGTTATAACAGTAGATAAGGGCCCATAATTATAAATTGTAAATGGCACTGCCATGAAAAGGCCTTCCCCAAGGCAAAGGTTAGTCAGTATAGGAAGCATTGATTCAGTTCAGGGACCGCTTTCTGAAGAAAAATAAGCACAACTCACACATAGTTTTCTTCCTGTTTGATTCTGTTACCCTTTAACTGTTAAAAGTTAATCTAAAAAGCAGTTTTTCGGTGCAGCAAAAGTTTCCATTTTCTTAACCTGGGAGGTTGTGAATGGTTTGGGTTGGAGACTCTAAGTAGCCAGCTACCTGATGCTCCCCTATAGAACTAGTCGCACCTAGAACTGATGGCTTTACAGAACACAGGATCAGAGAGTACTGGGAGTTAAGGAGGAAGTTCCTAGTAATTAAGGGAAATATGCTACAAACTCTTTTGTAAAGTGAAGATGAATCATGTGTTTAGTGAATATGTATAGTATATTTGTGTTTTCCTCTTGTAATGAGTGTTTATTCCTGTTTCTTTTGTGATTTTGGTACACTGAATATGAATGATGTAAAACCTGAATGACAGATCATGTGATTCTCTGAGCTATAAAAAGGCTTTCTCAGCAACTTTTAGTCAGTCAGCTACAGAACTCCAGGATACAGACTGCCTGAGACACCGCGGGGAAGGGGGGGGCTGTGCAAAGGTAAGAGTGGGAGTGTTTGGTGTTGAACAACTGGCTGAGCTGTGCAGCTGCGGTGCTGCCTTGTTATAGGGGATCTGGACCACTGCAACAGAGGGATGTAAGTGAGGTTTTGGTTAAACCTGTCAAAGAGCACTAAAGGGAGTGCCAACTAGGCATGAGGGAGATGAGGGGAGACTCGGACGGAGCAGAGCTGTTTGCAGCTGGCTAGACTGAACTTACAGGAAAGTGCAAAGACTGGTAAGGCTTAGTAAAGGTCCTCCCCAGTGTAACCTTGGTAAGCAGGAGCCAACATCCAACAGCTAGACTTCTCTGGTAAAGACAGAAAGTCAGTCTCTGAAGTAGCCAGACCTGAAAAACTCTTATTATTTTGTATCTGTTAAAGTGTCTAAAGACTACCAAAAGTAAATAAATTGTGCCATCCTGTGGGACCTTGACCTGAATTCTTGCCTGCTGTGTCCTTCATCCTGACAAACACTTCCACAGCAACAGACAGTGGTACAGGTGGAACTCCAATACTACCTTTGGCAGAAATTTAGGATGGGTGGGGAGTATCACCGTATCCTTGTGGAAAACCATGTATGGAGGAGCCGTCACTGTGGCCTATAGTGCAGAAATTCTGCGTGCAAACCATTAGAAACATTGTTTTCTAGGTAGGATACTTCATGTAGCATGTAGCTGCTGGTTCAAAGGTTAGCATGTCCACAGCCAAACGGAGAAGAACCCGACTGGTGACAGGTTTCTTTATAAGAGGGTCTCATATGCAGGATACTGCTTAGAAAATGTTTGAGATGGTTGCCTGATGGCTCAGTATAAGTACTATATGCTCCCGTACCGACAACTCAGGTTTGGGAGTGAATTCGGGAGTCAGGTCAGGAGGCCGGGGGGGGGGCTGGGGTAACGCTGTCACATGGCAGCACTCCCAGCTAGGGAAGGGCAGTGTCCAGCTTCTGCTGCTGTAGTGACCCCTGCGGAGGGGTGAGGGAGCTTGTTTCCACCACGGGCATTGTAATGTGTGTGTGAGGGTCTATGTATGAAGATGTAAGGCCTGTGCCAGAATGCCTGGAGACAGAGAAGGAGAAAAACATAGAAAAAAAACTATGCCTCCCTCCTGCCAGTCATGACAGCCCCTGATGCTCTTGGGTGCTGCACCATAGGGCGGTGGGTGGAGCAACAGTGGCACTGGGGGTGGCTGGTCAGGGGAAAGTGATGCAGGGGAGCAAAAAAGCTATAAGAAAAAAAAAAAGAAAACATTTGAAGAGAGGAAGTTCAGCTAAGGGAAGAATCTCCACTATCTCATAATTAGCAGAGAAGACCAGCAATTGGATTTTTACTGAACAGTACTGATAACCAGACTCTGAAAGTCCAAGAGACAGACAAGAACTCTTTCTGCAGGGCAGCAGAAAGGATCGCTGGAGTCCTTTGAACACCAAATGGGGAAACACTTTCACTCTGCACCATAAGTTTTCCTCGTGGAAGGCTTTTGGGCTTCAAAAAGGATTTGGGAGACATGCTGAGAACCCTGTAACCTGCCAACTTCTAGCTCCCCAGGAACCATGCTTGGAGATGCAGGGATTGGAGGTCCTAATGTACCAGGTGACCCTAGAAGTGGGTCATGACAGTCGTCCTCAGGGGTAAGGTCCATGGCTGCTGAATTACCAGCTGGCATAGCAAAGGGTACAATATCTGCCTTGGCAAGCATGGAGCTATCAGTATAAGTTTTCACCTGTGGGACTCTAGCTTATGGAGCACCCTTTGGATGATATAAAGCTGCAGGAAGGCATAAAGAAACCAACCTGTCCACTGCAGCCTGAATGTATCCTGACAAAAAGTGGCATGCTCTTGATCTCTGGAGCAGAAGCCCAGCAGTTTTACATTGTGGTGGGACACATAAAAGTTCAATTCCAGCATGCCCCATTCTCCAAACTGGGACCCAACCACATCCTCCACAAGGAACCATTTATAAGGGTCTGATGCTGTTTGACTGAGATCATCTGCCAGGACAATTTCTACCCCGGGTAGATGGGTTGCCTGGAGAAGTATCTCATGGTCCAAGCACCATTCCCAGACTCTCATTGCTTCTGTTTACAGACTGTAAGAATGAGTCCCTCCTTGCTTGTTAAGTTAGAAAGCAACACATTTATTGTCTGTCTGGAGATGAACTTTCTTGTGGCAAACCAGGGTCTGATAGGGCCTGCAGTCTGCATGGAACAGCTCTCATCCCTAGCACATTTGTGTGGAGAAGGTGTTCAGAGTCCACTCAGTCATGCCCCTTGGGTCTGAAGGCCTGAGCAATGTGCACCCCCCCCACCAAGGAGGGGATCTTTTAAGGGACTCAGTTAAGAATGGGGATAAAACCTTTTATAGGTACATTAGTGAGCGAAGAAAGACCAAGGGAGTGATAGTAAGGTTTAATAAAGGGAGGGTGGGTGGGCAGAAGGTGACAGTGAAAAGGCAGAGACACTGAACAAATACTTTTGTTCAGTATTCACAAAAGAAGAGGAGGGAGACATACCTAAACCAAACAATAGAAGCACTCTGGATGGGGGGGGGGGGTCGATACCAGTCCATTCACAGAAGAAAAGGTCCTGAAAGAACTCCTAAAACTAAAGGTGGACAAGGCAATGGAGCCTGACAGGATTCAACCCAGAATTCTAAAAGAACTAAGGGAAGATCTAGTGACACCACTGACTACCCTTTTTAACAAATCATGGGATAATGGTGTAGTACCCGAGGACAGGAGGACGTCGGATGTGATTCCCCTTCACAAAAGTGGGAGCAAGGCAGAGGCAGGAAACTACAGACCTGTTAGTTTGACCTCAGTGGTGGGGAAAATGATGGAATCACTTCTGAAAGAAAGAGTAGCTGAGTACCTAGAGGCCAGAGGGGCACAGGACCCAATGCAGCATAGATTCACAGTGGGAAGGTCATGTCAGACGAATCTAATAGATTTCTTTGACTGGGTGACCAAAGTAGTAGACCAGGGAGGGGCTGTGGACATGGCCTACCTAGACTTTAGCAAGGCATTTGACACAGTCCCACACAAAAGATTAATAAACAAGTTAGCCAGCCTGGGAGTGGGACCCAGGGTGGTAGCCTGAATAAAAAATTGGCTGGACAACAGGACACAGAGGGTAATAGTAAACGGAGTCCACTCCAAAGAAAGGGGGTTACTAGTGGGGTACCGCAGGGTTCAGTACTGGGGTGGTTTACAGGTAGAGATGCCTGTGACCACTGTATGCTGAGCATCCAGTGAGACATTCTCATATACAGCCTCATGAGGGTTGCAGTGAAAACGAAGGCTGCCATGAGTCCCAACTTCCTCTGCATGGAGTGCACTGTCACCCGAGTGCATTTACTGACATACCAGGCCATGCATATTATTGATTCCACCCTGTTCTCCAGCAGGAAGAACCCTGCTTAGGTGGAATCCAGAACTACACTTATGAAGTGAAGCTTTTGAGAGGGCATCAACTGTGATTTCTGGAGATTTAGTAGGTCTCCCATGCACGTAAGAAATCAGCATGCCAAGTTCACTGCCATCACTGTCTGATGCTTGGACAGGCTTTTTATGAGTCAACTGTCCAGGTAAGGGAAAACTTGCTTCCTGTTCTTCTGAGGTGTGCCGCTAGGACAGCGAAGCACTTGGCGAAGACACGCAGTGCAGATAATATCCCAAACAGCAGGACTCCGAACATATAATGTTTGAGACCTACCCAAAAGTGGAGGCATTTGTGGTGACTGTCCCTAACAGGAATATGTTGGCAAGCAATGTTTGACCAAATGGTTGGCACATTGTATTGTGTTCTGCTACAACAAGCATGGCAAACAGTTTCCAGGGGCGGTCAAAGCTCACTTCACAAGGGGTACGGCTACCTCTGTGGCTTGCTTCAAAGGGGTCTCACCCACTGACATTTGTGCTGCTGCCACCTGGAGCACCATCCATATTTTTACCAAGCACTACAGTCTGGACACTGCTTCTTGGGCCAGAGCAGGCTTCGGCCGTGCTGTTCTTCAAGGCCTTCTATCTTAGGCAACGGCTTGTCTGCCACCCAGACTGTTCTGCTGTTTCTTGTCACTGCTTGGGACTCATTTCTATGGTGTGACCAGATGTCTGAGATATACCTGAAGAAGACAGAACAGTTATGCAAGAACTTACCGTAACAGTAGCTCTTCGATGGAATCTGTCATCAGGTCAGCCTTCCCTCCCACCATCCCCCTGTTTGAGTGCCTGTCTTAAGACTGGCTATCTGGTGTATCCAGGCTTTTATTCAGGCCTGGGCACCTCTCTCTCTCCTCAGTCCCCCATAGCATGGGTATTGTATACTCCCTTAGTCTCTGGGGGAAAGAGCTGAGGAGGGAGTGGGCAGGGCCGGTTTTGGGGGCCCCCAACAGAATCAGTGAAGTCATGGGGCCTCTCTACTTGGCCCACCTTTAGCCCATGTGTTTTACTGCAGCCCATAGGTGCAAGATTTTATTTGTGGTGATACTATAGGCAGGGAAAAATAGGCAGATTATGAGGGCCAAGCAGTAGTTATCTGCCGGCAAATTTTATATTTCTTTGTTTCTATGTATAGTTTTAGTATAACCAGTAGTATTTTAAAAAAGTTTTAGGAGGACACAGCAGTGTCATTTCTTGGAGCTGTTCTTCCCATCCCATCCATTGCTGCCTATCCACCTCATATTGACTGGATCACAGCTTGTTGAGGTATTTCATGACATAACCAGAAGGATCTGCATAGTCCTTCACTGATGTTTTAAAAATATAGTAAGATAAAAAATGTTTAAAATGATTAAGGTAAACTTCTGCTTCAGGGGCCCCCACTGAGGCAGGGGCTCCCAACAACTTGGGGATTCGCTGGTGCCTAAAATCGGCTATGGGAGTGGGGCTGCTCACGCCTTTATAGGGTTGGCGATGTCGGCATGTGACATCGGCGTGGGTGGCCCCCATGGTACTGCTGGAAAATCTTCCGTGTGGATCCTGGTTTACCGACTGTGAAGTTCCTAGGGTGTGACCTGATGAATGAGATCTCCTGGAAGAGCTACTATTACGATAAGTTCATACGTAACTATTCTTTCTGGTCCCTGACAAGGAAAGCACTGTGCTTCTACTGCGGGGAAAAAAGAAAGGCATTTGGGGCCAGTGCTGTTATATACCCTGTGGGCGATCAGATGATGCTTTGCATTGGTGCTAGGCACCAGTGCCACCAATTCTGGTTTCTGCCATCTCTGGCTCTAAGACCAAAGAGTTATACTCTATGGAGAAGACTGATTCTTAGAAGTTCTTGTTATACTATGTGGCACTGACATCTTGCATACTCATCCTTCTGTGTTTGATAAAGGAAGGACACTTTTTGCTATAAGAATTTTCAAGATTACCATTGGCAAAGGGATATTTCTGACTTGATACTGCTTTGATTAAAAAGGAAAAATAAAGAATGTACTTTGGGACTGGTAGCCCTGGGTTAACATATTTCTGACATGATCTGTGTTGTAAATTGCCAGGTATACAGTGAGGTGACTTGTCATACAGATTTCATAAATCTGCTTCCCTCCTTGCTTTTAGAAGCAATATAATACGTAAGCACCTTGAAAATATGGTTGCTGTCAACTGTAGCCATGGCAACAAGCATTGGCAGAGAAATGGTTTCTGAAAAAACATCACCGTTTTCTGATAGTTGTCTTTATAAGATATATTGAGAGCCAATCGAAGTGCTACCTATGTATAAATCCTACACTCTTTTTTTCAATAACTGCTTCACTTCCCTAAGACAACTGGTCCCAATCTGCCCCAACTTGCCCCCAGCCGACTACTGCCTACCCCCAGGTCTCACCTGCAGTGTGATCCATCACAGATTTCCTGCATGGCATGGGGAGGGTCTCCACCCTGAAGAACACACATCCAGATACTGCAGGGGCCTGAGCAGCAGTGTGGGTCGAAGGACAAGCCGAGCCATCATCTGCCAGCTCTTTTCCCTGTTCCCCCCCATCAGGCAGCATGCAAGGGATGCAGGTGTGCGTGCTTGTGGAGGCATGCACGTGCCACATTGTCCAGCCACTGGCCATCACCACTGTGTCGGTCCCACTGCCCTACCACGCATCTATGTGATATCAGTCTTGGAGCGACGGGTCAAGACACCCCCTACCCCCCGGAAAAGGAGAGCTGTCCCTCAGATGCTCAATCCTACTTCAGCAGCTGACCCCTTTGAGATCCAAGTTTGCTTCTGAACCCGGGTTGCCAGCATGGTTAGAGGTGTAGTGCCCAGTGCCTCAGCCCTCTGCACCAGTGGACTGGCTTAAATCTTGAAATGTATAAAAGACACAATGAACAGGATATGGTTATTGGAGATGGTGCATCTGTACATACTGGTGACAAGGAAATGAAGAAAGGAACTATGGAACTCAGTAGAATTTTACACAATTTATCAAAGGGTTTTGCTGCCATACTTCAGTTCTCTTGAATAGTGTGGCCTCGATGTTATAAGAACTGAAGTCCTCTTAATTAATTCACACATGAGGAGCAGAGTAGGTGAGTGCAGTGCAGGCTTCCCCACACAACTCTGCCAGAAGTGCATCAACACTGACCTAAAAATGACCACCTTACCAGGACAAGGGTGCAGCTCAGCCAGCATGCACACTTGATACACGACCTCTTCTGGCCCCCTCTGTTCTCGAGCAACAGTACTTTCTTTTTTAAAAACGTTGTATTTATTGTACTAAAAAGAACGGCCTTATACAAGTACTCATAAGAGACATGCAGAGTATACTATACAAGTATGCTGAATAATTATGTTAGCACAGATTTAAAAAGGAAAGAAAATTTGTGTTGCTTTGCAACTTTTATAATGTTCTCATTTACAGAGATGGAGTTTATACCTCCAACTGCTCCATAGGTAACTGTAGCTGAATAAACCGTGATGTGAAAAAATTAGTTTTGCATTGTAATCTTTTTATGAACAACATTCTATACAGTTCCTTTAATGGAACCACGAATTTTGAGTTTTGACTATATCATGGTTTGTGTACAGAATGCAAAGCATGAGCTGCTGACCTATTTGAATAGAGTTTAGAGTTCCATGCACAAACCGCGACATAGTTAAAACTCCAGATTACTTGTCCCACGAAAAGAACCGTGCAGAATTTTGCCCATAAAAACAAAACAATACAGAATGCTGTTTTTCACATCAACTTTTATTCAGACACAGTTAAATAGGGATCATTTGGGGACATGAATATCATTTTTTAACCCAAGAACATTATACACGGCTGCCAATTGGAAATCATTTCCTGTCCTCTTTAATGACGATATTCATTTTCCTGTAACTGCATGTAGGGGAATTCCCATACAACAGAAAAAAACAGTAGTTTACCATAATGTTTTTTTTTCATAAGGGAAGTTCCAAGATGATAAAAAAGCTATGTACAGTATATACAGTAACTAAACTGCTAGTCCATAAATCTTTACTTGTTATGGTCATCACACCATCACAAGTAGCCCCTCTGAGTACAAAAATTAAAATTACGTGCTTTCTGTAATGCTTCATCTTCTAGAATATCTTCGTCAATGGTTCACACTAATGGGGTCTGCCAGCAGTGCTAGGACCCAGCAGCAGACAGAACTTTTCAGAGGGCTGGCCACATGGTTAGTACCATGTGCACTTCACTGCATGATGACGCACATTCCTGCTGGTATACAGTGGCACCAGCCCCAAACTGCCTCAGTACGTTTGTTACCAAGGAGGTAAGCAGCATGACCTAACAAGTAACCTATGCACTTAATCTAAGGGCATAAGATAGCCCTGGTGGCTCATATAAGAAGGGCCAGGTAAGTCCATGAAAAGGGGTTACCAAAATGTGACATGAGGGCCAATTTTTCAAATACACAATAGATCAGTTTTAATAAGCTTGTTGAGACACTGTGACCCAAGAGTAAAAAAGGGACCAGATTGTGAGATAACTCCCTACCAGAGATTTGAGAAAAATCACCTTCAGTGTTGTACGTGTAAGAGTGGACACCAAACATTGCACATGCAACAGTGGACACAACAAATGTTTAACTTGGGGGGAAAAACTTTTCTTTATTTTACTACACATTTCAAGACACTATGACTCAAGAGTGAAAAAGGGACTATGTTGTGGGATAACTCCGTATCAGACTTGAGAAAAAAGCACCTTCAGTGTTACTCGTTTAACAGTGGACACCAAATGTTTCACGTGCAACAGTGGACACCACACAACTGTTTAAGTTAAAAAAAAGCATTGCCTGCACCCCTCTCTCACCAAAGTCCTACAGTACTTTTAAGACCCCATCTCTTAAGATAATCACTCACTCAAAAAAGCTAGATGCTATTGCTGAAATTTTGGGGAACATATAAAAAATGCAGTTTGCTTGGACACCACAGTTGCACACACTACGCCAAACATTGAGTAAACCAGAAATTTTATATGCATTGAAAAACTAGGGTGAAAATATCTTCATGTACAAAAGACAACACCAGACAGAGTTTTTTACATAACGTTACTGAAGCGGATCTATTCAATACCTCCCTGGACACAAGGTGTGTGCCACAGGACTGGAGTATGGCCCATGTGGTGCCCCTCTATAAAAGTGGCACAAAAGAGGAGCTGGGTAATTACAGGCCGGCAAGCTAAACATCTATTGTGGGGAAGCTGATGGAGACAATACTCAAGGAGAGGCTGGTGTCCTTCCTAGAAGACAATGGGCTCCAGGACGCCCATCAACATGGGTTTGTTTCCTGAAGATCATGTCAGACTAACCTAGTTGAATACTATGACCGAGTTATGAGGGAGCTGGACAGGGGTCATGCTGTGGATGTCATTTATCTAGACTTCAGCAAGGCTTTTGATTGGGTGCCCCATGGGAGACTAGGTGGTGAGTTGAGATACGTGGGAGTGGGGGCTAAGATGGTTAAATGGATTGAGAATTGGCTGCAGGGGGGGAGACAGCAGAGGGTTGTGAGTGGGGGTACTCCTCTCCAAGGCCTCGTGACGGTGGGGTGCCGCAGGGATCGGCACTGGGGCTAGTGCTATTTGGAATTTACATTGCAGACATCTCGCTGGGTGTCAAGAATAAGATCAGTCGGTTCGCTGATGACACCAAGCTGGGGGCAGTGGTGGATTATATAGCAGGCTGGCCAGGGCTGCAGAATGATCTGACCAAGCTGGTGGAGTGGTCGGAAGCATGACAGTTGGGGTTCAATGTGAAAAAGTGCAAAGTAAAGCACTTCGGTGCAAAGAACTCGGGAAGGGATTACCAGCTGGGAGGGGTGCAGCTTGATACCACTGAGGAGGAAAATGATCTAGGGGTGGTAGTAACAGATGGTAGTAATGGGGAATACGAACAATACGGAGCAGTGCAGAAGGATGGCAGCGAAGGCCAACAGGTTGCTGGGATGTATCGCAAGGGGCATTTCCTCCAGGAGCAGGGAGGTAATCCTGCCTCTTTACAGGTCACTGGTCAGGCCATATCTGGAGTACTGTGTGCAGTTCTAGCACCCGTACCTGAGGAAGAATGTGAGATTACTAGAAGGGGTGCAATGAAAGGTGACAAAGATGATCCAGGGATTGCAAGACAGGCCGTACAAGGAGAAGCTGAAGGAGCTGAACATGTACTCCCTGGAGATGAGAAGGGATCGGGGGGATATGATTGAGACCTTCAAGTAGTTAAAGGGGATAAACAAGACTGGTACTAAGGGGATATTCAATTTAAGGAAGGGGAGGGACATAGCTTTAGAGTACGGGGGGGTAGATATAGGAGGGTAATGAGGAATCACTTTTTCACAGAGAGGGTGGTAGCAGTATGGAACACTCTGCCAGAGGATGTGGTATCCTGTAAGATGGTGGCCAGTTTCAAGAGGGGATGGGACAGGGTGGGGGGTAATTGGGAAGGGAGGTCGGGGGTGGAGCAGCTGCAAAGTAAGGGGGCTAGCTGTGCACTCGAGCAGACTTGATAGACTAAGTGACCTATTTCTATTGGCAATTTCATATGTTTGTATGTAAGTGCAACTAAAATAAAGTATGCATAGAAGCAATGGAATGTACAGTGGTTTTGCATGTCACATTTTGCTAGGAAAAAAATCTGTGACATTTTGGAGCTGGGCAATGAATAAAAATAAAATTGGTGCACCTGGGTTTCTCAAACTATGAAATGTATCTGTACTTGTGGCTACCTTTTAAATTCACTTATCACGACTGCAGTGGTTGTTAATTTTTTTTAAATGAATGTACAAAGTATTTGGCACATTGGTACCCCCATTTCATGGAATTACCCGGCCACCAAATCCAGTAACACAGTGTCATCACAGCCCCAAAAAAGTATAAAGGGGTGAAGACCAACACACCAATACTAGATTGAGTCCAGGGGAAGGTGGGTGGGGTGTGTGAATCAGTGGTAAAGATATGAAGATCAAGAATGAAGTATGTATGTCATTTCAATATCTTTAAAGAATCAATCTTCACCACCAATTCACACTAGTGGGTCAGAGTACAGAGCTCAGAGAAAGTCTCCTGGAGTAGGGCGGCAGTAGGTCAGGGCTCACTAAGGATAGTAATCCATTCAGAATTATCCTGCTGAAAGTAGCATGCTGGCATGGAAATCCAGGGCATAGTGCTTGCTAAACATGTCCAATGTGCTTCAAGATGCAGCTCTGCAAATTTCTCCAACAGGCACAGAATGTATTTCTGCTAGGGGCATGGCAACTGCTGTGGTGGAGTGGGCATGTACACTGCCCTCCAATTTGACCTCAGCCATATCATAGCAATGGTGACAGCAATTCACAATCCAGACAGAAATTCATTTGATTGTAACAGGCTGTCCCTTCCAATTAGGATCGAAGGGTCAAAGTGCTGCTTGGATTGTCTGAAGACATTGGTACTATCCAGATAAAACCTATGGACCCTCTTAAGATCCAATGAGTGAAGATTCTTTTCTCCCTCATTCAGGAAGTTGGCAAAGTAGGTAGGCAGGACCATAGCTTGATTATGATGGAAGTATGACACCACCGTAGCTAAGAACTTGAGGTGTGTATAGAGAAAGTACAGTTACGTAATAACTTACCATAACAGTAGATCTTTGAGAGGAGCTCTTGCAGCAGGCCAACACCAACAGGACTGAGTCCCAAGCAGTTCCGGCACTATAAAGGAAGCAGCACTGGGAGGAGGTAAGACAGCAGCCAATGGCCTAAGAGAGGAGGCCCTGTAGAATGGTGAGGCCGAAGTTGGCCCTACACCTAGAAGCAATGTCCAGACTGTAATGCTTGGTGAAGGCATAGACAGAACTCCAGGTGGCAGCTGCACAAATGTCCACAGTAGACACATTTCTGAAACAAGGCATGGAGGCGGCCATACCCCTGGTGGAATGGACCTGAACCACTCCTGGAAGGTCCTTTCTGTACTTACAGTAGTGCCCTCTCTCTCAGGGGTGAATGAAAGAAGCAACTGGTCAGACTTACTTAAAATCTTGGTGTGTTTAGTATCGCAAGATTCTATGTACATCCGAAGTATGTAGCAAAGCCTCCAACTGATCAGAATGCTCAGGATAGTAAACCGGTAGGTGGATGGATTGTTTCAAAGTAAATTGCGACACCACCTTGGGAAGAAACTTAGGATTAGTACGCAAAGACACACAGTCTATGTGAAAAACCAAATAAGGCTCTTTACACATAAGAGCCTGAAACTTGGAAATTCTTCAAACAGAAGTAACAGCAACTAAAAGGAGCACTTTCCATGACAGAAAGCACAGCTTGCAACTCGCGGCTGGTTCAAAGGGAGGTAACGATTTTCTCCAACATAAAACTGAGGTCCCATGGAGAGACCAGGTCCTGAATAGAGGTTTCAGATGCAAAATGCCCTGCAAGAAAGTATGAAACACCTCAAGCTGAGCCACGGCCCTGCCCTCGATAGGTACATGGTATGCACAAATGGCAGAAAGATGCCTCTTGAGGGTGGAGTACCCCAAGCCCGAGTCTGAAAGGGAGAGAGGGTAATCCAACACCTGATTCTTTGGACAGGTGAAGGGGTCCAGCTAGCGTGAAGCAGCCCAAAGCGTGAAGTGCTTCTATTTTGTTGTGTAAGTGGCCCTGGTGGAGGGCTTTCTGGCAGCCACCAGGACATCTGCCACCCTAGAGGAAACCCCAAAGCAGGTGATGGTTAAGTCTGCAGGAGCCACGCATGGAGATGCAGAGATTTCAGATCCAGATGGATCAGACTGTCCCAGTCCTGGGTGAGCAAGCCAGTGCACAAGGGCAAGGGCACTGGAGGTTCTACTGCTAGCTGCTGCAGCATGGGGAACCAGATCTGACATGGCCAGAAGGGGGCTATGAGGATTATCTCCACCCCTTCCAACTGGAGTTTGAGCAGCACCCTCTGGAGGAGTGGGAACGAAGGGAAGGCATACAGAAACCTGCCCTTCCCGCAGAGGGACAATGCGTCCTGCCAAAAAACTCCAGGCCCGGGATCAAGCGAGCAAAAAAGCAGCAGTTTTCCGTTGAGTGGGGATGAAAAAAGGTTCAACTCTGGTTGACCCCATCTGTCGAAGAGATCCCACTGGTGAGCCCTTGACTGGGAGCAGCTTAGGCTGTCCGCCAGGACATTTTGGATGCCTGGGACATGGACAGCCAAGAGCTCCAGACCGTGCTTGATGGCCCAATACCAGACCCTCACTGCCTCTCAACACAGGGGCTAAGAGTGAGCCCCCCCACTTGTTGATGTAATACACCATGCACACATTGTCCATCTGCACCAACAGCGGACCGGGGAGGAGACAAGTCTGGAAAGCCTGCAGAGCTTACAAAACCACTCGCATCTCCAGAACACTGATGTGGAGACCCTGTTCCACTTCTGTCCAAGTGACTTGAGTCTGGTGAGCATCCAAATGGGCTCCCCAGCCCTGACCCGAAGGGTCCGTCATAAGAATCTGATGAGGGGCTGAGTTGAAAGGAACCCTCCCCCAAAAGCAAGTTGGCTGACCTAGCCATTGACAGGACTTTTTTTTTTTTTTTACCGGCTCACTTTTGCCCCTGGCATCGGAGGTTCCGGCCCCCGCACTGCCACTGCCCTCACCATCCCCAGGCTTAACCTCTGGATGGGCTGGCAGGCAAGCATCCCCCCCAGGTACTTGGTCTCTTAGTTAGACTGCCCCCAGGACGGGGCCACGGGAGCAGGACCCTCCCCAATGGACCTTGGTCTGCAGAGGGAGCGGCAGTGGAGACAGGGGCCATCATTAGCAGGCCAGCATTTTTTACAAGACTTTTCCCTATGGGCGGGACATGCAATGACACCAGCATCCTCCCACCTAACGCAGGATGCCAGCCAATGGTATTTCCCACCGCCCATTGGTCCGGTATAGCACTGGACACTCTGCCCTGTCCCACCGGAGAAGGAGAGTAGTCCGGGACACTCAGTCTTTCTCCCCCGACAGGTCATCCCACTCTGAGTCCGCCACTGAACACAGGATGTCGGGGTGCAAGCAGACGCATTGCTGCTGCACCGGTGGGCCAGCCCACTGAAAGGTTCGGAGACCATGACTATCTGGTTCAGGTCATCCGTGCATTGGTCCACTGGACTCTTAAGGTCGAGGTATCCGCATGGGAAGGCAGGTGAGGGGAACCATGGCAATGGCTGCTGCTATGTGGCCCAGGACCCGTAGGAAAACCCTGGTGAGGACCTGGCAACTGGAGGAGACTAGGCAAGCTTGGGCCATCAGGTGCTCTGCCCTGTCCATGGGCAAAAAGGCCATGCCATGGGCAGTATCCAGAACTGCCCCTATATACTGGAGGCACTGGAAAGGAGACATGCAGGATTTCAGACAATTGATGGTGATACCCAAGGCCTGGAAAGGCAGAAGGTATACTCCAGGATCTGGACAAGACGGTCCCTGGAGGGTGCCGCTAACAGCCAATCATCCAGCTAGGGAAACACATAAAAGCCTTGCCTCCTCAAGGCAGCCACTGCCACTGCCAGGCACTTGGTAAAGACCCTGGGGGCTGAGGACAGGCCAAAAGGGAGGGCCCTGAATTGAAAATGGGCTCCCTGGAAATGGAAGCAGAGGAAGCGCTGATGGGATGGTAAAATGTTGATTTGCAGATATGAATCCTGCATAATCCAGAGAACAGAGCCAGTCTCCCTGGTGCAGGAGGGGCACCAACCCCTGAAGGGTAACCATCCTGATGCATCTGTACTCTATGTACAAGTTAAGATGACGCAGATCCAGGATGGGCCGGAGATCCCTGGTCTTTCTGGGGACCAGGAACAAGTGGGAATAGAATTCCCTGCCCCACTGAGCCGGAGGGACGGACTCTATTGCCCTTTTTTACAGCAAAGCCTGTATTTCCTCCCAGACAAGGGGCAGATGAGTTGGGGGAAAGAGGAGTTGCCCGGAGGATTTTCTGGGGGCCACTCGAGAAGCTCTAGCATGTGGCCATGTCCTACAATTTGCAGTACCCAACTGTCCAAGATAACACTCTGCCACCCGGTGAGGTGAAGGGAGAAACAACCCCTGACAGCCTCCCCCAGAACTCCTTCTGGAGGGGGGTGGGTTGGCCAAGGAGTCAGGAGGTAGAAGTGGGTGCTGGGATGGCAGCCTCAGGTGCTCTAGAGGCTTTGGCAGCAGTTGCAGATGGGGCTGACACCACTCTGTGTTTGCCCTGACCTTTGGTGGGTGGTGGGGGGGCTTGTATGCAGGAGGAGTGGCAAAAGGGCGCCCGCTGACCAGTCTTAGGCTGGGTATGGTACAGCGAGTGAATGGACCGGAGAGCACTGCCCAATTCCTGAAGTGAGGAAATTAGATCCTGGACATCACCCCTGAAAAGGACCAAACCCTGAAAGGGGGTGTCCAAAATGCTGGACTGCACATCAGACGCAAAGTTGGAGACTGGAGCCAGGAATGGTGCCAGAGACAGACACCTGCGGCCTCTCCTTTGCCCAAGGCATCCACGGCATCATAGGCGGCCCTGAAGAACGTGGATCCCCACGTCGGAGCCTGCCTTGAGGACCCAGGTTAGCTGTTTTTTGGAGGGGTCATTGGGCTAGGCCTGAACCAGTTCCCTGGCCTAGTCCCAGAGGATATTCTGGTACTGGACCATGTGGGCTAAACAGTTAATGGCCTGGATGGCCAGGGTGGAAGATGTGAAGACTCACTTGCCCAGGTGGTCCAGTTGTCTGGATTCCCTATAACGGGAAGAGCGCTGTGGTGCTTGGGCTTCTTGGTGCAGTCATGCACTGCACTGATGACCATGGAGCCAGCTTTGGGCTGACTCCCCAGAAAAGGCTTACCAACTGGAATGTGGTAGCCCCTGTCTGCTTTCTTAGGCATGGCTGGGGTAGTAGAGGGATGATTCCATGCCACCCTGGTGACATTTTCGTAAGAGTCAATAAAGGGGCCCACTACCATGGGCAGGGCATCTGGCTGCCTCAAATAAATGGTCAGATGCCACCGTTCCGGGTCTTGTTCCTCCGTTTCCCAGCTCATGGTGGCCTGGATGTGCCGCATGCTATCCATGAACGATGGATCAACAGGAGGGGACTTAGGAACCACCTTAACAGGTTCTTCACTCTCAAAAGACTCCCCCTGGGATGGAGGAGGACTCCAAATAGTCCAAGCCATCCTCATCCTAATCATCCTCCTCATCTGGTTGCTTTCAGAGGGCGTTTGTCCTAGTGGGTGCCAGAACCAGCATTGGGTCTGGACCCAGTGGACTCCAGTGTACGTGGGACACTAGGACTCGGTCGTGCCCAGTCCTAGGGTGGATGATCTGAGGGCCACTGAGGGGATGCTGGAGGCGGGCCCTGAGGAGCGGGGGTCTGCTTCTGTATGAAAAACCACTATACAGTAAACAGGACATTGTAGTCCACTGGCGCAGGGTAATTATACACCAAAGGATAAGGGTAGGCCAGTGCCGGGTAAGGATAAGGGGCCCATCATGCCCGGTGTAGGGTACCCTGGTGGAGGGCCAGCTGGCGCAGACTGTGGGATCAGCGCCAGGCCTGCAGGCTGTGGCAGAGAAACTACAGGTGCTGGGCCTGCAGGCTGTGGTAGAGGCAGTACTGGCTATGGCCCAGTGAGCACCGTCTGAGGACGCCTGGGAGGGGAATCTGCCGGCGCCAGGAGAGGAGAGATGAGCGCCTGGCAGGAAGGAGACCTCCTTGGTGAAGACAGAGGTGATGCCGGACTGGAAGAAATGCCGGTAGCCTGCTGCGGGCACTGCTGGGAAGGACTAGCAATGATCCCTGTAGAGAGGACCGACGCAGACAGCATCTGGGCTGGAGGAGTGATAGTATAGGAGCCAACGCTGGTCGCACCTGCACCAGCTGAGCCTGCTGGCTGAGAGCCTGTGGCAGTGATGAGCCCGAGCATCAGGAGCTGGGAAGCAGGAGACAAAGTCTCCTATAAGAGTGGGTGGCGGGGCCACTGGCAGCCCTGCAGGTGTAAGGGTAGGTGGGGCCATAGGGGCAGACTGCTATGGGAGGATGACACAGACACGGTCAAGGGTTTATGGGGAGACTGCAAGCAGGAAGCAGACTGGTTCCGGTCGTGGTGTTTGTCCCAGTGCTTGTGCTTCCCGTCAGATTTTTCCAGGGACTAGGAAGAGGAAGAAGCCCTGGAAGACTGGGCTGGTGAAGCCGAAGATCTCCTGGCCTGCAGCTCCTTTTCCATCATGACGAGCTTCTGTTTGTTCAGATGGCTCTCCAGGATTTTTAGGAGACGTCTCCGAGAGGCCTAATTGAATTTCTGGTAGGCCTCAGTGTTATGGGTGAGGCCTAGGCACAGGATACAAGCAGAGTGACCGCTTTTTTCTGGAATTTGTTTGCCTCAGGCACAATTTGTGGAGCAGTCGGAAGAGGAGGCAGGTGATGAAGACAAACTCAATGTCAGTAACACCGAAAGTTCAATGCTATACTAAGGAAAATAGAGAAAATAAAAAAGCACGGCAAGCGCGAGTAATGGCAATCGACTGTAGCTGCATCATCAGCTAAGGTCCAATGTGTGCGAATCAATGGCAGGAAAGAACTGAGGAGGGTGTGGGGAACATCCGCCTTTATAGGATAGGCCAACGTCAGAGAGTGATGTCGGCGGTGGGCAGTCTCCCATGGTAGACTGCTAGCTAGAAAGTTTCTGTGTGGTCCTGGTGCCTGGTGGCCAAGTCCTACCAGTGTTGACCTGCTGGAAGAGCTTCCTCGAAGTAAGATCTACCATATCTCTATGGAAAACAGTATACTGAGGATCTGTGACCAAAGCGTGAATTTCAGATGCTTTGCATGCAGAGATAATAGACACCAGAAATGCTGATTTCCAAGTGAGAAATTTCAGGTCACACATCACAATAGATTCAAAGGGCTTGTGAGTGAGCATTTCCAACATAAGGTTGATGTCCCAAGGAGCCACCAACTTCCTGAGTGCCCTTGTGTGTAAAATGCCCTTGATGAACCTTTTAAACAGTGGAAGCTATGCCAAGTAGAGGGTACCAATGGGTTGGAAATAGCACACAAGTGACCTTTACTGTGGAGTAATGCAGGCCAGCATAAGAAAGGTCCAGCAAGTGCTCCAGAACCTTGTCTGGTGGACATTGGAAAGGGTTCATACAGGTTTTGGAGCACCAGATGAAAAATCTTTTCCACTTGGTTGTGTATGTCTTCCTAGTTGAAGGTTTATATGCAGCCAAAAGTATTTTGGAGACCCTCTGGGATACCTTGTACCTGTTCACTTATATCTCTTCAGGAACCAGGCCTGAAGATGTAGGAGGCACAGGCTGGGATAGGCCAACTGAGCCTCTGAGTGGCAGACTCCTCAGTTTGGTGAGTGGAAGTCTGTTTAACAGAGGAAACCATATCTACCAAGGCCGGTAGAGAGCCACTAGTATCATCTTGCCCCCATGCACCTCCAGCTCAATCAATACTCTCTGGATGACAGGGCTTAAAGGGAATGCATACAGAAGCAGAAACAGATTTTGCCATGGCAGTCTCAATGCAACCTGACAGAAAACGCCATGTCCTGAATTTCTGGAACAGAATCAAGGTAGTTTGACGTTTAGTGTTGATGCAAAAAGGTCCATATCTGGGGTGTCCCACTTGTCCCACAGTGATCTCAAGATGTCTGGAGCTAGTGACTACTCATGAGGATCTGCCTCTGTTTGACTCAGCTTATCTGTCAGAATGCTCTGGACCCCTGGCAGATAGATTGGTTGGAGCAGGATCCCCTGCTCCAGGCACCATTCCCACACTCTTACTTACTCCCTGCAGAGAGGGCAAGAGTGTGCTTCACCCTGTTTGTTGACGTAATACAGACTTGTTTGTCTGGAGGACGATGGTTTTGTGGCTAAGTCCACTAAGGCTTTTAGACCATACAAAACTGCTCACATCTCCAACACACTGATGTGGAGATGAGTCTCTGATGCGTCTCAGACACCCTGTGTCTGAAGACCCTGGCAGTGGGCTCCCCCACACCAACAGGAAGGCATCCATGGTAAGAACTATCTCTGGTTCCAGTAGAGAGAAGAGGAAAACCTGGAGGAGGTTTTCCTCCACTGATCACCACATCAGGGACCTCACCAGAGGTTTGGTCACCTAAGTGGGGTAACTCTGAGGGTGTGATACCTGTGACCATTGTACACTGAGCATCCACTGGGTTGTCATCATTTGTAGGTGTGCCAGGGGCACTATGAACACTGAGGTGGCTATTAGACCCAGCATGCGCTGCATGGAGTGGGCTTGCAGTTATGTGTTCCATGATGTAGCATGCCATCTGTAGAAGTGCTCAAGGTCTGCTTTATGGAAGAAAGGCCAGGGCCCGGGTTATGTCCAGAGCAACTCCTATGAACAACTCCAAGGAGGTTTTGAACAGAGACTTTAAGGGATTCAGCCGGACTCCTATGAAGATTAGGAACTGAGACGCAGTGGCTACTGCCTGTACCATATCCTGCTTTGACGGGCTTGAAATTAGCCAGTCATCCAGATACAGGAAGACAAGGATGCTTTTTGAGGTGCGCTGCAAGTACTGCAAAGCACTTTGTAATGACTCACGACACGGAAGAAAGACCGCAGAGTAGGACTCTGAACTGGCAATGTTGTTCCAGCACACAGAAGCAAAAGCACTTGTGGTGGCTGGGATTTATCAGACTGTGCTAGTATACATCGTGCATATATATCCAGGGATGCTAGCTAGTCTTGAGGGTTCAGATAGGGTAGCAGCGAGCCCAGATAAATCATTTTGAGTTTTTCTCTATCCGTGAATTGTTTTTTCAGATTTCTGAGGTCAAAATGGGGCTCATGTCCCCTGATTTCCTTGGTTCTAGGAAATAGTGGAAGTAGAACCCTATCTACCATTCCAACTCCGGCACTACTTCCATTGCCCTGTTGTTCAAAAGGCCCACAATCTCCTGTTTCAGAAGCTCTGACATGAGTGCTGATGAAGGAGGTTGCCTTCTGGGTGGACACACTGGTAGGGTTACTATGAAATCTAGGGAGTACCCCTCTCAGATAATTCTGAAGACCCACTTGTGTGTCACAGTGGATTGCCGTGGTTAGCAAAAATGGGTCAGGCACCCACCTACTGGGGAGGAGAGACCCACCTGTGCAGCTGAGGCAGGACCGGTGTTGGAGCTTCAGATAGTGGCACTAAGCAATTTCTGCACCCGTGCCTTCGGCTGAGCTTTCTTTTGAGGCTGGGGAGGCTGGATTTCATTTTGATCTCCTCTGCTTCTGCCATGAAAGGACTACTTGTGGAAAATGCCACATCCCCCTATCCCTTTGAAAGTCAAAGTTAGTTGCTCTGGTGGTCTTAAGAGTCATTATAGTTTATTAGACTCCTTAAAAGAGTGTTCCACCTGCTGTCTAAATAGGCGCGTGTCATCAAGGGGCACATTCATTACTTGCTGTTGGACATCCTGGGTGAAGCCAGCAGTCCACAGACAGGAATGCTACCCGATCCAGATGCCTGTGGCCCCAGACCAAGAGCAGAAAACACAGGTGAACATTCGCTCTCGGTAGCGAGCGGGTACAAAACCAAAATCAGTCCCGACAAGAAACACAAAGGCAGCACTCATAAAAAGAAAAAGTAAATGTAGTGAACTTACAAAATAAAGTCATCCAGTTGTTAGTGAGTCAGAGCATCAGAACGAGATGCTGCATCACACTCATCCATAGGGGCCCACTGGGAACTGGACTGAGACCACCACAACTCATTTCACATAGGCCACTGAATAACCCTCAGGTGCTAAGGACTTTCGGCCACTACCTATCTGTACTGGATTTGAACCAGTGACTTAGAGGTGAAAGACTCCCTAACCAGCTACCAGTCCACTGAGCTATCCAGTTCCTCTGTTTTGGCCATGTGAATAATTTTTTGGAGACTTTTTGCCTTATATTGACTCACAGTGTATGGTAGAATGTAATAACTAATGGGCTTCCCCTTTTCCCATAGGAAAACCGTGTAATTTGCCGTTATAAAGAAGCGTTTATAACGGCAAACACGTGCACAGTTTTCCCCACTCTGCGCATGCTCAAACTCCTCGATCGCTATCTCCTTCCCGAACAGGAAACCCTTCCCCTGTCGCAAACCCACCATGGAGAGAAACTGCCATGGACACTCTGCAGTAAGTAACTTTAAAATTAACTGAAATGTTCCACAAGGCTACCAGATTGAGTACCCTGACACTATTTGAAAAAAAAAACTGAAATAAAAGTGAAAGCTGACCTCACGCGCTGAGGTAATTGGACTGCGGCGGCACAGCAGCCTTTATTTTATATAATTGCTGAGGTAAAAGACAAACCTAACAATTATATAAAATAAAATAAGGGTCTGGGTGTGTAACCTAATTTCGAGGTTTGATGTTACATAAACCCCCGAGCTTCACTCGGGTTTATGTAGCATCAAACCCCTCGGGCATGTGTAAATCCTCATTACACATCCAGACCCATACTTTATTCTATTTGTTATACACCAAATTCTGTTTGCTCAAAAATGTTGTTCTGCTGCAGCAGTGACATCCGTACTGCACCAGAATGACTTTTCATTCTGCTGCACTACAGACACCACATAGAACAGAGTACGAGCAGTTCAACAGTTAACACTGATCAGCAGCGCAAATCAAACTGACTCAAAATATAATAAATAAAATGGTCACAGCGAGCACTAGTAACACACCAGGCGAAGGGGAGGGGTGTCAGAGGACTGTAGATGACAACCATGTGGCAAGCATTAGAAGGACAGCCTGCAACTAGAAGTTCTGCCTGTTCGGGTAGTCAAAACACATGGAATGCAATCTGAATTCATCAGTTTCTTGCCACATGAAGAAGTACTTCCAGGAGGGTAGACTGACTGATAGTAAAAGTAAGTGACACCTAATTATCTGTTTCTCATTTATAGGGTGCAACCTGGCCGACTAGTTGGTGTAAGATAAAGCTTCAAGAGGCTGTTAGGTTATGACATCGAATGAAGTGTGACACTGTAGGTTTCAAAAAGTATTGGTTGTTGCCAAAATGGATCCCGTCTGTGTTTTCCTTTTTGTTGCTGCTTTGTTTTCAGCAAAAGAGGTTCCATACACTATATAGAAAAGTGTATGGGGCCCCCATACACAACAAGGCTCGTGAG
This sequence comes from Neoceratodus forsteri, assembly GCA_016271365.2. Lineage (NCBI taxonomy): Eukaryota > Metazoa > Chordata > Ceratodontiformes > Ceratodontidae > Neoceratodus > Neoceratodus forsteri. Next base: position 1,173,434,559 of record CM057456.1, on the reverse strand, counting down.
TACCCTGACTACTGTGGGACCTCTCGAGCTTTGCTCTTGAGGTCCTCGTGTAATGGTAACAATCTGGGGACGAATAGCCTTGTTGTGTATGGGCTCCCATACACTATTCTATATGTTTAGTCCTTTGATTTATCTGTAAGTTTACATTCCCCAACCCCAGCATATTTTGCTTCCTTTTGGTTCTCCGTTTCCTTCTATTGCACTTTTGATGTCATACATTTGTTTTTGTGATTTCTCAATAAAGCATTCCCTTTTTTTTCTTGGATAAGTGCCATGGATCTTTAACTTCCACCTGGACAGTGACCTGACAAGAGATGGGCATAAGAGACCTCAGTTTAACATCTCATTCGAAGGATGGCAACTAAACAGAGAAGCACCCCCACCTTGTACTGCACTATAGTATCAGTTATGGGTATTACCACAGGTACTTGGTGTGGGGTTAGAACTTGTGTACTGTTTGTTCATTTCTACTTGATATATTTAAGATCTTAAATGAATCAGTCTTCAAGACTGATTCACACTAGAGGGGTCTAAGCTGGAGGTGCTATGACCCAGCGGGACCCAGACCTTTTCAGAAAGCTGTTGTTGTGGTAGACACCATGTGCACATTGTCTTGCAACGATGCACATGCCCTCTAGTATACAACAGCACCAGCCCCCAACTGCCTCATTTCCTTTTTTACCTGCCACTGAGTGTGCATCACTGACATCACTCACCCGCTGGGACTCACCATCTATATGACGACATCGTTCAGTTCTTTTAGCGGGGCTGTGTCCAATTATCACCCCTCTCCAAGAGGTATTGCGATGATGGGCAGTCCAGTGCCCGAGAAGGAAGGCAGCCCTTCTAGAAGTACAAAAAGAACCAAGCGGTTCAGATCCCATACATGCTCGGCATCAGGATCCTGGCACCACTCGGCCTCGACCTCTTCTCACAAGAAGGGGAAGAAACAGCACCAGTCGAGGCCACTGTCTATCAGGTACACTGTGAGACAATCAATTTATGCAGGCCGGAGGACACCTGGGACATCCAGGCCTATGATATCGCAGTCTCCATCCTGGATGGAGCCTCTGATAGAGATCTTGACCTCATTATCTCTAATGGTGGGGTTAATGGCTCTTTTTGTGGTCCAGAGGTCCTAAACCCAGTCCCTGTGTCTGTTCCTTAGGAGGACCTTTCCTTTCAGGATTTGCTCAAAAGTATGCATTCAGCACTGGATTTTGAGCCAGCAGTCGTAGACCAGGCCAAGCACCTCCACCTGGAGTTTCTGAACATGCCCGGGGGTTTAAATAAGCTAAAAAAACTGATTAGCGGTTTGACGCATTAAAGTGCTAATCAGTTGTGAAAATGCATAGCACTTGGCACAAACTGAGTAGCAAAATTAAAAAAATTATATCGTTTTATTAATGTTGTGTACTGTGTCATGTACTCAATCAAAAAATGGTCAGCAGTCTACTGCTAAGCATTTCTGAAAATGGTTAGCATTACCTCGTTTTGCTTAGCGTTTTACTATGATATACCAGTTATTTAATATCCTAATGCCTAATATCCCAGTTTAATCCCTTCTATCCAACTGGCCTTACAGACCTTGTCAGACGTCATTTGGAAGAGGTCTGCTACTGTAGTAGTCCCTAAGTAGGACAACAGGAAGCTACAGGTTCCAGTGCTGTCAATCCACCACCTTTCATGAGCACTAAAATTCACACATAGAAAAAAGGAAAAACAAGCATCTGTCAATGTCGAAAGTTCGCTGTTCATATTGCTGTTGTACATGCCTCCCATATTTTCTGTGTACATTCCTCTGCCTTGCGTTTTAAGGCATCACTCTCAACACAAATTTCTTACGTTCTTCCAGCACTGGTTTACTTTATTAGAAAAACAAGCATTTGTCAATGCCGAATGTTGGCTTGCTGGTATTGGCATTGGTAGTGCAAGAGTTAGAGTGATGCATAATAGAAATAGCAGTGAAGTACTGAAGTAACACCAACTCCCACCCCTACCCTGCAGAGACTGACAGGTGTTGGGGATGTGCCATTGGGTTGTCGGCCATAACACTCACACCATTCCACCTCACGCCACCCTGCAGACACCGACCAGTGTCGCAGTGTGCCTTGAGGTCTTCGGCATTTATGCTCACTCCATTCCAGAAGGAAATAAGCAGAGATGAGTGCAGTATAAGAGAATGGGGTGAACATAAGGGCCGAAGACCCCATGGCACACCTCGATGCCTGTCAGTGGGTGGAGGTGGAATAGAGGTGAAAATTATGGCCGGCGACCCCAAGTCACACCCCCTGACGCCGGTCAGTCTATACAGGGTGGGCGTTACAGTTGAAAACCCAAACGCCCTGGGCATTCATTGGTATTTTTGCTCCAAATTTTCAACATGGGCTTTTTGGGACCCCACTTCTTGAACAGTGGCAGTATCAGTTCGTTACTCAATCCCAAAAGGTGATTTGCACAGCGAGTGTGCCATTCGGCACCACAGGTGTGAAAACACATTTCAGGCAGGATGTGAAAAATGACAGCTGTACTGTTCATGAGGAGGTGTGAAGAAATGGCAATGTTGAAAATCTGGAGTGAAAATACGAAAAAGTGATGAAGTTACGCGAGTGTGCATAGAAACTGTGCAACGCATGCTCGTAATGTAGTCATTTTTGGAATATTTTCACCAAATTTTCAACATGGCCTTTTTGGGACATCCCCTCATGAACAGCTGCACTGGAATTTCGTTAATCTGTCCCGATAGTTGATTTCGCACAGTAACAGCGCCATTCTGTGACACAGGTGCAAAAACACATTTCGGGAAGGATGCAAAAAATGACAGCTGCACTGTTCATAAGGGGGTGTGAAAAAAATGGAAATGTTGGAAATTTGGAGTGAAAATCTTAAAAATTGATGACGTTACGAGCGTGCGTAGAAACTGCACAACAGACGCTTGTAACGCAGTCATTTTTGGGAGTTTTTTCACCAAATCTGCAACAAGGGCTTTTTGGGACCCCATGTCATTAACAATGACACTGTCGTTTTGTTAACTGGTCCCGAATGGTGATTCCGTGCAGCAATCGCGAAATCACCTTTCGGGACTAAGAAACAAAATGACAGTGACTGTGTTCATGAGGTGGGGTCCCAAGAACCCCATTATGAAAATCTGGAACCAAAATTGCAAAAAGTGGCTGAGATATCAACCTAAGTTGAAACTCCCATTGATTGCCATTATAGGGCTTACCGTGACTTTCTTCAGTTTGCGGTAGGCTTTTGAAGAGTGCAGAGCGTGTTCCCGGTTCACAGAAGATGGCTGTTCCCCGACCTCGGAGGAAGTGATGAGTGGGGGTGCGAGGAGGTGGGGTGCATAGAGGGAGGGGGGTTGGAGGAGGATGGAACGATGAGGGAACGTTTTCTTTTTTTCAGGTTAAAAAAACAAAACGTTGTGGGACTGTTTTCTGTTTTACAGGTAAAATATTAATAACATGGATTTCAGCACACTGGGGTGGGCTCCCAGTGTGCCAGAGTACTACGGTGGGATCATTGCTGACCCGGGGATTGGGCACCCTGAGGTCGGCTGAGAATATAGGGGCATGGGGGGCATCCGACACTGGGAGTGGGCACCCCAGTGTGCCATATTAAAGGGGGAGAGGGGATACATGCTGACACGGGGATTGAACACCCCATGTCGGCAGGCGGGGGGGATCCACTAGCGCGATCGTGCGGGCACTATATACTCCCAACTCGTATGGAGCTTAGGCTGGGGCCTCCTCCACATGGGTGGGAGAAAATAAACAAATGGAGACAGCAGGACATGGAGGAGGGAGGCAAGGAAAGCACCTCCTCCCATCTTCCAGGAAGGGACCGGTGGGGTGGTGGGGGGGCGGAGACGTCAGCCAGGCTGATCGCGAAACAAACAGCTGTTTGCTGCATGGTAACCTGCAGATGAAAGGAACAGACCACCACATGATTAGTGCAGCTTTTTCTTTTCAAGTGCAGACCACTTAAGGCAAACCAGCGTCACAATCAGCCTGGCTGATGACTGGTGTGATACTGTCGAGCTCCTTGCAGAGCACACTGCATTGGACAGTGTCACACCCCTCAAAAGTCACTATCCCAAGGAGTTTGCAGCGCATGCACAAACTCAAAAATAGCAAAACCCCTCACCGGAGTACCGCAGGCCACTTGACTCATAGTAAATTACATTGGTAACAAAATGATTGGAAAATCTTTCCATAAAGATACCAGCTTTTTTTTTTTTTTTTTAATAGCAGTATCTCTCTTATAAACCTCTTGCAAGGCAAGCTGTGTAGGGAGAACAATATCCCGACAAGGTTCCATTTTCTGCTGCAAAGAAAAGGCAGAGCTAGCTAGCTTTCCAAATACAAAATTTTAAAATAGCGCACATCATTACTAAAGAGTGGGGGTTAAAACTCATTCATTCTTGTGACAAAATTCCCAACACCAATACCTGATAGGTAATGTTTTGAAACTGAGGCAAGTTACAGTGATTAGCAATAAAGGTCCAGAAACTCTGAACAAATGGACAGATTAGGAAAAGGTGGCTCTGTGTTTCTAATTCTGTAGAGCACTCAGATCAGGGACAGTCTCTCATCCAAACGTTTATGCTTTAGGGAGTCTAACCCTTAATTTCCCATGCATACATAACCATAAAATGTCCCACATTTTGGGTGGTCCTACTGTTATTGAGATACAGCAAAACTACCTGTCCCATACCAGCAGAACATTCTTGGAAGACAGGAGTTGCTAAAAACACTGTATTCTGAATATCGTCATACACCTTTTTTCTTGACAACTTAATATGAGCAGGGGTCAAATGCCACTAACAAAGTTTGGCAAGGGTCACTAACAAATAGTCAAGGCCTCTTTCCTTGCTGTTTTTGCCAGGATGCAAATTTTGCCTCATTCCCAAAGAGAAGGGGAATTTTTATTAATAAAAACAAAAGGAAAAAGAATGTACAACTAAATGCAGTACAAGGCAAAAGCTAGAGTACAGAGCTCCAGGGAAAAGAAATACAAAAAAAAAAAAACAAAAAAAAAACCAGAACATCAATAATAAGGTGGGCCGGCCCGGTGGCACTGAGGTTTGAGGCGCTGGACGCCACATTTTCCACACCAGTGACCCCGGTTCAGGAACGAGCCCAGACCGCTGGGGGTCAGGAGGAGGGAAGAGATTGAGAGTCTGGATGGACTGCTCTCTTCCCGGGGGAGAGCTTGGGGTGTGTTCACTCTTGGAGCAACCTCTGGCGGCAGCCGGAGGATCGCGGATCATAGCGGTGTGGTGTATGCCTGGGGGTGGAGCCACGGCATTCCGTTGCCTTGCTGGCCGGGCTTCGCAGGGGGGACAGTCACCAACAAAAGTATAAAATCCCCAGCTCGATGAGGAGATGATGAGGGCCCCAGAGATCTCCCTCTTATCCCCAGTGCCGGGCCAGTCCACACCAGGGATCCATGGCTGACTTCCAGAGGGATGGACCCTCTAATTCCAGATAGAGCTGCCGAGGGAGGGTGGGCACTGTTCCGGGGGCTGATCCGAAGTGCTGGGAAGTTCCTCTGGGAAGGGTGATCCAGTGTGGATGGCCAAGGTGGGGAGAAGAAGGGGTAGGATTGTGTGGGCACCTCCGAAGGATGCCTCGGAGAAAACCAGAGCATAAATAGAATTAAAAAAAAAAAAAGAATAAGGTGGACAAGAAAACAGTCTGTCAAAAATGACATATACAAGGGGGGAGATATTCAGACTGTGCCAAGCAGTGGCGCAAGTGGTGGCGCAGCGCAACTGAGCTGCACCAAGGCCAGGACAGTGTGATATTCAAAGGTGATGTGCCATGGTGCACCACCACTGAATACGGCACAGAATGTGCATGGCGCAAGTACAATGCGCCAGCACATTCTCCAGACAGGGAGGACTGGGAATGCTCCAGCCCAACTGTAGTTGCCCTGGGCTCATCACCCGCGATATTCAGACATGGGGCCATTTGTATGTCATTATGGCCCCATTAGCATGCATTGCGTAGGGCATCCCGGTGAAATGCGCCTGGCGCCCTGCGTAGCCGCGTTCAACCTGTCATGAATCCCTGGTGGTCCAGTGGTAACCCCTCCCCTCCTGTAGCACCGATCAGCATGTACTAGATAGTACAATACTCCCTGGTAGTCCAGTAGTAACCCCCTCCCTCCCTGTAGCCACGATCGCCGAAATTGTCAGAAGGCATTGTCCCCGGTGACATAGTGATACCCCCCTCCCGATGCACCGCTCGCCGGAGCCCTGTGGTGTAGTAAAACCCTGGTGGTCCAGTGGTGCCCCCACCCCTCATCCTCACAGGAACCCCTGCACACAACCCCATCCTTGGCCGGTGGCATCCCCGCCCGCATACTGCCCGATGCCCGCCAAATGACAGTACAGTAGCGGCTGTAAGCCTGTTGATCCACAGTGTGGACCAGCCAGGCAACTACTGCCTACTCTGTCATTGACGAACTGCCAGGCGGTATGGAGTTGATACCTATGACAGAGAAACTGTGTGTAAAATTCTAACCAGAAGAAGTGGCGTTGACAAGGCATCAGGAGGAGAGGCTACCACTAGGTCACGGGGACCTTGCCCTTGACAATTACGATGATTGTGGCTACAGGAAGGGAGTGGGATTACCACTAGACTACCAGGGAGTATTGTACTATTTAGTACATGCTGACTGGTGCTACGAGAGGGGTGGCGGGACCACTAGACTACCAGGGCCATATGGGTGCTTGAGGATGGTGTTCATGCTGGGCAGGTGGCCACCCATGACAGGCGGTTGCTGTGTTGCACCCTATAGTACAGCAGCCTGCCTGTGGGTGGCCGGCATTTGAGCTGAAATTTTCAGGCTCAACTTTGTGCCCCGCTATGCGGCGCATCTGGGGGTTGTGCCAGCACATGCACTGGAGATCGCGGGCTGAATATCGGGATGTGCCGCATGTGCATGGGCACACCCCCTTCAGATGCTCCGCATACATTACCAATGCACCCCGACGCATCGGGACTTGCACTGCGCAGGTCACCCTTTTGAATATCACCTTGGGCACATTGCACGGTTGCGCCAGGTGCAACCCCTTTGAATATCCAGCCCACAGAATTCAAACCAGAAAATGGGCCCTGCCTGTGGTCACCCTTAAACATCCCTGTTGTCTTCAGTACATTACATCATCAATCCAGGGTTTTGTCAGGAAAGGATTTCTGCAGTGAAGATACTTCTGAGCTGGAAAATCCTTTCTCATCAGATGGCACAATTCTACATAGGGCCAAATGAATAAAAGAATACAAATCCTGACAGGCACCTGCCTTTTGTTGCATGGAGAAGGCACAACGAGACTGCCAAATGTGGAATGGTACTGATGACCACCAAGCAGGAGAGAGACCTGGGGGCAATCGTACTAGATGATCTAAAGGAGGCTAGGCAGTGCGACAAGGCAGTTGGGAGGTCTAGTGGGATGCTCGGGTGCACAAGGAGGAGTATCACCAGCAGAAGGAGGTGGTATTGCCTCTGTACAGATCGCTACTAAGACCCCGTCTAGAGCACTGTGTCCAGTTCTGCAGACCACATCTCTGGAAGGATATAAGAGTGGAGGTGGTCCAAAAGAGGGCAACTAAAATGGTGCAGGGTCTGCATTAGAAGCCCAATGGGGAGAGACTTAAGGACCTAAATATGTACACCCTGGAAAAAAGGAGGGGAGTATGATATAAACCTTGTGGGGGGGTAAATAAGGTACAGCAGGAAAGTATTTTTCAGAAAAAAGGTGCTCAAGGATAAGGGGGCACAATAAGAATCTGGGGTGGGGGTAGATTCAGGAGAGATGTGAGGAGGTACCTCTTCACAGAAAGAGTGGTTGATTCCTGGAATAATCCTCCAGCAGAGGTGCAGGGGGAGAAAAATGTGGTGGGGTTTAAAAATGTATAGGACAGGATGGAGAGGCTGACTGCACTGGTGCACCACCGCCTGGAACCATTTGAAACACAATGGCAGAGATGGGTAATATACATTATGCACTTTAAGCCAGACTTTGTACCTTAGAAATGATCTCACAAAACTCCAAAACTTAGGAATAGTAATAAATCCGGGAAAAGCAGGGGCTGCTTTTAGGCAGAGCTTTATCATTCCTTCATGCCAGGGTCTCCCCACATGGGGAATTAAATAAGTTTTGTCTTCATCAGTACTACACTAATGGAATTTATTAAGGTCTAACCCTTGATTGTGTAAGTTATCTGTCAGTCTTATAATTTAGCATTACCATGAGTTCAGACTGACCACCCTATCTGATTTGCTTATGTATGTGTCATTCCTGATGTCCACTGTTTGTTGAATGTCTGGTATAGATGAATTGTTTGTATTGTTCTTTGTAAAATTCTTAAAGAAAGAGTTAAAAAAAAAAAAAAAATGCATGGGACAGGCATAAGGGAGTCTTAGGGAAAGAGAAGGGTGGGTGGATGAATGGGCCAGAGACCAAGTAGGATCTGTGGTGATACTCTAGGCAGGAAAAATGGGCAGCAGACCAGGTAGGCCAAGTGGTCCTTATCTGCTGGCAAATTCTATGTGGTGGGGCCCTCAGGTTAATGGCACCTCCTCTTCACCTGAGTGTGACAAGGCTGAATAAGGCCCTGTCCCATTTGTTACGCAGAAAGAGTTAAACACAAGGATCTGTTCTATGCTCTCCTTTTCTGTCTGGATACGCAACCAAATGTTCTCATGAGACCTAGGAACTGTTCACTCTGATTCTCCGCCTCTCACTATGTCTGTACCTTCACTTGCTGTTTCTGTCTTTTCTTCCCCCTTGCATATCTGCGGTTAAAACAATATATGTGAGTCTGTGTGTGTGAAACTGTAAGTGATACTGGGATCCCTTTGTTTGAAACTATATATAGTTATACTGTTGAAATGATTGCAAAAAGCTATTTGGAACTCAAGGGGTTAACCCGAGATTCAGTTTGAGCTTCTCTCAGGCTTGTTTGCAAACTCTTTTGCAGAGCTGTCAGCAGAAGGCCAGCTCAAGACCCTGTTCTATTTGCACACCTGCTCTACAAAGAAACATACAAGAACATTTTGTGACAAACAGGATATCTCCTTATCGAGTTCCTAGGCAAAGACTTATAAAAAGAGCAGCAATACTTTGCTAGAGAGTGAGAGACTGAAACTTAGAATTAGTTACCCTCAGATGAAGGACTTTTTTCTCTGTCTGTACTGTCTTTGTAAATAGTTATACTGAACAATTTTTATTTTTTATTTTACTGTTATTAATAGTAATAAAACATTACTTCCGAATTTTACTACTTCTGGTCTTCCTATGCTTCCTGACCTATGCCTCAACGACACTCAGTACACATCTGGTGAGAGGCAGTGTGCTGGACAGGGCAGGAGATTACCAGACTCTGACGCATCCCGAAAGCAGGGAAGGGGTATTGTTCCCCTTATATTTAAACTGCATTCTTAGGCATATATCTAGCAGGGATGAAAAGGTACTTATACCACTATATGCAGCTTTGGTGAGGCCCCATCTGGAGTATTGCACCCAGGTGTGGTCCCCACAGAATAGGGAAGATATTAATAGATTTGAGGGGGTTCAGAGAAGATTTACTAGATCAATAAAGGGATTAAAGAGCATACCGTATGAAGCAGGATTATCATCCCTTAACCTGTATTCCCTTCATCATGGAAGGTTTAGGGGAGACCTGTGTTTGTTATACAGAATTATGGGAGACGACAATCATCGGGCAGAGGTTGGTATTCAGCCCAAGATCAGTTGGTGTAGTAGTCGAAGACATGACAGGCAACTTTTTCATTTCAAATGGAACCGTAACCAACGTAAGAGCTGGTTCAGTCAAAGGGTGGTGGTACCCTGGAATGAACTTCCACCAGTGGTTGTGGAGAGTCCTAGTATGAACAGCTTTAAAGCCAACTGTGACCGACACTTTAGTAAGATAATTACTCGATTTAAAAATTTTGGTATATGGCAAGCAAACATGGACGTAAGTCTGCTAGCTTGAAATTACCTATGATATTCCCGTCAGGTGCATGTCATGTTGCGTGCTGTGTGGCCCCAAACCTCTTCTTCCTTGGAAATGCACAATACCTCATGCTGCCATGCCAGCAGCAGTATCTTGGCACATGCAAACTGTTTGTTGTGAGGGAGCAGGCTCCCCAGCTTGCCATTATGGGGTCGCTACTGCGATAGGTAGGGGCATCAACCAACCCTGGCTAGGAGCCATAGGCAGCATTTCACTCAGCCTAGCTGCCTAACTCCAGTGCTCCGAGTCCCCTCTTGAACCAGGGTCTGTGGCATGGAATCAAAATGCATTTCCACTAAGGCCAAGGGGTGGCCTTGGTTATTGTAATAAGATAGCATGAAAGAATCTAAAAACTTCAAAGGCCAAAACACATCACCTGACCGTGGTTTACCCTACAATACACACACAGTAGCCCTAATCAAAATCTGATTCCTAACCACCTATGTTACAAATCACTACACTTACACACCAGCTTTCAAAACCAACATGTTTGCCATTCTCTTTCTCTCTCTCCCCCCCTCAGTGGAATTAACAGATCCCTTGCAAAAATACAGAGCAGAGCTGCAGTTGAGCTCCTAATCAGTTGCAGCCACAGCCAGTCACACTACTCTCAAAGGGGCCACAAAAAGGTGATCACATTTACACTACAAAACATAAATTCACTGTACTACTGCACTCCTACAACTGCATTTCCCTATTTTTAAGATATGCTTATCAATTCATTTTGAATGGCCATTTTATTTATTTATTTTTTTCTAACTTAATTTCCCTCCAGTCACAAGCGACTTGGGCATCTCTCCAGCATGGGCACACTTCGGCATGTTGCCTGTACCACCCGCCGTGCCCTTCCCCTGACCAAGGAATTGGTTGCTGGGTCCCCTTCCCGCACCCACCAATGGGAGGCAGGACCACGGACAGTCAAGTCAGGATCTGGACCGGCACTGGGCGTGTGGGCTCAGCCTACTCGAACTCCGTCTTTGCCTCTCAAATCACCAGGGTTTCTCCACCTTGGTTTCCTCCCCAAGGAGTGTGGTGTGCAATGACACCTGCCCACAGCTGCTCTGCTGGTGTCTGCTGCACTCTGCCCTTTACGTCGACCGGTGAACCTGCAGTACCCCTGATCTCTATCGGGGGCTGCCAGGACACCAGGCATCACTGGATCCCACCCAAGGGAGAGGAGAGGAGAGTAGTCCTCCAGACATTCAATCCTCTCCCTCCCCTGCCAACCCCTGGCCACCCAAGTCCGTCACCAAACCCAGGTCGCCGGAGTGGCGTGAGGTGTGGTGTCTAGCGCCGCAACCCTTAGCATCACTGGGCCTGCTAAAATTGCCATTTTATAAGTGTAATAAAACACTTCTGAATGCAGTTTAAGGGACTTGAGATGCATTTCCCAGGGGCATAAGGACACTTGTCCTTCAGCCTCAAGTCTCACCATTTCAGATCCTTTAAACAACACTCTGGCATGATTTATTGCTTACTTATTTGGAGTAAATACAGCCAGTCATGCAGCATCAAGTTGAACAGTGTAAAAGATTCCTAATATGTGGACCAAAGCACAAATGGAACAGAGCTGATACCTCTAAATCAATTCCACCTGTGATCTGAACCAAAATTCAAAGCCAGGCCTCCACTGGGGAAGTGTTCGTATCTTACCTACCATTTTTTGAACAGTTGAAACACCCCTTACATATTTTTGAAGTTCTAATGCAAAACTGTTGAAGTTCAATTTCAGTAAAATAGTAACTGTATGAAACTGATGAAAAGGAATGGAAATTGAAAAGGTTGAGGTGAACAAAGTGATACATTATTGGACCCCCTGATCCTCAGATTAAAAGTCTCAAACAAAGTTAGTGGTTCTGCGACCTTATTATGGGGTTAACCAAAGTTCTGTTAACCACTGGGTGACCCAGATATTTGTCTGTCTTCCACAACTTTTCATCTTCCTACCAGAGTGGCCAGTTAATCAATCCTTCAGCCATTGTTACTGTGTCCATCTCTCAGTGATAGTCACAAGAAAATGTAGTGCATACAAAAAGGTCAGTATTTTTATTTTTATTAGATGCCTAGTGCATTAAATAACAAAGTGTTCTTGTGTGATACAATAAAGTGCAGTGTAACACAAGGACTAGTGCTTAGTCGGACGCCACCAATGACCCCTACATATTGGAGCACACTACTCTGCCTTCAGAGGGCAGAGTGTCCCTCTCCCATCCTGGCAAAACAGTGTCTGTCCTCCGTCAAGCCCACCGCTACCCCTCCATGAGCCCCCCCCCCCATTGGGAGGAAAAGTGAAGCAGGAAGAAGGTAGCAGGGACTCAAGTGGAGGCAGGGGGTTCTTGTATCGGACATGGGGACGTGATAGTGTCATCCATCTTGGAGGCAGGGGGTTCTTGTATCGGACATGGGGACGAGACAGTGTCATCCATCTTGGAGGCAGGGAATTCTTGCATCGAACATGGGGACATGACAGTGTCATCTATCTTGCAGGCAGGGAATTCTTGCATCGAACATGAGGACGTGATAGTGTCATCCATCTTGGAGGCAGGGGGTTCTTGTATCGGACATGGGAACGTGATAGTGTCATCCATCTTGGAGGCAGGGGGTTCTTGTATCAGACATGGGGACATGACAGTGTCATCCATCTTGGAGGCAAGGGGTTCTTGTATCGGACAAGGGGACGTGATAGTGTCATCCATCTTGGAGGCAGGGCATTCTTGTATCGGACAAGGGGATGTGATAGTGTCATCCATCTTAGTCCTCCCCTGCTTTGTCTCTCCTAAAACATCTTCCTCCACAAATGCGGTGGGACTCTCGTGTGTTAGCAAGCCCAAAGCACAGAGCATGCTTCCTCCCTTCTTCTAGCACTTTCCAATCTACTGCTACCTGTCATCAGCCCTACTGGACTTGCACCTAGCTGTCTGACTTAAACTGTCCTTTTCTAACACACAATATGGAATGGCAGCAACAAGTTTATGAGAAAAAAAACACAAGTATTTACATATTTCTTTACAACAGGTTTCTCTTCAGTAAGCCTTGCCACTTAATGTGGCAATACTGATACTCTACTCCTCTGACTGCATTCTCAGGTGCACCCCCATGAAACTGGATCGGGGATTGTACACTTGGAGGATTTCCTGCTAAAGTAGCATGGATTCAGATTTCACTCCCAGGCCCCTCCTCTCATTAGGGCCCCCTGCCCCCCCCCCGGATAGAGGAACCCTATAGGGAGGGATTATGCATGTAACATTACAGGATTTAGGAGGAATCAGGTTAGGAAGGGGGTACATTATTTATTTTAAAACATGGTGTCGAGTTAGGGCATTTATTTTAATAATACATAATTAAACAGAATTTTAAGAAATCAGAGACGGAGCACAAAAATAGAGTTTGGGCACGTCTACGGTTTTCTATAAAGTTCAAACATTTTTCAGATCATATTTTGTACTATTAAAATATTTTGTAGTCCATGCTATTCATGTATGACCAAAACAAAACACAAACATAAGACAGCTATGAACAAGGCTAGCAATCTCAAATTGGGGTCCTATGATGTCATCAGAACCCATTACTGGAATTAAAGCCCTGTAATTCAGAGCTGCCTATCTAGGTTAGTGACAGTTAATCTCAAACTAGGGGAAGCATGGTGCACAAGGCAAAGTAGAGTGCCTTATGCTCCTAAAGTTAGATTAACAAAAGTAACCCAGCACCTGGAGCGCCTTAATATTATTATGAAACATGTTATTCTCTTCGCAGTACATGGGTGTCTTTTCTCATCCATAGGAAATCAGACCAAAAACTTGTAACACCATCACTCTGACATCAGAAAGTCATAACACTACCGATATGACATCAGATCAATGGTATCATAAAATGGAATATGTAGATTATTCCATATATTACAAAATATAACAGATAAGAAATCAGCAGTAACTAGGCTTGTCATTCTATCTCGGGATTCTGGTGACATCATAAACCACAGAAGCTTTGCGGATGTCACCAGAATCCCTCCATGGAATTACAGTCTTGTAACTGATGATTTCCAATCTATTATTCTATTTTTAATTGTTTTTATAGCTTAAATTGTCAAAGTTCTATTGTGCATGAGTGTTTCCAGCCAATAAAGTGCTAACAGGACCAAAAAGAGCAGACAGGAAAACATGATTGATTTTTATAAGTAGTTTATAGTTTTTATAAGCTTTTTTTTCCTTTTGCTCTTTAGAAGAAAGCTTTCTATCTGACAATACTATGTTTGATGTGAAGAGCAGTGCTTTACTTGGCAGCAATTATGAGCCACCTCACTCACTGTGATGTCACTGGTAACCAACTGGGTAGCAGGTGATTCATTCTTGTTGATCAGTTGTGATGTCACAGTCAGTGAGGTCACACTGCTGCAGAGATATGAAGAGGAAAAGAACTAGATATGTTAACCTAGAGATACAGTGTTGTGCCACACTACATGCCCAGCACCAACAGGGTGAAAATCTTCTAATTAGCAAAAAGGAACAGCGAAAGTGCCTCCCAAAGGCTCATGTATAAAAAGTAATCGTTAACTACTTTTAAAAATCAGTATTAATCTCAGGCTGTACATCAGCTCTTTAACATGTAGTAAACCTTTAGAATGCCAGTCAAGCCAATCAGACTGCTCTATTTCAACCCACTGTTTAAGCTGTTTAAACAAGTCCAAGAGGGTAGCATCTTTCAGAAAAAGAGATGTGCAAGAACAAGGGGACACAATGTAAAGATAGAGGGGGGGACAGCTTGGGGCAATGTGAGGAAGTATTTTTTCACAGAGAGGGTAGTGGATGCATGGAACAGCCTTCCTGAGGAGGTTGTGCGGTCTAAAACTATGGGAGAATTCAAGAATACATGGGACAGACATAAGGTAATTCTTGTGGGGGGTAAGAAGAAATAGGCTGTTGGTTAACTAGGATCTGCAGCTTATCCTGTAGGTAGGGAAATGGGCAGATTGGGTGGGCCAAGTGGTCCTTATCTGCCGTCAAAGTCTATGTTTACTTTATATGGCTGAAACAATAAGGAATAACCTGTATTAAAACTGGCAGTATAGCATAGTGGTTAAGGGCACTGAGCGGCAAATCTGGAGACCTGGGTTTGAATCCTGTCAGCCTCCATTTGCATACTGTGTGACTCTGAGCAAGTCACTTAACTTCCTTGTGCTCCTAGGTCGTACCTGGAAACAAGCTTCGGCTTAGTGTGCCTTTCCTGGTTAAACAATTCCCCCTTTCCCCTACTGATTTACTTACTTTAATATGGTTCTTTATGGACAGACTTTGGAAAAAGTTCTGCAGTTTCTTTATAATAAACATGAGTATTCTGCTGCGTGTGAATAAATGGTGTTACACAGCTGTGCAGTCTGTGCTTGAAAGTTCCATTCCAACGAGCAATGTTCATACTTAGCACCACTGCTAATGTGCTTGCTAATAGCTCACTTCCATGTACAGCTCTGAACATTAGCATCAGGGCTGCAGATTGCAGGCTGGTGCTGAGAGCTTATAGACTACATACGAATGTACATATAGGTACAGCATGATCTGAACTTTGCTAAATACGATAAACATTTTATTAAAGCAAATATTCTTTCTGCTGAAATTGACTGTTGAGTGTCTAGCAGCAGTAGTAGTAGTTTTTATTTGTACTTGGCTCCCTTCCCCGGAGGCTCAGGGCACCATTATAGACATAAAACAATATGATCAATCTCATATATTCATAAACCAAAAACTGATAAAAAAATAAAAACTAAATAAATAAAACATCAGAGACAGTATTATCTGGAGCTCCGTAACACAGCACATCACCCATATAGATAATGCTGCTTTGAATAATTACTCCATTAGTTCCACAAGGCATTTTGTTGCAGATCTAATAATCTCTTCACAGCACCACCACATCTTGGCGTCTTCACGCAATGCAATACATCCAGCCAAGTGTGATTACATCTGCAATCAAGTCTCATTATGAATCAACTTCACCAGTTCGACAGGAGTGGCTCTTGTACTGTCCAGTGTACCAATTCACTGCAAGCTTTTTTTTTTTACCTGTTTATTTTAGAGTCTGCTGGTTCTACGTTTGCATGTTTCCAGTGTTTCCAGCAGAAAAAAAAAGTGCAGTACAGTGTCTCCTTGAAAAGGAAACAGGTTGCCCTATACAGAAGGAAAAAATCTCCATGCTGCCATCTGGGGAGTGAAATGCCTCTCTATAAATACCTCTGACAAAAAAAAAAAAAAAAAAAAAAAGGCACTCCTGTCTTCACCTGAAATCTCCAAACCTTCTGCTAGCAGATTTTCTTTTAAAATCTTTTTTTTTTTTCAACAGGTGTTCTGCAGCCATACAGCCAATCGAATGGAGAGCTCACATAGTTAAAGCACTGTTTAATTTCCCAAGTGGGATGATTAGTATGGCTGAGAGGAATGGTAGAAACTCAAATGCGATTAATCACCTCCATGCACAGCCAGTCTCACTCTGAACTGGGGGTTTGTCAAAAATCCTGCGGCGACTCAGCACCCTCCGCTGATGAGTTAATTAAAACAGAGCCACAAATTCATTCACTATAAGAAAAACAGAATCACTGCTCTTCAAAGCTAAAACCCTGTAAGAAAAACGCCAGAGTGAATATCTAGGACAGTTATTACACAATAATAATTTATGTGTAGCTAAAAATACAAAGCATGTTTTGCCAGTCTAGCAGCTTGCACTTGGGTATGTTATGTAATTGTTTTATTCATTTTTTACTTTTTGCTTATAAAATATTTTGATTAGCAAAAGACTGGTAACTGAAGTGTAAAATGTATTTAAAAATGTATCAGAGGATTAATTTACTATATATTTCTAAAACTCATTTAATATATATATATATATATATATATATATATTTTTACAAATGATATCTTAGAACTTTTTTTTAAACAGGCTTATATCAGAGATTCAACATCACATACCGGACACTACCAGGTGTGCAATTAAAAGGGCAATGAGCCGGTGGTTTGGCCAGATGGGACAACCTGCGCTTTGCCCACTTCCCACACACTATTTGAAGCACATGCTCCAGCATCCATCTGGTTCTCATTTTTTACATTCGCACTTGCACAAAGCGAACATGTTGCTATGATAATGGATTTGAAAGGTGTGCCACGGTCGGATCAATGCAGGGCAGTCTGCAGTGGGCTCAACGGTGTCAGACCAATAATCTGCCAGGCTGATCAGGACTAAGTCATGAAAAAACACTGAACTGTTCCCATGCTCACCCATAAATTTATTTTTGCAGATTTTGGCCCCTAATGTTCAGCATACCCCTTGTGTTACCCCACCTCCTGAGCATGGCATGTGTCATTTTTCAAATCCCCTCCAAAACATGTTTTTGAGGTCACTTTTTTTTTTTTAAATCACCTTTTCAGATGGGATTAAAAAAAATTATTCTTGTCTTTATTGTAATGTCAGGTTACAAAAAGACTGTGTTAGAAATCTGGGGTCAAAATGTTGGAGCCCACTGAAAATAAGATCTTGCCTCTCAGCGGATCTATCCTGGGTAAATAAATACTCACCCTTATTTGCAGCCTAGCTGCTATGCCTTTATTTTCAGGCTGTGCATTCTGCTGTCTTCAGTGGCATGGCCACTCCCTGATTTTGTTACCTTGCCATTCATTCACTGTGCTCTGTTCCTGACCACTGTGGTTTCCTGTACTCTTTGACTGCATCTGCCCTCCTTCTTGCTGCTGCACTTCCATTCTATTCTCGCTATTGTTACTGTGCCATGGACTCCCCACTTTCAGATGTTTGCCCTCCTCAGCTCCTGCCATCTGCTTCCACTCTGTACTCCCATTACGTCATCTGACACAGCCTTTGTGCTGCCTGCCTCCCTTTCCAGGTTCTCCCTGCTATACCCAAACTCCATTACTATTTCATATGGCTTAGCTCCCTTTGGACTCTGGCTGTTTTTTCCTTCTGGGCTCTACTATTTTTCATTGTCCCATTGCTGCATCTGCCTGCTACTACCTCAGTGCTATTCCTGCTCTGCCTTCTGAGTTCTTGGGGGCATCATGTCCCCTGCACTGCAGTTCAGTTCTAGGCCCCTCAAACAGTATGGACTTTACACCCTACATATGCCGTGGGATATACTGTTGTCCAAGGTTCTGCACCCCTGTAAACACTGACAGCACAAATCCCTAGGACATCACTGCTATTTACCTTTCAAACAGTAAAATTTAATGCCATATGAGAGCTTTGTGCCCCACAGACTACAAGGGCTCTGTGTCCCGTAAATGACAAGTGCTATGCTCCAAGCAACTATATGGGCTCTGCACCTTGCCAAAAGGGCTCTGCACTCTTAGTCGACAGGACTTCGTGCCCCACAACCATAACAGGATCAGCACACCTCAACCTTGCCAATCACTGCAACACTCTTACCTCAGTAATTGCCACCAGCCTTCCAAGATGATGTTCTGTCACTCTGTGATGGCACGTGTTAGCTGCATGCCCTTAATGTATACAAACAAACAATAGAGAGAAAGATGTAAGTGCCTCAGCTGGGACTTGAACCCAGGCCACCTGAAATACCATTCTGATTGCGCTACCAGCTTTACCACTGAGGCAACTGGAAACTGGGCTGTCCCTAAGCACATTACTCTTTCTCCAAATGCACAACCCAGTGGCTGCACAGATAATTACATTTATACAATCACATGCGTGCGGTGTGCATATATTGTGGAACACATGTAAACAATGGAGAAAAAGAAGTAAGTAACTCAGCTGGGACTTGAACCCAGGGTGCCCGGAATACCGTTCGATTGCGCTACCAGATGCACCACCAAGGCAACTGGAAACTGGGCTGTCCCTGAACACATCACTCTTCCTCCAAATGCACAGCTTGGTGGCTGCACAGATAATTACATTTATACAATCACACGGGTGCGGTATGTATATATTGTGGAACTCATACAAACAATGGAGAGAAAGAAGTAAGTGCCTCAGCTGGGACTTGAACCCAGGCTACCTGGAACACCATACCGATTGTGCAGTCTCTTTCTTTCTCTCCACTGTTTGTATGTGTTCCTCAATATATGCACACTGCACCCATGTGATGGTGTAAATGCCGTTAATGTACCATTAGCTTAGGCTGAGTCCCTTACACACCTTCGAGGGTAGCAACACCACAATAGAGTTCCTTTACTCATATGGCTAAGCCGGTGTCACCTTGCGCAGGGTGTTACTCCAGATCTCACTTCAGAGAAAGGCTCCAGTCAAGTCATTCCATGGTGGTACTTTAGTTTTCTCTTTGGGGATCACTCATATCCCCAGTGCTCCGTTTCTGAACAGGGCCAAGCCCCTTGAGCACCTCCACCAGTGTAATCATAGAACCATCGAATTTGATGGCAGATAAGGACCACTTGGTCCACCCAGTTTGCCCATTTTTCCTTATATACAGTGTCACCGCAGACCCTACTTGGGCACTGACTCTTTCTCCCTCTCCCCCTTCCTTTCCACCAAGACTCCCTTATGCATATCCCATGCATTCTTGAACTCCACTTCTGTTTTTACCCCAGCAGTTCTGCTGGAAGGCTATTCCAGAAATCCACCACCCTTTCTGTGAAGTACTTCCTCATATCTCTCCTGAATCTACCCCCCTCCAGCTTCATAGCATGTCCCCTTGTTCTTGAGCTCATGTTTTTTCCTTAAAAATGCCTCCCTCCTGTACCTCATTTACCCCTGTGAGGTATTTAAAGGTCTCTTTCATATCCCCCCCTTCCCTCTCTCCACCTGGTGGAATGGCAAATTAATGATGCAGATGGAGATACCTTTGGTTGAAGGGTCAAGCTCTGTAGCACCTTTGTACGGGTGGTAGTCTTGATAACAAGAGAAGAGAACGACTGCTTACCTTTTGACAGCCTACATTTTCAAACCTGTCCATTGTCTTCTTTTTCATTTAAACTCCGCAGTGCTTTTGGTGCTGTTATTCCACGGATTTAATAATAATAATAATCTTAATGCCTTGGATTCCCAGTGATGTCTTAAAGAGGGTTTTTTCTCTCCATGTCAAATGTCACTAAATTTTGGTGCGAGTTGGGCTTGGAAGGTGCAGTCATTGGTTACTGGGGTGCCATTCCCTCTCTCCTTATGGAAATCTCATCCACATATTTCCCTAAGATACCTTTAGTCTATCTGCATCAGAGGAGGAGAGAGACCTGGGAGTGATGATCACTAGTGACCTGAAGTACTCCATGCAGTGCAAGAAAGCAGCAGCAAGGGCAAACAAGATGCTGGGATGCATAACTAGGGGGATCAGTAGTAGGAGAGAGAGGAGGTTATACTGCCCTTGTACAGGTCGCTGGTGAGGCCACATCTAGAGTATGGAGTACAGTACAGGTGCCCACACATCAAAAAGGGCATTAACCTGCTGGAGAAGGTCCAGAGAGGGCAGCAAAGACGATAGTGGGTTAGCAGGGTAAGGCATACAAGGAGAGGTTGAGGGCAATGAAAGTGTACTCCCTGGAGGAAAGGAAGGAAAGAGACAGAGACATGATTGGGACCTTCAAGTACTTGAAAGGGATAAATTGGACCTGGGTGTCGGAGGGCCAGCCGGGGGGGGGGGTGGCTGGAGCATCCCAGTGGCAACCGTAACACGAGGGGGCACAGTCTTAAGCTGCAGTGGGGAGGTTTAGGAGGGAGGTCAGGAAGCACTTCTTCACAAAGAGGGTAGTAGACACTTGGAATGCACTGCCAGACGAGGTGGTCTCATTGAAGACAGTGGGCAGCTTCAAGAGAAGTTGAGATAGGCATAGGTGGAAGGTAAGGATCATGGGTAGGGAGGATGGGAGGAGTGGGGGGGTAGGGACAGTAGCTCAAGCTGTGGACCCTGCAATCCAGCAGACTAGATGGACCAAATGGCTTTCTTCTGCTGGCTTCTTCGTATGTAGTCTAAAGAGATGGGCCCCTGAAACATCTCTGGGGTGGAACCCTTACTGGAATGAGGGTTCCTTTGGTCACACGACTGATTTCTGGCACCTTGCAAGGGTGCTAATCCCAGTTGTGGAACAGAGTGTGAATGGCCAGCTCTACATTACATAGGCATTCGGACATGCCAATCAGTTGCCTGCTGAACCACTGAATCTTTTCAATATCTGAGGTATTCAGGTAATTTAACACATAATTCAGGCTTGATACTGTATTAAACAGCACCCAAATAAAGTATTCTTCCTCCCAGAAAATTGCCAAGGGATATCAACTATAATGCATGGTGGTGGTATGTAATAATTTAGTATAGTAAATATCTTCAACCAGGATAGACAGCATAAGGAGATGCTCTTATACAGCTGACTCCTTGAGCAAGATGACACGTACATACATAAATGAAAAGATAGGGAATTATAATTTCCTTACTGATAAATCCAGTTCTGTGTCAGGTCCATCCGTGGGCAGGTAGCAGTTGGTATGGCCGTCTTCCCCTCTCAGCTGGGAAAGACTGAAAAGTCTGAAAGTGTAAGGACATCCCCCCCATCCCGTTACCCTCAGTTAACCCTTCTGCCCATGTCTGTAGGCTGAACCTTGAAAACTTTCACAGCATTATCAACATAAGCCTAAAAATCTACTAACTCAATATCTCTGTACACCTGTCCTGGATGGCAAGTCACTGTGAAGCTCTGCATACTGTTCTACAATTAGGTGGTGATAAAAGGCTAAATCTGATTTGTGTATACAATCCCCCAAAGGGAGCTCTCCCTGGCTCAAATGGGCTCGTGGATTATCTGTCCACTCTAAAGGGTAGATCTGAAGTCATATTAATGGGAGATTTCAACCTAGACCTATCAGGGGGTCACGCCGGTTCGTACACTGAAGCTCTCGCCCGACTTAACCTAGCTCAACTGATTTCTAATCCTACACGAATCTCAGCCAATTCTGAGCACCAATCTCTCCTGGACTGGATGGCTATAAATAGAGCAAATAAAATAATTGCTGCAGGGACCTTTTCTGATTCTATTAGCGATCACTCACCTACTTTCTGTGTTTGGTATGGCCACTGCCTTAAACCCCAGCCAAGGATCATACAATCTTGGGATTTTGCCAAACTAAACCTAACTGCACTTCTTGAGGATATTAATAACATAGACTGAGCTCCTATCTATCACACTGATGATGTAAATACAGCACTTGAATACCCGATTTCTCAGCTTCTAGCCCTTCAGGATCTGCACATCCCTCTGAAAAAAAGGTGTCTCAGGGGCTCCCCTAACAAATGGCTAAAAAAAGACCTACTTCAAACCATGAGAAAAAGAGACAAGGCCTGGACCTTGGCGAAGAAGTCCCAACGATCAGAAGACTGGGATAACTACAGACAATTGAGAAATGCCTGCAAAAGAGATATTTGGACGGACAAAAGGAACTACTGCCTTAAGCTTCTCCAATCCTCAGCGAGTGATACCATGGGTTTTTGGAACCACATCAAAAATGTCATTGGGCAAAGGCCCAAGACGGCTATTACTGACATGACACTGAATGACGCAAACTGTAATAAGTTACCTACTATTGCTAATGCTCTTAATGCTCAATTCTCGGATCTCTCCGAATACATTGAGAAATTCAACCAACCTCTTGCACCACCTCCTGAGGTGCAAATTCCACCTGAAACCTCCTTTCGTCTCACATTAGTCTCCTCCACTGAGGTGCTGCATCTCCTTAAATCAGTATCCCCTTATGGATCTGTGGGTCCGGATGGGTTAGTGCCGAGCTTTTTGAAACAGGCAGCTCCTGCCCTTGCTGTTCCTATTGCAAGAATTTTCAATCTTTCCATACTTACCCAGACAGTGCCTATGCTGTGGAAAACCGCTCGCGTTGTCCCTGTTCACAAAAAAGGGGATACCAAAAATGCGACAAATTATAGCCCGATTGCCATTCTCTCTACCCTAAATAAACTTCTCGAGATGGCCATCGCCACTCAGGTCTCAAATTACCTGCACCTTCACAATCTTATAACCCCTGCCCAACACAGATTCCGAACAGGGCACAGCACCACAACTGCTCTACTTCAGTTGACAAATGAAGTCCTTACGGCAATGGATAAGAGCCTGCTCACGGGAGCCATATTTATCGATCTCACAAAGGCATTTGACCTTTTGAATCACTCTCTGCTACTTTCCAAACTGTCCTGCCTTGGCTTTGACCAGTCGACCATCTCCTGGTTTGATAGCTACCTCTCATGGAGGTTGCAATTTGTTCAAATTGAAACTGCCATCTCAAATCTTTCCTCTACCTCTGTTGGAGTCCCCAAGGTTCTATTCTTGGCCCTCTACTTTTCTCCCTTTTCATTAACAACTTGCCTTCCCTTCCCTGCTCCTCCTCGTTGATCCTTTATG
This sequence comes from Neoceratodus forsteri, assembly GCA_016271365.2. NCBI lineage: Eukaryota > Metazoa > Chordata > Ceratodontiformes > Ceratodontidae > Neoceratodus > Neoceratodus forsteri. The sequence continues at coordinate 1,173,411,170 of CM057456.1, read as the reverse complement.
CTGATGACATGGTGCTTCTCTCCAGTGGTAAAGATCCCTTATCAGTAAGGGCAGATCTTCAAGCTGACTTCAGCTGCTTGCAGGAGAGGTTACTACAAAACAGGCTCCTACTGAATGCTAAGAAAACCGTAACTATGCTTTTTGGCTCCCCCCAAGAATCAGATCTCTTACTCCAGATTTTTTGATACGTTCTCTAGAAAAATCCCCTCTGGAATTCGTTACCTCTTTCAGGTATCTAGGAGTCACTCTCGACCCATCTCTTGACTTTAACCTCCACATTGCGGCTACATGTAAGGCAGTTTACTCCAAACTTGGGTCTTGCCTTTAAAATTAGGTCCTCCCTCAATGATGCTGCTCGGCTTGCTATAGCACAAGGTTTTCTCCTCCCTTCTCTGACATATTGCTCACAGGTTTACCTTAAAGCTAGCAAACGCAGTGCTCCAGAAATGGAGCACCTGCTATAACAGTATATGCAGATTTGCTCTCTCTGCTCACAGACTTACCCATCATTGTCATCTCTACTCGAAACTGAATTGGCTCTCCCCAGCTTCACTCAGACACTATTCTGCTGGCTATGTAATTGATAATATTATCAGAGCGGGACCCTGAATACCTTGCTAAACTGTTAACGAGCCCTCCCAAGCATACCTCCTCAGGGCATCTGCTCAAACCCAACTTGAAATTCCAGATATCTCACTAAAAGGAGAACTTTCCTATGCCATATCTGCCCCCATTCCTGGAACTCCATTCCCTCCCCCCCACATCAAACGCTCCAAATCCCACAAGGCCTTTAAACTGGGTCTTCGGGCACACCTAATAGAATCCGACTGCTGCTCTTGTGCTGTAACTTGAGACTTACTCCTAGCATCTTTTCCTCCCATTGGCACTTACTGTTTCCCTGCTTGTTTCTAAAATCTACATGTTCCTACATCCATCAGGAATCCTAATGTTATAAAGCTACTTATTTCAAGTTTGTTTGCTGTTTGCCGTTCAATTAGTCAATGATGTATCATCTGGCGAAATTAATTAATGTAACGTTATTTGTTTTCTCTTAGCTGTCACTGATAAGGACTGTACTTGTCAGTATACTGTCAGATGTTTAGTTATCACTTCATGCTGCATCATGAAATACTTTTTAATGTTGACTCTGGTCTCTCCTGCCTGTACTCTCCCGGGTCGTGCCTGAATATAGGCAATATTCTTGTCTAGTGTACTTACCCGGTAACCAAAAACCAAATATAAATAAATAAACGCTTGAACTAAGGGAACTATATACAACATAGTACAGAAGACGTAAGTTGTAAAAACATACAGCACTGAAAACTGGGAGGGCCTACCTTTCTGCCCACAGACAGGACCTACACACAACCAGAATTTCTGGTAAATAAATTATAATCCCCCTTTGTGTGTTGACTCCTATGGGCAAGCAGTAGTTGGTACTGGCTCTATAAGCAGTTCTGAACCAGAAGGGCCAGTGCTGTACAAGTAAGCTCGACACATATTTATTTATTTATTTTTTATTTAGCTTTTTGTTGACCGGGTAAGTGCACTAGACAAATCCTGCCTATTTTCAGGCACGACCCGGGGGAGGGGGATACAGATGAATGCCAACTGACTTTGAACCAGATTAAGCTGTTGGTGGTATTTATAGTGAATGAGGGAAATTTGGCCAGGACACCGGGGAAATTCCCCTACTCTTTCGATAAGTGCCATGGGATCTTTAACATCCACCTGAGCTACCACCAATCCAGGCAGATGGGACCTCGGTTTAACGTCTCATCCGAAAGACGGCACCTCAGAAGTGCAGCACCCCTCTCATGCTGCACTACAGTGTCAGTACTGGGATATTAACCCAAGTGCCAGATGTGGGAACTGAACCCACAGCCCTCTGATCTCCCGGCCTCAGAGGCGAGTGTGCTACCTACTGAGCCACTGACACTGCGAATGGATATGCCTTCTGAAAGCAGCATCAGCTGAGCTAAGCATGTCCAGGTGATAATGTCTAGTAGAAGCACGGACAGAGGCCCAAGTAGAAGCCTTGCAAATGACTCTACCTACAGTATCGCCACAGACACTACTGGACCTCCAGCTCTTTCTCCCTGCCCCATTCCTTTCCACTAAGATTCTCTTATGCTTATCCCATGCATTCTTGAACCTCACCACCGTTTTCACCGCCGCCACCTCCTCCACTGGTAGGCTAGTCCAAGAATCCACCACTCTCCCTGTGTAGTACATACTCACATCTCTCCTGAATCTACCCCTCTCCAGCTTCACGAAATGTCCTCTTATTTTCGAGCACCTTTTTTTTTTTTTTTATATTTTCCTCCTGCACCTTATTTATCCCTGTGAGATATTTATAGATCTCTATCCTATATCCCCCACTCCCAGTGTGTAAATATTGAGTTCCTTTATTCTCTCCTCATATGGCTTTTAAAGCAGACCCTGCAACATTTTTAGCTTCCCTCCTCTGGACCACCTCCACTCTGTCCATGTTCTTCCAGAGATGTGGTCTCCAGAACTGTACAAAGTATTCTAAGTGCGGTCTTACCAGTAATCCACAAAGAGACAACACCACCTCCCTCTTTCTGCTGGTGGTACCCCTCCCTATGCACCCCGGCATCATACTAGCCCTCCCAACTGCCTTGTCACACTACCTGTCCACCTTCAGATCATCCGATATGATTATCCCCAGGTCTCTCTCTCTCCCCCTCTCCTGCTTGGTAGTCATCAATAATACTCCACCCATTTTGTACTCAGCTCAGCTCCTGGGCTTCTGTGCCCTAAGTGCACTACTCTGCACTTTTTCACATTAAAACCTAGCTGCCATTGCACTGACCACTCCTCAAGTTCTCAGGTCACTGCTTGTCCTTTCCACCCTTCTCCCCCCACTGAGTGCCCACCTTATTGCACATTTTAGTGTAATCTGTAAAGAGACAGACCTTGCCCTCCAGCTCCTCTGCAATGTCACTTAAATAGATATTAGAAGAAGAAGAAGAATCAGCATTTATATAGCGCTTTTCATACACCGTATCCCAAAACGCTTTACAAGCAATGCTAGACTGGTAGTGAAGTGACTGAATGTGTGGTGGTGGCCATATCGCACATCATCACCCACACACAGCCTGGATAATTGCATGAACCAGTTTATGGGAAGGGGAATGTTGGCCAGGACACCGGGAATGTTCCGTGCTCTTTACAGAAGAGTACCCAGGGTTCTTTTACTTCCACCTGGACACCCACCAGGACAACACCAGGATGGGCAGAAGGGACCTTGGTTTAACGTCTCATCCGAAGGATAGCACACTAACAGTACAGCACCCCAATACTGCACTCGGACGCGAGCGATTTTTAGGTGCAAGTCCATCCCGGTGTGGGACAAGAACCCACCACCTTCTGGTCCAGAGGCGGATGTGCTACCAACTGAGCCACACTGACACCATATTAAAGAGGACAGGTCTCAGCACTGACCCCTGAGACACCCCACCGGCTGCCCTCCCCTCCTTGGAGTGAACTCCATTTAGATGTATACTATAGATCATATGGGCTGCACAGATTCATAGAGTTCTGCATCTAAAGCAACCAAGTTATCTTTATGATAAATTGGAAAAGAAATCATACCACCAGAATTTGAGAGGTATACACCTGAGAAATTTTGTACGCCCCAAGTTTAAAAAATAAATATAGCAATATGAGGTTTCCATTAATTATTATTGGATTGTGGAACTCTATGAAATCTGTAACTCATAAAATATATATAGAAACATAGAAGCTGACGGCAGATAAGGAGCGCAAGGCCCATCCAGTCTGCCCATTTCTTTTTCTACCTTATAAATGTGCCATCGGCCTTTGCTCTGTCAGTGGCCTAACTATTCATACTCATCTGTATTGCTTCCTTATGCCTATCCCATGCCTGTTTGAAGCCTGCACTGTATTCATATCCACCACTTCCTGAGGTAGGCCGTTCCATTCATTCACCACCCTTTCTGTGAAAAAGAATTTCCTCACATTCCCCCTTAATCGGCCTCCCTCTAATCTCATGCTGTGTCCTCTTGTCCTGCTATTATTCTTATATTTAAACATGTTAGACTCTTTCACCTTGTTAATGCCCTTAAGGTGTTTGAATGTCTCGATCATATCACCTCTCTCCCTCCTTTGCTCAAAGGTATACATATTGAGCTCTGTTAATCTGTCCTCATATGTCTTCTGATACAGTCCCTGCACTGTTTTGGTTGCCCTTCTCTGGACTGCCTCAATTTGGTTAATGTCCTTGTGAAGGTGTGGCCTCCAGTACTGCAGGCAGTACTCCAGATGGGGCCAAACCAGTGTCTTGTAAAGAGGGATTATTACCTCCCTCTTACGACTTGTGATACTACTACTAATACACCCTAACATCCCCCTAGCCTTACCTGCTGCTTTAGAGGTCTGCTTGGATGATTTCCGGTCATCGGTGATGATGATGCCCAAGTCTCTTTCTTCCTTTGTAACTGCCAGCAACTCCCCTCCCAGCCTATAGGTGGCTTCAGGGTTTCTCTTCCCTATGTGCATGATCTAGCACTTCTTTGCATTAAATCCCAGTTGCCACTCTTCTGACCATTTAGCTGGTTATCCAGATCTCTTCTCATTCTGCCCACCCCATCTGGATCATCTACTCTGTTGCAGATCTTGGTGTCATTTGCAAACAGACAAGCCTTACCCTCTAGTCCATCTGCAATGTCACTAATGAAGATATTGAGAGGACTGGCCCAGGACTGATCCCTGAGGTACCCACTTGTGACTTGCATCTCTTCTGACTGTATACCATTTACCACCACTCTCTGTTTTCTGCCTGTCAACCAGTCTGCCACCCAGTTGACCAACTTCTGACCCACCCTGCTTATTTATCAATTTTCTATGTGGAACAGTGTCGAAAGCTTTGCTGAAGTCAAGGTAGGCGACATCAACTGCTCCCCCTTGGTCCACCACTCTGATTACCCAGTCAAGGAATCTATGAGGTTAGTCTGACAGGACCTTCCTTTTATATAAAGATATAAACTCCTTCATAACAGATATAAAATTAGGATTTACCGCTCGTTGTAAGTGCTGTGGTTAGATAAATAGGGCTGAACACTAGTACTTATTGGGTGCGAGTAGTTGGGATTTTGGGTTTGGTATATTATGAACTGCCAGATGTAGGTTATTTTAGGGGAGTTATTTATGTATAGATTGTACTATGCATTTATGATCATAGTACGTTAAGTATTGTTGAGTACTTGAGTTTGTATAGTAAATTGATACATTACTTAAAATTGTATTTTGTACTTAAATGTACTGTATGGTTGTTGACTGCTGAATCTCCTTTGTACAGGACCATCTTGTAAATAGGACTATGTCCTAATGATGTGTTATTCCATCTATTTCCTGTCTAAAAATAAAGATTTTTACTACTTCTACTCTGTTTATCATCACCTTCTGACACCTATCCCACACTCTATTTCTTACCCAGTTTACCACCTTTGGACCCGCTCCTAAACCACCCAAGCTTTCTTACTAGTCTCCTATGTGGAACAGTGTCAAATGCCTTACTGAAATCTAGGCAGACCACGTGCACTGCTCCAGCCTGATATTCGCTATCCTTTCCCTCAACAGTGATTCCATTAACTTCCCCTCCACCAGTGTCAGGCTGGCTGACCTATAATTGCCATCCTCCTCCCTGCTACCACTTCTGTGAAGTGGGATTACATCTGAGCTCCTCCAGTCCTCTGGAATCACTCTTGTTTCCAGTGAGATGTTAAACAGGACTGTCAAAGATGCAGCCAGTGCCTCCCTGAGCTTCTCCATACTTCTGGATGCACCCCATCTGGTTCAATTGTTTTGTCCACTCTCAGATTACCAAATCCCTTCAGGACTCTCACCTCCAAAAAAGGACTAGAGTCCACCTCCACTGTCCAGATCTCCTGTTACGTTTTTGTGGCCCCTCCCTTTCTTCTTCCTCTGTGAACACTGAACAAAAGTATTGGTTTAGGTTGTCTGCATTTTCCTGGCCCCCCTCTTCATAGTTCCCCCTTCCCTTTTTAACCTCACCATCCCTCCTCAGGTCTTCCTTTTTTCATTTATGTACAGTACCTAAAAAAATGTCTTGTCCCCTTTCATTACCATTTGAGCTGTGTTCTCTTTAGTTTGCACTTTTGAGCTCATTACTGCTTTCCTTGCTTCTGTTTCTCCCGATACACCTCCCTATCCTTCTCCCTTGGCATCTCCTTATACCATCTGAATGCTACACTTTTAGCCTTTACCTTTAAGCCACCTCTGTCGAGAACAACAGCGGTCTCTTTTTCCTCTTGCTTTTGCTCAATTGCTTGATGCAGAGGTTTGCTGCCTTCACTATGCCCTTTTTAGCTTTGCTCACTGTTCCTCCACCCAACCCTACCCAGATCACCCAACCCTATCAGGTCATTCCTGAGGCATTCAATCATTTTTATTAAATCTGCCCTCCTGAAGTCCTGGACCCTTGCTCTTGTGTGGTTTGAGTCCGCAATCATCCTCATTTATACTGCACCACACTAAATGGTGATCACTGCTCCCCAGCTGGCCTCCCACCTTGATGTCTGCAACACCATCCCTGTGAGTACCAGATCCAGTATTGTCCCACCACGGGTGGGTTCACTGACTAGTTGCCTGAGAAATGCTCCCTGCAGGGAGTCCAGGGTGTCTCTGCTTCTAGCTGAAGTAGCAGCTGGGAGGCTCCAATCTGCAACCAACAGACTGATGTCCCCTACCAGCAGCACCTCCCACTTTTCAGCCATTTTGCCAATGGCTTTTAACCCTTCATTTTTCCCTTTTTCAGAAGCTTTTTCTGCTTTAACATCTCAGAGGAATTCTCCATTGTGGGTTACGCACTGAATAGTGTCTCTGGCATGTCTATGCTGCTCGAACACCATTCACCTATGCCTACGGCCTAGGAATAATGCACTTAGGCTCTGAAGGCCGTGCACTGCATCTTCCTGCTTTGAGATCCTAAACATATCTTTCTTACCCAGGCAGTTCCCCGAAGCTCAAAACTGCAGTTTCCTTTGGTCGCACCAACTGCCCACTGATCATTTGGCTACACGATAGGTTCCCAGTTGGCACCAGTCTCTATGTCCCACCTGGTCCAACATTAACAACAGTTCTTGAGCCCGGGAGTGTCACAGATTGGTTTCCGCAGAAGTCAAAGTTTACAAAACAGTAGTCCCACTTGCAGTTTTGTCCCACAGTTCCAAAGCCAGATAGGGTAACACAGTTGTTCTGCAGCATTCCTCCACTGCACACAAGGAGTCCTGGGGGTAAAGAGTCAAACACAGTCTGAAACAAGAAAGACAGTGGAGGTTACATCCTCCCCCCACTTAGGGAATGGCTGTGCTCAGCCATTAGTTGAGCACAGCTGCAGTACATTCCTGTAATAAAAATAACTGTGCATCATGCAACAAGTCTAGACACCTGATTCCTGGTCTAAGGCAAGGCATAACAGAAATGGAAATTACGTACCTACCGTAATTCTTGATCTTCTTGGACGAAGTCTCCACCACTCATTCACACTAATGGGATCTACGCCGGAGGTGCTAGGACTCAGCGGGAGCCAAACTTTTCAAGAGGGCGGCGCCAGAGATGGGCGCGTGCCATGAGAACGGCCACATGACCCAGCTCGTCGCAGTGAAGACTATCTCAGTGTCAACCATCCAACCGCCTCAGTACCTTTTTTCTGAGGAGGTGCAGTGTAACTAACCTAGAAGAACTAACCTAAAAATCGGACATAAGATAGTTCAAATGACTCGTGTAAGAAGGGTCAACAATAAAGTCTTCACAGAACAGCCATTGAGGGAGTGAAGACCAAAAACAGAGAAGTGAGCTCGGGGGATGGTGAGTGGGTGTGTGAATGAGTGGTGGAGACTTCGTCCAAGAAGGTCAAGAATTACGGTAAGGATGTAATTTCCATATCTTCCTGGACATAAAGTTTTTACCACTCATTCACACTAATGGGAGAGTACCAAGCTAATAATCCCCCAAGACGGGCGGCAGGAGATAAAGAGCTCACATACTTAGGACAGATGTCCGTTAAGAATGGTCCTGCCAAATGACAGATTTCATCTGGCATGGACACCCAAGACGTAGTGCTTAACGAAAGTATGCACTGAGCTCCAAGTAGCCACATTGCAAATATCTGCAATGGGCACGTTGCAGATTTCTGCCAGAGATGCCGTGACTGCTCTGGTACAGTGAGCGTACACTCTGCCTTCCAGCTTGACCTGTGCCATAGAATAGCAGTGGTGAAGGCATGCCACCAGCCATGCTGAAATGCATCTAATAGCAACAGGTTGACCCAGACGGGTCTTGCTGAAGAAAACAAACAGTTGTTGAGCCTTGCAAATTTCTTTTGTTCTATCTAGATAGAATCGCAGCACTTTCTGACCATCCAGTGAATGAAGCGTTCGCTCTCCTTCATTCTGGAAGTTCACAAAGTAGGTAGGAAGGGACTAAAGGTTGGTTTAGATGGAATTCTGAGACAACCTTAGGGAGAAACTTAGGATGAGTCCTAAGAACTACTCTGTCCTTGTGAAATACAGTGTATGGGGGGGGGTGTCTGTGACCAGTGCATGTATTTCAGAAACTCTAAGGGCCGAAGTGATGGCTACCATGCAGGCCATTTTCCAAGTGAGGAATTTACAGTCGCAAGTAGCTAGAGGCTGCGAAAGGTTTACAAGTGAGCATGTCTAGCACAAGGCTAATGTCCCAGGCTGCGACTGGACATCTGATAGGAGGTCTAGTAGGCAGAATACCCCTAAGAAACCTCTTACCTACAGGTAACTGAGCCAGTGACATGGAAAGTACCGGCGCATGATATGCCAAAATGGCACAAAGATGAACTTTGACTGTGGAGTACTGCAGCCCTGTATTTAAGAGGTCTAAAAGGTACTCCAAGACTTTATTCGGTGGGCAGGAAAAAGGGTTCCAAGAGGATTTTGCACACCAGATAGAGAAACGCTTCCATTTGGCTGTGTAGGTTTTTCTAGTGGCTAGCTTACACACAGTCAAAAGAATATCTGAAACCCTATGAGAAACACTGAACCTATTCACCTCTATCTCTTCAGGAGCCAAGCGTGAATGTGAAGCGAGCTCAGATTGGGATGGACCACGGGACTCTGGGTCAGAAGGTTCATCTGAAGTGGAAGCATCTTTGGAAGGGTTTCTGACAGACTGCTGAGCAGCAGGAACCATATCTGCTGAGGTCAGAAGGGGACAATGGGAATCATTCTGCCCCCTGAGACTCGAATTTGAGAAGTACCATCTGAATTAGGGGAAGAGGAAGAAAGGCGTATAGAAAGTGTCTTGTCGACCGCAGCCTGAACGCATCCAGACAGAAAATGCCAGGTCCTGGATTTCTGGAGCAGAAGAGAGGCAGTTTTGCGTTGAGTGGGGAAACAAAAAGGTCCAGGTCTGGAGTTCCCCATTCTCTGAAGAGTGACTGAACGATGGTTAAGTCAAGAGACCACTTGTGAGGATCTGTCTCCGTTCTGTTGAGATGGTCTGCCAGCTCATTTTGTACTCCTGGCAGGTAAAGCACACGGATTAGAGCCTTGTGCTCCAGGCACCATTACCACACTCTCATAGCTTCCCTATATAATGGGTAAGAGTGTGCACTGCCCTGCTTGTTGATGTAATTCATCACTGCCTTGTTGTCCACTTGAAGGAGAATGTTCTTGTGACAGAGTACGTCCTTCAAGGCTCGGACTGCATAGAGGACGGCTCTCATTTCCAGGACATTTATGTGAAGCTGGGACTCATCCTGAGTCCACGTACCTTGGGTGTGGAGAGTCTGGCAATGAGCTCCCCACCCCATCAGGGACGCATCCATGGTAATGGAGATCTGATGATCCAGAAGAGCAAAGTGATATCCTTCCAGAAGGTCGTCCTCCTGCGACCACCGGGCGAGTGATCTCTTCAGAGGTTCTGTCACCTTGATGGGAAAGGACTGAGGGTGAGTGGTTGGGGACCACTGAGTACTGAGCATCCACTGAGAGGTTCTCATGTGGAGATGTGCTAAGGGTACAGTGAACACCGAGGATGCCATGAGACCCAGCATCCGTTCCATCGAGATAGCTCAAACCGAGCTGTTTTCTTTGATGTATCGGGCCATCTGTAAGATATCGCTCCTTCTGTCCTCTGGAAGATAAGCCTTTGCACAGGAGGTGTCCAGAAGAGTTCCTATAAAGATGAGCTTTTGGGAGGGCTGCAACTGCTACTTGTTGAGATTTAGCAGGTTTTCACATGGATGTGAGGAAGTCTGAGGCCGTGGCTACATCATCCAGAGTTCCTTGTCTGGAGGGACTTGCTAGAAGCCAGTTGTCCAGATATGGCAACACTTGTATTCAGATTTTCCTGGGATGTGCCATAAGAATTGCACAACAATTTGTAAAAACTCGAGGTGCCAAGGATAGCCCAAAGGAGGACTCTGAACTGATACTGTTGACCCAACGTCACGAACCTTATGTATTTGTGGTGCTTTGGGTGTATAGGGATGTGTTGGTAGGCGTCCTGCATGTCCAGGGAGGCTAGCCAATCACGTTGATGCAGCAAAGGTTGCAGGGTACCTAGTGATATCATCTTGAACTTGTGAAGGAACTTGTTTAACTTTCTGAGATCCAGAATGGGGCGCATGCCACCAGTTTTCTTCGGGACCAGGAAGTATTGGGAGTAGAAACCTGTGTTTTGTTGATCCAACGGAACTACTTCTACTGCCCTGTTGTTCAGAAGGCCTTGTACCACAGAAGCAAGAAGGTCTGACTGTAGTGTCAACAGCCTGGGCTGTCGTTTGGGAGGATGATCTGGAGGGGGTTCTGAAAGAATGAGCGAGTACCCTTCGCGTATTATCCGGAGGACCCATTTGTCTGATGTTATGGATTTCCACTGGTTGTAGAACTGAGTTAGATGTCCTCCCACTGCTGAAGAGTAGTCCCCCTCGGACAGTTGAGGTGGGACCTGGGCCAGAAACTCAGAAGGTGGCACTGGGCGCTTTGGGCCCTTGTGCCGTTCGATGCATTTTCTTTTGTGGCTTAGGGTTGTGGTTTTTGTTAAAACCTCCTCTGCCCCGAAAGGACTGACGGTTGTGAAACTGACGCTTGTTGGCACCCCCCCCCCGGGAGGGGCCGAGTGCAGGTCTAGCCATCTTAACAACTGACCTAGTCTTCTGTGTGGCCTCCAGAGCTTGCTCCACCTGGGGCCCTAACAGATACATACTGTCAAAAGGTAAAGCCATGACCTGCTGCTGGGCATCATTCGTGAAGCCCAAAGTACATAGCCAAGAGTGGTGACGGGTGCAGATGCCAGCCACCGCCACTTGGGAAGCGGTATCGAAAGCATCCACTGCAGCTTTAACCTGTTGGCTGTTGGACTCGATACCCCTGGTTACGGTCTGAAGTTGCTCTGAATTAGTTTCCAATTTGGGCAGAGCTTCTACCATTTGTTTGAGCGAATGTCAAAGAACATACCCATATTGAGAAAAATAGCCCTGGTAGCTGCAATACGCCATACCCAGGGTGGAGGCAACAAAGACACTCTTACCTAAGGTGTCTATCTTGCACGATTCTTTATTTATAGGCCAGGCTGTAGATGCCTGAGAAAGGATGGCCTTATCATTCTCTTCCAAGACTACAATGGGATCAATAAAGGCTTGTGAGGCCAATATGGGGCGATCCTTGGGAGGAGCATACTTCCTATCTATGGACTTAGCCACGGAAGAAATGAGAGCAGGATTCTTCCATACCATCTGAGAGATGGTCTCGAAATAGGGCTGTACCGGAGGAGTAAAATCCATAGGGTCTCTGGGACATGGAGGTATTGGAGTCTTAAAAGCTTCCCAGGATTGATTTTTGTAGTCTGGAGAGAAAGAGTAGAATTTAAATTTTTAAGCAGAGACTTAAAGGAAAGGTCTTCAACCACAGGCTCTGCAGAAGGATTGATCCCTGCTCCCAAGGCTGTGTTATCAACATCATCACCCAGCCGAAGATCTGGGTCAGGCTCAAAATCATCTCCTGACAGTCCAGGAGGGACTGTATGAACAGGAAAGGAGTGAAAATCAGGAGGAAAAGCAGAAGAGGAAAGAATCGGAGTCGAGAACCCTGGAGGCCGGACAATGCTGCACAAAGCCTCGGCGCCATCGGAAACGGACCAGCACACGGTGCCAACAGAGGCCATGGCACCGACAGAGACCGCGGCACCACTGATGGTGCCGACAGAGCCCCCAGTGCCGCAGATGTGCCAACAGACTCCTGGGTGCCACAGACAGCACCGACAGAGCCCCCGGCACTGCGGACGGCACCAAAAGTGTCCCAAGCGTCTGAAAACTGCGATTTGAAGAAAAAGAAGGAAAACTGGCAGGAGATAGAGGCATCAGTGTGGACCCCTGTGTCGCAGCCATGTAAGGGGGAAAACACCTGAGCACGGAGTTGACGGCACAGAAAAAGGCGCCACATGACTAGGAAGGCCCACCCTCCCTACCCATCCCTCCAAACCCGAATGGCCCGAAGGCCTTGGCCTCGGAGTGACCGGATCAGGCAGCTGGACCAACCTCCAAGCCCACTGCTCCATAAGAGCAGCCCACTGGTGAAATTGCTCATCGGAAGACCCTCCAATAGGCAGGGAGGGGCTTCAGTGTTGAGGAGGTCGGCCACCAGAGACAGAAACCGGTGACTCCGACAGAAGTGGAGAACGGCGCCTGGCCCCAATAACAGACCGTTTATGTGCAGACATACAAGAAGGCGACCTCGAGTGATGCCTTTCCTTTTTCGACTTGTGTGCTGAAGAAGAACTCGAGGCCAAATGGTGCCGTGAGTGGGACCGTTTCCTTTTAAGCTTCCGGGGGGGAACGCCAATCTCCCCAAGCATCGGACCATCTGTTGTCAGACCCTCCCTCCGGAGAGGACGGCGGACCGGACCCAGCCCGGCTGACTGAACAGCTTTCATATGAAGACTCCCTACCATCACCTGACCTGCTCATGGTCGACTCCGTCAACGGAGGGCTGAAGACTCCTTTCTTATAATAAGTAAAATTAAATATAATTGGTACTTATTCGAAGATAAACTACAAAACAATAAAACTGAAAACTAAGCTGCTAGTTTAAAGTTTGACTCTCGACGGGTAAGTGATGTCGTTACTGAAGTGCATTCGATAGTGGGGAAAAAAGAAACCGAGGCGGTTGGAGGGTCGACGCCGACATAGTCTTTACCGCACGAGCCGGGGCTCACAGTACCGCTTCTCTTGAAAAGTGTGCTCCTGCTGGGTCCTAGCGCCTCTGGCACAGATCCCATTAGTGTGAAAGAGTGGTGGAGACTTTATGTCCAGGAAGATCTACATGGATAAATGCTTCATGACTAGCCATTCAGTCTATATCATCCCAGTCTATACATTAAATGAAAAGACGCCCAAGGAACTGAATTCAGGGTAAGAAGGATAACATAAATGCCCTTGCAGAATGTATATAAAAGGATAACAACAAGATCCCCAGTGGCATCATAGCTAAGCTTTAACACAGGCCACCTTGGGTGGGCAGATCTGCGAGGAGACACTAAAACTTGGCCCTCAACAGCAATGGTTTCCTCCGCACCAATTTCTTCAGCAACAGTGCCACTGGTCTCCTCTGGGACAACAGTGTGGGCCAGCAAGATTGGTGGATAAATATTCTCCAGGGTCAAAGAGAATATGTTAGTTACTGGCTCTGCCGCAAGGTCAACCAAGGGACCCAACTGCCCAGATTATCCAAGAACCATTTAGGGATACTGGCCAGTAAGTGATACCTTGTAGAAGCATCTTCGTTGTCTGATAAGTTGTTGTCACCTTCAGGAACAGGAGCAGAGGATCGATGGGCCTGGGTTCAAACACCTGGCCACCTGTCGAACAAAGAAGGAGCAAAGGGTTCAAGGAATACAATTTGGCCTATGGGCAAAAAGGGATTTCTGTGCATGGTCTTAACACTCCCTGAAGCCCCTTCCGAGTGAATATGATACACAAGCAAGTCAACCAGTCTCTCCAAAACCACAAAAGGGATATCCCCTATTGATCAGCCAACTTGTGCTTACCTGGCAAGGCCAGATTCTGGACTTGCGCCCTGTCCTCTGGCTGAAAGTTGCTGACCTTGAATTTGCCATCATAGCGTCCTTCATTGGCATCATTTCCTTTCTCAGCAGTCTCAGTGGCTAGGCTATATGCAGAGTCTAGCTGGTCCTTAAAATGATGGACATACTACAGATAAGTCTCTGGTGCTTCCCCAAACTCCAAATTACAAATCAATGGGAAGCCCGGCCTCATGACTAAACCTCAGACAGTAGGGGAAGAAATCAGCAGTATCATTTTGTGTACAACTGCATGCGTGAAGTAATGTGCTAATTCACTGGCTCCAACAACCTCCCTCCTGCAGAGATAAGGTACCCTGCATGTTCAATGGTGCTTAGTTGAACTGTTTGGGTTGATGGTCTCCCTGGGGGTGATAAGGGGTAGTATGAGAGTTTCTAATACCTCGTAGACCAAGCAACTCCTTGATAAGGCCACCCTCAAAACTCTGCCATGGTCTTAGTGAATAAGCTTTGGGATCCTATAAAGCATGATAAACATATCCAAAAGGGTCCGGGCCACAGTGGCAGGTTTCTTGTCTTTTGTACCACAGTCTTCAGCATAATGTGAAAAATGATCAGTGACCACCAAAATGTTGTATATATTCTCTGAATCAGGTTCTAAGCTCAGAAAGTCTATGCACACGAGATCCATGGGCATGCCGGTCTGGATGCTGGCCAGAAGGTTTTCTTGCTTTGACAGAGTCTTCCTTTTTAAGCATCAAACACAGGTGGCACTGTAGCTCTCAATCTACTGACTCATCCTCAGCCAGTAGAACTGCTCTTAGGCCAAATCCACCATCCCTTCAGCCCCCAGATTTCCCATGTCATTATACAAAGCCCAACTTACCAAAGGGCAAAATTTGCAGGGTAACAGCAGCTGCCGCCTTAATTGCCCTTGCTGACCATGGACCTCACAATACAGCACCTGGTCTTGAATCTTCAGTAGAGCCCACTCTCGCAGCAACATCTTGGCTTCAGCATTACCCAACCGGTCGTAGAGGGGGTACAAACCTTTTGAAGAGTACTCAAGATATATTGCAACCCAGGATCTTGTCACTACTCCTGAAGCAAATCAAATTAGACAAGTGGAGTAGCGTGGATGTCTGGAAGGAAGTAAACCCACAATATGCAGCCAGCAAACCAACACTTGAGGGCTCCAAACTGTCCATCAGTTGCTGCGAATTAGTGGGCAAGAGCCGCTCATCACTACTGAATTTCTTGCAATGGGCCCGTAGAGCAGAATCAGAGACAGTCCCCAATTCATTGTCATTTAGGCTGCCATCCAATGAATGCCTAGACAGGGCATCTGAGTCCACATGTTTTAACTGATGGCGATATTCTACTGAATAATCCTAACATACGTAAGCAGACTGTTGTCAGTCTTAACAGTAATTTTAGCCCAATACAAATAATCATGAAATTGTCAATGATGACCCACTTAAGTGCAAGGAACTCTAACTTGTGCAGAAAGATAATTTTGCTCGCTGGGAATCGGGCTGTGGCTAGCAAAGACGAAAAGTCACAAATCTTCCAGTCAGTATTGATCTAACTCTGCCCTCAAGCCATGCAGACTGGTGCTGGTGTGAAGAACATATGGCTTCTGAGGGTCAGCACAGGCCAATACAGGCACTGTGGTCAGTCATCTGATAGTGTCTCAAAAGATCTCATTGCAGGCTGTGATTCTCCTTGATTCAAAAGTTTCATTAACCCAGAAATGGGAAGGGGACTCAGACCACCTTTTGTCCCTCTGAGTAGTAGTGTTGGTCGGAGGGTAACCTAGTGTCAGATCCAACAATGGTTGCACTACCCTTGTGTAGTCCTTGACAAAGCAGTGGTAGTACCCACAGAAAACCAAGAACCACTGCAAATCCTTTATGTTCTGAGGGTGAGGCCAGGGAGAAACATGTCCACTTTACTAGAGTCTGTCTAAATACCAGCCACAGAGAGGATATGGCCACATACAGTACTTTATGGACATCTGGAAAAACTGGCACTTATCCAGGGACAACCTGAGCCCAAACTATTCAAGCTGATCCAGTACCTTAAATAAGTGGGCTTTGGGCTCCTCCAACATTTTCCAGTGCAAAATAACACCATCCAGGTACACTAGGTGCTCCAGAAGGTTTGTGTTACAACACAGCCCACTACGAGTCACTGGAAGGTGGTGGGAACCCCAGAAATACCTTGTGGTATGTGCAGAAACTCACAGAAACCCAAAGGTCAAGTTAAGCCTGTTTTCTCTCTACTAGTGCTTGCCATGGGAATTTTGATAATACCCACCATGCAAGTCCAACACAGAGAGCCAACAACCTCCATGCAGGCAATCTAATGTGTCCTGGATGCGTACTGGTTAGGAACAGTAAGCTTGTTCAATGTCTGGTAGTCCACACAAATCCTCATCGTGCATAGCATTTATAGCACCTCATGGATGTACAGAGCTTGAAATCTATGAATGACTATAGGCCTAGACAGTAGGCACAATTGGATTGCTGCATGATATAGGATTTACAACTATAGAAGCCATGCTCCTTGATGGTAAATATACTGATTAACATTACTGTCTTAAGGTTTGCTACCTAGCCTAGTGCAGTAACAATTTATTCCTACATGATGTCATCCTGATTAATGCTACTTGTGGCTTTTAGATATATATTCTGAGGCTGGCCCAGTGGCGCTGAGCACCTTACCTCGCGCTACATCGGCGACCCTGGGTTCAGGAATCAACTCGGGTCATCGGGGTGCCAGCGGGGAAGGGGTCTGGAGTAGGATTAAGCAAGCTGAAGGCAACTCCTCTCCTGGGGTGGTCGCCACCCCTCTGTAGTCCTGCTGCCACCGGTGGAGGTCTGGTGTAAGCATAGGCAGCGACATAGGGGGAGGGCACCTTGAGATGCGGCGTGCTCATGCCTCCACATGCGCACGTGCACATCCAAGGTAGGGGACCGGGATCGGGAAGAAAACTACAAAACAACAGAAAACTCTGTATGGAAAAGAACATATATATTCTGTATTGTGTGGAATACTGTATCCCTGTATAATGTTTTTTGTAAAAGTTTATGAAAAAAGTAGGAAAAAGACTCATGAAAGGGTATATGAATCGATGGCAAATGCAACTTCCTACTTAAGTCATTTTTTGGATGTGCCAAGTCAGTTATTGTGATTCATAAGCCACCATGCAAACATTTCTTAAGAAAAAATTAATATTAGCAATGGATTTCTGATTCAGACTCTGTAAACTCAGGGGCAGGGTAATTCCTACAGCTGCCTGGAAACAGAGTCCAGAGGCAGGAGGAATTGCAGGTTTGACTGGAGTGAATGGTGCAGGGAGAACCTGCAAAGTAGAAACTCACAAGAGGTAAACGTGGTATCTGGGGAAACAGAAGTGTTGTTAACCCAGGATTATCTTAGCCTTCCATTGTCTCTTGACTTCGTCTGACCATACATATGAAATAGGAAAAAGGAAGGCCAGTAGCCCATTGAGACTATCTCCCACTTTTCAGCTGAAGAAGCAGTTGTTGTAGAGAAACTAGATAGAGTAGATTCAAACATTTCATGTGGACTGCAACAGAGGTAACTAGGAGCTAATGGCTTGGAGATGGAGATGTGTGGAGAAAGGTTTGTTACGTACTAGTAATGGAAGATCTCTGAAAGAATCTCCTCCACAGAGCCACACCTATGAAACTGTAAGCCAATGACGTTAGGACCACTCGTAAACTTGCCTTGCCAAGGAGGCCCATGTTGAAGTATGTCAGAGCTGCCTATAGAATGTGGATGGCCCCAACCTCATCGGTTTCTCACTGAAGAAAAGCTTGGAGTTGTATCATACCAACGGGAATGGCACATCAGAACTCCGACCAGGTGAACAGAAGAGGTGGTGGTTCAGAAAGAAAAGCCCATTTGAAAGGGCACAGAAAGGAGAAGACCAAGCATGCAGTGAAATACAGAAAGGGGATAGGGGGAGTCGTGGATCTATGCAGGAGATTCTGTCGAAGATCTTCTGTTACTGGTAAGTAACTAACCTATCTTTTTCAAAGACACCTCCCACCATAGAGCCAGACCTTTGGAACAGTTCCCAAGCAGTACAGAACTGCAAAGCAGGAGAAAGGCTAGACAGTAAGGACACAGAAGACCTTCAGGACAGCAGGTCTTGAAGAATAGCAAGGCAGAAGGTAACCCATCTATGGTAAACCAGATCCAGACTGTAGTATTTAGTCAACCTATGGACAGAACTCCACATGGTAACACAGCATTTATCAGCTGCTAAAATTGAATGAAAACAAGCCACAGGAATGGTCATGCCATGGGTGGCATGACCATGGGGAGGATCAGGAAGCTCCTTAGCATGCTTCTAGTAACAGAAAGAAATGCAAGATGCTTTGGATTCTCACATCCACATGATAACTGTATTATTGACTGGTCCTTGTGAGGACAAATTTGCATTTTTTTGCAATTTTTCATCTAAAATGAATAAAATGTAAGTTACAAAAAGAAAGAAATGCAAGATACTAACCATTTGGAAAAGCATTGCTTAGATACAGGAACATCTACCAACCTGGGGTGAACAAAACAAAAAGATGTGAGGACATTCTGTAGTCCTTCATGTGGTCTAGATAAATGCATAAGGACATCAAAAGAATGCAGAATAACTTCTGCATTCTGAAGGGAAGGATAAATCCATGTTAGTGAATAGTCTAGTAAAATGTCAACTCAGAAACCGATGATGGGTATGTAGCAAAACCTGATGCTGGTGAAACACAACATACAGAGGATTGGGCCATAGTCTTGTTCCCTGTCCCCTTAGAGGGCATGAAAGGAAGAAAAGTCTGAAAGATGCACACCAAAATGTTGATCTAGGGAGAGAGAGCAGTCTGATGAGAACCACACCCCCTGGGTCTTTAGAGTATCCAGGTGGGTCCCATCCCATCCCAGAGATGTCCATGGTGAGCCAAGGAACTCCCAAGGGGACAAACAGAGGAATGTTGAACCCCCCCGAAGCAGATGGTGGTTGGTTTGCCTTAAGCAAAAAGCACTGCATAAGGGGGCAGTGACCAGAAAAGCATGAGCCAGAGGTTGGGTATTCTGGGCCTACGGAGCATCCACTGAGGAATGGGCATGTGGGCCTGGGGACATTCATAATGGCTGTGGCCATAAGGCCTAATAGATGAAGCATGGATCCTGCAGAGACTTGGGTGCTGGCCTAGATCAGTGTCACATGAATGATCAAAGTGCCTGCAAAGGGTTCTGGAAAGAATGCCTGCACCTGAACCATGTCCAGAAGCTCCTATGAACTGAAGGTACTGGCATGGAACCAAGACGGATTAGGGTTCGCTGACCAGGATACCCAGTCGGTGACTCTGGTGCAAAATCTATGTCGATACTCCCCTAGAGGCACCATCAGAAGTCGATCATCCAGATCAGGGAATACATACAGGGCTTCCCAACATACGGCTGCAGCCATCACAGCTACAGTAAGCATTTGGTAAACACCCATGGTGCCAGGATAAGCCGAAGAGCTAGACATGAAACTGGTAGCACTGGCCCTCCAAAAGGAAGTGCACATGCTGTCTATGGCTGCACTGGATCTTAATGTGTAGATAAGTATCCGGCACGTCCAGGGTGCAAAGCCAATCCATCTGTGAGAGCAGAGGGAGGAGCGACTGAAGAGGGACCATGCAAAACATTTTGTATGCAATGTATTTGTTTAGGTCTCTAAGATCCAAGACAGTGTGAAGACTGCCCATCTTCTTCAGACTAAGGAAACACCAGGAATAAAAATGGTTCTGTTCATCCAGGGGTACAGGCTGAATAACGCTTTTGTCCAAGAATGTACACACTTCTGTCAGTATGACTGATAAGTGGTCTGGGGTAATGACAAGGGCTGGGACTATGCACAAGAGGCACTACAGATTTCAGCACATGACCCCCCTTCCCCCTGAGTAATATATAAGACCCACTTATCTGGCGCAATCTCCTACCATTTTGTCAGGAATAGGGAGATCCTACCCCCTACCTGAGCCCCCAAAGGAGGGGATGGGGAGAGAGATAGAGCAGAGACAGAACCTGGACACTTCAATGTCTTAAAATGAGCACCCGAGGGTTGTTGCTTGGGGTGGTCATCTCTATGGTAGCTCGAGTAGGACCCCAGGCACAGGAGGAGAGGAAGCCTATGCATTAGGGCTGGGGAGAAAGGGACATCAGGGAGTGACGAGTCATTTCTGAAGACTGTAACTCCTTTAGAGTAAGCCCCACATAGTGGCCAAATAATTTCTGGCCATGAAAACGTGAATTAAGGACTGAATGTTGAACATCTGTGGCAAAACCAGCAAAATGCAACCAGAGATACCTAAGAAGGCAGATTCCACATGCAGCTGCATGACAGAAGCATTAAAGGCCTTGTACGCAAAATGCAGTAAAATGCTCCTGACCACTAGAACATGTGAAACAAAACTGCTGAACTTCAGTTTTAGCAATACCATCAAGCAGAGTATCTGCCAGAGTACATGTGTGTTTCCATAGGCTATTCTGACATTTAATCATATTTATTTATTTGTTTGTTTATTTACTGGTTTATTTATTTCAAATGCGTTGGCAGGAAAGGCATACTGAGATGGTAACAGCTCCTTTTCCAGCTGTAACCTGGGGGAAGGCATCAATGCACGAGGTGCACAGTAAATGAAATTATTATACAGTGAAAGTACCTAAGGTGCAGGGTAATCACAACTGCCAAACAGTGAGGTCAGCAATACAGTAAGGTGCACCATGGATTGTAATAAGCAGAGCAGACAGATTGTAGGTTGCAGGAACAGTACAGTGTGAGCAAAAATATGGTTAACTGGGTAAAATGGGCAAACCTTGCAAGCCTAGGGTTTAAAGGACTGCTGTACACTTAGCACAGGAGAACTAAGAGGGTTTCTCTGTAATATGCCCTTCCCTGATGTTCTCTGTTATTAGCATTTAACTAAAGTGTTAGAATGTTATTTGGTTAAAAAGGCTGCACCTTCATGGTGAAAGATTCACAATTTATTACAGTTCATATTTCAGTAAGCTTTATTTAAATAAGTTTAGAGTGAAAGTGATTTTTTTTGCACTAGCATAATATTTTGGACAGAAATTAAGAGGGGCAAATACAGCTATTTGTGGACTGCAGGGGTAGCTGTTACTTAATTTAGGTAATGAACTTGGAACGGGACATTTAATCCTCTTTGAAAGGATGAAAGGTATGGTAACCCTATCCGTTGGTCCCTGCTCATGGCTGCAATGGCCGTTAGGTCATAATTTTAATATATTGGACTCTATATCTTAATTTGATTTTTATAAAAGAAGTGTTAGGTTTATTAAGTACACCCCCAAGAGATGTAACAGTGTACAGGAGCATATATACTGATTTTGTTTCTGTTAAAATGATGTACTTGTATACTGCAAGGTTCTACAGCTCTGTAATGCCTGCCTGTATGGAAATATACGTACTGTATTATTTACATAAACTTCAATAAAATATAAGTACAATAAAAAAAAGTGCAAATGAAAGTGTGTGTTGTGAGGTCACAGAGGAGGGTTTTTAGAGTTGAAGGAGTGCAGGCAGAACGGATAGCAGGGGGCAGGACAGACCCGAGCGTGGAGAACCTAAAGGCAAATGCAGCTCGACCTGCATGGGAGGAAGAATGAGCATGCGTCACAGTTGCAAAGGAAGTAAATGAAACGGCTGGGGCAAGAGAGGAGAGAGCTAAGGTAAGTGAGGGGGAGATAGTTGACCAAGAATTTAAAGATGAAAGAGGCATGGTGGGAGTGGCATCGAGCTTCAAGAGAGGAGAGTGAGACAGAGGAAAAAAAGATGCACTGGTGAGTATGGGGGGGCAGTCAAGGGTGAAACAGCTGAAGGAGTGAAAAATAGGCCTGATAACTACTTTTCCTTCCAATTCTCACTGCCTAACCTTTCTCTTAC
Source organism: Neoceratodus forsteri (assembly GCA_016271365.2). Classification (NCBI taxonomy): domain Eukaryota; kingdom Metazoa; phylum Chordata; order Ceratodontiformes; family Ceratodontidae; genus Neoceratodus; species Neoceratodus forsteri. The sequence goes on along the minus strand of CM057456.1, from coordinate 1,173,389,110 downwards.
TTTATTACTACTTGCTCTCACTGAGATGTATTACTCATTGTTTGTATACTGCTCAGTCACTCTAAAAATGACCCGATTGTATTTTGTTACATGTTAATCTAAATGATGTATTGTTTTGTCATATTTACCACTGTTAATTACTCAAACACTTACATGTCACTTGTAGTATTGTACAAATATGTTTCTCCTGAAGTTTGTCTCTGTACCCTCCCGGGTCGTGCCTGAAAATAGTCTTGTTGGCTAGTGCACCTATCCGGTCAACAAAACCTAAATAAATAAATATGGAGGCCTAGTAATGCAGAAACACAAGTCAAGACTGCCTCTAACATCCAATTTTGGGGGTACGTTGTCAGGAGGCAAAAAGCACATGTACAGGCAACTGTCCTCAAAGAAGATCCCTAGTTTTTCTACTTTTCTGCCATTCTGAAGAACCAGACTGTGTATCAGTTACTCTGGCACAGGTTCTGACAGAGCCAAAGTAGCTGCCACTGTCATTCAAGGGAGTCAGAGCCAGGTCTGTGGCTTTAGATGAAATGCAAAGTGCTATCTGAATGGGAACAGGAAATCGACCCAGAATGTTTAACAGAGAAACAGGCCATCTGAAAAAGGCCTTACGGTCGATCTAGTCTGCCGTGTATGGTGGTACACACACTCCAAGGATTCAGGATTAATGAGAGTGTTTTTATTAACACGTACATAGAAAACAAAACGTATCAAGCTAATCTACTGCATGGATGTCAAGTTCTGAAATGGGGGCAACATGACACAATACAGTGGCTATTAGTATATCACAGTGTTTCACTCCTTCCCAGTAAGCAAGGGATTATAACTGGCAGCTCTGGATAACAGCTTCTTGGACTGTTCTCAGCCCCTGGAGCTGGAGTCTTAGCTGTCTCCATCACTGAATTAGAGAACCGTATATACTCGCGTATTAGCCGACTCGCGTATAAGCCGACCCCCTAAAACCAGCTGTTTACTTTTGGGAAAACACTATGACCCACGTATAAGCTGAGATATATTTCTACGCATCTAACATTGTGTCTTAAGCATATATCGAATCACCGTAAACTACAAAATTCTCAATCAACAGTGCTGAACGGCTGTGCTATGTCGGGTGCTGTACTTCTAATCTGCACAGATGCTGACTGCTTTCCATGACTGTGCCATGCTGTGTTCCCGCAACACTCCCTGTGTGACACTTACTGTGGCTGTGTCTGCTACGGCAGCAGCACGCTCCAGGAGCCAGTACTTTTGTACTGGTGTTCTCTGCCACTTCACTATGAAGGAAGACATTGGAAGGCTACGGCTGCTTCTGCCCACTCTGTCTGTTCTGTCACTTGCACCTTTGCCCATGAACTATCAGTGACATGACTGCTACACAGAGCCCTCACTCCCCTCTCTGACACAGGCTGCTGTCAAATGCAAGGACATGTATGTCTACTGTGTGCCCCAAGAGACAGCTCATAAGGAAGATCACTTAAGGGGATTATTGAAGCAGCAACCTGAAGCACTCGGGAACTCACCATAAGTGTACCGGTATGTTTGCAACACACACAGGTTGTATCTCTAATTTACACAGCTGCACTTGCTGTCTCTCACTCTGCCTCTCTCACTCTCTGTGCAGCATCGGAGACAGTGTGTGATCGACAGGGGTGGGGCACGCAGGTACCGGGGGATTTCACCGGGGCAAGTTACCACAGGACACACTTTACCAAAACAAATGCACCGTCTCTCTCCTCGTCACTAATTGCTTGGTTGATTAGACCCGCGTATAAGCCAAGACCTGCAAAGCGCAGCAATAATTTTGGTGTAAAAACCGTGGCTTATACGCAAGTATATACGGTAGCTGTGGTCACTACTAAGTGACCTGGTGTGATGCTTGACTGACGCCACAGAGCCTTTTTCCTCTCATGGTCTCAGCACTGGAGAACTGGGCTCCAGAGTTGTGGGAAAAGACTTGCCTTTCTATATGGGGAGGAATTCCTGATATTTCAGATAAACGTTTCCTCTTTGGTGCAGTGAGACCAAAAGAAGAAAAGATCTGCTGCCAATGCAATGCAAAAAATTATTATAGATATTTTTAAAGATTAAAGTAGTTTTTCTTTAAAAGAAATATTTCTTTTATTTGGTTTTCTGTGTAATATCCGTCCTCGCTATGTAAAGTAGTTCCCTAGAAACGCACACACACACACTTCTACCCCTACCTCTGCCTTCTACAACACTGTCTTTTTTCTTGTGCTTGAACACAAAGACATCAGCAGACAAGATGCGTGGGCTGGCAGCCGAGACGGACTGACAGACTGACACTATACAGCAAGGGAGATCAAGTGAGCAGCGGTCCCAGGCAGCAGTATTCCTGGAAGTCAACTGGGAACTGAGGGTTGTTTTTTTTTCACTTTGGTTAATGGAATGGGAACTGGAGAGCATAGGAGTTACGTAGTAGGACTAGGGATGGGAGCTAAGGCAGCGCAACGGAGGCGGGAGTGACTGGTACAGGAACCAGCACTGACCGGAACAGAGGCTGGAGGGAGGAACCATTACAGGAGCTGCCAGCTAACGGTTACATTTACTGGGTTTACAGTGCACACAGCCGGTAAACAGCATACCCCGATACACGTTCACTGAATAACACTGTTTTTCCGGGAAACTGCTACTTACATTGTTTTGTTACAGTCCGAATACACCCAAAAATATTTGACAATAACCAAACCTCCATGAAAACACAGTGTTTGGGAATGGAGTCGATATTTTTAAAAGAGGCAAGGAGGGTGGTTTTACAGTTCATTGCAAGACTTTTTTTATTCCTGTTTTCTGGCGGCAGTGTATGTTTTCATAAACGGTGTTTCCGTTGTGGTTCTCCGTCGAGATTCATGAAGAATACAACGTGGCAGTTATGGTTTCATTTTCGGGAGTCGGACAGATTTGTTTAATATTGCAGATGTGGCTAACTGGGTCTTTATCCATGAATTATACTGGGATTTACTCACAGATAAAAGACCCAGTTAGCCAATCAGAGTTCAACTTTGAAAAGTACCAATGTATAATTAAGCTAACAGACGATAGGTGCATCATGATATCACGACCCTCGGGTGGTTGGGCACGAGGTCACAGGCCGAGTGCATCCAACCACCCGAGAAGTGATTATATCCCATGATATACCACACCCTGGAGTGACTTATTGCTATTATGGAGTTTCAAGTTTTATAAATAAAAAAAATAAAAGAAACATATTTTAAAACATTTTATGAATGAGTTTTTGGGTGGTGTAAGAGTGCATTTTGAAAAAAATAGTTCTCAGACAGTAGAGAGCAAGGAGGCTGGTGGTGCTGGAACTTTTCTGAAGCCGTGATGATGTAGCCCGATATCATCACTGCTTCAAAGAGCTCTGGCCCAATCAGATTCCTCTAATTACGATCCTCAGTTCATAATGTCTAGTGCGCTTACCCAGTCAACAAAAACTAAATAAAATAAAATAAATAATATACAATATACATTTAAAGGAGATAGGAAATAATTTGTACATAGTTTACTGCCCTTCCATCTTCCTTTCCATGCCAATTATGTATACTGATATGCTTTGATGATAGTTTGATATATAAATATTCTAACTCTGGGTTGCATTCAGATCTAAATAGAGTTCCCACTCTCCTCACCAGCTTCTGCACTTGATTTTCATATCTCTAAGACATTCTATGACATCAGTAACTCCCATTCCATGCTATTCATCTAAATGGCCAGGAATGGGAGTTTGTGATGTCAAGGAATGTTCATGCATTATGAAAACAGAGAGCAGCAACTGCTGAGGAGAAAGGGATTCAAGGTAGTTAAAAAGGCAGCAAAATTAGATAAGTAATTTAAGAAAAAAGGTCAAAAACATATCAGAATACTGGGTATTCAATAAATGGACAACTGTAGGGCATCTAGAGGTGTAAAAATGGTTTCCTAGCACCTTTAAGTTAACAGTGTTTAGGGATATCACAGTTTTACAATACAACTGTGATAAGGAGGGTGTGTTGTTTTAACACATACATGGGAAATGAAACGTATTAGTCTTATTTGCTGTATCTCACAGCTAACCACCCTATTTCGCCCAAGACATTGCTGCACTTCTAAACAAGCTTTGCTATAAAATGTCTTTAGAGCTGCCACTTAGTCCAGTTTCAGTTATTTGCATGTATTAATGTCACTTTTTGTCATCTCTGCATAGCTATATGTATTATCTCGAGTACTGTCTGACTTGCTCTGTATTCTAACCTACCTGTACTATATACTATGTACTATGTACCTGTACTATATACTGTGTATTGTATAATCTCATCTCATTTTATGTATGTATTCTCCCAGGTCGTGCCTGAAAATAGTCAGCTTTGGCTAGCGCACCTAACCCGGTTAACAAAAACTAAATAAATAAATTGTTGTCAAGATCTAAAAGGTGGTAACACTGTATAACACAGTACAGTGGTTAGCAGTATATCACAGCACTGCACTCCCCACCCTCCCATAAAGAGGGTACATATGATTTGCAGCTCTTGATAACAAGCTATTTTTCCTATGATGGCTGAAACTAAGTTAGTACTGTAAAATGTATACCACTGTAATTATATGCCATGAAAAAATCTAGTCATAACTATCAAGGTGCCAACGATTTTGCTTTCACAGTTCTTATGGAAAGTCAATGTTGTGTTAACGGTGATAGGAAAACAAATTCACACAGTTAACTGCCCTCCCATTTTTCCTTTCTATGCCAGTTATGTATTTGGATATAATTTGAACCATTTTTGGGTATCCTTGAATCTACATAGAGTTCCACTTGCCCCAGAAAGGACTGCTCTTTCTTTTTTTATTTCTAAGACAGTCTATGATATCATTGACACCATTCCATGTTACTCATCTAAATGGCCTAGAATGGTGTTAATTTAAGTCACAGAATGTTAAGGCAGACATAACTGGCACCCTGCCCTGGAAAAAGAATTGGCACATTGGTCCCTTGCCACATCACTGAAACAAGAGGGGTCACCCAAGGCCAATGATAGCCAAATTCTTATAATTTCCAGAAAAAGAGAAGATCCTCACCTTGGCTAGAGACTGGGGATCCCTGACATGGAACGGGCACAAAATATGCAAGCAATAACACACGAGCCCAAGTGTGTTATGAGGAACTTGCGCCGATTGCCTTATGCACCTGGGCATGTTCTTATCAGTACATAACCCACACCTCGGAGTGTGTTACTGTGCTTATAAAATGGACCTTTGTAAAGAAGTTAATTTGAAAACAAATGGAAATACAAATGTACATAAAATCAGTAAAAACATGATTACATCTGTAGAAAAGAGAAAGGGTCCTTGTGCTGGATTGCAGCTCTTTAATTAAAAGTCACTACACAAGGTCAATGTCTCTTTCTGTCTGCAGTACCCACCCAGTGACTGTGTCTGCACTACCCACCCACCCAAATGCTCAAAATCCTGTTTTCTTGTAATATTTCTTACCTTTCCCACATGGTTTGATTTATAGCCCGAGATCAAGCGTGTAACCAGTTGGGCTGTCGTCTGCTGCTTGTTGCCCGCCTCCCAAGATGCAGAAAGCATGTTTTGTGTCTGCTTTTCTTTATTTAGCTCAAGCTTTGTTTTCTGAAATCATTTTTGGTTTGATATTAAACGGCTGGCTGACTGGGACCAAGCATGTCCCTCAACAGTCGCCATAGACGGATTTTTCCTGGTTCCCGTTTGAGAAACCACAAGTTATTTATTTAAGAAAGGAAACTCTGTTTAGTTTTAGTTTGGCAATAATGCGGTGACCTTTTGTACAGATTTACACTCTGTCGGGGGAGGAGGGCCGCCTCAGTATGTCGTTATGACCGGAGAAGGCGAGAAGTGCACCAGGGAATGTAGAAAGTATAATTATTGATGGCAGAGATGCAGATCGGGGAGAACGCAGGCATCACAGAAACTTGTGTCGGGAAAGTAAAATTAAGGTGAGATTGGCAGTTTTTATGCACTGCTTACCAGTCTTTATGTGAGAAAACAATGGAGTTTAACAGCTGCTGTGAGGTGAATGTGATTTCCTGCTAGCGCTTGAGTGAGCTGGGCCAATCAGTGTTTTTGTTTATGGTTGGCACAGCTCACTGATTCGTTGTTATGTGTCCTGAAGTGGAGGGTAGTGTCAGATGGTTACTATATCTTCTGATAAGGACAGGGATCAGAAGATGTAGTAGCCAATCAGAATTTAGGTCCCCCATAGAAGGCATCGAGCTATATCCACAGAAATTAGTCAGAGAAAGGGAAGGACCTGCTTGCTAGGACCACAAACTACAGCAAGCTCACACACCTGACCTAACATGCTACACTGGGACTCTAAAACCCCCAAATCGTCTGGACCTCAGAAGCCACAAAAATGAAAATTAAGTACCTACCATAATTCTTGATCTTCTCTTGTATCTTCACCATTCATTACTGCTGGGTAAGCTGCCGGAGGCACGCACCTGTATAGGAGTGTTTTTTTGGGGGGGGGAGGAATCGGTGCTGACCACGAGGCTGACACATTGCGTGGTGCACGTGGGTTGGCCATTAGGCACCGCAGACTCCTCCTCCCCCCTAGTTCTGTTTTGCCGGAGAGGATGAAACAAAGAGGGGGAGAGAGAAAACCAAGGTGAGGCAAGAGTGCCGAGGGATAGGAAGAGGAAAGGATATAAATTGAAAAAGGAATAAGCTGACCAGAGGACAGAGAATTTAACTTTTTATCCTAAGTGGTCATAGGGCCCCAATCCTTGGGCAGCCACACAGGAAAGGAGAGAGAGAGAGAGAGAGAGAGAGAAAGAAAAAAGAGAAAGATATAATATATCTACGGGAAGAAGGGGGAAGGAGGGCCTTCCACCATGTTGATTGAAAGACCATTGGCTTGTTATAACCTCAAAAAACCTGAAAGGTATGAAGACACAGGAGCAAGGATCCCGCCAGCATCAGGAACCACTGGACAGAGGTACAGAAGAAAGAATTTGACACGGTATTGGAAAGTAAAAACCATGGTGGAGACAGCCCTCTCTTCCTAACCCCAATCCATGTATGGGATGAAAGTCCTGGAGCTTGGCCCTCCACAGATTATCCCTTGATGGCTAGTTGAGGGGAAAAACCCTGTTAAACAGGTGAGGACTCTGTCCAGAATGACCTCCAAGGAGACAGGAAGCCAAAGGAGGAGAAAAGAGGGAAGAAAACCCCCCACGGATTCTCCCAAGAAATGCACTGATGCAGTCCCCACTTCAGGAGAAGGAAACCATGGGACATCCGTGCCAGGCTAGAAAGGACACAACAGTGTACCACACTGAGAATTTCAGCTCTAAAGGGGAAGGGGAAGTAAGAAAAGAGAAAGAGGGATGAAAATCCCTACGGGCTGTCCCACGAAATGCACTGACGTGTCCCCACTGCAAAAAGATGGAAAAAACAAGTGGAAACATCCGGGTCAATTAAGGAGAACACCACAGTGCACCCTAGTGAGAATCCTGGGGAGTTCCTTCCGAGGCCAGGGTGAAGACCCTACTCGCCACCCCCCTAGGCTGGGTGCTCTGTGACTTTTAGAGAAGGAAACAGAGGTCCCTGAGGTTCCAGGGGGACTCTGCCCCCAATTGGCCTCGAAGAGGGGGAGAGCGAGCAGTGTGGAGGTGGCGCCCAAGAGGGGATGGTGGGTGAGAATCAGTAATGAATGGTGAAGATACAAGAGAAGATCAAGAATTATGGTAGGTATTTTCATATCTTCCCTTATCAGTCTTCACCATTCATTACTGCTGGGTGGGTAACAAGCCCCCTGGAGGAGGCCTGACACTGCCCTGAGGGAAAGATTCCCTCAGCCTCCTGCGAGTGAGGTGCAGGAGGGGGAGACCCCATAGCCCTACTAGGCCGTATACAGTCTAAGGCTGGTCAGGCCAAGGAGGTGTCCCCTGTGGCTGGGGGACAGAAGACGCCCCTGTAAGTTATTCCTCACCCTGCGGGAGAAAAGATGGGTCCTCTGGAAAGCGGAGGAAATCACCCTACACTGGGCAATGGGTGACAGCCCGAATAGGCGAATTCATACCGTTCACCTGATGCAGATCGCTGTCCCTGCCAGTCGGGAGGCCACCTTATTGGCGTCATAAGATGCCCTTGCTTGGTGCCTTGCAAGCTGCAGACCCTGCGCAGAGAGGGCAATGGCTTGCCTAGATTCCTCTGAATCAGGCAGAGATGCTAACACCTGCACTAACATCGACCACAGGTGCCTGTTGTAGGCAGCTTGGTGAGCTTGATGTGAACTGATACAAAGCAGCACATGAGCCGAAGAGAAAACTCTTTTTCCCCATCAGATGAACTCGGCAGAATCCGGATCAGGTGGTCAGTTGTGTGCCGGGTGTTGAAGCTCGGAAGAAGTATCTAAGGCCATCAGCCCTGAATGTGGGTGAGGCAGAGAACCAAGAAACTCCTGGGGAGTGCAAAACCGTCTCCTGCTGGGGCTGGGGATGAGGCGACTCGTGACTGCCAGGTGCAGATTGATGCTTCCTGGAAGGGAATAGGCTAGGAGAGTACCACTAGGTGGTGTGCAGCACTAAACTTGCTCAGTAAGGAGCGCATCTCCTGTTCGGTATAGCTTCTTAGCACATGGGATATATGGAGTTCCTGTACCAACCGAAAGGAACCAATGATATTCAGTGAAATCAGCATCAGATGAAAGGTGGACTGAACAGTCCTCTTCCTCGGAAGAGGAAGCTGAGGAAGTCGAGGAACTCAGGTGCTCAAGTCCTCCTGCGGCGGAGGAGACAAGTGAAAGACCTGCTCATCCATGGCTCTAACATACCTAAGGAAGGACGCTACAGTGGCCCTGAACGTCTTGCAGCTTAAGGGCCCCATACAACCCACTTGGCCTGGGAGACGAGGAGGTGACTGCAGAGGATTTGGGAAGGAGCACCTAACTGAAAGTGCCCGGCCTCCGCCAGGGCTCTGAGGCCTCGCTGAAGATCCTCTGGCTCGAGGCGATCTGGGGGTTGACCCAGTCAGCGTATGCTGCAGATGTGAAAACATATCCTGGTTGAGCTCTGAGGGGGAATCTCCCTTGTGGTGCGACTGGGGTTGCGTGGATCTAGAATAGCAACCCTCAGCATTGCCCACCAAGGGCACCTCTGAGGACTCTGAGGAGGAGAAGCGGGGCTCTGCACTGCAACTCCTCCCCACCCCCTGCAGGGAAGTGGAGGAGAGCCCCTGTGCTTCACCCCAGCCTCTCAACCCCTCAGACTCCAAGGTCGCCCTTTTCCTCGACCCCAGTGATAGGGGGACCACTAATCCCGCAGGCCCCCCCGTGGAAGGCCACAGAAGACTACGTCCCCATCTCAACCAAAGAGGCCAAAGCAGCACCAGACATGGCCGAAGTTGAGACCACCACACCATGTCCCCTGGGACTGCTATCCACCACAGGGCCCCCAATGCCGGGGTCGGAAATGGGGCCCGCAGAGACCACAGACTCCGGGGAGCATGGGAGGTGAACACTGGGTTGACTGGTGCCACGTCCAGAAGGGCTCCCCGACACCAGGGAGTCGGAACACCAATCCAGATTGGCCAGCAAGTCGTCCTCCTCTGAAGAAGAGGAGACCATGCATACCGCCAGACCAGCGACCCTGGGAGCCCCAGAAGCAATGGCGCTGCAAATGGCAGCACCACAGAACACGGCACTGCCCCACCCCCTGCCACTGCAAATGGCACTGGGTCTGGAACAGCGCCAGCAGGTGGCACTGAGGGTCTGCCAGTGCCAGGCCCAGTGACCATGGGATGCAACACCGGGGGAGCCTGCACTTCCAAGGAGGTGACTGCTGTGGCAGTGCTTCCACCCCAGCCCCACAAGAAATCGAGGTGTTCCTCTGGCACCGTGGAAGAAATCTCCTTGACGGCAAGGCTGGAATCTGAGGAGGTTTCCTCCACATCGGGCCATATAGACCCAGGAGGGGACCCAGAGGAAGGGTCGAGAGATCTTGCCATGGCATCCCTAGAACGATGCCATCCTTCGAAAGTTGGCGGTGCTCTGCCAACTTTAAACGCATGGATTTCCAGAACGCGGTGGTCCATGGAAAAACCAGCGTTGCAGTTGTCCATATCATGGCTGGGACCCAGGCAGCGCAGACAAGCATCATGTCGGTCCGTCACAGAAAAATGCCGGCCACAGGGGCACCAACGCATGGGGGCACGGCCCACTTTGGATTTTCTCTTTGCCCCCGAACCTGACATGACATGAAAAGAATCGAAAAACTCACAGAGAAAGACCTGGCACCACTGGCAATAATAATAAAAGAAACGTTCTTTTATCGGTATCCAATGACATTGTGTGAATAAGAACCGGGATAGAGAAGCAGGAAACGACATCAACGAATGGGCAGGCCCGATGACGCAGCAAATAACAGACTCGCGCAGCAGGTGCAACCTCAGCGGCGGAGAAACAGGAACTGGGGTGGAGGGCGCTAACGGCCAACCTACGTGACCACGCAGCGCTGGTTCGTGGTCGGGCACCGTTGGCGCCAACTCCTCCCCCCCCAAAAAAAAATCCCGTACAGGTGCGCGCCTCTGGCAGCTTACCCAGCAGTAATGAATGGTGAAGACTGACAATGGAAGATCAATGAGACAGTGGCAAGTAACGAAAGTAGAAAGAACTAATAGAAGTGGTAGGCACAAGAATCGCAGTGGACAACCACAGTGTGGCCCAAGACTTTTCAGAAGGTACAGAAGCAGATAATCAAGGGGACCAGAAGCCAACACAGATTTGGTGGCTGTACCAGCACCCAAATCAATGAAGCCTAGCCCCCACTACCACCCAAGAAGGAGGCAACTCCAACAAGTGTTACACTATCTACAGGAACTGCAGTGGAGCCAACTCATGGCCAGAAACACCCAGCACCTCCTGGGCTGACATTGTGGAGGGACAGGCTGCCACACAGGCAGTGGGAATAGAATCATCCAAACAAAGACAGGAAGCCACCTGATAACGTAACTTTGACAAGGACTAATTATACTTTGGACTGATTCTGGTTCGGCACACTTTATTATACCATCGACAGTCAAAGGTAACCGCCCTTCCCTTGACATCCCCCTTCCAACTTTTGTCCTGAACACTCTGGTAACTAATTTCAATATTTGTCCTATCTCAAAAAATGTGTTTAGCTGATGACAAAGTGTCAGCCACTACAGCTGTAAAAGGTGGCACAGAGAAATGTTCGGTAAATGTCATGGTTGCACAGAGTTAAAATGACGGTTTACCAGGCTACCAGGTATTAGCGCCAAACTCTGTAGGAGCTCCACACACCTCGGCTGCATAGCGATTGGTGCGGTGTTGCTACCAGTGGTGCACGATTGGTCGGAATAGCTCTTGCTCCCCTGCCATTGGTGCACACATGAACTGCTACCTAACTCTGTCTCTCTTACTGCTTGTGCTTCTCGGGTCTCCTTTCTGACCTGTTTTTTACCTGAGAAACGTTTAATTTGTCAAAAATAGAGCTGTTTTACACCATATACTGCCTATTCTAGCCTGTGCATGACTATTACAGCATCAGTTTGTTTTTAAGTTACATTGCTAGCCTAGTGAGTTCATTGCATTGTAAGCTGCTGTTAGCTCCTGTATTGTAGGACTATTACTGAGTTTCTCCCTGTTCTCTCTCTCCATCTAATTCTCGCCCACCGCACCTCTATCTCTCTTAATAACCCACTGCAGTCTGAACAGCTGCTATTCCTGCATGCACCTCCCCGAATCCCCTAGCTCTCAAACCCCCTCTCTTTTTTTAAAACTTAATCTTCCCGAGTTATCACCACCGCTCCCCTCCCCCGCTGTCCCTCTCCCCTTTCTCTCACTACTTTGCAAACTCTACTCCCTTTGTTCATCCCACCCCACCCCTTGCCTCTCCAGTCTTTTGTCATTTAATTTTTCCCAACACCCCCGCTGACGAACTGCCACCAGCCCCCGCCCTCAACTTGCTACAGTTAACTTAACCTGCTTCTTCTGTCTTGCCCACTAGGACTCCCGGGGAAAATTTCGTGCCACCGCCGAAAGCGGCGCTCAACGGCCGCCGCGCCGACTCCATCACCAGACCCTGCCCGCCTCCCTGGAACTCCACCTCGGATCACGCTACCAGGTATTAGCTCCCAACTCTGTAGGAGCTCCACACACTGCGGCTGCATAGTGATTGGTGCGGCGTTGCTACCAGTGGTCCACGATTGGTCGGAATAGCTCTTGCTCCCCTGCCATTGGTGCGCACATGAACTGCTGCCTAACTCTCTCTGTTACTGCTTGTGCTTCTCGGGTCTCCTTTCTGACCTGTTTTTTTGTCCCACCCCCACTGCCCCCTCCCAGGCCTCCTTTAAATACACTGACGCCCCACCCACCTGGGCTGCTTCATCTATTCAGGAGCAGCAATCTCTAATTCACCCATCCTACTGGTCTCTGCTGTCTCCCCCAGTGATCTGATTTTCTCTACTTCTTACCAATCGGTGCCCTCTCTCTCTCTCTGACAAACTGTGGCTTCCCCATTCTCCTCGCTATGGCTGCGTTTAACCTGCACTCTACACTGCTATTTTTAGTGATAACTATGCTGCAGTGCCCCACCCTTCTTATGACTGCCACTCCTCATTCCCGAGGCCAGCTCATACCAACACCAGCGCTGCACTTCTCATTGGGAATGACCACTGGGATTCAGATTAATAACTCTGTGCCATTCAGCTCCACGATATGGCACACTAGCGTCACTCTGAAGCACCAAGGGTACAGCCCCCCTGGGGTGTATAAATGCACTAGCAGCTCTCTGTAATAAGCCAGGCTCTTACCATTGCCGCAACACCCAGGCGCGCAGACAGATTTCCAAAGCAAACTCTCAAAATGCTTCAAACCTCCCTTCTGCGATTTCTCCTACTGCTACTGCTCCTCTCCGGAAGCATTCACCCTAATCTAGGCCCAACTGGACCGACTGCCTACCGTCAGAACTGGAAATTGGGGTCTCTTACCTTGGCGTCCATCAATATATGCAGCCTCCTCAGTAAACTAGATACCCTCCAAACCTAGATTCGATAATTCAATGCTGACATCCTCTCTGTCGCTGAAACATGGCTAAATCCAAAGATCCCTGACAATGCAGTTGCTATTCCCGGATATACGATTTTCAGGCAGGACAGGAGCTCTAAGCGGGGTGGTGGCTGTGCCATCTACCTGAGGGAAACCTTCGTGGGACACGCCATCCCTCTTCCTAGACCAGGATCACCATCTCAGGTCCTCGCTATCAAAGTTCTCCTTGGGGCCCACAACAAAAACCTCACTATAGTCTCAGTTTACATCCCCCCAAAGAACCCGGCTAATGGCTTCAATAATGTCATGGAATGTCTCAAGGGTCTACGCCATAACTCAGAGTCCATCATCCTGGGAGACTTTAACATCAACTGGCTTGCACCAGAGGCCTGCACCTACAAGGATGCAGTTACAGCACAACAATTCATACAGCTAGTCCCCTCTCCCACCAGGTGTAACTACAGGACAGGGACCTAAACTCTTATTGACTGGATACTGTCCAACCACCCTGAAAGAATATCTAAGGTGTCTGTTCTCCCTAACTCCTTAAGTGACCATTCACCCGTTATCTGCACTTGGGCTAATAACTACATCGAGGCCCCCCCAAAATACACCAGGGTACTCAAGAAGGGTCACCTACAACTACTAAAATCCCATCTAAACAGACTAGACTGGTCAAACATGGACTCACTCAAGGATGTAAACAAAGCGCTAGAACTGTTTATCACCCGATTCACTGAGGCTTGTGATATCCGTGCACCGCTAAAAAAAATGAAGGTTAAAGGTAGATCGAACCCTTGGATTACCACTGAGCTTATCATGCAGCTCAAGCAAAGTGACCACCTTTGGCACTGTGCTCAAGCCACAGCGGCCCAAGCAGACATTCAAAAATATAAGCAAGCAAGGAATAGCTGCACCCGTGCTATACAGATGGCTAAAAGCAAATACTTTAGAGAAGCACTTTCCAACTTGTGGGGGGATGGGAAAAAATTCTGGAACAACCTTAAGGACCTCTCTGGCAAAGACTCCAAGTCTCCACCCACCATGCTCAACATCAATGGCACTCCAATGTTGGACCTAGTTACCATCTCCAATACATTCATCAATGCTTTCTCCAACCTAAGCAGTGTCCGCTCACCTGATTTCTTCAACGCTCCCACCACCAATCCCACCTCTGCCACAGCATCCCATGCTTGCTCAGCTCCACAGTTCTTCTTCAAAAGGATCCCAATGCACTTAGCCAGAACCTATATTTGCAAGGCTATCAGCAAAACTGGCTATAGTGGTGACTCACTCGACTTGAAGCTGCTTTCACTAGTCCTAGATGAAATCCTTGAACCCCTGACAATGATCTTCAACCTCTCCCTAAGGTATGGCCAATTCCCATCACTCTGGAAAAAGGCTACCATCACACCTGTACATAAAAGTGGAGACAAGTCACTGCACACCAATTATAGGCCCGTCTCCCTCCTCCCCCCATTATCCAAAGCACTTGAACGTACAGTCTCTGACCAGCTAGTAGGGTTCCTGGAAAAGCATAATATTCAGTGCCCTGAGCAGCATGGCTTCCGTAAAGGGCATAGTACCACCATGGCACTGTTGGAATTCACCGGCTGCATCCATGATGCCCTGGATCAAGAACTCTGTGGGGGGGGGGCCATATTCATTGACCTTACAAAGGCCTTTGATACAGTTAACCACCCCCCTCCTACTCAGACAATTGGCTGCTCATGGGCTCTCCAATGATGCACTGCCCTGGTTTGCTATCTATCTCGGGGAGAGAGTTCAAAGCGTTACAATTTCTGGAGTCTCATCAGCTGAAAAACCAGTCCTCTCGGGTGTCCTTCAAGGGTCAATTCTGGGCCCACTACTCTTCTCCCTCTTCCTTAACAACCTCCCCGGCATCTGCCAACAGAGGATTACTACTCTACGCAGACGATGCGGTCCTCTTTTCAAGCAACCGGGACTTTAGTCTACTTGAGAGTCAACTGCAACATGATTTCTGGCTGGTGGAAAAATGGTTTGGCTCATACAAACTTGTCATGAATTATAGCAAAACTAAGGTCATGTCTTTCTGCAACGCACGTATCAAGTATAAAACACTACCCATCACCATCAAGAATCAATGTGGGACCTCACTTGATCAGGTTCATGAGTTTAAATACCTTGGCATCACTCTGGACAGCTCACTCTCCTACTCCCAGCACATTGGGATGGTTGTGAAGTCTGCCAACATACGCCTTGGCCTGCTCCGCAAGTACAAACACTGTATGACTCCCGAAGCCCTAAGACTGGCCATCCACAGCTCTGTTACCTCCATTGTCGATTACGGTCTAGTCATATATGGCTCTGCCTCCCCTACTGCCCATAGGAGGATATCTGTGACATTCAACAAGGCCTGTAGACTTCTCACGGGGGGGTGACCGCCTAACGCACACCTGCGACCTATACGCCACGGCTGGATGGCTACCTTTCATTAGTAGAATACAATACCAGACCTGTCTGATAGCCAAAAAGCTCTTCTCGGACTTGTGCCACCAGGTGTGGCAAGACTCCTTACTACCTGCAGCAGCTCCCAGCCAACACACAGTTCTCAATACCAGACTTTCCAGGTCCCCAGGCCTCGGACCTCGCTGGGTCAGAGATCCTTTCTGCACAGGGCTCCTCAGTGGTTCAATACCCTTAACAAAGAAACTCTTGCTGCTTCAACGCTAAGCCCCTTTAAAAGGCAATTGTGTCTATTCCTCCCCTCTACCTCACTTTGTGACTGCCTCCCCTAAGCCATGGTCATCACCCTCTACCCTAGTTGTAACTGTAACCTGCAATTCCAACCTTGCATCCTTGGCACCAGCCCCCTCCCTCTCGCCCTTTGCCCCCCCTCACCCACCCATCCCCTCTGTACAGACTCATTCATATCAAAGGCCATCTGGTGCCTATCCCCCTTGCTCCTCTCATCTTTATCTAACAACGGCACCTATCTGCCGACTTCCTCCTGACCTCTTTCTACCAAGTATACTGTTTTTACCATGAACTCTGATAGAAGCTAGCTTGGATCATTCTACTGCAGTGTATTTGTCTGAATACTTTATGTACAAGTAATCTATTTTGTTATTATTGTTACCATTGTTTACCATTGTTGTATGTTTCCCCTCGTTGTATGTTTCCCCTCATCCTCTGACGTGGAACCTTTGTAAACGAGAAGTTCCTGCTCAAAGGTACTTGTAATCCTAGAGTTTAATAAATAAATAAATAAATAGTGAGGTGAGGTAACAGGACAGCTCAACTGTGCTTTCCATGAAAGGCAACAAGCAGTAATTGCAGGAACCAATCTAGCCAATCGCATCACACCATGGTGTACCATCAGCCCTCGCACAGCAACTGCAAACAGCTCCTCTTCGGCAGCTTGAATCTTCTCCCTCTCGATCATGTGCATGTTTGACAGAGTGCTTACTGCTGTACAGGTGTTCCAAGCGGGAGTCTTGCAGACATCCTTCCCTCCCACCTGATGCCTTATATCCCGACAACAGGTTTCCAAGCAGAAGCCCTGTGTTGAAAGGGAGCAGATAAACAGGGACTAAATTAAATACAATGTAAACCACTCTCATCTAAATACTGACACACTGCACTTGCATACTCCTCCCAGGTACTCTTGGGAAACAGAGAACCAATCAGATTACAAGGCTTGGAGAATCAATGGTGGATGATTAACAGAGTCTGATATGGTATCATGGTGCTCCACAACTACACAACTGGACTGTCTGACACATCGGAAGGTGATGCCTTCACAGAATTTACCCATCTACCATCCCTGACTACCGGGACCACTGTGCACAGTTAACAAACAGCCCCTCCGATTGACCTAGACGAGCATGTAGTCACTAAGTTACAGCAGGCACAGCATAATAGCAAGGTGGATAATGCCAGTGCAGGAATATATTCAGTCACCACATAGCTTGCTACGTTCACTAGCAACAGCACCCCCCCCCCCATCTCTCAGCCCAAGAGCAATTGCGATTAAGGGAGAATGGACAGGCTACAGTCTGAGACAACAGCTTAATTTGTAGCTGCAACAGCTACTGGAACTAGTTCTTGACAGGAATGGGGAGGACTGCTGCCCCTCAAGAGAAGTCTGATTTATGTCGGCACTGCCAGGACAGTGGGAGAGACCCAGCTATGGCTACCGCAGCCCTTCTAACCACAGGATGGTTTGAAACCTGAGTGGATGGAATAGCCCACAAGAAGCTCTCTGCATCTGCTCCTCTGGGGCACCAGTGGGCATACATGAGGACAGAAGTATGTGT
Source organism: Neoceratodus forsteri (assembly GCA_016271365.2). Classification (NCBI taxonomy): domain Eukaryota; kingdom Metazoa; phylum Chordata; order Ceratodontiformes; family Ceratodontidae; genus Neoceratodus; species Neoceratodus forsteri. The sequence goes on along the minus strand of CM057456.1, from coordinate 1,173,371,761 downwards.
AGTGAGTGTGGAGCTCTTTGCAGCCAAAGGCTGAAAGCAGCACAGTGGTGGTTTGGCAAGCAGAGCACTGAGCCTAATCCAATGTTCTGACCTATCTTTAGCAACCTGGAAGTGATGATAAGCTAATCAGTGTGCAGTCATGTATGGTGCACCATAATAAGGCCAAGTTATTACGCAGTCTGGCAACACAGCCGGCACATACACCCCGTCACCCTATTCTCTCTCCATATTTTCCCTCATAATTGGTCTGACAGCACATTGGACACAGACCAGAAGGTTAAGTATTAAATCCCACTGGGTACAACACAGCAGCTGGTTCATCATTGGGATTTTGGATACCTGGGCCCAAAGTATGGCACACAACAGTGCAAACTGTAGAGAGCAGGAAGATCAGGGGAGTTTCCCTCTGCCTATCACAGATTCTCAACAGTAAGAAAGTTTTTATCTTATTAGTCAAGTGTTTATACTGTTCTTATTATATTATCACTGTTCATGTGCTTATGTTGAATATAAAATTCTCAATGCAACAGTTTGTTAAGATGCAAAGTTTATTTATTTATTTTTATTTAACAGACTTTGGGATTACAACCTTTGAGTCAGGGACTACAACCTTTGAGTCAGGGACTCATTTACAAAGGCTCCGCGTCAGAAAAACAAACATAAACACTTCATACATATAGACATAGAATGGCAGCTAAAGTTTACAGTTTTTTCAGTTATACAATATTGCAGAATCAAGATCACCTTATACACTGCATTGAACGTGTTCCCGAAAGCTGTATTTTACAGTTTTCAAGAGAACAATAAGTTTGCTGATAGAGGGAGGGCGGGACTAACAGGTTTGATATTTACAGCGAAGTCGAGAATTAGACAGATACCTTGTGAGTGCAGCCAAAGGAGGCATTGTTAATAGGTTAATAGGTAATGTTTGGTAGCCCTATCGGTAGGAGCTCAGTGGCGGGGTGGTCCTGTAAGATGATAGATAGATAGATGACCCAGCACTAGCTGGTACATTAGCAGTGCCGTGAAGCGAGAATGTGCTCTTTGAGGGCTGACTTGAAAGGTCCTAATTTGGAGATGGAGGAGACGTCAGATGGGAGTTCATTGTACCAGGCTGGGGCCCTGTGTGGTAATGACCTTTGGGCTAAGGAGGTTCTAACCCTCGGGATGGACCACACCTGTCGATTGGCAGTGCGGGTGTTCACTGAGGCGTGGAAGGATAGGAGAGAGGCAGAAACCCAGAAGGGGTAAGCCCCAGGAGTATTTTCTTTGTAAGGAGGCATGTTTGATAAAACAGCCTTTCATCCAGGGTGAAGAGATTTGTCAGGGCATATAGGGTACAGGTATGGGTACGTTTGTCTGCCCTGGTGAGGAGTCTGCATGCTTTGTTTATGGCAAGGTGGATTTTGTTAAGGGCTGTGTGGTCAGCAGCCGAGTAGATAGTGATCCCATAATTGACTAAGGAGAGGACTGAGGAGGTGACAGCCAGATTAAGGGCTTCCGGAGGTAGGCAATCCTTGTGCTGATACAATAGGCCTATACGGACATTTATGGCTGATGATAGAGTGTCAATGTGTGAATGGGAGGAGAGGCTGGAATTAAATGTAAGGCCCAATTATTTATATGTATGGACCTGTTCTAGAGGAAGGAGAGAGTGGGAGAGGATTGTTAGCTTCGTATTCTTGGTCAAATTCTGTCGATGGGCAAATAGCATAGTCTTTGTCTTTTTTACATTGACCACAAGTCTTTGGTCTATGAACCAGTTTTCAATCTGGTTAAATGTGTGTTGGAGGGAGGACTGCAATACTGTGGGATCTGGGTGTGAGGCAAAAAGAACCACATCGTCTGCATAGAGTAGTAGGTTGCCGGAACAGGAATTGGGCAAGGTGTTTAGGTAGATGCTAAATAATAGAGGGCCGAGGATGGAGCCCTGGGGAACCCCATAGCAGACTGTCAGGGTGGTTGAGAGGGTGGTGTTTATTTTGACACATTGTGATCTAGCTGTGAGGTAACTGGTAAACCAGGAGACGGGTCCTTGGGACAGACCTATGTGTCGGAGTGTGCTTAAGAGTAAGGGTTGGGAGACTGTATCAAAGGCCTTTAACAGGTCGATAAAGACAGATCCAGCTAGGTGTTTTCTATCCAGGGCAGAGTGAATAAAATTAGAGAACTCAGTGAGAGCCGTAGTAGTACTGTGCCCAGATCTCAAACCATGCTTCTCCCTGCAAAGTAGGTTATGAGCAAGTAGGTACTCAGTGAGTTGGGTGGCTATAATTTTTTCGAGGGCTTTCGAGAGTGGTGGGAGAATGGATATGGAACAGTAGTTATTAAGAGAGGCGCAGTCACCACTCTTCAGTATTGGGGTGACTGCGGCAGTCTTCCAGGCTGCTGGGAACTGCCCCAGACTTAGGGAGCAGTTAATGAGGTCAGTCAGTGGGGAGAGAACTGTATCTAGTACTAGATGTAGGATTCTCATATCAAAAAAAATCTTTGCAATAGCAAAAGCCACTGAGTGCTTTCATGAGAAAAGGCCTTGCCTCATTCATAGAGATCACCCTGAGATGGAAGGGGGGATGCTGGGTGTTTGGGGGCAGGGTTGCAGGAGTGGGGTCGAAGAAGTTATTTGGGCATACTGAACTAAGGTCAGGGAATGATGAGTTGAGGCAGTTGGTGATGGCCAGCGGGTCGGTGGTAGGGACATTGTTGACAGTTAGTAGGGGGGGTGGAGCCAGATTTGCCATTGAGTTCCTTGATATTGTCCCAGAACAACCGAGCATTCCCCCAGGAGGAGGCAAGGGTAATTTTGTAGTAGCCCAATTTGGCCTGTTTAATGGCCCAAGTGCATCTGTTACGAGCCGCTTTATAGGCTTGCCTGTCCGCCTGCATGCCGGATGCGACTGCTTTATGCCAGAGATCATCTCTGTGCTTTAGCTGTTGGAGCAGTGCAGGTGTGACCCAGGGGGCATTACATTTTTTGGATTGCACTTTTGCTAGTGGGGCACAGATGTCACATGCTTTATTAAAAGAACAGGTGAAATAATCAAGGGCTTCATCTATAGTAGGGGCCCGGGAGATGGGAGACCAGTCCCATTGAGTTAAGTATTTTCTTAGTTTTGTGAGGCCTCTGGGTTGGAGATGATGCTGGGCAATATAGTTTGGTTTGGGTTTCTGCTGAAGACACAACCAGGAAAAGAGGATGGGTGAGTGATCGCTTAGGGAGTCTGGAAGGACCACCAGGTCAGAGATTCTGTGGGGATGGTTGGTGAGGAGAAGGTCAATCAGGGTGCTAGAGCCGTTACTGGGGTTTACCCTGGTAGGTTGGCTGATCAGCTGGGTCAGGTCCAGTGCAGCGAAGGTGTCCTTGGCGTGGGAAGCTGAACTGGCAAGACAGTTCACATTAAAGTCTCCAACTATGATGTGTTCTGTTTTTGGGGGGGAAGCCGGAGATGTAGTTAGCAAGGGATTGTATGGCGTGAGCTTGGTTTCTTGGGGGGGACATATGTGACAGTAAGAATTACACGGGCTCTGGAGGGATCTGGAGTAAGTTTTAATGATAAGGCTTGGGCACCATGGTCTAATGGAGGTATTGGAAGGGCTTGGCATATCATGGAGTCACGGATGTACACAGCACACCCCCCACCACGTTTGCCCATTCTGTCGGCTCTGTGAAGGGTGAAGCCAGGGAGAGCAACCAAAAAGTCAGGTGTTTTTTTGGAGATCCAGGTTTCTGTCAGTGCTAGCACATCTGGCTGATGTTGCAGTATCCAGCAATGGAGACCTACTGTCTTTTTGGTTAAGCTGCAAATGTTCATTGCAGCTATTCTAAGCCTGTGGTGCGATAAGCTAGGGCTGGGCGAGATGGGGCCCGGGTTAGGATGAACACTTCCTGAAATTAGTAGGAGTATGGCAAAGACTCTGAGGAGAGCAAACGATCGTTGCCTTATTGTCAAAGATAGCTGCCGCCTAGTTATAGTGCGGGTAGTACAAGGGATGGCCAGGGTGATAAGTGTTGGAAAAGATAGGAATGTGATCCGGCATGGAGGTTGACGGTGGCACATGACTGCAGGGAGATGTGTGGGGGGAGATGGGGGATGCAAGAGAGGTAGTGGCAGTGTGGGTGGCAGTCAGTGGTGGTTTGTAGGGGTGAGAGGTGTGAGAAGAAGACCCTTGAGGGGAGGGTTTAGGAGTACGAGAAGTAGGATAGTAAGAGTGATCAGTAGGAGCCTGGGTGGTCCGCATGACAGTGGGTGCCCAGCAAGGGGGGATAAGGGGGCAGTGGCCCAGTGTCGGTAAAAGGGGGGCACTCCGATACCCATAATTGTGGTGGTCTCTATGGCTCAGCGATAGGGTGACTGACTATGGTTTGTTAGGGTGTAGTAATTTGCTTTAGGGAAGAAGGACCCAGGACGAGAAGTGCTTAGGGGAAGAGGAATGCAACCTCCAAGAGTTGTTGCCCTCTAGTGGCTTTGCAGTATAATTTGCAAATGGAAAAGTAGACACAAAAAAAAAAAGCAGTTGGCATATTAAAAAAAGAGACAGCTCAGGAATGGTAGAGTCAAGAGCCAATAATAGGAGGGGGAATAGTGTTTTGCCTAATCAGAGCTCAGTAGCAGTAGTAGTGCAGCCAATTGGCCTGAAATGCAAAAAGCGCCAAGTTCAATCCCGTTGGTAGCTGTGGGCTGTTCTTCCAAATCTGTACCTAGTTGTAGGCCGAGAGGCAGGCAGGTCAGCGCAGAACAGCCGTTGGGTTCAGAGCAGGTCCTGCAGCTTGCAGGAGGAGGCAGTCACTTGTACTGGACAGGATGTCTGGTTGTAGGCCAAGAGGCAGGCGAATCAGCGCAGAACAGCTGCTGGGTTCAGAGCAGCTCCTGCGGCTTGCAGGAGGAGGCAGTCACCCGTAGTTTACTGCTGTATAAAATGGAGAGCATTCCCTGTACTACAAGGGTTAACCCACTTCAATACAAACAGTCCACTACTCCCTTGATGGGACCACAAGGGAGTATGTAACAATACCAGACAGCCACAGAAGCACACACAGAATGGGTATGACAGACTGCCTCGAACTGGAGCCCATACCCAACAACACTCATGGGCACTGCCCCAATAAAGTTCATTTCGCGGAACGTCAAAGGTTTTCATTACCCAATCAGGAGGAGGAAAATCTCGAGCCACTTGAATAAACTAGGAGCTAGTGTAGCTTTCCTCCAGGACACACACCTCCTATAAAAGGAGACAGATAAACTGAAAATAAGCTGAGCGGCATGCATTTTCGTATGTTAGTATTTGTATTAGCCCATGCAACTCAGAGTAGAGGGAGACTATTCTGATGCGTAAGGGCATGACTTTCGGGAGAAAGAGCTTGTAAAGGATGCTGAAAGTTGGTTCCTTATTGTGATGGGAGAGATGTCAGGAAAGAAGATCACACTCTGTAATATGTGCCAAACTCACAACACCCGGAATTCTTCCATTCCTTGGCACAGCAACTTACAGAAGTGGACACAGGGGCATCTTCTGCTTGGGGGTGATATTAACACCATTCTAGATAATTTCTTAGACACGGGCAAGCCCCCTGCTGGGACAAGAATCTCAGGCTTCAACAGCACTGTGCACCCTAGCCACTGAGCTCAGCTTAATGAATATCTGAAGGAGGGTAAACCCCAAAGGGGCAGACTGAATATACTTTCTTCTCTCACCCACACCAAACTTACACCAGAATATACATCTGGTTGATACCACAGGATACCACAGCAGATGTCATAGCTGTTCAGACATGGCAGATACTGATTTCTGACCATGCACTGGTAAGCTTTACCTGGCTACCCCCGGGAGCACAGGCATGAGGAAAGGGGACTTGGGAGTCTTAATATCGCCCTATTAGGAGGCAGCTCCTTCAAAAGACAATTGGCCAGAGACATCCAAAACTTCCTGGAACTGAACAAATCAACAAATCAGGGGATACCTCAGAGGCAACAAGACGGGAATGCTCTGAAGGCCTTCATCAGGGTATGATGTATTAGCTATGCCTCATACCTTAGAAGAAACTGGGCTAAGGAGGTTGAAGTCCTGCAGGCCAAACTGAAAACACTAGAAACCTCTTACTGGTGTGCAACAGGTCTGCACAGCAATAATCAAACAGCTTACTTGTCTCAGTTCTGCCTGAGTACTCTTGGACACAGACCCATCTAGTATCCCCAACACACTACATCCTCCAGGAGGTTAGAAGAGAGAGAGAGGTGACATGACAGAGACATTTAAGTATATGAAGGGAATAAATAAAGTGACTGAAGGTAGATTATTGAAAAGGAAAGTAGGAGTTAAAACAAGGGGTCATAATTTAAGACTGGAAGGGGGAAGATTTAAGAGCAATGTAAGGAGATGTTATTTCACTGAGAGGGTGGTGGAAACCTGGAAAAGATTATCTAATGAGGTGGTATGTGCAGAAACAGTAGAGGAATTCAAGAGGGCGTGGGACAGACACAAGGGGTTGGCAAGTGGGCAGAGGAAAATATCCCTGGGAAGTGGAGACAAGTAGGAGCGGGTGGGAAATGGGCAGAGATGGTCCTTTTCTGCTGACACATTACTATGATACTACGGCTCACGGGCACACTCACCTCTGCCAAAAGAGTGAGTCTGCAACATTGGAAACAGGAGGAATCCACTCAGATACAGGAATGGCTGATGGAGCTGGGGAAGATAGCCTTTATGAGAGTCAAATTTAGTGTTACAAACAAAATGGACCAGTACTGGGCAATATAGGGGAGCTATCTAAATTTCAAACACTGCACTATCCTGGCAGGGTGCCCTGACGGCCCCCCCCCCCCACATGCCACCGGGGAGTAATCCATAAATGCATAGATACACCACTACCACTACACACCCTTCCCCACGCAAATCTTGAAAACACCACTGGTTCTATTTCCTGGCTAACACTAAATCAGAACTATGCAACAATATCTGCATACAGCATCCATTGTTTAATAGCAGCATGCCTAAGCACTAATTATTATGTTAAATATGCTGGAATATCCAGAACATAGTCGGAAAACGTTTCCTGGATAACCTCTGGGAGACTCTCCAGAATGACAACCTTATGCAGTAGCTGAACTATGTATTTTACCCTGTAAGTTAGTGTTGAAGGGGCACCCTTATGTAAAGGAAGGGATAAAAGCAACTGAACAAAAGAGTAAACAGGGAGGAGAGGAGGCACTGTGGGTCACCTTGGAGACTGGAAAGGGCACCACAATCCGCACAGGGGTTGTGTACAGACCCCCATGTCAGGGGAGGGAATGGACAAGGATATGATAGAAGGCATTCTTAGGATGGCAGAGAAAGGGAGATACTGTTGATAGAGACCTGAATATGCCAGATGTTAACTGGAGTACATTTGCTGCAGCCACATCCAAGAGCAGGGCCATTCTCGATGCCCTACAGGTGGCAGGCCTCAGACAGCTAGTTTCCGAACCCACTCGTGAGGGAGCAATCTTAGACCTCATACTCTCAAATGGGGGCAGTGAGAGGATCTCAGATCTAGAAGTGGGTTGCCACCTGGGAACAAGTGACCATCAAACAGTGTGGTTCACGTTAAACTCAGCTACAGAGTCAAGCCATACAAAAGTGAGGGTACTGGACTTCAGGAGGGCTGACTTTGGCAAGATGGGAGAGTGCCTCAGAAAAGCACTAGCAAACAGGCTAGAAGGAGGGGTGGAGCAACAATGGGGAATCATCAAAACTGCCATCACAGAGGCAACAAGCCTTTGTGTGAAGCAAATAAACAAATCAAAATGAAAGAAAAAGCCACTATGGTTCTCAAAAGAGGTGGCTGGGAAAGTCAGGGAGAAAAAGATAGCATTCCAGAAGTATAAGGAAACAAAGAAGAAGCAGGACAGAGAGCTGTACCAGTTAAGGCAGAAGGAAGCAGGGAGGGAAGTCAGAATAGCAAAAGCCCAAACTGAGGAAAAGATAGCCAACTCGGATAAGAAGGGGGATAAAACCTTTTATAGGTACATCAGCGAGCATAGAAAGACAAAGGGAGGGACAGTGAGGCTGAATAGAATGAACGGTGGGTGGGAGAGGGGACAGTGAAAAGCAAGGATACTGAAACTAATATTTCTGCTCAGTATTCACAAAAGAGGAGGGGAAGTGCCTAATCCAATTAACAGAAGCACTCTTGATAGGGGGTCGATCCCAGTCCTTTCACAGAAGAAAGGGTTCTGCAAGAACTCCTAAAACTGAAGGTGGACAAAGCAATGGGGCCTGATGGAATTCACCCAAGAATTCTAAAAGAATTAAGCAGGGGAACTAGTGAAACCACTGGCTACTCTTTTTAATAAATCATGGGAGGATGGTGTGGTACCCGAGGACTGGAGGAAGGCGGATGTGATTCCTCTTCACAAAAAGTGGGACCAAGACAGAGGCAGGAAACTACAGACCTGTCAGTTTGACCTCTGTGGTAGGGAGGCAGTATAGCGCAGTGGTTTAAGGCTCTGAGCTGCAAATCTGGTGACATCCATCAGACCAGACCTGGGTTTGAATCCCACAGCTTCCACTTGCATACTGTGTGACCCTGAGCAAGTCACTTAACTTCCCTGTGCCCCCAGGTCGCTTCTGTAAAAAAGCTTTCAGCTTAGTGTGCTACTCCTGGTTAAACAACTAAAAAAATAGTGATGGAGTCGCTTCTGAAGGAAAGAATTGTTGAGTACCTAGAGGCCAGTGGGGCACAGGACCCAAGGCAGCATGGGTTCACAGCGGGAAGGTCATGTCAGACGAATCTAATAGATTTCTTTGACTGGGTGACCAAAGTAGTAGACCAGGGAGGGGCTGTGGACATGGCCTACCTAGACTTTAGCAAGGCATCTGACACAGTCCCACACAAAAGATTAATAGTCAAATTAACCAGCCTGGGAGTGGGTCCCAGGGTGGTAGCCTGGGTAAAACATTGGCTGGACAACAGGACACAGAAGGTAATTGTAAATGGAGTCCACTCTGAAGAAAGAGGGGTTACTAGTGGGGCACCGTAGGGTTCAGTACTGGGTCCAGTCCTTTTTAATGTCTTTATAAGTGACATTGCAGAGGGACTGGAAGGAAAAGTATGCCTCTTTGCAGATGACACAAAGATCTGCAACAGGGTTGATACACAAGGATGCATGGAAAGGATGAGAAGGGACTTGGCAAGGTTGGAGGAATGGTCAGAAGTATGGCAACTAGGATTCAATGCAAAGAAGTGCAAAATAATGCACCTGGGAAACAAGAACCCAGGGGAAGAATACACAATGTGGGGAGAGGAAGTAACAACAACAAAAAAGGAAAGGGACTTGGGGGTAATCATATCAGATGACCTTAAGGTTAGCAAGCAATGTGAGAAGGCATTAGGGAGGGCTGGGGGTATACTGGGATGCATAGGGAGAGGCATCACCAGCAGAAAACAAGAAGTTGTTATCCCGCTGTACAGACAGTTGGTGAGGCCCCATCTGGAGTACTGCGTCCAGTTCTGGAGACACCATCTCCGCAAGGACATAGACAGGATAGAGGCAGTCCAGAGGAGGGCAACTAAAATGGTGCAGGGTCTGCAGGAGAAGCCATATGAGGAGAGACTTAAGGAGCTTAATATGTATACCCTTGAGGAAAGAAGGGAGAGGGGGGACATGATAGAAACTTTTAAGTACCTCAGTGGAATCAACAAAGTCCAAGAGGGTAGCATCTTTCAGAAAAAGATGTGCAAGAACAAGGGGACACAATTTAAAGATGGGGGGCAGTTCAGGGGCAATGTGAGGAAGTATTTTTTCACAGAGAGGGTAGTGGATGCATGGAACAGCCTTCCTGAGGAGGTTGTGGGGTCTAAAACTGTGGGAGAATTCAAGAATGCATGGGACAGACATAAGGCAATTCTTGTGGTGGGTAGGAAGAAATAGACTGTTGGTTAACTAGGATCTGTGGCCTATCCTGTAGGTAGGGAAATGAGCAGACTAGATGGGCCAAGCGGTCCTTATCTGCCGTCAAAGTCTATGTTTCTATGATTTACCTTGTAGTTACCCTGCAGAGCCCAACTGAAACACAAGCTCTAATTTTCAGTCGTTACAGCATTTACCTAATTGTACAGCTAAGGAAGAGAAGCACCTGCAGGTCAAGTCTTGCCCAAAGCCAGACTCGGAGAGCTAGTAGTTAGGGTGGAGTTGGAGCCCGGGTTCTCCCTCTTAACAGTTCTGTGTTCTAACCACTGGACTACATTGCCTTTTTACAGAAAGCTGAGAAAAACAAACACACAACCCTGATGGGACTAGAACCCACAACCCTCTGAACCACAACTGGAAGTATAATCCATTTGGCTATAAAGCCACCAGTTGGCCAGCCTTAACAAGGGGCCTTGGGAAAACAATCCATTCACCATGAAAGCAGAGCTTTGAAGTCCACTGTTATGAAATAGCATCACTACCCTCCACCCCGTGGCACAAATCACTGACACCAACAAATACCTTTAGACTTAATGTAGGCAGACAAACAATGCAATGGAGTATACAGTATTCTTGCTAAGCCACTGACACTCTAGTTCGTATCCAACAATGAAATGACAAACTAGTCAGAAGCCCTACAGAGCGAAGAAATCTGAGCAATGTCTGCCCCAGGGTCTATGGCATTATGAGTCAAAGCTTGGTGAAATAAAAAGAGCATCTCTGTCGCCCGCAGTCCAGTCTGATTTCAATTGTTTAAGATACTGCTGCTCTTCGGGCAGTTCAGTTCAGTGAAGTGTAGCGGAAAACAAAGCACTTTCCAACGCACACTGCCAGGAATGTGGGAAAAATCAATTACTTAGAAAATGTATTATGGGATTCTCATGGGGAACTAAGCAAGCAAACAAGATACAGTGGCACATTCTAATTCAGCAATTTACAAATATTACACGATAATGGAGCCATTAATTCTAAACCCAGTTTATTTAACAGCTTTAGGAGATCACAAAATCCACACCACTGCAATCCTATTCACTTCACAGTTGAATCCTTGAAAATAACTATTGGATTTTTCTGCTTAGCCTTAGTGGCATTTTTAATTATCCAGCTACAGTGATGATTGTTTTTAAAACATGAATCGCAAGCAGAATACCTTTGTTTCAAGGTACAGCAACATAATGTTAGATGTCAGTTTTCTAATTAATACTTCACTTAAAAAATAATAATGAGAATTCTGTTTGTATTTAGTTATTTGTTTTACCAGGATAAACGTCACAGAGCAGAGCTCATTTTTAAGCAGGTCATGGGAAAAGAGCAGTATGCAATTTCAGTACAAGTTACAGTAGAACTTCAAGAGCTGCTTCCTACTGCTGCCCCCACCCAAAAAAAAAAAAGACATATAATAAACCTTACATGGCCCCAAGTGGACTGCAACAGAAATGTTCACTTATTTCTGCCAGTATTAAAAAAGGAAAGGGATCGTATTTTGCTGCGTGCAGCCGAAAGCCAAAACATTGCCACTTCCATATTGTGAGACATGTCCCCACACTAGCACGTTTGGTAATGTCAGTAAATGGAAAGTGCGGGGGCGTGTTCTGCAGAGTAGAACAGAGACTTTTTTAAGTGCTTTTTATTATAATTTCGAGTTCTAATTATAAAACATCAAGGCCACTGTTCATCTAACAATGTGGCACTAAAACGGGTCCATGCAGGTTCTGGAGCACCAGATAGAAAATGTTTTCCATTCGACTGAATATGTCTTCCTAGTGGAAAGTCTACATGCAGACAAAAGTATTTCAGAGACCCTCTGAGATACCGTGTACCTGTTCACTTAGCACAAGTAGAGCTGGACTAAGGTGGCCCTGTGCCAATAAGTTAGTACTTGAAATGTTTATTCCATGGTTGTAGTTACACTGCTCTTTAATCAGTGGTGTGGCAAATTCCCATAGGGCTTGGGTGCAAGGGTTTGTTATAGGCCTCCCTCCCCCATTTTGAGATATGTGCGACTTAAAAACAAATTTTCGAGGTTCAGCAGCCCAAGTACACCCTTGGCTGCAGATAAAAACTGAAATAATCTCAAAAACCGCTGGGAAAAAAAAATCCTGCCAGTGGTGGCGTGTGGCAGTCTGCCAGGCAAGCCATAGCCAATTACTCTAAAGAAACGGATCTCCATATACCCACAACAACTGTACTCAGGCCCCTGGAGAGGAATTCTGGGCCCTCCTGGGAAAAGTTCAGACTCTGGGGCCTTGGCTCCTATGTAGCTGCATACAGTAGCATGCCAGATGGCTTAGGCACCTCTTTGGTGCTGGCCCCTGGGAACAGTTATCCCCAGCTCTCCAACCCGGTCCCTCTCAAGGACCCTGACTGCACGTGTTCCATATCTGCAGGGCAGTTTCCTCCATACTGTATCTGTTTTTGTTTTGTTTTTTTGTTTATCAACCTGGTTCTGAACCTACTATAGCTGGAGTATTCAGATGGTTATTGTGAACCCTACCACACTGGTTCTAGAATCTCATCTCTCTGTTCCAGATTCTGTATAATCATTCTTCTTGCAAGCAACCTTCCATGTGCACAATAATGACATTAAGTTCTGGTTCTGGATAATGCTCTTTGTATTGTTTCTGTCTGTCCATTTTCTGTTTCTCTTTCTCTTGACTCGTGACTCTCAAGTCTTATTCTTCTCTATTATCTGCTGCATGATACTAGATTTGCTTTGCTTGCTAGCTCTAAAGCAACATGTATTACTGAATTCTCTTCTACCCTATGATGACCGACCCCCCCCCCAAAGGAATTCTTCACCTACTTTTTAAAGTCAGACACACTATCAGTGGAAAGAAAAAAACAAGTGTTTTTTTTTTTTATTCTTTTAACTTCAGACTATGTTGTGCCTTCAGCCTTCCTGGTTACAAAAGATAACAAACATTACACAGAAGACCCCCACCGCCAAAACAGGCCCCCAAATAAAGTATGAATGAATCAATGAATGTGATGGCTGGATCTGGAACAGGAGTCAGAGTAGGGAGGCAAGTAAGGCACTGTGACTGACACTCTCAGCTCAGCTAGGAGGATCCTGACCAGTTCCTCATCAGAGACGGACAAGAGATTAGGTCAGGGATCCTCAATGTGCCCACACCACATCAAACAATGCCAGCATAAATGTATTTAATTTTTTCTGAATGGGAGGGAGTAGGGACTGGACAAGTAAGTTACATAAACCGGATGAGTCAGTGATCAGTGACGATGAGTCGTCGGACGGGTCGGGGATAATACATTCATTCATTTAGAGACTGTTGTTTGTCACAGGGCAGGGTCGGCTTGGGTCGGGTTCAGTCCACAAGACACTCAGTCACAAAACACAACAAATCTGAGTTTGTGAGAGAGGAGAACGGAATGGACTATGGACAGCCTAGGCTGTGTCATCAACTACTACACTACACTAAACTATCTCATTCTTGGACTCATCCATCTCAGATGATTGAAAATACCTAGTCACGTGAACCCTCTCTTCTCTCTCTCTCTCTCTCTAGTCGGACATGCCATGGTCGGATCAGACACACTACTGTCCTCCACTCGTCAGCTCAGACTCCTCTCCACCGCCCTGCGCACAGATCCATCCGATCGATCGGAGTCTGTCTGTAAAGACTCTCCCACTCCGGCACTTCACTTCTCTCTACTGAGACTACTAGTCTAGTATAGGAAAATTCTCTCCTCAACACAAAAACGGGAATTCGGATTGGGAATCGCACAATCCTGGACCTGCTCCACTACAACCACACACGACTCAAACCAACAGAACAACAGAGTGCATGAGTGTGAAGGTGTGATTTTCTTCAGGCCATGCATACTTCCAGCTTCTTGTACCACATGACTCCACTGTCTCTGCAGAGTCATGTGGTACAGTAGTACTGTACCTTGAGCATCGAGAGGAGCCCCTAGCAACCAGCAGCACAGCACAGCTGTGTGCCCCCCCCACCGAAGGCTCCTCTGAGACGAGTCCAGAGCAAGATTTTAAAAAAAAGTGGCCGCACCACAAGTAGCGCATGCATAGGTGGCATTTTAAAGGGTGGAAAAAAATATCTATTTAGTCTGATCAAGAGGGACCCTTAACCCTCTTGAGCCCGGGTGCGACTGAACCCCCTGCACCATTCTAGCTATGCCCCTGTCTTTGATATGCTACTCTTACCCTGTACCTTAACTATTTGTGTAGACTGTTTTGCTGTATTAGTTAACATGAAATGTATTATTATACTTCCTATTGTGTACTATTGTATTGTATACTTTGTTCCCTGGGTCGCACCTGGAGATGAGCCTTGGCTCAGTGTGCCTTTCCTGGTCACCAAATGTTTAAATAAAAAAACAAAATACAAAAAAAAGTCCGTACTGAATGGCAGAGTCCTCGGTTGTTGACAGAAACCTGTTCAAAAAAGGAAAATGTGTCTGTGGAGGCCAGAAGGGGGTACTAGTATCATTTGGCCCCCTTACACCTTCAATTTGAGCAGTACTCTATGAAAGAGAGAGAGACTGGTGAGAATACATACAGAACAGATTTGCCATTGCAGTCTGAATGTATCCTGACAGAAAATGCCACATCCTGGCTCTCTGGAGCAGAACTGAATCAGGATAGAGGCAGTTAGCGTTGAATGTGGATGCAAAAAAAGCCCACATCTGGAGTACCCCATTCACTGATAAACTGGTCTGCCAGAGTGTGCTGAACTCCAGGCAGATAGATTGCTTGAAGCAGAATCCCCTGCTCCAGACACCATACCCACACTCTTATCTCCTCCCTGCAGAGAGGGTAACAGTGTGCTCCTCCTTGTTTGTCCATGTCGAACATGACAGACTTCTTGTCTGTCTGGAGGAGGACTCTGCTGTGGCTGACTACGCCCATTAGGACTTTCAGACCGTACAAAAACAGTTCATATCTCCAACACACTGTGGAGATGAGTCTCTTTCAGGTCCCAGACACCTTTTGTTTGGAAGCCCTGACATTGGGCCTCCCACCCCATCAGAGAGGCATCTGTGGTGAGAGTCACCTGAGGCTCCAGTTGGGAGAAGTGGAAGCTGTCATCCATTGATCACCATGAGATGGGGTAAGTCTGAGGGTGTGATGCCCGTGACCACTGTGTACTGAGCATCCATTAAGCCATCCTCATATACAGACATGCCAAGGGCACTGTGAACACCAAGGATGCTATTAAGTCCCAACATGCATTGCATGGAGTGGGCTTGCACAGTTTTGTGCTCCATGATGTGGCATGCCATCTGCAGAATTGCCTGTAGTCTGCTCTCTGGAAGAAAACCAGAGCTTGGGTTGATCCAGGAGTGCTTCCAAGGATTGTAATTGCTGGAAGGGTTGTAGCTGGGACTGTTCAAAGTTCAGCAAGACCCCCCATCTAAGTCAGAAACTAAGAAGCAGTGGCTATTGCCTATTCCGTTTCTTGTCTGCACAGGCTTGAAGTTAGCCAAAGGCCAAGTATGGGAAGATTTGGGGGTCCTAACTTCCTTAGGTGCGCAGCAAGCATTATGAGGTCTTGAGAGTCGTTCTTGGATCATCCAATGGCTTAAGAAACTGTCTACCTGCTGTCCGAACAGGTGAATTCCAACCAGGCAACATAAATCACCTGTTGCTGGATGCCTGGGTGAAGTCAGCAGTCTGCAGCCAAGAATGCCACCTGATGCAAATGCATGTAGCATCAGAGCGAGATCCAACATTGAAGGCATCCAAGAGGCGTTACGCTGGTGACTGCTGGGCTCAATACCTAGCTAGACAGTCAGCAGAATATCTTGTTTAGCCTAAAATCTGGCAGAGACTCTGCCAGAGACTGTGGCTTGCTACAAAGGGTATACCCATGCTAGAGAAATGCCCATGTTAGCTAGCTGTCCTCATGCCCAAGATGGCTAAAGTGTAGCTCGACTGCCTATAACGTCAGTCTTGCAGAACGCCCTATTCATGAGGTGTGCAGTGACCTCCCTGGGGACAGTGAATAAAGTACAGTTACGAAAGAACTTACCGTAACAGTAGGTCTTCGAGAGAGGTTCCTGCAGTAGGTCATAACAAATAGGACTAGCGCCACCTGGCGTCTGGACCTCACAGCAGACTTTTTTAGCAATGCCCGATGGGGGACCGCCTACCCGACATCACGTGACGACATCAGTGTGACCCTATATAGTGGGTGGTCCCCATGCCTGCCCTCCAGTTCTCCTGCCGGAGCCCAGAAGGAGAGGAAAGCTTGGTCTGGAGACTCAAAAGAAAAAATGGGGGAAGGAGGGAAAAACATTACCTACTGCAGGAACCTCTCTCGAAGATCTACTGTTATGGTAGGTTCTTATGTAACTCTACTATCTTACTTTGAGAGGGTTCCTGCAGTAAGTCATAACAAACAGGACTAAGTCCCAAGCAGGCCCTCCAAAGAGAGACTGACAGAAACACAGGAGGAGTAACAAACGCAAGAAGGTACAGAAAGGAACCAGCCTAGGACAGAAGGCCTTGCTGAACAGCGAGGCCAAACCCAGCCCTTCGCCTAGAAGCAATGTCCAGACTGTAATGCTTAGTGAAGGTGTGGACGGAACTCCAGGTTGCTGCTGCACAAATCTCCACTGCAGAAACATTACGGAGAAAGGCTGCAGATGCAGCTATGCCCGTAGTGGAATGAGCTTTGACAGACCCCGGCAAAGATTTGTCATACGTCTGATAACAGAAGCTTATGCAGTTCGCTAGCCATTTAGAGAGGCACTGCTTTGTGACAGCCTTTCCCAATGTTTTGGGAGCAAAGGAAACAAAGCGTGGTCATCCTTCTGCGCATCTTTGGTCTGGCAGGTGTAACACCTAAGAATGCGGTGTACGTCTAGGGAATGCAATAGAGCCTCACCTTGGCCGACACGGTGGCACTGAGGGTTGAGGCGCTGGACACCACACCTCGCGCTACGTCAGTGACCCGGGTTTGGGAACAGACTCGGGTTTCCGGGGGTCAGCAGGGGAAGGGAAGATCAAGCATCCCAGTGGATGCTCTCCTCCCTCAGGGGTGGTATACCAGGGATGCAGTAGCGTCTGACACCCCCATAGAGAGTGCCGGTGGAAGCACCCGGCTCTTGAGGATTAGCAGCTCCGATATACGGAGTCGGGAGGAGGGACGTTGTACAGTGCATGAGAGGATGATGCACTGCACGCCGCCTCTCTCTGGATGTCTGTCCTAGTCACTACTGCCTAGGGGGCTGGGATTGAGGGAGAAAAATTGGGGAGAATGCAAAAAACTCTGGCCCTACGAGCAAGATGAAACTAGGGGATGGGATACCTTGGGGACTGCCCTGGCGGATGGAGTAGGAGGAGATACAAGGCCTCCTCTGAAAGCCGTGGAAGCCGGCAAGTAAAAAAAAAAAAAGAGCCTCACCTCTATTCACTGAAGACAGATAATAAACCAGAAGCCCCACTAACTGGTTCAGAGTGAGCTCAAATACCACCTTAGGAAAAAACTTAGGATGAGTTCTGAGGACTGCCCGGCCCTTGTGAAAAATAAGGTAAGACTCCTTAGAAACCAGAGCCCGGAGCTTGGAAATTCTTCGAGCAGAAGTGATAGCAACTAGAAAGAAGTGCTTTCCAAGAGATATAGCGCATATTACAGCTCATCACTGGCTCAAAGTGAGGAAGATTGAGCTTCTCGAACACAAAGTTAAGGTCCCAAGGTGGTGTAGGGCTGAGGATGGGGGTTTTCAAATGGAGAATCCCTTTCAGAAAGGTTTTAGAGATCTCCAACTGGGCCACGGGTTTACCATCCACCAGCACATGGTATGCTGAAATGATAGAAAGATGCACTTTCAGTGAGGAATAGGAAAGTCCTGAATCTGAGAGATGGAGCAGGTATTCCATGAGCTGAGGGGCTGACAAGTAAAAGGGTCCCAACCTTTGGAAGCCACCCAAGTAGAAAAACGTTTCCACTTCATGGCGTAAGTGGATCTTGTGGAAGGCTTTCTAGCTTCCACAATCACCTGAGCAACTCTTGAGGAGTCCCCAAAGCAAGAAATTGCTATGTCTGCAGGAGCCACGCATGAAGATGCAGAGTCCTGAGCCCTGCATGCATCAGCCAACCATTGTCCTGGGTTAGAAGGCTATACCTCAATGGAAGTGGAACTGGGGGTTCCCTCGACAACCGTAGAAGAAGTGGGAACCAAATTTGCCTGGGCCAGAGAGGAGCAATTAGGATCATCTGTGCTCGCTCTGCCTGAAGTTTGATAAGCTCCCTCTGAAGAATGGGAAATGGGGGGAAAGCATGTAAGAATCTCCCTGTCCAGGAGAGAGACAGCGCATTGTGCCAGAAAGCACCATGCTCTGGAACGAGTGAGCAAAAACATGGAAGCTTTGTGTTGGATGGGGAGGCAAAGAGGTCGAGTTCCGGTCACCCTCATCTCTGAAATAGAGACTCTGCCACTTCCTGATCTAGTTCCCATTCATGAGTGAGGGTGAATGATCTGCTTAGGCTGTCTGCCAGGACGTTTTCCACTCCTGGAACATACACTGTTGTGAGAGACAGACCGTACTGGACTACTCAGTTCCACACTCTCCTTGCTTCCCTGCAAAGGGGTACAAGTGAGTGCCTCCCTGCTTGTTGAGGTACCAAACTACGGATATGTTGTCCATCTGGATAAGCAGTAATCTGTTCAGGAGGACAGACTGAAACACTTGAAAAGCGTACAATACTGCCCTCATCTCCAGAATGTTGATGTGCAAAGACATCTCCAATTGGGACCAAAGTCCCTGAGTCTGATGGTCCCCCAGATGAGCCCCCCAACCCAGTTTGGAGGCATCTGTGGTCAGAGCTCCGAGAGGGGCTGAGCCTCAAATCAGGAGACCCAAGGACAGGTTCGAGGGATCCTTTAAAAAAGCCCTAAAAACCTTCCTTTTTAATGAAGCATTTCATTAATGTAAATTATATTGAAGCTGTTATATATAAAATGTTATTTATTATTGTGGTTTTACTGCTGCTTATGTAATTTTGTAAAGGTGCCCTGAGCTTGGGAAGGGCGCCTTATAGAAATAAATTTTACTTACTTACTACTTTCACCAAAGTAAGTCTCTCTGAAGAGCAGAGGAGACTAGGACCGGTTGGTCCAAGTCATCCTGGAGCTGATCCCACTGAGTTCGCAAGGACCACTGAGTGATTCTCACGTGGAGCCTCACCAGGGGAACCGTGGAGATAGAAGCCGCCATCAAGCCCAGTAACCAAAGAACCTCTCGGGCCGGGAGAGATCTGGAAGAAGCCACCATAGTAGCCTGCTTGATCGAGTTTCCCTCCGGTCTGGAGGAAGAAAAGCTCTGCCCTGGGCTGTGTCCAGAACTGCTCCAATAAACTAAAGCCATTGAGAAGGAATCAGTGAGGACTTGGGGACACTGACTGTGATCCCCAGTCTAGAAAACAATGCCAGGGTGTCTGAAAGGACCTCCGAATGGGAATCCTTGGACAGAGCTGAAATCAGCCAATCATCCAGATAGGGAAAAACCACTATGCCCTGCCATCTCAGGGCCACAGCCACTCCTGCTAGGCACTTGGTAAAAACCTTGGGAGGCGAAGAGAGACCAAAGGGGAGAGCTCTGAACTGAAAGTGCTCCCCCTGGAAGGTAAACCGCAGGAAGCGGCTGTGGCTGGGAAAGATCGGGATGTGCAGATAAGCATCCTGCATACCTAGAGCGCACAACCAGTGATTCTCCTGCAGAACAGGCAGGAGGCTCTGGAGGGTAAGCATCCTGAACTTCTTGTACTTGACGAACAGGTTGAGCCTGCTGAGGTCGAGAATGGGTCATAGGTCGCCTGTTTTTTTTGGAACCAGAAAAAAGTGGGAGTAAAACCCCCGCCCTCTGTGCTGAAGAGGGACCGGCTGTATTGCTTCTTTTAACAACAGAACCTGTACTTCCTCCCTTACAAGAATGGTCTGGTCCGGAGAGTAGGCCAACCTTCGCGATGGAGACTCCGGAGGAGGTTCCAGGAATTCAAGGGGGACACTAACTGCAGGACCCACTTGTCGGAGGTGATGCTCTGCCACTCCTGCACGTGATGGGCAAACGCCCCCCCCCCCACCGGCTCCTCGCACTGGGGCTGAGGATGGGGTGGGGCCAGGCAGTTAGGAAGTGGTGGGTCGGGCCGGAGGAAGCCCCCCAGTCTGGCGCTGGTTTTTGGAGGCAGGAGGGGTGGACAGAGCCCCTGTGGCCTTGCATTTACCCTGATGGAACTGGGTTCGTTTACACTGCCTCCAGGTCTGTTTCTGAAAGGGCTGCTGCGTTTGAGTGCCAGATTGGTACATGGACCTTACAGACCTAAGAGCCTGGCCATGTTCCTGAAGATCTGTAATAATATCTTTGGTGTCCCCACCAAAAGGCACTGAGCCCCTAAAGGGGGCGACCTGGATCACAGACTGAACCTCACTGGTGAGGCCAGAAATGCGAAGCCAAGCATGCCGCCGAAGGGAGACTGTGGTCACCGAGGTCCGGGCCACTACGTCGACAGTTGAAAGTGGTCCGAAGAGCATGCCTACAAGAAATCTTGGACAGGCGAATGTCCCTGGTGAGCTCCTCCTTAAGGCTCAAATCCGCCATTGTTTGTATACGGTCCTCGAGCTTGGCTAAGGTGGCCTTCTGGTGAGACACCATATGGCCTACGTAGTTTAGAGACCATAACGCACATGTAGCCGAGGAAAACACTTTCTTCCCGAACTGGTCAAACTGCTGCGACACTGTCCGGAGGAGAAGTGCTCATGTGCTTAGGTACAGTGGAGCGGTCCTGAGCAGCCGAGAGGACAACAGAGTCTGCCTTAGGATGCGTGCTCAAAAAATGAGCATCCTTAGGTGCCCAGTAAGTCCTGTCTGCTCTCTTGGGGATGGCCGGGATGGAGTGGGGCTGTTGCCGGACGGTCATGGTGAGGTCATGATGAGGTCCAATCCAAGGAGAAACCAGAATGGGAGACAAAGACTCCAGGTCCAGATGTTCGGCAAGTCTTTGTCTCATTGGATCCTGATCCTCTGACTCCCAGTAGTAAAAAGCCTGAATGGACCTCAAGAGGTCTGAAAAGAAAGGATCCTCAGGTGGGAATTTAGGAGAATCCTTACCCTTAGGGACCAGGGATTAGCGACCGATGATTCCTCCAAAGAGTCCTCCTCAGAGTCTGGATCATCTCTTGGTTCAAAATCCGGATGAGAAATATCCTTAGGATCTGGTCCCCTGATGTGAACTGTACAAGGATGGGAGCTCTCAGGGGACGAGGACCTGAGAGGAGAATGAGGAAATGGGAGTCTGCTCTCCAGGTCCGTCACCAACTCGGACCACGCCTCCTTCCACCAAGACTGGATGAAAGTTGTGGAGTCGGAGAGGGTGGATGGGGGGGGAGGAGGTGGGGGAGGCGGAGGAGGGAAAGCACGGGGTGGTGGATAGTGGTACCCGTGGTATCCCTGGGAAGAGTAACCCGGGTACTCCAGGTACAGAGTGTAACCGGAAAAGTAATGCCCTACAGTATGCCAATCAGGCGACAGACCAGCCAGAGGATAGTCCAAGGAGTACCCAGAAGGGTAGTGAGGGACATGAAGGGGTCTCGAAAAAATCCCCGTCATCAGAGGAGCTGACGTCGGGGGAGTCCATGTTGGACCAGCCGTTGTATATATAAGAGGCTGATCCGGCAGTGGGAGAGCCGACATTGGAATTACTGGCGGGTCCGGCATCAGAAGCGGATCTGGCGTCCGATAAGCTGGCGGCAGCACCCATTGCAGGGGATCAGACGATGGACCTGGGTCTGCTGAAGGGCCCTGCAGCAGAAGCAGACGAGCAGGTCCCGGCAAGGAGACTGTCATCAGAGGGTCCGGCATTGGGAGAATTTTAGCCAGATCCGATGGAGGAGGAAGGTCCGGCGTGAGGTAAGAAACCGGCTGGGCAGGACTCCTCCTTGGAGGGACAGAAAGCGTATCCGTAACAGGCCAAGATGGAGGAGCCTCCTGTCCCGAGACCCCAGAGGGGGAGCGTGGATCAGAACCTGGGGTGTGCTTCACATCCAGGAGACCGGTGCTGTCTCCAGCTGGGGGGGGGGATGGGTTTGAAGGCTGAGCTACCCACGGGGGAGAAGGGGAAGAGAGGCAATCTTTCTCGGGCTCATCCGGACGTCGGGTATGCTGACAGAAGTCCCCGATGGGAGAGCCACGTCTATGCGACCGCCTGGAGTGGTCGACTTACAAGACGCTGAAGCCATGCTGGAGGGGGAGGAACCCCCCACTGACTTAGCGGCTGAGGCCGGGCGGGTCCCTGAGGAGTGGAAAGCTGACTTGTCGGTGTCTAGGCAGTCCCTGGAGGAGCCAAGGATCGACTTAGCTGCTGGAGCAGTGCAGTCACTGGAGGGGGTGGAGGCCGACTTACCTGCCAGAACCATGAGTAAGGTGGCGGTGGTTCCACTGGAATCCCTGGGTGCTGCCTGGACAATCTTGATAGATGGCAGCAGGAGTAAGGCCTTGCTGGAAGCAGGCTTAGAAGACTCGGCCCTGGAACCTTCCGACTGGTGTTCCCACTCCCAGTGCTTCTCTTTCTTCTTATGTTTTGAAGGAGAACTAGAAGAAGATGATATCGAATCCCTGATTCTTTCCATTTGATTTTCTAGGGAGGCCAAACGGGATTTTAACAAATGGGGTTCCACAGCCTGCTGCCTCCGTTTCTGGCTGGCCTGGTTGAACAGCTGGCAATCTAGGCAGGTGGTCGAGGGATGGTCCTGGCCTAGGCAAATGATGCACTTGCGGTGGCCGTCCTTGTGCGGAATCTGGGTGCCACAAGTCTCACACTTGTTCTTGGATGTAGGTGAAGATATAGAAGCATTAATGCTACCAAAAAAACTCGGAAAGGAGTAGTAAAACTACTGGAAAAAATGGCAATCACTGTGGAAGTCTACCGCTAGGTGACTGCACGAGGCGACGGCGGGAAAGAACTGGAGGGCGGGCGTGGGGACCGCCCACTATAAAGAGTCATGCTGACATCGTTACGTGACGTCGGGTGGGCAGTCCCCCATCAGTCACTGCTGGAAAAGTCTGCCGTGAGGTCCAGACACCAGGTGGCGCTAGTTCTATTTGTTATAACCTACTGCAAGAACCCTCTCGAAATAAAATCAATCACATCAGCTATGGTTTGAGTTTGGTTTGGGAGTAGTATATTTACATCTGTCTGCTTGGGGGCAGCTGCCAACAAAGCAGGCCTTTTCCAAACTGCATCAGGCAAGGTATCTAGTGCGGTGGGGTTAGAGGAAACAAACTGACAGGTATATTAAGCACATTTAGAAACTCCAGTTAGAGGTGTTAAGCCTGGTCAATGGCTGCTGGTTTGAAATTCAAGCAAAGTACACATTTCTGAGCAACGTCTGAAAAGAGAGATCTCCTGAGGCACAGTCACAGGAACTGGTTCTGCTGTCTCTAGGCTATAGATGGTCATACTCACCACCCTAAGAGAAAATGAGGTTGGGGTGTAACTCGGCCCCCTCTATATCCTCCTCAGAAGGAGGATAGACAGAGGCTGGGTACCAGGCCTGACAACCCAACATGCTGCTGTAGCACTACCAGTGACACTGGCCCCAAAAAGTGAGGGAAAAGTGCCAGAAGCAGAGCTAGAACCATCACTGGATATGGCACCGGGGAGGTCCCCATTACAGGGAGCCCAAATGGCATCAGACCCAGAACCACACCTGGCGCTAGATTTAGCACCATACCTGGCACTAACACCAATGCTGAAGACCCAGTCGACACTGGAGTGACTGGCAATGGCACCACAGCAAGCACCTTGGCCAGCCACATCCCTAAGCAGAACGGGGAGACGGCCAATGGGACAGACGTTGGAAGTGCAGTCACTGGCAAGGACCCTAGGGCTGTTACCGGAGCCAAATGCTCTACCTAACCTGATGGTTCCCCCTGCGACTCTGGTTTCACCAACCCCGAAGGGGTAGTGACCGATTCCACTGGCGGAAGCATATGGGCCTAACGCTGCACCCACTGCTCCATAAGAGATGCCCAGTGATGGAACTGCTTACCAGGGTCCTCACTTACAGACAGAGGGGGGATGTGGACCCAAGACTCCAACCTCCTAGAACCAGATGCCCTCAGTGACACCGAAGGTGACGGTGAGGGCTTCTGGCTCCTGGAGACTGGAGATCTCGTGGAAGACCTCGCAGAGGGCAACCTCAACCAGTGCCATTTTTTCCCCGTTTGAATGGGAAGAGGAAGAAGTACAGGGTGAGGGGTGTCAAGTCCCCAAAGCAAAATAGGATTAGAGCCGCTCTTTTATGCATGCAGGAGGACTGTTCTCCCCCCTCTGAGCACTGGACCACCCATAGTCAGAACCCTTCCCTGATGAGGAAAGTGGACCAGACATGGCCCCACTGCTGGAGCAGCCTGCCTCTTCAGGCTCCCTACTGTACTCCATGGACTTCAATCATTGATGCTTGGTAGGGCTGAGAAGAAACTAAGTCATTTTGTGACAAAATACACTAAACTGACACAAAATTACAAATTCTAGCTTTAAACACTAAAACTGAGAAAACCTGAACGTTGTTGTCGTATAGACATGAAGTTCAGACTCCAAGGGATGAATGACGAAACTCTGATGCATACTTGACAGCAGGGAAAAAAGAAACCAAGGCAGTTAGGAGCTGGCACCAATGTTATCAGGTAGCCGGGTGAGCTCACTCATGGAGCCATATATGCACGCTGCTTACCTAGGTGCCAGCCCTTTGAAAAGTTCTGGCACCTGATTTCTCTGGCTCAGACCCATGAGTGGGAATCAATGGTGAAAGACTGATTCCTAGAAGACCTTTCCCTCCCTTTCTCCATCCCCATATTCATTGAGTTTATTGCTGCCCTGGCATATCCCCTCTGTCTGTCACTGAGCTTCTTACCACCCTGTCCTACCATGCTTTCTCTGGTGAGTTACTTATCCTAGGTGACTTCAACGTCAGTTGGCTCTCATCTCATAGCCGGATGTGAAATGGTGTCCAGGCACATATGTGCTGCCGCCCACCGTGCTCCCCCCCCATTCTGCTGCCCGCTGCTGTAGTGCAGCTGGCCTCTGCCTGTTGCCGCTACAATGCACTGCAGTGCCCCAACCCTCCCCAGAGGAAGAAGCGCAGTCATAGGATGCTTGATCCTTCCTCTCCCCTGCCAACCCCCGGTGGCTTGAGTCTGTTCCCGAACCCGGGTCGCCAGTGTGGTACGAGGTGTGGCGTCCAGCGCCTCAACCCTCCGCACCACCAGGCTGGCTCGTAAATATTATTCTTATATTGTTGAATACTACCTTCCATGGAATATGTAGGTCTGCATTAAAATTACCTTATAATACCCATCATTGCACCCTCTTTGATCAGTCGGGTTGGCTTCCTCCCAAACTTAGTTGTTTATATAGCTTAAACTGTGTCACTGATAATATCCTCAGGCAGAAATTTGATTCTCCTCTGTATTCATTGTTTACATTTTAAAATGAAGATTGACTGCTACGATCAACTAGCACCAGTAAATTAGTAATTCCCAATACAACCACAAATATCGGGGAACCTACATTTGCATTTTGTGCAGCTACACACTGGAACAATCTACTTGGGTCGGACTGTTCCTAGTCATGAAGTCTTTAAATTGAATTTAAAGAAATATTTATGTAGTCAATTGCATTGTAATTGTTTTGTGCAGAATTTTTTACTGAATTTTTTTTCTTATCTATAGCCATATGAGTTTTAAATGTAATTTGTTGTCCTATAACATCTTTGCTGTCTGTATTGCGACCCCGGGTCATACATGAAAAAGGGCATGGCTCATTGTATTTACCTGGTAAACAAAGTTTAAATAAATAAAATAAAAATAAAATATACTGCATGCCTCTGTGACTGAATCTTTTGAGGGAACAGTT
Source organism: Neoceratodus forsteri (assembly GCA_016271365.2). Classification (NCBI taxonomy): domain Eukaryota; kingdom Metazoa; phylum Chordata; order Ceratodontiformes; family Ceratodontidae; genus Neoceratodus; species Neoceratodus forsteri. Next base: position 1,173,345,918 of record CM057456.1, on the reverse strand, counting down.
AACTGCTGCTGCTGACAAGTCCATGACCCATCTCTGAAGAAAGAGAAGATGGCTATAGTTACCATATTCTAAAAAGTGAAGTGTTTTCACAGGAGTGAGTGATAGGAAAAGGCCATTTGCCCATAGCCAGAGGAGCACCGTACTGTTTAGGCAGTGGCTCTGGTGGGATTCGGATCGAGAAAGTCCCCAGGTAGACTTCCGGTTGGGACACCCGCCTAATGGCAGCCTAAACAGCGAGCTTCGCCAATCGACATAACAATTCACGGGCATCTAAACCTTAAACCACCATCCTGTTGACTAAAAGAAGAATCTCTGGTTATCTGATGCCTCCGAAACATCGTTGGAGGGATAATTCAAACCAAGCAAGTAAAAGCTCAAAAATGCCGGCTTTGGTCGACACTGACACCGAGAGGGCCCTGGAATCCCCAAGTCTCACGCTCGGGCAAATCATAGAAACCCCAAGGGAGGAATCTGAATGCACGATCACATCTAGAGAACTTTGCCAAACCCTGAAAGAAATGAACCAGACACTCCAGCGATTAGAAGCTAAGGTTTCAGACCAATGTACAGAAATTGCCACATTAACCAAGCGAGCCGGGGAAATTGAGGAAACTTTAACGGATTACACCACCACCACTTATGTACATAACAAAGCCCTCCTGGACCTACATCACCGCTTCCAACAACTCGAAGCACGCCTAGAAGAACTAGAGAACAGAAATGGGAGGAATAACCTACGGATTCATGGGCTCCCTGAGGGCACTGAGACTGGTGCAATGACCACTTTCATAGACTCATTTCTTCATGAGATTCTTAATCTCCCTCCAGAAAAAGCTCTTAACATAATTCAAGCCCACAGATCCCTGATCCCAAAACCCCAAGACCCCAAGGCGAAACCATGCTCAGTAGTTCTGGTCTTCCTGGACTACAGAGTGAAGGAGAAGATTTTACAATTAGCATGGTCAAAAAAAGTGATTCACTTTGGGGACACTCGACCGTATTTGGACCACAGTTTTACACCACAGCTGCTTTCCCAAAGGAGAAAAGTACTCACAGTGGTTAAACAATTACAGCAGCAGAATATCAGGGCTTTTGTTGAGTATCCAGCATGCCTAAAGGTCCAGCTGGCTGAAGGTATGAGACATTTTCCAGATTTGCAAGTGGCAGGGGGCTTTTTGATTTCGGTGGGCATATAGCCCCAGGGTGAAGAGGCCAATCAACCACAACGCAGACAGTTGGAGAACAGAGACTGGGCCTACAGTGGAACTAAAAGACAGGGTGCAAAGGGCAACACGACCGCTTCCACCTTGTGGGACTCCCTACACAGCAAGAAACGCTCGAGAGGGCTGAATAAGGAGCCAACACAGACTGAGCCAGAAACGGATCGAGGGGACATTGCCATAGAAGAAGCGAACTCCCAAACTACCTGAGCGCTTTCAGGCATAGTATCTCTTACTCACTTGCTTTCTGTGATCTCTCCAGACTTGTCTCTATGGGGACATATGTTGAAAACATTTCAGACTGTATAAAGGGTTCCAGAGAATAACCTCATTTAAAATGGAGGACAAAAAGTTTAACTGGACACATTCTATAATGACAGGATGTACTTGTCGTTAAAATATACCATTTAGTATCTACATACTGTAGCTCGTGGTCTGACGGTTTTGGGGGGGGCGCAGCTGCCTCGTTGGGGGGATCCGGTGGGCCCGGGGGCTTTCTGGGTCTGCCGGGTGCGGGTGGAGAAGCCATACCTAGATTTCTCATCTGCCCTACACAATTTGGAAATACTAATGGGGTGATCTGACTTAAGTGGTGGTCACTGGGGCACAAAGAACAAAGGTTTCAGCTAGATTGCAGGGGACTCACAGGGCCTTTATTGGTACCCTCCTCGAGGAAGTCCTCAGGGCTAGGCCTCACTACGGGTGGTTATCTTCCCTCCATTTGCGGGGCGTGGCTTCAGGGCAATTTGGGGACGCGTTGCTGAGGTTCGGTCCCTTAAACTGCTAAATGTGCCTATGGCTGTGCTTGCTAGGTCTCCCATAACTAAAGCAATAATTTACCAACTTCACAAATATGGGGGCTATCAGTTGATTGGTATACAGTACCCACATTTCTATGGCTTTCCTGCTCGTACCAATGCGCAGATGGGAGCTCCTCATCAGGCCTGCTTAATGGCCCCTCTAACAGGAGATGACTGCGTTTCCCGTTACTCCCTTACCAGGGACCAGGATTTAGTAGAGTATGTTCATACCATTTTATATTGCATAAGTCGATTGGCCTACAGTTTTATATGTCGGTGATAAAACAACCTAACAAAGTAACGCTCTTAATGTATAGGCAGGGTGTCCTTTCTCTAGGAGTGTCAAGGGCGGTTTGGGCTCACGATTTGTATGGTTGGTTTAACTGCTGACACTCACTGCAAGGAGCTAAATAATATTTAACATCACTGAAGCTCTAGGGGGAGCCCTCCATTTGGACAGCGTAAATATTTCCCCCCTCTTAATTCCCTTTCCACAGTGGGGAAGGGAGTTCAGACAAAGATCCTATAAACCTGGATCTTCTACCTAGGAAGTCATTTTATGGTAAACCATAAAGGTTTTTGCCCAGTTGGCAATGATGATTGTTATATAGTTAATATGTTGTTTAAGGATGGAGACATGCTGCACTGTTTTCGGGGGAGGGGGAATTTGAGAGGGAGATCTGGGGAGCCTGTCTTAATTGCTATTTTATTTAATTTTTTTTGCTTTAAAACATAATGGCTAATTTAGGCATGGTGGTATGTACCTACAATGTAAATGGCCTTACAAGTCCAGTTAAACGCAGTAAGATTTTAGCTCAGCTTAAAAAGTCAACAGCAGAATTTGTACTTCTACAGGAAACGCATCTATCTGACAGAGAACACAGTAAATTTCTGAAGCTAGGGTTTAGGGAGGTGGTGGCCTCCTCGTATAAAAAGGGTAGATGTAGGGGTACTATGGTACTTATTCCACATAAGTCCCACTTTGAAAAACTGGCAGAAAAGGTGGATAAGGAGGGTAGATACGCTCTCATGAAGGACAAGCTTGAGGGGGCAATTAATAACACTTGCTTCCGTGCATTTCCCACCGGATGCCCCTTATGGGGACTTTAGATCGTTCCTCCTCCTCCTCCTCCTCCTCCTCCAGGAGTGGGCAGAGGGAGTCTTGTTATGTAGAGGAGACCTGAATTTGACTTTTAACCCTGCCCTGGATACCACCTCCCAGATCCCAAGAAAGTCCCATCAGGTGGCAAGAAGGGTCCATAAGTTGCTAGGAGAATTAGGTATTTTAGATGTCTGGCGTTACCATCATCCGAAACAAAGGGACTGCACCTACTTTTCTGCCACATATAATATGTATTCCAGATTGGACTACTTCTTGCTACCACGAGACAAGATTTTTAGGGTACAGGATACTTGGATAGGGGACTTTCTCCTCTCAGATCACGCTCCATTCTTCATGTGTTTGGATCTGGGAAGATTTAGAAGAGACACTTTTTGGAGACTTAATATCTCCTTGCTTAAGGACAAGGCAGTTAAGGACCAGATTTTAGACACATACCAGTGTTTTTTAACAGAAAATGAGGGACAGGATATGTCATGTGCCACCTTATGGGACGTGGCCAAGGCTGTTCTCCAGGGGAAGTTTATACAGCTTGCTGTAAGGAAGAAAAGAGAGAGAGAGAGAGAGAGAGAGAGAGGAGACGGAAGACCCTCACTGAGCAAATCCAATCACTGGAGGGAATGCAAAAACAGAAATACTCTAGAGCTGTAGCACAGCAACTTAAGACTCTTAAAGGGGAATTGGGCCAAATATTAGACTATCAGGTAGAGCAGAAATGGTTATTTTTAAAGCAGAAATATTACGAGGGTGGCCCAAGGTCACTTAGATTACTAGCCAGTAGATTGAGAGCACAAAGAGCTAGGGCCACAATCATGAATTTGTGGCACCCCGGACACCAGAAAGTGGTATATAAAACAAATGAGATAGCTGAGACTTTTCGGGAGTTCTATGAACAATTATATCAAAAAGGAACCCCCCACCTGACGGGAAGACTGAATCTTTCCTACATAACCTGAAATTACCAACCCTATCCCCAGTCCAGGCAAAATGTGATGCACCCAATATCGGCGGAAGAACTTAAAGTGGAAGTGGGAGCCCTGAAGACAGGGAAATGCCCAGGGACAGACCGGCTCCCGGGGGAATTTTTTAAATGTTTTAGAGACTTGCTCCAGACCCTTGTTTTGAGAGTATTCTCTGAGGTCTTGGAGGGCAGGGGCTTGCCTCCACCCTCCTGGGCTACAGCACTGATTTCGGTGATACCCAAGCCGGGAAAGGACCTCTGCAGATGTGCTTCTTATTGCCCAATTTCCCTCCTAAATACTGATTATAAGATCTTTTCATCCATTATGGCTAAAAGAATACAACAGTATCTTCCCCACCTCATACAATTAGATCAGAATGGATTTGTCCCGGGCAGGGAAGCTCAGGATAACCTGAGACGTACCACTCACCTTACTAACCATATCAACAACTCAGGTATTCCAGCTCTATTAATGAGTCTTGACGCTGAAAAAGCGTTTGACAGAGTTGACTGGAGCTTTTTGAGGGCAACCCTTTCCCGGTTTGGATTCCCGAGAGAATTTACACAATTAATAAGCAAATTATATCACTCCCCAACAGCCTGTGTTCGTACAAATGGCCACATTTCTAGACCTTTGAAACTCTGTAGAGGTACAAGACAGGGGTGCCCTTTATCACCACTGCTTTTTGCATTATACAAAGAACCTCTTGCTCAATCTATCAGGGAGAATGGGAACATAAAGGGAATAAGACTGAATGGCTTTGAGTATAAACTGGCTTTATATGCCAACGATGTACTTATGTACCTTACAGAACCTGACTCTTCTATCCCTGCCTTGTTTCGGCAGTTGGAGGAATTCTCCTCCCTCTCCGGATACAAACTGAACTGTTCTAAAACAGAGATACTTAGTTGTAATTATACCCCTTCCCTGGGTTTAAGGAACAGGTACCCCATGAGGCGGGACCTAGATCAGATGAGTTACCATCAGCTCTGGGAATTTAATTATCCCCCTTTGAATACCCAACTAAGGCAGGATGTCCAGAGATGGACCCTCCTGCCCTTATCTATAAACTCTAAGACATAGGCATTGAAGATGAATGCCCTGCCAAGGTTACTTTATTTATTTCAATGTGTACCCTGTCTGGTCTCTCAGGGAGAGTTAAACATATGGCAGGGCATGTTTTTTAGATTCCTCTGGGCCAAAGACCATCCTAGGATTTGTAGAGGCCTTTTGTATGCCCCTTGGGCCCAAGGTGGTCTAGCTTTCCCTAACTTACAGGGCTACTGGGCTGCGGCCCAAATGCAGGTGGCACTCCTATGGGGCAGTCCTGGCTTTGATTCCCATTGGAAGAGAATGGATTTGGCAGCTGAGACTGACCCTCTCCTTCCTGCCATCCTATTTCACGATGATGTCGGGCTACCTGAGTCTTGTTATACAGGGACGAGGACTGTCCTGGAGGGATGGAAGAGAGGCATAACCCGAGGTCCCATAAAACATCAACTGTGGAAATTTCGATGGTGGGCTTACGACCCTCTCTTCCCAGCTGCTACCTTGGATCCATGGTTTAAACAGTGGGCCAGGAAAGGATTTCACTCCCCTTATCAGGTTTTATCTGCAGATAATCCTATCTCTTTTGAGGCAGACATTTGGGCTTCTCCCACGAGATAATCTAAGATTCTACCAGATCAGAGATTATGTCCTTACCCTTCAGAAAACATATGCCTGGCTGCAAGTGGAAGTGGTGGACCCTCCTTTCTGTAGCATTTGGTTGTCAGGGGGTGGGAGAGGAGCCTTATCCTGATTGTATCAAAGGAATTTAATAGATCTGACTCTTCCCATTGAAAAACTTAAACTTAAGTGGGAAACGGACCTGGGGATCACTCTTTCAGAGAAACATTGGGCTAGAGTGTGGCAAGCTACATGGCAGACAACAGGGGCCTCTCTTTGGAGGGAATATGGCTGGAAGCTGAGAGCTAGGTATTTCCGGTTTCCTGCACAGGTGGTGCATTCTGCACCAACAGCTGATTCGAACTACTGGAGGGGATGTGGGTTTGCACCAGCTTCACAGGCCCATATTTTTGGGACATGTCAGATACTTAAGGAGTATTGGACAGATATAGAACACCATCTTCAGGAAATTTTCCAGTTTCAGTCCCCTCTGAGCCCTGAACATCTGGGTTTAGGTCTTAGACCAAAAGAGATATGGGGAAGAGAGGCAACATACTTATGGTCAGTTCTTATGATAGCTGCTTTGAAGGCCATTACTAAGAAATGGGCACAGAGAGCTCCCCACTCGTAGCAGATTGGACGGATATAGTAGACGATATTCGCTTAATGAAGAGAATTACATTTGGCCTTCGCCAACAAACTCATTCATACCAAAACAGGTGGACTAGATGGCTCTTGTATGAGCCTCACTTGCATTTAGATGCCTAATCAGGCACAGCTGGGCCCCCTCTCTCTTCTCTTTCTCTCTCTCTCATCAAGAATTTATAAAAATAAGACTGGAAACATATTTTTCTATTATTTTATTCAGTGCATTGTACAGTCTGTTAATATCTCCATCGAGTTGTAATAGATAAGAACATTTGCAGTATTATTTGGTAGATCTTTGAGATCTTGTAGTTTACTTTAACCAGATCATCCTATGCTTTTATTCAGTAAAAAGCTATTGTGTAGGTACACACTGTGATGTCATCAAGATTTATCCTATGTACCTATGTAACAGATGTATGATCTATATGTTTGGACATAATCTATTAAGCTGCTTGGGGCCTACCTCAATAAAGGAAGTATAAAAATAAAAGAGAAAGCCCCCAGGTAAGAGAATCACTTCTGCATGGTGGCAGCTGAAGTACCCTTACAGGTGCTGAGGGCTAAGAAACTGCAGGATGTGTCCTGAGTGTGGACAGGTTATGGTAATATGCTTGACAGCTTTAGGGTACACAAGGTACATACCTGAGTATGCCAGGTAGCAGCCTTGCCTGTATAACCAAGTCTGTGTTCTATGGGGGATATCACTGTACTTTATATGAGCGTCTGAAGCAGCCCTCATTAAAGGATAGGTGCATGCAGGATCTAGCACTCTATGGGTTTAAGTTCTGGCTCAGTAAACCTCCTAGCTATCTAAGCACCTTGCTTACTCCAGCTGCTCTAAGCCATGACCTTCGTTACCACACTGGAAGCAGGTTCCTTAGCCCTAGGTGCAAACAAAAATCTGGTCAGCTTGCCTTTCATCATAGTCTACCTTAGGGTTGAAATAGCCTTGCCTTGGGTAGCAGCACACCCCCAGTAGCACCTCTTCCAAATGGTCCCTCAAGCTTTTAACTGTGTCCTATTGTAACTGTACCGGACTGTTTCCTGTACATTTTGTATTATGGTTATACTTTGTTGTACTATATTTCCTGCATCGGTTTGCACTCTCTTCTTGTAAATATGTAAATCCATGTTTACATTTTTTATATTTTTTTAATTTACTGAATGTATGATATCCTGCCTTTCCCTCTCCACCCTCTCCCCCAGGTCACATCTGTAAACAAGATTCTTACCACATCTCTATATGTACATGTGGTGAAACAATTTCAATAAATAAATAAATAAATATGATGGGGGAACCACTGGACCGCCACGGATCCCTTGACAGGGGCTTAGAAGGATGACTGTGTCCATGGTACTGGAACCTTGGTGCAACATTCAGCAGTGCAACATGGGTTGGCATGTTGCTCCATGTTTGGAGAAATATACCGGGATATTAGCGAGCACAACACTCATTGGGGGAGGGGGCATTTAAATGATAAAGTAGTGCTAAGGCTCTATTTAGATTCATAAAAGAAAGTCAGAGCCACCTAACAGTAGCGTGCTAACAACTGTCAACACAGTTCAGAATACTTTGGGAGCGGTACAAAGAAGTAAAACAGGATCAGACAGCCAAAAAAAAAAAAGACAACAGCCTGAAGAATTCAACAAAAAGCTGGTTACTTTCTAGAATCTCTGGTACTGCAGTCACTGATAAATAATATGTAGTTTCAGTTTTGTATTCCAAAATCAAAAAACAGATAGGTCAAAGCGGCACACTTTCCTTACTAAATGCTCTTGCAGAGTCAGGATCATCAAAAGCATTGTATTGCTGGGAATGTTAGCTTGAGTTGAGCAGTAGAACAGACAGCTACAGGTATACTTGCTTCTTCAAAGAAGTCTTCAGAGCCAAAAATCCTTTTCAGCATTGCTGTGCTGTTAAACAGACTTCAGGGAGGCCAGCCCATTGCGCAGCGGTTGGATTTCCACTTGCGACAACGGTGACCTGAGTTCGGGAACAGACCCGGGGCATCAGAGGGGCGGCTGAGGGGGAGAAGGATGGAGCATCCTAAGGACTGCTCTCTTTCTCCTGGGGGAGGGAGAGAGGTGAGTGTGTTCAGCGCTTGACAGACCCCTGGCGGGGGCCGGGGATACTGCATCAACCAGCGCCTGAATGTTCGGGGGGGGGGGCAGGGCAGATGCTGGATGTCACTGCATGTCCCCACCCCCAGGAAAAAAACAACAAAAATGCCGGCCCCCAGCATGACGGCCCATCCCATACCGCCACGAATGTCCGCCAGGGGGGCTTTCCTGCTCTCTTGGCCCTCAACTGGGGGGTAATCTGGGGCTTGCCCGCAATGTCCATTAGGGAGTGGGAAGTCCCCTCGGTGGCCCAGCCCAGGGAAAAGCCTGGGCATAGGGGTGACGAACGGACAGGACCTGAAAAGGAAATGGGAAGGCTGGCCCCAAAAGACAAAAAAAAAAAAGCTAAGTTCAGCGAACATATTAAACCTTTTACCTTCATAGAATAGCTATTTCTTATTTATAGTCTGCTATACAGTGTAGCTACAGTGAGCACTCCAACAGAAAGAGATAATCAGCAGGGACTGGAAGCTTAAAAGAGAACAGTCAGCACTAAGAGCCTCACACCTAAGTGTGAGGCTGGTCCTAATTTGCACTACGTGTGCCTTTTTTGTTACTTATTGCTTACTGCAGTATAGTACATTGTATTACGCTGATTTTGCTGACTTCCATTCTGACATTTGCTATAACCACAAATCTCAGAATCCCATGCAGCTGACATGAGAGGAGGGCTGCAGCAGTGGGACATTCAGTAGGTAGCAGTGAATATTAAGCTGATTTTTTAAGGGCTCTGATCTTTTGTTTACTGGTTTCGCTGTCCTCCCAGGGCTAAGTACTTTACAGTCACACAAGGCTGTACGTAGTATTGGTGGAACAGTGGAAATGCCAAACATCTGACCTGTGCTCTAAAAATCTCTGACATGCACTGCAGGCTATTGAATTTCCCAAAGCTGCATCCTTGCTCTGATGTCAGCCTGAAGATCAAGGTTCTGGTGAAACAAATGTCAGCTTGGAAATCAGCGAATCAATCGGATATAATCTACTACGTGCAATAAACGGTAAGTAAGTAAGTAAAAATAAATATATATATATATATATATATATAGGATATACAATGGTGAGCTGTCAGATAAATGATTCATCTACACAAGTGTTTGACCTCGGGTAACCTCATGAGTGGCGTAAGCCACGAGTGAGATGTCCGAGGTCAAACAGCACAAGTGTAGATAAATCATTTATTTCACAGCTCACCATTATATATTTCATTTATGCAACAGGGATGCTATCTGTCATTTGCTTTTTATTGTTTATCTTTTTTTGCATATGTTTATCAAAAAAGTGAACAAAAAAACAGGTTACTCACCTGTAACAGTAGTTCTAGGAGTGGTATATGTTGTTCATTCACACTTCTTGGCAGGTACCTCGCCACTTTAAGATGTGCCGAAAAGCCTTCAAGCTGGCTCCTCCCACCCACCCGGGTGGTATAACCCTTGGCTCTGCCCCATGACGCCAGATCTTGGCCCGCTGGAAGCCAGGTTTGTGCGTCAAAGCACACCCCCTACTTACAAAAGAGGGACTGAAGAACTGAGGCTCCAAAACCAGCATCCCAGCATGACTCGAGGTCGATGTGGTAATGGGAAATGAAGGTGCGTGCTGACTGCCAGGTAGCAGCCCTGCAGAGTTCCTGGATAGAGATGGCCCAGGAAGCAGCCACCAACGCAGCGGTATGGTGGGTGGAATGAGCCTTGGTCTGCGGATAGCTCCCACCCGCGAACCCAGCAGGAGGCCACTGCAAGATGTAATCCATCAGCTATTGTCCACTTGGCTGCAGGTCTGTCAGGTGCAACTTCAGCATAGGTGACAAACAGCTGGCGAACCTCTCCCCAAACTTCCACCATTTGCTCTTTGTAGTAGGCGAGAGTTCGTCTCAGGTCCAAAGTATGGAGCCTGTACTCGGCCTCCAAGGTGTGACTGGGGTAGAAAACCAGCAAAGTAATCACCTGGTTTAGGTAAAACTCCGACACTACCTTCGGACGGAATTTCGGGTGGGGACGCAGGTCAAACTTGTCCCTGTGGAAGACCAGATAAGGAGACTTGATAGAGAGCGACTGTAACTCCCCAGTCCTTCTGGCTGACATGATAGCCACCAAGAAGGCGGTCTTCCACAACAAATGTGAGATGTCACATTTGTACATCAGTTCAAATGGCTTGCCCATGAGCTTTGCCAAAACCAGCAATAGATCCTGCAGAGGTGGAGGTTCATGCAGCACCGGAGGGGATATGTGATCTAGGCCTTTGAAGAAGCACCAAACCACTTTCTCCTGTGCCACTGACTGCTGACTGGCCCATGCCCAGTAAGCAGGGATGGCTGCCAGGTGTACCTTTAGGGTCATCGACTGAAGTCCTTGCTGGGAGAGGGACCAAAGATAGTCCAAAATGATAGCCACTGGACAGGACGATGGGTCCAATCCTTTGCCCTGACACCAGATGGAGAATCTCTTCCATTTAAAGGCATATCATTTTCTGGTCGATACCTTACGTGAAGCCTCAACAATGCTGAGAACCTCATCAGAGAGACCCAAGGCCTGGAACTCTAGCTGCTCAGGAATCAGGCCATCAGGTGCAGGGATTGAAGGTCTGGTTGGAGTACCTTCTGATTGATGGAGAGCAGGTCCGGGTGTGCTGGAAGCCACCTCAGGAGCCTGAGCTGACACTGAGGAGATCCGAATACCAGAACTGGCATGGTCAGTCTGGGGCTACCAGGATCACCTGCACCCTGTCCCTCCTGACCTTAATCAGCACTTCGTGAATCAAAGGAAGGGGAGAGAAGGTACAGAAGAGGCCTGGGGTCCACGGCCTTGAGAAGGCATCCCCTGCAGCGAACCCTGCTGAGGGGGCAGCCACGATACAGCCTCAGCTTCGCTTCTCCTGGAGGCAAACAGGTCCACCTGAGGGGTGCCCCAGTGGGAGAACAGATCCTGTACTACCTCCTGGTGGAGAGACCACTCATTGGCTGAGTTTGCTCTTTGTAGTAGGTGAGAGTTCTGTCTCAGGTCCAAAGTATGGAGCCTGTACTCGGCCTCTGGCTGAGGGCATCGGCCAGCTGATCTCGAGGGTCCTGCCACGTGAATGGCTAGATCATCTGCCTTCAGGCTGAGCACGAGGGACCAAATGCAGAGAGCTTTCTTGCAGAGTGTCAAGGAGCGCGTCCCGCCCTGCCTGTTGAGACAGTACATGGTCATGGTGTTGTCCGTCTGGACCTGGACCACTTGACCCTGAAAAAGGGAGCGAATGTGGTCAGGGCTAGCCGAACCACTTGCAGCTCCAGCAGCTTGATGTGGTATCAGGACCCCTGGAGGAAACAGAGCCCGTGGGCTCTGTGCTCCCCAAGATGGGCACCCCCACCCATCAGAGAGGCACTGGTCATCAGGATGACCATCAGCTCGGGGCGGACAAAAAGGATCCCTTCCTGCAGGTGGGATGGGACGAGCCACCACTGGAGGCCGTCCCACATCCTCTGGGTCACAGAAACCAGCTGGTCGAGATAACCTGAGCGCTGAGACCACTGGCTGGCCAGTTCCCACTGGAGGGAACGCATATGCCAGTGGGCCCATCGGACCACATTGGTGCAGGTCACCATGTAGCCCAGAAGATGCAGGAAGTCCTGGGCAGGGCATGATTGCCCAACCAGAAATGATTGGACAAAGGAGGAAAGAACCTCCGCCCTGTCTGCTGAGAGCCAAGCTCTGGCTTGGCAGGAGTCAAGCTCTGCCCTGATGAACTGAATCACCTGCGAAGGCATGGGTTCCGACCTGCCCTCATTGATCAGGAGGCCAAGGTCAAGGCACGTCTGGAAGGCCAGATCCCTGGATCACTCCACCTCCCGCCTGGAGGGACCTGCTATCAGCCAGTCGTCCAGGTAGTAAGGGTACACCCGGACCACTCGGCGCCTCAGGTAAGCCGCCACCACTGCCATGCATTTGATGAAAACCCTGGGGACTGAAGACAGGCCGAAGGGCATGGCTTGGAACTCGTAAAGGGTTCCCTCTGCTCGGAAGCGGAGGAACTGTCGATGGGACAGCTGGATCAGTTGTGAAAGAACATGTCCTGACGATCTAGGGAGCAGAACCACATGCCTTGCTCCAGGGATGGTATGACCTGCTCCAGAGTGACCATCCGGAAGGTGCAGGACCTGAGGAACTTGTTCAGGTCGTGCAGATCTAGAATGGGGCGCCAGCCCCCCATCCGTTTTGGTACCAGGAAGTACCTGGAAACGAACCCTGGATCTGAAGGCGGGTCCGCTGCTCTGCGCACCACCTCCTTGAGTAGGAGCTGAGCTAAGTCATCTCAAAGAGATGACTGAGAGGCTGCGGACACTAGATCTCCCCGTGGGGCACTTGCTCGATATGGTGGGGTCTGCTCGAACTCCAGAGGCAGGCCTCGACCGATCACTTCCAGAACCCAACGGTCCATAGTGATAGCAGACCATGCAGAAAGGAAGTGGCTGAGCCGACCCCCCACAAGAGGTCCCAGGGGAGGTGTGATGGGATCGAGGGAGGCGCCCCCCAACCTGTCACTGGGCAGGCTTGGAGGAGGGTCCGGCGGAGGAGCCGCTGGGACCTTCCCCCCAGGCTTCCTGAATGAAGAAGCCACGGACCTGGCCCGAGGATGCCAAGTTTGAGTCTGTTGCTACTGCTGCTGGGCCGGTCTGACTGCAGGAGTGGACAAGCAAAAGGGCCTGCGGTACTGATGCTTGGGGCCCTTGTCCTTCTGGGCAGATGTGGTGGAGTCCAAGGTGGCACTGGACTTCTCTATATGTTGGTGGTGGCCCTCCACGCCAGGCCCGAACAGGTCAGTGCCCAAGAAGGGGACATCTGCCAGCTTGTGTTGCGTATCAGCTGTAAAGGTCAAGATGTGCAGCCAAGCCCTGCAGCGCATGCCCACTGCGGCCGGTACCGAACGGGCACAGGAGTCACCAATGTTGAGAGCCATCTGGAGTTGTTGCTTCGCCACTGTCCTACCCTGGTCCCGGACCTGCTTGACCATGGTCTGGAGGTCCACTAGGAGATGAGGGATCACCTCATCCAGGGAGCCCAAGAGGGCATGGGAGAAGTGTGCCATGATAACAGCCAAACTGTCCTGACGAAGGCCAAGGGAGGAAACTGCATAGACCTTCTTCCTGGAATGGTCCAACTGTGTGGATTCCTTGTCTGGGGGTCTGTCCGCATCTCCTTTGTTGCCTGACCACCCGTGTCACCCTCAACCCACCTTGGGTGGCCGGGAGTACGAGTGACCGACAACCGATGGGGCAGGCCTTGGGCCGACTGAGATTCCTTGGTTGGAGCCCTGGACTTCGGTTACGCGGGCAGTGGCTTCACCTGGATCGGTGGAGCAGCTGGCTTCGGCAGAGCTGGTGGGGCCTTAACCGGTACCTCAGTGACGGTGGCCATGGCCGACGTCGGTCACTCGGGCGAAAGCCACTTAATGGCTGGGGTAGAAACCGGAATCGGTTTAGACCCGGACAGGACCAACTGCTGCCACATTAGGTCTTCGTAGTGCTGATGCAACTTGCGCTGGAGCCTCTCCTCATCTGAGGAGGACGAAGATGAGGAGCGGTGATGCCGCTTACAATGGCGTCAAAAATGAGATCGCCAATAAAGGTGATTCTTTTCCGACATCGAAGTCAAGGAATGAGACCGAGACTGTCGGCAGGGCCAACAGGGGACCTCAGGAGTCGGGGAAACCTGCGACTTGTCCTGGTCAGGTTCCTTGGGGGACGGATCCTGCCCAGCGGGCAGAGCAGACCAGTCCGAGGGCACCAGAAGCACCAGTGTCTGAAATGAAGAGTCGTCAGCCAGATCAGGCGACAACTCGCTGATCGGCTCAAGAAAAATCTCAGCTGCATCAACAGGCGTTTCAGCCGACTGGTCTGACAGGGTTTCCGTGAAACCAGCAGCCTCGGCTGTGACTTCGACCGAAGTCGAAACAGGGGTTTCCTGTAAGCGGTACCGCTCTCAGTCCCAAGAGCGTCAATGTTGCGACTTGGCCTTTTTCGACTCCTTCCTCCAAGAGTACGAAACATGCGACCCTGAAGGGTCCTCTCCCTTGGTAGAGAGAGACTGGTGCAACTCCTTAAAGGAAGCCGAATAGGAGGATCCCAGTTATAGTGGAATGAAGGCCGAAGCTGAAGAGGAGCCTGCTGTGGCCTGAGCTGCCTCCTCCTCGAAGGCCTCAAGCTGTTCCAGCTGCTCGGCGGACCCCGCAGCCTTGGAGACCACCCAATGGGCATCCTTGGATTTAACCAGTGGGTAACGCTTTTCTGGTTGCCAAAGCCAAGGAGGAGCCTGCTGCGGGCCTGAGCTGCCTCGTCCTTGAAGGCCTTAAGCTGTTCCAGCTGCTCGGCGGACCCTGCAGCCGTGGAGACCACCCAACAGGCATCCTTAGATTTAACCAGCAGGTAACGCTTTTCCGGTCGCCCCAGCTGAAGTCAGGCAGTGCGGTCTTCCAGAACCGAAGGTGAAAAGAACCAACAGAGATAGCAAGCCTGCGGATTGTGGTCATGTCCCAGGCAGTAGATGCATGTGGTGTGTGGATCGGTGCGAGACATCTTCTGCCCACAGGGGCACCGGTGAAACCCAGGAATCGATTTGTCTTCCATCGCGGTAGCAAGAGAAGAAGGTGAAGACGAAACTCGAGAGAGTTTTTTAAAATAAGTTTTGGAAGCGAATCCGAAGATTCTAGAACCAGGGCCTACTACATGCAGGAGCGCCAAGGAAGGAACCTGAACCTTCCAGCGGAAAGGAAGATCTGGAGTCATGGGGTGGAGCCGAGGATTATACCACCCGGGTGGGTGGGAGAAGTCAGCTTGAAGATTTTCTGGCACATCTTAAAGTGGCAAGGTACCTGCCAAGAGTGGATAGAACAACATATCCACGATCCTAGAAATTGCATTTTCTGGTCTTTTTTTGCTAATTATAAAAAAATCTATAAGGTATCTATAAATGAAATACCACTCATTTTGTAGATAATTTTGTGCTGAACAACTTTCATGCTCACAGCACTATGCTATCTTTTTTCGTTTTAAAGTTATTTGCATTTGAATATAGTTAATACTGGTACTGAGGCTGAACATTCTAAATGAGTTCTGGAGTGATTGTGACATATCTACTAATTGTATAAATCTGTAATGATGCGTCTACTATGTGTATAAATGTCAAATTTCACATTTATCACATAGTAGCTCAGATTTATCACATAGTATTTATGTCCACACCTACTGCATAAATATATATATATATATATATATATATATATACACACATGTACACACACACACACACACACACACACATACATGCATACAGTATTTGCACACAAAGTGCAAACTAGGACGGGACTCATACTTGGGTGTAAGGGTCTTAGTGCTGACTGTTGCCCTACAAACGAAACAGGAAATTCCATCTATAGACTTATGGTTAAATATTACCACTTGATATGCTGGCCTCTTAGAAATTATATTCCATACTAAACAATACTTTCTGGCTTTGCCCAATCTGAGTAATTAAAGGACAATTCTTGTCTTCCCAGCACTCCACTCCCCAAATCACAACCCCTCGATTAAGCTTTTCAGACTAAACAATAATTTTTTCATTACCGCTGTGTAATAATATCTCTTCCGATGTATCCGTCGTAATGTAAACATGGCTGGAGCAGCGCAATGTCATTTTACAAGCTCAGCATGTCTCCCTGCTGCTCCACTGTATCACTTATATGGTGAAGCAGTGTGGAGCTACGTTGAGCATGTGAAATGTTGCTGCGCTACTCTGGCTATGTTTACATTATGGCGGATACATTGGAAGAGATATTATTACTCAGAGGTAATGAAAAAAATATTTTTCAGGCTGAAAAGTCTAATTGGGGAGTTGTAGTTTGGAGAGTGGGGTGCTGGGAGGATAAGTGTTGTCCTTTAAATCTATTGAAGAGCCATTAGCTGATAGACCAATTATCTTTAGGGACTTCAAGAGGAGGGTATTTTCAAGCATCTCTAACTGAGCATTACAGAACACTTGATCATACAGTATCACACTGGTTGCAGATTTAGAGAGTAAGCAAGCACAAATTCAACCCCTCCACTGTAATATTAATGTCTGCAGCTTTTTCCTCTGATGTTTCATGGCACTGCTCAGACTGGTGAAATGATGTGAAATAACCCCAATCTTTTTTCATATCGGTAACTGAGACTCTAGTCTCCTACTGAAACTCTATCAGTAAGGTATGTATTTAGGCTAGTTACTTATTACAGTACTATAGTGTAATCATTTTGTTAGTTCAATGTTTTTCTGGCAAGAAATGTTTATAATATATGAAGCATGGAAGCAGATGACGACAGAAAAAGGTCCCACAGAGCACGATGGCAGCCCAGTACCTGCCTGCATCACCCCTAGCCTAATTCTGGCCTGGGGCTAGTCCCTCGATGGGCCTGACTGTATCTGGACCCCCCCCCCAGTCCACTCATCCTTTTCCCTTGACTGTCAACCCTGCCTCCCACCTCTGGTTTGGACTATTCCACTGTGCCTAGCTCACCTGTATTTGAAGCCAGCATTGGACTCTGTGTCACACACTTCTTTTAGAATGCGTTCCACTTCTCCACAATACTCTCTGTAAAGAAGAACGTTCACACAGTCTTCTTAATGCTTCCCCTCACCAGTTTATGTCCACAGCCTATTGTTACCTTGCACTCACTTCATGTGAACAGGGTACTGCTGTCTACTTTATTAATACTTCTTAGGTGCTTACAGGTCTCTGCCATGTACTCATCTACCTCCTGGCCTCCAGTATGTACATATGTAAACTATCTAGCCTCTCCTCATACAGGACATCTTCCCTGCTGTCTCCGAATCATGGTCCTCCTCTGAACGGCTTCCAAGAGATCCCTGTCCTTCTTTAGATGTGGGCTCCAGAACTGCCCACATTACTGCAGGTGAGACCTGACCAAGGAACTGTACCAGGACAGAATTACCTCCTTCCTTCTGCTTTCCTGTGGCCTTCTGTCATTGGGCATGAGACTTTAGATTGTCATTAATGATGTTCCCCAGGTTCCTTTCCTCCAACATCTGCTCCACCCTCACTCCACCCAACCAGTACTCTACTTTCATGACCTTATATGTTTTGGTGTCAAGATTTGAGTTGCCATATCATGGACCAATTTTCCAGTCTGTGCAGCTCTATTTCCTCTGTATCCACCTTGCCTCTGATTTTGGTATCATCAGCCAATATACTGATTTTACCCTGGATTCCCTCCTGTATACATACCACAGATTAATATTTTAAAAGGACCATCCACAGGACTGACCCCTATGGTACCTCACTAGTGACCTGGCTATTACCCACTGACAACTATCCTCGGAGTCCCCCCCCCCCCACCAGTTACTAATCCACCTAGTTAATCTGTTCTCCATTACCAGAATCCTTAGATTTTTCACAAGTCTCCTGTGGCATATAGAGTCAAAGGCCTTGCTAGAGTCCAGGTACGGTATGTGTACTGCTTGGCCCTTATCAACTGTGTTTGTGACACATTCGAAAAAGT
This sequence comes from Neoceratodus forsteri, assembly GCA_016271365.2. Classification (NCBI taxonomy): domain Eukaryota; kingdom Metazoa; phylum Chordata; order Ceratodontiformes; family Ceratodontidae; genus Neoceratodus; species Neoceratodus forsteri. The sequence goes on along the minus strand of CM057456.1, from coordinate 1,173,327,853 downwards.
CTATAAATCTGTCTTGCATGATCTGCCTGACACAGACCCATGCTGCCTCTTGTCCTGGAGCCTGTTAGCCTCCAGCCATTCCACTACATGTTGTTTTGTACTCACTTCTAGCAGCTCGTCATAACTGAGGTCAGGCTGATCAGTATGTAGTTCCCTGGGTCCTCCCTACTCCTAGTCTTGTGGAGTTGGACCACACTGGCCTTCCTCCAATCCACTGGAACCACCCTTGTTTCTGTGGAGTAGTTAAAGAGGCCAGTTAGTGGCTCCACCAGGACCCTGCCAACTTCCCTTAGCACCTTAGGGTGTGGACCATCTGGGCCTGATAACTTGTACACCTTCAGGGTCCTGAGCCCCATGACCACCCCTTATGCTGCTATCCCTCCCATCTCTGATCCATGTCCCTGCATCCCTAGCTAGAATCCCACACTCTGGAATGCTGCTATCCCTCCCATCTCTGTTCCATGTTCCTCCATCCCTCAGCAAGAATCCCACACTCTGGGATGTTGCTATCCCTCCCATCTCTGTTCCATGTTCCTCCATCCCTCAGCTAGAATCCCACACTCTGGGATGCTGCTATCCCTCCCATCTTTGTTCCATGTTCCTCCATCCCTCAGCTAGAATCCCACACTCTGGGATGCTGCTATCCCTCCCATCTCTGATCCATGTCCCTGTACCCCTAGCTAGAATCCCACACTCTGGGATGCTGCTATCCCTCCCATCTCTGTTCCATGTTCCTCCATCCCTCAGCTAGAATCCCACACTCTGGGAGCAGTCCCTCCTCCTCCTTCATGAAAACTGAGTAGAAGTATTCATTTAGAATATCTGTGTTCTTCTTAACATCTTCCACAGTTCCCTCTCCTTTGCGGAATCTAGTAAGTCCCTCCTTTGTCATTTGCATTTCCTTGATATAACAGAAGAAAGGTTTGTCCCTTCCCACAAATCCTCTGCTATTTTTCATAGAGTTGACCTGTCTGTTCCTAGTCGCTATCGCCCAATATCAATTTTGACTACCATTACAAAAATCTTTGAAAAGTTAAACTACAGACAACTGAATTCTTATTTAGTAAAGTTCAATATTCTGCCTGATTATCAATCTGGATTCAGAAAAGGGTGCAGTACAACTTATGTAGCATCAGAAGTAACAGATGACATGTTTACTTCCTTTAATTTAGGTTACAGTACCCAAGCTATTTTTTTTGGATTTATCAAAGGCTTTCGATACTGTTGATCATAAAATTCTGTTAAACAGGTTAAAAAAATATAGGTTTAGGTTTTTCTGCACTGTTGTGGTTTCAATCTTATTTGTCTTCCCGTCAACACTGTGTAAAGGCAGGTGACTTTATGTCAGATATGTTACTATCTACTCAGGCGGGTTCCACAGGGCTCCGTCCTTGAATCCCTCGTTTTTAAACATACGTAAATAAACTCCCAAAACACTGTTCTACATTAACCAACATTTATTTATACGCAGATGACACTATTTAGTATACTAGTCACAATGATTTGAATATAGCAATTAAAAATATACAGCAAGATTTTCATAAAATACAGATGCCATTACTGGATTTGAAGCTGCTTTTAAATGCAAAAAAGACAATGGTTGATTTTTTTCATAATAAAATTTAGACACTTCCAATCTAAAATTATTTTCGATTAATAGTACTGAAATTCTAACTTACAGATATTTGGGAATTGTATTGGATACACAGCTTACATTTAAATCCCATATTGTGTACATGTCTATAAAGTTAAAGTGACTATTAGCTTTTTTTTATATAAGAACAAATCACATTTTAGTCTCCCTCTAAGAAAACGTTTAGTTAACTCTTTGTTTGTTTCTGTCATCGATTATCGAGATTGCATGTATAGAAATACAACCAAATCTGTGCTGGAAGTCCTTGATCCCCTTTATCACTGTGCACTAAAATTTATTTCTGGTTTGCCCTGGAAAACGCACCACTGTTATTTATACTCTGCTGTGGGATGGGGTTCGTTAAAGAGTAGAAGACAACAACATTGATATTTCGTTGTATATAATTTTGTTATAGGTAAACTTCCTTCATGTCTTTTGAATTCATTATGTACTAAGTAGAGACATAGATAAAGTTTAAGGTCAGGTAAATTACCAAAGTTTGCTATTCCCAGAACATGCTCAAAAACGGGTGTTACATTTTATCTGTCTCTGTTTCCCTGACCTGGGAAGAACGTAAGAGAAAACTTAAATTGGGTTCAATGATTCCTCTCATTTAAACTTCTTATAGCTGGGTTCCCTCAAAAACAATGTTCACTTTTTGGCTGACTTCAAGTTACATATTAAGTTAACAATGTATTTTTTAAATACATGCCATTTTATGAAATGTGTATAACTACATGTTTTTAATGTCATTATGCAATGTGATGTCTTCTGTAGTGCTTTTTGTACTTGCACGCAATTGTAAACGAGAGTTTCTCTCAATCTGCCTTCCAGTAAATCGATAATGATGATAGAGTTCCCTATTTGTTATTTACTGGGCTTTCTTGTACTTCCTAAAACTGCCCTCTTTATCCTTATTGCTTCTGCCACTTGCCTTGAGAACCAAAGTGGTCTTTTGTGGGTCTTTTTTTCTTTCTTACCTGTCTCAAATATGAGCCAATTGCTTCTGTAATTCCCTGCTTTATAATTTCCCACTTGGTCACTGACCCCTTCCTTTTCCTCACCCCCACATGTCTCTTCTGAATTAACCGTCCCACCTTTCAGAAATCTGCCCTTCTGAAATCCAAGCTATCTTTCTGAGATAAAGTTAAGCATTACTGTGTATAGAAATCAGTGTACTCCTAAATACTGTTGCACTACTGTAGTGACATTAAAAAGTTGTTGTACCCCAGTTTCTACTTTATTACTATGGTCCAACAGCAATTAAATTTTTAGAATCTCTGACCAATCAGTTTTTTCCACACTTCTAACTAGCACCAGTTGGTGCTAACTTTTTTTAATGCTGCGCTTTTTTTTCAGATGTACTATTTTTTTTTGTAAATCTAATAAAAACCCACCTGCGCCCAGCTCATGACAGGCCACCCATTCACCACCATAGAATACAGAAAATAATGTAAAAGAAAGTTTTTTGAACTTGTATCTTAAAGGGGCACTGTCAGCTTTCCCACATAGTTTTGAAGCAAATCTCTGCAATCTGCCTCTTGGCACACTCCTGTTCCACAATGAGTCTAGAGTACTACTGTGTGACTAAAAACTGATATTTTTTACCTGGTTTTCGATTTTATAAAAAAGTAGTAGCCAGAACGGTCCGCATTTAAATCACCCGCTGACCAGAAGTACAGTGATGCCGAGAACGCGCATCTGCCCAAGAGCGCTGTCACAAAGTGCCACTTTTGCTATACGCACTGTAAAAAACATGTATTTCTGTAGATCCTCTTATTCATAATCCGTATTGCTTTTTTCACTGAAAAACGAGCACCGAGATTGCTACTCCATACATTTTAAGATCAACCCGAAAGCCCGCACATGTGCATAACAGTTGTTGAGCTAAGATCCCGTGCATGCGCAAGAGTGGTGTTGGTCTTGCGCATGTGCGGGATTTCGGGTTGATTTTAAAACATATGGAGTAGTTCTCTCAGTGCTCATTTTTCACTGATAAAAGCAATACGGATTATGAATAAGAGGATCTACAGAAATAAATGTTTTTTACAATGCGTATGGCAAAATTGGTTGCGCTCAGGTATTTTGCATTCTGGCATCACTGTACTTCCAGTCAGCAGATGATTTAATGCAGACTGCTCTGGCTACTACTTTTTATAAAATGGAAACCAGGTAAAAAATATCAGTTTTTAGACACACAGTAGTACCCTAGACTCATTGTGGGACAGGAGTGTGCTAGGAGGCAGACAGTGGAGATTTGCTTGAAAATGTTGAGGGAAATCTGACAGTGCCCCTTTAAAGGAAAACGGTCGTTTAACAAGAACCCCCCACCCCCACGAAGCTTTACTGCCCGATTAAGCGTTTTAGAGACAAGACATTTTTTTCAGAAAGCAACTTTATTTTAATTTGCAAAAGTCCACGATGTCCTATCATGGTGGATGCTGTGTGGGTCCATTTCCTAAGAAAGCGCGGCGCTGCACCGCTTTCCTCAATCCTTTTGTAGTGAGGCAAGCGGTACAGTGCTGCACTTTCTTAGGAAATGGACCCGCGAAGCATCTGCCATGATAGGACATCGCAGACTTTTGTCAGTTGCCTGCCACAATCCTTGCAACTTCCTGCTTTTTTAAATGCATGCTGCAGTACTTCAAACCGGCAACACATGTTGAAAAAAAACAGGAAGTAATGAGGATTACAATCAACGATGGAGGTGATTTACAAGTTGTAGAAACTCCTTTACCTTTTTTATGTGTTCTAGTGCAGTTGGGTGGGCAATCATGCTGGGTGCAGGGTGTTCTTTTTTAAACTTCTAAAAAAACTGAAAATGAATGTGCGGCTAGCAATCAAAAGGGGGGGGGGTAACAAATTTCAAATACCACATATAGTAATATATTAAATAATGCATGGGCTAAAACCATACATAACAAGGCTGATGTTTCCTTCTTGGGGCAGAGATAAAAATAGGGACCTCTCAAGCTTTGCTCTCAAGGTCTATGACATCATCTCACCCTCAGTCCAGCCTATCAGTGTATGGTAGCCCACAAATGTGTGCTCTTTTAACTCGGCATACCACAGGTAAGGGGAGCTAGTGCAGATGGGTCAGTTACTGAGAGCATCAGACAGCTGTGATGCTATGTGATGTCATGATGTTTGGTGGTTATCTGCTGCAGAGTAGCAGTGCTGCCTGGTGGTACTGATGCTATCTTTTCTCTCTGCAAAGGCAATTCTCAAAGCTTCACTGCAGCAGCAAGACTTCAACTCATGATGTGGGTTTAAATAATAGATAGTGTGAAAAGTTACTTTCAATTGGTAGCCTTGATTACCTGCACGTCAGGCCGAAATATAGAACCAAAGACTCCATGATACGAAATAAAAAAAAAAGCTTCAAATGATTTACAAGCTACATGAGGCAGTAATGTGTGTGTGTGGGGGGGTTCAGGACTTTGTTTGCAACTTGATAATGCCCACCCACTAGCAGCACCCCTGTAATATATAAACATTTATATAAGAATGAATTGAAACAAAGTAAGCAAGCCAAGGCTGAAACTCTTATATAGTATATTTATTTAAAACTAGTTGACAGGGACAGATGCATTGAGCTGGATGGAACTCATTTCCAGGTATGACCTGAGGTACAGGGACAACTATGGGGAAGTGCAAATGAATACAAAGTGCCCAAAGTGCAAAGAAAATCAAAAATTAAACAAAGAACAATCATGTACATGAAAGTGGCAAACGTAGTGTATAAGCACATAACAAGAAATATATAAATATGTATATTTCCCTATAGAAAAGGCCATTATGTATTTTTCTGTGTACCACTGGATAAAAGCATCAATAAAAAGTATATACCTTTAGAAGAACCCATTTGAAAAACTGAAAATCAAGCGTTACTAGACAGACTGAGTTGTTAGAAATGCAGAACATCATCTTTATGTCTGACATGTACTGAAATAAACCTGCATGCATTTTAACTGTCATGCACATTAACTTGCAATGTCGTACTATCTCACAATCAAGCCGAGTTAAAAAAAGTATATACCTACACTAATCAAACAATTAAAAGTATGTACTGTACCTACACTACGTAAACGTATATACCTACATGACAGTACGGAAAACCCTGACGGTATAATACTAAATACAACTACAGTAATTACCAAATCAATTAACAAAGACATCAAATAAGTAATCTACCAAGGTACTTACACAACTCCCACACCAATGTACACATTTACCAGAAGTCACTAAACTCCCAGATCAGACACACACACAAAGAAATCCATTAACTGCAGCCTCACAAAAAGCAGAAATTCCCTCCTGTCTCTCACCAGACTGTAATGCCACTTGACACTTCAGCTCTCTCCTCAGATGCCAAGCACTCCATGCTCCTGCCAACAGCCCCTTAACACTTTAGCTGTCTCCTCTTATGCCAGGCCTTCCACGCTACTGCCGCCATGTCCATCAGACATCAGTCCCTCCACGCTGCTCACAGCTGCTCCTGACTGCAGAATCCAGCAGCTCTGACAACACTGTGCTCCTCACCTTAGAGTCCAGCAGCTCTGATGAAACACGCCACTCCTGACCTCAAAACTGAGCAGCTCTAACAATACACACTACTCCCAACTGCAGACACAACTCCTGACCACAGATATTGCTCCCAACCAAAAACGCCACTCGAGACTGCAAACTCCAGGTGAACACCACAATGCACTAATGAACTAAAGCATGGACCACTGCAGACATGCCCCCTTATATAGAGGGACACTACACTATAGAAAAATCCTAGGGCCAAATGACTCTACACATACGGGCCAAAAAATAAAAGGCAAACCCAGAAACGATCGCAACCACAACCTAAAGGTAAAACTAAACATTCTTATGTAGTATACTGTATAAAAATCATTGGTAAATCCACTATACTTTCTGCTTAGCCCTCTTGATGGGTGCATTTCCTTGTATAACACACTTAGCCATCATTTATTCAGTATATATTACATGGCTGGGTCCTTGTCTGCATGGAAAAAGTATCAGAGATTTCCCCATCCGTGATGGTACTCAGTTAGCGGCTATGCAACCAAATGTTTTACTAATGTGTTATTAACTCTTGCAGGGCTGCGGACTGATATATCAGTCCAAAATTCCTATACATTCCAATTCTGTTGGCAACCTACGGGTTAATACCTTAATAACACATTTTCACCTCCTGTTGGACATGTTTTACTCTAACACCAATACCTTCTCATCCATTTTACCTGTCAGTATCTTTTTATTCACAGTACATTTTTATTCACTACATATACACTTTTTACTATGGATTTTATTTCACCAATGTCCTAATATTGCTATGATATAGTATGTTACTTACCGTACACTTTGCTTCAAAACCCATACCTGCCTGTATAATTCTGCTTTCACAATCATAACTGTACTTTATTCGTGGTATGTATTTTGCTTTTCTTATACCCTTCTCCCTGGTCGCACCTGGAAATGAGCCTTGGCTCAGTGTGCCTTTCCTGGTTACCAGTTTTCAAGAAATCAATAAGCAACAAACCATCTTATTACAAACTTATTAGCACACATAATAATCACATTAATAAAACAAGTAACAGTCACCTCAGCTCCTGAAAGGCAAGAGACTTCAAAGAAACTGTGTATAAAACCTGCCCTAGCTAATATCCCATCAGTCACCCAACACCTCCCTCCAGCCTCACTCACCAAACAGCCACGTCCCGTGATGCTCCAGCCCTCTCTCACTCTCCATTTTTTTTTTTTTTTTATTTAGTTGTTTAACCAGGTATAGCACACTAAGCTGAAAGCTTTTTTACAGGAGCGACCTGGGAGCACAAGGAGGTTAAGTGACTTGCTCAGGGTCACACAGTATGCAAGTGGAAGCTGTGGGATTCAAACCCCAGGTCTGGTCTGCTGGATGTCACCAGATTTGCAGCTCAGAGCCTTAGACCACTGCGCCTCCTTTAACAGGCCCTTCATGCTGCTGCCAGACTGCTGCGATGCTGTGACAACACCATGCCTCTGCATCCTCACTACTGCTCCCGACTGCAAACTACATGCTGCTGCCAGACAAAGACAGCAGAGGTTATACCACATTAACATCCCAAGTGGTTCCTGTAACTCCCAAGCTGAGGGAGTTCCCAGTACAATGGGCATTGACGGGGTATAAACCATCCTCTTAAGTGTCATGCCACTTATAGAATGTTTTTAATGATTCTGAAGGTTTTTGTCAGTTATGCACATGGGATATGACCAAAAAATGCTAGTGCAACTTTAAGAGATTTGCATACAGTACTGAAGCTGCACATGGGGGTAGTATGGCATATTTGCATTTTTTTTTTTTTAGTCTTTAGTAGGCCACTAAGGCACAAGTGCCTGTTTTCGAGTGATATCACATCCTTCTTTTCAAAAGGAATCTGTGCTTGGAGCAGCAGCAGGCCTGGAGAAGAGCAGCAGAATGACTGTACTGTGTAGAGATGGCAAACAGCAGATTTAGACATGTACCGTGTCTGATTTACTGTTACCGCAGTTTGCTTTGCTGGCCAGTTTAGGTGTTGCGCACTGTCTGCGGAGCTATTTTTACGTGAATGTGATGCTTTAAATTTCTTCTCTCCGCAGGCAGGTGAAGGGGTGTCATGGGCTTGTGTTTGATTTTCATAATGACCTTTCTGCATGGGTGGTGGGATTTTTGCACAGTGACCTGGAGTTATTGTTTGTCAATAACATAATCCTGTGCCGTGACTTGTTCTCCAATAAGTTCCACTTGTAAGTCTCTCAGGGTTCCTTTTTTGTTTTAAAGAAAAATTAGGGAGTAAGTCTTGATGGATAATTGTAACTGTTCAAAAAATAAGTCTCACTCTACCCAAACAGTATTGTGAAATAATAAATGCTGAAAAAAAATATTGTATTTATATCTTAATGTCTTTTATTTTAGTTTAGTTTCCAAGTTTCACATAATCCTGTATTTTCTTTTATGAATCCAAGTTTCAAGTTCCCATGCTCCTGAGATTGCTTCTTATAAGTAACGTTTCAGAACTTTAATTTGTTCCTTCATCAGACTTGGAGCTTTGTTTAATAATGTTCTAAATAAAAAACAAATGAAATTTTAAATGCTGTTGTCATAATTTATATTATAATTCATGATATAAAGGATGAAATTTAATATGAATTATTTGTATATGTGTATAATCAACTCAATATCAAGTGGAACAGACCTGCCATTGGACCTGTTTTACTATGTTCTAATCCTGGTTAGCCTGCTATGGAGCCGGGACGCTGCACTCTCTCTCTCTCTTTGCTGTGTAAATATTTCTTTGGAATTGGTTTCTATCAAAAGTAGCAAAAAAAACTCTAGTTATTTATTCATTTGGTCTATATATCAAAAAGAAGTGTTAACTAGTGAATTTAAATTTAGCTTACGTTATCTCCCAAAGAGTTTAAATCTTTCTTGAAAACTTGTATGTTTCATGCACCAAGGCATTCATTAGTTGCTATGAAAGAGAATGTTTGGTTTACAATAGCGTTCCATTAAACATTCAGATTTTAATCTGAGCAGAGATATTCAGTGTACATAGTTATTTTACCTGAGCTCGTAGTTTTGGAAAACATTTGGTGGTTTAATCCAAAATGGCAAAAAACCTATTGCTCCCGGTGCCATTACACGCTAGTACATAGTGAAATGAACTGAATTCACCTTCCAGGTGAACAAGAAAGGGCCGGGCCAAACGAGTACACACCTATAGGCGTGTTGACGTCAAGAATGACATCACCTATGTGGCCCAGTCATTTATGAAACTAAATGGATAAATGCAACTCCATAAAGTCCCCTTCTGTGAAGTTTCAAACATATTTAATCATTGCCCTATTGCCTATGAAGATTAAATCATAACAGCTGTAGACCACATAACCCCAAAGTCTCAGACGTGCTTTTTAAATGTCTTATGAGCTTTTGACAAGACAGATATTTATCTTATAGTTCAAGTCACTAAAACAAGAACCAACTTTGATATAAAACTGATACTGATCACTAGATATAAAGATGTTCACACTTTTAGAATATAAAATGGATGGAAGGTATTTAAAGAGACTAGAGGAACATAACTAACAGACCTAATATATTGAGGTGGGAATAGAACCTGTGGTCATAATAGAACAATATAATTTGATGCAATCAATATTTAATGGGGAGGGGAAATACTAAAAGAAACTGAAGGGGTACTATTATTTCAAAAAGGGGGGTTGAAAACCTGATCTAATAGGGTATAAATGGAACCCATAACAATAATAAAACAATATGTAATATAACAGACAATGTTAAACAAAGGGGTGACTATTTCAATTTCTGTGCATTTCCTGTGGTTAAATCAATATAAGATATTTTAATATTACAAACTGATATGATAAACCCATATTTAATTAAAGGTGGACCAAATCAAATTTTCATTAAGTCCATATCCATGTATATAAGTCCTAAGTGTATATATCCACCAGGCTTCTCTCCGTAGTAAGAACATTTCCCAGTTTCCTCCACGTGGATGCACTGTTATTTTTTCTAGTCCAAAAAATCTTAAACTTGATATAGGATTATGGTGTTTGATAAAATGTCTTGCTAATGGTGACCTAATTTCTTCTCTTCTGATGTTACTTTTGCGTTCGGATATACGTTGTTTTAATGCTCTGGTTGTTTCACCAATATTGTACAACGAACAGGGACAAATGATGCATTACGCCACATATTCTGTTCTGCAAGTGATGAAATCTCTTATGACATATTCCTTGTCATTCCATGTGCTTTTTATATGTTTCATTTTTTGTCCATTATCTATGTATATGTATATGTATATAAGTCCTAAGTGTATATATCCACCAGGCTTCTCTCCATAGTAAGACCATTTCCCTGTTTCCTCCATGTGGATGCGCTGTTATTTTCTCTAGTCCAAAAAATCTTAAACTTGATATAAGAACTAGGTGGAGGAGAAACAGAAAGAGACAAAATACACGAACTAAGGTCACGGAATCAGCAAAATTAAACATATACAACCTTTTGAGAAGAAAATTAACCCCCACTGAAGAAAAAGTTCTAAATCTTGGTTTATCTTTCAGTTTAACACAGACATTGAATCCCTTTGAATTAAAGGTGGATCTGGAAAAATGTTACCAAAAAATCAGACTAAAACAGTTTTTTGGTATGAAAGAACAATCACAACAAAATGAAAATGAAGCCATACAAACTAAAGAACGTTATGAATTAAAACAAGCACTTGGAACTAAATCTAAGTTTGATCCAATAGGATTTACTCTGCCTAATATTACCTGTTATATTGATAAAGTGGACAAGGACATTGAAAAAATATTGGCAGAAAATATTAATAAACCACCTCATTTTAATTTAACAAAGCAAGAAAATGAAGCATTGGAAAACGTAAGCCAAGATAAGACAATAATAATAAAACCAGCTGATAAAGGAGGGGAAATAGTCATTCAAGATATAGAAAATTATAGAGCAGAATGTTTAAAACAACTAGATGACTCAAAGACATATGAAAAATTCAGAAACATTGCACTTGAGCAACTTAGAACTCTAATTACAGAAACAGTTACAGAAGCAAGTGACAGAGGGATAATAGAGCAGTGGGGTTCGGAAGAACTTATACATAAAACACCAAGAATGCCACTTTTCTACTGTCTACCGAAAATACATAAAAATCAGACAAATCCTCCAGGTAGACCTATCATTTTAGGCATTGGTTCCATCACAGAACCCTTATCAAACTATGTGGATTATTATTGTAAAGAACTAGTTACCAATACTTGGTCCCATATAAAAGACAGCAAACATTGCATCCAATTATTACAAGAAATAAATCAACAAAACTTAGATGTAAAAGAAAATGTGTTTATTACCATGGATGTTAAAAGTTTATATACAAGTATTCCACATGAAGAAGAGCCATAAAAGCACTGGATTTTTTTCTATCAACAAGACCAAAAAATTGACCTAATGAAGAATTTCTCCTGAAACTTACAAGGATAGTACTTAAAAATAATTGTTTCTTGTTTGAAAATTATACCTATTTACAAAAAATAGGTACAGCAATGGGAGCTACTCTAGCCCCAACTTGCGTAAATTTGTATATGGCATATTTTGAAAACAAATTCATACAATCAGATGAAAACAGATTTAAATTGAAACCGATTCTCTACAAACGATTTATTGATGACATTTTAATTATATGGAATGGAACCTTACAAGAAGCAAAGGATTTTCATCAATATTTGGAATCAGTAAATGACAATTTGTCCTTCACCATAGAATTTAATTCTGAGATCATTAGTTTTTTGGATTTAAAAATAATAAAAGAAAATGGGAAATGATAAGATTTCTATAGAAAAGAAACATCAACTAACACTATCCTACATGCCAAAGGTGTTCACCCTAAAAAACTTACAGTATTCCTTACAGCCAAATGTTGAGAATAAAATGTAATAGTGGTAATAAAGAGAAATATGACAGCAATATTGAAGAGCTAACCCAAAGATTTAAATTAAGAGGCTATACAGATTCAGTTTTGAAAATGTCCAAAGAAAAATGTGATTCTAGAGATAGAACAACTTTGTTAGAAGATAAACTGATATCGAAACAAGAAGTGGATCAAAGATCACCATGTCTACACAATATTCAGAAAGTTTTGGAAAAATTAAACATGTGATTCTATATAACTGGAATATCTTACAAACAAATGATTTGGGACAATGGATTTTTCAAAAGAAACCTTGGGTGGCAGCTAAAAAAAACACTACCATAGGAAACAAAATAATCAGGACTCAACACTGGACACCAGAAAACAAAACTACGACTTGGCTTAAAAGTGAAATTAAAGGCTTTTTTCTATGTGGTAACTGTGTTCATTGTAATAATGGACAAAAAATGAAACATATAAAAAGCACAAGAAATGACAAGGAATATGTCATAAGAGATTTCATCACTTGCAGAACAGAATATGTGGTGTATTGCATCATTTGTCCCTGTTCGTTGTACTATATTAGTGAAACAACCAGAGCATTAAAGCAACGTATATCCGAACACAAAAGTAACATCAGAAGAGGAGAAATTAGGTCATCATTAGCAAGACATTTTATCGAACACCATCATCCTATATCAAGTTTAAGATTTTTCGGACTAGAAAAAATAACAGCGCATCCACGTGGAGGAAACAGGGAAATGGTCTTACTACGGAGAGAAGCCTGGTGGATATACACTTAGGACTTGTATACATGGATATGGACTTAATGAAAATTTGATTTGGTCCACCCTTAATTAAATATGTGTTTATCATATCAGTTTGTAATATTAAAATATTGTACATTGACTTAACCATAGGAAATGCACAGAAATTGAAATAGTCACCCCCTTTGTTTAACATTGTCTGTTATATTACATATTGTTTTATTATTGTTATGGGTTCCATTTATACCCTATTAGATCAGGTTTTCAACCCCCCCCCCCCTTTTTGAAATAATAGTACCTCTTCAGTTTCTTTTAGTATTTCCCCTCCCCATTAAATAATGATTGCATCATATTATATTGTTCTCTTATGGCCACAGGTTCTATCCCCACCTCAATATATTAGGTTTGTTAGTTATGTTCCTCTAGTCTCTTTAAATACTTTCTATCTCATTTTATATTCTAAAAGTGTGAAAATCTGTATATCTAGTGATCAGTATCAGTTTTATATCGAAGTTGGTTCTTATTTTAGTGACTTGAACTATAAGATAAATATCAGTCTTGTCAAAAGCTCATAAGACATTTAAAAAGCACGTCTGAGACTTTGGGGTTATGTGGTCTAAAGCTGTTATGATTTAATCTTCATAGGCAATAGGGCAATGATTAAATATGTTTGAAACTTCACAGAAGGGGACTTTATGGAGTTGCATTTATCCATTTAGTTTCATAAATGACCTGGCCAGATAGGTGATGTCATTCTTGACGTCAACACGCCTATAGGTGTGTACTCGTTTGGCCCGGCCCTTTTTGTTCACCTGGAAGGTGAATTCAGTTCATTTCACTATGTACTAGCGTGTAATGGCACCGGGAGCAATAGGTTTTTTGCCATTTTGGATTAAACCACCAAATGTTTTCCAAAACTACGAGCTCAGGTAAAATAACTATGTACACTGAATATCTCTGCTCAGATTAAAATCTGAATGTTTAATGGGAACGTTATTGTAAACCAAACATTCTCTTTCATAGCAACTAATGAATGCCTCAGTGCATGAAACATACAAGTTTTCAAGAAAGATTTAAATGCTCTGGGAGATAAAGTAAGCTAAATGTAAATTCACTAGTTAACACTTCTTTTAGATATATATATACCAAATGAATAAATAACTACAGTTTTTTTTTTTTGCTACTTTTGATAGAAACCAATTCCAAAGAAATATTTACACAGCAAAGAGAGAGAGAGCAGCATCCCAGCTCCATAGCAGGCTAACCACGATTAAAACATAGTAAAACAGGTCCAATGGCAGGTCTGTTCCACCTGATATTGAGTTGATTATACACATATACAAATAATTCATATTAAATTTCATCCTTTATATCATGAATTATAATATAAATTATGACAACAGCATTTATAATTTCATTTGTTTTTTATTTAGAACATTATTAAACAAAGCTCCACGTCTGATGAAGGAACAAATTAAAGTTCTGAAACGTTACTTATAAGAAGCAATCTCAGGAGCATGGGAACTTGAAACTTGGATTCATAAAAGAAAATACAGGATTATGTGAAACTTGGAAACTAAAATAAAAGACATTAAGATATAAATACAATATTTTTTTTCAGCATTTATTATTTCACAATATTGTTTGGGTAGAGTGAGACTTATTGTTCTCCAATAACCCACTCTCCATGTGACCAGGTTTTCACCAGTTAGGAAGTAGAACTGGCCTAACCCTCTTTTAAAAGAATGAATAAATAACATTTCTTATAAGTACAGGCTTGAGCAACAGCAATCAGCAGATTTCCATACCTGATGGTGCCAAGTTAAAGACTTTAATGGAAATGAAAGCATGGGCACTTACAGACTCCTTCTTTCCCATAGTTTTGCTATAGGACCGAGAGCGGGATATTGTGCTGAAGAAGAATTCTTTTTTGGCAGCTGATAACGGTGGGGATGCTAAATATTCTCGCCCTCCAGAAAAGCTCTCTACACTTGGAGATGAACTTACAAGCTTGGAACTATGACCTGAAATATATAAAAGAAAGAGAAAAAAGTTATTGTAAATGAACAAAAAAGGTTCTGGATGTGTCAGAGAGAACACTTCATGGAAAAAATAGGATTTTATCAGGTCAGGCAACGTGCAGCATGCAATGTATATGGATGCAAGTGGAGGTGGCAGAAGTAATGAGGTGACTAGTTTAGTGCTTCAGAACTGAAGCAGCAGTAACTTTGATGTCTTTGCTTTCATTAAGGTGGTCCAGCTTCACTTAATTCACTGTATTATTACAGGCCAGGACACCAGAATTACGCAATCAGTATACAGCTGTGGTAAAACTGATTACTTACCAAACTGTAGTCAGGACTGCAAGTTTGTTGTTTACAACATTACAAAAAACATGAAGAATATATAAACTTTTTATATTTTTTTGCTAGTTTTCCAAAAGTGTGCAAAATGACGAGACAGTAGAGGTTATGACAAGTCAACTGACGCTATCAACTGTCGGCAACATTGTATTCAACTCCTTCTATCTTGAGAACGCAATTGAAATGTGCAAGCAGTTTACTAAAAGCAAGTTTCATATGAAAATGCCCTCTCTTTTACTACTGTACAGTAATGCATGCATGGGAAGTGGCACAGGAAGTGGCTATTAAATCTCCTTCTTGTCAGATTTCTTTGGAATTTTTGGGTTCAGTACCATACAATATTAAGGTTGCCCTGGTCAAGACTGACCCCAGATTCCTGTGTTGGAATACACTGGGAATGACTTTTCCTTTTTACGCTGGTTGTTTCTATCTTTTAGGCATTTCAGCATTCATTTGGTCTCCCTCCTAAGGATCATTTTCGATACTTACAGATCCGGTCAAATCTGATGTCTGTACTTTTGAAAACAACATTCACCTTGACTTCTGGCACTTTCAATGGTTTATCATAAAATGTTTTGGAAGGGGCAGAGGTGAGCCATCATATTTTCTTTCTTCTGTAGACTGTGACTAACTGATCTTACTAACATGACTGCTCACATACAGAACTGGGAATGCTCTTGCACCCACTTCAGTGGCAGAAGACTTATCTGAACATATGTAGGTACAGTTATACTTCCTACATCTGGCAGGAGTGTTTATGGAAACCTGCAACCTATATTTCAGGACTCGGGTGAAGTAGTCCAAGTACTTGGTGGGATACACAATCCAAAAAGAAAATTACTTCTCCTAAATCTATTATAAACTAATCCAAACATATGACAGAAAACAAATGGGGCGAGATAATTCACTAGTAAGCCTCTTTCTTTACAGTTAGTCAGTCAAGCATGGCAAAACCACGATGGACTGTAAATACAGTCCACCATTTTGTCACCATGGGAGAAGGCCTCAGCAGCATAACCATGGCACAGCTGCCGAGATACCAGCATGTCCCCCATTAGGACAGCAGCATGTCTTCCACTGTAATAGTAACATGCCTCCCACTGGGATATCAGTACATCTCCCAATAGGAAAGAAGCATCTCTCTCACTAATATTACTGTGTCTCCCAATGGGATATCGGCATGTCTTCCATTGGGATATTAACACATCTCCCATTGGTATACTGTCATATTGCATAGTTGACCACTATTATCCACTGATTTCAATAAAGTGAGAAACATTATTCACAGTTCACACTCAGTTACAGATAACCCACTGTTATTCACAGGTATGGCCTTATATCTGTGAATAACAGTGTGAACTGTAAATAACAGAATATCGGTGGCCCATTGCACCGCGACACCACAACAGTGAAACCCGAAAAAAGACCTTTACAGCAAAGATCACTGTAATGGTCCGGGTTTCACTGATGCGGCGTCTCCCAGTGTTCTGCCCCTTCCCCGAAACAACTCCGACTTGGAGTTGATAATATATAATTGTTGGGGGTGCGGGGAGCACAGCCCACTGCAAAAACACTTAATTTCTGGACAGCACAATGCCGCGTGTCAGCATTGTGCCATCGCTGTAGGGGATGTCGGCAGCTTTGCTGTCGACGAACAGTGGAGCTTCCACAGAAAGTGAACTGTAATGTCAATGACAGACACCTGCATTCTGCACTCCCAGTATGCTAAAATTTCAAAAACCACAAATATAACCAGTGAAGCATGGGTGCCTGTGCACAACTCATGGCATTTTTCTTCACCTCTGTTGATTCTTCTGTCCCAATTTTCACTCGCTGAGATTGCCACCTTGTCCACAAGCACTTTAGGGAAAATTCTGATGCATCAGCAGTCACCTTTGGTGTTTTGCAGCACATACAAAAGAAGTCAGGAGGAGTGATAGAATGACTGCTCTCATTTGGGCAAAAGGCCACTGGATACATGATTTAAAAAGTCTTAAGCCTTTGGGCTTGAACGAAGTTTTAGATTTAACCCGGTTTCTTCAATGCCATGCAGTATCAACTTCACAGTATGATGGTACCTAATAGTTGTACATTCCTGCTAGCTAATATTTGATGTCACTTTATGTAAATAATTTACTTACTGTAGTACCCCCTATATCATTTTGTATATAATAGTTTTCTTTTTTTTGTATTGATTTTTTACTGTTTATTGCTGTATCGTTTACATTGAAACACTACAAGATTTTTTTGCTACACAAACAGTGCTGAGGAACTTGAGACCACTTCTCAATGCTAAAAAACCCAATGGATGTTATTTAGCAGCAAAAATTGTGAAAATCTGCAAAAATTGTCCCTTTGTACTGTTGATAGAATAGTGCTAAAAAATAAAATTATGTACTCACTGTAATTCTTGATCTTCTTGGACAGGTCTTCACCATTTATTCATACTGCTGGGCTCAACCCGGAGGTGCTGGGACCCTGTGGGAGCCAAAAAATCTTCAGGAAGACCAGTGATGAGATAGGACCGTGCATGCACAGTGCCGTGAAAATGGTTTGTGCTGTATAGGTTATCTCCGTGTCAACCCTCAACCGCCTCAGTACCTTTTTTACCGAGGAGGTGCAGCGTATGCTAACTAGAGAACATCTAACCTAATGAGGGCACAAGATAGCCCTTCTGACCCATGTAAGAAGGGTCAACTAAGAACAATGCCTTCACAGCCTAAACAGAAACAAAGGAGCGAAGATCAGGAACAGATTCAGCGAGCTTGGGGGATGGTGGGTGGGCATATGAATAAATAGTGAAGACTTGTCCAAGAAGATCAAGAGTTACAGTAAGTACATAATTTTCATATCTTCCTGGAATTAAGTCTTCACCATTTATTCATACTGCTAGGTTAGAGTACCAAGCTAAAACCGAAGCCCCCCGAGCAGGGTGGTAGGAGACAGAGCTCACTCAGGACTGAAGTCCATTAAGGATTATCCTGCAGAAAGAAGCATGCTGTCTGGCATGAACATCCAGAGCATAGTGCTTAACAAAAGTATGCACTGAGCTCCAAACAGCTGCTTTGCAAATGTTATCAATGGGCACATAGCGGATCTCTGCCAAGGACACAGCAACAGCTCTGATAGTGTAGGCACGCACTTGGCCCTCCAACTTGACCTGCACCACAGAGTAACAGTGGTGAAGGCATACCACTATCCAAGCAGAAATACACTTAATGGAAACTGGCTGACCAAGCTGGGCAGCATTGAAGGACACGAAGAGCTGCTTACATTTACGGATGTCCTTTGTTCTATCAATGTAGAACCGAAGGACTCTCAACATCCAGAGAGTGAAGGGTGCATTCCCCTTCTTTCTGGAAGTTGGAGAAATACGTAGGTAGTACCAAGGGCTGGTTGAGGTGGAACTCTGACACCACTCTGGGTAGGAACTTAGGGTGTATATGGAGAACCACCTTGTTTTTGTGAAAGACGATATACGGAAGATCTGTGACCAAAGCATGTATCTTAGAGACCCTACAAATGGAAGTGATGGCCACTAGAAAGGCAGTTTTCCAGGTTAGAAATTTTAGATCACACGTGGCTAGAGGCTCAAAAGGTTTACAAGTGAGCATGTCCAGCGCAAGGTTAATATCCCGGGGGCAACCTGCTTCTTGGCTGGGGGCCTTGTATGCAGAATGCCCTTGAGGAATCTCTTGAATAGAGGTAGTTGCGCCACAGTCATATTCTGGACTGGTTCATGATAGGCAGAGACTGCACAGAAATGAACCTTTATAGAAAGGTTTAGCAAGTACTCCAACAGCTTGTCAGGAGGACATCGGAATGGGTCTATGGAGATCTTAGCACACCATTCTGAGAAGCATTTCCATTTGGCTGTGTAAGTTTTCCTAGTGACAGGCTAGCGTGCAACCACGAAGGATCTCAGAGATTCTCTGAGACACATTAAACCTGCCCACTTCTATCTCCTCAGGAGCCAGGCATGGAGATGAAGGGACCGCAGGTTGGGATGGACCAGGGATCCCTGCGTCAGAAGGTCCGTCCACAGTGGTAGTTGCCACGGAAGACGTACTGACAGCTTGTTAATCAAGGGAAACCAAATCTTTCGAGGCTAGTATGGTGCAATGAGTATCATGTTAACCCCATGGGCTTCCAGTCTGAGCAGTACCCTTTGAATTAAAGGATGAGGAGGAAATGTGTACAGAAAGCAATTTGTCCACCTTAGCCTGAATGCATCCTGACAGAAAACGCCAGGTTTTGGATTTCGGGAGCAGAAATGAGGCAGTTTTGCATGGGGATGCAAAAAGGTCCAGGTGTAGAGTACCCCACTCATCAAAGAGTGACTGTACGACATCTGGTGCTAATGACCACTCGTGAGGACCCACCTCTGTCCTGCTGAGGTGGTTTGCCAGATCATCCCTGGTAGGTAAACTGTCTGAATCAGGGCATTGTGGTCAAGGCACCACTCCCAGACCCTCATGGCTTCTCTGCAGAGAGGGTAGGAGTGTGCCTCCTCTTGCTTGTTGATGTAATACATCGCTGCTTTGCTGTCCATCTGAAGAAGGATTACCTTGTGACTGACTACATCTTCCATGACTCGGAGGGCATAGAGGGATGCCCTCATCTCCAGAACACTGATGTGGAGATGCGACTCTGCCTGGGACCAAAGACCCTGAGTGCGATGGCCCTGGCAGTGGGCTCCCCAGCTGAGGAGAGATGCATCTGTAGTGATGGTTATCTCCAGTGGAGCAAAGGGGGAGACCTTGAAGCAGGTTGTCCTCCTGTGTCCACCATACAAGTGACCACCGCAGAGGCTCCATCACTTTGATGGGGTAAAACTTGGGATGTGTTGTTGGGGACCACTGCATGCTGAACATCCACTGAGTGGTCCTCGTGTGCAGCCAAGCTAGAGGCACTCTGAAGACAGAAGAGGCCATGAGGCCTAACATCCATTGCATGGAGTGAGCTTGGACGGGATTGTTTTCCATGATGAAATGTGCCATCTGAAGGCTGTTGTTCCTCCAGTCCTCCGGGAGAAAGGCCCTCACTTTTGTGCTGTCTAAGAGGGCCCCAATGAAGAGGAGCTGCTGTGAGGGTTGAAGCTGTGACTTTTCTAAGTTCAGCAGAACTCCCAAGGAAATCAGGAACTGAGATGCTGTGGCTACCACTCTCTCTCTGTATCCTGTCATTACAGATTTGCTAAGAGCCAGTCATTCAGGTAGGGAAAGACCTGAATACAGAGCTTTTCGAAGGTGCACTGCAAGAACTGCAAAGCACTCTGTAAAGACTTGAGGCACCATGGAGAGCCCAAAGGGCAGGAGTCTGAATTGGTGGTGTTGCCTCAAGGCCACAAAGTGAAGGAACTTGTAATGGTTTGGGTGAACTCAAATATGTTGGTAGGCATCTTGCATGTCCAGGGATGCCAGCCAGTCATGCTGCTTGAGAAGTGGTAGAACTGACCCCAGGGAGACCATCTTGAACTTCTCGAGATACAAGAACTCGTTCAGCTTTCTGAGACTGAGAATGGGACACATACCCCTTGTCTGTTTTGGAACCAGAAAGTAATGGGAGTAGAATCCTGTGTTTCACTCTGTCCTGGGAACTACTTCCACTGCCTTGTTTTTGAGAAGGCCCATTATCCCTGACATGAGAAGGTCTGACTGAGCAGTTTACAGTGTGTTGCCACTTGGGTGGAAGGTCTGGGGGGATGTCTGAGAAACTGACAGTATCCCTCCTGAACTATCCTGATGACCCACTTGTCTGCAGTGATAAACTTCCACTGGCTGTAGAACTGAGTCAGATGACCTCCCATTGCTGAGGAGAGGCCCATCTCGGGCAGCTGAGGCAGAACTGGGGTTGGACTCTCAGAGGTAGGCACTGGGCACTTTCAGACTTTCTGCTGTGTTTTCTTTTGCAGCTGAGGAGACTGGTATTTTTTCGGAGCTCCTCTACCTCTTCCTTAAAAAGGCTGTCTGTTAAGAAATAACTGATGGTCCTGCCTCTATGATGGGCTGAAGGAGCCGGCCTGGCTGTCTTGATGGCAGTCCTGGTTTTCTGAGAGGCCTCTAGGGCTTGTTCCACCTGCTGGCTAAACAAATAGGTACCATCAAAGGGGACATTCATAATCTGCTGTTGGGCACCTGAGGAGAACCTTGATGTCCACAGTCAGGAATGTCTTCTAATGCAGATTCCAGCATGAGCCACTCTGGAAGCAGTATCGTAGGCATCCATAGCTGCTTTCAGCTGATGACTATTGGATTCTGTTCCACGGGGTGATCGTTTTAAGAATCTTAAGCTTGGAGTCAGACTCCAGAAGATTCTTTGCAAGAGACTTAAGGGAGGTCCAGAGGACATACTCATATTGGAAGTGCCTCTAATAGCCTGCTATACGCATGCCCACACAGCCGCTGCAAAAGCCCTCTTCTCCATAGTATCTATATTATGAGATTCCTCATTGATAGAACATGCTGTCACTTCTTGAAGTAAGACAACTTTGTCGTTCTCCACAAAAACAACCAGTGCATCCGCGACTGGCTGGGAAGCTAGAATAGGTCTCTCTTTAGGAGGGACATATTTCTGATCTATGGACTTACAAACAGAAGGGATAGAGGCAGACCTAGTCCACACAGCTTCAGACAAAGTCTGAAAGGATGGGGGAACAGGAGGCATAAGGTTCATCGGGATATTGGAACATGAAGCCATTCAAGGTGCAAAAGCTTTCCTGGGTCCAACAACGAGGTCTGAAGAGCCAGGGTTGCCTGCATGTTCCTTAAAAGGGACTGAAAGGAATGGTCCTCTTGAGGGACCATGGTCGGAACTACCGGCTTATTGTCCTGGGGACGGAGCTTCAGATAGTGGCATCAAACACTTTTGGCACCTGTGTTTTTGGCTGTGCTTTCTTCTGGGTGTGGGGAGGCTAAGGTCTATTGCTGAGGCCTCCCCTGTCCTGATTACAAAAGAACTGCTTGTTGTGGAAGGAGCTATGTCCTCTACTCCTCTATGGGTTGTAGGGAGCCTTGCAGCACTCACAGCACAACTCAGAGAGCTAGACCACAAGTTTTCCCATACCAGGATGACTGCAGAAGTCTTAAGAGTCATTCTTGTTTCATTAGATTCTTTAAGAGACTGCTCCACCTGCTGTTCAAGGAGATAGGTGCCATCGAAGGGCACATTAATGATCTGTTGCTGGGCGTCGGGGGTGAAGTCAACAGTCTGCAGCCAGGAATGCCGTCTGATGCAGACTCCTGTAGCCATGGAGCGGGCTGCTGCATCAAGGACATCCATAGAGGCTTTAAGCTAGTGGCTGCTAGATTCAGTAACTTATTTCACAGTTAGCAGCATTTCATGTATACACGCTGTATGGGTTGGGGTCACAGTGTCACATATGAAACCGCACACATCAAGACCATGCAGCAGGAAACAGCATGTGGCAACACTCAAAAGGTCTTCTTTTGTTTCATGGGGGTCTTCACCCCCACACCCCCCAGAACTATTAGAATCAACTCCGAGGGGGTGTGGACACTGGGGCAAGAAAAAAAAAATGAAAGTAAGAGATTCTCTTGCAGGAAATCAAACCACGATCCCCCCAAACCATACACTGCAGGGTCAGGTGCTCTAGCCACTCCACCATGGGAACGGCTCAACCGAGCACCCGACCGGCAGTGGCTATATCCATTTCCTCCTCTGTTGTGAGTGATTGGGTAGTGATACTATATTCCCCTGTTGCTGTAATCCCCTACGTGATACCCGCAATGTGCTCTTGCTATGCGCGGGTTAGTGTGTGCGATTATGAGCCGGTACCTTTCTGTATCTGGTACAGCCTCTGCCACAGATTTTAGCTTGTACAAAAGGGCATACTCCTATTCAGAGAAGTGGACCTGGCAGCTAGCTATCCTCATGCCAAGGGTAGATGAGACACAGATCAGCTTGCCCATGAATCTGTGTACCTTGCGTGACTTCTTGTTAGTAGGATGTGCGGTGACCTCCTTGGGAATTATGGCTTTGTCATTCTCAGCCAAAATGACAATGGCATCTGCTACTGGCTGAGTGAAATATACAGGCTCAGATCTAGGCACCACGTATTTTCTGTCTGCTTGTTTGGGAACAGCTGTCACAGCAGCAGACCTCTTCCAAGCCACCTCAGAGAGGGTCTCTAGGGCTGGCTGGATTGGAGGAACTAGAGCCAACAGGATATTAGGCACACTTAGAAACATCAGTTGGAGGTGCCTAGCCTGGTCTATGACTACAGGCTCAAAATTTAAGGCAGAATGCATGTTTTTGAGCAGAGCCTGAAAGGAGAAATCCTGCTGAGGTATGGTCTCGGGAACCGGTTCCGGGTTCTCTGGACCAAAGAATGAGTCATCATCCCACCATCGGTGATGATGAGGTCCGGATCTGTCTCTTCCCCCTTTAATCTCAGGGGGACACAGAGGGAAGGAGGCTGAAAGGAGGACAGTGCAGGCTGCAACCTCAGCAACACAAGCGAGAGCAGCCCTGACCTTGGATAGGGTCTTAGGAATGGCAGTCAGTGGCACCAAAGAAAGCCCTGGGACCGTTCTCAAAGGAACCAACCCTGGCACCGAAGACCCACATCGATCCAAGGGCTGTGCTGGTATCGGCACAGAGTTAGACCCTAAAGGGCCCAGCCTCAGTGCCAGATGCAGCATCAACAACAATGTTGAGGGTCCTGCCAGCCCAGACAGAACTAGTAGCAGCACCATGGCTGCCCTGTCCCTGGAAGGGATGGAAGTGACACCACAGGTGAGGCAGGCACTGGTAACAACCCCAGCACCAAGGCTGGAGTCACAGTCAGTACGTGCTTGAGTCTCACCACTGATGATGGTGCCGGCTTGACTGACCCCAAAGAGTCACGAGCTGGCACAACAACAGTGCCTCCGCACTTACCCATTACACCCACTGCTAGAGCTGTCCAATGGCTGAACAGCCCACCAGTTACCAATAAAGGACAGAGAGGAGCTCTGGGACAGGGACCTCAACCCACAGGCTAATGGTAAAGTACCTGCGTCCACAGAAGTCGACTATCTCACAGCAGAATGACCAGAAGATGACCTCTACTGATGCCTTTTCTTCCCCTTTTATGTTTTTTGTGGGAGGTAAAGGCTGAATGGTTCAAAGACCCCCACGCCAAGCCTGTTCGGGATCTGGACCATTTCTTTTTGCGATTCTGAGAGGATTGTCCATCCTCCTGGTGCCAGATGGCCCACTGCCAGAGCACCCGACCAGACAGAGATGGTGGCCAGACACCCCCTCATTGCCGAGTAACTTGCTCTTTCAGGCTCCCTACATTCCTCCATGGTTGCTGACCATTTGCACAAGGTAGGCCTGAGAGAAAAACATAGTGTTTTGTGTTAGCGAAACTAAACTGACATAAAAAAAAAAAATGAACACTAGTGCATTTAATGTAAAAACCAAAGAACTGAACGCTGTTGTGATATGGATGGTGAAGTTTTTGCTCTGATGAGAGCAGCAATGCTGCTGTGCACTTGATGGCGGGGAAAAAAAGGAATTGAGGCAGTGGGAGGCTAAAACCACTGTATACCAGTGGGTGCATGTAGTGCTGTATGCACGGGGTCTACTCACATCACCAGCCCCACCGGAAAAGTTCTGGCTCCCATGAGTTCTTAGCACCTCTGGCTCATACCTATTAGTGGGACTCTATGGAGAAGACTGATTCTTGGAAGATCTGCGAAGCATTAAATGCCCAAACCTAATCAGCTCATCTCTAGCAAAATTTACCGGGGCCGTCACTAGACCATGGCCTTCACTTGAATTAAAACAACCTGAAACAAGCATTTGTCAATGACAGATGTTTGCCATTGATACAGAAGCCCAGAGGTAGTAGATGCGTTGTGGTGCACTACGTCGGTTCTGTATTACCAAAGCTGGGAGGAAGCATTTGTAAATTTGAATGCAGGCTCATAGCTTTGTTATGTTATATCTGTCCCAGATTTACTGTGCTAGCACCACCACTTGCAAGGCCAGCAACCTAGGTTTGCGAATGAGCCTATGTTGTTAGGGGAAGGAAATCGAGCACCCAAGAGAATGCTCTCCTAGGGTAGAGTAGGTGTTCATCTGTCTGCCTTGATCTCAGGCCATTCTGGGGTTGTATCTTTTCTAGCTTTGCTTTTATTTTTGCTAATGCCAATTAACTAACCTGACTTCATTAATCAGCATGCGTTTTGTTCTGGGGCAATTAGAATTAATGTTTTCTCCATGACTTCTCTCTTTACTTAGTTTCACCTTCAGGCGTCTTATATTTTATTTTTTTCAATTTCTTTAGGGCCTGGGGTGTTTCCTCCATTTCTTGCCATCACCATCTGTATCTTTTACCTTTTTAGCAGCTCATATTGCAAAACATTGCATGTTAGGTATTTTACCTCAGTTTATTAATTGTTTGCATTTTTGTCCACTATTGGCACTGTTACTTTAAAGATCTTTTGTATCTTTTTGACTGGAATGATACTGTGTCTCTTTAAATATCCATGTTTTTAACTATGGCAGGTTCGGCATGGCCCTGCTCCCTGACAAAGCTTCTGATGATGCAAAGCGCTGAGTTGGGGGGGCACCTCTACGCACATGAGTAGTAACGTCTTTACTTGTAATGCATTTGCATTTTTTAAAGCAGACATTTACTATGCTGTCTGGTTGTTTCAATTTGTGGGTACTCTTCTAGTAGTAAATTTTATTTATATAGCACCCATGCCCTCATGCTCTGGGCATCTTACAATGTACAGTAGCACCATCTGACAGAGCAACACTATAAATACATAAATATATACAGCTGTAATATTTACAAAATGAATAAACGTGTTCAGACAGTCATAAACAGCACTTTATAATCCTTATGAATCAGGGTAGGGCAAGCAGAAAAAATACGACACTTTAGTCGAGATTTGAACAAACATCAATAACAGGGCCTCTCTGAGGTCCCAAGGAAAAGAATTCTACAGGATCAGGACTGTTTTAACTTAGACCTCGGGACCTTGAGATGGCTTGCTCGGTCAACCAGGGAGAGGATTCAGTACATAAGGATTCAAGTGCTCTAACAGGTAACCTGGACTCATACTGTGTAGGGTCTTGTGTGTGAGTAAACCCATCTTGAAGGTGATGCGCCACTGAACCGACAACCTTGCAGAGAAGCAGCTTGATTTGGTTGGAGCAGGATGCTCCGACAATCAGTCAGGTCACTGCATTCTGCAACTGTTGTAAGCGGCGCATCAACTCTGCAGATAGGCCAAGATATAGAGCATTATAGTCATCCAGTCATGATGTCAGGAAAGCATGCCCTAGGTTCCTTCAGATCAACCACTGCCTAATAGGGCTTAATCTGGGAGATGTTTCTCGGTTGGTAAAGGCCACTGTGAACCACAGCTGGCACTTCGTACTCAAAAGTCAGGCCATGATCCACAATGACCCCCAAAATGTTCACCTTCTCAGTGATCGGAAGCAAGAAGCCACTGATGTTACCACAATATCACCACTATCCAAGCTGAAAGGCCTGCAAAGACCAGAATCAATCACTGGTACCTCCTCCTTATCCGTGTTTAGTCTCAGGCAGTTAGAAGCCATGCAGTCCTGAATCTCCACCAAGCACTGACTGAACAAACAGAAAGTATCTATGGTCCCAGGCACCACAAAGGACAGGCAGAACTGAGTATAATCTGCATAGCAGTGAATGGTCCAGTTGTACGGCCTAATGACCTCACTCAAGGGCAGCATATACACTGCAAACAACATGGGGACAGAAATGAGCCTTATGGGACTTCCCAGCACAGGGCACCTGGCTTTGAGGTAAAATTATCCCAACCCACCTGCTGGACCTTATCTGGCAGACAGGACTCAAGCCAGGTGAGTACTGCCCTGATGAGCCCCGATAGTACCTCAGGTGATCCAGAAACAACCCATGGTCCACAATGTCAAACACTGAAGAGAATCGAGGAGAACAAGCATGGAATGCTCCCTTTGATCCCTTGCCAAGAGAAGATAATTGTGTACCCTAACCAGTGCTGTCTCAGTACTGTGTTGGGACCAATATCCAGACTGCAATGGCTCTAAGATATCAAAGACCTCAAGGTGCACATTACCTTCTCAGTACCCTTTCCTAAAAATGGGAGGTTAGAGACAGGACTGTAATTTGCAAGAAATGAAAATTATGTACGTACCAAAATTCTTGATCTTCCTGTATATCTTCACCATTCATCACTAGTGGGTTCTACGCTGGAGGCACTACGACCCCGCGGAAAGCTTTTTATCTTTAAAAAAGCTTTTTTGCTCTAGGAGGAGGAACAACATCGAGCATGGTGCCAGCCTCAAGGCAGATGCATTGCATGGTGCTCGTAGGTTGGCTGGTAACCAATGCCGTCCCCTCCACTACCTCGGTTCTGTTCGCGAGTGAACAGGAAAGAGAAAACAAAGGTGGAGGGTGGGCAAGGGATCCCAAGGGGCAGCAAAAGGAAAAAGACATAAACTGAAAAAGGAATAAGCTGATCAGAGAGGATAGACATGATGGAGGTTGGAGCCTAGTTGGTTATGGAAGGTGGGCCCCCAACCTCGGGACAGATTAGGGAGGAAGAGAGAAGGAAAGACAGGGAAAGAAGAAAAAAGAAAGAAAAGAGAGAGAGAAACAGAGACGGAGAAAGAGAGAGAGAGAGAAAAGAGAATAGGCAAGAGGTGAAGGAGATGAAATGGGAGGATGGAAACATATCGCCACAGTCCAAAATCCCTGTGGACCAGGGAGACTTACCTCGACTGCTCCAACCCCCTTGTGAAGTAACAAAATAATGTTCTTTTTTTTTTTTTTGGAGAGTCTGAAGGCGTTAGCCCAAAGATCTGGACCATCCTATAGGGAGAGGGAAACTTTAACCCTCACCCACAGGGGTGGGGGATATTGCCGACAGGCCAAAACTGGCCCCCAGTCCACTAGGGAGGAACACAAGGTTTTATCACTCCTCCTCCTCCTCTGCCTCTTTTTATTTCTTTTCTATTATTTCTTTGTTCAGTTTTTTCCCTTTTTCGCCTGTCCCTACCTGCTCATCCTTGGTGCGAATGCGCACATGTGGAGGCACGCACATGCCACACACTGCGGGACACCCCACCCTACTAGCTGCCCCTTCCACCCACCTATGCCACCACCAGACCTCCAGGGACTATGGGAGGGACAACATCCTCCCTGGGAGAGGAGAGGAGAGCTGTCAGTAGGCAGCTCAATCCTGCTCCCACCCCTCCACCCCCCGACTGGCTCCCCCTGATGACCCGAGGTCGTTCCCAGACCCAGGTCGCCGGTGTGACGCAAGGCAAGGTTAGATACCTCAACCCTCAGTGCCACCAGGCCAGCCCTCCTCCTCTGCCTTTTTAGGTTGGAGGCACAGAGCCTGCCTCCATGCTGGAGTTCACCTTGCCGACCAAGGAGACCTGGGGTGAAAGGGATAAGATCTCCTTTTCACAGCACCACCGGGGACGTGATATATCAGGAAAGGACCTCAAGGAGATTTCTATAGATTGAAGTCCGAAGGGACTTGAAATTTAACAAGGGAGTCCGAAGGGGGTCCTCTGTAGGGGAGTTAAACCAAAAGTCCCAGCACAGGAGACAGGAGATGGCAGGACCTCACAAGGGGCTGGGACCTGAATCAGGACTCTAGACAGAGACCCAAGGATCCCATCCACTGTCAAGAGAGCCCCAGGATGCCAAGGAAAAGAGGGACAGAGCCCCTACTTGCCCTCCCCCCAAGTGGGTCCCTGGTGCTTCAGAGAACTGGCAGGGAGCCCGGAGGTACCAGTGGGACTGTGCCCAGAATTGGCCTCAATTTGGGGGGGTAAGGCAAGCAGGGAGCAGGCACTGCCTGGAAGCTGAGGCCCAAGAGGGGATGGAGGGTGGGAAGTAGTGATGAATGGTGAAGATATACAGGAAGATCAAGAATCATGGTAAGTACGTAATTTCCATATCTCAACTGTATCAGTCTTCACCATTCATCACTAGTGGGTAAGTACCAAGCCCACAAAGTGGACCAATACCTCCCTGAAGGCTGGACAGCCTTCAGCCCCTCATGGGGGAGTCATAAGGGGAGAATGCCCATCACAGGTCTGGGCAGACCCACTACTGCTGAGAGCCAGGGCAGGTATCCTGACCAGCAGGAGGAGGGCATCCCGACAGCTCCCACCTGGCTCTGTGGGTGAAAAACTGGGCCCCCCCAAAATGGCAAGGCAGTCACCCTACACTGGGCCAAGGGTGACAACCGGGAGAGGCGAAACCATGCCCCCCGCCTAATGCAGACTGCAGATCCCATGAGCCTGGAGGTTACCGCATTGGCATAGTAAGATGCCCACGCCTGGTATCTCGCTAACTCCAGACCCCTTGTGGAGATGGCAATGGCCCGCCTGGTTGCCTCGCCATCAGGCAAGGCCACTAGAAACTGCCCCCTCGTGACCCACAGGCGCCTCTCATAGGCTACCATGTATGCCTAATGTGCTGCGATGGATAACAAGAGATGCACTGAGGCAAAAACCTACCTGCCCCAGCGGTCAAACAGTGACTGCATCCGGGGGATGGTCTCTTGTTAGGCGCAGTCACCCAGAAAAGGTGTCCAGCCACTCCAAACCCAAATGATCCTGGAGGCAAAAACCTACCTGCCCCAGCGGTCAAACAGTGACTGCATCCGGGGGATGGTCTCTTGTTAGGCGCAGTCACCCAGAAAAGGTGTCCAGCCACTCCAAACCCAAATGATCCTGGAGACCCTGAGGGAGCACAATGCCGGCACTGGCAGTCCCCAAGGGCTGGAGAAGCGGAGGCGGGTGACTGCCAGGCACTTTGTGACTCCTCCAAAAAGGGACGAGGCCATGGAGGGATCACCAAGGATTCCTGGCTGTACTCTCCAAGAAACACCATTGTCATGCGCGCAGTATGGCATTGGTTGAATGGGGTTAGACTGAGCTCCTCCAACATCATCACCAGGAACCGGTAATACTCTATAAAATCAGCATCAGAAGACTGGTATGATGTGGAGTCTTCACCCTCAGAGGAGGAAGCCAATGAAATGGAGGGGCTCTGCATAGGAAATGATGGTGCGGTAAGAGAAGATGCAAGACCATCTCATCCATGGCCCTGTAATAGGTGGGGGAAAGCACTTGCTGTGGCCCTATACTGCTCCCAGGTAAGGGGCCCCAAGGGGCCCGAAAGACCCGGGAGGAATGGAGGAGGATGCAGAGAGAGTGAGGACCAGGCAGAATGGTCATGGGAGACTGTTGGGCACAGGTGGGGAACCCCTCTACTGCGAGGGGGGGTGTGCTGCCCAGACCCCAAATGCTGCTCAACCTTCCCCAAGACAGCAAGGGAAGCCAATGGGGAGAAGATCCTTGGTGGGGAGACTGGAGCCCAGCAACCCAACAGGACGACCCCTGTCCCCACTCAATGCAGGACTCCGCCCCCTAGAGGAGGAAGGGGTGCTGGACCCAGCACTCCTACTCTGCCCCAAAGCGACCGAGGTAACTCAAGTGGAGCAGGGTACAGACCAGGCCCCCAACCCCCCTGGAGAGGACAGAGACCTGCCCCTCGAGTGTGGACCCACAATGGCGACTGATCTTAAGGAGGAGGAGAGAGAGAGAAGCCTGCATCAGGGTCAGCCTCCGACTCCACCCCCCAACTCTGTGGCGGCATCGAAGAGCAGCTTAGCACGGACATCGGCCTCTTTCGTGGAGATGGGCCCTGAAGCGAAACCGTTCCCAAACCGTTCCCAAAAGAGGCACCGAAAACTGCACCGGAGCCGATCATGGCACCGACCTC
The DNA here is from genome assembly GCA_016271365.2 of Neoceratodus forsteri. Lineage (NCBI taxonomy): Eukaryota > Metazoa > Chordata > Ceratodontiformes > Ceratodontidae > Neoceratodus > Neoceratodus forsteri. The sequence goes on along the minus strand of CM057456.1, from coordinate 1,173,296,828 downwards.
ACTGTCGCCCCCAAAAGCAGCACCATCACCGACATCAACACTGACACTGACCACAACGTTGACAGCAGCACCAACATCGAGAATGGTGCCGACCGCAGCAGCAGCCCCCGAAATGGCACTGACCGTGGCACCGACAATGGGCACAGCGCTGACCATGGCGCCATCTCCAGGTTCAGTGCCACCATTGGTGTCAGCACCGACCACAGCACTGCCATCAGGCACGATGCCGCCAGCATTGTCGCCACCGGGAACGGCACCAGAGTCCTCCGCTGCACTGACCACGGCGTCGGCAGAGAAAAGGGCGGCATCATGTACAGTGTCAACCTCAAGGCTGGATCCCATCGACGAAGACCTTGAGCAGAACCTGTGGGGTGACCACTCCAGAGAGTTTAGTTGCCAGTCGGGATCCTCCTGGTCATCCTCCGAATCCAAGGAGACCACGGAGACTGTGAGAGAAGCAACCCCAGTCACCCGTCCCATCCCACCACCGAGAGCGGTGTCGGGAAGGGACTCCATGGCACTGGAAGGGTGGCTTCATTCACTGACACTGGAATCAGTGTCAGGAGCCAAAGCCACATACCCCGAAGCCCCTGAAGGGACCTCCAATACAGGCCTCATGTGTAGCTGAGGCCTCAACACTGGGGTCAGCTGGTTCCCTGAAGTGGAACTGGGCCTTGAGCAATCAGCAACTGCCCCCCCCCCCCACAGGAGGCCGACCACTCCCCCGACTGCTCACCCAGGGTCCAGGGTCAGTGTGATGTGAGCCCTTGATGACCTGCTCTCTCCCAGTGCATGTAGCAGAGGGGGGAGGCCCAGAAGACGGGCGCAAAGTCCTTGCCTCAGCAGCCCTTGTTTGACACTGTCCAGCGAAAGTTGGGGGGTTGCATCCCAACCTCGCTGCGCGGATTTCAATGGTGCGGTAGTCCATGCTGAAACAAGTGTCACAATGATCCATGTTGTGGTTTGGCCCTTGGCAAGTGAAGCATCGGTCATGCAGGTCCATTATGGAGAACTGACTTCCACAGGGGCACTGATGCACAGGGGAAGTCCCCACCTTAGAACTTTTATGCTCCGAACCAACATGATCTGACCACACCACCTAAAAACTAATGAAAGATAAAGAGCTCGACACCGACTAAACTGTTAGAAAAAACAAGAAAACAGTGCAAAACATGGCGTAGACTAGCACAACATTAAGTAAACATTTGATGAGAAGAACGGTAACAGTAGTGTCGCAGTTGAATTTGTTGAACACTGTCCCACAGTGTTGTTTGCAGCCTTGATGGTGGGAAAAGCAGAACTGAGGTGGTGGAGGGGATGGTGTCATTTACTGGCCAACCCATGAGCGCCACGCAATGCTTCAGCCTCGAGGGCGGCGCCATCCTCGATGTCGTCCCTCCTCCTATAGCAAAAAAGATTTTTTAAAGTTAAAAAGCTTCACGCCTGATCCTAGGCCCTCAAGCGTAGACCCCACCAGTGATGAATGGTGAAGACTGATACAGGGAAGATCATTAGAGTCCAACGTTGGTTTCCTGAAGAGGATCCTCACCAGTATGCTCCCGGAGCTTGCTCTTAGGAGTCTCTGAGATCACACCCATTCCCAGGACCACAAGGCAGTCCATCAACTGCCACATGGGCACTGGATCTAGATCACAGTTCATGGGTCAGAATCTTGCTATAACTCCAAGAACCTCTTCAACCATTACTGTCTGAAACTCCCTCCAAACAGGCAAAGTGGCTACCATCGACTGATGCTAGAGACAGCCAGATTGTGACAGCCTGCCTGGAGAGGCACACAATCTACTTGTGGTCACTCTGTCCAAGAAGAATGGACTAAACTTTTGCACCTGTCTGTGACAAATACTCCTCCAGACTAAAGATGGGCAGGATATGAAAGACAGTCCACTGTGTGGAAGAGCTGAGCTGGATGATTCTTCCCTGCCACAATAATCCATGGCAGAAACTCTGCCTTTTCTGGGGGATGGTTGTGCTCTGTTATGTATTTTAATGAAGAAGCAGTGCCAACTTGTCCTCCACAGACCTGAACCTCCTCCAGTAATGCTCCAGTCTATGCCCTTTAGCCTTTAACCTGCATGGTTCCCTATCAAATCATGGTAAGCCACACCATGAGACCATTGTATGTAAACAAGATGGTGCAGTGGCATCCACAGCAGTCCCAAGGGCCACAATGTAGCCCTAGACAGCTGTCCAGGCACTACCAGAACAGGCTGCCTCCATAACTGGGAGGTCCAGCATCACCACGAGCTGCTGTAGCAATTTTTTTGTTCGGATGGAATGTCTCCTCGAGTGTCACCAAGGGGCTTAATGTTAGCAAAGTTACTCAGAGTCTTGTTGCAGGAACAGATTTCCATCCCACAGTGGGGCTAACGTGTAGGGTCACCCTATAGACATCTGGTCTCTAATATGGGGTCAGCTTGCTTCCAAAGGTGGTGCAACCTGAGTGGGAGGGCCAAGCTCATGGAAAAGAGGGTCCGGAGTCTGAATTCACAAGGTCTGATACTAAAGATAGTATCCACCCTGCAGGGCCAGCTCCCCAGAGTTTCCTCCTCCAACAGATCTCCCACCAGAGGACGGTCAGATTACAGTTTTTGAGACAAATTTACCCCCCCCCCCCCCGCTAGAGTAAACAAGTCAAAATAATCACTGAGTGATTATTAAGCCACGCAAACTCTTTATGAGGGAATAGAAGTCAGGCACTGGAGTAAGTGCAGATGCTAACTACCACATTAGTTCCAATTCGAGTTTAAGATTAAGAACAAGTGCTCCCTCATAGCACTATGTGGTGCTCAATGGCAGGGCCACCAGCATTCTCTCACCACTCTGGCGTACCACGACTGCAAAATGTAACTGGGCTCCACAACCTCCTTGCTCCAGGATGGTATAACTAATAGTTTTAAACACAGTTTTCATCAGCAGGCAGTTTTATCAGCAGAATGGGTCAAACAGGAACAGCTGGAATAAGCTCCAGCGATCTCATCTTACCCTGCCAAAGTTTAATCGCAGATTTAGTGCAGACCAGAAAGCTCCACCGATATTAACACTGACATTCACCCATTCCTGAACTCAAAAGACTAATCTGGCCTCAGAACATCTCCAGAGCACAGCACAGTATGCACAACGCCTGGAAAAACAGGTAATCCTGCGGAACTGGTGCTGAAGCTGATTAAAAACTATTAAAACCCAAGTACAGCCTATGAAAAGCAAACATGGCTAATTAAAAGCAATAAAAGTAATAACTAACTGTGAAATATATTAGACATGTATAAGAGTAAAAACTGCAGCGGTCACTTGCCCCATGCACATTAGAGAGCTGGTTAAGAAACAGGGCTCAAAGATGAACCCATTCTGGCCATCAGTCAGAAATGCAAACATCTGGCAGTTCCCGTAATACACAAGATACTGCATCCTTGATTTTTGAAGTCCCCTTACCATTTGTGATTTAGCCTTGTGCCTCCTGTTCTACACTCAGCTTATCTAACCCCCCTCACACTTTAACTGGCACACTCAGAAGGGCTCATACCATTCAATGGTGTATTCAAATCTAATCCTGTTACTGTGCCTCACTTTAAACTACCTCAATACAAAACTCACATAAAAGTTACACACTTGTTTACTCAAACATCCAGCACCTTTTTAAGGTCATAGGCTTTTACAGTCTGCCCTAAGTGCTCGAATGCACATTGAAACCACAGCCCCTTTTGGGAAAAGGACAAGTATGGAGGTTCTGTGATGTTGGACCCTGTCCACTAGGAACTGAGATGAGTCAACCCCAGACTCACTTTACAAGTCATTCAAGCCAAACTTAAGACCTGGGCTTCCAGTGGTGAACGAGCAGTGCCCTAACCACACGGCCACACAGTTCCAGTACAACTACACCCCCCAACCCCATCTCCCCTCCCGAATGAAGCGAACAGACTCCTGACTCAGAGCGCTAAATGAAATCTGAGCAATGAATCCTGACAAATAAATCTACAAGTCATTTATTAACTGACTCTTCACTCAAACCACTACTTCTTCTTCCCAGCCTCTCACTCTGAATGCTGACAATCTAACAATTCTTGGTTCAAACACTGATGGAAAGTTCAGTTGTCAGCAGTCAAATTCCTGACCTCCTTTTTATCAGCTGTAATTACCTACTGTCACCTGGATTGTTCTTAGTCTAAATATGTGCTGACTCTGAAATTGCAAAGTAGCACACTAATGTTTCAGAACTTATCTTGGGAGCTACAGGTTATTGTTTTTGCCCATGGCACCTGACAATCTCAGGCATACTTAAAGTTCCACTCTCATCTGGACACTCCACCCCTATGGACACCACTGTCAGATGCTCTCAATCTATTTCATCACAGATCCCCCCTGCTGCCACTAGGTAGAAGCAGTTCAGCATGCCTGATGGTGGTTAGTGAGAGCCTCGGAGACTGTTACAGTAAATGTGTGCCTTGGGATGGATGGGGGGGGGCCATGCCAGTCATCATCCGATGTGCTAGGATACCACTGTTGAATTTTCATCCCTTAATACCACTTACCTCCTTTTATAGGATTCCTCCCATAACTGAGGCAACCAGTAGGTGGGGCCATGGCTGACGCCATGTGGTCACTCATGCCATAATGATATGCTACCAGCTGAGAAAGGAGGTACTGATGCAAAAGGAAATCTCCAACCCTCCCCATAATGTCTGAATGTACTACCTAAAGTATGCAGCACATCTAGGAGTGCTACCTATGCAGCCCACCTAAGAATCCATCAGTCCAGCACAGGAGTTAGATTTGAGTCTCAAACCTGAGTCTCGCACGTGGCAGTGCAAATGGAGAGGGTTGCTAGAGGTTTTTCATCAGGAACCAGTACACTATATGTCAGACCCAAGCCGAGAATTTTCTGACTTACACTTTTCAGAGGGAATTGCTCTCCTTATTTTTGCACTATACGTTGATATTTTCATTATAAATCGCATGTTGCACTCTCCCTCTGAATCAGATTTACTGTACACTGGGAATCAAATAGCAAAAAGTCCCTTAACATTTTGTCTGGAAATGACATATTGCTTGGATAAGGCCAAATACAAGCCATATCTAATCTAATTTACAACAGAAAACTAACTACAGGCAATGGTGAAGTCGCAGGAGCTTTGGACAAACACTTCATAAACCTCAACATCCCTTAGATACCCACATATCAGTCATCCAACTGGACACCAACCCGTACCTCTCCTCAGCCCTCCACTACTAAATGCAAATTTAAAATTCAAGTCCCTCAATTAGGGGGAAGTGTTGAAACTATTTAAAGAACTCAACATCTCAAAGAGTTCCAGTCATGATTGTATAGAACCACGTTTCTTTAAAGCTGCTGCAATGCAGCTGGTGCCACCAGTCACAATCCTCCTCAACCTCTCCTTCTGCATTAGCCAGGTCCCAAAGGCCAGAAGAGTGGCCATCATAACCCCACTCCTCTAGTCAGGTCCATTATCAGCTCCAAATAATTAATTTTCATCCTATCGGCCCTTTGTAAAATCCTTAGGCTGCTGGACCACATCCTTCATCACAATCTTCTTATAGTAGCACAATCTTGCTTTTGACCAAATCCCTCAACCTGTACCGTACTATTAAAGGTAAGCAACAATCTAGCATCAACCACTGATTCCAAACTCCACATGTAGTAATATGCATAGACTTTACCAATACTTTTGACACTGTGGATCATGACATCCTCCTCTGCAGACTTCTAAATATGGGCCTGGCAATTTGCACAGCACCTTGGTTCAAATCCTACTCAAACAACTGATCCCAGATAGTCAAAGTCAATAGTGAGGTCTCTCCCCATGCTTCCTTAGTCACAGGGTTGCACAAGGTCCCATCCCTAGCCCTTTGTTCTTCATACTCTTCGTAAATGATCTTCACTTGCTTGCTTCACCTGCAACACATATATACATCTCTACGTGGATGACACTATTATCTACTCAAAATCTGAATCCATCACAGACCTCAACAAAATACTCCCAGACAGCCTTTGACAGAATCCAGACTTGTATGGACTCTTAATTATTCATGAATAATAAAGAAAAACAAGGTTATGACTTTCATTGGGAAATCCTAACAACCGCACCACATCCAAATCCCACACCTATGGGCAAATCTCTGGAATAAGTACAGACTTTCAAATACCTCAGACTATGGCTATACCCAGAAATAAGCTTCATAGACCACATAGAAACACTGAACTTTTATGGGCAGGTTAAAACCACAGGGTTATCTAGTCTGTCCAGTCCATATCTTGGTCAAAATGCCAGTCTAGCACTGGCCAGATCATAAACTGTCTAGACAGTACTCACTTCCTATCACGGGGGCTGTCACCTGACCATCCCTACCCCCGGCTCTCTTGCTACCACCCTCTTGAGTCTCATGGATCTGTCCCACCCATGCTCAAAAGCATCAATGTCAGAATGTTAACAAGCTTCTGAGGTAGGCAGTCTCAGTTGTCCACCACAGTCTCCATAAATAGATACTTTTTATGTCCCTCTTGAACTTATCTCCCACCAGTTTTAGGTTGTGCCCTCCCATGATGTTGCCCTCGTCGAGCCTATACAATCCTCTGGCTGCCCACCTTACTGATACGATACGAACATACGAATATGCCAGCAGAAACAGACCACCCAGTCTATCTAAGACTGCTCGAGTGTGCAGCCAACACCCCAGTACCCCTCAGGTACTTGAAGGTTTTGTCAAAATAAAGGTTTTACTGCTACTACTACAACATGTCCCCTCTCTCCCTTCCAATCCCCAACAAATACATGCCAAGGTTCTCCAGTCTCTCCTCATAGGAGCTCCTCTGCTGGCCATGGATTATTTTGATCACTCTCTTCTGAACTGATTTTAGATGGTCCTTACCCTTTTTCAGGTGCTGGCTCCAAAACTAGACAGAGTACTCTAGTTGTGGACTAAACAGCAACCTGTACAGGGGCAGAATCACCTCCCTCCTACTACTTGAGAAGGCTCTCCCACTGCACCGCAGCATCCTCTTTGCTTTGCTGTATGCCATATTGCAGTGGGCCAAGGTCTTAAGGCTGTTACTGAGTATGACTTGTAGTGCTCCACATAACCTTGGCATGCAACAGCAGTGTACGCACCATTTTTGACATTAGGGGAGTGAAATATAATTTTGATAAGTAGAAGTGCTTTAGTAAAGTAGCTATGGAGTATATCCAATGGTAGGGATGAGTATCAGTATGCATCAGAAATAATTTTAAAGAATATTTCTTAAAAATTGGTGAGTAAAATAGGCCAGTGCTCACCTTATCTGGAGCACTGACTCCTCCTAAGGCCTCTCCTCTGTAGTTTGTGCCAGGTATACTTCCGCCATCCAGTAGTCAGTCTTTAGATTTCTTTCCCCAAGTGCATAACCTTGCACTTTTTGGCACTGAGATTCAGCTGCCATATTCCAGACCACTTGTCCAGTTCTGCAAGGACCTCTTTCAGTTCCCTTATGCCTTCCTCCCAGACTACAATGCCACAAATTCTGGTGTCATCAGTGAACAGACACATCCTACCCTGTATGCTCTCATTGATATCGCAAATGAACACAGTGAAGAACACTGGGACAAGGGCGAACCAGAGGTACACTTCTCGTCAACTTCCTAACTCCTGGTTTGGCCCCATAATGGCCCCTATCCGAGTCCTGTTTTGAAGCCAGTTCCCCAACCACTGCTTCAGCCCATCTCCAACCACTAGACCCCCAGTTTCTAAACCAACCTATTATGGGGCACCAAGTCAAAGCAATATTGAAGTCCGGGGGGGAGATGCTGCTGAGCAGCCAAAGAGGAAGCAGCAAGAGAATGGAGCTCCCGAGGGAAACTTTGATAAATTACTTAGAATTTGATAATTCCAACACCAAAAGTGTCTGAATTTGTGCTGTTCGTGACTGGCTCATCAGTATCAGCAGGATGGGTAAATCTACAGGAACTAACGCCCCTCCAGTAGACTTCTTTGCTCCAAAGAGGCAGAACCATGAGGAATGGCCTGTGCAACGTGGTGGAGCCCCAGACTCTACTGAATCTCCACCAGAAGAGGCATCATTAACTTCCATCCTGGCCACGCTGCAGCAGCTAGTCAGGACGGTGCAGGACTTAAGACAAAAAAATGTGATACTCTTACCCTGAGAGTTTCAGCCCTTGAAACCCATATGGACCAGTGTGAGAACACCATACAGCATTCAGAAACTTCAATTCTAAAATTAATGGATGCAACAACCAAGCTAATAAAAGAAAATACGCTTCTGCACCAAAGGCTGGAGACCGTTGAATACCAGCCGCGAGACAGGAACCTACGTGTGGTGGGAATGACTGAAACCACTGAAGGGGAGGACAGCCTTGCCTTTGCAAGAACATTTCTGCCAGCTATTCTGGGCCTTTTGGAAGCCAATCCCCCTTTGCCTACTGAAAAGGCTTACCGTATTACCCCATGTCAGGCGGCAATGGATCCTACTGCTACAAGGACCTTTATCAAAATACGCACAGGAATTGGCAACCAGGACCAAGCACTTGTGACTGCCAGAAGGCGTAGGACCTTGAAATATGGGGATGATGTCCTGATGCTTTTTCCAGACATCTTACAGTACCTGCCAGCGCCGTCAGGCATTTGATGGTCTCAGGGGTTGGCTTCATCAGCTAAAAGTGCAGCATCAATTACTTCTACCAGTCAAGCTTCGGCTGGTGCAGAATGGTCAACAGTATTTGTCCAACGATACTAAGGAAGCGGACAAGCTGGTGCATCGAGCAGGAACCGGCAGAGAGAGAAGGCGATGGGAGCTCTTCTGACGAGAACTAATATATTGGGACTTTGCCTGCACCATAAGTTTGGGACCTGGGCTCTGGGCTGCTGACCCATTTGTGTGACTTTTCCTTTGATTATTATCTTCTGTCTACCTGCAGTTTAAACTGAAACTTTGACAACTGAACTTTGCCTACAAGCTGGGAAGTTTAACAACAGCAGTAGTATCTCGTTCGGGTCGGGCTGTATATCCAGGGCCTTATTAAGATGGCACTCTTACACATGATCTGCACTCTGCTTGCTAACTCGACCTCCTGCATAGCCGCATGTTCGAGCTGATTCCTTTACAGGAGACTGTTAAATGTCTGGGGACCCCCCCTCCCCCCCGATTTGATAGATGGCTTCTCTCACTCTTCTAATCTTTGTTACATGGGGGCCTTCTTTCAGACAAAGTATAGTTTGTATAAATAATAATCTTAAGGGCACACATTATTTAGTCTTTACTGTTTCTGATCTAGAAAACTAATAAGTGTGCAGGTGCTTCCTCTCGGGAGTTGGGGGATTACTACTTTACATGTGTAACCTGAATGCTTTGGGGGAGTCTTTATGACTTTAAACTCACTGTGGTAATAGGGTAAGACTGTATATTTCATCCTTAATTTGATTCCCCTTTGTTTTTCTGTGCTGCATGCGATGAATTATTATTGTTAAACGTACTTCAATTAGGTACTCCCCCCATGTCGTACCATATCAGGAGGTGACTTTCACTGATCCTTTGTAAGTGAATATCTGCTGTATTGCTACAGTTCACTAACCTCCTTTGTAATTTTGTCTTGTAGGTTTTGGCTTGCAAACTCAATAAATAAAAAGTTACAAAAAAGATACTGAAGTCCAGGTATTGGACGTCCATTGCCTTGCCCATATCCAGTTCTTGTGACACGCCACTTCAGAATTCAGTGAGATCTGCATGACAAGATCAGCCTCTCACAAAGCAATCTTGACAATACCAGATGATTAAGGACCCCTCTTGCGCTCGAGGATAATGACGGCAGTTTCGCATGCTGTTGCTCCGCCCACTGCCACATCAGAAGTTGCCCACCACCGCATCAGAGGTCGCTAGTACACGCCCACCTGAACGAATATTTTTACAAAACAAAAACATATTTTTACAAAACAATAACGGGTAGGACTGGGAGAAATAATAAAACTGCAGACTGACTGAGTAAAATACAGTAACAGGGGTCCTTAGTCCTCCGGTATGGTTACATATGGAAAAATAAATCAATAATACCGGATACATGATGCACTGACTTACTGCAAATGCTGCGGTAATACTGTACAAGTACAAATACTGTGAGATTGAAATGCGTTATGGGTAGTGTTATACAGCAGTAAAACAATAACACAGTGCTGTGACAAATACTGTGCAAGCACAAATACTGAGATTGACATGCATAATGGGGAGTGTGGTGGCAGAACCCCCCAAATACAGAAAAATAAAATACAAATACTGTGCAAGTCGAAATGGTCACAATAATGCAGTACTCTGCAAGTCTTTGTATTTTAAATAAAGGCACAAGGTGTTAATGTTAGTTAATGTCCAGGCAGCCAGAAGCCAGTTGTGGTACAAATACTGTGCAAGCTGAAACGGTCACAGTAACACACAAATACTGTGCACTTTGAGATTGAAATGCATTACGGGTGGTGTTATACAGAAATAAAACAATAACAGTGCTGTGACAAATACTGTGCAAGCACAAATACTGAGATTGACATGCATAATGGGGAGTGTGGGGGCAGAACCCCCCAAATACAGAAAAATAAAATACAAATACTGTGCAAGTTGAAACGGTGACAATAATGCAGTATTGTGCAAGTCTTTGTATCTTAAATAAAGGCACAAGGTGTTAATGTTAGTTAATGCCCAGGTAGCCAGAAGTCAGTTATGGTAAAAATACTGTGCAAGTTGAAACGGTCACAGTAATGCAAGTCTTTGTATTTTAAATAAAGGCACAAGGTGTTAATGTTAGTTAGTGGCCAGGTAGACAGAAGCCAGAAGGTGCCCGAGCTACAGTCTTTGTTTCAGTAAACGGTTCTGTTAACGGTTCAGTAATATATGTTAATCTCAGTGAAGAGGCAATAATGGACAGATAACTCTTAGACTACATAGTCAATTTAACTTTGGGGGTTAGACACAGTAAAGGAACACTCTTGAAGCTGAAACTAGAGATGGAGCCAGTTACCTTTTTCTCCGTGGCCTCAATCTGTTCAATGTTGGGTTCCACAGTGGTGTTTCTACAAGACAGGGACTACTGCCGGAACAGAGGAAATGGCATAAATGTGGTGGCGACATGGCACTGATTAATGATTCCACTGTGGGACATAACAGGTGCACCTGGAGATGCAAAAAGAAGGCATATCGGGCCAAGAAAAGTGTTTTGGCTGATACCTACATCTCCAAAACGAAGTTGCCAGTGGAGAAAGTAGTGCTGCTCATCCATTACTAGTCTGCGAAGACCCCGGCTATTGCAGCAATGGAAGGAGTGCAAGTGTCTGACAAAACGGCAACTGACTGGTACCAGTTCATTAGGGATATGTGTAACTGGAAACTCCTGAACGAACCAATGCAGCTGGGTGGAGTGGGCACAGTCATTCAAATTGACGAGTCGGTGATGGTCAGAGCTAAGTACAACAGGAGGTGGAACATGCATTGTTCCGATTCATGGGTATTCGGCATATATAACACAGACAAACATGTGGGCTTCCTGACCATGGTGGAACGGAGGGATGCTGCAATCTTGCTTCCCATCATTGAACAGCACATTCTACCAGCCACAGAAATACATTCAGACCAGTGGGCAGCCTATAACCGTATAGCCCAGATCCCGGATATGAACTACGTTCACAGAACTGTGACTCACTCGCAGAATTGTGTTGACCCTGTAACTGGTGCCCACACAAATGCCATGGAGGCATACTGGTCAAAGGCCAAAAAACAATTTAAAGTCATGAATGGGACACAGAAACAGATGGTGCCATCGTACCTAGATTCTTTTTACGCGGAGGGAGAGGTATGGTCGCACAACTACGGATGCCTTTAACAACATCTTGCTGCATATCCAAATGTACCAGGAAGCTCAGATCGCTGAGGAAAATGCAGAGAACATGCCGCCTCCACAGTAAGTTTGTTTTCCCTTCACTGACCTATGTGTGGGCGTAAGTTCTTATTTGCCGGCAGAAGCTAAGCACTCTTTTTTTTCTATTAGTTCGCAGAGTCTAACTGTGGACCACTGAACTCGGAGCTTTGTGCAATAATGAATTTACAGCGAATGATTTCTTGTTGTGGAGCTTTGTGCAATGGAATGGTGCAACTGCACTGAATGTAATGCTTTTCAAGCGTTATGAACAATATACAGACTAACTACTTGTTTAGAGCTTGTGCAATTATGAATTTTGAACTTTTTACTACAGTGTGCAATAAATAGACTTCAATCCTACTGAATGTAATGCTTTTTAAAGCATTTAGAGCAATATAAAGACAGTGATTTCTTGTTTAGAGATTTTGCAATATTGCATTTTGTACTTTATATTAGAGTGTGCACTAAATAGAGGGGGGTACCTCAACTGAAGAAACAGCCAAACCAGTGACCTCAGGCTGCTCAGCAGTAGCCACAGGGACCACCACAGGCTGGTCAGACCCCCTGACCATGAGGTCTACCGCCGAGTGCTGAATTCAAGAGTGGGGGGAGTGGGGGCCGAGGAGCTGGAGACAGAAGCATCTGAAGATTCCGAAGAATCCAGGAGCCAGTCCGGATCAGACTCAGAATCCGCCTCCGAAGAGGTAGGCTCCAAGGCCCGATGCCAGACCATCCCACGGACTCCTCCAGTTCCCGGACCCTGAGGTCGGGCACCCTGGGATTCAAAGCCTCCAACAGCAGTAAAGGAGAGCACATCCCCATGCCCCACGCCGTGGAGTGCCAAATCCAAAACGGCACCGTGCCCAGCGCTGACACCCACCACAGCGCCCCAAGCGACACCGGAGACAGACTCAGCTCCAAAAGCGTTGCCACACACCACAGCACCAACTCCATCCCCGCTGACAGCACCGGGACCAGAACCAGGCCCAGAAACCTCCAGACTACCAACCCCAACGCCGCCAGCAGCATCAGGGCTGACGACGGTGCCAAGGACAGGCCTGACACTGACCATGGTGTCGCCCTCCAAGCCCAGAATGACGCTGGGACTGAGAGCGACACTGGGACACGGCACCGAGGACGGTGCCGGCCTGGTCCCAAGGGACCCAGAACGTGACACTGAGGAAGCCTCCACTACTGATTAGCAACTGCCAAGACGGTGCCTCCCAACTGACCCCCAAGAGGGTCAGCCTGGGCCTCCTGCACCATGGAAGAAACCCCTGCTGAGGCAAGGCTAGAAGAGGCGGGGGTTCCCTCCTCCACAGGCCGTATGAAAAAATGACTCACCTTAGTAATTATATTTCTTCTAATGGAGTCTTGCTGTATTCTGACAATTGCAGTGATTCCGAACCTTTGAACTGCCCCAGAGAACTAAGGGTTAACTTTCCATGCAGGGCATGGAACGCTGAACTTGAGCTCGGCTGAAGTCTCTGTCTGGAGTGTTTTGAACCTAAACTGTCAGATTCTTACGAGCCCAACTCAACTAAATATTCTATGTGGAAATTGTAAAAATTCTACTAGCCAACTGGCTGAAAAGTTTCGGATTCCTAAGGAAGACTCAAGTCAGGAAACCCAAAAACTAAACCCAATGTACTTAAAAAAATAACAATAATAAATAAGCACCCAAACAAAAGGGAGGAGGGTGCCAGCAAATACACGCCTGGGGTGCAACACTGCACCTGCCCACCCACTTCCCAAAAACAGGTTCTGAGAGGGGAGGCAGGGAGGGAGGTCAGAATACAGCAAGACTCCATTAGAAGAAATATAATTACTAAGGTGAGTAATTTTTCCTTCAGACAACATGAAGTCTTGCTGTATTCTGACAATTGCAGACTACCAAGCAGTACCTCCAAGGAGGAGGGACAGAACCTACTTTGGGAATAGGCTCTGAAGTACTGCTGTGTCAAACCGAGCATCACACCTAGCCTGGATATCCAGAGAGTAATGCTTGGTAAAGGTATGGACTGTTTTCCAGGTGGCTGCTTGACAAATTTCTAGGAGAGGAATATCCCTGGCCGCAGCCAGGGAAACAGCTGTACCTCTTGTGGAATGAGCCCTCAGGCCTGAGGGTGGAGTTTTTGCCAGAATTGTATACAAAACACAATCCACCTGGCAATAGATCTTTTGGTGGCAGGTTTGCCCTTTCCCACTTCTCCATAAGTGAGGAACAACTGGAGGGAGTCAAACTTGTGACCCTTGGTACGCTCTATGTAGTAACTAAGGGCTCTTTTGACATCTAAACTGTGTAGCCTCCTCTCTCCTGAGGAAGAATGCTCAGTGAAGAAAACAGGGAGAGAAATAGACTGGTTTAAATGGAAGTCTGAAACCACTTTGGGCAAGAGCCTTCTATTTGTTCTAAGGACCACTTTATCCCTATGAAAGGAGATAAAATCAGGTTCCACTGACAGGGCTTGCAATTCACTGATACACCTGGCAGAGGTAATGGCTACCAAGAACACAGTTTTCCAAGTCAAGTACTTAAGCTCTGCTGAAGACATAGGCTCAAAGGGGGTTGCATAAGCTGAGCAATGCAAACATTCAAATCCCAGGCAGGGGCAGGGTCTCTAAAGGGGGGATTGGTGTGAAACAATCCTTTAAAAAATTTACAGAACACAGGATGGGAAGATAGTGAGGAAGGCTTCCCCACAGACAAAAATGCAGAAACAGCTGACAAATGTACCTTGAGAGTAGCTGGTCTGAGGCCTAGGCCATTAAGATGGACCATATAATCCAGAACCGTAGGCAATTCAGCAATGTCTGGAGAAATATTCTTCTTAGAACACCAAATGCTGAATCTTTTCCATTTGTAGTTGTGAGTCTTTCTGGTGGAGGGCGTTCGAGAAACCTTGAGGATGTCCAGAACCCCTTGGGAAAGATGCAGATCTGCAAACACTAACTCTTCCAAGAGCCATGCCTTGAGATTGAGGGACTGAAGACTGGGATACCAAATCCTCCCCTGAGGGGATGTTAACAGGTTGTAATTCCTGGGAAGAGAAAGAGGGAGATGGACTGCCAGGGACAGCAACAGAGGGTACCAGGGCTGTCTGGCCCAATCTGGAGCAACCAGAATCACCTTGCAAGGCTGAGACCTTATTTTGACTAAAACTTTGAACAGGAGTGGGAAGGGGGAAAGGCATACAGAAACTTCCCTTCCCAATTCAGAATCAGGGCATCCAGGGGGACTGAGCCCAAGACTGGAGGTCTGCAACAAAAGAGAGGAAGTTGGCAATTGTCTGGAACTGCAAAGAGATCTATCTCTGGAGTGCCCCACCTTGAAAAAATCACTTTCAACACCTGAGGGTCCAGGGACCATTCGTGATGGCCCTGAGAAATCCTGCTCAGTGCATCTGCTAGCACATTGTCCTTGCCTGGAAGGTGAACTGCTACAAGACAGGCTTGCAGGGACTAAGCCAGGGACCACAACTTCATGGCTTCTGTGCACAAGGCCGTGGACTGAGTGCCTCCTTGCTTGTTGATGTACCACATGGCGGTAGTGTTGTCTGTTCTGACTTGAACCACCTTGTTCTGAACTGACTGTGAGAATGCTTTTAGAGCTAGAAAAACTGCCCTGAGCTCTAGATTGATGTGTAGAAGGGATTCTTGGGGGGGGACCACAGGCCCTGGGCAGTGAGGGACCCCAGGTGGGCTCCCCAGCCCAGAAGAGAAGCATCCGTGGTAAGGACCACTGAACAAGGCTGAGCAACAAAAGGAACACCTTGCTTTAAATTGTCCTGATCCTGCCACCACTTGAGGGCCTGGATCAAGGTCGGAGTCACTGGAATCAGTTTGGTAAGGGAGTCCTTTCTCTGAGACCAGTAAGCTCTCAGGTGGAACTGAATATCCCTCATCTGGAATCTTGCCCCCTTGGACCACCGCTGTTGAAGCTGCCATGTGGCCCAAGAGCTGGAGGAAATGCCTTGCTGGTCGAGATACCTGAAGACTGAAGGAAGAAGCTAGTCCCATAAGAGCCCTTGCCCTTTCTACAAGAAGAAAGGCTCTTGCTCTGAATGTGTTCAGTTCTGCCCTTATAAAGGTAAGGAGCTGGACTGGTTCGAGAACTTACTTGGGAAGGCTGAGAAGAAATCCTAGGGAAGTGAGCACTTGCTGGGTCACTTGCAGGTGAGACTTGACTTGGTCTGGAGACTGACCCATTAATAGCCAATCGTCCAGATAAGGAAATATAGAAATCTTTTGCCTTCTTAGAAAGGCAACTACTACTGCCAGGCACTTTGTGAAAACCCTTGGAGCTGAGGTTATGCCAAAGGGCACTGCTCTGAACTGATAGTGGCCTGAGGGCAACTCGAACCTGAGGTACTTTCTGTGGGAGCACCTGATGGGAATGTGAAAATAGGCATCTTTGAGGTCCAGGGAGGCTAGCCAGTCCCCTGGCCTTAGAGAGGGAAGGATTATTCCCAGAGTTATCATCTTGAACTTTGGTTTTAAAAGATGTTTGTTCAGATATCTGAGGTCTAGGATGGGTCACCACTCCCCTGTCTTTTTGGGGGTCAGGAAGAACCCGGAGTACAGTCTTTTGCCCCAGTGTAGGGTAGGTACTCTCTCTATGGCTCTTAAAG
The DNA here is from genome assembly GCA_016271365.2 of Neoceratodus forsteri. NCBI lineage: Eukaryota > Metazoa > Chordata > Ceratodontiformes > Ceratodontidae > Neoceratodus > Neoceratodus forsteri. The sequence goes on along the minus strand of CM057456.1, from coordinate 1,173,280,279 downwards.
CTAGGAGAGAAGAAACCTCTACCTCTAGGGCAAGGGTTTCCAAAAGATTTGCAGGTGGAAAAGATCTGGCTCTCATCTTTGGAAATTTTTTGAAGCTGAGAACCAGTCCCTGGCTTACTACTTCCAGGACCTACTCGTCTGATGTAATAGACATCCAGTCCTGAACAAAGTAAGCCAGCCTGCCCCCTACTGGAATAGGAGAGTCGACCCGTGCAGACCCATCAGGTTGTCTGCTTGGCAGGGGCTTTAGGCTGAGGGGTGGATGCAGGCCTGCTTATCCCCCTTCTGCCTCTCCCTCTGAAGAACCCCCTCTGCGAAAATGAAGTAGAAGAGGCCTGTGCTTGGAAAAAAGGCCTTTAAAAAGGCCTGCCCCTGCCCCTAGACTGCTGCCTTTGAGGAGTTGCCTGCCCTTCCTTGGCCTGAGCACTCCTGTAAGTGGTCCTGTACTCGTCCATTTTCTTCATGTAATTCTCTGTCTGCTCCCCAAACAGAGAATTACCCACTGCAGGAAAATCCATAGCCTTAGTCTGTGTGTCCTGCGAGAGGCTAGTACATCTGAGCCAAGCCATACTCCGAAGAGCCACAGATGTAGCCATGACTCTTGATGCGACATCATTAGAGTCCACAGCAGCATGAAATTGCACTTTAGATGCCTCAATCCCATCTGCAGCCACCGCCTCCAGCTCCTTGGCTAGCTGGGGGGAGGCCTGTTTAGCCAGTGCCAGTATAGTGTCCCACCTGGATTTCTGGTACCTGGCTGTATTGGCCATATAATTCGCCTGCCTGAGTCCCAAAGAAGATGCCATGTACTGCTTCTTTGCCATGGCATCAATCTTCCTGGAGTCCTTGTCGGGGGTGTGTGAAGCCAAGGGAATACTTGCCTTGTCACAGGCAGCAGCCTGCACTACCCCAACATGGCTGAATTGCTGATATAAGAACTCCGTGTCTGAGCCTGAGAGTGTATACCTCTTGTCCATCCTTTTATCCACAGGAGGTATAGTGTTAGGAGACTTTAAGATTTTTTGTGTCTGTTTCCCAAAAGATTTATGGAGGGGAATAGACAGTCTCCTGGACTCTGGGATACCCATCATCTCTACATAATCAGGCTCTTCTTGATCTTCCACAGCCTCCTCCATAGGAAGCTGGAGGGTTTCAGCCACTTTCCTGTAAAACATAAAATGGGAAGGGGACTCAGAAAGCCTAGGGGGGAAACACCTGATGGTCTGTCTGGGGAGATGTCCGGTTCCACAGGCACATCCAGACCTTCACTTACATCATAATCCTCAAATTCCACTTCCTCTTCAAACTCCGGTTCATAAAATTCTTCAAGGGTATATTCTTGAACCAGGGGAACCAACCGAACCGAACCCCTGCCAGAAGGAGCCGGATCGGCCGGAACTGGACGGAACGATTCCACAATTTGAATTGCCCTGGCTATCTCTTCGGCAGTCGGAACATGAACCTCTGGATCCCAACCGACGATTTATCTTTATGCTTTTTGTCGAACCAATCCTCGAATTGGCGTGCTCCTTTTGCCCGGTTAGTTATCGCCTCTGGTCAGAGGGTACCCTGTTCGGTCGAACCGAACCGGCTAGCCATCCGGGTCAGTGGACTCTCGGCCTCCTTTCCTCAGTCTACCTAATCTCTTCTCAAGGGTAGATTTGGGAAAATCTTTACATATTGGCAGTCTGATTGAAGTGGTCAAACCCCAGACAATAAACACAGGTGGTGTGGGGACTGGCCTTGGCAAAGACCTCCCCACACTCACTGCAGTGTTGAAACCCAGTGGGCCCGGTTTTTTTCTTGGGTTTCTCAGACATGGCCAACCTAACCAAACTTACCCTTTTTCCGGAAACCGCCAGTCAACAAACCCTTATTGGTTCCTAACCGTGTCACGGTATTGGAAAAAAATGGTTAAAACACGTTTTTTTTTTAGAACCAATAAGAACCGGTAACCACACACTAAATATAGCAAAAATCACAATCAAATGGTTAGTTCAGCCGAACCGACCGCACTTTTGCAAGTTCCACACAGAAAAGTATAACAATTCCTATCTAGTACTCACGGCACCACAGACAGAGACTGAACCGACTATGCGGATACTTTTTTTTTCGGTTTAAACCGACGAAAAACTGAAAACTTTAACAGACTTCGAACCGAGCTGAAGGAGAAATCTCCGGAGCGACCGTTCAATGAGGTGGAGTAAAGAATCTGACGGTTTAGGTTCAAAACACTCCAGACAGAGACTTCAACCGAGCTCAAGCTCAGTGTTCCATGCCCTGCATAGAAAGTTAACCCTTAGTTCTCTGGGGCAGTTCAAAGGTTGGGAATCACTGCAATTGTCAGAATACAGCAAGACTTCATGTTGTTTGGAAGGACTGGGAGGGAACCCGGAGGAAGGGCCAAGAGTCCTGACCTTGGCTTGATGAGTGCACATTCGTCCCCCGAAAGTTGGCGACGCACATCCAACTTTCCACGCGCGGATCTTAATGACATGGCGGTCCATGGAGAAACAAATATCGCAGTTATCCATTTCATGTCTGGAGCCGAGGCAGGAGAGACAATGGTCATGCTGGTCCGTTACGGAGTAAAGGCGGCCACAGGGGCACCAACGCATGGGAGGCCGCCCTGCTTTCGACGCTTCTTGCCCTCTGGACGAGACATGACCAGACGAGAAAGAAAATAAAACACACTACTCGATGCCGCTTTATAAAAAGGAAAGATCTTACCGGATTGTAGAAGCGATGTCAAGCAGACGAGCAGAACAGAGGCAAGTTACAAGTTAAACGATGGACTAGGCCACAAAAACGCTTCAGTCTCGCACACAGGATCCTCACTCGATGGCGGGAGAGAAAGAACTGGGGCTGGGGCAGAGTCGATGATGGCTAACTACCAACCCTTGAGTGCCACGTGGAATGTCGGCCTTGAGGGTGGCACCGGCCCTGCGTCGGCTCTGCCCATGACAAAAAAAGACTCCCTCGAGGTCCTAGCTCCGGTGAGCTACACCCAATAGTGATGAATGGTGAAGACTGACACAGATAAGATATGGACTTTTGTTAACATGTCGTGGTTGGGAGTGTCACTGTATGCCACTTTTCTCTGTGGAGATGTGTGCATGACGTTTAAAGCACTGTTGGTGCCATAATGCTGTAAATTTTTTTTTTTCGCACATGGGGGATCGTTAATCATCCAGTATTGCCTCAATCTTTACATCACATCACCAAAATGATCAAAAGTATACCCCAAAAACTCAGGGCACTCTTCTGCATCCATACCTATCTCTTATCAAGCAAAACAAAGCTGATTCTCATGCAGTCTCTACTCCCTGCTCTGGAATATGGCAGTGAAATCTATAACACACTAACCCCAGTTCTTTCATCACAAAACATAACCACAGCATTTAACAGTATCTGTAAATCTTTGCTGACCTGCAAAATAACAGCTCTACACTGTCTTCTCTAAAGAGATGTGAGCTAGGATGGGCCTCATTGATATAAATGTCCTCAAGGAACATATCCCACCTACCTCCGCAGCCTTCTAAAATAGCTTAACTTATTGTATATACCGAGATCCCGAAACAAGGGGCTTCTCCAAGTACCAAGAACCCATAGGTCCACTGCATCAAAAGCACCCTCCCGGCTAGCATAAAAGAAGCACTAGCCATCAGAGAATATGCAGTTTAACTATCTCAGTATCCCTTGCAGCTGCCCGCCCCCCCCCCGCACCTGCTACCTAGTCACCCATTCTCACTTTCTTTACTAGACAAAGCTCTATGTAAATACATAAATATTGCATTATATTTTATCAGTAATATTACAGTTTTAGTCCTTTGTATTTTTACAACCTGCCTAGCTTTGCCACATGTTTTATTGTAACCTGCATAAACTTGCCTGTTATGCCATTTGCTTATCACCCCTACTGCAGCCTCTGTCCCCCGAGACCCTCTTGAAAACTAGGTTTATAGTCTACTGGACATCCCAGTTGTGCAAAAAGTCTAAATACATACATACATAAATAGACAAATGCATGGTACCCAATTTCACTGGAAGCTCAACTCAGTAAATATCCCAGTTTTGCCACAGCTTACTTCCTTAAATGAACTGTTGTTCTTACACAGAACAGCAGAAAATAATATGCAGCAACCATGAGCTGCCTTAGATGTTGTGTAGCTCAGCTGGTAACACATCTACCTTTGGGCCAGAAAGTCATGAGTTCTAGTCCCCCACTGGGATTTGGCTCATACCACTAATACTAGCATCTGAGTGCAGCAAAAGTGGGATGCTGTACTGTCGGGGTGTGTCATCGTCTGGATGAGACATTAAACCGAGGTCCCTTCTACCCATCTCTGGTGCTGTCCTGGGGGGTGTCCAAGTGGAAGTATTTTATTTTATTTATTTCTGATCTCAGATTAACCATTTGAGCTCAGAGCTCTTTACATAGGTTCCATGTTAGTACATTTAGAACAAGATATAGGATAGTGAATGGTTACCCATGCACTACAAGGCTATTCTTCCACCGAGTGGATACAATGCCGACTGATGACCTCGAGTGAAGCTCGAGGGTCTCCAAGTCGACATTGTATCTACGGTAAGGAAAGAATAGCCTTGTAGTGTATGGGTAACCATAAACTGTTCTTTATAGTGTATGGTGCCCAAAAAAGACAAAAAGACTCACTTTCCATATTTTCACCGGTTCTGCCGAGGCATGATTCACAACTGCCGCTGCCTGAACAATTTGCGCGCTCTCCTCACACAGCAAACGATGAATCAGGACGCCTGCTGTAGCCCCTTGTATTATGACGCCCTCAGTAAAGCAGAACGAAAAGTCGTTCTGCATTAGTGACGACGTCACTACTGCAGCAGAACAACTTTTAGCGGTGTATGGATTTCCATACACAGCCGCATTCCACCATACACTATTAGGTGATTATACAGAGGATTGAGACAAACAAGGCAACAGAATTAGAATGAGAACATTTAGGTACATTTGGTCTTTGAACAAAGGAATGCAAAAAATACAGCAAAAACTAAAACTGGAATAGGTAAACACAGTCAGATACATACAGGAACAGATTAAATAACTGTGCCCAACAGGGAGCCTGTTAGTTGTCAGCAACACGAGGAGGTTAGTGCATAGAAGTGCTGGAGATACGGGGTGGAGGGTTGAGCCCAAGTAAAAGAACCCAAGACACTTTTCCCAAAAGTGGGGGTATTTTATTGAAAAGTGAATCAAACATACCATCAAACAGAAATATACAAACCCAAAAATCCGGCACATATCAGAGCAGTCTAGTAAAGCAAACACAAACATATACATCATTCCTTGACACTTCTAGGAGAAAACAACACTTTGACTTGTTCCAGAGAACTAGATCCATTAGACATTTGAGACGAAATGAAGAGAAAAAAGAAAGAAAAGGAAATCCAATAAGTAACAGGTTACTGAATCCAAGAAACAGATGGCGCAAACTGACTAAAAATACTTGGTGGCAAGGTCTGCAGTTCCCTATGGTAGATGTCTTTTATTGCAGATTCACAGTAGGTAGCTTTCAAATTATATGATGATAGAACCTGCTATAGCACTGGTTGGCATCTTGTTTGCCACAGGTAAAATTTAAGGCATGCAAAAATACCCGATAGTGTGCTTGCATTATAACCTCCTGCTTTGTGGAAGAAAATCTCAGAGTACAACGGTAAGCGTCTCCAACCATGAAAGTGACCACTGTCTGGCTAGAAAAGCCCAGAAACCTTTCACAAAAGGACAATGTAACAGAAAATGTTCAAGTTTCAACCTGATCAGCATACTCCTGATAGGGGCACATTCTTTCCTCTAGTCTCTTACGTTTCCAATTCCCTTTTACTCCCAAGCAACCATGAGCCACAGTACATCCCACATTCTCCCTGGGATTAATCACCTAATGTGCCTTAGAAGGAGCATAAAGCTTGAGCTCTGGCTCTTGAATACAATCCTTGTTATGACTTGCTGATACAGTTGAGGTCTGTTTAAGGAAAGAATCTGATGCTTGCTTAGACCCCAAACCCTTATTAATTTATTTTTTATAACATGAGTCTGAAAGCTTGGTAAAAACATTTTACTTTTAACTCTGGGAACCTCTTGTAAGAATTTATCATAAAAGGAATATCAATTACCCCACACCCATTTGTGCCATTAAGCCGCACACATCTGCAACCCAGCCTTTAAACTGGCACGTATAAAGCGACAAAAAAAAAAAAGACTACCAGATTTAGCATGTTAAGCCCACCTTTCTCTAATGGAAGATATGTGACCTCCCTTCTTACCTGACCAAGGCGGCTATCTCCCTTCTTACTGCATTCAGGGGCCTGCCCCATAAGAACGGGGGGAGGGGGGATACTGAAAAGGTTTGCTTCCAGTTGAGGAGGGGGTTGGAATACATAACTCAAAAACAGTAAAATAGGTAGGAGAAATTGTCTTATCAGAATGCTCCTTTGTTTTTCTTTTTGGAAAAGCGCCATGACTTCTATGAGTTTACCTTCCCCATACAAAGATGCAACCAATCTGACCAATTTAGCATGGCTAGGTCTCTTTTACCAAGTCTGACCCCTAGAATTTTAACTGGGGCATCTAAAATCTGAATCCTTCCCACAGAGGCACCATCTGGTTCATTACTTATTGGGAGCACCACACGTTTACTTTTATTCTCTGTAGAACCTGAGATGTTTGAAAAAGAATCTATAATCCAGAGGCCCCCCAAGGCTACATCCTTGACATATAAGCAAATATTATCAGCATAAGTTGTGATTTTTCAGAGGTTTACCCCCCTTGAAGGGGAGGGATACCAACCACTTTGTGGTCTCCCACAGGGTCCAAAAAAGGACGTAGAGCTGGGGGCTCAGGGGGCATTCCTATCTGACCCTAATCCTAGTGCAGGACTGGCAATGTTCAGAAGCAGAGACGCAATCAGGACTAGGGAGAGCATCAGCGAGCCAGCTCTGGAAGCCATGCAAGGGCTGGCATTAACGTTTAGCACTGATGTCATCATGACAGTGGTCAACATCATAGCTGGTGTTGACTCTAGCAACAGTGTGGTCCAGCACTGATAGCCATACCTCTCAACCTCTTGCCTCATGAATCAGGGACAAGGCTTAAAAAAAATCAGGGACAAAGACCCAAAATGAGGGACACATCTTAAAAATTGGTCCTATTCACTCAGAAAGCTGATAGAATGAAAGGATTTGTGTTAAGATGCAATTTCTGAAGAAGAACAAGTCTGTAACTTTAATGTTTGACATCATTTTGTGCTTTTAATCCCCACTGTTCGGTCACAAAAACACAAATTTTACGAGGGACAGAGGAAAATTTTGAGGCAAAATCAGGGACATCCCTGAAAATCAGGGACAGTTGAGAGGTATGCTGATAGCTACCGGACCATGGTGGATGTTCTTGTGACCACACAGAAGGGATCAGCAGTCCACTGGCCACCCCCACCTGAGACACCATCATGACCCCAGCCCAGTGTAGAGAGGGTGGAGCAGCTCAGTATTTCAACTGTCTCTTAAGAGCCAAGAGAGGACCAGGATAATTGTCCGGCGACCTACTTTGAGACTGACTGTGCCGAGGCCTACCCTCAAAGTCTGGAACAGGCTGTCCTATCTTCAGAGTTCGAAGCTGCAATGTCTGGACATTAAACAGGGCACAGACATCCAAGGCCTCCAAATCACAATTAGGTCCAAGGCAGGTGAAACAAAGTGTATGTCGGTCGGTGCAGGCAATATTTTTCCCACACTGACAATGTCGGAAAAGCAGCTCAAAAGATTTCAAGGCCTTCTCCTCTTGGAACCCAACATACCAGTTTTGGACAAGTATTAAAATGAATAAGAAGAAACGCAACAGTTGTTGTTTGCTCCCATGGTGTGTACTCAACTTGAGAAATCCAAAAATAAGGTTGTTAAAGAGTCAAACACGGTTACTGGCCATGGTATACAGCAACGCACGTGCCATGGTGCCAACACTGCCGTTGGCACCCTAGAAGCAATGTTTGCTCCCACAGGGCCCTACATCTTCTGCAACAAGACCAAAGAATGGAGTTCTATGGAAAAGACTGATTCTTGAAAGATCAGGAGGTTATCCTGAACTACTTTGTCCGAGACAGAGCATCCAATGCCTCCACCTGTGGACACCTGAAGTGGCTGAAGAAATGTAAATTATGTACCTACCATAATTCTTGATCTTCTCTTATATCTTCACTATTCATTACTGCTTGGGTGTTAGCAGTACACGCACCCACTACGGGATTTTTTTTTAGAATGCCGCCCCCAAGAGCAACATACTGCGTGGTGCGCCAGGGGCGCCTAGGCATCAAGAGACCTCCTCCTCCATTTCAGTTCTGTGTCGGAGGCGAAATAATGATAAGAAAAAGGAGAACAAGGCAAGAGAGCCGAGGATAGGTAAAGGAAAAGATATAAACTGAAAAAGGCATAAGCCGACAGAGGACAGAAAAGAGGAAACCTACCCTATGGGACCGCAGGGCCTCACTCCTGGGGCAGCTCCAAGGGAGAAACAGGTAAAGGAAAGAGAGAAGAAGGAGGAGGAAGAAGAAGAGTAAAAGAAAGGGGGATGCTGGGAGGAGGGAGGAATTCTGCCAAACTGTGAGAATTGACTTGAAGGCTCGTAAGCTCGGAACCAAGGACAGGAAGTAAGGATCCCATTTAAGAAAACTGGTGAAGAAGGCTCAACTGAACCTTCTGCACAGCTTGTTACACAAAAGGCAGACTTTCTGCATTTCCCGGCATCCCCGACTCCATACACTGTAGCTGAGAGCTCGCAGACTGCCAAGGCAGAATCTGTTCTGAAGGAAAGCGCCCAACTAGGAAGGAGAAGGAAGGCTACTAGCGCCTTGTTACGTGCTAACACAGATGTGTGTGGGGGGGGGGGAATGGGGTGGTATTTGAAGCCCTAGAAAGGGCACCCCTTTGCAGAAGGAAGAGTGGGAACTCAGTCTGACTCCTGAAGGAAAGGCAAGTCGATCACCAGTCCAATAATTGGAGAGCCAGGGCAGTGATAACTAGCAGGGGCTGGCACAAACAGGAGATTCAGACATGCCAGAAGAGACCTAGAAAAAGGAACTAAACCTTTTAAAGAATGGTTTTCTTGACTGTGAATTGAACAGTATGGCTTAAGAAGGAGCCAAGAGGTCACCCCCAGGGGCAATCAGAAAGAGTTCCCTAAGGATAGAGATAAATTCTACACGTTCCCCTCTCCTCCTCAATTAATGAATCCGCTCTAAGAGAAGAACGGAAGGCTCAAATAAAACCTTTTTTTTTAGATTAGGTTTAAAGGCCATGAGGGAGGGAGGAGATGCCGAAGAAGGAGGCCCATGAGGGGAAGGTGAGCGGGTATCAGTAATGAATGGTGACAATACAAGAGAAGATCAAGAATTATGGTAGGTACGTAATTTCCACATCTTCCCTTGTCAATCTTCACCATTCATTACTGTTTGGGTGAGTACCAAGCTCCCCCGAAGGGGGACCAGGAGAAATCCCTGAGGGAACAAGACCCTCAGCCTCCTGCTGATGAGAAACAGAAGGAAGAGACTCCGGCCTTACCAGACAGAAAGCCTAAGGCCGAGGAGAGCTAGGAGGTGTCTCCCGAAGATGAGGAGATGGAGGAAGCCCCTGCAGAAGTCTTCTAGCCCTGGTGGAGAAAAGGCGGGTCCCTCGGAATGCAGAGCGAATCACCCTACGCTGGGCCAGGGTTGACAATCTTGACAGACGAAGCCATGCCGTCCGCCTACTGCAAATTGCGGTCCCCACAAGCCTGGAGACCACCTCACTGGCATCACAGGATGCCCTTGCTTGGTGCCTTGCCAGCTCCAGACCTATAGTGGAGAGGGCAATGGCTTGTCTGGATTGCTCCGTATCAGGCACAGATGCTAGAACCTGAGGAAAGCACTGACCATAAATGCCTGTTGTAGGCAGCATGGTGAGCCTGATGTGATGTAATGCAATGCATAACATTGCACGAGAGAAAGAGAACACTCTTCGCCCCAACCGGTCAAATTGTAGGGAATCTGAGTCCAGTGGATGGTCATGCGCCAGGCGGAGATGCCCAGAAGGAGTCTATAGGAACTTCAATCCTGAAGGTGGATTGGGAAGTGTACCTAGAGATTCCAAAGGGGTACAGTACCTTCTCCTGCAGTCTACCGGGGCTGGAAAAGGTGCGGCTGGAGACTGCCAGGTACGGATAGACGCCTCCTGGAAAGGGATAGGCCACGATGGCACCACCAGATGTTGGGCACTGAATTCCCCCAAGGAATTCACGCATCTGCCGCTCGGTATTGTCTCATCTGAGAAAGGAAATACTGAGATCCTTAACCATCCTCGATAGGAAGCGCTGATAGTCTGTGAAATCAACGTTGGATGAAAGGTGGGCAGAGGGTTCCTCTCTCTCAGAGGAGGGAGTCGAGGAAGGTGAGCAACTAGAATGCCCAGGGGACTCCTGCAGTGGTGGGGAGAGGCGAAAAACCCACTCATGCATATACCTAACATATGACGGCAGAGCCTCTGAACATCTCCCAGGATAATGGGCCCATAGGGCCAACATGGCCTGGAAGAGAGGGGGGTGGCTGCAGAGGAATGGGAGAGGGGCACCTACAAGAAGGCAACTGTCCTCTGCTAGGGCTCTGAAATCCGGGGAAAGGAGCCCGGGCTGGCGGGATCCTGGATATCAAACCAGGTTGCAAAACAGAACCCTGGGGATACGAACTCTGGAAGAGCCCGGCGGGGGAATCTCCCCTGTGACGCACCTGTGGTTGCAAGGGTTCAGAAGGGCAACCCACAGCAACACCACTGGAGGGGTCCCTAGAGCCTAAGAGGGAGAGGCGGGGCTCAGCACTTCGGCTCCTCCCCACACCCTGAGGGGTTGTGGGCAGAACTCAACGCCCCTCAGCTCTACCCCTCAACCCCTCAGACTCTGAGGACGCCTTCCTCCACGACCCCAGCGACAGGCTCCGTTGATTTTGAGGCCCCCCAAGGGGGGCCCCTGGAGACAGAACCCTGAGTCCACAATGAGAAGGTGCGGCAGCTCCGGAAACGGCAGCTGCCACAGCCCCCCTCTGGGGAGACAGACCGGTCCCCGATCTCCAAACTGCCTTCTCCGATGGGTTCCAGGCCACCCCCCAGCCTGGGAATCCTCGGAGGAAGATAGTTGGGGAGACTCAGGAATCGGAACGCTGGGCCACTTGACACCATGTTCCAGAAAAGACTCTGATTCCGAAGAATCGGGGAACCAGGTCAGGACAACTTCCAAGTTGTCTGTCTCTGAGGAGGAGTCAACCAGAAGGACCTCGATGCTGGCAACCCCTAGAGTCCCTTGAGAAACGGCGCTGCTAACGGTGCCGGTGCCATGCATGGCACCATACAGTCCTGGCGCACCGCCCACAGCTCCAGGACCCGGTCTTGACCCACCCACGGCTCTGGCCAAGTTCTCGGCACCAACCACGGCACCCGAACCCAACACAGCACCGCTCACAGAGTCAACTGGACCTGCAGCACCGAGAGCCAACATGGTACCACACACGGCACTGCCCCAATCACCGGCACCTCGGACGGCGTCGAGGGTCCACCAATGCCGGGCCCAGCAACTGTGGGCCGTGACACTGGGGGAGCCTGCACCTCAGAAGAGGTGACTGCTGAGGCGGTGTTTCCACCGCGGCCCCGGGGAGGACCATGGCGTTCCCCTGACACTGCAAAAGAGGCCTCCTCCTCGGCAAGGCTGGAAGATGAGGAGGCCTCCTCCTCACCAGACTGTATAGGCCTGGGAGGGGAGCCGGAGGAAGAGCCAAGAGACCTGGCCTGGGAGGCCCGAGAGCGACCCTCTCCTCCAAAAGTCGGCGAGACCTTGCCGACTTTGAATGCACGGACTTCGAGAACACGTCGGTCCATCGAGAAGCAGGCATCTGCATCTGTCCAAATCATGGTTAGGTACCAGGCACCAAAGGCAGAGATCATGTCGGTCTGTAACAGAAAAATGCTGGCCACAGGGAGCACTGGCCGTATAGCGCTTCCGATTCACGGCAACTCCGGAACCAGACACGATCGTGAAATTAACTATAACACAGAAAAGCTCCGGCACCATTAAAATATTAAAGAAAGAATGATCTTACCGGCAACGGCGTCGGCAAAGCGAACTGAGACGGAGTCATTGACGAAGTCGCAGAGAAGGCCTAATGGTGTAGCACTGTAAAACTCGCATAGTAGGTGTTGCCTCGATGGCGGGATAAACAGAACTGAGATGGAGGAGGAGTCTGCGGTGCCTAACAGCCGCTCCTCGAGCACCCTGCAGTGCATCACTCTTGGGGGTGGTGCCATCGCCGCGGCGCCTCTCCAAAAAAAAAAAAAAAACTCCTGTAGCGGGTGCACACCTCCGGCTAACACCCAAGCAGTAATGAATGGTGAAGATTGACAAGGGAAGATCTGGGGACTTCAGCATCCTCCCTGAAGGCAAAAAATGTTGATCTGTGGAATGCTGAAACAGCCACACGGGAGACAAAATATGTCTGAAACAGCAACATGTACGACAAAATATGTCTAGGTTCAAAGAACATTCTCTCAGATGCACAGACTGGTGACTGAGCCAGTCTGCCAGGACATTCAGATCTCTCATCAGATGAATGACTGATAGAGACAGAAGAGCCTCTTCTACCCAGTGAAGCCTTCTAAGGGCTTCCGTGAGTATGTGCGTGTGTCTTGCATCTCCTGGATTGTTTACGTATGTGACTGTCACTGCATTTGCTCAGTGCACCTTCACTTCTTGGAACATGATTCATTCACAGCTCTCAATTCTGTAATGCTTGTCTGGAGATTCTTCTCCTCTGAGCCTCTAACACCATGAACCAACATTTGATTTAAAAATGCACCCCAACCAGGTAGCCTGGCACTTGTCATGAGGTTATCTCTGGCTGTGAGGAAAGAGGAGACCCTTTTAGGAGAGTCTGAGGGCCCTTCACCCAAGAGAGCATTTGAAGATTTATAACTTTTAACAAATAAAACTCTCAAAATCTCAAACATTTACCCCACTGCCAGAGTTCATAAATAACAGGAAAATACCACAAAAAACTAAAGGCTACAGGAACACATCAAGCTGCAGGTTGACACTGAGGGAAGATAAACTGACTGCCAAAAAAGTAAAAATATTCCAAACTTAACGTTGGTGCCAGCCTCAAAAAATGCAAACCAAATATTGCAAAAAGGTTCTTATCTTAACCAAGACAGGCAGAGTGGTAACTCACACAGACCTTCACACACAAAGCCGTTTGCGGGGGAGGGGAGGCTAGTCAAGTGACATTTTAAAACAGGCACAATAGAATTTAGAAATTTAGAGAATACTGCTAGAGAAAATAAACAGTACCTCCTTGTTAGAGCTACTTCTTAGGAAAGAAAACAAAAAAATAGCAAAGATTCAAAGCTTCCAGAATGCACTGCTGTGAAATGCTCACATCCCCATCATTCCATGCTGAAGTCACAGCTCTGAGTTGTGCCAGTTAGTTCCTAGGAGGAGTGCATCTTACCCATTTGTTATCAATTTCCAGTGTCAATGAGGAGCACTAGACATCCCAGTCACTTCCTGATCAGAGGCTTCAGAATCAGACATCCTAGTATGGGAGGAAAGGGGAATGTTGCCACTAGAGAAAGCATACTTTGTAGCAGTGGCGGAGCCAGGTTTGGGAGCATTTGGGAGCCGGGGGGGGGGCATTCAGTCAATTACAGGCTCCACAATGGGCACTAAACAGTGAATAAAGATGGTGGTGGGGTCCCACTACTCACACTGGGGCAGCCAGGAGGGGCGACCGACCCCCCAGCCCCCTCTCTAGCACCGCCACTGCTTTGTAGTTTATGGTGGCAATGGAAGGTCTGAGAGCACTGAAGGTCAGGTAGCTTGTGAGGGGTGGGGCTTGCTGGCAGTCATCTGACATACTACGCCGGCATCTTTTTTTTCTTTTTCTTCCCTGTAGTGTTGTGCTTACTACCTGTGATTGAAGGTATCTCTCATTTCCCATCATGTGGACAGGGCCTGACCAATAGCATATAAAATGAAAATTACGTACCTACTGTAATTCCTGATCTTTCTGTGTATCTTCGCCATTCATCACTAGGACCCCATGGGAGCTTTATTTTTTTTTGCATGGGGAGGAGTCAATGTCGGGACGGCGCCACCCTCAAGGCCGATGTATTACGTGGTGCTCATAGGTTGGCCAGTAACCATCACGACCCTCCCCAGCCCCAGTTCTGCACACTGGAGAGAGAGACAGAAAATAAGGAGGTTGGGAGGGTGGGCAAGGAGCCCGAGAGACAGCAAAAGGAAAGGATGCAGGCACTGAACATGTACTCCCTGGAGGAGAAGAGGGAGAGAGGGGATATGATAGAGACATACAAGTATCTTACAGGGAGGAACAGGGTGCAGGAATGCACTATTTTTAAGCGAAAAAGATGTTCCAGGACTAGAGGGCATGGGATGAAGTTGGAAGGAGAACGATTCAGAGGAAACGTGAGGAAGAATTTCTTCACAGAACGGGTGGTGGACAAGTGGAACACCCTGCCAGAGGAAGTGGTGGGGGCTGAAACAATCACGGGATTTAAGAATGCATGGGATAGACATAAAGGAATTCTGGAGGTCAGGGGTAGGGGGCAACAGACTTCCTGGAAAACATAAACTGAACTTACAAACTTAAATGGGCAGACTGGGTGGGCCATAGGCCCTTATCTGCCGACATTGTCTATGTATCTATGTAAAACTAAAAGGAGGAATAAGCCATAGAGAGGACAGGGAAGAAGGAAGCCTAAGGGATTGGGACAGGAGGGCCCCAATCTCTGGGCGAGTGAGGAAGGGGTGAAAGAGGGAGGGATAGAAGGAAGACAGAAAGGAAGGAAGGAGGAAGAGGAGACATCACCCTAGAAGATACGGCCCTGGACTGCTCAGGGGAGGGAGTTATGCCCCAGACCAGACCAGTTAAGCCAGAAGAAGATTCAAGGCTTGAATGGTCCTCATCCAGAGGAGCAGAAGGGTCAACCAGAGGGCTAAGGATGGGTTGATGTCTCCCCTTCCTGCCTAGAGAACTGAAGTGGAACAACCACCTTTAACATCCCTGGAGAGGGAGTCACCTCCAGAGGAGGAACTGAAGAGGGAAATATATATTCTCCTTGAACAAGGAGAAGAAGTAAACCAGATATGGGGAGGCACAATGGGAAAAAAAATGAGGGAGTCACCAGAGCCCCCTCAGACCTCCTCGAGAGACACCAGAGGAAGCAGGGAAAACCCAAAGACTACCTGGGTTGAGAAGAGGCTCTGGAGACTCCCAACAGAGGGGACCCTTCCTGCCTGTCCACCCAGAGGAAAAAAACCCGACCCCAAGGGAGGAAGGGGAGGAGGTGCTGGAAATGGACCAAGGTCCAAATTGGGAGACAAACAGTGAGGAAGAGAATCGCCCAGAGACTGAGGCCTGAGAGGAGAAGGTGGGTAGGATTCAGTGATGAATGATGAAGATACACAGAAAGATCAGGAATTATGGTAGATACATAATTTTCATATCTTGTCTGTGTGAATCTTCACCATTCATCACTGCTGGGTGATTACTGAGCCCCTCCCCCAAGGGGGCCCAGAACCTCTCTAAGGACAAAGTCCCTCAGCCTCCAGTGGGGGAAGACACTAGAGAAGGGAACCCTAGCAGGCCTTGCTAGGCCTGAGGCTGGTCTGGGTGAGGCGAGGTTCTCCTAACAGGAGACAGAAGGCGCCCCTGAAGCTCTCGCCTCACCCTACGGGAAAAGAGAGGGCAGTCACCCTACGCTGGGCCAGGTGTGACAACTGGAAGAGATGAAGCCACGCTGTCTGCCTGATGCAGATCGTTGTCCCCACCAACCTGGAATTCACCTCGCTGGCATCATAAAAAGCCCTTGCTTGGTGCCTCGCTAGCTCCAGGCCCCATGCGGAGAGGGCAATGGCCTGTCTGGTTGCCTCTGAGTCAGGCTAGGAGGCTACGATCTGACCTAGCAGAGACCACAAGTACCTGTTGTAGGCAGCATGGTGGGCCTGATCAGCTGACATACACAGAAGGAAATGTGCCGATGAGAAGGCTCTCCTCCCCCAAAAATCAAACTCGGCTGAGTCAGATTCTGGGGGTCGGTCACGCCTTGGGCTTCTATGCCTGGTAGGTGTGTCCAGGAGAGACACGCCTGAAGGGGGTGAGGCAAGGTTCCTGGAGACCCAAGGGGTGCACAATACCTCTGGCGGAGGTCCCTCGGGGCTGGTGCTTGGGTTGAGGGACGTTGCCAGGCCCAGTATGATGCCTCCTGAAAGGGATTAGGCGAGGTGGGAACCAACAGTTTGGCCGCCCTGAACTCACCTAAAAGGTGCCGACCAGTCAGGATTGTGATCTCCAAGGGAGGAAATATAGAGCTCGTCGAGCAACCCTGACAGTAAGCGCCGATAGCTGGAAAGATCAGCAGCTGAGGAAAGGTGGACAGAAGAGTCCTCTCCCTTAGAGGAGGAGGAGGAAGATGAGGGAGTCATCGAGCACGGAGAGTCAGGTTCCGGCTGCACAGGGGAGTGGTGAAATGCCTCCTGGTCCATGGATTGGAAATAAGCAGGGAACAGTGCAGCCCTGGACCTAAACTGCTCCCAGGTGTGGGGTCCCATAGGACCAGACTGACCCAGGAGAGAGGGAGGGGTTGGCAGATGGAAAGGGGCCAGGCACCTATCAGGAAGGGCACGGCCTCTGCCCGGGCTAGGGGCCCCGCTGGGAGACCTCAAAGGAGGAGGAGATCCGGTGATTCCAGCAGACGAAGGCCGCTCAACAGAGCTGGAGTGGCCAGGGCTGAGCCCAAAAAGAGAAATCCCCCCACGAGGCGACTGGGGCCGCATGAGCCCAGAAGGGCGGCCCTCAAGCTCTGTAAATCAGGTCCCTCTCGAGGAGACCTTGGAGAAGAAGGTCGGACCAGCGCTGTGACTCCTCCCTGAACCCCTGCAGGTTCCCAGGAAAGGGCGCCACCCTGAATCTCACCCCCTCAACCCTTCGGACTCTGAGAGAGCCCTCTTCCTTGCCATCAGCTGATGCAACTGACACCTCACAGTTGACTCCTGAGAGACAGCAGGAAGTGGAGTGCCCTCCCCTACCTGAGGCGCTCCAGCCAGCCCAGAAGTAGGGCTAGTAAGAACTACCACAGGTCAGGGTACGCCTCTCAAGGTGGCAGATGGATCACCAACTCCAGGCTGCCTTGTGGTGCCCCTGGAGCACCTGAGGACTGGTCAGTGCCACCGATCCCGGAGTTGGCAGAAGCCATCCGCTCCTTGGAAGGTGGATGAACTGGAGCCGATGTGATGGATGAGGGAGAATCAGCGGATTCTGAAGAACCTGGGAGCTAGTCTGGGTCAGCCTCAGCATCGTCCTCCCCAGAGGAGGATCGAACCAGACCACTCCCCGATTCCTCCCAGCCGTGGCACCGCGAACCGGACCCAGGCTGCCCACGGTGCCGCACCCATCCCCGGCACCATGAACGGCGCCAGAGTCAGAGACGGCACCGGAGGCCTGCCCCATGCTGCCGGTGGTGCCAGAATCAGGGGCGGCACCAAAGGTGGCGCCGGCCAAGGCCTGGAGGCTTCAGACCATGATGCCGAGGAGGCAACTGCTTGGACGGTGCTTCCCGCCTGACCCCTAAGGTGGCCAGGCCAGGCCTCATGCACCATGGAAAGGGTTCCTGCCAAAGCAAGGCTAGAACTGGTGGAAACCCTCTCCTCTGTGGGCCATATAGGACTGGGAGAGGACCCGGAGGAAGAGTCAAGAACCCTGTTTTTGGCGACCCGGGTCTGTGCCTGTCCACCGAAAGTCGTCGGCAGACGTCCAACTTTCAACGCGCGCAGTTCCAATACATGATGATCCATGGAGAAACAGGCATCACATCTATCCATGTTGTGGTTCGTCCCAAGCAGGTAAGGCAACGGTGATGCTGATCCATGATGGAGTACAGTCGGCCGCAGGCACACCAACGCATCGGAGGCCGACCCGCCCTAGAAGATTTTTTCTTGCCACCTGAACCAGACATGACCGAACAGAAAAAATAAAAACCAAAACCAGCACTCAGCATCGATGGGGAAAATAAAAAGGAAAACCGGTCGATCACCGAGGAACGGAGCAGCAGAACTAGGACTTTCTTCACCGACGGATTAGGCCACAGAACAATGGCGCTCACACACAAGGTTGTGCTCACTTGGCGGGAGAAGCAGAACTGGGGCTGGGGAGGGGTCGACGACGGTTACTGGCCAACCCGCGAGCACCACGTGATATGTCGGCCTCGAGGGTGGCGGCGTTCTGACGTCGACTCCTCCCCTTGCAAAAAAAATAAACAATAAAGCTCCCACGGGGTCCAGATCCTCCGGCTCACTACCCAACATTGATGAATGGTGAAGATTGACACAGACAAGATCATAGAATTTGACGGCACATAAGGACCGCTTGGCCCACCCATTCTGCCTATGTTCCCTACTGTCACACTGTAGACCCTACTTGATCTTCGCCTTTACCCTCACCCTTTCTTGCTTCTAAGGTTCCCTTATACCTACCTATCCCATGCATTCTTAAATTCCGTTACAGTTTTCGCTCCCACCACCTCCTTGGGGAGGCTGCTCCAGGCATCCACCACCCTTTCTATGAATAAATGTCTCCTTACATTTCCCTTGATTCTAACCCCCTCCAGCTTCATCACATGACCCTTTGTTCTTGTGCAACCTTTTCTCTGAAAAAAGCTTCTGTCTTTAACCTTATTTATACTCTTGAGGTATTTGAAAGTCTCTATCATATCCCCCCTCTCCTTCCTTTCCTCCTGTCTGTACATAATGAGGTCCTTCAGTCTCTCCTCAAAGGGCTTTTGATGCAGATCCCACACCATTTCAGTTGCCTTCCTCTGGACTGCCTCAACTCTGTCTATGTCCTTTCAGAGACGAGGACTCCAGAACTGGACACAGTACTCTAGATGGGGTCTCACCAGAAATTGATACAGAGGTATCACCACCTCCCTCTTTCTGCTAGTCATACCCCTTCCTATGCATCCTAGAATCCCACTGGCTCTCCCCACTGGCTTGTCAAGCTGTTTGGACACCTTTAGGTCATCAGATATGATAACACCTAGGTCTCTTTCATGTTTGGTGGTCACTAATACCACTCCCCCCATTTTGTACTCTGACCCTGGGTTTCTATACCCCAAAGGCATGTTGTTACCATTGCTGTCACAGCCATGCCGCCACCCACTGTATAAGATATTGAAGCAGCAGCTGCCCTCTCTCATCTCAAAGACTGGATGTGCTGGCTCTGCTACACGGCCAATACTCCACTGGTCCAGGGCAAGGGTTCAGCCTTGCAGTGCTAACTGGGGCCGACTGGTATTGCCACCACCACCAGGTCAGCCAAACAGAAAGCTATGATGAAAGATTTGTCTTGGAAAGTACTGCCCTACCAGAATTCCTTTAGTAACAGTGAAAAACAAGCAGTTTTAAAAAAAAGTTTGTTGCAATATGACCCAGTCTATTTGCTTTAATACAGAGACCTATGGATCTGTCTGAGCATACCATTTTAAGCTTTAGAATAAAACTTCCTTGATTTTAAATGCCTGTTTTTTTTTTTTATTTCATATATATTTTATGTTCTAAGGCACCCTGGCTTGCTACCTTCTGCCAGTACCCCCAGTCTGACACCTCCCTTCTCCGGGACTTACCCCACCACTTGTCCTGGACCACTTGTTGTGTGGGTGCTACAGTCAGTAGGGCAGTGCCTGCGAACTGCCGCCCTCATCCTGCCTGCCAGGGTTTTTTTCCCCATCTATCGTTGTCCCTACGGAGCTGGTATACAATAATGACACTCCCATGCACATGGTCACATTGGCGTCCAGCAGTGTCCCTTCCCCAGCTTGGTGCCTTGGACTGCACCACCACCCAGCTTCCGCTAGGTGGTAGGCAAATAGCAGAGTGAGCTGTCCCCCCACCCTCAAGGTGGAGAGCTGTTTCGGGGATGCTCAGTCCTCATTCCCCGTGCCAGCCCAAGAAATGACCCGAGTCTGTTTGAAATGCTTGTAGACAGAGATTACCTCTGTGAAAACCTTCTGTTTATGTTTTCTGATTTTACATAGAAACATATAATATAGGGACAGAATAAGAGTTTTCTTAGTTCATCAAGTCTCTCCTGAGGCCATACCTCACAATGCTCATCCTTAACACTACCCACCTCCTTTCCCAATACTGCCCCCAAAATGTTTGCCTCCCATACCCCCCCTTTACTAATGATACCCTTGAAACTGTCCCATTGTGCCTTGAAACCTTTAATGGTCTTTGCATAACCTACACTGCTGGGCAAGCCTTTCCACTTATCCTCCACCGTTTCTGTGAAAAAAAAAAATGTTTCCTAATGTTTTTTCCATAAATTCCCCTTGCTAGCCTGGGACTGTGACCTTTAAGTCCAATGTACTCCACCCTATTATATTCTCAAATGTATGTGTATGTGTTTAAGTGCATCTCTTTCATATCCTCTCTCCCTCTTATCCTCCAGAGAGTACAGTATATATTTAGATCTTCTTATCTTGCCTCATAAGTTTTAACATGCAAGCCCAGATTGATCTTCTAACCTATTTTGTTTTTTCTTTAAATATGATCTCCAAAACTGCACAAAGTACTCCAGGTGAGGTCTGACCAAAGACCTGCAGAGTGGAAGAATGACTTCACTATTATGACTGGTGAAACCCCTTGTGATACAACCTAGCATCCTATTAGCCTTCCCATACACATTACTATATTGAGAGGGGAATTTCAGACGGTTAGTAATGATTACCTCAGGTCTCTTTCCTCATTTTAGTGTGCTACATTTATTTCATTTATCCTGTGCTCTAGCTATGAATTTCTGCACCCAGTATGCATCTCTTTGCACTTTTCTTTCCTGTTACAGATGTGAGCAACACAGTAGGATTGCCAAGCAAGTGAATGGTATCATCTTCACACTGGTTAGCATGCATGTACTTCTGTAAAAAATAATCTCAAAACATTGGCAGAAGCAAAATATTTCTTACTTTCCATAACCTAGACCCATGATAAGTGTTTGAGAACTGTTCCCTTTGTTAATTAGCTCCGAGGTGTAAATTTGTGTAATTGAAGGGCTTATCCTGTGCATCAGTGGAGCAACGGGCAACACTGGACATGTCCCCTTCCAGTGGTACTTAAACTGCGCAAACCCAGTGTGTTTTCTGGATTCTCAGTTTCATTGCTGCAGCCATGTGACTACTGGCAGCTCCAGCCCACCCTCCTCCTACCTGCTGTTGCCACACCACAGTGGCTCGGGGCACCCTTCCCCCCCCACCCCTGCTCCATAAGATCATTTCCTGGTTTGGGTTTCCTTGGTCCTTACTCCAAGCTCCCACATGGCTGGGGCTTCCTGCTCTGCTTCCGGGTTCCTTCCTGGGTTGCTCTCTCCCTCTCTTTTGGTGTGGTTGCTCCCCTGCCTGCTCATCTGTGCTGCGTGGCCTGTCCTTTGCTGCCGGTCCCGCTCTACCACTCCATGGCTCATTTTCTTCTCTTCTGGTCTGTTCCTGGCTGTGATTACCCCTCTGCTGCTGCTCCTCTGCCTGCTGGAGACCTGGCTTCTGCTGTAGCCCTGGCTTGGTCAATGTTTCTGGGGTCTTACTTGCTGTGGCTTTGTAGCTCCCCCCCCGTTTCAGTCTGGGGGGGTTGTTGGGCCTGTGTTTTGCTTGCTAGGCGCTGGCTGGTTTATCCCCTGATCTCCCCCTAGCCTCTCTCCCCCCCCACCCCAACTCTGCTGCCCTTGCACGCTTGCTGGTGTTCCATCTGTTCTCCATGCATTTTTGTTTGGGGGCTCTTTTTATTGCTGCCGCTCATGCCCTATGCTTACAATCTCCTATGTCTTCCTTATTTTTCCTTTACCTACTATTAACAAGCATATTGTGGATATGCATCCTCAATTGGCTCATGCCCCAATGTCACTGTACTTACTACGAACTGGCATACGCCTCACTGGGCAAGCTCACATCCCAGCACATGCTCCAATGACAACTGAGGTCTTGCCCTTCCAACATTCCTTAGGTAATCATCCATCACCTCTTTTCATACTGACTACTCAGTCGTTCTCCTTCCATACTACTCCCCCCTCTCCTTCTAAAGCTTCGCCCCGTGTTTTTCCAAGTTTCTCTGGACTGGGCCCTCAGCCTGCTGCTTTGCCCCTTCTACAGTATCTACCAGCCTGCCCAGGCCCTCTCCTTGGACTCATGCCTATTGTATGCAACCATACTAGGCTACACCCACCTTATCCTTCTACCTACTATGGAGCCTTCACCCTACAGATCATACTGATCATGCTACATACCAGGGTACTCACATGCCTCCACATTCAACATCCTGAGCGTTCACCCTCCTCAACATTCCTCTACTCCGAGGCACATGCCAAGTTCAGCTTTCTAACTCAGCCCCTTCATGTGCCCCTCAAGGGCTCATCTCTGTGGGCCATGCCTATTAATGTCTTGGCTCCTACTTCATGTTAACCTTATAACAGAGGAGACTGTCAGGGCAGCCATGCCTGAAGCACCTGTCAATAAGTCTTCCTTCTCCTTGGGGTGTATTCAGTAATCTCGTTGTTCCTTTGGCAATGGCTTCGGTTCTATAGCACTTCCAGAGAGGCTGCATCATTCCACAAAAGGGCTCCTTTAGTTGTATGGCCAGCCCTGCAATACCTTTGGGAAGGTGAGAGTCTTTTGACAGGAGAGACATTCCTCCCTGTAACTGAAGTAGCATGTTTGAGGAAATAAATGAAAATTATGTACCTACCGTAATTCTTGATCTTCTTGGACGAGTCTCCACCACTCATTCACACTATTGAGATCTGCGCCGGAGGCACTAGGACCCATCGGGAGCAAACTTTTTGCTGGAGGGTCGGCGCCAGAGATGGCGCCACGAGGAACGGCGCCTCGAGCCCTAGCTCGTGGTAACGACTATCTCGGCGTCGACCCTCCAACCGCCTCAGTACCTTTTTTACCAAGGAGGTGCAGCATAACTAACCTAGAAGGGTAGCCTAACCTAAAAACCGGACATAAGATAGTCCGGGCGACCTAAGAAGGGTCAACAAAGAAACCTTCACAGCCTAAGAGATCTGAGGAGTGAAGACCACAAAAAGGTGAGCTTGGGGGATGGAGGTGGGCGGTGTGAATGGTGGAGACTCATTCAAGAAGATCAAGAATTACGGTAGGTACGTAATTTTCATATCTTCCTGGACATAAGTCTCCACCACTCATTCACACTATTGGGAGAGTACCGAGCTAATAATCCCCAGAGAGTGGCAGGAGAGACCAAGAGCTCACGTTTCTAGGACAGAAGTCCACTGAGGATGGCTCTGCCAAAGGAAGAATGTCGTCTGGCATGGACATCTAGTGCATAATGTTTAACAAAGTATGCACTGAGCTCCAGGTGGCCGCAATGCAGATGTCTGCAATGGGTACGTTGCGGATTTCCACTAGGGATGCCGCGACCGCTCTGGTAGAGTGAGTGTAAACTCTACCCTCCAACTTAACCTGCGCCATGGAATAGCAGTGACAAAGGCACGCCACTAGCCATGATGAGATACATCTGATAGCGACAGGTTGACCCAGCCGGGTCTCACTGAAGGAAATGAACAGTTGCTGAGCTTTGCGAAAATCCTTGGTTCTATCTAGATAGAAACGCAAGGCCCTCTTAACATCTAAAGAATGAAGAGAACGTTCCCCTTCATTTTGGAAGTCCGCAAAATAAGAGGGGAGGACCAAAGGTTGGTTTAGATGAAATTCTGACACAACCGTAGGAAGAAATTTCGGATGAGTATGAAGAACTACTTTGTCCTTATGGAACACAGTATACGGAGGATCTGTGACCAGGGCATGTATCTCAGAGACCCTACGGGCTGAGGTAATGGCCACTAGGAAGGCAGTCTTCCAGGTGAGAAATTTTAGCTCACAGGTAGCCAGAGGTTCGAAAGGTTTCCGAGTGAGCATGTCTAGCACAAGATTAATGTCCCAGGCTGTGACTGGACGTCTTGTAGGAGGTCTGGTATGCAGAATCCCCTTAAGAAATCTCTTAACCATAGGTAACTGAGCCAGAGTTAAGGAAATAACGGGTTCATAATACGCTGAAATGGCACTAAGATGAACTTTGACTGTAGAGTACTGCAGACCCGAATTTGAGAGGTCCAAAAGGTACTCCAACACCTTATCTGGTGGACATGAAAAGGTTCAAAGAGGACTTTGCACCAAGCAGCAACTTCCACTTGGCTGTGTAAGTTTTCCGGTGGCTGGCTCCGTGCAGCCAGAAGAATATCTGAAACTCTTCGAGAGACATTGAACGGTTTACTTGACCTCTTCAGGAGCCAAGCATGAAGGTGAAGTGATCTCAGGTTGGGATGGACCACCGGTCCCTGAGTCAAAAGGTTCATCTGCAGGGGAAGTGGTCTCGGAGGAACTGCCAACATATTGTTGAGTAGTGGAAACCACAGCTGCCGAGGCCAAAAGGGAGCAATGAGAATCATTTTGTCCCCCTGGGATTCGAACTTGAGGAGTACCCTCTGAATCAGAGGAAGAGGCGTAAAGGCGTAAAGAAAGCGTTTTGTCCACCGCAGCCTGAATGCATCCTGACAGAAAATGCCAGGCCCTGGATTTCTGGAGCAGAAGACAGGCAGTTTTGCGTTGAGTGGGGATGCAAAAAGGTCCAGGTCAGGAGTTCCCCACTCTTCAAATAGTGACTGAACTATGGTTGAGTCGAGAGACCACTCGTGAGGGTCTGTCTCTGTTCTGCTGAGACGGTCTGCCAGTTCGTTCTGAACACCTGGCAGGTACACTGCTTGAATTAGAGCCTCGTGCTCCAAGCACCATTCCCATACCCTCATTGCTTCTCTGCATAAGGGGTAAGAGTGAGCCCCGCCCTGCTTGTTGATGTAATACATCACTGCTTTGTTGTCCGTTTGAAGGAGAATGTTCTTGTGAGACAGAATGTCCTTCAAAGCTCGGACCACATAAACGACGGCTCTCATTTCTAGGACGTTTATGTGGAGTTGGGACTCGACTTGAGTCCACGCACCTTGAGTGTGGAGAGCCTGACAGTGAGCTCACCACCCCATTAGGGATGCGTCCGTGGTAATGGAGATCTGATGGTCCAGAGGAGCAAAGGGATACCCCTCCAGGAGATTGCTCTCTTGAGACCACCAGGTGAGTGACCTCTTTAAAGGTTCCGTCACCCTGATGAGATAGGACTG
Source organism: Neoceratodus forsteri (assembly GCA_016271365.2). Lineage (NCBI taxonomy): Eukaryota > Metazoa > Chordata > Ceratodontiformes > Ceratodontidae > Neoceratodus > Neoceratodus forsteri. Next base: position 1,173,254,987 of record CM057456.1, on the reverse strand, counting down.
CGGGTGAGTGGTTGGGGACCACTGAGTACTGAGCATCCACTGGGTGGTTCTCATGTGCAGACGTGCTAGGGGTACAGTGAACACTGAGGATGCCATGAGGCCTAGCATCCGTTGCATCGAGAGAGCTGTGACTGAGCTGCTTTCCCTGATGTGACGGGCCATTTGAAGAATATCATTCCTCCTGTCTTCTGGAAGAAAAGCCTTCGCACAGGAGGTGTCCAGAAGAGTCCCTATAAAAAGGAGCCTCTGGGAGGGCTGCAATTGCGATTTCTTGAGGTTGAGCAGAACTCCCATGGACGTAAGGAAGTGCGAGGCCGTCTCCACGGCGTCCAGAGTCCCCTGCCTGGAAGGGCTTGCTAGAAGCCAATCGTCCAGACAAGGAAACACCTGAATTCCGACCTTTCTGAGGTGCGCTACGAGAACTGCACAACATTTTGTAAAAACTTGCGGCGCCGAGGATAGCCCAAAGGGCAGGACTCTGAACTGATAGTGCTGTCCCAGAGCCACAAACCTCAGGAATTTGTGATGCGTCGGGTGAACAGGAATGTGCTGGTAAGCGTCCTGCATATCTAGGGAGGCTAACCAGTCGTGTTGGTGGAGCAGAGGTAACAGGGTTCCCAGAGAAATCATTTTGAATTTCTCCTTGGGAAGAAATTTGTTTAGCTTTCTGAGATCTAGAATGGGGCGCATTCCGCTGGACTTCTTTGGAACCAGAAAGTAATGGGAGTAGAACCCCGTATTTCATTGGTGCAGTGGCACCACTTCTACTGCCCTGTTGTTCAGAAGGCCCTGAATCTCGGCGGCGAGAAGGTCTGACTGAAGGGTTGACAGCCTGGGCTGTCGTTTGGGGGGACGATCTGGAGGAGTCTCCACAAGATTGAGTGAATACCCCTCGCGAATTATCCGAAGGACCCATTTGTCTGAGGTTACGGACTTCCACTGGTTGTAGAAGTGCATCAGACGACCTCCCACCGGAGAGAAAAACTCCACCTCGGGCAGCTGAGGTGGAACTTAAGGCCGACAATTCATAAGGTAGCGCTGGGCGCTTTAGGCCCTTGCGCTTTCTGTTGCGCCTTCTTTTGAGGTTGGGCAGGTTGGTTCTTATGGAAACTTCCTCTGCCTCTGCCTCGAAAGGACTGGCGATTATGAAACTGTCTTTTACTGGCATGCCCTTGAGAGGGCAGGAGGGCCGAGCCAACTTAATGGCTGACCTAGTCTTTGTGTAGCTTCCAGAGCTTGCTCTACCTGAGGACCAAAAGATATGCACCGCAAAGGGCAATGCCATCACCTGCTGCTGCACGTCATTCAGTAAGCCCGGCGCGCAGCTAGGAATGACGCCGGTGCAAACACCGGCTGTTGAACGGAAGCAGTGTCAAAAGCATCCATGGCTGCTTTAACCTGCTGGTTATTAGATTCAATACCTCTGGTAATGGTTTGAAGAAGCTCTGGCTTTGAATCCGACTCCGGTAGGGCTTCAACTATCTGTTTAATAGAATGCCACAGGATATACTCATACTGAGAAAAATAGCCTTGGTAACTGGCAATACGCATACTTAGAGTAGAAGCAGCAAAGACTCTCTTACCTAAGGTGTCTATCTTACCAGATTCTTTGTTAATAGGTCGAGCTGTAGTAGCTTGAGGAAGAACGACCTTATCATTCTCTGCCAGGACTACAATAGGATCGGCAAAGGCTTGAGATGCCAAAATGGGACGATCCTTGGGGGCTGAATATTTCCTATCAATGGATTTAGCCACCGAAGGGGTAAGAGCAGGATTATTCCACACCATTTGAGACAGCGTCTCGAATGAAGGCTGAATCGGAGGAGTCAAATCCGTAGGGATCTCCGAAGCGTGAAGATATTGGAGTCTCAACAATTTCCCAAGATCGATGTCTGTAGTCTGGAGAGAAAGTGTGGAACTCAGATTTTTCAACAGAGACTTAAAGGATAGGTCCTCGACCACAGGCTCTGTAGCAGTAATAGATCCTGCTTCGTCCACTTCATCACCCAACCGAAGGTCTGGGTCAGGCTCAACGTCATCTCCTAACAGTCCAGGAGGGACTGTATGGACAGGAAAGGAATGAAATTCAGAAGAGCAGGAAGAAGGAAACAAGTGTAAAGAGGAGTCTCCGAGAGCCGCCGGCGCCGAGGAGGCGCACGGCACCGAGAACAACGCCGCGAAACCACGCGGCGCCGAGAAGCCGCACGGCGCCGAAGATGGTGCCGAGAAGCCACATGGTGCCGAAGACGGTGCCGAGTGCAGCACTGACGCCGAGGATGGCGCTGAGAGGCCACACGACGCCGAGGGCGCCGAAAACACTCCCAGAGTCCGAAAAACAGGTTTTGAAGGAAGAAGAGCAGGAGATAAGGGCATCGGTGAGGCCCCTGCGCCACAGCCATGTGAGGGGAAACACCTAGCGTGGAGTCGGCGACACCCGAAGAAGGTGCGCGCGACCGGAAGGTCACGCGCCCCTACCGTGGTGGCGAAACTCCAGCCCACAGCGACAGCCGAGCCAGGTAGCCGAACCAACCTCCGAGCCCACTGCTCCATAAGAGCGGCCCACTGATGAAACTGCTCATCTGAAGACCTACCTGTGGGCGGGGTAGGGCTCCAATGTCGAAGCCGTCGGCTACCAGAAGCAGAGGTTGGTGACTCCGAAGGAGGAGACCGGCAACTAGCCCCGATAACCGAGCGTCTACGCGCAGACATATCAGAGGGCGACCTCGAGTGATGCCTTCTCTTTTTAGACCAGCGGGCCGAAGAAGAGCTCGAGGCCGAACGGTGCCGAGAGTGCGACCGTTTATTTTTATGCTTCCGGGGGGACCGCCCATCCCCCCGGGCATTGGATTGACCGTTGTCAGACCCTCCCTCCAGAGAAGGCGGCGGACCAGACCCAGCCCAACTGACTGAACAGCTTTCATACGAAGTCTCCCTACCGTCACCTGACCTGCTCATGGTCGACTCCGTCAAGGTAGGCTGAGACTTCTTTATAGAATTTATTTTAAAAATAAGAATAAATTTAAGTGATACTGTATCGAGATAATACTACAAAACAATAAAAACTGAAAACTATGCTGCTAGTTTGAAGTTTGACTCCCGACAGGCGAGCGACGTCGTCACTGAAGTGCACTCGACGGCGGGAAAAAAGGAACTGAGGCGGTTGGAGGGTCGACGCCAAGATAGTCGTTACTGCATGAGCTAGGGCTCGTGCCACCATCTCTGGCGCCGACCCTCCAGCAAAAAGTTTGCTCCCGATGGATCCTAGTGCCTCCGGCGCAGATCCCAATAGTGTGAATGAGTGGTGGAGACTTATGTCCAGGAAGATTAAGTAATCCTTAGCCTGGAGGTATGGCGACATAGGTCTTGGTTCCCCAGAGATTTCTTCCAGAAAGGGGATTTTCCCCTTTTATGTGCCAAAAGTCATTAACTACAGTATATTCTGAAATCAAACTGAGCGTTCAAGCTGGATGCTGACTCTTAGTTCAGTTTTCCTTCTCTCCCTTGATACTGAGTTCTATACAAGACAGGTCCTTCTCCTGGCTATGTTTCTTCTCTTCTACTGGAAGTACAGTAAGTGCTTATCTGTTCCTTCAGGTACTTTTTGGGACCTTATCCTTAACGTACCTTTGATCTAAGGGACTATGTCCAAATGACACCTCTAGGAGTGGAACCCTCCTCAAGAGGGTTCCTCCTCCCTGAAAGGGTGGTAGCCCCATAGCTGGGGCAGAGACAGAGTATTCAAAGTTACAATCAAGATACACAAGCATTTATATACTACCTATCAGTCAATACACTACCTCCCCAAATGATCCTATTATCAATTCAATCATCCTAACTCCAATCCCCCCCCCCCCCATTAACTTATATCAGGAGCTAATGACCTATTGAATTGAAGGGCTTATCCCATGGTTCGGTGTGGCAGTTGGTGACATTCACCACGCCCTGTAACAGTAGTGCTTAAACTGAGCATGCCTAACATCCTTTGGCTGTCTGGTTTTGCTGCTGCAACCACCACCACCAGTCCCTCTTCCTCTAGTGGTGCCTCTCTTCCTTGGGGTGGGGTGTTCTTCTCTAAGGTTCCTTTGTTCTATGGGACTATGTCCCTGTGACACCTCTAAGGGTGGTACCCTCCTCAGAGGGATACTGCACCCAAAAAGGGCAGCAGCCCCTTAGCAGGGACAGAGACAGTGTAAGCCCCTTAATTAACTTATTTACTGTAGTGTTAGAACCACACAATTGTCGAAAATTGTCATGTGTAAATAAGTGATGTACCTTAGTATGTTGATATGTGTACTACTGTACTCTGTAACCCCAGCAAATGTCTTACTCTGTAATTGTTGTACTACCTGTAATTAACTCTGGGTCGCCCCTGAAAAAGGGATTGCTTGCTGTGCTCAGTGGGCCTATCTGGCTACCAAAATTAAAATAAATAAAGTTACAATCATGTTAAACAAACATGTATATACTACCCACCAGTGAATCTATTACCTCCCCAAATCATCCTACTACCAATACAATTCTCCTAACTCTACCAGTTCCCCCCTCATTAACTCCTATATTAGGTGTCCAACAACCCACTGAACCTAAATTTCAAGGTAAAGATAGCAGGACACTGCACAACGCTGCGGGGTACTGCAGTGTGCCACAGAACCCAATATGGTGTCTTTCACTGTGACTTTGCAGTCTTTACAAAGTTATCAGATGGTTTTGTTTCTCCCATGGATATTCAGTCCTGATTAAAAAGCAGCAGTACATATTACACCTGAAATGTGTAAGTTACTACTGCCACTGAGACAACGCTTATGGCTGTAAGAGTGGTCTCACATGCATTCTTAAGAGTATGAAAAGCACAAGCCAAAGGTGGACGGTTCTAATACCCTAAGACTGTAAGTGTAGTCTTGGGGGCAGTATTATTATATTATTGATCAAGCTCAATCAATAATATAATCCCATTTTTAAAAAACGTCACCCAAACGTGCCTGTTTCTAGGGCAGCTGCATGTGAGACACTCTTCACAGAATGAGAGAGTCTCATGCGTAGAGGAAAGGAGTGCTCTGACTGGTAAGGAGCTCTTCCTCGATCTATAATAATGATAAAGATAACATTTTATTTTTATACAGAGACAAATATTAGGGATGAAATCCCTGTTTACAACAGAGTAGCTTGCAAGTCCCCCTGTTTTCACTGAGTTGTTCCAGTTTGATCCATTTTTTTACATTTCCCCCGAATTCTATGGCAGAATTCTAATCCTGGAAAAATCCTCAGAATCAAGGAAGACTGTTTTTCACTTGTAAAATGGTTTTATTGGTAGTATTCCTTCCAGTCACCCTAGTATAGTTCCACTCAGCAAGCACACAGTGCTTGGAAATTCCACAGGCTAGGGCTTTGTCCCCTCCCATATTTCTCATGCCCTTACCCTTCCATGCTCAAGTCTTTTGATCAGACCACAGGAGCAGTGAGAGCCACCTAGTCGGCACAATGTCTAAAGGCTTGTAGTGAGGGGAGACAGGGTGGGCCATGCAGCTGTGTGAAAAGACCAGTTGCAAAATTACAGTTATAAATAAGTAACTTAGTCTTAGAGCTACCTGGATTCTTACCATGTGTAATCCCCTTCCCGAAGGGGGCTGACTGTTGGTTCTCTGTGTGGAGGCAGCCTCTCTTCTCCCCAAGTTCCAGCCGATACAACCATTGTCTTCATGGTTGGAGCCACATTTGTCCTCCCTCACTCCTGGTCTCCAAGAATTGAAGCAGGGGACCTGGCAGCTGCTGCTTCTCCTCTTCTTCTTGGCAATAAGTGGTGCACAATGACGTCTATGGCCTGAGCTGCACGAAGAGGACCAGGACTGGGTGCTCATACCAGGGACCAAAGTTGTCAGTTTAAAACTAGCTCCATGCCAGAAGTTGGCAGCAGGGAGCCAAGAGATAACCACAATAGAGTGACATGCAGGAGTGTTCACAAGCACCTCTACCAGCCCTGCCAGACCCTGATGGACTATGGGGGGGGGGGGCTGCAAGACACCTTGTGCACCTGCCAGGTTCTATTTGTATGGTGCCCACTGGGCACAGGGAAGATGAGAAGAAGCTGCGACGAGGGACATAATGTTATAAAGAACTTTTAAGTCCTATAGCTATCTTAAAGGTGAAATGTAATAAAAACTCTATGAAAACCTCTCTTCTGTACAGTGTTTTATTTGTAACGTGCTACCATCATTGTGTTAGAGAAACATGTTGCCGTGGTAATTCAGGGTAAACGTTTGTGCTTGCATTGGCGTTTAGCAGGTCGGAGCCCCATTAAAAAAATGCCACTTCTGTAAACTGTCCTTTCAGCGACTCCTTACTCAACGGTCGAGCGCAGACAACTCACATCACAGCCCTCCTGTTGAGCTGTCAGAATCGCTCAGCTGTCAAACGGGAGCACACTGTGGCAGGAAACACCATTACAATTTTCCAAGGAAGGAGCTTTTTTTTAAAAATGTAAATGGGATATGTACCATTTCTGTTTTACTCAAAAATCTAGCAACATAGCAAATTGGAAAATGGCATGCCTGCTGTCATCTGTCTGTGGGTTTTCTTTTTCCCATGATTTTTTTCTTGTAGTAACTCAGATCTGTGTGCAGGAGCAATGTACGCAATGAAGTCACCATGTGTGTGGTGCCGCTCATCAGGTGTTTTTGATGAATAATTTAACTATTTAAATTTTTGGCACTTTTTATTTTATAACTACAGAATCAGTGTTGTACGTGTGGTCAGGAAATTTTGAATGAACTCCACTTTGAGCCATGCCCCCGTGCCCCATGTGACCATGTCCCAATATTCTTCTCCAAAACCCTGACGAGTATAACACTGATTTTACAGTTCTAAAATAAAAAGTGCCAGTAACTGAAACACTTAAATTACTCAGCAAAAACACCAAAAGAGTGGCACCTTACACGTGGTGACTTAATTGGGTATGGCACTCCTGCACACAGATATGAGTTACTATGAGAAAAAAAATCACGGGAAAAACAAAAAAACACAGACAGCAGGCATGGCACTGCAGGCACTGTGTTCTCATTGGCTGTTGCCATGAGGATGTGTGTCCTGGGGTCTTGTGAACCTCCTGACTGGCTCCCCACAGTGTGGGCAAGATATGACCTCTGGCTCCTTCTTTTATTTTTGCATGCATAATCCCATGTGCCTGTCATCTGACAGCAGAAGACAGCAGGCATGACATTTTCCAGTCTGCTATGTTGCTACATTTTTGAGTAACACACAAATGGTACACATCCCATTTACATTTAAAAAGGTCAGACTTCCTTGGAAAATTGTAATGGTGTTTCCCTCCACAGTGTACTCCTATTTGACAGCTGAGTGATTCTGACAGCTCAGCAGGGAGGCTGTGACATGCGTACTGTCTGCATTGGACAGTCGAGCTAGGAGCCGCTGACAGGACAGTTAACAGAAGCGGCAGTTTTTAACGGGGCTATGACCTGCTAAACACCTATATAAGTACAAACATTTACCCTGAATTACCGTGGCAACGTGTTTCTCTAACACAATGAGGGGAACACTTTACAAATAAGACACTATTCAGAAGTGAGGTTTTCATAAAGTTTTTATTACATTTAACCTTTAAAAACCCTGTGGCCCCACAGGACTGTGGGAAGGGGCCAGAGGTCATAAACAACAAACAGCCCAAAGAAAGAAACCAAGGAATAGGTGCTGGGTCCTACATGGGATTACGCATGCAAAAATTATAGAAGGGGCCAGAGGTCATATCTTGCCCACACTGTGGGGAGCCAGTCAGGAGGTTCACATGGCCCCAGTACACACATCCTCATGGCAACAGCCAATGAGAACACAGTGCTCTGCAAGAGAGGGTCAGTTCTACATTGGCTTGCAGTAAATGAAGGATGCAAAGATTGGACTACTGTAATCAGAGTTCTCTTTCCCCCTTGTGACCTCACTGGAGCTTAAGAAGAGTGTATGTAGAGTGCCCAATAGCTCAGGCTGTTGGTTCGGATCTGCCTGGCTCAGAGAAATTTGTCTGAGAATCAAAGTTCCAACATGGTAGGGTCTATAAGAGAAAATGCAGTGAAATGAGATCCCATATAGACACACTTGGAAATGAAGGAAGGGATCAACACGGGGGAGTCTGGAAAAGGACATTAGTAAGTCAAGTATTGTTATTATGCATCACCACTTTAAGAAAAAATGTAGCTTATTAGAAACATTCTTCCATGAATACTTATGTGTCTGGTACTTTTTTTTTTTTAATATTATCTCCTGCTCCAGTACATGTAATGGAATCAGAGCACACTGTCACTGACTGGTTTAAAAATAAATCAACAGAGAGAGTAAATACAGGTTACTCACCTGTAACAGGAGTTCTAGGAATGGTATATGTTGTTCATCCACACTTATAGGCAGGTTCCTTGCCACTTTAAATCTTGCCGGAAGGTCTTCAAGCTGGCTCCTCCCACCCACCCAGGTGGTAAAACTCTCGGCTCCGCCCCATAACGCCAGATCTGGCCTGCTGGAAGCTCAGGTTGTGCGTCGAGCCGGGGGAGGGTCAGATTGGGTCGGTGGATGAACAACATATACCATTCCTAGAACTCCTGTTACAGGTGAGTAACCTGTATTTAGGACAAGGATATGTTGTTCATCCACACTTATTGGCAGACTCTAGCAGTTCTCCGGGAGGAGGAGGCAAGGCACACCCCAATACTTACTTGGGAAATAAGGACTGGAGAACCGAGGCCCCAAAACCAGCATTCGGCGTGACTCAAGGTCGATGTGGTAATGGGTAATAAAGGTGTGTGCTGACTTCCAGGTAGCAGCCCTGCAGATTTCCTGGATAGGGACGTCCCTGGAAGCAGCCACTGATGCAGCAGTATGACGGGTAGAATGAGCTCTTATCCCTCTGGGAGGCTCCATGCCCGCCAACTTATAGCAGAGATCTATGCAGGAGGTGACCCACCTGCCCTGATCGTCTGCTTGGCTGCAGGATCCCAGGTCTTGACTTCAGCGTGGGTGACAAACAGCTGGCGAACCTCTCCCAAATTTCAGCCGTGCGCTCCTTATAATAAGCGGCGCCTTCTAGGGTCCAGAGTAAGGAGCCTATATTCGGCCTCAGGTGTGATTGGGGTAGAACACCGCAGAGTCAGCACCTGGTTAGGTGAAACTCCGACACCACCTTCGGAAGGAATTTCGGTGAGGCGCAGGACAACCTTGTCCCTGTGGAAGACCAGGTAAGGAGACTCGATGCAAAGCGCCTGGAGCCTCCCATCCTTCTGGCTGACATGATAGCCACCAAAAGGCGGTCTTCCACGACAGGTGAGAGATCACACCTGTGCATTGGTTCGAATAGCTTGCCCATGAGCTTTGCCAATACCAGCAGTAAATCCCACGGAGGTGGAGGTTCTCACACTGGAGGAAATGTGATCAAGGCCTTTGAAAAGCGCCGACCACCTTTTCCTGCCACTGACTGCTTCGCCAGCGCCCGTAAGCAGAGATGGCTGCCAGGTGCACCTTTAGGTGTCGACCTAAGCCCTTGACTAGAAAGGGACCATAAATAGTCCAAAATGCTTGCCACAGATCAGGAGGAAGGGTCCAAGCCCTTGCCCTGACACCAAATGGAGAATCTCTTCCATTTGAAGCGTAGCATTTCTGGTCGACTCTCTACGGGACGCCTCCAACAACACTGAGGACCTCGTCGGAAAGACCCAAGGCCTGGAACTCTAGCCGCTCAGGAACCAGGCCGTCAGGTGCAGGGATTGAAGGTCCGGATGGAACACCTTCCCCTGACTGACTGAAAGCAGGTCCGGGCGAGCTGGAAGCTGCCTCTGGAGCCTGGAGCTGAGGCTGAGGAGATCTGGGTACCAGAATTGGCGGGGCCAGTTTGGGGCTATCAGGATCACCTGTGCCTTGTCCCTCCTTGCTTTGAGAAGCACCTTGTGAATCAAGGGAAATGGGGGAAAGGCGTAGAAGAGGCCCGGGGTCCACAGCCTTGAGAAGGCATCCCCCTGCAGCGAGCCCTGCTGAGGGGGGCGGGCATGAAACAGCCTCAGCTTCGCGTTCTCCCTGGAGGCAAACAGGTCCACCTGAGGTGTGCCCCAGTGGGAGAACAGATCTTGTACTACCTCCGGCAGGAGAGACCATTCGTGAGATGCAGCCCCTATCCGGCTCAGGGCATCAGCCAGGGTGTTGGAGGCTCCTGCCACATGAATGGCTAGGAGATCCACCTCCAGGCTGCGCACGAGTGACCAAATGCGGAGAGCTTCCTTGCATAGAAGCATGGAGCGCGTCCGGCCCTGGCGGTTCAGGTAGTACATGGTTGTGGTATTGTCCGTCTGGACTCGGACCACTTGACCCCGGAGAAACGGAGCAAAGGCGGTGAGAGCTAAGCGGACCACTCGGAGCTCCAGCAGGTTGATGTGGCATCGGGACTCCCACGGGGACCAGAGGCCGTGCACTCAGTGTTCCCCCAGATGGGCACCCCAACCCATCAGAGAGGCATCGGTCGATAGAGAGACCGTCGGCTCGGGCGGACAAGCGGGATGCCCTCCTTCAGATGAGATGGAGCGGTCCACCACGGAGGCGTTCCACATCTCTGGGTCACCATCACTAGCTGGTCCAATGGATCGCAGCGTTGTGACCACTGGCTGTGCCAGTCCCACTGAAGGGGGCGCATGTGCCAGCGTGTCCAACGGACTACGCTGGTACAGGCCGCCATGAGACCCAGGGGGCGCAGGAAGTCCCGGGCAGGGCGCGATTGCCCAACCAGAAATGATTGGGCAAAGGAGGTAAGAACCTCGGCCCTGTCCGCCGGGAGCCGTGCTCTGGCTCGAAGAGAGTCGAGCTCTGCCCCGATAAACAGAATCACCTGCTTCGGCTCGAGTTCCGACTTGGCCTCGTTGATGAGAAGGCCGACTTGAGAGCAAACCTGGAGGGCCAGATCTCTGGACCGCTCCACCTCCTGTCTGGAGGAGGCTGCTATCAGCCAATCTTCCAGGTAAGGGTACACCCGGACCCCTCAGCGCCACAGAAGAGCTGTCACCACTGCAATGCATTTGGTGAAGACCCTGGGAGCTGGAGACAGGCTGAAGGGCATGGCTCGGAACTCGAAGAGGGATCCCTCCGCTCGAAGCGGAGAAATCTCCGAGTGACGGACGGATAGAGACGTGAAAGCAGCGTCCTGCAGGTCCAGAGAGCAGAACCACATGCCGTGTTCCAGAGATGGTATTATCTGCCAGAGTGACCATCCTGAAGGTTCGAGACCTTAGGAACTTGTTCAGGGTCGTGGAGTCGAGAATGGGGCGCCAGCCCCGTCCGTTCGGAACCAGGAAGTACCTGGACACGAACCCCGGGTCTGAAGGGGTCCTCTACCTCCTGATCACCTCCTTTTGGAGGAGGAGGCGATGTCAGCTCGGCAGAGCCGACAGTGAGCTTGGACCCCGAGGCCCCAGGTGCGACGGCTCTGAAGAGGCGGGGCCTGCCGAATTCAGAGGCAGGCCTTTCCCACCACTCCAGAACCCACCTGTCCGTGGTAATAGCGGACCAGACGGAAAGGAAGTGTCGAGCCGTCCCCAGCGGGGAACCAGGAGCAGGTGGCGGGGATGGGCGACACCCACAGCCCGTCACTGGGCAGACTTGGAGGAGGGACCGCCAAGGGACCTCCTGGGCCTTTTCCTCCCTGCTTCCTGTTGGAGAAGCCGGCAGGTTTGGGATGCCAAGCTCGAGCCTGCTGGCCCTGGCGTTGCTGGGCCTGGCGCTCGAGAGCGCAGAAGAGCGAGAGGCCTTAGGCTGTGGCTTGCGGCCTTTGTCCTTTTGAGCGGAAGAGACCGAGTCCAAGGTAGCATTGGATTCTTGATCCTCTGCAGGTGACCTTCCACCCCAGGGCCAAAGAGGTCAGTCCCCAAAAAGGGAACATCCGCCAACTTGTGCTGGGTATCCGAGGTAAACGTGGATATCCTCAGCCAAGCCCGACGACGCATGGCCACTGCGGCCGCCACCGACCTGGCACATGAGTCCCCAAAGTCCAAAGCAGTCTGGAGCTGCTGTTTGGCCACTGCCCTGCCCTTGTCCCGCACCTGCCTGACCGTAGTCTGCAGATCCGCGGGAAGATGAGGGACGACCTCATCCAGGGAGCCCAACAGGGCATGTGAAAATGTGCCATGAGGATGGCCGAACTGGCCTGTGAGAAGGCGAGAGAAGGGCAGCATAGACTTTTAGCCCGGCATAATCCAATTTCTTGGATTCCTTGTCGGGAGGTTTGTCCACATCCCTGGCGTTCCCGGCACGCCGGAAAACGCTGTCGGTAACCAACCCCTCCGCAGAGGGGTGTTCCGAAAAACCAGACAGGGAACCGGTAGGGACCGCATACTTCCTGGCCATCCTGGCCGAAGGCGCAGGGCAGGAAGCAGGGCGCTGCCAAAGCTCCAAGGCCGGACCCACTATGGCCTCGGCCACCGGAAAGGCCTCCGTAGGAGAATCCCCTCGGTCCAGAATCTCCGTGAGGGGATACCTGGCCCGTTTAGAAACGGGTTCGAGCTTCATCCGGTGGACTCGAGATGAGCTGAAGCAACCTAAGAAGGGCGAAGGGCTATCGTCCACTGACTGTCCTCCCGAGGACTCCAAGTCGAATCGCTTGGAGAAAAGGGAGGAATCATCCTCGGACTCGGAAGAGTCCTCAAAGAGCTGCCTCGGGCCTGAGCCACCCTCCACCTGCCGAGGTTTATCGGGAGTGAGGGCGACAGACAGCCTATGGGGCAAACCCAAAGCCGACCGAGAATTCTTGGTCAGAGCCCCAACTAATGGCTGTGGAGGTGGAGGTTCCGCCAGAATTGGTGGGGCAGCTGGAATTGGCCGAACAACCGGCCTGGGAACAGGCTCCTCGGCTACAACGAGGGGTTGTTTCGGCCGCTCCGGTGACAGCCACTTAATGGCCGGGGAAGACGACTGGGTCGGCTTATTCCTGGTCAAAAGGAGCTGTTACCACATGAGTTCCTCATACCTCCGGCCGCTTAACTTGCGCGAAGCCTCCCTAAGTCGAGGAAGGAAAAGACAGCGCCGCCTTGCCCGCAGTGCCAAGACGAGACCGTCTATGACGGCAGGATCGGCTGGACCGCGAGGATGTCCGAGACCGAGAGTCTCGATCTAGGCCGAGGAAGGCGAGGAGAAGTGTCGAAACGGCACTCCCTCGCCGGACGATCCACCAAGGCTCGGAAGAAAAATTACTCACCTTAGTAATGCTGTTTCTTCTAATGGAGTCTTCTATATTATAGACATTAGCAGTTTGATCCAGCTCTAGAACTGCCCGGAGTGAAATGGTTAAACCATTCCAAAATAGAATTTTGGCGAGAGCAGCTCTATCTGTGTCATTTCAAACTTGAACTGTCAGATCTTCTGAGCCAAACTCACTAAGGTCTGTGTGGAAGCTGTAACCTACACTAGCCAAATGGCTACCTAAATAATAACAACCATTGATGGTCCCAACACCCAAGACTCAAGTCAGGGGACCAGAAATACTAACACCATTCTAATAATATGAAAATGGAACATAAGTATAATAAAACACACACACGCGTATACATACACACCCCAAAGTCCCAAAGGGGACAAAATGCTAACAGGACATAAGTAGTACCCACAGTTGCCGCCCACCAAGTAGAGGTTCTGAGAGGGGCAGGTTGGGGAGGTCTATAATATAGCAAGACTCCATTAGAAGAAACAACATTACTAAGGTGGTAATTTTTCTTCAAACAACATGAAGTCTTGCTATATTATGAGACGATAACAGAATACACAGCAGTACCTCCATGGAGGAGGGCAGAACCTACTTAGGAATAGACTCTGAAGAACAGCTGTGCCAAACCGAGCATCCCTGGCCTGGACATCCAGGGAGTAATGTTAGTAAAGTGTATACCGTTTTCCAAGTAGCAGCCTGGCAAATCTCTAATAAGGATATCTCTGGCAGCAGCTAGAGGCAGCTGTACCCTGAGAATGATCCTCAAACCGGGGGCTCTGCCCACTTTCTGATAACAAAATTGGATACAAGAGACAATCCACCTGGCTATTGATCTCTTAGTGGCAGGTTGCCTTTCCCAACTTCACCATAGGTAAGGAAAAGCTGGAGGATTCGAACCTGTGACCTTTGAGTCGCTCTATATAATAACTAAGAGCTCTCTTTAACATCCAGGCTGTGCAACCTCCTCTCACCCGAAGAGGGTGATCAGTGAAAAATACTGGAAGGAGATAGATTGATTAAGATGGAAATCTGAAACCACCTTAGGCAAAACTTCCTATTAGTCCTAAGGACTACCTTATCCCTGTGGAAAGAAATAAAGTCAGTCTCCACTGACAAGGCTTGCAATTCACTTATGCATCTGGCAGAAGTGATAGCCACTAGAAAACAGTTTTCAAGTTAGGTACTTAAGCTCTGCAGAAACAGAGGTTCAAGGGGGTTGCATTAACTGGGCAATGCAAACATTAAGGTCCCAACAGGGCGGTTCCAAAAGGAAGGATTAGTATGGAGTAATCCTTAAAAAACTTGGAAAACACAGGATGAGAGGAAAGGGGATGACTCTTCCTGCTGACACAAAAAGCAGACACAGCTGCCAAATGAACTCTCAGGGTAGCTGGTCTGAGACCAAGGAATTAAGCTGTACCATGTAATCTAACAAAATGGGCAATTCAGCAGATTCTGGGAAAATATTTTCCCAGCACACCAAATGGAAAACCTTTCCATTTAGAACTATAAGTAGCCCTAGTTGAAGGCTTTCAAGCCTTTAGGATCTCAAGAACACCCTGAGGAGGTGTAAATCAGCAAACTCTAACTCCTCAAGAGCCAGACCTTGAGGTTGAGAGATTTGAGGTCCGGATACCAAACCCTTCCCTGGGCACAAGTCAACAGATTGTGATTCCTGGGGAGGCACAGGGGAAGATGGACTGTCAGAGACAGAAGGAGTGGGTACCAGGGCTGCCTGGCCCAATCTGGGGCAATCAGAATCACCCTGCAAGGCTGAGATCTGATTTTGACTGGTACTTTGAATAGGAGAGGAAAGGGGGGGAAGCATAGAGAACTTCCTCCCAATCCAGAAGAAGGGCATCCAGGGAACTGAGCCCAGCACTGGAGGCCTGCAACAGAACAGAGGAAGTTTGTGATTGTCTGGGGCTGCAAAAGATCTATCTGAGGGATGCCCCACCTGGCAAAAACTACCCCAGCACTTGAGGATCCAGGGACCATTCGTGATGGCCCTGGGAAATCCTACTGAGGGCATCCGCTAGGACATTGTCCTTCCCTGGAAGATGAACTGCTATGAGGGAAGTGTTCAGGGAATAGGCCAGAGACCACAACTTCATTGCCTCGGTGCACAAGGCCGAAGACCGAGTGCCCCCTGTTTGTTGATGTACCACATTGTTGTGGTGTTGTCTGTTCTGACTTGTATCACCTTGTCGTGGACAGATGCAGAAAAAGCTTGAAGAGCTAAAAAGACAGCTCTGAGTTCCAGCAAATTGATGTGGAGCAGAAATTCCTGGGGACCAAACTCCCTGAGTGGAAAGGTCGCCCATGTGGGCTCCCCAACCCAGAAGGAAGCATCTGTAGCGAGCCAAGTCGTGAGAAGGGGAAATGAGAGGGACCCGCTCTTAAATTGCTCTGATCCTGCCACCACTGGAGAGCTAGGATCAAGGTTGAGTCACTGGGACCAACTTGGAAAGGGGTCTCTTCTCTGAGACCAAAAGGTTCTCAAGTGAAACTGAATGTCTCTCATCTGAAATCTGGCTCCCTGCACAACAGCTGTGGATGCAGCCATGTGCCCAGGAGCTGCAGAAAGTGTCTTGCTGGTCAGAGACCTGCAGAGTGAAGAAGAGGCCAGAGCCACTAAATTCCTTACCCTTTCTGGGGAAGAAAGGCTCTGGCTAGCTTTGTGTCCAATTCTGCCCCTATAAAGGTGAGTACCTGGACTGGTTCCAGAACCACTTTGGTAGGTTTAGCAGAAAACCCAGGAGGTGAGAAGCTGCTGGGTGACCTGCAGGTGAGATTTTACCTGTTCTGGGGACTGGCCTACAATGAGCCAGTCGTCTAGATAGGAAAAACAGCAATCCTCTGCCTCCTTAAGTGGGCCACTGCCACTGCTAGACACTTTGTGAATACCCTTGGAGCAGAGGTAAGGCCGAAGGGCATTGCTCTGAACTGGTAATGACCTGAGGGCAGTTGAATCTGAGGTACTTTCGATGGGATCTTCTGATTAGGAAATGGAAATAGGCATCCTTGAGGTCCAGGGAGGCTAGCCAGTCCCTGGCCTTAGGGAAAGTAAAATCATTGCCAGAGTTACCATTTTGAACTTTGGTTTCAGAAGATGCTTGTTCAGATATCTGAGATCTAAAATGGGCCGCCATTCTTCTGTCTTTTGGGGTAAGGAAGTATCTGGAATACAGACCCTGCCCTGATGCAGGAGGAACCCTTTCTACTGCTCTGAGAGCTAACAGGGATGAGACCTCTGTTTCCAGGCGAGGGTCTCTGAAGCACTTGCAGGTAGAAAAGTCTGCTTCTCAACTTGGGAAACTTTTTGAAGCTGAGAACCAGACCCTGGCTTACTACTTCCAGAACCCACTTGTCTGAGGTTAAAGAAGCCCAATTCTGACTGAAGTAAGCCAGCCTGCCCCACACTGGTACAGGAGAATCGGCCCTGGGCACCCCATCAGGGTGCCTGTTTCACAGGAGCTTTAGGCTGGGGGGTGGGAGCAGGTCTGCCCACCCCTCGTCTGCCCCTGCCTCTGAAGAAGCCCCTCTGAGCATAGGCAGAGGAGGCCTGAGTCTGGTAGAAAGGCCTGTGAAAAGGCCTACCCCTACCCCTGGGGGCATGCCTTTGAGGAGTGGCTTGCCGCTCCTTAGCCTGGGCACTCTTGTAAGTAGTCCTATATTCATCCATCTTCTTCATGTAATTCTCTGTCTGCTCTCCAAACAGAGAATTTCCCACCACAGGAAAATCCATAGCCTTAGTCTGGGTATCCTGTGACAAACTAGTACACCTGAGCCAGGCCAACCTATGAAAAGCTACAGATGTGGCCATGACCCTAGAGGAAACATCATTAACATCCACAGCAGCATGAAACTGAACCTTAGAGGCTTCAATGCCATCAGCAGCCACCTGTTCTAGTTCACTAGCCAGCTGGCCATGGGCCTGCTTGGCCAATTGCATAACAGTATCCCATCTAGATTTCTGATACCTAGCTACATAAGCCATATAATTTGCTTGCCTGAGTCCCAGAGAGGCTGCCATATACTGTTTTTGCCATGGCATCAATCTTCCTGGAATCCTTGTCAGGAGGATGTGAAGCCAAGGAATATTAGCTTTATCACAGGCAGCAGCCTGAACTACCCTACATGACTGCATTGCTGAGAAAGGAATTCTGTATCAGGGCCTGACAATGTATACCTTCTGTCCATCTTTTTATCTACAGGAGGCACAGAATTAGGAGCTTTTAAAATTTTAATTGTTTGTTTCTAAAAGACTTATGTAAAGGAATAGACAATCTCCTAGACTCTGGAATATCCATCATTTCTACAAAATCAGGCTCCTCTTGCTCATCCACAGCCTCTTCTAAAGGAAGCTGGAGGGTTTCAACAACTTTTATAAAACATAAAATGAGATGGGGACTCAGACAGCATAGGGGAGATTCTAAAGGTCTGTCTGGGAGATGTCCGGTTCAATGGGCACACCCAGACCTTCCCAGCCACATTCATACTGTTCATAATCCTCCTCCCCTCCTCTGGTTCATAAAATTCCTCAATATCATAATCCTGAACCACTGGGACGGACAGACTGACCTTTTACCAGATAGTGGTGGTTGGACGGACCCTGAGACAGTGACTGGACAATTTGTATGGCTTTTGCTATCTCTGCAGCAGTTGGAGAAGAATTTTGGACTCAGACCTGCTGATTTTCTTGTTTTTCTTTACTGGAATTGGTTCCTCAGAACCAGCTTTTCTTTGCCGAGGAAGTCTGGCCCTGGTCAGAGGCACTCCCTCTGGTTCGGTTGGCACCGAACCGGGCTGCCATCAGGTCAGCAGACTTTTAGCCTCTCGTTCCCTGAGGCCTACCCAATCTTTTTCCAGGGTGGCTGCAGGAAATTCTTATACCTGGCAGTCTGACTGGAGGTGGTCAAACCCCAGACAATAAACACATGTGGTGTGTGGGTCAGCCTTGGCAAAGACTTCCCCACAAACATCACAGTGTTGAAACCCAGTGGGCCTGGTTTTTCTTTTGGGTTTCTCAGACATAATGCCAGCCTATCCAAAAACTTACCCTTTTAACGGCAGTGCCAGGCAAGACACCCTTATCGGTTCCTAACCGTGTCACGGGTATTGGAAAAAACACGTAATAAATCCAGTTTTTTTAGAACCGATAAGAACCGGGAACCACACTCTAAAATAGTAACTTTTAGTTTTAAATGAGTTTTAACCCCACTGATCGGTTCAAAACTGAACCGATAACTTACAAGTTCCACACAGACAAAACCTTCATTTACTTACGGTTACCACAGATAGAGCTTGAACGAGCGGTTTTATGGTTAAATAAAACTATTCTCGTTAAATCCAACTGAGAAAACACTTTTAAACCGAGAAATGAACCGAGCAGAAGGAGAAATCTCCGGAGCGACTGTTCACTGAGGCGGAGTAAAGAATCTGACAGTTCAAGTTTGAAATGACACAGATAGAGCTGCTCTCCTGCCAAAATTCTATTTTGGAATGGTTTTAACCATTTCACTCGGGCAGTTCTAGAGCTGGATCAAACTGCTAATGTCTATAATATAGCAAGACTTCATGCTGTTTGAACCGGAGGCACAGACGAGCCGACGGGATCCTCAACTCCCACCGGGGGAACCGGGGAGAGGGGATTCTCAGCTTCTCCAGCCGACAACCTGTCTAACGGATCGAGAAAAATCTCGACTGCATCGGTGGGAGTCTCGGTCAACTGGCCTGACGGGGACACCGTGAAGCCAGTGGCCGAAGCTGAGGGGTCGACCGAAGTCGACTGTCGACAAGAAGGGGAGGGGGATCTTTCCCGCTCCCAAGAGCGTCGACGGTGAGACTTACTTTTGCTCTTTTTGGACCTGGAAAAGGGTCCAGAAGAAGTTGGACCCTCACCTTTCGTCGAGAGGGTCAGACAAAGCTCCTTGAAAGAAGCCGAGTCGAGGCACTGAGAGAGAGTGGGACAAATGCCGCAGCCAGGTAGAAGCGGCCCGCCGCCCACCTCCTCTTGAGGCGATCATCTGCTCTAGCTGATCCGCCCCGAGCCCGCCGCCGCGGACACCGCCAATCCGGCCTCTTTAGATTTAACCGGTGGAATTCTTTTCTCGGGGCGCCCCAGTTGTAATCGGGCAGCACGGTCTTCAAGGACATAGGCCAAAAAGGAAGAGCACAAGTCGCAGGCCTGCGGGTCGTGCTCAAGGCCCAAGCAGTAGACACACGTGGAGTGCGGATCCGTCCTAGACATCTTCTGCCCGCAAGGGCACCTCCGGAAACCGGGAGTCGATTTGTCCATCGCAGCCGCGGGGAAAGAAGACCGAAGTCTTTTTAGCAAAAACTTTTGATTTCGAACTTCCGAAGAATTAGGAACCAGTCTTATACACAGAGCGTTAAGGAGGGAACCTGAGCTTCCAAGCGGTAAGGAAGATCTGGCGTCATGGGGCGGAGCCGAGAGTTTTACCACCCAGGTGGGTGGGAGGAGCCAGCTTGAAGACCTTCCGGCAAGATTTAAAGCGGCAAGGAACCTGCCTATAAGTGTGGATGAACAACATATCCATGTCCCTAGAAATATACATTTTTGGGTTGTAGTCCTGTAGTTTTTCCTGGTCAAGTTTTAGGTCCATAGAGTACTTGCTGCCCTGAATGAAGCCAAGGCCCTACATGGGGCTAAAGGTTTTAGTGTGCCCAGGTCTCTCCCAGCTGGGGGACTGGCAAGAGGGAAGGTTGTTTCTTGCCAGGGTATAAAAAAGGGGAGGCACCACAGGAATTGAGGGAGTGGCACATTGGAATTTCAGGCTCGAGGAGGAATGGTGGCTCAGTCGGACTGGCTGAGGGGCTTCCCTGGCTGCAAAGGAGTGCCTCTTTGTGGGGGGGGGGTGGCAAGCAAGGCCTGACCCAACGAGCAGAAAAGGGCATGGAGCCCCCAAAAGAATGAAGCAAGGCCAGGATGAATCAAGGTGTCAAAACTTGTAGGGCCATGAAAGGCACTGTGCAGTTTTGGGTGTCTCCTCAGAGACGGGGAAACTGTATTCCCAATCAGGCATGGCTGACTGTTGGGGAAATGGGTTACTAAGTGTAAGTTTGGTGATCAAGACTCCAGCTATGTAAATGGAAATTTGAGTAGGTTCAAGAAAAAGGACAGCAAATAAGGACAATACCGTGTGCCCCTGGCATGGAACCCCTGTTGCCACTGGTATTGGTCCCTTAGAAAATGGGCTTTCTATTTCCTGGTCTCTGATTGGCTAGTTCCCCTGCCAGGTGGTACATTAACTTTCAATAGATGACCAGGAAATAAAAAGTGCAAACCGGCCATGCTTCGCTGTCAATGCCAAACTGGTATTCCTGTGTCAGTTTGAATTTGAAAGTTTAGTTGCTGCCGTTTTTTCCTCTCACGTAGCAAGAGAAGCAAGCAGGCACCCTTCCCCCCCAAACTTAATTGCACTGTAAGGAAACTTAGTCATTTTAAATACAAAATACCGCTACTGTTTCTTCTTCTCAAAATCCAGTTTCAAAATAGGCCTCGCTCACACATTCAAGCTGCACCACTCCACTTCGTCCCCCTGCTAGTCATTCATTAGCAAAGCTCTTTTAATACAGCAGTTCCCAACATTTCGTTACAGTTTTTTAAGCCCTTACTGTGATCATTAGTCCAGGTAAACGCTCCCACCTGGGTGGACCTCACTCTCCTGATGGCTGCCCGAACGCAACTCGCCTGATCACAAGCAGTGTACATCTTCTAATACAGTGCACGGTAGTTTCTCAGTACGGTCCTGGCTCCCGACTACAAAATAAAACGGTTTCCTCCAAAAGCGTCTTCGAACGTGCCATCTCTCTCACTTTCACAGTCTCACCCCACCACAGTCCCTCTTAACAAAAAAAAAAAAAAGTGACAGTAAAAAAAAATAATGGATCCAGGTACACAGGTACACAAACCTACAGACAAGCAGGAACTCAAAACCATCAGTGGTAATTATGCCAACAGCACCCTCTACTATCAATGCCAGGAGTAGAGGGACTACTTTTCCAAACTAGGGCAAAAAATTCAATTATAGTCATTTTTTATAGCACTATTTTAGTTTTTTGTAATCCTATAAAAAATGACAAATGTAGTCCATTTTCTAAGCACAAAAACACCCTCCAGGGTGGGTGGTATGGGCAATACCAGAACTTCCAGGGGCTATAAGGCCCTCCACCTGCAGCGTAAAGCCTCATTACACCCCAGGGAGGTCTGGTGTTGCCCAATACTGCCCACCCTATTAGGTATTATCGCTTGCTTGGTCCGCAGTAGGAGGGTCACCTGGGATCCCCCCTCCCGCACTTGAGACTAAACCTGGATTCATATGAACTTGAGGTTTAATAAATGAGTCAAAAGTGCCCGTAGATGTGACCTGCAGAGGTTTGGGACTGCTGGTGACAGAATTATGTTTGTGTGTCCTTTCAGGGCACACCGAAAGGTTAAGTACAAGTGCCCCTCCATTCCGGGTGGGACCTGAATGACATTTCTCATGGTTCAGATAAAGGTGCCGTAAACCTGTTGTCTCGGCAACATGCCTGGACAGTGTTTCTTGCTGGCAGCATCTGTGCCGAAGGTCACTGGAGTAGAGGTGAGCAAGTTCCTTAATGCATCTTACATACCCAAAGGACACTGAATGGTAAGGGGCATTTAAAAGAGAACTGCACAGAAGCTGTATGTAATGTTTCCCTGTGGAAGCTGATTTTTAAATACTGATATCAGTTCTGTTTCATCTCCTACAGGCTTTTAAGATATCCCAATGGGTGTTTCTAGTTTACAAACAGGTAACAGGTACCAGTTTACAACTGTATAATGCAGTTTTTGTCCCTTGCTTGGCTCATCCATTGTTGGCACAATGCATCCATGTTCTACTATAGAACTCTATGGTTGAGAGGGACATAAGCTACATCACACAGTTCTAAAATGATGCTAAACCCCAGAGTGTAACTCTAAAACACCCAACGAGGTTATTAACAGACCTGTATAAGCAGATCAATCACAGAATCGGAACCAGTATTTAAAAAAGTTTCCTTGGGGAAAACCGGCTTTCATGTTCAGCGCAGATCTCCTTTAAGTTAAGAGTTTGTGCCAGAGTGTTCCCCAACACCACAATCCCTCCTGCTCATAGTTGCATCAAGGACATGAATTAAAAGAACGCTGGTCCACCCTCGCATACTTTGATAGCACTCCCCCCCCAACGAAGGGCCAGGTTACATGACTATAATGGCAGAAAATTCAAAGAGCAAAGTACAGTAAGCCTAGCCTTTAACTCTTATTATAAGTTTGCAAAATCTACAAATTACTAAACATATAAAGGTTATTTAGGCAAATCGACAACATTTCAGATTTGTACATCAGAAGGCAGTGCTAAGCCATGTAATTGCTTCCTTGCAATTTGTCTGTTTTAAATTGTTTTTCTAGAAATGCCCAAAGGAGGAAAAAAAACCAACATCAAAATAAGCAAATAGAAAAAGCAATAAATATTCCAGATACCACTATCAGTGTCTTGTTCTGATAACGTGATACAATATTCTGCACTGTGTAACACTGCCACCTGGTGATGTGACACTGTAGTGAACAGTAACAACCAGGAGATGGGATGCAATGACAGCGATGTGAGATTAAAACCAGTGTTGTTGTTTTTTGTTAAATACAGGCACATGGTAATACTGCAGGAAATGGAATTGTGGGTTGCCATAGCAACTATACCTGGGAGGTCAGTTACAGTCTGGACGGCAGTAGAAGCAGAGACCTGAGCACCATCGCTTGTAACTACATCTCCTAGTGAACAATAACAACAACATGAGGAAAAGCTCAGATTTAACAGCAATTGAACATCAGCTTTATTTGAAGTAAACATTTTCTGCTCTACTTCCACTGAAAAGCATCACCAAGAAAGGTGACATTTAAATGTATAAAATAAGATGGGGAACAACAGCATGGCTACTGGAAATATTGTAATTGGAAATATTTTATGGAGGAGAACCTGATTAAATCACCTCAGTAAACAGAAGACAGAAACAGTGTCCGTTTTCAAGCCCTGTCTGCATGTAATTGAATGTTACAGTCCCATGATTATTATTATAAATATGGCATTACAGCGCTGTGACACGACTGACAGGTGTTCTTAATGAATGTGATCCTATCAGGATTTTCCTGAATTAGGCAAAGGCTGCTAAGGAGAACCTCTAATGAAGCTAAACACATACCCATTGTCATGCCAAACATAAACAGTGCCCATATATGCATCGACAGTGATTCCTGACACCTGATAAACAGTCACCTTTTTTCATTTAACACAATGAGGTTACTTGATGTCAACAGAAAAGATCTGGTCATGTTAAACTGAACGCAAAATCTGCCCTACCCCCAGAAAAACTGGATAAGGAATAAACACGCCATATTTTCTGCAACTTGTATCTTCAGCATAAGGAATTTTGGGGTGAGATGACATCTTAGAGATCTCTCGAGTTATACTCTTGGGGTCTGTGATGTCATCTCACCCCACAGTCGAAACACAACCTTGGTGTGTATGGTTGCCCATGCACTATTCTCTACACACAACATAAGGAATAATGTATTCGTGACCATAAACAACAAGCCTGTGTTTCCATCAAGGGGTCGAGACAACAGCATATGGACCTCGACAGGGAAGCTCAAGAGGGCCATGCTGTTATCTCAGTCCTGAGATGGAAACACAAGGCAAGAAGTTTATGGTCACTAATATTGTATTTTTTATAATATATGCTTCTGCAGAGGGAACTAGAAAGTGGCGCACAGTGCCACTACACAGAGAGACAGAGGAGGAGAGTGAGCCGAGGAGCGGCTCTGCTGAATAAGCACTTCCTATAAATAAAATTTTTTTAAAATCCAGTACAGAGAGAGTGAGTGAGCGTTGGTACAGAGAGAGTGAGTGAGTCAACGAGTGGCTGCTTGGTTAGAAAGGCCAAGTCATAGATGTCACACACACACGTGTGCAAGCGCACACACATACACAGTAGTTTTGAAGTCCTTAAGTTAACTCAGGTTTAAACAAATGTTGAGTAGGCACAACAAATTCTGATCATAATTTGGGGCAAAACAGGAAAATCTATGCTCCCCCATTTCTGCATGGTATTTTGGGAATGACAATTACGCCTAATCTAGAGATCTTAAAGTATACAGTAGGCACATGCCAGTTTCACAAAAAAGTGTGGCAAATGAGGAGGGGTTTATGTCAAAGTACTTTATCAATGAGACATCCAAGGTTAAAGGTGCACACAGCAACAAGGCAAAGCCAACCTAGGCCACAATAAAGTAAACAATTGATGGGAGGAGGCCAAGGCAAAATGTCATATATTGTTACAGTTCACCTCCCATCTTCTCAGATTGGATTTAGATGTACTGAAATAAGACACCATAGCTTAATTTAGGCAGTAGGATGCCTTGTGGTATTGCCATGCAAGTACTACGTGTTCGATTTTGTTTACCTCTATATGCAAGGTCCAACCTCGAATTTACAGACTTCATTTATGCCTAACGAGAAATCAAGGGTAATATGAAATGCAATATGCAGACTGACTGTCCTAAGCAAGGAGTCATCAACATGTGTCAGTAGTATTACATCCACCGCACGAGTTTTTTTGCAGAGTCAAACAACATGGCCTGCATTTTGCTTAAACTCAAAACTAACTTTATTTATAAGTGCCAGTTGTGAAGTGAGGTAAAAATCCAGATAAATATGTTTATTGTGGTCATCAGTATAATATGAGCTATACAGAAGGGCAAGATCATCTCCATACAGAAGGGAAGTACAAGAGAAAATGCTAAGTAGCAGACAGTTATTGTATATACAGTGAGAATTGCAAGGGGCCTAATATGTATCCCTGTAGAACACCCACTAGGGTACAGGCAAAATCGGAGGTCTCCTATCCAAATTTCACAAGTTGCTTTCTGTGGTAAAGGTAGTTTCTAAAGCAGGTTAATGCAGAAGGAAAGGCTCCCAATTTATTAAGCTTCATGCAGAGCAGCAGGTAGTCCACAAGTTCAAACATTTTAGTCGTATCTACGAAAACGGCCTCAGTCAGTCTGCCTTTTATGTAGCCAAGGATATCGTTGGTAAAACTGGCAATGAAGTAGTGGTACTGTGCCCTAGCCTAAAGCTATGCTGAGCTCAAGATAGGAGATTATGCTTACGCAGGTAATCAGTAAGCTGGGCCGTTACAACTTTCTTCAACAATTTATTTAAAGGAGGACTCTTATCTACCCCCACAGTAATGCTGTGGAAAGTACAGTTACTGTAACAGTAGATCTTCCAGAGGAGTTCTTGCAGCAGGTCATTACCAGTAGGACTGAGCCATCAGGCGCCAGGATCACACAGAAACTTTCTAGCTAGCAGACTACCACGGGGGACCACCTCCTGCCGTCACCCTCTGATGCTGGCCTACCTTATCAAGACAGGCAGTCCTTCACACCCTCCCCAGTTCTCCTGCCGGAGACCCAAAGCAAGTAGCGGAAGAAGAAACAGAGGAGGTTTACCAGGAGCCGAAAAAAGGAGAGAGAGAGCAGAAGATTCATTCCTATGGAACAGAATACAGCCAAAGAAAGGCAGACAAAAGAAGGTGGAAGGAGCCAGCCTGCCAGCATAGCAGTAGCAGTAGCACTACTGCTTACAATGCCAGTGACCCGGGTTTGGGAATGAGCCAGGAGCTGAAGGGTCGGCTGGGAGGGGAAGCTGAGCCCAATGGGCAGCTCGCTTTTCCTGGGGGGGGGGCCGGTGCTGTCCTGACCTCTGGTGGAGGCCAGAGGTACAGCAGCTCGAACCCGTACATGGGGAACATGGTAGGACATCGGCATATGTACCTTGACGTCATGGCGCAAACATGTCCCAAGGCCATAAGGGGGAAACTGGAGCCAGCTGAGCTTTGCTGATGGAAGAGATGCCCCTCAACGCTTGACCCATGAGGCCACAATCGGAGGCCGACAAGACAAGAAGGATATGGGGGTTCCCTCCACCCCATCCCCACCTGGGGGGATAGCCAAGGCTACATGGGGATGCCTGATCTGTAGATCGCGGGGCGAAACGATTGAGGGAAGCCCGGCTGGATGCAGGGGAATAAAGGGCAAGTAAAAAAAAAAAAAGGGGAGAAGGAGGGAATGAAAATCACTGCCTGCTGCAAGAGCTCCTCCCGAAGATCTACCGTTATGGTAAATTCTTACATAACTGTACTATCTTACTTCAAAGAGGCTGTTGCTGCAGGCCAATACAAGCAGGACTGAGTCCCAAGAAGTTCTGGCAGCACAGAAGATGCAGCACCGGGAGGAAGGGAGAGACAGCAGCCAATGGCCTAGGAATGAAGTCCCTCAGAACAGTTAGCTAAAGTTGGCCCGGCATTTAAAAGTAAGACCAGAAAAAGTAGGGAAGGTGTGGACAGAATTCCAGGTGGCGGCTGCACAGATGTCTGCAGTGGACACATTCTGAAACAAACTGTGGAGGTGGCCATGCCCCGGTTGGAAAGGCCCTTAATCACTTCCGGAAGGTTCTTGCCGTACTTTCAGTAACAATAAACAATGCAATTGGCTAACCACTTAGAGAAACACTGTTTGGACACTGGAGCACCCTCTCTCCTAGGGGCGAATGAAAGAAATAACTGATCAGACTTTCTTAAAGTCTTAGTCCAGTGTGTGTAGAATTGTAAGATTCTATGTACATCCAAAGTATGGAGTAAAGCTTCCCCCTGATTAGAATACTCTGGAAAATAAATGGGTAGGTGAATGGATTGATTCAGAGTAAACTCTGACACCACCTTGGGAAGAAACTTAGAACTGGTATGCAGACACCCTGTGTTTGTGAAAAAACAAATAAGGCTCCTTACATATGAGAGCCTGAAGCTCGGACATCCTTCGAGCAGAAGTAATAGTAACTAAAAAGAGCGCTTTCTATGACTGAAAGCACAGCTCGCAACTCGTGGCCAGTTCAAAGGGAGGTAACATGAGTTTCTCCAACACGAAACTAAGGTCCAATGGAGGGACCGGGTCCCAAATGGGAGGTTTTAGATGCAAAATGCCCCGCAGGAAAGTTCGAGGAGACACATCAAGCTGAGCCACAGCCCTGCGTTCTATATGCACCTTCTATGCAGAGATGGCAGAAAGATGTACCTTAATGGAGGAGTACCTCAATCTCGAGTCAGAGAGGAAGAGAAGATACTCCAGCACCTGATCCACCGGCAGATGAAAGGGTCCAAATGGTGCGATAAAAAACAGCCACTATGTTACACAGCGCACCTTTAGAAAACAAAAGCCTGTTATTTTCCCAGTAGCTATATAACAGTACCGGCAAGTAAAGCTTTTTAATTTCTTTCCCCTCCCCATTCTCCAGTTTTTTTTTGTCCACGATCTCCACACTGCCAGCTCTCTCAATGACCCACTCTACAGACCTCTCCCATTCGCCTGACAGTCCATAACCTCCACGTAAGTAAACTAATGGAACTTTGTTCATAAAGAGAACACGTTATTATTCAACAGTTAAAAAACCTCACTAGATTTCACATTTCTTTTTTGAACTGCAATAATTATGCTTTCATCCCCAACCCCGCTCTAACTTCCTCTCTCGATCCACCCGTTATGCCTCTCTTACCTTCATCAGGTTTTAAAATTAGTACTGTTGCAAGCAGTTAAAAAATAGAATATTCAAACCCTCACAAGTTGAAGAAAATGCAATTTTTTTTATCAGTACTGCTTTTTCTAAAAAAAAAAGAAAAAGCTTTCTGTCAAAATGTTTTATTTAAGTTCCAATAAACAAAGTTAGCATTTCAATTTTCATAACCTTGCTGATGTTTCCTCAGTAATCCAAACAGGAGCTGGCTCACCTCATAAAATTACAAAAAAAAGCCATTAGATTAAAAAATAAATAAATATCCACAGGTTGAGACTCTTCAGGCTTGTAATCCAAATGTTCCCAGGAAGCCAAACGTTGCGACTCTTCAAAGCTGTGCTCCACAAATAACGAGGGAAAAGCAACAATGACATATTTCATAGAAGACTGGAAAATCTGAAGTCTAACTTCATCCCAGGTGATGTTCTGACACTCCCACTGCAGCTCTCCAGGAACAACATCCTTGAAGATGCTGCCAAAAATCAGCAGCTCTCCCCAGATGCCAAACTCGACAAGCCCAGTCCCTTCAACGATGTCTCTGGGGCCCTCCAACTAGGCCGCACTCGCCGAACACCAGCACTCAATGCACGCAGAGATGTGTCCTCCTCAATGGCTCCTGGCCAACTGGCTCCATAAGTGTGCCACTACAGAAAGTCCTGTCCACTAACATCAAACAACAAATTACACCGCACACATACCCCAGCTCCCATGATGCAACTACACCAACAACTAACCAATCAAAAGACACTTCTCACACAATCAACAAATCAAAAGCTACAACACTGGGCCCATTCACAAAAAGAGACCTAACAGTGCGGAAAAACAAAGCCAGCTAACAAAAAAAAAGGCACTAGTGAGATGTTTTGGGGAAAAAAAAATTCAATTGATTCTTAAAAAAACTAAAAACATCACAATATCTGGCCCTATTGCATAAATCGAATACCTGCTGGCTGATCGTTGAATACACAATTTATCTGAACAAGCCGAGAGTGACCTCGGGGACCATCACTCATGGCTTTGCTATACCACTTGTGAGGTCACCCGACCTCACTCTCAGCTCGTTCAGATAAATCGTGTATTCAATGACCAGCCATCAGGTATCCCTTATATACAGTATTCATATACAGTAGATATATGCATATAGATATATGGATAGTTATATATTAATTATAGTGCGGTTTCCTGCTGTCTCTTCCCAAGACTTTAACAAAACCCCCTTCCCTTCAACAATTTAGGGATTTTGTTTTTTTAATTTGATTTTCAAGGGATAATTAGAAACAAAAGGGATGTCATGTGCTGGTGTTTGGGCTCTTGTCTGAGAGCTATGAAATGACAGAGTAAACAAAGGCAGACACAAACAACAGGGTAGACTTGATGGATGGCAGAGTTACAGTCTTTGTCTGTCCTATACTATCTAAAGGAATTGTTAATTATTGTCTTTTCCTGTTCTTTACCACGCAATAATACCTGACAGGGTGGTACTGGCTATACCGGACCACCCAGAGACATAATGAGGCCTGATGCTACAAGCGGAGAGCCTTATAGCCCCTGGAAGGTCTGCTACAGCCCATACCAGCCACTCTGAAGGGTACTATTGCGCTTTAAAAATGGACTACAATCATGTAACAATGAATGCAGTATATATACAATTAAAATAAGTAAGAACTCTATAAGGAATTACTAAAATGAACAGAAAGTCGTTTTAGTGGTAAAGTTGTCTCTCCACTGGTATACTTGCCAGTGGAGGGCACTGTAGTGTTTTGAAAAGTTGTTTTACTGTGAACTGTACTTAACTGCTGTGTTTCTTGTAGCGTCTCATCTGCTGCATTTTTTTTTGTTTCTGGCCTCTCCTGCTTCTGCAAAAGTGACTGACATCTCTAGCTCACCGTTGATCTGCCAGTGATCAGTTTAGTTGGGGGACTAGGATTTCATGATCTGCAGCAAGGCATGCTACCAGACTGCAATATTTATGGCGGGGCACAGACAACCACGATCAAGAATCTACTCTGCATTTAAGGAAACAGATTTTCTTTAAAAAAAAACCAAAGTATTTATTTCTGCTGTTTATGTGTTTTGGGTGAGCAGAGGTGCAGTCAGCACATGCTGGGCTGTCTCGGAGTAGCCCTGAGCATGCGACATACGAGCACTACTACTTTCAAATTGTAAAGCCATTTCTTTTTTAAAAGGGGGAAAAATCTGACAACACACCTTCACTGTGTGACAAATTACTGTTAAGACCTGTTTTCTGTGGCACTTAATTGACAACTGCACTTTGTTCATAATGATTTCATTTGGTAGAGAGGGGGCACTCGTTAAATGATGAAAAAAACCATGGTTGCGGTTCTGTTTTAATTTTGAGGTAGGCACAGTGATATCTCTACTGTGGTGGCACATTGGGCTGGTACTTTTTATATCCTGGTCTCCATTGAAAAGTAATGTAATCCCTTGGCATGGGTATCAACAAATCAGAGACCAGAAAATCTGAAGCCTATTTTCTAAATGAATTTACTGCACTTCTGCTCCCTGCTGCCTCTTGCCTTAAAAATATATATTTTTTTTTATTTGATAACAAAAGCAGCTGGCAACATAAAATGTACTGCTCGGCTGATCCCTCCTGCCTTTGTACAAGTTGTTTAGTCCATCTTCCTGATCAGCTCTTCTGAAAGGCAGAGAGTTCCCTCCCAACAATCCTGAAAAGGAAAGCTTTATTCAGTTAGCAAGGGATTTTTAAATAATTAGTAACATTTTGCTCCCGGCCTCTGCCCGCCTGCAGTCCTCCACTTCTCCTGCCCCCAATCACCACTCATCATCTCCTTAGTCCTTCTCCTAGTCCTTAAAACGACTTTTTCCCATTCCAAAAGCAGGGCTTGATACTGACAGGAAACAAAAGGTATTTTTAAATAATTTCATGTTCTCCTTCTCTGCCTCCCCTTGTTTGCATGTCTGAGCTCCACTTCTTCTGTCCCCAACACTCACTATCCCTCTCCCCCCCCCCAGTGTTTAAAAGTACTTGTTTTTAATTCTGAAAGCAGAGCAGGCAGACAATTTAAACTACAGTCTTCTCCTCAGTGCAAGTCCTTAAAAGTGCTTTCCACAGATACACAGAAATGTGATGGCAGAGAAAGGCCCCACGGCCCATCTAGTCTGCCCAACACCCTACCCCCTCCTCTTCTGTTATGCTTCCACCCCCTTTTCCCAACCCTTAAATCTATTCCAAGCCCTCTTGAACCCCTCCACCATTTCAGCTGCCACTACCTCCTCCAGCAGCTTGTTCTGGGCCTCCACCACCCTCTCCATGAAAAACTGCCCCTGACATTACCTCTGTATTGCCCACTTTCCAGTTTGAGGCTATGTCCCCTCGTGTTCTCTCCCTTCTTCAGTTTGAACAAGCTATCACCCTCCACCTTATTTATTTCCTTCAGATACTTAAAGGTCTCAATCATGTCCCCCTCTCCCTCCTAGTCTCCAGAGGGTACAAATTCAGCACTCTCAATCTTCTCTCTTAGGGTACATCCTACGTCCCTCGTACCATTTTGTCTGCCCTTCTCTGTACCCTCTCCATCAACTCAACATCTCTGCATAGGTGAGGCCTCCAGAACTGCACCCCATACTTCAGATGTGGCCTGATCATGGTGCTGTATAATGGCATTAGCACCTCCATCTTCCTGCTACTAAAACCCCCGCACAATGCAGGCCAACATTCCATTTGCCTTTCCCTCTGCCTTGCTACACTGGCTGCCCACCTTCAGGTCACACGATACCATAATCCCCAGGTCCCTTTCTGTTTCCTTCTCCTTAATCACCCCCCCCAAGGGAGTAAGTTTCCCTCCTATTCCTCCTCCCCAGGTGCATCACCGAGCACTTTTGTACATTAAACTTCAATTTCCAGGTGTCAGACCACCTCTCCAGCCTCTCCAGGTCCCACTTCATGGCTTGCACCCCACTAGGTGAATCCATCCTATTGCAGACCTTTGTATTGTCTGCGAACAGGCACTGCTTTAAAATTATTTTAAAAGCACTTGGCTCCAGAGTTGAAAAAACAAACTGTTTCACCACACACTGCTCTCTCCCTTGACACCGATGACAATGTGGTGGGCAACAGCACACTTTCACTGTCTGCAGCCCCCACATGACAGCCACTGGCTCAGTCAAGAGAGGACAGCATGACTGGGCATACAAAGTGTCTGGAAGGCAGCCTGACAGGCTTGAGGGCAGGACTTTCTGCTCTTCCATGGGTGGGATTTGTGGACATTATCAGGCCTGGAACAATGGCAGTAAGTGCCACAAAGAAAGTGTAACCCCTAGGTGGCGCTATCCCAGGGGCTACTACCCCTGCCTGCTTGGTTAGTAGCAGGTTAAGGGGCCTAGGTTCTGCAACAGGTGCCTCCACCCGGAGGTCAGGGATGGTAGTGGTTAAACTAACCTGGGCACAGCCCTCCGGGACACTGTAACCCCCCCCTTCCCTTCTGGTGGCCTGAGCAATATACGATAATCATTTTCACAGTACCCCTTGTACACCATACCAGTACCCACACTGTTTGCACTTACCACCAGGGCTGGTTCCTCTGGCTTGAGCCTGGGGACCACCTGTAAAATAAGGTTATGCACAGTAAATAGCAACAGTACAGTACTCTTGGCACAAACTGGAACCACAGTCAGGTTAAATGCAGAAGAAGTCAGATCTGCTTTATTCAGGGAACTTGAACAAGGAAGGGGCATAATCAGGTTGACTGGCTTAATCAAACAGTTATGCATGTGCTTTAAGTCCCCACGCAGTCACACCTCTGGGTACCCAGGTAGGGAGACGATGGGCTAGCCAGGAACATTGCAGCTGGTTGGGGCCCTGTGATGGAAGAAAGCAACATGCAGAACACACACTATTTGTAATCCAGAGCCGGATGGCTCAGTTCATGAAAGAAAAAGCAACCAGGCAATCAGATGACAACACTTTTGATTTAGCTGTTGTTGCAAGGAGCTACCCTGATGTTTACTCACGATACCCAATACTGGACACAGGTAGGACAAAATGAGACTGCAGGTTGTTGAGCTGGAGTGGCCGGAGAAGCGGGGCCCACACAAATCACTGAGGCGTTGTTCCTGTTCAAGTGTTGAGCAGGGGGGCTGATCACCAGGCAGGTCTCTCGTCAATTGCTTTCTCTGTGCAGCAGGTAGTCGGGCTGGGCCAGTGTGGCAAGGCCCAGGCCCAATGGAGATGATTTTGGATTCAGTCCGTGGGGTTGGATGCAGCTTCCAGCAAGCAGAATACAGTTCAAACCACAGTGGGGAACCAAATCACGACCCACCAGCAGCACACAGCACATTTACACGTAAGGAAATTCTAATGCAGCTTCCAGCAAGCAGAACACAATTCAAACCACAGTGGGAAACAAAATCACGACCCACTATAAGCACATAACACATTCACATGTAAGGAAATTCCACTGTACAAGGCAAAAGGTTCTCCGGTCGCAATTAGAGAGTCTCTGCACAACCCAGGAGTTCAGAGGTGGCTGGAAGTCCAGACAGGCCGATCGCATTCAGAAAATCTTCGGTCTTCTTCAGGTAGAAACCTGGTCCCAATTCAGTGGCTTACTTCGCTCTCCAAGTTTTGATTCAGTCCGAAAAAGGCACAAGTTCCCTCTCAGGGACAGCAGGCAGGCATGCATGCCAAAACTCCGGCCTTTCCACAGTTCTCCCGCACGAATCTACACTGGGGCTGCTACTTGAATCATTCAAGCTGTTATCTCTTCACTTCCCAACTCAGAAATGAAACTAGCTGCAAGCAGTTTGGGAATTTCCCCAAGATCCAAAAGGTTTGGTTGGCTGATCTGTCTGTCAGTCACAACAAGGTCTCACCCTACAGGATATTTTAGGCGCCAAAATGCAAAAACTACAATTCCTACAAGTTTTGACCCCACCAAGGCCTTGTAGGCAGGTTCCATTTGACTGGCCCATTCTGACAGTCCCAGGCCAAGTTGGTGGAGATCAACAGAACAGTCCTTGCTGCAAAGAAGGCAGGTTAGAACAAACTGCAATATTATTACTACTCTAACAAATGATCAGCAAACAAGCACATCTTCTAACAGAGCTCCCTTTTACATTAATTAAGACTGCAATCCAGGCAGCTCTTAAAGAGACAGTACACAAAGGCTATACAGGCACTCTCTGGCAATACATTTAATCTGCTAAAACACAGAACACCAGCCTGACAGTGAGCATTTAGGCACGTTCAAGGAAGACTTTTCGGGAACCCCCATTTGTAGGGGGGTTACACAAGCTTGATTCAGTGCATGATCCTGATCACGTCAGCGGCCATCAAAAATACACTTGTGCATGTGCACTGCTGTACGCGACCCTTTTTGTGGCTTGCATAGCTGCAGCCAGTGCCAAATTCATTCTGTGCATGCACAGGAAAAAATTTAAGGGATTCAAGGTGGCCAGTATCCCTCGCTACGTTGCATCTGGTGACCTAATGTGTGCCACCCTGAACACAGCTATAATCTGCTTTTCTTGCTCAATTGCCTGGTACGTGGCAAATAATGCTGCCATCTGCTCTTTATTTAATTGTACTGTACAATAGTTTTGTTTACAGATTACTGTTGTACAACTGCTGTTTAATAACCCTGTAACTAGGCCTGCCTAGCCACAGCAGTACTGTATTATAACACAGCTACTTGCTCTCATGATCTTTCTGCACACTCACCTGGTACTTGCCAGTTATTCCTGCCTGTTGCACTTTTATTTATTGTACTGTATGACTGTATTGTTCCAGATGTCAATTGAAAAGCTGCCATCCATTGTCCCTTGTAACATGGCAATAAATCCTATGGTCAAATGGAGAAAGAACATTGGTGGAAACACAACACATGGTACAAAATGAAGCGGGCCTTAATTCCCTAGTAATGCCCGCTTCATAATGCAGTACTGTTTCCAGCCACATCAGAATCACCACCAGGTAATGTAAAAGTAAACAACATATTAATTCGCATCCAACCACCCCACGGTACTCGTACAATCCCTGCAAATGTGTCTCAGGTGCCCAACAGTAGGAGTGTATCCACTCAAGATGCCCAATATTACTATTACTGTATAAATGTTTAGAAAGTTCACCACAGAAATCCTCAGAAAACATTAGTAGTGGCGCAGTTATTGGGAGGTGCGAGCAGAGTGGAGGTGTTATTGCTAAGGTTGGGCTGTTTGGATCCCTGTTGACTTTTTGGTGGTCTTCGGCGAGGCTGCTGAGGCAGTTTGCTTTGCCAACTGGAGCATTATATCATCTGCTCTGTGAGAGGACTAAGAGGGAATCTGCTCTGTTCATATTGCCCTGACCCAAACCTGGGGAGTTCTGCTAGGGGATTGGTGGTGTGGAGGACTGGGCCTGTGTCTGTCGGAGGGCAGGCGTAAGGTGCGTGGTCCTTGTTGGTCTCCGGGGAGGGGGCTGCTGGGCCCCTCCCGTGCCAAGATCTATTCGCACTCAGATCTCCTGGCAGCGTTCTTCTCGGGGGATGGTTTGGTGGCTTGGGGAGGAGCAAAATCCCCTGTCGAGGCCTAAATGAACTCTAGAGGTTGACTGCTTGGAATGGTTTGAATTCTGCTTCGGGGGATCTACAGCCCAGAAGATTGTTCCTGCACACACGGTCAGATTAGCCCTCATTTTGTTCCTCTGCCTGGTGGACAGTGAGTGTGTTCCTGGACACTGTCAGATTATTCCTCATTTTGTTCCTTTGCCTGGTGGACTGTGAGAGTGTCCTATTATGTGGTAAACAGCATAAAAACTGATTTGATTAGAGTGCTCCTGGACATATGATCAGACTATCCCTTATTCTGTTCTTTGCCTGGTGGACAGTCAGAGTGTCCTAAACAGTATAACAACTGATTTGATGTACCCCCAACCAAAGTGAGAGATAGGTTTGGGGAGACATTCTCTTTCATTTCTCTGCCGAGGTGAGAGCTCCCAGAGGTTGTAAATCATCTGTTGGAGAGAACTGTGACAATTTCATTTCAAATTAACTCACTGTTTTTACCTGCTCTGTTTATTTGATATTTTATGTTTATTTATTGTGTTGTGGGGATTGTGTGGTGTGTGATTGGAGGGTTGAGTGGTTGGGTGTGGTGTGGATTAGTGGTACTGGTGTGGTGATTTGTTTTTGGGTGCTCGTTGAGTGTGTGAAGATGTGCTGGGAAGGTGCTTGGACAGTCAGGCATTATTCCCCTTCCAGGCTTAAAGACCTCCGCCCTTTTAGGTGCCCCCCACTGTCCCTGGAGGTATATAGATGGTATCGGATTCTGGGGATTGTGAGGAGGAGGAAGGTGGGGGCAGAGCCTGGTGGGGAAATGGAAAGCAGTGGGCGGATTGAGACAGTGGGGACAAGAAGACGCCCTGGGGCGAAATGGGTTCAGGAGAGGGTCCTCCCTTCCTGATTCCCACACCCAAGGGTTCTGTTTATAACAGGCAGGTAGCTCGGTCATCACCAGTGACTCATCCTACTCGGACGGTGTTATGTAACGCCACGACCATTAAAAACAAGACTGCTATAATAGCTGATCTTGTTGGGTCATTGAACCTGGCATGCATTACTGAGACCTGGTTGAATGAAATGCTGGCCCTGTTTTGGCTTCAACTATACCAGCTGGGTACTTGGTGATACACCGTCCGAGGTTGGATTGTAGGGACGGGGAAGTGGCCATCTGTTTTAGATAAGAACTGAACCTGGTGAAGGTACCAGTGGGGACCATCAACTCCTTTGAATGTATCATGGGTGAGGGTGTGGGGTGCAGGATCCTTCTCCTCTACCGTCCACCAGGTGATGGGAATGTTTTTCTGCGGGAAGTTGCGGACTTCTCTGTCGATCTTACACTGGAATCCTCCAGGTGGCTGATCCTGGGGGACTTCAATGCTCGAGTCAACGACAAACTCGCAGTTTGCCGGCCCGTCGCCGCAGCGGTTGGATTTCCGCTTGCGGCGCGGGCTGACCAGGTTCTGGAGCGGACTCGGGTTGTGAGCGGCGGATGGAAGTAGGATTGGCGTCCGTGGCAGCTCTCCTTCTCCGGGGGGAGGGCATGGGTAGCGTGCGGTGCATGGGGACCCCTGGTGGAGACCGGGGGTTCCTACGCAGACCGCAGCTTGACAAGCTCACCGGAGGCAGGGCGGATGACGTCATCATTGCACGACCCCGCCTCCCAGGAAAAAGGATGAGCCTGCCTGCCACCAGAATGAAGCCCGCTGCCAAGGCCTCGATATGTTCCCCAGGCCGGGCCCCCGACCTAATCCCAGTGCCTGCGGTGCATAAGAGGGGGTGCGCCACAGGCCCCACCGTGGGGGGAAAGCCATGGGGTATCGGGGAGCCAGCGGCTGATCTGGGGAACAGAGGCTGGCAGCCCGTGACCGGGCTGAGGATACGGTGGCAGGAGGGCTCAGGGTGTAAAAAGCATAAATGAAAAAAAAAAAAAAAACTCGCAGTTTGGTCAGAACTTCCTGCAGTTGATGACTTCACTGGGCTTCACAGAGGTTATTTCCTCCTCGACCCATAGAGATGGTCGTTCATTTGACTTGGTGTTTCTCCTGGGGATGGAGATATCCGGGTGGTCTGACCATCACACCATTGGGTTCAGTTTCCTGGCGCGCCCCCCCCCCCGACAGCAGGCTGTCCCCTATGAAGATGATCTGGTACTGCCCTTTGAGGGGTGTTTCCCCGGAGGGTCTGATGGCAGTGCTGGACCTATCAGGTCTACCGAGTGAATGCATAGACCCTGGGGATCTGGTACTTGCCTATAATAAGGCACTGGTAGGTGCCCTGGATTCCATTGCTCCTGTTCGTGTTCACCCCTCACTCTTCGCCCCAGGTCTCATTGGTTTGATGAGACCTTGAGGGAGTTGAGGAGAGTGGGACAAAGGCTTGAGAGATGTTGGCGGAAGTCAGGCCTGGAGTGTGACAGGTTTAGTTTGATGGACCATTATCGGGTCTATCAAGCAGCAATTACCCATAAGAAGGCAGAATTCCTGTCCAGGGAAATTGCTGCTGTGCAGAATCGACAAGCCCAGCTCTTCTGGACCATGGACAGATTGTGCAATCCAATCCAATCCAAATCAGCCCGGAGTGTTTTGTCACAAGAACGGTGTGAGGAGTCTGCTCGATTCTTCGTGGATAAGGTTGCCACAATCAGGTCCGATCTCCTCCAAATTCTCTCAAATGGGAGTTGTGGTGATCAGCAGGAGATGTCGGACACCCAGTTTGTGTGGTCTGACTTTGATCTGCCCACAATTAATGACATTGTGATGGTCGTCCAGTCGCTGTGTCTGACCAACTGTAATTTGGACCCGGGCCCCACACGCCTTTTAGTAGGATGTGTGGATAAAATCGTCCCAGTCCTTGCCAAGATAGTCCAGTTGTCATTGGAGAGGGGGCTCTTTCCTGAGCCCCTGAAGGAAGCCGTGGTTCCGCCCCTTCTTAAGAAGTCCTCCACGGACCTGGACTGTCTGGCTAATTACAGGTCTGTCTCTAACCTACCTTTTGTGGGTAAGGTTATTGAGAAGGTGGTTACATCGCAGCTGGATGATCATTTGACCAGCCACAATGTCTATGATTCCCTCCAGTCCAGATTTAGGAAGAGACATAGTACTGAGATAACCCTTGTCTGGGTACTAAATGACCTCCTAATAGCGAGAGATCGAAAGACCCATTCCATTTTGGTCCTTCTAGATCTCTCTGCGGCATTTGATACTGTGGACCATGGAGAGCTGCTGAAGCGCCTGCGGTTTATCTGTGGACTTTCTGGTTCGGTCCTCAGTTGGCTTTGATCTTTCCTCGAGGGTAGGACTCAGAGGGTGGTGTCTGGGATTCTTTCCTCTGCACCACTCCCCCTATCCTGTGGGGTACCGCAGGGTTCCATCTTGGCACCCATGTTGTCTGCAGTATATATGCTGCCGTTGGGAGTGATTATTAGGTGGTACGCTTGAGTTTTCATTGCTATGTAGATGATACTCAGCTGTACACGTCCTTTGTGCCTGGCCAGGGTGATGCTGTGTCGGTCTTTAACAACTGTCTCACCGAGATCCAGGACTGTATGAATGTGAGCTGGTTATGGTTAAACCCTGAAAAAACTGAGGTGTTGATTGTAGACCCAGGTTTTCGGGAGGTGCGTTTGCTGACAGGGTCACCTTCGGGTCTTTGCCTTGGGGGTGCTCGGTTAGCTACCTCAGATCAGGAGCGGAACCTGGGCATTATATTTGATGACTGCCTGACCCTTAAGTCACAGGTGTTGGCAGTTGTCAAAACCTCTTTTTACCATCTGAGGAATATTGCCCGGGGTGAAGCACCTGGTTCCTTCCGACGATCTCCCAATTTTGGTCTATGCCTTCGTTACCTCCTGCCTTGTCTACTGCAACGCTCTTTACCAAGGGCTACCGGGGTTGATATCTGCCGCTTGCAGCTAGTGCAGAACGTGGTGGCCAGGCTTCTGACTGGTATTTATAGGACCAATCGTATAACGCCTGTCCTCTGCGGATTGCATTGGCTGCCAGTACAGTGGCGGATCACCTTCAAGGTCAGTTTGCTGACCTATAAGGCCCTACATGACCAGGGACCTAGTTACCTGCAATATCTTCTTTGTCTACTGTCCCCTCCCCCCGCCCTCTCCAATGAGGGATTGCTAGAGATTCTCAGGGTCCATTTGAAGACATTGGGGGCCAGGTCATTTAGTTTCAGGGCCCCGACCCTGTGGAATTCTCTGCCTCATCAGGTGCGAGATTGCCTGACCATCCAAAGTTTTAAAGCAACTTTGAAAACGAATTTATTTAGCCTAGCGTACTCTGATTTTTAAATGACGTTACGCTGATTGGTTTTATTATATTGTATCTATTTTTGGTGCATTTTTAACTATTTATTGTACAAGCGCCTTGGTTCTGGAAAGGCACTTTTCATAAATAAATAATGAGGTGAGTTGACCAGCTGTAGAAATATTATTTAAATGTTCTGAAAGTTCACCTTCTGAAATGTTTTAGTGTTCCCACTAGCGTAGTTTTCGATGTTATGTGGTTAGATGCATGGTGACATGTGCACTATTATAAGTATTATTACCATGTTGAAAAAGTTCACCTTGTTATTCTTCAAATAGCTGTTCTTAGTAGCATAGTTTAGTAGATGTTGTAGCTAGATCCACTGTTTAACACCCAATCGGTATACCAAAGTAGCTCTGTTTGCAGCATGTAAATAATCAGTCCTGCAATGCACCCGTTTTCAGATAGTGCCACAACTGTTTTTCAAATATTATAGCAAAACGTTGCTGAATATAACCAAAGTTTGATATTGTTGATGGAAGTAATATACAGTGACTGAACAAATCCTGATATTTGT
The DNA here is from genome assembly GCA_016271365.2 of Neoceratodus forsteri. Lineage (NCBI taxonomy): Eukaryota > Metazoa > Chordata > Ceratodontiformes > Ceratodontidae > Neoceratodus > Neoceratodus forsteri. The sequence goes on along the minus strand of CM057456.1, from coordinate 1,173,214,755 downwards.
CAATATTAATAGCAAGTTACAGTCACAATATAAATGAATGTTTAAACGCAGAAAAACACAGTAAAAGTATTGAAACACTGTACACCTGTCTCTGTTATTCTTTGTGTAACCCCCCTGCAAATGGGGGTTCCCAAAAGACTTCCAGGAGCTTGCTTGAATGCTCCAAGCCTGAATGGTGTTTGGCATTTAAGCCATTTATCAGTGAGTGTTTTTAGAACCTCTGGTACTGTCTCTTTAAGAGCTGTCTGCTTGCAGACATAATTAGTTTGTATGGGGACTGTGTGTTTCTTTGATTGAGTACCACCAAGTTGCTGCCAATTCACTTCATTTTGCAGTCACTAGGAGTGCAAAGGGAACCTATCTGACAGATGTAACTGTTTGCCAGAAATTATTTAGAGTAATAATGAAATTACAGTTTGTCTAACCTGCTTTCTTTGCAGTCAGAACTGTGTCTGCTAGTTCCCATTCTGGTTTTGAACTGCTGAACTGGACCAATCAGTGTGGGGTAAGCTAGCTCTAAAATGGTGCCTTGGACGAATCAGAACTTGACTCATAATCTGAGCCAGCCACAAGAGGATTGTATGGGCAGTGACTCTGGGAGATGTAGTTTAGACTTCAGCACCTTTTGGACCAACAGCAGCAGTCTATTGTGAGTGACAGCCAATCCAGTCAAGAACTGGGAGGAACTCAAAGGAAGTGCCCGGTTTTGTCGGTTGGAGTTTCAGTTGAGCTTTGGCAGTGAAGAAGGAAGGAGCCCTGTGCTTTTTCAGTGTGCAGTTTTAGTCAAAAACGTGTGTAGGCCCAGAGTTCCGGTCTGCAGCTTTGTGTAACAGCTTGTTAGGACTGAACTGTCCCCTAGAAAAGAATCAAAGGATCTCTGAAGAGTAGAAACCAGGCTCACCCTGTAGAAGACTGGAGGAATTGCTGAAAATTGCATTCGGTCTGTCAGGAACTAAATCTGCTGTGTGTTCTCCCGGGTATTGTGCAGTAATTGCATCGGATACAGATGCAGCCTGCCTGGTATAGTGCTTTTTTATATGGATGTGTGAAGAGGTTTGTGTACCTCAAGTGAGCCCTGCTGACATTGAAGGACCCTATCTTATTTGGAGGTCGTGAGTACTAATTCAGGGTCGCCTCCCTGTAGAATTGCCACATTAAATCCAAATGGAATTACTGTACTGCTGACTGTTTAATTCTCCTTTCTCTGTGTGAAAGGGCCCCTACCAGCTGCCACGGTTTGGACTAGCCACTAGGGCTTGGGTACCCAGGACAGTAACTGATAGGGATAGGCCTGTGCACAGAGCCATAGGTAGATTATTAGAGTGATAAGCTAATTAACCTGATTTCCCCTGTCCTTGTTATATCCCCTAAATAAATCAGAGCTGCTTGTTTCAGCAAAGTTATACTGCCTGAGGTATTTGTCTATGTTAAAGTACTGTACTGTGATTGTTGCACTGTATCTCATTTCACAGGAGGTCCCAGTGCCGGAACCAGACCTGGGGTAAGTGTATACTGTGAAGGTAATTTGATATATTGTGTGGGCCACTAGTGGGAAGAAGAGGTTGCAGTGTCCCAGAGGGCTGTGACCAAGTTAGTTTAACTATTGCAAACCCTGACCTCTGGGTGGAGGCATCCGCCATTGGATCCAGGCCCCTCAACCTGTTAGTGGCAAATCAGGCAGGGGTAGTAGCCCTGGGATAGCGCCGCTCTGGGGTTACATCTTGAGGCTCACCGCTGGGATTGTGTGTCCTCTGGTGGCCATGTTCTGAACCACTGTTAAAAAAAAAATGGGTACTTGACAGAAGTGGCTGTGCACCGCTGGTGGAGTGGTGTACTGGGAGGAGATCGACCCCAAAATGCTATGCTTATCCTGGACATCCCCTGGGTATCAATACGGACACTGTGCAGGGAGTACTTTCAAGGTGGAAGGTTTACAAAACCCTGTGGTGGTGGGTCGGCATGCTAATCTGCTCACCCACACTTTCCTGGCCCTAGTAGAGTTTAAGGATCCCATAGATAGCTCAAAGTGCCACAGACCATTACCCCAGAGGGAGCCTCACTGCTTGGAGAGTGATAACTAAGGACAGTAAAGACCGGGGGAATCAGCCCCACCACTATCTGAAACTTTTGAGGAGAAATTTGCTGAATGGTTGCTGGGAGAGGGAAAACTGTGGAGGACTTGAAGAAACTATTCTTGCCACCTGGGGTGTTCCTCCCCAACACCTCTCCTGCTCCAGTGCCCGTAATGGTGCTGAACCAATGCAGACTCCTATTTCTGCACCTGCCATTAGTCACGACTCTTACCGAGGTTGAGGATCTTCTCTGGCACCTCCCACCCCCAAGGGGAGGATGACTGGGAGACCTGGATAGACTATGTTGCCCCCAAGTGCTAGAATGGCAATGCTCGGAAGGCAAAGCAAAGAGGGTTAGTGAGAGCCTCCGAGGTCCTGCCCTGGCTACCATCCGTGCTAAACGGGCCAGTAACCCTGAAGCGACTGCACAGGCCTATCTTGAGGCCTTGGAGAATGTGTATGGGAGCCCAGATTCTGATGAGGACCTATGGTGGAGAGTAAGAGATGCACAACAGTACCAAGGAGTTGTTGTCTGTGTATGTATCTCGGCTGGAAAAATTGTTGCAAGAATGCCTCAGAAAAGGTAGTTTGCCAGCAATTGAACTGGACCGAACCAGGCTGGACAGGATCCTTAAGTCTGCCACATTCTCAGAACTGCTGTTGCTTCAGTTCGCTCTGGCAGATCAACTGGAGTCCCCACCTCCTATGATGAGTTAATGAGAGAATTCGAGGAGTTGAGAAAAGACGACCTCGGAGGGACCTGCACCAATAGCTGCGGCTACGACCCGGAAGTGACTGAGGGTGACCCATCAAGTGAAGTTCAGGGCAGAGGTTGGCAGTCAATGAGTGCTCTGACAAGGAAAAAGATATGCCACAATGGGGGAACTGTTGAGAGATCGGGAATTCAAAACAGTCCTTTATGAAGGCCACGCCTGCAAGTACGGGCCCTGACCTATATCCGACTGCATCTGCTATGGGGGTGGGGTACCACCCATGTATCTCCTGCTGATAACAGCTCGAACTCGATTCCTTGACCATGGAAGTGGAGAAACTGACAGATGTCTCCAAATGCTTATCACGCCGCGAGACAGAGATGGCACCAAGGTTTCCAGTTAGTAATACCCCGCCCTGGCTCCCAGTGTGGCGCCGCCAGCTCAAACTCCAGAAAGTATGTTTTGCTATAATTGTGGGAAAGATGGGCACATGAAAGGAATGCCAGTCCCCAAAAGACACTGACAAAGTTGCATATAGGCTACAAGGAGAGCTTCGGAGAAGAAATCAGTGGTTAAGAGGTGCACGACATGATCCAGTGAGGGCACCAAAATGCTAATTCACGCCCTTTGTGGCAAGGTCAGTTGCCCAGGCCCCACTACCGCCTCCAGACTGGTCCAGAATAGTGGGTCCCTCCATGGAGACCACTGTAAAGGTGAATGGAGTGTCTACAAGAGCTGTATTAGACAGTGGCCCCAAGTGACAATTATGTTCCAGGATTGGTATCAGAAGCATTTGTCAGGCCGTACCCTTACAACCATTAGAAGGACTGCATGTATGGGGTTAAGTGAGAAGGCCTACCTATTCCGGGTATATCCGAATTTGGCTGTCTTTCCCCACCTCCGTGGCTGGAGTGGCCGAACAAGTAGAGACCCTAGCCTTAGTGTGTCCCCCACTGGACTGTATGATGGTGTCCCTTTGTTGATTGGAACAAATGCTCATATGTTCGGAAGGCTGGCACAGTTGTGTTATGAAAAACAGGGTCAAAGACTAGTAGAGCTTTAAGAGTTCCGGCTTTAATTAAGAAGGCCTATGAGGCACAGAGAAATGCTGAAAAACAGAACCAGAGGAACCGGTCGGAATTGTATGGAAGAAGGATCCTGAGTCTCTGATCCTGGCGCCAAATGCCCAGTGTACCTTACAGGGAGAGGTCCGTATCAGAAAGGATGTTAAGAATAAAATATTAATGTTGGATGCACCAGGCGATGGAAAATTGCCAGAGGGACTGCTGGTCAAGCCTAGTATTTTGCCCGCTAGAGCCCATGCTTATGCCAGAAGGGTAATGGTCCAAGTTCATAATGTGTCTGAAAGAGACATTCGAGTAAACAGAGGTTGCATCCTGGCTAATGTGCATTTGCAGACACTGCAGTGCTACCCAGCAGCAAGAGTTCAGGAAGAATGACAGAGTAACGCCTGACTTGTTTGATTTCGTCGACTCGCTGCCAGCTGAATGGAAAGTGAGGATCAGTGAGAAGCTTGCCCAGAGAGACCAGGTGTTTTCTTTAAAGGAATGGGATGTAGGATGCGTGCAAGGAGCTGAGCACAATATCCGGCTGCATGGCGAAAGACCATTTCGTGAGAGGTCTCGACGCCTGGCACCTGCTGACATAGATGATGTGAGACGCATCTGCAAGAGATGTTAGCTGCTGGTGTAATACAAGAATCCAAAGCCCTTATGCTTCCCCATTGTGGTAGTGAGGAAAAGAATGGAACAGTAAGGATGTGTGTGGATTATCGCACCTTAAACCGCGGACTATCCTGATCAGTACACAATGCCCGCATTCAGGATGCTTTGGACTGCCTAAGCGGGAGCAAGTGGTTCTCTGTGCTGGATCTCCGCAGTGGGTACTACCAGATCCCGGTGGCCCCAGAGGACCGCGAGAAGACGGCCTTTATCTGTCCGCTGGTTCTATGAATTCATGAGGATGCCTCAAGGGATTTCAGGTGCCCCAGCCACTTTCTCAACGATTGATGGAGCGGCAGTGGGGACATGAACTTACTAGAGTGCCTGGTATACCTAGATGATGTTATTGTATTTGGCAGCTCACTGGAGGAACATGAGAGCAGATTATTTAAGGTATTGGACCGACTGAGGACTTTGGCCTTAAACTGTCCATTGATAAGTGTCAATTCTTTCAAACATCAGTAAAGTATGTGGGACACATAGTATCCACCGAGGGAATAGAGACCGACCCAAGTAAAGTTGAGGCCTTGACCACCTGGCCACAGCCCAAAAATCTAAAAGAACTGCAGAGATTCCTGGGATTCTGTGGTTATTATCGGCGCTTCATCAAGGACTATTCAAGAGTGATCCGCCCTTTACTTAACCTTACTCAAGGGTATCCCCCAACCCACAAAAAATACCAAAAGACAGCGTCCCTCAAGACTGAAAGAGTGTATTTTCATCCAAGTGAAGTATTTGGGGCCCGCTGGACTCCTGATTGTGAGACTGCTTTTCATGAGATCATATATCAACTTACCCATGCTCCAGTGCTGGCCTATGCCGATCCAAGAAAACCTTACGTCCTGCACACTGATGCTAGCTTGCAAGGGTTGGGGGCTGTGTTGTACCAAGAGCATGAGAATGGCCTGAGACCAGTGGCCTTGCCAGTAGAAGCCTGACCCCATCCGAAAAGAACTATCCTGTACATAAGTTAGAGTTCCTAGCTTTGAAGTGGGCTATTGTTGACCAATTCCATGAGTACTTGTATGGGGCTAAAATACTAGTAAAACTGACAATAATCCTTTGACCTATGTGCAGACCTCAGCTAGTTGGATGCCACTGGCCATAGGGTGGCTTTCTGCATTATCTACATATGACTATGCTCTCGATACCGAGCAGGTCTGAACCACATAGATGCTGATGCTCTCTCCGGAGGCCTGTTCCCCAGAATGATTGGGTCCGATTGGCAGAACCTGACTTCGGGCACTCTGCCGGAAGTTTGACAGGGAGGAACAAATGTCCACGGACGCAGTGGACTGCATGGTGGATTGCTTGGGAGCCTCTGAGAATTGCATACCTGCTGCTTATTGCCACTTTTCTGCAATAGACATTGGTGCACTGCCTCAGCTGGACAATGACAGTATTCGCGGGCTCAATCTCGCATCCCATGATCAAAGCAGCTTTAGAAGCCCTCTATGCAGGAAAAGATGTGTCCAAATTACGCCCACTGATTTGAGAACTGCACTGTTATACAAAGAAGGTCCTAAGTTGAAACTGATCAATAAACTGTTATACAGAGAAACAGTAGACAGAGGGGACAAGTAGACAAACAACAACTAGTGCTGCCCACTGCCTTCGAGACTCAGTACTGAGGTCCTTGCACAACCACATGGGCACCTTGGTATAGACAGAACACTTGACTTGGTGAGATCCAGATTCTATTGGCCTAAGATGGGGCTGATGTGGAGCAACACATTCGAACTTGTAGTCGCTGCTTACAGAGGAAAGCTTTGCCCCAGAGGGCTGCCCCTTGTTAACATAACCACCAGTGCACCCATGGAGCTGGTCTGTATTGATTTTCTAAGTTTGGAGTCAGATCAAGAAATATCAGTAATGTGCTGGTGGTCACTGACCATTTCACGAGATATGCCCAAGCTTTCCCACCAAAGACCAGAAAGCATCCACTGTAGCCAAAGTACTTGTAGAAAACTTTTTGTTCACTATGGGGCTCCACAAAGAATCCATTCTGATCAAGGAGAGACTTTGAGAGTCGTCTGATCAAAGAGATGCTTTCTCTGTGGGGAGTGCGAAGTCCAGAACCACTCCTTACCACCCCAGGGGACCCACAGCCTGAACGTTTAACCGCGACTTTGCTAGATATGCTAGGCACCCTGCACCCAAAGGACAAGCCTAGATGGAGCCAACAAATTAGCACCCTGGTACATGCTTATAACTGCACCAAAGTGATGCCCTGGATTCTCCCCTGCACCTGATGTTTGGAAGAGAAGCTCACTACCAGTAGATGTGTGTTTTGGGGTCTCTCCTGATGGGGTTCAAGCTGACAACTATTTACAGTATGTGCAAAGTTAAGGCCCAGCTAACTCATGCGTACCAACTGGCTCAAACCATGGCTGCCAAAAGAAATCTGGCCAACAAAGAAAGGTATGATAAAAAGGTGAAAGCACAGGAACTCCAGGAGGGAGATCGGTATTGCTAAGAAATCTGGGACTGCATGGCAAGCACAAGATTGCTGACAGATGGCACCATCTCCTCACATTGTAGTGGGCAAACTAGATGATCTGCCAGTGTACAAAGTAAGGCCTGAGAATAATTCAAAAGATGTAAAAACAATGCATAGAAATCATTTACTGCCCATTGGACAAATCTTAATTGAGTCTGAGCCCTAGAAGATGCCCCTCTGGACCAGTGACTAGAGCTGCTGCTAAGAAAAGACCAAGGAAGTCTGCACCTACAGAAGCAGAGTTAAAGTGTTCCCCTGCACAAGTCCCAGTTGAGCATGACTGTCAGTCCATATCAGAAGAAAGTGAGAGTGACTTTGAATACTATCCTTCTTACAGACTGAGTCAATTGTTTGGGGCAATCCCTAGTCAATACTGGAGATGAAGCTGGGCCTTCTGGACTGTCTAAGCCCCAGCTTCATCCTGGAGCCAATGCTCCCAGAAAGTGAAGTGCAAAGCATCAGATCAGATGAAATGGAATCATTGTGCATGGTTGAACTGTTTGAGCTTTCAGGGAGGAAAATGATAGATTGGGGCAGACTGGTGATACACCGAACAAGAAGAGTATTTTGAGTGCCCTGACAGTCCACTGCCAGTGTCCGAAGCTCTCCATGCGAGCCAAATGTTGTGGACTCAGAAACTGTAACTCCTGGAGCTGAAAGTGCCCAAGTTCTAGCCTCTCTACCCCATGGAGACTCCCTGACAAGTGAGGACAATGCTGAAAATGAGGCTCAGAGTGCAGAGACTATAACAGTTCCCCTAGAAAGTCTGGTCGAGCTGTAAAGCCTGTGGTGCACCTCAGTTATGATTCACTTGGGAGGCCTGTGGACTTGCCTCTCAATGTTGTCCATAAAGGAGTGTATGTGTCCCCGAGCTCATTGCCCAAACTGAGCATCAGTGCTAACTCCAAGTTACTTGTGTTGCCCTCTAAGTGTGTCCTTTGCCCCATCCAGCCCCAAGGTAACTGATAGGGAAGGGCCCCCTCTCTTCAGGTTTCATGTACAAGAGTAATAACTTGAGTTATGGTACAATGTGTATGTAATACTGTGTAAGAGTGACGTGCTGCAATGTTTCAGAAATGTGTTCTTGGTAAAATGATATATTGACTGATGATTACATGTGCGAGCCTAATGCAAATGTATATGGTTGCAGTTGAAACTTATGGGGTACTTGCTTGACGCGACGTCAAAGCTTTCCCAACCAGGAAGGGTGTAACCCCCTGCAAATGGGGTTCCCAAAGACTTCCAGGAGCTTGCTTGAATGCTCCAGCCTGAATGGTGTTTGGCATTTAAGCCATTTATCAGTGAGTGTTTTAGAACCTCTGGTACTGTCTCTTTAAGAGCTGTCTGCTTGCAGACATAATTAGTTTGTATGGGGACTGTGTGTTTCTTTGATTGAGTACCACTCAAGCTGCTGCTAATTCACTTCATTTTGCAGTCACTAGGGTGCAAAGGAACCTATCTGACAGATGTAACTGTTTGCCAGAAATTATTTAGAGTAATAATGAAATTACAGTTTGTCTAACCTGCTTTTGCAGTCAGAACTGTGTCTGCTAGTTCCCATTCTAGTTTTGAACTGCTGAACTGGACCAATCAGTGTGGGGTAAGCTAGCTCTAAAATGGTGCCTTGGACGAATCAGAACTTGGACTCATAATCTGAGCCAGCCACAAGAGGATTGTATGGGCAGTGACTCTGGGAGATGTAGTTTAGACTTCAGCACCTTTTGGACCAACAGCAGCAGTCTATTGTGAGTGACAGCCAATCCAGTCAAGAACTGGGAGGAACTCAAAGGAAGTGCCGGTTTTGTCGGTTGGAGTTTCAGTTGAGCTTTGCAGTGAAGAAGGAAGGAGCCCTGTGCTTTTCAGTGTGCAGTTTTAGTCAAAAAATGTAAGGCCCAGAGTTCGGTCTGCAGCTTGTGTAACAGCTTGTTAGGACTGAATCAGTCCTGTGAAAAGAATCAAAGGATCTCTGAAGAGTAGAAACCAGGCTCACCCTGTAGAAGACTGGAGGAATTGCTGAAAATTGCATTCGGTCTGTCAGGAACTAAATCTGCTGTGTGTTCTCCGGTATTGTGCAGTAATTGCGATCGGATACAGATGCAGCCTGCCTGGTATAGTGCTTTCTTTTATATGGATGTGTGAAGAGGTTTGTGTACCCCAAGTGAGCCCTGCTGACATTGAAGGACCCTATCTTATTTGGAGGTCGTGAGTACTAATTCAGGGTCGCTCCTGTAGAATTGCCACATTAAATCCAAATGGAATTACTGTACTGCTGACTGTTTAATTCTCCTTTTCTCTGTGTGAAGGGCCCCTACCAGCTGCCCACGGTTTGGACTAGCCACTGGGGCTTGGGTGCCCAGGGACAGTAACTGATAGGGATGAGGCCTGTGCACAGAGCCATAGGTAGATTATTAGAGTGATAAGCTAATTAACCTGATTTCCTGTCCTTGTTATATCCCCCTAAATAAATCAGAGCTGCTTGTTTCAGCAAAGTTATACTGCCTGAGGTATTTGTCTATGTTAAAGTACTGTACTGTGATTGTTGCACTGTATCTCATTTCACAGGAGGTCCCAGTGCGGAACCAGACCTGGGGTAAGTGTATACTGTGAAGGTAATTCTGATATATTGTGTGGGCCACTAGTGGGAAGAAAGGGGGGTTGCAGTGTCCCAGAGGGCTGTGACCAAGTTAGTTTAACTATTGCAAACCCTGACCTCTGGGTGGAGGCATCCGCCATTGGATCCAGGCCCCTCAACCTGTTAGTGGCAAATCAGGCAGGGGTAGTAGCCCCTGGGATAGCGCCGTCTAGGGGTTACATCTGCAAATCACATCACTCTGTATTAATTTTGCATGAGCTTGCCGTATTTTAAGCGCATTAATCACTCAAAGTCTCTACTAAGGGATTAATGCCGGTTGGTGGTTGAGGTCCAACCCCCCCCAACCGGGCATTAATTCCCTAGTAGAGCCCTCCTTTGTCATGATTAATGCTTATCTGTACCCCTTCCACTAGGAGGGTGGATCTGAAAATGAGCTATTTCAGCTCAGTATGCACTTCTTGGAAAATAAGTAAAAAAAAAAAAAAAAAAACATGCTTTCGAGCAAAAGTCCATTTTCTTCCATTAATATTTGAAAATTAAACTAGTCTATTCTCAAATCAGAGACCAACCATGTGGATGGAGGAGAGGTGACTAGAAAGGTCTACCTTTCACAGAAAAATGTACTTGTGTTTCTTTTTTGTATATAAGTGGGAAGATTCATGTCAGCACTAGATTCTCAGATAGCTAATCGTGATTATGTGCTGAGTTTGAATTGAGTATGATTTCCTTAACGAGTAAGTGAGTGCAAAGATGATTAACCTAGGTTCATTATAAAACTTAAATTAGGCCAGAGAAAGTGGACAGTGGCTCTTTAAGGACAGTAAAAGCTAGAGAGAGTAATAAGCTCTTAGGTATGTTCTCAGGAAGAAGTCCGGACCAGACTGCTGCCAATCTCTTCTGCACTGTGGCTGTCACAAGGGAGGCAGGATTAATCAGGTTCTTAGTGGTGCCATTAATGTGATTGCTGGGTGTGCCCAACGATTGATTTTTCAATTAATCCATACGCTCTGAGAGTCTGGGCACCCTAGATCATGCCATGAAATATAGCTTGTCAAGTTCAAATCCCATCTGGAAAGTGTGGAGAGGCAGTTACACTCCCATACATCAGATCCTGGCTCCCATTATGTCTCTTTTTTATAAAATAAATTATATTGCTAACTGCATGTGCCACATGCACAGGAACTAATACATTTATACTTGGGGGAGCTGTCAGCAAGGAACTGTTTGGGAATGTAGGTATGAGAAGACTAGGAGGTGGACAGGAAGCGTTTTGAGTGAGCATTGTGGCACTATGACAATTTGTAAAACTGCTCTAATAAGTTAGTGTTTGCTTTGCCACTGTTCATTGTCTATTGTGCAGACCTTTAATACTGGCCAACAGCGACAAGTGAAATTATTATGGCGGATACCTTGATACTAGTTGTGGCTATGTCTTGCTTTGTTTACGTCACCTAAAAACTGGACTTACTGCTAGTGGAAAATTCAGGTTTACCTGCTTCCCTGACTCCCTACCTGCTGCTTTCAGTTATGAAGCCAATCGGGGATTATAATGTAGTCCATTCTCATACCAAGTAGTGCTATGTGACACACAATGGAAGTCTTCACTAAGTGTTCTCACTGACTTTTTTTTTTTTTAAAGGCTTCATTAACAGTTTTTTTTTGTTTCAAGCCTCACAAGAGTGACAAAGACCTTAAAATGATCATATCCAATGAAGTAAATAAAGAACTAAGCACTGGCATATAGAGTGTGCCCTGCGTTATGGTAATGCTCTTTGTGAAAATAAAATCTAAAACCATCCTCTGAGTAGTCGTCCCATCCTCAGAGTAGTCACTTAATGGAAGAAATCAGAAATTCAAGAAGAACATCACCTTTTATTACTGGAAATACTTCATGCAAAAGTCACGGTTTAGTAGACTCCAAAAATAATTTTCAGTGTTCAAAAATGTCTGGGTAGGGATCAGAGTATCCAACAATACATGGTCACATTTGCTCTGTTATCGATGAGCTATTTCATTAGATCAGACAACACCTCGGGAGGGGGTCAGAACTTGCGGCTGAATGAGCTGGACACTTTCTGCAGAGCTCCAGACCATGCACTGATTTAGTCTGAAACAGAACGCTTGGAGAGGGGGAAGGGGCATGCTGTGGAGCCCGAGCTTGATGGACGCTGGAATTATGAGCTCTGTATTTTGTTAATGTCAAGGTGCTGAAACGGACATTTACAACAACTGTTTGAAATTTACAAACCTACCTATCAGGAGTTGAACCCTACTAGATCAATATGGGCAAGTCAAAATCGGGTCCAAATGCTGGTGAGAGCAGGAGAGAGCAACCGAAGTCGGGGACTTCTGGGCCCAGCACCAGATCAATGCCACAAGACAGCAACGAGAAGACGGGAGTGGAGGAGATGACACAATCCCTAGATACTAAAATGAAACAATGTTTGGCTTCAGTCTCAGCAATGAACAATAAGTTTGATTCCCTTACTTCAAGGATGGCAATGGTTGAAACTATGGTGGAGGGTCTCAAAGTGGAGTTGGAGGACACCCAAAGGCAGACTGAGAGATATAGCCCTGCCACTACTCAGTATACCAAGAAGTCAAAGGCCACACAAAGCAGGCCTGAAGTGTTGGAAAATTAAATCCATTCCATGAATGTTCGATTCACTGGTATTCCAGAAGGAGTGGAGGGGGACCATCTGCCCCTTTTCTTGAAAGACTGGCTGGTGGGGCAATTTAAAGACAGGTCAGAGACCCAGGAGTGGCACTTTTTAAAAGCTTTTCGCATCCAGCCATGAAGTCGCCAAGATTGTGATGCACCACATGCAGTCCTAGCTACCCTGGACTACGCGGCAACACAAGATAAGCTGCTAAGCCTTGCGTTACTACCCACTGTTGTTGGATGACAAACCAGTTCTCTTATTCCCTGACATTTATTATGCCGTGCATCAAAGAAGGAAGAAGTTGAATGGAGTAAGAGGGATTCTTAAAGATCTAAGTATTTCACATGCTATTCTCTTTCCAGCAAAACTTCGGCCGTGATATCAAGTTAGGGTATATGTGTTCACAGGTCCTTCCGATGCCGGGAAGTGGGCAACAAAACTCCAGCAATCCCGATGAAGACAAGCAGATTCTGATGAGGAAACAACCATCGATCCTGAAAAGGGCTGAATACTTCTAAGATAAAAAGTTTTTTCTTTTCTATGTTCTTTCCCTCTTGGCAGTTAAGGAACTCTAATGTGCCACTTTGGTTGGGCTGTAAGTTTTCTGATCAGGTAATAGATGTTAATATCTTTAACAGTGGCCCTGATTAGTGCGGAGTGTTATTCTAACTCTTAAATTGGCTGTTTAAACTTCGCTGTTATAACAGTGGCTGCACTTACTTGAACAAATACAATTCGGATCCTTTTTTTTCTTTGGACTAGATTAAAGAATGCTACATCCCAGATAATAGTAATTTTGGGCCACCTGTTATATGCATTTGTAATGATTATACACTCACTGAAGATGGAGCATAGTCTAAATCTATAAAATACTACAGGCAATTTGCTCTTTGGATTATCTTGTGTTCTAAGCTCCATTTTACTAAGAGCTACTGTATAAGTGTAATATTGTTTTTCTGCTTGTTCCAGTGTTCTCTCTTAATACTATAAGGAAAGTTTAATACTTTGAGATATAGTTATTTAGTTTTATATTTAATTAGTTTTTGTTAACCGGGTTAGGTGTGCTAGCCAAAGTTGACTATTTTCAGGCACGACCTGGGAGAATACATACATAAAATGAGATGAGAGTATACAATACATAGTATATAGTACAGGTACATAGTACATAGTATATAGTACAGGTAGGTTAGAATACAGATCAAGTCAGACAGTACTCAAGATAATACATACAGCTATGCAGAGATGACAGAAGTGACATTAGCACATGCAAATAACAACTGAAAGTGGGCTAAGTGGCAGCTATAAAGACATTTAATAGCAAAGCTTGTTTAGAAGTGCAGCAATATCGAATTATCACTTGTACTTTAGAACATATTAATTATAAGTCATGCATTCTTCAGCAACTATTACACAGCATAACTGATGCACATTTAGGTTTAAATTTAATCTGCTAGTTTACCTCTCCTCTTGGAGATTATTCAGGGGGTACTGTTATCCTATATAATATCCTATATAATATTACAACATTAACTTTATTTGTACTACTCTTGCTGTTTCCTGAATGAAACAAAACTATGTTTTGTCATTTTAAAATGAATAAAATATGAGTTTAAAAAAAAGAAACAGAACGCTCAATGCTATTTTCTCCATTTATTTTACCACCGTTCACTAGTACGCACCGAGAGAGAGCAAAACTGTCCATATTGATCATGGGGAAGCTGCACCAGAGTGCCTCACAGGACAACGTGAGAAGGAAATCCAGGAAGTGGAAGGATGGTGCTTCAAAAGATGCTTACAGTCTCACACTTGATGGCGCGCTCAAGCCTATGAATGTGGCCCTGCTGTCGGCTGTGCAGGAACTATAGCAGGACTTTAAACAAGCTGTAAAAGATCTTGATCAGAAACCAGAAAACTTTTTTTTTTTTATACTTTATTTTTTCATTTTATCTTGCACATGACAGACAAGAAAGCATGTAGCAGACAGTCCAAAATAATGATAGCAATTCCTTTTACAAAAAGAACACCCTTCTCCTTAATCAAAAGGATATTATGCATCAACTACATTGTGGTAGATCATACGGGGGTATCTTATAATATTACTATACAAGATTGAATAAAACTCCTAATATGTGCTGTTCAGAGAACCCAGGAGTACATGGCAAAAACAAATGTTAAGTAATTGTCCAGCAATTCAGTCCAAAATAATGAGCAATGCCCTTACAATAAGGGCTATTTGGTGCCATGGTCCAACCTAAATGAAAAAAGAGAATACTTACAATAAGCTAATTTGCAGCTAAGCATTGTACTATATTAAGAAAGAACGAACATCTATAAACATCTACCTCTTACTCCTTAAGAGCTTAACACTACTGGACTTAGTTATATTTATTTATTTTTTCCCCTCCCAACTCTTCCCTTTTAAACAGAACAAAAAATACAGAACGAAAAATACCAAGCCAGTTCCGATTCCTAACAAGTGCAGAAGCCTCCAACAAGAGGAGGACTAAGAATTTTGTACAACAAGTTCAAACAATTGAACAGGCTACCCGATTTATTTAAATTTTAGTTTGTTGGGTGAAATTATAACGATGTTACCAGAAATTAGAATTTCCAATGTCCCCACATTATCCCTCAGGTTGCTGCCTCGTCGTCCTCCTCGTCCGACCCTTCGGTTCTCCTTCGTACTTCAGCAGCCCTCCTATCTGTCCATTTACCGGCCTCAGTGGGATCTGAAAATAAGTAGACCCTGCTCTGATGTACGATCCGAAGTCTGGCTGGGAAGATGACTGTGTGCGGTACTCCCAACTCCCTCAAGACTCGCCTCACATCGTCAAACTTCTTTCTCCGCTGTCTCGTTGCGTAACTGATGTCGGGGAAGAAGTGAACCAGGGAATCCCCTTGATACAGTGGAGCTGCTCTGCGGGCATATCTAAGGATTTTGTCTCGGGCTACAACACCCGAGGTAACCAACATTAAGGTACGGGGATCCTCCGTATTTTGTGAGCGACCACGTGGTGTAACTCTGTAAATTTTTTGTATTTCCCAGGTATTTGCTGGGGCTTCTGGATTTAACTTTTCAGAAAGCCATTCCAGCATGTTCAGGACCGGATGGTCCCCCTCCGAGCCCTCAGGAAAACCTACAATCCGAACATTAGCCCCTCGAGCTTGATTTTCAAGTGCTTCCAAACATGCCTTAAGATGCTGGGTTTCCTTATTAAGCAGGGTGGTCGCTCCGGTCAAGGCCTCAGCCTGCTCACGGGTCTCCTTGAAATCATCTTTAAGCCCATCTACTGCTTTCTCCACAATTAAAACACGAGTACTGAAGTCATCTACTTTCTGATTAAGTGCAGAAACTGAGGCTATCAAGGTCTGAAGTTTATGGCCCAGGGTGTTGATAGTTTCTCCTGCATCAAGCCGTTCTTCAGTTAATGTGGCTTCTTCTGCTCTCCCAAGTCCTACTGTTCCCTTACTTTTTCCGGCTCCTCCAGAGATCTTGTCTTTCTTGGGATTGCCCATCTTAAGAAATGTAGGGTCGCTCTTCACAATGGTGAGGTCAAAAACTCTGTGAGAAGCTTTTAAATGGGAGATTTAAGTAGATTTCCTCCTCGCGAGATGTAAGTTGTAAAAAGTTGCTGCACGCTGCTTGGGCTCCACAGTGTCCCCCCAGAAACCAGAAAACTTTTAACACTCAAGTGGTCACATTAGAAACAGAGATGGATACGGTTTCTGCTGAATGTAAAACTAGTATGAAATCTGTTGGCAAATCGGCGGGTTGTGGTCTCCAGCCTTGTAATGGAGAACAAGGTACTCCATTTGAAGATGGAACACCTAGAAAATGGGGTGAGAGCTGCTAACCTGTGGCTCCTCGGCATAACCGAAGGAGCAGAGAGAGCCAGCATCAGTTTGTTCAGGACATGTTGTAATCTATTTTAAGGCTGGATCTTAGTGGCTTTGTTCTTAAGACTATGTTTAACCAACCTAATCAGTTTCTTCGAGCCAGTCAATGAAGCTCTTGATGGGGGACTACCAGTGGATGTTATTTTCTTAGATTATGCTAAAGCATTTGATACAGTTTCACATAAAATCTTGTTAAAAAATCTGAGTGAACTAAAATTCAATGGTAACATAGCCAGGTGGATAAGCTCATGGCTGAATGAAAGAGTACAACGTGTTGTAATAAGGGGATACGAATCCAGCTGGGGGCAGGTGACTAGTGGGGTCCCGCAGGGATCTGTCCTGGGTCCACTGTTATTTAATATACTTATATCCACAATGAATGTAAATGATGGTGTCTGGATAGGAAAGTACGCAGATGATTGTAAAATCACAAGTATAGTTAATAATACAGATTCAGTACTCAAATTTCAGGATTGTATAAATAAGAACAGTGACTGGGCAGATGAGAATAAAATGACACTTAACTATACAAAGTGTAAGGTGATGCACTTTGGAAGTAGTAATCAGGGGAGCTCATTATACTATAAAGAATAAAATATTTCAGACAACAACAGAGGAAAGAGATCTTGGAGTAGTTATTACCAATGATTTAAAATTCGATGCTCACACAAAAAGAACAGCTATGAAATGTTATTCTAATTTAGGATGTATACATCGGCATATAAAGAGCAGGAAAGCAGAGGTCCTAATGCCCCTGTATACCAGTCTGGTTAGGCTCCACATGGAGAACTGTGCCCCCTTCTGTGCACCCACTACTGTGGGCTCATTGAGAATGATGGAAAAGGTCCAGAGAAGAGCAACTAAGAAAGTTAAACACACTAAATATCTCCCATATAAGGAAAGACTAAAATCTCTAAATTTATACTCACATGAGTATAGGCTACTGAGGGCGATTTTATATATATATATATATATATAATATATATACACAGTATATATATATATATATATATATATATATATATATATATATATAAAATACCTTACATTGTAATGACACACTTGATGTCATATGCCTAGAGAAACAGGATACTGTAAATAAAACTACATCGCACAAAGATAAAATCAAATGCCCAGTAAACAGAATGTTATGAAGACAGAGATTTTTTACACAGAGGGTACCGCCAATATGGAATTCACTACCTAAAAATGTGGTTAATAGTGAAACAGTGTTTAGATTTAAAATCTTATTTGATGACCATATGAAGGAAATGAAGTATAAATACCACCATTAAATGGTGGCGAGTTTATCATGGGCCTAGGCCTTCTGAACTTGTAGAATAACTATGAAACTGACTTGCCATGCACCATTTTACTGCTTATGGCTGGTGCACATTAAGAAATGAGGTGCTCCACCAAGTTTGACAGAAGGGGACTTTACAGTTACCTGATGGTTCAGCTATGTATTTAGTCCCTGATATTAGTTTTGCCACCCGCCAGCACAAGAGTTTTGATGCCATGTGGGTGGGATACAGAGAAATTGAAATTACGTACCTACCATAATTCTTGATCTTCTTGGACGGAGTCTCTACCACTCATTCACACTGATGGGATCTATGCCGGAGGTGCTAGGACCCAGCGGGAGCAAACTTTTTGCAGGAGGGCCGGCGCCAGAGATGGAGCCGTGAGGAGTGGCGCCGTGAGCCTCGGCTCATGCAGCAATGACTATCTCGGCGTCGACCCTCCAACTGCCTCAGTACCTTTTTTCCGAGGAGGTGCAGCGCAACTAACCTAGAAGGATAGCCTAACAAAAACCGGACATAAGATAGTCTGGATGACCCGTATAAGAAGGGTCAACAAAGAAGTCTTCACAGCCTAAGATTGAGGAAGTGAAGACCAACAACAGAGGTGAGCTCGGAGGATGGTGGGTAGGCATGTGAATGACTGGTGGAGACTCCGTCCAAGAAGATCAAGAATTACGGTAGGTACATAATTTCCATATCTTCCTGGACATAAAGTCACCACCACTCATTCACATTGATGGGAGAGTACCGAGCTAATAATCCCCCCCGAGAGGGTGGCAAGAAAGACCAAGAGCTCACAATTTTAGGACAGAAGTCCATTAAGGATGGTTCTGCTAAATGAAAGATGTGACCTGGCATGGACATCCAGGGTATAGTGCTTGACAAAAGTATGCACTGAGCTCCAGGTAGCCGCATTGCAAATATCTGCAATGGGCAAGTTGCGAATTTCTGCCAGGGGTGCCACGACTGCTCTAGTAGAGTGAGTGTACACTCTGCCCTCCAGCTTAACCTGCGCCATGGAATAACAGTGGCGAAGGCATGCCACCAGCCATGCTGAAATGCATCTGACAGCGACAGGTTGACCCAGCCGAGTCTTGCTGGAGGAAACAAACAGTTGTTGAGCTTTGAGAATTTGTTTTGTTCTATCTAAATAGAAACGCAGAGCTCTTTTGACATCCAAAGAATGAAGGGTACGTTCTCCTTCATTTTGGAAGTTCGCAAAGTAAGTAGGTAGGACTAAAGGTTGGTTTAGATGGAATTCTGAAACAACCTTAGGGAGAAACTTAGGATGGGTCCTAAGAACTACTTTGTCCTTATGAAACACAGTATACGGAGGGTCCGTGACCAAGGCATGTATTTCAGAGACCCTGCAGGCCGAGGTAATGGCCACCAGGAAGGCCGTTTTCCAAGTGAGAAATTTCAGCTCACAGGTAGTTAGAGGCTTGAAAGGCTTTCAAGTGAGCATGTCTAGCACAAGATTAATGCCCCAGGCTGCGACCGGATGTCTGATAGGAGGTCTGGTGTGCAGACTACCCTTAAGAAACCTCTTAACTACTGGTAACTGAGCCAGTGACAAGGAAAGTACTGGCTCATGATAAGCTGAAATGGCACAAAGGTGAACTTTGATTGTAGAGTATTGTAGACCTGAATTTGAGAGGTCTAAAAGGTACTCTAGAACTTTATTTGGAGGTCAGGAAAAAGGATTCAAAGAGGATCTTGTACACCAGAGAGAAAAACGCTTCCATTTGGCTGTGTAAGTTTTTCTAGTGGCTGGCTTACGTGCAGCCAAAAGAATATCTGAGATTCTGCGAGAGACATTGAACCTGTTCACTTCTATCTCCTCAGGAGCCAAGCGTGAAGGTGAAGTGACCTCAGATTGGGATGGATCACAGGCCCCTGAGTCAGAAGGTTCGTCTAAAGGGGAAGCGCTTTCGGAGGGGTTTCCAACATACTGTTGAGTAATGGAAACCATATCTGTCAAGACCAGAAGGGAGCACTGAGGATCATTTTGTCCCCCTGGGACTCGAACTTGAGAAGTACCCTCTGAATCAGAGGAAGAGGGGAAAGGATAGAAAGCGTTTTGTCCACTGCAGCCTGAATGCATCCTGACAGAAAATGCCAGGCCCTGGATTTCTGGAGCAGAAGAGAGGCAGTTTTGTGTTGAGTGGGGATGCAAAAAGGTCCAGGTCTGGAGTTCCCCACTCTGCGTATAGTGACTAAACTATGGTTGAGTCTAGAGACCACTCGTGAGGATCTGTCTCTGTTCTGCTGAGATGGTCTGCCAGTTTGTTCTGCACTCCCAGCACGTAGACCACCTGAATTAGAGCCTTGTGCTCTAGACACCATTCCCACACTTTCATTGCTTCACTGCATAAAGGGTAAGAGTGCGCACCGCCCTGCTTGTTGATGTAATACATCACTGCTTTGTTGTCCATTTGAAGGAGAATGTTCTTGTGACAGAGAATGTCCTTCAAAGCCCAGACTGCATGAAGGACGGCTCTCATTCCTAAGACATTTATGTGAAGCTGGGACTCGTCCTGAGTCCACATACCTTGGGTGTGGAGTTCCTGACAGTGAGATCCCCACCTCATCAGGGACGCATATGTGGTAATGGAAATCTGATGATCCAGGAAAGCAAAGGAATACCCTTCCAGAAGAGTGTCCTTTTGCGATCACCAGGTGAGTGGCCTCTTCAGAGGTTCTGTCACCTTGATGAGAAAGGACTGAGGGTGAGTGGTTGGGGACCACTGAGTACTAAGCATCCGTTGAGAGGTTCTCATGTAGAGGCATGCTAGGGTATAGTGAGCACCGAGGATGCCATAAGATCCAGCATCTGCTGCATCGAGATAGCTCGAACAGAGCTGTTCTCACTGATGTATCGGGCCATCTGTAGGTTATCGCTCCTTCTGTCCTCTGGTAAAAAAGCTTTTGCACAGAAGGTGTCCAGAAGAGTTCCTAAGAAAAGGAGCTTCTGGGAGGGCTGCAACTGTGATTTCTTGAGATTTATCAGGACTCCCTTGGACGTGAGAAAGTCCAAGGCCTTGGTAATGGCATAGAGAGTTCCTTGCCTGGAAGGGCTTGCTAGAAGCCAGTCGTCCAGATATGGGAACACTTGTATTCTGATCTTTTTGAGGTACGCTGCGAGAATTGTAGAACACTTTGTAAAAACTTGCGGCGCCGAGGATAGCCCAAAGGGCAAGACTCTGAACTGATAATGCTGTCCCAAACCACAAACCGTAGGTATTTGTGATGCTTTGGGTGAATGGGAATATGCTGGTAAGCATCCTGCATGTCCAGGGAGGCTAGCCAGTCGTGTTGATGAATCAAAGGTAACAGGGTTCCTAGCGAAATCATTTTGAACTTTTCCTTGGGAAGAAATCTGTTCAATTTTCTGAGGTCCAAAATGGGGCACATGCCCCTGGTTTTCTTTGGAACCAGAAAGTAATGGGAGTAGAACCCTGTGTTCCGCTGATCCAGTGGAACTATTTCTACTGCCCTGTTGTTCAGAAGGCCTTGTATCTCGGAAGCAAGAAGCTCTGACTGAAATATTGACAGCCTGGGCTGTCGTTTGGGGGGATGATACAGAGGGGTCTCTGAAAGATTGAGGGAACACCCATCTCGAATTATCCAGAGGACCCATTTGTCTGATATTATGGGCTTTCACCGGTTGTAGAACTGAGTCAGATGGCCTCCCACTGCTGAGAAAGAGTCCCCCTCGGGCAGCTGAGGTGGTACTTGGGCCAGAAACTCAGAAGGCAGCACTGGGTGCTTTGGGCCCTTGTGCTTTCTGTTGCTTTTTCTTTTGAGGCTGGGGGGCTTGGTTTTAATTAAAACCTCCCCTGCCCTTGCCTCGAAAGGACTGACGGTTGTGAAATTGATGCTTATTAATACCCCCCCCCCGAGAAGGGGCGGAAGCAGGTCAAGCCAATTTAATGGCAGACCTAGTCTTTTGTGTGGCCTCTAGAGCTTGCTCTACTTGAGGACTGAAGAGAGATACATACCATCGAATGGTAATGTCATGACCTGTTGCTGGGCATCATTCCTGAAGCCTGAAGTGCGCAGCCAGGAGTGACGGTGGGTACAAATGCCCGCCACCGCCACTCGGAAGGCAGTATCGAAAGAGTCCATAGCTGCTTTAACCTACTGGTTGTTGGACTCGATACCCCTGGTTATGGTTTGAAGAAGCTCTGAATTAGTGTCCGACTCCGGTAGAGCTTCTACCATTTGCTTGAGTGAATGCCAAAGAACATATTCATATTGAGAGAAATAACCCTGGTAGCTGGCAATACGCATACCCAGGGTGGATGCAGCAAAGACTCTCATGCCTAAAGTATCTATCTTATGAGATTTTTTGTTTACAGGTCAGGCTGTAGTAGCCTGAGGGAGGACAACCTTATAATTCTCTGCCAAGACCACAATAGGGTCCGCAAAGGCTTGGGAGGCCAAAATGGATTGATCCTTGGGAGCAGCATACATTCTATCTATGGACTTAGCCAGAGAAGGAATGAGAGCGGGATTATTGCATACCATTTGAGAAAGTATCTCAAAGGAAGGCTGTACCGGGGAGTTAAATCCATAGGGATCTCAGGGACATGAAGGTACTGGAGCCTTAAAAGCTTCCCAGGATTGATATCTGTAGTCTGGAGAGAAAGAGTGGAATTCAAATTTTTCAGCAGAGACTTAAATGACAGGTCCTCAACCAGATTTTAGATTAGATCCTGTTCCTTCCACGTCATCACCCAGCTTAAGATCTGGGTCAGGCTCAATATCATCTCCTGACAACCCTGGAGGGACTGTATGGACAGGAAAGGAGTGAAAATCAGAAGGAAAAGAGGAAGGAAAAAGGTTCGGAGTCGAGAAGCCCTGAAGACGTTACACCAAGCCTCGGCACTGAAAAAGAGCATGGCACAGCCCAACCCAGCGCCGTGCACGGCGCGGACAAGTCGCACGGCACCTAAAGGCCACACGGTGCTGACAATCCCAATGGCGCCGAGGACAGCACCGACAAGCCACCGAGGATGGTGCCAAAAGGCTGCATGGCAGTGACAATCCCAATGGTGCAGAGGACAGCGCCGACAGACGCATTGGCGCAGAGGACAGCGCCAAGCACCACATCGATGCCGAAGGTGCCGAAACCAACACAGGACTCCGAAAACTAGGATTTGAGAAGACAGAAGGAAGAATACCAGGAGATAAAGGCATCGGTGTAGCCCCCTGTGCCGCAGTCATGTGAGGGGAGAAAACACCTGAGTGCAGAGTCGACGGCACCGAAGAAGGTGCCGCATGATTAGGGAGGACCAACAGCCCTACCCGATCTGCCGAGGGCCCCGGAGTGACCAGGCCAGGCAGCTGGACCAACCTTTGAGCCCATTGCTCCATCAGAGCGGCCCACTGATGAAACTGCTCATCTGAAGCCCTACCAGAAGGTGGGGAAGGGCTCCGATGTTGAAGAGGTGGGTGACCAGAAACAGAAACCGCCGATTCCGGAGGAGACTGGCAACTGACCCCAATGACCGACCGTCGACACGCAGACATACCAGAGGGAGACCTCGAGTAATCGCCTTCTTTTTTGACCTGTGGGCCAAGAAGAGCCCGAGACCGGTGCAGGCAGAGAATGCGATCGCTTTTATGCTCCCAGGGGACCGCCCTCCTCTCGGCACTGGACAGTCCATTGTCAGACCCTCACCCTCCGAAGAGGGTGGCAGACTGGACCCAGCCCGGCTGACTGAACAGCTTTCATACGAAGACTCCCTACCATCACCTGACTCGCTCATGGTCGACTCCATCAATGTAGGCTGAGACTTCTTTCTTAAATAAGAATAAACTATAGTAAGCGGTACTTATTCGAGATATACCACAAATTAATAAACTGAAAACTATGCTGCTAGTTTGAAGTTTGACTCCTGGCGGGCAAGTGACATCGTCACTGAAGTACACTCGACGGTGGGAAAAAAAGAACTGAGGCGGTTGGAGGGTCAACGCCGAGACAGTCATTGCCGCATGAGCCAAGGCTTGCGGCGCCGTTCCTCAAGGCTCCATCTCTGGTGCCGGCCCTTCTGCAAAATGTTTGCTCCCGCTGAGTCCTAGAGCCTCCGGTGTAGATCCCATCAGTGTGAATGAGTGGTGCAGACTTTATGTCCAGGAAGATCTTGGTGTTTCCCACTCACTGCAGCTTCCAGTTCAACTTAAGGTGATTTATTCTTTGGAAAAACATTTTTATTTACCAATCTGGTTGAAGCTGCAAAACACCTGGACAAAGTGAAAGCAGATTTTGCTGCTTGAAATGGACCCCTGGGCTCTAATGATAAAACCTGAAGGGACTTGTTAAAGCATTGGTAAAAATAACTTTTAATTTACAAGTTTGCGTGGTTGAGTGAAGCCTTGGAGGTTCCCTCCACCAGCTGCCAATTATTTCACCTTTTCCCCTTTTTTATTTGGAGCTTGCTTTCCCTCTGGTGTTACTTGGATGCTGCTGGGGAGAGTACTTGCAAAATTCAAACTCCTACCTTTTACATTTGGCACCACGGGCCATTTGTGGGGAGGGTAGTAATTCACTCCTTCCAAGATGGCAAGGTTCAGTTTTAATGCTATCTTAATGCTATTTTATTGGCCCAGAGCACAGTGCAGATTGCCTCAGGCCAGTGTGTCCCAACCCTCACTTTCCTGATGTGACTAGTGCAATCAGCCAGCAAATTTTTATATGGCCTTTTAAGGCTTCCATGCTTGAAAGCCTTTCTGAAGTGGGTTTTTTAAACTCTGTTTCCCTAGCCGGTGCCAACTGGTCCAGCGATTCTCTCCTTCCAAGATGCTCGCATGTTGTTTGCAGCAGAGTCGAAGCTATGTGGGATTCACATGCAGCACAGCAGGTCAGAGACGGAGGGATTTAGCGCTGATGACCCAACGGCGCAACGGCTCCATTAGGTAAAAAATTAAAATTACATACTCACCATAATTCTTGATTTTCCTGAATATCTTCACCATTCATCACTGATGGGTCTGTGCCAGAGGTACCAGGGCTATGCAGGAGTGTATAGCTTTAAAAGCTTTGGAGGAGGGGGGCCAATCTCACAGATGGCACTGCCCATAAGACAGATGTATGATGTGGTGCTTGTGCACTGGCGAGTAACCAACGCCGGCCCACTTACCTCCTCAGTTCTGTTCGCCTAGGAGAGGAAGTAAGGGTACGAAAATAGAAGGGTTGGAGCAAGGGAGCCCAAGGGACAGAGAAAAGGATATAGGATATAAAAGAAAAAAAATGAATAAAAACTGACCAAGGAAGAAAAAAGATTCTGAGAGGAGGGTCTTAAAAGTGGCCGAGGATAACCAGAACAACTAGGCAGCAGAAAGAGAGAGACAGAGTGGGAGTGGGGAAGGGGGGACCCTGAATTTTCAACAAAATACAAAAATGTCAGAAGAACTGGCTTGCTCTCAGCCATAACAAAGACACGTCTGATGCCCTCTGAGGCTGCTTAACTCCTAAATGGGAAACATAGTCCACGAAAATGTCAAAGACCAGCTAGAGGAGTGGATTGCAAGCAAAGGAGAACCTCTCTGAAGCTCAGAAACAGGAGAAAAGCCCATGAACCGAGGGGGAGAAACACAGCCAGCCACAGTTGTCCATCTGAGGTAACAAGAATCATAATAGATTAAGGATTAGGATTCCCATATGACCAAAAATGAAAATTACGTACTACCGTAATTGTTGATCTTCTCTTGTATCTTCACCATTCATTACTTCCTGGAATGTATAGCTTGAGGCGCGCCGATCATGGGAAGCTTTTTTTTTTTTAAACTTTGGCTAACGGCACCATCCTCGAGAGTGACGTCACAGTCATTGGCGGCGAACGTTAGTAGCTTATTCTCCCACTCCTCCTCCAACTCAGTTCTGTGAGCCGGAGAGGCAAAAGCAAAGCAGAAAATAGAGAGCGAGGCAAGATAGCCAAGGGATAGCAAAGCAAGAAGAATGAACTGAAAAGGGATAAGCCGATGGAGGAAGGACAGAGGAGATAAGAGTATCCCTAACCTAGGGACTGCAGGGCCTCCTTACCTGGGCGACTCTAGGAGGAGCAAAAGGAAGGAAATGAGACAGATGAAGAAGAAGAAGAGAAGAGAGAGATGGGATGTTGAAGGGACCAGAATGCCCAACGAGCATAGTTAGCTTATAGCTGAAGGCTCGACTAATAGGGAAGCAAGAATCCCCGGAGATAGAGCTGAAGAGAAGGTTCACCAAACCCGCTAGACAGACTCAGGAGGGCATAGTCCTCATCTTCAACATGCCATTGTTGTTGATACCCCCTTCGGGGTCCTGGCCGCGAAGGCCTTTAACTGGAGGACACCCGAGGAGGGAAGAATAAACCCCAGGCAGTAAGAGAGCGCTGCTCAGGGGTTTAGAAATGGAAATGTAAGCCTTTCAGGCGGTAGCATAGAAGTGGGACTCAGGCGGACTCACCAAGGCAGGCCAGAGGCTTAGGCTGGCTGGGATTGGTTACGGTCAGCACTGCTCTTCTGTAAAATTGTCCAGGAGGACACTTGAAAGGAAAAACCAATCATCAAAATCTCACGAGAAGGGTTGCCTGCCCTCTCATCTCCCTTGTTTGTTTCCCCTTTTTTTTTTTTTTTTACAGATAATAACTTGCAGGCTAGGAGCATGACCCCAATACCAAAAATGCCTATAGCAGTCGAAGAGAGTTCCCTCAGCATTTTTTTTTTTTTTTGAGAAAAGAAAAACAGACATGCCCGTTCCTCCGCTCTGCAAGGCAAGAATTAGAGAAGGGAGAGGGGTTCTTGATTCTAGGGCACAACAGCTGGAGCACGGGATTGCAGGATCAAAACTGAATAGCCTGAGCCAGGCTAAAACCCCAGAGGTATCTCGCCCGAGGGATGGCAAGATATAGTTGTGCAGTTTGATCGCCAATGCAAACCCACGAGATGGCCCAAGAATCTTAGAGTAAATAATTTTTCTGGAGAAATAAGAACCCTCCCCCCCAAGAAATAGATTTTTTTTTTGGAAAAATTGAGCAACTCTTCCTATCTTTTGAAGTTTTTTTTTTTTTTTCTAATATTGCAGAGAGAGGAAGGAGACGGGAGGTGGAGAAGCCACAGGAAGAGGCCACTGAGGGGATGGTGGGCGGGTGTAAGTAATGAATGGTGAAGATACAAGAGAGATCAACAATTACGGTAGGGTGCATGAATTTCATATCTTCCCTTGTCAATCTTCACCATTCATTACTCCTGGGTGAGTACTAAGCCCTCTTCCCGAAGGGAAGAGGCCATACCCTGAGGGAACAAGACCCCAGCCTTCTGCTGGTGAGAAACAGAAGGAGAAGACCCTGGCTTATTCAGAAAGCCTAAGTGGGGAAAGAGCTAGGAGGTGCCTCCCGAGGACGAGGAGACGGAGGGAGCCCCTGTAAAAGTCTCCTAGCTCTAGAGGAGAAAAGACGGGTCCCCCGGAAGGCGGAGCGAATCACCCTACGCCGGGCCAGGGGTGACAACCTGGAAAGACGAAGCCATGCCGTCCGCCTGATGCAGATCGCTGTCCCCGCAAGCCTGGAAGCCACCTCATTGGTGTCATAAGATGCCCTTGTTTGGTGTCTTGCCAGCTCCAGGCCTACCGCAGAGAGGGCAACGGCTTGTCTGGTTTGCTCCGTGTCAGGCATTGACGCCAGCAGCTGGGACATCATCGACCACAAATGCCGGTTGTAGGCAGCGTGGTGAGCCTGATGTGATGCAATACAGGCACTCGCACGAGAAGAAGAGAACACTCTTCGCCCCCAACGGTCGAACTGGAGAGAGTCCGCATCCGGTGGGCGGTCGTGCGACAGGCAACGGCGCCCAGAAGGAGTATCTAGGTAAACCAAACCAGATGGCGGGTTGGGAAGGGAACCTAGAGACTCAGAGGGGCACAATACCACGCTGGCAGTCAGCCGGGCTGGAGAAGAAGCGGTTGGGGACTGCCAGGACCGGATAGACGCCTCCTGAAGGGGATAGCCAGGAAGGTACCACCAAATGCTGGGCACTGAATTCACCAAGGAATTTCTCGCCTCCGTTGGGTATTGTCTCCAACATAGGAAATCTGAAGATCCCTCACCATCCTCGAGAGGAAATGCTGATATTCCGTGAAATCAGCATCGGAGGAAAGATGAGCAGGGGGTTCCTCTCCCTCAGAGGAAGGAGACGAGGATGATGGGGAGCTGGAATGTCCAGAGGATTCCTGCGGCGGTGGGGAAAGTCGAAAAACCCGCTCATGCATGTATCTAACATATGAGGGGAAGGCCACCGCAGAACCCCTGAACTGCTCCCAGGATAACGGACCCGTAGGACCGACATGGCCTGGGAGCGGGGTAGGAAGGCAGAGAGATGGGGAGAGGCACCTCCGAGGAGGCAACTGTTTTCGCGAGGGCTCTGAAACCGGGAAAGGAGGCCTAGTAGGAGGATCCCGGATATCAGACCAGGCCGCAGAACGGAACTCTGGGGAAGCGGAGCCTGAAGAGCCCTGGGGAGAACCTCCCCTGACGACGCCTGGACTGCACGGATCCAGAAGGGCAGTCCGCACAACGCCGGAGGACACCCTAGAACCCTGGAGGGAGGGGCGAGGCTCTGCACTACGGCTCCTGGCCACCCCCCTGAGGTGGCCAAAGAAGACCGAGTGGCAGACCCCCTGCCCCTCAACCCCTCGGACTCCGAGAGGGCCCTCCTCCTCGACCACAGCGTCCCCCTGTCCCTAGAGGGGGCAACAGCACCCGGGGGTAGCTGTCACCGGGCCTCCAGAGAGGGCTCCCTCCGTCACCCCACGCCTGCCCCTGGGCTCCCGCCACCCCAGCCGGGAACCCTCAGAGACGACGGTGGGGACAGAGGGAGGCTCCGCTGCCTTCTGACACTTCTAGCCACCGGGGACCCAGACTCAAGAGTGGGGATGCCAGGATGGTCCACGCCCGAGTCATCGCCTCCGAGGAGGACGAGACCAGCTGGACCTCGATGCTGGCCACCCCAGGGTCCCGAGGCCACAACGGCCCCGTACTAAGGAGACGCCGCCCCACGCCGGAAGCAGCCAGGCCTCATCCCAGACCCTCAACGCGCCGCAGGCCTGGCACCACCCGGAGGAAGGACAAGGCCCACGGTACGCTGGCGCCAGGAGGCGAGGGCGGCATCACCGACGGGCGCCGCTTGATACACCATCGGCGCCGCCGAACGGCGAGGCCCAAAGCGGCACCGCCAGCGGCGCTGCTTTATCACCGGCAACTACGAACGGCGCTGATCCAAAGTGGCGCCGCTAACGGCACCGGCCGACACCGGCGCTCAACAGCGCCGATCCAAAACGGCGCTGAACGCGCCGCCGATCACCAGCACCATGAATGGCACTGGGATCTGAAACGGCGCCGAAAGGCGGCGTCGAGGGTCCACCCGAGCCAGGCCCAAAAGTCGAGGGCCTCGACACGGGGGGAGCCTGCACATCCGAAGAGGTGACTGCCGAGGCGGTGTCCGCTTCGCGGCCCCGGGAGGGACTACGACACTCTCCCAACACCGCAGAAGAGGCCTCCTCCTCGGCAAGAAAAGCCGGAGACTCCCTCCTCGGACCGTATAGGCCCGGGAGGGGACCCAGGAAAAGGCCTAACGACCTTGCTTGAGAATCCCGAGGCGCTGCCCCGTCCCCGTCAAGTCGGAGGGCCTTGCCGAGCTTAACGGCTGGATTTCGAGGGGACGCCGCGGTCCATTCGAGAAACAGGCGTCGCACTAATCCATATTCATGGTTGGGTCCCAGGCAACGAAGGCAAACGCTATGCCGTCCGAGATGGAGAAATGCCGGCCACAGGAGCACCGACGCATAGGGGCGCGGCCCGTCTTCGAAAAGCGCTTAGCTCCAGAACCGGACATAACGCAAAAATAACAAGGCTAATCACAGTAGGAAACACACCCGGCGCCGTAAGATAGAAAAAAAGAACAGTCTTACCGGATCGGCGTCGAGTGTGACGAAAAAACAGGAGTCGGCCTAGACTACGCAGTACTAATTACTCGCTCCGCGCAAGCAGGTGCTGCCTCGACGGTGGGAGAAACAGAACTGAGTTGGAGGAGGAGTCGGTCACATTAACGCCCGCCAAAGATGACGCCTGACGCCGCCTCGAGGACGGTGCCAAGTAGCCAAAGTTTAAAAAAAAAAAAGCTCCCGTGACGGGTGCGCGCCTCCGGCTTATACCCAGGAAGTAATGAATGGTGAAGATTGACAAGGGAAGATCGTAGTATAGGAGAAGGCAAGCCTCTAATTTCAAAGGTCTGAAAGGCTGACCCAGGGCTCAACAGTGCCCTAAAGGTTGAGTTTCTAAGCCAAGAAGATAGACGAAACTTAGAGAGAAAAATGCAACTCCTGAGAGGGAAAACTGACCGAGAAAAGGGGGGACAACAGACCGGAATAAGGACCCTCAAAAGAGAAAGGAGTCCCTTTCTTCTAACTCTCTGTTTCTGGATGAAAACATCCCAAAAATAGGGGATTAAGAGAAAGAGATGTGTGACATACCACAGAAACAATAGTGGAGATGGACTGCAAGGGGAGAAGCTGAACTGGCAAAGGAAGTCGCAAACCCTGAGGGAAATGGTTGTTCCACCAGTCTCCACTTGGGGAAGACAAAGAGAGGCAGAGGCCCCTCATGGACCTGGCGAGGCCTGACACTGGTCAGGGTCAGGTGGAGTCTCCCATGGCATGTGAGCAGGAATGCGCCTCGCAAGCTCATGCCTGGCCCTATGGGAGAAGAAGTGAGCCTGCTGGTAACATGAGGCAATCACCCTACACTGGGCCAAGGGTGACAACCGTGAAAGATGCAGCCACACTGTCCACCTAATGCAGACTGCAGTTCCCACTAGTCTGGAGGCTACGTTATTGGCATCATAGGATGCCCTCGCCTGGTGTCTCGCCAGGTCCAGACCCTGAGCAGAAAGCGTACGGCCTGTCTAGTTGCCTCACAATCTGGCAAAGATGCTAGGAGCTGACCCAGCATCACCCACAGGTGAGGGTATATTTCTTCACAAAAAGGCTGGTAGACACCTGGAACAGCCTCACAGCAGAGGTGGTGGGTACCGAAACGGTAACACGTTCAAACATGCATGGGATTGACACAGGGGGACTTAGTAACAGGGCTGGGGAAGGGGACGGGATAAGACCGGAGATCAATTGAGTTCTACAGTAGCACAGTAGGTAGGAACGTTAGGGCAGACTAGAAAGGCCAAGAGGTCATTTTCTGCTGACAGCTTCTATGTTTCCATTACATCTCTTGTTGGCGCCACCTTATGGCTAGATCGCGGCGCCAACTTTAAAACTCGTGGGACCTTTGTTTACAAAATTAAAACACGATGAAAATGGGTTGCTTTGATAAAACAAAGGAAAAGAGCACTATATTTTAAAATGGCACCCCTGGCTCTAGAGCACCAAGATTTCCGTTTTTTAATTAAGTGACCACAATAATTAGCTGTTTAGGTGTCCTCTAAGCTTGCACCAGAGGGGATGCTCATATGCAGAGATGTGGCAACAGCTACCTATCTTCATGCCAAGGCTAGCCGAGGCATAGACCCACTTGCCCATGGTGCCTACTTTGCGTGACTCCTTGTTAGCAGGGCACACTGTGATCTTCTTGAGCACTAAGCTTTGTCATTCTTGGCTAGAATAATAGTGGCATCAGCTACAGGCTGCATGAAATAAACAGGCTTTGTTTTAGGTGCTGCATATTTGTTGCCTGCCTGTTTGGGGACAGCTGCCACAGTAGCAGGACTCCTCCAAGCCACCTCTGAGAGTGTCTCTTAGGCTGGTGGGATGGGAGGAATTCAACAGATTGGGATATTAGAAACATTCCTATCAGACCTGTGCCAAACAGAAGAGTTTTGAGTCTGTGGTGAGGATCTGCTATGGGGAGGCAATCAGGAAAGTAAGTAAGTAAATGTTTATTTCTATAAGGCGCCCTTCCCAAACTCAGGACGCCTTTACAAAATCCTACATACAACATTAAAACCACAGCAATAAATAACATTATATCCAAAACAAAATTTAACATAATTTATGTCTCTGAAAATGCTTGATTAAAAAGGAAGGTCTTTAGAGCTTTTTTAAAACCCTCCATAGTCAGGCTATTTTGTATCTGGCAAGGTAGAGAGTTCCACAGGGTAGGAGCCATGAAGGCAAATGTTCTTCCACCAGATGTTTTTAAGGTTACCCTGGGAATCTCTAGCAATCCCTCGCCAGAGGATCGGAGGGAGCAGGAGGGACAGTAAGAAGTCAGGAGTTCTTCCAGGTAGCAGGGTCCCAAACCGTGTAGGGCTTTATAGGTCATCAACATGACCTTGAAAGTGATCCGCCACTGTACAGGCAGCCAGTGCAACTTGTGAAGCACAGGTGTTATATGGTTGGACCTTGGGCTTCTAGTCAACAACTTAGCCGCCACATTCTGCACCAGCTGCAAGCGGCGAATATCCACTCCTGGCAGCCCTAGATAAAGGGCATTGCAGTAATCAAGACGACTGGCAACAAAGGCGTGGACCAGAGTAGGAAGATCCTCTGACGGAATTAAGTGTTTCACCCGTGCTATATTCCTTAGATGAAAAAAGGATGATTTGACTACGGCCGACACCTGCGCCCTCAGGGTCAGGCCCTCGTCAAATATAACACAAAGGTTAAGTACCTGACCAGATGCCATAAGCGGGGTTTCCCTCAGAAATAAACCTGAGGGTTTTCCCCGCCCATGGACTTAATATCCTCACCCCTGGTTCCACCACCAATACCTCTGTTTTTCCCGGGTTCAACTTCAATCAATTGGTACTCATCCAGTTCTGTATCTCCAGGACGCAGTTGTTAAACAATGTACTGCATGTGCAGCCCCAGTATGGCCCCTATGCATTGGAGATGCTGACATGGGGTCAAAACTGACCGTAATCCCCAGGGCGTGCAACAGCTGTCTGATACGAGCTAGGGTGTGAGTGAGTTGCTGCTTGGACTGAGCTTTGAGCAGCCAGTTGTCCAGGTAAGGGAAGACGCACAGTACCTCCCTCCTGAGGGCTGCCACCATCACCACCGACAAGCATTTGGTAAAGATTCATGGCACAGAAGACAAGCTAAAGGGCAATGCCCTGAACTGGTAGTGCTCCTCCTGGAAGAGGAACCTGAGGTACTGCCTGTGGAGAGCACACATTTTTATGTGCAGGGATGCATCCTGCATGCCCAGGAAGCATATCTAGACTCCCTTGTGCAGCACAGGCAGCAGGCCTTGGAGAGTTACCATCCTGAACTTCTTGTATTGGATGTAGAAATTCAAGTTTCTTAGGTCCAGGGTGGGTCGCAAATCCCCCATGAATATGGGAACTAGAAAGAAGTGGAAATAGAACCCTCTTGATCCTCTGGAATTCATTCTATGGCTCTTTTCTGCAACAGCATGATAATTTCCTCCAGCAACACTGGAATGTGATCTGGAGGGTAGCTTGAATGAACTGGAGGGCACTCCAGGAGTTCTAGCATATGGCCTTGCTCTACGAGCTGCAGGACCCAAGCATCTGTTGTGAGCACCCGCCACCTATCTAGGTGGAGGGAGAAACAACCACCCACCACCGCCTCCTGCAGTGCTGGAGGGTGGGGTCTAACCAAGAGTCATGCTGAGGTAAGACCAGCAGCTGAGGCTGCATCTCCACCTTTAGAAGCCTTCCCAATGATGGAGAAAGGAGCAGGCAGGGCTGTGGCTGCTTGGCAGGCTGTCAGGCACCTGGCTTGGGTCTGTGGGAGGCCTGACAAAAAGGCACCTTCAGGTCACCATTTCGCTGTGTATGGTAAAGGGAGTAAACCAAACACAGGGTTCTCCATGAGGCCTAAAAGTCAGAAAGGACTTCCTGTACAGCCACCCTGAAGAGCTTGTGGCCTCTGAAGGGAGCATTCAAGATGGACTGTTGTACATCAGTGGCAAAACCAGACACCCTAAGCCAAGAATGTCTGAGACAGATGCCAGCTGCAGCCTCTCTAGCAGAGGCATCCGCAGTATCATAGGCCGCCCTCAAGAGGTGCTTGCCCACATCAGCCCCTGACTGGAGGACATTAAGCAGCTCCTGTCTCTGGGGACCCTCAGGAACAGCCTGAGCCGCAGCCTTACCCTTGTTCCAGAGGGTATTTTGGAACTCAACCTTATGGGCAACGTAGTTAATAACCCTGATGGCCAATGTGGAAGAGGCATAGGCTCTCTTGCTCATAAGGTCCAGCTTTCTGGACTCCTTATCCAGGAGAAGGGAGCTGAGGTTCTGAGGTCTCGTGGATCAGTCACGGGTAGTGTTTATTACTACTGAATCTGCCCTAGGTTGCTCTACGAAGGTTTTCCCTGAGGGAGCCTGGTACAATTTGTCTGCCTTTCTGGGCATCACAGGAATCATATTTGGCCTATACCAATCAGCCATGGTGGCATCCTCAAAAGCAGCCAGCAGAGGAGGAATGATCAAGAGGGAGAAAATCTGACAATTCTAGGTATTCTGTCAGATTTCTCCTGGTAACGTCCTGCTCCTCAGCCTCAAACCCCATAGCTGCTTACAGCTGCCTCATCACTGAAATGAAGGAGGGGTCCTCACCCCCTGAAGAAACCGTAGAGGGAGATGAAGGGCTCCTAGGACTCGCATCCTCATCAACCTCATCAGCAGGAAGGAGATCAGAGTTGTACTCATCCTCATCCCCTTGCTCTGAATAGGGCAGAGAGAACGGCAATGACTGAGGGCGTAAAGGGCATGTTGCCATGGAAGACTTCGGCCTGAGAACTGGCCAGGTAGGCCCTGGCGTTGATGGGCCTGTAGGGGGAGCAATGCGGTGCATGAACTCCCAGAAGAAGGACAGCATGGTCTGGATCAGCGACACTGAAGCACCTAGCGGAATTGGGGGGGTGGTGGCTGAGTCCCTGGCATCGGCAGCATGGCCTGCAGTATTGATAACAGAGACTGAGACCCTGGCGTTGGCAGTATGGCCTGCACTGTCGATGAAAGAGACTGCAGCCCCAGCACTGACAAGGCGGTTTGGGGTGCTGACGGGGGAAGGTGGAGTTCTGGCCTCGATGAGATGGACAGAGGCGTGGATGGGGGAGCCTGAATTCCCAATGTCGACAAAATAGTCCAGGGTGTTGACGGGGACTGCGGAAATCCCGGCATCATGGGGCTGTTGCTGTCCAAGAGAGGTCCTGTGAAACACCCTGATGAATGCCCCTGAATCTGAATAGGCCTGAACGACAGGGGTTGAAGCGCTGACAGAGGTGTGAGGAGGCCTGACATAGATGAGCCAGCACTGGCCAAGGAGAGACCAACAGGTGGCACTGCCAAAGTCAACCCTGTGGAGGAGAGGGTGTGAGCCGCAGTGGGGGTCCGCCAAAGTGGTCAATGACCCAGCAATGTCTGGCGACCGAAAGTGTGCCGGGGAGGCCTTGTCTCTAGGCCTGTCTTTATCACCGGTGCCTGTGTTTGCCAGCAGATTTTTCCCGGGCTTTGGAGGAGTGGGAGCCCGTGGACAGAGCTGGTGAGGCAGAGGAGCTTTTTCCCGGGAGCTACTTTCTCATGCAGGCGACCTTCTGTTCCAGAAGGAAGGCTTCTAGGGCTTTTTGACATAGCCACCAAGTGGCCTGGTTAAATGTGCGGGAGACTTCGCAGGCCTGGACACTGTGGTTTGCACCTAGATAACGGACACCAGTGTTGTGGTTGCCCTTGTAGGTGATCTTCTTGCCACACTCACAGAATTTGAAAATGTTTTTGGAAGCGGTAGACATAAACGACAGGAGGAATCACTTGAAAAAATTAAAGTAATCACTAACTAGGGTGAGAAAAATAAAAGGTAAGATCAAAGATTTGGTAGTCGACTGAAGCGGTGGTGTTCTCCCTCAAGTCAGATGTGTGGTGGTTGATGGTGGGAAAAGAACAGAGGAGGACACAGGGCTGCCCATGTTTATATAGGAGGGAAGACGTCAGCTGACATCATCGTCATGGGTGGCCCCCAGTAGACTGCTAGCTAGAAAGTCTTCTGTATGGTCTCGGTGCCTAATGGCTATAGCTCCATAGGCATGGCTTGCTGCAAGAGATATCCTCAAAGAAGATATAGGTTATTACTTCAGAATAGTTACAGTGGAAGTAACATGAACAGATAATATCTAAGGGAGAAAGATCCTGTTTTAATAAAACTGTTTTCAGCAATATTAAAGGGAAGGTCATAAAATTCAGATTTATGGTGAATTTTGTATACCAGTTCTACCAAATGTGAGTTTTTTGCTCTAAACCAGAAAATCTCTTTGGGGGGGTGGGTAAATTATGCACAAAAGTAGAGCTCTTGGACAAGGTCATGATTAGCATACTGAGCCCCCCTCAAACATTCTGAAGTACTTAAAGGGAAATGCCCTCGTATAAATGCCAGATACCGCAGTGTGGGGTAGCCCCTGATTAGCATTTCTGCAAATACATTACATTTTTCTACTTAAAGGCTTTTACATTTTTTATATTTTATCTGGCTGGTCCTGTCATCCCTCCTGCCAGCATTTTGTACCCAGCGCCTTGAGCAATGCAACCCACAAGCTCCTGTGGTGGTTCCACAGCTGACGTCAAAGCCAGGGAGCATGTATAGTAAGTACTATTAGACAGAGCTATTATTATTTCTTATTAGCAGGTCCTGGTGCTATACCAAGACCAAAACTTGTCTGGCAGTCAGCTGTAAGTAAAAAAAACTGTAATGTACATGTTGAAACGCTAATCGAGGGCTGCCCTACACTGAAGTGTGGGGCATTTAAACATGAACATTTCCCTTTAATTCTTTTTTTTTTTTTGTTAATTCTGTTTTATTCACTAGAGACTCAGGGCATCTCTCCAGGGTGTCGCTCGACTACTGCCTCAACTCCCTGCCTGAAACCTCCTCTACTGGTCTCCACCCGATCCCACTGATTATCCAGCCACCCGGATCACCCCCACCCGGGGGGAGGGCTTGCCCATCCTTGGCAGCCTTTCTGTAATTAGAGGGACAACCACGGAGACCGGTAGAGCTGGAGATCCAGGGAGACAGGTCCGGCGTTGGGATGTGGGCAGGTCTCTAGGTCCCCTTTCAGCCCACTAGGCACCAGGGTTTTTCTTTCAAGTTGCCTCCTGGAGCTGGACGCGGCAATGACGACAGCATCTAATGTGAAGTTGTCCACTGCCGCTCTGCCCCTGACATTGTGTCTTGCAACAGGAGGTCCCCCAGACTCCCACCAGGTGAAACGAGGGAGATAATGTGCCCAGCAAGTAGGCTCGGCTGGAGAGCAGACAGGGTGAATGTCGTCCCAAAGTAGGCAAGAGAAAAGTACATGTAGTAGACGACTCAACTGTGAGGACACTGGGAGGAATCTGGGTCTTGACCCCGATGGTAAAGAGATGGTCTACTGTTATCCTGGGCAACAGCAGGAAGACTTATTGCCAGGGTGGTGGAACTCACGGGGGAGGAGATGATAAGGCCAGATCTGATTGTGTATGTGGGCACGAATTATTTGAGCAAGTGGAGCATGGAAAAGGTGAAAGCAGACTTCTATACTCTGGAAAGGTAGTGAAGGAGAGAGAGCAGGAGAGGTAATCTTCTCTCTGAGGTACTACCATGGCCATATGTGCACCAAAGGGAGCGGTACCATGTGTTCCAGTTCAATGCATGGCTGAAGGGTTGGTATAGGGAGGAGGGATTTTGGTTTTTCAGGGACTAGGGCCTAACTTAGAAGGGTTAAAGGTTGTTCAAAAGGGGTGGCTTACACCCCAACGAGGAAGGGAGGAAAGCAGGAAGGTGGTGGGAGAAAGGTGGGCAAAAACATAGCTAGTTTAAACTAGTAAGGGAGCAGAGTCAGACAGACAAGGCACACACAAAATGATACAGTCAAAGGAGGCCATTCTGGATCCTCCCCCCCCCAAAAAAAAAAACTCAAAAGAGATCAAGCAAACTTGGGGAAGAGGTAAACGAGGGGAGATTAGGGGGACATTTTGGAAAATGGTATGTGCCAACACTAGGAGTCTGAGTAACAAAATGTCGGAACTTCAAGCATTATTCACGAAGGGGGGGACATGAGCTGGTGGCAGTAACAGAGATATGGGCAATCTTGAACCATGACTGGGACATGACAATATCAGACTACATGTTATTCAGAAAGGACAGGGCAAAGGGCAGTGGGGAGGAGTAACACTGTACTACATGTGAAGGAGGAGACTGAAACAATAGAAATAGATAGTCTAAGGAGGTCAGATGAATTGTAAACCCTGTAGGTACTAGTATTAACAGGGAAGGGGAAATAAATCCAGATCGGAGTGGCCTATAGGTCACCAAGCCAGAATCAAGGGACAGACAAGGAACTGCGAAAGACACTAAAGAAGGCAGTCAGTCTAGGGGAAGTGGTGGTAGCTGGAGATTGCAACATGCTAGATGTGGACTAGAAAGTCCCTCTCACAGGCAGTACTAGGAATCACATTCTGGTGGAGATCTTCCAGGAGGTATTCGTAGAACAAATACAGTTGTTCAGGGCCCAATATGGGAGGAGGCCCTGCTGGATCTGGACCTCACCAACAGTGAGAGGATTCAAAATGTAACAGTCCTACAACCACTCAGTTCCAGCGACCACTGGACAGTAGCACTGAAGGTCCAGGTCAGAACAGGCAAAAGGAATAAGGGTATGGGGCTTCAATAACTGGACTTCAGCAAAATTATGGATAAATATGAGATAAGCATAAAGGATACAGTGAAGGTAGGGGGTACAGGAGAAAAGTGAAACATTTAAAAAAGGCGATAATAGAAACTGCAGATTGCTCAGTTCCGAAGGTTATCAAAGGCAAAAAGGACTAAGGGACCACTGTGGTTTACAACTGATGTAAGGGCAGTGGTAAGAACATAAAGGAGGACATTTTCCAAGTACAAGGGAAGTCAAATTGAGGAAGACAGGGTAAAGTACCTGGAAGCAACAAGGAAAAACCACTAGGAAGGTGAGGAAGGCCAAAGGAGAGAGCTCCAGTTGGCAATAGGGTTGAAGAATGGGGACAAGGTGTTCCTCCGATACATCTGAGAGAAGCACAAGGTCAAAGGGGGTATAGTGAGACTTAAGGGCAGGGAGGGATGGGAAGAGAGGAACAAGGGAAAGGCAGATATTGAAGAAATATTTTTACTTTGTATATACTAAGAAGAAGGATGGGCCACTGCCAGACTGTGGGGTTAGAAAGTGGGGTCAGCCAAGACACTGGGGGAAAGGTCCAGATAACAGACAAAACAGTGCTAGAAAAGCTAGCAGGATTGAAAGTAGATAAATGGAATCTGATGGCTTACATCTGAGGATGTTATGTGAAGTAGGAGATACAGCAGGGCCATTAGCCAGCATCTGCAATTGCTCTACAAACAAGGTGGTCCCTCGTGAGTGGGGGACAGCAAATGTAATGCTATACAACAGTGGGAAGAAGGATGAGCCAGTGAACAATAGCCTAGTCAGCTTGACTTCTCTGTATGGGGAAAATCATGGAGCCTCTACTGAAGGAGGACCTGGTGGACTGCCTAGAAGTGAACGGGCTGCAGGACCCCAGACAGCATGTGTTCACAAAGGGAAGGTCTTGCCACACTAATCTGGCCAAGTTCTCCAACTGGGTGACCACAACTTCAGACAAGGGGAAGGCATTTGATATAGTATATTTTGACTTCAGCAAGGCTACTGATTTAATCCACCACAGGTGGCTGCTGAAAAAACTTAGGGACCTGGGGTAGAGAACAGGACAGCAAACTGGGTAAAGGGCTGGTTGTGGGGTAGAACACAGAGGGTGGCAGTCAGTGGGGAGTTTTCAGAGGTGAAAGAAGTGACGGGGGTGTGAGTATCTCGGGGATCAGTACTCGGACTGGTTCTCTTTAATATTTTAATCCGTGACACTGGTTAAGGTAACACAGGTAAGACTGGCCTCTTTACAGATGATACAAAGATCTACACAAGAGTAGACATGGAGTAAGGGAGAAGAGAGCTAAGAGAGACTCTGGGCAGGCTGGAGAGCTGGTCCATGACTTGGCAGCTAAACTTTAATGCTAGAAAATGTAAAGTAATGCACATTGGGAGAAGGAACCCAAGTGTGCAATATGAGATGGAAGGTGCTTGACAGCCCTATAAAAGAAATGGATTTTATGGGTGATGATATCAGAGACCCTAAACGTCTGCACACTATAGTATGGTGGTGAGGAAAGCAAACAAAATGTTGGGTTGCATAGGGAAGGGGATAAGCCATAGAGGGCAAGAGGTGATCCTGCCACTGTACAGATCACTAGTGCTGCCACACCTGGAATACTGTGCAAGGTACTGGAGCTTACACCTGAGGAAGGACTGCAACAAGATGGAGGCAGTACAGCACAGGGCAATTAAGATTGTCCATGGCTTTGAGGATAAGACAAACGAGGAGAAGCTGCATGACTTATACATGTATTCCCTTGAGAAAAGGAGAGAACGGGGTGACATGACTGAGACATACAAATACCTTCATGGGATAAATAGGGTAGACACCAAGGAACTATTTTGCCTGAACTCAAACAAAGGGATGAGAGGGAATTCACCAAAGCTGGCAGGGGGGATTCAAACAGGACGTCTGTAAACACTTCTTCATGGAAAGGATTGTGGATAAGTGGAATAAGCTACCAGCGATCAACAGCTTCAAGCAGGGATGGGAGAGGCTGGCGGGTTTATTTAGAAAAAGGAGGAACAGTACGAAAGGAGAGGACTGCCACAAGGGCAAGACAGAATAGTTAGGTAGGGTGAGAAGAATGGGTGGGCCAAGAGCCTTGTTCTGCCATCAACTTCTATAGACCTATGCCTCTATGTATAAGTTCTAATGGTCTCCTAAAATATCTGTCTGTTTACACATATAGCACACTTCGTCTGGCAGACGTCATAAACCCCATCAACAAGTCAACATTCCATTATTGTGTTGGCAATTTAATAAAAAAAACAAATACTTTATAACTGGTCAGATATGCTGTGAGCAAAGCAAGTGATAGCTTTACAGGATAATTAAAAGTTGCAATTTAATTTGTCTAATTATTCATTTCTCATAGTGCCGTTAGGTAGGTATGTTAGATTTCCATTTTTACTATTACAGTAACTCGTATTAAAAAAAATTAACTTCTGAGTCGGCCCAGTCATTTGGAGGCTTGAGGTGCTGCATGCCACACCTCCACTATGCCAGTAACCAGGGTTCGGTGATGATGCTAGTTCATCTGGAGCTGGCTGTGGGGGATGGAGGACCGAGTATCCACGAGGATGTGTTCCTCCTTCAGGGAGGGAGGGTAGTCAACTCTAGTACTATACTGCCGCCTGGGTGACCACAGATGGCAGTGTGCTCGAAGTGGCTCACTGGGCAGGAGGACACTGGTGGTGATGCATGCCATGCTTTGCAAGTGAGCTTGTGCATGCCCCTATGCCAGTGTCCTATGGGGAAGTCACAACACTGAAGGAGAAAAAGCCAGGCAGTGCAGAATTAGGATCACCTGAGGCTCCAGTCGAGACAAGGGAAAGCCCTGGAGAAAACTGTCCTCCACTGCCCACGATGTGAGTGACCAAAACAAGGGATTGATCACCTGAATGGGGTAGGTCTGAAGGTGCGATGCTTGTGAACACTGTGCAATGAGTAACCACTGAGTTGTCATGTGCAACTGTACCAGGGGCAGCATGAGCTGCATGAAGTGGGCTATCTGCAGAATTGCCTGCAGTCTGCTGTCTGGAAGAAAAGGCCCAAGCTTTGATCATATCCAGGAGAGCTCCTATGAACAGCAGTTGCTGTGAGGTTTGGAGCTGAGACTTCTCGAGATTCAGCATAACCCCCATCAAGGTAAGGAACCGAGCGGTAGCTGAAGAAGACTCATTTGAGTCGATACATGAGGATATCTGTTCAGCAGTTCTTTGCACCACTAAACTGTTTATTAGCTACTGTACAGGGTGTGTGCGCTGTTTTTCTTTGTTTTCCTGTACTTAATTTGGTGTACAGCTGCACCTGTGGGAATCCTGTACTTAATTTAGTATACAGTTGCACCTGTGGGAATCAGGTGTGCTCCAGACCTTTTCTCTCAGCCCCATTCCATTTCCTGCATGGACGGGCTGGTAATCAAGTAGTCATCTAGGTACAGAAAGACTTCGATCCCAACTTTCTCAGGAATGCTGAAAGTACTGTGAAACAGTTGTAAAGATTAGTGGCTCCAAAGACAGCCCAAAAGGCAGGACTCTGAACAAGCAATGTCCCAGCCCGACGAAGCGGAGGTGTCTTTAGTGGCTGAGGTGCTGGTATGTCTCCTGCTATCCAGGGATGCTAACCTATCCTGAGATTTCAGGAAGGGAAGCAGAGAACCCAGAAAAATAATTTTGAATTTTTCTCGATTCATGAATTTATTTCGATTTCTGAGATCAAGAATGGGATGCAAGCTCCCTGATTTCTTTGGTACAAGGAAGTAGTGGGAGTAGAAGCCTGTGTTTTGCTCTGACACTATTTGCACTGCCTTGTTGCTCAGAAGGCCCTCAATCTCCTGTGCCAGAAGCTCCGACATATGAGCTGATAAGAGGTGCTGACTTCTGGGTGGACAGTCCAGAGGGATTTCTGTAATATCCAGAGAGTATGCCTCTCAGATGATCCTGGGAAACCACTTGTGCATCGACATGGACTCCAACTGACAGTAAAACTGGGTCAGGCACCCTTCTACTGGGAAGAAGAGGTCCTCCTCTGGCAGCTGAGGCAAGACTGAGGCCAGAGATTCAGAGGGTGGCACTAGGTGTTCTTGGCACCTGTGCCTTCAGCGGCACCGTTGTTTGAGGCTGGAGAGGCTAAGATTTGTTTTGGGTTCCCCTGCCCCTTCCATGAAAGGAATGCTTGTTCTGAAAGAAACCACGTCCTTTGCCCTTCTGAGGGTTAACAGAAGCTGGGCTTGAAGTCTTAAGAGTCATTCTGGTTTCATGAGACACCTTAAGAGACTTCTTTACCTGCTGCCCAAACAGGTAAGTTCCATTACAGGGAACATTCGTAAACTGCCACTGGATTTCTTGGGAGAAACCAGACATTCACAGCCAGGAATGCTATCTGAAACAAGTGTGTGCAGCTGCAGAGTGAGATGCAGAATCAAAGGCATCCATGAAGCTTTAAGCTGGTGACTGCTGGACTCAATACCATGCTTGACGGTCAAGAGAATGTCTTGTTTAGTCTCTGAATCAGGTAGAGCCTGTCAGAGACTTCAGTTTTCTCCACAGAGCATGTTCGCATTTATAAAAACTACCCCTACCAGCTAGATAGTTCTTATGTAGAGGGCAGCTGATGCACAGGCACGCTTGCCATAATGTCAATCTTGTGCGACTCCTTGTTAACAAGGTGTGTAGTGACCTCTTGGGGAAGAATGGCCTTGTCATTCTCAGCGAGAATAAAATGGCATCAGCTATAGGCTGAAAGGCATACACCGGCTTATGCTTGGGGGCAGTGTACTTCTTGTCAGCTCACTTGCAGGTGGATAGAATCACAGCAGACCTACTCCAGACTGCATCAGATATGTTTCAATGCAGGAGGAACAGGAGGAAAATGGAAATTACTTACTTACTGTAATTCTTGGTCTTCTTGGATGAAGTCTCCACCACTCATTCGCACTAATGGGACTACGCCAGAGGTGCTAGGACCAAGCGGGAGCCAAAAATCTTCAGGAGGGCTGGTGCCAGTATAGGACCACGCATGTGTGGCGCCACGAGACTAACTCATGCCGTATAGACTATCTCGGCGTTGACCTTCCAACCACCTCAGTACCTTTTCAACTGAGGAGGTGCAGCGTAA
Organism: Neoceratodus forsteri; assembly: GCA_016271365.2. Taxonomy (NCBI): domain Eukaryota; kingdom Metazoa; phylum Chordata; order Ceratodontiformes; family Ceratodontidae; genus Neoceratodus; species Neoceratodus forsteri. Next base: position 1,173,171,480 of record CM057456.1, on the reverse strand, counting down.
ACTAAGAAAACCTAACACTAACGTCTGGGCATGTGAAGGCTCAGATGACCCATTTATGAAGGATCAATTCAACAATGTCTTCATAGCTTGAACAACAAGGAAGTGAAGATGAAAACAAAACAAGTGAGCTTGGGGGATGGTGGGTGAGCGTGTGAATGAGTGGTGGAGACTTCATCCAAGAAGATCAAGAATTAAGGTAAGTAAGCAGTTTCCATGTCTTCCTGGACTAAAAGTCTCCACCACTCATTCACACAAATGGGAGAGTACGAGCTGAACCTGCTCGAGTAGGGCAGTGGGAGATAAAGCTCACTCTGAACAGAAGTCCATAAGGACTGTCCTGCCGAAGAAAATTAACTGTCAGGCATGGACATCCAGAACATAGTGCTTTACAAAGGTATGCACTGAGCTCCAACTCACTGCCTTGCAGATGTCTGCAACGGGTACATTACAAATCTCCACGAAGAAAGCCGCAACCGCTCCAGTAGAGTGGTGTGAATCTGGTCTTCCAACTGAAACTGTATCATGCATTAGTAGTGTCGAAGACATGCTACTAACCAAGCAGAAATGCATCTCATGGCAAATGGCTGACTCAGCCACAGCATGTGGAAAGATACACTAGTTGCTTGGATGTGCATCACTTTGTTCCGTCGATGAAGAACTGCAGAACCCTCTTAACATTCAGAGAGATAAAGGGAGCACTCCATTTCATTGTAGAGTTAACGAAGTAAGTAGGAAGAAGCAAAACCTGACTAATGGAAACTGAGCCTGTGACATGTTGTGTTATGGCTCAAGACAGTCCAAAAACACGCAGAGGTGAACATTCTCTGCCGACAAATGCAGACCTGCATTTGACAGGTCTATCAGGCATCCCAACATTTTACTTGGTGGGCAATCAAAAAGGTCTAGATGGAACTTTGCACACCAGATGGTGAAGAGTAACCACTTAACCGCACAAGTCCTCCTGGTAGAAGGTCTACGCACGGCAAGAAGATCTCTACGATTGTCTGGAAACCTAAAACTTGCCCACTTCATCTTTTCAGGAGCCTGGCATGGAGATGAAGGGAGCGCAGGAAGAAAGGACCGAAGTCCCTGTGTTAGAGGGTCTCTTTGTAGAGGAAGTTGCCTCAGGGAAACTTCTTTTTTTATCACATCTATTTTTTCTCCCCTGCTGCGGTATGATCGGCGGGGGCATCCAGCCGCCGGCTCCCCCCACCTGGAGGGCAGCAGGCTCACTCGCATGATAGGTGGTCCAGAAATGAAAATTACGTACCTACCGTAATTATGATCTTTCTGTGTATCTTCACCATTCATCACATTTGGGTTACTGGCCGAAGGTCATGACCCCGCAGGAGCTTCTTTTTTCTTTTGATGGGCGGAGGCACTAGCATCGGGCGCCACCGAGGTCGATGACTGCGTGGGCGCCATGGGTTGGCTGTTATGTGCTGTCGACTCCGCCTCCCGCCAGTTCTTAGTCGCCGAAGAGGTGAGGAAAAGGGATGGGAGGGTGGGACAAGGAAGTCCAAGGCACAGACAAAGGAAAAGATATATAAACCAAAAGGAGAAATAAATGACTGAGAGGACAGAAGAAGAAGAAGGAAACTAAGGGGATTCGGTAGGGGCCCCAATCTCTGGAAATATACAAAAGGAGAGGGGAGGAATTTAGGGTAAATTTGAGAGGGTTGGGGAAGGTAGCAACCATACCCTGGACCTTGACTTGTCTCTAGATTGTATAGGAACAGCAAGAAGTAGCCAAAGGCTTAATGACAGAATTCAAGGCACTAACTCCAAAAGGCAGAAAGCGGTTATTATGGAAGAAAGATAGGACACAGGGATCCCCCCCTCCCCGGGAAAGAATGTTTGGTGTAAGAAAATTAGTTGTTTTTTTTTTTTAATAAGAAGGATATGTCCAATGGACAAAGAAATTAAGGATTGACAGGAACAAGGGAAGAGCAGAGGATGGAGGGCAACTGCCAACTCCCACCCCACAGGGAAGGAGCCAAAGCACTGGAGAAGAAGAAGTGCCTCCCATGCTGACCACTCTCCCCTAGAAATATCATCCCCGTATGTGCCCCTGATTATCCCACCCCTTACAAAAAAGGAGGGAGGCAAGGAAGGGCACAGAGAGGGAGAGGGACCCAGAGACTGAGGCCCCAGGGGGATGGCGAGTGGGATTGTAATGAATGGTGAAGATACACAGAAAGATCATAATTACAGTAGGTACGTAATTTTCATATCTTATCTGTGTCAATCTTCACCATTCATCACATTTGGGTGAGTGCTGAGCCCCCCAAAGGGGGTTTAATCCTAAAGGACAGAGTCCCTTAGCTGTCAGTGGGTGACACACTAAGATGGAGAACCTTCAGGGCCTGGGGAGGCCCGAGTGTGGGGAGAGTGAGACGGGGATCCCCCTGAGGGGGAAGGAAGTTGCCCTGACAAATGCTGTCTCGCTCTACAGGAGAAGTGATAGGTTCTCTGGTGAGCGGAGTTAATCACCCTACACCGGGCCAAGGGTGACAACCAGGAAAGACGTAGCCATGCCGCCCGCCTAGTGCAGATCACTGTCTCTACGACCCTGGTAGCTACCTCGTTGGCATCATATGATGCCCCTGCTTCGTGCCTTGCTAACTCCAGGCCAGGTGCAGAGAGTGCGATGGCTTGTCTGGTTTGCTCCGTGTCAGGCAAAGAGACTAGGAGCTGACCCAGCCTGGACCACAAGAACCTGTCATAGGATGCATAGTGGGCCTGATGTGCTGTGACGGAGAGCAGCAACCATGCCGAGTAGAACGTCCTCCTCCCCCAGAAGTCAAAATCCAAGGAGTCTTCATCTGGGGGCTGGTCACGTGGAGGGCGCGAAGCCCATCAGAAGTGTCCAGCTGTGTCAATCCTGACTGAGGATGAGGCATGGAACCTGGAGACTCCAGGGGGCTCAATACCGCTGACAGATCTCTAGGGGTGGGAACTCCAGAGAAGGGTCTCTGCCAGGAACGCAATGATGCCTCCCGAAAGGGAGCAGGCCGGGGGGCACCACAAGGGTATGCTCGCTGAAGTTGCCTAGAAAGGTTTCTGCCGAGTGTTCCGGATTGCTTTGAGTGGGAGGGGTAATGTGCAGGTCCTCCAACATTATCACGAGGAATTGCTGATACTCCGCAAGATCAGCAGCTGGGGAGATGTGGACAGAAGGCTCCTCTCCCCCAGAAGAGGGGGATGAGGAGTTAGAGGACCCCAACTGTTCAGAGGGTGGCTGCTCGGGGGGAGGGTTGAAAAACCTGACTGTCCATTGCCCTGACATAAGCGGGAATCGAGCAGCTATGGCCCTGAACTGCTCCCAGGAGAGAGGCCCGCTAGGACCAAGGATGCCTGGGAGCCCCAGAGAATGTGGCAGAGGAATAGGGGCAGAGCCGAGAAATTGGCTGACCTCCGTCTGGGCTAGGGAGTGCACCAGGAGCACCAGCAGAAGAAGGTGCTCCAGAAGACCCCACATCCGACAGCTGAACAACCATTTCAGAACTGCCTTGGCTGCGCCCGGAAGAATCCCCCCTGTGAGGCAACCAGGGCCGTTTAGGTCCAGAAGGATGGTCCCCTACCTCCAAAGAATGGGGCCCTCTCAAAGAAACTGAAGGGAAAGAGCAGCGATCCGTGTTACAGCTTCTCCAAGAGCCCAGGTGGATGCCAGAAAAAGGCTGCCGCACAGAGCCCATGCCCCTTGACCCCTCGGAATGCGAAAGGGCCCTCCTCCTCGAAAGAGTCAGTCTAGGCAACTGACAGCCCTGGTCGGCCCCCGAAGAAGCTATCCAGGGCATAGCACCCTCCCCTCCCCTCCCGTGGGTGCTCTGATCGGCCCCAAAGTCAGGTGATTGAGGCACATCACCTGAGGGGCTACCACCGCTGAGGGGTCAGAGAACCCTCAGAGGCCGGGCAGCAGTGCAATGGTGGCCTGCACCGTTGCCTGCTGGTCAGAACCCATGACCCGGCAGTCTCTGCCCACTCCTCAGAGGAGGGCTGACTCCAGCCTGTCGAGGACACTACGGGGGTGCCCACGCCAGCAGCTAACTCCAAGGAGCAAGACTGCCAGTCTGACTCAGAGTCCAACTCCTCCTCTGAAGACCTGTGCCAAACAGTTGGTGGGCACCTGCTGCCATCTCGACCAGATGGGGCACCAGAAACAGAAACCGTACACGAGTCGGTACCAGTGTCCTCCGCAGCACCGCGAACAGTGGCCGAAGAAGACATGGCTCCAACCAGGGCAGCAGTTTCCAAGCCAGAAACCGTCACAGTGCCATTCTATCCCACGGCGCTGTGGGTGGCGCCGACGACGGTTCCGACAGCACTCTCAGTGCCGAGATCCAAAACCCCCACGACTGCCATGCCCATGCCCGGAACCGCGAACGACCCCGGAACTGGACACGGCACCATGCTCAACCTCAGTGCCGCAGACAGTGCCGAGGCGAGAAAAAGCCAGAGTTGGCGCTATAGAACCTCCCACAGCGTGGCTAGTACCATCGGCTCAGTGAACGGCACTGACGGCAGCCACGGCACCAAGTGACCGACCAGAGCCGATGACGATTCTGTCAGGACCCACAGTGCTGAGGCCCAAGACAGCGCCGACACACGACGTTGAGGACGGCGCTGACCCGGGCCTTCCGAGCTGCGGGTCCGACATCAGGGGAGCCTTCACCCCTGAAGGGGCGATTGCCAATGCGGTGCCTCCCCGTCCGCCTTCCGAAACGGACTGGGCCTCCTGCACCGCTGGGAGAAGCCTCGCCACGGCTAGGTTACGAGAGGCCAAGGCTCCCTCCTCCTCAGCCCATATAGAACTGGGAGGGGACCCAGAGGAAAGGCCGAGAGAACATGGCTTGCCCGACGAGTGCGCATCCGAGCCTCGAAAGTCAGGAGAGCTCGCCCCACTTTCCACGCACGTTGCTCGATGACCCCGCAGTCCATGGAGAAACAGGCGCTGCACGAATCCATGTCGTGATGTGGGCCAAGACATGTAAGCAACGGTCGTGATGGTCGATGACAGAGTAAGGGCCGCATAAGCACCGCTGCATGGGGCGCTGTCCCATTTTTGAAGATTTCTTGCCCTCCGACTGAGACATAACCTACGGAGAAAAAAACACCAAACAAGACTCGACGTCGCAATATAACAAAAGTAATGGAAAGATCTTACCGGGCGACGTCGAGTGTGGCGAACAGAACCAGCAGGAGGGAGCCGATGGACTACGGCACCAAGAAAGCAACACGGTGTCGACGGAAAATTAGCTGTGAAGCAGGTAGGCCTCAGATGTCTTCTCTTGAAGCTCTCACGAGGTGACCTCGACGGCGGGAGATGAAGAACTGGCGGGAGGGCGGATTCGACAGCACATAACGGCCAACCCATGAGTGCCACGCAGTGCGTCTGCCTCGAGGGTGGCGCCGATGCTGCGTCGACTCTGCCCATCCAAAAAAAAACCAAAAAGAGAAGCTCCTGCGGGGTCATGACCTCCGGCCAGTAACCCAAATGTGATGAATGGTGAAGACTGACACAGATAAGATCGGCTACTCCCCAACCTGCTGGGAGGCCCCCCGTGCCGGACCAAGACCAGATCCACCCCAGCATGATTCCACGACAGACCTCCAGGTGTTATGAGCGCGGTGATCAAGCTGCTCGCTTGTGCCCAGCCATTTTCCTCCATTATTTTGTCCCTTTGCGTGCGGATGTGCAATGACGTCAAGGCACAATGTGCCGACATCCGCCGCACTCCAGCCCCTAAGTACACCAATACTGGTAGTGCCCCCAGTCATCACCAGGGGCCGCTACAGAGCGGTGTGATCCCTCAGCCCTCCCCAGGGATAGGAGAGCAGTCCTTCGGACACTCAATTCCATCCCTCCACTGCCAACCCCTGGTGACCCGAGCATGTTTCCGAACCCGGGTTGCCAGCGTGACGCAAGGTGTTGGGTCCAGTGCCTCAACCCTCAGCGCCACCGGGCTGGCTTGCCTCGGGGGAACTTCTGACCGACTGTTGATCTATGCAAATGATATCTGCCGAGGTCAATCTAGGACGATGAGAATCATCCTGCCCCCATTTGCCTACAACTTGAGCAGAACCCTCTGAACTAAGGGAAGAGGAGGAACACGAAAGGGAGCGTCTTGTCTACTGCAGTGAAAACATCTTGACAGAAAACACCAGGGTCTGAATTTCTGAAGCAGGATAGGGCAGATTTGCATTGAGAAGGGACACAAAAAGGACCAGGTCCAGACTGCCCCACTCGTCAAAGACGACTGAACTGATGCAACGTGCTCAAGGCACCATTCACCTCCCCACAGCCTTCCTGCACAGAAGGTAGGAGAGAGCTCCACCCTGCCTGTTGATGAAACATCACAATTTTGTCATCCATCCAAAGTGGAATCAATTTGTGGCAGAGGGCCTTCTTTGGGACTTGGAAAGCGTAAAAGACAGCTCTCATCTCTAAGAAATCTATAAGAAGATGATGCCCCTACTCCTGGCTCCACACCTGAGTGTGGAGGTCTTGATAGTGAGCTCTCCAACCGATCAGGAGTGCAACTGTGGTGCTGGTGATCTGGGATTTAGAGGGCAAGAGTAAACCTAGCAGAAGCTAGGCCAACTGCATCTACCATGCAAGTAATTTTGTCCAAGGTTCTGACATTTATGTGGAGAACTGCGGATGCATGGTCGGAGACCACTATTTGTTGCGGACGAAGGCATAAGTGCCAGCATCCGCTGTATCAAAAAAAGATCCAGATAGAGTCACTTTCCGAAAGTAAAGAGACATCTGAAGATATCGTTTCTTCTGTTCTCCTGAAGGAAGAACCCTCGCTCTGGAGGTATCCAGGAGGGCTCATATGAAGAGGAGCTGCTGGAAAGGTGAATCTGGCACCTCCCCTGAATCAGGAAACCCCTTCTGAATGAGAGCAGCTGAGAAGCTGTGGCAACTGCTTCCTGAGACTCTAGTCCAGATGGGCTGGCTCGGAGCCAAACGTCCAGGAAGTGAAGGCTTGAATCCCGAGGTTGTAGCGAACTCCTCCCTGAACAGGTACTTGTTTACCCTTCAAGGTCAAGAAATGGGCATATGCTGCCTGTTATCTTGGAACCAAGCAAAGGAGTAGGAACCTGTGTTCCGATTCACCGTGGAACAACATTTACTGTTCTGAGGTCCCGTCTCTCACAGGAAGAGGGTCTGACAGAGAAGCAAACAAACTGGGCTGCTGCCTGGGTAAGGGGAAAATCTCTGCGAAAGACAAAGTGGGAGAATATCCCTCTCAGACAATCCTGATGACCCACACATCCGCTGGATTGGACTTCCACTAGTAATAAAAACTAGAATCAGATGCCCCCCACTACCACTGAGTGGCATCCACCTCAGACAGCTGAGGTAGGACCTGGGCCGGATCCAAGAAAATGGTACCAGGCACTTTTGGGCCCTGTGCCCTCTGCTGTGATGTCAAAGGCTTCCAGGTCTCTACCTTGAAAGGACTGCCTATTATGAGAATGCCGACAGTGCCATCCCTCTGAGGGGCAGCAGGAGTCTGAGCATCCTCCATAGTTCAACCTGAGGGCTGAACCACTAAGCACCACCCAGGAGATGTTAATCACCTGTTGCCAAGGGAGCTGACCTGGGGCAGTGTCATAGGGGTCTATAAAAGCTTTTAGCCGATTACTGGGCTATATGCCCCTAGTAATGGAGTGGTAGAGTCCGTAAGGCTCTAGACCATTGAATTTAGTGTGTTCCACAGGGTGCGCTCGTACTGAGGAATGTAGGAACGCCAGACATAGAAGTCTGTTTTGGTCCACAGATGAAGTCTGAAATGTTATGGTGGACCCCATATCCCTGAGGAAAAACTGAAAAGAAGATCTTCCATCACAGGCTCTGCTGATACAGAAGGCTTGCATTCCAGCCCTTAAAATGAGTCATTTGCTGCATCTTCGACAAAGTAGGACAGGGAGAGACTCATCCAAATCCACTTCTACCCCAGAAGAACCTCCAAAAGGCAGGACCAAGCCAGAATCACGGGAGATACTGCCACCCGGAACGGCGTCGAGGAGTTTGGCGCCATTAACGGCACCACACACGGCGTTGAGCATACTGGCCTTGGACCTGACGAAAAAGGGGGAGAAGGAAAGCAGTACTCATGCCAGCCCCTGCAGCAGAAAAGGTGAAGGAGTAGGCATGCGGGGTCGGCGTCGATGGTGCTGGCACCGGACAGGGCACCGTGCACATCCTGCTCGCCCGACTCGGCTATGGCCCAGCGGCTCCAAAGGCCCCGGAACCAGGTCCACTGACCAAGTCAACTGGGTGGACGTCGTACCCCCTGCTCTAGAAGAGCGGCCCAGAGGTGAAACTGCTCACTAGAGCCCCATCGAGGACAGAGACAGGGCCCGGTGTCGTAGATCGCAGCTGTTAAGAACAAAGCCACAGAGGACCCCATCGAAGTCAGGTCAGGCCTACTGCTTGCCACCACCGATGATCCCCGTGCAGATGTACCAGAGAGTGACCTGGAGCAGTACCGTTTCTTCTTCCACCAGCAGGAGGAAGAAGAGCTCGAGGTCAAGCGTAGCCAGGTCCCTGATCGAGGTCGAGAATGGACCCGCCGCTTTTGTGCCTCGGGTGGACTGTCCCCCTCCTCCGAGCACCAGACTGCCCATGGTTGGACACCCCCCCTCTGCAAAGGGCGGTGGACGGGATACAGCCCCACTGCCATCACAGCTTTCAAACGAAGTCCTCCTACCGTCTAAGGTCGACTCCGTTGATGGCCAGCTGAGAATTTCTTCCTCTTCTTCTTCATCTTTTTTTTTTAAATAAGAAAGAATACTAAGTAGTAAATTAATTGAATACTGAACAGTATAGTTGCTGTCGTATAGGCGAAGACTTGACTCCTGGCAGGCAGTGACATCGTCATCGAGCGCACTTTCGTTAGGCGGGAGGAACTGAGGTGGTTGGAGGGGGTCGACGAGATAGCCTATATGGCGTGAGCTGTCTCGTGGTGCCGCGCATGCGCGGTCCTATCCCGGCGCCAGCCCTCCTGAAGATTTCTGGCTCCTCCGGGGTCCTAGCACCTCCGGCGTAGTCCCATTAGTATGAATGAGTGGTGTAGACTTTTAGTCCAGGAAGATCTGAAATTACATACTCACTTTAATTCTTGATCTTCTTGGACAAGTCATCACTATTTATTTATACTGCTGAGTTACAAGCTGGAGCCCTGCTGGGACCCTTCGGGAGCCAAAAATCTTCAGGAGGGCCGGCGCCAAGGTAGGACCGAGCATGCATGGCACCGCGAGACTGGCTCGTGCCTGTGTAGGCTACCTTGGCGTCGACCCTCCAACCACCTCAGTACCTTTATAATGAGAAGGTGCAGCGTAATATAAGCTAAGAAACACCTAACCTAACAAGGGCATACGATGGCTCAATTGACCCTTATAAGAAGGGTCAATTTAAACAATGTTTTCAGAGCCCAAACCAACCAAGGGAGTGAAAACCAGGAACAGATTGAATGAACTCAAGAGATGGTGGGTGGGCGTATGATGAAGACTTGTCCAAGAAGATCAAGAATTACGGAGAGTACATAATTTCCATATCTTCCTGGACTTAAAGTCTTCACCACTTATTCATACTGCTGGGTTAGAGTACAAAGCTAAAACCAAACCCCGGAGCAGTGCGGTAGGAGATGGAGCTCACTCAGGACATAAGACCATTAAAGATTGTCCTGCCCAAGGAAGCATGCTGCCTGGCATGGGCATCCAGAGCATAGTGTTTTACAAAAGTGTGCACTGAGCTCCAAGTAGCCGCTTTGCAAATGTCATCAATGGGAATGGAGCGGATTTCCACCAAGGACTCAGCAACCACCCTGACATAGCGGGCACTCATTTGACCCTCCAACTTAACCTGTGCCATAGAGTAACAATGGTGAAGACATGCCACTATCCAAGTTGAGCTACATTTGGTGGCCACTGGCTGACCCAGCTGGCTGCGCTGAAGAACACAAAGATTTGCTTGGTCTGAAGGATATCCCTGGTTCTATTGACGTAGAACCATAAAGCTCTTTTAACATCCGGGGAATGAATGCTGCGTCCCCCTTCATTTTGGAAGTTAGAGAAATAAGTGGGAGGAACCAAAGGCTGGTTGAAGTGGAAATCCGAAACCACTTTGGGTAGGAACATAGGGTGAGTACGGAGGACAACCTTGTCTTTATGAAAGACAGTGTATATGGAGGGTCTGTGACCAAGGCGTGAATTTAAGAGACCCTGTGAGCAGAAGTGATGGCCAGCAGAAAGGCAGTCTTCCAGGTCAGAAACTTCAAATCACACGTGGCTAGAGGCTCAAAGGGCTTACAAGTGAGCATATCTAGCATGAGAATAATATCCAAGGGGGTAACTGGCTTCCTAATCGGGGGCTTCGTGTGAAGAATGCCTTTGAGAAATCTTTTGAACAGTGGTAATTGAGCCAGGGACATGTTCGGGACTGGCCCATGACAGGCAGAAAGCGCACAGAGGTGCACCTTTCCAAATGAGTATTGCAGTCCTGCATCTGAAAAGTCTATAGGTACTTCAACACTTTGTCTGGAGGACAGTGAAATGGATCCAAGTAGATCTCAGTACACCATTATGAGAAACACTTCCATTTAGCTGTGTAAGGAGGTGAAGGGATACTACCGACCTGTCAGCCTCAAGTCAGTGGTGGGGAAGGTAATGGAGGCATTAATCAAGGAGAGGGTGGTGGATTACCTGGAGGAGAGTGGCTTGCAGGACAGCACACAGCATGGCTTCATGAAAGGGAAGTCTTGCCAGACAAACCTAATTCAGTTCTTTGATTGGGTGATTCAGGTGATTGGCCGGGGGGGGGCAGTGGATGTGGCCTATCTGGACTTTAGTAAGGCCTTTGACACAGTCCCCCACAAGAAGCCGGTGAGCAAGATGGAAAGCCTGGGGTTGGATGGGAAAATAACAAGCTGGGTGGAGGCCTGGCTGGAAGGAAGAACTCAGAGGGTAGTGCTAAACGGGGTGCACTCTGGGACGGTGAGGGTGAAGAGAGGAGTGCCACAGGTGTCAGTTTTGGGTCTGCTTCTCTTCAACATCTACATCAGTGATATTGCAGAGGGTTTGAGGGGGAGGGTGTGCCTATTTGCTGCTGATATGAAAATATGCAATAGGGTGGACACCCCGGGGGGGGGGTGGAGGACATGAGGGAGGACTTAAAGATGCTCGAAAAGTGGTCCGGGACATGGCAGCTGAAATTTAATGCCAAGAAGTGCACTGTGATGCACTTGGGGAGTAGGAACAGAAGAGCAGGGTACACCCTAGGTAGGGAGGAAATCAAAGTAACAGAACAGGAGTCGAATCTGGGGATCAGTCTCCTTGAACCTTAAGGTGGGAATCCAATGTAGCAGGGCAGCAGGAAAGGCCAATGGAATGCTGGCATGCACAGGCAGGTGCATTACAAGCAGCAAGAGGAAGGTAATAATGCCCATTTACAAAGCCATGGTGAGGCCGCACCTGGAGTACAGGGTTCAGTTCTGGAGGCCACATCTCTGCAAGGATATAGATGCATTGGAGAGGGTTCAGAGAAGGGCACCCAAGATGGTGTAGGGCACGCAGGGAAAATCATATGAGCAGAGGTGTAAGGAGCTGGATCTGTACATGCTGGAGACAAGGAGGGAAAGAGGAGACATGACAAACTTTTAAATATGTAAAGGGGCTCAATAAAGTGGGAGAAGAGGGTTTACTTAAGAGGAAGGAGGGGGTCAGAACTAGAGGGCACAGTCTCAGACTGCATGGATAAAGATTATAGATACAGGGGCAATGTGAGAGGACGTTTCTTCACAGAGAGGTTGGTAGAGCCCTGGCACAGACTACCAGACAGAGTGGTGGGGGCTAAATCGGTGGAAGAATTCAAGAGGCATGTGACAAGCATATGGGGCTGAGTATCGGGGGGAGGGCAGGGCTGGCAGGGAGGGGGAGGTATGGGGGGGGGAAGACTAGATGGGCCAGTATGGTCATTTTCTGCCATCAAGCTTCTATGATTCTATGTAAGTCTTGCTGGTTGAAGGCTTATGAACCGCCAAGAGAATCTGTGAGATTCTCTGAGAAACTTTAAACCTGCTCACTTCTGTCTCCTCAGGAGCCAGGTTTGGAGATGAAGGGAGCACAGGTTGGGATGGACCAGGGGTCCCAGTGTCAGGAGGTCAATTTGCAGAGGCAGTTGCCTCGGAAGGGCCTCCACCACTTGTTGATCAAAGGAAACCAGATATGTTGAGGCCAGTACAATGCAATTAGAATCATCTTGCCCCCGTGTGCCCCCAGTCTGAGCAGCACCCTCTGAATTAGTGGGAGAGGAGGAAATGTGTATAGAAGAAGTCTTGTCCACCACATCCTGAATGCACCTTGACAAAAAACACCAGATTCTGGATTTCTGGAGCTGAATAGAGGCAGTTTTGCACTGAGTGGGGATGCAAAAAGGTCCAAGGCTGGACTGCCCCACTCGTCGAAGAGTGACTGCACGACATCCGGTGCAAGTGACCACTGATGAGGATCTGCTTCTGTCCTGCTGAGGTGATCTACTAGATCGTTATGAGTTCCTAGTAGGCAAACTGCCTGAATCAAGACATCATGGTCGAGGCACTACCCCCATACCCTCATGGTGTCTCTGCATAGAGGGTAGGAGTGTGCCCCACCTTGCTTGCTAATGCAATACTTCCCAGCCTTGTTGTCTGTCTGAAGAACTACTACTGTATGATTGACAACCTCTTCTAGGATACAGAACTGCCTTCATCTCCAGAACACTGATGTGAAGGTGAGACTCCTCCTGGGTCCACACTCGCCAAGTGTGAAGGTCATGGCAGTGAGCTCCCCAGATGAGCAGAGATGCATCCATGGTGATGATGATCTGAAATTTTGGTGGGGCAAAAGGCAGACCTTGTAGAAGGTTGTCCCCTTGTAACCACCATGCAACTGATTGCCGCAGAGGCTCCATCACCTTGATGGGGTAAGACTGCGGATGTGTTGCTGGGGAACACTGTGTGCTGAGCATCAACTGCGTGGTCTTCATGTGCAATCAAGCTAGAGGACTGTGAAAACAGAAGAAGCCATGAGGCCTAACATCCGTTGCATGGAGTGAGCTCGTACAGGGTTGTCCTCTCTGATGAAGCAAGCCATCTGGAGAATGTCGTCCCTCCTGTCCTCCAGGAGAAAAGCCCTTTGCTTTTGTAGTGTTTAAGAAGGCTCCTATGAAGAGCAGCTGCCGGGAGGACTGAAGTTGTGACTTCTCTAGGTTCAGCAGGACCCCCCCCCCCCACGGAGGTGAGGAACTGAAATGCTGTGGATACTGCTTTCTGAGTCTCCTGCCTTGAAGGGCTTGCAAAAAGGCAATTGTCTAGGCAGGGGAAGACCTGAACGCTGAGCTTTCAAAGGTGTGCAGCGAGGACTGCGAAACACTTGGTAAAGACTCAAGGCACTGAGGAAAGCCCAAAGGGCAGGACTCTGAATTGGTAATGCTGACCCAAGGCCACAAAGCGAAGGTACTTGTGGTGATTTGGGTGTACTAAATTGTGCTGGTAGGTGTCTTGCATGTCCAAGGATGCCACTCAGTCGTTCTGTTGCAGAAGTGGTAGGAGCATCCCTAACGGAACCATCTTGAACTTCTCTTGGAACAAGCACTTGTTTAGCTTTTTGAGGTTGAGAATGGGTGCATGCCGCCTGTCTTCTTTGGAACCAGAAACCAGGAAGTAATAGGAGTAGAAACCTGTGTTCCTCTCTGCCCAGGGAACTACTTCCACGCCCTGGTTTTTGAGAAGGCCCAGTATTTCTGAAGCGAGGAGGTCTCACTGAACAGTTGACAAACTGTGCTGTTGCTTGGACAGAAGGTCTGGGGGAATCTCTGCAAAGTTGAGAGAGTACCCTTCTCGAACAATCCAGAAGACCCACCTGTCTGTTGTGACAGACATTCACTGGTTGTAAAACTGAGTCAGATGACCTCCCACTGACGTGGAAAAGTCCACCTTGAGCAGCTGAGGTGAGACCGGGGCCAGAATTTCAGAGGGTGGCAATGGACGTTTTTGGCCCTTGTGCCTTCAACTGTGTTTTCTTTTGTGGCTCAGGAGACTGGTGCTTGTTTGGGGCTCCTCAGCCTCTTCCTCAAAAGGACTGTCGGTTATGAAAAAACTGACAGTTCCTGCCTCTCTGAGGAGCTGAAGGAACTGACCTGGCTATTTTAATGGTAGTCCTGGTTTTCCGAGAGGCCTCCAGTGCTTGTTCTATCTGTTGGCCAAACAGATATGTACCATTAAAGGGGGCATTCATCACCTGCTGTTGAGCACCAGAGCAAAACCCTGATGTCCTAAGCCAGGAATGTCTTCTAATACAAAGTCCAGCAGTGACCGCCCTGGATGCTGTGTTGTATGCGTCCGTGGAAGCTTTCAGCTGATGGCTATTACATTCTTTTCCCCGGGTAACTGTCTGTAAAATCTCAAAATTAGGCCAGTGAGACAGGAGTTGGTGGCATGGTCACTGGCAAGACCAAAATGATGTTACTGGAAAGAAGCACTCTATCCAGCATGAGGGCCCCGCCCGTGGTTCCAGTTCCACTGATCTCAAGGGACAAGGGACTGGCTCCTCTAGCAGGGGCACACAGGCCAGATGTTGCACCCACTGCTCATTAAGAGCTGCCCAGGGGTGGACCTGCCCACTTGAGTCCCCACTAACAGAGAGAAAGAGAGGGACTCCGGGCCCAAGACTCTGACCTCCTGGAAGAAGAGGGCCTTGATGAAACCAAAGGTGACAGCAAGGGCTTCCAGCCCCTAGAGGCCAAAGATCTCACAGCACATCTCGCAGAGGGCAACCTCGACCAGTGCCATTTCTTCACTTTTGGCTGGAAGAGGAAGAAGTCAACACCAAGCAGCACAGGGACCCCGAACAATATTGGGTTTGGGCCTGCTTCTTTTTGTGCTTTCGAGAGGACTGTTCTTCCTCCCAAGGACTGTACTGTACTGCTTGCCCATAGTCAGAACTTTTCCTCAGTGGGGAAAGTGGACCGGACATGACCTCGCTGCTGGAGCGGGTTGCCTGAGTAGGCTCCCTTCCGTTCTCCATGGCCTTTGATGCCCAGCGAGCAATGTCATCATTAATGCGCTCTTGATGGCAAGAAAAAGGAACTGAGGCAGTTGAGGGCTGATGCTGAGGTAAGCCTGTGCCAGCAAGCTGAGTCTCGCAGAGTCGTGCATGCATGCCGTTTACCTCAGCACTGGCCCTCTTGAAAAGTTCCGGCTCTCACAGGGTCCTAGAGCCTCCAGCTCAGATACACTAGTGGGAATCAACGGTGAAGATTGATTCCTGAAAGACCTGAGCACTCTCAAAATTCTACCTCTCACTGGGGGGACTGAAACATGCGACACCATTTTATACACTACATGAGCACTAGAAAGCCAACTTTAATTTTGCAACAGTGGTTGCACTCAGGGCCCTGGAACAGATACCACCTTACAGAATCAGGTAGTATTGCCCTGGGCTGATGACTCAGCCATTGAGGGCACAGGGAGAAAAAGTGCAAGTGGATTCCTTTTTGACCACTGAAGCTACCAAGAGCTGTAAATTAACTCAAGATATATGTGCCAACTTTACTGGGTGACTCCCTGGCCTGCAAAAATTCTTCTGCGCCCTTCTAGAAGCAGGCTTGAAACCTCGTGTTTTTGGAAGTCAGAAGTGTGCTGGATTCTTGAAAAGCACAGCAGTCTTTTTTTGTTAAACAAAGAGTATCTATCAAACAAGAGTTTGGGACTTTTTATCTTGTCAGTAACTCCAGTTTAGATATTCGAAATCAGATGATAGTGACTATCGAATGGGTAGCAACCTCCGAGGCATCATTAGCATCTGAAGCTGATGCCTTGTAGCCTCTGCTCATTTTGGAGACAGGCCAAGTAGAAGCTGTCTTTGTTGACCTTCCAGCATGTCCAGCACCACCAGGTACACTCTTTCCCAGACATGCAGCTAGCAGTATAGAAACATAGAATTTAGAAGGGCTGATATAGTCCTACCTAACAGATGAGCTGCAGATCCTAGTTAACCAACAGCTTACTTCCTCCTACCCCCCACTAGGACTGCCTTATGCCTGTCCCATGCATTCTTGAATTCTCTCACTGTTCTTGACTCCACGACCTCCTCAGGGAGGCTGTTCCATGCATCCACAACCCTCTCTGAGAAAAAATACTTCCTCACATTACCTCTGAGCTGTCTCCCCTCTATCTTCAAATTGTGCCCCTTGTTCTTGCACATCTCTTTTCTGAAAGATGCTACCCTCTTGGACTTTGTTGATTCCCTTGAGGTACTTGAAAGTTTATATCATGTCCCCTCTCTCCCTTCTTTCCTCAAGGGTATACATATTAAGCTCCTTTAGTCTTTCTTCGTATGTCTTCTGGTGCAGACCCTGCACCATTTTGGTTGCCCTCCTCTGGACAGCCTCCACTCTGTCTATGTGTATAGGAAAGTAATTGGAGAGGAGCACACTTACAACAGCTGAGGCATCCAGTTTATACTCAAGGAGGGCCGGACGAGGGAATGATGGTGAAATGGGTTGAGAACTGTATAGCGCTGCAAACACAGACAGACTGCCATTAGGTAGACTGGGATGCCATGGTTTGCAGCTGAGGGAAAGCCGCACAAGGGGCTGGGTGCTCACATAACCATGGACAGTCCAAAAGTAAAAACAAAACTGGGCACTCACCACTGCAGGAAAGACATGATAACCTCAGGATTAAGGTATTTCTATCCATATTTTATGAGGTGGTAAATTCCAAATAAAAACTGGACCCCAAAAATAGAGGGTGCGTGGCCCGATGCGTTTCACATCAGGATGTTAAATGTTAAAATAATGCATTGTGACTTTAAGAAGCCTATATAAATTACGATGTCATCCAAGAGTGACTCAACCTTTGAAAAAGCATCATTGCGATGTGAAATGCATCGGGCGACGCACCCTTTATAGAATATAGAAACACAGAGGTTGACGGCAGATAAGGACCGCAAGGCCCATTCAGTCTGCCCATTATGTTTGGGGTCCTGGTTTTTATTCTGAATTTGCCACATCAATTAAAAAAGGATTGAAGCACCTTAATCATGAGGCTATCATGTCATTCCTGTAGTGATGAGGGCCTGGCCCTGTTTTTACCTTCAATGGGTACTGTATGAGCAACAACTGTCAGATGGGTATGCACAAACCCTGCTCTGTCTGACAGTAGACACATGGAGAACTGTTCATCAGTTAGAAAGCGCAGAGGCTTATGAGTCTCTACATAGCCCACAAATGGTGAGGATGCCCAGAAAGGGCTGATATAGTCCTAGGAATGGGCACTAGACTCACAGTTAAACGTTATGAGGGGAACCTTGGTGATGCACTGGATTATGTGGCTTTCACATCCATCATTGACATGAAAAGTGGTGTTGACCCCGGAGAGTGACTTAGAAGCTCTAACAGGTGTCTGTTTGCTAAAAGCAGCACCGATACCCCAGGTGAGCATGTGCGGTAGCCTAGAGCCAACTCAGGGGCCAAAACTGGTGCTCCGATTAGAATGGAGGGTGTGTATGTGTGTGTGTGTCTCCATCACTGGTGCTGTGGATGGTGCAGTGAATAGAATGGAAAATGGTGACAATGACACCACAGATGGTAACATAGTCAGCACCGGTGGTGATATGTATGTTAATAGTGCCTCTAGCAAACATACTATTCCATGGGGCCAGACTTCGAGCCCAATACAGCACTGGGAAAACCCTTACCCTGGAGAACTGCACTAAGAACTGCACAGTGACTGAAGGTGGGGCTGAACCAAGGCAGGTTGTTGCTGCCAACAGCAACAACTGCCTTGAGGTAGTCAAAATTCTGGAGGAGGCACCAGCTGCAGCCTCTCTGTCACCCACCCTGATACACCCCATATTCTTCATCGCCATTCCAAATGGTGGTGAACAGTGACAATGGAAGGGTCTCAGAAAAATTAGGATTATAGAAAGCTGTTTCCACACAGTAACACTTGCGTCCCTTGAAGTCGGGGGAGGTTCCACTGACCCCCAACGCCTGGCCCTGTCATGTAGGGTTCAGTTCGCCAGCCTTCGGCAACAGTGAAGGATGTTGTGGTCAGTGCCAAGACATTCAAAACAAATGTAGTGCTAAGCATACAGAGTAATTTTGTTGCCACAAGGACAGGTTTGTAACAATGGTCAATTCGGCATTGGTAGATACAGTGCAAAAGTTGATGTTGACAATATTGCCTAGCGACCGACACAAAAATACACAAATATACCCAAACAAATAGTAAAGGGTCTGGAACAATCTGAAGTCTGAGCCCCAGCGAGGAGAAGTGATCTTGATGGTCGTGGTTGTGGTGGTGGTGGTGGGGGGGACTAAGAATTTGAGGATGGTGCATCTATGCATAGATGGTGCGGTGCTGACCACTAATGCTGTTATCCTTAAAGGTTCTGATTCCTGTAGAGTCCTAGTGCCTCTGGTTCTAAGACCAACAAGTGTGGCTGTATGAAGGAGATTGATTCTAAGAAAATCTTGATGAATACACCACTGAGTGCAAGTGCTGATGTCAAGTAGGAGGCCCTAAAGCAAAGTATTATGGAGGCAGTGACTAGATGTGTCCCCACGTGCAACAAGGGCAAGAGGGACAGTACAGTACAGTATAGGGCATTACACACATAGATACATAGAAGTAGAAGTTACAGTAGGAATAAAATGCACACTGTCCAGGTCAAAGCCAGTTCTGCACACAGGTCTGCATTGGGAATAAAGAACCATAAATCCTTTTTTCAATACATAGGGAACAAAAGGAGAATCAGGGATAAAGTGGAGCCAGTGATCATTACGGACGGGGAGAAACCACTGAGCAAAGCAGGGTAAAGCAAAGGCACTGAATAACTACTTTGTGTCAGTATTCAACCAGCAAGTCAGAGGGCATGGACAGCTAGGGTGGATGTTTTTGAAAAGAGAGACAGGCCAAACACACCTGAATCTCTAGACCTCTAGGCCTTTATCTGCTGGCAAATTTCGTATGTTCGTAATCTGTTACGTTATTGGGAGAGTGTGAATCTGAGAAACTCCCAGAGTCCCAGTGGTATCTACACAAGGAAAATAACTGGTACTGGCTGGGCCCCTTGCTAATATTTTTCAGAACTCCTTGAAGACAGGGACTGTGTCAGAGGACTGAAAAACACCTAATTTCCACCCCTTATTTACGAAGGGAGCAAGGCAAAAGCAGGTAACTACAGACTTGTAAGCCCTGGCAAGTGTTTGAGTCAATCATTAATGATGTGGTGGTTCAACACATGGATGACAATGAGCTGTTCTCTAGTACACGGTAAGGTTTCACAAAAGGTGGAGCTTGCCAAACTAAGCTGATTGCCTTCTTCAAGTGGGCAACTAGGAAGGCAGCTAAGAGCTGGACAATAGATGTAGTCAATCTGGACTCAGCAAGGCTTTTGACATTGCACCACATGGAAAACACACAAAGTAGCACACTGTGGAATCTACAAGTTGTACACAAGGTAGAAAACACACTGGCTGACAGGAAGCAGATGGTGGCAGATGGTCATCATTCAGAATGGAGGGATGAACTGTGTGGAGTTCTCAGGGGGTCAGTGCTGGGCCTATTGCTCTTTAAACTATTTACTAATGGCCTGAGGTAAGAGACAAGCAGCAGGGGGACCTGCACAAACTAGGAGCTTGGGCTGATAAAAGGTGGCTCAGATTTAATGAGGGGAAGTACAAGCTAAGCCTGAAGTGAGGAATCCGGGTCAAACATACCCACCTTTGTGGTTCTACAGTGAACAGCACAACCAAGAACTAGATCACAGGGTAACCACAGACAGTAAGCTGAAGCCAGGCAGGCAGTGCACTACCTCCACCAAGAAAGCAAACACGAGGCTGGGATGCATTAAGAGGGGGATAAGGAGAAAGGTCAAGGAAGGTGATCCTCTGCTGTACAAGTGCTTGGTGCGCAACCTCCAGAGTACGGCATCCAGCTCTAGTAACTGCAGAACGCAACAGACATTGAAGCGATCAAGAGGCCCAGCACAGGGCCCTCAAGTTAATTAGTGGTTTAGAGGGCAAGAGCTATGAGACAAGGCTAGATATACTCACATTATTCAGTCTAGAAAAGGGAAGGATGGGGGGGGGGGGTAACAAGATCACAGTTTTCCAAATACTAAAGAAGACTGCAAGGGTGGTGTAGATACAGATGTTTGAGCTGGCGGGTGCCATCAAAACTAGATGAATAACTCCTTCAAATTGAGAGGACAGTGTCAGGAATAGGGGAAAGATTAGAAAGCATTACTTCACATAGAGGGTGGAACAATCTACATGCTGAGGTCTGGAAAATAGCACTGTTTAGGCTTTCAAAGCAGCAGGGCCACAGACTCCTGAGGGAGAATGGGAATGAGAGTTAAAACACACAGAAAGAGTAGGGGTAAAATTTTGCCTGCTAAGCTTGGATGTGTGCCCATGCTCAAACTGGATGTAGTCACTACTGTGCAGGCAGTGGGGTGGACTATATAGACCTTAAGTTCTTTCTGTTATGACAATAGTATGTTACTATGTTACTGCCCTGAAGGGAGCAACACTGATGTGGAAGAGGGTAATGAGCAACAACCCCCCCCCCAAAAAAAAATATTTTAAAAAAGTTCTCAGATGATAATTTTTCAAGGGTCTGCTAAATAGAAGAAGGCCAAGCACTTTCACAAATCCAGTGTTTGACCTGCATTAGAGAGGACAATCTTGGGAGCCATTTCTCTTGTACTAAGATCCAGGAAGCTGCTGCAGGAATGTCACGCAGATTCTCTACCATTCAACGACAACAAAGACGGAAAAGTCTGCCTTATCATATTCTGCTGCTGGAGGGAAATAATAAAGATCCTGTATTCTAAGACTAGCTAGGCGGGTGAGACAGGAAAGGGAAAGATTATGCACATGTCTTTGAGGTATACAGCTACCACATACCTTGACTGAGCTGCACTGGCATGCTTTCCGATTTCATCATCCGCTGCTGCTGGTGGTGGTGCTGCTGCTGCAGTAGTTGTTGCTGTAGTTGCGGATAGGTGTCCACTGTAGACCTGATAGCTGCCACAGGAGGAGCACTGCTCACAAAGCTACTGGTACCAATCGCTACTGGAGGACTGCTGCCACCTACCGCAATAGCTGGGGCTATCAGTTTCCGACCCAGAGTCAGCAGGCTGCTCGACACTTTATTAATATTTATAGGAGCGGCTTTGTTACTGGCACTTAAAAAAAAATCACAGAAAGATCTTTATGAGTGCAGTATATAAACAAACTATAAAACGACAAACTAAAATTCTAAATGTCTCAGCCAATCACATATATATATGCTGCAGATAACTTCCATTACAGAACATTTAGCAACATCATGGCTTACAGCATCTTATTAATAATATAGAACATGTGGGTAAGAGGGCCTTGTATTTTTTTTAAACTGTGCCCTGAGAGAGTAAAGTATGTTGTAAGTAGAAAAACAAATGGGGACAGCAAACCTGTGATACTAAGACGGTAAAACTATTTGAGAGTGCAGAAAAACCCAATGAATACCGACAGCTAAAGTGCAAATTTCTGAGGCAACATGGATTCACAGCAGGAAGGTCATGTCAAACGAATCTAATAGATTTTTTTGATTGGGTGACTAGGGAACTAAATCAGAGAGGGGCGGTAAATGTCGCCTACCTAGATTTCAGCAAAGCCTTCAACACCGTCCCACCTAGAAGGCTGTTTAACAAGATGGGTAGTCTGGGCATGGGAGACAAGGTGTTGAACTGGGTTAGGAACTGGTTAACAGACAGGAGACAGAGGGTGGTGGTAAATGGGGTACAATCTGGGGAGAGGGGGGTGACCAGTGGGGTACCACAGGGATCAGTACTAGGACCAGTCCTGTTCAATGTCTTAATTAATGACATTGCAGAGCAGCTGGAAGGAAAAGTCTGCCTGTTTCCAGATGGCACCAAGATCTGCAACAGGGTGGATACTCCAGAAGGGGTGCAGAAAATGAAGAGGGACCTGGTGAAGCTTGAAAGATGGTCGCAGATGTGGCAACTGAGGTTCAATGCAAAGTACAATAAAATAATGCACCTGGGTAGAGGCAACCCTGGGGAGAGGAGCTGACTGTCACCGAAGAGGAAAGGAACCAAGGGGTTATCATCTCTGATGATCTTAAGATATCAAGGCAGTGTGTACGAAGGTAGCAGGGAGGGCCAATGGCATGCTGTGGTGCATAGGCAGGGGTATCACTAGCAGGAGGAGGGAGGGAGGTGGTGATGCCATTGTATAAAACATTGGTAAGATCTCACCTGGAGTACTGCATGCAGTTCTGGAGGCCACACCTGCGCAAGGACCTAGATAAGGTGGAGACTATCCAGAGAAGGGCAACAAAGATAGTGCAGGGCTTGCACCACAAAACATATGAGGAGAGACTAAGGGACCTCAATATGTACTCACTGGAGGAGAGGAGAGGAGAGGAGACAGCAGGGGGACATGATTGAAACTTTCAAGTACCTCAAGGGCATAAATAAGGTGCAGGTGGGGGACCTTTTCCAGTGTAGGAAAAAGTATTAGAACAAGGGAACACAATACGAAATTGGAAGGGGGTAGATTAAGAGGTAATGTGAGGAAGTTTTTCTACACAGAAAGGGTAGTTGATGCTTGGAACAGTCTGCCACAGAAGATAGTAGGGGCAAGCACAGTGGAGGGGTTTAAGCTTGCCTGGGACAGGCACAAATGAATCCTGAGAGGGAAGGGAGTGATGAAAAGCCATTGATCACATAGGGTCAGTGGCCACATACAATGTATAGGGCCTACGGGCAGACTGGATGGGCCTAGCGGTCCTTATCTGCTGACAATTTGTATGTTTCTATGTTTCAAACCTTGTAATGGACACATCCATGAACCCAAAGTTTGTGTGTTATACACAGTGTTCATTATATCCAGAGGGGATGGAGTCTGTGTTCGGAGAGTCTATTTCTGAGCGAGGCCCATAGGGCGAATAAGAATCCATTGTAAAAAGTCAAGACATTACTCAAAATCCTGACTAGCAAACATTTTCTGTATTCTGTGTGTTTATTTACAGTCGTTTTACTGTCTGGGAACATGAGTTTTTCTAAGGAAGTTTGCTACTGACAGTAAGAAAATAGTAAAAACTAGTGGCTGACTAGTGAAGTTCCAGGACAGCAAGAACAAATGCAATTGTTACTGTGAGTGATTCATTGAAATGTCATTTCTTTTTTCAGTTTATTGTATTGAATTAAATTCACACAGTCTGTGGAGAATCATTTTGAAAGAAATTAGATTTCTGTGGCTTCTCCATCTCAGTGCTACAGCTGCCATGCTCAACAGCTCTAAACTCTACCCCACCCCCCAAAAAAGCACTAGACATGTTCATAAAAACTTCACAGTGCCCCCTTATAAGCAATGTTTCTGTCTCTTATAACCAGAGAAAAATGTACTGTATTTAATGCAGTTTATTTGTTTTGGGAAATTAGTTTTTCTTCATTATAACCATGTCAGTTCTAAGTGCCGTACACTGTACTGTACAAAAAATTTAAAAACTACTTCATTTAACAGACGTGTACCAGTATATTTTTTTCTTATTCTGTTGAACGCCCTCCTTACCTACACACCATTAAGAAGTCTTTTAACGAGCCACTGGTCTCTCCGAACCCCAAGAAGTCTTTTAACTAGCTCTTGGTCTCTCTGAACCCTAAGAAGTCTTTTAACTAGACCTCGATCTCTCCAAACCCTGAGAAGTCTTTTAACTAGCCTTTGGTCTCTCTGAACCCTGAGCAGTCTTTTAACTAGCCTTTGGTCTCACCGAACCCTAAGAAGTCTTTTAACTAGACCTTGGTCTCTCCGAACCCTGAGAAGTCTTTTAACTAGCCCTTGGTCTCTCCGAACCAAGGAGTCAGTCATCAGCCAACAGCGTCCCCACAGTCCGAGAAGTTCCCCAATGCTTGGGGTAGGGCCCAGTTTATGTCCATAGCTGTCGAACACCCAACATCTGGTAGTGGACAGGAAGGCAAGATTCACTATGATGGCTGATACTGACCCTAGCTGCTCTGGAGGCACGGCAGCATCATGTGCCCAAAAGGGGCCATTTTTGAGGGGGTTTGACCCTACCCACCCATCTCTAGAAAGGTACTGACATACATGTAACATCTTTATCCTGTCTCAAGGTGCAACCACTGGTCCTGAATTACATGTCTGTACTCTCTGAGCTACCAGTGGGCAGGGGCACCTTCCCTCCCAGCAGAAGGTGGACAGTGTCATGTGGAACATGTCTTCTACCTCCTGCTTTTCCAGTGCGGTCTTCCTGGGCTGTCAGTGAGACATACTGCACCCCTGCTACTGCACCATTGGACTGGCCCTCTCACATTCATTTTGTATAGCTGAAAGTGACAAGCATGCTAGCTAGCTATCAGTCTTAAATTGACTGTTAGTGTTGGCTTTGGAAAAAATCTACTTTTCTTTCGTTTTTTTTTTGTTTTGTTTTTTTTTTTTTACACCAGGAGACACACACTAAGCTGAAAACTTGTTTCCAGGTGCGACTTGGGAGCACTTGGAAGTTAACTGACTTGATCAGGGTCACACAGTATGCAAGTGGGGACTGTGGGATTCAAACCCAAGTCTCAAGGTTTGTAGCTTAGAGCCTTAAACCACTGTGCTATATTGCCTCCTCAAATCTCAAACCTCAAACCTGTCTGAGTTGACTTCATCCCCTAAAATGTAATCTCAGGACCTACAGTACTGCTGTACCTCGTGCACATTGTGCATTCACTGCCTTGCTTTAGGATGTGACCCCAAGCTCACACAACTGTCTCTAATCTACTTCTCAGAATGGAGACAGGATCTGTATAGTCCTATATAGCGCTAACTTGAACACAGTGGTCTGAGAATAAACAAACAAAAAAATCCTGCTCAGTTGTATCAGACTAACATTACATAAAAAAGGCAGTTTGCCTTAATTTTTTTACTCATGATATAAATAAAGGCCATGATTCTACATTCCTGCTTATGAAGCAGGGAACGGATATGATAGAGCTGGTATCATTTCCAAATCTGACCTTAAATTGCTATGTTACAGTAACTACCTGCCTTTGACGCACCATGATATTCCAAGAAAGGCTTCAAATCATTCTATCCCATGACCTGACATGAGCACCCATACTAAGTTACTGATTTTATTTTTATGAAAATAATGTTATAACAACTATGTGCCTTCGACACACTAGGATACCCAAGAAAGGCTTCAAATAATTCTATCCCCTGACCTGACATGAGCAGCCATATTAGAAAGTTGCCGAGGTGTTTTTTTATATATATATAAAAAAAGAAAAAAGAAGAAACAAAACTGATAAAAGAATTGTTACGTGATTCAGTGATAACACTGTAGTGAAAACAAAAACAGCACTGATGGTAAGGTATGCCATTTTTATTAGTTGCTGAGCAACTATGAAGGAAAAAGGCTGGCAGCTTGAATTCTTAAAATTCTACAGGCTGGCACAAGGATATTTGTACATGCAGCGTCATGGTTGGTGAGGCTTGCTTTTATTTTTTAACCATGAATTGTGCAATGCCCAGGTCCTAGCCAATCAGGAGGCCGGAATGTCCCTTCTTATTTTATAATGTGCATTGAAGGCATTGGTTTGCATCTGGTCTGTGACTGCATCGTGACGCACAGCACAGATTTATGGTGTTCATGCTCAGTCGAGGAGAAAAACTACTCTTTATTCAGGCTCTTTATCCATTCTAAGCTGCACTTCAATGGCTGTGGTAGCATCCTGCTCTTAGGAAAATGGCTTTTGTCTTTGGTGGTGAAACCATGCATAAAAGCTGGCAACAGGCCCAGTGTTAACCCAGATTGAGAACTTTTCTTGAAATCAGCACTGACAAACATGATTTACAGCAGCAACCAACAATAATCCACTTCTTCTTTTAACTGGTATTTACAATTCAGTTACACTGGACAGCCTGACTTAAATGTAACATCCTTGTTTCTATGGGATCCTGCTACTACTTAGTTTTACAACTGAGTGGATTGCCACTTGGGGAGGTCAAGGGACATGCTCAAGGTCTCCAAGAAAGCCAGCAACTAGGGTGGGTTTTGAATCTGTGGTCGTCTGTTCAAAGTTCAGTGCGCTTATCAACAGACCCCATGGCCTCCCCATTTCTTACCGTGTTCTGTTCACAATATCTGCACCGCAGGCCTTGTAGTAGTCCAAATTCTGCTGGAACTGGTAATTCACTGGCCTTGGATTGTTCTGGAAAACAGTAAGAAAAACATTATTCAAACAAAATGTCAAAGCCTCAAACAGAAGTTCTTCCAGCCCCACACCTTACACCTGTTGCTGATTATGTTACATGGTGCACGTTTTGCTTTAAAACAGTATTGGCTATGCTTAGGTAGTAGTTTGCATTAACATTTCAAAGCCCCCAAATGGTACAACAGTAAAGTTCAAACTGAAGAAGGCCAATTGCTATAGTAGATAAGACAAGAGCACCTGTGTTCTGTCTCAAAAATCGTGATCTTATCAAGTTATGTCAATACATTATAGAGAAATGGAAAAAAATCTATTTTAGGAGTCTTCTAAGGGAAATGCATAGCCATTTCTCACGTAAATTAGAACTGTGCAAACAAAAAGAATGTCACATTGTGATATTTGAACAATATTTCCTGAACATGCATTGCAGTATACTGATATTATGACTGCTGAATGACAGCAGAATCTGCTGATCTAACTAGTTGTTCACTATTTAGTAAGGGAAGTAAATACTGAACACATGCTGTAAGAGAATAACAAGGACCATAGACACACAGTAAGTTGTGGTATGATTACACAATAGCCCATTTTCCACTTTTACTAAGAAAACAGAAGCAGTAGCAGTGTATCCTAGAGATTAGAGCATCATACCGTGAACCTGGAGACACAGCAGACCTGGGTTTGAATCCCACAAGAGATACTTGCATAATGTGTGACCCTGAGCAAGTTGCTCAACTTCCCTACGTTCCTGGGTCATGTCTGGAAACGAGCTTTGGCTCAGTGTGCCTTTCCCTGCTACAAATTCTAAAATACAAAATAAAATAAAGACAACCACAACACCAACCAGAATAGGGGGGATGCACAATGCAAACTGAGGTAAGGGGGAAGATAGGGTTGTTAATTGTTTTTAATTTGCTGTAAACCAGCCTAATATATGTACCAGCTATTGTGTAGTACTGGGGTTACGGGAGGTTAAGAAAAAGGGCAGAATTGTGGACAGCTGAGGTACCGGTTCTGCTAGAGACAAATTGGGTCCTGACTCCTAGTAGTCCGCTACTTGACTCCCACAGGTCCAAGCGACTCCTTGCAAAAGGACCACGAAGAAGGAGGAGGATAGCACCTGAATTTGGCTCCATTCCACTGGGTCCCATTAGCAATAGGGTAGGATCCAACTGGTTCATCCCGGCAAGGGATACTACTACTGGGTCGAATATATGACCTAGCAACTATGGTATGCACCTTAGTCTGGGGGCAATGGCACTGGTCAAAAAGCTTAAGGGTCGGACATTCCTCTTCTCTTTGTGCTATTGATGAATTCATCTTGGAGTATGTATTGAATTACCCCTTTGCTCTTTGAGTTTACACTATTAGCAATTTTCAATACTTTAATCCCACATTTTCAGCACAGCCATTTTTTCACACCACCTCATGAAAATTATAGCTGTTGTTTTGAACATCCTGACCAAAATGTGCTTTTGTACCTGTGGTGCAAAATGACATTTTGGCAGAGGTCTGAAAATTGTCACCTACTGGGTTCATGAGATGAGGCCATAAGAAGACTATGTTGAAAGTTTGGGGTCAAAATATTAAAAAACAAAGTTATTGAGGTATGTTGTAATTTTCCTACGCATGCTCACAACTTCGGTAATTTTCAGTACCTAAACCCCAAATTTTCAGCATACCCATTTTGTCACACCACCTCGTAAACGTGTCGACTACTGTTTTTCAAATCTTGGCCAACATGTAATTTTGCACTGATGGTGCAAATTACGTTTTGTCCAGTATGATACTGAATGACACCTGTCATGTTCAGAAGGAGGGGTCATAAAAAGACTCTTTTGAAATTTTGGGGTCAGAATGTCACAACAAAAATTATGAAGTGACGTTGTTTGCAGGGGATGTCCACTGGCCCAGTGGGGACCATGCTGCCTTCCTGTGCCAGTGAACTGAGTTCGGGTGTGAACTCAGTGAGCCAGTTTAATGGGCCAAGGCTGGTGGGGAAGGTGCTGCAGTGTGCAGAACCAGCCCCAATCTAGGGAGGGACAAAGCAGAGTTTTGGAGCACATATGTCACCCTATGGTGGGGCAGGAAGCCTTCCCTCACAAGGTACTGAAATGCATGTCGAGGCCTGATGGGCCCACGCACTGGGTCAGGACTGTCTCCATCCAGTACTGTATGACCTGTGCAAATGAGGATACAATTCCACTATCAGAAAAAGAAGGGAAATTCATTAGAAAAAAAATTGTGTTAATGCAGACATTAGGGTTGAAGAGCACAAAGTGGGGAAATGGAAAAAAAAAAATAAGGTTTTGCGTCTCCAGAGTATTGGCGAATCGGTGGGGTCTTCCATGTGGTTTTCAACCCTAATGCACACCCCCTCCTCCGAGTAAACAAGGTCAGATGTGATCTCTTTTCTTCACGCAGGGCCCTGCATAATAAAAGCTATGACAGATTCCGTTGGCAACATGTGGTGAGCCATGCTTCCCTCTACCTTTGAAGAGCATATCACTATCAGGCAGCTGTAGCTCGTGCTTCAGACGGGACACTATGGGCTGGGGAAGGGGGTGGGCATTAGGGTTAACAAGCCCAAGGATGATCCCACCACTGATTCGCCAATACTCTGGAGACCCCAAACCCTAATGTTATATCACTTCCCTACTTTGTACACTTTGTGTTCTTCAACCCTAATGTCTGCATTAATGTAGTTTTTTGCAATTAATATACATATTAATCTATATACAACAGGCATGGGTTAAAACTGCTCAAGATAGCACTACTATCTCACTGCCTGCTCTGAAGATAGTAGTGCTATCTTGCAAGTTGAAGGGTCACAATGAAACAATGGAATACTGAACCAATCAGAGAGCAGCTTTAACAATGCTGATGACATCACAATAGCCACATCCAGCACTGAAACCAGCATATATGAGATGCTTTGAACATATGAACATGCAAGGATGCCAGCACAAGAAGGCCATTTGGTCTATCTGGTCTGCTCGTACTACAGGCTCCACAGCTTGAGCTACTGACCCTGCCCCCAACTCCTCCCATCCTTTCTATCCTCTCTATGCCTATTCCAGCCTCTATTAAAGCTGCCCACCATCTTCAACAAGACCACCTCTTCTGACAGCACAGTCCAAGTGTCCACCACCCTCTCCGTGAAGAACTGCTTCCTGACTTCCCTCCTAAACCTCCCCCCTCCAGCTTAAGACTGTCCCCTCATGTTATGGTTGTCAAGTAGCTTAAAGAGACCTTCCTTATCCATCTTATTTGTCCCTCTCAAGTACTTCAAGGTCTCAATCGTGTCCCTTCTATCTCTCCTGTCCTCCAGGGAGTACATATTCAGTGTCTTCATCCTCTCCTCGTATGCCTTACCCTGCTGACCTACTATCATCTTTGTAGCCCTCTTCTGGAACTACTCCAGCAAGTTAATGTCCTTTTTGAGGTGTGGGAACCAGTACTGAACTCCATACTCTAGATGTGACCTACCAGTGACCTGTGCAAGGGTAGTGTAACCTCCTCGCTCCTACTACAGATCCCCCTCGCTATGCATCCCAGCATCTTGTTTGCCCTTGCTACTGCTTTCCTGCACTGCTTGGAGTGTTTCACATCATTAGTGATCATCACTCCCAGGTTCTTCTTCTCCTCTGATACAGATACCTGAACTCCGTCCAAGTAGTACTCCGTCCTGGGATTCCTTGCTCCAATGTGCATAACTTTGCTTTAATTGGCACTGAAGCACTGAAGACAATCCAGTGGCCTTCTTGGAAGTGCTCCCAGTACCCAGGGCAAGCACGGCAAGGAAAGAAAGGATAGAGGAATTTAACTCTTGGCTGAGAGAGTGGTGTCAAAGTGTCAAACCCAACAATATGGGCTAGTGGGAGGTTGGGGAAACACCTGGGACAGCAGTGATCTGTATGCGAAGGGCAAACTGCATTTGAGTAAGGTGGGTCAGGGAGTCTTGAAACAAAGGCTGGGGGAGTACATAGCATCCAGGGTGGATTTAAACTAGATATGGGGGGAGGCGAGTATGCATCAGGTATGCAGGGCTGCCGGATAGGGGAGCTGAATGAGCTAACCCCCCCATGCTAAAAGGGATGGTACCAAAGTAGGGCCACAAAGAGGGAATCAGGATAAGGGGGAATGGGTTATGGTAAGGAAGGGAACTGGATGGAGAGTGGTCTCCCTGAATGCAAGGAGCCTAGGGAACAAAACAGCTGAGTTACAGGTTCTCTTGGTTGTCGGGATGGTGGACATTGCTGCCATCATGGAGACTTGGGCCACACAATATCAGGACCAGGATCTGATGATCCCAGGGTATAAGATATATAGAAAAGACAGAGGAACGGGGAGAGGGGAGGAGTGGCAATTTACATTAGAGAAGGGATAAGGTATACAAGGGATGAGGGGGAGGAGGGTAAAACAGAGGTATTATGGATGCAGTTCCTTGATTATAAAAGTAGGATACTGCAGATGGGGGTGGGGTAGAGACCACCAGCTCAGATAAATGACTTGGACAAGGAGTTAGCAGAGCAAATTAGAAAGGTATGCAGGAAAGGGAACACAGTGATCGTGGTGGACTTCAATCTACCAGGAGTGGATTGGGGGAACCCCAGCCACCTCAAGCGCAAGGGAGCAGGTGCTACTGGATGCATTCCAGGATAGCTTCCTGGTGCAGATGGTCAGTGGGCCAATTTGGTTGAAAAACACTCTGGACCTAGTGCTAACTAATGGGGAGGCTGTGAGGGATCTGAGGGTGGAGAACATGCTAGCTGGGAGTGACCATCAATCGGTGTGGTTCACGCTCAGCATGGGCAGGGAGACTGTAGGTACACAAACCAGGGTGGTTGACTTCAGGTGGGCAGACTTTATCAAGATGGGGGAAATTCTGGGAAGGCACCTGGTAGGAATTAGGCCTGATATGGATGCAAATCAGAAGTGGGATATTATCAAATTTGGGCTGATTGAGGCTACTGGGTCATGTACCAAGACTCTGAGCAAGAAGAGTAGGGCTAAGAAGCCAAGCTGGCTGAACAAGGAGGTTTTGGAAGGGGTAAGGGCAAAAAAAAGCAGCTTTTTGGAGGTTCAAGGAGTCCAGGAGGGGGGAGGACAGGGAATTGTATGCGAAGAAGTCCAAGGAGGTAACCAGATTGGGCAGGGCAGCCAAGGCTTCCAGGGAGCTGAGGCTGGCATAGAGCATCAGGGAAGGCGAGAAATACATTTTCAGATACATAAGGGAGAGAAGGAGATGCAGGGACCAGATAATGAGGATTAGGAAGGATGGGGAGTGGGTGGAGAAGGGGGCAGAACAGGCAGAAGCACTAAATGAGTACTTCTGTTCTGTGTTCACAAAGGAGAAGGGTGGACAGCAACCTCAGGGAATGGGGAAGGTGGGCAAGGGGGGGGAAGGGGTGACAGATGGGGTAATTACGGAGGGCAGGGTGCTGGGGGTCTGAAGGCACTAAGGGTGGCTAAGGCACCAGGTTCGGATAGCATTCATCCCACGGTGCTGAAAGAACTGGCGGGGGCATTGGTGGACCTGTTCAGTACCTCCCTGGACACAGGTTGCATACCACAGGATTGAAGGATGGATCACGTGATAATTACAGACCAGTAAGCCGCACGTCCATTGTAGGAAAGCTTATGGAAGCAATCCTGAAAGAGAGGCTGGTGACCTTTTTGGAGGAAAATGGGCTCCAGGACAGTCAGCAGCATGGATTCGTCTCTGGAAGATCCTGCCAGACCAACCTAATTGAATACTATGACTGGGTAACAAGGGAACTAGATAAAGGCCATGCAGGGGATGTGCTGTATTTAGACTTCAGCAAAGCCTTTGATTCAGTGCCTCATGGGAGGCGGGGAGGGGGAAGTTGCAAAATGTGGGGGCAGGGACAAAGATAGTAAACTGGACTGTGACCTGGATGAAGGGGAGGCAGCAACAGGTGGTGGTGGTGGTGGGGAGCACTCTCTTCCCCAAGGGCGGTGACAAACGGGGTGCCACAGGGCTCAGTCCTGGGTTCTGTGTTGTTTGGGTTACTCATATCGGATATCTCACATGGCGTTAAGAGCAAGATCAGTCTGTTCGCAGATAATACCAAGATAGGGGCGGTGGTGGACGACATAGAGCGGTGGCAGAGGCTACAGGAGGACCTGATCAAACTGGAGGAGTGGTCAGAAAAGTGGCAATTGAGCTTCAATGCGAAGAAGTGCAAGGTTATGTACTTCGGAGCAAGGAACCCATGGAGGAGCTACCAGTTGGGATGGGTTCACACAGAGGTCACAGAAGAGAAGGACCTAGGGGTGATCATAACGGGTAACATGAAATGGAAATTATGTACCCACCGTAATTCTTGATCTTCTTGGACGAAATCTCCACCATTCATTCACACTAATGGGAGTTCGGCAGAGGCGCTAGGACCCAGTGGGACCAAACTTTTTCAAGAGGGCCAGTGCCTGAGATGGTGTCAGAAAGAAGTGGCACAGCGAGCCCCCGGCTCGTGCGGTAATGACTATCTCGGCCTCGACCCTCCAACCGCCTCAGTACCTTTTTTTCCAAGGAGGTGCAGCGTAACTAACCTAGGACTAACCTAAAAATCGGACATAAGATAGTCCGAATGACCCATGTAAGAAGGGTCAATGATAAAGTCTTCACAGCTCAGCCATTGAGGGAGTGAAGACCAAACACAGGGACGTGAGCTCGGGGGATGGAGGGTGGGCATGTGAATGAATGGTGGAGACTTCGTCCAAGAAGATCAAGAATTATGATAGGTACATAATTTCCATATCTTCCTGGATATAAAGTCTCCACCACTTATTCACACTAATGGGAGAGTACCGAGCTAATAATGCCCCAAGACGGGCGGCAGGAGATAAAGAGCTCACATACCTAGGTCAGAAGTCCATTGAGAATGGTCCTGCCAAATGACAGATGTTGTTAGTCATGGACATCCAAGGCGTAGTGCTTAACGAAAATATGCACTGAGCTCCAAGTAGCCGCATTTCAAACATCTGAAATGGGCAAGTAGCAGATTTCCGCCAGAGATGCCACGACTACTCTGGTAGAGTGAGCGTACACTCTGCCTTCCAGTTTGACCTGTGCCATAGAATAGCAGTAGCAAAGGCATGCCACCAGCCACGCTGAAATGCATCTAATAGCGACAGGTTGACCCAGCCGGGTCTCGCTAAAGGAAACAAACAGTTGTTGAGCCTTGCAAATTTCTTTTGTTCTATCTAGATAGAATCGCAGTGCTCTCTTAACATTCAGTGAATGAAGGGTACGCTCTCCTTCATTCTGTAAGTTCACAAAGTAGTTAGGAAGGACTAAAGGTTGGTTTAGATGGAATTCTGAGACAACCTCAGGGAGAAACTTAGGGTGAGTCCTAAGAACTAATTTGTCCTTGTGAAATACAGTGTATAGGGGGTCTGTGACCAGTGCATGTATTTCAGAAACTCTACAGGCCGAAGTGATGGCCACCAGGAAGACTGTTTTCCAAGTGAGGAACTTCAAGTCGCAAGTAGCTAGAGGCTCAAAAGGTTTACGGGTGAGCATGTCTAGCACAAGGTTAATGTCCCAGGCTACGACTGGACGTCTGATAGGAGGTCTAGTATGCAGAATGCCCCAAAGAAACCTCTTAACTACAGGTAACTGAGCCAGTGACATGGAAGGTACCAGCTCATGATATGCCAAAATGGCACAAAGATGAACTTTGACTGTGGAGTACTGCAGACCTGTATTTGAGAGGTCTAAAAGGTACTCCAAGACTTTATTTGGTGGGCAGGAAAAATGGTTCCAAGAGGATTTTGCACACCAGATAGAGAAAAGAAACGCTTCCATTTGGCTGTGTAGGTTTTTCTAGTGGCTGGCTTACGCGCAACCAAAAGAATATCTGAAATCCTACGAGAAACATTGCACCTATTCACCGCTATCTCTTCAGGAGCCAAGCATGAAGGTGAAGTGACCTCAGACTGGGATGGACCACAGGACCCTGGGTCAGAAGGTTCATCTGAAGGTAGCGTATTAGGGGGGGTTTCTGACAGACTGTTGAGCAGTGGGAACCATATTTGCCGAGGCCAGAAGGGTGCATTGAGAATCATTCTGCCCCCGAGACTCCAATTTGAGTAGTACCCTCTGAATTAGGGGAAGAGGAGGAAAGGCATATAGAAAGCATCTTGTCCACCGGAGCCTGAACGCATCCTGACAAAAAATGTCAGGTCCTGGATTTCTGGAGCAGAAGAGAGGCAGTTTCGCATTGAGTGGGGGCGCAAAAAGGTCCAGGTCTGGAGTTCCCCACTCTTTGAAGAGTGACTGAACGACGGTTAAGTCGAGAGACCACTCATGAGGATCCGTCTCCGTTCTGCTGAGACAGTCTGCCAGCTTGTTTTGCACTCCTGGCAGGTAAACCGCCTGAATCAGAGCCCTGAGTTCCAGGCACCACTCCCACACTCTCATAGCTTCCCTGCATAATGGGTAAGAGTGTGCACTGCCCTGTTTGTTGATGTAGTACATCACTACTTTGTTGTCTGTTTGAAGGAGAATGTTCTTGTAACAGAGTATGTCCTTCAAGGCTCGGATTGCATACAGGACAGCTCTCATTTCCAAGACGTTTATGTGGAGTTGGGACTTGTTCTGAGTCCACATACCCTGGGTGTGGAGATCCTGGCAGTGGGATCCCCAACCCATCAGGGACACATCCGTGGTAATTTGAGATCTGATGATCCAGAAGGGCAAAGGGGTATCCTTCCAGAAGATTGTCCTCTTGTGACCACCAGGCGCGCAACCTCTTCAGAGGTTCCGTCACCTTGATGAGAAAGGACTGAGGGTGAGTGGTTGGGGACCACTGAGTACTGAGCATCCACTGAGAGATTCTCATGTGGAGACGAGCTAAGGGTACAGAGAACACCGAGGATGCCATGAGGCCCAGCATCCATTACACTGAGATAGCTCGAACCGAGCTGTGATCTCTGATGTATCGGTCCATCTGTAAGATATCACTCCTTCTGTCCTCTGGAAGAAAAGCCTTCATAAAGGAGGTGTCCAGAAGCGTTCCTATGAGCTTCTGGGAGGGCTGCACCTGCGATTTGTTGAGATTCAGCAGGACTCCCATGGATGTGAGGAAGTCTGAGGCCGTGGTCATGGCCACCTCCAGAGTCTCTTGCCTGGAGGGACTTGCCAGGAGCCAGTCATCCAGATATGGGAACACTTGTATTCCAATTTTTCTGAGATGCACCGTGAGACTTGCACAACACTTTGTAAAAACTCAAGGCGCTGAGGATAGCCCAAAGGGCAGGACTCTGAACTGATACTGTTGACCCAATGCCACGAACCTTAGGTATTTGTGGTACTTTGGGTGTATGAGAATGTGTTGGTAGGCATCCTGCATGTCCAGGGAGGCTAGCCAAAGCGTGTCAATGAAGCAAAGGTAGCAGGGTACCTAGTGATATCATTTTGAACTTCTCCTTGTGAAGGAACTTGTTTAACTTTCTGAGATCCAGAATGGGGCGCATGCCACCGATTTTCTTCGGGACCAGAAAGTAATGGGAGTTGAAACCTGTGTTTTGTTGATCCAGTGGAACTAGTTCTACTGCTCTGTTGTTCAGAAGGCCTTGTACCTCGGAAGCAAGAAGGTCTGACTGTACTGCCGATAGCTTGGGCTGTCATTTGGGAGGATGATCCGGAGGGGTTTCCAAAAGATTGAGCGAGTACCCCTCGTGGATTATCCGGAGGACCCATTTGTCTGATGTTATAGATTTCCACTGGTTGTAGAACTGAGTTAGATGTCCTCCCACCGCTGAGGAGGAGTCCCCCTCGGACACCTGAGGTAGAACCTGGGCCAGAAACTCAGAAGGTGGCACTGGGCGCTTTGGGCCCTTGTGTCTTCTGCTGCACTTTCTTTTGTGGCTGAGGGCTGTGGTTTTTTGTTAAAACCTCCTCTGCCCCGAAAGGACTGACGGTTGTGAAATTGATGCTTGTTCGAATCCCCCCCCCACTGAGAGGGGGTGGGTGCAGGTCTAGCCATCTTAATGGCAGACCTAGTCTTCTGCGTGGCCTCCAGAGCTTACTCTACCTGGGGCCCGAACAGATACATTCCATCAAAAGGTAAAGCCATGACCTGCTGCTGGGCATCATTCGTGAAGCCCGAAGTACGCAGCCAAAAGTGGCGGCGGGTGCAGATGCCAGCCGCCACCCAGGAGGCGGTATCAAAAGCGTCCATTGCAGCTTTAAACTGTTGGTTATTGGACTCGATACTCCTAGTTATGGTTTGAAGTAGCTCTGAGTTAACTTCCAATTCGGGCAGAGCTTCTACCATTTCTTTGAGCGAATGCCAAAGGACATACTCATATTGAGAAAAAAATAGCCCTGGTAGCTGGCAATGCGCATACCCAGGGTGGAGGCAGCAGAGACTCTCTTACCTAAGGTGTGTATCTTGCAAGATTCTTTGTTTATAGGCCAGGCTGTAGACCCCTGAGGAAGGACAGCCTTATCATTCTCTGCCAAGACTACAATAGCATCAGCAAAGAGCCCAGCCTGGTGGCGCTGAGGGTTGAGGCGCTGGACGCCACACCTCGCGCCACGCCGGCGACCTGTGTTCGGGAACAAGTACGGGTCATCGGTGGGTCGGCAGGGGAGGAGAAGGATCGAGCGTCTGGAGGACTGCTCTCCTTCTCTGGGGTGGGGAGACTCTAGAGTGTCGGCATCAATTGCCATCTAGCGGAAGCTGGGGGACAAAGCATGCCGCACCTAGATGTAGGGTGGAGCTAGGACCCCTGCGTCATTGCACATACTAGCTCCAAGAGGACTCTAACTAGAAAAATCACCGGCCCCCGCGTATGAGCCAGGCATGGTGCCCGACCCTTGAGCCATGACAGTTCCGTTTCAGCGGCTCTAGTCCAGGGGGGCTTCCGTCGGGTACCGTGGCCAGGGCAAGCCCATACGTGGGTTTAGGGGGCTCGGCCAGAAAAAGAAAAGTAAATTGCAAAAACAACAACAAAAAAAACAAAACAATAGCATCAGCAAAGGCTTGAGAGGCCAATATGGGGCGATCCTTGGGAAGGGCATACTTCCTATCTATGGACTTGGCCACGGAAGGAATGACAGCCGGATTCTTCCACCCCATCTGTGAGGGGGTCTCAAAAGAAAGCTGTACCGGAGGTGTTAAATCCATAGGGATTCCCGGGACATGAAGATATTGGAGTCATAAAAACTTCCCAGGATTAATTTCCGTAGTCTGGAGAGAAAGAGTGTAATTTAAATTTTTGAGCAGAGACTTAAAGGAAAGGTCTTCAACCACAGGCTCTGCAGAAGGATTGATCCCTGCTTCCAGAGCAGTGTCATCAACATCATCACCCTGGCGAAGATCTGGGTCAGGCTCAAAATCATCTCCTGATAGTCCAGGGGGGGACTGTATGGATAGGAAAGGAGTGAAAATTAGGACGAAAAACAGAAGAAGAAAGAATCAGAGTTAAGAACCCCTGAAGACTGGTCACCACCGCACCAGCCCCCCGTGCCCAAGAGGAAAATGGCGCTGAGAACAGGGATGGAGGCGGCAGCCAAAGCAGCGCTATGCATGGCACTGACAGAGCCCACGGTGCCATGCATGGCGCCGACAGAGCCTGCAGCGATGTGCACGGCGCAGGCAGAGCCCGTGGTGCCGAGAGTGTCCCAGAGGTCATAAAAATGAAAATTACGTACCTACCGTAATTCTTGATCTTCTTGGACAAGTCTCCACCACTCATTCACACTATTGGGATCTGTGCCGGAGGCACTAGGACCCATCGGGACAAACTTTTTGCTGGAGGGTCGATACTAGAGATGCGCCATGAGCACTAGCTCTCGTGCACGGCAATGACTATCCTCAAGGCCGACTCCCTCCAACCGCCTCAGTACCTTTTTACCAAGGAGGTGCAGCGCAACTAACGTGAAGAGTAACCTAGCTTTAAGACCGGACATAAGATAGTCTGGGCGACCCGCAAGAAGGGTCAACAAAGAAGTCTTCACGCCCAAAGATTTGAGGGAGGAAGACCAACACAGCGGTGAGCTCGGGGATGGAGGGTGGCGTGTGAATGAGTGGTGGAGACTCGTCAAGAAGATCAAGAATTACGGTAGGGTAATGTACTTTTCATATCTTCCTGGACATAAGTCTCCACCACTATTCACACTATTGGAGAGTACCGAGCTAATAATCCCCCGAGAGGGCGGCAGGAGACCAAGAGCTCACGTTTCTAGGACAGAAGTCCATTAAGGATAGTTCTGCCGAAGGTGGAATGTCGCCTGGCATGAACATCCAGCGCATAATGCTTAACGAAGGTATGCACTGAGCTCCAGGTGGCGGCATTGCAGATGTCTGCAATCGGCACATTGCGAATTTCCGCTAGGGATGCCGCAACCGCTCTGGTAGAGTGTAAACCTCACCTTCAATTTAACCTGTGCCTTTGAATAGCAATGTTGAAGACATGCCACTAGCCACGATGAGATGCATCTGATAGCGACAGGTTGACCCAGCCGGGTCTCGCTGAAGGAAACAAACAGTTGTTGGGCTTTGCGAAAATCCTTCTATCTAGATAGAAACGCAAGGCTCTCTTAACATCCAAGGAATGAAGAGATCGTTCCCCTTCATTTTGGAAGTCCACAAAGTAAGAGGGAAGGAGCAAAGGTTGGTTTAGATGGAATTCCGACACAACCTTGGGAAGAAATTTAGGATGAGTGCGAAGAACTACTTTGTCCTTATGGAACGCAGTATACAGAGGGTCCGTAACCAGGGCATGTATCTCAGAGACCCCAAGGGCTGAGGTAATGGCCACTAGGAAGGCCGTCTTCCAGGTGAGAAATTTTAGCTCACAGGTAGCCAGAGGTTCGAAAGGTTTCCGAGTGAGCATGTCTAGCACAAGGTTAATGTCCCAGGCTGCAACCGGACGTCTTATAGGGGGTCTGGTATGCAGAATTCCTCTAAGAATTCTCTTAACCATAGGTAACTGAGCCAGAGACAAAGAAAAACCGGCTCAAGATACGCTGAAATGGCACTAAGGTGAACTTTGACTGTAGAGTACTGAAGACCTGAATTTGAGAGGTCCAAAAGGTACTCCAAAACCTTATCTGGTGGACAGGAAAAGGGATTCCAAGAGGACTTTGCACACCAGAGCGAAAAACGCTTCCACTTAGACGTGTAAGTTTTCCGAGTAGCTGGCTTCCGAGCAGCCAGAAGAATGTCTGAAACTCTTCGAGAGACACTGAACCGGTTCACTTCTACCTCTTCAGGAGCCAAGCGTGAAGGTGAAGCGATCTCAGGTTGGGATGGACCACCGGACCCTGAGTCAACAGGTTCATCTGCAGGGGGAGTGGTCTCGGAGCGGCTGACAACATAGTGTTGAGTAGAGGAAACCATAGTTGTCGAGGCCAAGAGGGAGCAATGAGAATCATCTTGGTCCCCTGGGACTCGAATTTGAGAAGTACTCTCTGAATTAGAGGAAGAGGCGGAAAGGCGGAAAAAAAGCGTTTTGTCCACCGCAGCCTGAACGCATCCTGACAGAAAATGCCAGGCCCTGGATTTCTGGTGCAGAAGAGAGGCAGTTTTGCGTTGAGTGGGGATGCAAAAAGGTCCAGGTCTGGAGTTCCCCACTCTTCGAATAGTGACTGAACTATGGTTGAGTCGAGAGACCACTCGTGAGGATCTGCCTCTGTTCTGCTGAGACGGTCCGCCAAATCTTTTTGTACACCTGGCAGGTAGACCGCTTGA
The DNA here is from genome assembly GCA_016271365.2 of Neoceratodus forsteri. NCBI lineage: Eukaryota > Metazoa > Chordata > Ceratodontiformes > Ceratodontidae > Neoceratodus > Neoceratodus forsteri. The sequence continues at coordinate 1,173,131,461 of CM057456.1, read as the reverse complement.
ATTAGAGATCTGTGTTCCAAGCACCATTCCCACACCCTCATCGCTTCCCTGCATAAGGGGTAAGAGTGAACACCGCCCTGCTTGTTGATATAATACATCACAGCTTTGTTGTCCGTTTGAAGGAGAATGTTCTTGTGACAGAGGATGTCCTTCAAAGCCCGCACCGCATAAAGGACGGCTCTCATCTCTAGGACATTTATGTGAAGCTGGGCCTCGAGTTGAGTCCATACACCTCGAGTGTGGAGATCCCGTTAGCGATGCGTCTGTGGTGATGGAGATTTGATGATCCAGAGGAGCAAAGGGAAATCCTTCCAGGAGATTGCTCTCTTGAGACCACCAGGTGAGAGACCTCTGTAAGGGTTCTGTCACCTTGATGGGATAAGACTGTGGGTGAGTGGTTGGGGACCACTGAGCACTGAGCATCCATTTGGTGGTTCTCATGTGTAGCTGAGCTAGGGGTACAGTGAACACTGAGGATGCCATGAGGCCTAACATACGTTGCATTGAGAGAGCTGTAACTGATCTGTTCTCCCCAATGTAACGGGCCATCTGAAGGATATCGAGCCTTCTGTCCTCTGGAAGGAAAACCTTCACGCAAGAGGTGTCCAGTAGAGTCCCTATGAAAAGGAGTCTCTGGGAGGGCTGCAACTGTGACTTCTTTAGATTCAGCAGAACTCCCATGGACGTAAGAAGGCGAGAGGCCATCTGAACGGCTTCCAGGGTCCCCTGTTTGGAAGGGCTTGCTAGGAGCCAGTCATCCAGGTAGGGAAACACTCGGATTCCGAGCTTCCTGAGATGCGCCATGCAGAACTGCACAACACTTTGTAAAGACTCAAAGGCCAAGGATAGCCCAAAGGGCAGGACTCTGAACTGATAGTGTTGACCCAGAGCCACAAACCTCAGGAATTTGTGATGCCTCGGTGAATAGGAATGTGCTGGTACGTCTGCATGTCCAGGGAGGCTAGCCAGTCATGTTGATGAAGCAAAGGTAACAGGGTTCCTAGAGAATCATTTTGAATTTCTCCTTGGGAGAAATTTGTTTAGCTTGAGGTCTAGAATGGGCGCATACCCCAGACTTCTTTGGAACCAGAAAGTAGTGGAGTAGAACCTGTGTTTCGCTGATGCAGAGGCACCAGTTCTACTGTCCTGTTGTTCAGAAGGCCCGGATCTCGCGCAAGAGAAGGTCTGACTGAAGGATTGACAGCCTGGGTTGTCGTTTGGGAGGACGATTCGGAGGGGTCTCCAGAAAGTTGAGAGAATACCTCTCGAATTATCCGAAGGACCATTTGTCTGAGGTTATGGACTTCCACTGGTTGTAGAAGTGCATCAGATGACCTCCCACCGGAGAGGAAAAGTCCACCTCGGGCAGCGGAGATGGAACTTGGGCCGGCAACTCATAAGGTAGCACTGGGCGCTTTGGGCCCTTGCGCTTTCTGTTGCGTCTTCTTTTGAGGTTGGGCAGGTTGGTTCTTATGGAAACTTCCTCTGCCCCTGCCTCGAAAGGACTGACGATTATGAAACTGACGTTTACTGACATGCCCTCGAGAGGGGGTAGGAGGGGCTCGAGCCAGCTTGATGGCCGACCTAGTCTTCTGAGTAGCCTCTAGAGCTTGCTCTACCTGAGGACCGAAAAGATACGAGCCATCAAAGGGCAACACCATCACCTGCTGCTGCGCATCATTCGTGAAGCCCGAGCACGCAGCCAGGAGTGACGGCGAGTACAAATACCAGCGGCTGCTGAACGGAAGCAGTGTCGAAAGCATCCATGGCTGCTTTGACCTGTTGGTTATTGATTCAATACCTCTGGTAATGGTCAGAAGAAGCTCTGACTTAGAGTCCAGTCCAGTCCGAAGAGCTTCAACCATTTGCTTGATAGAGTGCCACAGGATATACTCATACTGGAGAAAATAGCCCTGGTAACTGGCAATACGCATACTTAGAGTGGACTGGCAAAGACTCTCTTACCTAATGTATCAATCTTACGAGACTCTTTGTTAATAGGTCGAGCTGTAGTAAGCGAGGAAGAACGACTTTATCATTCTCTGCCAGGACTACAATAGGATCCACAAAGGCTTGAGATGCCAAAATGGGACGATCCTTGGGGGCTGAATATTTCCTATCAATGGATTTAGCCACCGAAGGGGTAAGAGCAGGATTATTCCATACCATTTGAGACAGCGTCTCGAAGGAAGGTTGAATCAGAGGAGTCAAATCCGTAGCGATCTCCGAAGCATGAAGATATTGGAGTCTTAACCGCTTCTCAGGATCGATGTCTGTAGTCTGGAGAGAAAGAGTGGAACTCAGGTTCTTCAACAGAGACTTAAAGGACAGGTCCTCGACCACAGGCTCTGTAGCAGTGAAAGATCCTGCTTCGTCCACTTCATCACCCAACCGAAGGTCTGGGTCAGGCTCAACGTCATCTCCTGATAGTCCAGGGAGGACTGTTTGGACAGGAAAGGAGTGAAATACAGGAGAGGAAGGAAGAATTGAGAGGAAGAGGAGTCTCGAGAGCTCCGGTGCTGAGGGAGGCAGCGGGACCAGCGGCGCGAAGAACTCGGCGCGGCCGCCCGGTGCAGATGGGCGCCGGCCCAGCGATGCGGATGGCGCCAGAGCGTACACACGGCACCGCAGAAGGCGCCGAGAAGCCTGCTCGACACCGCGGACGGCACCGAGAAGGCACACGGTGCCGCAGAAGGCGCCAAGAAGCTCCGCAGCACCGTGGACGGCGCCGACAAGCCCCATGATGCCGAAAACAGCACTGACAAGCCCCGCGACGCCGTGGACGGCGCCGAAAGCATCCCAGGACCCTGAGAAACATGGTTAGAAGGGAAAATAGCAGGAGATAAGGGCATCGGTGTGGCCCCCTGCGCCGCAGCCATGTGAGGGGGGGAACACCTAAGCACAGAGTCGTCGGCACCGAGGTAGGTGCCGCGCGACCAGGAAAGTCCAACCGCCCTACCTGGTCGCCTGACAAGCCCGAAGGCCCGCGGGCAACTGAGCCAGGTAGCAGAACCAACCTCCGAGCCCATTGCTCCATAAGAGCGGCCCACAGATGAAACTGCTCATCTGAAGACCTACCTATAGGCGGGTGGGACTCCGATGCCAAGACGGCGGCTACTGGAAGGCAGAAGTTGGCGACTCCGAAGGAGGACGGCAACTAGCCACGATAACGGACCCGTCAGCAGACATATCAGGAGGCGACCTCGAGTGATGCCTTCTCTTTTTAGACCTGTGGGCCGAAGAAGAGCTCGAGGCCGAACGGTGCCGAGAATGCGACCGTTTGTTTTTATGCCTCCGGGGGGACCGCCCATCCCCCCGGGCATTGGACTGACCGTTGTCGGACCCCCGTTCGGGAGAAGGAGGCGGACCGGACCCAGCCCGACTGACTGAACAGCTTTCATATGAAGTTTCCTTACCGTCACCTGACCTGCTCATGGTCGACTCCGTCAAGTAGGCTGAGACTTCTTTATTGTATATTAAAATAGAATAAACTTAAGCGATACTATATCGAGATAATACTACAAAAAAATAAACTGAAAACTATGCTGCTAGTTTGAAGTTTGACTCCCGACAGGCGAGCGACATCGTTACTGAAGCGCACTCGACGGCGGGAAAAAAGGAACTGAGGCGGTTGGAGGGTCGACGCCGAGATAGTCATTGCCGCGCGAGCTAGTGCTCGCGGCACCGTGCCTAGCGGCGCCATCTCTGGTGTCGACCCTCCAGCAAAAAGTTTGCTCCCGATGGGTCCTAGTGCCTCCGGCGCAGATCCCAATAGTGTGAATGAGTGGTGGAGACTTATGTCCAGGAAGATCTGCTATTTGAAGAAAAAGAGGGAAAAATGGCAGGAGATAGAGGATCAGTGTGGACCCCTGCACTGCAGCCATGTGAGGGGGATAAACACCATCGCTCGGAGTCAACGGCACCGAAGAAGGCGCCGCATGACTAGGAAGGCCCAACTACCCTACCCGTCCCTTCGGGGTCAAATGGCCCAAAGGCCCCAGCGTCGGAGTGACCAGCTTGGGCAACTGGACCAACCTCCGAGCCCACTGCTCCATAAGAGCAGCCCAATGGTGAAACTGCTCATCGGAGGCTCCTCCAGTAGGCGGAGATGAGCTCCGGTGTCGAGGTCGGCTACCAGAGACAGAAACCGGCAACTCCAACAGAGGTGGAGACCGGTGCCTGACCCCAATAACCATCCATCTATGCGCAGACATACCAAAGTGCCTTTTCTTCTTCAACCAATGTGTCGAAGAAGAACTCTAGGCCGAACGGCGCAGAGAATGGGACCATTTCTTTTTATGCTTTCAGGAGGACCGCCCACCCTCCAGAGCAGTGGACCGTCTGTTGTCAGACCCCCCCTCCGGGGAGGGCAGCAGACCAGACCTGGCCCAGCTGACTGAACAGCTTTCATACGAAGTCTCCCTACCATCGCCTGACCCGCTCATGGTCGACTCCGTCAATGGAGGGCTGAAGACTTTTTCTTGCAGAATTGTTAAAATTAATAACATAATCGGTACTGATTCGAAATAATCTAAAAAAACAATAAACTGAACTATTGCTGCTAGTGAAGTTTAACTCCCGGAGGGTGAGCGACATGGTCACTGAAGCACACTCGACAGCAGGAAAAAAGGAACTGAGGTGATTGGAGGGTCAGCGTCGAGATAGTCATTACTGCACGAGCTGGGGCTAGCTTTGCTGCTTCTTCGCGGCTGAATCTCAGGCACCGGCCCTCTTGAAAAAGTTTGCTCCAGCTGGGTCCTAGCGCCTCCAGCGAACTCCCATTAGTGTGAATGAGTGGTGGAGACTTTATGTCCAGGAAGATCAACTCAGCTCAGTGCAGGAAGGTGGCAGCTAAGGCCAACAAGATGCTGGGGTATATTACAAGAAAAATCTCATCCAGAAATAGGGATGAAATCCTGCTGCTGTACAGGTCACTAGACAGGCAACATTTGGAGTACTGTGTGCAGTACTGGCATCCCATTCTGAAGAAGGATATCAGATTGCTGGAGGGGGTGTAGCATAGGGCAACTAAGATGATCCAGGGGCTGGATAGCAAATCCTATGAGGACAGACTGACTGAGTTGAATATGTACACCCTGGAGGAGAGACAGGATCGGGAGGGAATATGATTGAGACCTTCAAACATTTGAAGGGGATTAACAAAACCGGCACAGAAGGGATATTTAAGCTGAGGAGAGGAAGGGACACTAGTGGGCATGGTCTCAGGTTGGAGGGTGGAAGATACTGGCGAGAGATAAGGGGGCATTTTTTCACAGAGAGGGTGGTGGAAAAATGGAGCACTCTACCTGAGAAGGTGGTATCCTGTAGCACAATGGGCAGTTTTAAAAGGGCATGGGACAGGGGGAGGAGGGGGGTAAAGATGAGGGGGGACAGCTGCAATATAAGGGTGCTAGCTGCGCATTCGAGCAGACTAACTTGATAGACTGTAAACCCTGTTTCTGCTGGTAGATTCGTATGTTCATATGAAGCCAAGCTGCCAGACCCTGGACCTCCTCCCCAGCTTTTCCAGATCATTCTGTAAGTCCTGTATCCCTTCAGCTGTGTCCACTCTCCCGCAGAGCTTGGTGTCATCTGCGAATAGGCACATTTTTCCCTTAATGCCATCCCCAATGTCACTGATGAAGACGATGAACAACACCTGTTTGCAAAGCAGTGACTTTGCCACTTGTGAGTTTAGGAGGTCAGGTATAGCTCGTGAAGATATTTCTACTATCTCACTCTCATCCATGTCATGTTTATTTATTTAAACATATTTTACCAGGTAAGCACACAGAGCCCAGGGCTTGTTTCCAGTTGTGACCTGGGAGATGTATATATTTTATTTTCCCTTACCTATCTGCTAACTTTGCTTTTTACTCTTGCAGATAATTCCTATGGTCACAATGTTGATTCTGACTCTATTTTCTATTTTTCAGTGTGAATTTATAATAGTACTTTTTAGTTTTGTTTTCAACCCACACGCTGACGCAGCACTTCTTTTGTTCTTACATTTTGATGTTGCATAAACCAAATAAGCAATGGTTTAACTCACAATATGCAGTTTATCACCACTTGTGAAGAAGGGGCAGGACTTTCATAACTCACTCATGGCTCTGCCACTCATGAGTTATTGTCTACCCCTCATATGTGAAGATAAATTGCATACTTTATGAGTCTGCCTATTGCATATCCCCTATTTATTTTACCTTATAGTGTTTCCTGCCCTTCAACAGATGCGTATTTGAGCTAGCCACTCCCAGCCCTGACATGACTAACTTTCAGCCATCTTCCTTCACAGTTTACTTCCTGTGGTGGTAGGGTCCTACCCACCTCTCTGAAGAAGCACCTGACTGGGTTGTAGGTTGCACAGTGTGGGACCCAAGAGTACAGAGCTCTCATTCTGTCAGGAGAAGCGGTGGTTTCTCTCTTGTATGACCCTCCCCCTCCACATGGGCACTATGCACAAGACTTTCATGGATGACATGCATATGCAGATGTGGTACCAAGAACTACCCCTTGCAAAGGAGCAAGCTCCCAAAACCCACCATGAGAAGCCGCAACCACAGAGGGCTTTGGCACCACACTCCCTAAGCTAGGACCATGCCATCAGCAGCACACCTCCCACCCCTGGCTGCCCGAGTGCAGACTCCCAAGTACGTTTATGAACCAAATCTACTGCTCGGTAACATGCCACTGCTTGGCCAACAGGTGGCCCAATAACCCTTTACTAACTAGACATGGTTAAACTGAGTTAGTACACCTTTAACATGGATTATAAAAAATAGCCTCAAACATGCTGAAGTCCCATTGGCTGTCAGCATTCTGAAAACCTTACATTAATCTCTGTTAAACTGTCATGTGCAGCCTTATCACCATGAGGCATAAATTCTTTAAAAAAAGTGTTGCAGCATTCTATCCACTGGCACTGCTGAATAACCGTAATGATGCATTGTGACATTAAGAACTAGCATTCTTGGGCAGATGGATGATGGACTACTTTATTAAAACATTTCCTGTTCAATGTGGAAAACATTCTAAAGGCGCACTTTTGACTCTTTTGTCTCTAAATTTTTTTTTTATACAACAGCAATAAGGCACTCCCAGGGGTTAGATTAACACTCAGTTAATCACTCCCAAGGGTCAAAGTGGTACCACGCGCATGCCCCTAGGCAGTTATTAACAGACTGTTAATCTAACACCTGGTCCTGCCTTATTGCTTCATTAAGAAACAAAGGTCGGAAATTGAGCATTCTAATTGCTGACATCATTCTAAAAGTGTTAGGTTAGCAGCTGGAAACCTTCATGTACAAAACAGAGAATAATATCATTAAGGCACTTCTGGGGTTGGGTCACTTTTGTTAATTTAACTTTTAGGACATCAAGTACTCGGCTACACCTTATGTCTTATAACCTCACTATGGCTGGAGTAGCAGATTGTAACACAACTCCTGGTTATGCCTTAATGCTTAAATATTGACACTGACATAGAGTTAGTATCCCTTTATTTACTAGGAATACTGACATTGACACACATATTATATTATAACTCCTTTATTAATTATGAATATTGGACTGACTCAGAGTCAGTATCATAGTTAGTACCCTACCTAGAGTTAGCAATATTGACATTAACACAGAGTTAGAGCCTTTAAAGCACCTCTTTATTTACTAGGAATACTGACACTGGCATGGAGTTAGTACCTTTTACAACATGGGTTGGCAACAGGAGGAAACCTAGTTGGTCAGAGATCATCACCTGACTGTGGATTAAATGTCCTATTTAATTCACAGTTAGGCAGAGCAAGTCAAGTAAACTGGCGTTGGGACTCCTTCCCTCCTGGAGAAAGTAAAAGACAAAGGCAGCCATTGATAAATGCTGAAGCAGGAGATGGCCACCTGAAGTTAGGGAAACTGGAGATGCAGCACAGTGAGCTCCACAAGTGGCTGTCCTGCAGGTAGAATCGCCGTCCCCAAAAAAAAACAGAAAACCAGGAAGCAGCAATGTGTGTCTTGGAAAGAGATGGCAGCAGCGGGCATTAACGCGCACGACAGAGAGAGGCCAATAGTTGTCCAGCAGCTACATTTGCCACCCCACCCCGACATAACAGAAAGGCAGCCACAGGTAGATTGCCCCCCCCCCCGACAAACCTCACAGGCAAGCAGCAGCAATCTGTGTATCAGAGACACTTAGCAAGAGGGAGCGGTACACAAGATCGGGACATGTAATGCTCAAGTGCTGCAGTGTTGTCTCTCTCTGTGTCTGTGCAGTTTGTGTTCTCCCCACTGCTTTACACCCTTGCAGCCCCCCCCCATATCATACATCATCCCCACTGCTTTACACCCTGTCAGCCATCCATAGTAGCTGCAAACTTAAGCCGAGGCATGCACCTACAGGAAAAGAGTCAGAAACAGTGACAGTGCGGCCCTACTGACCGCAGCACTACATTCCAGTGCTCGCTTTCTCGCTCTGTCTCTGCAGCTTTAGGCATAAGTAACAGTGACCTGAAAGCCCTAAGTATCGGGATGAGTAACATTACTGATGGCACCTACAGAGAGGGACAGTGAGAAACAGCAACACCCGGAGTGAGAGACAAGGACATCTCCTTTCTGTCTGTCTCTGTTTGACTTCATGCACACTGTCCTCATTGAGAGACAGACACACACAAAGTGAGCCGTGTTTTTTTTTGGGGGGGGGGCAGAGAGAGTGGGAAAGTGAGACATTCATATGTAATTAATTTTATGAACATACAAATTTCAGAAATCACGTCACAAGTGTATTTCTCGCATTTGTATGTTCATAAAGTTAACCACATATGCATCAGTGCTGGGGACTACTTTTCCAAGTCGGCAGGATACATTAACATCTTTCCTCTTTATACAAGGGAAAAGCAGCGTTACAAATATTTATTTTGCTTTTAAATATAACCCATGTTATAAGTGCAATAATCCACTCCAGGGTATGGGGTTATAGGCATTTAATCCACGCCTCAGGTGCTGTGAGGACACTCAGCCTGCAGACTCGTGCCTCACAACGCACGAGGCATGGATTAAATGCCTATAACCCCATTTCCTGTCGTGGGTTATTGCTAGCTTATTTACTATAAATACTGACACTGACACAAAGTCAGTACCCCTTTATTAACTAAAATACTGACACTATTGTGTTAATGTCAGTATTCCTATTTAATAAAGGAATACTAACATTAACTCTCTGTCAATGTTTGTACCCCTTTATTAACAATAAATACTGACACTGATGTTGAATTATTTCATCTCTTTATTAACTAAAAATCTTGACCTTAACACTGAGTTAGTACCCCTTTCCTAAACAAGAATACGAACACTGCCACAGAGTTAGTACCCTTTTATTAACTATGAATACTAACATTAACACTGTGCTTATGTCAATATTCCTAGTCAATAAACTCTGTGTCAGTGTTTTTGTCCTTTATTAACTAGGGGTACTGACACTGACCTAAAGTTCTTACCCCTTTAATAACTAGGAACATTAACCTTAATGCTGAGTTAGTACTGCTTTATTTACTAGGAATACTGACAATGACATGGAGTTTGCACCTCTTTATTTAACTAGGAATACTGACACTGACACACAGAGTTATTACCCCTTTATTAACTAGGAATGCTGACATTAATATTGATTTAGTACCCCTTAATTTACTAGGAATACTGACACTGACACAGTGTCAACAATCAATCAATCAAACTTTATTTAACCAGCCAGTTACATCATTGAGCAAGCTCATTTTCAAGATGGTCCTGGACACAGAGGACACTTTTGCTTACAGTACACAACACTTCATACAAAAGTAGACATCATTACAGGCTGTTACAATATACAAAAGCTGTACTTGGATGAATCAGACATGTAAAGCAAGTGCAAATATAGGCATTTAAAGTGCAGCATATACAGGTTGTAGCTTATAGAGTACAAGTGAGGAGAGGAAGGAGGGACATAGAGAAGGGCAGTGGGAAGAAAGGGTATCAGACACCATGGTAGAGAGGGAAAATAGGGCAGCCTAATAGAATGAGGCCCCCTGCAAAGTTAATTGATGAGAAGGGGGGGGAGGTAGGTGGGGAGGGAGGTGGTTGCCCTAAAGGGATGCTGACCAACACAGGAAATAGGCGGCCCAGGATTACAGAGGTTAAGGGACTCAGTTGAGCAGCGTAAGGCTTTACCTGAAACAATCACACGCCATTTTCAGGCCTCTGTAGAGCAGCCCCCTAAATATAAAATGGCTGGGCAGCAGGGAGATTTTAAATAATTTTTGCATGCTATTCCAAAGTGCTGGTAAAAAGGAGCTAATGGCAGTTGAGCCAAGACATGTCCTTGTTCGTGGTAGCTTAAGGAGGACAAAGGAGGAGTTCCTTAGTCCGTAGGCACCCTTTGAACGTTCAAACAGGTCACAGATATAGGGTGGTAGTTTGCTGGACAAAGCCCAGAATAGCCACATGAGGGCATTTATTTGCCTCCTCGTGGAGAGGGATGGCCAATCTAATGCTTGGTACACTGAGCAGTGATGAGTCTGCAAGGGTAAGTCAAGAACAAATATCAATGGGCGATGACAGAGTGTATCCAGCTTTTGGAGCACATACTGGGGGCAAGAAAGAGGAGTGGCTGGACCACGGTGGGCTCTGGGAGGGTGAGGGTAGTGGAACAGATGCACATCCCTCCAGTTGTGCCTCTCCACAATTCATTCGCCACTCTGGCGAAGCATGGTTCCTCTATGGAGGCACCTGCAGTGGACACCAAGGAGGATGCTGGGAACCTCCACAAGAAGACCCACAGGAGGGTGGCCCAGGACCCCACAGGGGAAGGAAACAACTCCTGGTAGGGGACTCAATTGTTAGAGGGGGTAGAACTGGGGGAGGGAGAGGAAAGGGAGGTAAGGTGCCTGCCCGGTGCTAAGGCAGGGAGGGACAGGAAACGAATCCTCAGGATCGTGGGAGCAGCGGCAAGGGGGAGGGAGCTGGATGTAATTATCCACCTAGGAACGAATGACCTGGCTGAGAATGGGATCAGAGCAGTGCAACAGGAGTTTGTGGAGTTGGGAAGGGGACTTAGACAAGTAGCACACACGGTAACTTTCTCGGAAGTGTTACCTGCTATGGCGTGGATGAGGCTAAGGTACTCCGCACCATGGGATTCAATGACTGGTTGAAAAGTTGGTGCAGAGCTCAGGGATTTGGCTTCACTGGGAACTGGGGCTCCACCTGGAGGGATGCAGGCCTATACAGGCGCGATGGTCTGCATCTATCCTGGAGGGGAACCAGGATCCTAGGTGATAGGTTTAAATGCTTCAATGGCAAGCATTTAAACTAGCCAAGGGGGGAGGCACTGAAGAGGAGAAGGGAAATCCTAGCCCCCAAAATCAGGGTAATTAGTGAGGTAAACACCAAGATAGAGCAGTCGATAGGGAGAAGGGCAGGGGTAAATGGAGAAAAAGACAAAGGCAGTAGGGTCAGGGATGGGGCAAAAATAAATTAAGCCATAAAAAAATGGAGGGTAATGAGTACCAATGCCCGTAGTCTAGGTAAAAAGCTCCCTGAAATGGTGGCCTTGATGGAAGAGGGATGCCTGGATATTGTGGCAGTCACAGAAACATGGTACACAGAGAACCATGACTGGGATGTCAACATACCAGGGTACACAATCTACAGGAGGGACAGGAAGGGAAGAAGAGGAGGAGGAGTAGCTCTCTGTGTAAGGGAAGGGATCAAAGCAACAGAACTAAAGGGTAAACAGGGAGAAGAGGAGGTACTGTGGGTCACTGGAAATGGCTCCACAATCCACACAGGGGTTGTATACAGACCCCTGTCTCAGGGGGAGGAAATGGACAAGGAAATAATAGAAGGCATCCTTGGGATGGCAGAAAAAGGGGAGATATTGCTGATGGGGGACCTAAATATGCCAGATGTTGACTGAAGCACCTTTGCTGCAGCCACATCCAAGAGCAGGGCCACTCTCGATACCCTACAGGGGGCATGCCTCAGACAGCTAGTTTTGGAACCCACTCAGGAGAGAGCAACCTGACCTGGTACTCTCAATGGGGACAGAGAGAGGATCTCTGATCTTGAAGTGGTAGCCATCTGGGAACAAGCGACTCACCAAACAGTGTGGTTCACGATAAACTTAGCTGTAGAGTCAAGCCACACAAAAGTGAAGGTACTGGACTCAGGAGGGCTGATTCTGTCAAATGGAGAGTGCCTCAGAAAAGCACTAACAAACAGGCAAGAAGGTGGGATGGAGCAACAATGGGGAAACATCAAACCACCATCACAGAGGCAACAAGCCTTTGTGTGAAGCAAATAAACAAATCAAAATGAAAGAAAAACACTATGGTTCTTAAAAAGAAGTGGCGGGAAGGTAAGGGAGAAAAGATAGCATTCAGAAAGTATAAGGAAACACAGAAGGAGCAAGACAGAGAACTGTACCAGTAAAGCAGAAGGAAGCAGGTAAGGCAGTCAGAATAGAAAAGGCCCAAACCGAGGAAAAGATAGTCAACCTTGCTAAGAAGGGATAAAACCTTTTATAGGTACATTAGGGAGCAAAGACAGACTAAGGCAGGGATACTGAAAAGGAAACAAAGAGGAAGGTGGTTGGGCAGAGAGGGACAGTGAAAAAGCAGGGATACTGAATGAATACTTCTGCTCAGTATTCACAATGGAAAAGCAGGGGGAAATACCTAATTCGGTCAATAGAAGCACTCTGGATAGGGGGTTTGATATTAGTCCTTTCACAGAAGAAAGGGTTCTGAAAAAACTTTTAAAACTGAAGGTGGATAAAGCAATGGGGCCTGATGGGATTCACCCCAGAATTCTAAAAGAATTAAGGGAAGAACTAGTAACACCACTGACTACCCTTTTTAATAAATCATGGGAGGATGATGTGGTACCGGAGGACTGGAGGAGGGCAGATGTGATTCCCCTTCACAAAAGTGGGAGGAAGACAGAGGCAGGAAACTACAGACCTGTCAGTTTGACCTCAGTGGTAGGGAAAATGATGGAATCACTTCTGAAGAAAAGAACTGTTGAGTACCTAGAGGCCAGTGGGGCACAGGACCCAAGGCAGCATGGATTCACAGTGGGAAGGTCATGTCAGACAAATCTAATTGATTTCTTTGACTGGGTGACCAAAGCAGTAGACCAGGGAGGGGCTGTGGACATGGCCTACCTAGACTTTAGCAAGGCGTTTGACACAGTCCTGCACAAAAGATTAATAAACAAATTAGCCAGCCTAGGAGTGGGTCCCAGGGTGGTAGCCTGGGTAAAACACTGGTTGGACAACAGGACACAGCAGGTAATAGTAAATGGAGTCCACAGTGAAGAAAGGAGGGTTACTAGTGGGGTACTGCAGGGTTCAGTACTGGGGCCGGTCCTTTTTAATGTCTTTATAAGTGACATTGCAAAGGACTGGAAGGAAAGATGTCTCTTGCAGATGACACAAAGATCTGCAACAGGGTTGATACACAAGGTGGGGGTGGAAAGGATGAAAAGGACTTGGCAAGGTTGGAGGAAGGTTGGAGGAATGGTCAAATGTATGGCAGCTTAGATTCAATGCAAAGAAGTGCAAAGTAATGCACCTGGGAAACAAAACCCAGGGAAGAGACCAATGGGGGTGAGATACTGACAACAAAAATGGAAAGGGACCTGGGGGTAGTCATATCAGACACCTAAAGGTGGGCAAGCAATGTGAGAAGGCAGTAAGGAGGGCTGGGGATACTGGGATGCATAGGGAGAGGCATCACCAGTAGAAAACAGGAAGTTGTTGGCCCTCTGTACAGACAGTTGGTAAGACCACATCTGAGTACTGTGTACAGTTCTGGAGACCCCATCTCCACAAGACAGACAAGGTGGAGGCTGTCCAGAGGAGGGCAATCAAAATGATGCAGGGTCTGCATCAGAAGACATATGAAGAAAGACTAAAGGAACTAAAGATGTATAGCCTTGAGGGAAAGGAGGAGAGGCAGGACATGATAGAAACTTTCAAATACCTCAAGGAAACAACAAAGTCCAAGAGGGTAGCATCTTTCAGAAAAAGATGTGCAAAAACAAGAGGGCACAATTTGAAGATGGAGGGCGGCTCAGAGGTAATGTGAGAGTATTTCTTCACAGAGAGGGTGTGGATACATGAACAGCCTTCTGAGAGGTTGTAGAGTCAAAAACAGTGGGAGAATTCAAGAATGCATGAGACAGACATAAGGCAATTCTAGTGGAGGGCAGGAGGAAGTAGGCTGTTGGTCAACTAGGATCTACAGCTTATCCGTTAGGTAGGGAAACGGGCAGACTAGGTGGGCCAAGCGGTCCTTATCTGCCGTCAAATTCTATGTTTCTATGTTTAATGGCTGTATAGGAAGTCGGCGTAGTCAATCGGGGAAGAAAGGCTGTCTGAACCAGCCACTTTCTAGCTTTCAGGGTGAGTAGGCATCTTATGCAGTAGAAAATACCGAGGCGCTGCCTTAGCTTTTTTGTTAACTCACTCAGATGTACACCAAAGGCGAGTTTGTTATCCGACCAGACTCCCAGATATTTAAATTTATCCACTAGCTCTAGTGATTCATTAAGGAGGGTAATAATCTGTGGGGTCCCAGGTATCCCCGTATTGTGGGATGGAGAGATAATCATAGTTTTTTTATTTTTTTGCATTTAACAATAGCTTTAGATTCAGCAGGTTGTTCAACCCTTTGTTACCTAGAAATACTGATGCTAGCACTGAGTTAGTATTTCTTTATTTACTGGGTATCCATGGTACAGTGACCACTCATGAGGACTATTTATAATAACACGATGCCAGTACACCATTAACAGTTAGTAACCCTTTGTTTATTCACTAGGAATATGTACATTGACAAGGATCTGTAAATGGACCATTATGTACTAGAAATAGTTATACAAAGATGGTTTCAGCAACTACAGTGCACTCCACTTATAACGGACACTGTTATAATGGACAATCGGTTATACTGGACAAAAAATGATTTCCTCAAACCAAATATATCAAATCCAATGCATTTTTTCTCTGGTTATAATCAATTAATCAATCAAAATCTTTATTTTGCCAGGCGGAATATCATTGAGACAAGCTCATTTACAAGATGGACCTGGGGCAAAACAATTGCCAACAGGGTTGAGACATAACAAGTACAGTGAATGTACATAACAATTACACAGTAATAATAACATAATAACATATAAGTATCACATGTGACAAGATATTTGCACCAGAACATAGCAATAGGTTCAACAGGAGGTAGTGCCATTTAAATACAATTGCATGGATACAGATATATTGACGTATGGTAATGAGCTAAAGTTTATACAGTTAACATCATTAGAGGAGTCAAAGTGAGCAGGAATGGCAGTTCCTCTAGCGTCAAAGTGTGAAGAAGGTTGAGATGTAAGAGTCCTTTGATAAGTATTGTAGGCATGTCCTTGCAAGTGGGGTGGGAAGGAGGAGGGTACAGGGAGGGGAAGGAAAGTCAGACGAGATAGGAGAGGGTTAGACATGATGGCTGAGGAAGGACTGTTCGAAGGGAGAATATGACAGATGCCACAGGCAATGGTTGGGGTCTAAGTCCAATATTTGAAGCAAAAACAGATCGTGATGTTGGGACCTTGATTTGGACAATGACAGAAGGGAGGACTCAAATGACGCCTCGGGCAATGGTTGAGGTTTAAGTCCAGAATTTAAAGCAGTAACAAACTGTGATGTTAAGACCTTGACTTGAAGCAATGACAGACCTTGGAGAAGGTCCTCAGGAACAAGGATCTGAAGAGGAAGAACGAGATAGGCGAAGCGAGCCTTAAGGTTTTCTGGATCTTATTTCAGAGCTGTTAGGAAAAGAGTGAAGCTACTGAGGCTCTACCAAAGTGCTTTTAACTTTAGGGATAGCCAGAGATAAGGATGGTAAGAGACTTCTGAGAGAACAGGCACTGGGGATGCAGGGAGTTAGGCAGCTTGTGAGGTACTGAGGTAATTTATGAGTGATTGCCTTATATGTCCATAGAATAGCATTCTTTTGCCTCCTGAAGCTAAGGGAGCTCCAGCCTATGGAAGAATAGAGGATACAGTAATGCGTGTCATAAGGGGCATCCAAAATGAACCTAAGGGCTCTGTGGTATAGGGTATCAAGCTTGGAGAGAGTTGTGCTAGTACTATGGTCATATAGGAAGTCTGCATAATCTAGGAGAGACAAGAAGGTAGCTTGGACTAGAAGTTTTCTAGCCTCCTGGGTTAGTGAGTGCTTGATCCTGAAGAAAATACCAAGCCTTTGACGCAGTTTCTTAGGGAGTTCTTCAATGTGATCAGTGAAAGACAATTTGTAGTCAATCCAGACCCACAGGTATTTGAATTGTTCCACGAACTCCAGGGCTTTGGTGCTTATGTGAGGAACCTTATCTGTTTTGTTTTTTTTGAGATGAGGGGCCAGTGGAGAGACAGAATCATGGCCTTAGTTTTTTTTGGCATTGAGCAGGAGTTTCAAGTTGAGTAGATTTTTTTGGAGGATGTCAAAATCGTTCCAGAGGTCCAAAATGGCTTGATCCGGAGTTGATCTGTCAATGTATAGTACTGTATAATCAACGAAGACATGGATACTAGATGACTTTAGGCCAGCGTCAATCTGATTAATATAAATGGCAAAGAGAAGTGGACCAAGTATGGATCCTTGGGGGACACCTCTAAGGAGTATTTTTTTTTTTTTGTGATAGGTCTCCTTCAGCCTTGACCTGCTGCCCACAAGATAGTTTGAAAACCAACTTAGGGCCAGGTTGTCCACCCCAACTTTCTTCAGGGTTACCAGGAGTAAATCATGGTCCACCGTGTCGAAAGCCTTGCTAAGGTCCAGAAACAAGGCGCATATATATTGCTTGTTATCAAGTGCGGACTGCCAGTCATTTATAACTTTGGCAAGGGCAGTGGAGGTAGTATGCATTGGACAGAAACTGGATTGAATTGGGTTTAGTAGATTAAAACTTTCCAGATGAAATCTGAGCTGTTCATGTACTACCTTCTCCAATAGTTTTGACAAGGCCGGGAGCAAGGAGATTGGGCGGTAATTATTTAGGTTGCAGGGGTCCCCTGATCTGAATAGAGGGATGACATGGGCCGTCTTCCAGACCTTGGGAGGGAGCCCTGACTGAGAGACAAATTGAAAGGTAGGTAATGGGGGGTAAAATATAGTAGGCTAACTTTAGGAAGAAAGGCTCAATCATATCCACACCCGCACATTTCTTGGTATCAAGTTGAAGGAGATCCTCAACCTGTTTGATGGTGACCAGACAGAAGGAGAAAGAGTGGTAAGGGTCAATAGATTCCAGATCATGGCACTCAGATGACTGACTAAGGAACTGTGCCCTGATGGCATTTGCTGGGGAGGTATCAAAAGCCATCCCTGCTGTGGCAAAGTGATTGTTAAGGAGGTCAAGGATCTCATTTTTATCTGTAGTGTGGTTATCACCAGTCGAAATTTTGTGGGGAAGTGTGCCAGTGCTGCTATGGCCTTCTACCTTCCTTAAAGTTTTCCAAAACTTAGTAGCAGAGTCAGTGGATGCGTTAAGCTCAGAGCGGAAATAACTAGACTTCGCAGCTCTGATAGTTTTAGGTGAAATTCCTTATGGTTCGGAAACCAGACCAGTCTGTGGCCAATTTAGACTTTCTGGCTCTTTTCTAAAGAGCCATAAGGCAGTCTTTAGCTTATCCGTGAACCAGGACAGGATTTTATTTTTGTTCTCCTTCTGGTAACTGGGGCATGGAGGTCTAGGGTTCCGGTGAGTATTTCATGAAGTACCTCATGTGCCTCTTCCACAGAAGATGCGAGGCAAATGTTCTGCCAGTTAGCATAATGGAGGTCATAGAGAAAAGTATCTGGGCAGAAGTTCCGTTTACATCTCTTGTGGATGTATTTGGAAGAAGAGGAGGTTTGGAGTTGTGCCGACCTTACACATGCAATGGCACAGTGGTCGCTGATGTCGTTAAAGAATACACCTGAGTGGAAGAAGAGGTGTGGCTTGCTTACAAGGATTAGGTCAAGAAGGGAGTTACACTCTGGGTTTTTGGTGTTTGGGCGGGTAGCTTCATTAATGATATGGGTAAGTCCATGGGCATCACAGAATTCTTTCAATTGTAAGGACACTGGAAAGAGCCAGTCAATGTTGAGGTCACCAATTATGAATACTTCTGATGAGGTGGTAGCTAGTATGTCACTTAGGTGTTTGAGCAGAGAAAGGCTAGCTGAGGGGTTGGCCTATAGCACCCACTAATGCAGACAGAGGTAGATTTGTCTGGTTGAATTATTAGCGTGAGGCACTCAAACTATTTGGGGACTGTAGTCGTGTCTACCACAGTTGCAGTAATGTTGTCCTGGACATAGATGGCTACTCCCCCTCCCCGGGATTTCCTATCAGTACAAAACAAGTTGTACAAAGGAATGTTAACCTCATAGTCCAGGGTGATTGGTCTTAGCCAAGTTTCGGAGATTACAAGAACATCAGGAGAGCAGTGGAGGGTCCAAGTTTTGATAGTATCAAACTTTTTCAGAAGGCTGCAGGCATTCAAATGCAAAAATGATAACCCTTAAAGTAAAGTTAGGTCAGCTGGGGCAGGAATGGAGAAGAGGGGCCCGGGGTTTAATTTGATGTTACCAGTACAGATGAGTAGCAACAGGAGTCTCTTTTTTATAGCACTAAGAAGTAGTCGGAATGGCCGAATTTTACCCCTGAGGCGTGGGCAGTTTCTCAAACTCTTCTCCAAGGCCAAACAGTGAGGCAAGGGGCAATAGTAAGCATACAGAATAGCTTTAATTGAAAGGGCAAACCCATGAGAGAGAGGCAGTTGGTACCCGACGTGAGTACAGCAGTGTATAGTAGTATGGAGGCCAGGTCGGGTAAGTGGCAGTGGGAGAGAAGCATTTAGAAATTTGTGTATAACATTTAGGTAGCCTGTGAATATGCCTGGGTGTTTAAAATTTTGTGGGTTTAGAGACCCACGGTATTTATTTATTTATTTGATATATCGGTTTACAACCTTTGAGCCAGAGGCTCATTTGCAAAGGTACCTCGTCACATGTAAGACAGATGGAAACACAGAGTAGGTATAACAACAATTACATTAAACATGAGATACATGGTATAACAGTGGTTACATTAAGCATGTGTTACAGACATTTGTCACAGACAATATTTACAAGATTTGGAAGTAGGTATTTTCTGACATTATTTATAACCTTGATGACTATATTTACAACATAACAGCAGCGAGGCATTATAAGCTTGAGAAGGCATCTAAACATAGTAGTCAGACCTAATCATGGGTTTGGTGTTAAAGATGGAGGTTGTAATCCATAATGGACTTTGTCAGAGAATATTGGATCAGAGGGTAAGAGAGTGAAAGAACTGTAAGCAGTTACAGGAGCGGATATTGAAGAGGTGGTTGCAAGAGTGGTTTTGAAATGGGCGATCTTGGGTGCACTAGTGATGGTGCTTGGGAGTGCATTTAACCATGTGGGTGCCCTATGGTGGAAAGATCTCTGGGCAAGGGAGGTTTTTACCCTGGGCACAACCAGAGGAGCTTTCTCTGAATTGCGAGTGAAGATAGTGGGGGTTGCAGGCTGAAGAGAGGCGGTGACCCCAGGGGGGGGGAGAGTCCCAGCAGTATTTTCTTGAGAGTAAGCAGGTCTGGTAGCAGAGCCTTCATCAAGGTTGAGAATATTGGCAGAGGTATAGAGCGAGCAGGTGTGAGTGAGTCTAGGTGCACCCTGATGAGCCTGCAGGCCTTGTTTAGTGTGGCCTGGATTTTCTGGAGTGTGTTATTTTGCTGCACCGTATACAGGGAGCCCATAGTCCACTAGGGACAGTATCGATGAGGTGATGGCAAGCCTAAGGGCGTGGGGGGGAAGGCAGTCCCTGTGTCGGTAAAGGAGTCCAATCCGGGTGTTCGTTTCGGCAGCAAGGGTGTTTATGTGGTCATGGAAGGTAAGGGCCGAGTCAAGGGTAAGTCCAAGATATTTATAGTTGGATACCTGTTCAAGGGGGTGCTGGGGAGGATGCTGAGTGTTGCGTTCTTAGCTGTTTTGGCGGTGAGAGAAGATCATTGCCTTCGTTTTTTTTAAGCTGAGGACCAGTCTATGGTCCTTGAACCAGGTTTCGGCCTGGGAGAAGGCAAGTTGGAGGGAGTCCTGAAGGGGTGTGGGTTTATGATGCGAGGTGAAGAGTACTGCATCATCTGCATATAGTAAGATTTTTGTGAAGCAGGTCTTTGGTAAGGAGTTTAAGTAGAGGGAGAAAAGAAGTGGTCCCAGGATAGAGCCCTGGGGCACCCCAGAGTGGACGGGTAGTGTGTCAGATAGAGTTCCGTTAATTTTGACGCATTGGGACCGGGCGGAAAGGTAACTGGAGCACCAGGCCAGGGGGCCTGTGGAGAAACCAAGTTGGTGGAGTGAGTCGAGAAGGAGAGGGTGGCAGACTGTGTCGAAGGCCTTGGATAGGTCTATGAACACAGCTCCTGCAATGTTACCGGAGTTCTAGGGAGGAGTGCAGGAAGTTGGTGAATTCTAGGAGGGCTGTGGTGGTGCTATGGCCTGAACGGAAGCCATGTTGCTCTGGCCATAGGATGTTATACTTGGCTAGGTATTCAGTAGTTGGGTGGCCACCACTTTTCTAGTGCTTTAGAGGGGGAGAATGGAGATGGGTCGATAGTTATTAGGAGGCTTTGTCACCGCTTTTATGGATGGGGGTAATGACAGCTGTTTTCCAGGCACTAGGGAATTGCCCTAGGCATAGGGATTTGTTGAGCAGGTCTGTTAGGGGGACTAGGACCACGTCGAGGACTAGTCAAAGGAGCCTGGCATCTAGGGGATCATTTATAGGGTTATTGATGTTTAGCGCTTTTTGTAGGTAAGGATGAGCTTTTTGGGGGGATATTTTGCACAAGAGGAAACAGGGATGCTGCAGGGTTGGAGGCGGGGATTGGGGCACAGGGTCAAAGAAACCGCTAGGGAGAACAGTGCTGAGATCTGAGGAGGCAGTGCCATTTATGGTGAGCTGGGAGGGAGGTGGGGAGCGAGATTTCCCATTGAGTTCTTTGATGTTATTCCAGAAGGTCCTTGCAGACCCCCACGTGGTTGTGAGAGTGGATTGATAGTAGTCTGCTTTGGCCTTACGGATGGCTCGAGTGCATTTATTGCGAGCGGCGTTATAGGAATGTCTGTCCGCCAACCTGCCCAATTCTATGGCTTTGTTCCAGAGATTATCCCTTTCTCTCAACATTTGGAGTGGGAAGGGGGTTATCCATGGGGCATGTTGCCTTTTGGTGCGGAGTTTGGTGAGTGGAGCATAGAGGTCACAGGCCTTGGTGTGTGACGTGTGGTATGTGACGGTTACACTAATAAGTAGAAATCCTATGCTAAATGGATGAAGCGGCATTTCTGCAGTTAAATTTGAGCACGAGAGAAGATCACCCCTTTAAGAAGTTGCTGTAATTGACTAAAGGACACAAACACTGGTTATAACAGACACTACGAAGCTTTTATAGGAATCTGTAGTGCTTTTTTTTGGGGGGGGGGAGTGCAGAGATGATGGGGAGATTTGGCAAATGTAAAATTTAGATTGAGGAGCTACAGAGATTAAATTTACAACAAATAAAATAATAGATAGGTTACAGTGAATTACAAGGCTGTAATTTCATCGAGAGGTTCTGGGGACATAGATAACCTCAAGCGCGAAGCTCGAGAGGTTTCTATTTCCCCAGAACCTCGAGATGGAATTTCAGCCAAGTAATTCACTGTAACCTATTTTATATTTTTTGTAATATATGGATCTGATTTGGAAAATGTGCGGCTTTTTTACATTCTGTGAAACGGGCTGGCCACCTGTTGCATTGAAGATGCACTTGCTCTCGGCCGCCCGCCCGCAGTATTGAAGTCCTGCCCAACCCAGGTTTCTGTTGATAGTTTTTATTTTAATTTAGTAGTCAGTCCTACCTTTTGTTTTTTTTCATCATTCAGCAGGTAATCCACTGTACATTTTATGAAGAAATAAAACCGAAGAAATGAATGAGCAGCAACCCGCATTCCTCTTGCTAAGCGAGAGTAAACTTCCGCCATGTTTTTAAAGTTGCTTTGCCCACCTACATTGAAAATCCGCCAATGGTATTGCATGTTATTACACTGGGTGCACAGGATGGAACATGGCACCATGGCAACCACATTTGTGTGGCAGGCGCTTTGGGATTTGAGTGATAATACTATCATTCAGAGCTGGAACGATAGTATTATCAGCAGAGAATGATAGTATTATCAACAAGAACCAACTGTATTATCACTTGAGGAATGGTAGTATTATGGGAAAGGAAGTAGTGTATTACAGGGATTTTTTGTATGGTTTTTGATGGTATTATTTTACTTATCCATATATTACAAAATAATTCTCCACATGCTGCTTAAACCTTTTTAGTTAGTTAATTTCACTAAATAGAGGATAATGTATGGTCCTCTATCGTTAACCGGTCAGTTAACAGTCGAGAGGTTGCCAGGGTGACCATGTAAACCTCGAGAGCGAAGCTCGAGAGGTTTACGTCGCCATGGCAACCTCGAGACGGTTAAAATTGACCGGTTGCCGATAGAGGGACCATACATTATTTTTTATAGTGTATGGTCCCACTATCAAAAAAAAAAGGCTTACGTTTTAAAAGTCATACGCCAGCGGCCCTTCAGTCCTTCCCGTCGGTTTCCCTTCAGTCGGTTTCGATGTCGAAAAAAGCGCGCTTTGCGCAAGACCACTCGCTGTGAACCTATCGATGACGAGATCGCATAGGTTAACAACATACTACGTCACATCGAGATGTTAACAACCTTAGGAAATGATGATTTCCTAAGGTTAACAGCGTTCTAACATACATTATAAGGAAATTATCCTATATTTGAATAAAACCCTTGCAGTACAATTGCCTTTGTTCTTACTGCTCTAGAACCCCAACATGCAGCCACTAGAGTTACAGTCTTCTTACCTTCTGCAATTACAGTTACTTCCTTAAAAAGGCATGTTCCCAGACAGTTAAATAAACACACAGAATACAGAAATATACATGTTAGGCAGGATTCTGAGTTATCTATGACATTTCATAACAGGTTCTCATTTACTCTGAGCCCATGCTCACACACATAGACACACCTAACACATAGGATCCACCTCTTCTGGATATAATGGACACTGGATATAACGGACAAAAGTTGTGTGCACAAATGCGTCCGTTATGACAGGCTTGCACTGTATTTATTTACTTATTAATTTAGTTATTGACTGATTTGCTATTAATATTTACATGAAGATGGGTGTTTTTTATTTACTGACTGACTTATTCTTTACATGAAGATGGGTGTATGTACCCCTTTATTTTATTGACTGATTTACTATCAATATTTACATGAAGATGGGTGTTTGTATCTATCTATCCACCTATCTATCTGTATATCTATCTATCTCTTTATCCATCCATTAACTGATTTACTATTATTATTTACATAAAGACAAGTGTTTGGACCCCTTTCATATTTATTGTTTGATTTACTAGTATTATCTCTATGAGTATGGGTGTTAAGACCCATTTATGTATTTTTATTGACTGAGTTAATATTAGTTACATAAAGATAAGCGTATGTACCACTTTCTTTTCTTTTTTTATTTATTGACTGATTTACTATCACTAGTTACATGAAGAGGGGTGTGTGGCCCCTTTTATTTATTTACTGAGTTACTATTACTATTTACATGAGGATGTGTTTCTGAACCACTTTATTTAGTTAGTGACTGAATTACTGTTTACATGAAGATGGGCGTTTGAACCCCTCTATCTAAGAATTTATTTACTGACTGATTTATTAGTATTTACATGAAGATGGCTGTCTGGACCACTTTATTTATCAATTTATCTAATTATTGACTGATTTACTACTATTATTTACATAAAGGGCGAATTTGGACCCTTCTGTTAATTTTGTTACTGATTTTCCATTATTCACATGAAGAGAGGTGTTCGGGCGACGGCTCTGATTAGGAATATCAACATCAGCACGGAGCAGGCTACTGGAACATGGCATATATTAGTTGGTACCAACATATATTACTCATTACCTGCAATGGCAACCTATATATGGGGCTGCGTCTGTGTGATCCGCATATAGCATTTTGAGCACAATATTATCTCACCTCAACCCACCCTTTCTCTCCAACTTTCTCCCAAGTTGGTGACTTACTCAAGTAAACCTCGTAACTATCTCAAATACATAAACTGTGTGTAAACTGTTATGGCTCTAAGTCCTGAAAATTAACCTGCAAAAGTTTAACTTTCCTGTGATTGTTTATCCATCTCTTTATGTAAACTGTTGTCTCTTACTGAATGTAATTAACTCCAGGTCGCCCCTGAAAAAGGGATACCATGTCTCAGTGGGCTTACCCGGCTAACAAATTTCATAAATAAATAATGATACATGCTTGCAGGAGGCCTGGTAGCAATATGATTTTACAATGAAATTTAGCATAAGACAGCAAAAGAATCACTGACACTGTGCTATCCTACTGCAGGCTGCCCAGTACTCTGTACCCAGAAAACAGAATTTGGTGGTAAACCACTTGCAAACACCTGCACCAGAGGCAGCACAGCAAACGCCGCCCCCACCCCCCACCCCCACACACACACAAAACAGAGACCTCACTCAATGATGTCTTCCTTGACCTAAATGGTGATGAAAAACAAAAGCAATTTATAAACAGCAATAGGGAACACTACAGGAACATTCATCAGAAAATATAAGACTGGATGAATGATTCAAATGAAAAGGAAACTTAGTGCTACAGTTACTATTTCTAGCCTTTCATCTGTCTGTTAAAACAAGTTTTGTATACGAATGCTCTGTGACTTTTTCCACTCTAACAATCAACATGCACGTATGCGAAAAGACAAATGATCTATAAACCTCAGAAACCACTAGATGGCACACAATACATGAAGATTTTAGGTTTTCAGCTCAAGCCTTATTTTATTTATTTATTTTAAGTCTCAGATTACAATCTTTGAGCTGAGAACTCATTTACAAAGGTTCTATGTCATGACAAAACAGTGATGCAATTTGCAAAAATTATACAAAAAATTTGGCAAACAAATATCGTAGACAGTGGGAGGTTACAGACTTACAAACTGAAGTGTAGACATATTGATACAATTTTAGGCAGCATATATATAATGTGAACATAAGTGCTTAAAATGAGTACTGGTCAGGTGACTAGAGCGGGCAAGGAGTGAGAAAGGAGGTGGTAGCAGGAGTAGAAAGGGGAAAGTTAGGGAATGAGGAGGGGATTAGGAGTGACTGAAGCAGCCTGACAGGCTTTGTCCTTAGACTGGGTAGGGTGGGGGGCAGTGACAGAGGATGGGGAGGGCAGCGATGCAGGTCTGGATTGGGGAGTAGAGGTTGAAGGAATGGGCAGGCAAGAGAGCAGAGAGAGACATCAGTGAAAAAGATGAGGCAAAGGGAGAATGTAGAAGGGGTGCGAGGGACTCGAACAGTTTAGGTTAGTAGAGGGGGAAAGTAGAAAGGATGAGAGGGACTGGAACAGGTTAGGTTAGTATTTAACGCACTTACTGCCTGGGATTCTACACTGTATAAGTTTGAAGGCACTGTCATTGGAAAAAACAGAACTATATTTCAGAAACACAAAGACAGGCAATAAGTTTCAAAGCACTTCCCTCCATTCCCATAGTTACTAATGATAATAAATTGCGAATGTTTATTATAGAATGGCAGCATCGGAACATAACATCTGACTTTACTACTGTATACTGCTGCTTATTTACCGTATATACATTAGAACTTGCCTTTTAAGGATACCTTCAGGACCAAAGAATCTGTTTCTAATATCAATTTGTCCTTAACATGCTTATTGCACATTACTGAAGAAACTGCAGCTGGGACTACATGAAATGTCCTTAATATTATGACAGCCTTCATATGCGGTGTCCCTAATAGGCAAGCTTCATTTTACTTCCAAAATCATGAGAAAAAGCAAACTCAACAAATCTATAAAAGTCATTTTTATGCTTGGTAAAAACAAGACTTTTAAATCACAGTAGCTCTTTGGGTGGGCAGTCATCATTAGATATCATTCATCGCTTCACTGTAACTCTGTCAGTACTTCATCAGGACACTGTATCCTGCTGTGCTTTAGTGCTTACTCCTGGCAGTTTCACTCATGCACAGAGGCAGTGACACTGAGAACAAGAGACTGACTATACTGTAGTGTGCAATCGTAGCCTGATCTGGTGCTGATACTGGTGCATGTATCACTCAGAAGTGAGACCTACATTGTCTAAGTGAAGTGAACTGGCAAGCTGGGTAGCCTAAAGCCCTGTTTACATGGTCACATTTGCACTGGACTAACCCCTGCACTTGGGTTGCTCCAGTGCAAATGTGACTGTGTGGACATAAGCCGCTCCCAGATTCTCTGGCAAGCTGGGAGCACCAAGAGGAGCGAGCGGCCTACAGCGGCTTAAGTGGCAGTGTGAACTGCCTGTGCCACAGCAACCCATCCATCAGACAGCAGATGGCTGGCTCCCCCGATGCATGGCCCCTCACCAGCACAGATTGTAGCAGAGCAGAGAGGGGCCATGTAAACAGATGGGATGCAGGTGGCAAGTGGAAGGGACCGCGCTGTTGCGGTATTTTATTTGTAGCGCTACTGCCATGTAAACACGGCTAATAGCCCTGTTTACAGGGCTGGTTTGCTCCTTCTGTGGAGCATTGTAGTGTGGCCCCCCACAAAACATGCTCTTGCTAGCATCCACACAGCCCCTCTCAATGCTGATGCAAGACATGCTGGAGAGGCTGTGGAGTCAGTGGTGGTGTCCGAAAAGGGAAAAAGATGCCCGCAGGGTCTGGCGCGTGGGAGTGAGAGGTGCAGCCTGCCCACATGGTCATTAAAACCACTCACTCCCAACCACGCTCCCAGATTTGATAAGACGGCGAGCGAGTAAGGACAGGCTAGTCACCATCTGGTAAGTGTAACATGGTAGAGCGGTAATCTAGCAACACGAGCCAGGTTGCTGCGGTGCTAATATGATCCTGTAAACAGGGCTTAAGTCTCTGAAGGAAAACTGGTTTACAAGGTGTGGAACCAACTCTGCCCTCAATGGTTTCGTTAGCTTATCCTTATGTGAAGTATTTATTAGGAATATAACAATCTTTTCCTTGGACCTCTCTTAGGGCTTTATTTCACAACTGATTTACTGTACCTGGGATAGCTCAGCTGATAATGTAACATCACAGTTTCAGTGGGATCCAGCATCAGCCTATTTCCACAGCTGGGTAGACTGGAGCACTAGGAAGTGTAGTGACTTGCTCAAGGTCACATGGTGAGTATTTGGTTCTAGTGGGGTTTGAACCTGTGACCTCCTGCTTCCCAAGCCAGTGTTCTAACTACCAGACAACACAGAGGATAATGTATGGGCAGCAATACACAACAAGGCTGTGTCTGCATCGAGGGGTTTTTATGGCAACCAGGAACCTCGAGAGTGAAGCTCAAGGGGTTCTCTGGTTGCCACAGAAAACTTGAGATGAAGACACAGGCTTTTCTGTGTATGGCTGCTCATACATTATCTTTTATTGCGTATGGGCATCCATACCTATTTCTGACACTCTGCTTCCTTTCAGTGAATTGGGGTTGGGGGGGCACTTGAGGGTTGGTGGTGGGCTCAAATACTGAATTATTGTGCTGCAGCTCTTTTTTTTTTTTTTTTTAAAGTTCAAGTTTAAGATAAAAAGCTTCCAGCTCGACTGAATAGAGGAAATCAGCTGTGTGGTAACATTCTAAGTTGTTGTGCTGGAGTAGTGACATCACTACTGCAGCGCAATAACATAATGATGTCACTACTGCAGCACAACAAGCATATTCCAGGTATAGAATTCCATGCATAACAGGGTTCCACCATACACCATATAGAGGATTGTGTATGAGCAGTCATACACAACAGGGATATTCTTCTATCGAGAGGGGTCCTCGGTAAAAGATGACCTCGAGAGCGCAGCTTGAGAGGTGCTCTCTTACCAAGGGAACCTCGAGATACAAGAATATCCTTGTTTGTGTATGGCTGCTCATACACAACCTTTTATAGTGTATGGATACATAGTCACAGCATAGAAAATCACACAAAACCAGCTAGTGAAGACAACGGAGAATATACATTTTAACATTTTCTTTCTTTTTTTTTTTTTTTAACTGACACAGTGTGCTGCAGATGTTTCTGCAAGTTCAAGTGTAAAAAAATAACTTCCAGCTTAACTGGATAGAGGAAAGCAACTATGTGGCAGCATTCCAAGTTGTTCTGCTGTTGTAGTGACATCACTACTGCAGCAGAGCACAATAATGATGCCACTACTGCAGCAGAACAAGCATATTCCAGGCATGGAATTCCATACATAACAGCATTCCACCATACACTATACTGATATCTTTAGAATTACCCAGCTCATTTTCTGGATTTGGTCAGCGATTACTTTTACAAGAGCCACTAGTTTAGGTTAAACAAGAGGCTGAATTCTGGGGCAGTCTGGTTAGCCAACTAGGCTTTTTATGCAGTACTATCAGACCACCGCAACATCTATCAGCATCTGTCTTTGGGCCAGTAACCTCAACTGTGTCATCAAAGTAGCACGCATCTCGATTCAGCTTTAATAAGCAGATACAATAATTAAGCACCAAAAGACTCCAAGAAAATCTTGTGCATTCCTTCTGCAATGTGTACTCAAACTGCTTTCAGCAAGCTCAAGTGCCCACCTAGATAGGAGAGCACTGTTTATCCTTAGATCTTTTTGATTCTTCAAATTAGCACCCAAGCAGGACAAGACAGACAAACAGAAGCAGAGAGGAATGAGAGACACATATAAATGGATGAGCTACAGTACAAACAGAGAGAGAGAAAAACACAGAAAGAGATGTGATATGAGAGAGAGAGAGAGAGAATTCAAAAAGAGAACAACAGATGTGTGTGCGTGTGTGTTTTGCGTGCACATACCATATGAGAGACAGACAGTATGTCTGTAAAAGTTTGTGTGCATGAGTATACTAGACAAAAAAAACTGAAGAAGGGAGCCAGAATAGGAGAAGGATATAATTAATGCTGAGCAGAAAAGCCGAAGTTCCAGAAACAAGCGTTTAAGCAAGGATGTCAACAAACCTTACTCACAAACCTTGAATTATCAAAGGGCACTAGTTAATCTACTTACAGTATAGCAAAGCTTTCTTGAATACTAGTCCTGGAACAGTTCATGATGAGAAAAGAAAGAACATCGCCCCCTGACATGACAGTACATTACATAAAAAGGCTACTCTAATTTAAAAACACAGTGTCTGAAGTCGGTAGTGTTGACAATGTCAGTGTTGGAATTACAGGGAGGGCTGCTTGCCAGGGCTTGGCTCCCCTAGCTCTGAAATGAGCTCCAGCAGCTCATGCATCACTGCGATTGACTTATAATTGGAAGGGAGCTCAATTTAAAGATAGGGCCCTTCAGGACCCCCCAGCTCCCAAAGCTCATAAAGTATAATTATAAGTCTAATTAATTATTCATGAGCCTAGCCAGGCTCCTGATTGGCTACTGGATTGGTCATTAACATCTTAGAAATGACCGATCCAGCTGAAACTGACACTATGTGGCACGCACGGCTCGTGCCACACAGTAAAAAACTAAATAAAACTAAAAAAAACTAAAGTTGTTATTGTGCCTTGGATTAACGATCGGCTGGAGGGAGGTGGCCCAAGGTTATGCATTCCCCCATCTGGTCATTAATCTCTCAGAAATTACCGGCTTCTCAGTCGTTATGCCTAATTCCAACACTGGTTGGCATACTACTGTACACCCAGTGGCTAGGAGTCGGATCTCTGGCATTGACTCTTATATCAAGATCAAGTAAGTTAGGGGGAATGAAAAAGGAGACAGGAATAATCTAACATTCCCTGATGGGGCACATCTGCTTGACTAAAGCCAAGTAGAGCAGCAGGGCAAAGGAGTGTGGACGGCAGGGGCAAAGGAGTGTGGAAACCTGCCTATCTTCCAGGACTGCATTTAACAGCCAATGTCACTGCAGGAAGTAATATGTTCAAGACACCAACCAGTTGGAAGGAATCTAAGGATAGAGTACCTTGGTGTATAAAAACAATGTCCTCAAACTAATTTACTTGTGTTGGAATCATTTGTAGCTTCCCCTACTGATGCTCATATCAACCATCACTAGTCAAAAGGAGAGACATGTATGGCACGAAGTCTGGTTCAGCTTTAGACCCTCTGCCTCTTGTTTCCTTGTACACATTCTAGCTGTGCATAACTGGTAGTTAAATTCCAACACTAAGTTGTTCTTTTTTCAAGCAAAAGTAAATCCTCTGCTAGATTTTACTTTGTGCTGTGCAACATTACTTAATTTCATTTGACAGCGTTCACTTTATTAAACACCACAATGAAATCTGTTGATTAAATTCACCGTCCTCATGCATAAAAAGTCAACTAAACAGGGAATTACATCACACAGCAAAATTATCCAACAGAACCCAGAAATGAAAACTAAATCCACTGAGCCATCATGTACATGAAAATACAGTAAATCACACTACTATATGTCTCTGCATGATAAGCACAAATGTATAGAGCTAGCAGCCATCTTTTCCCTGGAACAAGCTTCCAAAACCAGATTAAAATTTCCTGTGCACTGGTGTTATCAGGCTTGGCAAAATACGTGCGTGCTATGTAGCGGCATTATTTTAAAGCAAGGTTTATTGTGGCTTGCATATCACTAGTGCAAAGCTTTGCTCCAACCTTGGTAAGCAAAGTCAACTTTGATTACCTTACTTTGTGTTTGTAGTGCCAAAAAAAAACAAAACAAAACAAAAAAAAAAACTGGTAGTCCCTCATGTTTGGGAAACAACCGCAGTATATTGGAGACATGTTATTTACAAGTACTGTATGCACTGTGCGATGAGTAATTTAGGGGCTGAAAGGCTGATTCACTCTGTAAGCACTTCGAGCCATTATTAGAAATCACACTGCAGCTCACAGTTGGAGTACTGCTTTCAGTGGGCTATGCACTGCCCAAATATCGTAGTCAACAAACCTGCAACAGCATCACTGGCAGAAAAGAGGGAGCTCATTTATTTATTTATTTATTTAAGAGATTTACCAGGAAAGGCATACTGAGCGGAGTACCGCTCGATTCCAGATGCTTCAGATACTAATGCCAGATTTTAAAATACAAAAGGATGAGAGATGTTAGTGATTTAAAGCTTAAGATTAATGGCGGAGGGGTCGGGAAGTATTTGCAGGGCTATGAGGTAACTGTAAGATGTTAGTACCTTCTCTGTAGCCAGTTTCCAAATGCTTTTTTTGGGGGGAAGTGGCACAGTATCCTGGCAGTGAAATATCTGATGTATCTGTTATCAGTTTAAAGCTTACAATTACAATACGTTCATTAGCTAAAGACACTAGGATAAGGACAAAGACTTGCAGACTGAAAATAGTTTACAGGGGGAAAAGAAACTGAAGGGATGTAGTAATGCAAGAAATGTTTATGCCACGGTCTGTATAAACAGAAATATTAGTATCCGAGGTTAATGAGATGTACAGTTATTTTTTCAGAATATTCACCCTTCAGATACAAAAAATTGTGCCAGTGCCCAAAAACTATTTTAACGCATCAGCTACTTTGGGGCCATACTGTTTCATGAATTTATCATGACTGAACCTAGGCAACTGCTGCTCTTCCTCCCTCCCTCCCTTCCTTTCTTTTTTCCAGTTTAGTAGAAGAGTAAAGCTTAAAGAATTCTGTCACCACATATGTTGACTCGCTGTTGGTGTAAGTAGCAAGGAGCACCAGTGTTTTGTATTCATCATGTTTATCTGGCCATTTCTAGCAGGATGACTGAACTACTCTCTGCTCTGTCTGATCTATAAATGAACAAACTCAAAAATCTTGCTAATATCCTCGAACACCAACCTCAGAGGAGGCCCCTTTGTCCATCCTCACAGATGCTTCTGACTTTCCTGAGAACCTCATCAGCTATTGGTGGCAGCTCTTTTGCATTCAGAGTGCCGAACTTGTGGAATGATCTTCGGACCACTACACAAGGCTGTACTACCTTAAAAGGGCACTGTCAGCTTTTCCCCTCAGTTGTAATTCATTTTATAGTAGTGGATCTCTAGGCACATACCTGGGTACACGATGTTGCAGAATGCCACTGCATAAATGAAGACGCAATGCGTGTACCTGTTTTTTGTAAATTAATAATTTTTACATTACATTTGGATGCATTTAAATGCTCTGCCCATCGGAAGCAGATTCATGTCGAGAACGTGCGG
Organism: Neoceratodus forsteri; assembly: GCA_016271365.2. Classification (NCBI taxonomy): domain Eukaryota; kingdom Metazoa; phylum Chordata; order Ceratodontiformes; family Ceratodontidae; genus Neoceratodus; species Neoceratodus forsteri. Next base: position 1,173,099,059 of record CM057456.1, on the reverse strand, counting down.
AGAACACACGTTTACCGTGAGCGCTGTGCCCGACATGCACATTTTAACATCATCATCCCAATAACCACGTATTGCAGTGCATCTAGTTATTTTAAGGTGCTCCTGGTATTTCTAACCAAAAAATGAGCAGTTGTTCAGCCACAAAACAGTGTTGAAATCTGGTGCCAAAATCCTGCGCATGCGCAACAGCGGCACATTCTTGCGCATGTGCAGGATCTTGCCTCCTGGCGCTATTGTGCATGTGCGGGATTTTGGCACCAGATTTCAACATTGTTTTATGGCTGAATGAGCGCTCTTTTTTTGTTAGAAATACCAGGAAAACCTTAAAATAACTAGATGCACTGCATTACGTGGTTATTGGGATGACGATGTTAAAATGTGCACATCGGGCACAATGCTCATGGTAAACTTGCGTTCTCTGCGTGTTCTTGCTAGGAATCTGCTTCCTGTTAGCAGTATCCCGAATGTAATATAAAAATTATTAATTTACAAAAAACAGGTACACGCATTGAGTTTTAATTTATGCAGGGGCATTCTACAACATCGTTTACCCAGGTATGTGCCCACGGCGCCACCCAGACACCCGCGGCACCACTGATGGCGCCAACAACCAACGGCAGCAACAAGAGCAACCACGGCACTACACAGAGGGATGGCGCCGACCCACGGTGCCAACTAAGGCACAGCGCCGACCAAGGCACCGAGCCACGGCTCCGAGGCAAGGCGCCGACCAAGACACCGAGCCATGGCGCTGAAGAAAAATGCCAATGGAAATCCTGAGAAGGGGAGAAGGAAAAAGGTGGTGCCTGTGCCGGCCCCTGCATGGAAAAGGGAGAGGGGGGTAGGCACGAGGGGTCAACACGATGGCAAAGGCACCAAGAGGGCACCTTGCCATTCGTGATCCAATTGACCCAGCTCCGGTCCAATGGCTCTGAGACCCGGAGGTCCCGAAATCAGGAACAGAGCCAGGAAGAACTGGAAAGTCAAACCCCCTGCTCCACAGGAGCGGCCCAGAGGTGAAACTGCCCACTGGAGCTCCAACGAGGACAGAGATGGAGCTCGGAGTCGAGAATGCAGCCATTAGGAGCGGGGCCAAGAGGAACCCACCAAAGTCGGTTCAGGCCCATCACCACTCCCGACGAACTATCCTTGTGCAGACGTACCAACGGGCAACCTCAAGCGGCACAGATTCTTCTTCCCCAAATGAGGAAGAGGAGCTCGAGGTTAAGCGGAGCCGGATCCCCGGAACCGCTAGATTTGTGCTTCGGAGGACTGTCCTCCCCCCGAGCACAGGACTGTCCGTAGTCAGACCCCCCCCAATTAATTAAGGGCGGCGGACCGGACACAGCCCCTCTGCCATAAAAACTTTGAAACAAAGTCCTCCCTACCGTCACCGCTACCGTCTAAGGACGACTCCATTGATGATAGGAAAGAATTACTTTTTCTTCTTCTTCATAATCTTCTTCTTGACCGTAAAATAAGAAATTACTACTTAAAATATTAAATTAAACATTAAAAGCTGCTGTCGTATAGACGAAAACTTAGACTCCGGCAGACAAGCGACGTCTACATCCAAGCGCACTCGACGGTAGGAGAAAAGGAACAGAGGCGGTTGGAGGGTCGGCGCTCGAGATAGCTACATGGCGCGAGCTAGTCTCATGGCGCGCCGCCGCGTGGTCCCATCTCGGCGCCCACCCTTCAGAAAATTTTAGTCTGGCTATCCTCAGCGCGCCCGCGCCATCCCACTAGTGTGAATGAGAATGGAGACTTAGTCCAGGAAGACTGTCACTGCCTTTAGGCCTACAGAGAGATTCATACAGAAAAAACAGATACGTTAGACTACAGCAGTCGAGCAAAGGACTGTGCAGTTCAGACCTAGATGCATGGCTGTGCACTCCCAACAACTAGGGATAGACTGCCTCCAGATTTACCCAGAGTAGCCTGAAGCAATAACTTGTTCTACCAATGCCCTGCTTGTACTCAGTTTTACAGTTGGGTGGACTGAAACACAGGCTGGTCATGTGACATTCTCAAAATCCCACAGTAAGTCAGCAGCACTGGTGGGAGAGAAACCTGGAACACCTGGTTCCCAGGCCTGTGTGCTGCCCAACAACAGACCATGCAGAATAAGAACAGTCATGCAAATTTAGAAATAACTAGTAGTCACGGGGACAATATATGGTGGTTTTAGTGCTAGATAGCCTAATACTGTGGCATGGCTCAGCAGGGAAGTAAGGGGAAGGTGAGGGAAAAGAGATTGTCCTTTACCAGGTTCAAAAAATCTGGGTGAGAGGAAGACAGGGAGGTGTACACAAAGGCATCTAGGGAAGAGAGTAGGGCAGTCAGGGCAGCCAAGACAGTCAAGGAGCTGAAATTGGCTCAGAGGATCAGAGAGGGGGAGAAGGAGTTCTTCAAATACATAAGGGAGAAGAGGAGCTATAGGGACGAGATTGTTAGAATCAAGAGGGAGGGGGGATGGGCAGAAAAAGGGGAAGACCAGGTGGAGGCAGTCAATGAGTACTTCTGCTCGGTGTTCACATAAGAAAAGGATGGCCCAATACCACACGGGGAAGGGGGGGAGATGGCAGAGATAACAGATGGGGTCATCCAGGAGGATAGGGTTTTGAAAGGCCTTACAGCCTTGTGAGCAGACAAGGCTCCAGGACCCGGCTGGTGTACATCCAAGAGTCATGAAGGAACTGGCAGAGGTGTTGGCAAGCCCCCTGGCAGACCTGTTTAACACCTTCTTGAAGACGGGGAATGTGCCCAGGGACTGGAGGATGACTCACATGGTGCCTCTCCACAAGAGTGGCCCAAGGACGAACCGGGTAATTACAGACCGGTGAGCCTTATTTCTACACTATAGTGGGGAAGTTGATGGAGTCCTTTCTGAAGGAGCAGCTGATAACCTTTCTGGATAGTAATGGACTACAGGACGAGAGACAGCATGGGTTTGTCTCGGGAAGAACGTGCCAGACTAACCTAACTGACTTCTTCGACTGGGTCATAAGGGCGGTTGACGAAGGCCATGCTGTGGATGTCCTGTATCTGGACCTCAGCAAAGCTTTCGACTCGGTGCTGCAAGGGAGGTTACTGAACAAGACGAGGGACCTGGGGTGGGGGAGAAACTGGTGGGGTGGGGTTGAGAGCTGGCTTTAGGGCAGACAGCAGAGGGTAGTTGTAACGGGGGAGACATCCAAGCCAAGACCTGTAACTAGTGGGGTACGGCAGGATTCAGTGCTGGGCCCTATTTTGTTCAACATCTTCATTGGGGACACAGCGGAGGGAGGGTCAAGAGTAAGATCAGCCTGTTTGCCGATGACACAAGGATTTCTGCAAAAGTGGACAGTGAGGAAGGCACTCAGGGAGGATCTTGCTAAACTCCAACACTAGTCAGACGAGTGGCAGTTGGGGTTTAACACTAAGAAGTGCAAGGTCTTGCACCTCGGAGCCAGAAATCCCGGGACCAGCTACTGGCTGGGGTGGGGGAGTGCAGGTAGCAGCTTCAGAGGAGGACATGGAACTGGGGGTACTAGTCACAGGGGACATGAAGGCATTGGCACAGTGTAGAAGGGAGGCAGCAAGGGTAAATCGGATGCTGGGGTTTATTGCCAGAGGGCTTGCCTCCAGAAAAGAGGAGGTTATCTTGATCGTGTATAGATCATTGGTGAAACTGCACTTGGAGTACTGTGTGCAGTACTGGTGCTCATACCTCAAGAAGGATGCGAGACTGCTGGAGGGGGTGCAGTGGAGGGTGACAAAAATGATCATGGGGCAAGGGGAGATGCCTTATGAGGAAAGATTGAGGGAGCACAACATGTACTCGCTGGAGGATAGAAGGGAAAGGGGGGACATGATAGAGACCTTTAAACAGTTGAAAGGCATAAACAAAGTCAGAATGGGAGTAATGTTCCACTTAAAGGGGGGAAGGGTCACTAGGGGGCACAGTCTGAAGTTGAAACGGGGATAGGTTCAGGAGGGAGATGAGGAGGCACTACTTCACAGAGAGAGTGGTGGCGGGATGGAACACACTGCCGGGGGAGTTAAGAGAACTGAGGACAGTGGATAGTTTTAAGCAGCGATGGGAATCAAGGGCAGGGTAACGACAGACAAGAACATAATGGTGTAGGCCTGGGAGAGAAGATGGAGGGAGGGATTGGGTTGGGGCAGCTGCAGTAGTAGTAAAACTGCGAGCTGCACACTTGGGCAGACTTGACAGACCTGTGAGCCTTTTCTGCAAGCTATTTCATATGTTCGTATGGCTACGATAAAGGCAGAGGCAAGGCCACTTGCTAATGGTAGTGTAAAAAGTAACAATCTGTGTCTAAAACATGGGATTCTGGAAGTTTTATTCTGCATTTCGGTTCCCTCAGACAAAGAGCACTTCTGCAATTCCTGCAATATGGATCAATCAGGTTTCTAAAGCTCCATCTGTTTTAGCAGATAACAGTTAGCCAGTGACCTTCATACTGGGTGCACTGGTATGTTATTTGCATCTGGACTACTTGCAGGTGAGGTGTCCACCACTGCAGACACACATATGTGGATGATACACAAACACTGCAAAGTAACCATGTCTATATTGCTATCTGTGGATTCCTTCAAACAGAATTCGTAGTTTTCATCTCAGCGCCAATCTACAAAGCTACACACTGCTGCTGGATTCACCCTTAGTGAAATGTGTTATGCCTTGACATACTGCCTTCAGAAATGATACCAGTTTAGTGACTTACAGCAGATACTCAATTTTCCATTTAATGCCACAGCTTTCAATGCACAGCATTAGGTTTATTTATACTTTGAAAATACACTGCTGTTCAAGCACATTTTGACTGGTGGTGGTGGTGGGGGGCTAAAATAACAGCCTGTCACCTGCCTTTTACAGTTCATTTCTAAAAGGCTGTAGGCCAGCTCTCAAAGTGACTGGCCATCAGTGAAGGGCACAAAGTGTTATGAAACCATGTCTGCAGGGAAGATTTTTATTATGGCAGATGAAATCACAACTAAAACTAAATTTAGGGCATGACTGAACAGGATTGGAAGGGCAATGTGAAGAAATAGATTTTCACAGCTGAAACCTGGTGTTGCAGGACTATTTATGTACCCCTAAAACATACCGTTAGGCTTAAGTCAAAGACCATTCTCTCGACTATTTTTCTGCCTCTCAACTCAACAGCACACAAAACATATAGAATAGTGTATGTGAGCCCATACACAACAAGACTATTGTTTCACAAAGTGGTTACCAGGACGAAAAGGACCTCGAGAGTGAAGCTCAAGAGGTCCGTCTGTCGTCCTGGTAACCATGAGGTGAGAGACTAGCCTTGTAGTGTACTGGGGTTCCCATACACTATTTGATACAGCATACGGTGTAAAAAACATGCTACAAGTCCTCTTTTAAAAAAAATTTTGTCCACTTTAATTTTGTTTTTTGAAGGCGCTACTCACTGTGTTCTTCAGTACTACGTGATGGTAGTAGTGCATCTGCCAATCAGCTGATCAGCAGCCCACTCTCTTGTGATGTCCATACTGCAGCAGAACCACATTTTACAAGGCATGGAATTCCATGCTTAACAAAGCCTCACCATACACTATAATAAAAGCTAAGAAGGGTAAACAGTGCTGAAAAGCGATTCAGCTAAAGTGTCTCCCCAAAGAAAACAGAGACTGAGTCTACAAAATATGTAACTGCGATGATACAAGGGGGAAAAAAAACTGTCATTAGGAGAAAAAACTGCTCAGCTGTTTATAAGCAGGGAGCTCTGGGGAAGTTTCCGCAGGCCCAAAAGACAAAACATTGCAGGGTTACTCAAACATATGTTGCAGGTGGTTTATATACTTGACAGGTGAGCCACCTTTAACTGCTGAACAGGATTTAGTACAATTAAATGGAAGCTGGTTAATCTAAATGTATCCAAGTGATAGAGAACCTATACTAGTGTATGGTACCCACCAGGTGAATGCTCCTTGCTAAAACAGTTGGGGTGTCATTGCCAAATATCCAGCCTTCTCTTTCATTAGCTTTTCAATAAATATAGAATGGTGCCCAATCCAGTCCTAGGACTAGAGAGAGCCTAAATTGGCAGCATGTGTGCAAGTGCACAGCCACAGATAAAGCACATATGTACATAAACACACACTCTTTCAAAATAATGGCCATATAATGCCTGTCCAAAATAAAATAGGTGGTTCCCAAAGATTCTCACTGCTTTCTTTCGGAGCTCAGAAAATGTTTTTCTTCCTCTAAAGCCTGCAGCCTAACTGCCATGAAGCCTGCTCCCATCAGATCTCAGGAGATAAGTAGGGTCAGACTTGGTTTGTAGAAGAATGGGAGATCACCAACGACCATCAGGTGCTGCCAGGAAGTGGTGTTAGTGGCTCTACAGTGCACTTCCCCTTGGTTATAGTTAACCACACCAATGCCACAGCATGGGGTCTGGGGGACACTGTGCTGTCATGAGGTGCTGTCTTTTGGAAGAGACTTTAAATCGAGGTCCTGTCTGCCTGTTCTGGTGGTTATCCAGGTGGATATCAATGATCCCCTAGCAATTCTCAATATTCCTAGCCCTCCTTCATCAACAAAAGTAAAATAAAATCAATTAATCACAATCAAGCAAGCAAGCAATAAAGGTTGCCTCGTCATATCTCTAATGGAGAAAAACTGCTGTTCATGTGCACTGTAAATTGGGATTTCTCTATGCCCAGAAGTATTGCATGGCTCCTACATCTTGGGACTGAATAAAGAAAGAATAGTTATGTAAGAACGTAAAGTAACAGTAGATCTTTTAAAGAATCTCCTCCATTAGGCCTCGCATTTGGAAATGTATGCTGTCAGTGTCGGGACCACACAGAAACATTTTGCTAGCCAAGGGCTGCCCACAGTGACATGCAGTGTTGATGCGTATATAACGTGAGCAGCCCCATCACTCCTCTGTTCCCCACTGGAGATTAGCCTAAGAGGGCCTCTAACCGTGAGGACCAGGAGATTATACCAGTATCAGGCATAGAAGGAGAGGCATGGGACTGGATACAAGATGCATGGAGTAAGGCTTCAGGCACAGGATGTGATAAAATCTGCAAGGAAATTGAAAGGGGGAAGAAGGGAGGGTATGGCATGGCCTATTGGAGAAGATTCTCTCAAAGATCTACTGTTATGGTAAGTTCTTATGTAATCTTCTTTGAGAATAACTCCTCCATTAGGCCACACCTTTGGAATGACTCCCAAGCAGTACAAAGTAAACAGGGAGGATGGCACAGTTTTGGCCCTGCAGGACAGAAAGACCAAAGTCAGCATGTCTATAAGAGATGATGCCCAGACTGTAAAGTTTAGTGAAAGTGTGAACAGTGCTCCATGTGACTGCAGCACATATGTCAGCAGCAGGTACATTTTTGAAATTAGCAACCGAAGTAGCCACACCCTTTATGGACTGACCACGAACAGCGCTAGGCAGTTCCTCACTGTGCTTCCTAGATCAGAACGTAATACTATCTGCCAGCTATTTGGACAAACATTGTTTTGACACAGAAGTGTCCTCTTTCCCAAGGGCAATGAAACAAACAGCTGAGAGGACTTTCTGCTGTCCTTGGTGTGATCAATATAGTATCTCAGTGTTCTATGCACATCTAAAATAAGAAGCAGTGCCTCACCATTGTTGGCATGCTCAGGATAATAAACAGGAAGGTATATTGTTTTGGTTCAGTGCAATTTCTGATATCACCTTTGGGAGAAACTCAGGATTCGTATGCAGAGAGACTCTGGGCCTGATTCTCAAAGCGGGCTTGGATCAGTGCAAACTGCGGCAAACACACAGCAGCCTGGTGTACCAGGGACCCTGCGCCTGATTCCGTAACAGGCAGGGTCCCAGCGGCTAAGTCCCACAGCTTGTGGCAACAAAGGCCAGGCGACAAACAGATGGCGCACCGGCAATGTGGGTCACAAGCTGTGGAGCGTCTGTGCGCCGCTCTAGTCCCTGTTGGGCTAGCGGCTCCCCTCCCCAATGTGCCCCAATCAAATGGATACCGATTGTGTCATCATCACTAATAAATTACTCTATCATGCTCCCCAATCCCTGCTTGTGCCATGCTTGTAAATGGATAGATATCCCATGCCCCCTTCCCCAATCCCCGATTGTGCCATGAACATTATTATATTAACCTATCATGCCCCCGAACTCTGTTTGTGCCATGCCCATAAATAACTAAGGTGCTCATGCCCTCTTCCCCAAACCGCGATGCCGCCGTTGTCACCAAAAATACCACTAACCTCACGACGTAGTGGCCCCCACCCCAGCAGGTAGTGCCCACCACCGTGCCCATCCTGAAACAGAAAAGCTGGCACTGGCACAACCTTCCTCTCACCTCCGGAGCCAGTGCCAACTATCTGTCACTGAGCGGTAATATAAAGTGTACGCACTCCGTACACTTTACATTACCACTCAGTGACAGATTAGTCAGCGCTGGCTGCAGAGGTGAGTGGAGGGTTGTGCCAGTTCCAGCTCTTCTGTTTCGGGATGGGGGGCAGAGTGGTGGGCAGTACCTGCTTGGGGGGCCACTAAACCACCATGAACGGGGTCATTAGTACCTACTATAAAATGGAGCTAGATTGGGGACCAGGGACGGGGAAAATTATTGTATTATGAATCGGGGACAGGGGCATAATTAATCTATTTCAACAGAGGGACACATCGGGAAGTGGGGACAGGGGCCAAACTATTCTACTATAGAAAGGGTACACATGGGGGGGGTGCACAAATGGAAATTACGTACCTACCGTAATTCTTGATCTTCTTAGACAAAGTCTCCACCATTCATTCACACTAATGGGAGTTCGCCAGAGGCGCTAGGACCCAGCGGGAGCAAACTTTTTCAAGAGGGTCGGCACCTGAGATGGAGCCACAAGGAAGCGGCACCGTGAGCCCCAGCTCGTGCGGTACTGACCATCTCGGTGTCGATCCTCCAACCACCTCAGTACCTTTTTTCCGAAGAGGTGCAGAGTAATTAACCTAGAAGGACTAGCCTAAAAATCGGACATAAGATAGTCCAAATGACACATGTAAGAAGGGTCAACAATAAAGACTTCACAGACCAGCCACTGTGGGAGTGAAGACCAAAAACAGAGAAGTGAGCTCGGGGGATAGTGGGTGGGCGTGTGAATGAGTGGTGGAGACTTTGTCCAAGAAGATCAAGAATTACGGTAGGTACGTAATTTCCATATCTTCCTGGACATAAAGTCTTTATCACTCATTCACACTAATGGCAGAGTACTGAGCTAAATAATCCCCCGAGATGGGCGGCAGGAGACACAGAGCTCACGTGCTTAGGACAGAAGTCCATTAAGAATGGTCCTGCTAAACGACAGATGTCGTCTGGCATGGACATCCAAGGTGTAGTCCTTAACGAAAGTATGCATGGAGCTCCAGGTAGCCGCATTGCAAATATCTAAAATGGGCATGTTACAGATTTCCGTCACAGATGCCGTGACTGCTCAAGTAGAGTGAGCGTACACTCTGCCATAGAATAGCAATGGCGAAGGCATGCCACCAGCCATACTGAAATGCATCCTACAGCGACTGGTTGACCCAGCCGGGTCTCGCTGAAGGAAACAAACAGTTGTTGAGCCTTGCAAATTTATTTCGTTCTATCTAGATAGAACTGCAGCGCTCTCTTAACATCCAGTGAATAAAGTGTACGCTCCCCTTCAGTCTGGAAGTTTGCAAAGTAGGTAGGAAGGACTAAAGGTTAGTTTAGATTGAATTCTGAGACAACCTTAGGGAGAAACTTAGGATGAGTCCTAAGAACTACTTTGTCCTTGTGAAATACAGTGTACGGGGGCGGGGGGTCTATGACCAGTGCATGTATTTCAGAAACTCTACGGGCCAAAGTAATGGCCACCAGGAAGGCCGTTTTCCAAATGAGGAACTTCAAGTCGCAAGTAGCTGGAGGCTCAAAAGGTTTATGAGTGAGCATCTCTAGCACAAGGTTAATGTCCCAGGCTGCGACTGGATGTCTGATAAGAGGTCTAGTATGCAGAATACTCCTAAGAAACCTCTTAACTACAGGCAACTGAGCCAGTGACATGGAAGTACCGGTTCATGATCTGCCGAAATGGCACACAGATGAACTTTGACTATGGAGTACTGCACACCTGTATTTGAGAGGTCTAAGAGATACTCTAAGACTTAATTCGGTGAGCAAGAAAAAGGGTTCCAAGAGGATTTTGCACACCAGATAGAGAAACGCTTCCATTTGGCTGTGTAGGTGTTTCTAGTGGCCAGCTTAAGCGCAGCCAAAAGAATATCTGAAACTCTACGAGAAACACTGAATCTATTCACCTCTATCTCTTCAGGAGCCAAGCAAGAAGGTGAAGCAATCTCAGATTGGGATGGACGACAGGACCCTGGGTCAGAAGGTTCGTCTGAAGGGAAAGCAGTTTCGGGGAGGTTTCCGATAGACTGTTGAGTAGCAGAACCCATATCTGCCGAGACCAGAAGGGGACAATGAGAATCATTCTGCCACCCTGAGACTCCAATTTGAGAAGTACCCTCTGAATTAGGGGAAGAGGAGGAAAGGCGTATAGAAAGTGTCTTGTTCACCGCAGCCTGAACACATCCTGACAGAAAACGGCAGGTCCTGGATTTCTGGAGTAGGAGAGAGGCAGTTCTGCATTGAGTGGGGACGCAAAAGGGTCCAGGTCTGGAGTTCCCCACTCTTTGAAGAGTGACTGAATGACGGTTAAGTCGAGAGACCACTCATAAGGATCCGTCTCCGTTCTGCTGAGACAGTCTGCCAGTTCATTTTGTATTCCTGGCAGGTAAACTGCCTGAATCAGAGGCTTGTGTTCCAGGCACCACTCCCACACTCTCACTGCTTCCCTGCATAATGGATAAGAGTGTGCGCCTCCCTGTTTGTTGATGTAGTACATCACTGCTTTGTTGTCCGTTTGAAGGAGAATGTTCTTGTGACAGAGTATGTCCTTCAAAGCTCGGACTGCATAGAGGATGGCTCTCATTTCCAGGACGTTTATGTGAAGTTGGGACTCGTCCTGAGTCCAGGTACCCTGGGTGTGAAGATCCTGGCAGTGGGCTCCCCAACCCATCAGGGATGTGTCTGTGGTAATGGATATCTGATGATCCAGAGGAGCTAGGGGGATATCTTTCCAGAAGGTTGTCCTCCTGCGACCACCAGGCGAGTGACCTCTTCAGAGGTTCTGTCACCTTGATGGGAAAGGACTGAGGGTGAATGGTTGGGGACCACTGAGTACTGAACATCCACTGAGAGGTTCTCATGTGGAGACGTGCTAAGGGTACAGTGAACACTGAGGATGCCATGAGACCCAACATCCGTTGCATCGTGATAGCTTGAACCGAGCTGTTTTCTCTGATGTATCGGGCCATCTGTACGATATCGCTCCTGTCCTCTGAGAGAAAAGCCTTCGCACAGGAGGTTTCCAGAAGAGTTCCTCTAAAGAGGAGCTTCTGGGAGGGCTGCAACTACAATTTGCTGAGATTTAGCAGGACTCCCATGGACGTGAGGAAGTCTGAGGCTGTGACTACGGCGTCCAGAGTTCCTTGTCTGGAGGGACTTGCTAGGAGCCAGTTGTCCAGATATGGGAACACTTGTATTCCAATTTTCCTGAGATGCGCCACGAGAATTGCACAACACTTTGTAAAAACTCGAGGCACTGAGGATAGCCCAAAGGGCAGGACTCTGAACTGATAATGTTGACCCAATGCCACAAACCTTAGGTATTTCTGGTGCTTTGGGTGTTTAGGAATGTGTTGGTAGGCATGCTGCATGTCCAGGAAGGCTAGCCAATCGTGTTGATGAAGCAAAGGTAGCAGGGTACCTAGAGATATCATCTTGAACTTTTCCTGAGAAGGAACTTGTTTAACTTTCTGAGATCCAGAATGGGGAGCATGCCACCAGTTTTCTTCGGGACCAGGAAGTAATGGGAGTAGAAACCTGTATTTCCTTGATCCAGCAGAACTACTTCTACTGCCCTGTTGTTCAGAAGGCCTTGTACCTTGGAAGCAAGAAGGTCTGACTGTACTGCTGACAGCCTGGGCTGTCATTTGGGGGGATGATTCGGAGGGGTTTCCGAAAGATTGAGAGAGTACCCCTTGCAGATTATCCGGAAGATCCATTTGTCTGATGTTACGGATTTCCACTGGTTGTAGAACTGAGTCAGATGTCTTCCCACCACTAAGGAAGAGTCCCCCTCGGACAGCTGAGGTGGGACCTGGGGCCAGAAACTCAGAAGATGGCACTGGGCGCTTTGGGGCATTGTGCCCTCTGCTGCATTTTCTTTTGTGGCTGAGGGTTGTGGTTTTTGTTAAAACCTCCTCTGCCTCTACCCCGGAAGGACTGACGGTTGTGAAACTGACGCTTGTTGGCACCGCCCTGGGAGGAGGCGGGTGCGGGTCTAGCCGTCTTAATGGCAGACCTAGTGTGTGGCCTCCAAAGCTTGCTCCACCTGGGGCCCAAACAGGTACATACCATCGAAGGGTAAAGCCATGACCTGCTATTGGGCACCATGCGTGAAGCCCGAAGTATGTAGCCAAGAGTGGCGATGGGTACAGATGCCAGCCGCCGCAGCTCGGGAAGCAGCATCGAAAGCGTACATAGCAGCTTTAACTTGTTGGTTGTTGGACTTGATACCCCTGGTTATGGTCTGAAGTAGCTCTGAATTAGTTTCTGACTCAGGCAGAGCTTCTACCATTTGTCTGAGCGAATGCCAAAGAACATACTCATATTGAGAAAAATAGCGCTGGTAGCTGGCAATATTTTATTTATTTAGTTAGTTTATTTAGTTTTTGTTGACCAGGTAAGGGCACTAGACAAATCCTGCCTATTGTTATACAGATGAATGCCAACTGACGTTGGACCAGATTAAGCTGTTGGTGGTATTTTTAGTGAATATGCTTACTCAGGGTGGAGGCAGCAAAGACTCTCTTACCTAAGGTGTCTATCTTGCGAGATTCTTTATTTATAGGCCGGGCTGTAGATGCCTGAGGAAGGAAAGCCTTATCATTCTCTGCCAAAACCACAATGCCATCAGCAAAGGCTTGCGAGGCCAAAATGGGTCAATCCTTGGGAGTGGCATACTTCCTATCTATGGACTTGGCCACGGAAGGAATGAGAGCCAGATTCTTCCACACTATCTGAAAGAGGGTCTCTAAAGAAGACTATACCGGAGGGGTTAAATCCAAAGTGATCTCCGGGACATGAAGATATTGGAGTCGCAAAAGTCTCCCAGGATCGACTTCTGTAGCCTGGAGAGAAAGAGTAGAATTTAAATTTTTGAGCAGAGACTTAAAAGAAAGGTCTTCAACCATAGTCTCTGCAGAAGGATTGATCCCTGCTCCAGGGCAGTGTCATCAACATCATCACCCAGGTGAAGATCTGGGTCAAGCTGAAAATCATCTCCTGACAGTCCAGGGGGGACTGTATGGACAGGAAAGGAATGAAAATCAGGAGGAAGAACAGAAGAAGGAAAAATCATAGAATTTGACGGCAGATAAGGACCGCTTGGCCCACCTAGTCTGCTCATTTCCCTACCTAATGGATAAGCTGCAGATTCTAGTTAATCAACAGCTTACTTCCTCCTACCCCCCACTAGAATTGACTTATGTGTGTCCCATGCATTCTTGAATTCTTCCACTGTTCCTGACTCCACAACCTCCTCAGAAAGGCTGTTCCATGCATCCACAACCATCTCTATGAAAAAATACTTTCAAACATTACCTCTGAGCCATCCCCCCTCTATCTTCAAATTGTGCCCCCTTGTTCTTGATCTCTTCTTCTGAAAGATACTACCCTCTTGTACTTTATTAATTCCCTTGAGATACTTGAAAGTTTCTATCATGTCCCCCCTCTCCCTCCTTTCCTCAAGGGTATACATATTAAGCTGCTTTAGTCTCTTCTCATATGTCTTCTGGTGCAGACCCTGCACCATTCTGGTCGCCCTCCTCTGAACAGCCTCCACTCTGTCTATGTCTTTGCGGAGATGGGGACTCCAGAATTGCACGCAGTACTCCAGATGGGGTCCTCACTAACTGTCTGTACAGAGGGACAACAACTTCCTGTTTTCTACTGTTGATGCCTCTCCCTATGCATCCCAGTATCCTCCCAGCCCTCCTTACTGCCTTCTCACATTGCTTGCCCACCTTTAGGTCATCTGATATAATTACTCCTAGGTCTCTTCCGATTTTTGTTGTTGTTATTAACTCACCCCCCCATTGTGTACTCTTCCCCTGGGTTTTTGTTTCCCAGATGCATTACCTTGCACTTCTTTGTATTGAATCTGAGCTGCCACATATTTGACCATTCCTCCAACCTTGCCAAGTCCCTTTTCATTCTTTCCACCCCACCATGTGTATCAACCCAGCTGCAGATCTTTGTGTCATCTGCAAAGAGACATACCTTTCCTTCCAGGTGCTCTCTAATGTCACCTATAAAGACATTAAAGAGGACCGGTCCCAGTACCGAACCCTGCTGTACCCCACCAGTTACCTTCCTTTCTTCACTGTAGACTTCGTTTACTATTACCCTTTGCGTCCTGTTGTCCAGCCAGTTTTTTATCCAGGCTACCACCTTGGGACCCACTCCAAGGCTGGCTAAATTGTACATTAATCTTTTGTGTGAGACTGTGTCAAATGCCTTGCTAAAATCTAGGTAGGCCATATCCACAGCCCCTCCCTGGTCTACTACTTTGGTTACCCAGTCAAAGAAATCTATTAGGCTTGTTTGACATGACCTTCCTGCTGTGAAACCATGCTGCCTTGGGTCCTGTGCCCCACTGGCCTCTAGGTACTCAACAATTCTTTCCTTTAGAAGTGATTCCATCATTTTCCCTACCACTGAAGTCAAACTAACTGGTCTGTAGTTTCCTGCCTCTGCCCTGCTCCCACTTTTGTGAAGTGGAATCACATTTGCCCTCCTCCAGTCCTCAGGTACCACTCCATCCTCCCATGATTTGTTAAAGAGAGTAGTCAGTGGTGTTACTAGTTCTACTCTTAGTTCTTTTAGAATTCTTGGGTGAATCCCATCAGGCCCCATTGCTTTGTCCACCCTCAGTTTCAAGAGTTCTTTCAAAACACTTTATTCTGTGAATGGACTGGTATCGACCTCCCTATTCAGAGTTTCTCCCTTGTTTGGTTTAGGTACCTCCCCCTCCTCTTCCGTTGTGAATACTGAGCAGAAATATTCGTTCAGTATCCCTGCTTTTTCACTGTCACCTTCTGCCCACATTCCCTCCCCTTTATTAAGTTTCTGTATCCCTCCCTTGGTCTTTCTTCACTCCCTAATGTACCTATAAAAGGTCTTATCCCCCTTCTTAACAGAGCTGGCTGTCTTTTCCTCAGTTTGTGCTTTTGCTATTCTGACTGCCTTCCTGCCTCGCTCTACTTTAACTGATAAAGTTCTCTGTCATGCTCCTTCTGTGTTTCCTTATATTTCCTGAATGCTATCCTTTTCTCCTTAACCATCCCTGCCACCTCTTTGAGAACCATAGTGTTTTTTGCTTCGCTTTGTTTTGTTTTGTTTTGTTGATTTGCTTCACACAAAGGCTTGCTGCCTCTGTGATGGCTGTTTTGATTATTCCCATTGTTCCTCCACCCCTTCCCTCTTGTCTGTTTGCTAGTGCTTTTCTGAGGCACTCTCTCATTTTCCCAAAGTCAGCCTTCCTAAAGTCAATACTCTTGTTTTTGTATGGCTGGACTCTATGACTGTGTTTATTGTGAACCACACTGTTTGGTGGTCACTTGTTCTCAGATAGCTACCCTGCCCAAATCTGAGATCCTTTCTCCTTCCCCATTTGAGAGTACCAGGTCTAAGATTGCTCCTCCCGAGTGGGTTCCAACACTAGCTGTCTGAGGCATGCCCCTGTAGGGCATCAAGAATGACCCTGCTTTGGATGTGCTTGCAGCAAGGTACTCAGTTAACATCTGGCATATTCAGGTCCCCATCAACAATATCTCCTTTTTCTCCCATTTTAAGGATGCCTTCTATCATTTCCTTGTCCATTTCCTCCCTGAGATGGGGGTCTGTACACAACCCCATGCAATTGTGGTGCCATTTCCGTCTCCAGGGTGACCCATAGTGACTCATCAACTTCCTGTTTACTCCTTAGTTCTGTTGCTTTAATCCCTTCCCTTACATATCGGAGTCGAGAAGCCCTGAAGACCAGCCAGCACCACACTAGTCCCCGGCGCCGTAGAGGAAAATGGCGCCGAGAACAAGGAGGAAGGCGCGAGTCAATGCAGCGCCCCACATGCAGCACTGACAGAGCCCCCAGTGCCCCACACAGTGCCGACAGAGCCCACGGCACAGCCAACGGTGACGACAGAGCCCCAAGCACTCCACACAGCACCGAAAGAGCCCCAGGCGCCATGCATGGCACCGATAGAGCCTGCGGTGCTGCAGATGGTGCCGAGAGAGTCTCAGGGGTCTGAAAACTGTGATTTGATGTAAAGAGGAAAAAATGGCAGGAGATAGAGGCATCGGTGTGGACCCCTGCGCCGCAGCCATGTGAGAGGGATAAACACCAGAGCATGGAGTTGATGGCATCGAAGAAGGTGCCAGGCGACTAGGAAGGCCCAACCGCCCTACCTGTCTGTCCGAAACCGAATGACTTGAAGGCCCCGGTGTTGGACTGACCGACCCGGGCAACTGGACCAACCTTCGAGCCCACTGCTCCATCAGAGCAGCCCACTGGTGAAACTGCTCATCGGAAGCTCCTCCAATAGGCAGGGAGGGGCTCCGTGTTGAGAGGTCAGCTACCAGAGACAGAACTAGCAACTCCGAGAGGTGGGAGACCAGCTGACCTAATAACTGACCGTCTCTAGCGCAGATACCAGAGGGTGACTCTCGAGTGATGGGTCTCTTCTTTGACCTATCTGTCGAAGAAGAACTCGAGGTTGAATGGTGCCGAGTGGGACTGTTTCTTTATGTTTTTCGGGGACGCTATCCCCTGAGCATTGGACCGTCCATTGTCAGACCCCGGGAGGGCGGTGGACCAATCCAGCCTGGCTGACTGAATTGCTTACAAGAAGTCTCCCTACCATCACCTGACCCGCTCATGGTCGACTCCGTCAATGGAGGGCTGAAGACTTCTGCTGTACAATTAAAATATATAATCGGTACTGATTTGAAATAATTCCACAAAACAATAAACTGAAGTATTGGTGCTAGTGAAGTTTAACTCCCGGCGGGTGAGCAATGTTGTCACTGAAGTGCACTCGACGGCGGGGAAAAAAGGAACTGAGGCGGTTGGAGGGTCGACGCCAAGATAGTCATTACTGCACAAGCCAGGGCTCGTGGTACCAGTTCCTCGCAGCTCCATCTCAGGCGCCAGCCCTCTTGAAAAAGTTTGCTCCCGCTGGGTCCTAGCACCTCCGGCGAACTTCCATTAGTGTGAATGAGTGGTGGAGACTTTATATCCAGGAAGATCAGTCAGTGATGGGGGACTAATTGTTATATTCATATAGGGGTCACATCGGGGATTGCTGCAAACAGGCATTTCACACAGAGGAGAATTTTCAAAGTGCTCTTAAACCAGCCCTGGCTGGCCTAAGGGTACTTAGATTTTCTCCTTCCGGGTGATCTCTGAGAATCCCATTTACAGGGCTGTGGCAGCTTGCGTGTGCACACATACCCCTTAGCACCTTGTCACAGCTCATTTCTGGGTGCAGGGGTGGTACAAGCCCCGTTTGGAGCAGACAACGCAGGCTGCCTTTGAGAATCACTCTAGGGGCATCCTTATGTGTATGGGGCACTTTGTGCCATTCTTTGTGGCGCAAGGCCACTTCACTTTGCCAGGAGCTTTGAGAATCAGGCCCTCTGTCTTTGTGAAAAATCAAATAAGGAGGCTCACACATTAGAGCCTGAAGCTCAGAAATCCTCAGAGCAGAAGCCACAGCAACTAATAAGAACATTTTCCATGACAGGAAACTTAAGCCACAACTTGCGGCAGGCTCAAAAGAGCCAATGTCAATTCTTTGGGGTACAGCACTGTGGCTGCCAAACCACTTCCCAAAGCAATTAGGTTCCAGGAGGAGAGGCAGGGAGGGTGGTCAGAATACAGAAAGACTCCATTAGAAGAAACAACGTTATTAAGGTGAGTAATTTTTTCTTCAAATAACATGAAGTCTTGCTATATTCTGACTATATGCAGACTACCAAGCTGTACCCCCATGGAGGAGGGAGTCGCAGAACCTATTTTGGGAACAGGCTAGCATCACTTCTTGACTGAATGTCCAGAGAGTAATGCTTGGTAAATGTGTGAACAGTTTTTCAGGTGGCTGCTTTACAGATTTCCACTGAAGGTATATCTCTAGCTGCTGCAACTGAAGCAGCTGTACCTCACGCCTGAGGGAGGCTCTTTCCCAAGCTTTGAATAGCAGAACTGGATACAGGAGACAATCCACCTAGCAATTGTTCTCTTGGTAGCAGGTCTGCCCTTTCCCACTTCTCCATAAGTGAGAAACAAATGAGAACAGTCATTTCTATGGGCCTTAGTATATTCCATGTAGTAACTAAGAGCCCTCTTTACATCAAGACTGTGTAGTCTTCTCTCCCCAAAGGAAGAATGATCAGTAAAAAATACAGGCAATGACACTGACTTATTCAAATGAAAGTCTGATACCACCTCGGGAAGAAACTTTCTGTTGGTGTGAAGGACCACCTTATCCCTGTGAAATGAAATTCAATTAGGTTCCACTGATAAAGCCTGTAATTCACTGATTCTCCTGGCAGAGGTAATGGCTACCAGGAATACAGTTTTCCAAGTCAAGTATTTCAGTTCAGCTGAAGATAAAGGCTCAATAGGGGGCTGCATTAGCAGCGCTATACAGATATTCAGATCCAAAGAAGGGGTAGGGTCCCTAAAAGGAGGATTAACATGTACTAAAGCCTTGAAAATGTTTTAAAAACTGGATGAGAAGCTAAGGAAGAGCCCTTACCAGCAGAAAGGAAGGCAGACACAGCTGCCAAATGTACCTTGAGAGTAGTAGGCATGAGGCCTAAACTATTAAGATACATCAAATAGTCCAGTACAGTAGTAATATCAGCCAGCTCTGGTTGAATATGTTTCTGGGAACCATTTGGAATTGTAAGTCTTTCTGGTAGCAGGTTTCCTGCTAACCTTTAAAATGTCCAGGACCGACTGAGAAAGGCGTAGGCTTCAATATTCTAGCTCTTCAAGAGCCAAGCCTTGAGCCTGAGAGTATGAAGACTGGGGTAAAGGATCCTCCCCTGTGAGGAAGTAAGAAGATTGAACTGTCTGGGAAGACACAGAGGCAGTGTTACCTACAGTGACAACAGAAGAGGGTACCAAGGTTGCCTGGCCCAGTCTGGAGCCACTAGAATCACCCTGCAGGGCTGAGACCTGATCTTGATCAGGACCCTGAATATCAGTGGAAAAGGAGGGAATGCATACAGAAACCTGCTTGTCCAATTCAACAAGAGAGCATCCTGATGGACAGAGCCCAGAAGAGGCGGTCTGCAGTAAAATAAAGGAAGCTGGTGATTGTCTGGGGCTGCAAAGAGATCTATCTCTGGAGTGTCCCATCTCTTGAAAATGACCTGAAGAATGAGAGGATTCAGGGTCCATTCTTGATGACCCTTAGAAATCCTGCTGAGAGCATCTGCTGACATGTTGTCCTTCCCTGGAAGGTGCACAGCCATCAGAGAAGCCTGAAGGGAATAAGCCAGAGACCATATCTTCATGGCCTCTGTGTACAAGGCCATGGACCGAGTGCCTCCCTGCTTGCAGATGTACCACACAGTTGTAGTACTGTCTGTCCTGATCTGTACCACTCTCCCTTGAACAAGAGTTGAGAATGTCTGAAGTGCTAGAAAGACAGCTCTCAATTCAAGAAGGTTTATGTGTAGAAGGGACTCCTGGTGTGACCAGGTTCCTTGAGCTGTCAGCTGATCTAGATGAGCCCCCCCCAACCTAGTAGGGAGGCATCTGTGGTGAGAATCACTGAAGGAGCCTGACTGATAAATGGGACACCTTGTCGAAGACAGTCCTCCTCCAGCCACCACTGGAGGGCCTGAACTAGAGTTTGAGACACTGAAACCAATCTGGAAAGAGGATCTCTTCTCTGAGACCAATAAGATCCGAGATGAAACTGAATATCTCTCATCTGAAACCTTGCTCCCTGGACCACAGCTGTGGAAGCTGCCATGTGGCCCAGCAACTGTAGAAAGTGTCTGGCTGGACGAGAAACTAGAGGATGAAAAGAGGAAGCCAGAGTGACTAGGGATTGAACCTTCGAGAGTGGGAGAAATGCTCTTGCCTGAACAGTGTCTATATGAAAGTGAGAAGCTTGAGCTGGTTCCAGAACAGATTTTTCTAGATTCAGAATGAAGCCCAAGGATTCTAGTAGTCTTTGAGTTACCTCTAAAGCTGACTTGACTTGGTTTGAGGGCTGGCCCACTAGGAGCCAGTCGTCCAGGTACTGGAAAAGAAGGATACCCTGTCTCCTGAGGAATGCCACCACTCCTGCAAGACACTTGGTGAACACCCTTGGGGCAGATGTTAGACTGAAAGGCAGTGCCCTGAATTGGTAATGGCCTGAGGGCAACTCGAACCTGAGGTACTTTCTGTGGGAATGTCTGATAGGTATGTGGAAGTAGGCATCCTTGAGTCCAGAGAAGCTAGCCAGTCTCCTGGTCTCAGAGAGGGAAGAATTGCTCCCAGAGTCACCATCTTGAATTTTGGTTTTGTTAGATGTTTGTTAAGGTACCTTAAATCTAGGATGGGTCACCATTCCCCTGTCTTTTTTGGGGTAAGGAAGTATCTGGAATTCAGTCCTTGTCCCCTGTGACAAAAAGGTACCTTCTCTACTGCTTGCAGAAGCAGAAGAGAGGAGACTTCTGCCTCTAGGACCTTTGTCTCCAAGGGAGAGGGAGGACTGAAGGACTTTGCTCTCATTTTTGGGAACCTTTTGAAACTGAGAACATGTCCCTAGCTCACTACTTCCAGGACCCATTTGTCTGAAGTAATAGACTCCCAAGCCTGGGAGTAGTGAGCCAGCATGCTCCCTACTGGGAATGGAGAGGCGACCCTGACTGACACCTCAGGGTGTCTGTTTGGCAGGGGGCTTAGACTGCATGGATGATGGGGTCCTAGTCTTCCCACACCTGCCTCTTCCCTTAAAGAACCCCCTCTGCTGGAAAGAAGAGGAGGAGGCCTGAGCTTGGTAGAAAGGCCTATGAAAAGGCCTGCCGCTGCCCCTAAATTGCTGCCTCTGAGGAGTGGTCTGCCTTTCCTTGGTTGCAGCACTCCTGTAGGTGGTCCTATATTCATACATTTTCTTTATGTAGTTCTCTGTTTGCTCACCAAACAGAGAATTACCAGTTACAGGAAAATCCATGGCCTTAGTCTGGGTATCCTGCGAAAGACTGATACATCTAAGCCAAACCAAACTCCACATGGAGATAGATGTAGCCATGACTCTAGAATGGGCAACATTAGAGTCCACAGCAGCATGAAACTGAACTTTGGATGCCTCTATACCATTTACAGCGACCTGCTCCAGCTCCTTGGCTAGCTGGGGAGGGGCATTCCTAGCCAACTCCAGAACCGTATCCCATGTAGATTTCTGGTACCTGGCTGTATATTCCATGTAATTTGATTGCCTGAGTCCCAAAGAGGAAGCCAAGTACTGTTTCTTAGCCATGGCATCCACTTTCCTGGAATCCTTATCTGGATGGTGAGATGCCAGGGGAATATTAGCCTTGTCACATGCTGCAGCTTGCACTACCCCAACATGGCTGCAATGTACTGAAAGGAATTCTGTACCAGGACCTGATAGGGCACACCTCCTGTCCATTTTTTATCCACAGGAGGAATGGAGGTAGGAAATTGCATTATTTTCTGTGTCTGTTTCCCCAGGGATTTATGCAAAGGGATAGATACTCTCTTTGACTCTGGAACATCCATCATTTCCATATAATCAGATTCCTCCTGATCCTGGTCAGCTTCTTCCATAGGAAGCTGCAGAGTCTCAGCCACCTTCTTGCAAAACAAGAAGAGGAAGGGGGACTCAGAAAGCATGGGAGGGGAAACACTGCAAGGCCTGTCGGGGGAGATGTCAGGCTCTACTGGCTCATCTAGGACTGCAAACTCTCCTTCTTCATCATCTTCTTCTTCCTCCTCCCAATTGCCCTCAAAATATGCCTCTGGGTCAATTTCTGAGGTACCAACTTCCGACCGAACCGATCGCATTTCAACCGATGTCGGTTTGGTCGGAACCAGGCAAAGCGACTGCACAATAGTAATCGCTTTTGCTATCTCCTCAGCGGTTGGAACATGGGATTTTGGATCTGAACCGGCTGATTTCCTTTTTCTCTTAGTAGGAACCGAGACTTGCCTGAAGAGGTATAGCCCAGGTCAGTGCGCACCTCCTCAGGTTCGGTCGCAACCGAACAGGGCTGGCCATCCGAGTCAGTGGACTTCTCGGCCTCCTTCTCCCTGAGCCTACTCAAATGTTTTTCAAGAGTGGCTTTGGGAAAGTTCTTACAAATCTGGCAGTCTTCTTTGAGGTGGTCAAACCCCAGGCAACACATACAGATGAGGTGAGGATCGGCCTTAGGAAAGGCCTCCTTACACTCGATACAGTGCTGAAACCCAGTGGGACCGGTTTTCTTTTTGGGTTTCTCAGACATGCCGAATACTACAAAAAGTCACCCTATACAGCGTTAAGCCAGGCAACTGAAAAACGTTTTGGTCCCAACCGTGTCACGGGCCAGTTAAAAAAAATCCTAAAATAACCAGATTTTTTTAGGAACCGATTAGTACCGGGAACCACGAAATAAATACAAGTTACAATAGATTTCGGTTCTAAACCGGACCGACCAGAAAAGAACCGAAGACAAAAAAGGAAAATTACGTACCTACCGTAATTCTTGATCTTCTTGGACGAGTCTCCACCACTCATTCACACTAGTGGGATTGGCGCGGAGCACTAAGACCCATCGGGGCAAACTTTTGCTGGAGGGTGCCATGAACCTGACGGCGCGAGGAAAGCAGCGCTCGAGCGGTATGACCATCTCGGGCGATTTGCACCTCCAACCGCCAGTACTCTTTTTACCAAGGAGGTGCAGCGAAATTCAACGTAAAGAGTAAACTAACATTAAAAAACGGACATAGTAGTCCGTATGACCCGTGTAAGAAGGGTCAGCAAAGAAGTCTTCACGGCCTAAAGATTTGAGGGAGTGAAGACCAATACAGCGTGAGCTCGGGGATGGAGGGGGGCGTAGAATGAGTGGTGGAGACTCGCCAAGAAGATCAAGAATTACGGTAGGTACGCATTTTCTATCTTCCTGGACATAAGTCTCCACCACTCATTCACACTAGTGGGAGAGTACCAAGCTGATAATCCCCAAAAGGGCGGCCGAGAGCCAGAGAGCTCACGCTGCCTAAGATAGAAGCCTCATTAAGGATAGTTCTGCGCCGACGCGAATGTCGCCTGGCATGAACATCCAGTGCATAGTGCTTAACAAAGTATGCACTGAGCTCCAGGTGGCGGGCGTTGCATATATCTGCAATTGGAACATTGCGAACTTCCGCTTAGGGATGTCATGACTGCCCCTAGTAGAGTGAGCGTACACTCACCTTCTAATTTAACTTGAGCCATGGAATAGCAATGACGAAGGCATGCCACTAACCATGAAGAGATGCATCTAATAGCGACAGGTTGACCCAGCCGGGTGTCGCTGAAAGAAACCTAACAGTTGCTGAGTCTTATGAACATCCTTGGTTCTATCTAAAATAGAACCGCAAGGCTCTCTTAACATCCAAGGAATGAAGAGCTCTGCTCCTTCATTTTGGAAATTAGCGAAGTAAGCGGAGTACCAGAGGTTGGTTCAGATGGAATTCTGACACAACCTTGGGAAGAAATTTAGGATGAGTACGGAGAACTACCTTGTCCTTATGGAATACAGTACACGGAGGGTCCGTAATCAGGCATGTATCTCAGAGACCCTGTGGCTGAGGTAATGGCCACCAGGAAGGCAGTCTTCCAGGTAAGAAATTTTAGCTCACAGGTAGCTAAGGGTTCGAAAGGCTTCCGAGTGAGCATGTCCAGCACCAGGTTAATGTCCCAGGCTGCAACTGGACGCTTAACAGGGGGTCTGGTATGGAGAATCCCCTTAAGAAATCTCTTCACCATAGGTAACTGAGCCAGAGTTAAGGAAGAAATCGGCTCATGGAACGCTGAGATGGCACTAAGGTGAACTTTAACTGTGGAGTACTGAAGACCTAAGTTTGATAGGTCCAAAAGATACTCCAGAACCTTGCCAGGAGGACAGGAAAAGGGATTCCAAGAGGATTTTGCACACCAGAGAGAAAAACGTTTCCATTTGGAAGCGTACGTTTTTCGGGTGGCTGGCTTCCGAGCAGCCAGAAGGATGTCTGAGACTCTACGAGAGACGTTGAACCGATTCACTTCTATCTCTTCAGGAGCCAAGCATGAAGGTGAAGTGATTTCAGGTTGGGATGGACCAACGAACCCTGAGTCAAAAGACTGATTTGTAAAGGAAGTGGTCTCGGAGAGGCTTCCAACATACTGTTGAGTAGAGGAAACCATAGTTGCCGAGGCCAGGAAGGAGCAATGAGAATCATCTTGGTCCCCTGAGACTCGAACTTGAGGAGTACTCTCTGGATTAGAGGAAGTGGTGGAAAGGCGTAAAGAAAGCGTTTTGTCCACCGCAGCCTGAACGCATCCTGACAGAAAATGCCAGGCCCTGGATTTCTGGAGCAGAAGAGAGGCAGTTTGCATTGAGTGGGATGCAAAAAGGTCCAGGTCTGGAGTCCCCCACTCTTTGAACAGAGACCGAGCTACGGCTGGATCGAGAGACCACTGTGAGGGTCTGCCTCCGTTTGCTGAGGTAATCTGCTAGGTCGTTTGTATACCTGGCAGATAAACCACTTGAATCAGAGACTTGTGCTCCAAGCACCACTCCACACCCTCATTGCTTCCCTGCAAAGGGGATAAGAATGAGCACCGCTTCGTTTGTTGATGTAATACATCACTGCTTTGTTGTCCGCTTGAAGGAGAATGTTCTGTGACAAAGGACATCCTTCAGAGTCGGATTGCATAGAGGACGCCTCTCATCTCCAGGACATTTATGTGGAGATGAGTTTCGAGCTGAGTCCATACACCTTGAGTGTGGAGGGAGACAGTGAGCTCCCATCCCATTAGCGATGCATCTGTGGTGATGGAGATCTGATGATCCGGGGAGCAAAGGGAATCCTTCCAGGAGATTGCTTTCTTGAGACCACCAGGTGAGAGACCTTCGAAGGGGCTCCGTCACCTTGATGGGATAAGACTGGGGGTGAGAGGTCGGGGACCACTGAGTGGAGAGCATCCATTGGGTGGTTCTCATGTGCAGTCGGGCCAGAGGGACAGTGAAGACCAAGGACGCCATGAGACCCAACATGCGTTGCATCGAGAGAGCTGTAACCGATTGGTTCTCCCTGATGTAACGGGCCATACGAAGGATGTCGAGTCTTCTGTCCTCTGGAAGGAAAGCCTTCGCTGAGGAGGTGTCTAGAAGCGTCCCTATGAAAAGGAGCCTCTGGGAGGGTTGCAGTTGAGATTTTTCAAATTCAGCAGAACTCCCATGGACGTGAGAAGACGAGGAAGTCGCTTGCACGGCTTCCAAAGTCCCTTGGCTGAAGGGCTTGCTGAGCCAATCGTCCAGGTAGGGAAACACTCGAGTCCGATTTTCCTGAGATGCGCCGCAAGAACTGCACAACACTTTGTAAAAACTCGCGGCGCCGAGGATAGCCCAAAGGGCAGGACTCTGAACTGATAATGCTGACCCAAAGCTACAAACCTGAGGAATTTGCGGTGGGTCGGTGGACGGATATGCTGGTAAGCATCCTGCATATCGAGAGGCCAGCCAGTCGTGTTGATGCAGCAAGGGTAACAGGGTACCTAGGGAAATCATCTTAATTTCTCCCTGGGAGGAATTTGTTTAACTTTCTGAGGTCTAGAATGGGCATCCCCCAGATTTCTTTGGAACCAGAAAGTAATGGGAGTAGAACCCTGTGTTTCGTGAGATGCGGGGCACCAGTTCTATTGCCCTGTTGTTCAGAAGGCCCTGATCTCCTGGTGAGGAGGTCTGACTGAGAGGCCGACAACCTGGGTTGTCGATGGGAGGACAATTTGGGGGTTTCAAGAAATTGAGAGAATAACCTCGCGAATTATCCGAAGGACCCATTTGTTCTGAGGTTATGGACTTCCACTGGTTGCAGAAGTACATCAGACGCACCTCCCACGAGGAGAAAGTTCCACCGGGCAGAGTGGATGGAACTTGGGCCAACGACTATAAGGTAGCGCTGGGAGCTTTTAGGTCCCGCGCTTGCCAGCGCCTTCTTTTGAGGTTGGGCAGGTTGGCTTTATGGAAGCTCTCTGCCTCTGCCTCAAAGGACTGACGACTATGAAACTGATGTCTGTTCACATGCCCCGAGAGGGGCAGGCGGAGGTCTGGCCAACTTAATGGCCGATCTAGTCTCTGAGTGGCCTCTAAGGCTTGCTCCACCTGAGGCCAAAAGAAAGGAGCCATCAAAGGCAGCGCCATCACCTGCTGCTGAGCATCATTCGTGAAGCCAGAAGTACGCAGCCAGGAATGGCGCCAGTACAAATCTCGCGGCTGCTGAGCGGAAGCAGTGTCGAAAGCGCCCATGGCGGCTTTGACCTGTTGGTTATTGGACTCAATACCTCTAATAACGGTCAGAAGAAGCTCTGACTTGAATCCAATCTGGAAGAGCTTCAACCATTCTTTTCATAGAGTGCCACAGGATATACTCATACTGAGAAAATAGCCTTGATAACTGGCAATACGATACTTTAGAGTGGAGGCAGCAAAGACTCTCTTACCTAATGTATCAATCTTACGAGACTCTTTGTTAATAGGTCGAGCTGTAGTAGTTTGAGGAAGAACGACTTGTCATTCTCTGCCAGGACTACAATAGGATCCGCGTAGCGCTTGGGATGCCAAATGGGACGATCCTTGGGAGCTGAATACTTTATCAATGGATTTAGCCACTGAGGAATAAGAGCAGGGTTATTCCATACCATTTGAGACAGCGCTCGAAGGAAGGCAGAATCGGAGGAGTCAAACCAGAGGGATCTCCGAAGCATGAAGATACTGGAGTCTTAATATCTTCCCAGGATCGATGTCTGTAGTCTGAGAGAAAGAGTGGATCCCAGGTTCTTCAACAGAGACTTAAAGGACAGGTCCTCACCACAGGCTCTGTAGAAAGAAAGATCCTGTTTCTCTCCACTTCATCACCCAACCGAAGGTCTGGGTCAGGCTCAACATCATCTCCTGATGGTCCAGAAAGGACTGTTTGGACAGGAAAGGAGTGAAAATTAGGAGAGGAGGAAATGGCAGAAAAACAAGGAGAGTCCCCAAGGGCTGCCGGCGCCGAGACGGCAAAACGGGCTGAAGATGGCACCGAGGAGGCGCACGGCGCCGAAGAGGCACGCGGCCCCGCAAACGCCGCCGAAAAGCCCCGGGAACCTGGAAAGCAAGAGAAGGAAAAACCAGGAGATAAGGGCATCGGTGAGGCCTCGCGCCGCAGCCATGTGAGGGGGAAACACCTAGCACGGAGTCGCTAGCACCAGAGAAGGCACCGCGACTAGGAAGGTCCAACCGCCTCTCCTGATCGCCGGAGGAGCCCGAGGGCCCGAGGTAACCGAGCCAGGCAGAAGAACCAACCTCCGAGCCCATCGCTTCCATAAGAGTGGCCCACTGATGAAACTGCTCATCTGGAGCCCTACCTATAGGCGGGGAGGCTCCGATGTCGAGGACGACCATTATCGGAAGTTGGCGACTCCAAGAAGGAGACCGAAACTAGCAACGATAACCACCGCCGACGGCAGACATACCAGAGGGCTTACTCGGTGATGCCGTCTCTGTTTTGGACCTGTGGGCAAGAAGAGCTCGAGGTCAACGGCGCCGAGAATGCAATCGTTTATTTTATGCCAGCGGGGACCGCCCATCCTCGGCATCGGACTGACCGTAGTCGGAACCCCGCTGAGGAGAAGGAGGCTGACCGGACCCAGCCCGGCTGACTGAACAGCTTTCATACGAAGTCTCCCTACCGTCACCTGACCTGCTCATGGTCGACTCCGTCCAGTAGGCCGAGACTTCTTCAAGTAAGTTAAATTTAAATATTAGAAAAATTTTACGAAAAATAGAATAAAACTAAGCGATACTACTATCGTGATAATGTTACAAAAAAACAAACTGAAAACTATGCGCTAGTTTGAAGTTTGACTCGACAGGCGAGCGACGCCATCACTCGAAGCGCACTCGACGGGCGGAAAAAGGAACTGAGGCGGTTGGAGGGTCGCCGCCGAGATGGTCATTACCGCAGCCGCTTCACGGGCGCCGTGTCTCGCAGGTGCCGTCTCTCGCGCCGACCCTCCAGCAAAAAGTTTGCTCCCGATGGGTCTTAGTGCCTCCGGCGCCAATCCCACTAGTGTGAATGAGTGGTGGAGACTTATGTCCAGGAAGATCAATTTCTACTCAGATTAACAGAAAAATCACACTACCTACTACTACCACTTACTGTTACCGAGACAGAGGTAAGAATACCGATAGGATGAGGACTGCGGTTGAAAAAAACGACGATTCAAACTAAAACCGAACCGAAGCACAGGAGGGATCTCCGGAGCGACTTCACAGTTGGGCGGAGTTAAGAAATCTGATGGTTACACTGCAGAGTACCAGAGACAGAGGTTTGAAAACCGAGCTCGAGCTCAACGTTCTATGCCTTTGCATAGAGTTAACTTTCCTCTCCGAAGCAGTTCAAGTGCTGGGGCTAACTGCATATAGTCAGAATACAGCAAGACTTCATGTTGTTTGAAGAAAAAAGTTACTCATTGTAGTAATGATGTTTCTTCTCTGGGATCCATCAATGAGCCAATACAATGTACATCACTCCACCAGAGTGTGATGCCCCGAAGACAGAACTTTATGCTAATGAAGGAACTTGAAGCCGCCTGCTCGGCACAGTGGTTGATTTCTAAGCGACAGCCAGACCCGGTTCGGAACGACCCGGGTCATCGGAAGGCCGGCCGGGGGGAGAGGGATGGAGCATCCCATGGACAGCTCTCCTTCTCCAGGGGAAGGGTGGGGCATATGCTTGGTGCATGGAGGAATCCTGATGGAGGCTGGGAGTTCCATCACCTTGCTCAGCAGATGGAATCTCCCTTTGAGCCTGTGACTACAGCAGACTTAACATATGTCACATGGAAAACAGTTTTCCTAGTAGCTATGACAAACTGCCAGGAGAGCTTTCAGTTTGCTTACCCGCCTCTTGGCAGATGTCATGGCTACTAGGGCTGGGCAAGGCAAATGTTCAAGTCCCATGGGGGGACTGGTTCCCTCACAGGAGGGGGTGCAAGTGATTTAAGCCTCTGAAAAACCTTTTAAATACAGACTGTGAGACCAAGACCCATCCCTGCCTGCTGATACCTAAACTGACTCAGCTGCCAAATGCACTTTCAAAGTCAAGTGTACCAAATAGTCCAGAACTGTGGACAGCTCCACCTACATTGGGATTATCTTTCTGGGGGCACACCAGTATGAGAACCTCTTCCACGTTGAGGTGTAAGCCTTTCTTGTGGCTGGTATCCTGGAAACCTTCAAGCCTTTTAACACTTCTTTTATTTAAACCAGAAATCCCTAACTCCTCAAGAACCATGTCATCATGCGTAATGTTCTGAGGTATAGAAAGGCTATCCTGCCTTGAGATAGAGCCAGCAAATTGTACCTCAGCGGCAGGTTGACTGCGGTTCTGCTGGACAGGGTCAGCAACACTGAGTGTGATGCCTGGCTAGCTGGTTATAATTATTGTATGATATTTGCAATATAAAAATATAGTGTGTGATCGTCTCACATAATACAGCCTGTGCTTCCATGGGTGCACCCCCCCTCAGGTTTCAGGGAAGCTACAGGATATGTAAACTGACCAGGAACCATTTAATTAACTGCCTTCCTTCAGAATGGCATTTGATTACCTTTTTATGACATGCCTATCCTTTTTTTTTTTTTTTTTTTTTTACTCTTTCTTTTATCTCTCCTACTCTCTGCCACTGTTCACGCCTCGGAGCTCCTCAAGGTCCCTACCAGCAGCCCCCGAGGTAGTCTGCCTCAGAGTACTACCGCTACCCACATACCTGCAGAGCCTCGGATTACACTCTGGGCAGGGCAGCGGAGATCCCCCTTATCTCCCTCTGAACAATGACTGGGAGAGCGTATATCGGAGTCTGCTCTCTTGGGTGCTGCCTTCGGGACTGACACTGAGGCTCGTCGCCTAGACCAGGGCAGGATATTTTTCCTGATGTTCTAGTGCATCCTCCCTTAGTGTTGGCATGCAATGGGGAAAGGCTGCCGACGCCGCCGCGGGAGACGCACGCCGGGCCAGTCTCCTGTCAACGCTTTACTCCTCGCGGAACGCCTCATCTGCACCGACCACCCTGAGGTTCCCCAACAGGTGGCGGTAATGCAGCAGAGAGTACGGTGACCCCTCCCGGAGAAGGAGAGCTGCCATTG
This sequence comes from Neoceratodus forsteri, assembly GCA_016271365.2. Taxonomy (NCBI): domain Eukaryota; kingdom Metazoa; phylum Chordata; order Ceratodontiformes; family Ceratodontidae; genus Neoceratodus; species Neoceratodus forsteri. The sequence goes on along the minus strand of CM057456.1, from coordinate 1,173,068,477 downwards.
GGCGCTCAATCCTTCTCCTTCTCTGCCAATTTCTGCTGACCGACCCGCCTCCCACCCGGGCCGTGTGGTAATGAGGTGTGTCGTCCAGCGCCTCAACGCCACCGGGCCGGCCATGCCTAGGCTTTTTGAAGTGCAAACCAAATGACATGCCTAGGTTTTTTGAAGTGCAAACCAAATGTGACTTTATGACTTCAGAAACAGGACATCATCAGGCTGATTCCTGTTGTTTTTTTAACACACTGGTGCCAGTGTGGGATTGCTAAGTTCAAAGGAAACGTGTAATTAAGGAGTTATATATAGGAAATGTCTTTTTTTCTTCTGATGGCACCTTATTTAAAATACCTCCTGATAGGAAATTATTTTTTGTAATTTCATATTCTAAAAGGAGGAGCTAGATGACTCACAGAAGGGGTGTGGAGATACATAGTTTAAACTGATACTTGTGTCTGAAATGTAGGTCATATTTTGGGACTCTACAGGGAGACAGCTCTCTGATCTGACTTTAAAGGCACTTACAGACGTAATACATTAGATAGAAAATATCTAAATGTATTGTGGTAGGAGTTTTGCTTTGTAATTTTCCCTTGTTCTTTTATGTGATTGCGAGCTCTTTGATATATTGTTCTGTATTTACATTTTTCATATTTTTATCATCTTTTAGTAAAGTATATTTTCTTAAGATACTGCCTGAGTGTGTCTTCCAAGTTCTTTTTGCATGTGATGTACATGTGGTTACGTCTGACAGCTGTTTGAAGGGCTTGATGGTGTTACTAAACTGGGAAATGGTAAGAATATACCTAAGGTCTCTTACAGAATTAAAAGGGTTCATTTTGGAAGCCTGGCTGGGTGCCCCTGGCGAAAGATTGTACCGCAATCCCCGAAGAGGGCACGTATCGGACCAATTCATTGGGTATGCTATCATAAGGTTCACAGTTTGAATCCCACCAGAACTTGAGACTAAAGGTGATTTGGACCCAAAAGCAGACAGGAGGGTTACCCTGTCTGTTATCTGTTCACACTACTGCACTCTGAGGTTGGCACTGTGGGAGCAGAGGGCCTGACCTGCTGAGTACATTTGTGTCACTGAGTACTATGCCTGCCTTGCCCAGTCTGGGACTATCAAAATCATTGTTGCTGGTTTTCTCCTGAGCTCCATGAGTACATTGTGTATGAAAGGAAATGGAGAGAAGGCTTACAGAAGCCTCCCTGTCCAAGTCAGGGCTAGGGCATCCTCTGGGACAAGGCCCCTGATTGGGTGCCTGCAACAAATCTTTTGGAGCCGAATGTTTTCCCCAAGAGGCAAACAGGTCTATTTCTGGGTACCAAACCTTCTGAAAATTGAAGCCAACACTTGCTGGTTCAAGGCCCAGTCATGGTTTTCCTGGCTGACTCTGCTTAAGGAGTCTGCCAGCACTTTACCTTTGACTGGCAGATACACTGCAGAAATTCTGATGTTCAGGGAGTAAGCTAGAGCCCAGATTCTCAATGCTTCTGTGAGACCCCATCTGGAGTACTACGTCCAGTTCTGGAGACCCCATCTCCACAAGGACATAGACAGGATAGAGGCAGTCCAGAAGAGGGCAACTAAAATGGTGCAGGGTCTGCAAGAGAAACCATACAAGGAGAGACTAAAGGAGCTTAATATGTATACCCTTGAGGAAAGGAGGGAGAGAGGGGGACATGATTAAGTACCTTAGTGGAATCAACAAAGTCCAAGAGGGTAGCATCTTTCAGAAAAAGAGATGTGCAAGAACAAGTGGACACAATCTGAAGATAGAGGGGAGGCGGTTCAGGGGCAATGTGAGGAAGTATTTTTTCACAGAGAGGGTGGGGGACGCATGGAACCGTCTTCCTGAGGAGGTTGTGGGGTCTAAAACTGTGGGAGAATTCAAGAATGCATGGGACAAACAAGACAATTTTTGAGGGGGGGGTAGGAAGAAATGGGCTGTTGATTAACTAGGATCTGCAGCTTATCCTGTAGGTAGGGAAATGGGCAGACTAGGTGTGCCAAGCGGTCCTTATCTGCCATCAAAGTCTATGTTTCTCTTTGTTTATGTAGTACACGGTTGTGGTGTTGTCTGTATTCAAACAGGCTTTTAATACCTGAAGTATTGTGAATTTAGTAGATTTTAATTGACGCTGCTGTGTATGTTTTATGTGATTTTACTGAGTTGTTTTAAGATATTGTATGTAAAGTGCTTTGATATTTGAATTGCGCTATACAAATAAAAATATTATTATTATTATTTGGACTGACTGACCCTGCATCTGGGAGAAAAAAAAGACTGCATTGCCAGCAGTACTGCCTTGAGCTTGAAGAGGTTTATGTGCTCCTGAGTGTCCTGAGGGCACCAGACATCGCTTACTATGAGGTGCTCTAGGTGGCCACCTCACCTTAGGAGTGAAGCATCTGTTGTGAGAATCTTGGTGGGTGATTGCTGGAGGAAGGGAATGCCCTCCCTGAGGCTGTATCTTGCCTTCCACCATTCTAGTGCTTGAACAAAGGTTTTTTGTAACTGGCTCTAGGTAGGACAAGGGATCTGACCATTGGGACCAGTAGCCTCTCAGACCGTACTATACGTCCCTCATCTGGAGACTAGCCCATGACACTACAGCTTGAGGCTGATGCCATGTGGCCTAACAGCTGCAGAAAATCCCTTGCAGAACTTGGCTGACCTGAGATGAATGATTCTGCGCTGGCAAACAGGTTTGATACCCTGTCCTGTGTGAGGGATACCTTTCTCTGCAGGGTATCCAGCTCTGCTTCAGTGAAGTCCAACACCTGTACCGGTGCTTTTTGGGACTTCTGCAGATTTATTAGGAACCCCAGGTTTTCCACATTGCTTCTGACCAGCTGGATGGAGCACACCGCCTCCAGTTTTGTTTTCCCTGAGACTAGTCAATCATCCAGGTAGGGGAAACAACTACATCTTGTCTTCTTAGATGGGCAGCCACAACAGCTAAGCACTTTGTGATCATTCTTGGTGCTGAGGTGAGCCCAAAGGGTAAAGATGTAAACTAATGCTGGTAGTTGCCCAGCCTGAACCTGAGATATTTTCTGTGGTTGGGTCTGACTGGGATGTGGAAGTAGGTATCCTTCAGATCCAGTGACTGCAACCAGTCTTCTAACTGCAAGGATGTTACCATCCTGAATTTTTCTTTCTCGATATGTCTGTTCAGGTACCTTATATCTGGAATGGGTCATCAGTCTCCATTTTTCCTGTGGGTTAGGAAGTACTGTCTCTTAAAAAGAGGCCCTTGTCCCATTGTGATGCAGGGACCTTTTCTATTGCCTTAGTTATTTCTTTACTTCCAGTCCTAACAGAATTTTTTTTCTGTTGGTGAATGAGCTGGTAAGTTTTTATGGCCGCTTCAGTTTGGGAAACCTCTGAAATAGCAATGACAGCCCCTGACCCACTACTTTCAGCACCCACTTCCCCGTGGTGATTGTTTGCCATTCCTGCAAGCAGTGGATCAGCCTTCCTCCCATTGGCAATGACTGACTTGCGGCCTGGGCAAAACTGTCAGGGTTTTGTTTTGGCTGAGGTTTAGGGGCTGGTGTGGCAGCACACCTTGTGCCCCTTTTGCCCCTACAGTACCATCTCTGTTGTTGATGCTCATAGCCAGTGTAGGGTCTAGGTTAACAGCATCTGCTCCTGCCTCCCTTCCATAAGGTCTGTAGGAGGTGGAGGCCTTTTCTTTTTCAGTCAAGTTCTTGTAAGTGGACCTGTACTCATCCGCTTTTTTCATGCAGGCCTCCGTTTTTTCACCAAATAATGAATTTCCCACGAATGGGAAGTCAATGGCTTTCACTTAGTGAGTGTCCTGGGTAAGGATGCTGGCTCTTAGCCAGGCAAACATTTTTAGGGACACTGTATGTGACATGTCTCTTGATGCTAAGTTATTTGCATCTACAGCCATCTGGAACTGGTATTTTGTGGCATCTAGGGCTAAGTTTGCAGTTGCAACTCTGTCCTGGGCCACCTGACCATCCACCTTGTCACTCAGTGATGATAATGCATTCCATGGGGCTTTTTGGCACTGAGCTGTATAGGCCAAATAAGCTGCCTGTCTTAATTGCAGGGAAACTGTTGTGTACACCTTACTGGCCACGGTATCCGGTTTTCTGGTATCCTCTTCAGAAGGCTATGCAGAGAGAGAGAGGCACCCTGGCCTTCTCACAAGAAGCTGACTGTACTATTCTGTATTTATTTAGAATCAGTAATGAGGAAAGGCACACTGAGCCACTGCTCATTTCCAGGTATGACCAGGGAAAGGGAACTGGGGAGACAAACTACGCAATATATAGTCAAAATAAGTAACATAAACATAGTAGAAAAATGCAAAGTAAACATAAACATACTAGAAAAATGCAAAGTACAGCAAAAACACAATAATTAAACAATAAATACAATATAGGAAACAGTGTGCAGGCTAGTATATCATAACTAAAGCACTGGTACAGGAACACTAAGGCTAAGTACAGGTCAGCAGCATGGCAACATTAATTACAGGTACAGCAGGAGCAGAAGGGGGCAGTAAGAGGTTTGAGCTGGCATTTCAGAAAAAAGGGAAGAGGAGAGGTGGAGGGTGGAAAGGAGATTATTCTACATGGAGGGAAAACAGATGGGGGGAAGACACCTTCATAATCAAGAGGGGCATATATTCTACCCTGTCTGTCCACCTGATACTTTTACTGAATTAAGTGTGACATGATTTTTAAAGTGCTTCGTAAGAGACTTATATATAGGGACTAACAGCCTCCTTGTAGGGGCTAGTCCCATTATTTCCATGAATTCCACTTTCTCCTCATCCTCCTCCATCTCACGAGAGGGGATGTTGAGGGTTTCGCCCATTTGTTGAATGAATGAGGAGTAAGAGGTGTAGTCCTCAGTAACTCTAGGAGGGAAACCAAACTCTTGTTCTGGAAGCCATCAGGATTGATTGGTTTCACCCTCCTCCTCCAAGAAGTGCTGCTGGTCTAGAACTGGGGGGGGGGCAGATATATATATATATATATATATATATACACAGTATATATTACATTTTCCATAGCCTGAAAGACCTGGAAAAACTGCCACATCCTTATCATGTCCTCTTCAGATGGTATTTGTTTCTGTTCTACTGCCTGCTCCTTATCCTTCGCAGGAAGAATGGTAGGGATATATTTCCCTTTTTTTTAAGCAGACACCGTTTCCAGTACCTGCTCTGAGGTTCTTTTGTTTGTATTTTTGCCATCACGGGAGTCAGTGTCCCCCCTCTCGGACACACTATTGTCCTTACCAGCTTTACCATGCCTCTCAGAGGGCAGAGCAGCTTTATCATCTCTGTCTGTCCCCACTGACAGGGACTGCTGCTTATGGGGAGAAGAACCCTCTGATTCATTCTTTCTACCATCATTGGGAGCTCTCCCTAAGCCTTTACTGTGCTTTGGAGAGACAGACTTGTGGATGAGTGTAGATGGCGGCACAAAACTAAAAAGTGAATGAAACAAAACAACAGAAGAAGACAACACTGATTACTGTTTTCCACCATACTCCAGGGTTTCTGAGAAGTTACTCTATCTTTATTAGAATGTGGCTGGCAAATTAGATGAGTCGATTGCTGGCTGCCATTCCGTAATCAAATTTAATAGAGCAGATTTATGAATGTGCAGGTAGACCATCAATGGGTAACCAACAGTGTTAGATCTCTGTGTTATGACTCTGGCTAGATGTGTGCAACTCCTAATAAACTAACAATACTTTAATAACTGTGCTGCAGCCCTGTACTGTGATACCATACTACTGATGTTACTGATGAATCTAAAACACGTTTTTTAAAAATCCAGTTTCAGAAATGCACCACAAAGCAAACACCAGATTAAGAAAAACGATGAAAAAGGTGTTACATTTTAAAAGGGCCCCCCCCTTTTCAAATGTAAATGTAAGAGTTAGATGCATGTGAATTGAAGGTAGGCTGATTTTTTGTTCATCAGCTTGCGGAGGCTGTGATGTTTTGAAGGTACAGACTGCATTTAAGTCATTTTCAGAAAAAAAAACATGGCACTCACCTCCGCAAGAAATGGCACTTCAAATCTGAGACTGTGCTAAAAAGGTTTTACTTTGTTGGATTATTCTTCTGCCGTAAAAAAACAAGTGCAGACAAACAGCAGTGATTCCACAGGTTCCACGTCCATCGTAACTTTTCACATCAGGCTGACACTTTTTAAAGGTATCGTTCCATCCAGATACTTGCCTTTATAACAAGTACTTAAAAGTAGCAGTGTCCATACTTCATTACTTGTCTATGTCAAACGGGTCAAACCCATACTCTCAAAGTACATGGGCAATAATTCAATATTTATAAACATGAATGAAAATAAATTACTCAGTGTTGGCTCACTACTTCACAGCTTAATCAGAGGTATTAAAAATACATATTTTTAAGTTAATCTTCTTACTTAAGATGCATAACCAAATTAGCTTGATAGTGTAGCTAATTGCATAATAAAACAATATACAGGTAACGATTAAGAAATGTATCTGCAATACATTGCCAGTCACCTAAATAATGTACTCTTCTTCACAGTCTCAAGGTCAGCTATCTCAGAAACGGGACCAAGTCATAGTTCCTATTAAGGCCTGGTCATTGTTTTGTTCCAGTAAGGATAATCCAAAATGATTCTCTCTTGTGGAGACCGTTATCATAGCTTCCCCTTTGCACTGGTACTAGCTGTCTCAATTCCAAACAAATTATTTTCAGATCCACCACGGCTGCATAATGAAGTTAGTGAAGTTGTGTGGAATTGTTAAGGAGGTATGGAGAAACAACACAATGATTTGTAAGTAGTAAGATTTATTTTAGTTTCTGTTCTAAAGAAGGCATTTACATTATTAGGAAAATATATGGAGGTGTACATTTTAATGGAAGGAATAGGATGCAATGTAGAATGCTAAACAAAGCCACTTCTTTTGGCCGCTCAGTCTCTCTCCCCCCAACCTTGACTCCTCCTCAGACTCTCACACTAGGTGTCACACCTCTTTATCTCCTTTGCTACATATAAATACTGTCCTTTATCCTAGTTGAATGCTCTCAACGCTGTACTATCACCATTGGTACTATGAATGACATTGTAACATTATCGTATACTAGCTACCTACTATTCGAGTACTGTATATAAACTGTTTGTTATTGTTGTCATTGTCACTGTTTGACGTGGAACCTTTGTAAAAGAGCTCTGAGCTCAAAGGTATGATCCAAATCCCTAAATAAAATAAAAAAAATATATAGGTTTACAAAAGAACCCCAGAGAAAATGCCACTGATGTATGTGTAATCCCGGATGACATTGGCCATACAGTCAAATTTTAAAGAAAACACAACTGCACATACCCTAACACCCACTCACCTGGCACCTCCGCCGCAGCAACCAGGGATATTAGACGGGGTTGATTAGAACGGATGTCTGGACAAGTAACATAGCGGTCCACTGGACCACCAGGGTTATTGCGTAATAATTCTCCTTTTCTTATACAGATGCCCGCGATCGGGCAAACAGCGGTCCACTGGACCACCAGGGATAGTGCACTAATTCTCCTTTTATTATACAAATGCCTGCGATCGGGCACAGAGAGGTCCACTGGACCACCAGGGATATTGGATGAGGACTTTATATTTAGACAAATGCCCACGATTGGGCTGCAGGGGGCATTGGTCCCCGACGGCTGCTGCCTGGCAGGGCGCCAGGCGCAAGTCCTCGGGGATCAGTGCACCTGCATGATAATGGGATGCAAATGGGGCCATAATGACATGCAAATGGCTCCATGTGTGCCTTGCATAAATTATGGCACCATTTGCACGTCCCCTTTTGAATATCACAGGTGCTGTGAATGGTGCAATGGCACTTGCGCTAGTGCATCTCCATGCTCCACTCTGGCCACTTGCGCTGGCACAGTGCCACTGCACCATGCACAGTGGGGGTGGCCAGGGTGCAATATTCAAAGCTGCTGAGCCATAGCGCAGCTCCGTTGAATATCGCCCAGGCCACACCCCTGCGCAGCCAAGCTGAGCTGCGCCCATGCTTGCACCACAGCCTGGCACAGTTTGAATATCCAGGCCACAGAGTTTTTGTCCATGAAGTGATGTAAGTTATATTTAAGCAATGTGTTGATGTCAGGAAGTCAGGTGTACTGATGGACTGTTAGCAGAGAAAATGTGACAGTAACTTTCAGAAGGGGTCGCTTTTGATAAGGGCAAGGTAGTTATGCTCGTGATAATGGGAATATTAGGAAAGCATGAGGTCTATGCAGAAGTGGAGTACAAATAAGCACAGTTTCATAAGTATGTGCTCATAGTGTAGGCAAATGTGATATGCAGGTTTGTTTAGAAATAGGTAAAAATAGCAATACATGCAATTGATAGAAAGATAATTACATAGACATATAGAGAGAGAGAGACACACACACACAGACAGACAGTCAGACAGAATAGGAATGGCAGTGAAGTACTGAAGTGACGCCAACCCCACCCCCATCCCGCAGATATGGACAGGCATTGGGGTGTGCCTTTGGGTCATTGCCCATAACGATCACGCCATTTCACGTCACCCTACCCTGCAGACACAGACAAGTGCCGAGGTGTGCCTTGGGGTGTTCAAACTTTACACTCACCCCATTCCATAAGGAAATACGCTGAGATTGGTACAGTATAAGAGAATGGAGTGAACTTTGGAGATAAAGAGTCAAAGGCACACCTCGATACCAGTCACTGGCTGCAGGGTGGGGATGGAGGTGGAATGGCTTGAGCATTACTGTTGACAATCCCAAGTCATATGCCTGATGCCTGTCATTCCCTACAGGGCAGGGTGTTATGGTCAGAAACTCTAATGCCCTGGGCGTTTCTTAGTATTTTTACTCCAAGTTTTCAGCATGGGCTTTTTGTGACCCCATCGCATGAACAGTGACACTATCAGTTCATTAGTTGAAAGGTGATTTTGCACGGTGACTGTGCCATTTGGCACCACAGGTGCAAAAACACATTTTGAACAGGATGTAAAAAATGACAGCTGTGCAGTTTATGAGGAGGTGTAAAAAAATGGTAATGTTGAAAATCTGGAGTGAAACTATAAAAAAACTGGGGAAGTCATGACATTGCTCCTGCTAATGTATACTTTTTTTTTCAGATTCCTATGCATCCCATTGTTTTCATCTCTATTGCTGTTATGTGACTTCTTAACCTAGCACCAGCATTTAATGTATTACATTATAAGGACAAGCAAATGTTTTTAATACATTTACAGACAGTTACATAAACTTAATTTCCTTCACAGAATAATTTAAATTTATTAACAGTGGTAGTACAAAGCAATTACTCAGAAAACTTGAAAACTATAACTACTTTATATTGTACACTGACACCCCATAAGGATCTCCTTGAAATTGAGATGCAAATGTTACACATTTATCAGGGATATTTTACTATCCTAAATACATTTCTTGCTTCAGTAACTGCTCAGCACATCTGTTGCACAAACTACTTATTGACATTGACATTGAATGGAGACACAACTGGAACAGTTACAGAGCAAGTGCAGCCTCAGGAGCGTTGTCAAATAGCAGTATACAAAGACCAGAACAGAAGCTGTCCTATACAGTTGGTGGCTATGGGTTGTGGTACCATGCATTGATACAGTTCAGCAGTACTAACAATTGGGAGTAATAAACATTGGTATATACAGCGCAGCTCAATGCTAGCAATTAGGTCTGCTTGAGAAAAGTCAGTAGACCTGTAGGCTGGGGATCTGAGACGGCAGGGGGTTGGGGTAAGTGCTGTTGCTTAGGGGTGGATGTTTGTCAGACGTTGACAGGGTGGGTGGAGTAGGCTGAGAAGGTTGGGGTGAGGTGTGTGGGTGGGGAGGCAAGCTAGTTCAAGGAGGAGTATGTTAAATGTAAGTAGCAGTAGCAGGAGACAGCATAGTCTGCGGGGAGATGGGTGGCCAGGCAGTGGACAGTGGAGGCTGCTGACCCAGTGTTGGTATAAGGGGAGCAGACTGACACCCATCATTGTGGTAGTCTCAGTAGCGCAGTGGTAGAGTGATGGGCTTTGGTGCAGGAGGTACCAGGTTCTAGTCCCGGGGACACTGTGTAATGACCTAGTGGCACCTAGGGACCGGTGGAGTAGTGTCACGGTGTGGTGGGTGGAAATGGCTAAAAAAGGAGGGCACTGCAGTGACTCCTAGTGGTGGTAGATGGAAGGGCAGTGCATGGGGGGAGGAGAGCAGTAGGAGTAACTAACCGGGGAGGGGGTAGTGGAGAGGTTGGGTTGTAATCTGATATGCAGACCTCAGTAACCTAGTCCTTACTGCGCATGCACCAATTCCCCGAGGCACTACTGCACATGTGCAGGAATAAGCAGCCAGACAAGATGGTGGATGGAGTCCAAGAGCCCCCTGCTAGGAATGCTGTCACGTGGAGGTAGTTCTGAGGGGGAACTCTGGCTACTACAACTGAGCTTAGCATGCAATACAGTAGTTAACAGGCAGAATTAGCTAGATATAGCAGTATGCCCTACAAATACAGCGCGGCAAAAGCAGTAATACGTGCACGCACTTAGTGACTGAGGAACTATGCAATGCAGTAAATGCAGTTTAAACAGACAGCACAGTTGAGTAAAAGTCCCTTAAAGCTCTGGTGAAATCGTGCTGAATCCCAGGCAGGGTGAGCCTGAAACGGAGCCGGAATAAACTATCAGTTGCTGTTTGGGGTCAAAAAACACTGAGCAGCTAAGTCCTGAACACCCCCCACAAACAGACAAGGCTGGAGGGTGATGTAGTTAACTCTTACTGCCTCTCTTGTCATACAGGATTTGTGACTTTCTGCATGTATCTGACAAAGGAAAAGGCACCTGCTTGATCCTTTTTTTTCTATTTTATTTTTATGCTCAACTTGCTCATACTGTTAGAGCCAAATATTGACATGCTTAGAGTTGAAAAAAAAAATCATGATATGTGTGTGTGGAGGGGGGTATGCCTAGATGCAGTTTCAGGCACTCCTTAATTACTTCCCCAGGCATATCTGATAGTCAATTGTTCCAACGTGATAGATCCATCTCATGCTCCTCCCACATGAACCAAAAAAATAAAAAGGTGGGGGTGGATCTTACTCCCACCCAAAAAACTAATGCTGCCTCCCACTACTCAGGTTCCGGTTCTTGTACCTCCCATTTAAGAAATAAAATAGTGCCCCGCAACCATTGACTAACATGAAAGTGTATTTATTTGAGGGCGGAAAACATTTCTTAGAGGAGGGTAAGACGGAGGAGAGTATTTACACTTTCAGTCAGTTCCACGGACAGAAAACATGACATCACTCCTTTTGTACATGCAAAACATCTGCAGGCTCCACCCACTGCAGCCGTAAAAAGGGAGCCCTATAGTATGGTGCTATGAACTATCCACTGATTTACATTATGTGACAAGCTCAGTCTCCCTTTTCAAGTGTGCTGAACATGCTCACTGACATGGATTTTACATTTCATTTTGTCAAAGTAAAAAATCATTGGCAAAAGGCTGCATAAACCACCCCTAGGTGTCAAGTTAATAAACCCTGTAACTGCTGCTGTTTTGCTATCCTGCAGTTTGGTTAAATTTTTTGTGGGCTGAATATCTCTTTAGATCTTACAATGCCCACATCTGAAAAAAACCCTGAGGAAGATTAGGGAACCAGGATTCTTCCTTAATTATGTGCAGGACTCTATATACAGACTCTGTACCTAGAAATTAGAGCAAAAAGCTGTTACTGTAGCGACCCAGCAGAGCTAGAATGAATTCCACAACCACCACATGTAAACTGTGTGACCACGAGAAAGTCCCTTAACTTTCCTGTGCTTCCACGTCACACCTGGAAATGGACTTTTTCTTCAATGCAGTATCTCAATAGGATTTTTTGCTTGGGGGTCCGGGACTGGCTTTAAAAAAAAAAAAAGGGGGGGTCCACATCCCAAAAGTGGGAGTCCCTGGAAAATTTCTGGGGGTCCCCATTTGAATACATGGGAGCCACATCCCCACACCTGCACTGCTTGTAATGTAAGATTCTGTAGTGCTTGAGGGGCTTAACGCTCAGTAGTTTTATGGGGGCATTTTAATTACATTTTTATGTTTCAGAGGGTGACTTCAAACAAATTATAGCTACCATTAACTAACAATGGCTTTGTTAGTTGAGGAGTGTTCATAATTTGTTTGAATTCCACCTCTAAAACATAAACAAATGTACTTTAAAATGCCCCACAGAAACTATTGAGCATGCCTCTCTGCAAGCACTACAGAATCTTACAGTATAGCCATGGGGTGCGACTCTCTCAAGTGATTCCAGGGGCTCTGGAAAGAAACGCCTTGGGGACTTTAAAAAAAAAAAAAACAATGTCCTGTTACAGAAAATGTGTGTAAAGGATGTGGGTACCCATGTCTCCAAGAGCCCTGGCAAACACTCTAAATACGTATAATACTGTTCCTAAAATTCCTGGCCCTTCTAAAAGCCATTCTTGGAATATTTGTAACAATTCCCCTCAGACTCAAGCACAATGCAGGTACAATACATGCATGCTTGGGGACAGAAAAAGACACTTGGTCCATCCATTCTGCCTGGCTCCAACCTAGGACTTCACCAGTCTAGTACTGGCTAGTCCTCTAGTTTATCAATCATCCATAGTTCCACTTGGACTAACCCCCTTCCTCCAGCTGCTCCAACCCCTCCCATGTGAATATTTCACTCAGTGGCAGATGGTTTCATTTTTCTACCTGCCTCTCCATGAAGAAGTATTTCTTCATGTCCGTCCTGAATTTCCCCCTGCCAGCTTGTAGCTGTGGTCCCTTGAGATGGACCCCTTGTTAAGCTTAAACAGTTGCTGGGTGTAGTGTCCGCCCTGTTTAGACCCTTAAGGTACCTGAAGATTCAGGGAGGTCTTTCCTTTCTTTCCTGGACTCCTCTGAAGCGGACTCTGGTCTCTCTGTAAAATTCCATAATTTTTAAACACAATTTTCTTAATAGTACAGTCATCAGAGCAACATGCTGCAGTGCTATGCCCACCACGTTAACAATAAATGTATGCAATAGGTATGGACACTAATCAGTTTAGATAAATCATTTGTCTCACTGCAAAACAGTGCGCAGTGAGATAAATGGGTTTATCTAAACAGTTGCAGTTACCTTACCAGTTGCAATGTCACACCCCTTGACTACCAGCACTACATCGTAGCCACTTTCACATGCAGTTCTCCAAACAACACTCCTTCATAACCCCTCTGTACATCTTTGGTGGCTACAAACCGCCACACTAACAAAAGACCCCGATCCCATAAAGCAAGACATTTGTTAGCATTTTACCTTTTTCTGTTTCTTTTCCACTTATTTCTGTTTGCTGCAGCTTATTCCCCAGCTACGTGCCCGCACACTTGTAACCACCCACACGCTCACAGCCAAAGTTATCAATAGCCTCAACCCATCACCCAGAACCGCTGACTGTGCCACAACTACATGGAGACAGATATTCTCTGAAACAATCCTCACTCTCCAGGCCAGCATAAAGAAAATATGACTGCCAAGGGCTAAAGTACTCTTGAGGCATTCACTAAGAAGTGCCACCATGTTTTCCTGTACATTTTAAAAACTAATTTTCTGCTCCAATCAGTGTCAGTGACAAAAGGCAGACACGACATTCTCACAGCGTATCCATAGAAATGGCATTGTAGAATGGCATACTGGCAAAGAAACAAAAAAGAAACCAACACATTTTCATAGATATTTTTATTTGCAAAATGTATCTCAACAAAATATAAAACAAAGTCCTAGCCGACTGTATAAGTGAAATATGCAGTGTGATACTTCATCTATCTATACTCAAGCAGTGTGACCTCAAGCATGTGACTTGTGGCTTATGCTACTCAAAAGGTTACCTGAGGTCAGACTGCTCTAAGATAGATAATTAAGGTATCGAAGTGGTCCCCACTGCATATCCCTTATATACTGGTACAGTGCAGTGCTGCTTACCATCAAAACTATGTGGTAGCACTATCCTAGTACATCCGCAGCATGAATCTATTATGTAATTCAACAAGTAACACCAACAGAGAAGATCTTTTACAACTGCAAGTGCTGGCCATCTGTAACAACTTGAGTCATTCATTACAAAATCAGCTATAATGAGAACTGTTTTTAAAACATCTTAGAAATTACAAAATACACTGAGAATGAAAAAGATATTTTTTTTGCCAACTACTGCTGCTTTAATTATTTAAAATATATACAAACGTTAAATCAGACTATAAAGGGGCAGCTTGATGGGAAAAAAGGCAATCTAAAATGAAATTAAAAAAGTGTAGGTCCAAACTATCCACTTTAAGATAACCTCTGGCTTGAAATGATTCACTTCATGATGCACTCTTGCTCCCTGACAGTTGTTGATCCCTGCTGGTTTTGTTTAGTCTCCAAACCCATTTATATCATGTCACATTTACGTTTTCTTACAACATCACCATGTTGGAGTTTTGAGATGTGCGCCATGAGAACAGGTCGCAGTGTTTCTTGTGTGCTAGTCTAGGTTGGTCAGTAGAATGGTGAGATCAAATGACAGGTGTTCCTCAACAACTGAGAATGCGTCTGCATACTTGAGGGAAGCCATATTTTACAGAAGAAGAGCTTTTCATTATTTAAAACTTCAAAATAATGCAGAACTGAAAAGGGGAAAAACAGACAAGATAGACAAAAGGAGACTCTGAAACAGAATAAAAAAATATAGACAAACACACAAGGGGTACCAGGGACTGCTGCTTTGAAGAATGTTTGCATAACAGGTGCATAACTCGATAAATATGGTCCTAAGAGTCCATTTAGTAGTTAAAGACACGATGATTGGCACCAGTGCTGCAGCACTGCTGAACTCAATTTAGAGCAGCTCTGTTCTTCACGGCAGAAGTAATTTTTAAAATGACGAATGAAAGATATGCCAGATACTGTACCAGGATGACAATCATCTGGTTTTGGTGCCGTAATAGCCACTGCTAAACAATTTAAACCACAAAAGGTAGTGAGACATTTATGATACTTTTACCTTTAGAAATGTTACTCCTACTTTAAGACAATCATTATAAATAAAAATGCTTAGCAGCGGCTAGCCAATCATGTTCAAAAGACGTGAAAATGACAGGAATCAATCTTCAATGTTTTCTTAAACACAAATACTGAAACTAACAAGCATTTGTCAATGCCGAATGTTGGCTTGCTGGCACTGGCATTGGTAGTGCAGGAGTTAGTGGGATGCATAATAGGAAGGGCATTCATGTACTGAACTGACGCCAACCCCACCTCCACCCTGCAGAGGCTGACAGGTGTTGGGGGTGTGCCTTTGGATCATCAAGCATAACGCTCATGCCATTTCATCTCACACTACCCTGAAGACACTGACAGGTGTTGTGGTGTGCTCTAGGGTCTTTGGGCTCTACACTCATCCCATTTCATAGGAAATATGCTGAAGTGGGTACAGTACAGGAGAACGGGGTGAACGCTGGGCCCAACAACCGCAAGACATGCCTCGATGCCTGTCAGTGGCTGCAGGGTGGGGGTGGAATGGTGTGTGCATTACGGGTGATGTTCCCAAGTCACACCCATTGGGTGTCAATCTGTACGAAGTAGGGCATTATGGTTGGAAACCATAACGCCCCGGGCGTTTGTTGTTGTTTTCACTTCAGATTTGCAAAATGAGACTTCTGTGACCCTAGGTCATGAACAGTGGCACTATCATTTCGTTACTCAATCCGGAAAGGTTGTTTTGCACAACGACTGCGCCATTTGGCGCCAAAGGTGTGAAAACACATTTCTGGCAGGATATGAAAAATGACAACTATACTGTTCATTAGGTGGTGTAAAAAAATGCCAATGTTGAAAATCTGGAGTAAAAATATGAAAAATTGGCAAAGTTAGGAACGTGTGTAGAAACTGCACAACGTACGTCTGTAACGCAATAATTTTTTTGATTTTTTCTGCCAGATTTTCAACATGTGTATTCTCCTCTCATGAACAGTGGCACTGTGATTTTCTTAATCTGTCCTGAACAGGGATTTCCCACAGTGACGGCTCTATTCTGCGCCGTAAGTGCGAAAACGCATTTCGGCCAGGATGTGAAAAATGACAGCTGTACTGTTCATAAGGAGGTGTGAAAAAATGGTAATGTTGAAAATCTGGAGTGAAAATATTACAAATTTGTGAAGTTATGAGTGTGCGTGGAAACTGAGCAATGCACACTTGTAACACAGTCATTCTTTGGAATTTTTTTCACCAAATTTGCAACATAGGCTTTTTGAGAGCTCATCTCATTAACAGTGACACTGTCGTTTTGGTAATCGGTCCCAAAAGGTGATTCCATGCAGTGACTGTGAAATCACCTTCCGGGACCGAATAATGAGATGACAGTGACTGAATTTATGAGGCGGGGTCCCAAGAACCCCATGTTGAAAATTTGGTGCCAAAATTCCCCAAAATGGCTGAGATATGCACCAAAGTTGAAAAAAAAAAAAAACATTTATGCCATTATACAGCTTACCAGCATTTCTTCAGTTTGCGGTTGGCTTTGAAGAGTGCAGACGTGTTCCCGATCCGCGAAGATCATTGCGCCAGGCTCCGGAGCTAAGTATGGGGTGAGGGTAGGTGTGGGAAGGTGGGGCGCAGAGGGTGGCCGTGGGTTGGGACGGGCAAGACAGGCCACAGGGACCATTCTTTTTCTTTTTACAGGGTGTATTAAAAAAAAAAAAAAAAAAAAGAGGCAGGACTTTTGGCATGCTGGGGTGGGCTTCCAGCGTGCCACCTGGATGTCTGTGTGGGGGGGGGAGGAGCTGACAGGGATTGGGCACCCCTGGCCGGGCCATACAGTGTTGGGCGCTTGAGCCAAGGGGACTGGGTACCCCTGGCACAACAGATTGGGCGGGATCATGCCGACGAGGACTGGGCTATCCCGTCGGCAAAGGAACTGGGGAGGGGGCATGCTGATAGGGGGATTGGGCACGCCCGTCGGCTCCCATGAGGATGGAGAGGCGGCTGACGACAGCCACTGCTTGCTGACACGGGCCATATGTAAACTGCAGTGGTTTCCTTTTAACTGCATGCCACTGCATTTGAAGTGCTGTCATAGACAGCTCAGCCATTTATTGGTGCTGTGTGGTCACACCTGCAAATTGGAGCGGGGCATTGGCAGAGAGGCGGCACACCTCAAAACTCAGAGTGAAATATTTCATGTTGCTTGCGACACACGTAAAGCCAACATAAAATCTTAGCACTAACTACACTGAAAGGTACTGCAGCTTTCAATGAACTCCCCCCCGCCACATCTTTGATCCTAACAAAAAGAGGCAGTGTCACAGTGCTGCAGTTCTAGAATGTGGCCACTTCCTTGGAATCAAAGACCTCATTCCTGCTGTGGAAACTCATTCAGTTGGCACTACAACTTTAAACCTGCAGGAATGCAGTTTCTGTAAGGTGAAATCTGACCAATAATCCTTCTGGTCCATTTCCTTCCCTCAAAGCAGTCACAATCCTGCTACTGTACTTCAAAATGTAGTTGAAAACTCTGCTCAATCCTTGCGTGTTCAAATCTTCTATGCAGTCATAATCTGCTACAATAAAAACTTATCTGGCCTAATTTTAAAAGTACTTCAATCCTAGCTAATATCTAGACCCTCTTCTTCCAGCCTGTTGTCCAGGCTTACCACAGAAGTGAAATAATGTGGGGAACCACTGAGAAGGGACAGCAGATGGGGTACCTAGCTAGGGCTCTTCCTGAACAGGGGACTAGTAGCAGCAAGATGGGCAACAGTAAGGTTGAAGTACAAATTAGGTTACGGGAAGAAGCCTATAAGGGAGAGCTGACAAAACCTACATTCAGCACGAAAAAAAAAAAATTAAGGAGACTAGGAAAGAATAAGGGAGCAGGAATATGAAAACGCGGGAGGGGATCAGAAGACAGATGGAAAGGGGTCTGCCTTAATACCGGGAGTCTGGAAAATAAATTGGTGAGCTACAGGCAATGGTGTCAGACACTGCGGTGGACCTAGTAGCCATCGCACAAACTTGGGCCACAGAGAATAATGACTGGGACCTGGCAGTCCCAAGCTACACCATGTTTAGACATGCCAGAGGAAAAGGTAAATGAGGAGGCGTAGCCCTATATGTCAGAGAAAGCATAGAGGCGGGGGGGGGGGGCGTGGAAGCATCGGGGGTGGTAATGGGAAAATTGAATCGCTGTGGGTTCAGCTCACGGTATCCTCTGGCAAGAAACTATGGATAGGGTTGATCTACAGACCTCCAGGACACAGGGAGGAGAGAGATAAGGAGCTAGGGGCAGAACTAAAAAGTGGGAGTGGTAAAAGGGGAGGTGATTGCGGGAGATCTAAACCTGCCAGATATTGATTGTGTCATTCCAGTGGAAAGGAGTTCCAGAAGTCAGGCCCTGCTTGATACTCTGCAGGACTGCCTACTGGTACAGTTGGTTAAGGAACCCACTTGGCAGCCTGCCACTATCGATGTGGTGCTCAACAACTCAGAAGAGAAGGAGGAGCGAGGGTAGGGGAGCCACTAGAGTCCAGTGACAATAACTCTGTAGGGTTCAACCTGGCCCTTGGGACAACTAAGCCTTCACCAATGGCTAAGGTCCTACATTTCAGAATGGCAAACTTCAACTAGATAGCCAGCCCCTGGCACAGCGGTAGTGCTATTGCTTGGGATGCTGACAACCCGGATTTGGGAATGGGCTCGGGTGATCAGAGAGGATTCTGCATCCTATGGACTGCTCTACTCCTGCAGTGGGGAAGTCACCAGTGCTTCTGAGACCCCATGCAGCAGTTCAGGGGTTCAGCAGCCAGGACTATGCCTGTTGGGAGGCAGGTCAGATATTCAGCATGCCTCTCTAACGTCATTAAATGATCTGCCTCCCAGGGAGAAAAACTGGAAAATTGGAGGTTCCACCTCCACAGGATGATGTCCTCACCACGTGGAGGACCTCGCACCACTGCCTGGGCTCCCACTCCCATGCTTTCTAATAGTCTCTGCCAGGGGGAAGAGGGGTCCCCCCCCCGGCATCCCCCGTAAGCCAGGGGTGTTTGGGAGTCAGGACAGTCCCACAATGGGAGATGCGGGGCAGAGCATGCATAGATAGATGGCTGGTGAACGCAGAGCCCAGCAAAAAAAAAAGACTTCGACCGGGTGGGGGAGCTGGTCCAGGACCACAAGGCAGACCCTACTGGATACACTGCATAACTGCCTGCTGATTCAGTTGGTTAAGGAATCCACTAGGCAGGCTGCCACTCTGGATGTGGTGCTCACCAACCTGAAAGTTAAGGAATAAGGATAGGGGAGCCACTAGGATCCAGCTACCATAACTCTATGGTTCAACCTGGCCCTTGGGACAAGTGAGTCCTTATCGAAGGCTGATGTCCTAGATTTCAGAAGGGCAGACTTCAACCAGATGAGGGAGCTATCAGAGTGGACAGCATCAGGGATGTGAAGGAAAGATGGGAGCAATGAAGAGGCCCATTCTTGAAGCAACAACATGTTGCATGAGAACAGTAATCAAAAGAAACAGGTACAAGAGACCCATATGGTTCTCTGGAAGGGTCAGGGAAGCAGTGAGTGTCCAAAAAAGGCCTTCAGCAGCTACAAGGAAAAACAAGGGAGGGAAGCAAAAATGCAGTGAGTACCAAATAAGAACAAGAGAAACTAAGAGGGTGATCAGAGCAGCAAAGGCAGAGACACAGCTGTGTACTGGGGAGGGGTCAAGAGATGGGAAAACAGTTCTTTAGATATATTACAGAAAAGAAGGGGAGGAGAAACTGTTAGGCTAACAGAGAGCTAAAAGAGGTAACTGAGGAGGATGGGCAGAAAGCAGCAATTCTTAATGACTACTTCTGCTATGTATTCAGAAGGGAAGGGAAGACAGAGGGTCTCAGCCAGAGAGTTGCATTAAGGCAGCTGCAAGGGGGGGATGCCTGAGAAAAGGCAGCAAGTATTTACCAGTGAAAGGGTTCAGAAAGGGCTAGCAGCCCTAAAGATAGATAAGGCCCCAGCGTCAGATGGAATGCATCTGAGGGTGCTCAAGAAATTGGCAATAGAACTAACTGAACCCCTGGTAGGGGTATTCAACAGTTGAGGTGAGTTCAGACAATGGTAGTTCCAAAAGACTGGAAGGAAGAAGACGTATTCCCGCTAATAAGGGGCAGGACAAGGAGCAATGAGGTAACTAGAGACCTGTCAGTCTTGCCTCTACTGTGGGTAAACTGATGGAGACACTAGTCAAAGAGGACCCAGTGGACTACCTGGACAGCAGTGGACTCCAGGACAGTAAACAGCATGGGTTCGCAGCAAGGAGGTCCTGTTAGACCAATCAGGTAGTATTCTCTGACTAGGTAATGAAAATAGTGCATAAGGGCAAGAACAAACAGGAAAGGCCACACTCTCAGGTTGCTAATAACTGCTGTGAAAAACAGGTCCGAGGCAAAATATTTTTTGCTGAAGAGAAAACTGCAGTGTGCGAGACTCAAGGACACTACACCACTGCCCTGGCACTTTGCTCATTGAGCTTCGTCAGGAGCCCCTTAAAGCCACTAACGAACTCAGCCCCAACAAAGCTTCCTAAGGTGAAGTGCTAAGCACCGGCAGTATTTTCTTGAGTCTCACACTGTAGTTTTCTCGTTTTATTTGGCATTTCACTACACTATCTTTGTAATAAACACTTTCTGCAAAACATCTTTTGCCTCAGACCTGTTTTTAACTGCAAAACACTGCAGTTATCAGCAACATCACATTGTGGCTATTCCTGTTTGTTCTTACCTTTAGCTGGGATTAGCCATCCCTTGGCCTGCACCTGGGCCCTGCACTGGTGCGCATCTACCCCCCCCCCCATCTGTTCTTCATAGTGGATACGGGTCACACTGTGCATTTACTCTACTTCGATTTTAGCATGGCTTTTGACTCAGTGCTTCACAGAAGGCTGCTGAAGAAGCTAGAGGATCTGGGTGCAACTAAGGACAAAGTTAGATGGGTGAAAAACTGGTTAGAAGGGAGACAAAAAAGGATTGTGGTTAACAGAGCTAAATCATAAGAGAGGACGGTCACCAGTGGGGTGCCACCAGGATCAGTTATGGGTCCAGCACTTTTCAATATGTTCATCAGCGACATGGGAAAAGGAATCCAGGGTAAGATGTGTCTCTTTGCAGATGACACCAAGTTCTGTGGCAAAGTAGACAGCAAGAAGGGGGTTAGGGAGATGAAAAGAGACTTGCACAGACTAGAGAGGTGGTCAAAGGTTTGGCAGCTGAAAGTGCAAGGTGATGCACACAGGGCATAAGAACTCCAGAACAGTGTACTAGATTTGGGGGGGGGGGGGCCTAAAGCTAGGCATGACCGCCAAGGAAACAAACCTTGGGTCATCATCAGTGACTCCCTAAAACAATCAAGCCAGTGTAGCATGATCTACAGCAAGGCAAACAGGATGATGTGATGTACAGGAAGGGGTACTGGCAACAGAAGGAAAGGGGTATTATTACACCTGTCTGTAAATCACTGGAGTATGGAGTTCAGTTCTGGAGTCCTCACCTAAGGAAAGATAAGAAAAGGCTGGAGACAGTTCAACGTAGGGTGACCACGGCCAGTAGGGCAGATCTTAGAGGATCGTCTCAAAGCACTGAAAACATGTACTTGCTGGAGGCTAGACAAGAGATGGGAGATATGACAGAGACCTTCAAGGTCCTGAAAGGAATGAACAAAGCAAATTGCAAGGAACTATTTAGCATACGTAATGGATCAAAAATTAAAAATTACGTACTTACCAAAATTCTTGATCTTTCTGTGCATCTTCACCATTCATCACTAGTGAGTTCTGGCCAGAGGATCAGGACCCATCCGGGAGTTGCTTTTTTTTTGTATGTGTGTGTAAAGGGAAGGAGCCGACATTGAGACAACACCGCCCTCGAGGCTGACGCATTGCGTGGCACTCGCAGGTTGGCTAGTAACTGACACCGACTCCTCCTCAGTCCCAGTTCTGCATGCTGGAGAGTAGCTAGGAAAAAAGAGAGAGGGTGGGGCAAGGGAGCCTGAGGGATAGGAAAATGAAAGGATATAAAAACCAGGGAAGGAATACTGCCAGGTAAGAGGACAGAAAGAAGCAGCAGCCTAGGGGTCTGGGACAGGGCGGCCTAACTTCTGGACAAGCAAGGGCGGGACAGAGTAAGGGAGGAAGAAAGAAAGTAGAACAGAGAGAAGAGAGGGGAGACACTGCACCTCACTCACAGGAGTCCAGAGGACTGCCCAAGGACTGAAAAAAGGCATTACTGCTTTTAAGCCATGTTTCTTTTCTCCAGGAAGGGAGCGGAGAAGAAACCCTTTAACCGAAGATTATCCAGACGGAATGGCTGGCTTGAACCCTGGAAGAGGTAAGGCAGGGCACCAATTCCGAGGAGTCCTCACTGGGGTCCAAAAAGAGTAGCAGGCTAATGTCTCCCCCTCTTGTCTAAAGGATAACCTGGAGTGGGGACAGGACCCACCCTGAAGCAGGGTCCTCCTGACAAAATAATCCTCCCAAGTGGTTTTAGAGGAGCATCACCTCCGAAGGAGGAGAGACGACAGTAGGGGAGGATTATTTTTAAAGGGTGTGAATGTGATTCCCCAGAGGGGAACCCTGTAAGTGAGAAGGAGGAGGCAGTTACTCTTTGCCAGGCCATGGGTGATAACCGGGATAGACAAAGTCATGCCGTCCACCTCATGCAGATCGCTGTCCCCACCAGCCTAGATGCCACCTCACTGGCGTCGTATGATGCCCTTGCTTGGTGCCTCACAAGCTCCAGGCCCCATGCGGAGAGGGCAATGGCTTGTCAGGTCGCCTCCGAGTCAGGCAAAGATACTAGGATTTTGTCCTAGTAAGGACCATATGTGCCGGTTATAGGCAGCATGATGGGCCTGATGTGCTGAAATAGATCGAGACGTGCTGAAGAAAACGCTCTCCTCCCCCAAAAGTCAAACTCAGCAGAGTCTGTCTCCGGGGGTCAGTCATGTCTCGGGCGTCACTATGCCCAGAAGGAGTATCTAGGAGTGTCACGCCCAAAAGAGGGTGAGCTCAGGACTGTGACTTCCTAGTCTGGAAATGTGGAGCTTGTTGACCAACCCTGAAAGGAAGCGCTGATAACTGGACAAGTCAGCAGCTGGGGATAGGTGGAAGGAGGGCTCCTCTCCCTCAAGTGAGGAAGACAAGGAAGCCGACGAGTCTAGACAGACAGGCATAGGCTGCACAGGAGAATGGTGGAACACCTCTTCGTCCATGGACCTATAATAGGCAGGGAATACTGCAGCTGTCAATCTGAACTGTTCCTATGTCAGGGTTCCCATAGGACTGGAGTTGCCTGGGAGAGAGAGAGGGGTTGGCACGGTTAAGGGGGTTAAACACCTCAGAGGAGGGGGGCAACCTCTGCTAGGGCTGGGGGACTGAACAGAAGACTGTAAAGCTTGAAAGGATCCATCAGTCGAAGGCCGTTCAACCGGACTGGAACGGTCAGGACTGAGCCCTAAAACAGAATCCCCCCTGCGAGGCAACCGGGGTCGCATGAGCCCAGAAGGGTAGCACCTAGCCTATAAAGATGAGATTCCTCCCAGGGAGACTTTAGAGAAAAAGACAGGACCGGCACTGCGACTCCTACCTGAACCCCTGCGGGCTACAATGGAAGGACCCTGTCCCTGATTCTGTTCCCTTGATCCCTCAGACTCAGAGAGGGACCTCTTCCTCAGAGTCAACCTAGGCAGCTCAATCACAGTAGCCAACTCCTGAGAGACGGCTGCCATGAGAGCACCCTCCCCTGCTCCAGGCACTCTAACTGACCCAGAGATGGACCCAGCCAGAGCACCCATAGCAGGGGGTGCAACCCTTACAAGAGTAGGAGAACCACCAGCTCCGAAAGGTCCTCTGGTACCACCCCCAGCACCGGAAGACTGGTCTGGACCACTGACACCAATAGCAACTGCCAAGTCCAAAGAGGAGGGATGAACCGGAGTCGCTGTGCTGGGCAAAGAGGAGTCGGAGGACTCTGAAGAATCCAAGAGCCAGTCTAGGTCAACCTCCAGATCACCATCCCCCCCTAAGGAGGCACGGACCCAGACCACTCCATGAGCTTCTTCGCTTCTGGCACCACAAGGCGGCCCCACACTGCCAACGGTGCCACCACGATTCCCTGCATCACGCGTGGCACTGGGATCAGAGACAGCACCGAGGACCGGCTCCGTACCGCCCACAGCACCCCCCTTGATCTCTGGCACTGCAAATGGCGCCAGGATCCAAGGCAGCATTGACATGTGGTGACAAGGAAGATGCTGGCCTGGGCCTGGAGACCCTAGGCCATGACGCTTGGGCGGCCTTCGACTCCGAGGAAGCGACTGCCAGGATGGTGCCTCCCGCCTGACTCCCAGAGGACTCAGACCGGGTCTTCTGCAGCGTAATAGGAGTTTCCACAGAGGCAAGGCTTAAAGAGGCAGAAACCCCCTCCTCCACGAGCCATATAGAATCAGGAGGGAACCCGGAGGAAGGGTCAAGAGACCTGC
Organism: Neoceratodus forsteri; assembly: GCA_016271365.2. NCBI lineage: Eukaryota > Metazoa > Chordata > Ceratodontiformes > Ceratodontidae > Neoceratodus > Neoceratodus forsteri. The sequence continues at coordinate 1,173,043,879 of CM057456.1, read as the reverse complement.
ACTTGGCGTCCCTGGTGCGTGCCTGTTCACCGAAAGTGGGGGTGCGCCTCCAACTTTAAACATGCGCACTTCCAAAACTCGACAGTCCATGGAAAAACAGGCATCGCAACGATCCATATCATGGTTTGGGCCCAAGCAAGTCAAGCACCTGTCATGCTTGTCTGAGACGGAGAAAAGCCGGCTGCAGGGACACCGCCACATAGGAGGCCGGAAGTTTCTTCTTGTCCCCCGAACGAGACATAACTGGACGGAAAAAACAGCACTCTGCATCATTGAAAAATAAAAAGGAAAGGTCTCATCAGTCAACAGCACCGAGAAACACAGCTGTACAGAACTAGGACGATCCGACGGACTAGGCCGTTGATGCAGTAAATCTGCTCCACATGAGGTCATGTTCACTCGATGGGAGAAGCAGAACTGGGACTGAGGAGGAGGAGTCGGCGTCAGTTACTGGCCAACCCGCGAGCACCACACAAGACGTCGGCCTCGAGGGCAGTGCCGTCTCAATGTCAGCTCCTCCCCTTTACAAAAAAAAAAAAAGCTCCCATGGGGGCCTGATCCTCCGGCCAGACCCCACCAGTGATGAATGATGAATACTGACACAGACAAGATCACAGGGATGCTAGTGGAAACTGACAGGGCGGGGGGGGTCAAGAGGGATGTAAGACCATTTTATTTTACTGAAAGGGTGATGGAGCCGTGGAACAATCTGCCAGCTGATGTGGTGGGCGCCAAAGCTATCAGTGATTTCAGACATGGCTGGGACAGAATAAAGGGCTTAGTGGTTGCTCAGGTTGGTAGCAGTAGGGCAGGCAGCATGGGATGGATAGTGCTGTTTAGAACCCTGAATGAACAATGGGTCCTGGGTTTGAAGGGCAGAGTGGATGAGTCAATTATGTTTTTCTGCTGTTGCTATGTTTCTAGGTTTCTAACTCTTTATCCTGCCCCTTTATAGCTGTAGAGCCTAATCCATGAATTAGGATGGTGCATGCACGATTTCACGAGCAGCTGGCTCACCGAGATCCAAACTCCAATGCTGCTTCATAAGCCTAACTCGCTGGTGCCTGGCACTCACATACTCTAGCCACCCCTTTCCATGGGTGCAGAGCTCCTTGCTATGGCTGGGGAGGACCAAGACATATTTGGGGCCAGACACTGGGCTCCCAAACTGAAAGCAGGTCAGCCCTCTAGTGGATCTCCTGCTCCATGTGAGCAGGGCAGTATGAGATATTTTAGTCCAGCTAAGACTGCGGTATCCTCTTTACAGCAAGAATAACATTTTTAAAATCAAACAATAGTCCACTGTCCTCCCAGCCCTCCATGCCATAGCAAAAGGGCCAGGGACTCGACTGTGCATCTGTTAGGGTCTGGGTGGTGGAATGGTGCCCTCAATGCTGTCTGTGGTTGCAACAGCAAGGTGTAGACTGGTTACATCTGGCATCCCCCACCACACACTGGCAGAGCACTACCATTGCCCCAAGTCAGGCATATTTGGCTTTGGGAATGCCGGGAGCATGACTCAGCTCTGCTGCCTACAAAGACCCCCCCCCCCCCAACAAAACAATGTAGTTCAAGTGGCAGAGCAGGATTGGGTCAGGGGCTCAGCAAGTGCAGAGGTGGCACTCCACAGGAAGAACTAGCCCGTCACACTGACAAAGGGCTTTTAGGATTAGGCCCTTAGTTTGTGCCCCCCTTTTCCTTCCATCCTATCACAGCTGACAAAATTGCCCCAGTCTCCTTCAAAATGCTAAATGCTGTTCTAGTTCTCAATATGTACGAATGATCTTCCCCAAGAATGTGCAGGAAGGAAAAATTACTCACCATAGTAATCTTGTTTCTTCCCAGTGGTAGTCAGATATTCATAACTTCTGCAGTGTCCCTTTAAGACTGAGCTGCCTGGACAGATGGAATGCTATGCAAATGATAGAATCTTTGCAAGTGCTGTTTTTCAAATGCTGCCTTTGAACTAACTGCCCTGGTTCTAAACCCTCACATTTCCTTGGAGCCTGGAAAGACAGGTCTCAGAAGTACAACATTATATCTACCACCCAAATGATTGGAACTGCAGTACTAATTAAGTAATACCCCATAAAATCCTCCCAAGGGAAGTCAAAACCCCAGAATTGGGGATAAACAAAAAAACAACACTACCCCTGAATGTCAGAATCACCTGAAGAGGAAGAAGAACAAGAAGAACATGAATTACAAACCATAGTACCTGATTATGGCACCCACAAAGTAGGCCAGATACATACTCCCAGGAATGCAGAGGCTACTGGTTCTTAAAGGGGAGGCAGGGTGGGTAGTTATGAATATCTGAGTATCACTGGGAAGAAACAAGATTACTATGGTAAGTTATTTTTTCTTCTAACCCCAGTAATGCTCAGGTATTCATAACTTCTGTAAACTATGAAGCAGTACCTTTGGAGGTGGGCACAGAACCTACTTTGGAAATAGACTCTGCAGGACTGCTGTGCCAAACTTGGCATCACTCCTGGACAAGATGTCCAAACTGTAATGCTTTGTGAAGGTGTGTACTGTTTTCCAGGTAGCTGCTTTACAGATGTCCACTAATGGAACATCCCTGGCAGCTGCTAAGGTAGCAGCTGTGCCCCTTGTGGAATGGGCCCTCAACCTCGTTTGAGGTTCCCTTACCGCTTTAGAGTAACAAAACTGGATGCACTGAACTATCCAGCAAGAAATGGAACTTTTAGATGCTGGGTTACCCTTTCCCACATCCCCATAAGTCAGGAACAGCTGTTTTCTGTCCTGCCTATGGTCCTTACTGGCTGTCACGTAATAACTAAGGGCTCTTTTAACATCTGTGGAGCCTCCTTTCACCAGAGGTGGAGTGCTCAGTAAAAAATACAGGTAGGGTAATGGTTTGGTTCAAATGGAAGTCCGAAACCACTTTGGGGAGAAATTTCCTATTTGTTCTCAGGACCACTTTGTTATTGTAGAAAGAAATGTAGTCCTTGTCTACACACACCGCCTGAAGCTTGCTGATTCTTCTAGCAGAAGTCATTGCCACTAGAAAAACTGTTTTCCAAGTGACCCATTTTAGTTGAGCTGAAGACATAGGCTCAAAAAGGGGTCCTCATGAGCTTGGCTATACACATACTAAGATCCCATGCAGGCACTGGGTCCTGTGAGGGGGTGCAAATGGGAAAGGCCCTTAAAGAACCTTTTGAAAATAGGATCTGAAGCCAATGAGAACTTTTGCCTGGCTAAAATGTAAGCAGAAGCTGCAGCCAAATGTACCTTCAGTGTACTGGCCTGAAGGCCCAAAGAATGTAAATGAGTAAGATTGTCCAGCATGACTGATATCCCAGCCTGTGTTGGTTCAATGTCCTGTGTGGAACACCAGATGGAAAACCTCTTCCATTTTGCAGAATACGTTTTCTTAGTGGAGGGCTTCCTGTAGCCTTTCAAAATATCCAGAACACCATCAGAAAGGTTTAGTCCTGCAAATTCTATGTCCTCAAGAGCCAGGCCTTGAGCCTGAGAGATCTGAGGTTCGGGTACAGAAGCCTCCCCTGACTGGAGGTTAACAGATTGTGCCTCCTCGGAAGGTGTATTGGTTCGGCCACAGACATGGAGAGCAGTAGAGAGTACCATGGCTGCCTGGGCCAATCTGGTGCTATCAAGATCATGGATGCTGGCTGGGATATGAGCTTGAGCAAAACCCTGTATACCAGAGGGAAGGGAGGGAAAGCATACAGGTGCTTCCCTGACCAATCTAGAATTAAGGCATCCAGAGGGGTTGTTCCCCTCTCTGGTGGTCTGCAACAATATTTCGGCAGATGGTGGTTCTGGTGGGATGCGAACAAGTCCACCTCTGGAGCACCCCACCTTTTGAAAATTACCTGCAGCACTTGCCAGCTCAGGGTCCATTCGTGATGGGCCTGGTTGATCTGACTAAAAATGTCTGCCAAGGTATGGTCCTTGACAGGCAGATGAATGGTTTGGAGAGAAATTCCAAAGGAGTAAGCCAGACTCCATATTTTCATAGACTCTGTGCAGAGAGGACTGGACCTTGTCCCTCCCTGCTTGTTTATGCAGTACATGGTAGTGGTATAGTCTGTTCTGATCTGTACCACCTTTCCCTGTAGCAGAGGCGTGAAAGCCTTCAATGCTAACAACACTGCTCTGAACTCCAGTAGGTTTATGTGCAGAAATGACTTTGCACTTGACCAGATGCCCTGGGTAGTGTGATCTCCCAGAAGGGCACCCCAACCCAGCAGTGATGCATCTGTAGTGAGAGTCATTGAAGGGAGCTCCTGTTGGAAGGGAACCCCTTCCCTCAGATTGTTTTCCTCTTTCCACCATTCTAGGGCCCAGAACAGAGTTTCTCTTATTAGAACTAATTTTGAGAGAGTCCCTTTTCTGGCACCAGTGAGCTCTTAGGTGAAACTGGATGTCCCTCATCGGGAACCTGGACCCTAGTACTGTGCCAGTGGCAACCGCCTTGTGGCCTAACAGTTGGAGGAACTGTCTTGCAGTTTTTGACTCGTTCAGGACAAATGAACCTGCTAACTGTTCAATGTTCCTTGCCCTGTCCAGTGGCAGAAATGCCCAGCCCTGCAGGGTATTTAGCTCGGCTCCTATGAACTGTAATACCTGAGAACGTTGTAGAACCGACTTCTTTTCATTTATTAGGAATCCTAAAGACTCCAGGAGTTCTTGAGTGAGATGTAGTTGTTCCCTGACATGCTGGGGGAATTTTTCTATCACTATCCAGTCGTCTAGGTATGGGAAGACTGTGACACGCTGCTTACAAAGGTGTGCCACCACCACTGCCAGGCACTTTGTAAACACCCTTGGTGCAGAAGTGAGGCTGAATGGCAGAGTTGAGAATTGATAGTACCCTGAACGGAGTCTGAACCTGAGTTATTTTCTGTGAGATTCCCTTATGGGGATGAGGAAGTAGGCATCTTTTAGGTCCAGTGAGGCCAACCAATCTCCTTTTCGGAGGGTTGGAAAAAATCAATGCCAAAGTTACTATTTTGAACTTCGGTTTTGTCAGGTATCTGTTTAAGACCCTGAGGTCTAATATGGGCCGCCACTCCCCATTTTTCTTTGTGGTAAGAAAGTATCTTGAGTAAAACCCCTTTCCCTTTATGTTTGTTGGCATTGGTTCTACTGCTTGAGACAGGAGCAGCATTTGAACCTCCGCTTCCAGGAGTTTTATTTCTGTATTTGAGGATGGTCTGAAAACTCGAGTTTTAGAAGAGGAAGGGATTTGAAAGATAGAGACAGTCCATGACTTACTACGTCCAGTACCCACTTGTCTGTGGTGATGTTTACCCAGGAATGTGAAAAGTGAGCCAGTCTGCCTCCTACAGGCAGTAGGGAGGCAGCCTGTACAGGCATGTCAGGGTGCATGCTTTGCTTGGGGCTGAGCCTGGGGCTGGAAACCAAGCCTGGAACCCCGTTTGCCCCTACTCCTAAAGTATCCTTGCTGTGGATACTGCTGGTATGGGGTTGTAGCCATGGGCTGAAAGAAAGACCTGTTTTGACAGGTCCTACCCCTGCCTCCCTTTCCATAAGGCCTAGTGGATGGGGAAGCTTTTTCCTTTGCGGAGTTGCTTCTGTAGGTGGCTTTACATTCATCCACCTTTTTCATGAAAGCCTCTGTCATTTGCCCAAAGAGGGGAATTTTCCTCTAGTGAGAAATCCAATGTTTTGGTCTGTGTATCTAGGGTAAGGTTTGTGGCTCTTAACCAAGCAAACCTTCTTTGAGCCACAGTGTTTGCCATCCATCAGGCAGCTGTGTCATTAGAATTAGCAGCCATTTGAAATTGATACTTGTCTGCTTCCAGACCAAATCTAGCTGTTTCAAGCTAGGTCAGCTGAAATAGAAGACTGTACTTTTTCTGACATGGCCAGGACAGACTACCAGACTGATTTCTGGTACTGCACTGCATAGGCCTGGAAACTGACCTGCCTGATGGCCAACGAAGCTGAGAGGTAACCTTTTTTGGCCATTCTATTTTCCTCGACTCCTTGTCTGGAGTATGGGAGGCTAGTGGGACCCTTGCCTTATCACAGGCGGCCACCTGTACCACTCCGACTCCTTGATGGCCAGGGTGAGGGAATAAAACTTCAGCACCCTGCCTTTCTAACTGGTACTTTTTGTCCAACCTCTTATCCAGAGGTTGGACAGTATTAGTTTGCAGTAATTTCAGGGCATCTTTTTTGAAGAATTTATTAATAGGAAGAAGAAGCTTTTTGGTGGGTGTTAACCCCATTAGTTCCATGTATTCAACTTTTTCTTCATCCTCAATAACGTCACTTCTGGGGATGTGCAATGCATCTACCATCCTTCTTACAAAGGTAAAATGAGAGGAAAAATCCTCTGATGCCCTTGCAGAAGACCCAAATTCTTGCTGAGGTGAAACCTCTGGTTCAGTGGGGGTCCCCTTCTTCCTCCTCTTCAACATCCAAATACTCTTCTTGCTCATATACAGAAGACTGAGAAGAGGAGCCAATCTGTTTGGCTGGTGTCTGAGGCAAAGGGGTAGTCAGCCCTTGTAAAGCCTGGATAACACGAAAGGCCTGTGCAATCTTATCTGCACTTGGCATTTTTACTGCAGGCACAGAAGTCCCCAATTGTTTCTCAGCAGGGGCTTCTGTGTGTTTTATCTTCTTAGATTTTTTAGAGGGAACCGGAGAGTCAGCCGGTTCAGCACGCCTCTTTGAAACTGCCTGTGTACCTGGCTCACGGGTGGCAGTTACAGAAGTTGATATCAAAGTAGTTTCAGCCACATGAATAGAGGGTGTCGGATGGTCAGAGTTCGAGGGACCCTTATAAACAGACACCTTTTTCTTATGCCTTTCAAGGCGCTTTTCCACAGTTTTTGGAAAAGTTTTACAAATGTCACAGTCTGTTTTTAAATGTTAAAAATCCAAACATACAACACAAAGAGAAGGCTTGTCTGCTTTGACAAAAATCTCACCACAATCAGTACATGGTTTAAAACCGGGTTCACCGGTTCTTCTTTTCGTTTTTTCAGACATTCTGGGTGACAAAAAGCAATTTGTAAATAACCACTAAATAAGGATTTTAAAACCTTATTTAGCAGTAGCGGTCGATTCCTGAACTGAGAAAATCTTTTCGGAACTGAAACAGAACCGGAGCTAGCGGTTCGCGAACCGGGATTAGCAGTTCAAATTTAAAATATTAAAAACTTAAATTTAATAAAACTAAAGGGGTTCCTTAGTCAGGGAACTCTGAAAAAACTAAGAAAAGCCCTGGTTTCCCGTCAGTTATACCGAACTGGGAGAAACTGAGAAACGAAGAATTTAACACTAAAATAACGATTTAGTAAACTAATAACACTTAGCCAAAGGCAGCAAAGGAAAAGGATAAAAATACTTATGTATTTTTTTAACGTGTCAGGACTAGATGATGAGGAGAGAAACTCCGGGCTTCTGGTCTTGGCAGGCAGAGAGTGAAATCTGAGGGTTTAGAACCAAGGCAATTAGTCCAAAGGCAGCATTTGAAAAAAAGCATGGGCAAAGAGTCCATCATTTGCATAGCATTCCATCTCTCTGGGCAGCTCAGTCTTAAAGGGACACCGCAGAAATGAAAATTACGTACCTACTGTAATTATGATCTTTCTGTATATCTTCACCACTCATCACCTTTGTGTACATGGCCGGAGGTCATGACCCAGCAGGAGCATGTTTTTTTTTTTTTTTGTTTGTTTTTTTTTTTTAGGTAGGGGGAGCCGACGCACCATCGGCGCCGCCCTCGAGGCCAATGCATTGCGTGGCGCTTGTGGGTTGGCTGTCAGGCGCTGTCGACTCCGCCTGCCTGCCAGTTCTGAGTCGCCGGAGAGGTAAGAGGAAGGGAGTGGAGGGTGGAACAAGGTAGTCCAAGGGACAGGAAAAAGGAAAAGATATAAAACTAAAAGTAGAAATAACGACTGAGAGGACAGAAAGCAAAAGTCAGAAACTAAAGGGACTGGGAGGGGCCCCAATCTCTGAAAATAGAGAAGGAAGGGAGGTAGGGTGGGACAAAGAATTTAGAAGGTAGGAAGAGAGGGGAGAAGGTCAACACATCCCAGACCCTGGTCCATCTCCAGACTGTATAGGAACTGCAAGGAGTAGCCAAGGGCTTCTTGCCAGAATTCAAGGCACAGAATGGCTGGCAAAAACTCCATCTGAGTAGAATCGGCTATTCTGGAAGAAAGACAGGGCACAGAGAATTAATACCCTCTCAAGGAAAGATTTTGGTGAAAAAGGAAAAGGAGTTTTTTGTTTGTAATAAAGGATAGCCCTAAGGATGAAGAAAAATAAGATGGATGGGACAAGGAGAAGGAGAGAATGGAGGGCAACTACCAACTCCCACCCACAAGGGTGGAGCAAATGCACTACAGAAGGAGTGCCCCCAATGCTGACCACTCTACCCAGAACATAGTCCCCCTATGTGCCCCGTTTACCCCACTCCTAACAAAGAAAGGAGGGGGGCGAGGTTGGGCACAAGAGAGGGAGGTGGACCCAGAGACTGAGGCCCCAGGGAGATGGAGAGTGGGGTTGTGATGAATGGTGAAGATATACAGAAAGATCATAATTACTGTAGGTATGTAATTTTCATATCTTATCTGTGTCAGTCTTCACCATTCATCACTGCTGAGTGATGCGAGCCCCTGAAGGGTTTTTTTTTTACACCCTAAGGGACAAAGTCCCTTAGCTCTCAGTGGGTGACACACTAAAAAGGAGAACCTGCAGGGCCTGGAGAGGCCAGAGAGTGAGACAGGGATCCCCCGGAGGGGGAAGAAAGTTGCCCTGACAAACGTTGTCTCGCTCTACAGCAGAAGAGATAGGTTCTCTGGTGAGCAGAGTTAATCACCCTATGCTGGGCCAAGGGTGACAACCGGGAAAGACGCAGCCATGCCGTCCACCTAGCGCAGATCGCTGTCCCTACGACCCTGGTAGCTACCTTGTTGGCATCATAGGATGCCCTTGCTTGGTGCCTTGCTAGCTCCAGGCCACATGCAGAGTGCGCAATGGCTTGTCTGGTTTGCTCCGTGTCAAGCAACGAGGCTAGGAGTTGACCTAGCCTGGACCACAAGAACCTGTCATAGGCCGCATAGTGGGCCTGATGTGCAGAAATGGAAAGCAACAACCGTGCCGAGTAGAAAGCCCTCCTACCCCAGAAGTAAAAATCCGAGGAATCTTGATCTGGGGGCCGGTCACAGTGTAGGGCACAAAGCCCATCAGGAGTGTCCACCTGCATCAATCTAGACTGAAGAGGAGGCATGGAACCTGGAGACTCCTGGGGGGCACAATACCGCTGGCAGAGATCCCTTGGGTCAGCAACTCCAGAGAAGGGTCTCTGCCAGAAGCGCAACAATGCCTCCTGAAAGGGAACAGGCCAGGGAGGCACCACAAGGGTGGTCTCGCTGAACTCACCTAGAAAGGCATGCGCCAAGTGCTCTGGATTGCTTACAATGGCAGGGGTGAGGTGCAAGTTCTCCAACATCCTCATGAGGAAACGCTGATACTCAGCGAGATCAGCGGCTGGAGAGATGTGGACAGAAACCTCCTCTCCCCCAGAAGAGGGGGATGAGGGGTTGGAGGGCACCGACTGTTCAGAAGGTGGCTGCTTGGGGGGGAGGTTGAAAAACCTGTCTGTCCATTGCCCTAACGTAAGCTGGGAACCGAGCAGCCACAGCCCTGAACTGCTCCCAGGAGAGAGGCCCACGAGGACCAAGGATGCCTGGGAGTGCAGGAGAATGTGGCAGAGGGATAGGGACAGAGCAGAGAAGAGATATTGGCTGACCTCCGCCTGGGCTAAGGAGCGGACCAAGAGCACTTGAAGAAGAAGGTGCTCCGGAAGACTCTACAGCCGACAGCTGAACAACCATTTCGGTACTGCCTTGGTTGCGCCTGGAAGAATCCCCCCTGTGAGGCGACCGAGGCCGTGTAGGTCCCGAAGGATGGTCCCCTCCTCAAAAGAATGGGCTCCTCAAAGAGACCGAGAGAGAGAGTAGAGATCCAAGATCACGGTTTCTTCCAGAGCCCAGATGGGCCCCAGAAAAAGGTCGCCGTACAGACCCCATTCCCTTCGACCCCTTGGAGTCCAAAAGAGCCCTCCTCCCTGAGAGGGCAAGCCTAGGTAGCTGACATCCCAAGCCAGCACCCGAAGGAGCTATCCAGGGCACAGTACCTTCCCCTCCCATAGGTGCTCTGATCGGCCCCAAAGTTGGGCGACCCAGGCACACCACAGGTGGGGGTACAACTGCTGAGGGGTCAGTGAAACCCACCAAGACCGGGCTGCAGAGCAATGGTGGCCTGCACCACTGCCCGCTGGTCAGCACCCCTGACCCCAGCCTCGGCAGCCACCAACCCCACCTCAGAAGGGGCTGACTCTAGCTTGTCGAGGATACTACAGGGCTGCCCACCCCAACAGTCAACGCCAAGGAGTCAGACTGTTCTTCTGACTCAGAGCCCAACTCCGCCTCCGAAGAGGTAGAGGCCGAGGCCCTGGCCCTATGCCAGACCGTAGGAGGGTGCCGGGTGTCATCCTTGCCAAAGGGGGTGCCAGAAACCAAAACCAAGCCCGAGCCAGTGCCAGTGCCCCCTACAGCACCTCAAGCAGAATCCATAGAGGGCACGGCCCCAGCCCGAACAGCAGCTCCAGAGTCGGGACCAGCCATGGCGCCATCCGGCCCCACAGTGCTGCAAGCGGCGCTGAGGGCAGAGACAGTGCCAAAGACGGCCCCGACAGTGCCATCGGCGCCAAGGATGGCAGCGCCCAGCTCCATGGTGCCGTGAATGGCGCTGAGGGCAGAGGTGGCGCAGATGACAGTGCCGACAGCGGAATCCAATGCCTCCACGGCGCTGAGTCCCGAGGACACAGCACCGTGCTCAACCTCGGTGCCGCGGATGGCGCCGAGATGAGACACAGACAAGGACGGCACTGTAGAAACTCCCACAGCGCCACTAGCAGTATCGGCACTACAAACAGTGGCAACAGCAACCACGGCACCGAGTGACAAACCAGCGCCTACGACGGCTCTGTCAGGGCCCATGGCGCCGCGAATGGCGCCGACCAACAGCGTTGAGGACAGTGCCGACCCCAGGTCTTGCGAACCATGGGTCCGACACCAGGAGAGCCTTCACCCCCGAAGGGGCGACTGCCTTGGTGGTGCCTCCCGCCCGTCCCCCCTCCTGCACCGTGGAAGGAGCTTCAGCAATGGCTAGGCTACTAGTAACCAAGGCTCCCTTCTCCTCGGTCCGTGTAGAACCAGGATGGGACCCAGAGGAAAGGCCGAGAGTATGTGGCTTGGCCCGACGAGTGCGCACCTGACCCCTGAAAGTTGGCGGAGCTCGCCCCACTTTCTACGCACATTGTTCGATGACCCGCCGGTCCATAGAGAAACAGGCGTCGCACAAATCCATGTCGTGAAGCGGGCCAAGACACGTAAGGCAACAGTCGTGCTGGTCGGTGACGGAAAATTTACTGCCACAAGGGCACCGTCGCATGGGGGGGCTGTCCCGTCTTCAAAGTCTTCTTGCCCGCCGACCCAGACATGACCTATGAAGAAAAAAACACCAAAAACAGACTCGACGTCACCAAAAATAAAATATATGGAAAGATCTTACCAGCGACGTTGAGTAAGGCAACTAGAATTGGCAGGACACGACACCGACGGACTGCGGCACGAGAAACAGCTGGAGAACGAACTGCGTAGGTGGTAGGCCTCAAATTGGATCTGGCTTCCCACGAGGTGATCTCTACGGTGGGAGACGAAGAAATGGCAGGCAGGCAGAGTCGACAGCGCCTAACGGCCAACCTGCAAGTGCCACGCAATGCCTAAAAAAGAATAATAAAAAAAGTCTCCCGCAGGGGTCATGACCTCTGGCCATGTACCCAAAGGTGATGAATGATGAAGACTGACACAGATAAGATGTTATGAATACCTGAGTATTACTGGGGTTAGAATGTCTGTCTAGCTACAGTATATACTGACGATTTGGTGATATACAGTACTGAAGGGAGTGTCACAAGTAAAGTACAGAAAAACCTGCAGTTGGGTTTTTACTGAATTGGAAATCTGGTTACTACCAAAATGTTCCTGTTGAATCAGAAAAAATGATTAATGGAATTTGGTTCCCATGGAAAATGCATCTCACTCCTCTGTAACTGCAAGCATATCAGCTGTGTAAATGGTGCTACACTAGAGAATGGGCAGAAAAAATAGGTTCCTCACCTGTAACCATAGTTCTAGGAGTGGTACATGCTACACATCCACACTCTGGCAGTCATACTGGAATGGTCTGATTGGCCAGACGTCATTAAGCTAAGCTCCTCCAACCACCCAGGCAATATATCCGTATCTTCTGACTCCACCTCATGACATCAAATCGTTGTACACTGGAAGCAATGTTCTGCGTGCCATTTGGCAGGGGAGGCGGGTAGGTTGTGCGGATGTGAACCATATACCACTCCCAGAAAGTATAGTTATATAAGATCTTATCATAACAGTAGATCTTTGAGAAGTGTCTCTTGCAGCAGGTAATACACTTGGGTCGTCGCCAGAGGTCACTCTGGTGCACGGCAACTCTTCTAGCAGTCTTTTTCAGGGGCCGCCCACATATGACATCAGCTTCCTGTTTCCTATATAAGTGTGGGTGGTCCCTCGTATCCTCAGTTTCCCCTGCCGGATTCAGCTCGTTAAGCGAGGACCAAGGGGAAGCCGCGGTACCATAGGTATCCCAACCCATAAGTCACTGGACCAGAATTTATTCTCCTAGAGAAGGAGGAGAACGGAGGGTGGGATCGTACCTGCTGCAAGAGACACTCCTCAAAGATCTACTGTTACGGTAAGGTCTTATGTAACTGTACTATCTTCCACGGAGTGGTCTCTTGCAGCAGGTAATACACTTGGGATGAATCCCAAGCAGTAAACACGAGAAGGGTGGACATTATGACAGGAGGCCTTATAGGACAGCTCGGCCAAAGGCCGTCCTACAGCATGAAACAAAGACTAAGTTGTAATGCTTTGTGAAAGTATGAATCATGGACCAGGTAGCTGCATTGCAGATATCCACAATAGAGGCCCCTTTAAAGCAGGCCACTGTGGTGGCCATAGCTCTGGCAGAATGGCCTTGGACAGATTCTGGTAATGGCTTGTATTTTGAATAACAAAATGTTATACAGTGTGCTAGCCAAATGGAAAGGGTCCATTTAGTGACTGGGAGACCTTCCCTGTTTGAGGCGAAGGTAACAAAAAGTTGTGAAGTCTTCCTGATCGATTTAGTTCGATTAGTATAGAAACATAGAAACACAGAATTTGACAGCAGATAAGGACCGCTTGGCCCACCCAGTCTGCCCATTTCCCTACTCAATGGATAAGCTGCAGATCCTAGTTAACCAGCAGCCTACTTCTTTCTACCCCAACCCCCTAGAATTGCCTTATGGCTGTCCCATGCATGCTTGAATTCAACCACTGTTTTTAACTCCACAACCTTCCTCCGGAAGGCCGCTCCATGCATCCACAACCCTCTCTGTGAAAAAAAATACTCTCTTACATAACCTCTGAGCCTCCCTCTATCTTCAAATTGTGCCTCTTGTTCTTGCACACCTCTTTTTTTGAAAGATGCTACTCTCTTGGACTTTGTTGATTCCTTTGAGGTACTTGAAAGTTTCTATCATGTCCCCTCTCTCCCTCCTTTCCTCGAGGCTATACATATTAAGCTCCTTTAGTCTCTCTTCATTTGCCTTCCGGTGCAGACCCTGCACCATTTTAGTTGCCCTCCTCTGGACAGCTTCCATCTTGTCTATGTCCTTGCGGAGATTGGGTCTCCAGAACTGCACACAGTACTCCAGATGGGGTCTCACCAGCTGTCTGTACAGAGGGATAACAACTTCCTGTTTTCTACTGGTGATGCCTCTCCCTATGCATCCCAGTATCCCCCCAGCCCTCCTTACTGCCCTATCAGATTGCTTGGCCACCTTTAAGTCATCTGATATGACTACCCCCAGGTCCCTTTCCATTTTTCTTGTTGTTAGTATCTCACCCCCCTGGGTTTTTGTTTCCCAGGTGCATTACCTTGCACTTCTTAGCATTAAATCTAAGCTGCCATACATTTGACCATTCCTCTAACCTTGCCAAGTCCCTTCTCATACTTTCCACCCCACCTTGTTCATCAACTCTGTTGCAGATCTTTGTGTCATCTGCAAAGAGACATACTTTTCCTTCCAGTCCCTCTGCAATGTCGCTTACAAAGACATTGAAGAGGACCGGTCCTAATACTGAACCCTGCGGCACCCCACTAGTAACCCCCCTTTCTTCAGAGTGGACTCCATTTACTATTACTCCCTGTGTCCTATTCTCCAGCCAATTATTTACCCAGGCTATCGTCTTGGGACCCACTCCCAGGCTGGCTAACTTGTATATTAATCTTTTGTGTGGGACTGAGTCAAATGCCTTGCTAAAGTCTAGGTAGGCCATGTCCTCAGCCCCTCCCTAATCTACCACTTTGGTCACCCAGTCAAAGAAATCTATTAGATTCGTCTGGCATGACCTACCGGCTGTGAATCCATGCTGCCTTGGGTCCTGTGCCCCTCTGGCCTCTAGGTACTCGACAATATTTCCTTCAGAAGTGATTCCATCATTTTCCCTATCACTGAGGTTAAACTAACAGGTCTGTAGTTTCTTGCTTCTGCCCTGCTCCCACTTTTGTGAAAGGGAAATCACATCTGCCCTCCTCCAGTCCTCAGGTACCACCCCATCCTCCCATGATTTCTTAAAGAGGGTAGTCAGTGGTGTCACTAGTTCTACCCTTAGTTCTTTTAGAATTCTGGGATGACTCCCATCAGGCCCCATTGCTTTGTCCACCTTCAGTTTTAAGCGTTCTTTCAGAACCCTTTCTTCTGAAAATGGGCTGGTATCAACTTCTGTATCCAGAGTAGTATTGTAATATATGATGGACATCTAGAGTATGTAAGAGGTGTTCACCTCGAATGGAGTGTTCAGGATAATAAACTGGTGCTGGCCCATTGGTGCAGCGGTTGGATTTCCACTTGCAACGCCGGCGAGCCAGGCTCAGGAATGGACCTGGGACGAGAAGAATGAAGCATCCTGAGGACCGCTCTCCTTCTCCAGGGGAGAGGGGGAGGAAGGGGAGTGGGACTGGTGCTTGATGGACCTGTGGTGGAGGCCAGGGGTACCACAGTGACTGGCACCAGAACATTCGGAAGGGGGGGCAGATGCCGGAACTCATTGCACGTCTCCACCCCCAGGAAAAAACAAAGAAAAATCTCATCTGCCGGCCGCCGTAAATGAAGCCTGCCTTGGCTTCAATTAGCCTCCAAGCTGGCCCTCTGACCTATCCCATTGTTTGTGGCACAGTTGGGGGCTTGTGCTGCAACCCCGTCCTGGGGGGTAAGCCAGTGGGTATTGGAGGGTCACGGACGATTTGGAGGTGGAAGTCTGAGGTCCGTGACCAGGCTGAGGTTCCGGGTGGCTGGCGACAGAGGAATAAAGCATAACAAAATAAAAAAAGGATAATAAACTGGTAAATCCAGGGACTGATTTAAGGTGTGTTCTGACACTACCTTAGGTAGGAAAGAAGGGTTGGTACGAAGAGCCACCCTGTATTTCTGAAAAATCAAGTAAGGTTCTCTACACATGAGGGCATGGAGCTTGGAAATATGCCAAGCTGAAGTGACAGCCACTATGAATTGTGTTTTTCAAGAAAGAAGATGGAGGTCACAAGTGGCCGCCGGTTCAAAGGGTTCAAGAGTTAATTTCTCTATTAGAAAATTGAGATCCCACGGAAGAGTGGGTCTTCTGATAGGTGGCTTAATATACACTCCTCTTAGAAACATTTTGGCTAGATGATGTTGATACAGTACTCTGCCATTCAGAGGTTTATGGAAGGCTGAAATAGAGGCCAAATGGACTTTGATGGAGGAATAGCTTAATCCTGTCTCGGCAATCGAGGCCATGTAATTCAAGACTTTCGTCAGTGGACAGGAATAGAGATCCAATGATCAGGAAGCAGCCCAGATGGAAAAGCATTTCCATTTGGCATTATATGTTTCCCTGGTCGCTGGTTTACGTGAGGCCAGTAATATATAGGCAACAAGAGAGGACACTTGTAAACGTGTTATGAAAGCATCCTCAGGAGCCAAGCATGAAGGTGTAGTGCCTTCAGGTTGGGATGCAGAAGAGTCCCTTGATTCTGAGTCAAGAGATCTGGTCTGATTGGCAACAGAACGGGTTCCTCTACCGAGAACTGCTGAAGTAGGGGAAACCACACCTGCTGAGGCCACAGAGAGGGTATAAGAATCATAGTGGCAGGTTTGAGATGTAATTTCAGTAGAGTCCATTGCAGGAGTAGGACGGGGTGAAGCATATAAGAAGAGTCCTGCCATGCTTGGGATAGGGCATCCATAGACCGTCCCTTTTTGCTCGGGATAATGGAATAGTATCTGGGGAGACAGTGGTTGACTAGGGAGGCAAACAGATCCAGTTTCGGGTTCCCCCACAGATGAAAGATTTTCTAAAGCACTTCGTAATGAAGTGTCCATTCATGTGCGGACAACTGGCGACTAAGAACGTCGGCCAGAAGGTTGTAACATCCTGGTAGATAGATGGCTGTCAGTACGAGGTGTTGCCGAATGGCCTCCTGACAGACTGCAAGCGTCTCTTTGCATAGCGTACGGGACTTCGTACCTCCTTGTTTGTTGAGGTAGAATACTACTGCGGTGTTGTCTGACTGAAATCAGCAGCGGTCCCGGAGACAGGTGAGGTTGAAAGGTGAAGTTGCTCTAGCTGCTGCGTATGAGCTGAAGACGGCGGGAAAATGAACTGAGGATACCAGGGATCACCCACGCTTATATAGGAAATAGGAAGGTGATGTCATGTGTGGGTAGCCCCTGGAAAAGACAGCTAGAAGAGCTGCGTGCACCACAGCAACCTCTGACGACGACTCAAGTGAATTACTTGCTACAAGATACCACTCAGTGGAAGATCCACGGTTAGAGGCGAGTAACCTATTTTTCCAGTGGCATGGATATAGTTCACTCTCCACACTTATGCAGACTCCTAGTAGTTCTCTGGGTGGAGGGAGCAAGGCATGCACCCCTACTTGGTAAACTGAGACTGGAGAACCAAAGTCCCAAAACCAGCATCCCTGCATGACTCGAGGTCAATGCGATAGTAGGAAATGAAGGTGTGTGCTAACCTCCAGGTAGCAGCTCTGCAGATTTCCTGGATAGGGACATCCTGGAAGCAGACACCAAGGCAGTGGTATGTCTGGTGAAATGAGCCCTAAGCCCTACAGGAGGCTCCCTACCAGCCACTCTATAGCAGAGGTAGATTCAGGATATGATTCACCTACCAATCATCCACTTGGCTGTGGTCTGCCAGGTGTGGCTTCAGCATAAGTGACAAACAGCCCAAACTCCAGTCATGTGCTCCACATAATAAGAGCGCACTCTCCGCAGGTCTAGGGTATAGGGCCTGCAGTTGGCCTCCAAAGAAGGGTTGGTAAAGTATACTGATAAGTTAATCACCTGGTTAAGGTGAAACTCCGATACTACTTTCAGGAGGAACTTTGGGTTTGGACAAAGGACGACTTTATCCCTGTGGAAGACCAGGTAAGGAGACTCCACTGGCATTGCCTGGAACTCCACAATCCTTCTGGCTGACAAGATGACCACCATAAGAGCCATCTTCCATGACAGGTGTGACATCTCACACCTTTGCATTATTTTTATTTTTTTTTTAGCTTGAAAGGCCAACCCATGAGCACAGCCAATACCACCAGTATGTCCCAAGGTGGAGGTGGTTCATGCACCAGAGGGGAGAGGTGGACCAGGCCCCTGAAAATATGTGCAACCCCCCTCTCCTTGGCCATCATCAGTTTACCAGCCCAGCAAGGTAAGCAGTGATAGCTGCCAGCTGCACCTTAAAGGTCAATTGTCACAGTCCCAACTGGTAAAGAGACAAGAGGACGTCCAGGATGCTAGCCACAAGACAGGCAAGGGGATCAAGCTGTTTACCCTGACACCAAATGGAAAGTCTCTTCCACTTAAAGGCATAGTATCTGCAAGTCGACTCCTTTTGGGAGGCCTTCACAATGTGGAGGATCCATCGGAGAGATCTAGGGCCTGGAATGCTAGCTGCTCAGGAACCATGCTGTGAGGTGCAGGGACTACAGGTTCAGGTGCAGAACCATCCCCTGAAATCTGGTCGGCAGATCTGGGCAGAGAGGCAGTCTCCACAGAGGTCTGCTGCTGAGACTGAGGAGATTCAGGTATTAGAACTGCCCTGGTCAGTCTGAAGCTATCAGGATCATCTGTGCCTTGACCACAGCCTTGTGGATCAAGGGGAAGGGAGGGAAGGTGTACACGAGGTCAGTGGTCCAGGATCTCATTAAGGCAACCCCCAACAGCATTCCAGACTGTGGGGGGTGGGCTCAAAACAGCCTCAGTTTGATGTTCTCCCAGGAGGCAAACAGATCCTTTAGAGGAGTGCACCATCAGGAGAACTGGTGTACCACCTCCTGATGCAGGGACCACTCATGTGACATCTCTCCAATCCAGCTGAGAGCATCCCTCAGCTGATTGTTCTCTCCTGCAACATGAATTGCCAGAAGATTTGCACCCAGGCTGTGTACAAGGGTCCAGGTGTAGAGGACCTCCTGATACAACAGAAGGCAGGGAGTTCTGTCCTGCCTGTTCCGGTAGACTATGGTCGTGGTGTCGTCCATCTGAATCTGTATGACCTGACCCCAACTAGAGAAGCGAATGCTGTCAGTGCCAGCCACATTGCACAGAGCTCCAGCAGGTTCATGTGGTAATGGGACTCCTTGGGTGACCAGAACCCATGAGTTCTGTGGTCCTCCAGGTATGCCCCGAGGTGCATCCATCGTGAGCATAATGGTTGGTTCTGGGACGGACAAACGGGACCCTTCTTCCAGGTGTTCTAAGATCAGCCACCACTAGACAGTATCCCCACATTGGTTGCGTCACTGTGACCAGCTGGTCCAAGAGCCCTAGGCACTGGGACACTGATGACCCAACTCTCACTGGAGGTTGCGCATTCAGCAGTAGGCCCAATGGACCATGGTGGTGCACAACGCCATATGCCGTAGCAGCCTCAAGAAATCCTGGGCAGGACGCGAGTGCCCAACAATGAAATGATCAGGCAAAGGAGGTAAGATCAAGAGCCCTGTCCTTGGGGAGGTGGGCATTGGCCCGCAGGGAGTCAAGTTCTGCTCCGATGAACTTGATCACCTGCTTTAGTACTAGTTTAGACTTGTCCAGATTGACCAACAGCCTCAAGTCTTGACAAGACTGGACAGCCAGATCTCAGGACCTCTCCACAGCCTCCTGGGATGGACTGGCTAATAGTCAGTTGTCCAGGTAGGGGCACACCCTGACATCTAGGCACTGCAGGCGGGCTGCGACTACTGCTATGCACTTGGTGAAGACCCTGGGCGCCAAGGAGAAGCCGAAGGGCATGACCTGAAACTGGTACAGAACCCCTTCTTCTTGGAACCGGAGGTACCAGTGGTTGGACTGATGAATGGGGACATGGAAAAGCACACCCTGGAGGTCTAGGGAGCAGAACCACATGTTCTACTCCATCGATGGAATGATCTGATTCATGTGACCATCCAGAATTTGAGTTTCCACATGAACTGGTTCAGACCGTTCAGAACCAGTATGGGGTACCAACCCCCCCCCCATCCATTTCAGGACCAGGGAGTACCTGGACAAGTAACCCTGACAGGCCAGGGTGTCCAAGACATTGGCTACTGCTCCTTTTTCAAGAAGCTGAGCAATGTCCTTCTAAAGGGTGGACAGTGTGTCCCGCAGCACCCTGAACTCTCAAGGCATTTGGTGGCAGTAAGGCAGGAGAGCCTCGAAGTGCAGAGGCAACCCTCTGCCCATTACATCCAAGACCCACCGTCCGTTGTGATAGCAGACAACGTAGCAAGAAGTGATGTAGCTGACCGCCGATAGAGAATGCAGACAGGTATAGGACGGGGGTGGGGGGATGATGCTCCTGACCCGTCAGCTTCTGCAGGGGCAGTGGTGGCTGCGGCTGGAGAGGCACCATTACCCCTGACCCTTCCTTTCTTAGAAGACTGACCCCCAGACTTCTGCTTGTGGTGCCAGACCTGGTATGGTCCCTGTTGGGGCTGCTGCTGAGGAGGCTGTGGCTGAAAGAACCGAAAAGCCTGTTTCTTAGCCTTTTTTTTCTGATCCTTCAGGGATGACACCACAGATTCCAGCATGGCACTGTACTTCTCAATCTTAGTGAGATGTCCCTCCACTCCAGGGCCAAAGAGGTCAGTACCCAAGAAAGAGACATCAGCCAGCTTATGTAGGGTGTTCGCCGTGAAGGGAACAGATGCAGCCAGGCCCTGCAGCGTATGGAGACGGTGCTGCCATAGTACAGGTGCACAACTTGCCCATGTACAAGGCCATCTGGAACTGGTGTTTAGCCAGCGATTGACCCTTGTATCTAATGACCATCACTGCCATTCGCTGATCAGCAGGGAGGGAGGGAGGATTGCATCGAAGATCCCCTATCAGGGGGTGACTGAAGTTGGCCATCATCAAGGCATAAACAGCCTGACAGACATCCAGGGATGTTACAGCATATGCCTTTTTATTGTTGTGGTCAATTCTGCGGGACTCCTTGCCCTGAGGCTTGCCCATCTCTCCCTCATGTCTGTATTTGCAGAACATCGACTCTGTAACCAACCCCTCCGAGGAAGGGTGGTTCAAGAACCTGAAGTGGGATCCCTCAGGGACTGTGTACTTGTGGAGCATATGGGCTGAGGGTGCTGGGCAGGATCCTGAATACTGCCAAAGCTCCAGGGCCAGTCCCAAAATGGCCTTAACCACAGGAAAGGTAGCCCTTGGGGATCCCCCCCGGTCCAAAATGTCCGTAAGGGATAAATTGGACCTTTTTTGGACTGGATCAAGCAGGACAGACATGAACTCCGAGATGAGTCAGAGAAATGCCCCGAAGGTCACTGGACCATGCTTGGTGCCTCAGTCGAGGAGGTGAGTCCCAGAGGAGGCCAAGGACTCATGATCTGAGTCATCTGAAAACTCTTCAAAAATGGCCCTTGAACATTTTTTGCCATAGACCTCCTGGATATCCTCTCCCAGGGAGATCCTCACTGACAACCGGTCAACAGCTTCAAGAAATATCTCAGTGACCTACTTGACCAGAGTCAAAGTCAACTGGCTCGATGGAGGAACTGAAGAGCCCTCAACCTTCCCAATCTGCCCCTCGGCCGAAGGGTGCTCGTTAGCTGCCGAGTGGTCAGGCAAGTTGAGGGACTGGGATGACCACGATCTCTCCCAGTCCCAAGACTGATGACGGCGGCACCTGTACTTCTTACCACCGCCTCCCCAGGGTCTGGAGGGCCAAACACATGGCAAGGAATCCTCCCGTGAATGACCTCCAGCACTGACCCCATCTGGGAATAGCACTGAGAGTGAGGAGGTGCCTACCGCAGCCGCTTCCACCTCAAGGGATGCAAGTTGCTGAGCTGACCCGGCCGCAGCCAAGGCTTTCTTGCAGTCCTTAGGGCAATCCTTCAGATCCCACTCCGAAGGCCAACCTAGCAAGAGCTGCAGCTTCCTGTCCTCAAGGGACTCTGGAAGCATGCTTTAGCAAAGGCTGTACCCAGCCACATCATGTTCCTTCCCCAAGCAGTACACACATATGTCATGCAGGTCAGTGACCGACATCTTCTATCAACACCGAATGCAGAATTTGAACCCCAGCTTCCATTGTTCCACTGTAGATCAACAAAGGAAGTTGATGTAACCGAGGATATAAGGTAAATGCATTGAAAAAACTTCAAAGTTTGCCTATGGCGCACCAAACCTAAGTGGGAGCCGCGAAGGAGGTGACCTTTCTTTTTTTTTTTTTCAATTTACACACTTTAGGAGGTGACCTGTTCTTCCAGTGGAAAGAAAGACCTGACATCATGGGGTGGAGTCGGGGGACATACCATCCGGTTGGTGGGAGGAGCTTAGGTTAAAGACGTCTGGCTAATCAGACCATTTCAGTGGAACTGCCAGAGTGTGGATAGTGAACCATATCCCCATGCCCCTAGAATGAAACTTATCTGGAATTCTTGACTTGCTAGAGTATATTCTCCACAGCAACACACTCTGGTCTTAGAGCTGGAAGCAGTACAGTAGTACCCTGTGGGAACCACGACTTCTAGGGCTGGTGGCATCACTGCATGGCACTGATGCACAGCAACATGCATGCACCATCACTATATGAAGCAGTGCTGGCCCCAGCTACCTTAGTACGTTTTTTAAAGAGGAGGAGAGAAAGGAAAAGCACCTGAATGACAAACAACTTAAAAAATGTTTAAATCAAAGCATTCTAAATACCAAACATGAGTTGACATGTCGCTGCAGCAGCAGAGCTGCCGTTCACAATGATGGTGACCCGGGTTCATGAATGAACATAAGCTGCTGCGGGACAGGAGAGGGGAAGGAAGATCGAGCATCGCACAGGAGACCCTCGATGGGGAGGGAGGGAGGGCTGCATTCTCCACTGCAGCACTGCCCCCTGGGTGACCATGGCTGGTAGTGCAGTGATGACCCACTGGGAAGAAGAACGTTGGCTGGGCTCCATGTTGCATGCTTGGCATGTGGCACTTGGAGCTTCCAGAGTGTCATTGTTCTGAGGACTGGAAAAGGAGAACTAGGACAAATCCCCCAGAGTGTAGCAGGATGAAGAGGGCACTCTCAGGCCCCATCCCATCAAATGGTGTTCTGCTATTTTTTTATTCTTTCTTTTATTTTATTTATTGAGGTCTTGGATTACACCTGTGAGCAGATGCTCATTTTTAGGTGCCACATCAGTTACATAGACAATACAATACAGATGACAGGGTTATATATGGTACAGGTAAGTTACAGGGTACAACAGCATTAAACAGCTTAGGCAGTATAACAGCTAGCCAGTGTCAGAGGTTAACACCCTACTTGGAAGCTCTCAAAGGTGAGAAGAAGTAGGGGTTGCAAACATGGGTGGAAGGAGTAAGGTAGTTGGGAGCATCTTAGGGGGTAGGGAAGTGGGAGTGATGTCATGATCGGGGGGGGGGTAGGTGTAACCTAAATTGCTGGGATTGGGGTCCCTCAACCCAATGAGTTCTCAGGAGGTAAGTACAGGTAGTTGGTTGATGCTCCTGGAGGGTGCTAATGGTAGCAGTCACATTTACTAGAGTTTAATAGGTGCTGCCAGAGTCTGCATTTGAACGATCCAATAGATGTGGCATTGATAACATCAGGAGGTAAGGCATTGGTCCGTAGTGGAGCACGACAGTAAAAGGCACATTGTGCCAGGGCTATGCAGCATCTGGGAACTTTGTAGGCCTGAGTGGAGGAGTTCCTTGTGGATCAGGTGCTTGAGTGTGGAGTTAGGAGGTTCTGGACCCTGTGGGTAGTTGGTTGAGGGAGCATTTCTTGGTGATGAGGCAGGTTAGGTAGTTTATTCTGTCCTTCAGTTGTAGCCAATCTGCCTGGGTGTAGAGCTCACAGGTGTGCGTTAGTCTTTCCGCACCTGTGGGCAGTCGGCCCACCTTGTATAGTGCAGTGGTGATGCGGTTTAAGGCTGTGTCTTTCGCTGACCTGTAGACTGCCAGGTCATCGTCAACGAGGGAGACTATCAAGCTGTTGATGGCTAGGTTCAATGCCTCATATATTAGGCAGTGTCTACGCCTGTATAGATTCCTTGTCTTGTATTAATTGCCCTTCCTGTGTTGTTGATATGTTGGGTGTACAAAAGTGTAGAGTCGAGTGTGATGCCCAGGTACCTGAACTGCTGGACGTGTTCCAGTGGGTCCCCATTAGTGTTCCTGATTGCAATGGGGGAGGCTTTATGCTTGCTCTGTGTGCTGGTGAACATCATAGTCAGTTTTTTTGCAGCTTATGACTAGTCTGCGATCTGTAAACCATTTTTCAGTGGCTGAGAACCCCTTTTGGAGATCCACTGCCAGTTGTTCGGGATTAGGTTTGCTGTTGAATATGACCACGTTGTTTATGTATAGGAGCATTTGGCCTGGGCATGTGGATGGCAGTTTGTTTAGGAATAACCTGAACAACAGAGGTCCTAAAATTGATCCTTGTGAGACCCCTGAGCAGACTGGTCTGTTATCAGAGGTGATCCCCCCCCCTATTTTGAGCTTTTGTGAGCGATTGTGAAGGTAGCTGCTGAATCAGCATAATAATTCTGAGGAGAGTCCTGTAGCTGACAGTTGGTCCAGCAGGAGCTTGTGTTGCACTGTATCAAATGCTTTTGATAGGTCGATGAAAGCTGCCTCAACCAGAAAACTTTGATCAACTGAACGGTGAATGTGTCTGGTGAATTCGAACAAGGCCGTGATAGTATTGTGACCTGATCGGAAGCCATGTTGCTCAGGACAGAGTATCCGCTCAAGGGCTTTGGAGAGAGGGGGGAGTATGGAGATAGGTCTGTAGTTGTTATGTAGAGTCCTGTCGCCACCTTTGTGCACTGGAGTTACCGTGGCTGATTTCCATCTCTGAGGGAACTGTGAGAGGCAGAGGGAGAGGTTGATTAGTTTGGTGAGTGGGCCTAGGTCTTCAGCCAGGACCAGCTTGTCGAATTTTAGGTCCAGAGTGTCCCCGTTATGTCTAGATTTCCCCAGTGCTTTCTCCAGGTACTTTTTAGCTTCGGCTTGAGAGACTTCTTTTAAATCAGAAGAGCAGGCTGATAAGTGATGGTTGTTTAGCCGTATTAAGATCAGTCAACGGTGGGGGGTTGAAGTAGTCTGCTGGTAGCACACTGCTTAGGTCCATGATCGCGATGTTAAGTGCGTTGGCAATGTGCATGTGGTCCAAGGATAGTACACCACTGATCAAGAGCATGGCTGGTGCAGGTTTGGGGTGCTTGCCGGTTACGTCACTGAGGTTATCCCAGAATGACTTGCTGTCATTCCAGGTGTTGGAGAGGGTTCCTTTGTAGTATTTGCTTTTGGTGAGCTGGACGGCTTTAGTAAACTCATTCCAAGCTTTTTTATACCTCTGTATGTTAGTGGTGGTACTGTGTGCTCTTGCTATCTGCTTTATTTGATCTCTGGCTTGTTGTTGCTCTAGGAAGTCAGGGGTGATCAAGGGGTTACTGTGCCCTCTTATCTGTCTGTTTTCATGCTTGTCACAGATGGCGTTGAAAGTTTTTATGAAGTAGTCCGGGGCTGTGTCCACATTACTGACATTATAGAGTGCTGTCCAATCTGCGCTCTTGAGGTCTATTTTTAGCAGCTCCTGGTGCCCTTTTAGTAAGACTCAGTTTGTAATTGTTCTGGTGGGTGGTTTACAATAGTTGAAGGGCCAGGTACATGTGACCGGAGAGTGGTCACTCAGGCAATCAGGGAGAACAGTAAGTGTTGTGGATGCGGGCAGACTGATTGGATAGAACCCAGTCAAGGAGTGTGCTGGTCCCAGTTTTGCAACTGATACGGGTTGGAGTCTCAACCATTTGTGAGAAATGGATGGCTGTTAAGGCATCTGTGATTGACGCGGCAGTAGAGGACAGCCAGTTGATGCTGAAATCTCCCAGCATCACAATTTCAGTATTAAGACTCAGGGTGCTCACATAGTCCATCAGGTCCCCGGTACCAGCCCCAGTGAGTTTGGGTGGGATGTATACAGAGAGTACAGTGAAAGCCCTGCTATGTGACCTCAGAAGAAGTTTTACAGTCAGGACCTACAGGTTATCACTACTACTGGGGAGGGGAGGACTATGGAGGGGCTATGGAGTCTCCTTGCGGAGATAAACAACTCAGAAGGGTCCCCCACCTGCACTGTGGAGGTTTACTACCAGGGGGGTGCATGTCACGGAGTAAGGGGTAAGCACAGAGAAGGTGGTGGATGGGGATGGGAGGTTGCCCACAGATTGGGGGCGGGGGAGCACTGGTGAACAGAGCATAAAATATAAACAAAAAAAAACAAACCACTAAACATATCAAAAAAAAAGCATAAGATTGGCTACTTTCCCTTATAAGGGCCAACGGAGCATATACACAGTGATGAATAAAGGGGCAGACAGACAATACACATACAGTAGATGTCTGGGAGATGTTGGGCGGGTGGGTGTTGCTCTACTGAGATTACTGTAGCATAGTAAAAACCATCCTACATGTCACCGGCCCAGTGGTGCAGAGGGCTGAGGCACTGGACGCCTCACTCCGTGTCACGCCAGCAACCCGGGTTTGGAACGGACTGAGGTCGTCGGGGAGCTGGCACGCAGGGGGAGGAGGAGAGCAGGATTGAGCAGCCATAGGGCAGCTCTCCTCTCTCGGGGTGGTCATCACCCCCCCCCCGTAGTTCTGTTGCCACAGGGTGGAGGTTCTATGACTAGCATAGGCGGGAGAAGGTGGCAAGTTGCGGAAGGGTATCTTGAGCCACAGCGTGCGTATGCCTCCACGTGCGTGTGCCCAGCCGAGATGGGTGAAATTCGTAAAATATATATATATATATATATATATATATATATATATATATATATATACACACATATATAAATCTAAAATCCATGTTTTAAAATCGTGTTCTAACCCTGCTTTGAGGTAGGCTAGGGCACAGTTTTAGAAAACCATGGTTTACTTAACCCAGGTGTGAATGGGAACCATGCTGTGACTCAGGTTATGGAAACCAACCACAAAAGAACATGTGGATTGTGAGCTACACAGCCCCAAAACACACAATGAAAATCAGCAGGCTGAGCCTGTACAGAGCTAGGACATTAAATTGTTACCTTTCCTTGCTCTCCCAACCGATTCCAGGTTATGTGCATCCCACAATGCACTGCAGCGCCCGCAATGCCTTGCATGGGTACCACAATGCTGCATGTGGACCCAAAAAGGCTAGGACAAAGTCGGAGCACAGTGCGTTTGCTCTGAGCACTGTGTTAATGCCCAGTTTTAAAAATGTTTCAAATAAGATTTCTGTAGTCTGGACAGGGCCTTACTTGTTCAATACATCATTTGGTGTTTGTTATCTAGTTACGTACAATTAGTGATGCTACATTTGTTGGTGTTCTTGATTTCTTTATGCTCCACCCATCTGCAAGTTCCTTTCTATTGCATATCCTCCTGCTCTATCATCCTCCTTCCTTCTCACCCTCCCCCTACCACAAGTTCTGTTTTCCAAGACATCTTCTAAAATCAAGTTGTTAGGCATATTTACCATTTGTTTGTTTTAATACAGATTTTTATTGCTTACTGTGCTGATTACAATCCAGAAACAAGCATAAATTATTACAGGTGTTGACATATTAACAGAGAAGAATAACCCCGTGTTTCAAATTTGTATTTAGTTAATTTACCAGGAAAAGGTTCCGCTGAGCAATACTCATTTACATGGGTAGGGCAAGACAGAAGGTACAGCACGTCAACAATGTCATACATGAGCTGGTCCATAGGCGCTTCCACTCACAACAGTGGTGACCCGAGATCAGAAACGAGCTCAGGTTGGAGGAGGCCAGATGGGGGGAGGAAGAGTGAGCGCCCCAGAGGACACTCTCTGTTTCCCGGGAGGAGAGCCACTGCTGCCATACTGCCTCCTAGGCGACCACAGATGGCAATATAGTCAGCAGCAGGTGTGAAAGGACGTCAGCTGGGGTCTGACTGTTTGTGACTGGCCTCAGTGTATGCCGGCGCTTTGGGGGTGGGACCTGAAAAAGAAAACAAGCCTGCACTGAGCACTGTGATCTCAGCATGTTGAGGCACCGATTTCAGCCACTGGCTGCTCCAGGAACACCCACTCTCACAAGATGGAGGGGGCAGAAGGTTGGACCCTGCACTGCTGGCCTATCCACGGGGGGTGAGGGTAAACCCATGGGACTGAAAATCTAGCAGAATGTGCCCGGGACACTAGGAGATGGGGCTGAGCCCAACAGGGTGATGGGGCTGCTGGTGTAAGAGAAACCATAAATTATATAAAAACAAAAACAATGTACCTTCTCCACAATGCCCCTGTCGTGTGGAGTTCCACGGGGCTCGATCTTGTCGCCGATACTGTTTGTAGTGTACATGCTGCCCTGGGTGAGATCATTCAACAATACAGCATAGCGTTTCACTGCTATGCAGATGACACCCAGCTGTATTTGTCATTTGTGCCTGGAATATCTGATGCTATCGACGTGCTTAACATCTGTCTGGCTAAAATCAATGACTGGATGGCTTTCAGCTGGCTGAGACTAAACCCGGATAAGACAGAGGTGCTAGTGATCGAGCCAGGTTGCGGGCATGATGGGTTGCAACCTGGAGCAGACACAGGTCTTTTCCTGGGGTCTGCTCCGTCATTTGCTTCCCCGAGGGTGCGAAATCTAGGTGTGATCCTGGATAGCAGGCTGACATATGAAGATCATGTGTTGTCTGTGGTTAAGAGTGGTTTTTACCACTTGCGGAACATCGCCAGAATCAAGCCCCTCATTCCGCCCGACGATCTGCCGACTCTGGTACATGCCTTTGTTACCTCTAGGCTCAACTACTACAACGTTCTTTACTTTGGGGTCACGGGAGGGACCTTCCACAGGCTGCAGCTGGCGCAGAACGCAATGGCCCGGTTGCTGACAGGTCTGTCCAGGTCCTGTCATGTGACCCCGGTCCTGCGTGCTCTGCACTGGCTGTCGGTCAGATAGAGGGTCCTTTTCAAGGTGGGCTTGCTCACCTATAAGGCCCTATACGGGCTGGGTCCTGGCTACCTGTCGGAGCTCCTGACACCTGCGACCTCTGCTCACTCCCTCTGAGGGACCTCCTGGATGTTCCCAGGGTTCGGTTCAAGACATCTGGTGATTGAGCTTTCAGTGTTTCTGGGCCGACCCTGTGGAACATGTTCCCAGCTTCAGTCCGGGAGGCTCCTTCAATTGGTGTTTTCAAGCAGAGGCTAAAGGCCCACCTCTTCAGTCTGGCTTTCACAGAATAATCAGTACTATATAGAGAACTCTATTATTTGAACTCTGATTTTATTTAACTACTATTTATGGATTTTAATTAGTTGTTTTATTAGTATTATTCTGTTAGGCACCCAGAGGCTCCAGGATTGGGCGCCATAGAAATACAATTTGCCTTGCCATATATAGAAAATCATAGACAAAGACACAAAGCAATATACATACACGTAGCATATACATAAAACTGTATGGAAAGCAACAGATATGGAATGTGGACGTGAGAGATTAGCACAGAATAGTATATAGAAGCAACAGGTACAGAAAATAAGCTTAAAGTTATGGTATAACCGTATAAGATACTATTTACAAACATTAACAATAAAAATATACCCTCAGAGACAAGGGAGTACCCAATGACACGCACATAGTAACTAGTTTAACAAGATGCATGGAAATGGAAACAGAAAAGATAAAAGGCAGGTGCTAATAAATAAATCCTCAATTAAAGTCCTTAAATAATCTTCAACTACCAACCACTAAAGCCGCAAGTCATCCTTTTTCTCTGAAATTCATCTTTTGTATTGCCCATTGGTTAGTTTACGTTCTTTCAGCACAGATTATTCTACTGGCTCAAGTCTCGTCTGTATTGTTACACATCTTGTTAAACATGTTACCCAGCGGCTGGGCGCTTGTTTGTCTTTCAGACTATAATTTTGTTGTTAATGCATGGTGTGGCACTGTATTTTCTAATGCCTGTGTTCTTGAATACACACAAATCACTGCAGTGCCACTGACCCATAAAAAATGTAATCTTTCTAGTCACATGTTTTCTTTCACTATGAATCAAGTACTGCTTTCTATGGGGCAGTAAAGAATTCCCATACAGGTATAAGCAGCTGAGAAATCCAGTTTTTGATTCACAGTCAGAAGAGTGATAAAGGCCTTTTACCAGTTTCAGCCTATATGTATGCCCCCTTTATTTTGCCTATAGCCCTTTAAATATATAACTAAAGCAGATTATATTAAACATGTAGACAGCAAATGGATAGGAAGATAAGATCGTGGTGCTCCAGAGCTTACTGTCAGACTCGAAGACTACTAATAATATGGTTAAAGTAGAAATATAATTATACCACGAATGATTGACTAAATAGGGGTGTTCACCTCTATTTAAATCTATTTTTATTCAGAGAAAACGTGATCGTTTAAAATGACTTACCCTTCTAGCAGCTGTTAGCTGCAGAAACAAATTAAGCTAATTTTTTTGCCAAGTCTTTAGATCAACATTCTACAAGAGGCCTACAGACTCTGTCCAACAAGCCACAAGCTTATAATAAATGTGTATTTTAATAACTGTGTATTTTTTAAAGTGTTTAATATATATTTTTTTCTTTTTTTCAGATAGCATTTAAAGTTTTCTTTTTTTTAAGTGTGAGGCTAATAACTATGTGGTAGAAAGCTCCAGTGGTAATTATGACCTGGAGAAGTGGTTTAACTGGAAATGTTTAGAGGGGAACTCTCATCTCTAGATTTGTAGGAGTGGGAACCATTATCTCTAGGAAGTAGAAATTTCCAACATTATTCAATGGAGAAAGGTTTCAGAGGAGCAGGAAGTTCCATACAAATTTGTTTTTTATTTTTGTTAGTCTGCTTCTCCCTTCTCCGACAGTCCACGTTCTGGAGGGTGCCCCAGTCCAGTCCCCCTGACATCCACCAGGTCTCACCGACCATCTTCCCCCAGGGCTTGCCCCCCAGCGGGCTCGGCGGAGGACCCCACTGAAGACCAGATCCAGTTCTGGTTGGCACCCCAGCTGGTCGGGGAGTGGGACCAGTGAGCCCCTTCTTCATCCAGCCATTGGAGATGTTTTCCTGGTTTTCTCCCTCCAGAGGTAGGGCGTGCAATTATGCCAATGGTGATCTCACGCATGCTACCATGTGCGGCATGCAAGATGTCAGCCCCATCTCTGCTCACCGTGTACAGCGTCCGTGTGCCAGCCCCCAGCCTCCGTTAACGGCCAGGCAAGCACCAATCACTGATCACCCCCTTCCCAGAAGAGAGCTGTACTTGGGACACTCCCTCCTCCTCCTCGGCCGACCCCCAACAACCTAATAGCATTGTGAACATGGGTCGCCGACATGGCAGGAGGTAAGGCAGGATGTCTCAGCCCTCCACGCCACCAGGCTGGCCAACCTATGCAAATTTGTAAAAGGAGAGGGAGCTGAGTTTTTGTGGGTTTCTGCCCCATTTTAACGTCTGGTTTGGAGTAGTTTTATAAAATGGCAATTGGAATACAGGAATACCTGCTCCAAGAATGGAAGGGTCAAAGTGATTACAATTTTTATTTATGTGTAATTCTTCCTGGTCAAAAAATAAAAATAAATAATTAAATAAAAATGTTCCAGGTTTCTGCAATATGCTGACAGTTGGCATCTGCTGGACTCAAATCTCATAATATCCCCAAATAAAATTTCCAGACATTCCATTCTTTATTACTAAAGACATCTGCAGGAAAACATGCTCTTTGCCTCGAAGATTTCATCTGTTCCTGATGCTTTTCCTGCTTTGAAGTAACAGTAATGTATTTATTTAGTTTTTACTTGCCAGGTAAGTGTGCTAGACAAAGGAATTGGTAATTTTCAGACACAACCTGAGAGGCTGCAATGAGGTAAAAAACAGAATTTACAGTACAGAAGAATACAATTCAATGTAGTCAGCAGATACAGACAAGTCAGTGCAAATCAGCAGATACAAAACAACACAGTCCATGATCTGCTGTGACATCATATCCCGTTACCATGAAAATGACACCGATGTCACAGAGGTCTGTGACTTCAGGACATGACAAAGCACCAGGAACATATGATACAGTCTATTCATGCAAAATGACTTCGGAAATAAAAAAAATGGAATGTCGTGAAATTCCAGTTTTGGGGGGAATTTTATGTAATTGGGTTCTGCTGATGCCAACAGTGATTGTAACATGGCAATGAAACCTAGACTCGAATAGAGAAATGACATTGGTCAGAACAGAACCTGTGACACTAAGTGAAGCAGGTATTAATCCAGTACTAATGCTGTCTTCAGCGCGTGAATGCGCTTATAAAGTGAAAAAGTAGCACGGTATGTATTCTGCGAAATTAGACCTATAGGTGGCGCAAGCAACAGATACCAGGAAACCAATGTGGGAGCTCCGACAGAGGCAGTGGACCGCTGGTTTCTCTGGTGCCTAAACTGTAATGCAGGGGAGAGTGCACTGAGGAGCAAAGTGTGCTGTGTCCCACCCATGCACCCACCCACCCAGTTGATAGTGCAGCACTGGTACCAGAGTAAAATAGAGCAGTGGCAACCAGTGAGTAGCACAGGACATCAAACGAGACCAAAAGTGTCGTCTGTGTTTGAAAGTGCCAGCTATTGGTCGGAAAAATGAGCAAGCGCTGTGTCAAAATGCACTGTGTTGTCTGGTGCTGTAATTGTCAAGCACTCCACACACGAATGGGCAGGACAGACATAAGTTATGCAACTAAGAAGTGTGGCGACGTGCAGGCAATGAGCAATTAGGCTCATATAGTAGTATTATAGTAGTAATAGTATAGTAAAAGTAGAAGTCCAGGAACGATAGTAGTGGAAAATAGAACAGAAGATCTATGCGGTATTGAAAATGCCACCTATTGGTCGGAATAATGATAAATCTTTCAAGAAAAGCCGGTGGGTCGGCCACTGTTCCAAATCTGCAGGAGTCCGGAGAGCAATCGGGAGCAAAGAGAAAATGTCAGGAACCTGAAAGTGTGCTGTTTGCCATGGATCGCCCTAGCCCATGAACACAGTAATAGCTGGACCACAATGTGATCTGAAAAATGCAATCCCAGCAAACAAATCATTTAGAAAGACAGCAGAACTGCTGTGCTGTTCTGAAAGCGCCACCTATTGGCGGAAATAAGCAGAGCAGCGCTGTATAGTCAGCTCACAGAATTCATATCACTCCTCGCGGATATTAAACTATGCAGGTAATGCATATTCCCCACAATGCTGCACACCGCGACTCTGAGGTAGAAACGGATGCACAGCTATAGAACAGTCGAATGCAACTACCAAGTTTGGAAATGTCAGCAGTATTTTATGTCTATCTTCGTATGTTAAGCAGAGTTGTAACATCTCATAAGTTTGTACACACTATATTACTCAATGTGGACAGTGCAACGTGCACGCGCATGGTTCCAGTTAGACACAGCCTTAGAAAGTAGAAGACGTGAACCATAATTCTGTAACTGAAATAACTCGTGCTGCTCATGTCTGTTTCATAGCAAGCAAAACAGTATGGAACTAATACTTGCCTTGCACTTGTCATGCTACAAAGGCATTAAGCTACACTGGTATTCCACGCGATTAATGGCCGGTTGGGCTGTTGTACTTCCCCAACCTTGCATTAATCCAGCATTAGATGTCACCTTCGTCGTGGCTTAATGCTTACTTCTTTTGTTGCAAATCAGAAAATCACCTTAAGGAATAACACACTGGCCTAATAGCATCACGGCAGTGTGCCACACTACCGACTGGGAGACTAGCTTTTACGTTCAAACCCCAGAATCCCACCTTGGAGCCACTGGGGCCATGCCCACTGCAACACAATATAGAAAGAAAACTGTATTGTGTATAAGATGACATGTAGTACAAATGGAGCAGCTATGAAGTCTAGTTCAGCAGTGAAGAGCAAGACAAAGAGGTAGGTTTTTTGGAATAACTGGGGCCAAGTAAGGTACTCAGTAGGTCTCCGATCCCTAACAATTTAGTTTCGGAGTATATGATGTATAGGGGCAGCAGAGGAAAGATTTACCACCAAAGAAGGAAGGAGTGGTGGCTGAAGTAGATCAGCCAAGGCAAGCTGCGCACAGGGAGTAGGGAGGGATGGGATAAAGCAGATGGAGAGGTCGGGAGGGGTAACATCGTGGGGAGATGAGAATGTGAAAAGGACAGTTTTGTTTGGGATACACTGGAGAGTTAGGAGCAAAAGAAGTCTCTCACAGTAGGGGTGAAATAGAGAGTCTTATACAATGCTTTAGACCTTATTCCTCCACTTGGCGGTTACTGTGTTTGCACATGAAGGATATGAAGAGAACCAAACTGAATTTGCACTGAAACAGGGTTTGCAGGGCATTCCAGAAAAGGAGATTACAGCTGTGTGTGCAGCCTTAAGCAGTCAGCATTATGAACGTAATTGAATCAGGAGTCAGCAGTGCTTCTTTTACAAGCAAGATGAGCCGAACACAAATCATCCTCATTGGTGTACTCCAGATGGACATTTGTTTTTTGACCATGAACCACAGTTTCAGTCTCACCAGCAGTGCCATCCATAACCTCTTAAATAGTGTTTTCAGACTTGATCCATCAGCGCGAGGTTCTGAAGTATTAATGTTGCAGTATTAGGGTTTTCCCCTCAACAATACGCAACAGATATATTTTGTAAAAATGTGTTCCTTATTTCATTTAAATAAAGAGATGAGGAACAGGGGCTGCAGAAGACACTATTTATAAATGAACTGGGTAGGGAGATAGAAAAACTGAACACCTGCCAAGCCCAGTTCATATACTGTTTGTGTCCGATTCACCAAAGTGACAACTCCACATTATTCAGCTACACATCGAACACAGACATCAGGGATTTCATGGAGCAGACAAGCACCTTGAACCCCCTATGCACTGTGCCTTACACACAGATGAATCTAAAGGGAAAGAAAACAAGCCTCAGCAGGATTTCTGTCTGCTCACTTTCAGTATCGGAATTAAGTCAGCCTGGAATTTCCTAGTAATAACTAATGATGCTGAGGGCAATGTCTCAGTAAGCAATGTTTTACCGCAGTGAAAAACATTTATCTTAGGCTAAGAACCAATTCTAGTGATCATCTCTTAAGGAAAAATAGGTACAAAATGCTGTTTTCAGCTTGCTTTACTTTTAAGCAACAGCATGGCGAAAATGTATTTTTTTAGATAGCACTGTCAGAAGTTAGCCCAAACAAAAAGGTTAGCATGCCCATTCTTTTTCCATTTTATTTAATTCCTGAAGCAAGATATGGGGTATGGAAGTTTTTAAAAACATCTGCTCTCTTGTCCCACCTCACATCACAAAACTAAGCATTATGGTGTTGCTCTGTGCCGTTTACCATCAGAAATATGTGGTAGCACCATTCCCTCACATCTACACTACGATCCCAGTGTATGTAGTAGAAAAGTAACCTCCGGGAAAGACATTTTTAAAAATTACTGGTGGCAGCCAGACTGTATTTATGGACATCATTAATTAAAACACTTAGCAATAACATGGTTATAAAAATGTCTAAACTAATTATAACAACTGGGGAGTGTTTACTCCCATAGGGAAACCTGGTTATAATCAGCCATTATATTTGCATGCTCCACGCATGTGCACACTGTCTCCTTGCTTCAGCCCCATCGCAGCTGGTGGCCTGCTGACCAATTTGTATTCATAAAATTGTTGTGGCAAAAAAAAAAAGCTCCATAGCAATTACATAAGACATTGAGTGTGACGTAGACAGCCAGTTCTGAGTGCTGTATCATTTTTATTAATATAAAATGTATTACTGACTGTCTCTGTTGAAAATCTGATGCTCTTAGAATTACCTCACTCATCCCCCCCTCCAGATTTTAGCGAAAAGATGAAAGCTATAAGAAAAATGTTGACAGCATGTGAGTTCACACACACTCAGTTTTTAGAGACCATGTGTTACATGTAAGGCCTTAATTAAGGATCCTGTTGGTCTGAGTTAATTACAACCGTAGTTGCTATAACATATCCGTTTAATGACGTTGGAAGGAAAATCCAGGTTATTACATAGAACTGCGAAATCATAAAGATGCTTTCCTGTCCTGGAAGTGGGAAGCTTGTTATGAGATCAAAAGAAGTGTCATTACATAGATACATAGACAGTGTCGGCAGATGAGAGCCTATGGCCCACCCAGTCTGCCCATTTGAGCTTGTAAGTTCAGTTTGTTTTCCTAAAAGTCTGTTGCCCCTTACCCCTGACCTCCAGAATTCCTTTATGTCTATCCCATGCATTCTTAAATCCTGTGAATGTTTCAGCCCCCACCACTTCCTCTGGCAGGGTGTTCCACTTGTCCACCACCCGTTCTGTGAAGAAATTCTTTCTTGTGTTTCCTCTGAATCGTCCTCCCTCCAACTTCATCCCATGCCCTCTTGTCCTGGAACATCTTTTTCGCTTAAAAATAGTGTTTTCCTGCACCCTGTTCCTCCCTGTAAGATACTTGTATGTCTCTATCATATCCCCTCTCTCCCTCCTCTCCTCCAGGGAGTACATTTTCAGTTCCTTCAACCTGTCTTCAT
This sequence comes from Neoceratodus forsteri, assembly GCA_016271365.2. Lineage (NCBI taxonomy): Eukaryota > Metazoa > Chordata > Ceratodontiformes > Ceratodontidae > Neoceratodus > Neoceratodus forsteri. Next base: position 1,173,007,590 of record CM057456.1, on the reverse strand, counting down.
AGGACTTGTGATGCAATCCATGCACCATCTTTGTTGCCCTCCTCTGAACCTTCTCTACCCTGTCTATGTCCTTACGTAGGTATGGTCTCCAGAACTGTACACTGTACTCCAGGTGGGGCCTCACTAGTGTCTTGTATAGCGGAATTATGACCTCCTTTTCCTGCTGGTGATGCCCTGCCTATACATCCCAGCATCCTATTTGCTTTACCTGCTGCCTTGTCACACTGTTTCCCTACCTTGAGGTCATCAGAGATGACAACCCCAAGATCCCTTTCCTGCTTGGTCATGCTATATCCTCACCCCAACTGATATATTGTGCCAGGGTTTTTGTGCCCCATATGCATTATCTTGCACTTCTTTTATTGAATTTCAACTGCCAAACCCCTGACCATTCTTCAAGTTTCTGCAGGTCGCTTCTCATTCTGTCTACACCTCTGGTGTGTCTACTCTGTTACAGAGCTTTGTGTCATCAGCGAACAGTGAAATTCTGCCTCTAGGTCCCCAAGAATGTCACTGATGAAGATGTTGAATAGGACCGGTCCCAGCACTGATACCTGTGGTACCCACTGGTCACTCTTCCTCTGTGGAGTGACAGCCATTTACCACCACCCTCTGTGTCCTGCCACCCAGCCAGTTACCTACTCACCACACTACTGTCCTGCCCACACCCATATTCCCCAGTTTGTGTAATAGTCTTCTATGTGCACAGTGTCAAAGGCCTTGCTGAAGTCCAGATAGGCCATGTCCACTGCCCTCCCCTGATCCACCTCCCTAGTCACCCAGTCAAAAATTCAATGAGGTTGGTCTGACATGACCTCCTGGTGAAACCATGCTGCCTTGGGTCCTGTAGTCCATTGACAACCAGATGTTCCACCAATCTCCTTCAGTAGTAATTCCATGATCTTCCCACTCACCGAGGTGGAGGCTGACTGGTCTGTAGTCTCCTGCTTCCTCTTTGTTCCCACTTTTGTATAAGGGACTACATCTGCTGTCCTCCAGTCTTTGGGTACCTCCCTGTTTCCAGTGATCGGCTAAACAGGATAGCCAGAGGTTCAGCCACCACCTCTCTTAGTTCTTTAAGAACCCTGGGTGCACCCATCTGGCCCCATTGCTTTATCAACTCTTATTACTTCCAGTTCCTTCAGGACCCTTTCTCGTGTAAAGGGACTTGTGTCCATTTCTGCACCATTCTCACCCCTTGTACTCCTCTTCAGACCCATTACCCTCCTCTTCCTCAGTAAAGACTGAGCAGAAATACCTGTTCAATATGTCAGCTTTACTGTTGTCATCCTCACGCGCCCCCATCCTCCCCTTCAGTCTCACTATCCTCCCTTTGTCTTTCTTTTTCACTTATGTACCTGTAAAGGTTTTGTCCCTCTACCCACTGATTTTGCAATGTGTTCTTCTGTCTGAGCTTTGGCTTCCTTTACTGACCTCCCTGCCTCCCTTTGCTTCTCCTGGTACTTCTCTATCCCTTCTGCCTGTGTCTTTTGTATTGCCTGAATGCAATCTTTTGGCTTTCACTTTCTTTGCTACCTCTTTGGAAACCATAATGGTCTCCTCTTCCTTTTCCTCTTGCTAACTGCTTAATGCATAATTCTGTTGTTCTTGTAATTCCCATTTTAAATACTGCCCACTGTTCCTCAACCCCGATTCCTGTCTCATTCCCTTAATGCCTCTTTCAAGTATCTCCCCATTTTCCCAAAGTCTGCCCCCTAAAAATCCAGGATACGTGTTTTTGTGTGGTTTGGTTCTGCTCTTTCTGTGATTTCAAACCACAATGACTGGTGGTCACTGTTCTCAGGTGCTCCCCACTGTTACTCCCATCACACTGTCCCTGTTTGTGAGCACAGGTCCAGTATTGCCTTCTGCCGAGTTGGTTCCATGACCAGTTGCTTGAGGAAGGCACCCTGAAGGAGTCCAGGATAAATCTGCTCCTAGTTGATGCTGCTGCTGGGATGCTCCAGTCCACGTCCGGAATATTGAAGTCTCCAACCAGTACTACCTCACCTTGTCTGCCATCCTTTGGATGGCTAGCATCAGCTCTATCTGTTTCTTCCTCCTGGGCTGGTGGTCTATAGACCACACCTGTGCGGATGGCTGTCCCCATTTTCCTTTCCAGCTTAACCCACAGTATCTCTCCCCATTTTGTTCCTCCTGGATCTCTGTGGCCCTCATGTCATTTTTTCACATACAGTGCCACCTCCTCCTTCCTGCCTGCTCTGTCTCTTCTGAATATGTTGTAGCCAGGTATGGCCATCTCCCAGTCGTGGTTATCATTACACCAGGTTTCAGTGATGGCCACAATGTCCAGGTCTGGCTGTACCATGACAGCTTCCAGATCTTCCATCTTGTTGCTAAGGCTCCTGGCATTTGCACACATGGCTTTCCATGATTTGACCTCCCTAGACTGTTTCACTGTTCTACTCCAGCCCCTTCCTTGGTTGTCATTTATCCCTGGTTCTCCTTGCTGTCTGCCCTTCTGCTGAATTTTGCCCTTTTCTGCTTATCCACCTCTTGGGCACTAATCTCCATCTTTTGCACACTGCTTTGCAGAGATAGCCACTCCTCTGGTTCACTGGTTCCACTGCTAGCTGGGGGTGAGCAAGTAGGTACCCTCCTTGCTGGCCTGCCACCTCTTTGCTAGTTTAAATGCTTGTCAATGTAGCATTTAAACTTATCATTGAGTGCTTGATTCCTCCAGGATGGATGGCCATACAGGCTTGAACAAACCTCCATCCCTCCAGGTGGGTCCCCAGTCACCAATGAATCCAAACCCTTCCTCACAGCACCAGTTCTTCAACCATGAGTTAAAGTTCCTGGTGCATGCACTCCATGTTTCCTTGCTCTCACAGGTAGTACTTGAGAAAGTGACAGAAGTAGCTACTTGCTTGAGACCCTCCCAGTTTCCTAAACTCTTCCTGAACTTCCTTGCTCCCCATTTGCCAGGTCATTAGTACCTAGGTGGATACTGACATCCAGCTCACTCTCCGTCCTTGCCTTCCCAGTGATCCCCAGGATCTTCCTTCCATCCCTCCATGCCATGGCACCTGGTAGGCACCTCCCTGTCCTCCCCTCCTGTGTTCCTAGCTGGATCCCTCTTATGATGGAGTCCCCACCAGGATTCGCTTCCTCCTCCTCTGGGGTCCACTGCTTTCCCGCTGAGGTCACCTCCTTGGCTAACCTCCACATCCTTTCCTTCCACTTCTCTGGGTACTTCTATTTGGTTGTCCTCATTTGCCAGTGTGGCATATGAGTTCTTGAGTGGAATAGGATCTGGATGTGCCTGCCTGACTGCTCTAATCCTCCCTGAGCCCACTGTCATCCAAGTGCTCCTCGTTCTCGGCATCCTTTGAGGCAGTTGCATTGGACTGGATGGTCCCTGGATAGGGGTGATGGTACTCCTGACCCAGTTTACTTCCGCTCCGAGTCTGGCTACCTCATCCCGCAGTCCAGAGAGATGCATGCAGATAGGGCAGCACCTCAGTGTCCAGAAGGTCTGCCTGAATATGGCTGCCCCACAGCCACTGCATTGCACCACTCCCCACATTATACTGCAATTCCACTACTTGTCTGCTACTGAAGCTCTCCTAGTTCCCTTTTTATTAATTTACTGTACTAAAAATACTGCCACTGATCCTCAGATTTTTTTTTTAAAGAAAAAGAAACCAATAAATAAATAAATGAGTCAAAACACTTGTCGTGCTGAGGGTGGGCTTCTTCCCCCTTATGCCCCTCCTACTTCACACCCTTACTATACCCTGTGTTTAGCTCCTGTCAATCAGATTTAACAGGGCATATAATTAAGAGTTGGAGGAGGGGGTGAAATTTCAGCAATTAAAGACAGCACAGAATTACACCACCACTATGTTTTAAATTTTCAACAGCCCAAAAACAATTATAAGTAAAGACAACAAAGAAAGTATAGTGTCACTAAAAGCCACAATCTAAGTTTAAAAGAAAAATAGCAATTACCAGTTACTCTAAAGCACTGAATTGAATATGTTTCCTTCCTTCCCCTTCTGGCTTCTTCTGAGAAAATAAAACTCTGCTTGCTACTTTAACTATGACTAAGCCCCACCTCCAGTTATCACGTAGCTGAGGTCAGAGGCCAGACAATTAACACCCTTCACCCAACTACAGGGCAGTCAGACAAGCCAAGATAAAATTTGCAGCAATTATAGACAGCACAGAATTACACCACCACTATGTTTTAAATTTTCAACAGCCCAAAAACAATTATAAGTAAAGACAGCAAAGAAAGTATAGTGTCACTAAAAGCCCACAATCTAAGTTTAAAGGAAAAATAGCAATTACCAGTTCCTCTAAAGCACTGAATTGAATATGTTTCCTTCCTTCCCCTTCTGGCTTCTTCTCATTTGAAGGACATGAATTATGCTGAAGTTGCAGAATGTAATACTTTTGTATAAGATAAATATTTTCATATATCCTGACAGGGAGGAGCTAGGTGACCTCCTGAAAAGAGGTGGGGTAAAAGCCAGCATTTAATTTAGTCTGTTTTACTTCACAGAGTCACATTTTTACCTAGACTCTGACAAGTACACATCTCTGGAGCACTTTAAGCAAGTATTTAGAGACTAATTACTGAAGTAGGAATTTGTACTGTTTAAACCTTGTTCTTTTAAAAGATTTGTATGTCTTGTGATATAATAGTTCTGTATTTTGTGGTTTGACATATTTTTAACTATTTTAGTAAAATTATTTTTAGAACTTACTTAGTCTGTCTTTGACTTCTTTTTAGTTGTAAGAAAAGTATATGGTTATTGCAGATACTAAACATAAGCTTGTATGGTGATACCAAACTGGAAGAGAGAAGCTTTTTAAATCTGAGGTCTTTATTCAAGTTTTAAAGGGTTCATCTCTGTACACCTGGTTAGGTGCTTGTAGGCAAAGATATCTGGCTGCCTGAAGACAAATATATCTGAGCCTGTGCATTGGGTATGCTAACAAGAAGTTAACAGTTTGAATCCCTCCAGAACTTGAGACCAAAGGTTGATCCGAACTCACAAAACAGACAAGAGGGTTACCTTGTCTGTTACACTGTTCACAAGACTGCGCTCAGAGGTTGGCAGTTTGTGAGTAGAGTGCCTGACCTGTTGAGTGGGTTTGTGACAACATGAGTAGTGTGTAAAACTCAAATTGTACACATGCCCTTGGCGTTTATGCTTATGTAAACCACTCAAGCTTTGCTCTTGGGGTTTATGCAGCATCCAGCACCTCAGGTGTGTGTAAAATTCTTGTTATACACACTACCCCATGTATTATTTTATATATCTAATGATCATGACTCTTAGGACATCAGAAATACATTACTGCTTAAAACACTCTGCTGCAGATTCTTTTTTTCCCCCTGCTTTAATAATGAAAGTAAAGAATACAATAACAATAAAAAACCCACACAAAGAAATGTTTGTGGACTAACAAATACTGCTGCTTTAAGTACTCAGTGGGGCTGTTCTTTCATGGCCAGGTGAATGCAAACGTCACCAAATATCTGATGTACATAAGCCTTCTAAGAATAAATAGGGTGTAGATCACTGCTGCATTTTGATTTGGGGCCAACAGGCAGAGCACTACCTTAGAAATGTGGAACAGCATTCATAGAATAGTTAATTTCAAGCTCAGAGTCCCTACTGGTCTTTTTTTTTTTTTTACTTTATTTAGTACATGAACTATTTTATAACAAAATAATTTATAATACATTTTCTAAATATCTTAATTTTCCTTTTTTTAACTCTATATAATCTTTATAACTATATATTTTTTTGTAGCTGTAAGTAGTACAACTGTATGTGTTTGTTTCCTGGTCTTGATGTGCCACTTCAGAGTTGTCTGTTCAGCTGCTGCCATCTTAAAACACGCTGTTTTACAAGGCTATCGCTATTGGATGAAACAGTTTAATAAATAAATACCAACCCCCACCCTCTAATTGCTCAGAATTGGACTTTTTCATTCTAACCATTTGCATCACCTTCTTCTTACGTAAAGCTGGAATGGCAGAGTTGCTGATCTGACCTTAATGGATGGGAACAGTCCCATGAAACATAGCTAAAAAGTACTTACTGTATGTTTTCGGTTACATTATGTTCTTTTAAATCTTATAAAACTCTCTCTAACCTAATTGGTTTAACTTTTGGAGAATTCTTTGCACCCAAATGACAATTTTCTAATAATGTTCCTTCTGTTAATGATTTTGAGAAAAAATCTTCTGTGATCTCATTAAAGATGTCTAAATAGAAGTGTGCATGTAAACCCTATCGATGAGCTGATTCTTTAAAATGTATACAAGTATCACTTTAGCTCTGTGTGATGTGATCCAATGTGCAGTGACCCCTGCAGAAATCTTACGTGCCATTTTATAACTAGGCTTTGTAGTGCAGAAGGCTCATCGTCATGCCTCCTATGTGGAAATGTATAAACTAATAAGCTTTTATATAAAAATGTGTAAGATGACAAGTTTTTCTCAACATATCAATGGTGTGTGTGTGTGTGAGAGGGATAATGGATTCACCTTGGATTTATTCTGCATTAGTCCATACAAAATCACTTCTAGAACAGTCACAAAATAAAAATAAAAACTTCCCAAAATGGAACCCACACAGATATGATAACCACTTCAACCTGAGATGGACAATGATGAATCAAATAAAAAAAGAAAAGAAGAAAGCTCAGACTAAAAACAATTAACATAAAAAAAGAAAACTGTACCTGAAGCACATTACTTAAGAAAAATGCAGTAGAAAAGTATTAAACCTCTAGTAACTTTCTGTTAAAAATTTAACTTTCTGTTAAAAATAAAAACAACAGCTGCCTGAAGACCCCCAAGAAGCATACTGCACTTCTGTGCTGGCTACCCATGTTCAAGAGCAGGCTCAGTGAGCAGCAAATGGGGGTCAAGGGTTGATGAGCACTGCCAAGCACAATGTGACTTCCCAGGGAGGGAGGATGTTAGGCTCCACCAAGGCTATGATCTCCTTGCAGCGGGCCAGGTAGCTTACATCCTCACAAGATGGAGTGCCTGCATACTAAAACATATTGCATTGGCAACTCCACTGGAGCACTGGCCTGACACTGAGCTGGGGGGCAAAGAAACCGGGCGTAAAACACCAGACCACCATTTATATGATGTCCCTGGTACATCCAGGCCCCACATCCCAGAAACCTACCACCAGACTAGATCCTTGATGACCTGTGGGTAGGACAGCCCTTACCAGAAGGCTCACCGTGGGGGCTGAACCACGGGGGACACTGATGTGGCAGGTTACCAGAGAATGAGGCTGGGTGGTTGGCTAGGGTCAGTGGGGAGCTGACATGTGACTGGATGGGAGAAAACTCTGCAGTATATATAGCAGAAAGAAAAAACAAAAAAAGGTCATAAGGGGTAGTCTTGTTAGGTTAAGTAACCATGTTTATCAAACCACACATAGACATTGCAAACACTTTTAAATATATATATATATATATATATATATTTTTTTAGTTTTTTGGCTCCCTCATGCCTGCTTCAGACTTCTTCTGGTCCCCCAATTCTGACCACCACACCTTCCACTCTCAAGCCAGTGGGAAGCCACACAGGGTGAGATCTCAGAGTACTGGCAAAATCACACATGGTGGCTGGTACATGTAGGTTTTTCTGCCTTTTCTGCCCCTGACACTGCCCACCACCTGGCACCACACAGCACCCTGTGGCCATATCCACATGTAGTGTACCCCTGCGGAAGTGTCAACTCCATGGCCCATCATATGGGTTGCTAATGTGGCAGAACTTGGTGCCCTTCCTTTCCCAGGTGGGAGCACTGCTGCAGAGTCATACTTACCATACCCCCACACCACATGGCCAGTCCAAGTACACTCCTTGACACTGGTTGCACGCAGACGATGCACTCCTCACTGGGCCATTGGGCAACTCCCTTATTCTGTTTTTCCACTTATTTTCCCACCTCCACCACATGGATTGGGGACCACCCTAGTGTCACCATTCATCTTGCTGGGAGGGTGGCAAGCAGATCTCTTCTCAGTTGACACCAGTGCCACTCCTTAGTCACTGGGTGGAATATGGGAGTATGTCAGATAGCTTGTGCCCTCCACTTCCCATGAGCCAAGCCCTGAGCTACACATAAGGCCAGACCCACAGCCAGTCCCAGTCACAACCACTTTTAACTAACTACAACCCAATTATTTCCTCATTTTTTTTACTAGTATACGGGAAACTATGGGACAAACTCCCAGCATAATACAGGGAGCAAACCCAATACACAGTTCAGGTTCTGACTTGTCAAAAATGGACGAAATTAAAGTTGTAATACATGCTATTCTAATTTATAAAATGGCAAGATGAAATCCAGCAATCTAACTGGCTAAGGCCAGTCACATGACTATGCACTGCTGTTGCCCACCACACAGTCAGCCTGGTATTAGCCTGTTAACGTATTCCTATGCAGTTCAATGTTTCTAAAAATTCTGGAAGCCATGTATGCCACTAATGGCAGCATGATGGGAATGCTATGCTCTGTTCAAAGCTGCATCCCACACGCCTGAACAACATATAAAAGTAGTTTCTTAGGTTAAAGCACTTTTTCCTCACTATAAACCAAAACAGTTTAGTATTTTATTTCTCTTTCCATTTGAATATGAAAGCAATAAGCAGCGATTGCTGAAAGCCGCAAGCAGCGATCTCGTTTTCACTTTCACTCGCAATTGCACTGTATAATGGAACAGACAGCTTCACTGCAATCCTAAATAGACCGGAGTACCTTTTAGTTTGACTATGTGTTCCTTTTCAGTAGTCTATGTTCCTGTCTCCATTACACAAGGCGAGGGACTAGCTATACAGCATTTAGAACTACTGGAACTACAAGTATGGCAGCCTAATTTGAATAAATGTTCTAAAGCAAATGCATAAATGCAATGCCGTTCCAGTAGATGGAGGGTCTACTTGAGGAATTTTTACATATATTTTGTATTTTCTACATATTAAATCAACATTATTTGAATTAGTAAACATATTTTAAAAAACAAAGCCATTTTACAAGTACAATAACAACACTCCAGGGTGTGCATTATGCTAGATCGCCACACTCCCCAGGCGGCTGAAGGCATGATGCTGCACCCGTGGCATGCAATGATCTAGCATAATCCACATCCTGCCATGTGTTATTGTTAGTTTATAAAATGGGCCATGAAAATTCTGCAACCTCATTGGTTGAAAAAACACTTTACATAACTGCTGATTATTTTCTAACAACTGCACACCTCACCTGAACTACATAGTTCGGGAAAAAAAATGAAAGCCCACTTTATAAGAGTGAAGTAGCACACACACCAGGGTATGTGGTCATAAGAGAATAATGCACTTCTCGTGTGGTTGTGGAACTTGGCAACACCTCATGCCAAACAACCCCCCAAAGCATGCATAATTCCCTTATATTCCTACACCCTGTTATGTGTTATCCCTTACATATAATACTATTTTTTGACACATCTAGGCAGAAGAATTGTCTAGGCTATTTTTCGTACAAATGATTTCATGAAGCAGTTCTAATTGCTCCACTGAGCATAGATAAAAGTTTGACTGCACCACTTTTATCGTTCCGCTATATTTACAGTCAGCTCTATTTTAATTCTCATTAAAACATTTTGTCCTACAGTTAAACTGTTACAGAAGTAACTGGCAGTTAAACTCTCATATATTATTAAAAGAACTTGTGATTCCATGTTTTTTTTGTTGTTGTTGTTGTACAGCTCACAGTCTGTGTTTTGTAAACTATGTCCAAGTAAATTAATTATGACATGAAGAACATTTTCATTACAGAGCAACTGTTCTAGATAATGCCTTTTTGATAAACTACTTTACAAACTAGAAGTGATTAATTGGATTGTCAGGTTACACACAACAAGAACCATAATCACCTCGTTCTATATGTTTGAATGGCTCTTACGGCTGCAGTTTAATATCAACTGTAATCATTCTTTTGGACAAGGTCAGTAAATCTACGGGGACTTCCTTAAAGCACTGGTAAACTAGTCAGCATATAAACAAATCTGCAGGTACATTAAACCTTTGTTTTTGTTTTGCCCTTTTGCCGTCCTATTTTTTTTAGTTAGAGGGTCACCCCCACGTTGGATGGAGTTCACTGCCTGTGAGTGAGTAGTGGGTACATACAACACAAATTTACCTGCAATAATCACTAAGCACTTTGCCTCATTTCTCCCAAACTAAACTCTTTCAACTTTTTGAAGTCCCAACATTCACCATGTTAAATGTTCTTTGTTAGGCTGCAATGCCTACCTTGCTTTTCAGCTGAATTATTTATCTCTGTGACAAATACATAATGCATTGCAGAGGGATAATTCTATAGAAGTATTTATTTCAGTTCATTCAACTGGATTTCGTGGTGTTTCGTAACATGTATGGTTATTGGCTAGTAACATCACGCCTCTCAACGGCACCCAGATCTCCATGTCACTATGAAGCCATGTGTTACTATGCATTCATGAAAGCCAGTTCACAGATTGCTGGGCTATGTTTCTATCAATGTGCATCCCCATAGCTGGCCCGGTGGCGCTGAGGGTTGAGCTGCTGGATGCCACACCTCGTGGCATGCCGGCGACACAAGTTCAGTAGCGAGCTCGGGTGCCAGGGGTCGGCAGGAGAGGGACTGGATTGAGCACCCACAGGGCTGTTCTCCTGTCCCCGGTGGGGGAGGAGGCATTGGGGAGCTCGGTGCTCCGGCAGCCCCTGGTGGAGACTGGGGGTGCTGCAGTAGCATGGGGCTGCACATAATAGCGTGCCTGATGCTAGCAAGGTTGCTGTGCGCCATAGCATCGGGGAGTGCACACGCAGGGATGGGGCGGGCAAAACAGAACTTAGGAAAACCCTGGTTCCAGGGGTAGGCGACGGCACCAATCCCCATGTCCACGACCAGGTCCAACTCGGCAGGCTTTAACAGACCCTACACCCAAAGGCCCACATCCGCAGCTGGAGTCTACAAATTGAAGAGCGCCCAAGGTAGGAGGGGCGGCCCTATCCCGGAGGGGTTAAGCTGGGGGTGCCAGCTGTAAGGCGGGGTGGAGGAGAGGAAGGTTTATCCGGGGACTTCAGGCAGGACAGAACAAAGGTTGGATGCCTGAGAGAGGCTCCTGGATCTGTGACTGGAAGGAAAAAGAATCGAGGAAAAAAAAAATGTGCATCCCCATTAAGGGCTATGAGATGGGGAGCTACGTGATAACATCATTTATCGCACAAGGGCAGTTTAATCTCAGGTACCCTCACGAGTGGCGTGATCCATGAGTGATGTGCCCGAGGGCAAACTTCCCGAGTGCAGAGAAATGATATAACATGCAAGCTCCCCATCGCTTATGTCATTTATGCAATAGGGAGTCAGTTTGTCTGTACTGTTAATTTGTGGTATTGTTTTGTAGAAAATAAGCTTTCAAAATGTTGTCTTGGTCTATTTCGTGGTTTGCCAGTGGTGTTCCCAGTTAGTGCACCTTCAGGAGTACTGTTGCTATGGCCGAGATGGTATGACAGTCCATTGTCCTGATAACGTCTCCTGTGATTGGTTGGGTAGCACGAGCTCCTGAAATATTCATCAGAAAATGGTGGATTCACTTAGTGAGTGTAACTGAAAGAGCTAGGAGTATTAAAAAGAAAATTGTTTGCTGTGAGAAAAGTTTATGAATAAAACTTTTAAAAATGAAATTGATCCGATCTCAGTGGGGATGCCCCACCCCCACCGGGGGGGGTAAGCCACGGTCGGCATCAGCTGGTGAATGTCACGGGACGGGGCTTGGGCTCCCCCAGATAGAGAGTGCCATGGAGCAAGGAGCATAAATAATCATTAAAAAAAATATGGAATGCTTCAGTGTGAACTGTGGTTTGTCCTTTGAGAAATGGAGCTGAGAATGCATGTGGAGGACCCATATTTGTGGCAGGGATGAAGCCCAGCTAACATGGAGACAGATGAGGGAAGGAGTAAGAGCGCGAGTGCTTGTGGCAGTTGGTGGAGAGGAGGTGAAGGATTTAAAAACACTTTTTGGAGAGAGCATTATGAAAGTAAAAAGAGATTGCGTATTTTCACTGCTTGTGTGGATCTGGTATGAGCAGACCCAAAGAGAGACAGATACATAGATACATAGACAGTGTCGGCAGATAAGGGCCTATGGCCCACCTAGTCTGCCCATTTGAGCTTGTAAGTTCAGTTTGTTTTCCTAGAAGTCTATTTCCTCACCCTGACCTCTAGAATTCCTTTATGTCTATCCCATGCATTCTTAAATCCTGTGATTGTTTCAGCCCCACCACTTCCTCTGGCAGGGTGTTCCACTTGTCCACCACCCGTTCTGTGAAGAAATTCTTTCTCATGTTTCCTCTGAATCGCCCCTCCTCCAACTTCATCCCATGCCCTCTAGTCCTGAAACATCTTTTTCGCTAAAATAGTGTTTTCCTGCACCCTGTTCCTCCCTGTAAGATATTTGTATGTCTCTATCATATCCCTCTCTCTCCTCTCCTCCAGGGAGTACATGTTCAGTTCCTTCAACCTGTCTTCATAGGATTTGTGATGCAACCCATGCACCATCTTTGTTGCCCTCCTCTGAACCTTCTTCTACCCTGTCTATGTCCTTACGAGGTATGGTCTCCAGAACTGTACACTGTACCCAGGTGGGGCCTCACTAGTGTCTTGTATAGTGGAATTATGACCTCCTTTTTCCTGCTGGTGATGCCCTGCCTATACATCCCAGCATCCTATTTGCTTTACCTGATGCCTTGTCACACTGTTTCTCACCTTGAGGTCATCAGAGATGACAACCCCAAGATCCCTTTCCTGCTTGGTGCATGCTATATTCTCACCCCCAACTGATATATTGTGCCAGGGTTTTGTGCCCCATATGCATTATCTTGCATTCTTTGCATTGAATTTCAACTGCCAAACCCTTGACCATTCTTCAAGTTTCTGCAGGTCCCTCTCATTCTGTCTACACCCTCTGGTGTGTCTACTCTGTTACAGAGCTTTGTGTCATCAGCTTAACAGTGAAATTCTGCCTTCATATCCTGTGCAATGTCACTGATGAAGATGTTGAATAGGACCGTCCCAGCACTGATCCCTGTGGTACCCCACTGGTCACTCTTCCCTCTGTGGAGTGACAGCCATTTACCACCACCCTCTGTGTCCTGCCACCCAGCCAGTTACCTACCCACCACACTACTGTCCTGCCCACACCCATATTCCCCAGTTTGTGTAATAGTCTTCTATGTGGCACAGTGTCAAAGGCCTTGCTGAAGTCCAGATAGGCCATGTCCACTGCCCTCCCCTGATCCACCTCCCTAGTCACCCAGTCAAAAAATTCAATGAGGTTGGTCTGACATGACCTCCCCCTGGTGAAACCATGCTGCCTTGGGTCCTGTAGTCCATTGACAACCAGATGTTCCACCAATCTCTCCTTCAGTAGTGCTTCCATGATCTTTCCCACTACTGAGGTGAGGCTGACTGGTCTGTAGTTCCCTGCTTCCTCTTTGTTCCCACTTTTGTATAAGGGGACTACATCTGCTGTCCTCCAGTCTTTGGGTACCTCCTGTTTCCAGTGATTGGCTTAACAGGATAGCCAGAGGTTCAGCCACCACCTCTTAGTTCTTTAAGGACCCTGGGTGCACCCCATCTGGCCCCATTGCTTTGTCAACTCTTATTACTTCCAGTTCCTTCAGGACCCTTTCTCGTGTAAAGGGACTTGTGTCCATTTCTGCACCATTCTCACCCCTTGTACTCCCTTCAGACCCATTACCCCCTTCTTCCTTAGTAAAGACTGAGCAGAAATACCTGTTCAATATGTCAGCTTTACTGTTGTCATCCTCCACGCTGCTCCCATCCTCCCCCTTCAGTCTAACTATCCCTCCCTTTGTCCTTCTTTTTTCACTTATGTACCTGTAAAAGGTTTTGTCCCCTTTAACCACTGATTTTGCAATGTGTTCTTCTGTCTGAGCTTTGGCTTCCCTTACTGACTTCCCTGCCTCCCTTTGTTTCTCCTGGTACTTCTCCCTATCCCCTTCTGCCTGTGTCTTTTGTATTGCCTGAATGCAGTCTTTTGGCTTTCACTTTCTTTGCTACCTCTTTGGAAAACCATAATGGTCTCCTCTTTCTTTTCCTCTTGCTAACCTGCTTAATGCATAATTCTGTTGTTCTTATAATCCCCATTTTAAATACTGCCCACTGTTCCTCAATCCCTGATTCCTGTCCCATTCCCCTTAATGCCTCTTTCAAACATCTCCCCATTTTCCCAAAGTCTGCCCCCCTAAAATCCAGGATACGTGTTTTTGTGTGGTTTGGTTCTGCTCTTTCTGTGATTTCAAACCACAATGACTGGTGGTCACTGTTACCCAGGTGCTCCCCACTGTTACCCCCATCACACTGTCCCTGTTTGTGAGCACAAGGTCCAGTATTGCCTTCTGCCGAGTTGGTTCCATGACCAGTTGCTTGAGGAAGGCACCTTGAAGGAGTCCAGGATAAATCTGTTCTAGTTGATGCTGCTGCTGGGATGCTCCAGTCCACATCTGGTATATTGAAGTCTCCAACCAGTACTACTCACTTTGTCAGCCATCCTTGGATGGCTAGCATCAGCTCCCTATCTGTTTCTTCCTCCTGGGCTGGTGGTCTATAGACCACACCTGTGCGGATGGCTGGCCCCATTTTCCTTTCCAGCTTAACCCACAGTATCTCTCCCCCATTTTGTTCCTCCTGGATCTGTGTGGCCCTTATGTCATTTTTCACATACAGTGCCACTCCTCCTCCCTTCCTGCCTGCTCTGTCTCTTCTGAATATGTTGTAGCCAGGTATGGCCATCTCCCAGTCATGGTTATCATTACACCAGGTTTCAGCGATGGCCACAATGTCCAGGTCTGACTGTACCATGACAGCCTCCAGATCTTCCATCTTGTTGCTAAGGCTCCTGGCATTTGCACACATGGCTTTCCATGATTTGACCTCCCTAGACTGCTTCACTGTTCTACTCCAGCCCTTCCTTGGTTGTCATTTATCCCTGGTTCTCCTTGCTGTCTGCCCTTCTGCTGAATTTTGCCTCTTTCTGCTTATCCACCTTTTGGACACTAATCTCCAACTTTTGCACACTGCTTTGCAGAGATAGCCACTCTCTGGTTCACTGGTTCCATTACTAGCTGTGGGGTGAGCAAGTAGGTACCATCCTTGCTGGCCTGCCACCCTTTTGCTAGTTTAAATGCTTGTCAATGTAGCATTTAAACTTATCATTGAGTGCTTGATTCCTCTAGGATGGATGCAGGCCGTCAGGCTTGAACAAACCTCCATCCCTCCAGATGGGTCCCCAGTCACTAATGAATCCAAACCCTTCCTCACAGCACCAGTTCTTCAACCATGAGTTAAAGTTCCGGTGCATGCACTCCTATGCTCTCCCTTGCCTCTCACAGGTAGTACTTCTGAGAAAGTGACAGAAGTAGCTACTTGCTTGAGACCCCTCCCCAGTTTCCTAAACTCTTCATGAACTTCCTTTGGCTCCCCATTTGCCAAGTCATTAGTACCTAGGTGGATAATGACATCCAGCTCACCCTCCTGTCTTGCCTTCCCAGTGATCCCCAGTATCTTCCTTCCATGCCGTGGCACCTGGTAGGCACCTCACCTCCCTGTCCTCCCCCTCCTGTGTTCCTAGCTGGATCCCTCTTATGATGGAGTCCCCCACCAGGATTCGCTTCCTCCTCCTCCTCTGGGGTCCACTGCTTTCCCCCCTGAGGTCACCTCCTTGCCTAACCTCCACATCCTTTCCTTCCACTTCCTGGGTACCTCTATTTGGTTGTCCTCATTTGCCAGTGTGGCATATGAGTTCTTGAGAGGAATAGGATCTGGGATGTGCCTCTGCCTGACTGCTCTAACCCTCCTGAGCCCACTGTCATCCAAGTGCTCCTCGTTCTCGGCATCCTTTGAGGCAGCTGCATTGGACTGGGTGGTTCCTGGACAGGGGTGATGGTACTCCTGACCCAGTTTACTTCCGCTCTGAGTCTGGCTACCTCATCCCTCAGTCCCAAGAGATGCATGCAGATAGGGCAGCACCTCAGTGTCCAGAAGGTCTGCCTGAATATGGCTGCCCCACAGCCCCAATTTTCAACAGCCCAAAAACAATTATAAGTAAAGACAACACAGAAAGAAAGTATAGTGTCACTACAAGCCTACAATCTAAGTTTAAAAGAAAAATACCAGTTACCAGTTACTCTGAAGCACTGAATTGAATATGTTTCCTTCCTTCACCTTCTGGCTTCTTCTGAGAAGATGAACTTCTGTTTGCTGCTTTAACTGTGACTAAGCCCCACCTCCAGTTATCACGTAGCTGAGGTCAGAGGCCAGACAATTAACACCCTTCACCCAGCTACAGGACAGTCAGACAAGCCAAGATAAAATTTGCAGCAATTAAAGACAGCACAGAATTACACCACCGCTATTTTTTAAATTTTCAACAGCCCAAAAACAATTATAAGTAAAGACAACACAGAAAGAAAGTATAGTGTCACTACAAGCCTACAATCTAAGTTTAAAAGAAAAATACCAGTTACCAGTTACTCTGAAGCACTGAATTGAATATGTTTCCTTCCTTCACCTTCTGGCTTCTTCTGAGAAGATGAACTTCTGTTTGCTGCTTTAACTGTGACTAAGCCCCACCTCCAGTTATCACGTAGCTGAGGTCAGAGGCCAGACAATTAACACCCTTCACCCAGCTACAGGACAGTCAGACAAGCCAAGATAAAATTTGCAGCAATTAAAGACAGCACAGAATTACACCACCACTATTTTTAAATTTTCAACAGCCCAAAAACAATTATAAGTAAAGACAACACAGAAAGAAAGTATAGTGTCACTACAAGCCTACAGTCTAAGTTTAAAAGAAAAATACCAGTTACCAGTTACTCTGAAGCACTGAATTGAATATGTTTCCTTCCTTCACCTTCTGGCTTCTTCTGAGAAGATGAACTTCTGTTTGCTGCTTTAACTGTGACTAAGCCCCACCTCCAGTTATCACGTAGCTGAGATCAGAGGCCAGACAATTAACACCCTTCACCCAGCTACAGACAGTCAGACAAGCCAAGATAAAATTTGCAGCAATTAAAGACAGCACAGAATTACACCACCACTATTTTTTAAATTTTCAACAGCCCAAAAACAATTATAAGTAAAGACAACACAGAAAGAAAGTATAGTGTCACTACAAGCCTACAATCTAAGTTTAAAAGAAAAATACCAGTTACCAGTTACTCTGAAGCACTGAATTGAATATGTTTCCTTCCTTCACCTTCTGGCTTCTTCTGAGAAGATGAACTTCTGTTTGCTGCTTTAACTGTGACTAAGCCCCACCTCCAGTTATCACGTAGCTGAGGTCAGAGGCCAGACAATTAACACCCTTCACCCAGCTACAGGACAGTCAGACAAGCCAAGATAAAATTTGCAGCAATTAAAGACAGCACAGAATTACACCACCACTATTTTTTAAATTTTCAACAGCCCAAAAACAATTATAAGTAAAGACAACACAGAAAAAAAGTATAGTGTCACTACAAGCCTACAATCTAAGTTTAAAAGAAAAATACCAGTTACCAGTTACTCTGAAGCACTGAATTGAATATGTTTCCTTCCTTCACCTTCTGGCTTCTTCTGAGAAGATGAACTTCTGTTTGCTGCTTTAACTGTGACTAAGCCCCACCTCCAGTTATCACGTAGCTGAGGTCAGAGGCCAGACAATTAACACCCTTCACCCAGCTACAGGACAGTCAGACAAGCCAAGATAAAATTTGCAGCAATTAAAGACAGCACAGAATTACACCACCACTATTAGACAGGAGCCAGCAGAATGAAAAATCAAAGTGAGAGAAAAATATTGAAAAGAGCAGGTGGGCGGGTGAGCGGGTAGGCAGTCAGGGAAAAGAAAAATATGCAGCAAGCAGCTTGGATTTACAGTACATATACATGTGGAGCTAGCTACAGCGATCTGAAGGGACTGGATACATCTTGCTTGTGTGTTATGGCTAGTTTTCAGCCAGTTTGAGTGGGAGTGAGGGCACGAGAGCAGGGTGGTGGCTCTGTGTTGGGAAAGACGTGGTGGGGTAAAATATAAAACACAGGCTGTTTTGGATTGCTGTAACAATTATGGCTTTAAAAAAGGTATAGTTACTTTTACTTCTGGGGCTGGGTGCAGGACATATATGGCTGCAAGAAAAATGGTTTGGGGGTTTTCACTGATGACTTCTATGAAAGACGTCTGTACTCTTTGGAGTACATCTCAAAATGAAAGTAAAAGAAGTAGTGTCAGCCTCGATGAGGGGGATGATTACTGATGATGGACTAACTAGGCATATAAATTTGCCATGATGTAGTAACTATATGTATAAATTAAGCTATAGTGCATGACAGGGCATGTGCTGTTGTGGGATTTAAATGGTGTGTCACGAGGCACAGCCGAGTGACTTTAGCCACACAAGAAGTGTGTAAATCCCATTACTACACATGCCCTGAAGTGCATTATTGTGATTGTAAAATTGATCTGTTATTAAAAATTAACATTATTTGGGTTCAAAGAAAGTAAACATTTGATTACCAGAATCTTTAGCGGTTGTCTGTTTCAGGATTTACACATGGTCATGTGACATGTTTTGACCAGTTAGGTTACAGAATTTTCGAGACCCATTTTATAATGTAAGATTTTACATTCATACACACAGTTGCTCTGATAAACAGATTTATCTTGTAGGTTTGTCCTTACCTATTGCATTCACGAGCCTCCCTCCAGCCCCATCACACACCATCTCCATGGCTCACTGGCACATAACTCTCATAACTTACCCCCTACGGCAGAGTCGAAGGGGTCCCCAATCCCCCTTGGAGCAGGATCCAGGTCCAGGTGGAAGGTGCCAGTCAATTTTGCAGGGCCTGCATAGGAGGCCAGCTTCATTCTGCTGCATCAGCGGGGTTTCTCACTACATTTTCTCTCTTTTCATCCCCCAGACATTGCAAATACAGCCAACTGCACATGCACACATGAGGTGTACGCAAGCTCATGTCTAGTGATGTTCCCCACACCTGCAGATACTGACACCCACTGCAGTTCCACCTGTGGATCGCCTGGTGATGATCACGCTGCGGGGCACACTGCTATCCCCTTACTGAGCAGTAAAATGTTACTGAACTGGATAGACTCCGGGCACACCTACATTTGTCCACCTGCAATGGTGCCGCTGTGTGCCACCTATAGTGGTGTAAAAGTGTGTTATTCTCTTGCAGCTGTAAACGTATGCACATTACATTGTGTTATTCTCTGATGCTACTCATCCTGCATGATAATGGACTAAACTGTATCTTGATATTCTGTATTCCTTATATTACTGTACTGTAATTTGCTAGTTATATGTGACGAGGTACCTTTGTAAATGAGCCTCTGGCTCAAAGGTTTCTAAACTGATGTTTAACTAAATAAATAAATAAAAGGTAAGTATAACTGCATCTTACGCTGTAGACAAGTTCCCCCGGAATTCTGGAATTCCACAGATGCAGAATGTTTTGCAGAATTGGCATCATGTCGTAGAATGCATACCCTGTGCATAATTCACTGTTCTCCATTCAAATACACAATTTTTCAATAATTCCCATTCCCCGTCCCCATCTCATTTATCCTGAGGCCCCTCCTCTATGCTTGGCATGTGATGTCATCAATGACATAACATCATATTTTGGCCAATGATAGGACTGCATTCTGGCACAGAAATGACTATACCATGCTGCAAAAAATCAGAAAATGCTACAGCAGAAACCAAGGAGCCCTGCTGCTGAAATCAGGACAAAGTGTTGTAGAGCACCAGGGACCCTGACTATAGGTTACTTCTTATTACTGTTTGGGAACTTGCAGCTGTAAACGTATGCACGTTACATTGTGTTATTCTCTGATGCTACTCATCCTGCATGATAATGGACTAAACTGTATCTTGGTATTCTGTATTCCTTATATTACTGTACTGTAATTTGCTAGTTATATTTTTGTGTGTGTGTTTTGCACTTACTTTTACTCTGACCCTTCTTCAACCCCCCACAACACACACACACACCTTTCTAAAGAACAATTGAAAGTAAAATTTGTATGCTATCTCTGTTTCTCTCCCTGAATAAACACATTTGACATCAGTCAATAAATGAATAAAAATATAAATAAATGAAAGTGGATCAGAACCAGGAATTGCCCCATGAGTGCAATCCAGATTGTTTTAGGTTCTAAGGAGCCAGAAGAAAAAAGGCAGTTTTTTATTTACTATTTTTTTATAGTAAAATTCTTTTAACATTCATGAAAGATACCAGACAGACAGCAAATGACACCAAAGTACGCTACTTCTCTGACAGGTGTGGCACAAGCAGTACAAGCTTCCCTGCCTTGGCCGGCCAGTGTGTCTTAGCCTCGTCATGGAATGGAAACGTCTGAGTGGGTAAAAGTAATTCACTACTCAAACCGTGGCCTCTTGATTGAAGAGTGCCAGTAAGTGCCAACTGTGAAGGCAGTTTTGTGGTGATGTGAACTCCTGCTCACTGGGAAGTGGACTGAGAAAACCACAGCTCCTTTTACATTGGTCACTGGGTAGCCATCAGATGAGATGGCACCATTCAGCCACTACCAACAAGGGCTTGATCTGAACGAGGAAAGGCCCAGCAGCTCACTGGCATTTCGCTGTATCATAAACTCAGTACCCCCCACCCCCAAAAGGGAAAAGGAGCTTTTATGTTTTCTGTACATACTCAGATCAGTCTTGTTTTGTTGCTAAAAACAGACACTGGAGAAGGGACTCCACTTACAGTATATGCTGGTCGACTTATCTGTGAGATTTACAATGGTTAACTATTTCTGCAACTGTGTAAACTGATTCTGTGTCCAATTCTGACTGCAAAAACAGATTCTGTGCCTAACGTTGTTGTTGTACACCTTCTCCTTTGGGGACAGACGATACCTTCCGTATATCAAACTCAGTCATCACTAGGAGTCTAAGCATGCTTCTACAGCTAGCAGGTTCACAATGCCACAACTGATCTTACTGCAGTCTATTACACAGCCATCCTTTCAGCAGGTTCATTCACATCAGGGTGTCTGCCATATGGGACTTTTTTTTTTTAATTCTTTGGTAACAGGGCAAGGCCCACTAGGCACAAGTGTCTGTTTTCAGGGGCAACCTAAGAGCACTGAGGAGGTCAAGTGACTTGCTTAGAGTCACACAGTATGCAAGAGGAGGTTGTGGGAATCAAACCCAGGTCTGCTGGATGTACAAAGCTCACTCACAGCTTGTTACTCTCATCTCTAGACTATATATGATCCCCATAAGCAGTCAGTCTCTGGTTGGTAGTAGTCAAGGACCGTACCGGGTCATAATGTCGCACACATAATAGCGTACGACATTATGACAAACCTGGACCTGTCCACTCTCTGAGTTGGATCCCCCGAGTCAAGAATCCTTAGTGGGGGTCCGGGAGCACAGCCCCCGCAGTGGGGTGGGCAGAGCCCCTCACAGAACAAAAACAGGCAGAAATTGCGCAACGCACTTGTGCCATGCGGGATTCTGCCATGTGACATAATGACCCCGTGCTGTCAAGGACGTGTAGTCAGATACAGTACACTCTGCAGCTGTGGGTAGAGTTCTAGACATTTACCTGTGAACAGGTGTCAGCCAGGCTCTGGGTCCATGGTCTACATGATCAATAGTCTGCTTCCAACAGGATCTGGTTCCCCTGTTCACAGGAACTGTTAGGTGCTCCTTAGAGAATGGTAAACATCTTGCGGCTATGAAGAGGGCTGTGGTGACATCCCTCCTCAGAAAGAAAGTTTGGTGCTGGCACGGTGGTACTGAGGGTTGAGGTGCTGGACGCCACACCTCGTGCCACGCCGGTGACCCAGGTTCAGGAACGAGCCCGAGCCATCAGGAGGGGAGAGAGAGAGAAGGATCAAACATCCATGGGACAGCTCTCCTCTCTGGGAGGGAGGAGGGTCATGGTTCGGTGTTTGACTGGCCCCTGGCGGCAGCCGGGGGCACAGCAAGTGTTAAACTGACGTTGAGGGATAGGAAGTGGTGACGTCGGTGGTGATACCTTGGTGTCTGGGTGCGTGCCACTCCCCCATGAACAGGCAAAATGCTCTGCAGGCTCCAGGGAGACGGAAACGTTGAGGTAGTCCTCTCACTGCCCCCACCTGCCCTGACTCCACGGTCCCTGGCCAGAAGCTTCAGATTATCACGGGTGTAACCTGCCCCCTTGACTCCGCCGGTGGGGGCGGGTAGAACCAAGGTTCCATGGGGTCACACTGAGAAGTCAAGGTAAGGTGGCGAGGAGGTGGGGACCGCCTCATTGACGCCTCCTGATGATATGGTGCCTGCGATGGGGTGTAGAAAAATAGCAAGTTCTAAATTTAAAAAAAAAATGTTGGTTCCCAGACATTTTGGCAAATTACAGATCTATTGCAAACGTCACCTTTTTATAGAAAGTAACTGGGAAGGTGGTGGCATCATAGCTCAAGACTCACCTGGGAAATTGTGACATCTTCAAGCAGTTCCATGCTAGTTTCAGACCTCTCTGCACCACCAAGGCTGCTCTGGTCGGGCTTTCACATTTTCTCCTCTTGGCAAGAAATATGGGTGAAAAAAATGAAAATTACATACTCACTGTAATTGTTGATCTTCCGGAATATCTTCACCATTCATTACCAGTGGGTCTGTGCCGGAAGCAACAGGACCCCGCAGGAGCAAAGGCTTTCACAGCTTAGGGCTAGGGGGCCCAACATCAGTGATGGCACCGCCCACGAGGCTGATACATGGTGTAATGCTTGGGGTCTGGCTAGTAACAGACGCCGGCCCCCTGCTTAGCTCAGTTCTGTTCACCAGGAGAGGAGCAGAGTGAGAGGAAATGAGAAGAAGGGCAATATTGCCCAAGGGGGAGAACAAAGGATATAGGACATAAAAGGAACAAAACAATAAAAACCCAGCTACAAGAAGAGAAGGGGAGGATGGAAGGGAGGGAGGGCCTAGGTAGTGGGTTAAGAGGGTGACCAGGACAATCTGGGCAGATAGGATAGGAAGTTCCTCCTTAACGGGGAAAAAGGAATAACGGGGATCTGCACGCTCCCAGCCTCAAGTTGCGTTACCAAAAGAGGTACCTCAAGAAAAGAAACAGTAGAAGGGCTCCTAGGAAATGTACAGGAACACAGGCTTGGCACCCTGCAAGGGGAGGGGACTGTCAGGAAGGAGTAGATCTCCACTAAGGAGTAAAAGGAAAAACTCTGAGAGAGTGGAAGTTTTGGTTCCCTTTCCCCCTTTTTTGTAAAACAAAATAACCCCCCCCATGCTATCTAATGGGGAAAAAAGGGGATTAATACTGGAATCAGGCTGGCTGCAGAGACTAAATGTAGGGAGTCCTGCAGCTGAGGAAGAGAAGAAAGGGCAATTCTGCTAGACTAAGGAGTTTCTGTGGATTCACCCTTTTTTAACAAGAACAGGAGAAAAAGGTACAGGAGAACCCCTATGCCAAATAGCTAAGTATCGCAGATGCCCATCTGAAAGGGAAAGAAGAAAAAGTAAAGGAAAGCTGCCCTAAGCTCTCTTGTAAAGGAGTTTTAGAACCCCTTTTGTTTGGATTTTGTCTGTTTTTTCCTTTGAAAGCCCAGAGGCGAAGCAAAAGATCACCAAATGTTTTTTTTTCTTATTTTACCTTACGTGCCAACAGCTCCCCAAAAACAGAGGAACAAGGAGCCAAACGAGAAAGGGACAAGGAAAGAGAGGGAAAGAGACAGAGAGAGAAAGACAGACGTCCACCATAATTTCCCCTGACCACATCGCACCTGCAATGTCCCTGACTTCCATCAGGGGCCACTACAGAGCAATGTAAGATCTGAACACACCCCAGAGAGAGGAAAGCAGTCCATCGGACGCTCAATCCTTTCCCTCCCCGGCCGACCCTGGACGGCATGGGTGCATTCCAGAACCCGGGTTGCCGGCATAGCGCAAGGTGTGGCGTCCACTGCCTCAACCCTCAGCGCCACCGGGCTGGCAGTGCTGGCTCACCCAGAGGGAAATGGTTATTCCCTCAGTCTCCTGTGGGGAATAACTACAAAGAGGCAGGGGCCCTTATGGGCCTGGCAAAGCCCAAGACTGATCAGGGGCAGTCAGAGGCTCCCATGGCGTGAAAGCAGAAATTTGTTCCACCAACTTACGTCTGACCCTGTAGGAGAAAAAGTGTGCCCCCTGGAAACATGAGGCAATCGCCCTATGCTGGGCCAAAGGTGACAACCTGTAAAGATGGAGCCACGCCGTCCACCTGATACAAACTGCGGTTCCCACCAGCCTGAAGGCTACCTTGTTGGTGTCATAAAATGCCCTAGCTTGGTCTCGCCAGCTCTAGGCCCTGGGTGGAAAGACAAATGGCCTGTCTGGATGTCTCACACTCTGGCAGAGACACTAGGAGCTGACCCAGCATCAACCACAGGTGCCTGACATAGATCACCTGGTGTGCTGAGATACACAACATGGTGTTTGATGCTGAAAAAACTCTACAATCCCAGGCATCAAACTCTGCAGAGTCCGACTCTGGGGGATGGTCATGCACTGGGCGCCTATGCCAAGAGGGAGTGTCAAGAAGCTGCAACCCAGAAGAGGGGTGTGGTATGACTCCTGGAGATCCCACAGTTGCACAACACTTGCACTAGACATTCCTCAGGGCTGTGGGGGGGAAGGGACAGAGCCAGAGATCCCTGGACTCTTCCACAAAACACCTAGGCCACAGAGGTATGACTGTGGAGTCATAACTGCACTCCCCAAGGAAGGACAGTGTCAGGTTAGAAGGACTGCGGCCTGAAAAGTGGTCAACTAGCAGCTTTCTCATCAGCTCTGGGAGGAATTGCTGGTACCGAGTGTACCCAGCATTAGAGATATGCAGGGAAGTGTCCTCTTCCTCAGAGAAGGAAGGTGAAGTAGATCAAGAGCTGGACTCGGGGGCAGTGGTGCTGGGGTTGCAGGCCGGAAGATGGCCTGATCTAGTAGCCTGAGGTGTTACGGAAAAGCACTTGCTGACGCCCTGAACTGCTCCCAGATCTGGGCCCCTGAAAGATCCATAATGCCGGGGTGGAAGAGGCGGAGAAAAAGGAGGAGGGTTGTGATGGACCAGGCCATGTCCTCTGTCAGGCCTCTGTCAGGCCCTCCGAGAACATACAGGGATATCACCTGAGGGGAGGTCTGACAGATTGACCACCATGGAGCCAACCCAGAAATGAGTGGGCCAGGCTGTGCTCCGGGGGGAATCCCCCAGATGGGGAGACTGGAGCCACGAAAGTCCCACACAGTAGCCCCTATCCCCACCAAAGACAGGCCCAGACTGTTCTGGAAGGACCAGAGGCCCCAAGCTGCCATCGACCCTGGGCATACCTCTCAACCTTTTGTCCCCCAAATGTGGAACATTGTATCTCAAAATGTGGAACAAATGAGCAAAATGTGGAACACTTAATCAAATCTTTACCTAAGAATCTCAGAACACTGTTAACATGTTTGCATTTATGTTCAGAAAGTCTGTTATTAATTGAATAATATATTTGTTGCATCATTTACTAAAGATTTTTGCTTTCAAATGTTGACACTGAATGTGGGACAAGTCTTCACAATGTGGAACAGGGAGCTTTTACGAAGTAAAATGAGGAATGTTCCTCGTAATGAGGTACAGTTGAGAGGTATGACCCTGGGCATGGAGTGAGCTGCCAAACAAGACCTGCCTGTTCTCACCTCACCTGAAAAGGCTCTGCCCCTTAGGTTAGGCCTCAAAACAAACTATTCATCCATCACAGAAGCTGAAATAGGGGCGGCATCGCAAACGGCACCAGAGCCCTCCTCTGCACCAAGAGCAGCACCAGAACCTGCCCTGGCATCAAGGATTGCACCAGAACCCTGCCTGGTACTGCAGGCAGCACCAATCCCATCCCTGGTACTGTGAAGGGCACCAGAAGACAGAAGGGGGATGGTGCTGCAAACCCGCACCAGGCAGAGAGGGAGCTCCAGATGCCACCGAGCCAGACTTAAACCTAGAACTAGACCCAGAAAAGTTCCATATTGCCACATCCCAGAAGCTGGTCAGGATCATCCTGATCCTCTTTCCGGGTCATCCGACTGCTTGAGGGACTGGATACAGAAGATCTCCAGAAAGTGTCTGACTCCAAAGCCAGGGCCTTTCCCTCTCCCAGCAATGCAAGTGTTGTGAGAAGAGGACCTGGTCTTACAGTTGGCACCACCTCACTCATACTGGCATCAGCCTTAGTGCCAGGAGTTGAAGTGGAGGTGCATCGCAACCCCAAGGTGCCCACCAATGTACTGTAGGCCCAGTATGTAGCTTCAACTTTGGCACCGGGAGTATCTGTTGCCCTGTAGGGGCCCCAGACAGGGAAGGGTGCACAGCCAGCCCCTCAGCAGGGACTGCCTGTCCCACAGACCCTTCCCCCAGGCTCTCCATCTTGGAGAGGTGAGGACTAGTCACCCTCACTCAGTATGTATAGCACAGGGGAGGGGCTCATAGGAAGAGCCCAGGGACCTTACTTTGCAGTCCCTAGTGTGTGGCCTGCCTCCGAAGGTGGGTGGGGGGGGTGAATGATGCTACCTCACTGCATGGATCTCGAGGGTGTGAAAGTCCATGGAAAAGCAGGCATTGCAGTGGTCCATGTCATGGTCAGCTCCAAGGTAGGTCCAGCAGGAGTCATGGTGGTCCCAGACAGAGATGGCCTCCCAAAGGGGCACTGATGAATGGGGGGGGTGGCATCCTATGACTTCTTCTTAGGCCTCTGGGTTTTTGACAAGACTGAAAATGGAAAATAAAACAACATTATCGAAAAAAAGGGCTGGGCACCTTAAGGAGGAGACAGGAAAAAGAAAAGCGGCCCCGAAAAGGCCAAGAAAAAAGTACGTCATCAAGCAAAGCAGCAATGATCTGAGGTGTGACGCAGATGTTTTCTGTAGTGCTTCCACGGAGTTGCTGCCTCGATGGCGGGAAGAACAAAAATGAGGTAAGCAGAGAGCTGGAGTCAGTCACTGGCCCATTCACAAGTGCCATATCATGCATTAGCTTTGTGGGTGGTGCCATCACCAACATCAGCCCCCTACCCCTAAGTTGTGAAAGCTTTTGCTCCCACGGGATCTTGCTGCCTCTGGCACAGACTGACTGGTAATGAATGGTGAAGATATTCTGAAAGACCTGAAGTTGCTCTTCTTGATCTCTCCTCAGCGTATGACACACCATCAGGTTTTTACAGAGCACTTGGAGCGCGCAATGAGGGACTGAACATGACAGTACTGTCCTAGTTTACAGTAGATCCTTTTGACTAAGAGATAACAGTGGGATGTGATGGGAAATACAACCAGCAGCTTTCAGCTGTGGAGTGCCCTAAGGTTCATGTCTCTCCCTGATACTCACTGTTTACATGCTGCCCTTTTGTGAGAACATTAGACAATATGGCTCAAGAGTTTCACTGTTTTTTATCAGTATTTTGTCCTCCTTGTTCTCGCTGACTGGCCTCCACCTGGACCAGTCCCCTGGTCCCATCACCCAACTTCTCTGGGGCTTACCTAACTTCATGGTGTCCTTTGTTACAGGATTTAACAGAGGGGTCCAGTAGCCAGTGCTAGGGCTAGGGCTGCAAGGGACCAGGCCATCACCACACTGCAGCTGGAGGTTTTTTCCTCAGTTTTCACCCTTGAGGCCCATGCATGTGCTATGATGCGATTTGCTCCATCTTTGTGGGGACATCCCCTCGTGTCTGGGCATGGTGTCCCTCTCCCCTCTTTCGGTCCCATGGCGCTACCACCCAGATTCTTTTAGGAGGCAGTTCACCCACAGAGCATGCGTTCTCCCCTCCCTGAGGAAGAAGAGCTGTCCTTGGGACGCTCAAGCCTCCCTTCCCAAATCTGAGTCACTGGCATGGTGAGTGGTGTGGCAGCTACTGCCTTAGCCTGCCACGCCACGGGACAGGCTCAAGAGTTTCACTGCTAGGCAGATGATAGGTATGTTTACTTGTCATTTGTCCCAGGCAGGATGGACATGTGACTGTCATAAACAGATGTTTGAATTTATGTTCTGGGTGGTCACAAACTGGCAGGCCCTCAACCCTGATAAAATAGAGGTGCTCCTAACTGGGACAGGTACGCGACTATTTGGCTATGTATGGGGAACTACCATCAGTCCATGTAATACCCTGAAGTTTGGTGCCCCAGTATGGAGTCCCAGGTTCCCCACTAGGGCCCAAAAGGTGGCGCTTCGACATAGAAACACAGAAGCTGACAGCTGATAAGGACTGCAAGGCTCATCCAGTCTGCCCATTTTTTTTTCTACGTTATGAATGTGCCATAGGCCTATACTCTGTCAATGGCCTGTCTATTCAAACTCATCTGTATTGCTCCCTTATGCCTAACCCATGCTTGTCTGAAGCCCTGCACTGTATTCATATCCACCACTTCCTGAGGTAGGCCGTTCCATACATCCACCACCCTTTCTGTGAAAAAGAACTTTCTTACATTACCCCTTAATCGGCCTCCCTCTAATTTCATGTTGTGTCTGCTTGTCCTGCTATTTTTCTTATATTGAAACATGTTAGACTCTTTCTCCTAGTTAATGCCCTTAAGGTGTTTGAATGTTTCGATCATATCACCTCTCTCTCTCTCTCCTCTGCTCTAGGGTATACATATTGAGCTCCGTTAACCTGTCCTCATATGTTTTCTGATGCAGTCCCTGCACCATTTTGGTTGTCCTTCTCTGGACTGCCTCCATTTTGTTAATGTCCTTGTGAAGGTGCGGCCTCCAGTACTGCACACAGTACTCCAGATGGGGCCTAACCAGTGTCCTTGTAAAGAGGGATAATTACCTCCCTCTTACAACTTGTAATACCCCTATTAATACACCCCAACATCCCCCTAGCCTTACCTACTGCTTTTGTGGTCTGCTTGGATGATTTCAGGTTATCTGTGATGATGATGCCAAAGTCTCTTTCTTCCCATGTGATTGCCAGCAACTCCCCTCCCAACCTATAGGTGGCTTCAGAGTTTCTCTTCCCTATGTGCATGATCTTGCACTTCTTTGCGTTAAAACCCAGTTGCCACTCTTCCGACCATTCTGCCAGTTTATCCACATCTCTTCTCATTCTGCCCACCTCATCCGGATCCTCTACTCTGTTGCAGATCTTGGTGTCATCTGCAAACAGACAAACCTTACCCTCCAGTCCATCTGCAATGTCACTGATGAAGATATTGAAGAGGACTGGCCCCAGGACTGATCCCTGAGGTACCCCATTTGTGACTTGCACCTCTTCTGACAGTAAACCGTTTACCACCACTCTCTGTTATCTGCATGCCAACCAGTTTGCCACCAAGTTGACCAACTTCTGACCCCCCCTCGAGCCTACCCAGCTTATTAATCAATATTCTACATGGAACAGTATTAAAAGCTTTGCTGAAGTCAAGGTAGGCAACATCAACTACACCCCCTTGGTCCACCACTCTGTTACTCAGTCAAAGAAATCTATGAGATTAGTTTGACAGGGCCTTCCTGTTGTAAACCCATGCTGTCTTGGATCCTGTGCTCCTATGGATTCCAGGTGTTGCACTATCCTTTCTTTAAGGAGTGCCTCCTTAATCTTGCCCACTACTGAGGTAAGACTGACTGGTCTGTAGTTCCCTGCTACCACTCTTGTGGAGCGGGATCACATGAGCCCTTCTCCAGTCTTCTGGGACCTCTCCTGTGGTCAGAGACTCACTAAACAGTTCTGATAATGGCTCTGCTAGTTCCACCCTTAGCTCCTTTAGTACCCTGGGATGTATGCCATCTGGTCCCATTGCCTTGTCCACCCTGAGATTAGCGAGCTCTTGTAGGACCCTTTCTTTTGTGAAGGGACGTGTGCACGCCTCCCTCACCCCTTGTGTCCATGGTGCTGAGATGTGGGCCCTGCCCTACCTTCTCCTCAGTAAATACTGAGCAGAAGTATCCCATGACAGTATATGGTGGAAGGAAGGGGTTAGTACAGTTAAGAAAGGGGGGAGTTCAGAAGTAACTATGGGTCCTTAAGGGAAAAAAAAAAAAAACAGCCTGCTTGTGCTGTTTTTTTTTTTTAAATACTGAAGCCTTTCCCCTACCCCCAGTAACAATCTTTCCTCCCTTTCAGAGTATCATGAGCCTGGGTACTAGCAAAAGCTATAGCATGTGAACTGTTAATCTCAGAAACTTACGTTTTCTAAATGAAAGCTTGGAGCCTGATCAACATGTATAGATCCTAACAATACAGTTCTCCTGTGTTGCTACACATCTATACATGTGGATATAACAGATATAATATGTTGTTCAAAATGGCAGGAATTTAGTGACACATTTTATGTTTATTTATATCAATATGGAACATTGTATTTTTTTTTTTAATATCGATATATGATAACTGTAGTAATTTCTTATCGCTATATCTATTTAGCTGACCCTAAGCTTTCATTAAAAGAAATTACTGTAAGTCCCTAGCCCCTATGGTTCCAAGGTTATCACATTTTAAAGAAATAATCTTTTGAAAGTCTAACTTTGGAACTGTCGGGGCAAGAAACTTAAATTTTTTTAAATGAAAGCTTGGGGTTCAGCCGTTAAGCGTTAGCTAGGTTTATACTGTTTTTATGTGTCAATACTATTCTATATGTATAAATACTATCTGAAACTGCCTTTTCAGTATGTTATTGATACTGTATTTTTTAGCTGTGACACAGCCATAAAAAGGCAAATACAGAGTGTTAATACTAGTTTTTTGAATTGATAGACTGTATCAATACTATTTTACTGTTTCGATACATAAAATTACATGACAGTTTTATAAAATTTGTAATAAAAAATATTTTTCAACTTCTTCTGAATGCTGGTATTACTACACATTATTTAATTAGTAACTGTGTAGTTTTCAACTTAATTTACATTACTCTTATGACTATAATCACCCTGCAAACATTTCAGTACCCCCCCACCCAACACAAACACAGCAGTACCAAATCTTCCACGGTTTCGCAGGCTTCATCTGTGAAAATGTTGGAAGATAATAAATGACTACTCCCCATGTGGGGGACCTGGGCCTGCATCAGATGCAAAACAGAAATCCAAGTTCAGTTGAAATGGAGGCGTAGAGAAGTCTAGACGGACATAAAATACCTTTGGTGATGGTCAGCCCACCTGCTGCAGCAAGTCTGCTCCCCCGGTGGATCAAAGGGATAAGACTCATGCCAGCATATCCCACCTAGAAGTGCAACCCCCAGTGCATGGCGAGAGCATTCTCGTGTGACCACAATAGCAAATGTGCATGCTCCCAGAGTGTTACTGTCTTACGCTAAATCTTAGTGCTTTTACTCCGCCCTTCCCCCCACCCCATTATTCTCATCTGAGAACTGACAAACTGACACTTCGCCCTGGGACTGCATTCCTGAAGAGCTCATTGCAGGGAGGGTATAAGAGAATGGAGAAGGAAGGCCTAGGTTGGCAGGGTCAGACTGTGGTACAGCTGACCAATGTGAAAAATGTACCTTCCCTGAAGGCTCAGGGTTGACATACTCAGATCAGCAAGTCACTTATATTTGTTAATGGGTTCTGTGATGCATCAAGTAGTACCTTACACAGATCAGAAAAATTACACTAATTTAGGAAATCGATACTACGTAAAAAGATGTTCAGTGCAGCTGGGTCTAGTAGGTAGCCTAGAGGAGCTGGAAAAATTACAGGAAAAAGGAAGAGTAGGAAGAGATTATTATAAAAAAGAAATCTGATTACGTTTAGAACACAGTGAAAACAGGACTGGAGTTGATCATACCAGTCAGGCAGGTGGGGGTCGTTAACAGTTAAGAAAATACCTGGAGACCAGAACATATGCCTTTCCATATTAAATATATCTTAGAATATGCTGTATTTGTTTTAACAAGAGTCATATTCTGTGTATTGGTAACTCTAATTGGGAGCTACTTACTCCCCAACTCTGCAGTAAGCCAGTCATGTACCGATAACCCTGTACTGCACTGCAGTAACCCTGTCTCTCCAGTACTATGCATTGCTGTCGGTGTGCATCCTGACTAACACCACCAATGAAAAGTTCAGTGACTAAAAATGTGAGAAGAAAAATAAAGGCATGCGATTTTGATGCCTTCAACAGACAGTGTGGGTGGGGAAGCAGGAAAGAATGAAACAAAGAAAGAGAGGAAGACAATAAGGCAGTACGAAAGAAACAAAGCAGACGCCAAACAGACAGCACAGAAGCAGATGATTGAAAAATAAAAGAACCAGATTCCCTGTTGGCCTACCTTGGAGCTGTATTTTCTGTGTAGAAAACTGTTCCTATACACTGAGTGGTGGGTGCAGGGTGGGGGCCGGATATGCTTTTCAAAGGCTAATCTCTCTCCCCCAACCCCCACCAAAAAACAGTTCTAATTGATACCAGTATAACTACAGTTTATTGTGGCCATTCTGACCATATGAACCTCCTACTGTATCAATACAAATTTTTTTTCTCATTTCTTATGGGTAAAATAAAAACTACTTAAATAGGGTTAAAAACATGGTAAGGGAGACAGACAGAGGTTTTATATACATTAGAAGAATTAATCTGACCTCTGGGAAATCAAGAAAAATGGAAAAGACTAATGATTCCGGTTTATAGCCTAGATTTAGAATAAATTACTCACAAGTTATTTTGTGATTCTTACCAAATGAGCAGGCATGTGCAATAGCACTGCTGGGAGTCAGTTGGACTATCTGGATTTGAACTGACCTGCTATCCCAATCTCCAGGCATCACAGAAACAGTGAACTTGACAGCAGATACGGACTGCCTGGTCCACCTAGTTCATAAGAAGGTACAATAGCTAGAACCACAAACCTGCTGTACGTGACAAGAGTTGCCTTTTATTTTTAACAATTTCAGGAAAGTCCAGGATTTCCAGTACAAGTCAATGGACTATCTGAGACTTTAAATGAAGAGTTCAACCCTTCCCCTGTAAAAGGGACCTCATCCTGATTTCCAGCATAGTTTTAAAGGGAAGGGCCCTTCAGCCTTTTATTCTCTTTACCTGTGTAATTTGTAGGCATGAACAATGACTGTCTCTACTGCACCCTCCTAATTTCATCACAATTTAATTATAAATGAAGGAACTTAACTCTGGTGTGAAAACCTACTGCACTGCAAAGGTCATGACACAACTTATGTAAGGCATCCTGGAACTATATGATGTTTTAGTTTAAAGCCTGCAGTAGTTATGTAAGCAATAACCCACAACAGGGTGTGGGGTTACTGAGGATTAATCAACACCCCAGGTGCATTGTGAGGCATGAGGCTGCAGGCCGAATGCCCTCAGAGCAGTCGGGTGTTGATTAATCCCCAATAACCCCACACCCTGGAGTGGGTTATTACGCTTATAACATGGGTCCGGTAAACATACAAATAAAGCAAACTGCCAGAAAATGATGAAAAACATGTAGAATTTATTGAGTATCCTTCCACCACAAAATGTAGTCCCACTGCTGAAATGGTGCATGGAGTTGTACAGACACATTGATTGCTGCTGTTATTGATTACACCTTGAGCTGATCTGCACTAAATATAAGGATACTGTTACTAACAGATGCTACTAAGAAAAAACAGAGTATAACTGTCTGTGTTGCTAGGGATGCCGCTCTGTACTGTACCTGTTCGACACATGCACGGCAGTTCTGAAATACTGACCTCTGGAAACTGACTACGTGGAAGTGCTATGTAGAAACATTAACGAATGACAAGATAACGCAATGATGAAGGAACATAACTTTTCGGAGGTTACAACGTAACAAGGGATGTAAAGGTCAGGAATGTGACACTGTCTAGAAGCTACTTTAACAACTGCTGCAGTGCTATGAATAACATTGTTGCATAGTACGACAGTATACAGAAGCTACTGTGACAAATACTACCAATAACATATTCGCGTGTCGCAGTATTTACAAGGTACTGTAACAAATACTGCTCGACCAACAATTACAGTGTGAGATGATACACAGCAAACGGCACGTCCCTACAGACATCTTGCCTGTGTGCAGGTTGGGCTGTATGCTCCTTACTTTGGAGAATGGTGCAATACTATTAATACTGGTGTGGGAAACTGAAAAGCAATGCTGCAATACCAGTGCCACAGTACAGAGATGTTACATTTACACACCGTGCCACAATGCTGCAATAACACTCGAGTGCACTGTATGCTACTTACTGTCAGTAGCTGTGGGAGGGCCTACTCATAATGCTGTGGGAAAAGAATGACAGTGCTGGTTGTTTGGACAACGGTGCGACAATATTAATAGTGCTCTGACAACGAATAGCACAATGTTGCAATAAATGAAAATTATGTACCTACCGTAATTCTTGATCTTCTTGGACGAAGTCTTTACCACTTATTCACACTAATTGGAGTTCGCCGGAGGCACTAGGACCCAGTGGGAGCAAACTTTTTCAGGAGGGCCGGCACCTGAGATGGAGCCACAAGGAAGCGGCATCACGAGCCCCAGCTCGTGTGGTAATGACCATCTCAGCGTCGACCCTCCAACCACCTCAGTACCTTTTTTACGAGGAGGTGCAGCATAACTAACCTAGAAGGACTAACATAAAAATCAGACATAAGATAGTCTGAATAACTCATGTAAGAAGGGTCAACAATAAAGTCTTTGCAGCTCAGCCTTTGAGGGAGTGAAGACCACAAATAGAAATGTGAGCTTGGGGGATGGTGGGTGGGTGTGTGAATGAGTGGTGAAGACTTCATCCATGAAGATCAAGAATTACGGTAGGTACGTAATTTCCATATCTTCCTGAACATAAAGTCTCCACCACTCATTCACACTAATGGGAGAGTACCGAGCTAATAATCCCCCGAGATGGGCGGCAGGAGATAAAGAGCTCACATAGTTAGGACAGAAGTCCGTTAAGAATGGTCCTGCCAAACGACAGATGTCGCCAGGCATGGACATCCAAGGCGTAGTGCTTAACGAAAGTATGCACGGAGCTCCAGGTAGCCGCACTGCAAATATCTGCAATGGGCATGTTGCGAATTTCTGCCACAGATGCCGTGACTGCTCTGGTAGAGTGAGCATACATTCCGCCTTCCAGCTTGACATGTGCCATAGAATAGCAGTGGCAAAGGCATGCCACCAGCCACGCTGAAATGCATCTGATAGCGACAGGTTGACCCAGCCGGGTCTTGCTGAAGGAAACAAACAATTGTTGAGCCTTGCAAATTTCTTTTGTTCTATCTAGATAGAACCGCAACGCTCTCTTAACATCCAGTGAATGAAGGGTACGCTCCCCCTCATTCTGGAAGTTTGCAAAGTATGTAGAAAGGACTAAAGGTTGGCTTAGATGGAATTCTGAAACAACCATAGGGAGAAACTTAGGATGAATCCTAAGAACTACTTTGTCCTTGTGAAATACAGTGTATGGGGAGTCTGTGACCTGTGCATGTATTTCAGAAACTCTACGGGCCGAAGTAATGGCCACCAGGAAGGCTGTTTTCCAAGTGAGGAACTTCAGCTTGCAAGTAGCTAGAGGCTCGAAAGGTTTACGAGTGAGCATATCTAGCACAAGGTTAATGTCCCAGGCTGCGACTGGATGTCTGATAGGTCAAGCATGCAGAATACCCCTAATAAATCTCTTAACTAAAGGGAACTGAGCCAGTGACATGGAAAGTACTGGCTCATGATATGTCGTAATGGCACAAAGATGAACTTTGACTGTGGAGTACTGCATGCCTGTATTTGAGAGGTCTAAAAAATACTCTAAGATTTTATTCGGTGGGCAGGAAAAAGGGTTCCAAGAGGATTTTGCACACGAGATGGAGAAACGTTTCCATTTGGCTGTGTAGGTTTTTCTAGTGGCTAGCTTACGCACAGCCAAAAGAATATCTGAAACTCTACGAGAAACATTGAACCTATTCATCTCTATCTCTTCAGGAGCCAAGCGCGAAGGTGAAGCGACCTCAGGTTGAGATGGACCACGGGACCATGGGTCAGAAGGTTCATTTGAAGGGGAAGTGTCTTCTGGAGGGTTTCCGATAGACTGTTGAGTAGTGGGAAATGAAAATTATATACCTACCGTAATTCCTGATTTTTCTGTGTATTTTCACCATTCATCACCTTTGCGTTCTGGCCAAAGGACACGACCCTGCGGGAGCTTTTTTTTTTTTTTGGGAGGGAAGGGCAGAGTCGACACACCGACGGTGCTGCCCTCGAGGCCGACATACTGAGGCGCCAGAGGTTGGCAGTTAGGTGTCATCGACCCCGCCCTCCTGCCAGTTCTCAGTTGCCGTAGAGTAAGAAGGGTTGGGGAGGGAGGCACAAGGAAGTCCAAGGGACAGACAAAGGAAAAGATGTAGAAATAAATGACAGAGAGGACAGAAGGAGAGTTAGAAATGTAAGGGGATTGGGAAGGGGCCCCAATCTCGGAAAGCAGAAGGAAGAGGGAGGGAAAAATTAGAAATGGGGAGGAGGAGGAGGACAGGTCCTGAACGTTTGACTGTCTCCAGACTGTATAGGAACTGCGAAGGAGTAGCCAGAAGGCAGAACTGCCAGAATTCAAGGCACAGAATCACTGGCAATAACTCCGACATGAGCAGAAGCGGCTATTCTGGAAGAAAGACAGGATGCAGGGTTGTCCTCCCCCTGAAACCACATATCTGGAGGTGAGAAACAAAGTTTCTTAAATTAATTTGAAGTATGAGTCCGTAAGGACTTGAACGGAGGAGAAAAGGGAGAGAGAGAGAGAGAAAGAAGAGAAGAGAAGACAACCACCAAATCCCACCCCAAAGGTGTGGAGCTTAGGCATTGAGAAGTGCCCTATCCCCCGATCCCTCTCCCCCACTGTCAGAAAGTAAAATTTCCCCTGTGTGCCTAACATCACCCCGCTCCTGACCAGAGGAAAGGAAAGGGGAGAAAGGGTGCGCACAGAGGGAGGGGGACCCAGAGACTGAGGCTCCAGGGGGATGGAGGGCAGGGTTGTGATGAATGCTGAAGATACACAGAAAGATCAGGAATTACGGTAGGTATGTAATTTTCATATCTTATCTGTGTCAATCTTCACCACTGGGTGAGTACTGAGCCCCCCCCCGAAGGGGGCCCTAGACCCTAAAGGACTAAGTCCCTTAGCTAACAGTAGGTGAGACACTGGGAGGGAGAACCTTTATGGGCCTGGTAAGGCCCCAGACTGGGAAGAGTGATATGGGGACAGGAGGTTGCCCTGAAAAACGTCGCCTCACCCTACCGGAGAAAAGATGGGTTCTCTGGTACGTGGAGGAAATCACCCTACGCCGGGCCAAGGGTGACAACCAGGATAGACGCAGCCATGCCGTCCGCCTAGTGCAGATCGTTGTCCCTATGACCCTGGAAGCTACCTCACTGGCGTCATAAGATGCCCTCGCTTGGTGCCTTGCTAGCTCCAGGTCCATGTGCAGAGAGTGCAATGGCTTGTCTGGTTACCTCTGAATCAGGCAAAGAGGCTAGGAGTTGACCTAGCCTGGAACACAGAAACCTATCATAGGTAGCATAGTGGGCCTGATGTGCAGAAATTGAAAGAAGCAACCGTGCCGAGTAGAGGGTCCTCCTCCCCAGAAGTCGAAATCCATGGAATCTTGATACGGGGGCCAGTCACGGTGGAGGGCGTGAAGCCCATCGGGAGTGTCCAGCTACATCACTCCTGACTAAGGATGAGGCATACAACCTGGAGACTCCGGGGGTGCACAATACCGCTGGCTCAAATCCCTAGGGGCTGGGACTCTGGAAAAGGGTTTTTGCCAGAATCGCAATGATGCCTTCTGGAAAGGAGCAGGCCAGGCAGGCACCACAAGGGTGTTCGCACTGAAACTGCCTAGGAAGTCGTACGTCGAATGCTCTGGATTGTGCTGAGTGGGTGGGGTGACATGCAGGTCTCTCCATCATCCTCTCGAGGAAACGATGATACTCTGCGAGATCAGCAGCAGCAGAGATGTGGACAGAGGGCTCCTCTCCTCCTGAAGAGGAGGATGAGGAAGTGGAGGACCTCGGAGATCCAGAGGTTGGCTGCTCAGGGGGAGGGTGGAACACCTGCCTGTCCATGGCCCTGAAGTAGGTAGGGAAGTGAGCAACCGCACCTCTGAACTGCTCCAAGGAGCGAGGTCCTCTAGGACCAAGAATGCCTGGGAGAGCAGGAGATGGTGACAGAGAAGTGGGGGCAAGGTCAACAACAGAAGGCGACTGTCCTCTGTCCAGGCAAGAGAGTGCACCAGGAGCCTCAAGAGAAGAGGGGGTTCCAGAAAACCCAAAAGCCAACAGCTGACCAACCATGCTGGAACTGCCTAGGCTGTGTCCTTAAGAGTCCCCCCTGTGAGGTGACCGGGAAATTCCAAAAGGATGGTCCCTACGCTCCAACGACAAGGGCCTTCTTGAGGAGACCGAGAAGGAAGGACGGGGGTCTGTGCTATGACTCCTTCCCAAACCTGGGTGGGTCCCAGAAAAGGGTCGCAGCATCGAACCCGGACCCCTCAACCCCTCGAAATCCAAAAGAGACCTCCTCCTCGCAAACACCAGCATAGGCAGCTGACGGCCCTGGTCAGTCCCTTGGGGGACCACTCAGGGAGTAGCACCCTCCCCTCCCGTGGGTGCTCCAACTGGCCCTAAAGTTGGGCAATCCAGGCACACCACCTGAGGAGGTACCACAACTGAGGGGGCAGAAAACCCTCCAAGCCCAGGCTGCAGGGCAATAGCGACCTGCACCACCACCTGCTGGTCAGCACCCCTGACCATAGACCCGGGGGCAAATGCCCGCTCCTCAGAGGGAGGCTGGCTCTGGTCAGCTGAGGAAACTACAAGGGTGTCCACATGGGCCACCAAGTCCAAAAAGTTGGACTGCCAGTCCAAACCAGACTTGGAGTCCGTCTCCGAAGAGGCAGAGACCGAAGTCCATGCCAGATTGTACACAGATGCCCACTCCTGTCCAGACCGAAGGATGCACCAGTCCGGGTGTCTGCACCAGAGCCAGCGCAGAACTCTCCAACGGCACTGCGAATGGTGCCAGAAGAAGAGATGATGTCGAGAGCAGTAGCAGAAATGGAGTTGATGCCTGCCACAGCGGCAGCCCGACCCATGGCACCGCGAGTGGCAACAAAGTCAGAGACGTCACCGACAGTGGCACCGACAGCTCCCTGGGCACCATGAGAGGCGCTGAGGTTGACACCTCCCATGGTGCCGCAAGCTGCACCGGAGCTAGACATGGGGCTGTCCCAAGCCTCGGCACTGAGGTGAGAACCAATCAAAGACAGTGCCGTAGAACCTCCCATTGTGCCATCAGCACCATGAACGGCGTCGACAGCAGAGACGGCACTGAGTAGCGGATCGGCGACATCAGGGCCCATGGCACCGTGAATGGCGCCAAGGCCCAAGATGACCCCGATGGACGGCGTCGAGGACGGTGCTGACCCAGGCTTCCCAGCCCGAGGAAACAACACCAGGGGAGCCTTCACCCCCGCAGGAGCGATTGCCAGAGCGGTACCTCCCGCCCACGCCCCCCCCAGGGTGAGCAGACTGGGCCTTCTGCACCACGGAAGGGGCTTCTGCCATGGCGAGGCTACTAGAAGCAGAAGCCCCTCCTCCACAGTCCGTACAGAACCGGGAGGGGACCCAGAGGAAAGGCCAAGAGACCGCAGCTTGGCCCGACGAATACGCACCCGTCCCCCGAAAGTCGACAGAGCTCGTCGAAACTTTCCACGCGCGTTGCTCGATGACACAACGGTCCATGGAGAAGCAGGCATCGCATGAATCTATGTCGTGAAGCAGGCCAAGACACGTCAGACAACAATCATGCCAGTCGGTAACGGAATACTTGCGGCCGCATGGGCACCGACGCATAGGGGGCTGCCCCATTTTCAACGATTTCATGTCCCCCGACCGAGACATGATCGACGGAAAAACAATTCAAACAAAGACTCAATGTCGCTGAAAATTAAAATACGGAACAGTCTTACCACAGCAGCATCCAGTAGTGGCGAAAACTGAACCAGCAGGAAACTATATTTGGTGTCGAAGACACAAAGTCAAGACACTGATAGGCCTGAAGAAAGCAGCTCCACACGAGGTGCAAGCTCTATGGCGGGAGACGAACAACTGGCAGGACAGTGGGGTCGACAACACCTAACGGCCAACCCGCGAGTGCCATGCAGTGCAACAGCCACAAGGGCGGCGCTGACGTTGCGTCAACTCCAGCCATCAAAAATTAAAAATAAAAAATCCCGCAGGGTTGTGACCTCCGGCCAGAACCCAAAGGTGATGAATGGTGAAGATTGACACAGATAAGATCCATATCTGCCAGGCCAGAAGGGGGCAATGAGAATCATCCTGCCCCACGAGACTCCAGTTTTAGTAGTACCCTCTAAATTAGGGGGAAGAGGAGGAAAAGCGTATAGAAAGTGTCTTGTACACCGCAGCCTGAACGCATCCTGACAAAAAATGGCAGGTCCTGGATTTCTGGAGCAGAAGAGAGGCAGTTTTGCATTGGGTGGGGATGTAAAAAGGTCCAGGTCTGGAGTTCCCCACTCTTTGAGGAGTGACTGAACGACTGTTAAGTCAAAAGACCACTTGTGAGAATCCGTCTCCGTTCTGCTGAGACGGTCTGCCAGCTCGTTTTGTACTCCTGGCAGGTAAACTGCCTGAATCAGAGCCTTGTGCTCCAGGCACCATTCCCACACTCTCATTGCTTCCCTGCATAATGGGTAAGAGTGTGCACTGTCCTGTTTGTTATGTAGTACATCACTGCCTTGTTGTCCGTTTGAAGGAGAATGTTCTTGTGACAGAGTATGTCCTTCAAGGCTCGGACTGCATAGTGGACAGCTCTCATTTCCAGAATGTTTATGTGAAGCTAGGACTCATCCTGAGTCCACGTACCCTGGGTGTTGAGATCCTGGTAGTGGTCTCCCCAACCCATCAGGGACACATCTGTGGTAATGGAAATCTGATGATCCAAAGGGGCAAAGGGGTATCCTTCCAGAAAATTGTCCTTCTGCGACCACCAGGTGAGCAACCCCTTCAGAGGTTCCGTCACCTTGATGGGAAAGGACTGAGAGTGAGTGGTTGGGGACTACTGAGTACTGAGCATCTACTGAGAGGTTCTCATGTGGAGACGAGCTAAGGGTATAGTGAACACTGAGGGTGCCATGAGGCCCTGCATCTGTTGCATCATGATAGCTCAAACCAAGCTGTGTTTTCTGATGTATCGGGCCATCTGTAAGACATCACTCCTTCTGTTCTCTGGAAGAAAAACCTTCACACAGGAGGTGTCCAGAAGAGTTCCCATGAAGAGGAGTTTCTGGGAGGGCTGCAACTGTGACTTACTGAGATTCAGCAGGACTCCCATTGACATGAGGAAGTCTGAGGCCATGGAGGAACTTGCTAGGAGCCAGTTGTCCTGAAATGGGAACACTTGTATTCCGATTTTCCTGAGGTGCGTCGCGAGAATTACACAACACTTTGTAAAAACTCAAGGCGCCGAGGATAGCCCAAAGGGTAGGACTCTGAACTGATAGTGTTGACCCAA
This sequence comes from Neoceratodus forsteri, assembly GCA_016271365.2. Lineage (NCBI taxonomy): Eukaryota > Metazoa > Chordata > Ceratodontiformes > Ceratodontidae > Neoceratodus > Neoceratodus forsteri. The sequence goes on along the minus strand of CM057456.1, from coordinate 1,172,965,954 downwards.
TGCCACAAACCTTAGGTATTTGTGATGCTTTGGGTGTATGAGAATGTGTTGGTAGGCATCCTGCATGTCCAGGGAGGCTAGCCAATCGTGTCGATGAAGCAAAGGTAGCAGGGTACCTAGTGATATCAACTTGAACTTCTCCTTGTGAAGGAACTTAAGTTTGTGAGATCCAGAATGGGGCGCATGCCGCCGGTTTTCTTCTGGACCAGAAAGCAATGGGAGTAGAAACCTGTGTTTCATTGATCCAGCGGGACTATTTCTACTGCCCTATTGTTCGGAAGGCCTTGTACCTCAGAAGTAAGAAGGTCTGACTGTACTGCCGACAGCCTGGACTGTCATTTGGGAGGATGATCCGGAGGGGTTTCCGGAAGATTGAGCGAGTGCCCCTCGTGGATTATCCGGAGAAGCCATTTGTCTGATGTTATAGATTTCCACTGGTTGTAGAACTGAGTCAGATGTCTTCCCACAGCTGAGGACCCGTCCCCCTTGGACAGCTGAGGTGGGACCTGGGCTAAAAACTCAGAAGGTGGCACTGGGTGCTTTGGGAACTTGTGCCTTCTGCTGCGCTTTCTTTTGTGGCTGAAGGTTGTAGTTTTTGTTAAAACCTCCTCTGCCCTGAAAGGACTGACGGTTGTGAAACTGATGCTTGTTTGCACCCCCTTGGGAGAGGTCGTTTGCAGGTCTAGCCATCTTAATGGCAGACCTAGTCTTCTGCATGGCCTCCAGTGCTTGCTCCACCTGAGGCCTGAACAGAGACATACCATCAAAAGGTAAGGCCATAACCTGCTGCTGGGTGTCATTCGTGAAGCCCGAAGTCAAGAGTGGCGGCGGGTGCAGATGCCAGCCGCCGCCACCCGGGAAGCAGTATCGAAGGCATCCATTGCAGTTTTAACCTGTTGGTTATTGGACTCGATATCTCTAGTTATGGTTTGAAGTAGCTCTGAAATTAACTTCCAACTCGGGCAGAGCTTCTACCATTTCTTTGAGCAAATGCCAAAGGACATACCCATATTGAGAAAAATAGCCCTGGTAGCTGGCAATGCGCATACCCAGGGTTGAGGCAGCAAAGACTCTCTTACTTAAGGTGTCTATCTTGCGAGATTCTTTGTTCATAGGCTGGGCTGTAGATCCATGAGGAAGGACAGCTTTATCATTCTCTGTCAAGACTACAATGGCGTCAGCAAAGGCTTGTGAGGTCAAAATGGGGCGATCTTTAGGAGGGGCATACTTCCTATCTATGGACTTGGCCATGGAAGGAATGAGAGCCGGATTCTTCTACACCATCTGTGAAAGGGTCTCAAAAGAGGGCTGTACCCGAGGGGTTAAATCCACATTGATCTCTGGGACATGAAGATATTGGAGTCGCAAAAGCCTCCCAGGATCGATTTCTGAAGTCTGGAGAGAAAGAGTAGAATTTAAATTTTTGAGCAGAGACCTAAAGGAAAGGTCTTCAACCACAGGCTCTGCAGAAGGATTGATCCCTACTCCCAGGGCAGTGTCATCAACATCATCACCCATGCGAAGATCTGGATCAGGCTCAAAATCATCTCCAGACAGTCCAGGGGGGCACTGTATGGACAGGAAAGGAGTGAAAATCAGGAGGAACAACAGAAGAAGAAAGAATCGGAGTCGAAAATCCCTGAAGACCGGGCAGTGCTGCACCAATCCCTGGTGCCACTGAAGAAGACGGCACTGAAAACAAGGAAGGAGGTGCCATCGGAAATGGTGCAGACAGAGCCCCCAGCACCGCAGATGGCGCCGACAGAGCCCACGGCACCACATACGGCGCCAACAGAACCTGCTGCACCGCGGATGGTGCCAACAGGGCCTGCGATGCCGCGGACAGCGCTGACAGAGCTCGCAATGCTGCAGACGGCTCCAAGAGTGTCACAGGGGTCTGAAAACTGCGATTTGAAGTAAAAGAGGGGAAAAATGGCAGGAGATGGTGCCATTGGTGTGGACGCCTGAGGCGCAGCCATGTGAGGGGGATAAACACTCGAGCGTGGCATCGACAGCACCAAAGAAGGCACTGCGTGACTAGGAAGGCCCAACTGCCCTATCTGTCCCTCCGAAACCGAATGGCCCAAAGGCCCCGGTGTCAGACTGACCTGTTCAGGCAACTGGACCAACCTCCGAGCCCACTGCTCCATAAGAGCAGCCCACTGGTGAAACTGCTTATCGGAAGCTCCTCCAATAGGCGGGGAGGAGCTCAAGTGTCGAGTAGGTTGGCCACCAGAGACAGAAACCAGCGACTCCGATAGAGGTGGAGACCGGTGCCTGGCCCTAATAACCGACCGTCTACGTGCAGACATACCAGAGGGTGATCTCAAGTGATGCCAGTTCTTCTTCTTCGACCTATGTATCGAAGAAGAACTCGAGGACAAACGGGACTGAGAATGGGACCATTTCCTTTCATGCTTTCTGGAGGGACCGCCCATCTTCCTGTGCATTGGACCGTCCGTTGTCAGACCCGCCCTTCAGGGAGGGCGGCGAACCGGACCCCAGCCCGGCTGACTGAACAGCTTTCATACAAAGTCTCCCTACCGTCATCTGACCCACTCATGGTTGACTCCGACAATGGAGGGCTATATAATCGGTACTGATTCGAAATAAAAACTAAACTATTGTTGCTAGTGAAGTTTAACTCCCGGCAGGTGAACGATGTTGTGACTGAAGTGCACTCGACAGCAGAAATAAAGGAACTGAGGCAGTTGGAGGGTCGGCGCCGAGACAGTCATTACCGCACGAGCCGGGGCTCACGGTGCTGCTTCCTCGTGGTTCCATCTCGGGCGCCGGTCCTCCTGAAAAAGTTTGCTCCCACTGGGTCCTAGCGCCTCCGGCGAACTCCCATTAGTGTGAATGAGTAGTAGAGACTTTATGTCCAGGAAGATCAGTAGGGTTTGCTGTATAAAGTGTTTGTTTATCCCATGATCACTTGCACCATCACCATTGGTGCTTCCCACAAGTATGTTTTTTGCTTTTTGGCTGGGTATGGCTGGCACTGTGTCTGTGCAACCACAGTCACTTGTTCTGTGATTACTGTTGCTTCCCCGATCTACCCTGTTTGTATTTTGCATGCAGATGCCTGTCGCTGTGTTTGTGCACCCGCGGTCAGTTTCATCCTCACAGACACTTGTGGTGTGACTTGCATTTGGGCTCCGTTTTACAGCCTGACCATCTGGAAATCGAATGCGCATCCACTGATTAAGTGTTTGATGCCCGAATAGAGAGAAACTCGCTTCCATCCTGCTACTCATTTCAGCACTCTCTGTGCAGTCTCTCTTATCAGCATTCTTGGTTGCGATGTTAATGAGTAAATTAATGGTCGCCAGTAGAACCAGATTTCTAGCATTTTAATGAGAGCGGCTCTGTTGAGTGATCTGTGGTCACAGCCACTTCACAAGTACTCGTGAGTATACTGTGGATTAAATAATGGCCATATGCTGCTCCTCTGCCAATCAGGTAATGCTATTTACCTGCTCCATGTTCTAAACTGTCTTAGTGCTGCTGCTGTCCTCTGCGGTCCCTACGCCCTTGTCTTATGCTGGCCATGAAACTTTTCAAGGCATAGTAAGTGCACTGTTGTTTTCTGTAGTTTAAAGTTTATCTGAGTTAGAAAAAAATGCTTTTAGAGAATACAGAGATTTCACAAGACGTGTTACATAACTGAATGAGAGTAAGCTTAATCTGGTTCAAAGTCAGTTGGTATTTATCTGTATCCCCCTCCCCTGGATAGTGCAGGGTTTTATTTAACTCTAAAAATTGATTAGCGTTTTGCTCATAAAAGTTCTAAAACATTGTGAAAATGCATAGCACTTGCCTCACTGTGTTTAACAAACATAACAGTTCTAGAAAACCTACATGAATGCTTTCTGTACAGTTAATATTGTCCCAAGAAAAAAACTGCTAATCAATTATTTAAAACCCTGTCGTGCCTGAAAATAGGCAGAATTCGTCTAGCGCACTTACCCGGTCAACAAAAACTAAATAAATAAATGACTTCCACAGGCTTGTGCAGGTATGCATCAACAACTGCCATGATGTTTTGCATGAGTGGGGTCATGACCTTTGCAATGGAGACCAACAGGTTTTCACAGCAGGGCAAAACAGAGTGAAACAACCTCATTTAAATTAGGATGAAATTAGGGGGATGCAAGACAGGGAATCATTGTTCATACCTACAAAGTACACAGCTATACAAAAAGTATGTTCAGAGACTTTCCCTTTAAAATATATTTATTTGTAATTTTTGACAAGTTGAGCACACCGAGCTCTAACAGCTCTTCTCCAGGTGCATCCTTATTCGCAAGGGGAAAATGGGCCATGACAGTGGGAAAAATCCCAGACTCCACTGACAAATGTGATGGAACCTTTTAAATTCCTCCTGGAAAGTAGCCAGAGATAGGCAGAAGAGACTGTGGTATAACATCTTATCTGAAGGACGGCACCTCAGCAGTGAAGCAACCCCCTTACCTTGGTGCTGCACTACAGTGTCAGTCCTGGGTATTAGCCCAAATTCCTGTTGTGGGACTAGAACCCACAACCTTCCAGTCTTTTGGGCCCAGAGGCAAGCGTGTGACCTATGGAGCCACTGACACTAAACTAATAAGTAACACCACAGGAGATGGCATGATTATACAGCTTTCTTTTTTTGTTTAAATTAATTGTTTATGCCCCTGTCTTGCTGGTGCTGCACCAATTCCCCCGGATGGGCTCAGCCACTTGCTACCATGTCTCTGGCATGTACCCCCTCTGAGTTCCCACAGCTTCCTTCCCTCATGGTAGGGCCTGGCAACGGCACATCATCAATCAACTTGTGAGTGCAGGGGCAGGAGATGCCACTGGTGGAGGGGCATCCAGTAGCAGTAGGTGGGGACTGAGCATGGCAGGATCCTCCACGCACACACCAGGGTTTTTCCTTGGGTTTCCTACCACCTCCAGGATGGCAGCACGCATATACATGCATGCATGCTCTGCAGAGCCTGGCCACCTTACTGTAGTACCTCCACTGCACTGCCACCTGTGGACACCAAGGTGACACTAGATCAGCAGAGGCAGCAATCCTCCCTCTCCGGAGACAGAGAGTGTCCTCCGGGATGCTCAGTCCTCCTCCCACCGGCCGGCCCATGATTACCTGGGCTTGTTTCCGAACCCAGGCTGCCAGCGTCATGAACAAAAGTGCTACTGCTGCACCAAAGGGACCACTTAGAGCGTTTCCACAGAAAACCTAAACCAACTTTTATTTTAGTAAAAAAATATCAACTCAACAGTGCAAAAATGAAAATTACGTGCCCACCGTAATTCTTGATCTTCTCTTGTATCTTCACCATTCATTACTGCTGGGAAAGCTGCCGGAGATGTGCACCTGTACGGGAGTTTTTTTTTGTGGGGGAGTTGGCGCTCGGCGATGCTGCCCACAAGGCCGACGCATTGTGTTGCACACACGAATTGGCCATTAGGTTCCACAGACTCCTCCTCCACCCCAGTTCTTTTTTGCTAGAGAAGATGAAAGAAAGAGGGACAGAGAAAACAAAGGTGAGGCAAGAGAGCCGAGGGATAGGAAAAGGAAAGGATATAAACTGAAACAAGGAATAAGCTGACCAGAGAACAGAGAATTAGACTTTTTATCCTAAGTGGCCATAGGGCCCCAATCCTTGGGCAGCCATACAGGAAAGGGGAGAGAGAGAGAGAGAGAGAGAAGAGAAAGATACAATATATGTAAGGAATGAAGGGGGAAGGAGGGCCCTCTGCCATGTTGATTGAAAGACCATTGACTTATTTTTACCTCAATAACCTGAAAGGTATGATGACACAGGAGCAAGGATCCTGCCAGCTTCAGGGACCACTGAACAGAGGTCCAGAAGAGAGAATTTGACACAGTCTTGGAAAGTAAAAACCATGGTGGAGACAGCCCTCTCTTCCTAACCCCAATCCATGTATGGGATGAAAGTCCTGGAGCTTGGTCCTCCACACATTATCCTTGATGGCTAGTTGAGGGGAAAAACCCTGTTAAACAGGTAAGGACTCTGTCCAGACTGACCTCCAAGGAGAGAGGAAGCCAAAGGAACAGGAAAAACCCGACAGGTTCTCCCATGAAATGCACTGATGCAGTCCTCACTTAGGGAGAAGGAAACCATGGGACATCCGTGCCAGGCTAGAAAGGACACAACAGTGTACCACGCTGAGAATCTCAGCTCTAAAGGCAAAGGGAAATTAAGAAAAGAGAAGCGGGAGGAAAATTCCTACAGGTTCTCCCACAAAATGCACTGACGCGTCCCCATTGCAAAAAGATGGAAAAAACAAGTGGAAACATCCGGGCCAATCAAGGAGGACACCACAGTGCACCCTAGTGTGAATCCCAGGGAGTTCCCACCGAGGGCAGGGAGAAGACCCTACTCACCCCACCCCCAGGTCGGGTGCTCTGTGACTTTTAGAGAAGGAAACAGAGGGCCTGAGGTTCGAGAGGGATTCTACCCCCAATTGGCCTCGAAGAAGGGGAGGGTGAGCAGGGTGGAGGCAGCGCCCTAGAGTGAAAGGTCGGTGGGAATCAGTAATGAATGGTGAATATACAAGAGAAGATCAAGAATTACAGTAGGTACATAATTTTCATATCTTTCCTTGTTAATCTTCACCATTCATTACTGCTGGGTGAGTACCAAGCCCCCCAGAGGCGACCTGGCACTGCCCTGAGGGAACAGATTCCCTCAGCCTCCTGAGAGTGAGGCGCAGGAGGGGGAGACCCCATTGCCCTCCTAGGCTGTATACGGTCTAAGGCTGGTCAGGCCCAGGAGTTGTCCCCCATGGCCGGGGGGATGGAAGATGCCCCTGTAAGTTCCTCCTCACCCTGCAGGAGAAAAGAAGAGTCACCTGGAAAGTGGAAGAAATCACCATATGCCAGGCAATGGGTCACAACCTGGATAGGCGAAGCCCCTGCCATCCGCCTGATGCAGATCGCTGTCCCTGCCAGTCTGGAGGCCACCTCATTGGCGTCATAAAATGCCCTTGTTTGGTGCCTTGCAAGCTCCAGACCCTGCGCAGAGAGGGTAATGGCTTGCCTAGATTCCTCCGAATCAGGCAGAGATGCTAACATCTGCACTAACATTGACCACAGGTGCCTGTTGTAGACAGCATGGTAAGCTTGATGTGAGCTGATACAAAGCAGCACACGAGCGGAAGAGAAAACTCTTCTTCCCCATCGGTTGAACTCGGTGGAATCCAGATCCAGTGGTCGGTCGTGCGCCGGGTGTTGAAGCCCGGAAGGAGTATCTAAGGCCATCAGCCCCGAAGGTGGGTGAGGCAGAGAACCAAGAGATTCCTGGGGAGCACAATACCTCCTCCTGTAGTCTGCTGGGGCAGGGGATGAGGTGGCTGGTGACTGCTAGGTGCGGAATGAAGCTTCCTGGAAGGGAATAGGCCAGGATGGTACCACTGGGTGGTGCACACTAAACTCGCTCAGGAAGGAACGCATCTCCTGCTCAGTACTGTATCTTACCATGTGGGATATATGGAGTTCCAGTACCAACCTCGAGAGGAACCGCTGATATTCAGTGAAATCAGCATCGGATGAAAGGCGACTGAATGGTCTTCTTCCTTGGAAGAGGAAGCTGAGGAACTCAGGTGCATACAGTCCTCCTGTGGCGGAGGACACAGGCAAAATACCTGCTCGTCCATGGCTCTAACATACCTAGGGAAGGCCGCCGCAGTGACCCTGAACGTCTCCCAGGTTAAGGGCCCCATAGGACCAACATGGCCCGGGAAAGGAGGAGGTGACTGCAGAAGAATTGGGGAAGATCACCTAACTGAGAGTGCCTGGCCTCTGCCAGGGCTCTGAGACATCGCTGAAGATCCTCTAGCTCGAAGGGAACCAGGGGTTGACATATTCAGCGTAGGCTGCAGTTGTGAAAACTTATCCTGGTTGAGCCCTGAGGGGGAATTGCCCCTGTGGTGAAACTGGTGTTGCATGGATCCAGAAGGGCAACCCTCAGCGTCATCCATCAAGGGCACCTCCAAGGACTCCGAGGAGAAGAAGCAGGGCTCTGCACTGCGACTCCTCCCCATCCCCCACAGGGAAGTGGAGGAGGGTCTCCCGTGCTTCACCCTGGCCCCCCAACCCCTCAGACTCCAAGGTCGCCCTTTTCCTCGACCCCAGTGCTAGGGGTGGCCACTAATCCCACAGGCCCCCCAAGGGAGGCCACAGAAGAATAAGTCCCCATCCCAACCAAAGTGGCCAAAGTAGCACCACAGATGGCAGCTGCCCCGGCCCCTGAAGTCGAGACCACCACACCATGTCCCCAGGAATGCTATCCACCGTGGGGCTCCCCCCCCGGCGACGGGGGCAGAAAGGGGGCCCGCAGACCACAGACTCCTGGGAGCACAGGAGGCAAACACTGGGTCACCTGGTGCCACATCCAGGAGAGCTCCCTGATCCCAGGGAGTCTGGACACCAGTCTGGATCAGCCACCGGTCATCCTCCTCCTCTGAAGAGGAGACCATGCATACCGCCAGACTAGCAACCCTGGGAGCCCCGGAACTGACGGCGCCACCACAGGACATGGCACCCACTATGGCACCGACCCAACCCTCAGCACCGCAAATGGCGCCAGGGTTTGGAACCTCGCCGGCAGGCAGCACCGAACGTCCGCCGGTACTGGGCCCAGCGACTGTGGGCTGCAACACTTGGGGAACCTGCACCTCCGAGGAGGTGACTGCCATGGTGGTGCTCCTGCTCGGCCCCGCAAAGAACTGAGGCATTCCTCCAGCACCGCGGAGGAAGCATCTTCAACTGCAAGGCTGCAATCCGAGGAGGTTTCCTCCTCATCAGGCCATATAGACCCAGGAGGTGACCCGGAAGCAGGGTCGAGAGATCTTGCCATGGCATCCCTAGAACGACGCCGTCCTCCAAAAGTTTGTCGGGCTCTACCAACTTTAAATGCGCAGATTTCCAGAACACAGCAGTCCATGGAGAAACAGGCATTGCAGCTGTCCATATTGTGGTTGGGACCCAGGCAGCACAGACAAGTGTCATGTCGGTCCACCACAGAAAAATGTCGGCCACAGGGGCACCGACACATGGAGGCACAGTCCGCTTTGGATTTTCTCTTTGCCCCCGAACCTGACATGATGTGAAAAGAATCAAACTCACAGAAAATCCGTCGCCATTGGTAATAATAATAAAAGGAACGGTCTTACCAGTATCCAACGACGGGCGAATCAAAACTGGGATGGAGAAGCAGGAAATGGTAATGAACGGGTAGGCCCGATGACGCAGCAAATAACTGAGATTTGCACAGCAGATGCGACCTTGATGGTGGGAGAAACAGAACTGGGGTGGGGGAGGAGTCTGCAGCGCCTAACAGCCAACCTGCGTGCGCCATGCAATGCATCGGCCTCATGGGTGGCGCAGAGTCACCCCCCCCCCAAAAAAAAAAAATTCACATATAGGTGAGCACCTCTGGCAGCTTACCCAGCAGTAATGAATGGTGAAGACTGACAAGGGAAGATCAAAGTACTGTCATGAAGTGTTTTATTCTGAGACTGCAAAGTTTCTGAACAGGTGCTATGTGATTGCTGGATAACACTTTAGCACACAGTAAAATAACACTTAGAACACCCAAATATGAAAATTACCATGCTTATGTCACTGTATTAGATTGATTTTTCCTAAAGGGTGAATACAGACTTGCCAAATTCACAGTTAGCTTAAAACAATAACTTAAAACCTTTTACTGCTAGCACTGACTGCCTTAAGGAGGAAAGGAACAGCTGGTTATTCAGGAAACACAATATGTTCAAATTTCCTACAACTTTCAGTTTTAATTGGGTTCTGAAAAGCTTTGGTGGGGAGGGCTGATGTAGTTTAACTCTGTCTTGAGTAAATTCCCAATAATTATAATTTGTCACTTTTTTAACTATTTACTGTTTTGCTGTATACTGTATTTTTATTTAGAATATGACAGACTTGTAGCTAAATAACTATTTGCAGCTGTCAGATTAAAGTCATTTGGTGATGTGCGGGAGGAGTCCACAACCCCAACCCTAGGCATAGCTCAAGGGGTCACAGGCAAGGGACTGCAGAAACAAAAGTTGTGCGTGCCCTTTTTGGGCTAGTCCCTTGCGACTGAGTACGGGGCTGCTAGTCTTCCCAAAAATGGGGACGCATTTCATGGAACTTGGGCAGTTTTGTGAGATCAGGTGACATTCTCAAACATTTCATATAGTGATGATCTGATTTCAAACAGCTTTATAAGTGAAATGATATAAGTATGAACTGTGAACATAAAACAAGAAAGAGCCCTTGGCTCCATGTCTTTCCAGCTGCATCTCACTGTGATTCACATGTTTCAAGACTCTAGACTTATGGAAAGCACCCTTTTGCCCCAGAAGTGCACAGAATTAGCTAGCGCAGCATTTTCTAACAGACTGTGTGCCATGCTAACCTTTTACATAGTCACGTGACTGAACAGGCTGGCTAGGAACGTGACCCCGAGATTACATATGGCAAAGACTGGAACTGCCTTGTTGGCCCAGTGGCAATGAATTATGTTGCCATGCATGTGACCTGGGTTTAGAGCAAATGCGTGTCGCTGCATTATGAGGTAAGCCTGGCTGAGGTCACTGCCGCACAGCAGCAAGTCTCAGCCAGGGAGGGTCAATAGTAAGTCTCGGCATCACAGCAACCCCTGCAGCTAGAGCAGGCAGGAAGCTTGCGCCTGGAACAGGGAATGTGCTGTGTGCATGCGATGCCAGCAAAGGCTGCACACTCACATCAGGGTAAGGACAATTAAAAAGGAAAAAACATGGCTTTCTTAATGTCAGTCTAAGCCCTGTGTTCCCTGGAGTCCTAATGCCTGCTGGCACTGGATCCTACTCCACACTGTATACTGCTTCAGGGGGGGGGGGGAGCTCTCTCCGCAGAGTCCCTGCCATGGAGGGCAAAGTCATGGGAATAACTGGTGGGTGCCAGAAGTCAGAGAGAATTGAGAATGCAGGTCTGAACAGGGTATTTTCCGGCGACCAGGGTATAGTCCTGACAGGATGTACGTGGCCACGGAGAAAAACTTCTCTAGAAAAAAACAGGGCAAGATCTGTTCTCTGTTAAGGGCCGTCTGATGGCCCAATGGGTAGCACTGCATGCTCCCATGTCAGTGATCCAGGTTCGGAAGCAAGCCCAGGAAGCTGGTCAGGTGACCCTGTGGGGCCAGGGAGCACTGCTGTGTGACAGCACTCCCAGTCAAGGAGGGATGGTGTCAGGTTCCACTCCTCTGGCAACCCCAGCAGTGGTCCAGGGAGCAGGGGTGCACTAAGGCCTGATGACAGGAATATGGGTGAAGTCAAGAAATAAAAATTACATACCTAGTGTAATTCTTCATTTTCTTGGACAAAGTCTCCACCACTCATTCACACTAATGGGACTACGCCGGAGGTGCTAGGACCCAGTGGGATCCAAAAATCTTCAGGAGGGCCACGAGCCTGGCTCGCGCCGTACAGGCTACCTCGGCATCCACCATCCAACCGCCTCAGTACCTTTTTTACCGAGGAGGTGCAGCATAAACTAACCTAGTGAAACTCACCTATGTTGGACATAAGATAGTCCGAATGACCCATAAGAAGGGTCAACACAACAGAGTATTCATAGCGCAGCCATCGAGGGAGTGAAGACCAAAAACAGATAAGTGAGCTCGGGGGATGGAGGGTGGCATGTGAATGACCGGTGGAGACTTCATCCAAGAAGATCAAGAATTACGGTAGGTAGGTAATTTTCATATCTTCCTGGACATAAAGTCTCCACCACTTATTCAGACTAATGGGAGAGTACCGAGCTAAAATAATCCTCTGAGAAGGGCGGCAGGAGAGAGAAGTTCACTTAGGACAGGAGTCCATTAAGGATTGTCCTGCCAAAGGATTGATGCTGTCTGGCATGGACATCCAAAGCGTAGTGCTTCACAAAAGTGTGCACAGAGCTCCAAGTAGCTACATTGCAGATGTCTGCAATGGGCACATTTCCAACTTCTGCCAAAGATGCCATGACTGCCCTGGTAGAATGAGCGTGTACTCTGCTTTCCAGTTTAACCTGTGCCATGGAGTAACATTGGCGAAGACATGCCACTAGCCACGCCGAAATACATCTGATAGCAACAGGCTGACCCTGCAAGACCATGCTGAAAGAGATAAATAGTTGTTTAGAATTGCGGATCTCTTTGGTTCTGTCTATGTAGAACCACAAAACTGTTTTAACATCCACAGAATGCAGGGTACACCCCCCCTCACCCGGGAAGTTAGCGAAGTAAGTCGGAAGAACCAAGGGCTGTTTCAGACGGAATTGAGACTACTTTTGGGAGAAACTTAGGGTGAGTTCAAAGAACCACCTTGCTTTTGTGAAATACAGTATACGGGGATCTGTGACCAATGTATGTATTTCAGACACTCTGCAAGCGGAGGTAATGGCTACCAGAAAGGTGGTCTTCCAGGTCAGGAACTTCGGCTCACAAGTTGCTAGGGGCTCGAAAGGTTTATGGGTGAGCATGTCTAGCACAAGGTTAATGTTCCAGGTGGCCACCGGTCTTCTGACTGGTGGCATAATGTGAAGTATACCTTTAAGGAACCTCTTAACCAGAGGTAACTGAGCCAAAGACATGGAGTATACGGGCTCATGGTATGCTGAAATTGCGCAGAGGTGAACCTTCATGGTCGAGTATTGCAGTCCTGTATTTGAGAGGTCTAGAAGATGCTCCAGGACTTTGTTAGGTGGGCAGGAGAATGGGTCCAGGGAAGACTTTGCACACCAAATGGAGAACTGTTTCCACTTTGCCGTATAAGTAGTCCTAGTAGCCAGCTTGTGTGCTGCTAGGAGAATATCTGAGACCCTACATGAACTGTCAAACCTACCCACTTCTATCTCCTCAGGAGCCAAGCGTGGAGGTGAAGGGATCTCAGGTTGGGATTGATCACTGGGCCCTGGGTCAGCTGGCCTGTTTGAGGTGGAAGTGGTCTTGGTGAAGTTTCCGATAATCTGTTGATTAATGGAAACCAAATCTGACAAGGCCAGAATGGGGCAATGAGGATCATTCTGACCCCTTGAGCCTCCAGCTTGAGCAGTACCCTCTGAACTAAGGGAAGAGGAGGAAATGCATACAGAAAGCATCTTGTCCACCGCAGTCTAAATGCATCCTGACAGAAAGCGCCAGGTTCTGGATTTCTGGAGCAAAACAGAAGCAGTTTTGTGTTGAGTGGGGACACAAAAAAGTCCAGGTCCGGTGTTCCCCACTCTTCGAAGAGCAATTGCACAATGTTTATGTCATGAGACCACTCGTGAGGATCCATTTCCATTCTGCTGGGATGATCTGCTAGATCATTCTGCATTCCCGGAAGGTAAACCACTTGGATCAAGGCTTTGTGCTCCAGACACCATTCCCACACTCTCATCGCTTCCCTGCACAGGGGGCAAGAGTATGCTCCACCCTGTTTGTTGATGTAGTACATCACTGCTTTGTTGTCCATTTGAATGAGAATGATCTTGTGACAGAGAAGGTCCTTCAGAGCATGGACTGCGTACAGGACAGCTCTAATTTCTAGGATATTTATGTGGAGTTGAGACTCGTCCTGATTACATCGACCCTGGGTGTGGAGATCTTGACAGTGAGCTCCCCATCCAATTAGGGATGCATCTGTGGTGATGGTGATCTGAGATTCCAGTGGGGTAAAGGGAAACCCTTTCAGAAGGTTGTCCTCTTGCGTCCACCAGGTGAGCGACCATTTTAGAGGTTCTGTCACCTTGATGTGAAAGGACTGGGGATGTGTGGTCAGGGACCACTGAGTACTGAGCATCCACTGAGTAGTCCTCACATGAAGATGAGCCAGAGGCATAGTGAACACTGAGGATGCCATAAGGCCCAGCATCCACTGCATCGGGAGGGCTTGAACTGAGTCGTTCCCTCTGATGAAATGGGCCTTCTGAAGGATGTCTTTCCTCCTGTACTCTGGAAGAAAGGCTTTTATGCTAGAGATATCCAGAAGGGCTCCTATGAAACGAAGCTGTTGGGAGGGTTGTAGTTGCGATTTTCCTAGATTCAACAGAACTCCCATGGATGCGAGAAACGTGGAAGCCGTAGCCATGGCTTCCTGTGTCTCTTGTCTGGAGGGACTTGCGAGTAGCCCGTCATCCAGATATGGGAACATTTGAATTCCGAGTTTCCTGAGATGCACTTCGAGAACTGCAAAGCACTTTCTAAAGACTCAGTTTTGAGGCACCGAGGATAGCCCAAAGGGCAGGATCCTGAATTGGTAGTGCTGACCCAATGCCACAAAACAAAGATACTTGTGGTGGTTTGGGTGTATGGGGACATGTTGGTAGGCATCCTGCATGTCCAGGGAGGCCAGCGAATCATACTGATGAATCAGAGGTAAAAGAGTGACGAGTGATATCATCTTGAATTTCTCCTTGTAAAGGAATTCAACTTCCTTAGACCGATAACAGGGTGCATACCGCCCATTTTCTTTGGAACTAGGAAGTAATGGGAGTAGAAGAAAAAATTACTCACCTTAGTAATGTTGTTTCTTCTAATGGAGTCTTGCTATATTATGACAATTGCAGTTTGTCCCACCATTAGAACTGCTCCGGAGGTGAAAGAGTTAACTCCCATTCTAAGAATGGAACTTGGAGCGAGAGCTCGGTTAGAGAAGCTCTGTCTGGGTTATTTCAAACCCAAACTGTCAGATCTTACTGAGCAAAACTCACTAAGGTCTGTGTGGAAGCTGTAACCTACACTAGCCAACTGGCTACCTGACTATTAACACATATTCCTGGTCCCAACACAAAGACTCAAGTCAGGGGACCAGAAGTAATAATATAATATAAGCAATAATATAAGATAAAATAAAAACACCACACCCCAAAACCCCAAGAAGGGGTGGAAAACATATAATGGGCATAACTAGCGCCCACACAAGGCTGCCCACCCCATACCCAAGTAGAAGTTCTGAGAGGGGCAGGCTGGGGGGGAGGTCATAATATAGCAAGACTCCATTAGAAGAAACAACATTACTAAGGTGAGTAATTTTTTCTTCAAACAACATGAAGTCTTGCTATATTATGACAATTGCAGACTACACAGCAGTACCTCCATGGAGGAGGGACAGAACCTACTTAGGGAATAGGCTCTGAAGCACAGCTGTGCCAAACCGAGCATCTCTCCTGGCCTGGACATCCAGGAGTAATGCTTGGTGAAAGTGTGTACCGCTTTCCAGGTAGCTGCTTGACATATCTCTAAGATAGGGATGTCTCTGGCAGCAGCTAAAGACGCTGTACCTCTGGCAGAATGAGCCCTCAGGCCAGAGGGGAACTTTCCCAGTTTCTGATAACAAAATTGATACAAGAGACAATCCACCTGGCAATTGATCTCTTAGTGGCAGGTCTCCCTTTTCCGACCTCACCATAAGTGAGAAAAGTTGGAGGATTCAACCTGTGACCCTTGGTACGTCTATATAGTAACTTAAGGCCCTCTTAACATCTCAATTGTACAATCTCCTCTTGCCAGAGGAGGAATGTTCAGTGAAAAACACTGGAAGGAGATAGATTGATTAAGATGGAAATCTGAAACCACCTTAGGCAAAATCTTCCTGTTAGTCCTGAGGACTACCTTATCCCTGTGGAAAGAAATAAAGTCAGTTTCTACTGACAAGGCTTGCAACTCACTTATGCGCCTGGCAAAAAGGGGGTTGCATTAACTGGGCAATGCAAACATTAAGGTCCCAGGCAGGGGCCGGATCCCTAAAAGGTGGATTAGTATGAAGTAATCCTTTAAAAAACTTGGAAAATACAGGGTGAGCGGAAAGAGAGGAGGGCTTTCCTGCTGAAACAAAAGCAGAGACAGCTGCTAAATGTACTTTCAGGGTAGCTGGTTTCAGGCCCAAAGAATTAAGATGGACCATATAGTCCAAAACAATGGGCAAATCAGCAGATTCCGGGGAAATATGTTTCCCAGAACACCAAATGGAAAACCTTTTCCACTTAGAATTATAAGTAGCCCTAGTGGAAGGCTTCCTAGAAGCTTTTAGGATTTCAAGAACACCCCTGAGAAAGGTGTAGGTCAGCAATTTCTAACTCTCAAGAGCCAGGCCTTGAGGTTGAGGGATTTGAGGTTCGAACCAAACTCTCCCTGGGCACAGGTTAACAGGTTGTGATTCCTGGGAGACACAGGGAAGATGGACTGCTAGGGACAGAAGGAGTGGTACCAGGGCTGCCTGGCCCAATCTGGGGCAATCAGAATCACCCTGCAAGGCTGGGATCTGATTTTGACTAGCACCTTGAATAGGAGAGGAAGGGGAAGGCATAAAGAAACTTCCTTCCCAATCTAGGAGAAAGGCATCCAGGGGACTGAGCCCAACACTGGGGTCTGCAACAGAACAGTGGAAGTTGGTGATTGTCTAGGGCTGCAAAAGATCTATCTGAGGGTGCCCCATCTGGCAAAAACTATCCCAGTACTTGAGGATCCAGAGACCATTCGTGATGGCCCTGGGAAATCCTGCTGAGAGCATCTGCTAGGACATTGTCCTTTCCTGGAAGGTGAATTGCTATGAGGGAAGTGTTCAGGGAATAGGCCAGAGACCACAACTTCATTGCCTCGGTGCACAAGGCCGAAGGCCGAGTGCCCCCCCCCGCTTGTTGATGTACCACATTGTTGTGGTGTTGTCTGTTCTGACTTGTACCACTTTGTTCTGAACAGACGCAGAAAACACTTGAAGTGCTAAAAAGACAGCTCTGAGTTCCAGAAAACTGATGTGGAACAGAGATTCCTGAGGGGACCACACTCCCTGAGTGGAGAGGTCGCCCATGTGGGCTCCCCACCCCAGGAGGAAGCATCCGTAGTGAGGGTCAAGGAGTGAGACAGAGGAATGAAGGGGACCCCAGTCTTAAATTGCTCTGATCCTGCCACCACTGGAGGGCCTGGATCAGGGTTCGGGTCACTGGGACCAACTTGGAAAGGGGTCTTCTCTGAGACCAAAAGGCTCTCAAGTGAAACTGAATGTCCCTCATCTGAAATCTTGCTCCTTGCACTACAGCTGTGGACGAGCCATGTGCCCCAGGAGCTGCAAGTGTCTTGCCGGTCGAGAGACCTGCAGAGTGAGGAGGAGGCCAGAGCCACCAAGTTCCTTACCCTCTCTAAGGGTAGGAAGGCTCTGGCCTGCTTTGTGTCCAATTCTGCACCTATGAAGGTGAGCACCTGAACTGGTTCCAGAACTGACTTTGGAAGATTGAGCAAGAAGCCCAGGGAGGTGAGCAGCTGCTGGGTAACTTGCAGGTGAGATTTTACCTGTTCTGGGGACTGGCCTACAATGAGCCAGTCGTCCAGATAGGGAAAGACAGCAATCCTTTGCCTTCTTAAATGAGCAACTGCTACTGCCAGACATTTTGTGAATACCCTTGGGGCAGAGGTAAGGCGAAGGGCATTGCTCTGAACTGGTAGTGACCTGAGGGCAGTTCGAATCTGAGGTACTTCGGTGGGAGCTTCTGATTGGGACGTGAAAATAGGCATCCTTGAGGTCCAGGAGGCTAGCCAGTCCCTTGGCCTTAGAGAGGGTAAAATCATTGCCAGAGTTACCATTCTGAACTTTGGTTTCAAAAGGTGTTTGTTCAGATATCTCAGGTCTAAAATGGGCCGCCATTCTCCTGTCTTTTTTGGGGTAAGGAAATATCTGGAGTACAGACCCTTGCCCTGGTGTAGGGGAGAAACCCTTTCTACAGCTCTGAGAGCCAGGAGGGTTGAGACTTCTGTTTCTAAAGTAAAGGTCTCTAAAGAGTTTGCAGGTGGGAAAGATCTGATTCTCATTTTTGGGAACTTTTTGAAGCTGAGAACCAGACCCTGGCTTACTACTTCCAGGACCCCCTTGTCTGAAGTTAGAGACACCCAGTTCTGAACGAAGTAAGCCAACCTGCCCCCTACAGGTAAAGGAGAATTGGCCCTGGGCACCCCATCAGGGTGTCTGTTTGGCAGGTGCTTTAGGCTGAGGGGTGGGAGCAGGCCTGCCCACACCCCGTCCTGCCTCTCCTCTGAAGAACCCCTCTGAGCATAAGCAGAGGAGGCCTGGGTTTGGTAAAAGGCTGTGAAAAGGCTCACCTCTACCCCTGGAGGTCTGCCTCTGAGGAGTGACTTGCCGCCTTAGCCTGAGCACTCTTATAGGTAGTCCTATATTCATCCATTTTCTTCATATAATTCTCTGTCTGCTCCCCAAACAGAGTATTTCCAACCACAGGAAAATCCATAGCCTTAGTCTGGGTATCCTGTGACAAGCTAGTACACCTGAGCCAGGCCAACCTAAGAAAAGCTACAGACGTAGCCATGACTCTAGAAGATACATCATTAAAATCCACAGCAGCATGAAACTGCACCTTAGATGCCTCAATGCCATCAGCAGCCACCTGTTCCAGCTCATTAGCGAGCTGGCCAGAGGCCTGTTTGGCCAAAGCCATGACAGTGTCCCATCTAGATTTTTGATACCTTGCTACATAAGCCATGTAATTTGCTTGCCTGAGTCCCAAGGACGCTGCCATGTATTGTTTTTTAGCCATGGCATCAATCTTCCTGGAATCCTTGTCAGGAGGATGTGAAGCCAAGGGAATATTAGCTTTATCACAGGCTGTAGCCTGAACCACACCAACGTGACTGCATTGCTGTGAAAGGAATTCTGTATCAGGACCTGACAGAGTGTACCTCCTGTCCATCTTTTTGTCCACAGGAGGCACAGAATTAGGAGTTTTTAAAATTTTTATTGTTTGTTTCCTAAATGATTTATGCAAGGGAATAGACAATCTCCTAGACTCTGGAATATCCATCATTTCTACAAAATCAGGTTCCTCTTGCTCATCCACAGCTTCCTCCAATGGGAGCTGGAGGGTTTCAGCAACTTTTTGTAAAACATAAAGTGAGAGGGACTCAGAAAGAAGGGGAGATTCTAAAGGTCTGTCTGGGGAGATGTCCGTTCAATGGCATACCCAGACCCTCCAAGTCACATTCATACTGTTCATAATCATCCTCCCTCCTCTGGTTCATAAAACTCTTCAACATCATATTCCTGAACGGTGGAACCGATCGAACCGACCTTGTACCAGACAGTGGCGGTTCGGACGGAACCGAGAAAGTGACTGGACAATCTGAATAGCTCTTGCTATCTCTGCAGCAGTTGGAGAAGGAATTTTGGGCTCCACACCTGCTGATTTTCTTGTTTCTTTACTGGAACTGGCTCCTCCGAGCCAGCTTTACGCTTGCCCGAGGAAGTCTCACCTGGTCAGAGGGCACTCCTCCGGTTCGCTGACACCGAACCGGCTGGCCATCCGGTCAGCGGACTTTTTGGCCTCCCCTGAGCCTGCCAACTCTCTTATCCAGGGTGGCTGCAGGAAATTTTACAAATCTGGCAGTCTGAACTGAGGTGGTCAAACCCAGACAATATACATGTGGTGTGTGGGTCAGCCTTGGCAAAGACTTCCCACAGACATCACAGTGTTGAAACCCAGTGGGCCGGTTTTTTTTTGGGTTTCTCAGACATAATGCCAGCCTAACCAAAAATTGCCCTTTTAAGCGGCAGTGCCAGGCAAGACACCGTTATCGGTTCCTAACCGTGTCACGGGTCTAGGAAAAAAACGTAATTAAATCCGTTTTTTTAGAACCAATAAGAACCGGGAACCGCACTCTAAAACCTTCAATTTCAAGTTTTAAAACAAGCTGATTGGTTCAAAACCGAACCGATAACATTTACAAGTTCCACACAGAAAATAAACTGTAATTACTTACGATACCACAGCCAGAGCTTGAACCGATCGGTTTCGCGGTTAAAATAAAAATATTATCGGTTGATTTGAACCGAGAAAACACTGTTTAAACCGAGAAATGAACCGAGCAGTAGGAGAAATCTCCGGAGCGACTGTTCAGTGAGGCGGAGTAAAGAATCTGACAGTTTGGGTTTGAAATAACCCAGACAGAGCTTCTCTAACCGAGCTCGCGCTCCAAGTTCCATTCTTAGAATGGGAGTTAACTTTCACCTCCGGAGCAGTTCTAATGGTGGGACAAACTGCAATTGCCATAATATAGCAAGACTTCATGTTGTTTGAAACCTGTGTTCCGTTGATCCAGCGGAACTACTTCTACTGCCCTGTTGTTCAGAAGGCTTTGAATCTTGGAAGCAAGAAAGTCTGACTGACTGACCGACAGATTGGGCTGTCGTTTGGGTGGATGATCCGGAGGAGTTTCTGTAGGAGTTAGAGAGTAACCCTTGCAGATTATCCTGAGCACCCATTTGTCTGATGCAACTGACTTCCACTGGTTGTAAAACTGAGTCAGGCACCCTCCTACCACCGAAGAAGAGTCCCCCTTGGACAGCTAAGGTGGGACGTAAGCCAGAACCTCAGAGGGCGACACAAGGCACTTTAGGGCCCTGTGCCTTCTGCTGCGTTTTCTTTTGTGGCTGTGGGGCTTGACTTCTGTTGAAGCCCCCTCTGCCTTTGCATGAAAGGACTGACAGTTATGAAACTGGCACCGATTCCCACCCCGTTGAGGAGCTGCAAATGGCGGCCTGGCTGTTTTGATAACCGCTCTAGTTTTCTGTGTGGCCTCTAGTGCCTGCTTGACCTGAAGGCCAAACAGATACATTCCATCAAATGGTAAACTCATAACTCTGTTGGGCATCATTTGTGAATTCCGAAGTTCGTAACCACAAGTGGCATCGGGTTCATATACCAGCTGCTGCTGCCCTGGAAGCAGTGTCAAAGGCATTCATAGCAGTTTTAAGCTGCTGATTGTTGGATTCAATGCCTCTAGTAATGGTCTGGAGAAGCTCTGTGCTAACATCTGACTCTGGAAGAGCTTCCATAGTGGCTCTGAGAGAATGCCAGAGGACATACTCATACAGAAAGAAATAACCCTGGCAGCTAGCAATGCGCATACCCAGGATAGAGGCAGCGAAAACTCGCTTCCCCAAGGTGTCAGTTTTGTAAGATTCCTTGCTTACTGGATGTGCTGTAGATTCCTGAGGAAGGACGGCTTTGTCATTCTCTGCCAAGACAACTATGGCATCAGCAAAGGCCTGAGAGGCAAAAGATAGGTCAATCCTTGGGGGGTGGCATATTTCCTGTGTATGGACTTAACCACTGAAGGAATAAGCGCCAGATAATCCCACACCATTTGTGAGAGCATCTCAAAAGAGGGCTGCACAGAGGGAGTCAATTCCACAGGAATATCTGAAACGTGCAGATACTGCAGGTGCAGCAATTTCCCCGGATCAATCTCTGAAGTCTGGAGAGAGAGAGAGAGAGAGTGGAATTCATGTTCTTTAGCAGCGACTTAAAGGAAAGGTCCTCCACCAGAGGCTCTGCTGAAGGAGAGGGTTTATTTGCCACTCTGAGAGACGGATCATCGTCAAAGTCGTCTCCTAATTGAAGATCAGGATCAGTCTCAATATTACCTCCTACTAGCCATGCAGGGATAGTTTACATAGGAAAAGGAGGAAAAAAGAAGAGGAGGAGTTCCGTGAATCGGAGTCAAAAACCTAGCATCCTAGGCAGCGCTGAATGCGTAGATGGTGCTGGCATAAGGTGCGGTGCCAAAAGAGAAGACGGCACTGGCCCAGGGAGCAGCACCAGGTGCGGTGTTGCCAAGACAGGAGTCAAAGGTGGCACCGCAGAACTATCAGAGGGCCCCAACCCAATTCTCAGAATCAAGGAGGAAGATCTGAGAAAATTAGTAGGAGAAAATGGTACCTGTGCTGGCCCTTGCGCCACAGCTATATGAGGAGGAAAAGCACCAGAGTGTGGCGTTGACGGCACCGTACAAGGCGCTGCACGACTAGGAAGTCCCAACTGCCCTACTCACAAGTTTGAACTCATTAGGCCCGAAGGCCCCGAAGACAGACCTGCAGGCTCGGACAGGCGGGACAACCGCTGAACCCACTGCTCCATAAGAGCGGCCCAATGATGAAACTGCTCACCGGAAGACCCCCCGGGGGCGGAGAGGGACTCCGGAGTCGAGGATGTTGGTCACCAGGAACAGAGGCCATAGGGGACCCTAGAGGAGTTGGACCCCTGCCCCTCGCCATCAACGATCGACATGCAGACATACCAGAGGGCGACCTCGAGCAGTACCATTTCTTCTTCGACCAGGAGGTTGAAGAAGAACTCGAGGTCGAGCGGTGCCAAGTCCTCAATGAAGATCGAGAATGGGATTGCTTCTTTTGTGCTTTCGGGAGGACCGCCCATCTCCCCCGAGCACCGGACTGCCTGTAGTCAGACACCCCCCCCCACTGAGGGCAGCAGACCAGACCCAGTCCTGTTGAAAACACAGCTTTCATGCAAAGTCTCTCTACAGTCACCGGCCCCGTTCATGGTCGACTCCATCGAAGGCGGGCTGAAGACTTCTCTGTTGTCGAAAATTGACTTTTTTTTTTTAACACTAAATTACTAAAATAAACAAAACTAATCAATACTGAACGACTATTACTGCTGTCATATAGACGTGAAGATTTGACTCCCGGCGGGCGGGCAAGCAACATCATCACTGAAGCGCACTCGACAGCGGGGAAAAAATGAGCTGAGGCAGTTGGAGGGTCGACGCTGAGGTAGCCTATACAGCGCGAGCCAGGCTCGTGGCGCCACTTTCTGGCAGCCCTTCTGAAGATTTTTGGCTCCCACTGGGTACTAGCACCTCCGGTGTAGTCCCATTGGTGTGAATGAGTGGTGGAGACTTTATGTCCAGGAAGATCAAGGAAATTACCACACTGGCTGCTGGATGATTTCCCGGTCACCCCGGCCCACGCACCACCTACAGGACCCAGGGAGATCTCTGGATTGTGCTTCAGCGGTGGGATGGATGGCCCTCCCGCTTCTGATGCCGCCACAAGGGCTATAGCCATAGGGGAACTCCCCCAAGGTAAAGTCCCTGATAGGGTGGGTGACTGGGGAGGGAGGAAGGTGGCTGAACAAGAGGGGAAAAAATTAATACCAAAAAAAAAAACCTGTCCTCTGCTGCCTCTTCTAAATATTTATATATTTATACTCTATGTAAGGACTTCTGCTCTTCTGACTCCAACCTGTATGAAATTCTCCAGGACAATTCCTCATAGCTCATAAGAATTTTCAGTTTGTTTGCACCTGACAAAGGGATTTGTTGGGTCCCAAAAGCTTGTGTATTATACCATCTTTGTACAGGATACATACTGACCTAATAAAAGGTATCGACCTCAGCAGCGACTCCTGTTCCCAAGGACCAGCATGGATAAAGATCTCTTTTTACTAGTTCAACCTCTGCTGCAGTGTCTGGAGAAACATGCTTCTTAGAACACCAAATGCTGAATCTTTTCCATTTGGAGTTGTAAGTCTTTCTGGTGGAGGGCTTTCAAGAAGCCTTGAGGATATCCAGAACCCCTTGGGAAAGATGCAGATCTGCAAACTCTAACTCTTCAAGAGCCATGCTTTGAGATTGAGAGACTAAAGATTGGGGTACCAAATCCTTCCCTGAGAGGATGTTAACAGGTTGTAACTCCTGGGAAGAGACAGGGGAAGATGGACTGCTAGGGACAGCAACAGGGGGTACCAGGGCTGTCTGGCCCAGTCTGGAACAATCAGAATCACCTTGCAAGGTTGAGACCTTATTTTTACCAAAACACTGAACAGGAGTGGGAAGGGGGAAAAAGGCATACAGAAACTTCCCTTCCCAATTCAGGATCAGGGCATCCAGAGGGACTAAGCCCAGGACTGGAGGTCTGCAACAAAAGAGAGGGAATTAGTGATTGTCTGAGGCTGCTAAGAGATCTATCTCTGGAATGCCCCACCTTGAAAAAATCACTTTCAACACCTGAGGGTCCAGGGACCATTCGTGATGGCCCTGAGACATCCTGCTCAGTGCATCTGCTAGCACAATGTCCTTGCCTGGAAGGTGAACTGCTACAAGAGAGATTTGCAGGGAATAAGCCAGGGACCACAACTTCATGGCTTTTTTGCGCAAGGCAGTGGACTGAGTGCCTCCCTGCTTGTTGATGTACCACATGGTGTTGGTGTTGTCTGTTCTGACTTGAACCAACTTGCTCTGTACTGACTGTGAGAATGTTTTTAGAGCCAGAAAAACTGCCCTGAGCTCTAGAAGATTGATGTGGAAAAGGGATTCTTGGGGGGACCACAGCCCCTGGGCAGTAAGGGACCCCATGTGGGCTCCCCAGCCCAGGAGAAGCATCCGTGGTAAGGACCACTGAACAAGGCTGAGCAACAAATGGAACACCTTGTCTTAAATTGTCCTGATCCTGCCACCACTGGAAGGCTTGGAACAAGGTCAGAGTCATTTGATCAGTTTGGTAAGGGAATCCTTTTTCTGAGACCAGAAGGCTCTCAGGTGGAACTGAATATCCCTCATCGGGAATCTTGCCCCTTGGACCACTGCTGCTGAAGCTGCCATGTGGCCCAAGAGCTGAAGGAAATGCCTTGCTGGTCGATATACCTGAAGGCTGAAGGAAGAAGCTAGTTCCATAAGAACCCTTGCCCTTTCTAGAGGAAGAAAGGCTCTTGCTCTGAGTGTGTCCAGTTCTCCCCCTATAAAGGTAAGAAGCTGGACTGGTTCGAGAACTGACTTGGGAAGGTTGAGAAGAAATCCTAGAGAAGTGAGCATTTCCTGGGTCGCTTGTAGGTGAGACTTGACTTGGTCTGGAGACTGACCCACTATTAGCCAATCGTCCAGATAAGGAAAAATGGAAATCTTTTGCCTTCTTAGAAAGGCAACTACTACTGCCAGGCACTTTGTGAAAACCCTTGGGGCTGAGGTTAGGCCAAAGGGCATTGCTCTGAACTGATAGTGGCCTGAGGGCAACTCAAACCTGAGGTATTTTCTGTGGGAGCACCTGATGGGAATGTGAAAATAGGCATCTTTGAGGTCCAGGGAGGCTAGCCAGTACCCTGGCCTTAGAGAGGGAAGGATTATTCTCAGAGTTATCATCTTGAACTTTGGTTTTAAAAGATGTTTGTTTAGATATCTTAGATCTAGGATGGGTCGCCTCTCCCCTGTATTTTTTGGGGTCAGGAAGTATCTGGAGTACAGTCCTTTGCCCCAGTGTAGGGTAGGTACTCTCTCTATAGCTTTTAAAGCTAGGAAAGAAGAAACCTCTGCCTCTAGGGCAAGGGTTTATGAGAGATTTGCAGGTGGAAAAGATCTGGCTCTCATCTTTGGAAATTTTTTGAAGCTGAGAACCAGTCCCTGGCTAACCACTTCCAGGACCCACTTGTCTGATGTAACAGACATACAGTCCTGGACAAAGTAAGCCAATCTGCCCCCTACTGGAATAGGAGAGTCGACCCGGGCAGGCCCATCAGGGTGTCTGCTTGGTAGGGGCTTTAGGCTGAGGAGTGGATGCAGCTCTGCTCATCCCTTCTGCCTCTCTCTGAAGAACCCCCTCTAAGAAAAGGAAGAAGAGGCCTGTGCTTGGTAAAAAGACCTTTGAAAAGGCCTGCCCCTGCCCTAGACTGCTGCCTTTGAGGAGTTGCCTGCCTCTCCTTAGCCTGAGCACTCCTGTAAGTGGTCCTGCACTTATCCATTTTCTTCATGTAATTCTCTGTCTGCTGCCCAAACAGAGAATTACCCACTACAGGAAAATCCATGGCCTCAGCCTGGGTGTCCTGCGAGAAGCTAGTACATCTGAGCCAAGCCATCCTCCGAAGAGCCACAGATGTAGCCATGACTCTTGATGACACATCATTAGAGTCCACAGCAGCATGAAACTGAACTTTAGATGCCTCAATCCCATCTGCAGCCACCGCCTCCAGCTCCTTGGCTAGCTGGGGGGATGCCTGTTTAGCCAGTGCCAGTACAGTGTCCCACCTGGACTTCTGGTACCTGGCTGTATAGGCCATGTAATTTGCCTGCCTCTGTCCCAAAGAAGATGCCATGTACTGCTTCTTTGCCATGACATCAATCTTCCTGGAGTCCTTGTCAAGGGAATGTTTGCCTTGTCACAGGCAGCAGCCTGCACTACCCCAACATGGCTGCACCGTTGATATAAGAACTCCGTGTCCGAGCCTGAAAGTGTATACTTCTTGTCGATTCTTCTATCCACAGGAAGTATAGTGTTAGGAGACTTTAAGATTTTTTGTGTCTGTTTCCCAAAATATTTATGGAGGGGAACAGACAGTCTTCTGGACTCTGGGATGTCCATCATGTCTACATAATCAGGCTCCTCTTGATCTTCCACAGCCTCCTCCATAGGAAGCTGGAGGGTTTCAGCCACCTTTCTGTAAAACATAAAGTGAGAAGGGGATTCAGAAAGCCTAGGAGGGGAAACACCTGAAGGCCTGTCTAGGGAGATGTCCGGTTCCACAGGCACATCCAGACCTTCACTTACATCATCATCCTCAAATCCCCCTTCTTCAAATTCCGGTTCATAAAAATCTTCAAGGGTATACTCTTGAACCAGGGGAACCAACCGAACATGAAAATTATGTACCTACCGTAATTCTTGATATTCTCTTGTATCTTCACCATTCATTACTGCTTGGGTTAGTGCTGGAGGCGCGCACCCGCTACGGGAAGTTTTTTTTTTGGAGTCGGCTCCAACGGCGCCGCTCTCGAACGCGACGTACTGCGGCATGCATGAGGGGCGGCCGTTAGGTGCCGCAGACTCCTCCTCTATCTCAGTTCTGGTAGCTGGAGAGGCGAAAATAAAGGGTAAGAAAAAAGGAAAGCGAGGCAAGAGAGCCGAGGGACAGAAAAAGGAAAGGATATAAACTGAAAAAGGAATAAGCCGGTAGAGAATAGACAGAGGAGAGAGAATTCCTACCCTAAGGGACCGCAGGGCCTCCTTTCCGGGCGGCTCTAGGGGAGGAACAGAGAGAGGGAAAGAGAAAGAAGAAGAAGGAGAAGAAGAGAAGGAGGCATGTTGAGAGGGAGAATAGTGCCCATCGAGCATTGGTTGAGAGGCTTAAGGGCTCGAGACTAACAAGGGAGCAAGAATCCCAGTTGCTAGGACTGAGGGGAGGTTCAACCGAACCACCTGGACAGATCCGAATGAGGGCAACATCTCTGAACTCTCAACATGCCAAGTCCCTACATCCTAGCTAAGGGCTCATGGACTGCCCGGGCAGAACCTGTTCCGAGAAGAGCACCCACCCAGGAAGGGACTAAGTCCCTTAGCACCCTGTTAAGTGCTAACACAGCCATGTATGGAAAGATTATACCTTTCCAAGGCAGCTTTGTATGAAGGATAGAGTGGAACTCAATCAGACTCCCTAGGCAAGGCAAGCAGACGCCAAGGCTGACAAGTTCCAGCAGCAGTTAGAATGAGCTCAAAGATAATACCTGCCAGGGGGATTCTAAATGTTGCTGAGGCCGAGTTAGAACACGGTCTCTTAAGCTGTGAAACTGCATAACCTGAAGAAGGTATTTAGAAGTCGCACCTTAAGGGTGGTAAGAAAGAGTTCCCTCAGAATAAGAGAAAGTGCAAACCGTGCTCATTCCTCCTTACCTTGAGGAAAAAAGGAACCATTCATCGAGAATGGAAAACAGAAGGTTTTTTTATTTTTTTTATTTTGCATAAGGGCCAAAGGAAGGAAGAGGAACGAGACGGAAGGGGGAGACGCCACAGAAGGAGGCCACTGAGGGGAAGGTGGGAGGGTATCAGTAATGAATGGTGAAGATACAAGAGAAGATCAAGAATTACGGTAGGTACATCATTTTCATATCTTCCCTTGTCAATCTTCACCATTCATTACTGCTTGGGTGAGTACCCAGCCGCCCCCTTAAAAAAGGGGGGGCAGAACCTTGAGAGAACAAGACCCCCAGCCTCCTGCTGGTGAGAAACAGAAGGGGAAGACCCTGGGCTAATCTAGAGAGAAGCCTATGGGGGAGAAGAGATAGGAGGTGCCCCCCGAGGACGGGGAGATGGAGGAAGCCCCTGCAGTAATCTCCTAGCTCTGGAAGAAAAGAGACGGGTCCCCCGGAAAGCGGAGCGAATCACCCTACGCTGGGCCAGGGGTGACAATCTTGATAGACGAAGCCATGCCGTCCGCCTAATGCAGATCGCTGTCCCCGCAAGCCTGGAAGCCACCTCATTAGCGTCATAAGATGCCCTTGCTTGCTGTCTTGCCAGCTCCAGGCCTATAGCAGAGAAGGCAATAGCCTGTCTGGTATGCTCCGTATCAGGCATTGATGCTAAGAGCTGAGAGAGCATCGACCACAGATGCCTACTGTAGGCAGCGTGATGAGCCTGATGTGACGCAATGCAAGCCATCGCACGAGAGGAAGAGAACACTCTTCGCCCCCACCGGTCGAATTGTAGGGAATCCGAATCCGGTGGACGGTTATGCGCCAGGCGGCAGCACCTGGAAGGAGTCTCTAGGTATACCAAACCCGAGGGCAGGTTGGGAAGTGTACCCAGGGATTCCGAAGGGGCACAATACCTTCGTCGACAGTCTGCCAGGGCTGGAGAAGGGGCGGCTGGCGACTGCCAAGAACGGATAGACGCCTCCTGGAAGGGGATAGGCCAGGAAGGTACCACCAGGTGCTGGGCACTGAATTCTCCAAGGAATTCACGCGTCTCCCATTCGGTATTGTCAAGCCTAACATAGGAGATTCAAAGATCCCTCACCATCCTCGAAAGGAATCGCTGATATTCAGTGAAATCAGCATCGGAGGAGATATGAGCAGAGGGTTCCTCTCCCTCCGAGGAGGGAGACGAGGATGATGGAGAGCTCGAGTGTCCAGAAGATTCCTGCAGCGGTGGGGAGAGGCGAAAGACCCACTCATGCATATACCTGACATATGAGGGGAAGGCCGCCGCAGAACCTCTGAACTGCTCTCAGGATAACGGGCCCATAGGACCGACATGGCCTGGAAGAGTGGGGGGTAGCTGCAGAGGCACTGGAGATGGGCACCTACGAAGAGGCAACTGACCTCTGCTAGGGCTCTGAAATCCGGAGAACGGAGCCCGAGTTGGCGGGATTCCGGACAACAGACCAGGTCGCAAAACGGAACCCTGGGGATGCGAACCCTGTGACGAGCCTGGGACTGCATGGATCCAGAAGGGCAGTCCGCAGCAACGCCACCGGAGGGGACCCCGGGGTCCAAGAGGGAAAGGCGGGGCCCAGCGCTCTGCTCCTAGCCACCCCAGGGTGGCGGCAGAGAACCGTGATGACTGCACCTGCCCTCGACCCCTCGGACTCCGAGAATGCCCTCCTCCTCGACCCCCAGCTGCCTCCTCACCAGTGGCGGTAACAGCACCCGGAAGGGTGGCTGTCACGAGCCCCCACTCCACCGCCCCCCGACCCAGGACCACCCCTAGCCCGAGGGCCCTCAGGGGAGGACAGTAGCAGGGACAGCGGGAGAGGCACGCTGTGCCGCCTAGCACCATGTGCCACCGGGGACCCCGACTCCGAAGAGTCAGGTTGCCAGGATGGGTCCATGTCTGAGTCATCGACCTCCGAAGAGGAAGAGACCAGCTGAACCACGATGCTAGCAACCCCGGGGGTCCCCGGAGAAATGGCGCCGCGAATGGCGCCAGTGCCAGACATGGCGCCGGACGACCTTGGCCCATCTGCACCCGCTAGGCCCGGCCCCGGCTCCCCCGTGGCGTCGGCTAGGCCCACGGTGCCAGAACCCAACACGGCGCAGCCGAGAGTGCGAACCGGGCCTGCGGTGCCGAAGGCCAGAGTGGCGCCACCGATGGCGCCGTCTCGATCACTGGCACCGCAAGTGGCGCCGGGATCCAAAACGACACCAGAGGGCGTCGTCGAGGGTCCACCGGTGCCGGGCCCAGCAGGCGCGGGCCTCGACACTGGGGGAGCCTGCACCTCCGAGGAGGTGACTGCCGAGATGGTGTCCCCGTCACGGCCCCGGGAGGGACCACAACGTTCCTGCGACACCGCGAAAGAAGCTTCCTCTTCGGCAAGAGAAGAGAAGGAAGCCTCCTCCTCCACGGACAGTATAGGCCCGAAAGGGGACCCAGAGGAAGGGCCTAGAGACCTTACCTGGGAATTCCTGGAGCGACGCCGTCCCCCGAAGGTCGGCGGGGCCTTGCCGATCTTGAATGCGCGGACTTCAAGGACACGACGGTCCATGGAGAAACAGGTGTCGCACGCGTCCATATCGTGGTTGGGTCCCAGGCAACGGAGACAGACATCATGCCGGTCCGAGACGGAGAAATGCTGGCCACAGGAGCACCGATGCATAGGGGCACGGCCCGCCTTCGATTTATGCTTTGCCCCCAAACCTGACATGATGCAAACTAAACAAGGCAAAAAACAGCAATAAAGCACTTGGCACCGATAGAAAATAAAAGAACGGTCTTACTGGGAGACAGCATCGAGCGAGTCACTGAAGAAGAAAAGAGTCTTGACGTATAACCGTTAACTATCGCTAACTACCGCGCAGCAGGTGCAGCCTTGACGGCGGGAGAAACAGAACTGAGACAGAGGAGGAGTCGCGGCACCCAACGGCCGCCTCATGTATGACGCATCACGAGATGCCGCGCCTGAGCCGCCGACCAAAAACTCCGTAGCGGGTGCGCGCCCGCACCAACCCAAGCAGTAATGAATGGTGAAGATTGATAAGGGAAGATCGAACCGTTCCCAGAAGGAGCCGGATCGGTCGGAACAGGACGGAGCGATTCCATAATCTGAATCGCCCTGGCTATCTCTTCAGCGGTCGGAACCTGAACCTCTGGATCCGAACCGGTCGATTTGTCTTTGTGCTTTCTTTTTGTCGGAACTGATCCCTTGGAATCAGCTCTCCTTTTGCCCGAAGAAGTATCGCCCTGGTCAGAGGACACTCCTGGTTCGGTCGAAACCGAACCGGGCTGGCCATCCGGGTCAGCGGACTTCTCAGGCTCCTTTTCCCTCAGTCTACCTAATCTCTTCTCAAGGGTAGATTTTGGAAAGTTTTTACAAATTTGGCAGTCTGAATCGAGGTGGTCAAACTCCAGACAATAAACACAGGTGGTGTGGGGATCGGCCTTAGCAAAGACCTCCCCACACTCACTGCAGTGTTGAAACCCAGTAGGCACGGTTTTTTTCTTGGGTTTCTCAGACATGGCCAACCTAACCACTCACCCTTTTTTTGGCAACCGCCAGGCAAGACTCCCTTATCAGTTCCTAACCGTGTCACGGGTATTGGAAAAAACCGGTTCAAAACACGTTTTTTTTAGAACCGATAAGAACTGGTAACCACACACTAAGTAAACAAACAAATTTCACTAACAAATGGCCGGTTCAGCTGAACTGAGCCACACTTTTTCAAGTTCCACACAGAAAAACAGAACAATTCCAATCTAGTACTCATGGCACCACAGACAGAGACTGAACCAACTATGTGGATACTTTTTCCGGTTTAAAAACCAATGAAAACTGAAAACTTTAACCGACTTTCAAACCGAGCTGAAGGAGAAATCTCCGCTACGACCGTTCAGTGAGGCGGAGTAAAGAATCTGACAGTTTAGGTTTGAATCACTCCAGACAGAGACTTCAACCGAGCTCGAGCTCAGCATTCTATGCCCTGCATAGAAAGTTAACTATTTGTTCTCCAGGGCAGTTCAAAGGTTGGGAATCACTGCAATTGTCAGAATTCAGCAAGACTTCATGTTGTTTGAAATACAAAATTAAAAAATAAATAAATAAATAGCTTCCAAACAATAAGACACCCTAGGTCGGGCGTTGTTATGTGATTACCACATTTACAGGGGGAGGGTTGTAACGTGATTACCACATTTAGAAGAATCAGCATTCTTCTACAGATGCTGAAGTCACTTGGTATAAGCAGGTCATGTCTCACAAGGCATTTGGGCATGTGGTTATCACATAACAACCCATATCCTCGAATATGCTCTGTGATGGCCCAGTGTCCACTTGCCTTGGTGGTACAGCTGGTAGAGAACTGGAACAGTATTACAGGCAGCCTGGGTTCAAGTCCCAGCTGAGGCACTTGTTTCCTTCACTCCTCTGTTGGTGTGAATGTCTTAGTACTTTTTTACCTGCTTTTAGCAGAAGGAAAACTGTACTGAGATTAAAATGACATGATGCTGTTTCCCACTGAATGTTGCGGCTCAAATAACTTATGACAGCAGTAAGAAAAAACACAATTTAGCGTCATACTTCAATGCGAGATTTTTTTTTATATAGAATCTTTAATTTCAAATATACCTCAGCAGTGAAAATAATACAAAGTCAACTTTACATTTCCAATGCTCTTTAAAAGAGCAGGTGCACACTTCCCATTAAAATAGAAAGCTGACTATTGTACTATTTGAATATGTTAATAAAAAATACTTCATACTTTTAAAATTGCTTTATTCATACAATGAAAGGCAAAGTTATCTTCTTGCAACTGCAGTTCTACTACTAGTATTCAGTTCACACGCACACCTAGGGCAGTCTTTCACCAAACATGCTTTCACCAGTCTTCAAGCTTGACTTCTCTTGCCACACAGTCATGTGGTCTTCCAGCTCTGGCCCTGCTCTCAGATCTGCACACTGGGAATAGGTGTCAAAACAACCGCATGTGTGTGCCTCGTGCCTGGCAATGCACCTGAGGTGTCCCTATATCAGAGTATGTCCGAACTACCTTTGTGGGTGTTATTCCTGACATACACTCCCACTCAGAAGGCTTGACAGAGGCGCATTAAACAACAGCGCAACCAGTCAGGGTCAAAAAGGTCAACATGCTAATTACACATCCACAGGGCCAAAAAGGTCGGAATGCAACTCAAACAACACAGCAACTTTAAAAAGAGATCATGCAAAAAACAAACAAAAAAATGACCCCCCCCAGCAACAATACTGCTCAAGAATCACAAAGTATAAAGGAAATCCATCAAACAACTTTGAAAAAAAAAACATGCAGCACTTCCTACAAACAAATCCAAACCCAAAATAGCTCAGTGCTGTTCACACAAGTAAAATATTTTAGCCGGCCCAGTGGCGTACAGGGTTAAGGCGCTGGCACCTTACCTCGACCCACGTCGGTGACCCGGGTTCAGGAATGGACTTGGGGCACCGGGGATCGGCAGGGAAGAAAAAAATTACTCACCTTAGTAACTATGTTTCTTCTAGTGGAGTCTTGCTGTATTCTGACAAGTGCAGTTAGCCCCAGCTTTTAAACTGCCCCGGAGAACAATGGGTTAACTTTTCTATGCACGGCACAGAATGTTGATCTCGAGATCAGTTGATGTCTCTGCCTGTTGTATTTTGAACTGCAACCGTCAGATCTTTACGAGCAAAACTCACTAGGTGTTCTGTGTGGAAACTGTAACATTTTTACTAGTCAACTGGCAGAAAAATAATCTTTTGGGTTCCCAAAGGAAGACTCAAGTCAGGAAACCCAAAACACAAAAAACAATAAAATTGAAATAACATATCACCCCATGAGTAACATAGGGTGTAAGGAGTCACCCCTGGGGTACTAACACTGCGCCTCCCCACCCACTTCCCCAAAAATCCAGGTTCTGAGAGGGGAGGTGGGGAGGGGGGTCAGAATACAGCAATACTCCACCAGAAGAAACATAATTACTAAGGTGAGTAATTTTTTCTTCAAAAAACATGAAGTCTTGCTGTATTCTGACAAGTGCAGACTACCAAGCAGTACCTCCATGGAGGAGGGAAAGAACCTACTTTGGGAATAGGCTCTGCCGTACTGCTGTGCCAAATCGAGCATCACTCCTAGCCTGGATATCCAGAGAGTAATGCCTGGTAAAGGTATGTACTGTTTTCCAGGTCGCTGCTTGACAGATTTCTAAGAGAGGGATATCCCTGGCAGCAGCCAGGGAAGCAGCTGTACCTCTTGTAGAGTGAGCCCTCAGGCCTGAAGGTGGAATCTTTCCCAGTTTCTCATAACAGAATTGTATACAAGACACAATCCACCTGGCAATAGTTCTCTTGGTGGCAGGTTTGCCCTTTCCTACCTCTCCATAAAGCGAGGAACAACTGGAGGGAATCAAACCTGTGACTCTTGGTACGCTCTATATAGTAGCTAAGGGCTCTTTTAACATCCAAACTGTGTAGCCTCCTCTCCCCTGATGAAGAATGATTAGTAAAGTAAACAGGGAGAGACAGACTGAATCAGGTGGAAATCTGAAACCACTTTAGGCAAGAACTTTCTGTTAGTTCTAAGGACCACTTTATCTCTGTGAAAATAGATGAAATAAGGTTCCACTGACAGGGCTTGCAATTCACTGATATGTCTAGCAGAAATAATGTCTACCAAAAACACAGTTTTCCAAGTCAAGTACTTAAGCTCTGCTGAGGACAAAGGCTCAAAAGAGGGTTGCATAAGCTGAGCAATGCAAACATTAAGATCCCAAGCAGGAGCAGGATCCCTAAAGGAGGGACTGGTATGAAGCAGTCCTTTGAAAAAACTTACAGAATACAGGGTGGGATGACAGTGAGTAAGACTTTCCTACTGACAGGAAAGCAGAAACAGCAGACAAGTGTACCCTGAGAGTAGCTGTTCTGAGGCCCAGGCTATTAAGATGGACCATATAATCCAGAACAGTAGGCAATTCAGCAGTATCTAGGGAGATATGCCTGTTGGAACACCAAATGCTAAATCTCTTCCATTTGGAGTTATAAGTCTTTCTGGTGGAAGGCTTTCGAGAAGCTTTGAGAATATCCAGAACTCCCTGAGACAGATATAAATCTGCAAACTCTAACTCTTCAAGAGCCATGCCTTGAGATTGAGAGACTGAAGACTTGGGTACCAAATCCTCCCCTGAGAGGAGGTTAGCAGGTTGTAATTCCTGGGAAGAGACCGGGGAAGATGGACTGCTAGAGACAGCAACAAGGGGTACCATGGCTGCCTGGCCTAGTCTGGAGCAATCAGAATCACTTTGCAAGGTTGTGACCTTATCTTGACTAGAACTTTTAACAAGAGAGGGAAGGGGAGAAAGCATACAGAAATTTCACTTTCCCCGTTGAGAATCAGAGCATCCAGGGGTACTGAGCCCAAGACTTGGGGCAGCAACAAAAGAGAAGAAGTTGGTGACTGTCTGGGGCTGCAAAAAGATCTATCTCTGGAGTCTCCCACCTTGAAAAAAATCACCTTCAATACCAGAGGATCCAGGGCCCACTCATGATGGCCCTGAGATATTCTGCTCAGTGCATCTGCTAGGACATTGTCCTTCCCTGGAAGGTGAACTGCTATCAGAGAGGTCTGCAGGGAATAAGCCAGGGACCACAACTTCATTGCTTCTGTGCACAAGGCCATAGACCGAGTGCCTCCTTGCTTGTTGATGTACCACATGGTGGTGTTGTCTGTTCTGACCTGAACCACCTTGTTCTGTACTGACTGGGAAAAAGCTTGCAGTGCCAGAAACACTGCCCTGAGTTTCAAGAGACTGATGTGCAGAAGAGATTCCTGAGGAGACCACAGTTCTTGGGTGGTGAGGTTCCCCCAAATGGGCTCCCCAGCCCAGCAGGGAAGCATCTGTGGTAAGGACCAGTGAATGAGACTGAGTGGCAAATGGAGCCCCTTGCCTCAAATTGTCCTGATCCTGCCACCACTGCAGGGCTTGGATCAGAGTTCAAGTCACTGGGATTAGTTTGGTAAGGGAATCCTTTCTTTGGGACCAAAAAGCTCTCAGGTGGAACTGAATATCCCTCATCTGGAATCTTGCACCTTGGACCACTGCTGTAGAAGCTGCCATGTGGCCCAAGAGCTGAAGGAAATGCCTTGCTGGTCGAGACACGTGAAGGCTGAATGAAGAAGCCAGCTCCATGAGAGCTCTTGCCCTTTCCAGGGGAAGGAAGGCTCTGGCTTTTACCATATCCAGCTCTGCCCCATGAAGCTGAGGAGCTGCACTGGTTCGAGAACTGACTTTGGTAGGTTGAGAAGAAATCTTAAAGAAGTGAGCACTTGCTGGGTCACTTGCAGGTCTGACTTGACTTGGTCTGCAGGCTGGCCCACTATGAGCCAGTCGTCCAGATATGGAAAAATGGAAATCTTTTGTCTTCTTGGAAGGCAACAACTACTGCCAGGCACTTTGTGAAAACCCTTGGAGCTGAGGTTAGGCCAAAGGGCATTGCTCTGAACTGATAGTGGCCCGAGGGCAACTCGAACCTGAGGTACTTTTTGTGGGAGCACCTGATGGGAATGTGAAAGTAGGCATCTCTGAGGTCCAGGGAGGCTAGCCAGTCCCTTGGCCTTAGAAAGGGAAGGATAATTCCCAGAGTTATCATCTTGAACTTTGGCTTTAAAAGATGTTTGTTCAGATATCTTAAGTCCAGGATGGGTCGCCACTCTCCTGCCTTTTTGGGGATCAGGAAGTACCTGGAGTACAGTCCTTTGCCCCAGTGTAGGGTAGGTACTCTCTCTCTATAGCTCTTACAGCTAGGAGAGAAGAAACCTCTGCCTCTAGGGCAAGGGTTTCCGAAAGATTTGCAGGTGGAAAATATCTGTCTCTTTCATCTTTGGAAATTTTTTGAAGCTGAGAACCAGTCCCTGGCTTACTACTTCCAGGACCCACTTGTCTGATGTGATAGACATCCAGTCCTGGACAAAGTAAGCCAGCCTGCCCCCACTGGGATAGGAGAGTCGACCCGGGCAGACCCATCAGGGTGTCTGTTTGGCAGGAGCATTAGGCTGAGGGGTGGATGCAGGCCTGCTCATCCCCCTTCTGCCTCTCCCTCTGAAGAACCCCCTCTAAGAAAAGGAAGAAGAGGCCTGTGCTTGGTAAAAAGGCCTTTGAAAAGGCCTGCCCCTGCCCCTAGACTGCTGCCTTTGAGGAGTTGCCTGCCTTTCCTTGACCTGAGCACTCCTGTAAGTGGTCCTGTACGCTTCCATTTTCTTCATGTAATTCTCTGTCTGCTCCCCAAACAGATAATTACCCACTACAGGAAAATCCATGGCCTTAGCCTCGGTATCCTGTGAGAGGCTAGTACATCTGAACCAAGCCATTCTCCGAAGAGCCACAGATGTAGCCATGACTCTTGATGACACATCATTGGAGTCCACAGCAGCATGAAACTGAACTTTTGATGCCTCAATCCCATCTGCAGCCACCTCCTCCAGCTCCTTAGCAAGCTGGGGGGAAGCCTGTTTAGCCAGAACCAGTACAGTGTCCCACCTGGACTGCTGGTATCTGGCTGTATAGGCCATATAATTCGCCTGCCTGAGTCCCAAGGAAAATCCCATGTACTGCTTTTTTGCCATGGCATCAATCTTCCTGGAGTCCTTGTCTGGGGGGTGTGATGCCAAGGGAATGTTTGCCTTATCGCAGGCAGCAGCCTGTACAACTCCAACACGGCTGCACTGCTGACGAAGGAACTCCGTATCTGAGCCTGAAAGTGTATACCTCTTGTCCATTCTTCTATCCACAGGAGGTATGGAATTGGGAGACTTCAGAATTTTTTGTGTCTGTTTCCCAAAAGATTTGTGGAGGGGAAATGAAAATTACGTACCTACCGTAATTCTTGATCTTCTCTTGTATCTTCACCATTCATTACTGAATCCCTCCCACCATCCCCTCAAGAGCCTCCTTCTTCGGCGTCTCCCCTTCCCTGCTATCTTCCCTTGTCAATCTTCACCATTCATTACTGTTGGGCAAGTACCAAGCCCCCTCCCTCAAGAAGGGGGGGTAAGAGAAAACCCTTGAGGGAACAGATCCTTCAGCCTACTACTGGTGACAAGTAGAGAGGGGAAGACCATAACCAATAGACAAGAGTCTAAGGTAGGTGAGGAGGAGAAGGCGCCCCATAGGGGCTGTAGGAGGGGGGTTGCCCCTGAAGATGCCTCCTCACCCTACGGGAAGACAGACGGGTCCCCCGGAAAGCAGAGCCAGTCACCCTATGCTGGGCCACGGGTGACAGTAGGGAGAGATGAAGTCATGTCGTCTGCCTGATGCAGATCGCTCTCCCTACTAGTCTGGATACCACCTTGTTAGCATCATAGGATGCGCTCGCTTGGTGCCTTGCAAGCTCCAGACCCTGCGCAGAGAGGGCAATGGCTTGTCTAGATTGCTCTGACTCAGGTAGTGACGCTAAGACCTGAGCCAGCATCGACCACAGATGCTTGTTGTAAGCAGCGTGGTGAGCTTGATGGGAGGAAATGCACAACAATGCATGACGAGAAGAGAAGACTCTTCGTCCCCACCGGTCGAACTCGGCAGAATCTGAATCCGAAGGCCTGTCGTGCACTGGGCGGCGAAGCCCAGAAGGAGTATCCAGGGACGTCAAACCTGAAGGTGGGTGAGGTAGAGAACCTAGAGACTCATGAGGGGCACAATACCGTCTCCTGCAGTCTCCTGGGGCTGGAGAACGAGTGGCTGGAGACTGCCAGGTGTGGATAGATGCTCCCTGGAAGGGAATCGGCCAGGAAGGCACCACCAAATGGCAGGCGCTGAATTCACTAAGGAAAGCACGTGTCTGCCGCTCAGTATTGTCTCTACGAACGTAGGAAATACGAAGCTCCGAAACCATCCTCGAAAGGAAACGCTGATAGTCAGTGAAGTCAGCATCAGAGGAAAGGTGGACAGGAAGTTCCTCTTCCTCAGTTCAGGAAGATGAGGAGGAAGTGGAGCTTGAATGCCCAAAAGACTCCTGCGACGGGGGGGGGGGGACAGGCGAAAGACCTGTTCGTCCATGGCCCAAACATAGGATGGGAAGACCACCGCAGTAGCTCTGAACATCTCCTAAGTTAACGGCCCAGTGGGCCCCACATGGCCCGGGAGAGAGGGAGGTGGTTGCAGAGGGATGGGCGAAGGGCACCTAATAGTACGTGCCTGGCCTCTGCCAGAGCTCTGGGATCCAGGTAGCGATGCTGCCAAAACTGGGGACCCTGGGATCATGACGGGTTGTGCAGAAGACAGGAAAAGAGACAACTCCAGAAAGAGCCCTGAAGGGGAATCTCCTCTGTGGCACGCCTGTGATTGCATGAGTCCAGGAGGGCAACCCTCAGAACCGCCACCAGAAGGCCCTTTAGAGACCTTCAGAAAGAGGTGAGGATCAGTGCTATGACTCCTCCCCGCACGGCGGTGGGGGCTCGTGGCTGCTCTCGACCCCTACCCCTCAATCCTTCAGATTCCAAAGCAGCCTTCTTTCTCAAAACCAGTGGTGGAGGTCCCTGTTGAGCAAGACCCTGAAGGGCGCCCGCTGAAGCAGGGTCGTCTTCCCTCCGCTGAAGGACCTGAGCAGCACCGGGAACGGCGGCTGCCTGGGACCTGCAGGAAGAGAGAATCCCCTCTCGGTCATCCGAAGGGTCCACCACGGAAGACTCCAGGCCACCCCTAACCATCCGGGCTAACCAGCTCCGGGGAATCTGGGAGAGGAACACTGGACCGTCTAGCCCTGCGGTCTACAGGAGGTTCAGAGCCAGAAGACTCTAGCTGCTGGTCTGTGTCCTTACCTGAGTCGTCTCCCCCCGAGAAGGGGGTCGACAAGGGAAGATTCCAAACCAGCCGCAGCAGGAACCTGCCCTGAGGTGGCATAAGGCCTGGTACCTCCGTAGGCCACGTTGAGCAACATGTCAGCAGAGTCATCCGTCCCTCTGGCGGTGTCAGGCTCCCGGGCCGCACCGCGAACGGTCCCCGCCTGACTACCTGACACCTGCAACGATGCTGAGATCCAGCGCAACACCGCGAATGGTGCCGCGTGAGTCCCTGGCGCCGCGAACGGCGCCGAGGCTCAGAGCGGCACCACCAACAGCGCCGCCCGAATCACTGGCACCGCGAATGGCACCGAGGTCCAGAGCAGCACTGCCTGAATCCACGGGCACCATGAGCCAGAGCGACATCACCGACGGCACAGCCTGAGCCACCGGCACCGCGAACGATGCCAAGGCTCAAAACAGCACCGCCAGTGGCCCCAACCAAGTCGCTGGTGCCGCAAGAAACAGAAGACTCCATGGCGAGGAAAGATGGGAACGAGGGCCCACCAGCACCGGTCCCTGCAACCAGGGGCCGCGACACCGGGGGAGCCTGCACCTCCGAGGAGGTGACTGCCGGGACGGCGCCAACGGCGCAACCCCGGGTGGGATCACACCGTTCCTCCGTGCCGAAGAAGAAACCTCCTCCTCGGCAAGGCTGGAAGTGGAGGAGGCTTCCTCCTCGCCGGGCCGTATAGACACGTGAGGGGACCCGGAGGAAAGTTTGAGAGATCTGGCCTGGGAAGCCCTAGGGTGACGTCGTCCTCCGAAAGTCGAAGCTCATCCGACTCACAACGCATGGACTTCTAAAACATGGCGATCTATGGAGAAGCAGGTGTCGCAATGGTCCATATCATGGTAGGGTCCCAGGCACCGGAGACAAACATCATGACGGTCCGTGATGGTAAATTGCCGGCCACAGGGGCACTGACGCATAGGGGCACGGCCCGCCTTAGATTTACGCTTTACCCCCGAACCAGACATGATGCTAAATAATTAAGCAAAACACAGAAAAGGCTCGGCATCATCGAAAAATAAATAAATGGAAAGGTCTTACCGGTCGATGACATCGAGAATTACTGGGATGAAGGAGGGTAGAAAAACTTTGAAAATGCGGCACATGACGCAGTTGCACTGTAGAAATCTGCGCAGCAGGTGCAGCCTCGACAGCGGGAGAAACAGAACTGGGATGGAGGAGGAGTCTGCGGCACCTAATGGCCACCCCTCGCGTTCTATGCAGAGCGTCACGCAAGGGGGCGGCGCCGTCGATGCCGACTCCTCAAAGAAAGAAAAAACTCCCATGGCGGGTGCGCACCTCCAGCTATCACCCAACAGTAATGAATGGTGAAGACTGACAAGGGAAGATTAGACAGTCTCCTGGACTCTGGGATGTCCATCATCTCTATATAGTCAGGCTCCTCCTGATCCTCCACTGCCTCCTCCAAAGAAAGCTGGAGGGTCTCAGCCACCTTCCTGTAAAACATAAAGTGGGAAGGGGACTCGGAAAGCCTAGGAGGAGAAACGCCTTAAGTTCTGTCCTGGGAGATGTCTGGATCAATAGGCTCATTCAGACTTTCACCATCACCATAGTCATCTTCCAACTCTCCTTCCTCCTCAAACTCCAGTTCATAAAATTCTTCCGGGGTAAAATCGTGAACCGGGGGAACCGACCAAACTGAGCCCCTGCCAAAAGGTGCCAGATCAGTCGGAACCGGGCGAAGCGATTCCACAATACGAATTGCTTTGGCTATTTCTTTGGTGGTCAGAGTATGAGATTCTGGATCTGAACCAGACGATTTTCCATTGCGTTTGTTTTTTGCCAGAACTGACCCCTTGGGATCAGATCTCCTTTGGCCCGAAGAAGTATCGCCCTGGTCAGAGGGCACTCCTTCTGATTCGGTCGGAACCAAACTGGGCTGGCCATCCGGGTCAGCGGACTTCTCGGCCTCCTTTTCCCTCAGTCTACCTAATCTCTTCTCAAGGGTAGATTTGGGAAAACTTTTACAAATTTGGCAGTCTGAATCGAGGTGGTCAAACTCCAGACAATAAACACAGGTGGTGTGGGGATCGGCCTTAGCAAAGACCTCCCCACACTCACTGCAGTGTTGAAACCCAGTGGGCCCGGTTGTTTTCTTGGGTTTCTCAGACATGGCCAACCTAAACAAACTTACCTTTTTCGCAACCACCAGGCAAGACTCCCTTATCGGTTCCTAACCGTGTCACGGGTCTTGGAAAAAAACGTACTAAAACACGTTTTATTTTAGAACCGATACGGACCAGTAACCACACACTAAAGTAAGATACAAAAATTACCTGAACGATCGGTTTAGCCGAACCAATCCACACTTTTTACAAGTTCCACACAGAAAATAGAATAAAATCTATCTAGTATTCATGGTACCACAGACAGAGACTTGAAC
Source organism: Neoceratodus forsteri (assembly GCA_016271365.2). Classification (NCBI taxonomy): domain Eukaryota; kingdom Metazoa; phylum Chordata; order Ceratodontiformes; family Ceratodontidae; genus Neoceratodus; species Neoceratodus forsteri. Next base: position 1,172,924,178 of record CM057456.1, on the reverse strand, counting down.
CGAATATGCGGAGACTAAATTTTGGTAGAAACGGACCGAAAACCGACATTTCAGTCGACTTTGAACTGAGCTGCAGGAGAAATCTCCGGAGCGACTGTTCACTGAGGCGGAGTAAAGAATCTGACAGTTGCAGTTCAAAATACAACAGGCAGAGACATCAACCGAGCTCGAGATCAACATTCTATGCCCGGCATAGAAAAGTTAACCCATTGTTCTCCGGGACAGTTTAATGGCTGGGGCTAACTGCACTTGTCAGAATACAGCAAGACTTCATGTTGTTTGAAGGAAAGGATCGATTGTCTGGAAGATTGCCCTCCTCTCCTGGGGTGGATTGTGGGCGTGCGTCGCTCTGCAGTCACCTCTGGTGGAAACCGGGAGTAACGTAGACACGCACAAGTTTGGGAACATCACCAAAAAACAGAAACTGGCTCTGCACTCAACCAGATGACGGCCGCCTGGCAGTCCAATGCCGTCAATGTCCCGGGAGCCTTCCATCACTCAGCAGTACCCCGGGACCAAGTAGTGCGCTTGCCTGCCCCACAAGTGCCTCTCCCCTCAGAGGAGGGGGCCTACCCGGAAAAGGGTCACATTCGGGTTACCCTAGGAATGACTGCAAATATGAGGGATGGGGCATGGGAACAGGACGGATCGGAGGTGCCTTGGCACAGCCTAAAGGAGTGGCTCAGAGCGGTAGCATGTAGGGGGAAAAAGATAACACAAAAAAATATAAATATATTTTAAACACCTAAGAAAAAAACAAAATATATTTCAAAACTATGATTCTAAACAATAATAGAAACATGAATATGCATCACTAAACCATCATCAAAACTTCTACAAACATTGCTCTAAAAACTAATGATATCCAAATACTTATACGCAAAGGACAGCTCATACTCTCTGCTTGAATCTCAACTACCCAATAATACACCTGAATGAGGTCACATGACATCAGTAGTCGAGCCTAGGGTCTAAGATCAGTCCCCTACGACCTGGGGCCAGATTTTCAATGGGCCTGACATGGCAGAGATTAACAAATCCCTGATACAGGGAAAAATCCTCGCACCTGCGAAAATGCTGTTTTCAGCATTTTATGCATATAGGCTGCACAAAAATGTCATGCTGAGTAATACCTTCCATAGCTTTTTCCTATAGCCACACAAAAAATGTGCACAAAAAAAACCCTCCCTTGAGCAACGTTTTCCCTCATGAGCGTAGTTTTCTGCACTTTTGAAAATCTAGCTCTGGGTGTGAGATCAGTTTTTCTCTTCTCCCCATAGACCTAGTCTGAGACCAGTTTCACTTTTTCCCCACAGACATAGTCTGAGATCAGTTTTATCTTTATTTCCCCACAGACCTAGTCTGAGACCAGTTTCTCTTTTTTCCCCCCACAGACCTAGTCTGAGACCAATTTCTTTTTTTCCCCACAGACCTGCTCTGAGATCAGTTTCTCTTTTTTTCCCCACAGACCTAGTCTGAGACAAGTTTCTCTTTTTTCCCCCACAGACCTAGTCTGAGACCAGTTTCTCTTTTAACCCCACAGATCCAGTATGAGACCAGTTTCTCTTTTTCCCACAGACTTAGTGTGAGACCAGTTTCTCTTTATTCCCCACAGACCCAGTATGAGACCAGTTTTTTTTCCCCACAGACTCAGTCCGAGACCATTTTCTCTTTTTTCCAAACATACATAGTGTGAGACCAGTTTCTCTTTTTTCCGCACAGACCTAGTCTGAGAGCAGTTTCTCTTTTTCCCCCACAGACCTAGTCTGATATGTTTCTCATTCTTCCCCACAGACCCAGTCTGAGACCAGTTTCTCTTTTTTTCCCACAGACCTAGTCTGAGACAAGTTTCTCTTTTTTGCCCACAGACCTAGTCTGATACGTTTCTCATTCTTCCCCACAGAACAAGCCTGAGATCAGTTTCTCTTTTTTCCCCACAGACCTAGTCTGAGATCAGTTTCTCTTCTTTTCCCCACAGACCTAGTCTGAGACAAGTTTCTCTTTTTTCCCCACAGACCCAGTATGTGACCAGTTTCTCTTTTTTCCCCACAGACCCAGTATGAGACCAGTTTCTCTTTTCTCCCCACATACATAGTGTGAGACCAGTTTCTCTTTTTTCCCCACAGACCTAGTCCGAGATCAGTTTTATCTTTATTTCCCCACAGACCTAGTCTGAGACCAGCTTCTCTTTTTTCCCCCATAGACCTAGTCTGAGACCAGTTTTCCTTTTCTCCCCCAAAGACCTAGTCTGGGGTCAGTTTCTCTTTCTTTCCCCACAGACCTAGCCTGAGACCAGTTTCTCTTTGTGTCCCCACAGACCTAGTCTGATACGTTTCTCGTTCTTCCCCACAGAACAAGCCTGAGATCAGTTTCTCTTTTTTCCCCATAGACCCAGTATGAGACCAGTTTCTCATTTTTCCCCACAGACCTAGTCTAAGATCAGTTTCTCTTTTTTCCCCACAGCCCTAGTCTGAGCCCAGTTTCTCTTTCTTCCCCACAGACCTAGTCTGAGATCAGTTTCTCTTCCCCCTATAGACCTAGTCTGAGATCAGGTCCCCCCACATACCTAGTCTGAGATCAGTTTCTCTTTTCCCACAGACCTAGTGTGAGACAAGTTTCTCTTTTCCCCACAGACCTAGTCTGAGACCAGTTTATCTTTTTCCCACAGACCCAGTATGAGACCAGTTTCTCTGTTTTCCCCACAGACCTAGTCTGAGATCAGTTTCTCTTTTTTCCCCACTGACCTAGTCTGAGCCCAGTTTCTCTTTCTTCCCCACAGATCTAGTCTGAGATCAGTTTCTCTTCCCCCATATACCTAGTCTGAGATCAGGTCCCCTTCCCCCCCAACATACCTAGTCTGAGATCAGTTTCTTTTCCCCACAGACTTAGTGAGAGACAAGTTTCTCTTTTCCCCACAGACCTAGTCTGAGACCAGTTTCTCTTTTTCTCCACAGACTCAGTCTGAGACCAGTTCTCTTTTTCCCCACATACATAATCTGAGATCAGTTTCTCTTTTTTCCCCCCATAGAGCTAGTCTGAGACCAGTTTCTCTTTTTTCCCCACATACCTAGTCTGAGACCAGTTTCTCTTGTTTCCCCACAGACCCAGTATGAGACCAGTTTCTCATTTTTCCCCACAGACCTAGTCTGAGACCAGTTTCTCTTTTTTCCCCCCACAGACCCAGTCTGAGACCAGTTTCTCATTTTTCCCCACAGATCCAGTATGTGACCAGTTTCTCTTTTTTCCCCACAGACTCAGTCTGAGACCAGTTTCTCTTTTTCCCCCACAGACCTAGTCTGATACGTTTCTCATTCTTCCCCACAGAACAAGCCTGAGATCAGTTTCTCTTTTTTCCCCACAGAGCTAGTCTGAGACCAGTTTCTCTTTTTTCCCCACATACCTAGTCTGAGACCAGTTTCTTTTTTTTTCCCCACAGACCCAGTATGAGACCAGTTTCTCATTTTTCCCCACAGACCTAGTCTAAGACCAGTTTCTCTTTTTTCCCCCACAGACCCAGTCTGAGACCAGTTTCTCTTTTATCCCCACAGATCCAGTATGTGACCAGTTTCTCTTTTTTCCCCACAGACTCAGTCTGAGACCAGTTTCTCTTTTCCCCCACAGACCTAGTCTGATACGTTTCTCATCCTTCCCCACAGAACAAGCCTGAGATCAGTTTCTCTTTTTTCCCCACAGACCTAGTCTGAGATCAGTTTCTCTTTTTTCCCCCACAGACCTAGTCTGAGACAAGTTTCTCTTTTTCCCCACAGACCTAGTCTGAGACAAGTTTCTCTTTTTTCCCTGCAGACCTAGTTTGAGATCAGTTTCTCTTTTTTCCCTCAGTAACCTAGTCTGAGACCAGTTTCTCTTTTTTCCCCACAGACCCAGTATGAGACCAGTCTCTCTTTTTTCCCCACAGACCCAGTATGAGACCAGTTTCTCATTTTTCCCCACATACATAGTGCGAGACCAGTTTCTCTTTTTTCCCCACAGACTCAGTCTGAGACCAGTTTCTCTTTTTTCTCCATAGACCTAGTCTAAGATCAGTTTTCCTTTTTTCCCCACAGACCCAGTCTGAGAGCAGTTTCTCTTTTTTCCCCATAGACCTAGTCGGAGATCAGTTTCTCTTTTTTTCCCCCACAGGCCTAGTCTGAGACCGGTTTCTCTTTTTTTTTCCCACGGACCTAGTCTGATACGTTTCTCATTCTTCCCCACAGACCTAGTCTGAGATCAGTTTCTGTTTTTTCCCCCCCACAGACCTAGTCTGAGACCAGTTTCTTTTTTTTCCACACAGACCAAGTCTGAGACCAGTTTCTCTTTTTTCCCCACATACCTAGTCTGAGACCAGTTTCTCTTTTTTCCCCCACAGACCCAGTAGGAGACCAGTTTCTCATTTTCCCCACAGACCTAGTCTGAGATCAGTTTCTCTTTTTCCCCACAGACCGAGTCTGAGCCCAGTTTCTCTTTCTTCCCCACAGACCTAGTCTGAGATCAGTTTCTCTTCCCCATAGACCTAGTCTGAGATCAGGTCCCCCAATACCTAGTCTGAGATCAGTTTCTCTTTCCCCACAGACCTAGTGTGAGACAAGTTTCTCTTTTTCCCCACAGACCTAGTCTGAGACCAGCTTATCTTTTTTCCCCCACAGACCCAGTATGAGACCAGTTTCTCTGTTTTCCCCACAGACCTAGTCTGAGATCAGTCTCTCTTTTTTCCCCACAGACCAAGTCTGAGACCAGTTTCTCTTTTTCCCCACAAACCTAGTCTGAGACCAGTTTCTCTTTTTTCCCCACAGACCTAGTCTGAGACCAATTTCTCTTTTTTCCCCACAGACCTAGTCTAAGACAAGTTTCTCTTTTTTCCCCCCACAGACCTAGTCTGATACCAGTTTCTCTTTTTTCCCCCACAGACCCAGTATGAGACCAGTTTCTCTTTTTTCCCCACAGACTCAGTGTGAGACCAGTTTCTCTTTTTTCCCCACAGACCCAGTATGAGACCAGTTTCTCTTTTTCCCACAGACTCAGTCTGAGACCAGTTTCTCTTCCCCACAGACCGAGTCTGAGATCAGTTTCTCTTTTTTCCCCCACATACAGTACATAGTGTGAGACCAGTTTCTTTTTTCTCCCCACAGACCTAGTCTGAGACCAATTTCTCATTTTTCCCCACAGGCATAGAGTGAGACCAGTTTCTCTTCCCCCGCACAGACCTAGTCTGAGACCAGTTTCTCTTTTTTCCCCTCAGACCTAGTCTGAGATCAGTTTCTCTTTCCCCCCACAGACCTAGTCTGAGATCAGTTTCTCTTTTTTCCCCACAGACCTAGTCTGAGCCCAGTTTCTCTTTCTTCCCCACAGACCTAGTCTGAGATCAGTTTCTCTTTCCCCCATATACCTAGTCTGAGATCAGGTCCCCCCCCCAACATACCTAGTCTGAGATCGGTTTCTCTTTTCCCCCACAGACTTAGTGAGAGACAAGTTTCTCTTTTTCCCCACAGACCAAGTCTGAGACCAGTTTCTCTTTTTTTCCCACATACCTAGTCTGAGACCAGTTTCTCTTTTTTCCCCATAGACCCAGTATGAGACCAGTTTCTCATTTTTCCCCACAGACCTAGTCTAAGATCAGTTTCTCTTTTTTCCCCACAGCCCTAGTCTGAGCCCAGTTTCTCTTTCTTCCCCACAGACCTAGTCTGAGATCAGTTTCTCTTCCCCCTATAGACCTAGTCTGAGATCAGGTCCCCCACATACCTAGTCTGAGATCAGTTTCTCTTTTCCCCCCACAGACCTAGTGTGAGACAAGTTTCTCTTTTTCCCCACAGACCTAGTCTGAGACCAGTTTATCTTTTTCCCACAGACCCAGTATGAGACCAGTTTCTCTGTTTTCCCCACAGACCTAGTCTGAGATCAGTTTCTCTTTTTCCCACTGACCTAGTCTGAGCCCAGTTTCTCTTTCTTCCCACAGATCTAGTCTGAGATCAGTTTCTCTTCCCCATATACCTAGTCTGAGATCAGGTCCCCTTCCCAACATACCTAGTCTGAGATCAGTTTCTTTTCCCCACAGACTTAGTGAGAGACAAGTTTCTTTTTCCCCACAGACCTAGTCTGAGACCAGTTTCTCTTTTTCTCCACAGACTCAGTCTGAGACCAGTTTCTTTTCCCCACATACATAATCTGAGATCAGTTTCTCTTTTTTCCCCCCATAGAGCTAGTCTGAGACCAGTTTCTCTTTTTTCCCCACATACCTAGTCTGAGACCAGTTTCTCTTTTTTCCCCACAGACCCAGTATGAGACCAGTTTCTCATTTTTCCCCACAGACCTAGTCTGAGACCAGTTTCTCTTTTTTCCCCCCACAGACCCAGTCTGAGACCAGTTTCTCATTTTTCCCCACAGATCCAGTATGTGACCAGTTTCTCTTTTTTCCCCACAGACTCAGTCTGAGACCAGTTTCTCTTTTCCCCACAGACCTAGTCTGATCGTTTCTCATTCTTCCCCACAGAACAAGCCTGAGATCAGTTTCTCTTTTTCCCCACAGAGCTAGTCTGAGACCAGTTCTTTTTTTTCCCCACATACCTAGTCTGAGACCAGTTTTTTTTTCCCCACAGACCCAGTATGAGACCAGTTTCTCATTTTTCCCCACAGACCTAGTCTAAGACCAGTTTCTTTTTTTTCCCCCACAGACCCAGTCTGAGACCAGTTTCTCTTTTATCCCCACAGATCCAGTATGTGACCAGTTTCTCTTTTTTCCCCACAGACTCAGTCTGAGACCAGTTTCTCTTTTCCCCCACAGACCTAGTCTGATACTTTTCTCATCCTTCCCCACAGAACAAGCCTGAGATCAGTTTCTCTTTTTTCCCCACAGACCTAGTCTGAGATCAGTTTCTCTTTTTTCCCCCACAGACCTAGTCTGAGACAAGTTTCTCTTTTTCCCCACAGACCTAGTCTGAGACAAGTTTCTCTTTTTTCCCTGCAGACCTAGTTTGAGATCAGTTTCTCTTTTTTCCCTCAGTAACCTAGTCTGAGACCAGTTTCTCTTTTTTCCCCACAGACCCAGTATGAGACCAGTCTCTCTTTTTTCCCCACAGACCCAGTATGAGACCAGTTTCTCTTTTTTCCCCACATACATAGTGCGAGACCAGTTTCTCTTTTTTCCCACAGACTCAGTCTGAGACCAGTTTCTCTTTTTCTCCATAGACCTAGTCTAAGATCAGTTTTTCTTTTTCCCCACAGACCCAGTCTGAGAGCAGTTTCTCTTTTTTCCCATAGACCTAGTCGGAGATCAGTTTCTCTTTTTTTCCCCACAGGCCTAGTCTGAGACCGGTTTTCTTTTTTTTCCCACGGACCCTAGTCTGATCGTTTCTCATTCTTCCCACAGACCTAGTCTGAGATCAGTTTCTGTTTTCCCCCCACAGACCTAGTCTGAGACCAGTTTCTTTTTTCCACACAGACCAAGTCTGAGACCAGTTTCTCTTTTCCCACATACCTAGTCTGAGACCAGTTTCTTTTTTCCCCCACAGACCCAGTAGGAGACCAGTTTCTCATTTTTCCCCACAGACCTAGTCTGAGATCAGTTTCTCTTTTTTCCCCACAGACCGAGTCTGAGCCCAGTTTCTCTTTCTTCCCCACAGACCTAGTCTGAGATCAGTTTCTCTTCCCCCCATAGACCTAGTCTGAGATCAGGTCCCCCCAATACCTAGTCTGAGATCAGTTTCACTTTTCCCCCACAGACCTAGTGTGAGACAAGTTTCTCTTTTTCCCCACAGACCTAGTCTGAGACCAGCTTATCTTTTTTCCCCCACAGACCCAGTATGAGACCAGTTTCTCTGTTTTCCCCACAGACCTAGTGTGAGACCAGTTTCTCTTTTTCCCCCACAGACCTAGTCTGAGATCAGTCTCTCTTTTTTCCCCACAGACCAAGTCTGAGACCAGTTTCTCTTTTTTTCCCCACAAACCTAGTCTGAGACCAGTTTCTCTTTTTTCCCCACAGACCTAGTCTGAGACCAGTTTCTCTTTTTTCCCCACAGACCTAGTCTAAGACAAGTTTCTCTTTTTCCCCACAGACCTAGTCTGAGACCAGTTTCTCTTTTTCCCTCACAGACCCAGTCTAAGACCAGTTTCTCTTTTTTTCCCACAAACCCAGTCTGAGACAGTTTCTCTTTTTTCCCAACAGACTCAGTCTAAGACCAGTTTCTCTTTTTTTTGCCCACAGACCTAGTGTGGGACCAGTTTCTCTTTTTCCCCCACAGACCTAGTCTGAGATCAGTCTCTCTTTTTTCCCCACAGACCAAGTCTGAGACCAGTTTCTCTTTTTTCCCCACAAACCTAGTCTGAGACCAGTTTCTCTTTTTTCCCCACAGACCTAGTCTGAGACCAGTTTCTCTTTTTTCCCCACAGACCTAGTCTAAGACAAGTTTCTCTTTTTTCCCCCCACAGACCTAGTCTGATACCAGTTTCTCTTTTTTCCCCCACAGACCCAGTATGAGACCAGTTTCTCTTTTTTCCCCACAGACCCAGTGTGAGACCAGTTTCTCTTTTTCCCCACAGACCCAGTATGAGACCAGTTTCTTTTTCCCCACAGACTCAGTCTGAGACCAGTTTCTCTTCCCCCCACAGACCGAGTCTGAGATCAGTTTCTCTTTTTTCCCCCACATACAGTACATAGTGTGAGACCAGTTTCTTTTTTCTCCCCACAGACCTAGTCTGAGACCAATTTCTCATTTTTCCCCACAGACATAGAGTGAGACCAGTTTCTCTTCCCCCGCACAGACCTAGTCTGAGACCAGTTTCTCTTTTTTCCCCTCAGACCTAGTCTGAGATCAGTTTCTCTTTCCCCCCACAGACCTAGTCTGAGATCAGTTTCTCTTTTTTCCCCACAGACCTAGTCTGAGCCCAGTTTCTCTTTCTTCCCCACAGACCTAGTCTGAGATCAGTTTCTCTTTCCCCATATACCTAGTCTGAGATCAGGTCCCCCCAACATACCTAGTCTGAGATCGGTTCTCTTTTCCCCACAGACTTAGTGAGACAAGTTTCTTTTTTCCCACAGACCAAGTCTGAGACCAGTTTCTCTTTTTCCCACATACCTAGTCTGAGACCAGTTTCTCTTTTTCCCCATAGACCCAGTATGAGACCAGTTTCATTTTTCCCCACAGACCTAGTCTAAGATCAGTTTCTCTTTTTCCCCACAGCCCTAGTCTGAGCCCAGTTTCTCTTTCTTCCCCACAGACCTAGTCTGAGATCAGTTTCTCTTCCCCTATAGACCTAGTCTGAGATCAGGTCCCCCACATACCTAGTCTGAGATCAGTTTTCTTTTCCCCACAGACCTAGTGTGAGAAGTTTCTCTTTTCCCCACAGACCTAGTCTGAGACCAGTTTATCTTTTTTCCCACAGACCCAGTATGAGACCAGTTTCTCTGTTTTCCCCACAGACCTAGTCTGAGATCAGTTTCTCTTTTTTCCCCACTGACCTAGTCTGAGCCCAGTTTCTCTTTCTTCCCCACAGATCTAGTCTGAGATCAGTTTCTCTTCCCCCATATACCTAGTCTGAGATCAGGTCCCCTTCCCCCCCAACATACCTAGTCTGAGATCAGTTTCTCTTTTCCCCCACAGACTTAGTGAGAGACAAGTTTCTCTTTTTCCCCACAGACCTAGTCTGAGACCAGTTTCTCTTTTTTCTCCACAGACTCAGTCTGAGACCAGTTTCTCTTTTTCCCCACATACATAATCTGAGATCAGTTTCTCTTTTTTCCCCCCATAGAGCTAGTCTGAGACCAGTTTCTCTTTTTTCCCCACATACCTAGTCTGAGACCAGTTTCTCTTTTTCCCCACAGACCCAGTATGAGACCAGTTTCTCATTTTTCCCCACAGACCTAGTCTGAGACCAGTTTCTCTTTTTTCCCCCCACAGACCCAGTCTGAGACCAGTTCTCATTTTCCCCACAGATCCAGTATGTGACCAGTTTCTCTTTTTCCCCACAGACTCAGTCTGAGACCAGTTCTCTTTTTCCCCACAGACCCTAGTCTGATCGTTTCTCATTCTTCCCACAGAACAAGCCTGAGATCAGTTTCTCTTTTTTCCCCACAGAGCTAGTCTGAGACCAGTTTCTCTTTTTTCCCCACATACCTAGTCTGAGACCAGTTTCTTTTTTTTCCCCACAGACCCAGTATGAGACCAGTTTCTCATTTTTCCCCACAGACCTAGTCTAAGACCAGTTTCTCTTTTTTCCCCCACAGACCCAGTCTGAGACCAGTTTCTCTTTTATCCCCACAGATCCAGTATGTGACCAGTTTCTCTTTTTTCCCCACAGACTCAGTCTGAGACCAGTTTCTCTTTTCCCCCACAGACCTAGTCTGATACGTTTCTCATCCTTCCCACAGAACAAGCCTGAGATCAGTTTCTCTTTTTCCCCACAGACCTAGTCTGAGATCAGTTTCTCTTTTCCCCACAGACCTAGTCTGAGACAAGTTTCTCTTTTTCCCCACAGACCTAGTCTGAGACAAGTTTCTTTTTTTTCCCTGCAGACCTAGTTTGAGATCAGTTTCTCTTTTTTCCCTCAGTAACCTAGTCTGAGACCAGTTTCTCTTTTTTCCCCACAGACCCAGTATGAGACCAGTCTCTCTTTTTCCCCACAGACCCAGTATGAGACCAGTTTCTCTTTTTCCCCACATACATAGTGCGAGACCAGTTTCTCTTTTTCCCCACAGACTCAGTCTGAGACCAGTTTCTTTTTCTCCATAGACCTAGTCTAAGATCAGTTTTCTTTTTCCCCACAGACCCAGTCTGAGAGCAGTTTCTCTTTTTCCCCATAGACCTAGTCGGAGATCAGTTTCTCTTTTTTTCCCCCACAGGCCTAGTCTGAGACCGGTTTCTCTTTTTTTTTCCCACGGACCTAGTCTGATACGTTTCTCATTCTTCCCCACAGACCTAGTCTGAGATCAGTTTCTGTTTTTTCGCCCCCACAGACCTAGTCTGAGACCAGTTTCTTTTTTTTCCACACAGACCAAGTCTGAGACCAGTTTCTCTTTTTTCCCCACATACCTAGTCTGAGACCAGTTTCTCTTTTTTCCCCCACAGACCCAGTACGAGACCAGTTTCTCATTTTTCCCCACAGACCTAGTCTGAGATCAGTTTCTCTTTTTTCCCCACAGACCGAGTCTGAGCCCAGTTTCTCTTTCTTCCCCACAGACCTAGTCTGAGATCAGTTTCTCTTCCCCCCATAGACCTAGTCTGAGATCAGGTCCCCCAATACCTAGTCTGAGATCAGTTTCTCTTTTCCCCACAGACCTAGTGTGAGACAAGTTTCTCTTTTCCCACAGACCTAGTCTGAGACCAGCTTATCTTTTTTCCCCACAGACCCAGTATGAGACCAGTTTCTCTGTTTTCCCCACAGACCTAGTGTGAGACCAGTTTCTCTTTTTCCCCACAGACCTAGTCTGAGATCAGTCTCTCTTTTTTCCCCACAGACCAAGTCTGAGACCAGTTTCTCTTTTTTTCCCCACAAACCTAGTCTGAGACCAGTTTCTCTTTTTCCCACAGACCTAGTCTGAGACCAGTTTCTCTTTTTCCCCACAGACCTAGTCTAAGACAAGTTCTCTTTTTCCCACAGACCTAGTCTGAGACCAGTTTCTCTTTTCCCTCACAGACCCAGTCTAAGACCAGTTTCTCTTTTTTCCACAAACCCAGTCTGAGACAGTTTCTCTTTTTCCCAACAGACTCAGTCTAAGACCAGTTTCTTTTTTTTTGCCCACAGACCTAGTGTGGGACCAGTTTCTCTTTTTCCCCCACAGACCTAGTCTGAGATCAGTCTCTCTTTTTTCCCCACAGACCAAGTCTGAGACCAGTTTCTCTTTTTTCCCCACAAACCTAGTCTGAGACCAGTTTCTCTTTTTTCCCCACAGACCTAGTCTGAGACCAGTTTCTCTTTTTTCCCCACAGACCTAGTCTAAGACAAGTTTCTCTTTTTTCCCCCCACAGACCTAGTCTGATACCAGTTTCTCTTTTTTCCCCCACAGACCCAGTATGAGACCAGTTTCTCTTTTTTCCCCACAGACCCAGTGTGAGACCAGTTTCTCTTTTTTCCCCACAGACCCAGTATGAGACCAGTTTCTCTTTTTTCCCCACAGACTCAGTCTGAGACCAGTTTCTCTTCCCCCCACAGACCGAGTCTGAGATCAGTTTCTCTTTTTTCCCCCACATACAGTACATAGTGTGAGACCAGTTTCTCTTTTCTCCCCACAGACCTAGTCTGAGACCAATTTCTCATTTTTCCCCACAGGCATAGAGTGAGACCAGTTTCTCTTCCCCCGCACAGACCTAGTCTGAGACCAGTTTCTCTTTTTTCCCCACAGACCTAGTCTGAGATCAATTTCTCTTTCCCCCCACAGACCTAGTCTGAGATCAGTTTCTCTTTCCCCCCACAGACCTAGTCTGAGACCAGTTTCTCTTTCCCCCATAGACCTAGTCTGAGACCAGTTTCTCATTTTTTCCCACAGGCATAGAGTGAGACCAGTTTCTCTTCCCCCCCACAGACCTAGTCTGAGTCCAGTTTCTCTTTTTTCCCCACAGACCTAGTCTGAGCCCAGTTTCTCTTTCTTCCCCACAGACCTAGTCTGAGATCAGGTTCTCTCCCCATATACCTAGTCTGAGATCAGGTCCCTTCCCCCCCCAACATACCTAGTCCGAGATCGGTTTCTCTTTTCCCCCACAGACTTAGTGAGAGACAAGTTTCTCTTTTTCCCCACAAACCAAGTCTGAGCCCAGTTTCTCTTTTTTCCCCTCAGACCTAGTCTGAGATCAGTTTCTCTTTCCCCCCACAGACCTAGTCTGAGATCAGTTTCTCTTTTTTCCCCACAGACCTAGTCTGAGCCCAGTTTCTCTTTCTTCCCCACAGACCTAGTCTGAGATCAGTTTCTCTTTCCCCATATACCTAGTCTGAGATCAGGTCCCCCCCCCAACATACCTAGTCTGAGATCGGTTTCTCTTTTCCCCCACAGACTTAGTGAGAGACAAGTTTCTCTTTTTCCCCACAGACCAAGTCTGAGACCAGTTTCTCTTTTTTTCCCACATACCTAGTCTGAGACCAGTTTCTCTTTTTTCCCCATAGACCCAGTATGAGACCAGTTTCTCATTTTTCCCCACAGACCTAGTCTAAGATCAGTTTCTCTTTTTTCCCCACAGCCCTAGTCTGAGCCCAGTTTCTCTTTCTTCCCCACAGACCTAGTCTGAGATCAGTTTCTCTTCCCCCTATAGACCTAGTCTGAGATCAGGTTCCCCCCCCCCACATACCTAGTCTGAGATCAGTTTCTCTTTTCCCCCACAGACCTAGTGTGAGACAAGTTTCTCTTTTTCCCCACAGACCTAGTCTGAGACCAGTTTATCTTTTTTTCCCACAGACCCAGTATGAGACCAGTTTCTCTGTTTTCCCCACAGACCTAGTCTGAGATCAGTTTCTCTTTTTTCCCCACAGACCTAGTCTGAGCCCAGTTTCTCTTTCTTCCCCACAGATCTAGTCTGAGATCAGTTTCTCTTCCCCCATATACCTAGTCTGAGATCAGGTCCCCTTCCCCCCCAACATACCTAGTCTGAGATCAGTTTCTCTTTTCCCCCACAGACTTAGTGAGAGACAAGTTTCTCTTTTTCCCCACAGACCTAGTCTGAGACCAGTTTCTCTTTTTCCCTCACAGACCCAGTCTAAGACCAGTTTCTCTTTTTTTCCCACAGACCCAGTCTGAGACCAGTTTCTCTTTTTTCCCCACAGACCTAGTCTGAGATCAGTTTCTCTTTCCCCCCACAGACCTAGTCTGAGATCAGTTTCTCTTTCCCCCCACAGACCTAGTCTGAGACCAGTTTCTCTTTCCCCCATAGACCTAGTCTGAGACCAGTTTCTCATTTTTTCCCACAGGCATAGAGTGAGACCAGTTTCTCTTCCCCCCCACAGACCTAGTCTGAGTCCAGTTTCTCTTTTTTCCCCACAGACCTAGTCTGAGACTAGTTTGTCTTTTTCCCCACATACCTAGTCTGAGATCATTTTTTCTTTTAACTGGACTGGGACCAGTTAGTGTCACACGTGTCTAACTGCAAGCTTTCTAATCACCAGCCAGCATCGCCAGTGGTTATGGCACAGAGTTGTCACCCAGGAAATCTGGCTTTGAATCCTGATTTCCCCAAACTTCTTTTAGCCTCTAATTTCACAGGGACGGTGATCCATGGCAGTGTGGTGTTGGAATAGTAAGCATACACTAAAAGGTGTAAAGTGTAAGAAAAAAAACTATGTGCAACAAAGAAACTGGTGTCAGATGATGTCTTAGGGGATTAATCTTCCTGGAGGCTAGGCTACTAGGTCTGACTCAGATCACATGGGACAAAAATGGAAATTACGTACCTACCGTAATTCTTGAACTTCTTGGACAAAGTCTCCACCACTCATTCACACTAATGGGAGAGTACCGAGCTAAATAATCCCCTGAGACGGGTGGCAGGAGATAAGAACTCACATACTTAGGACAGAATTCTGTTAAGAATAGTCCTGCCAAACGACAGGTGTCATCTGGCATGGACATCCAAAGCGTAGTGCTTAAGGAAAGTACGAACAAAGCTCCAAGTGGCCGCACTGCAAATAACTGCAATGGGCATGTTGCGGATTTCCGCCAGAGATGCCGCGACTGCTCTGGTAGAGTGAGTATACATTCTGCCTTCCAGCTTGACCTATGCCATAGAATAGCAGTGGCGAAGGCAAGCCACCAGCCACGATGAAATACATCTGATAGCGACAGATTGACCTAGCCGGGTATCGCTGAAAGAGACACATATTTGTTGAGCCTTGCAAATTTCTTTTGTTCTATCTAGACAGAACCACAACGTTTTCTTAACAGCCAGAGAATGAAGGGTACACTCCCCTTCATTCTGGAAGTTCGCAAAGTAGATAGGAAGGACGAAAAGGTTGGGTTAGATGGAATTCTGAGATAACCTTAGGCAGAAACTTAGGATGAGTCCTAAGAACTACTTTGTCCTTGTGAAATACAGTGTATGGAGGGCCTGTGACCAGTGCACATATTTCAGAAACTCTACAGGCGGAAGTAATGGCCACCAGGAAGGCCGTTTTCCAAGTGAGGAATTTCAAGTCGCACGTAGCTAGAGGCTCTAAAGGTTTACGAATGAGCATGTCTAGCACAAGGTTAATGTCCCAGGCTGCGACTGGACGTCTGATAGGAGGTCTAGTATGCAGAATACCCCTAAGAAACCTCTTAACCACAGGCAACTGAGCTAGTGACATGGAAAGTACTGGCTCATGATATGCCAAAATGGCACAAAGATGAACTTTGACTGTGGAGTACTGCAGACCTGTATTCAAGAGGTCTAAAAGATACTCCAAGACTTTATTTGGTGGGCAGGAAAAAGGGATCCAAGAGGATTTTGCACACCAGATAGAGAAATGCTTCCACTTGGCTGTGTAGGTTTTTCTAATGGCCGGCTTATGCGCAGCCAAAAGAATATCTGAAACTCTACGAGAGACATTGAACCTATTCATCTCTATCCCTTCAGGAGCCAAGCCTGAAGGTGAAGCGACCTCAGGTTGGGATAGACCATGGGACCCTGGGTCAGAAGGTTCATCTGGAAGGGAAGCATCTTCGGGGAAGTTTCTGATGGACTGTTGAGTAGTGGAAACCATATTTGTCGAGGCCAGAATGGTGTAATGAGAATCATTCTGCCCCCCCCATGAGACGCCAATTTGAGAAGTACTCTCTGAATTAGAGGAAGGGGTGGAAAGACGTATAGAAAGTGTCTTGTCCACCACAGCCTGAATGCACCATGACAAAAAATGCCAGATTCTGGATTCATGGAGCAGAAGAGAGGCAGTTTTGTGCTGAGTGGGGACGCAAAAAGGTCCAGGTCCGGCGTTCCCCATTCTTTGAAGAGTGACTGAACAAATGTTGAGTCGAGAGACCACTCATGAGGATCCGTCTCTGTTCTGCTGAGATGGTCTGCCAGCTCGTTTTGCACTCCTGGGAGGTAAACTACCTGAATCAAGACCTTGTGTTCCAGGCACCACTCCCACACACTCATCGCTTCCCTGCATAAAGGGTAAGAGTGTGCGCCACCCTGTTTGTTGATGTAGTAAATCGCTGCTTTGTTGTCCGTCTGATGGAGAATGTTCTTGTGCCAGAGTATGTCCTTCAAAGCTCGGACTGCATAGAGGACGGCTCTCATTTCCAGGACGTTTATGTGGAGTTGGGACTCGTCCTGAGTCCACATACCCCGAGTGTGGAGATCCTGGCAGTAGGCTCCCCAACCCATCAGGGATGCATCCGTGGTAACTGAGATCTGATGATCCAGAGGAGCAAAGGGATATCCTTCCAGAAGATTGTCCTCCTGGGACCACCAGGTGAGTGACTTCTTCAGAGGTTCCATCACCTTGATGAGAAAGGACTGAGGGTGAGAGGTTGGGTACCACTGAGTACTGAGCATCCACTGGGAGCTTCTCATGTGGAGACGAGCTAAGGGTACAGTGAACACAGAGGATGCCATGAGGCCCAGCATCCATTGCATCGAGATGGCTCAAACCGAGCTGCATTCTCTGATGTATCGGGCCATCTGTAGGATATCGCTCCTTCTGTCCTCTGCAAGAAAAGCCTTTGCACAGGAGGTGTCCAGAAGAGTTCCTATGAAGAGGAGCTTCGAGGGCTGCAACTGCGACTTGTTGAGATTCAGCAGGACTCCCATGGGCGTGAGGAAGTCTGAGGCTGTGGCCACGGCCTCCAGATACTGTTGCCTGGAGGGACTTGCTAGAAGCCAGTCATCCAGATATGGAAACACTTGTACTCTGATTTTCCTGAGGTGCACAGCGAGAATTGCACAACACTTTGTAAAAACCTGAGGCGCCAAGGATAGGCCAAAAGGCAGGACTCTGAACTGATAGTGCTGACCCAATGCCACGAACCTTAGGTATTTATGGTGGTTTGGGTGCATGAGAATATGTTGGTAGGTATCCTGCATATCCAGGGAGGCTAGCCAATCATGTTCATGAAGCAAAGGTAGCAGGGTACCTAGTGAAATCATCTTGAACTTTTCTTTGTGAAGGAACTGGTTTTGTTTTCTGAGATCCAGAATTGGGTGCATGAAGCCAGTTTTCTTTGGAACCAGAAAGTAATGAGAGTAGAAAATGGAAATTACGTACCTACCGTAATTCTTGATCTTCTTGGACAAAGTCTCCACTATTCATTCACACTGATGGGATCTACGCCGGAGGCGCTAGGACCTAGCAAGAGCAAACTTTTTTGCAAGAGGGCCAGTGCCAGGGATGGATCCGTGACGAGTGGCACCGCAAGCCTCGGCTCGTGCGGCAATGACTATATCGACGTCAACCCTCCAACCGCCTCAGTACCTTTTTTTCCAAGGAGGTGCAGCATAACTAACCTAGAAGGATAGCCTAACAAAAAACAGACATAAGGTAGTCAGAACGACCCGTATAAGAAGGGTCAACAAAGAAGTCTTCATAGCCTAGACACTGAGGGAGTGAAGACCAATGACAGAGGTAAGCTCGGGGATGGTGAGTGGGCATGTGAAATGAGTGGTGGAGACTTCAGCCAAGATCATCAAGAATTATGGTAGGTACGTAATTTCCATATCTTCCTGTACATAAAGTCTCCACCACTCATTCACACTGATGGGAGAGTATCAAGCTAATAATCCCCTGAGACAGAAACCAAGAGCTCCCAAATTTAGGACAGAAGTCACTTAGGGATAGTCCTGCCAATCGAAAGATGTCGCCTGGCATGGACATCCAGGGCATAGTGCTTGATGAAAGTATGCACTGAGCTCCAGGTAGCCGCACTGCAAATGTCTGCAATGGGCACGTTGCAGATTTCTGCCAGGGTTGCCACAACTGCTCTAGTAGAGTGAGCGTACACTCTGCCCTCCAGCTTAACTTGTGCCATGGAATAACAGTGGCGAACGCATGCCACCAGCCATGCCGAAATGCATCTGATAGCGACTGGCTAACCCAGCCGGGTCTCGCTGAAGGAAACAAACAGTTGTTGAGCTTTTCGAATTTCTTTTTTTCTATCCAAATAGAAATACAAAGCTCTTTTGACATCTAAAGAATGAAGGGTATGCTCTCCTTCATTTTGAAAGTTCGCAAAGTAAGTAGGTAGGACCAAAGGTTGGTTTAGACGGAATTCTGAAACAACCTTAGGGAGAAACTTAGGATGGGTCCTAAGAACTATTTTGTCCTTATGAAATACAGTATACAGAGGGTCTGTGACCAAGGCATGTATTTCCGAAACCCTGCGGGCCGAGGTAATGGCCACCAGGAAGGCCATTTTCCAAGTGAGAAATTTCAGCTCACAGGAAGCTAGAGGCTCGAAAGGCTTTCGAGTGAGCATGTCTAGTACAACATTAATGTCCCAGGCTGTGACTGGACATCTGATAGGAAGTCTGGTATGCAGAATACCCTTAAGAAACCTCTTAACTACAGGTAACTAAGCCAGGCACACAGAAAGTACTGGCTCTTGATAAGCTGAAATGGCACAAAGGTGAACTTTCACTGTAGAGTATTGTAGACCTGAATTTGAGAGGTTTAAAAGGTACTCTAGAACTTTATTTGGTGGGCAGGAAAAAGGATTCAAAGAGGATTTTGCACACCAGAGAGAAAAATGCCTACATTTGGCTGTGTAAGTTTTTCTGGTGGCTGGCTTGCGCGCAGCCAAAAGAATATCTGAAACTCTCTGAGAGACATTGAACCTGTTCACTTCGATCTCTTCAGGAGCCAAGCATGAAGGTGAAGCGACCTCAGATTGGGATGGAACACAGGCCCCTGGGTCAGAAGGTTTGTCTGAAGGGGAAGCGCCTTTGGAGGGTTTCCGACATACTGTTGAGTAACGGAAACCATATTAGTCGAGGCCAGAAGGGAACAATGAGGACCATTTTGTCCTCTTGGGACTCGAATTTGAGAAGTACCCTCTGAATTAGTGGAAGAGGAGGAAAGGCGTATAGAAAGCATTTTGTCCACTACAGCCTGAACGCATCCTGACAGAAAATGCCAGGCCCTGGATTTCTGGAGCAGAAGAGAGGCAGTTTTGTGTTGAGTAGGGATGCAAAAAGGTCCAGGTCTGGAGTTCCCCACTCTGCGAATAGTGACTGAACTACGGTTGAGACCTCGTGAGGATCTGTCTCTGTTCTGCTGAGATGGTCTGCCAGTTCGTTCTGCACTCCCGGCAGGCAGATTGCCTGAATTAGAGCTTTGTGCTCCAGGCACCATTCCCACACTCTCATCGCTTCCCTACATAAAGGGTAAGAGTGTGCACCGCCCTTCTTGTTGATGTAATACATCACTGCTTTGTTGTCCGTTTAAAGGAGAATATTCTTGTGACAGAGAATGTCCTTCAAAATCCGGAGTGCATAAAGGATGGGTCTCATTTCTTGGACATTTATGTGAAGCTGGGACTTGTCCTGAGTCCACATACCTTGGGTGTGGAGGATTCTGACAGTGAGCTCCCCACCCCGTCAGGGACGCATCCGTGGTAATGGAAATCTGGTGATCCAGGGGAGCAAAGGGATACACTTCCAGAAGGTTGTCCTCTTGCAGCCACCAGGTGAGTGACCTCTTCAGAGGTTCTGTCACCTTGATGAGAAAGGACTGAGAGTATGTGGTTGGGGACCACTGAGTACTCAACATCCATTAAGAGGTTCTCATGTGGAGATGTGTTAGGGGTACAGTGAACGCTGAGGATGCCAAGAGACCCAGCATACGTTGCATCGAGATAGCTCGAACTGAGCTGTACTCTCTGATATATCAGGCCATCTGTAGGATATCGCTCTTTCTGTCCTCTAGAAGAAAGGCTTTCGCACAGGAGGTGTCCAGAAGAGTTCCTATAAAAAGGAACTTCTGGGAGGGCTGCAACTGCGATTTCTTGAGATTTAGCAGGACTCCCATGGACATGAGAAAGTCTGAGGCCATAGCTATGGCATTGAGAGTTCCTTGCCTGGAAGGAGTTGCTAGAAGCCAGTCGTCCAGATATGGGGGGACTTGTATTCTGATTTTTCTGAGCTGCGCTGCGAGAATTGCATAACACTTTGTAAAAAACTCATGGCGCCGAGGATAGCCCAAAGGGCAGGACTCTGAACTGATAATGTTGGCCCAGTGCTACAAACCTTAGGTATTTGTGGTGCTTTGGGTGTATAGGAATATGTTGGTAAGCATCCTGCATGTCCAGGGAAGGTAGCCAATCATGTTGATGAAGCAAGGGTAACAGGGTCCCTAGTGATATATTCTTGAACTTTTCCTTGAGAGGAAACATGTTTAACTTTCTGAGGTCCAGAATGGGGCACATGCCCCCTGTTCTTTTTTGGGACCAGGAAGTAATGGGAGTAGAAACCTGTTGTTCAGAAGGCCTTGTATCTCGGAGGCAAGAAGGTCTGACTGTATTGTTGACAGCCTGGGCTGCCATTTGGGGGGACGATCCGGAGGGGTTTCTGAAAGGTTGAGGGAGTACCCCTCGCGGATTATCCAGAAGACCCATTTGTCTGATGTTATGGACTTCTACTGGTTGTAGAACTGAGTCAGAAGTCCTCCCAGTCCCCCTTGGGCAGTTGAGGTGGGACCTGGGCCAGAAACTCAGAAGGTGGCACTGGGCGTTTCGAGCCCTTGTGCCTTTTGTTGCATTTTCTTTTGAGGCTGGGGGGGCTTGGTTTTTGTTAAAACCTCCCCTGTCCTTGCCCCAAAAGGACTGACGGTTGTGAAATTGATGCTTGTTAACACCGCCCCCTCCCGAGAAGGGGTTGGAGCGGGTCGAGACGTTTTAATGGTGCCCAATCCCCGTTGGCTCCACTGTATCCCCCCCCAAAGTGAACAATTACCTACTTTTACCAACCTCACTTAAGGTGCACTATGAAGGAAAGACGTATTTGTTCTCCAATCCAACTGATGCAGGTAAAGTGGAGAAAATCCATGCAGAATTCTCCTCAAGTGTGCGCGATAAGGACTTAGAGGATGACCCAAATAAATTAACTAAGACTGGGACGAATATTCTAGTGTGACTGTTATTGGGGGGGGGCGCTGAGAATTTAAAGAGTATATACTGCCCCATAGTATGGCTGGTAATTTAGCACAGTGGGAGCAGCGCATGGCCATGATGGTGCTACACGGACTGACTGTTCATGGAGTGCTCCCTTCTCCCCTCCTTCTTCCCTCTCGAGTGCAAGAGAATTTCCCACCCTAACGGCAGCTAACCACCTCGAGCAGACTTATAGATGGTCTCCTAATGGAGACAGGGCCACTAACTTGTTTACAAATAGTTCCAGTAATTTTTAATTATGCCACAGTAGTTTGACACTTTTTGAAGTTCAAGTTTCTATTCAGATAATATAACTGATCTTAAATATGCAATATACTGTTTTCATGTTGAAATATGCCTTTATACCACACCTTTCACTGTTAGACTTGGTGGGTTTGCAGTCTCTCCTTGCAGCAGCAGCACAGCAGTTATGAAAGGCGCCGCACAGATGCTTGTTTTCATAAAAGACAATGCCACAAAGACTAATACAGGAACTTTGTGGACTATTTGGCACTAAAGTAATTATTTGGTGGAATCTTTTAAGGAACACTGCTAGGACTTTTCATGTGCCTTGCCTTGTGCGATCACTGGACTTTTCTTTAACATTTCTTTCACTTAACGATACTTGATTAACCATTTCATGAAGAGTTAATCAAGGACACAGTTTGCTAAATACCCCAAGTGATATAAAGTAATGTGGGAGGTGCTAATTTCTGGCAATATGTATTTCACCTCCTAATACACTGTGTTTTTACTACTTTTTATTCAAATTAAAAATAAAGTTAAAATCGAGCTATTACCTCTTTTAATTAATAAATTATTATATCATCACTCAATAACTTCCTGATAAAATCCATAACTTTACCAATATGACATGACAGGGTATGTGTTGTTGTAGGATATCAGCACACCTTGGGTGTCTTGAGGTACAAGGTGTTGTTGAGTGCCTTCAACCACCTGAAACATGCTATTATCCTGCAAAAACACACACCCTGGAGTGTCTTATTGTGATTATATAATGTGTCCCAATTTAACAGTAAGTAAAACAAGTTTGGGATTAAAATATTTTTTTAGTATAGTTTCCAAATCTATTTATTTATTTTTTATTACACACAAGATCCTTTAGGCAGTGCCTGTTTTCAAAGGGTCTATGGTCATATACAGCAGCTTAGCATCGATACTCGTGTAATACATATTTACAGATGAAACTGACAGAAGTAAAATGTGTACAATACAATAGGAGATATACAGGTTACTCACCTGTAACAGGAGTTCTAGGAATGGTATATGTTGTTCATCCACACTTTCTGGCAGGTATCCTTGCCGCTTTAAATCTTGCCGGAAGGTCTCCAAGCTGGCTCCTCCCACCCACCCGGGTGGTAAAACTCTCGGCTCCGCCCCATGACGCCAGATCTGGCCCGCTGGAAGCTCAGGTTGTGCGTCGAAGCCGGGGAGGTCGAGGGAGTCGTAGGGATGAACAACAATACCATTCCTAGAACTCCTGTTACAGGTGAGTAACCTGTATTTCTAGGGACATGGATATGTTGTTCATCCACACTTTCTGGCAGACTCTAGCAGTTCTCCGGGAGGAGGGAGGCAAGGCACACACCCCCTACTTAGGGAATAGAGACTGGAGAACCGAGGCCCCAAAACCAGCATCCCAGCGTGACTCAGGGTCGATGTGGTAGTGCGTTATGAAGGTATGTGCCAACTTCCAGGTAGCAGCCCTGCAGATATTCTGGATAGGGACGTCCCTGGAAGCAGCTACCGATGCAGCGGTATGGCAGGTAGAATGAGCTCTTATCCCTCTGGGAGGCTCCATGCCCGCCAACCTATAGCAGAGATCTATGCAGGAGGTGACCCACCTGCTTATCGTCCGCTTGGCTGCAGGTCTGCCAGGTGCGGCTTCAGCACAGGTGACAAACAGCTAGCGAACCTCTCCCCGAACTTCAGCCGTGCACTCTTTATAGTAAGCGAGTGCCCTTCTAGGGTCCAGAGTATGGAGCCTATATTCGGCCTCCGAGGTGTGATTGAGGTAGAACACCAGCAGAGTCAACACCTGGTTAAGGTGAAACTCTGACACCACCTTCGGAAGGAATTTCGGTTGGGGGCACAGGACAACCTTGTCCCTGTGGAAGACCAGGTAAGAAGACTCGATGGAAAGCGCCTGGAGCTCTCCCATCCTTCTGGCTGACGTGATAGCCACCAAGAAGGTGGTCTTCCACAACAGGTGAGAGATGTCACACCTGTGCATTGGTTCGAATGGCTTGCCCATGAGCTTTGCCAATACCAGGAGTAGATCCCACGGAGGTGGAGGTTCTCGCACCGGAGGGGAAATGTGATCAAGGCCTTTGAAAAAGTGCCAGACCACCTTCTCCTGCGCCACCGACTGCTTCCTGGCCCACGCCCGGTAAGCAGAGATGACTGCCAGGTGCACCTTTAGGGTCGTCGACCGAAGCCCTTGCTGAGAATGGGACCATAGGTAGTCCAAGATGCTTGCCAAGGGACAGGAGGAAGGGTCCAGGCCCTTGCCCTGACACAAAATGGAGAATCTCTTCCATTTGAAGGCATAGCATTTTCTGGTCGACACTTTACGGGACGCCTCAACTACATTGAGGACCTCGTTGGAAAGACCCAAGGCCTGGAACTCTAGCCGCTCAGGAACCAGGCCGTCAGGTGCAGGGATTGAAGGTCCAGATGGAACACCTTCCCCTGATTGACTGATAGCAGGTCCGGGTGAGCTGGAAGCTGCCTCGGGAGCCTGGAGCTGAGGCTGAGGAGATCTGGATACCAGCACTGGCGGGGCCAGTCTGGGGCTACCAGAATCACCTGCGCCTTGTCCCTCCTCACCTTGAGAAGCACCTTGTGGATCAAGGGAAATGGGGGAAAGGCGTAGAAGAGGCCTGGGGTCCATGGTCTCGAGAAGGCATCCCCCTGCAGCAAGCCCTGCTGAGGGGGCCGGGCATGAAACAGCCTCAGCTTCGCATTCTCCCTGGAGGCAAACAGGTCCACCTGAGGTGTGCCCCAGTGGGAGAACAGATCTTGTACTACCTCCGGCAGGAGAGACCACTCGTGGGACACAGCCCCTATCCAGCTTAGGGCATCGGCCAGGGTGTTGGAGGCTCCTGCCACATGGATGGCTAGGAGATCCGCCTCCAGGCTGCGCACGAGTGACCAAATGCGGAGAGCTTCCTTGCACAGAGGCATGGAGCGCGTCCTGCCCTGGCAGTTTAGGTAGTACATGGTCGTGGTATTGTCCGTCAGGACCTGAACCACTTGACCCCGTAGAAACGGAGCAAAGGCGGTGAGGGCTAGACGAACCGCCCGAAGCTCCAGCAGGTTGATATGGCATCGGGACTCCCGAGGGGACCAGAGGCCGTGCACTCTGTGCTCCCCCAGATGGGCACCCCAATCCATCAGAGAGGCATCGGTCGATAGAGAGACCGTCGGCTCGGGGCGGACAAATGGGATGCCCTCCTGCAAAAGAGCTGGAATGGTCCACCACTGGAGAGCGTTCCACATCCCCTGGGTCACCGTCACTAGCTGGTCCAATGGATCGCAGTGTTGTGACCACTGGCTGGCCAGTCCCCACTGAAGGGGACGAATGTGCCAAGCGGGCCCAATGGACCACGCTGGTGCAGGCCTACATGAGACCCAGGGCGCCCAGGAAGTCCCGGGCAGGCGCGGTGCCCAACCAGAAATGACTGGGCAAGGAGGAAAGAACCTCGCCCTGTCCGGGCGGAGCCGGGGTTTGCTCAAGAGAGTCGAGCTCTGCCCCGATGAAAGAATCACCTGCTTCGGTCCAGTTCTGACTTGCCTGATGAGAAGGCCGATCTGAGAGCAAACCTGGAGGCCAGATCTCTGGACCGCTCCACCTCCTGTCTGGAGGGGGCTGCTATCAGCCAATCGTCCAGGTAAGAGTACACCCGGACCCCTCGGCGCCGCAGGAATGCTGTCACCACTGCCATGCATTTGGTGAAGACCCTGGGAGCAAGAGAAAAGCCGAAGGGCATGGCTCGGAACTTGTAAAGGGATCCCTCCGCTCGAAAGCAAAGGAATCTCTGGTGAGACGGACGGATAGGGATGTGAAAGAACGCGTCCTGTAGGTCCAGAGAACAGAACCACACACCTCGTTCCAGGGGTGGTATTATCTGAGCCAGAGTGACCATCCTGAAGGTCCGAGACCTTAGGAACTTGTTTAGGTCGTGCAGGTCGAGAATGTGGCGCCAGACCCCCGTCCGTTTTGGAACCAGGAAGTACCCAGACACAAACCCCGGGTCTGTGGGAGGGTCCGCCACCTCTCTGATCACCTCTTTCTCGAGGAGCAGAGCGATGTCGGCTAGCGAGCCGACAGCGAGGCTGGCGGACTTAGTACCGGGGCGAGACGGCTCAGGAAGGGCGGGCCTGCTCGAACTCCAGAGGCAGGCCCTTTCCTACCACTTCCAGCACCCACCGGTCTGGGCGGACCAGGCGGAAAGGAAGTGGCGGAGCCGTTCCCCCATGGGGGGAACCTGGGGTGGAGTGAGCGAGGTTGGGGGTGACACCCCTCAACCCGTCACTGGGCAGGCTTGGAGGAGGGACCGGCCGAGGGACCTCCTGGGCCTGTACCTCCCTGCTTCCTGGAAGAGGAAGCCACAGGCTTGGGTTTGGGATGCCTAGTGCGAGCCTGCTGGCCCTGATGCTGCTGGGCTGGACGTGCCGTGGGCGCAGAGGGACGAAAGGGCTTGGGTTGCAGTCTGCGGCCCTTGTCCCTCTGGGCGGATGAGACCGAATCCAGAGTGGCATTGGACTTTTCGATCCTCTGGAGGTGACCTTCCACTCCAGGGCCGAAGAGATTGGTCCCCAAGAAGTGGACATCCGCCAACTTGTGCTGGGTATCCGCTGTGAAGGTGGATATCCACAGCCATGCCCGACGGTGCATAGCCACTGCAGCTGCGACTGACCTGGCACATGAGTCACCAATGTCCAGAGCAGTCTGAAGTTGCTGCTTGGCCACTGCCCAGGTCCCACACCTGCTTGACCTTGGTCTGCACCTGCTTGACCTTGGTCTGCAGGTCAGCCGGATGATGAGGGACTACCTCATCCAGGGAGCCCAACAGGGCTTGAGAAAAGTGTGCCATCAGCACGGCCGAGCTGGCCTGACGAAGGCCAAGGGAGGACGCAGCGTAGACTTTGCACCCGGCGTAGTCCAACTTCTTGGACTCCTTGTCGGGAGGCTTGTCCACGTCCCTGGTGCTTCCGGCACGCCGGAAGACGCTGTCGGTAACCAACCCCTCGGCTGAGAGGTGTTCTGAAAAACCGGACAGGGAACCGGTAGGGACCGCGTACTTCCTCGCCATCCTGGCTGAAGGCGCAGGGCAGGAAGCAGGTCGCTGCCAGAGCTCCAAGGCCGAGCCGACAATGGCCTCGGCCACCGGAAAGGCCTCCGTGGGAGAATCCCCTCGGTCCAATATCTCCGTTAGGGGATACTTGGCCCACTTGGATACGGGCTCGAGCTGCATCCCGGTGGACTCCGAGATGAGCCTAAGCAAACCCATGAAGGACGATGGGCTATCGTCCAGCGACTGACCTCTGGAGGACTCCAAGTCGACCTGCCTGGTGAACAGGGAGGAATCGTCGTCTGACTTGGACAAGTCCGCAAAGAGCTGCCTTGGGCCTGAGCCACCCTCCACCTGCCAAGGGCGGTCGGGAGTGAGGGTGACAGACAGCCTATGGGGCAGGCCCTGGGCCGACCGAGAATTCTTGGTCGGGGCCCCAAATTTTGGCTGTGGAGGCGGAGGTTCCACCAGAATCGTTGGGGCAGCCGGTTTCAGTTGAGCAACAGGCCCTGGGGCAGGCGCCTCGGCTAGGGCGAGGGGTTGCTTTGGCCGGTCCGGTGACAGCCACTTGATGGCCGGGGGAGGCGACGACGTTGGCTTGCTCCCAGACAGAAGAAACTGTTGCCACATGAGGTCCTCGTAGCATCGACGCAACCGCGTCGCGCCTCCTTCGTCCAAAGAGGGAAGACGAGGATCGAAGCGGCAACGCCACCACAGTACTGGGACCAAGGCCGCCATGTCGGTGGATCGGGCTGGACCGAAGATTTCCGAGACCGAGACCGAGAACCCTCGGCATTTCGAGGGGGTTCTGGGGCAGGGCGGGAAACCCGCTTCCCTCAGCTCGGAAGTTTCAGCCGTGGACTCGGAACTGGAGGCACAGGTAAGCCCACGGTAACCTCGATCTCCGCCGGGGAACCGGGAGTGAGGGTTTTGGTTTCACCGTCGACAACCCATCTGACGGGTCGAGAAAATCTCGACCGGCCGACGGTGTCTCAGTCAACTGACCTGACGGGGACACCGTGAGGCCAGTGGTCGGTCTCGGGTCGACCGTCGACGGTCGATCACTGGGCGGGGACCTCCCTCATCCCAAGAGCGCCGACGGAGGGACTACTTTGGAGTCCTTCTTTGGACTGAGAGGAGAGTCCTGAGTTGTTGGTCCCTCTCCTAGGTGGAAAGGGACTGACAGAGCTCCTTAAAAGAAGCTGAATAGGAGGATCCGAAGGAGAGCGGGATAAGACGAAGATGCGGCCTGTGCCGCCTCCTCCTCGAGGGCAATCATCTGCTCGAGCTGTTCCGCCGAGCCAGCTGCCGCGGAAACTGCCAAATGGGCCTCCTTCGACTTTACCAGCGGGTAACGTTCTCAGGGCGCCCAAGTTGTAACGGGCGGCGCGGTCTTCCAGGACGAGACCGAGAAAGAAGAGCACAGGTCGAGGCCCTGCGGGTCGTGGCTCAAGGCCTAAACAGTAGACGACGTGGAGTGCAGATCCGTCCGAGACATCTTCATTCGCATGGGCACCCAAAAACTGGGAGTCGATTTGTCCATCGCAGCCACGAGGGAATAAAATGACCAAGTCTTGAAAACCTTAAAAGTTATTTCGCGTAAACCGAAGAAATAGGAACCAGTCTTATACGCAGAGCGTTAAGGAGGGAACCTGAGCTTCCAAGCGGTAAGGAAGATCTGGCGTCATGGGGCGGAGCCGAGAGTTTTACCACCCGGGTGGGTGGGAGGAGCCAGCTTGAAGACCTTCCGGCAAGATTTAAAGCGGCAAGGATACCTGCCAGAAAGTGTGGATGAACAACATATCCATGTCCCTAGAAAACTAGGTTACACTGAGGTGAACTTAAACTGTGATTAAAAGAGGCAAGATACAGACACAGGTGCACAGGACACAAGTGGGTAGCAACAGAGCCCAGTTGGAGAAGAAAGAAAGCATAGGGGCCAGGGGAGGTTCAGGGATGTAGCAGATGGGTCAGCGATAGCAGTCACATGGGTTCGGAGAGGCAAAAGAGGCTAGAAGCTGGGACTTAAAGTTGGTTAGAGAGCCAGTGACTGAGTGATGGGTACGGGAGTTTCATAGTTTTGGGAAACTGAATGAGAAACAGGCCTGTCCCAGAGAGGTTTTCCTATGTGGGAGCACATGGAGTTATGTTGTACACCTTTAATTGGGTACCTGGAGGCCACAGGACTCAGCAGGGACAAGACCCTTGGTAACAGTAATCCAAGCAAGGCTTTTTTTTACCAGTGACGGGGGTGATATAATGCAGTCAGGAATCAAGGTTAAGCCAACCTAGGTTGTTATAAAGGGTGTATTTATAGGAATCCCATTTTAGGTTGAGTGCATAGCGGCAGGCCCTATTCATTAAGCCTCTGACCCTGTCAAGCACTCTGTCACAGACGGCACCATAGATCACAAGGTCACAGTCCATGAGACTGAGGATGTAGCATCTGACAAGTTGTTGTTTATTTTCAGGGAGGAAGGCACTTCTGTGCCTACAGAGCAGGCAGAGTCTGGAGTTGGCTGCTTTAGTTAGTACATCCACATAAGCTGAGTAAGTTAAGCCTGAGTCGAGGATTATCCCCAGGTAACTGAAGGCAGCAACTTGTTCAGTTGGGGCACCTGAGGCACAGATATTGACTAGGGCAGGGGGGGTAGGGGTTTTACATCTGGTGCATGAATTTAATTTTCTTCATATTTAGGACGAGGAAGTTGTTTGAGAACCAGTCATATATAGCAGAGAAGTCAGTTTGGAGGCTGTGCTGGATATGGGCTAGACTGCTGTGTGTTGCACTGATGACTGCATCATCAGCGTATAGGAGGAGTTTTGTGGAGTTGCAAGCTTTTGTGAGTTCATTGACAAAGAGACTGATCAGAAGGGACCAAGGATTGATCCTTGGAGGACCCCCACTGTCACAGGTATTTAGTCTGAGAGGGACGTTCTGCATTTTACCGCTTGGGGTCTACCTGTAAGATATTTTTAAGCCAGTTGGTGGCTTCCACTGAGAGGCCTAAATAAGTTAATTTGTGGCAGAGCAGAGCATGATTGACAAGGTTGAATGCCCTGATGAGGTCAATGAATATGGAGCCAGCAAGCTCCCCTCTATCCAGGGCACAGTGAAGATAGTCAGTGTATTCTGATAGGGAAGTTAAGGTACTATAGTTCTTGTGGAACCCATGCTGTTCACGTGATAGCAGGTCATATTGGCTCAGGCACTGGGTAAGCTGGTCATTTACAATTTTTTCAAGTATTTTAGAGAGGGGGAGACAAGACTGAAATGGGATGGTAGTTAGTGGGTAGGTCTTGGGCACCCCCTTGTAGACAGGGGTAACACATGCCATTTTCCAGATTTTTGGCACCTGCCCAGTTCAGAGCGATAAGTTAAAGATGAGTTGGAGAGGATGAGCAACCTCTCACATGGCAGATTTAAGGAGTTTCATGTCAATGTTATCAGGCCCTATACGAGCTGATATTTTTGTGTGGGCAAAATATTTGTATGTATCTGTCCAGGTTAATCTCCTAAGGTGGAACTTGGG
The DNA here is from genome assembly GCA_016271365.2 of Neoceratodus forsteri. Taxonomy (NCBI): domain Eukaryota; kingdom Metazoa; phylum Chordata; order Ceratodontiformes; family Ceratodontidae; genus Neoceratodus; species Neoceratodus forsteri. The sequence goes on along the minus strand of CM057456.1, from coordinate 1,172,894,296 downwards.
GTGCAGTCCATTCATAGGGGTGGTATGGGCTTCCACAGGGTGACTGGGAGGTGCTGGAGTGTAGGTGGAGAGGACACTGAATGTATTAAAGATATTTGCTATATTCATGTCACCCTCAATTAGGGACTTACCAATTAGGACAGAGTGAGGAAGAGGTTTATAAGAGTTACCTAGAATGTCACTAATTCAATTCCAGAGGGATTTAGGCATGCCAGGGAAGGCATACTGCTTGTTTTTGTGGTAATTAGCTTTGGCTGTTTTGACTTGATTGTTTACCCTCTTTCTAAGCTCGTTGTACTTTTGGAGGAGAGAGTTGTGACTGAGCTCATGGTACTGCACCAGACCCTGTCGCATTCTCTTATTAGAACCATGAGGTTTGGGGTTAACCATGGTTGGGAGGTACCTTTTTTGATGAGTGTCTTCTAGGGGTGCTAGGTCACAAACTGTGTGCAAGTACATGCTGAAGTAACTTGGTGTCCCGTGATAATCGCGACTCCAAAAGCGCGACTATAAAAACAGCAAGTAAACAATGGCTACCCACAAATCAGCAACACAGGAAAACAGCGTAAGTACAATAATAGTGAAAAACCCTGCCACAGTGTAAACAACACAGGCGACCACTCAATAATAGTGACTATGCACTCAAATCACAAATCCTACTCACTCATACTCCAACTCCAAACCTCATAATTCTTGTAGGGACTTTTTTTAACCACCTTTTAAAGCATCGGGAGAGTCTTTTGTATGCTTCCTTATTCATCCTTTTGAACCAGTTCATACAGCTTCTTACTTCCCTCAAGCATTTTATTTCACACTCTTTTCTATAAATATCTGCCCTGCATTGAAACAGCCACACCTGTGTACTGTGAGTATTGAACCAAGCAGATTTCTCTTTCTGGGAAGAAAGTTGCTTGGATTCAGATTAATGGGTTGCAGTTGGTGGGGAAGGGGGGGTGAGGTTGGGATGATGTTGCACTTAACCTGCCGAGTTGATTTTCAGCTGCAGGCATCTGGCATGGGAGTCCTCCCGCCTCCCCCATTTTGACTTTGCTGACTGCAAACCCTGGCTACTGAGGGATCCTTTTACTAAACAGTGAGCCATGAGAGGCTACTAGAGCACTGGGCCTGCACTCCTGACATAAGTTTAGACTTACTACATAACCTGCGATCCTCTTGTGACCCCCTAAATGGATTTTCTTTCTGTGCCTGCTCTGTTAGCCAATAACCTCTGGGTAACTATAATTATTCTGCATCTCCTGTATGTTGCAGCTTAGGCAGGTTTGACGGTTGGTCATATTTGATGGAAAAATTTGTGTGTGGGGGTGTATACTCGCTTTGGCATTTTCTGCTGGGCTTTTTCTTGTGCCAACCTATGTGTGCACCCCCTTTGCGTGACAGGACCACCAGTCTTACTACTACCCCAATACTTTTTTTAATGACGTTACAATAATGTGCAGGGTACACTTGCTGATCAACCCGAGTCATTTTGACTGTAGCACTATAATGTATGTGCTAATATGCTTCGTCACAAACATCACACATGCGATTATTCATTCTCTGATGTTAAAGTCGCGCTTCTGGAGTCGCGATTTTCACATGGAACCAGTAATTCAGGGCAGCATTAACATCCTGAGTCTGCTGCAGAAAGGATCAATCAGTCCGCTGAAGCATTGCTCAAAGCTGAGGGATCTTATGTGAGTGAAACACTCATGTCCTAGTGCAGGAAGGAGCAACTGGGAGTGTTTTTGCCAACCACCGACACACAAGAGGAGAATGGTCATTCAGGAAATCAGGCAGGACTCTGGAGTAGAGGATCCTGTTAGGGTGGCTGACCAGCACCCAGTCTATAAGTGAGGCAGTCCCAGTTTTGTAATTGACCCTCGTAAGTGACGACAGAACTTGAGTTACGTAGAGGTTTGCAATCCTATCTCAGTGGCATTTACTGTTGTTTGCGAGCCAGTTACAGTTGAAGTCTCCGAGTATGATTTTTTCATGATGGGGGTTTAGGCATGCAATAGTGTCATGGAGGCAGTCAAGCATCTGGGAGACACTACTGTGGGGAATATAGGCTACAAGAAAAAAACTACTCACCTTAGTAATGTTGTTTCTTCTAATGGAGTCTTGCTGTATTCTGACATATTGCAGTGATGTCCAACCTTTGAACTGCCCCGGAGATGAAAGAGTTAACTTTCCATGCCAGGCATGGGACGCTGAGCTTGAGCTCGGTTGAGACTCTGTCTGTTGCTGTTTGAACTCAAACCGTCAGATCTTTATGAGCTATACTCACTGGGTGTCCTGTGTGGAAACTGTAAACTTACACTAGCCAACTGGCTACTAAATATAATAAACAGATTTTTTGGTCCCAAAACAAAGACTCAAGTCAGGAAACCCAAAAAGTAAAACAAAACACAACACCCACCCACCCAAACTAAAGGGGTGAGAAAATAAGTGGTGGGGCACCTCCCGAGTGCCAACACTGCTACTGCCCACCCACATCCCAAAAACCAAGGTTCTGAGAGGGGAGGCAGGGGGGGATGGTCAGAATATAGCAAGACTCCATTAGAAGAAACAACATTACTAAGGTGAGTAATTTTTTCTTCAAACAACATGAAGTCTTGCTGTATTCTGACATACTGCAGACTACCAAGCACTACCTCCATGGAGGAGGGACAGAACCTCGTAGGAAATAGGGTCTGAAGCACTGTTGTGCCAAACCGAGCATCACCCAGCCTGGATATCCAGAGAGTAATGCTTGGTGAAAGTGTACTGTTTTCCAGGTGGCTGTTTGACAAACTCCAAGAAGGAATATCCCTGGCAGCAGCCAGGAAGCAGCTGTACCTCTGGCAGAGTGAGCCCTCAGGCCTGAGGGTGGAGTCCTACCTAGTTTTTCATAGCAAAATTGGAATGCAAGAGACAATCCACCTGGCAATAGATCTCTTAGTGGCAGGTTTTCCTCACCAACCTCACCATAAGTGAGGAACAGTTGGGGGAGTCAAACCTGTGACCCTTGGTGCGCTCTATGTAGTAGCTAAGGGTCTCTTTACATCCAACTGTGTTGCCTCCTCTCCAGAGGAGGAATGGTCAGTGAAGAAAACAGGAAGAGACATAGACTGGTTAAGGTGGAAATCTGAAACCACCTTAGGCAAAAACTTCCTATTAGTCCTGAGGACCACCTTATCTCTATGGAAAGAGATAAAATCAGGCTTCACTGACAGGGCCTGTAACTCACTTATGCGTCTGGCAGAAGTGATGGCTACCAAGAACACAGTTTTCCAAGTCAAGTACTTAAGCTCTGCTGAGGACAAAGGCTCAAAAGGAGGTTGCATAAGCTGAGCAATGCAAACATTGAGGTCCCAAGCAGGGACATGGTCCCTGAATGGAGGACCGGGTATGAAGCAGTCCCTTGAAAAATTTAGAAAATACAGGATGGGCTGAAAGGGAAGAGTGCTTGCCTGCTGAAAGAAAAGCAGAAACAGCTGCCAGATGCACTCTTAGTGTAGTTGGTCTGAGTCCCAAGCTATTAAGATGAACCATATATAGTCAAGGACTGTGGGCAGGCCAGCAGACTCTGGGGAAATATGCTTCCCAGAGCATCATATAGAAAATCTTTTCCACTTGGAGTTGTAAGTGTTTCTGGTGGAAGGCTTCTGAGAAGCCTTTAGGATATTCATAACACCTTGAGAGAGGTGCAAATCAGCAAACTCTAACTCTTCAAGAGCCAGGCCTTGAGATTGAGAGATTTGAGATTTGGATACCAAACCCTCCCCTGAGCACATGATAACAGGTTGTAATTCCTGGGAAGAGACAGGGGAAGGTGGACTGCTAAGGACAACAAGAGAGGGTACTAAGGCTGGCTGGCCCAGTCTGGAGCAATCAGAATCACCTTGCAGGGTTGAGACCTGATTTTGACTAACACCTTGAACAGGAGAGGGAAGGGGGGAAAAGCATACAGGAACTTCCCTTCCCAAGTGAGAACTAGGGCATCCAAGAGGACTGAGCCCAACACTGGGGGCCTGCAGCAAAAGAGGGGAAGTTGGTGATTGTCTGGGGCTGCAAAAAGATCTATTTGTGGGGTGCCCCATCTGGAGAAGATCACCTTCAAGACCAGGGGATCCAGGGACCATTCGTGATGGCCCTGAGATATCCTGCTGAGAGCATCTGCCAGGGCATTGTTCTTGCCTGGGAGGTGTACTGCTGTAAGAGAGGTGTTCATGGACTAGGCCAGAGACCATAACTTCATTGCCTCTGTGCACAAGGCCGTAGACCGAGTGCCCCCTTGCTTGTTGATATACCACATTGTGGTGGTATTGTCTGTCCTGATCTGAACTACTTTGTTCTGAACAGACTTGGAAAAAACTTGAAGTGCTAGAAACACTGCTCTGAGTTCTAATAGACTGATGTGAAGCAGAGATTCCTGAGAAGACCATAACCCTTGGGTGGTCAGGTCTCCCAAGTGTGCTCCCCACCCCAAGAGGGGGGGCATCTGTAGTAAGGATTAGAGAATGAGACTGAGTGACAAAAGGAACTCCCTGTCTTAGATTGTCCTGATCCAGCCACCACTGTAACGCCCGGATCAGGGTTCGAGTCACTGGAATTAGTTTGGTCAGAGGGTCCCTTTTCTGAGACCAAAAGGCTCTCAAGTGGAACTGGATATCCCTCATTTGAAATCTTGCTCCCTGCACCACAGCAGTAGAAGCAGCCATGTGCCCCAGGAGCTGCAGAAAATGCCTTGCTGGTCGAGACACCTGAGGGCTGAATGAAGAGGCCAGTGAGATAAGGGTCCTTGCCCTGTCCAGGACAAGGAAGGCCCTTGCTTTTACTGTGTCCAGCTCTGCCCCTATGAAGGTGAGGAGCTGCATGGGCTCTAGAACTGACTTTGAGAGATTCAGAAGGAAACCTAGAGAAGTGAGCAGTTGCTGAGTTATCTGTAGGTGTAACTTGACTTGGTCTGAAGACTGGCCTACTATGAGCCAGTCGTCCAGGTATGGAAAGATGGAGATCCTTTTTCTCCTTAGGAAGGCAACTACTACTGCCAAGCATTTTGTGAACACCCTTGGAGCAGAAGTTAGGCCGAAGAGCATTGCTCTGAATTCGTAGTGGCCTGAGGGCAGCTCGAACCTGAGGTACTTTCGGTGGGAGCTTCTGATGAGAATATGGAAATAGGCATCCTTGAGGTCCAGGGAGACTAGCCAGTCCCCTGGCCTTAGAGAGGGTAGAATTACTCCCAGAGTCACCATTTTGAACTTTGGCTTTAAAAGGTGCTTGTTTAAATATCTGAGATCCAGGATGGGCTGCCATTCTCCTGTCTTTTTGGGGGTTAGGAAGTACCTGGAGTACAATCCTTTCCCTTTGTGTAGGGGTGGGACCCTCTCTATGGCTCTGACAGCCAAGAGGGAAGAGACCTCTGCCTCTAGGGCAAGTGCCTCTGAGGGATTTGCAGGTGGAAAAGATCTGGTTCTCATCTTTGGAAACTTTCTGAAGCTGAGAACCAGTCCCTGGCTTACTACTCCCAGGAACCATTTGTCTGATGTTAAAGACATCCAGTCCTGGACAAAGTAAGCCAGCCTGCCCCCTACAGGTGGTGGAGAATCAGCCCTGGCAAACCCATCAGGGTGCTGTTTGGTTGAGGGGTGGAAGCAGGCCTGCTTGTACCCTGTCTGCCTTTCCCTCTAAAGAACCCCCTACGAGCATAAGCAGAAGAGGATGCCCGGGCTTGGTAGAAAGGCCTATGAAAAGGCCTGCCCCTGCCCCTGGAATGCTGCCTTTGGGGAGTAGCTTGCCTTTCCTTGGCCTGAGCATTCCTGGTAGGTGGTCCTGTAATCATCCATTTTCTTCATGTAGTTCTCTGTTTGCTCCCCAAACAGAGAATTACCCACAACAGGAAAATCCATGGCCTTAGTCTGGGTATCCTGAGACAGGCTAGTACATCTGAGCCAAGCCATCCTACGAAGGGCCACAGATGTAGCCATGACTCTAGATGAAACATCATTGGAGTCCACTGCAGCATGGAACTGCACCTTGGATGCCTCAATACCATCTGCAGCCACCTGCTCCGGCTCCTTGGCAAGCTGGCCAGGGACCTGCTTAGCTAAAGCCATTACAGTGTCCCATCTAGATTTCTGATATCTAGCTGTATAGGCCATATAATTGGCCTGCCTGAGTCCCAAGAGTGCAGCCATGTACTGTTTCTTTGCCATGGCATCAATCCTCATGGAGTCTTTATCTGGGGAGTGTGAAGTCAAGGGTATATTTGCCTTAACACAGGCTGCAGCCTGCACTACCCCAACATGGCTGCATTGCTAGGTAAAGAACTCCGTATCTGAGCCTGAGAGAGTATACCTCTTGTCCAATCTGTCCACAGGAGGTATATAATTAGGAGTCTTTAAAATTGTTATTGTCTGTTTCCCAAAGGACTTATGAAGGGCAATAGACAGCATCCTGGACTCTGGGATATCCATCATTTCAACATAGTCAGGCTCCTCCTGGTCGTCCACAGCTTCTTCCATAGGAAGCTGAAGAGTTTCAGCCACTTTTTTGTAGAACATAAAATGGGAAGGGGACTCAGAAAGCCTAGGAGGAGACACTCCTGAAGGTCTGTCTGGGGAGATGTCCGGGTCAATAGGCACATCCAGACTTTCGCAATCACCATCACTATCCCCATACTCTCCTTCCTCCTCCTCCGGTTCATAAAACTCTTCTAAATTGTAATCCGGAACCGGGGGAACCGACCAAACCGAGCCCCTTCCTGATGGTGCCAGTTCGGTCGGAACCGGGGATAGCGACTGAACAATCCTTATCGCTTTGGCTATTTCATCAGCGGTCGGAGAAAGAACTTGTGGATCCGAACTGGCTGATTTATCCCTTCCTTTTTATCTGGAACCACCGGAGTCGGCTCCTTTGCCCAGAAGTTTCGCCTGGTCAGTGGGCACCTTCTGGTTCAACAACCGAACCGGCTGCCATCCAGGTCAGCGGACTTCTTGGCCTCCCTTTCCCTGAACCTACAAACTCTCTTTTCCAGGGTAGCTGCAGGAAAATTTTTACAAATCTGGCAGTCTGAATCGAGGTGGTCAAACCCCAGACAATAAGCACAGGTGGTGTGGGGATCAGCCTTAGCAAAGACTTCCCCACACACACTACAGTGTTGAAACCCAGTGGGCCGGTTTTTCTTTTGGGTTTCTCAGACATGGCCAGTCCTAACAAAAACTTACCCTTTTTTCGGCAATCCGCGAGGCAAGACACCCTTATCGGTTCCTGACCGTGTTATGGGTCGTGGAAAAAAACGTAATAAAATCTGTTTTTTTTAGAACCGATAAGGACCGGTTACCACACTCTAAAAGCAGAATAAACTTTTTTGAACAACCTGATCGGTTCAAACTGAACCGATCCCACGTTTACAAGATCCACACAGAAGAACAACAAAAATAAGCCTATCTAGTACCCACAATACCACAGACAGAGACTGGACTGGCAGGTTGCGGTTTAAATTCGGTCGAAAACTGAAAAAAACGGTACTTTAACCGACAAACTTGAACCGAGCAAAGGACAAATCTCCGGAGCGACTGTTCAGTGAGGCGGAGTAAAGAATCTGATGGCTTGAGTTCAAACAGCAACAGACAGAGTCTCAACCGAGCTCGAGCTCAGCGTTCCATGCCTGGCATGGAAAGTTAACTCTTTCATCTCTGGGGCAGTTCAAAGGTTGGACATCACTGCAATATGTCAGAATACAGCAAGACTTCATGTTGTTGGAATGAGGTTTACGTTTTCTCACCCCTAGCACCTAGGGAAAGGTTTATAGCTACAGTATGCATTCCACATCTGTGGATACTGGGGAAGTAGAGAGCCAAATGGCTTTTAAGTGAAGAACAGCAGGCAGCCACTGTCACAAACGCGCTCTGCAGGTCAGGCCCTCTGCTCCAACAGTGCCAACCTCGAAGTGCGATAGTGTGAACAAGGAACAAACAGGGTAACCGTCTTGTCTATTCTGGGTCTGAATCACCCACTAGCCTTGAGTCTTGGGGGTCAAATGTGAACCTTATGTTAGTGCACCCAGTTAACAGGCTCAGATATGTACCCTCTTCGGGAATGCAGTACAATCTTCCACCCAGTGGCACCCATCCAAGTTTCCAAAATGTACCCTTACGACTCAATATGAGACCTAGATATATTCTTACCATTAGCAAGATTAGTAACACACTCAAGCCCTTAACAGCTGTCAGACTTAAACACTTGTTCAGCATTCAAATGCAAAAGGAAACTAAGAAGACACAGGCAGTATTTCAAGGAAAATATTGTTTACTAAAAACTGTAAAATAGGTAAAATATCAAAAACAGAACAAATATATCAATAACTTAGTCACATAAAACAAACATCTGTCAATGACGAATGTTTGCTTGCTGGCCCATTGGCATTGGTAGTGTAGGAGTTACAGAGCTGCATAATAGGAATGGCAATGAAGTGAAGTACTGAACTGAAGCCAACCCCACCATCACCCTGCAGATGCTGACAGGCATTGGGGTGTGCCTTTGGGTCATCAGGCATAACGGCAATGCCATTTCACCACACCCTACCCTGCAGACACCAAGTGTCATTGTGTGCCTTGGGGTCTTTGGCCCTTATGTTCACCCCATACCATCAGGAAATACGGTGAGATGGGTGCAGTATAGGAGAATGGGGTGAACTTTGGGGCCAAAGAGTCCAAGGCACACCTCAGTGCTTCTCACTGGCTGCAGGGTGTGGGTGGGAGTGGAATGGTATGAGCATTACAGGTGACAGTCCCAAGTCACACCCCTGAAGCCTTTCAGTCTCTACAGGATGGGGCATTATGGTCGGAAACCCTAACGCCTCAGGCGTTCGTTGGTATTTTCACTCCAAATTTTCAACATGGATTTTTTGTGACCCTCACCTTATGAACAGTGGCAATATCAGTTTGTTAGCCGAAAGCTGATTTTGCACAGCGACTATATCATACGAACATACGAAATTTGCCAGCAGATAAAGGCCTAGAGGTCTATCAAGTCTGCTCGAATGTGCAGCTAGCGTCCCTTATTCTGCAGCTGCCCCTCCCTTCCACCCTTCCCCTTCATTAACCCTCCCCCTTGTCCTGTCCCATCCTCGTTTGAAGCAGTCCACTGTTCTACTGCATACCACTTCAGGAGGTAACGATTCCACCCAGCCACCACCCTCTCTGTAAAAAAGTGTCTCCTCATCTCCCTCCTGAACCTTCCTCGCTCCAGTCTCATATCATGGCCCCTGGTGTCCCTCCCCTCCCTTACTTTGAACAGCCCCTCTGTGCTTGTCTTGTTTATTCCTTTCATGTATTTAAAGGTTTCAATCATGTCACCCCTGTCTCTCCTCTCCTCCAGTGAGTACATGTTCAACTCCTTCAACCTCCTTTTGTATGATAAGTCCCCCAGCCCCTTGATCATCTTTGTTGCTCTGCGCTGCATCCCCTCCAGTAACTTAATGTCCCTCTTCAGATACGGACGCCAGTACTGCACGCAGTACTCCAGGTGTGGTCTAACTAATGACCTATACAGTGGCAGAATCACCTCCTCCCTCCTCGAGGATATACCCCTTGCAATACAACCCAGCATTTTGTTGGCCTTTGCAGCTGCCTTCCGACATTGTGCCGAGTTGTTCATTGACCCTGTAATGAGCACACCCAGATCCTTCTCCTCCTCCTCTGTCTGGGCTAGCTGCACTCCCCCTAGCTGGTAACTCCTCCTTGGGTTCTTCATCCCAAAATGCAGCACCTTGCACTTTTTGGCATTAAAGCCCAGTTGCCAGGTGTCTGACCAGGTTTCAAGCTTTGCCAGATCATCCTGCAACCCCTGCCATCCCCCTAGGTCATCCACCACCGCGCCTACCTTGGTATCATCAGACACCACAGGTGCGAAAACACATTTTAAACAGGATGTGAAAAATGACAGCTGTACTGTTCATGGGAAGGTGTAAAAAATGGCAATGTTGAAAATCTGCAGTGAAAATATTTAAAAAACTGAATTGAAGAGCGTGCGTAGAAACTGCGCAACTCACACCCGTAATGTAATTAGTTTGGGGATTTTTTTTTACAGCAGATCATTAACACAGGCATTTTGGGACCGTGAACAGTGTCACTGTGATATTCTTAATCTGTCCCGAACAGTGATTTCCCACAGCGACCATGCATTTCTGCGCTGGAAGTGCAAAAACACATTTTGGTCAGGGTGTGAAAAATGACAGCTGTACTGTTCATAAGGAAGTGTGGAAAAATGCCAGTGGTGAAAATCTGGACTGAAAATATTACAAATTCAAGAACTTACGACGGTGCATGGAAACTGCACAATGCTCGCTCGTAACACAGTCATTTTATGGACTTTTGTCACCAAATCTTTAGCATAGCCATTTTAAGACCTCTGCTCATGAACAGTGTCACTGTGATTTTCTTAATCTGTCCTGAACATTGATTTCGCACACCGACTACGCCATTGTGCACTACATGCTCAGAAACACATTTTGGGCGAGACGTGAAAAATGACAGCTGTGGTGCTCATAAGGAGGTGTGGTAAGACGGCAATGTTGAAAATCTGGAGTGAAAATATTAAAAATTCGTGAACTTACAAGTGTGCGTAGGAACTGCTCAATGCATGCTCGTAAAACAGTCATTTTGGGGAATTTGTTCACCAAATTTTCAACATAGGGTTTTGGACGGCCTACCTCATGAACTGTGACACTGTCATCTTGTAAATCGGTCCCGAAAGGTGGTTCCACGCAGTGACCGCAAAATCACCTTTCAGGACAGAATAACAAAAATGACAGTGCCAGAATTCATGAGGTGGGGTCCCAAGAACCCCATGTTGAAAATTTGGTGAAAAAAATTCCCAAAAATGTCTGAGATACGCATCAAAGTTGAAAAAACCCTATTTATTCCATTATAGAGCTTACTTGCATTTCCTCTGTTCGCAGCTGGCTTTGAAGAGTGCAGACATGTTCCCGGTCCACCGAAGATCGTCGCGCTGGCCTCCGGAGATAAGTATGGGGTGAGGTGGGGGTGTGGAAGGCAGGGTGCACAGAGGGTGGGGGGGAACAAGACAGTCAGCAAGGAACCATTTTTTTCTTACAGGGCCTTTTTTTTTTTTTTTTAAAGACGACGTGGGACTTTTGCCACGCTGGGGTGGGCTCCCAGCGTGGCAGCTGGAAAGCTGTTTGGGGGCAGTGGAGCCGATGTGGGATTGGGCACCCCCGTCGGCCATACGGACTGTTGCCATGCTGGGATGGGCTCCCAGCGTGGAATCTAGAAGTCTGTTGGGGGGATACAGTGGAGCCAACGGGGATTGGGTACCCCCGTCGGCCTTACAGAACTGTTGCCACGCTGGGATGGGCTCCCAGCATGACACCTGGCACTCTGTTGGGGGGGACACAGTGGAGCTGACGGGGGATTGGGCACCCCCATCGGCCATACAGTGTGTGGGAGGGAGCGCATAAGCACACTGGGGTGGGCAACCAGCGTGCTACTTGTTATGGGGGACGGACCTGTCTATGGCAGCTGATTCAGTGCAGTGTCGACGTATAAGCACTTTGCATACTGCTGACGAGGCAATATGCAAGTTGCCTACACGTTACCACCACTGACTGCAGCGTTTTTTTGCCTTCAGCTGTATGCCACTGCATCTGAAGGGCTGTCATAGACAGCTCTGACATTCTTTGGCGGGGTGTGGCCGCGCCTGCAAAAGGCAGCAGGCCATTGGAAGTGGGGGAGGCACACCTACAAATTCTCGTATGGTAGCACTATGTTTCTTGCACATGCATGCAAGCAAACACAATAAATGGGAAGTTACAGAACACAAATACGCCTACCACAAATGCTTAAAAGTTCCAGATTATCTTTCTAAAGTGCCTAGTTACCAGTCCACAGACTGTGTGTGGTCTTTGGTTTTCAGGGAGTCCTTCTGCCACAACTTGTCAGATGCAGGTCATATTCAAAAGTCAGTTTTCTCCACCTCCTGGTGACGTCACCCCTGAGGTCACTGTTAGATCTGTGATAAATCTGTAATCTGAGTATGGATATCCACAAGGATGTATGTCAGTACTGTGAAAATCAGCCACTAGCAATTTCCCAAAATATGAGACTCTTTGAGTAAAACATTCCCTTTGATGTTTCATAGCCCCACAATCTGTCACTAGTTCTCTGCTAGGTGAGAAAACTACAAAGGATCAGCCAAATGAATTCCCTTCCTGCTAGGGTCATAACATTCATATTTAAATTAGTTCCCAGCTTCAAAAGCAGGAGCAGGTTATAAGGGGTAATAAACTGACCCTCTGGAAGGAAAGCTTTGATTAGTGGTTTCACTGGTCTGTTTATCACATCCTGCTGTTTCCTCACGCTACCATTTTTGAGGTCAAAGGTCAAGTCTCCTTATACTGACTACCATCCTTAAACAGGCAGTCACATACCATACACATTTTATTTATAACACAAATATTATACAATATAACAATAAGCAGAGGGCAGAGCGTCACAGCCACCACCTCTTTCATGGCTGCTGTGTTGTTGAAACATAGAGTAGGACTTAAAGCTTACTGCATTATCTGTGAGTCTGGGAGCGAGTCAAGATTCTGTCACAGCTACAATATCAGAGTTGGAGTTGGATACCCATAGCCTAAGTTCATCAAGCTTTGGCAGCAGGAGACCCCCAATATTTACATGAGCCACTTCCAGGTACCCCCTGTACGTTTCAACAGGAAAGGTAGGGCCAGGGTTTGGGTACATATTACCAGAGAGGATAAAGAAGAGCAGAATGACTTGACGTGCAATTAGCTGATGTGTAGAGATCTTATCTATCCTTACACCACATGAAAAAGGCCCCTCTAACATTCCATTAAGTAGAATTCCCCCAGAATATATGGATGCCATGGAACACAAGAATTCAAAATTAAAGAGCAGATGAGAAGGGGTATTACTGTTCCCAGTTGAGGAACCACTGGTGTTCCACCCCAGCAAGTGGTCTTTGCTACACAGCCCCTCACCTACTAACAGTAAAATCCTGTGGCTTCTCTGCCCCAGACGGTAAACTCGGCACTCCCCATCACTCCAGGAGTAAAGCATTTAACAGGCAGAAGCTAGCTGGGCAGAGCCTGTGAGGAAGGGGTGGATCCTGGAGGCCCCTCAGTCAGTGTGGTGGTGGTGGTGCTTGGGGAGACTTCATTTGTTCGAGCCACCTATGGTTTGCTTCCTGCTGTCCTTCCTACATTGGAGTCTGGCCCTGAAGAGTTGAGGTGGCAAATACGTATTGGAAAGTCAGGGCGTGGCAATGCCCCCTTTCTCCAAGAGTTCCCTGCTAGTTATTACAACACAGAGCAGCTCGGTGTCACATCTTTAAGCTGTTTTGTGCCGAGCTGCTCCAGCTTCCAAACAGCTGCATACTCAAGTCCCCATGGTTCCTATCCCACTAGGACACGAAGGGGGCAGCTGTGAAGGAAGAGGAGATCCCCCTGTTCCCTAAAGCAGGAGTAGTTTAAATCAAACACCTGATTTCTGTTTTGTTGGCTGTCTGGATGGCAAGCAGCAATGCTGCCACAGTGCTAGCCAGCTGACAGAGAGTCACCTGTAACCATCGTTTTAGGAATGATATATGGTGCACATCCACATTTCTGGTAGTTCTTCGTTCCCCTTTAAATCTTACCATAAGGTCTTCAAACTAAGCTCCTCCCACCCAATCGGGTGGTATTCTCCTTGGCACCGCCCTGTGACATTAGATCTCATACGCTGGAAGCAAGGATCTGTGTGCCACTTGCCAGAGGAGGTCAGGGGGCTTGCGTGGATGTGCACCATATACCACTCCTAGAACTACGATTACAGGTGAGTAATCCTCATTTCTAGGGACATGGATATGGTGCACTATCCACACTTCTAGTAGACTCCTAACAGTTCTCCAGGAGGAGGGGCAAAGCACACACCACTACTTGGGGAAAAAGAGATTGGAGAACCGAGGCCCCGAAAGCCAGCATCCCCACATGACTCAAAGTCAGTGTGGTGATGAGAGATAAGGGTGTGTGCTGACTTCAAGGTAGCAGCCCTGCAGTTGTTTTGGATAGGGATGTCCCTGGAAGCAGTCACCAAGGCAGCTGTTTGGTGGAATGAGCCATTAGCACTACGGGAGGCTCCCTACCTGCCAACCTGTAGCAGAGGTCAATGCAGACACTATCCACCTGCCAATTGTTCGCTTAGCTGTCGGTTTGCCAGGTGCATCTTCTGCATAGGTGACGAAGAGCTAGTGAACCTCTCCCCGAACTCCAGTTATGTGCACAGTGCAGTAAGCAAGCACCTACCTCAGGTCCAATGTGTGAAGCCTGTGCTCAGCCTCTGAGGTTGGGTTGGTGAAGTACACCGGGAAGTTAATCACCTGGTTATGGTGAAACTCTGAAGCAACTTTCAGAAGGAATTCAGGTTGAGGCAGAGGACAACCTTGTCCTTGTGGAAAACCAAATAAGGAGACTCCACCAAGAACACCTGGAGCTTACTGATCCTTCTGGCAAAGGTGAAAGCCACCAAGAAGGCGATCTTCCATGACAGGTGGGAAATGTGACACCTGTGCATGGGTTCGAATGGCTTGTACATGAGTACTGCCAGTACCAGCAAACAAGTCCCAAGGTGATGGTGGTTCATGCACCAGCAGGGACAAGTGGTCGAGGCCCTTAAAGAAGTGCCCGATCACCTTTTTTTGCACCACCGTCGGCATGCTGGCCCGCACCTGGTAAGCAGAGATGGCTGCCAGGTGCACCTTGAGTGTCGTTGAACTCAGGCCCAGCTGGAGAAAGGGACCACAAGTAGTCCAGGATGCTTGCCACAGGGCAAGACAGGGGTCTAGCTCCTTGCCTCAGCACTACATGGAAAATCTCTCACACTTGAAGGTGAAGCACTGATGAGTTGACTCCTTCCGAGAGGTCTCAACAACATGGAGGATCTCATCAAAGAGATCCAAAGCCTTGAACTCTAGCCACTCAGGAACCAGGCTATCAGGTGTAGGGACTGAAGGTCCGGGTGGAGGACCCTCCCCTGAGAGCAGGTCCAGACAGAGAGGCAAGCACCATGGAGGCCTGTTGCTGAGGCTGAGATAGGGGTACCAGAAGTGATGTAGCCAGTTCAAACCCAGATTCATCTGTGCCTTGTCCCTCCGTACCTTGAGCAGTACCTTGATGATCTGAGGAAAGGGAGGGAAGGCGTACATGAGGCCCGGGGTCCAGGGCCTCACAAGGGCATGTGTCCTGCACTGAGGAGGGTGGGCACAAAACAGCATCAGCTTTGCGTTCTCCTGAGAGGTGAACAGGTCGACCTGGGGAGTGGCCCACTGAGAGAACAGGAGGTCCACTACCTCCTGGTGAAGAGACCACTCGTGAGACACCTTGCACACTCAGCTGAGGGCATCCGCCAGCTGGATGGAGGCACTGACCACATGGATCGCCAGAAAATCCACATCCAGATGACATACAAGGGACCAGGTGCAGGGATCTTCCTGACACAACCGGAGGGAATGCATCCCGCCCTGCTTGCTGAGGTAGTATATGGTCGTTGTGTTGTTCATCTGGACCTGAACGACCTGACCCTACACAACTGGAGCAAAGGCCAACAGAGCAAGATGTACTGCATGGAACTCCAACAGGCTGATACAACATTGGGACTTCTTGGGGTCCACAGCCTATGTACCCCCAAGTGGACTCCCCATCCCATCAGAGACGCGTCAGTTATGAAGTGACCACTGGCTCTGGGCAGACGAATGGGACTCCTTCCTGCAGTTGTTCCAGGACAAGCCACCACTGGATGGCATCCCACACTGGCTGCGTCACCACGACTGGCTGGTCAAGGTGACTGAGGTGGTGAGACCACTGGTGGGCCAGCTCCCACTGCAGGGGGCGCATCTGCCATCAGACCCACTGGACCATACTGGTGCATGAAGCCGTGTACCCCAGCAGCCACAGGAAGTCCCAGGCAGGGCATGAGTGCCCAACCTGAAATCATCAGGGAAAGGAGGTATGGTCCACTGCCCTCTCTGCTGGGAGTTGGGCCTTGGCTCAAAGGCAGCTGAGCTCTGCACCGATGAAGTGGATCATCTGTGAAGGGTGGAGTTCTGACTTGGCCAGGTTGACCAGAAGGCCCAAGGCTGAGCAGGTCTGGAGGCCAAATCCCTGGACTGCTCTACCTCCTCCCGGGATGAACTGGCAATCAGCCAGTCATCCAAGTAAGGGGATACTCGGACCCCTTGGCACCGCAGGAAGGCTGCCATCATTGCTGTGCACTTAGTGAAGACCCTGGGGGCTGAGGAGAGGCCAAATGGCATGGCACAAAACTCGTACAGTATCCCTTCCAAACAGAACTGAAGGAACCACTGGTGGGACAGATGGATCGGGATGTGGAAGAAGGCATCCTGGAGATCCAGAAAGCAGAACCACATGTCCTGCTCTAGGGATTGTATGATTTGATTCAGGGTGACCATCCGGAACTTGCACTTCCTCAAATACCGATTGAGATCATGAATATCCAGTATTGGGTTCCAACCTCCCCGGTCCATTTTGGAGCCAGGAACTATCTGGAGATAAACCCCAGACTGACCAAGGAGTCCAGGCCATGGGCCACAGTGTCTTTTTGAAGGAGCTGGGTGATGTCCTCCTGAAGGGTGGAAAACATGACCAAAGCCACCACGTCTTGCCATGGAGCATGGGTTCAGCTGGGCGGGAAAGCCTCAAAGTCTAGAGGCAGACTGTTACCCACTACTTCGAGCACCCGTTTGTCCGATGTGATTATGGACGAGAAATGCATGAAATGGCGGAGCCGGCACCCCATGGGTGTCAAAGGGCAGAACAGGAAAGGCAAGAGAATGAGACCCCCTGACCCATCACTGGGCAGGCTTGGTAGTGGCTCCAGTGCTGAATGCTGAGGGAGTCCTGGATTCCCGGCCTCCGGACTTCTTGGGTCCAGAGGTAGCTGGCTTATGTTTGGGCTGCCAGGCCTGATGCTGCACGGCTTGGGGTTGCAGCGGTCTGGATGGAGGTGCCGGGTAGGGTAGAAACTGCAACGGCTTTTTCCTTTGCATCTGGCCCTTAGGTTCCTTCTGCGAAGACTTAATGGAGTCCAGGGTGGCACTGGACTTCTCAATGCAGGTGAGATGACCATCTAAACCTGGCCTAAACAGGGTGGTATCCAAGAAGGGGACACCCACCAACTTGTGCTGGGTATCTACCATAACAGCCGAGATCCTTAACCACACCCAGCACCACATGGCGACTGCAGCAGCCACAGACCTGGCGCAGGAGTCACCGATGTCCAGATCCATCTGGAGCTGTTGCTTGGCCACTGAGCCTCCATGGTCCTGGACCAGCTAAACCGCAAGCTGCAAGTCTGCAGGAAGGTGGGTGATAACTTGATCCAAAGCTCCCATCAGAGCATGGAAGAAGCTGGCCATCATGATGGCTGAACTGGCCTGCTGAAAGCCCAGGGACGAAGCAGCATAGACCTTCTTCACCACATGGTCCAGTTTTTTAGACTCCTTGTCAGGGGGCTTGTCGACATCCCTAACATTGCCCGTATGCAAGAACACCGAGTCAGCTACAAAACCTTCAGCCAAAGGATGATCTGTAAACCCAAGCATTGTGGACCATACGGGCTGATAGCACAGGACAGGAGGCAGGATGCTGCCACAGCTCAAGGGTGGGACCAAGAATAGCTTGCATTTTGTAATGTTGCTTTTTAATTATAATCATTTAAATGTGTGGTGAATAGAATGGCACTTTTTGATCATGTCATACCTCTGTGTCATCATTTAAATGAAATTTGGAAGCCTGTATGTCTATATCAGCTAACGCCCCCTTGGAGGCACTAAGCCAAGGCGCTAGGGGCGTGCACAAAATGGTGGAATAAAATCAACTACTAGTTGTTAAAAGTTTTGTGGTCACTCACTTTATTGGTATTGAGCACAGCACTTCTCATTATTGATCTTCACTGAGAGCCTGCTGGTGAGCCCAGAAGTGGGGCAGGCACCTTGGATGGGGCCTCATGCAATGGCTGTGGAGGCAGGGGTTCCACAAGAATGGGCAAGGAAGCTGACTTTGGCTCGACCGAAGAACCAGCACAGGCCATGGCAAGGGCGACCAGGGGAGTGCTGGGAGCTGCAGTGGAGTGCGGCCGCATCCGAGAATCCAGTGTTGCCAGACAAGCTCCTGATAATGGTGCCACAATTTATGGCAGAGCCTGTCCTTGTCTGAAGACGAGGAGTGTTGACAGCACTTCTTGGCCGATGCTCAAGAGTGGGAACACTGAGAGTCCCGGGATCTCGACCAATAGCCTGATCAGGACTTCGACCAGGACCTCAACCGACGATGGGCAGGTTGTTGGAGAGGAGACACGAGGGAAAGTGCCGTGTGCCGAGGAACTCCCAAGGGGTCAATCTCCCGAGGGCAGATGACCAAATCGGATATTTTATCCAGCCCCCCTTGCGAGAGGGCTGTAAGGGTCAAAGTCCAAAAGAGGGAGTCATTCCCACCGCCCTTCAACAACGGGTTGACCAGGTCGAGAAAGATCTTGACTGGCTGATCAACCCATGTCTCAACCAGCAGGCCTGACAGCGATACTGAGGGACCAGTGGCCAGGACCTGAGTAACAGAAGTGTTGGCCAAAGCCGATGGCATGACAGCCATTGAACTAGATGCAGAATCACAGGAATGGGACAAGCAACGTCGCTCCCGATCCTACGATCTCGGTGAATGAAGTGCCCAAGCACACCTGAAGTAACAAGGACAAATCTGCGCCTGATGCAGCCTGGGCCACAGCCTCTTTGAAGGTGGCAAGCTGCACTGCTGACCAAGCCACCGTAGAGACCGCCTTGCAGGCATCCTTGGACTGAACAGGAGGGTCCTGTTTATCCGAGTGACCTAAAAGGAAGCAGGCATAGCGGTCCTCCAATGTGGAGGGCTGAAGTGACCGGCACAGGCCGTGAGCCTGCGGATCATGCTGGGCTCTAAGGCAATAGATGCATGAAGTGTGCGGATCAGTGTGCGACATCTTTTGGGAACAAGCGGTGCACGGTTTGAGCCCCAAACACGTTTTAAGGTTGTCATGCTCCATAAGGTAGAGGAAAAAGGGGTTTAAACTCTGTTGCAAACTGTCACACCAAGAGGCTCGAAGAACTAAGATTTGGCCTACACCATACGTAGGAGCTTCAAAGGAGGAGACCTGATGCCTCCAGTGGAAAGGAAGATCTGAAGTCATGGGGTGGTGCTTAGGAGGATACCATCCAAGTGGGTGGGAAGAGCTTAGCTTGAAGACCTTCCGGCAAGATTAAATGAGAAGGAAGAACTGCCGGAAGTGTGGATAGTGCACCATATTCATATCCCTAGAAACATTCTTAATAAATTACAGATAATGTCTGGATTAAACAGAAACTGCTAGAGGTTTCCTCTATTAAAAAAGGTTTTCTGACCTGTGGGTGACTAGAGTGCCAGTCAAGAAACTGGACAAAAGACCTGTCCTGCTGTCCCTGAATCGTTCTGGTTACTCTATGTTGCACCGTCTCTAGCCTATCCTTATCTTTCCTCAGGTGGGGACTCCAGGACTAGGCACAATACTCTAGGTGTAGCCTCACCAGTAATCTACAGAGAGACAGTAATACCTCCTTTCTTCTGCTGTCAGTGCAACTCTCTATACACCCTAGCATTCTGTTTTCCTTACTCTAGGCCTTGTAATATTGGCTAGGTTGTTCAAGAGAGCCACTTACAGTATGCTGACTCCTAAGCCTATTTTTACCGAAGTAGTGGCCAGCTTAATGACTTCCATCCAGTAGTCTGTCCTGAGGTTCTTGTTCCCTATGTTCATCACTTCACCCTTTTTGGTGTTGGAACTTCAACTGCCAAACCTTGAAAACTTTCTCTAGCCTTTTCAGGTCCCTTTGCATATCCCTAATCCCCTCTATCCTCGCTGTTTACCCTACTAAAGAGCTTAGTGTCATTTGCAGAGACACATCTTGCCCTGAATGCTTTCTAGGTCACTGATGAATATACAGAAAAGAACTGGACCCAAGACTGAGCCCTGAGGTACCCCACTAGTGACCTCACTCTGCTTTGATTTGAATCCATTTACTACAACCCTCTGCTGTCTTTCAGCAAAACAATTTCCCACCTATCTGTGTCCTTTGCTGCACCCAGATCCTCCAGCTTCTTCAGTAACCTTCTGTGATGCACTTAGTTGAAAGGCTTGCTAAAATCAAAGTGGAACAAATCCACAGCAGTATGACCCTTATCCACTACCCTTGTTAACCCAGTTAAAGAATGCTATCAGGTTGGTCTGACCAGATCTCCCTGCCACAAACCCATGCTGTTTACTAGTCTGGAGTCTGTTTCTCTCCAGGTAGTCCATCAGGTCCTCTTCTGACTAGTGTCTCCAGCAGTTTACCCACAACTGAGGCAAGACTGACAGGTCCAATGCTGTCTACTCCAACTAACCTGTCCCAGACTAATTCCTTAATTGGTTAAAAAGCCCTCTTATCTGAAATCCAGAACCTGAGCCTTTGATGAAGGCTCACTGGTCCCAAAGGCCAGCTCTAACCATATGGTGTTATGGTCGCTGGATCCCAGTGACTCCCCAACCTATTCCCCTTCCACTGATTCCAAATTGATGAGCACCACATTGAGAATGGCCACCTGCCTTGTGGGTTCCTTACCAACTGCACCAGCAAGTAGTCCTGCAGTGTATCAAGCAGGGCCTGACTTTGGGTACACCTAGCAACTGGACAGTCCGAATCAGTGTCTGGCAGACTGAGATCCCACTACCACCACCTCACCCTTCGCAACCTCCCTCTATATTTCAGCCCCTAGTTCCCTATCTTTCTTTTTCCCCTGTCCTGGTGGGCTATAGATTATACCCATTGATAGTTTCTTACCTGAGGCTGCCATGTGCTGAATCCACAGCAATTCTATATCCCCATTTCCTCCCCTGATGGATCCATCCTTCACTGCCTCAACAGCTTCTCTGATATAGAGGACTACCCCCTCCTCCTTTACCCTCCCCTCTATCCCTCCTAAACATGGTGTTGCCTGGGACTGTCAGGGCCCAGCCATTATTCTTCAAGGCCCAAGTTTCTGCTACAAGGTCAATCTCTGTGTGTGCCATCACTGCCTGAAGCTCACTGATTTTATTTCCCAGGCTCCTGGAATTAAGACAGACCACTTTCAATCTTGCTCCCAAACCCCTCTTGTTTTTTACTTGACCTTCCCCCTTATTTTCCCCCAGCCTCCTTAATTTCTTATTTTTTTCTGTTTTATTTATTTTTTTATTTGATATATCGGTTTACAACCTTTGAGCCAGAGGCTCATTTGCAAAGGTACCTTGTCACATGTAAGACAGATGGAAACATAGAGTACGTATAACAATTACATTAAACATGAGATACATGGTATAACAGTGGTTACATTAAGCATCCGTTACAGACATCTGTCACAGACAGTAATTACAAGATTTGGAAGTAGGTATTTTCTGACATTATTTATAACCTTTGGATGATGATATTTAAAACATAACAGCAGTGAGGCATTATAAGCTTGAGAAGGCATCTAAACATAGTAGTCAGACCTAATCATGGGTTTGGTGTTAAAGATGGAGGTTGCAATTCATAATAGACTTTGTCAGAGAATATTGGATCAGAGTGGGTAAGAGAGTGAAAGAATTAGAAGCAGTTGCAGGAGCGGATATTGAACAGGTGCTTGTGAAGAGTGGTTTTGAAATGGGCGATCTTGGGTGCACTAGTGATGGTGCTTGGGAGTGCATTAAACCATGTGGGTGCCCTATGGTGGAAAGATCTCTGGGCAAGGGAGGTTTTTACCCTGGCCACAACCAGAGGAGCTTTCTCTGAATTGCGGGTGAAGATAGTAGGGGTTGCAGGCTGAAGAGAGGCGGTGACCCCGGGGGTCCGAGCAGTATTTTCTTGGAGTGTAAGCAGGTCTGGTAGTGGAGCCTTTCATCAAGGTTGAGAATATTGGCAGAGGTATACAGCAAGCAGGTGTGAGTAAGCCTGGGTGCACATGTAAGGCGCCTGCAGCCCTTGTTTAGTGTGGCCTGGATTTTCTGGAGTGTGGTGTTATTTGCTGCACCGTATACAGGGAGCCCATAGTCCACTAGGGACAGTATCGATGAGGTGATGGCAAGCCTAAGGGCGTTGGGGGGAAGGCAGTCCCTGTGTCAGTAAAGGAGTCCAATCCGGGTGTTTGTTGCAGCAGCAAGGGTGTTTATGTGGTCATGGAAGGTAAGGGCCGAGTTGAGGGTAAGTCCAAGATATTTGTAGTTGGATACCTGCTCAAGGGGGTGCTGGGGAGGATGCTGAGCAGTGCGTTCTTAGCTCTGTTTTGGCGGTGAGAGAAGATCATTGCCTTCGTCTTTTTTAAGCTGAGGACCAGTCTATGGTCCTTAAACCAGGTTTTGGCCTGGGAGAAGGCAAGTTGGAGGGAGTCCTGCAGGGGTGTGGGTTTATGATGCGAGGTGAAAAGCACTGCATCATCTGCATATAGTAAGATTTTTGTGGAGCAGGCCTTTGGTAAGGAGTTTAGGTAGAGGGAGAAAAGAAGTAGTCCCAGGATAGAGCCCTGGGGAACCCCAGAGCGGACGGGTAGTGTGTCGGATACAGTTCCGTTAATTTTGACGCATTGGGACTGGGCAGAAAGGTAACTGGAGCACCAAGCCAGGGGGCCTGTGAAGAAACCAAGTTGGTGGAGTGAGTTGGGAGGAGAGGGTGGCAGACTGTGTCGAAGGCCTTGGATAGGTCTATGAACACAGCTCCTGCAATGTTACCGGCGTCTAGGGAGGAGTGCAGGAAGTTGGTGAATTCTAGGAGGGCTGTGGTGGTGCTATGGCCTGAATGGAAGCCATGTTGCTCTGGGCACAGGATGTTATACTTGGCTAGGTATTCAGTAAGTTGGGCGGCTACCACTTATTCTAACGCTTGGGGGAGAATGGAGATGGGTCGATAGTTATTAGGGGAGGCTTTGTCACCACCTTTATGGATGGGGGTAATGACAGCTGTTTTCCAGGCACTAGGGAATTGCCCTAGGCATAGGGATTTGTTGAGCAGGTCTGTTGGGGACTAGGACCACGCCGAGGACTAGTCGAAGGAGCCTGGCATCTAGGGATCATTTATAGGGTTATTGATGTTTAGCGCTTTTTGTAGGTAAGGATGAGCTTCGTGGGGGGATATTGTGCACAGGAGGAAACAGGGATGCTGCAGGGTTGGAGGCGGGGATTGGGGCACAGGGTTAAAGAAACTGCTAGGGAGAACAGTGCTGAGATCTGAGAAGGTGGTGTTTAGACAGTTTGCTATGGTGAGTGTGTCTGTGGAGGCAATGCCATTTATGGTGAGCTGGGAGGGAGGTGGGGAGTGAGATTTCCCATTGAGTTCTTTGATGTTATTCCAGAAGGTCTTTGCAGACCCCCACGTGGTTGTGAGAGTGGATTGATAGTGGTCTGCTTTGGCCTTACGGATGGCTTGAGTGCATTTATTCAGCGGCATTATAGGAATGTCTGTTCTCCAACCTGCCCGATTCTATGGCTTTGTGCCAGAGATTATCCCTGTCTCTCAACATTTGGAGTAGGGAGGGGGTTATCCATGGGGTGTGTTGCCTTTTGGTGTGGAGTTCGGTGAGTGGAGCATAGAGGTCACAGGCCTTGGTGAAGGCCTGTGTAAACAGGGTGAGTGCAATGTCGACGCTGGGGGCTGTATTAATGGGGGACCAATCTATCTGGGTGAGCAGCTGTTTAAGTTTTTTTAACCTCCTGGGAGACACCTTCTGAAGGTTGTTTGGGCTATGGGTTTGGGTGTGGAGGAGGTCCACTGGAATAGGATGGGTGAGTGGTCACTTAAGGAGTCGGGAAGTACTTGTATATCCTGGATTTTGTGGGGGCGGTTAGAGATAAGGATGTCCAGGAGGGTGCGGGTACCAGTAGATGTGTGGAGTCTAGTGGGTTGGGTAACTAATTGGACCATGTCAATGGCCAAGAATGAGTCCTTAGTTGGTGCTGCAGAGGGGCCAAGCCAGTTGACGTTGAGGTCCCCTACTAGTGTCTGTTCTGCATTGTGTGGTAGGGTAGAGAGGTATTCGGTGAGGGATGTGATGGCAGTCTTTTGGTTCTTAGAGGGTATGTAGGCGACTGTGAGGTATAGTGGGGTCCTGGAGGGGTCAGGGGTGATTTTTAGGGTGAGGGCTTGTGCTCTGTTTGTGAGTTTGGGGGGTGGGAGCACGTGACCAATAATGTTGTTGGTGATGTAGAATGCACAACCACCCCGACGCTTTCCTACCCTGTCTTCCCGATGTAGGATGTATCCGGGGAGTGAGACAAAGGCGTCGGGAGTAGATTTGGAGAGCCAGGTCTCCACTAGGGCAATGATGTCAGGTTGATGAAGGGTTGCCCAACATTGAAGCGCTGCAGATTTCTTTGGCAGGCTGCGTATATTCAGCGAGGCAATGCGGAGTCCAGAGGATCTGGCAGGTGGAGTGGTGGGGGCAGGGCCTGGATTAGGGTGGATATTACCAGAGAGAGTAGAAGGATGACTAAGGCTCTAATCATGGGGGCAGGTTGTTAGAGTTTTGGGGAGCGTTTAGAGGGAGGGAGGATGTAGCGGGGCAGGGGATGGGCAGGGTTTGGAGGGATTGGTGGATGCAGAAGGATGGTGCAGGGGGCCTGGGTGGGTGCTGGGGTAGGGGCTGCCAGTGGGAGGTGGATGCAGGGGTCCAGTGTGTGATGACAAGGTAGGGGGGGGATGGCCAGATCTGGTGAGCTGCAAAGGTGCAGTCCACAAGGGGCATAGGGTGAGGTGTGGCAGATGGGAGGTGAAACCCAGGGTGGTAATGAGGATGAGGCATATAAGGTGGAATTGAGCAGACATGGTGCCTAGACAGCTTTGAGGGAAGAACAAATAGGTTGTGGGGGGAGCCAGAAAAAGCTGTAGGGGCTTTGAGATATGCTACGACACAGTAGTTTAAAAAGATAGCCAGATGTGATGGCTGAGTGGCAGTGCTGTTGACTTTGGCAGCAAGGGTGCAGGGTTCAAAGCCTGCAGTAGCACCCAGAAAATTATTTTAGCAGACTATGAGGGTTAGAGGCTTTTAGAGTCTTAAAACCTATAGCAAACAATAGTCTGATGTGATAGCTGAGTGGTGGAGCCGCTGAATGAGATAGCAAGGGTGCATGGTACAATGCCTGCTGTGGCACCAAGAGTAGAAATTTTGGCAGATTGTGGGGGTTAGAAGCTTGAGAGGTGTAGAGTATAGCTAACATTAGTCTGGTAGGATGGCTGAGAGGTAGAGCTTCTGACTGTGGCTATAAAGGTGCAGGGTTTGAGGCCTGTAGTGGTACCAAGAGAGAAATGGTGAAATATTTTGGGAGACAAGGGGGTCTGAGACTATGAGAGCCTTAGAAAGTAAGGATAAGACAGCCAGATACAATGGTTAAGTGGTAGAGCTGCAGACTCTGACAGCAAGGGTACTGGGTTTGAGAGCAGCAGCAGGACAGAGGATAGGTGTCCTTGTTTCTAAGAAGGGGAGAAGGAAGGGTTAAAAGCTTGAAATTAGAGGTAGATATTGGCCTGGTTTGTTAGCTTAGTGGGTGGGGTACAAGATTTGAGGCTTGCAAGGGGCCTAGTGGTGGACTGAAGGGAAGGAGAGAGAAGACAGCAGAAAGGATTAGGAGGGAACTGCAGAGACTTCTATTGGACAGGGATTGCAATAGTTGCTAGGAGGGAGTGGAGAGTGGTTGGAGTGGTGCCAGAGTGGATAGTGCAGCAAAACCTAGTGGTCGGAGTGTATAAGCTGCAAATGGGAAAGTGGACACTTAGTAAAATGATACATGTGACCTGCCAGCAGCAATAAATGGAGCGACACCCCTGGGTGGAGGGGTGGGAAGAACCTCGCTGGAGGGAAGGAGGCTTTACCTCTTAAGGCTCTCAGCAATCCCCAAGTTCAAGCTCCTCAGCTGGGCAGTGTTGTGAGGGGAGAGGGCTGCTTGTTTGAAGGCTTTGTGAGCCCTCCTTCCTTGGCCTTTCCCCCTATAACCTACGTTGAATTCCAACCATTCTGTTTCCCTTCTCTCTGCTGCTAGCCCCCAGATCAAGTGGAGTACAAGCTAGGTTCTCCACTTCTCAGTGGTATTCTTCCCTCGGAAAAGGCCAGGGAAGTCAAGTGTGCCTTCAATCTGTCCCCTAACCTTAGAAAGTTATGCTCCACTGTTTCGCCAGATCATTGGTGCCCAACTCTACCAGCACCTCCAGCTCCGCCTCACCCTTCACCATACTCCCCATCCTATTTATATCTTGGACGGCTGACACACCAGAAAGGCTCCTAATCATCCCCATCCCTTCCCCCACCACCTTCTTTACCCCACAGTCATTGGGTCCCCAATGACTCACACTCCTTGCTGACTTCATCCTGCCCCCCCAAAGGATGCCACCAGTTCGTCCTGCCCTCTCCCCCTGACTGACTCAAGAGTCCCCACCTCAACAAAGTCAGGTACCTATGCCTCTTCCAGGGGTGAAAAGTGGTTTGCCGTCAGAATGATGTGGATTTGGTCCATTCACTTGGTCTTGCAAATAGGGCAGTGCCCCCTCCTCCAGAGCGTAACCCTGGGGAAGAGTGCACCACAGTCCTCACAGCTGACTACTTTCCCACTGTACCTCTGCTCCATACTGGTTCTATTATGACTCATGGACCACTGGTAATAACCTTCTTCCTACTATCAAGCTGAAAAATCACCATTAGCCTTCATTCACATTCTCGTACTGCTATGACCTACTGAGACCACTGACTTCCTGTGACTTCACTGATGTTTACTAATTTATTTCTTGCAACATTGTAATGCCTTGTTAATCTCATTTAAACTTCATTTGTTTATCATATCTCATTGTTACTATAATGCTTGTATTGCCTTGTTAATCATTTTATGTTTAATCTCCCAGGTCGTGCCTGAAAATAAGCACTTGATTGCCCAGTATACTTACCTGGCTAATAAAAACTAAATAAAATAATCTGCCCAGTCCCCCTACATGAAGTAAACTGGCCTACCCTTTACAGGGAGTTTTACTAAAGTTCTTGTCTTACACAATTTCCTGCCTGTTCTTTCTTTGGCTGCTACTCCTTGGCTAGATAAGCAGTTAGCTAAGGCTGGAACTTGCTTAGCGGTTATGACGCAACAAACATACAAAATATTTAATACATTACCACTAATGTCAGGTAACACACACAACTGCCAAGTTGGTTTGCTCTAGATGGAGATCAGATCCCTTACATTAGCTGGCTTACTGCTTACAAAAAGTAGCTTACCAGATACCTGCATAGGCAGAGTTCCCTGCAGTCCTCCTGCGGAAGTCCTGTAAACACTGACAGGTCAGTTAGCCCACTCCTTCTCTCTTCCACTTTCTCAATGGGATGCCCACATGATGGGATGCTTAGGTGGACTCAAATTGAAGATCCAATTCAGTTCAACTGAAATTCAGTTTAACTGAAGTCTAAATGCAGACAACTGCTTCACTTCTGGACAAGCCCAACCCACCACTTAACAGGTATCCCCCAGCTAATTACAGGGACAAGTATCATCTGCAGGCCAGCACACTGTTAAAGCGATTTTATAAAATTGTATATATACATTGTGCTTTTTTCCTTTTTTTCTCCCCAGTCCCAATCCCCTGCCTCGGACGCACGAGCATGCATGTGGAGGCATGCACACGTTGCGTCTTGGGTATCCTCATAATAATGCCCTGTCTGCCTACACGGCCACTGGACCTCCATCCGTTGGCAGTGCCTTCCGGCAGCTCAATCCTTCCTGCCCCCCAGTGCCAGCACCCCGACAACCCAAGTCAGCTCCACGGGCCAGGTCACTGGTGGCAAAGTGCGAGGTATGGCATCAGCGCCTCAGCCTCGGCGCCACTAGGCGGCAACAAGTTTTTTAAATGTGGCCCAGCTTATTGTTTTGAAAATCCATAGTGGCGAAAGTCTTTCAAGGTCAGTTCACATTTTTTTATGCAAACTCGAATGAAAGTAGAAAGGATCATAGATTGACACTAGCAAGGTAGCCAGACGATCCCTTCACTTCCCAACAGATCATGGGGTGTGCCCCATTAAAGTCAATAGGGGTCAGTTTTCAGTCTATTTTTGTACATAAGAACGGACAGTTTGAGATTAATGAAGGGCATCACTCAATTAAGGGGGCCCTTGTTAGTTGAGTGGTGCCCTTCATTAACCTCAAACTGGCCATTTTTATGCACAAAAACGGATTTCAAACTGACCCTATTGACTTTAATGGGGGCGCCCCCGCACCCTTCCTGGGCACACGTCATTACATGCCTGAATGCAGGGACGGACCTGATCAGTTGGGAAGTGAAGGGATTGGCTGGCTACCTTGCTGGGGCCAAACTAAGATCCCTTCTACTTTCATACAGAGTTTGTCAAAAAAATATGAACTGACCCTAGGAAAAATGTTCGCCACTATGGACTTTCAAAGCATGTAAGCCAAGCCAATATCTTTGTAAATCCCTTTAGCTGTACCTTTATGCTCGGACTTAAGGTCCAGATTTAACTTACAGACCCTATACTTCTAATACAGAATCTTCTTACTCCTCCTGGATACAATCTCCTAGTTGCCTCAGTCAGTCGCCTACTTGCTCTGATAGCAACTGAAGTTCAGTTTATACTGACAAGGACTATAAGGAAAGAATCTTTGAAAGTTCTCATTCATTAGGACATCCTTGAAATGTTTCAATCAAGTGGAACTATTTGATTAGAAGTATTGTTAACTGAGGGAACATACTGTACATTGTTTGCCTATCACACCAACTTGTCCTGACATGCCATAATTTTCATTACTTGTGGGTGGCTACATTTGCTGCACACTGCTGAAACTTTCCCTGGAGTGCCTTACTTTTAATTTACTAGGGCACTGTATACTGTCAGTGTCAGTGGCTCAGAAGGTAGCACACTCGCTTCTGAGGCCGGGAGATCAGAGGGCTGTGGGTTCAGTTCCCACATCTAGCACTTGGATTAATATCCCAGTACTGACACTGTAGTGCAGCATGAAAGGGGTGCTGCACTTCTGAAGTGCCGTCTTTCGGATGAGACGTTAAACTGAGGTCCCATCTGCCTGGACTGGTGGTAGTTCAGGTGGATGTTAAAGATCCCATGGCACTTATCGAAAAGAGTACGGGAATTTCCCCGGTGTCCTGGCCAAATTTCCCTCATTCACTCAAAATACCACCAACAGCTTAATCTGGTTCAAGGTCAGTTGGTATTCATCTATATCCCCTTCCCCCAGGTCGTGCCTGAAAATAGGCAGGATTTGTCTATTTGTCTAATGCACTTACCCGGTCTAAAAAAAAATATCCTGGTTTCCCTAATTTGGAACAGTTTCCTTATGGGTGTCATGGATTTAGAGCACACAGAACTGCCGTGCACTGCACTGCACTAGATGTCACCCAATGTTCTGAGTACTCGGGTCGAAATAATCACCTGTTGTCTGAGACAGCCAGTTTTCTCCAGGGACAGCTGTTTACATTTCTCTGCCTGTTCCTGGGACAGACTCCAAGTGAAAAAGCATTAGCGGGCAGTAGGACCCAGGAGATACTGCCATCTGTAAAATTGGGCTAATGTACGTCCCAGCATCATGGCATCTTACATTGAAGGATTTTCTGTTCAACCCAGTGTCCTGCTATGGGTTCTTCTGCGTAGTGAGCAATTTTGTCAAGCAGCTAAAGTAAAAACAGGGCCACAGTAGGATTAGACAGCACATGTGATCCTTGTCATCGTGTATGTGATGCTACAGTTGCTCATCTTCCTGTTGCTTTCTGCTTTGCATACCTCATTTCTCTGTGTGCTGTATCTGAAGTAGCAGTGCAGGACCGAGAAGTGGGGGGTGCAAATTAAAAACTATTTTCTGTGCAGTCTACTAACTGAGAGGGGACTGGGTAAGACTAATTAAAAGCCATCATAATGACTAGAAAGAACACGTTACTCACCTGTAACAGTAGTTCTAGGAGTGGTATATGTTGTTCATCCACACTTCTTGGCATGTCCCTTTCCCCTTTAAGTCTTGCCGGAAAGTCTTCAAGCTGGCTCCTCTCACCCACCCAGGTGGTACAGGTGTATACCTCGGCTCCGCCACATGACGCCAGATCTTAGCCCGCTGGAAGCAAGGTTGTGTGCCTAAAGCAGGGGAGGTCTGGTGGGTGCGTGTGGATGAACAACATATACCACTCCTAGAACTACTGTTACAGGTGAGTAACCTGTTCTTCTAGGAGCATGGATATGTTGTTCATCCACACTTCTCGGCAGACTCTAAGCAGTTCTCCGGTAGGATGGAGGCAAGGCGAATACCCCCTACTTCGGAAACAGAGATTGGAGAACCGAGGTCCCAAAACCAGCATCCTGGCATGACTCAAGGTCGATGTGGTAGTGGGTAATAAAGTTGTTTGCTGACTTCCAGGTAGCAGGCCGACAGATTTCCTGGACAGGGATGTCCCTGGAAGCAGCCACCGATGCAGCAGTATGGCGGGTAGAATGAGCTCTTATCCCTCTGGGAGGCCCCTTGCCTGCCAACTCATAGCTCAGTCCTATGCATGATGTAATCCATCTTGCTATGGTCTGTTTGACTGCAGGTCTCCCAGAAGTGGCTTCAGCATAGGTGACAAACAACTGGTGAACCTCTCCATGAATTTCCGCCATCCTCTCCTTGTAGTAGGAGAGAGCACATCTCAGGTCCAGAGTATGGAGCCTGTACTTGGCGTCCGAGGTGTAATTAGGGTAGTATACCGGCAGAGTCAACACCTGGTTAAGATGAAACTCTGATACCACCTTTGGAAGGAATTTCAGGTGGGGTGCAGGACAACTTTGTCCCTGTGAAAGACCAGATAAGGAGTCCACAGCGCCTGGGCGCCCTGTCCTTCTGGCTGATGTGATAGCCACCAGGAAGGCTGTCTTCCACGACAAGTGTGAGAGCTCACACTTGTGAATGGGTTCGAATGTCTTGCCCATGAGCTTTGCCAAAACCAGCAACAGATCCCACGGAGGTGGAGGTTCATGCACCAGAGCGGATATGTGATCCAGGCCTTTGAAGACGCGCCCGACCACTGTCTCCTGCGCCAATGTTGGCTGACCGTCCCGTGCCCGATAAGCAGAAATGGCTGCCAGGTGCACCCTAAGGATCGATGACCACAGACCCCCTTTGGAGAGAGACCAAAGGTAGTCTAGAATGTTAGCCATGGAGCAGGATAAGGGGTCCAGACTCTTACCCTGGCACCAAAGGGAAAACCTTTTCCATTTGAAGGCATAACATTTCCTGGTTGATTCCTTACGAGATGCCTCCACCATGGTGTAGACATCCTCGGAAAGACCCAGAGCCTTGAACTCTAGCTGCTCAGGTACCAGGCTGTGAGGTGCAGAGATTGAAGGTCCAGATGAAATACCTTCCCCTGGTTCAATGATATCAGGTCCGGGCATGTACAAAGCCGCCCCGGGGGCCTGTAGCTGAGGCTGAAGAGATCTGGATACCAGAACTGGCGTGGCAAATCTGGGGCTACTAGGATCACCTTCGCCTTGTCCCTCCTCACCTTGAGTAACACCTTGTGGATCAAGGGAAAGGGAGGGAAGGCATAGAGGAGGCCTGGGGTCCACGGCCTCGAGACGGCATACCCCTGCAGCAAGCCCTGCTGAGGGGGGCGGGCATGGTACAGCCTCAGCTTGGTGTTTTCCTTGGAGGCAAACAGGTCCACCAATGGTTTGCCCCAATGGGAGAACAGACTGTAAGTTACCTCTGGATGGAGAGACCACTTGTGGGATGTCTGGCCTATGCGGCTAAGAGCATCCACCAGCTGGTTCGAGACTCCTGCCACATGAATGACTAGGAGATCCACCTCCAACCGGCTTACAAGGGTCAAGATGCAGAGTGCCTCCTTGCACAGCACATGGAAGTGCATGGTGCTCTGTTTGTTGAGGTAGTACACTGTCATGGTATTGTCCGTCTGGACTTGAACCACTTGACCACGGAGCTGATGAGCGAAAGCTGACAGTGCCAGTCTGACTGCTCTGAGCTCCAACAGGTTGATGTGGCACCGGGACTCCTTGGGGGTCCAGAATCCATGGGCCCTGTTGTCCCCCATGTGGGTTCCCCAGCCCATGAGAGAAGCATCGATCGTAAGGATGACCGTCGGCTCAGGGTGGACAAACGGGATCCCTTCCTGCAACCGTTGTGGGGTGGTCCACCAGTGGCGAGCGTCCCACATCTTCTGGGTTACAGTGATCAGCTGGTCGAAATGACCGTGGCGCTGAGTCCACTGAGTGGCCAGCTCCCATTGAAGGGGGCGCATGTGCCACCTGGCCCAATGGACCACTGAGGTGCATGCCGCCACGTAACCCAGAAGGTGCAGAAAGTCCCGGGTAGGGTGCAAGTGCCCAACCAGAAATGATCGGGCAGAGGAGGAAGAACCTCCGCCCTGTCTGCCGGGAACCGAGCTCTGGCTTGACAAGAGTCGAGCTCTGCCCCGATGAAGCCCATCACCTGAGAGGGCACGAGTTCCGACTTGGCCTCGTTGATCAAGAGGCCGAGTTGGGAGCAGGTTAGGAGGGCCAGATCCCTGGACCTCTCCACCTTGTGAAGGGAGGAAACTGCGAAGAGCCAGTCGTCGAGATAAGGGTAAATTCGGACTCCTCGACGCCGAAGATGGGCTGCCACCACTGCAATGCACTTGGTGAAGACCTGTGGGGCCGATGACAAGCGGAAAGGCATGGCTCAGAACTCGTACAGGGTCCCCTCGACCCTGAAGCGGGGGAACCGCTGATGGGACAGATGGATTGGGACATGAAAGAACGCATCCTGCAGATCCAGTGAACAGAACCACATGTTTCGCTCCAGGGATGGTATGATCTGGTTCAGAGTTACCATCCAGAAGGTGTGAGACATGAGATATTGATTCAGGTCATGGAGATCTAGGATGGGGCGCCAACCCCCGTCCGCTTGGGCACCAGGAAGTAGCTGGACATGAAGCCTGGGTCTGCAGGAGGATCCGGCACTGGAGCTACCGCCTCCTTGTGAAGGAGCTGAGCTATATCGTCTCGGAGAGCCGACTGGGTGCAAGCCCCGAGGGACGTGGGCTCGGCTGGGAGG
The DNA here is from genome assembly GCA_016271365.2 of Neoceratodus forsteri. Classification (NCBI taxonomy): domain Eukaryota; kingdom Metazoa; phylum Chordata; order Ceratodontiformes; family Ceratodontidae; genus Neoceratodus; species Neoceratodus forsteri. The sequence continues at coordinate 1,172,861,147 of CM057456.1, read as the reverse complement.
GTACTGCTTGAACTCTAGAGGCAGTCCCTGACCGACCACTTTGAGAACCCACCTGTCTGAGGTGATATCGGACCAGGTGGAAAGAAAGTGACGGAGCCCACCCCCCATGGGAGGACCCAGAACTGGCATGACGTGTGTCATTGAGCAGGCTTAGAGGAGGAGGAGGCTCCAGGACCTGCACCTTGGCCTACTTTACGAGGCTATTGTGGACCCTGCTTGGGTCTTGGGCGCCAAGCTTGAGCCTGCTGCTGGCCTCCTTGATAGGAGGGTTGCCTGACCACAGGGGAAGAGTGCCGAAAAGGCTTCTTCTTATGCTTCTGCTGGTTCTTGCCTGAACAACCCTTCTCAGAAGTAGCATCCAAGGTGGCAATGGACTGCTCTATTTGCTGAAGGTGACCAGCCACTCCTGGACCAATCAGGTCGGTGCCTAGGAAGGGCACAGCAGCTAACGTGCTGAATATCCGGCGGGAAGGAGGAAAGCCTCAGCCAAGCCCTGTGGCGAGTGGCCATTGCGACTGCTAAAGAGCGGGCACAAGAACCCCCGATGTCCAGGGCCGTCTGGAGCTGCTGTTTTGCAACAGCATGGCCCTGATCATGGACTTGCTTCACCGTGGTCTGCAAGTCCACTGGGAGATGAGGGAGGACTTCGTCTAATGACCCTAGGAGGGCATGAGGGAAGTGTGCCAATATAACAGCTGAGCTGGCCTGACGAAGGTCTAAGGAAGAGGCCGCATAGACCTTACAGGCAGAATGGTCCATATTTTCGGACTCCTTGTCCGGGGGTTGGTCAACATTGGCTGAGCTACCAGTACGCCTGAACACAGAAGTAGTCACCAGGCTCTCAGCCGAAGGATGTTCTGTGAACCCTGCCAGGGACCCCATGGGCACTGCGTACTTGTGGGCCATGGGGGCAGATGGTGCTGGGCAGGAAGCTGAGCGCTGCCAAAGCTCAAGGGCCAGGCCAACAATGGCTTTGGCCACTGGAAAGGCCTCCGTCGGGGTATCCCCCCCCCTTTTTGAGGATATCCGTAAGGGGGACTCCGCCTTCTTCTGGATGGACTCATGGGGCATTCCGGTGGAATCGTAGATCAGGCAGAGAATGCCCTGAAAAGGGGAAGGGGAAGGGCCTTACTCCAAACCCGCCAGGGATGACTCATCATCCCTAGGGTCGAAGTGCAATCTGGAGGCGTCCGAGTCTGAAGAGTCGGGATACAACGGCCTTCCACCTAGGTCTCCCTCGATATGCCGAGGGCGATCGGGGACAACCATAATTGACAGACATCGGGGAAGCCCAGTGTCTGTTCGGTCCTCTTTCGAGGGAGCCCCTCCCTGAGGCTGCTTAGGCGGTGGTTCCACCAAAATTGGTGGAGAGACCGAGGCAGGCTGAACCGGGATACGGGCTGGCCCCATGGGCGGTGGAACAGAAGACTTCTGTTCCGGAGGGGTCAGCGTCGGCCAAGGAGGCGGAAGCCAAGTGATGGCTGGGGTGGCTGGCAGGGCCAGCTTCTGCCCGGACAAAATCAGCTGTTGCCACATGAGATCTTCATAGCGTTGACGGAGTTTCTATCGAAGTCTCTCCTCATCCGTGGAGGAGGATGAAGATCTGTGGCGATGCCTCTTCTTAGAGTGTTTATGACTCTTTATCGGCCGTTCGGCCAAAGGGGTTCTGGACCTCGATTGAGATCAAGGGAGTCGACCCAATCGATCGGAAGACACCGGTGTCGGTGAAAACCGAGGGTCCGGAACAGTTTCCTTGATGGAGACACCAGCAGGTTGGTCTCTTCATCCAGACAAACAAGGACCGGAGTCCTTTCCAAAGAGTCGGCAACCAGGACATTGGAATGGAAGGTCAGGCAGAAACTGCAAGACGATGTGTCATGTCCGACACCTAGGCAATAAACGCACGTTAGGTGGGGATCGGTGAGCGACATCTTCTGGCCGCAGGTACACCGGCAAAATCTGGGGGACGATTTATCCTCCATGTCCAATGCACTACAATCAGAATCGCTAACTCGAACGAGTTTTAAGGTTAGTTTCAGTAAATACCGACGCTTTGAATCCAGGGCCTACGAATTGCTGTGAGAGCATGAGGGAACCTGTATCTTCCAGTGGAAAGGAAGATTTGGCACCATGGGACGGAGCCGAGGTATTTACCACCTGGGTGGGTGGGAGGAACCAGCTTGAAGACTTTCCGGCAAGACTTAAAGGGGAAAGGGACATGCCAAGAAGTGAGGATGAACAACATAGCCACACTCCTAGAACCTGTATTTGAAAGCCCTTAGCGGGGCAGGCAGTCAAGGCAAAAAGATAGGGAGACTCCTAATTTACAGATTAATTGTTTAATTAATTGTTTAATTAGTATTTCGGAAAGATTTTTGAGCGTGAGCTCTTTTACAAAGGTTCCACGTCAGGGTGGGCAATAAGACAATACACATATTCAGTGGTTTCAGAGGTCTGATCATTAGGTATTAAAGAGCGGGGTACCGCAGGGTTCAGTACTGGGTCCAGTTCTTTTTAATGTCTTTATAAGTGACATTGCAGAGGGACTGGAAGGAAAAGTATGCCTCTAGGCAGATGGCACAAAGATCTGCAACAGGGTTGATACACAAGGAGGCGTGGAAAGGAGGAGAAGGGACTTGGCAAGGTTGGAGGAATGGTCAGAAGTATGGCAGCTTGGATTCAATGCAAAGAAGTGTAAAGATAATGCACCTGGGAAACAAAAACCCAGGGGAAAATTACACAATGGGAGGGGGGTAGTAACAACAACAAAAATGGAAAGGGACCTGGGGTAATCATATGAGATGACCTTAAGGTTGGCAAGCAATGTGAGAAGGCGTAGGAGGGCTGGGGGGATACTGGGATGTATAGGGAGAGGTATCGCCAGCAGAAAACAGGAAGTTGTTATCCCCCTGTACAAACAATTGGTGAGACCCCATCTGGAATACTGCGTCCAGTTCTGGAGACCCCATCTCCGCAAGGACATAGACAGGATGGAGGCAGTTCAGAGGACGGCAACTAAAATGGTGCAGAGTCTGCAAGAGAAGCCATACAGGAGAGACTAAAGGAGCTTAATATGTATACCCTTGAGGAAAGGGGGGGACATGATAGAAACGTTTAGTAACTCAGTGGAATCAACAAAGTCCAAGAGGCAACATCTTTCAGAAAAAGAGATGTGCAAGAACAAGGGGACACAATTTGAAGATGAGGGGAGCGGCTCAGGGGCAACGTGAGGAAGAATTTTTTCACAGAGAGGGTGGTGGACGCATGGAACAGCCTTCCTGAGGAGGCTGTAGGGTCTAAAACTGTGGGAGAATTCAAGAATGCATGGGACAGACATAAGGCAATTTTTGTGGGGGGTAGGAAGAAATAGGCTGTTGGTTAAACAAGATCTGCAGCTTATCCTGTAGGTAGGGAAATGGGCAGACTAGGTGGGCCAAGCGATCCTTATCTGCTGTCAAAGTTTATGTTTCTATGTTTCTATAAGCGATTACATGACAAATAGGGAGAAAAAAACTGAGCAGCTGTAATTGAATACTAAACTATTTCTAATTGGTTGCCCTTGGTAGCACACCCCTGGAATCCTCCAAATCCATTGATAGACTATGGCAGAGTAGCTGCATAGGGTTTGAAGCTATCCCAGATGGCGAGGCTGGGTGACAGTGAAACAAGGGGACTGGGTTTGAAACCAACAGAGAGAGTGAGAGGTGGGGATAGTGAAACGGGGTTGGGGCTATGATGGAGAGCAGCTCAGAGGGCTTGTCGAGTATGGTGTATGTGTGTGTGTGTGGGGGCTTGGAGGGCAGTACCAAGTGCATTTAAAGAGGACTGATAGCTTACTTAAGCCCTTGGCCAGGCTGGAATGGAGGCAGGGTTCTCTAGGTAGCCCTGCTGGGTGTTACCTTAGGAGTAGGCCTGTCTATCAATTGGGGCCTGAGAAGCAGGTGCATTTTGAGTTAGACATTAGGTGCTGTTTGAGGCCTACTTTGAATTGAGACAGGCTGCTGTTTGTTTGTAATTTCATCGGGAGTTCATTTATCCAGAGGGGGGCCCAATAGGAGAAAGCACGCTGCCCTAGTGAGGTTCGGCGGAATGGTATGGACAGTGCTCCATTCTTTCTCCGTCTGGTGATGCGCCTTGAGCAAGTTTCCTATACAGGGTGGTGTTTTTCCGAGGAGTGCCTTCTTTCCCAGGAGGCAAGTTTGGTATTTGAGATCAGGGCAGGAACTAAAAAAAAAACCCTGTCAATGCAGGAAAGGCTCCAGACAGATGAGAGTAGGCTGGTTAAAATCCCTTCCCAGAGTTACTAAGTAAGGTGCACTTATAGTGTCAGGGCTGTACACAGGAGCAGAGAAAGCTTATCAGCTTGTCATGACAGAGGCAGAGTAGAATGGAGCTAGTTAACAGCCCTTGTGAGGGCTACTGCTGAGCAGGAGCCAGGAGTGGAAGCAATTTAACAGCCCTTGTAGCTGACTCTTGTTGTTGTTATTAGTTGCGATTCAGAAAAAGCAATGTAACATTATTAAAAAAAAAAATCAGAGCTAGCCTGATGGCGCATCGGTAGAGCTACCACTCACGACGTCAGTAACCTGGGTTCGGTAGCAAGCCTGGGTTGCTGGAGGGTCAGCTGGGGGGAAAAGGATCTAGCACCCACAGGGCTGCTCTCCTTCTCCGGGGAGGGTGGGTTGCAGTCTTCACTGTTATATCACCACCTGGGTGACCACAGGTGGAGATGCAGTCAAAGGATGCAGCAGCATAGGGAGGGGAGGACATCAGCCGAGAGCCTGGAGCGAAGGTACGTCTCTGCGTGCCTTTGCCTCGTTGGCTCTCCTTGCGTGTCAGTGCCTGCAGGGGTGGGATCAAGAAAACCAAGAAAAAACCCATGTCTGTGCCAGGACATGGGCCTCTGCACTGGTGACCATAGGGGGATACATGAAGCAGCTCCAGGTGTCCACTTCCCTCTGAGATTTCGGAGGAGGATTAGGGAAGCCCCGCTCCGCCCCACCCGGGGGGGGGGTCATCCGGGGCTCTAGAATGTTCTGGGGAGTGAAGCACTCTATGGAGGGGCTGGCATCCTTGGTCCTCCTGGCACAGCCTGTGTTGGTGCACTGAAGACCCCGATGGAGAGGGAAGATGTGGTGAGAAAGGGGCGTAAAACAGTAAATAAAAAAAAAGAAATCAGCTGGGACAGGTACAAATTGAGCATTACACCTGTCTCTTGGATAACATTCTACAGAAACTATTTCTAGCCCTGTAAGTAGCACTAACTTCAAGTGATGTACTGAACTAATTTTTCTGTGCACTGGGATTACTCTTAGTATGCACACAGAATGTTTCTTGAGATTTCTATTTAAAATTCACTGGTACAATTTACACCTCTTTAGTTATGGCATATTTTTTCAGGCAGGCAGAAAGGTTGGTCTCCAGTATAATGCCCTTTTGATAATTATTGAGGTGTTAGGCACTGTAAATTGAGTCAATGCTCTTGTGAAAGTACACTCTTAAATAGGGAAATTACAGTAATTGCATCTGAACATATTTAATAAATAGGCCTCGAGGTTTGCAACAGAAAGCCGGATGCAAAGAAAAAACTGTAGTAAAATCTTGCAGAAGTATGTGGATGCAAATAAAGTATTATGTGACAGACTATGAGACAAACTGCCTAGACTGAATTAAAGCTCTGCCACAAAAATATACTTAAGACTCAACAACAGAGATGTGGCGACAATTCTGACAAAAAATGGAGATTGGGAAACTACTTTAAGTGCGATCAGTAGTGGACATGGGAGAACCCACACGGTCAAGGGCATGAGGGGACAGACATATGAAGAAAGAATTAAAGAGCTAGGCTTGCATAAGTTGGGAAGGAGATGGATAATGGTGGGGGCCTTATTTTAGTGTACAAGGCATGCAATGGTCCTAGGCTGATGGCATATCTAAGCCTCTCAGTAAGAGAGAGAGAAGGTTATATGCAAGGGGAAATAATCAACAGCTGGGAAGGGAAAACTTAAAAACAGATAAAAAGAGATTTTGGTTTCCACAAATGGTGGCAGCGCTGTGGAATGTGGTCCCCCAGGAAGTGGTGGGCAGTAGGATAGTTAGTGGGTTCAAAAAGAAGTTAGATTAATTTATCAATGAAAGGGGTGTTGAGGGATACAATTCACTGAGACAGTGATGGACAAACCAGATTGGCAAACGCCTGCTTTTGCCTGTAATATCTATGTCCCTACAGAATGTAATTGAGTTCTAGGAATAAAACTAAAAATCTCACATTTTTTCACAAAGAAAGAAATTAAAATGATGTACTCATGGTAATTCTTCATCTTCCGTGAATATCTTCACCACTGATTTACACTGGTGGGTCTGGGCTGGATGAACTAGGACCCCATGGGAGCCGGAATATTTTAGAGGGAGAGTGCTGAGGTATGCTCCATCAGTAAGTGCACGTGGCCACCTGTTTATGTCGGCGCCAGCCCCCAATCACCTCAACACCTCCTTTTTACTGAGGAGGTGCACCGTAACCTAACAAGTATCTATGCACTTAACCTAAGGACAAAGATAGCCCTGGTGGCCCATTTTAGAAGGGTCACTAAACACAGTGTCATCACAGCCCAAAGCAAGCAAAAAGGGGTGAAGACCAACACAGCTGACTATACTAAAGTGAGTCCAGGGGATGGCGGGCAGGCACATGAATCAATGGTGAAAATATTCCTAGAAGATCAAGAATTATAGTGAGTATGTAATTTTAATATCTTCCAAGAATTAATCTTCACCTTGCCTCTTACCACCAGCCAGGCAGTGTGGAAAATGGTGGGTGAAGATAGGGCAGCAGTCCTGAGCAAATGGCTTTGGCAGAAACAGCAAAAGGGGGGAGGGCCAATTCGGGACCTCCTTGCAAATGAGATGGGGAAAAAAATGCCCCAAAATGTAAAATGACATCTGGACTCCCAAAAAGTAATAACTCCATGCCATTGATTAACACTTGAATAAACTCGAGAGTAAACTCATAGCCCTCTTTCTCTATAAGAGAAAAGTAGGAGTGGAGAGCACAGAAACTGCAGGACTAGCAGTCCTATGGAGGCAAGATGTTATCTCCTCTAGTATGCTCCAGGTGGACAGGGCAAAGTCCAAAGCATAGACAGCAGTGATAAGGGATACCAACCCAAAAAAATTCCCACATGAAAGAAATATAAATTATGTACCTACCGTAATTCTTGATCTTCTTGGACGAAGTCTCCACCACTCATTCACACTGATGGGACTACGCCAGAGGCGCCAGGACCCAGCGGGAGCCAAAATCTTCAGGAGGGTCGGTGTCAAGGTTGGGCCATGAGGAGCAGCACCACAAGCCTGGCTTGCGCCATATAGACTACCTCAGAGTTAACCCTCCACCCGCATCAGTATCTTTTTTTCCAAGGAGTTACAGCGTAAACTAACCTAGTGAAACTAACCTATGTCAGACATAAGACAGTCCGAATGACCCATGTAAGAAGGGTCAACACAACAGAGTCTTCACAACCCAGCCATTAAGGGAGTGAAGAGATAAGTGAGCTCGGGGGATGATGGGTGGGCATGTGAATGAGTGGTGGAAATTTCGTCCAAGAAGATCAAGAATTACGGTAGGTACTAATTTACATATCTTCCTGGCCATAAAGTCTCCACCACTCATACACACTGATGGGAGAGTGCCAAGCTAAATAATCCTCCGAGATGGGCGGCAGGAGAGAGAGGAGCTCACTTAGGACAGAAGTCCATTAAGGATTGCCCTGCCAAAGGACTGATATTGTCTGGCATGGACATCCAAAGCATAGTACTTTACGAATGTGTGCACAGACCTCCAGGTGGCCACATTGCAAATGTCTGCAATGGGAACATTACAGATTTCTGCCAGAGAGGCCGTGACTGCTCTGGTAGAATGAGCATATACTCTGCCTTCTAGCTTGATCTGTGAAATGGAGTAGCAGTGACGGAGGCATGCTACTAGCCATGCTGAAATACACTGGATGGCCACAGGCTTGCCCAGCTGGGCCGCGCTAAAGGAGACAAACAGTTGTTTAGAAGTGTGGATTTCCTTAGTCCTGTCTAAGTAAAACAGCAAGGCTCTTTTCACATCCAGGGAATGTAGGGTACATTCTCCCTCATTCTGGAAGATCACGAAGTAGGTAGGAAGGACCAAGGGTTGACTCAGATGGAATTCTGAGATTACCTTGGGAAGAAACTTGGGGTGGGTCCTGAGAACCACCTTGTCTTTGTGAAATACCGTATATGGATGATCTGTGACCAAAGCGTGTATTTCCGACACTCTGTGGGCAGAAGTGATGGCCACAAGAAAGGCCATCTTCCAAGTCAGAAATTTTAGGTCACACGTAGCTAGGGGCTCGAAAGGTTTACAGGTGAGCATGTCTAGCACAAGGTTAAAGTCCCAGGCTGCTACTGGTCATTTGACTGGTGGCCTGGTATGCAGAATGTCCTTAAGAAACATCTTGACCACAGGAAGTTGAGCTAGAGACATGAAGTGTACAGGCTCATGGTACGCTGAGATTGCGCAAAGGTGAACCTTAACGGTGGAGTATTGCAGGCCTGTGTTTGAGAGGTCTAGAAGATACTCCAGTACTTTGTTGGTGGGCAGGAAAAGGGGTCCCAGGAGGACTTTGCACACCAGATGGAGAAAAGCTTCCACTTAGTCATGTAGGTTTTCCAAGTAGCTGGCTTGTGTGCTGCTAATAGGATATCAGAGACCCTGCATAAAAACATTAAACCTGCTGTTCACCTCTGTCTCCTCAGGAGCCAGGTATGGAGGTGAAGAGGCTTCAGATTGGGATGGACTACAGGACCCTGGGTCAGAAGGTTTGTATAAAGTGGAAGCGGTTTCAGGGAAGTTTCTGATAATCTGTTGATTAAAGGAAACCAGATCTGATGAGGCCAAAATGGGGTGCTGAGAATCATTCTGCCCCCCTGTGCCTCCAGTTTGAGCAGCACCCTCTGAACTAGGGGAAGAGGAGGCAATGCATACAGAAAGTGTTTTGTCCACCACAGTGTGAATGCATCCTGACAAAAACCGCCAGGTCCTGCATTCCTGGAGCAAAGGAAAGGCATTTTTGCATTGAGTGGGGATGCAAAAAGGTCCAGGTCTGGAGTTCCCCTCTCTTCGAAGAGTGACTGCACAATGACTGCGTCAGGAGACCACTCGTGAGGATCTGTCACCGTTCTGCTGAGATGGTCCGTCAGATCATTCTGTACTCCCAGCAGACAGACTGTCTGGATCAGGGCATCATGCTCTAGGCACCACTCCCACATTCTCACTGTTTCCCTGCACAAGGGGTAAGAGTGTGCTCTGCCCTGCTTGCTGATATAGTACATCACTGCTTTGTTGTCCGTCTCGAGGAGAATGATCTTGTGACAAAGTATGTCTTCCAAGGTCCGAACAGCATAAAGGACAGCTCTCATTTCCAGAACATTTATGTGAAGTTGAGATTCATCCTGACTCCAATGACCCTAAGTGTGGTTATCCTGGCAGTGAGCTCCCCATCTCAGCAAGGATGCATCCATGGTGATGGAGATCTGGGGATCTAGAGAAGTGAAGGGATACCCTACCCAAAGGTTGTTCTCTTGAGTCCACCAGGTGAGCGAATGTTTCAGCAGTTCCATCACCTTGATGCAAAAGGGCTGTGGGTGTGTGGTTGGAGACCACTTAGTGCTGAGCATCCACTGAGAAGTTCTCATGTGAAGCCGGGCCAGAGGCACAGTAAACACTGAGGCTGCCATGAGACCCAGCATCCACTGCATCAAGATAGCTGAAACCGAGCTGTGTTCTCTGATTATGCGGGCCATCTGCAGGATGTCATTCCTTCTGTCCTGTGGGACAAAGGCTATCTTGTTGGCGGTATCCAGAAGGGCTCCTATGAACAGGAGCTGCTGGGAGGGCTGTAGCTGCAACTTTTCCAAGTTTAGCAGGAGCCCCATGGACGTGAGGAATTTTGAAGCTGTAGTTACGGCTTCCTGAGTCTGTTGTCTGGAGAGGCTCGCAAGAAGCCAATCGTCCAGATGTAGGAATATCTGAATCCCGAGTTTCCCTAGATGCGTTGCAAGAACTGTAAAGCACTTTGTAAAAACTCGAGGCGCCAAGGATAGCCCAAAGGGCAGGACTCTGAACTGGTAGTGCTGACCCAACGCCATGAATCTGAGGTATTTGTGGTGGTCTGGGTGTATGAGAATGTGTTGATAGGTGTCCTGCATGTCCAGGGAGGCTAGCCAATCATGTTGATGAATCAGAGGCAAAAGAGTACCAAGTGATATCATCTTGAACTTTTCCTTGTAAAGGAACTTGTTTAACTGAGGTTGAGAATAGGGCGCATGCCGCCTGTTTTCTTTGGAACTAGAAAGTAATGGGAGTACAAACCCGTGTTCCGCTGCTGCAGCGGGATTATCTCTACTGCCCTGTTGTTCAGAAGGCCTTGGATTTCGGAAGCAAGGTCTGACTGACAGACAGACAGCTTGGACTGTCATTTGGGTGGATGATTCAAAGGGGTTTCCAACAGATTTAAGGAGTATCATTCGCAGAATATTCTGAGCACCCATTTGTCTGATGTGATCTATTTCCACTGGTCATAAAACTGAGTCAGATGTCCTCCTACTGCCGAGGACGAGCCCCCTTGGACAGCTGAGGTGGGACTTGGGCCAGAATCTAAAGAGGGTGGCACTGGGTGTTTTGTGGCCCTGTGACTTCTGCTATGCTTTCTTTTGTGGCTGAGAGGTTTGGTTCTTGTTAAAGCCTCCTCTGCCTTTACCCGGAAAGGACTGATGGTTATGAAACTGACATCTGTTCCCGCCCCTTTGAGGGCTGCGGAAGGGGGTCTATCCGTTTTGATGGCTGTCCTAGTTTTCTGAGTGGCCTCCGGCGCCTGCTCGACCTGAGGACCAAACGGATACATACCGTCGAAAGGCAAGGCCATAACTCTTTACAGGACATCATTTGTGAAGCCTGAGGTGCGCAACCAAGAGTGTCGATGGGTGCAAATACCAGCTGCCGCTGCTCTGCAAGCAGTGTCAAAGACATCCATGGCAGCTGTAAGCTGTTGATTATTGGATTCAATACCTCTAGTAATGGTTTGAAGGAGCTCTGAGTTAACATCTGAATCAGGAAGAGCTTCTACTGTAGCCTTGCGCGAGTGCCAGAGTGTATACTCATACCGAAAGAAGTAGCCCTGGTAGCTAACAATGCGCATGCACAAGGTTGAAGCAGCTAAGATTCTTTGTTTACTGGACATGCTGTAGACTCTTGCAGAAGAACAGCCTTGTTACTCTCTGTCAGAACAACAATGGCATCAGCAAAAGCTTGAGAGGCCACAATAAGCTGATCCTTAGAAGGGGCATATTTCCTACCTATGGACTTAGCCACAGAGGGAATGAGTGCCGGATAATCCCACACCATCTGAGAGAGTGTCTCGAAAGAGGACTGTACCAGTGGGGTTAATTCCACAGGAATATCCAGAATGTGCAGATACTGTAGACGCAGCAGCTCCAAGGATCAGTATCCGAAGTCTGGAGAGAAAGTGGAATTTCGATTTCTGAGCAGAGACTTAAAGGAAAGGTCCTCGACCAAAGGCTCTGTAAAAAGAGGTTTATTCCCTGCCCCCAGGGAGGAATCATCATTGAAGCCGTCCCCTAATCGAAGATCAGGATCGTGTTCAACATCATCCCTTGCCAGTCCAGAAGGGACCATATAGATAGGAAAGGGATGAAAAGAAGGAGGAGGAGGAGCAGCAGAGAGAATTGGTGTCGAAAACAGCCGAAACCCATGTGGCGCCTCAAGCACTCCCAGCGCCACCACAGGAGGTGGTGCCAAGAACACAGGTGGTACTGGAATGGGAAGCGGCACCAGCACAGGATACAGTGCCACATGTGGTGCCAGCAAGGGAAAGCCGGCACTGAGCGCGGTGCCTGCACCGCAGATAGTGGCACGGCAGCAGAAGTTTCCAATCTCCGATTGACAGAGGAGAAGTGAAGAAATTCAGCAGGAGATAAAGGCACTGGTGTGGACCCCTGCACTGCAGCAATGTGAGGGGGACAGACACCAGGGTGTGGAGTTGATGGCACTGGAGAGGGTGCCATGCGACTAGGAAGCTCCAACCACCCCATCTGCAGGTCCGAGACCGAAGGCCGAAGGCCCGGTGATGGATTACTTCGGCTCAGGCAGCCAGGACAACCGCCGCACCCACTGCTCCATAAGAGCGGCCCAATGGTGAACCTGCTCACCGGAGGACCCACAACGGGCAGGGAGGGACTCCAGAGTTGAGGATGCTGGGCACCAGGGACAGAATGCACCAGGGACAGAAACCAGAGAGGACTCTAGGAGAAGCGGAGACTGGCCCCTGCCCCCGGCAACCAACAATCGACATGAAGACATATCAGAAGATGACTTCGAGCGGTGCAGTTTCTTTTTCAAGTGGGAGGCCGAAGAAGAGCTCGAGGTCAAGTACTGCCTAGAATGAAACCACTTCTTTTTGTGCTTTCAGGAAGACCATCCATCCCCTGAGCATCAGACTGCCTGTAGTCGGACCCCCCCCCCCACCGGTAGAGGGTGGCAGACCAGACCCAGCCCAGCTGACTGAACAGCTTTCATGCGAAGTCTCCCTACCATCACCTGCCCCACTCATGGTCGACTCCGTCAATGGAGGACTGAAGATGTCTTCTGATGAAAATTTTACTTAAAATTAATTCTTTTACTTTATTTTCCCTATACAAAAATAAAACTAAGATAAACTAAATGAAACTGAAGACTATAGCTGCTGTTGTATAGACGTGAAGTTTTGACTCCCAGTGGGCGAGCGATGTCGTCACTGAAGCACAGTCGACGGCGGGAGAAAAGGAACTGAAGTGGCTGGAGGGTCAGTGCCAAGGTAGTCTATACGGCATGAGTCACGCTCACAGTGCTGCTCCTCATGACCCTACCTCAATGCTGGCCCTCCTGAAGATTCTTGGCTCCCGCTAGTTCCTCGCACCTCTGGCGTACTCCCATCAATGAGAATTAGTGGAGACTTTATGTCCAGTAAGATTATGCCTTGCTTCTCCCTCAAACCACAGGGATGTACCCTGTGTAAAGCTAGTACACCGATCCCAAAAAAAGGTGCATCACACATCTCCAAAGACCAGAGCATCAGCTTAGTGCAGCCAGATTGGATAGTGCCCAGGGCACATGTTATATGTAGCAATTAACACGGATATATCCCAGAGGGAATATACCTCGAGCAGGAAGAAGCAGAATAGAAAGAAATGGGAAGTAGGCCACCTAACCACTCCACAGAAAAAAAATATTTTTCGTTTTATTTTTTTTTTGGTTGGTGGGGGCCCCCCCACACCTCTGGTTTTTTTTTTGTTTGTTTGTTTTTTGGATGGAGGGAGGCAACTGAGCGACAAGCCCTCTTTTTGTTATGAAAACAATGGAAACCGCCCCACAGGAGCACGGCAGAGGAGACAAGCAAAGTGATCTGATGCTAGTGCCCACACGGTGATTTACTGTAAGCCCTGGCTCTCAGCTGAGAGGAGGATGATGGTCGGAAATCTGAATCAAGGGTGAAGATATTCTGGAAGATGAACAATTATGGTAAGTACGTAAATTCTCATATCTTCCAAGAATCAATCTTCACCACTGATTTATACTTAAGGGTCTGAGTACCAAGCTTCCCAAAAGGGAAGAACTGGCTCACCCAGAGGGTACAAAGTACCCCCAGCTCTTTGCGCGGAGGGAGAACACCTGAAGGCAGGGACTTCTACAGGACTTGCAAGGCCTAAGACTGGTCTGGGTCAGATGGATGAGTGGGAGTGCACCCTAATAGCCCCTGCCTGACCCTACAGGAGAAGTGAGCCCCATTGGAACTGGGAGTTAAGCACCTTTCACTGGGCCATAAATGCCAGTCATGAGAGACGAAGCCATGCCGTTCTCTGAATGTAGACTCCGGTTCCCACCAGCCTGGAGGCCACCTTATCTGCATTTAGTACTGTGGTTATAGTTAAGTCTTACAGTTATACTCTATCTGGCTGTGGCTGTACAAGTTAATTTAGCACTTGTGTTACACTTGGGTCTTGTAGCTATACCCTATCTGGGTGAGCACTACAAGGTAGCTTTTATCCCGATCTCTTTTTTAACCTCAAGATAGATTTTATTAGCCATAAAAAATAATGAACTAGCATTAGAAATTTCTTAATTACAGTCACGTACTTCTATGGAACATTTCAATTAGTACTACAATTGAGTCAAATTGGCCTGTATCATTTCAAAACAAGACTATAAAACCACAGTAAATAATGCAAATCAAACCTGGATGTATTTAAAATAGGAATTGAAAAAAAGACGGTATCTGGTATGATCTCCTCCCCTGATCATTCAGTGTAAAGTTTCAAAACCCCTGTATCTAGGCTTGCCTAATATCAGCCCATTTTCCAGCTTCATCCCAACTACCCCGAGGAAACGCAGCAGACACCTTTACTTTTCTAGGAGCAAACTCCCTTGTACAGACTTATGTAACAGCTACATCTCAAGGTTCAATGAACTGCCTTGAACTATGTAAGAGGAAGTTTGCTGTTGGTGCTTACCCCTTTAGTGAAATTTGACCTACGTACTCTAATTCTTTATCCCTCTTCTACTCCTTGCCCCTATTCATCAGGGGCCATCTCCTACCCTACACTCTCAGAGCTGTGCCAAGGTCTCCATAAATCCAAGAATTTCTGTTTCTAACTGGAGCTCACTGGTGATCCATTCCATCCTTTCTATATCTCTTACCCCGGCTTATTATCCCTGTTTCTTGGGCTACAGAAGAGCCTAAAAGCTACACTTTATGCAGGTGACTACTACGAGCTATTTCCTTAACTGTGAACCTGTTGTTGAAAACACACATCAGCTAGGTTTAACCTCATTCAATTGCCTCTATAGGGATGGAGTTCAAAGCAGAGAGTCAGTTGTCATGGCTGTGGGGTATTGTACTCTAGGGATATGCCCTGAAGGAGGGGGCACTGCCCCATCTGCAAGACCACGGCAGAGCTCCAGACTCAGCTGGTGGCAGTAAGGGTAGAAATATCACAACTGCATCACCAGCTCAACTGGAGCTCACCCCCCCAAACCCCTACTCCCCCAGAGACCCACTGGTCCAGAGAAATGGAGAGTGGTGGGGAGCAGGAGAGGAAGGGGTGGCACGGGGAGCCATAAAGAGGCTAGCCAGCCCAGCAACATCCAGACAACAACCGCTCTGCACCCCAGAGGAGGCTCAGGCACCTGACTCCATGGAGGGGGACTCCAAGTCAGTCAATGGGAAAGGGCAGAATGATGTTATGGCACCCGGGGAGTAAGACTACCAGGACAGTCTTGGTGGTCTGGGACTCAATGATTAGAGGTGTAGATAGGGTGGTGGAGGTGGGTTTGGATGGGAGAGGGATAATCGGATGCCTTCCTTGTGCATCGGCCATCAGGGATTTAAACAGGATAGGAAGGAAGGCGGAGAGGAAGCAGGGAGGGAGCTGGGGTGCTGGTACACCTGTGCACCAATGATTTGGTGAACCAGTTGATAAGAGATGGTGAAGCGGAACTTCTGCAGACTGGAGGACAGATTGGTGGCACACTCAGCCTCCCTGGCCTTTTCTGAAGTTCTCCCTATATAGGGCACGGAGGGGAATCAGGATAGGATAAGGAGTGATGCCATTGAGGAGTTTAATGAGTGGCTTAAGGGATGGTGTCAAGAGAAGGGGTACCACTTTTTGGGGGACTGGGGGAACTTCTGGGACAGAAGACTCTTCAAGGGTGATAACTTCACCTGATAAGAGAAGGGGCCTGTGCACTGAGCAGTCTGACACCCATATCAAACATTTAAACTGACTGTGAGGGAGACTGGAACTAGGGGAACCATGGTAACAGGTGAGACGAAGGGGATCCTTGCTTGTCCTCTCCCATATCTGGGGGCTTGTAGCAACATGGCAGGTGCAAAGAGGGTTGTAACTCCAACCGGACTACAGTGGGTGAAGAGGCATTAGAAAGAGTAATGCAAAGTGTACAAACACCAAAACAAACAAAAGAATAAGTGGACAAGGAAAGCACAAGGGTAGTAGCAATGGAGGATCAGGAGTCAAACAGAAGGGGATATGCCTTAATGTCAGGAGCCTGGTCAAAAAAAACAGCGAGCTTTAGGCGCTGATGGTGGATACTGGGGTGGATCTAGTGGCCATCACAGAAATGTGGGCTTTGGAAAATAATGACTGGGATATGACGATCCCTGGGCACTCATTGTTTAGGAGGGATAGAGGAACAGGCAGAGGGGGAAAGTGGCCCTTCTTGTCAAGGTGGCAGAAGATGAGTGCATCAAAGGTAGTAACAGAGAGAGACTGAGTCACTGTGGATGAAACTCTTAGCAGCCTCAGGCAAGAAAAACGGGTTACTCACCTGTAACAGTAGTTCTAGGAGTGGTATATGGTGTACATCCCTTTCTCGCAGTGTCTTTTCCCCTTTTAGACCTGCAGAAAAGTCTTCAAGCTGGCTCCTCCCACCCACCGGGGCGGTAACTCCCCTAGCACTGCCCTGTGATGCCAGTTCTTGCCCGCTGGAAGCAGAGTTGTGCACCACTGCCAAGGGAGGTTGAGTGGGTCCGTGTAGATGTACACCATATTCCACTCCTAGAACTACTGTTACAGGTAAGTAACCTGTTTTTCTAGGGATGTGGATATGGTGTACTTATCCACACATTCTGGCAGAGTTGTAGCAGTTCTCTGGGAGGAGGGTGGCAAGACGCATACCCACTACTTAGGAAATAAGGATTGGAGAACTGAGACCCCAAAACCAGCATCCCGACGTGACTGAAAGTAGATGTGGTAGTTGGAAATGAAGATGTGTGCTGACTTCCAGGTAGCAGTTCGACAGATTTCCTGGATAGGTACGTCCCTGGAAGCAGCCACCAAGGCAGCAGTAAGACGGGTGGAATGAGCCCTTAGCCGAACGGGAGGCTCCCTACTCGCCAACCTATAGCAGAGGTCAATACAGGAAACAATCCACCTGCCGATCGTCTGCTTAGCTGCCGGTCTGCCAGGTGCAGCTTCAGTGTAGGTTACAAATAGTTGACACACCTCTCCCCGAACTCCAGCCGTGTGTTCCTTATAGTAGGCTAGTGCTTGCTGCAGGTCCAATGTGTGGAGCCTGTGTTCGGACTCCGAGGTGTGGTTGGTGAAATACACCAAGAGATTAAGCACCTGATTAAGGTGAAAATTAGACACAACCTTCGGGAGAAACTCCGGGTTGGAGCAAAGGACAACCTTGTCCTTGTGGAAGATCAGGTATGGAGACTCCACCGAGAGCTCACTGATCCTTCTGGCTGATGAGACAGCCACCACGAAGGTGGTTTTCCATGACAGATGTGACATCTCACACCTGTGCATTGGTTTAAATTGCTTGCCCATGAGCTTTGCCAAAACCAGCAACAGATCCCAAGGTGGTGGTGGTTCATGCACCGGAGGGGAAATGTGGTCAAGGCCTTTGGTAAAGCATCAGACCAAGTTCTCCTGTGCCACCAACTGCTGACTGGCCCACACCCAGTAGGGAGAAATGGCTGCTAGGTGTACTTTAAGAGTCGTCAACCTAAGGCCTGACTGGAAGAGGGACCAGAGGTAGTCAAGGATGCTAGTCACTAGACAGGACAAAAGATGTGGAGAGAGCGTCCCTGCACAGTGGAAGGGAGTGCATGCCACCCTGCTTGTTGAGGTTGTACACGGTCATGGTGTTGTCTGTCTGGACCTGAACTACTTGACTCCTGAGATGTGGAGAAAAGGCTGCCAGCACCAGCAAAACCGTGCTGAGCTCCAGCAGGTTGATGTGACATTGGGACTCCTCAGGGGTCCAGAGCCTGTGGACTCTGTATTCCCTAAGGTGGGCTTCCCAGCTCATGAGAGAGGGCATCAGTCATCAGGATGACCATCGGCTCCAGACAGACAAATGGGATACCTTCCTGCAGATGTTCCAGGACTAACCACCACTGGAGTGTATCCCACATCTGCTGGGTCACGGTGACCAGCTGGTCAAAGTGACCCTTGCACTAAGACCACTGGCTGGCCAGCTTCCACTTGACGGAGTGCATTCTACAGTTAGCCCAATGAACCACGCTGGTGCAGGCTGCCATATATCCCAATACACACAGGAGGTCCTGTGCAGGGCGCAACTGCCCAACCTGAAATGATTTAGCAAATGAGGTAAGAACCTCCACCCTGTCAGCTGGGAGCCAAGCCCTGGCTCTGCAAGAGTCGAACTCTGCCCTGATGAAATGAATCACCTGCGAGGGAGCGAGTTCTGATTTGGCCTCATTGACCAGGATGCCAAGAGAGATGTGGATCTGGAGGGTCAGGTCCCTGGACCACTCCACCTCCTGCATGGAGGGACCCGCGATGAGCCAGTCATCCAGGTAGGGGTATACCCGGACTCCCCGGTGCCTCAGATGGGCAGCCCCCACAGCTACACATTTGGTGAAGACCCTGGGGGTTGAGGACAGGCTGAATGGCATGGCCTGGAACTCGTAAAGGGTTTCTTCTGCTCGAAAACGGTTGAACCACTGGTGAGAAAGACAGATCAGAACATGGAAGAACGCATCCTGGAGATTCAGAGAGAAAAACCACATGTTTTGCTTGAGAGATGGTATGATCTGTGACAGAGTTACCATCCTGAAGGTGCAGGACCTGAGGAATTTCTTCAGGTCATACAGATCTAAAATGAGGCACCAGCCCCCCCCCCCCCCATCAGTTTTGGTACCAGGAAGTACCTGGAGATGAACCCTGGTTGAGGTTAGAGGGGTCCAGGACAGGAGCCACTACCTCTTTGTGAAGGAGTTGGGCACTGTCGTCCCAAAGGGCCGACTGACACCATGTCCTCTTGTTGGGCTCAGGTTCATCTGGGTGGGTAAGCCTAGATTCCAGAGGCAGACCCTGGCGAACCACCTCGAGAACCCACTTGTCAGTGGTAACAGCAGACCATGCAGAAAGGAAGTGCTGGAGTCAGTCCCCCACGGGAGGACCCAGGGGGTTCAGGATGTGAGAGGGGAGGGCACCCCCCATCCCTGGGCAGGCTTGGAGACAAAAGAGGGCCCAGCTAAGGGGCTACCAGGACCATGTCCTCCAGGCTTCCTGATGACCGAGGCCACAGCTTTGGGCCGTGGGTGCCAGGCCTGCTGCGGTCAGATTTGGTCGCAGGGGCAGAGGCGGGCTGTAAGGGCTTCTTCTTGAAAGGTTTGGAGCCCTTAGAGTCCTTCTGTGCAGAAGTCATAGAGTCAAGGTGGTATTGGTCTTTTCAATCCTGGAGAGGTGCCCCTCCGTCCTGGGCCCAAACAGGTCTGCCAGCTTGTGCTGCATATCCTCTGTAAAGGTGGTGATGCGCAGCCAAGCCCTGCGGCGTATGGCAACTGCTGCAGCCATGGACAAGGTACACGAGTTCCTGAGTTCCATGGCCATTTGGAACTGTTGCTTTGCAACGGCACATCCCCGATCATGGACCTGCTTGATGGTGGTTTGCAGGTCAGCAGGGAGGTGGGAGAGCACCTCATCCAGGGACCTCAGGAGGGCATGTGAGAAATGGACCATCAAGAGGGCCGAACTCACTTGCTGAAGGCCGAGTGAAGAGGCAGCATACACTTTTTTCACCATTGGGGTCCAAATTCCTGGACTCCTTGTCAGGGGGTTTGTCCGCGTTCCGACACTGCCCATGCACTGGAACACAAGAGTCTGCAATGAGCCCCTCAGCCAAGGGATGCTCCATGAATCCCAACAGGGATCCAGTAGGGACCACATAATTGTGGGTCATCCAGGCCGATGGCACAGGACAAGACATTGGATGATGCCACAGCTTCAGGGCAGGACCAAGAATGGCATCCTGGACTGGGAAGGCCTCTATGGGGGTATCCCCCCAGTCGAGGACCTCTGTAAGCGGGTACCACTCCCGCTTTTGAATGGGTTCCAGCCTGAGGTCCGTCAACTCAGAGCTCAAACGAAGCAGGCCCATGAAGGAAGTGGGACCCTGGTCCATAGATAAGTCCCCTACCGACTCCATGTCCTACAGGCAGGAGTGGAGGGAGGACCCCTCAGATTCCAATGAATCATGAAAAAGCGGTCGCCCAGCTGAGTCCCCACTCACCCAGTGAGGGTGGTCTGGGGTGATGATGACCAACAGCCAATGGGGCAATCCTTTGCCCGGTCGGGTGTCCTTAGTTGGGGCACCAGATGTTGGCTGTTAGGGCGGTGGCTCAACAAGGATCAGTGGAGAGGCTGGCGTGGGGCGAGCTGGGACCAAACAAACCAGCTCCTGCTGGGGTGGGGTCTTCTGCAGCTCCAGTAGTGGCATCCAAGAAAGGGCCAGGGGAGCCGGGATCAGCTTAATCCAGGTCAGCCAGAGCTGCTGCCAGATGAGAATCTCATAGCACCGAAGCATCTTGTGCTGGTGCCTCTCCTCATCCGAAGAGGACAAGGAATAGTGGTGGCACCACTTGCCCGAGCACCTGGAGCGCACGCGTCGCAAATGACGTGGCTGCCCAACTCTGGAGCGGGATTGGCGGTGGGTCTCAGAGGGGGTCAGTGAAGATCGGGCCCTCTCCAGGTCCTGGAACTCTGGAGTGGGGAGTGATGGAACAGCAGACTGCCCTGTCCCCACCGAGAAGGTCAGGACCAGAGTCCTGGACAAGGAGGTATCAATCTCCTTGGAAGACAAAATGTCAGCTGTGTCGAAAAAAATCTCAGAGGGAACGTCGATCTAAGTCTCAGCCAACTGGCCTAATGGGGAGACTGTGGAGCTGGCGGCCAGATCCGAAGCACCAATCAAAGCCAAGTGTTCTGGTGAAGTGCGGGAATCGAGAGCTCCCAATCCCACAAGCGTCAACGAGTCTGCTTCTTGGTCTCTTTCTTCTTGTCCTTTTGAGGTTTCTTGGACTTTGCGCCCTTAGGACCCTGCCCAAGACTGGGCAGAGACTGGCACAAGTCCGTGAATGCTCCCGTTAAGAAAGTGTCCAAAGAGAGTGGCAGAAAGGCTAAAGCCAAGGAGGTCTGTGCTGCGGCCTGGGCCGCGGCAGCCTGAAAAGCCACAAGTTGCTCAGTGGACTCCGCAACAGTGGAGACCACCTAATGAGCATCTTTAGAATGAACAGGTGGATCCCTGTTGCCCAGACAGCCAAGCAGTAGGCAGGCTTGGCGATCCTCGAGAGTTGCCGATAAAAATGAATGCCAATGGATGCAGGCCTGGATATTGTGCACGAGGCCCAAGCAGTGAACGAGGTGTGCGGATCCAGTTGTGACATAAGTTACCCACAACCACATTTCCAAAACCCCAGAGTGGACTTTGCATCGTCCATAGTGGTGGTGAGAATAATGTGAAGACAAAGTAAGGTTTTTACTTAGAAAACTAGCAAAGGGCCTCAGTATACGTGAGAGCGATAAGGAGAGAACCTGCTTTTCTGTGGAAAGGAAGAGCTGGCATCATAACCGGCCTGGTGGCCCTGAGGGTTGAGGTGATGGAGGCCACACCTTGCGCCACACCGGTAACCCAGGTTCCGGAATGGACTCGGGTCACTCAGAGGTTGGCAGGGGCAAGGAAGGACCAAGTGTCTGCCGACAGCTCTCCTTCCTTAGGGAAGGGGGAACAGTGCAACGCACTGTAGGCTGACATACCGCAGTGGTTAGGTGTCAGGAGA
This sequence comes from Neoceratodus forsteri, assembly GCA_016271365.2. NCBI lineage: Eukaryota > Metazoa > Chordata > Ceratodontiformes > Ceratodontidae > Neoceratodus > Neoceratodus forsteri. The sequence continues at coordinate 1,172,839,458 of CM057456.1, read as the reverse complement.
GGCATGCTGCCCAGAATTGGGAGGGCCTACATCCAGGGCATTAGACTGCCTCCGCAGAGGTGGAGACAGTCACCCTGCCCATTGCACATTCATGGGCCCTGGAGCGCAAAACTGGAGGAAAAGACAGAGCTAGCAGGCTCCATGATGGCCGGCTCCGGCTGTACTCTCGCCGACCCCTGGTAATCTGGATGTTGGCTTCCGGGGGTGGAGAGAGGCCAGCGCTCCTTGCCACTGGTCCAGTCATGGGGGAAGGGTGACCCTTGGGGGATGGCCAGGTGGGATGGGTGCCGGGAAGCCTGGCTGGAGAGACGAGTTCCCTCCAAGACAGGGGTTGGAGCCGCCTGCCCACTCCGAGAAGGAGCAGGAAAAAGTGTATATGGAAAACTAAAAAAGAACTGGCATCATGGGCGGTGCTAGGGGAGTTACCACCCAGTTGGGTGGGAGAAGCCAGCTTGAAGATTTTCTAGCAGCTCTTAAAGGGGGAAGAACACCGCCAGAATGTGTGGATAAGTACACCATATCCACGTCCCTAGAAACTGTGCTTAGGGGTGATCCATAGACCTCCAGAGCAAGGGGACGAGAAAGACAGAGAGTTCAAGAAAGACCATGAAAGACGAGTGGCAAAGAGGAAAGTGGTGGTGGGTGATCTGAGCCTTCGATCAGATATCGAATGGGATATTCCAGTAACCAGGAGCAGCAGAAGTCAGGCTTTGCTGGATGCTTTCCAGGACTGTCTGCTGGTACAGCTAGTTATGGAACCTATCAGACAGACTGCAATTCTCAAGGTAGTGCTCATCAACTGAGGGGCGATTGGTGCTGTGAGGATAGGGGAGCCACTGGGGAACAGTAACCATAACTTCATTTAGTTTGAACTTGCCCTTGGGTCCAGAAAACCCCGATCGAGAGCTGAAGTCCTGGATTTCAGAAAGGCAGACTTCAACAGGCTGAGGGAGCTGGTTACGGAAGAGATATTCGGGGTGGACAATATGGGGCCGGGGGCAATTATGGAAGCCATTTTCAAGGCATTTAAGTTATGCATGAGAACGGTGACCAAAAAGAATAGGTTCAAAACACTACTATGGTTCTCGGCAGCAGTTCAGGAAGTGATGAGGGGAAGAAAAAGGCCTTCTACAAGTATAAAGAAAAGCTGGGGGAGGAAAACTGAGGGGAATACGTACTGAAAAATAGGGAGGCAAAGAGGGTGCTTAGGGAGGTGAAAGCAGACAAAGAGCTGCGTACTGCAGTGGGGGTCAACAGCAGAGAAAAACAGTTCTTTCACTTTATTACGGAAAAAAGGATAAAAGGAGGGGGAATCATATGGCCGGGGGGGTTAATGTGATTACTTTAGCTCACTTTTCACTAATGAGAATGGTGGACCCTTGTTAGAGAGTGGCATCAAAGCAGCCAGTAAGGGAGTCTCAGAGATAAGGCAGCCAATATTTACAAGCAAAAGGATCTACAAAGGGCTGGCAGCACGAAAAACAGATAAGGCTCTGGGACCAGATGAGATGCATCCAAGGTTACTGAAGGAGCTGGCAGCATAACTGGCTGAACCACTGGTAGGTCTGTTCAACAGCTATCTAAGGATTGGCTAATTCAGAAGGATTTGAGAGGGGGGAGCATAGTTCCGCTCCATAAGGGGGGGACAGGCAATGAACATGCAGGAAACTACAGACCAGTCAGTCTTATCTCTACTGTAGGGAAGCTGATGGAGTCACTGGTCAGAGGACCTTGTGGACTACTTGGACAGCAACAGGCTACAGAATAATAAACAGTACAGATTCAAGGCAGGGAGGTCTCGTCACACTAACCTGATAGTTTTCTTTGACTGGGTGATGATGGAATTGAATAAAGGACGTGCTGTGGATTTGCTCTACTCAGTCTACTTCAATTTCAGCAAAGCTTTCGACTTGGTGCCTCACAGATGCTTGCTCAAGATGACGGAGGCTCTGGGTGCGGCTAAGGTCATAGTTAACTGGGTAGAAAACTGGTTAAAGTGCTGGCAGCAGAGGGTTGTAGTCAGTGGGGTCAAGTCAGCAGAGAGGAAGGTCATGAGCAGGGTACCACAGGGATCTGTTCTGGGACCGGTCCTTTTCAATATCTCCATCAGTGACACTGGTGAGGATATCCGGGGCAGGATGTGTCTCTTCACAGGTGACACTAAGTTCTGTGGGAGGGTGGATAACAATGAGGGAATCTGGGAAATGCAGAGTGACATACAGAAAATGAAAATTACGTACCTACCGTAATTCTTGATCTTCTTGGACGAGTCTCCACCACTCATTCACACTATTGGGATCTGCGTCGGAGGCACTAGGACCCATTGGGAGCAAACTTTTTGCTGGAGGGCCGGCGCCAGAGATGGCGCCACGAGGCACAGCACCGCGAGCCTCAGCTCGCGCTGTAATGACTATCTCGGCGTCGACCCTCCAACCGCTTCAGTACCTTTTTTACCAAGGAGGTGCAGCTTAACTAACCTAGAAGGGTAGCCTGACCTAAAAACCGGACATAAGATAGTCCAGACGACCCGTATAAGAAGGGTCAACAAAGAAGTCTTCACAGCCTAAAGATTTGAGGGAGTGAAGACCAACAACAGAGGTGAGCTCGGGGGACGGAGGGTGGGCGTGTGAATGAGTGGTGGAGACTCGTCCAAGAAGATCAAGAATTACGGTAGGTACGTAATTTTCATATTTTCCTGGACATAAGTCTCCACCACTCATTCACACTATTGGGAGAGTACCGAGCTAATAATCCCCCGAGAGGGCGGCAGAAGAGACCAAGAGCTCACATTTCTAAGACAGAAGTCTATTAAGGATGTCTCTGCCAAAGGAAGAATGTCGTCTGGCATGGACATCTCGTGCATAATGTTTAACAAAAGTATGCATTGAGCTCCAGGTGGCCACGTTGCAAATATCTGCAATGGGCACGTTGCGAATTTCCGCTAGGGGATGCCGCTGACCATTTTAGTAGAGAGGAGCGTAAAACCTCTACCCTCCAATTTAACCTGCACCATGGAATAGCAGTGGTGAAGGCATGCCACTAGCCATGCTGAGATACATCTGATGCGACAGGTTGACCCTGCCGGGTCTCGCTGAAGGAAACGAACAGTTGCTGGGCTTTGCGAAAGTCCTTGGTTCTATCCAGATAGAAACGCAAGGCCCTCTTAACGTCCAAAGAATGAAGAGAACACTCTCCTTCATTTTGGAAGTTCGCAAAGTAAGAGGGAAGGACCAAAGGTTGGTTTAGATGAAATTCTGACACAACCTTAGGAAGAAATTTAGGATGAGTACTGAAGAACTACTTTTCCTATGGAACACAGTATCGGAGGGTCTGTGACTAGGGCATGTATCTCAGAGACCCTGTGGGCTGAGGTAATGGCCACTAGGAAGGCAGTCTTCCAGGTGAAATTTTAGCTCACAGGTAGCCAGAGGTTCGAAAGGTTTCCGAGTGAGCATATCTAGCACAAGATTGATGTCCCAGGCTGCAACTGGACGTCTTGTAGGAGGTCTGGTATGCAGAATTCCTTTAAGAAATCTCTTAACCACAGGTAACTGAGCCAGAGATAAGGAAAAAATCGGCTCATGATATGCTGAAATGGCACTAAGGTGAACTTTGACTGTAGAGAACTGTAGGCCTGAATTTGAGAGGTCTAAGAGGTACTCCAGAACTTTATCTGGTGGGCAGGAAAAAGGATTCAAAGAGGACTTTGCCCACCAGAGCGAGAAACGCTTCCATTTGGCTGTGTAAGTTTTCCTAGTGGCTGGTTTCCGTGCAGCCAGAAGAATATCTGAAACTATTCGAGACACATTGAACCGGTTTACTTCTACCTCTTCAGGAGCCAAGCGTGAAGGTGAAGCGATCTCAGGTTGGGATGGACCACAGGCCCCTGAGTCAAAAGGTTCATATGTAGGGGAAGTGGTCTCGGAGGAACTGCCAACATATTGTTGAGTAGTGGAAACCACAGCTGCCGAGGCCAAAAGGGAGCAATGAGAATCATCTTGTCCCCCCTGGGATTCGAACTTGAGGAGTACCCTCTGAATTAGAGGAAGAGGTGGAAAGGCATAAAGCGTTTTGTCCACCCGCCTGAACGCATCCTGACAGAAAATGCCAGGCCCTGGATTTCTGGAGCAGAAGAGAGGCAGTTTTCGTTGAGTGGGGATACAAAAGGTCCAGGTCTGGAGTTCCCCACTCTTGAATAGTGACTGAACTATGGTTGAGTCGAGACCACTCGTGAGGGTCTGTCTCTGTTCTGCTGAGACGGTCTGCCAGTTCGTTCTGAATACCTGGCAGGTAGACCGCTTGAATTAGAGCCTTGTGCTCCAAGCACCATTCCCATACCCTCATTGCTTTCCTGCATAATGGGTAAGAATGAGCACCGCCCTGCTTGTTGATGTAATACATCACTGCTTTGTTGTCCGTTTGAAGGAGAATGTTCTTGTGACACAGAATGTCCTTCAACGCTCGGACCGCATAAAGGACGGCTCTCATTTCTAGGACGTTTATGTGAAGCTGGGACTCGACTCGAGTCCACGCACCTTGAGTGTGGAGAGCCTGACAGTGAGCTCCCCACCCCATCAGGGATGCGTCCGTGGTAATGGAGATCTGATGGTCCAGAGGAGCAAAGGGATATCCTTCCAGGAGATTGCTCTCTTGAGACCACCAGGTGAGTGACCTCTTTAAAGGTTCCGTCACCTTGATGAGATAGGACTGCGTGTGAGTGGTTGGGGACCACGGAGTACTGAGCATCCACTGAGTGGTTCCCATGTGCAGACGTGCTAGGGGTACAGTGAACACTGAGGAAGCCATGAAGCCTAGCATCCGTTGCATCGAGAGAGCTGTAACTGAGGAGTTCTCCCCAATGTGACGGGCCATTTGAAGGATATCGTTCCTTCTGTCTTCTGGAAGAAAAGCCTTCGCACAGGAGGTGTCCAGAGGGAGTCCCTATAAAGAGGAGCCTCTGGGAGGGCTGCAGTTGCGACTTCTTGAGGTTCAGCAGAACTCCCATGGACAAAAGGAGGTGAGAAGCCATCTCTATGGCGTCCAGGATCCCTTGCCTGGAAGGGCTTGCTAGAAGCCAATCGTCCAGATAAGGGAACACCTGTATCCCGACCTTTCTGAGGTGCGCTATGAGAACTGCACAACACTTTGTAAAAACCCGCGGCGCCGAGGATAGCCCAAAGGGCGGGACTCTGAACTGATAATGCTGAACCCAGAGCCACAAACCTCAGGAATTTGTGGTGCCTCGGGTGAATAGGAATGTGCTGGTAAGCATCCTGCATGTCTAGGAGGCTAGCCAGTCGTGTTGATGAAGCAAAGGTAACAGGGTTCCCAGAGAATCATTTTGAATTTCTCCTTGGGGAGAATTGTTTAGCTTTTGAGATCCAGAATGGGCCATACCCCGGACTTCTTTGGAACCAGAGTAATGGGTAGAAACCCGTGTTCTGTTGATGCAGCGGCACCAATTCTACTGCCCTGTTGTTGAGAAGGCCCTGAATCTCGGCGGCGAGAAGGCCTGACTGAAGGGTTGACAGCCTGGGCTGCCGTTTGGGAGGACGATCCGGAGGGGTCTCCAGAAGATTGAGTGAATACCCCTCGCGAATTATCCAAAGGACCCATTTGTCTGAGGTTATGGACTTCCACTGGTTGTAGAAGTGCATAGATGACCTCCACGGATAGGAAAAGTCCACCTTGGGCAGCTGAGATGGGACTTGGGCCAGCCATTCATAAGGTAGCGCGACGCTGGGCCTCTGCGCTCTGTTGCGTCTTCTTTTGAGGTTGGGCAGGTTGGTTTATGGAAACCTCCTCTGCCTCTGCCTCGAAAGGACTGACGATTATGAAACCGACGTTTATTGACATGCCCTCGAGGAGGGGCAGGAGGGGTCAGCCAACTTAATGGCTGACCTAGTCTTTGAGTAGCTTCTAGAGCTTGCTCACCTGAGGACCAAAAGATACGCAGACCATCAAAGGGCAACGCTAATTACCTGCTGCCGCGCAGTCATTCGTGAAACCCAAGCGCAGCCAGGAATGACGCGGTGCAAATACCAGCAGCCACTGAACGGGAAGCAGTGTCGAGAAAGCATCCATGGCTGCTTTAACCTGCTGGTTGTTAGATTCGATACCTATGGTAATGGTTTGAAGAAGCTCTGGCTTTGCATCCGACTCGGAAGAGCTTCAACCATCTGTTGATAGAGTGCCACAGGATATACTCACTGTGAGAAATAGCCTGGTAGCTGGCATCGCATACTTAGGGTAGAAGCAAGACTCTCTTACCTAAGGTGTCTATCTTATGAGATTCTTTGTTAATAGGTCGAGCTGTAGTAGTTTGAGGAAGAACGACCTTATCATTCTCTGCCAGGACTACAATAGGATCCGCAAAGGCTTGAGATGCCAAAATGGGATGATCCTTGGGGGCTGAATATTTCCTATCTATGGATTTAGCCACCAAAGGGGTGAGAGCAGGATTATTCCATACCATTTGAGACAGCATCTCAAAGGAAGGCTGAACCGGAGGAGTCAAATCCGTAGGGATCTCCGGAACATGAAGGTATTGGAGTCTTAACAATTTCCCAGGATCGATGTCTGTAGTCTGGAGAGAAAGAGCGGAACTCAGATTTTTCAGCAGAGACTTAAATGACAGGTCCTCGACCACAGGCTCTGTAGCAGTGAAAGATCCTGCTTCGTCCACTTCATCACCCAAACCAAGGTCTGGGTCAGGCTCAATAAACATTCTCCTGACAGTCCAGGAAGGACTGTATGGACAGGAAAGGAATGAAAATCAGAAGAGAGGAAGAAGGAAGCAGTGAAAGGGAGTCCTGAAAGGCAGAGGGCCCAGGCCCCGGCGCCGAGCGCCGGCACCAAGACGAGGCGAGGGGACGACGGCACCGGAAACGGCACCGGGACCTCGTGGTGCCGAGGACGGCAACCGAAGCCGCATGGTGCCGAAGACGGCACCGAAGCACGCACGGCGCTGAAGACACCCCCAGACCAAAAACAGGTTTCAAAGCGAAGAAAGCAGGAGATAAAGGCATCAGTGTGGCCCCGCGCCCAGCCATGTGAGGGGGAAACACCTGGCTGCCGGAGTCGACAGCATCAAGAAGGTGCCGCGCGACCACGAAAATCCAAATCGCCCCTACCTGGTCTCTCAATGACCCCAAAGCCCACGTGGACCGAGCCAGCTAGCTGAACTAACCTCCGAGCCCATTGCTCCCATAAGCGGCCCACTGATGAAACTACTCATCTGAAGACCTACCTGCAGGCGGGGGTGGGACTTTGATGTAGAAGCCGTTAGCTACCAAGAAGCAGAGGTTGGCAACTCCAGAAGGGCGTAGCTGGCAGGTAGCCCGATAACCCCGAGCGTCACAGCGCAGACATATCAGAGGGCGACCTCGGTGATGCCTTCTCTTTTTAGACCTGTGGGCGAGGAAGAGCCTCGAGGCGAGCAGTGCCGAAATCCGACCGTTTATTTTTATGCTTCCAGGGACCCCATCACGGGCACTGGACTGACCGTTGTCAGACCCCCCGGAGAAGGCGGCGGACTGGACCCAGCCCGACTGACTGAACAGCTTTCATTGAAGTCTCCCTACCGTCACCTGACCTGCTAATGGTCAGCTCCGTCAAAGTAGGCTGAGACTTTATTTTTTAAAATAAGACTAAGCGATACTGTATCGAGATAATACTACAAAATAACAAAACTGAAAACTATGCTGCTGGTTGAAGTTTGACTCCCGGCGGGCGAGCGACGTCATCACTGAAGTGCACTCGACGGCGGGAAAAAAGGAACTGAGGCGGTTGGAGGGTCGACGCCGAGATAGTCATTACAGCGCGAGCTGAGGCTCGTGGTGCCATGCCTCGCGGCGCCATCTCTGGCGCCGACCCTCCAGCAAAAAGTTTGCTCCTGATGGGTCCTAGTGCCTCCGGCACAGATCCCAATAGTGTGAATGAGTGGTGGAGACTTATGTCCAGGAAGATCTAGAGGGTGGTCCAAGGTTGGCAGTTGAAATTCAATGCCAAAAAGTGCAAAGTAATGCAGCTAAGGAACAAGAACCTCAGGACAAAGTACTGGATGGGTGGGGTGAGATTTAGCACTACAGTTAAGGAACAGGACCATGGAGTTATCATCAGTGATTCCCTCAACCAATCGAGTAAGTGCACCATAGCATACAGCAAAGCCAGTAGGATGCTGGGATGTATCAGGAAGGGTGCTGATAGCAGAAGGGAAGAAGTAATACTTCCCTTATACAGGTCCTTAGCGAAGCCACACCTTGAGTACTGCACCCAGTTCTGGAGTCCTCATCTCAGGAAGGACTGAAATAGACTGGAGACAGTGCAAAACAGGGTAACAAAAATGATTCATGGCCAACAGGGCAGGTCCTATGAGGAGCTCCTCAAGGCACCGAACATGTACTCACTGGAGATCAGAAGGGAGAGGTAAGATATGATAGAAACCTTCAAGTTCCTAAAGGAATTAAAAAGGTGAACTGCAGGAAAGTATTTAGCTTGAATACTAGTTCACAGTCATGTGGACACAAGTGGAAAAATGACAAGAGGGAGGCTCAGAAGGGACATGAGGAAGTTATTATTTTAAAGAAAGGGTGATAAAGCCATGGAAAAGTCTGCCTGCTGAACTGATGGATGCCAAAATGGTGGGTTTAAGCACAGCTGGGATAGAATAAAGGGAGTAGTGGTTGCTCAGGGCAACAGAAGCAACGGGGGGAAGCTGGGGAGGGCTAAGACCCCAGTGGGATAATAGTTCCCAGGGTTAGAGAACTCAGGCAGACTGGATGGACCGTTGGTCTCTTTCTGCCATCATTGTCTGCTTCTCCGTTTCTTGTCTAGTGCCTCGCCAACACCCAGCCCATGGCAGAAATACAGGTGGTTTGCCTGACTAACTTTGAACGAGGCAAGGCAACAGGAGCTAATGTAACTGTGCCCACAAGTACTTGCTGTAAACTGCCTGGTGTGCCTGATGTACAGCAATGCACAATATGGTGTTAGCTGAGGTAAATGCCTTCCTACCCAAGACATCTGTCTGAGCAGAGTCAGCTTCAGGAGGTCAGTTACAAACCGGCCAACAAGGCCCTGTTGGTATCTGCAAACCTGAATCCCTAAGGTGGGTTAGGCACTGTACCTGCAGAGCCACGGTATGCAATACATTTTAGGACATCCTTTGGAGCTGAAGGGAGTACAAAGGGATGTCCCAAACTGTCCTTAAACATTCCTCAAAGGCTCTGGGTCAGGGATGGAGGATACAGTGGACATCGCTGAAAGCTCTCAGGAGTCCTAGGCATGAGGACATGGTATTGCAGATTGCAGTCATACCAATGTCCAGTGCCTGCAACATGTCCATCAGGAATCTCTAGTATAGAGTGTACTCAGAGGCTGAGGACATGTGGAGGAGCATTCTGTGCCTTCAGAGGAGGATGTTAATGTAGAGGAGGTGCTGGACATGGAAGTGGGTGGTATCAAGGGGCCATGTTCGAACTGGACCAGGTCGGCATGTCTATGGTACTGGTACAAGGCATCAGCCGCACTTTCATGCTGACTCAGGTGACTGGCCTCAGAGGGCCCATGATCCCTGGAAGTTCATGTAGAGGTGGCATAGGCCCATGAGGAAGTGGGAGCCAGAGCATATACCTGGGCTGCAGGGAAGCTCAGAGGACTTTATCGAAGTGGAGGGCCTGCCGAACAAGGTCAGACTACAGAAAAGGAATGACCAGGTCAGTGTCTGTGAGGGAGACCTCCAGGTGAGGACAGTGGAGTGGTTCAGTCACCTCAGGGCAGTTCTGCTCCTCACCAGTGGCAAGCTCAGCCTGTGGGTCCAGACAGGCACCATGCCCTGGCTGTCCTCCGATCCCAAGCCAGTAATGCCTCCAGCACTAGGACCCAGGGCCAGGGACTGGCCTAGACACACATTCCCCTGTGGCTTCATGGCTGGCACCACCTTTGATGTTTGGCCCAGTGCCGGTTCTGATGCTGTCCTCAGGTCTGTCCCCACTCCAACACTGCGAGCAGTTTTGGAAGCTGGCCTGATGCTGCAAACAGCACCGTAACTGGGGACGGACTTAGGGCAGACACCATCACTGTCACCATACCCAGTGTTGGGCCCAGAACCGACACCAGGACCAGTGCCACGTTTGTCAGCAGGGGCAGCATCAGCTTCCTCCCCAGAACCACAAGGGCTGCTCAGAGCAGAGATCGTCACAGCTCCACACGCAGTAACGGATGCTTCATGGCCTGGTACTGGTCCCTCTCCCGATACCGTGAATGGTAACAGGAAGGAGCCCAGCTTCACAGATGGCACCACTCCGCTCACTGACACAGTGGACAGTGTTAGGAGCCAGGTGGCACCAGGCCATGACACAGAGATTTCACTGCTGCAGACCCAGCACACAACTTCAGTCACACCACCAAGGACATCTGCTGCCCAGGGCAGACAGACTGGGAGGGTGCTCAACTGACCACCCAGGAGACAAGTGTCCACCAGACCCACTCCCCAGGACCTCCAATGCTTTGGCGAGATTGTGGAAGACCCCATGCTTCCTCAATACCAGAAGTACAGGGAAGGGGCTCAGGTAAAGTGCCCAAAGACCTTGCCATGGCTTCACTATGTGCAGCCTGCCTTCAAAGACATTGCTTTGGTCTCACTATGCGCAGCAGACCTCTGAAGGTGGGGATCAGGTGATCCCACTTCAATGCATGGATCTCTTATGTACAGCAGTCCAAGAGAAGCAGATGTTGCAATCACCCATGTCATAAGTTGGGCCAAGGCAGGTCCAGCACTGCTGATGTCAATCCATTGCCACAATAGAGTTCTCATAGGGGCAATGACACATGCTGGGGGGCTGATGGTCTTTTTTCGTCCCCTTTAACATCACAGAAAATAATAAAATAAAGGTGACACTGTGTACAGAAAGAGTTTTCAGCAGTGATGCAGAAGAATTTCGGTTGACGACAGTTGCAGCTGAGGTGCTGTCACTCCCATGTAGTGCACTCGACAGCAGGAATAACAGAACTGAGCTGCATGAAGGAATTGATGATGGTTATTGGCTGGCGTGAGCAGCACCACATGAGGTGCACAGGTGATGTCAGTAATCAATGTCTGCTCCCTCTCTGTAGGAAAAAAAAAAAAGCTCATGCGGGGTCCTAGTGCCTCCGGCCACTGATTCAGAAGTATGAATCAATGGTGAATACTGATTCTTGGAAGATCTGGGTCTGAGTTCTCTGAACCATATCATGTATCATCCTCATCACCATTAGATACAATGAGGTCTGAATCTGATTCATCCTCTTCTACACTCTCCTCACCTGGAAGGCAGTAATGGGGAAGGGTCAAAGAACTGACAGAGTAGGCCACAACAATACCAGAGACACTGGTCCAGACCTCAGGGCCTGAGAAACAATGTCAGTGGTGAAGCTTCAGACTACGTTGCATAGCACCCTGGACAACACAGCGCAGGGTGCCCTGGACTTCCCCAGAGGGTACGTTCCCAATGCCCAGGCTCATGTGGCACAGAGGTAGGTCCAACCCCAGTGCCGCATGTGACGTGGACAACCCAGCTGGCACTGAAGTGACCGGCAGCACTGTGGCTGCCCCAATCCCTGGAGAGGACACAGACGACATAAGTGGGACAGACATCAGCAGCACTGCAGTCGGCTGCATCCTAAGTTAAGCATCACTACAGACAGTGCCAGCCCCACTGACCACAAGGGGTTAGAAGCCAGCACCAGAAATGGCACCACATGATTTACGCACTGCATCCACTGCTCCACGAGACCTACTAAATGGCCTAACTGCCCACTGTTATACTCAGACACACCTAGCCAATGCTAATTTGTGAGCATGTTAGCAGTAACAGTTACCATGCACCTATGCACACAGTGCACAACAGTATAGTCAATAGGTTTTGGAAGCCATAACAGGCAGCTACAGCACTATTTAGCTTCCAAACCCTACTTTTAAACTGAACACAGCGGTGTGTGAACACTCCCCCCAGCTGTTGTGGTGTATCCCCTCCTGCCCTGTTCCCCACTGGTACTGTTATGTATGCTTAAAACATCCTTGGTAGTCTTATGGCCCAACCTCCCTCACCTAAGTCCCGTTGCTATTGTTTTGTACAGTCTGAAACATCCCTGTTAGTCTAGTGGCCACTCATTCTACCTCAGTCAGTGCTTGTATGTATGATAAAAACATTCCTTGTGGCTGGTGGATCCCTCCCCAGTTCTAGCAGTCTATGACTCCCTCCCTGGTGATGGAAACCAGCACAGACCCACCTTTCAACTCTGTGGCCAGCCGCCATCTGCCATACACAAGTACTGTATCACTACAGAACTCTGTACAGTGATACAGTACTTGTGGGAAGTCTAAAAGACATGAAGAAAGTACGTGTGTACCTAGCTTACTTGCAAATCTCACCAAAAAATACTGGTATTCAGATGCTCCTGAAAACACATGGGGGTGGTGGTGGGATTTACAAGTAACCACTTATGCAGTCGGGGGAGGGGTAAACAGGTCATCACCAAAGTTTGGTGAAAATCCTTAAAAATAAAGTTATGAATGAAAGAATATTTTGGTGAAAAAAGAAAAGGTCCGTATACATGGGCAGTTCACTTTTTGTCAGACTTGAGGTTTTTTCTTCACTTTTTTAGTCTTTCTCCAAGTACTGTATTGCTACACAGAGTGCTACAGAGATACAGTACTTGATTGTGGAAGTCTGTGGTAGGAGAGTAGGTCTGTGCTGGTAATCATCGACAGGCTGTTGGGACATAAACAACCAGGACTGGGGGAGGGGGGGGAGGAAGGGAGACAGCAGACAACCATACATAACATTACCGACTAGGATCGAGCTAGGAGGTGGCAGTTGCATTCCTTTTTCTTTTTACTCACTGCACCTCAGACTTGAGGGCATTCCTCTACGCAATCCCCCGAGCAAATGCTGGTGTCTCACATGCTAATGAGGCCATAGCGATATGCAAATTACCTCAGAGTGCCTCCTTAGAACTTATTGTATGCTCTTGTTTTATGAAACTCTTGTTTCCTCTTGTACAAGACTACAGTTAGCTTGCATGCCATTGTCTAACTTATCGTGCAGAACTTCTGCCAATTCCATTACCATGCTTCAGTATCATAAATGTTTACGACGCATACCTTTACTGTGTACACCTCATCTGCATTATGTACGCTTGCTACACCGTATCGTGTTACTGCACTATGTACTTTTCTCTACTGTATCATGTTACTGCACTGCCATTGTATTAGGTTACAGCACTGTAATGTAATGTTTTCTACTATATCATGTTACTGCACTGTAATGTACTTTTTTCCACTGTATCATGTTATTGCACTGTGTAATTTTTTCCACTGTATCATGTTACTGCACTGTAATGAACTTTTCCCCACTGTATCGTGTTACTGCACTGTGTAATTTTTTCCATTGTATCATGTTACTGCAATGTAATGAACTTTTTTCCTCTGTATCATGCTCTGCACTGTAATGTGCTATTTTCCACTGTATCATATTACTGCACTATAGTATATGGTTACCCATTATGTACAAAAATGAGCCTGCTCAAAATCCTTGTTGAGCACATTCTAAACATTATGCACATTCTAAAGTGTTGTTATGCACATTCCGAACAGTTGTTATGCACAATTCAAAGGTCATACAATTTTAAATTTCTCATTTATGCTACACCTAGCTACTTACTAATCACCCAGTGCCCAAAGTAATACATTTTACCTTTAAAAAGTCTGGAAATTTGATTTGATATGGGAGTAGAACAAAGAAATGGCAAGATTTTTTCACTGCAGTGAGGTCTGTCACTCCAGTGTAAAAAAACAAAAACATATACTATAAAAATAAAATATGGTCAACAATGATACACAACTCGGCATGCGTTTCCGTCTCAGGGTTGAGATGACAGCATGGATCTCTCGAGCTTCACTCTCGAGGTTCATATGCTGTCATCTCAACCCCTCGATGGAAACACAGCCTTGCTGTGTATGGCTACGCTCATACATTATTCCTCGTAATGAACTTTTCTTCCACTGTATCATGTTACTGCACTAGGTATTTTTTTCCATTGTATCATGTTCCTGCAAAACAATTACTCACTGAAGTAATATTACTTCCTCCAGAGTATTCTTTAGCATTATTGACAGAAGCAGTATGCCAGCTGGGTTCAGCTGCCCCACAGAGGAGGAGTCAATGCAAATGAGGAAGGCATTGGCCAATCAGGATACAGTTAGAGCGCTGCCTGCAGTCAGCCTGAAGGACCGCAGAACGCATTTCAAAGCTGAAAAACAGCAAAAACTGTGCCCACTAGGGCCAAAAAAACTGTTAGCAATAACCCACTACATATTGTAACCCACTATTTTTTATTTTTTTTTGAAAATCGCACGAACGAATGACAGTCATCAAATTTGGCTAAATCCCCTAGCAGAGCCTTTAAACAAGGTTTCCAGGGGAGGAAGGGTGGGAGTGTCAATAATGCTAAAGAATACCCTGGAAGAAATAATATTACTTCGGTGAGTAAGTGTTTCTTCTCACCCCAGGAATTCTTTAGCATCTATTGACAGAAGCAGACTTCAAAGCAGTGTAGTTGGGAGGAGGGCACAGAAATCTATTTTAAGAAGAGGCTCTGAAGTACCATCCTGCCAAAATTGGCATCCTATCATACTACACATCCAAGAAGATCTTACTGAATGTGAAAAGCAAATTTCAAATAAGAGGTCTGCACATTTCAGGTGAGGATATAGCCTTGAACGCTGCCCAGGAGGCCGCTGGTCTCCAGTAAGTAGGCCCTAGCACGAGAAGGGCTGAATGTCAGCTTTACTGAAGCAGACCCGAAATACAGGAAAACAGTCCCGTGGGAAAATACTCTTGGTCACTGGTTTCACCTTTCTGCAAAACATTAGGAACCTGAACTGCTAGGACTGCTGACGCAGACCGTAGGGACTAATTCATGCCCCTTCCAAGCAGGTTGAGATAGCCTAGACAGGACTTGCCTGATAGCAGTACAGGCAGAGAAATGAATTGATGAAGATAGGTAGAACACTTGGGAAAAAGATTTTCTATCCGTCCACAAGACTAATTTGTTCATAGAGGCACTGAGAGGATAAGGCCTAAGAGAACAACCTGAAACTCTGGAAAATGTCTGACAGAGGAAAACAAGCAGACAAATTGTCTTCGATGTTACTCGCTTCAGGACAGAATTTCCAAAGATTCAAAGGGACACCCCATGAAACTGAACTTACGGAGGTTTGTGTTCCATGGGAAAAAACTCCGGCCCCTAGAAGGGTCTGGAAGTGAAGATGGCCCTTTGCAGAATTCTTTGAAATGGTCTGAGAAAAGACAGATTTCTCTTGCCTGACGGAAAAGAACCGAGTAACTGCTAGGGTGTACTCCCAAAGAAAAACGCCTACTGTCCCACTGTTGGAAGGAAAATAAAAACCTTTATACTTTTACAGGAAACAAGTCACAAAGACCATCTAGTTCAAAGTCCAAGATTGTAATGCGTGAAATGAACTAAATAATCTAGTCATGAGAGGAAAGAGATTGAAAACTCTAGGTTCTTGTCCTTGTACCAGGGATAAGCTACTTCCCTAGAAAACTGAGGTCTTCGTGATACTAAAACCTCTTTTTTTTTTTTTCCCTTTTCATAGACTTCCAGACCTTGTTTGGATACAGGGACTCTAAGAGATCTAGCCTCTCAGGAACCAGGCCTTGAGAAGAAAAGACTGGGAGCTGAGAAAAACACTACTCCTGATTTTTCAGACAGTACTAAGGTTGTCCCGAGCCACTGGTATTGTGGTGGCTGATACCTTGACTAGAGAGGTACGTAGGAAACGAGATATAAGGAGAGGGAAAACTTCTCAGGCCAGTCTTGAGATAAGAAAATCCGTTGGATGGAACCCCGAGCTAGGGCCTGCAACAGGAAAAAAGGAAAAAACTGGAGGTTCGGGCTGGAGGCGAAAATTCAGATCTGGACCTGACCTTTCCCTGAATGATGTGGCTAGGACTTGTGTTCTGAGGGCTCACTACGGTGGTCCTGAGTATTGTGGCTCAGAGGATCTGCCAAAGGGCCCACTTGTGGTGGCCCTGCCAAAGTTTTGTCCTTGCCCGACAGATGGATGAGTGACTAAGACACCGCCAAAGAAGCCAGCTAGAGATAACAACTCATAGCTACTGCGGAGAGATTGGAAGCCCTGTGTTCCAAATGCTCATTAGTGTGATACAGGGCAGGGATATCAAACTAAATGGTCTCTGGACTGAAAAAATGCAGGCCTGACAGAGATGCTCTGAGAGTCCAGGAACTGAAGAGAGAAGGACTCTCTCTGAAACCAAGACCCAATGATGGAACCCCTGAAGGAAGCGCCAACTGGAAGGAAGCCTCTGTACCAAGATTTGAAGGGAGAGGTGTGGCGTTCACTGTTTTCTACACCAGTCCAGCTTGTAACAGGTTGAACCTTCAAGAAAAATTATTTTATTGGAGTCTAACCTAAAGGCCTAGCCCCTGGGACTTCAATGAAAATTATGCACCCATGCAGGAAAAGAGCTTCCCTGACAAGAGATGAGCACTGCCCACTAAGAGTTGACGAGATTTAAATAGGGGACTTTTATCTAGTAGGTACAAAGAACCCTCGAGACTATAGGAAACAAAATGTCAGACTTAGGGCTTGAAAACCAAGTCAAGGGAAATTGGCTAAGGTCGGCCAAGCCTCTGATAAGGGAAACCAGAGATTCCCTGTCTTCAGGGGAGAACCGCCAACGTACCCAGATACCTGGAGAACATCCTGAATTTTACTCCGTATCTGAGAACACTCTGAAGGCAGTCTAAACGGCATGGAATAAAACTGCCTGAGAAAAAACTTCGTACTAAGGAACTGAGAACACAGAATGTATCGAAGGAGACAAGAAAAGTCCCCTATGTTTGCAAAAGCAAGGCCTGAGTCAAGGAAGCATCCTGACCCCAGGTTGTGAAAATTGATAATGATTTGCTGTTCCCTATTTTCCTTTAAGATTCAGGTAATAGCCTGGAAAAAAAGGTCCAACTCCCAAGCAGGAGGGAACCCTTTTACAACTTTGACCCTCAGGAGGTTCTGGTGCTCTAGTTACCACTGCTGACATGCTACTGAAGAACAACAGAGAATGCAGCATTTGGAGGTAAACTTTCAATATTTATTTACTTATCATGCACATAGATATACTGTATATATATTTAAATGTTAATATCTGCATTTATCTATTCTTCCTTTATTTATTTATTTTACTTTTTTTTTTTACCAATCAAAGAAGGGGTAAAAACTTGAACCAAGAAGAAAAATAACTGAAGAAAAAAGGGATTATCAGGAATGAAAGAGCATTCCTACCTAAACTCCTAGAAAACTTCACATTTGGAAATTTCCTAATGTATTGGCGTAGGAAAAAAGGGTTAAAGGGAGAATAATTCCTACCTGAAGTCCCCCAGTGAGACTTCTGGGGAAGGAACTCTTATATTTAACTGAGTACTAGGAGAGTTAAACTCATCCATAAGTGCCTGTTAGCCTCAGTTTGACATGAAGACCAACCAAAATCTGTACCAAAGCATAACCCAAAAGGCTGGGCTTTTCTGACAGGCAAGCCTGAGGGAAATGGCCTACGCCAAGACTCTGGAATCTGTAACATTATGACTGACTATGAGAACATAGTGCTACTAAATGCCACTTGGGTATTCCAGCAAACATCCTTGTGAATAGTACTCAAGAGATGCCGCACTATGGCAAGGACAGTATACATCAAACACTCTTAAAATATAATAGTGTATGCTACAAAGGTTAAAGGCATTATGTAGAATTGCTTACACATGGTATATGATTATCTAGAGTCTATCTCAGGAGGGAAAGCAGACAGGGGCACGAGGCTGAGAAGCAGGCCACTGTTTGCACTAACTCTCTCTAATCTAAAAGTGTACAGATAAAAACAGCAGAACACTTACCGAGCTGGTACTTCATCTGAATGCTTCTGTCAACCCCGAAAGAGAAGGAGGGGTTTCCAGAACCTACCTGTAGGAGTCTTCAGAGAGTTGTCAACTTCTTTGGAGGAGAGCAACCACCAGATCTACGAAGTCGTTGTCCTCCACCTCTTTATCGGTGTCATCCTGGAGGGGAAAGTCCAGGTAGTCCACAGGATAAAACAAAAAAACCATATATATATATATATAATATATATACATACACACACACACCTCCTTATACTATAACCTGAATCAACCTCAGGGTGACCAACTGGAATTAGTGGGCCCTGAGAGGAGTTCAAGAAGGAAAATCCTCTCCTTAATTACTAATAATAATCATAACAATAATATCCTTGGGCTAAGGATTAACAAGGAGAGGAATACTCAGACCCAAAGAAGCTGAGAAATGCCCAGAAAAATAAAGTCTGGAATAACTGCCAAGCTCTCCGAAATTCAGTTGCAGAGGGCCTAATTTTATCAGCCCCTGATGTCTCCTTAAGTCCTTCAGAAGGGAGGGTCAGAGGAGATTAATCTCTATCTTTGTGCAGGGAAGAGGACACCCTGCCTATTTTCAAATTAAAGGCAGAGAAACAACTACTAAAGAACCAGACTTGTAATAATAGAAGTCCCAAGGGGACTTGTCATTTCTTTTGTGTTAACTTGAGGTACCCTCCTCAGCGCTTTTAGAGGAGGGGGAGGTAGACTAAAAGCCCAGATAATAATAGTATTAGAAAAGGCTCAAACAAATCAAAATTAACTTTTGAGAAATGTTTTTTTCACAAAAGGAAAAAACAGAACCACCTCCACACCTCTTGTTAACAAAACCCACTGCATCAAACAAGAGAGTCTCACCCCCAAAAGAGGATTACCCTGAAATAGTAATCATTTGAATTTAAACAGAGAAAAAAGGGTTCCAAGAATTTGTGCCAGTCGCAACTTAAAAATCATGGCAAAAATAAATCAATGATTTTACATAAAGCGTTAAAAACCACCGATGAATACTAAAAACTAACAAATTAAATAAAAATGACGCAATTTATCATGCAAGCGGACGAAATTTACTTCAAAAAAAGACGCCGAAGCAGAAAAAAGGAAAAAATCCAGCAACTGTGCGGAACCCAGAGCAGAAGCAGTAAAAATAGATAAAATGAAGAAAATACCTTAAAGCAGCACCCAAAAAGAAAGAAAATGGCTCAGGAAGATCTCTGAAGAGAAGAGCTCCAGGGCAGTGTTGCCAGTTCAGCGGAGAAAAAGTTCTGAGGTCCTTCAGGCTGACTGCAGGCAGCACTCTACTCTAACTGTATCCTGATTGGCCAATGCCTTCCTCATTTGCATTGACTCCTCTCTCGGGAAGCTGAACCCAGCTGGCATACTGCTTCTGTCAATAGATGCTAAAGAATTCCTGGGGTGAGAATAATATTTTTCCACTGTATCCTATAACTGCACTATGTACTTTTTTCCACTGTATCATGTCACTGCACTATGTATTTTTTCCACTGTATCATGTTACTGCACTATGTACTTTTTTCCACTATCATGTTACTGCACTATGTACTTTATCCCACTGTAGTGTGTTACTGCACTATGTACTTTTTCCACTGTCTCATGTTACTGCACTATGTACTTTTTCCCCACTGTATTGTGTTACTGCACTATGTACTTTTTCCATTGTCTCATGTTACTGCACTATGTACTTTTTTCCACTGTATCATGTTACTGCACTCTATACTTTTTTCCACTATACCACCTTACTGCACTATGTACTTTTTCCACGGGATCATGTTACTGCACTATCTACTTTTTTCTGTCTCGTGTTAGTGCACTGTAATGTACTTTTTCCACTGCATCATGTTACTGCACTCTGTAAATTTTTCCATTATACCATGTTACTGCACTGTAATGAATGTTTTTCCACTGTATCATGTTATTGCACTATGTACTGTTTTCCACTGTATCACGTTACTGCACTATTTACTTTTTTCCCCTGTATCATGTTACAGCACTATGTACTTTTTCCACTGTATCATATAACTGCACCATGTACTCCTCCACTGTATCATGTTACTGCACTATGTACTTTTCTACTGTATCATGTTACCAATTATACTTTTCTACTGTATCATGTTACTGCACTATACTTTTCCATTGTATCATCATACTGCACTGTGATGTACTTTTTCTACTGTATGATGTTACTGCACTGTAATGTACCTTTCCACTATCATCTTACTGTACTGTAATTTACTTTTCTCTACTGTATCATGTCCCTGCACTGTAATGTATTTTCTTCTCTATCTTCTTACTGCACTGTAATGTACTTTTTCTACTGTATCATGTAACTGCACTGTAATGTAGTTTTTTCAACTGCATCATCTTACTGCACTGTAATGTACTTTTTCTACTGTATCATGTTACTACACTGAAATGTCCTTTTTCTACTGGATCATCTTACTGCACTGTGATGTGCTTTTTCTACTGTATCATGTTACTGCACTGTGATGTACCTTTTTCCACTGCATCATCTTACTGCACTGTAATGTACTTTTTTCTACTGTATCATGTTACTATACTGTAATGTACTTTTCTACTGTATCATGTTACCGCAATGTGTCATTTTTCCATTGTATGTTACTGCACTGTAATGAACTTTCTTCCACTGTATCATGTTACTGCACTGTGTACTTTTTTCCACTGAGTCACGATACTGCACTATGTACTGTTTTTCATTGTATCATGTTACTGCACTATGAACTTTTTTCCGCTGCATCATGTTACTGCACTATGTACTTTTTTCCACTGTATCATATAACTGCACTATGTACTTTTCCACTGTATCATGTTACTGCACTGTGATGTACTTTTTTCCTACTGTATCATGTTGCTGTAATGTAATGTACTTTATTCTACTGTATCATGTTACTACACTGTAATGTCCTTTTTCTACTGTATCATCTTACTGCACTGTGATGTACTTTTTTCTACTGTATCATGTCACTGCATGGTGATGTACATTCTTCCAGTGTCATCTTTGCAATGTAATATACTTCTTTCTAATATCATGTTACTGCACTACGGTTACTTTCCACTTCATCATCTTACTGCACTGTAATGTACTTTCTCCTACTGTATCATGTTACTGCACTATAATTAATGGCTTCCTCATTTTCTCATAGGAAAACCGTGGTATAATTTGCCATTATAAAGGAGTGCTTATAACGGCAAACATGTGCACAGTTTCCCCCACTCTGCGCATGTGCCTCCTCGCGCCCCTCAATTCTCGATCGCCATCTCCTTCCCAACCGCAGACCCAACATGTAAAGAAACTGCCATGGACACTCGGCAGTAAGTAAAATTTCAACTAAACTTTTGATGTTCCTCATTTTTACTGGCTCAACCTCCCTCACAATAGTTGGACAAATGTTTAAAATAAAAGTGAAAGCTGATTGTGTGCCATGATGTGATTGGACTGCGGCGGCACAGCAGCCTTTTTTATTTTATATAATTGCTGAGGGGAAAACAGAAACCCAACAATTATATAAAATAAAATAAGGGTCTGGGTGTGTGAAAGCTCAAATTTACACACACCTTCTGGGTTTGATGCTATGCATAAACCCCTCGGGTGTGTGTAAATTCTCATTACACACCCAGACCCATACTTTATTCTCTATATAACAGATTTTTCCCACTGTATCATGTTACTGCACTATGTACATTTTTCCACTGTATCATATAACTGCACTATGTACATCTTCCCACTGTATCACGTTACTGCACTATGTACTTTTTCCCACGGTATCATGTTACTGCACTGTACTGTTCTCCATTGCATCATCTTACTGCACTGTAATGTACTTATTTTCTACTGTATCATGTTACTGCTACTGAATGTACTTTATTCCACTGTATCATCTTACTGCACAATAATTTACTTTTCTCTACTTATCATATTACTTTAATGTACCTTTTCTACTGTATATCTTACTGCACTGTATTGTACTTTTTCTACTGTATCATGTCTCTGCACTGTAATTTACTTTTTCCTCTATATTATCTTACTGCATTGTAATGTACTTTTTCTACTGTATCATGTTACTGCAGTGTAATGTACCTTTTCCACTGCATCATCTTACTGCATTGTAATGTACTTTTTCTACTGTATCATGTTACTGCATTGTAATGTCCTTTTACTGTATCATCTTACTGCACTGTGATGTACCTTTTTCTACTGCATCATGCTACTGCACTATGTACTTTTTTCCACTGTATCATCTTACTACACTGTAATGTACTTTCCCACAGTATCACATTACTGCACTGAAATGTGCTTTTTTCTACTGTATCATGTTACTGCACGTGAATGGCTTTTTTCTCTACTATAGATGGGGGGGCGGCTCAGAGGTACTTTAAGGAAGTATTTTTTCACAGAGAAGGTTGTGGATGCATGGAACGGCCTTCGGGAGGAGGTTGTGGAGTCAAAAACAGTGGTGGAATTCAAGCATGCATGGGACAGTCATAAGGCAATTCTAGGGGTTGGGGGTAGGAAGAAGTAGGCTGCTGGTTAACTAGGATCTGCAGCTTATCCATTAGGTAGGGAAATGGGCAGACTGGGTGGACCAAGCGGTCCTTATCTGCCGTCAAATTCTATGTTTCTATCTTACTGGACCATGATGTACCTTTTTCTACTGTATCATGTTACTGCACTATGTAAATTTTCCCACTATATCATATAACTGCACTATGCACATCTTCCCACTGTATCATGTTACTGCACTATGTAAATTTTCCCACTGTATCATATAACTGCACTATGCACATATCTTCCCACTGTATCATGTTACTGCACTATGTACTTTTCCACTGTATCATATAACTGCACTATCACATCTTCCCACTGTATCATGTTACTGCACTATGTACTTTTTTCCACCGTATCAGGTTACTGCACTATGTACTTTTCTACTGTATCATGTTACTGCACTATGCACATCTTCCTACTGTATCATGTTACTGCACTATGTACTTTTTTCCACTGTATCATGTTACTGCACTATGCACATCTTCCCACTGTATCATGTTACTGCACTATGTACTTTTTTCCACCGTATCAGGTTACTGTACTATGTACTTTTTTCCACTGTATCATGTTACTGCACTATGCACATCTTCCTACTGTATCATGTTACTGCACTATGTACTTTTTTCCCCCACCGTATCGTTACTGCACTATGTACTTTTTTCCATTGTATCATCTTACTGCACTGTAATGTACTTATTTTCTACTGTATCATGTTACTGCATTGTAATGTACTTTATTCCACTGTATCATCTTACTGCACAGTAATTTACTTTTTTCTACTGTATCATATTACTTTAATGTACCTTTTCTACTGTATCATGTTACTGCACTTGTACTTTTCTACTGTATCATGTCTCTGCACTGTAATTTACTTTTTCTTCCATATTATCTTACTGCACTGTAATGTACTTTTTCTACTGTATCATGTTACTGCACTGTAATGTACTTTTCAGTATCATCATGTTACTGCACTATGTCGCCTTTTCACTGTATTCTGTTGCTACTGCACATTACTTTTTCCTGTATCATCTTACTGCACTGTAATGTACTTTTACTCTACTGTATCCTGTTACTGCACTGTAATGTATTTTTTTCTACTATATCATCTTACTGCACTCTAATGTACTTTTTTCTATTGTATCATTTTACTGCACTATCTTTTTTACCACTGCATCATATAACTGCACTATGTACTTTTTCCCCACTGTATCATATTACTGCACCACAATGTACTTTTTTCACTGCACTATGTTCTTTTTCCACTGTATTATGTTACTGCACTATGTACTTTTTTCCGTTGTATCAGCTTACTGCACTGCAATGTACTTTTGTCCACTGTATCATGTTACTGCACTATGTACTTTTTCCATTGTATCATCTTACAATGCAGTGTCAGTGGCTCAGTAGGTAGCACACTCGCCTCTGAGGCCGGTAGATCAGAGGGCTGTGGGTTCAGTTCCCACATCTGGCACTTGGGTTAATATCCCAGTACTGACACTGTAATGCATCATGAGAGGGGTGCTGCATTTCCGAGTGCCGTCTTCGGATGAGGCGTTAAACCGAGGTCCCATCTCCTGGATTGGTGGTAGTTCAGGTGGATGTTAAAGATCCCATGGCACTTATCGAAAAGAGGGAATTTCCCGGTGTCCTGCACAAATTTCCCTCATTTCATTAGAAATACCACCAACAGCTTAATCTGGTTCAAGGTCAGTTGGCATTCATCTGTATCCCCCTACCCCGGGTCGTGCCTGAAAATAGGCAGGATCTGTCTAGTGCACTTACCCGGTCAACAAAAGCTAAATAAAATAAATCTTACTGCACTGCAATGTACTTTTTTCCACTGCATCATGTTACTGCACTATGTACTTTTTCCACTGTATCATGTTACTGCACTGTAATATACTTTTTCCACTGTATCATGTTACTGCACTATGTACTTTTTTCCACAGTATCATCTTATTGCACGGTAATGTACTTTTTTCACTGCATCATGTGACCACGCCATGTACATTTTTCCATTGTATCATGTTACTGCACTAGATATTGTAAATTTTTTGTACAGCATCATTACTGCACTATGTAATTTCTTTCCATTGTATCATGTTACTTGACTGTAATGAACTTTTTTCCACTGTTTCATATTACTGCACTATGTACTTTTTTGCCACTATATTAGGTTACTGCACTAGGTACTTTTTCCACTGTATCATATTACTGCATTATGTAGTTTTTTCCACTGTATCATGTTACTGCACTATATATTTTTCACACTGTATCATGTTATTGCACTGTAATGTACTTTGTCCCCACTGTATCATGTTACTGCAATGAACCTTTTTCCACTTGTGTTACTGCACTGTAATTAACTTTTTTCCACTATATCATGTTACTGCACTGTGTATTTTTTTGCATTGTATCATGTTACCACACTATGTACTTTTTTCCCACTGTATCATGTTACTGCACTATGTACTTTTTTCCACTGTATCAAGTTACTGCACTATTTACTTTTTTTCCACTGTATCATGTTACTGCACTATGTACTTGTTTCCACTGTATCAAGTTACTGCACTATGTACTTTTTTCCACTGTATCATATAACTGCACTATGTACTATTTCCCACTATATCATGTTACTGCACTATGTATTTTTTCCACTGTATCATATTACTGCACTATGTACTTTTTTCCACTGTATCAAGTTACTGCACTATTTACTTTTTTCCACTGTATCATGTTACTGCACTATATGCTTGTTTCCACTGTATCAAGTTACTGCACTATGTACTTTTATCCACTGTATCATACAACTGCACTATGTACTTTATTCCACTGTATCATGTTACTGCACTATGTACTTTTTCCCCACTGTATCATGTTACTGCACTACATACTTTTTACCACTGTATCATGTTACTGCACTATGTACTTTTTTTCACTGTATCATCTTACTGCACAGTAATTTACTCTTTTCTACTGTATCATTTTACTGCACTGTAATGTACTTTTTCCACTGCATCTTATTAAACTATAAATACAGGTTACTCACCTGTAACAGGAGTTCTAGGAATGGTATATGTTGTTCATCCACACTTATTGGCAGGTTCCTTGCCGCTTTAAATCTTGCCGGAAGGTCTTCAAGCTGGCTCCTCCCACCCACCCAGGTGGTAAAACTCTCGCTCCGCCCCATGGCGCCAGATCTAGCCGCTGGAAGCCAGGTTGTGCGTCGGCCGGGGGCGGGTGGGTCATGTGCATGAACAACATATGCCATTCCTAGAACTCCTATTACAGTGATACTTCTATTTCTAAGGACATGGATATGTTGTACATCACACTTTGGCAGACTCTAGCAGTTCTCCGGGAGGAGGGAGTGCAGTACACCTACTTAGGTATAAAGATCTTTAGAACCGAGGCCCCGACCAACATCCCGGCATGACCCAAGGTCGATGTGGAAGGGGAAACGGGTATGCTTGCTTTCAGGTAGGAGCCCTGCGGATATCCTGGACAGGAGTATCTCGGAAGCAGCCACTGATGCAGCGGAAGGGCGGGTAAAATGAGCACTTATCCCTTCAGAGACTTCGGTCAGTAACGGCCCTGGAAAACAGTCTTCCAGGTGAAATTCTAGCTCACAGGTAGCCAGAGGTTAGAAAGGTTTCAGTGAGCATATCTAACTAAATTGATGTCCAGAGCTGCAACTGGGCGTCTTGTAGGAGGTCTGGTGCAGAATTCCTTTGAAATCTCTTAACACAGGTAACTGAGCCAGAGATAAGGAAAAATCGGCTCATGATATCTGAAATGGCACTAAATTGAACACGACATGAGAACTGTGGCCTGAATTTGAGAGGTCTAGAGGTACTCAGAACTTTATCTGGTGGGCAGGAAAAAGTTAAAGGACTTTGCCACCAGGCGGCCTTCCAATTGGCTGTAAGTTTTCCTAGTGGCTGGTTTCAGGTACAGCCAAATCTGAAACTATTGAGACACATTAACGGTTTACTACCTCTTCAGGAGCCAGCGTGAAGGTGAAGCGATCTCAGGTTGGGATGGACCACAGGCCCCTAGGTCAGGTTCATATGTAGGGAAGTGGTCTCGGAGGAACTGCCAACATATTGTTGAGTAGTGAAACCACAGCTCCGAGGCAAAGGGGAGCAATGAGGAATCATCTTGTCCCCCTGGGATTCGAGACTTGAGGTACCCTCTAGATTAGAGGAAGGGTGGAAAGGCATAAAGCGTTTTGTCCCCCGCAGCCTGAGCACCTACAGAAAATGCCAGGCCTAGTTTCTGGAGCAGAGAGAGCAGTTTCGTTGGTGGGATAAAGGTCAGGTCTGGGTTCACTCTTGAATGATGACTGAACTATGGTTGAGTCGAGACCACTAGTGAGGTCTGTCTCTGTTCTGCTGAGGCGGTCTGCCAGTCGTTCTGAATACCTGGCAGGTAGACGCGAATTAGGCCATGCTCAAGCACATTCATACCCTCATTGCTTTCCTGCATAATGGGTAAAAATGAGCTACCGCCCTGCTTGATGTAATACATCACTGCTTTATTGTCGTTTGAGGAGAATGTTCTTGTGACACAGAATGTCCTTCAGCTCGGACCGCATAAAGGACAGCTCTCATTTCAGGAATGAAGCTGGGATCGACCAGTCCACGCACCTTAGTGTAGAGACAGTGAGCTCCCCACCATCAGGGATGGAGTCGTGTGTGGAGATCTGATGGTCCAGGAGGAGCAAGGGATATCCTTCAGGGGGCGCTCTGAGACCACCAGGTGAGTGACCTCTTTAAGGTTCCGTCACCTTGATGAGATAGGACTGCGTGTGGTGGTTGGGGACCACGGGTACTGAGCATCCACTGAAGTAGTTCCCATGTGCAGGCGTGCTAGAGGTACAGTGAACACACAAGAGAAATGAAAACTAGCATCCGTTGCATCGAGGAGAGCTGTAACTGAGAGTTCTCCCACAATGTGGCGGGCCATTTGAGATGTCGTTCCTTCTGTCTTCTGGAAGAAAAGCCTTAGCACAGGAGGTGTCAGAGGTCCCAAGGGAGCTGGGAGGCTGCAGTTGCGACTTCTTGAGTTCAACAGAACTCCCATGGACAAAAAAGGTGAAAGCCATCTCTATGCGTCAGGATCCTTGCCTGGAAGGCGTTAGAAACCAATAAACCAACAAAGAACACCTGCCGACCTTTCTGAGTGCCTGTGAACTGCACAACACTTGATGAAACCCTTGGCGAGGATGACCCAAGGCGGGACTCCTGAACTGATAATGCTGTCCCAGAGCCTGACCTCAGGAATTTGTGGTGCCTCGGGTGAATAGGAATGTGCTGGCTCTGCATGTCTGAGGCTAGCCAGTGTGTTGATGAAGCAAGGTAACAGGGTTCCCAGAAATCATTTAATTTCTCCTTGGGGAAAATTTGTTTAGCTGAGAGATCAGAATGAGCACCCCGGACTTCTTTGGAACCAAGTAATAGGAGTAAAACCGTGTTCTGTTGATAAGCCGACACCAATTCTACTGCCCTATTGTTGAGAAGGCCTGAATCTCGTGACGGACTGAGGTTAACAGCCTGGGCTGCCGTTTGGGGAACCGATCGGAGGGTCTCAGAAGATTGGTGAGCCCTCACGAGTATCCGAGACCCATTTGTCTGAGTTATGGACTTCCACTGGTTGTAGAGTGCATCAGACGACTCACCGGATGGAAAAGTCAACAGGCGCTGAGATGGGACTTGGGCCAGCCATTCATAAGGTAAGCTGGGCGCTTTGGACACTAGCTTTCTATTGAGTCTTCTTTTGAGGTTGGGCAGGTTGGTTTATGAACCTCTCTGCCTCTGTCGAAAGGACTAACGACTAAAACTGGTTATTGACATGCCCCAGGAGGGGCAGAGGGTCGAGCCAACAATGGCTGACAGTCTTGAGTAGCTTGAGCTTGCTCTACCTGAGACCAAAGATCGCACCATCAAAGGGCAACGCCACCTGCTGCTCCGTGTCATTACGTGAAACCCGAAGCACAGCCAGGAATGACCGTGCACAAATACCAGCAACACTGAGCAGGAAGCGGTGTCGAAGCATCCATGGCTGCTTTAACCTGCTGGTTGTTAGATTCGATACCTATGGTAATGGTTTGAAGAAGCTCTGGCTTTGCATCCGACTCGGAGGAAAGCTAAGCCATCTGTGATGAGTGCCACAGGATATACTCACTGCGAAAATAGCCCTGATGCTCAATCATACTTAGGGTAGAAGCAAAAACTCTCTTACCTAAGGTGTCTATCTTGTAAATTCTTTGTTAATAAATTAGAACTGTAGTACTTTGAGGAAAACGACATATCATTCTCTACAGGACTACAATAGGATCCAAAGGCTTGAGATGCCAAAATGGGATGATCCTTGGGGGCTGAATAGCTCTATCTATAGATTTGCAAACAAGTGAGAACAGGATTATTCATACCATTTGAACAGCATCTCAAGAAGGAAGAACCGAGGTCAAACCGTAGGGATTCCGGAACATGAAGGGCAGGTCTTAATTTCCCAGGATCGAGGTCTGTAGTCTGGAAAGAAAGGAAATCAGATTTTTCAGCAGAACTTAAATGACAGGTCCCGCAGCCACAGGCTCTGTAGCAGTGAAAGATCCTGCTTAGTCACTTCATCACAACCAGAAGGTCTAGGTCCAGCTCAATCATCTCCTGACAATCCGGAAGGACTGTATGGACAGAAAGGAATGAAAATCAGAAAGAGGGAAGAAGGCAGTGAAAGAGGTCACGAAAGGCAGAGGGCCCAGCCACGGCGCCGGGCGCGGGGCACAGAGAACAGCGGAGGGGCCACATGGGCGAGGGCGCCCAACGAGCCGCGGGTGCGGCAGCACAGAAGCCGCCTGGCTGAAGACCCCCAGACTCCGAAAAACAGGTTTAAAGGAAGAAAGGCAGGAGATAAAGGCATCAGTGTGGCCCTGCGCCGCAGCCATGTGAGGGGGAAACACCTGGCTGCCGGAGTCGACAGCATCAAGAAGGTGCCGCGCGACTACGAAAATCCAAATCGCCCCTACCTGGTCTCTCAATGACCCCAAAGCCCACGGGTGACCGAGCCAGCTAGCTGAACCAACCTCCGAGCCCATTGCTCCATAAGAGCGCCCACTGATGAAACTACTCATCTGAAGACCTACCTGCAGGCGGGGGTGGGACTTTGATGTAGAAGCCGTTAGCTACCAAGAAGCAGAGGTTGGCAACTCCGAAGGGCGTAGCTGGCAAGTAGCCCGATAACCCGAGCGTCACAGCGCAGACATATCAGAGGGCGACCTCGGTGATGCCTTCTCTTTTTAGACCTGTGGGCGAGGAAGAGCTCGAGGCCGAACGTGCCGAATGCGACCGCTTATTTTATGCTTCCACGGGGACCGCCCATCACCCCGGGCACTGGACTGACCGTTGTCAGACCCCCCCTCCGGAGAAGGCGGCGGACTGGACCCAGCCCGACTGACTGAACAGCTTTCATACGAAGTCTCCCTACCGTCACCTGACCTGCTAATGGTCAGCTCCGTCAAAGTAGGCTGAGACTTTATTTTTAAAATAAGACTAAGCGATACTGTATCGAGATAATACTACAAAATAACAAAACTGAAAACTATGCTGCTAGCTTGAAGTTTTACTCCCGGCGGGCGAGCGACATCATCACTGAAGTGCACTCGACGGCAGGAAAAAAGGAACTGAGGCGGCTGGAGGGTCGACGCCGAGATAGTCATTACAGCGCGAGCTGAGGCTCGTGGTGCCATGCCTCGCGGCGCCATCTCTGATGCCGACCCTCCAGCAAAAAGTTTGCTCCCGATGGGTCCGAGTGCCTCCGGCACAGATCCCAATAGTGTGAATGAGTGGTGGAGACTTATGTCCAGGAAGATCTAGAGGGGTGGTCCAAGGTTGGCAGTTGAAATTCAATGCCAAAAAGTGCAAAGTAATGCAGCTAAGGAACAAGAACCTCAGGACAAAGTACTGGATGGGTGGGGTGAGATTTAGCACTACAGTTAAGGAACAGGACCATGGAGTTATCATCAGTGATTCCCTCAACCAATCGAGTAAGTGCACCATAGCATACAGCAAAGCCAGTAGGATGCTGGGATGTATCAGGAAGGGTGCTGATAGCAGGGAAGAAGTAATACTTCCTTATACAGGTCCTTAGCGAAGCCACACCTTGAGTACTGCACCCAGTTCTGGAGTCTCATCTCAGGAAGGACTGAAATAGACTGGAGACAGTGCAAAACAGGGTAACAAAAATGATTCATGGCCAACAGGGCAGGTCCTATGAGGAGCTCCTCAAGGCACCGAACATGTACTCACTGGAGATCAGAAGGGAGAGGTAAGATATGATAGAAACCTTCAAGTTCCTAAAGGAATTAAAAAGGTGAACTGCAGGAAAGTATTTAGCTTGAATACTAGTTCACAGTCATGTGGACACAAGTGGAAAAATGACAAGAGGGAGGCTCAGAAGGGACATGAGGAAGTTATTATTTTAAAGAAAGGGTGATAAAGCCATGGAAAAGTCTGCCTGCTGAACTGATGGATGCCAAAATGGTGGGTTTAAGCACAGCTGGGATAGAATAAAGGGAGTAGTGGTTGCTCAGGGCAACAGAAACAGCAGGGGAAGCTGGGGAGGCTAAGACCCCAGTGGGATAATAGTTCCCAGGGTTAGAGAACTCAGGCAGACTGGATGGACCGTTGGTCTCTTTCTGCCATCATTGTCTGCTTCTCCGTTTCTTGTCTAGTGCCTCGCAACACCCAGCCCATGGCAGAAATACAGGTGGTTTGCCTGACTAACTTTGAACGAGGCAAGGCAACAGGAGCTAATGTAACTGTGCCCACAAGTACTTGCTGTAAACTGCCTGGTGTGCCTGATGTACAGCAATGCACAATATGGTGTTAGCTGAGGTAAATGCCTTCCTACCCAAGACATCTGTCTGAGCAGAGTCAGCTTCAGGAGGTCAGTTACAAACCGGCCAACAAGGCCCTGTTGGTATCTGCAAACCTGAATCCCTAAGGTGGGGTTAGGCACTGTACCTGCAGAGCCCACGGTATGCAATACATTTTTAGGACATCCTTTGGAGCTGAAGGGAGTACAAAGGGATGTCCCAAACTGTCCTTAAACATTCCTCAAAGGCTCTGGGTCAGGGATGGAGGATACAGTGGACATCGCTGAAAGCTCTCAGGAGTCCTAGGCATGAGGACATGGTATTGCAGATTGCAGTCATACCAATGTCCAGTGCCTGCAACATGTCCATCAGGAATCTCTAGTATAGAGTGTACTCAGGGCTGAGGACATGTGGAGGAGCATTCTGTGCCTTCAGAGGGAGGATGTTAATGTAGAGGAGGTGCTGGACATGGAAGTGGGTGGTATCAAGGGGCCATGTTCGAACTGGACCAGGTCGGCATGTCTATGGTACTGGTACAAGGCATCAGCCGCACTTTCATGCTGACTCCAGGTGACTGGCCTCAGAGGGCCCATGATCCCTGGAAGTTCATGTAGAGGTGGCATAGGCCCATGAGGGAAGTGGGAGCCAGAGCATATACCTGGGCTGCGGGGAAGCTCAGAGGACTTTATCGAAGTGGAGGGCCTGACCCGAACAAGGTCAGACTACAGAAAAGGAATGACCAGGTCAGTGTCTGTGAGGGGAGACCTCCAGGTGAGGACAGTGGAGTGGTTCAGTCACCTCAGGGCAGTTCTGCTCCTCACCAGTGGCAAGCTCAGCCTGTGGGTCCAGACAGAACGCCATGCCCTGGCTGTCCTCCGATCCCAAGCCAGTAATGCCTCCAGCACTAGACCCAGGGCCAGGGACTGGCCTAGACACACATTCCCCTGTGGCTTCATGGCTGGCACCACCTTTGATGTTTGGCCCAGTGCCGGTTCTGATGCTGTCCTCAGGTCTGTCCCCACTCCAACACTGCGAGCAGTTTTGGAAGCTGGCCTGATGCTGCAAACAGCACCGTAACTGGGGACGGACTTAGGGCAGACACCATCACTGTCACCATACCCAGTGTTAGGCCCAGAACCGACACCAGGACCAGTGCCACGTTTGTCAGCAGGGGCAGCATCAGCTTCCTCCCCAGAACCACAAGGGCTGCTCAGAGCAGAGATCGTCAGCTCCACCGCAGTAACCGGATGCTTCATGGCCTGGTACTGGTCCCTCTCCCGATACCGTGAATGGTAACAGGAAGGAGCCCAGCTTCACAGATGGCACCACTCCGCTCACTGACACAGTGGACAGTGTTAGGAGCCAGGTGGCACCAGGCCATGACACAGAGATTTCCACTGCTGCAGACCCAGCACACAGCTTCAGTCACACCACCAAGGACATCTGCTGCCCAGGGCAGACAGACTGGGAGGGTGCTCAACTGACCACCCAGGAGACAAGTGTCCACCAGACCCACTCCCCAGGACCTCCAATGCTTTGGCGAGATTGTGGAAGACCCCATGCTTCCTCAATACCAGAAGTACAGGGAAGGGGCTCAGGTAAGTGCCCAAAGACCTTGCCATGGCTTCACTATGTGCAGCCTGCCTTCAAAGACATTGCTTTGGTCTCACTATGCAGCAGACCTCTGAAGGTGGGGATCAGGTGATCCCACTTCAATGCATGGATCTCTTATGTACAGCAGTCCAAGAGAAGCAGATGTTGCAATCACCCATGTCACAAAGTTGGGCCAAGGCAGGTCCAGCACTGCTGATGTCAATCCATTGCCACAATAGAGTTCTCATAGGGAACATGACACATGCTGAGGGGCTGATGGTCTTTTTTCGTCCCCTTTAACATCACAGAAAATAATAAAATAAAGGTGACACTGTGTACGAAAGAGTTTTCAGCAGTGATGCAGAAGAATTTGGGTTGGCGACAGTTGCAGCTGAGGTGCTGTCACTCCATGTAGTGCACTCGACAGCAGGAATAACAGGAACTGAGCTGCATGAAGGAATTGATGATGGTTATTGGCTGGCGTGAGCAGCACCATAATGAGGTGCACAGGTGATGTCAGTAATCAATGTCTGCTCCTCTCTGTAGGAAAAAAAAAAAGCTCATGCGGGGTCCTAGTGCCTCCGGCCACTGATTCAGAAGTATGAATCAATGGTGAATACTGATTCTTGGAAGATCTGGGTCTGAGTTCTCTGAACCATATCATGTATCATCCTCATCACCATTAGATACAATGAGGTCTGAATCTGATTCATCCTCTTCTACACTCTCCTCACCTGGAAGGCAGTAATGGGGAAGGGGTCAAAGAACTGACAGAGTAGGCCACAACAATACCAGAGACACTGGTCCAGACCTCAGGGGCCTGAGAAACAATGTCAGTGGTGAAGCTTCAGACTACGTTGCATGTAGCACCCTGGACAACACAGCGCAGGGTGCCCTGGACTTCCCCAGAGGGTACGTTCCCAATGCCCAGGCTCATGTGGCACAGAGGTAGGTCCAACCCCAGTGCCGCATGTGACGTGGACAACCCAGCTGGCACTGAAGTGACCGGCAGCACTGTGGCTGCCCCAATCCCTGGAGAGGACACAGACGACATAAGTGGGACAGACATCAGCAGCACTGCAGTCGGCTGCATCCTAAGTTAAGCATCACTACAGACAGTGCCAGCCCCACTGACCACAAGGGGTTAGAAGCCAGCACCAGAAATGGCACCACATGATTTACGCACTGCATCCACTGCTCCACGAGACCTACTAAATGGCCTAACTGCCCACTGTTATACTCAGACACACCTAGCCAATGCTAATTTGTGAGCATGTTAGCAGTAACAGTTACCATGCACCTATGCACACAGTGCACAACAGTATAGTCAATAGGTTTTGGAAGCCATAACAGGCAGCTTGCACAGCACTATTTAGTGCTTCCAAAACCCTACTTTTAAAACTGAACACAGCGGTGTGTGAACACTCCCCCCAGCTGTTGTGGTGTATCCCCTCCTGCCCTGTTCCCCACTGGTACTGTTATGTATGCTTAAAACATCCTTGGTAGTCTTATGGCCCAACCTCCCTCACCTAAGTCCCGTTGCTATTGTTTTGTACAGTCTGAAACATCCCTGTTAGTCTAGTGGCCACTCATTCTACCTCAGTCAGTGCTTGTATGTATGATAAAACATTCCTTGTGGCTGGTGGATCCCTCCCCAGTTCTAGCAGTCTATGACTCCCTCCTGGTGATGGAAACCAGCACAGACCCACCTTTCAACTCTGTGGCCAGCCGCCATCTGCCATACACAAGTACTGTATCACTACAGAACTCTGTACAGTGATACAGTACTTGTGGGAAGTCTAAAAGACATGAAGAAAGTACGTGTGTACCTAGCTTACTTGCAAATCTCACCAAAAAATACTGGTATTCAGATGCTCCTGAAAACACATGGGGGTGGTGGTGGGATTTACAAGTAACCACTTATGCAGTCGGGGAGGGGTAACAGGTCATCACCAAAGTTTGGTGAAAACCTTAAAAATAAAGTTATGAATGAAAGAATATTTTGGTGAAAAAGAAAAGGTCCGTATACATGGGCAGTTCACTTTTGTCAGACTTGAGGTTTTCTTCACTTTTAGTCTTTCTCCAAGTACTGTATTGCTACACAGAGTGCTACAGAGATACAGTACTTGATTGTGGAAGTCTGTGGTAGGAGAGTAGGTCTGTGCTGGTAATCATCGACAGGCTGTTGGGACATAAACAACCAGGACTGGGGGAGGGGAGGAAGGGAGACAGCAGACAACCATACATAACATTACCGACTAGGATCGAGCTAGAGGTGGCAGTTGCATTTCTTTTCTTTTACTCACTGCACCAGACTTGAGGGCATTCCTCTACGCAATCCCCCGAGCAAATGCTGGTGTCTCACATGCTAATGAGGCCATAGCGATATGCAAATTACCTCAGAGTGCCTCCTTAGAACTTATTGTATGCTCTTGTTTTATGAAACTCTTGTTTCCTCTTGTACAAGACTAGTTAGCTTGCATGCCATTGTCTAACTTATCGTGCAGAACTTCTGCCAATTCCATTACCATGCTTCAGTATCATAAATGTTTACAGCCCTGTACCTTTACTGTACACCTCATCTGCATTATGTACGCTTGCTACACCGTGTCGTGTTACTGCACTATGTACTTTCTCTACTGTATCATGTTACTGCACTGCCATTGTATTAGGTTACAGCACTGTAATGTAATGTTTTCTACTATATCATGTTACTGCACTGTAATGTACTTTTCCACTGTATCATGTTATTGCACTGTTAATTTTTCCACTGTATCATGTTACTGCACTGTAATGAACTTTTCCCCACTGTATCGTGTTACTGCACTGTGTAATTTTTTCCATTGTATCATGTTACTGCAATGTAATGAACTTTTTTCCTCTGTATCATGCTCTGCACTGTAATGTGCTATTTTCCACTGTATCATATTACTGCACTATAGTATATGGTTACCCATTATGTACAAAAATGAGCCTGCTCAAAATCCTTGTTGAGCACATTCTAAACCGTTATGCACATTCTAAAGTGTTGTTATGCACATTCCGAACAGTTGTTATGCACAATTCAAAGGTCATACAATTTTAAATTTCTCATTTATGCTACACCTAGCTACTTACTAATCACCCAGTGCCCAAAGTAATACATTTTACCTTTAAAAAGTCTGGAAATTTGATTTGATATGGGAGTAGAACAAAGAAATGGCAAGATTTTTTTTTTCACTGCAGTGAGGGTCTGTCACTCCAGTGTAAAAAAAACAAAAAACATATACTATAAAAAATAAAATATGGTCAACAATGATACACAACTCGGCATGCGTTTCCGTCTCAGGGTTGAGATGACAGCATGGATCTCTCGAGCTTCACTCTCGAGGTTCATATGCTGTCATCTCAGCCCCTCGATGGAAACACAGCCTTGTTGTGTATGGTTGCCCATACATTATTCTCTACGTAATGAACTTTTCTTCCACTGTATCATGTTACTGCACTAGGTATTTTTTCCATTGTATCATGTTCCTGCACGAAACAATTACTCACTGAAGTAATATTACTTCCTCCAGAGTATTCTTTAGCATTATTGACAGAAGCAGTATGCCAGCTGGGTTCAGCTGCCCCACAGAGGAGGAGTCAATGCAAATGAGGAAGGCATTGGCCAATCAGGATACAGTTAGAGCGCTGCCTGCAGTCAGCCTGAAGGACCGCAGAACGCATTTCAAAGCTGAAAAACAGCAAAAACTGTGCCCACTAGGGGCACAAAAACTGTTAGCAATAACCCACTACATATTGTAACCCACTATTTTTATTTTTTGAAAATCGTGACGAGCGAATGACAGTCACAATTTGGCTAAATCCTAGCAGAGCCTTTAAACAAGGTTTCCAGGGAGGAGGGTGGGAGTGTCAATAATGCTAAAGAATACCCTGGAGAAATAATATTACTGTGAGTAAGTGTTTTTCTCACCCCAGGAATTCTTTAGCATCTATTGACAGAAGCAGACTTCAAAGCAGTGTAGTTGGGAGGAGGGCACAGAAATCTATTTTAAGAAGAGGCTCTGAAGTACCATCCTGCCAAAATTGGCATCCTATCATACTACACATCCAAGAAGATCTTACTGAATGTGAAAAGCAAATTTCAAATAAGAGGTCTGCACATTTCAGGTGAGGATATAGCCTTGAACGCTGCCCAGGAGGCCGCTGGTCTCCAGTAAGTAGGCCCTAGCACGAGAAGGGCTGAATGTCAGCTTTACTGAAGCAGACCCGAAATACAGGAAAACAGTCCCGTGGGAAAATACTCTTGGTCACTGGTTTCACCCTTTCTGCAAAAACGCAGGAACCTGAACTGCTAGGACTGCTGACGCAGACCGGTAGGACTAATTCATGCCCCTTCCAAGCAGGTTGAGATAGCCTAGACAGGACTTGCCTGATAGCAGTACAGGCAGAGAAAATGAATTGATGAAGGAAATGGTAGAACACTTGGGAAAAAGATTTTCTATCCGTCCACAAGACTAATTTGTTCATAGAGGCACTGAGAGGATAAGGCCTAAGAGAACAACCTGAAACTCTGGAAAATGTCTGACAGAGGAAAACAAGCAGACAAATTGTCTTCGATGTTACTCGCTTCAGGACAGAATTTCCAAAGATTCAAAGGGACACCCCATGAAACTGAACTTACGGAGGTTTGTGTTCCATGGGAAAAAACTCCGGCCCCTAGAAGGGTCTGGAAGTGAAGATGGCCCTTTGCAGAATTCTTTGAAATGGTCTGAGAAAAGACAGATTTCTCTTGCCTGACGGAAAAAGAATCCGAGTAACCGTTAGGTGTACTCCCAAAGAAAAAACGCCTACTGTCCCACTGTTGGAAGGAAAATAAAAACCTTTATACTTTTACAGGAAACAAGTCACAAAGACCATCTAGTTCAAAGTCCAAGATTGTAATGCGTGGAAATGAACTAAATAATCTAGTCATGAGAGGAAAGAGGATTGAAAAACTCTAGGTTCTTGTCCTTGTACCCAGGGATAAAGCTACTTCCCCTAGAAAAACTGAGGTCTTCGTGATACTAAAACCTCTTTTTTTTTTTTTCCCTTTTCATAGACTTCCAGACCTTGTTTGGATACAGGGACTCTAAGAGATCTAGCCTCTCAGGAACCAGGCCTTGAGAAGAAAAGACTGGGAGCTGAGAAAAC
This sequence comes from Neoceratodus forsteri, assembly GCA_016271365.2. Classification (NCBI taxonomy): domain Eukaryota; kingdom Metazoa; phylum Chordata; order Ceratodontiformes; family Ceratodontidae; genus Neoceratodus; species Neoceratodus forsteri. The sequence goes on along the minus strand of CM057456.1, from coordinate 1,172,801,248 downwards.
ACTACTCCTGATTTTCAGACAGTACTAAGGTTGTCCCGAGCCACTGGTATTGTGGTGGCTGATACTTTGACTAGAGAAGTGCGTAGGAAGCGAGATATAAGGAGAGGGAAAACTTCTCAGGCCAGTCTTGAGATAAGAAAATCCGTTGGATGGAACCCCGAGCTAGGGCCTGCAACAGGAAAAAAGGGAAAAACTGGAGGTTCGGGCTGGAGGCGAAAATTCAGATCTGGACCTGACCTTTCCCCTGAATGATGTGGCTAGGACTTGTGTTCTGAGGGCTCACTTGCGGTGGTCCTGAGTATTGTGGCTCAGAGGATCTGCCAAAGGGCCCACTTGTGGTGGCCCTGCCAAAGTTTTGTCCTTGCCCGACAGATGGATGAGTGACTAAGACACCGCCAAAGAAGCCAGCTAGAGATAACAACTCATAGCTACTGAGGAGAGATTGGAAGCCCTGTGTTCCAAATGCTCATTAGTGTGATACAGGGCAGGGATATCAAACTAAATGGTCTCTGGACTGAAAAAATGCAGGCCTGACAGAGATGCTCTGAGAGTCCAGGAACTGAAGAGAGAAGGACTCTCTCTGAAACCAAGACCCAATGATGGAACCCCCTGAAGGGAAGCGCCAACTGGAAGGAAGCCTCTGTACCGAAGATTTGAAGGGGAGAGGTGTGACGTTCACTGTTTTCTTACACCAGTCCAGCTTGTAACAGGGTTGAACCTTCAAGAAAAATTATTTTATTTGGAGTCTAACCTAAAGGCCTAGCCCCTGGGACTTCAATGACAAAATTATGCACCCCATGCAGGGAAAGAGCTTCCCCTGACAAGAGATGAGCACTGCCCACTAAGAGTTGACGAGATTTAAATAGGGGACTTTTATCTAGTAGGTACAAAGAACCCTCGAGACTATAGGAAACAAAATGTCAGACTTAGGGCTTGAAACCAAGTCAAGGAAATTGGCTAAGTCGGCCAAGCCTCTGATAAGGAAACCAGAGATTCCTGTCTTCAGGGGAGAACCGCCAAGCAGTCCAGATACCTGGAGAACATCCTGAATTTTTACTCAGTATCTGAGAACACTCTGAAGGCAGTCTAAGCGGCATGGAATAAAACTGCCTGAGAAAAACTTCGTACTAAGGAACTGAGAACACAGAATGTATCGAAGGAGACAAGAAAAGTCCCCTATGTTTGCAAAAGCAAGGCCTGAGTCAAGGAAGCATCCTGACCCCAGGTTGTGAAAATTGATAATGATTTGCTGTTCCCTATTTTCCTTTAAGATTCAGGTAATAGCCTGGAAAAAAAGGTCCAACTCCCAAGCAGGAGGGGACCCTTTTACAACTTTGACCCTCAGGAGGTTCTGGTGCTCTAGTTACCACTGCTGACATGCTACTGAAGAACAACAGAGAATGCAGCATTTGAGGTAACTTTCAATATTTATTTACTTATCATGCACATAGATATATATATATATTTAAATGTTAATATCTGCATTTATCTATTCTTCCTTTATTTATTTATTTTACTTTTTTTTACCAATCAAAGAAGGGGTAAAAACTTGAACCAAGAAGAAAAATAACTGAAGAAAAAAGGGATTATCAGGAATGAAAGAGCATTCCTACCTAAACTCCTAGAAAACTTCACATTTGGAAATTTCCTAATGTATTGGCGTAGGAAAAAAGGGTTAAAGGGAGAATAATTCCTACCTGAAGTCCCCCAGTGAGACTTCTGGGGAAGGAACTCTTATATTTAACTGAGTACTAGGAGAGTTAAACTCATCCATAAGTGCCTGTTAGCCTCAGTTTGACATGAAGACCAACCAAAATCTGTACCAAAGCATAACCCAAAGGCTGGGCTTTTCTGACAGGCAAGCCTGAGGGAAATGCCTCATCAAGACTCTGGAATCTGTAACATTATGACTGACTATGAGAACATAGTGCTACTAAATGCCACTTGGGTATTCCAGCAAACATCCTTGTGAATAGTACTCAAGAGATGCCCGCACTATGGCAAGGACAGTATACATCAAACACTCTTAAAATATAATAGTGTATGCTACAAAGGTTAAAGGCATTATGTAGAATTGCTTACACATGGTATATGATTATCTAGAGTCTATCTCAGGAGGAAAGCAGACAGGGGCACGAGGCTGAGAAGCAGGCCACTGTTTGCACTAACTCTCTCTAATCTAAAAGTGTACAGATAAAAACAGCAGAACACTTACCGAGCTGGTACTTCATCTGAATACTTCTGTCAACGAAAGAAGGAGGGTTTCCAGAACCTACCTGTAGGAGTCTTCAGAGAGTTGTCAACTTCTTTGGAGGAGGCAACCACCAGATCTCTCAGATGGGTTGTCCTCCACCTCTTTATCGGTGTCATCCTGGAGGAAAGTCCAGGTAGTCCACAGGATAAAACAAAAACCATATATATATATATATATATATATACATACACACACACACCTCCTTATACTATAACCTGAATCAACCTCAGGGTGACCAACTGGAATTAGTGGGCCCTGAGAGGAGTTCAAGAAGGAAAATCCTCTCCTTAATTACTAATAATAATCATAACAATAATATCCTTGGGCTAAGGATTAACAAGGAGAGGAATACTCAGACCCAAAGAAGCTGAGAAATGCCCAGAAAAATAAAGTCTGGAATAACTGCCAAGCTCTCCGAAATTCAGTTGCAGAGGGCTAATTTTATCAGCCCCTGATGTCTCCTTAAGTCCTTCAGAAGGGAGGGTCAGAGGAGATTAATCTCTATCTTTGTGCAGGAAGAGGACACCCTGCCTATTTTCAAATTAAAGGCAGAGAAACAACTACTAAAGAACCAGACTTGTAATAATAGAAGTCCCAAGGGGACTTGTCATTTCTTTTGTGTTAACTTGAGGTACCCTCCTCAGCGCTTTTAGAGGAGGGGGAGGTAGACTAAAAGCCCAGATAATAATAGTTAGGCCAAGGCTCAAACAAATCAAAATTAACTTTGAGAAATGTTTTTTTTTTCACAAAAAGGAAAAAACAGAACCACCTCCACACCTCTTGTTAACAAAGCCCACTGCACACAAACAAGAGAGTCTCACCCCAAAAGAGGATTACCCTTCAAATAGTAATCATTTGAATTTAAACAGAGAAAAAGGGTTCCAAGAATTTGTGCCAGTCGCAACTTAAAAATCATGGCAAAAATAAATCAATGATTTTACAAAAAGCGTTAAAAACCACCGATGAATACTAAAACTAACAAATTAAATAAAATGACGCAATTTATCATGCAAGCGACGAAATTTACTCAGAAAAACGCTGAAGCAGAAAAAAGAAAAATCCAGCAACTGTGCGGAACCTAGAGCAGAAGCAGTAAAATAGATAAAATGAAGAAAATACCTTAAAGCAGCACCCAAAAGAAAGAAAATGGCTCAGGAATCTCTGAAGGAAGAGCTCCAGGGCAGTGTTGCCAGTTCAGCGGAGAAAAAGTTCTGAGGTCCTTCAGGCTGACTGCAGGCAGCACTCTACTCTAACTGTATCCTGATTGGCCAATGCCTTCCTCATTTGCATTGACTCCTCCTCTCCGGGGAAGCTGAACCCAGCTGGCATACTGCTTCTGTCAATAGATGCTAAAGAATTCCTGGGGTGAGAATATGTATTTTTTCCACTGTATCCTATAACTGCACTATGTACTTTTTTCCACTGTATCATGTCACTGCACTATGTATTTTTTCCACTGTATCATGTTACTGCACTATGTACTTTTTTCCACTATCATGTTACTGCACTATGTACTTTATCCCACTGTAGTGTGTTACTGCACTATGTACTTTTCCACTGTCTCATGTTACTGCACTGTACTTTTCCCACTGTATTGTGTTACTGCACTATGTACTTTTCCATTGTCTCATGTTACTGCACTATGTACTTTTTCCACTGTATCATGTTACTGCACTCTATACTTTTTCCACTATACCACCTTACTGCACTATGTACTTTTCCACGGGATCATGTTACTGCACTATCTACTTTTTTCTGTCTCGTGTTAGTGCACTGTAATGTACTTTTTCCACTGCATCATGTTACTGCACTCTGTAAATTTTTCCATTATACCATGTTACTGCACTGTAATGAATGTTTTTCCACTGTATCATGTTATTGCACTATGTACTGTTTTCCACTGTATCACGTTACTGCACTATTTACTTTTTTCCCCTGTATCATGTTACAGCACTATGTACTTTTTCCACTGTATCATATAACTGCACTATGTACTTCCTCCACTGTATCATGTTACTGCACTATGTACTTTTTTCTACTGTATCATGTTACCACATTATATACCTTTTCTACTGTATCATGTTACTGCACTATGTACTTTTTTCCATTGTATCATCATACTGCACTGTGATGTACTTTTTTCTACTGTATGATGTTACTGCACTGTAATGTACCTTTTCCACTATCATCTTACTGTACTGTAATTTACTTTTCTCTACTGTATCATGTCCCTGCACTGTAATGTATTTTCTTCTCTATCTTCTTACTGCACTGTAATATACTTTTTCTACTGTATCATGTAACTGCACTGTAATGTAGTTTTTTCAACTGCATCATCTTACTGCACTGTAATGTACTTTTTCTACTGTATCATGTTACTACACTGAAATGTCCTTTTTCTACTGGATCATCTTACTGCACTGTGATGTGCTTTTTCTACTGTATCATGTTACTGCACTGTGATGTACCTTTTTCCACTGCATCATCTTACTGCACTGTAATGTACTTTTTTCTACTGTATCATGTTACTATACTGTAATGTACTTTTCTACTGTATCATGTTACCGCAATGTGTCATTTTTCCATTGTATGTTACTGCACTGTAATGAACTTTCTTCCACTGTATCATGTTACTGCACTGTACTTTTTTTCCACTGAGTCACGATACTGCACTATGTACCTTTTTCATTGTATCATGTTACTGCACTATGAACTTTTTCCGCTGCATCATGTTACTGCACTATGTACTTTTTTCCACTGTATCATATAACTGCACTATGTACTTTTCCACTGTATCATGTTACTGCACTGTGATGTACTTTTTTCCTACTGTATCATGTTGCTGTAATGTAATGTACTTTATTCTACTGTATCATGTTACTACACTGTAATGTCCTTTTTCTACTGTATCATCTTACTGCACTGTGATGTACTTTTTTCTACTGTATCATGTCACTGCATGGTGATGTACATTCTTCCAGTGTATCATCTTACTGCAATGTAATGTACTTCTTTCTAATGTATCATGTTACTGCACTGCAGTTTACTTTTTTCCACTTCATCATCTTACTGCACTGTAATGTACTTTCTCCTACTGTATCATGTTACTGCACTATAATTAATGGCTTCCTCATTTTCTCATAGGAAAACCGTGGTATAATTTGCCATTATAAAGGAGTGCTTATAACGGCAAACATGTGCACAGTTTCCCCCACTCTGCGCATGTGCCTCCTCGCGCCCCTCAATTCTCGATCGCCATCTCCTTCCCAACCGCAGACCCAACATGTAAAGAAACTGCCATGGACACTCGGCAGTAAGTAAAATTTCAACTAAACTTTTGATGTTCCTCATTTTTACTGGCTCAACCTCCCTCACAATAGTTGGACAAATGTTTAAAATAAAAGTGAAAGCTGATTGTGTGCCATGATGTGATTGGACTGCGGCGGCACAGCAGCCTTTTTTATTTTATATAATTGCTGAGGGGAAAACAGAAACCCAACAATTATATAAAATAAAATAAGGGTCTGGGTGTGTGAAAGCTCAAATTTACACACACCTTCTGGGTTTGATGCTATGCATAAACCCCTCGGGTGTGTGTAAATTCTCATTACACACCCAGACCCATACTTTATTCTCTATATAACAGATTTTTCCCACTGTATCATGTTACTGCACTATGTACATTTTTCCACTGTATCATATAACTGCACTATGTACATCTTCCCACTGTATCACGTTACTGCACTATGTACTTTTTTCCCACGGTATCATGTTACTGCACTATGTACTGTTCTCCATTGCATCATCTTACTGCACTGTAATGTACTTATTTTCTACTGTATCATGTTACTGCACTGTAATGTACTTTATTCCACTGTATCATCTTACTGCACAATAATTTACTTTTCTCTACTTATCATATTACTTTAATGTACCTTTTTCTACTGTATCATCTTACTGCACTGTATTGTACTTTTTTCTACTGTATCATGTCTCTGCACTGTAATTTACTTTTTTCCTCTATATTATCTTACTGCATTGTAATGTACTTTTTTCTACTGTATCATGTTACTGCAGTGTAATGTACCTTTTTCCACTGCATCATCTTACTGCATTGTAATGTACTTTTTTCTACTGTATCATGTTACTGCATTGTAATGTCCTTTTTTACTGTATCATCTTACTGCACTGTGATGTACCTTTTTCTACTGCATCATGCTACTGCACTATGTACTTTTTTCCACTGTATCATCTTACTACACTGTAATGTACTTTCCCACAGTATCACATTACTGCACTGAAATGTGCTTTTTTCTACTGTATCATGTTACTGCACGTGAATGGCTTTTCTCTACTATAGATGGGGGGCGTCAGAGGTACTTTAAGAGTATTTTTCACAGAGAAGGTTGTGGATGCATGGAGCGCCTTGGGGAGGAGGTTGTGGAGTCAAAAAACAGTGGTGGAATTCAAGCATGCATGGGACAGTCATAAGGCAATTCTAGGGGTGGGGTAGAAGAAGTAGGCTGCTGGTTAACTAGGATCTGCAGCTTATCCATTAGGTAGGAAATGGGCAGACTGGGTGGACCAAGCGGTCCTTATCTGCCGTCAAATTCTATGTTTCTATCTTACTGGACCATGATGTACCTTTTTCTACTGTATCATGTTACTGCACTATGTAAATTTTCCCACTATATCATATAACTGCACTATGCACATCTTCCCACTGTATCATGTTACTGCACTATGTAAATTTTCCCACTGTATCATATAACTGCACTATGCACATCTTCCCACTGTATCATGTTACTGCACTATGTACTTTTTCCACTGTATCATATAACTGCACTATGCACATCTTCCCACTGTATCATGTTACTGCACTATGTACTTTTTTCCACCGTATCAGGTTACTGCACTATGTACTTTTTTCTACTGTATCATGTTACTGCACTATGCACATCTTCCTACTGTATCATGTTACTGCACTATGTACTTTTTTCCACTGTATCATGTTACTGCACTATGCACATCTTCCCACTGTATCATGTTACTGCACTATGTACTTTTTTCCACCGTATCAGGTTACTGTACTATGTACTTTTTTCCACTGTATCATGTTACTGCACTATGCACATCTTCCTACTGTATCATGTTACTGCACTATGTACTTTTTTCCCCCACCGTATCGTTACTGCACTATGTACTTTTTTCCATTGTATCATCTTACTGCACTGTAATGTACTTATTTTCTACTGTATCATGTTACTGCATTGTAATGTACTTTATTCCACTGTATCATCTTACTGCACAGTAATTTACTTTTTTCTACTGTATCATATTACTTTAATGTACCTTTTTCTACTGTATCATGTTACTGCACTGCATTGTACTTTTTCTACTGTATCATGTCTCTGCACTGTAATTTACTTTTTTCTTCCATATTATCTTACTGCACTGTAATGTACTTTTTTCTACTGTATCATGTTACTGCACTGTAATGTACTTTTTTCAGTATCATCATGTTACTGCACTATGTGCCTTTTTTCACTGTATTCTGTTACTGCACTACGTACTTTTTTCCACTGTATCATCTTACTGCACTGTAATGTACTTTTACTCTACTGTATCCTGTTACTGCACTGTAATGTATTTTTTTCTACTATATCATCTTACTGCACTCTAATGTACTTTTTTCTATTGTATCATTTTACTGCACTATCTTTTTTACCACTGCATCATATAACTGCACTATGTACTTTTTCCCCACTGTATCATATTACTGCACCACAATGTACTTTTTTCACTGCACTATGTTCTTTTTCCACTGTATTATGTTACTGCACTATGTACTTTTTTCCGTTGTATCAGCTTACTGCACTGCAATGTACTTTTGTCCACTGTATCATGTTACTGCACTATGTACTTTTTCCATTGTATCATCTTACAATGCAGTGTCAGTGGCTCAGTAGGTAGCATACTCGCCTCTGAGGCCGGTAGATCAGAGGGCTGTGGGTTCAGTTCCCACATCTGGCACTTGGGTTAATATCCCAGTACTGACACTGTAATGCATCATGAGAGGGTGCTGCATTTCGAGTGCCGTCTTCGGATGAGACGTTAAACCGAGGTCCCATCTCCTGGATTGGTGGTAGTTCAGGTGGATGTTAAAGATCCCATGGCACTTATCGAAAAGAGTAGGGGAATTTCCCCCGGTGTCCTGGCCAAATTTCCCTCATTTCATTAGAAATACCACCAACAGCTTAATCTGGTTCAAGGTCAGTTGGCATTCATCTGTATCCCCCTACCCCGGGTCGTGCCTGAAAATAGGCAGGATCTGTCTAGTGCACTTACCCGGTCAACAAAAGCTAAATAAAATAAATCTTACTGCACTGCAATGTACTTTTTTCCACTGCATCATGTTACTGCACTATGTACTTTTTCCACTGTATCATGTTACTGCACTGTATATACTTTTCCACTGTATCATGTTACTGCACTATGTACTTTTTCACAGTATCATCTTATTGCACGGTAATGTACTTTTCACTGCATCATGTGACCAGCATGTACATTTTCCATTGTATCATGTTACTGCACTAGATATTGTAAATTTTTGTACAGCATCATTACTGCACTATGTAATTTCTTTCCATTGTATCATGTTACTTGACTGTAATGAACTTTTTCCACTGTTTCATATTACTGCACTATGTACTTTTTGCCACTATATTAGGTTACTGCACTAGGTACTTTTCCACTGTATCATATTACTGCATTATGTAGTTTTTCCACTGTATCATGTTACTGCACTATATTTTTTCACACTGTATCATGTTATTGCACTGTAATGTACTTTGTCCCCACTGTATCATGTTACTGCAATGAACCTTTTTCCACTTGTGTTACTGCACTGTAATTAACTTTTTTCCACTATATCATGTTACTGCACTGTGTAATTTTTTGCATTGTATCATGTTACCACACTATGTACTTTTTTCCCACTGTATCATGTTACTGCACTAGGTACTTTTTTCCACTGTATCAAGTTACTGCACTATTTACTTTTTTTCCACTGTATCATGTTACTGCACTATGTACTTGTTTCCACTGTATCAAGTTACTGCACTATGTACTTTTTTCCACTGTATCATATAACTGCACTATGTACTATTCCCACTATATCATGTTACTGCACTATGTATTTTTTCCACTGTATCATATTACTGCACTATGTACTTTCCTCTGTATCAAGTTACTGCACTATTTACTTTTTCCACTGTATCATGTTACTCACTATATGCTTGTTTCCACTGTATCAAGTTACTGCACTATGTACTTTTATCCACTGTATCATACAACTGCACTATGTACTTTATTCCACTGTATCATGTTACTGCACTATGTACTTTTTCCCACTGTATCATGTTACTGCACTACATACTTTTACCACTGTATCATGTTTGCTACTATGTACTTTTTTCACTGTATCATCTTACTGCACAGTAATTTACTCTTTTCTACTGTATCATTTTACTGCACTGTAATGTACTTTTCCACTGCATCTTATTAAACTATAAATACAGGTTACTCACCTGTAACAGGAGTTCTAGGAATGGTATATGTTGTTCATCCACACTTATTGGCAGGTTCCTTGCCGCTTTAAATCTTGCCGGAAGGTCTTCAAGCTGGCTCCTCCCACCCACCCAGGTGGTAAAACTCTCGGCTCCGCCCCATGACGCCAGATCTAGCCCGCTGGAAGCCAGGTTGTGCGTCGAAGCCGGGAGGCGGGTGGGTCATGCATGAACAACATATGCCATTCCTAGAACTCCTTTACAGTGATATCTTCTATTTCTAAGGACATGGATATGTTGTACATCACACTTTGGCAGACTCTAGCAGTTCTCCGGGAGGAGGAGGCAAGGCACCTACTTAGGTATAAAGACTTTTTAGAACCGAGGCCCCACCAACATCCCGGCATGACCCAAGGTCGATGTGGAAGGGGAAACGGTGTATGCTTGCTTTCAGGTAGGAGCCCTGCGGATATCCTGGACAGGAGTATCCTCGGAAGCAGCCACTGATGCAGCGGAAGGGCGGGTAAAATGAGCACTTATCCCTCTGGGAGGCTCCATACCCGCCCACCTACAGCTGAGACCTATGCAGGAGGTGACCCTACCCGCTCGTCGTCCGCTTGGCTGCAGGTCTGCCAGGTGCGGCTTCAGCGTAGATGACAAACAGCTGGCGAACCTCTCCCGAACTTCAGCCCTACACTCCCTGGGTAGGCGAGCGTTAAATAGGGACCCAATGGATCCTATATACGGCCTCCAAGGCGTGAATGGGGATGAACCCCGGCAGAGACAATACCCGGTTAGGGAAAAGACTCCGCCACTGCCTACGGAAGGAACTTCGGGTGGGGCGGAGGACAACCTTGTCCCTGTGGAAGACCAGATAGGGAGATTCAAAGGAGCGCCTGGAACTCTCTCCTCCTTCTGGATGGCATAGTAGCCCCAAGAAGGTGTTCTTCCACAACAGGTGGGGAACTCACACCTGTGCAAAGGTTCGAACGGCTTGCCCGTGAGCTAAGCCCATATCAGTGAAGATCCCACAGAAATGGGGATACTCTCCCCAAAGGGGAGGTGTGATCGAGGCCTAGAAAAGCACCAGACCACCTTTTCTGCACCACCGACTGCCTTCCGGCCCGCGCCCGGAAGACAGGGGTGACCAACAGAAGCACCTAGAGGGTCATCGGCCGAAGCCCTAGTTCAAAAAAGAACGGACCACAGATGGTCCGGAATGCTCGCCGAGGGACGGGAGAGGGGACCAGGCCTTATCCCAACACCAAATGGAGAACTCTTCCATTTGAAGGTGAGCATGTTTGGCAGACTCGTGGCAGGACACCTCGAAAACGTCGAGGACCTTGCCGAAGGACCCAAGGCCTGGCCCCTAGCCACACAGGGACCAGGCCGGCCTGGTGCAGGGATTAAAGGTCCAGATGGAAAACCTTCCCCTGAAAACGGAGATCAGGACCGGGCAGGCTGGAAGCCGCCTCAGGAGCCTGGGGCTGAGACTGAGGAGAGCTGGATATCAGAGCTGGCAAACCAGCCTGGGGCTACCAGCATCACCTGCACCTAGTCCCTCCTCGCCTTGCCCGTGGGTCAAGGGAAATGGGGGAGAGGCGAGAAGAGGCTCGGGGTCCGCGACCTGGCATCCCTGGCCGAACCTTGCTGAGGGGGCGGGCATGAGACAGTCTTGGCCTCGTATTCTCCCTGGAGGAAAAAGGACCACCCGAGGCGTGACCGGGAGGGAGAAGATCCTGTGCTACCTCCGGCAGGGAAGACCACTCGTGAAGCGCAGCCTACGTCCGGCTTAGGGCATCAGCCAGGGTGCTGGAGGCTCCTGCCATCAAATGGCTAGGAAACTGCCTCCCGGATGCGCGAAAGACCCATTGCGGAGGATCTCCTTATGCAGAGGCAAGGGGCTTGTCCGAACCTGGTGGGATAGGTAGCACATGGTCGTGGTGTTGTCCGCCTGGACTTAAACCACTAGACCCCGAACAAACGGAGCGAGCGGTGCAAGCTAAGCGGACTGCCTGGAGCTCCTGCAGGTAGGAAAGACATCGGGACTCCCGAGAGGACCAGAGGCAGAGCACTCTGTATTCCAGAGAGACCATCCGGACATGCAGAAAAGAATGGGGTGCAAGCCCCCCGTCCGTTTGGGACCAGGAATACCTGGACACGAACCCAGGGTCTGAAGGAGGATCCGCAACCTTCCTGATCACCTCTATTTAGAGGGCCAGGCAAGTCGGCTCAGCGGGCTGACAACGAGGCTGCGGACCCCAAGACCCCCGTGGGGCAACGGCTCGAAAGGGTGGTGCCTGCTCGCAATCCCAAGGCAGGGCTTCCCCTAGCACCCCGACACCCAGAGATCCGGAAAAGCGACCAGGTGGAGGAGGGCTGACTCGCCACAGGGGAACCCGGGTAGGGGTGACGGGGCTGGGGACAGTGCCCCTCAGCCCATCACTGAGCAGGCTTGGAGGAGAAATTGGCCGAGGGAGCTCCTGGGCCTTTACCTCCTGCTTCCTTTTAGAGGAAGACGCAGGCTTGGAGTCAGGACGCCCAGCGCAAGCCTGCTGGACCTCATGCTGGGGTTGATGGGTCAGTCAAGCCGCAGGTGCCGGCGGACAAATGGGCTTACGAAAAGGCTGCCGGCTGCCCTTGTCCCTCTGGGCGGGAGTGACCGAGTCCGGAGTGGCATCGGATTTCTCGGTCCCCTGGTGGTGTCCCTCCAGTCCAGGGCCGAAAAGGTCAGTCCCCAAGAAGGCGATGTCCGCCAACTTGTGCTGGGTTTCCAAAGAGAAAGAGGATAATCTCAGCCACACCCTGCGGCGCATGGCCACTGTGGCCGCCACCAACCTGGCACAGGAATCACCTAAGTCCAGAGCAGTCTGAAGCTGCTGCTTTGCCACCGCCCTACCCTGGTCCAGCACCCGCCAGACCGTGGTCCGCAGGTCGGCCGGGAGAAGAGGGAGCACCTCATCCAGGGAGCCCAAAAGGACATGGGAGAAATGTGCCATCAGTGCAGCCGAGCTGGCCTATCGGAGGCCTAGGAAGGACACAGCGTAAACCTTGCGCCCGACATAGTCCATCCTTTTGGACTCTTTGTCAGGGGGCCTATCCACATCCCGAGCATTCCCAGAACACTGGAAAACATTATCGGTAACTAACCCTTCAGCCGAGGGGTGCTCCAAGAAACCGGGCAAAGAACCGACAGGGACAGAGTACTTCCTGGCCATCCTGGCCGAGGCGCAGGGCAGGAAGTGGAGCCGCCAGAGCTCCAAAGGCCAGTGCATGATGGCCTCGGCCACCGGGAAGAGCCTCCGAGGTGAACCCCTTGGTCTAGAATCTCCGTCAGGGGATAAGGGCCCGATTGGACATGGGCTCGAGCTGCATCCTGGTGAACTCCGAGATGAGCTGAAGCAGACCCATGAAGGACGATAGGCTGTCATCCACAGATCGTTCCGGAGAGGACCCTGGGTCCTCCCGACTGGGGAACATAGAGGAGTCGACGTCAGACTCCGAGGGGTCTGCAAAGAACTGCCTCAGGCCTGAGTCACTCTTCGTCCGTCGAGGGCGGGCGGAAGTGAGGGGGACAGACAACCTGCGGGACAGGTCGTGACCCGACCGAGGTTCCACCGAAGGCGGTGGGGCAGCAAGGTTCGGACGAACAACCGGCCCCGGGGAGGACACCTCGACTGCAGCGAGCGGTTGAGTCGGCCTATCGGGCGGCAGCTGCTTGCTGGATGGGGAATGAATCGGTGTCGATTAATTCCCGGACAACAATAACTGCTGCTACATGAACTCCTCATAACATCGACGCCATCTGCATCGAAGCCACTCTTCATCCGAGGAGGGAGACGAGGAAGAATGGCAATGCCACTTAACTTGGTGCCCCAACCGAGAACGCGAAGTCGGCGTGGACGGCTTTGACCGAGACCCGAATCCTTGGGGAAACCGAGGGAGGGCCTGGGAAGGAGCGCGGAGTGCCCGCTCTTCCCTTGGCTCGGAAGAAAGGACCGAGGCCTGTTGACCCAAAGGTACAGGCAGAACCTCAGCCTCCGCCGGGGGGACCAGCGAAGGGATGGCGGCTCCAGCAGAAGACAGCCCAGATGACGGGTCGAGAATCGACAACGTCAGCGAGAGTCTGGCCGGCTGACCTGGCGGGGACACCGTGAAGCCAGCGGCCTGAGCTGCACCCTCGACCCGGTCGAGACGTCGGCCCGGCAGGGAGAGACTCTCCCGCTCCCTCCAGCGCCGACAATGGGATTTAGCCTGAGACTCCTTAGACTTGGGCCAAGAGGCAGGTCCCGAAGATCCCTCTCCCTTCGAGGAAAGGGACTGGTGAAGCTCCTTGAATGAAGCTGAATGAGGAGAAAGTACAGTTACGTAAGAACTTACTGTAACAGTAGATCTTCGAGAACAGCTCTTGCAGCAGGTTACACCATTAGGACTGAAGCCGGCAGGCGTCAGGACCCCACGGAAAAATTCTAGCTAGCTATCTTCAGCGGGGACCGCCCCCGACGTCGGTCCCGCCTCCGACGTCAGACGTGGTACAAAAGGGGGCGGTCCCAGATTCCCAGTTCTCCGCGGAGACTTCGGCCGCAGCTGACATCAAAATGGGAGACCGAGATTCGCCGTCAGAAGACAGAAAGGTATAAATCCCTGCTCAGAAAGACTGAGCCATGCCTCCTCAAGGGGGAAGGTGGGCGGGGAAGGTACCTGCTGCAAGAGCTGTTCTCGAAGATCTACTTTTACGGTAAGTTCTTATGTAACTGTACTATCTTACTTGAGACACAGCTCTTTGCAACAAATCCTCATGGACCGATTCCAAAGCAATGCAGCAGCTGCCAGAAATTCTGGGAGAAGGAAAATAGGAAAAGAATTCCAGGTCCTGAACCTAGGACAGGAGACCCTGTAGCACCGCCAGGCGAAACCAGCCCATGCCGAGAGGCGATATCCAGCTATAATGCCTGATAAAGGTATGCACAGAACTCAAGTGGCTGCAGCACATAAAGCAGAGGTGGAGCGTTTCTGAGTGCTGCAAAGGAGGTGGCCACACTTCTAGTAGAATGACCCCGGACTGTGCCCGGGAGGGGCTTTTGTTTTATATCATCACAGTAAGAAATACACTGGACAAGCCAGCGAGAAAGGGACTGTTTGGATACGGGTTGGCCCACCATTTTCTCAGAGAAAGAAATGAAAAGCTGCTCAGAACTATGAAGAGATTTAGTTCTGTTGAGGTAATACCTCAGGCTGTGGTGAACATCCAAGGTGTGAAGCAGAGCCTCTCCTCTATTCGAGTAGCTCGGGAAGTAGACCGGAAGGTCAATATCCTGGTTCAGAGTGAGTGAAGAAACCACCTTAGGCAAAAATTTAGGGTTCGTCCTCAGGGATACTCTGTCCCGGTGGAAAACTAAATAAGGCTCCTTGCACATAAGGCGTGAAGTTCAGATATTCTTTTCTGCTTGAAGTAACAACTAAAACAACGTTTTCCACGACAGAAAAGCGTGGCTACGCAATCGCGGCAGGTTCAAAGGGGGCGTGAGCTGTTCCAGGACAAAACAGATCCCATGGAGGCAGGAGTCCCTAATAGGAGGCCTAGGTGTAACACTCCCTAAGAAATTCCGAGGCGTCAACTGAGCCACTGTCACGATGTCCCACGAGGTGATAGCCGAAATGGCACAGAGGTGCACCTTAATAGAGGGTAGGCTAGACCGAAAGAAGAGGGAGAGCAGATAATCCAAATTACTCCCACAGGACAACCTAAAGGGAAAAATTGCGTGCTCGCGACCTTAAACAAAAACGGCGCCATTTCATGGCGTACGTCGCATGCGTTGCCGGCTTTCTGGCTGCAGAAAGGACCTCTGCAACCTCTTGCGAGACCCCGTGACGCAAGATGGCTATGTCTCTAGGAGCCAAGCATGCAGGTTCAATGAACGTAGGTCTGGATGGACAAGTGAACCTTTCTCCTGAGACAGGAGGTGGGAGCTGGACCGGCAACAGGAGCGGGGTTCCAGATAGGTGCACCAACAAAGGAACAGATCTGTCTGGGCCAGACAGGGCCACCAGGATCATGAGTCTACGTGCTCCTCGCAGTTTGAGAAGAACTCTCTGGATCAGCAGGAAGGAAGGAAAGCATAGAGGAATCTGTTTGCCCAGGAGAGGGATAACGCGTCTCGCCAGAAAACACCAGGCCCTGGATCTAGCGAGCAAAAATTGGGCAGTTTTGCGTTGGATGGGGATGCGAACAAGTCTAGTTCTGGAATTCCCCATCAAAACAGATCCTCTGCTACCTCTTGAAGAAGTTCCCACTCATGGACTCTGGCCTGGGATCGACTCAGGCCGTCTGCAATCGTGTTGTCCACCCCGGGAACGTGCACAGTGATCAGATTTGCGCCGTGTCCGATTACGCAATCCCACACCCTCATGGCTTCCCTGCAAAGGGGGTAAGAGTGTGCGCCTCCTTGTTTGTTGAGGTAATACATCACCGCCGTGTTGTCTGTCTGAAGCAGAAGAGTACACAGTGGGATTACTGACTGAAAGGCCTGCAGGGCATAGAGAACCGCTCTCATCTCTAGGACATTGGTATGAAGATGAGCTTCCATCTGGGTCCACGTACCCTGGGACTTTAACCCGTCCAGGTGTGCCCCCCACCCAAGACCTGAGGCGTCCGTGGTGAGGTTACCTCCGAAGGGACAAGCGCTACAAGCAGGATGCCCGTGGAAAGCGACCCTGGGACCTACCCACTGCCAGTCTCGAATCCCAGGTCGTGATTCTGACCGGATCTGCAAGTGGTCTTGCCTTTGGTCCCATTGCACTTTGAGCATCCACTGAGTTACCCGCATGTGGAGCCTTGCGAAAGGGACAGTAGGAATGGCAGAGCCATGTGTCCGAGCAAGCGAAGGACCGACCTGGCAGGTACAATCTTGTTCGACGATAAATCCCTTATGAGGGATCTGATGCGCTCCGCTCTGTCGGCCGGAAGAAAAGCTCTTCCCTGAACAGTGTCCAGTACTGCGCCTATAAACTGCAGTTTCTGCGACGGTACCAGGAGGGACTTCGCAGTAATTTATGTACGATGCCCAGAGACTTGAACAGGTCCTGGGTGCTCTGGTCGCGTATGCAGCACCTCTCTGGAGGCGGCCATGAGAAGCCAGTCGTCCAGGTGCGGAGACACATAATGGCCCTGTCTCCTCAGAGCGCTGCCACGACTGCCATGCACTTGGTAAAGACCCTTGGTGCGGAAGACAGTCCGAGCGGAAGGGCTCGGAACTGAAAGTGGTGGTCGAAAACTTGGAGCGCAGGAACCTCATGTGCGCCTGAGCCATAGGGATATGCAGGTATGCGTCCTGCATGTCTAGAGACGCTAAAAAGGCGTCCTGTTTCAGCATGGGAATAAGACCCAGAAGAGTCACCATGCGGAATCTCTTGTAAGCGACCGACACGTTGAGGTCGCTGAGGTCCAGAATCGGACGGAGGTCCCCTGTTTTCTTTGGAACCAGGAAGAAGTGGGAATAATATCCTTGTCCTCTCTGGTTCTCTGGGACATACTCTATCGCTCCCTTTCGCAGGAGCGCGAGTACTTCTTGCCAGATCAAAGCTTTGTGCTGACCTGGATACCGGGAGAGCAAAGGAGGCCTCGAGGGTGGCTTTTCTGCGAATTCTATAAAGTGGCCTAGACTGACCAACTGAAGAACCCACCTGTTGGTGGTTATAGCCTGCCATCCCAGCAGAAAGTTCGCAATGCGACCCCCGACCATGATTTCCCGTTGATCCTGAGGGGCGGGGGCCAGAAAGGAGTCAGGCTGTGGCGGCAGATGGGCCCGCTGGCTGGGTCTGCTTAGGAGAACCGTGACCTCGGCTGGCGGGCTGCTTCCCCTGGGCTCTACGGAGGCGGGCCCCTCTGATGTGCAGCGGAGGCGGGGCTGCTGCCTCTGCGTCACGCCAAGCGGCTTTGGTTCCTATGAAAGAACCAAGCTTGGGTCGGTACATGGCCTGAACTGACCTTACCGCCTTCCCGGCCTCTTGAAGTCTGGTAATGATCTTCTCTGAAGGATTACCAAACAAGACTTCTCCCTCAAAAGGAGCGTCCATAATATTCTTCTGGACGTCTGGGGTAAAACCAGAGATGCATAACCAGGAGTGTCTCCGGAGGCATACGCCAGAAGCTGCTGCTCGGGCCGATGAGTCCGAGGAGTCGTACGCGGCTCGTAGCACTTGGGTCCCCACGTCTGAACCCGTACGGAGGAGCTGAAGCATCTCCTCCTTCTGCTCACCTTCAGGCAATTTTTCAGCCGTTTCCAGACCCTGTTCCCACAAAGCGTTCTGGAACTGGACCATGTGGGTTAAATAGTTCAAGGATCTGATGGCACAGGTAGCGGAGGCATACGTGCGCCTACCCAGCGCATCCAACTGCTTGGACTCTGGGTCCGGTGGCAGGGTGCTCAAATGTTGCGGCCTCTGTGACCGGTCATGTGAGGCTGTGATGACCAGAGAATCAGCCTGAGGCTGCTGCGTCAAGTACTGGTCGTCCTTAGGAGCCTTGTACAAACAATCAGCTTTTTTCGGCATCACCGGGAGCAAGTGTGGACGCTTCCACACTGCCTTAGTGACGTCCACAAAAGTGTCCACCAAGGGTGGTACCACCACAGGCTTGGGGTCCTTCTGCCGAAGATATCTGGCGAGGCGTACCCTTTCGGGGTCTAGGTCTTCTGCATCCCATCCCATGTTCTCTTGTATATGTCTCATAATATCAAGGAACGAAGGATCATCCGGAGGAGATTTGGGCATCTCACGTGGGTCCGGAGAAGGGATAGAGAGTGAAGATGGGGATCTAGAGGCAGAGTAGTCTGATCCGTGTCCTCCGTCAAGTGACGTCGGTGTCTCCTGGATCTCTTGGGGCTGGGTGATCCAGAAGAAGATTTCGACGGAGGGTCTCTGTTTTCTGGTCTCCCCTGGGAGAGGATCTAGGCTCCCAGGGAAAGGTAAGCGCTGCCGACCCCCGATGGCGAAGGGGTGCAGGAACCCGGAGGAGGAGGAGGAAGAGTGGGAACCATGTCCTTCTTTATGGTGTCCCACCAGGAGGTGAAGAGGTCCTTCACTTCCGCTAAAGAAAACTCGACAACGACCCGGACGCCGGTGGGCGGTCCGTCGGTCAGCGTCGGCTCCGCAGGGCTCTGTAGCGGCGAGGGTTCCCTGGGAGTTTAGACGAAACCGGGGTCGCCCGTCTGGTCCTCGGGCTGCGTTAGGTCCTCCTCAGTTAAAGTCTCCTGACTGACGTCGGTCGGAGGCGACAGGGCCCTCTTCTCAGGAGGCGCGGACGTCGGTCCCCCTACCGGCGTCCGCTGAGGTGATGGTTTGGCCGGCGACAGTCGTCTGGCCGACGGCAGCTCCAGGGAGGTATGACACGCAGCCGCGCACCGGTCGCGCAGGCCGGGTCCACAAGGTCTCTTTAAGGGCGTGAGCTCCAGCGTCTTGCGAGGAGGCACAGAAGAAGACCTGACGTTGGGTACCGAAGAGCGGGAACCCGACTTGTGGTGATGATGGTGGCGCTCCCCGGACTTCGCCAAGGCCTTGGAGGAAGACGAGGACAGCCTGGCGGACTTGGCCTGAGAAGAAGGTTTCCTTACCGCAGCCGGGGGAGGCTGAGAGCTGGCCCTGGAGGGAGAGTGGTCAGACCTAGAACCAGAGCTGCGTGACTCCGAAGCCCTGGAGGGGGACCTGGAAGGGGCCTTCTCCCTTCGTTTCTCCACATGCTTGTGGGATTTTTGAGAAGAAGATTCCCCCTTGGAGGACATGGTCTTCAGCTTTTCCTCCAACAAAAAAGCCCGAAGGGCCTTCTGACGTCGGATCCGGGTACGACTGTTGAACCCCTGGCAGGACGAGCAGGCCTGGGTATCGTGGTCTGGGCCCAGGCACCTAATGCAGGCTGTGTGGGGGTCCTTGAAAGAGATCTGTTTCCCGCAAGCACACTTGGAGGAGTGACCAGAGGTCGGAGAGGACATCAGCAAAGGTCTTGCTTGAAGAAAATCGAATTTCTCGAAGAGAAGCACTTAAACCACGCGTCGCGTGCTAGACTGTAACCAAGGTCGAGACAAGCCAGTCGCGGCGGGAAAGAACTGGGGAATCTGGCGGGACCGCCCCTTTTGTACCACGTCTGACGTCGGAGGCGGGACCGACGTCGGGGGCGGTCCCCGCTGAAGATAGCTAGCTAGAATTTTTCCATGGGGTCCTGACGCCTGCCGGCTTCAGTCCTAATGGTGTAACCTGCTGCAAGAGCTGTGTCTCGCAGTAAGATCTCAAGGATAGCAGGATAGGCGCCGCGACCAAGGGGGGGGGGCAGACTTGGACGCCGCCCCCTCCATGGAGGAAAGAAGATCGAGCTGCTCAGCTGAGACAGCCGATGCGGACACTGCCCGACGAGTCTCCAAGGAATTTTCTGGTGCGGAAAAAGTTTCAGGTCGCCCGAGCCCTGAACGGGCCGCACGATCCTCCAGTGAGCTGGTCGAAAGGGCACAGCAAAAATCGCAAACTTGCGGATCATGATCCAAGTCGAGGCAGTAGACGCACGTGGAGTGCAGGTCTTTCCTGGAGGAATTAACCGGGCGCCTCTGGGAGCTGGAAAACGAAAGATTCATCGCAGCAGCGAGAGAAGAAGAGCGAAGTTTAGAAAAACTTCCAATTAAATTTGGAGAGACCGAAAATTTCAGGAACCAGTCGAAAACGCAGAGCGCTAAGGAGGGAACCTGAGCTTCCAAGCGGTAAGGAAGATCTGGCATCATGAGGCGGAGCCGAGAGTTTTACCACCTGGGTGGGTGGGAGGAGCCAGCCTGAAGACCTTCCGGCAAGATTTAAAGCAGCAAGGAACCCGCCAATAAGTGTGGATGAACAACATATCCATGTCCCTAGAATGTACTTTTTTTCCACTGTATCATGTTACTGTAGTACTTTCCTTTTTCCATTTTATCATCTTACTGCACTGCAATGCACTTTTTTCCACTGTATCATGTTACTGCACTATGTACTTTTTTCCACTGTATCATGTTACTGCACTGTAATGTACTTTTTCCCACTGTATCATGTTACTGCACTATGTACTATTTTCCACTGTATCATCTTACTGCCCTATAATGTACTTTCTTCCATTGTATCATGTGACCACGCCATGTACTGTTTTCCATTGTATCATGTTACTGCACCAGGTAATGTACTTTTTTGTACTGCATCATGTTATTGCATTATGTAATTTGTTTCCACTGTATCATGTTACTTGACTATAATGAACTTTTTTCCACTGTATAACATTACTGCACTATGTATTTTTTCCACTGTATCATATGACTGCACTGTAATGTACTTTTTCCCACCATATCATGTTACTGCACTATGCACTTTTTCCCCACTGTATCATGTTACTGCACTATGTATTTTTTCCACTGTATCATTTTACTGCACGATGTACATTTTTCCACTGTATCATATAACTGCACCATAATGTACTTTTTTCCACCATATCATGTTACTGCACTATGCACTTTTTCCCACTGTATCATGTTACTGCAGTATGTACTTTTTTCCACTGTATCATTTTACTGCACGATGTACATTTTTCCACTGTATCATATAACTGCACTGTAATGTACTTTTTTCCACCATATCATGTTACTGCACTATGCACTTTTTCTCACTGTATCATGTTACTACACTATGTGTTTTTTCCACTGTATCATGTTACTGCACTATGTACTTTTTCTATTGTATGATGTTACTGCACTGTAATGTACTTTTTCCCACTGTAACATGTTACTGCACTATGTACCTTTTCCCCACTGTATTATCTCACTGCACTGTAATGTACTTTTTTCCATTGCATGATGTAACCACACCATGTACGTTTTTCCATTGTATCATGTTACTGCACTAGGTAATGTACTTTTAGTATCCAGATCAGGCCTGAAAAAGGTGCCTAGCACCAATGCACCCACCCAGTCAACAAAGAATAACAAAATAAATAATTAAATGGTATTTGCTAAGGGGGTGATTTGCATAAGGACTTTCGAATACAGCAAATCAGGGCATCACTGCTAACAGGTCTGGGACATCCTAACTGCTTTCGCTCCCTAAGAACTTGTAATGAGTGTGGGCACAAACCTCTCTGTGGCTGGCAGGGTGTTGTGCTTCATGCCTAGCACACCTTTAAGGCTTTCGTGAGGGCTGTGCTGTAGGAGGCTATATTTAAACAAGTTTAGGCCGCTCACACTGTGCTCCAGACTTTGCTGAATACAGCAAATTTAGGGCCTTGTGCTAATTTGTACTCCGGATAGGGACTTAACACATTGCAAATACAGACCCTTGAATATGGGGCCCTCAGTCTTTTAACTTTTACATACTAACACTAGTGAGGACTACAAGCCATGCTGGAAGAGGATGGCCTTTTATTCAAAAAAAAAGAAAACTTAAGAGCAGAGGGCGCCCAAAAGCAGCATCTGCACTCATGTAAGTCAAAGTTTCGATGGGTAGTATAAGTGTAATAGCAGGCCAGCATAACTCTCTCAGAGGGATACTCCAGACTGCAGCAGCCAGAGCTGATGTGTGTCTTGTCAAATTAGTCCTATGGCCCCACGGTGGTGGGTGAAAGACAGTGGCATAACAGAGGCAAACCAACCTGGGAAGGACTCTATATTGGCCACAAAAGTTATGTATTGTTTGCCCTGAACTCCTGTGTCCTCTGGCAGTAAACCTGAATCGCCCTCCTCACATCAAGATGATGCAGCACTTACTCCCCTTTGCTAGCATGGAGTCTGGGATACTACACAAGCAATTCCAAGGACTGGCTCACGTGGAACTCTAAAACCATCTTGGAATAAAACTTAGGGTTGGTGTACAGCACAACCTTGTCCTTGTGTACTATCAAACAGGAAGAGACAACAGAGAGTGCTTGCTGTTCACCAACTTATCTGACAAATTAAATTAAATGGCCACCAAAAGATCCCTTTCCACATCATGGAACAGAGGTCACACTTGGACAGAGACTCAAATAATATCTCTTAAGAGCTTGGTGAAAACCTGGTTGAGATACCATGGTGGAAAATACAGTTACGTGCCTCAAAAATCCTGCTTTTACAATTTGAAGCTGAAATAAATATAAAATTACCAAATCATTATACTACTATCACAGGTGAAATCCACAAAAATGACAAACAATCAAACCAGGGCTATACCAAATATTGCACTTCCCCAAACCCGCTCCATCGACATCCTTAAAAACTCATCCTGTTATTCAACATATATTTTTCCAAAATTCCCTGACAGATTGCCTTAGAAAACTTTTTTTTCTTTTAAATACATATTTTGCAACAGGGACTGAACCAGGTGTAAGAGTAGGAAAATTGTCTGCAGTGCCTGGCCAGGATTACCCTTGTCAATAAAACAGCTGCATGTAACCTAACGCCCTCCCCCCTTCCTTTTGTGGCATTTTGTGCCTTTTGTATGATACATGCATTTCCTCTAGCACTAGACTGGTACATTGCTTTTAACCATGTGTCTTTTCATTACAGTGTACTTAGATTCCACAATTCTATATTCCCCTTCCCCTTCGGATACACCAGGAAACAGGCTGTCACAGCTCAATGTGCCTTTCCTGGTTAAAGCATATGAATAAATAAAAATTCACTGATGCCCATCCACTATTAAATGAATACAATTATGCATGTGCACGCTTACGAAGTACAGTAGCTAGCACTATAATCACCTTCAATTCACAATGGACATACATGAGCATTTCAACCAATGCCTTACCTTAGGATCTCGGAGGAAGAGGGCTCTGTGGATTAGGGAATGTACATCTTCAACAGGCGGATAATGCATGAGCAAACCCAAGCAGGTCTGATAGTTGCTTGCAATCACTAAAATTAAATACAAAGAATACAGAAAATCAGTTAAATTAAATTAATCTTCTGTCCCGGTTCAAGCCCATCAGTATTTTGGAGGTAACTCCCTATGTTGAATTGTTCCACGGGTTACAGTCACCACACCATTATACTAAACACTGGTTTCAGATTTCTTCTTATTAAGAACCAACATGGTGGCCACTGGGTGTAAAGCACCTTGTAACGAGTTACATAAACATGTTAAGTGTCAGTGTGGCTCTACTGCTAACACTCTAACATCTGAGCTGGAAGGTCACTGATTAAAGCCCCACCGGAAACTTGGGCTGATTCCTGATACTGACACTGCAGTGCACTACTACGATAGTGCATCACTGTTGGAGGTGCTGTGCATCTGATGCAAACCAAGGTCCCATTTAGTATACATCTGGCAGCTGTTTGGGTGGAAAATGGAAGGATACTGTCACTGTTTTTGGCCGATTTGGGCCACTTTTGACAATGATCATTAATAGAAAGCTAAAAAGAAAATCTGATTAAAACATGCTTCCTGTAAGCTGGCCTGGTGGTGCAGAGGGTTGAGGCGCTGGACGCCACACTTCGTGTCACACTGGTGACCCGGGTTCGGGAATGAGCTTGGGTCATTGGGGGTCGTCTGGGAGGAAGGAGGACTGCACGTGCTAGGGACTGCTCTCTATTAACATCTATGGTGAGCAAGTCTCATTTAATCTTCTGTTTGTGTCTGTTAAATACGCTGTTTTTCTACACTGAGAACTCGGAAAACATTTTCAAATGCTTTTTCAAGTGCCAGATTTACACTGGAATTAATTTCATATAAGTGAGCTGTGAACAGTGCTATATATTTTAATTTTTTTTTTTGCTATGTAATGGTTGTTTGGTTTAGAGAGCCACAGCCTCTGCTTTTTGGATACAGTAACTTTAAGGCTGGTGTATAAATTTAGATGCACAAGCCTGTAGTCTCGCCCCCTGGTGAAGCGTCACACCTATGATGCAAAGCACTGGGGTAATGTTTTTCACCGTCTCTCTGCAATTGTGAGCAATCTACTACAATAAAAGATTTTTGCAGCCACTCAGGGCACCGACAGATGATGAAGACAGTGTTTCTTCTTAGTCTCCTTTTTGTCTGGTTTTGGCATCATCGGAAAAATAATGCAGAAAAAGCAAGAAAACGGCATTTCAAATTAAAACTCACAGTGAGGCAGTTACATTTGGTGAAAAGGCACTGCTGCTGCTCTCACAGTGTGCAGCTGACAGAAGGAGAACAGAACTGAGATGCTGAGGCAGCCGACGACAGTTACTGGCTGGCATCATGTGAGATGTGTGGGCACCACCACTACTCGATGTGGGTTCTCTCCCTGCAAAAACATTTGCTCCTGCAGGGTCCTAGTGCCTCCAGCCCCAGCCCCATCAGTGGGAATCAATGGTGAAGACTGATTCCTGGAAGATCAGCAAAGCCTCATGAAACAGGAGATAGAAAGCCCTGTGTTGGATGTCCTGGTACAGAATGGCCTCCTCGCAGATCCATCACAGTCATTTGAGCAATAAACTGAAGGTGCAGTGTGTCAGGATAGCCACCTGGAGAAGCACTGCTTCATCCATTCTTGCACCAACTTCTGGTGCTCCTGATCCATCACGTGAGTTTCTTGTAACGCAACAACCTGGATATTAGGCTGTTTAAGCACTGCAGGAACCTTTATACATTTAATAGGGGAAGAAAAACCCTGCACATTCCGGAGTCCATATTACACTTGACATCATTTAAGAAGTAGCAGCATTCTCAGTGGATGTGAACTGAACACCACTGGTAGAAATGAAAGTTATGTACTTACTGTAACTGTTGATTCTTCCAGAATATCTTCACTACTAAATACCACTGATGGGTCTGGGTCAAAGGCACCAGGACCACGTGAGAGCAAAACACTTTTGCAAGGGGTCCAGTCACAGTTACTAGGCATGGCGCCTGCGCACCCCCCGCAAAACACGGTGCCATGCACCAGCCAATAACCACTGCCGGCTCCCTCACTCACTTCAGATTTGTTTGCCAGGACAGAACCAAAGTGGGAAAAATAAAAAAGGGCTAAGAATTTGCCTAGATGAAAGGGATAGGGAAACGATTATAAGAAATACTAAGAAATAAACTAAAACCTGACTACCAACCTTTGAATAAAGGAGAAAGGGCACATTAGGTGACCAAAAGGGCAGTTGGGGATGGAACCAGAGCCTCACACTACTAGCCAAATGGGGTGGATGGTGATATCTTAAAGGCAGCAGCACTGAAGCATGTGGCTCTGGCAGGAAAGCAAGAGGGATGACCAGGATCGGGCCCCCTTGCCAACTGAGATGGCACAATGTACCAAAACAGAAATCAATCACTTAGACTCTTGGAAAAAAACAAATCCCATGCTACCTGATTGGTGACTGACTACATAGCTAGACAAAATATGGCCTCTTTTTTCCCAGCAGGGGAAAAAATGGAAGGAATCTCAGGTGCGTGTGGAGCTGTTAGAAGGAACAGCCCAAAGGAGTCGAGACGGGTTCATCCCCCTAGGCATCACTTAGTATAGTGGGCTAACAGCCCAGATGGCATAACAGAAGAAAAAGAAGAGGGACATACCAATCAAAAGGATAATATGGCAGTAATTCTTGCTCTTCTAGGAATATCTTCACCATTGTTTCACACTACTGGATCTAAGCTGGAGGTGCTAGGACCCAGCATGAGCCAGAAATTTTCAGAGGGCTGGCACTGAGGCATGCACTGTGTATGCGTAGCATCATGAGTAAGTGCACACGGCCGCCTGCTTATGCTGGCACCAGCCCCCAACCACCTCAGTACGTTTTTTACCATGGAGGTGTGGCATAACCTAACAACTACTCAAAATATGTTAAATAATTAACGGCATAAGATAGCCCTGGTGGCCTAAGAAGAAGGGCTATCAAATTCAGTAACAGTGTCTTCAGAACCCAAACATAAAGGGGTGAGACAAACACAATCATACTGGAGTGAGTCCAAGGGATGATGGGTGGGCATTTGAATCAGTGGTAAAAATATTCCTAAAAGATCAAAAATTACAGTAAGAACGTGACTTTTCAAGTCTTTCAGGAATCACTCTTCACTAATGATTCCCACTACTGGGTCAGAGTACCAAGCTCAGAAAAAGTCCCTAAGACTAGAGAGCCTGGAGCTGAGGGCTCACACAAGACAGTAATCCATCTAGAATTGTCTTACCAAGGTGGCGTGCTGCCTGGCACAGACATCTAGGGCTTAATACTTAGAAAAAGTGTGCACTGTGCTCCAAGTTGCAGCTCTGCAAATTTCTCCAAGGGCACAGAGTGGAAAACAGCCAGGGACATGGCAACTGCTCTGGTGGAGAGGGCTTAAACCTTGCCTTCCAGTTTTAACCTTAGCCGTGAAACCGTGGCAAAGGCAAGTCACAATCCGGGCAGAATGCACTTGTTTGTAACCGGCTGTTCCATTGAATTAGGATTAACGGAGACAAGAGCTGTAAAGTGAAGTAATAAGTTATATCAAGGAAATGTAAGGACCATCTTAACATCCAGATAGTGGAGAGACCTCCCTTCCTGATTCTGGATGCTGGCAAAGTAGGATTAAGCCTGGTAAAGATAGAACTTTGATACCACTTTGGAAGGAACTTGGAATGTGTGCGGAGAAAGGAAAATTACGTACCTACCGTAATTCTTGATCTTCTCTTGTATCTTCACCATTCATTACTTCCTGGGTGTAAGCCGGAGGCATGCACCCGTCCAGGGAGCTTTTTTTTTTTTTAGAATTAATTGCCTAACGGCCCGGCCCCTCGAGAAGCTATCGCCAAGGCCATACAGGGCGGCCAAGACATGGCCCACTCCTCCTCCAACTCAGTTCTGTGAGCCGGAGAGGCAAAAGAGAAAGCAGAAAATATAGATAGCAAGGCAAGATAGCCGAGGGATAGCAAAGCAAGGAAGAATGAACTGAAAAGGAATAAGCCGATGGAGGAAGGACAGAGGAGATAAGAACATCCCTAATCTAGGGACTGCAGGGCCTCCTTACCTGGGCGACTCTAGGAGGAGAGATGAGTAAGGAAATGAGAAAATAGAAGAAGAAGAAGAGAGAGAGAGATGGGATGTTGAAGGGACCAGAATGCCCAGAGCATAGTTAGCTTGTAGCTGAAGGAAGCTCGACTAAAGGGAAAGCAAGAATCCCGTAGATGGAGCTGAAGGAAGGTTCACCGAACCGCTAGACAGACTCAGGAGGGCATAGTCCTTATCTTCAACATACCATTGTTTATGACACCATCTCGGGCTCCTGGCCTTGGAGGCCTTTAACTGGAGGACACCCGAGGAAGAATAAAACCCCAGCAGCATGAGAGTGCTGCTCAGGGGTTTAGAAATGGAAAATGCAAGCCTTTCAGGCGTTTCAAGACAGAAATGGGACTCAGACTGACTGGCTAAGGCAGGCCAAGGCTTAGGCTGGTTAGGATTGGATATGGTCAGCAGAGCTCTATTGTAAAAATTGTCCAGGAGGACACTTAAGGGAGAAACCAATAGCAAAACAGCGAGAAGGAAAGCCTACCTTCTCATTTGCCTTCTTGTTTGATTTCTCCTTTTTGACTAGATGCATGACCCAGATACCAAGATGCTTATAGCAGTCGAGAGAGTTCCCTCAGCATTTTTTTTTGTTAAAAGAAGAAAGGAACAGACGTACTCGTTCCTCTGCTCTGCAAGGCAAGAATAGAGGGGGGGAAGATTTCAGGGCAACTATCTGAACACGGGATTGCAGGATCAAAACTGAATAGCCTGAGCCAGACCAAAACCCCAGAGGTATCTTGCCAGAAGAATAGCAAGAGATAGTAGTGCAGTCTGATCGCCAATGCAATCCATAGATGGCCCATGAATCTTAGAGTAAGTAATTTTCTGGTGTAGAACCTCCCCTTAAGAAAGAACTTTTTTTTTTTTTTTTTTTTGGAAAAATTAAGGAATTTTCCCCTATATTTTATAAACAAAGAGAAAATGCAGAGAGAGGAAGGAGACGGGAGGTGGAGAAGCCACAGGAAGAGGCCACTGAGGGGATGGTGGGTGGGTGTAAGTAATGAATGGTGAAGATACAAGAGAAGATCAAGAATTACGGTAGGTACGTAATTTTCCTATCTTCCCTTGTCAATCTTCACCATTCATTACTTCCTGGGTGAGTACCAAGCTCCTCTTCCCCAGGAGGGGGAAAAGGCCATACCCTGAGGGAACAAGACCCCCAGCCTTCTGCTGGTGAGAAACAGAAGGAGAAGACCCTGGCTTATTCAGAAAGCCTAAGTGGGAGAAGAGCTAGGAGGTGCCTCCCGAGGACGAGGAGACGGATGGAGCCCCTGTAAAAGTCTCCTAGCTCTGGATGAGAAAAGAGCGGTCCCCGGAGGGAGCGCATCACCTACGCCGGGCCAGGGGTGACAACCTGGAAAGAGCGAAGCCATGCCGTCCGCCTGATGCAGATCGCTGTCCCCGCGAAGCCTGGAAGCCACCTCATTAGCGCCATAAGATGCCCCTGCTTGGTGTCTTGCCAGCTCCAGGCCTACCGCCGGAGAGGGCAACGGCTTGTCTGGTTTGCTCCGTGTCAGGCATAGATGCCAGCAGCTGGGACATCATCGGCCACAGATGCGGTTGTAGGCAGCGTGGTGAGCCTGATGTGATGCAATACATGCACTTGCACAGAAGAAGAGAACACTTCGCTTCCCCAACGGTCGAACTGGAGAGTCCGAACTGTGAGCGGTCGCGGCGCCAGGCAACGGCGCCCAGAAGAGTATCCAGGTATACCAAACCTGAGGACGGGTTGGGAAGGGAACCTAGAGACTCAGAGGGGCACAATACCTACGCTGGCAGTCCGCCGGGGCTGGGGAAGAAACGGCAGGGAACTGCCAGGACCGGATAGAACGCCTGGAAGGGGATAGGCCAGGAAGGTACCACCAGATGCTGGGCACTGAATTCACCAAGGAATTCACGCGTCACCCGTTCGGTATTGTCTCTCCGAACGTAGGAAATCCGAAGATCCCTCACCATCCTCGAGAGGAAACGCTGATATTCTGTGAAATCAGCATCGGAGGACAGATGAGCAGGGGGTTCCTCTCCCTCAGAGGAGGGAGACGAGGATGATGGGGAACTGGAATGTCCAGAGGATTCCTGCGGCGGTGGGGAGAGTCGAAAGACCCGCTCATGCATGTAACTAACATATGAGGGGAAGGCCGCCGCAGAACCCCTGAACTGCTCCCAGGATAACGGACCCGTAGGACCAACATGGCCTGGGAGGCGGGGTGTGAAGGCAGAGAGATGGGAGAGGGTACCTCCGAGGAGGCAACTGCCCTCTCGAGGGCTCTGGAATCGGGAAGGGAGCCCTAGTAGGAGGGATCCCGGATATCAAACCAGGCCGCAGAAGGAACTCTGGGAGCGGAACCTGGAAGAGCCCTGGGGAGAACTCCTGTGACGACGCTGGACTGCATGGATCCAGAAGGGCAGTCCACAACGCCGCCAGAGGACACCCTAGAACCCTGGGGAGGGGCGGGCTCTGCGCCTGGCTCCTGGCCACCCCTGAGTTGGCCAAAGAAGACCGAGCAGCAGGACGCCTGTCCTCAACCCTCCGATTCGAGAGGCCCTCCTCCCGACTGCAACGCCCCTAATCCTAGAGGAGGTAACAGCACCCCGGGGGGTAGCTGTCACCGGGCCTCCAGAGAGGGGAGCCTCCCCCTCCGTCACCCCCACGTCTGCCCCCCGGGACTTTCGGCCACCCCCAGCCGAGGAACCCTCAGGAGACGACGGCAAGGGGGACAGAGGGAGGGGCCCGCTGAGCCGCCTGGTACCCCTAGCCACCGAGGACCCAGATTCCGAAGAATGGGGGTGCCAGGATGGGTCCACATCTGAGCCATCGTCCTCCGAGGAGGGCCAGACCAGCAGGACCTCGATGCTGGCCACCCCAGGGTCCCGAGGCCGAGGGCCGCGAACGCCCCGGTACCGAGTGCGACTGCTCGCCCCCTACGCCCGGCAGCATGAAGGCCCAACCCACCCCCAGCGGCTCCGCAGACCCGGCACCGCCCGGAGGAGGAGGGCCCGCCAGCGCGGGGCGAGCGGCACCGCCGGCGGGCGCCGCCAGGCTCACGGCACCGTGAACGGCGCCGAGGCCTAAAACACCGCCACGCGCCGCCGATCACGGCGCCCCTGAGCGGCGCCGGATCAAGCGGCACCGCGAACGGTGCCGCTCCGATCACCGATACTGCAAGCAGCGCCGGGATCTGAAATGACGCCGGGAGCGGCGCCCGCTTGATCACAGCTACAATGACCCGGGATCCGAGGCGGCGCCAAGCAGCGTCGAGGTCCACCCAGCAGGCCCAGCCAAGAGCCTCGACACGAGGGAGCCTGCACCTCGAGGGGTGACTGCCGAGGCGGTGTCAGCGCTGCGGCCCGGGAGGGCTCAGACGCTCCCCAACACCGCTGGAAGGGCCTCCTCCTCGGCAAGAAGGAGAGGAGACCCTCCTCCTTGGACCGTATAGGCCGGGAGGACTCGGGGAAAGGCCTAAGGATCTCGCCCGAGATTCCTTGAGCGACGCAGTCCCCAGTCGGCGGGGTCTTGCCGAGCTTATCTGTGTGAACCGAGGACGGACGATCCATCGAGAAACAAGCGTCACACGAATCCATATCATGGTTGGGTCCAAGCAGCGAAGACACACGTCATGCGGTCGAGGCGGAGAATGCCGGCCACAGGAGCACCCGGCGCATAGGGCCCGCCAGTCTTCGAAAAACGCTTCACTCCAGAACCGGACATAACGCGAAACTATTGAGGAAAACACACAGTAGGAAAACACACCCGACGCCGTACAAATAGAAAAGGAACAGTCTTACCGGTATGGCGTCGAGTGCGATACAAATGGAGGAGTCGGCGAAAACTTCGCAGTTGAAAATGCTCCAGTGAAAGCAGGTGCTGCCTCGATGGCGGGAGAAACAGAACTGAGTTGGAGGAGGTGATTAGCTACTGACCGCCCTACGCGCCAGCGTCGCTCTCGGCCCGGGGCGTTAGGCAATTTAAAAAAAAAAAGCTCCGTGTGGCTGGTGCGCCTCCGGCTTACACCCAGGAAGTAATGAATGGTGAAGATTGACAAGGGAAGATCTACCTTTTTTAATGGAAAACAGAGAATCTGTCACCAAGCATGGACTTCAGATTCTCTACCCGAATGCTTCTCAAGTGAAAAACTTCAAGTCCTGGGTCGCCCCTGAAAGAGAGACCTCTGGTCTCAGTGGGCTTACCCGGTTACCAAAATCTAAATAAATAAATAAACATGTCATAAGGCCTACACAGTTTGTGAGTGAACACATTATGTACAAGGCAGGTAACTCAGGCAGCCACTGGCTTCTTTTGGGAGGCCTGCTCATAGTATGCTAAATAGCACACAGATGGATCTTCACTGGGGAATACTGTAGATTATACCATGGACCTTGGACACCGACCAATGAGAATGGCAGGCTGGAACCTTACCTCCATTGTAAATCCTGTGATAATCACCACAAAAGGTGCCTGCCTGCCACATCTCTGACAAATCATCCGACCCGGGAAATTCAAACTGCAGATCCACCATGTTGGAGTGCTCGCTAAGCAGCGGTCTCCGACTCCCATCATGGCCAACTCACCAAAGCACATTGCGTGACTAGCACAAACCCCCAAGAAAGTGAATCCGCATTTTGAAAAAAAAAAAAAAACAGACCATCATGGATTTCACCGTAACCGCCAAAAGTGCACCCACCTCACATCAGTCTCCGTCTCCACTCCCGTGCGGTCTGCTCTCCGTCATGCCATGAGACTCCCGCTCTACACTAGCTCTGTCTCCGGTCCACTCAGTTTCTTACCTTATTAATGTAGCAGCCTCCATTTAAAAAAAAAATATATACTGAAGGAAAACGCAACCCTTCCTACTGCTTCGCAGAACACAGAAGCAGTTCGCACCACAAACCTAACCACACACTGTGCTGTGCGACGGCAGCCCATTAGTGCAACACACATAAACAGAAACTTTCCACCTAGCAACAGAGAACTCTTTTTTCTCGCGGCATAAGAAAATTAATAAAAATAATAAAAACTCTAAAAAAACTTTTATTAAACTATTTTTGTGTCATAAAAAAATAAAAACAACACGGTATAATCGCAATAAGCCACTCGAGGATGTGGGTTATCGGGGGATTTACCACAGCTGGTGAAGATTTACCCACTTGAAACCACTCCAGCCGTAGTCTATCCCCCGATAACCCATGCCCCCTTGTGGCTTATTGCTTAACTATCAGTGAAAGGGTCCAGAAGGTACTCTAGAACCCTGTCAAGCGACACTAAAAAAGGCGCCATGCAAGTTTTGGAACACCAAATAGAAAATCTTTCCATCTGGCTGTGTATGTCAACCAAGTGGAAGGCTTACACCCAGCCAAAAGTATTTCAGAGACCCTCCGAGATATCTTGTACCTGCTCACTTCTTAGTGTAGGTAGGGTTGGACTAGGTGATCCTGTATCAACAAGTTCATTCTGGGTGGCAAACCTCAGTTGCTGACTGAAGTCTTTCAACAGACGAAACCATAACTGCAGAGACCAGCGAGGGACCACTAGAATTATCATGCCCCATGGTCCTCCAATTTGAGCAACAATCCCTGAGAAGAGAAATAGGAGAGAATGCATACAGAACAGATTTGCCATAGCAGTCTTGATGTACTTCGATAGAAAATGCCATGCCTGGACTTCTGGAAC
The DNA here is from genome assembly GCA_016271365.2 of Neoceratodus forsteri. Lineage (NCBI taxonomy): Eukaryota > Metazoa > Chordata > Ceratodontiformes > Ceratodontidae > Neoceratodus > Neoceratodus forsteri. The sequence goes on along the minus strand of CM057456.1, from coordinate 1,172,767,789 downwards.
CCACATCTGGAGTACCTCACTTGCCGAAGACACCACAGTGGTCTGAATTCCAGGCAGACAGAATGTTTGGAGCAGGATCCCCTGCTCTGGACACCTTATTCACACTCTCATCGCCTCCCTGCAGAGAGGGTAAAACTGTGCTCCTCCTTGTTTGCTGATGTAAAACATGACAGACTTGTCGTTTGTCAGGAGGAGGACTGTTTTTTGACAGACTAGGGACATCAGGGCTTTCAGACCATACAAAAAGAGCTTGCGTCTCCACACATGGTGGAGATTACCTGTTATGGGTCCCAGACACCTAGTGTTTGGAGGCCATGACAGTGGGCCCCCACCTCAACAGGGAGGCATCTGGGTGAAAGTCATCTGAGGCTCCAGTTGAGAGACGGGGAGACTTAGAGGAGGCTGTCCTCCATGGACCAACCACCATAATAGAGACTGAACCAAGGGCTTGGTCACCTGAATGGGGTATGTCTGAGTGTCCGATGCCTATGACCATATTGCACTGAGCATCCAATGAGCCATCCTCATGTACAGACATGCCATGGGCACTGTGAACACTGAGAAGGCTGTAAGGCCCAGAGAATGTTGCATGGAGTGGGCTTGCACAGTTTTATGCTCCACTATGTGGCACGCCATCTGTAGAATTGCATGTAGCTTGCTCTCTGTAAGAAAACTGAAGCTTGGATTGATCCAGAAGAGCCCCTAAGAACAGCCATTGCCTTGAGGGTTGTAACTGAGACTGTTCCAAGTTCAGCAAGGCCCCCTCACTGAAGACAGGAACTGAGAAGCAGTGACTATTGCCTGTTTTGTCTCTTGTCTGGACAGGCTTGAAGTTAGCCAACATCCAAAAACAAGAAGACTTGGCAGTCCTAACTTCCTCAGGTGAGCAGCAAGCATTACAAGCACTATGTAAGACTCCTGGTGCCGAGTTTGGAGGTCTCGAGGGTCATTCCAGGTTCATCTGATGCCTTAAGACACTGCTCCAACTGCTGCATGAACACGTGAGTTCCAACCAGGAAACATACTTCACCTGTTGCTGGACATCCTGGGAGGAGCCATCAGTCCACAGCCACGAATGCCACCTCATACAAATGCCAGAGAGCAGAAAGGGAGGCAACATCGAAGGCATCCAAAAGGTTTTAAGCTGGTGACTGTAGGGCTCCATACCTTGGTTGACAGTCAGCATAATATCTTGTCTAGCTTCACATCTGGCTGAGATTCCACAAGAGACTGTGGCTTGCTCCAAATGACATATAAGGGCATATACAAGAAAAATGGCCTTGGAGCTAGCCGTTTCATGCTTAAGGTGGCTGAAGCATAGGCTCGACTGCCCATAGCATCAAACTTGTGTAACTTCCAAAAACAAGGTGCGCAGTGACCTCCCTGGAACAATATCTGCCATTCTCAACGAGAAGAACAATCACATCAGCTATGGGCTCAATGACATACAATGGCAAGAAAAAATACTGGTCTCTGACTGGTCAGTCTGGGACTGGACCAGTGATGTTATCCCAGCACAACATCATGGCTCTAGTCTCAGCCTCAGTGTGAACCAATGAGGATGAGCTTATGGCAGATCTTTTTTTTCATCTCCTATTAAGAAACAAAAATATTTTTCCACTCTAATAAAAACATTCTTTAAAACTATTTTTTTATTGTATATATAACAACAAGCCATTGTATAATAGCAATAATGCCCTCCAGGGTATGTGTCATTTGAGATAACGTCACGCCTCAGTTGTTGGGCGCACTTGGCCTGCGGCTTCATGCCCAACCACCTGAGGCGCGACGTTATCCCAGCATGACACACACTCTGTTGGGCATTACTGCTTAACTTTTGGGAGCAGTGCATTTTTGCCTGCCTGCTTGGGGGCAGCCGTCACTAAAGCAAGCCTTTGCTAAATCACAGCAGACAAGGTCTCTAGTGCAGTGGAATTGGAGGATCCAAATTACCAGGCATACTAGGCATATTAGAAACTCAAGCTGGAGGCACTTAACCTGGTCAATGGCTAGTAGCTCCAAATTCAATGCCGAGAATACATTTCTGAGCAAAGCCTGGAAGAGAGAGCCTCCTGAGTCATCATCACCACCTCCAGAGAAAATGAGGTCAAGTTTGGGAGGCAGTATAACACAGTGGTCTAAGGCTCTGAGCTGCAAATCTGGAGACCTGGGTTTGAATCCCACAGAGCCCACTTGCATACTGTGTGACCCTCAGCAAGTCACTTAACTTCCCTGTGCTCCCAGGTCGCACCTGTAAACAAGCTTTCAGCTTAGTGTGCAACTCCTGGTTAAACAATTGGAAAATAAAAGTTGACTCATCCCCCACCACACCCCCTGAGGAGGAGGGTAGATGGGGTAGGAGGGGGGGTGGAGTCGCAGGCCCGAACACCCAATGTGCGGGCCACGGCAACACCAGTGACACTGACTCTGGCCCTGAAGTGGAAGGGACTGGGGCGAGAACCAGCGCTAGATACGGCACCAAGGAGGCCCCAGTACCACTGGCTATGCCCGGCGCCGCATCTGGTGCCTGTCCCAAGCCCACTGCCAAAACAAGTGCCAACAATCCAACCAGCACCGAAGTGACCGGAAATGGAAACATAGAATCTGCCGATAGATTCTATGTTTCTATGGCACTCCGCCAGTCCCACCACAATGACACTGGATGGGGGTGTGGCCAGTCGGACAGGAAGTCAGCGGTACGGTCAACAGCAAGGATCCCAGGGCTGTTACAGTAGCCAAATGTTCCACTTGACCCGGCCCTCCAGTTCCACCAACCCCAAAGGACCTGGAACTGATTCCATTGGAGTAGGCATATGAACCCGAAGCTAAATCCACTGTTCCATAAGAGTTGCCCAAAGGAGGAACCCACTGGAGTCCCAACTTATGGACCGAGGGGAGATTCCGGGTCTAAGACTCTGACCTCCTAGAACTAAAGGCCGTATGACACCAAAGGTGACGGCAAGGGCCCACCAGCCCCCAGGGACCGAAGATATCATGGCAGACCTCGCAGATGACAATCTCAACTGGTGCCATTTGTTCCTCTTCAGGCAAGAAGAGGAAGCAGTCGAGGTCGACCGGTGTCATGACCCCAAAGCAGAATGGGACTGAAGCCGATCATTTGTGCTTATGAAAGGACTGTTCTTCCAAGTACAGGGCCGCTCATAGTCTGAACCATTCCCAGATGAGGTAAGTGGACAGGACATGTCCCCAGTGCCGGAGCAGCCTGCCTGTTCAGGCACCCTACCATCCTCCTGGCCTTTGACCACTAACGCTCAGTAGGACGGACAGGAATTGACAATATCATTTTCACTGCTGGATGCCTTCCAGGACAGCTTCCTGTTGCAAATGGTCAGTGAACCAACCAGGTTAGGAAATACCCTTGACCTTGTGCTGGCAAATGGGGACTTTGTGAGAGAACTTACAGTGGAGGAACCGCTGTCAGGGAGTGACCACCGCTCAGTATGGCTCACATTGGATATGGGCAAGGAAGGAGTGGAATCTGGCACAATAGTGCTGGACTTCAGGAGGGCCGACTTTGGGAGGATGGGGGAAGTGGTAAAAGGGTACCTGGCCAGAATTCAATCTAGTATGGACACTAACCAGAGGTGGGAGCTCATAAAGCTGGGGATAGTGGAGGCAACCAAACCTGCTGCAAAGCCCAGAGCAAGAAGGCTAGGGCTAAGAAACCGATCTGGTTGAGCAAGGAGGTCATGGAAAAGGTAAGGAGGAAAGAGCTGCCTTTAGGAAGTACAAGAAAACAGGGAGGGGAGGACAGGGAGGAGTACTTGACAGAATCAAGGAGGTGACAAGGGCAGTAAGGGAGCCAAAGCATCTATGGAACTCAGGCTGGCACAAGGCATTAAGAAGGGGAGAAGGACTTTTAAGTACATCAGGAGAAAAGGAGCTGTAGGGACCACATAGTAAGGATTAGGAAGGAGGGGGGTCAGGTGGAAGCAGGGTGCGATAAGGCGGAAGTACTAAATGAGTACTTCTGCTCAGTATTTACTAAAGAGAAGAGGGAGGTGACACCCAAGGTGGGAGAAATGGCAGAAGCAGGGAGGAAGTGGTGACAGATGGGGAAATCATGGAGAGCAGAGTTCGAGAGGGTTTGAAGACACTGAGGGTGGACAAGGCGCCAGGCCCAGATGGCATCCACCCCAGGGTACTGAAGGAGCTGGCAGAGGTCCTTGCAGGACCTTTGGCAGACCTATTTAATGCCTCACTACATTCGGGTGTGTACCTCAGGACTGGAGGATGGTTCATGTGGTGCCTCCACAAGAGTGGCCCCAAGGATGAACCAGGAAACTACAGACCAGTGAGCCTCACATCCATCGTGGGTAAGCTAATGGAGACTATCCTGAAGGAGAGGCTGGTGGCCCTCCTAGAGGCCAAAGGACTACAGGACAGCAGACAGCATGGCTTCATACGTGGCAGATCCTGCCAAACCAACCTGGTAGAGTTCTATGACTAGGCAACTGGACAGGGGCCATGCAGTGGATGTCCTGTATCTGGACTTCAGTAAGGCATTCAACTCAGTGCCACATGGAAGGCTGGGAAGGAAGTTAGTAGGCACAGGGGCGGGTGCAAAGCTGGTGAGATGGGTAGGAAACTGGCTGCAGGAAGGCAACAGAGGGTGGTGGTGGGTGGGGAGCTCTCACCCAAGGGCAGTGATGAGGGTGTCCCAGGGCTCAGTGTTGGGACCAGTGTTGTTTGGGATATTCATTGCAGACATATCATGGGACATCAAGAGCAAGATCAGTCTGTTTGCTGATGATACCAAGGTAGGTGCGGTGGTGATGACCTAGGGGATGGCAGGGGTTGCAGGATGATCTGGCAAAGCTTGAAACCTGGTCAGACACCTGGCAACTGGGGTTTAATGCCAAAAGTGCAAGGTGCTGCATTTTGGGATGAAGAACCCAAGGAGGAGTTACCAGCTGGGGAGTGCAGCTAGCTCAGACAGAGGAGGAGAAGGATCTGGGTGTGCTCATTACAGGGTCAATGAACAACTCGGCACAATGTAGGAAGGCAGCTGCAAAGGCCAACAAAATGCTGGGTTGTATTGCAAGGGGTATATCCTCGAGGAGGGAGGAGGTGATTCTGCCACTGTATAGGTCATTAGTTAGACCACACCTGGAGTACTGCGTGCAGTACTGGCGTCCGTATCTGAAGAGGGACATTAAGTTACTGGAGGGGGTGCAGCGCAGAGTGACAAAGATGATCAAGGGGCTGGGGGACTTATCATATGAGAGGAGGTTGAAGGAGTTGAACATGTACTCACTGGAGGAGAGGAGAGGAGAGGAGAGACAGGGGTGACATGATTGAAACCTTTAAATACATGAAAGGAAACAAGACAGGTACAGAGGGGCTGTTCAAAGTAAGGGAAGGGAGGGCCACCAGGGGCCATGATATGAGACTGGAGCGAGGAAGGTTCAGGAGGGAGATGAGGAGACACTTTTTTACAGAGAGGGTGGTGGCTGGGTGGAATGTGTTACCTGCTGAAGTGGTATGCAGTAGAACAGTGGACTGCTTCAAACGAGGATGGGACAGGACAAGGGGGAGGGTTAATGAAGGAGAAGGGTGGAAGGGAGAGGCAGTTGCAGAATAAGGGGTGCTAGCTGCACATTCGAGCAGACTTGATAGACCTCTAGGCCTTTATCTGCTGGCAAATTTCATATGTTCATATTAAAATACACTAAACTGACACAAAAATAACAAATTGTAGCTTTAAACACCAAAACTGTATATATGTGAAGTTCTGACTCCTGGCAGACGAGCAACAAAACTATGATATGCACTGGAAGGTGGGGAAAAAAGGAGCAGAGGCAGTTGGGGGCTGCACTGATGTAAGCAGGCGGCCACGTGTGCTTAATCACAGTGCCACGCATGCCCACTGCTTGCCTCGGCGGCAGCCATCTAAAGAGCTCTGACTCCTGCTGGGTCCTAGTAAAGAGTCCTAAATCCCCCCCCTTTTTTTTTTGTTTTACAACTATTCCATAGGGAGTACAACTGTGGAGACACCCTGGCACTAGATGTGCTGGCCAGCAGTATCAGGGTGAGCTGTCCAGAGGCCCTGGCTCTGCTAAAGCGGGTGATAGTGGGTGGGTGTGGTAATCAATGGTGAAGATATTATGGAAGATCAACAGCAATGGTAAGTATGTAACTTTCACGTCTTCCAAGAATCAACCTTCACTACTGACTCCCAATGATGGCTCTGAGTACTGAGCTTTCCCTTCTTACTGATGGAGGAGCTGGGTCACCCTAAGGGTAACAGATACCCTCAGCCCTCTGTTTTAGGGAGAACATCTGAGGGCAGGAGCTCCTTACAGGTCTGGTGAGACCAGAGTCTCGTCAGGACCATGCAGAGGCTTCTGTGGCACAGGAACAGGTGGGTTCCCCAATAGTCCCACCTGACCCTATAGGAGAAGAAATGAGCCCCCCAGAAGTGCCGTTAAGCACCTTACGCTGGGACAAAGGTGCAGGTTGGGAGAGACGAAGCTGTGCCATCCTGCTGATGCAGACTGCAGGTCCTGTCAACCTGGAGGCTACCTCGATGCCACTGTTAGATCCCGTTGAATAGCACTGAGTTCCCTCCAGAAACCAGGTAGAAATGTCAATGGCTTGCATGACTGTCTTGCTCTGTGATAGTGTAGCTAAGACTGTGCTGAGCTGTAACCACAGGAGATAGTTATAGGTCGCCATATGTACCTGCTGTGCAGAAAGAACAGGTTACTCACCTGTAACAGTAGTTCTAGGAGTGGTATATGTCGTTCATCCACACTGTTTGGCACTGTCCCCTTCCACTTTAAGTCTGCCGAAAGTCTTCAAGCTGGCTCCTCCCACCCACCCAGGTGGTATAAACCTCGGCTCCGCCCCATGATACCAGATCTTAGCTCGCTGGAAGCCAAGTTATATGTGTCCGCAGCCGGGGAGGTCGGGTGGGTCCGTGTGGATGAACAACATATACCACTCCTAGAACTACTGTTACAGGTGAGTAACCTGTTCTTCTAGGAGCGTGGATATGTTGTTCATCCACACTGTTTGGCAGACTCCAAGCAGTTTTCTGGGAGGAAGAAGGCAAGGCACACACCCCCCTACTTAGGGAACAGAGATTGGAGAACTGAAGCCTCAAAACCAGCATCCCGGTGTGACTCAAGGTCGATGTGGTAGTGGGTGATAAAGGTGTTTGCCGACTTCCAGGTAGCCTGACAGATTTCCTGGATGGGGATATCCCTGGAAGCAGCCACTGATGCAGCAGTAAGCGGGAAGAATGAGCTCTTATCCCTCTGGGAGGCTCCTTGCCCACCAACTCATAGCACAGACCTATGCATGATGTAATCCATCTTGCAATAGTCCGCTTTGCTGCAGGTCTGACAGAAATGGCTTCAACGTAAGTGACAAACAACTGGTGAACCTCTCCACAAATATCAGCCGTACTCTCCTTATAATAGGAGAGAGCATGTCTCAGGTCCAAATTATGGAGCCTGTACTCGGCGTCCGAGGTGTAGTTAGGGTAGTAAACTGGCAGAGTCAACATCTGGTTAAGGTGAAACTCTGAAACCACCTTCAGAAGGAATTTCGGGTGGGAGCACAGGACAACTTTGTCCCTGTGGAAGACCAGATAAGAGGAGTCCACTGAAAGCGCCTGGAGCTCCCCTGTCCTTCTGGTTGACGTGATAGCCACCAGGAAGGCCGTCTTCCATGACAAGTGTGACAGCTCACACTTGTGCATGGGTTTGAATGGCTTGCCCATGAGCTTTCCAAACCAGCAAAAGATCCCATGGAGGTGGAGGTTCACGCACCGGAGGGGATATGTGATCCAGGCCTTTGAAAAAGCACCTGACCACTGTCTCCTGTGCCAATGTCGGCTGACCGGCCCATGCCCGGTAAGCAGAAATGGCTACCAGGTGCACCCTAAGGGTCGAAGACTGTAGACCCCCTTTGGAGAGAGACCAAAGGTAGTCGAGAATGTTAGCCACAGAACAGGATAAGGGGTCCAGACCCTTACCCTGACACCAAATGGAATATCTTTTCCATTTGAAGGCATAACATTTCCTGGTCGATTCCTTTCTAGATGCCTCCCCCATGGTGTAGACATCTTCGGAAAGACCCAAAGCCTGGAACTCTAGCCGCTCAGGTACCAGGCCGTGAGGTGCAGGGATTGAAGGTCCGGATGGAAGACCTTCCCCTAGCTGAGAGACATCAGGTCCGGGTGTGTGTAAAGTTGCTCCGGGGGCCTGCAGCTGAGGCTGAGGAGATCTGGATACCAGAACTGGCGCGGCCAGTCTGGGGCTTCCAGAATCATCTTTGCCTTGTCCCTCCTCACCTTGAGTAACACCTTGTGGATTTAGGGGAAATGGAGGGAAGGCTTACAGGTGGCCTGGGATCCACGGTCTGGAGAAGGCATCCCCCCTGCAGCGAGCCCTGCTGAGGGAGGCGGGCATGATACAGCCTCAGCTTGGTATTTTCCCTGGAGGCAAAACAGGTCCACCATCGGTTTGCCCCAAGAGGAGAACAGGCTGTAAGCTACCTCTGGATGGAGAGACCACTCATGGGACGTCTGGCCTATGTGGCTGAGAGCATCCGCCAGCTGGTTCGAGGCTCTAGCCACTCCTGGACCGAACAAGTCGGTCCTCAGAAAAGGCACATCAGCAACCTTATGCTGAGTATCCGCTGGGAAGGAGGAAAGCCTCAGCCAAACCCTGCGGTGAGAGGCCACTGCGGCGGCCATCAAGCGGGCACAAGAATCCCCGATGTACAAGGCCATCTGGAGCTGCTGTTTGGCAACAGCACGGCCCTGGTCATGGACCTGTTTGACCATGGGCTGCATGTCTGCGGGAGATGAGGGAGGACTTTGTCTAATGACCCGAGAAGGGCATGAGAAAAGTGTGCCATAATGAAAGCCGAGCTGGCCTGATGAAGGCCCAAAGGAGAGGCCGCATAGACCTTTTGGGCAGTGTGGTCCATATTTTTTGACTCTTTGTCCGGATGTCGGTCAGTGTCGGCAGAACTACCAGTACGCCTGAACACAGAGGCAGTCACCAGGCTCTCGGCCAAAGGGTGCTCTATGTACCCCGCAAGGGACCCCATGGGCACTGCATACTTGCAGGCCATACGGGCAGACAGTGCTGGGCATGAGGCACAGCGCTGCCAAAGTTCAAGGGCCAGGCCAACAATGGCTTCGGCCACTGGAAAGGCCTCCATCGGGGTATCCCCTCTCTTTAGAATATCTGTGAGAGGGTACTCTGCCTTTTTCTGGATAGTTTCCAAGGGCATTCCAGTGGAGTCAGAAATGAGACGGAGAATCCCTTGGAAGGAGGAAGGGCCTTCCTCCATCCATCCCTGTGCCAACGGACGACTCATCATCCCCAGGATGAGAGTGGCGCTCAGTGACATCCGAGTCCGAGGAGTCAGGAAACAGCGGTCTACTGCCTAAATCACCCTCGATCCGCCGAGGGTGGTCTGGGGTGACTGTGGCCGACAGACGTCAGGGAAGTCAGGTGTCTAGTTGGTTCTCTTTCGAGAGAGCCCCTCCTGTAGGCTGCTTAGGTGGTGGTTTCACCCGAATAGGTGGAGAGACCGGAATAGGCCGAACCGGTGGATGGGCTGGCCCCATGGGTGGAGGAACCAGAGGCTTCGGTTCTGGAGGGGTCAGCTTCGGCCTGGGAGGCGAAAGCCAAGAAATGGCCGGGGTGGTCGGCGGAGCAGAATTCTACCTGGTCAGGATCAGCTGTTGCCACATAAGGTCCTCATAGCGCCGACGAAGTTTCCACCGCAGCCTCTCCTCGTCCGAGGAGGATGACCTGTGGTGTCGCCTCTTCATACAGCACTGATGGCTCTTCCTCGGTCATTCGGCCGAGGGGGTCCTGGACCTCGACCGAGATCAGGCAGGCCGACTCGGTCGATCGGGTGACACCGGCCGGATTGGTGATACCCGAGGGTCCGGAACCGGGTCCTTGATGGGGACGCCAGCGGGCTGGGTCTCCTCATCAGGAAATACTAGGACCGGAGTCCGTTCTAAGGAGTCGTCGACCATGGCCGGCAACAAAGGGTCGATCCCGTTGAGGATTATCTCGACCTTGTCGGTCACTTCCTCGGTCCCTGGCCACACGGAAGATCCATAAAGCCGTCAGCCGAGGAGGCGACCTCGACTGAGGTTGAGACTGCATGCTCTTGGGACTCAGACCTCTCTCGGTCCCTAGATCGTTTTCGTTCTGACGAAGACGAAGGTTCTTTTTCCCTCTGCCGAAGCGGGAGGAGGCGAGCCTGAGGGTGCCCTCACCCGGTGGGGAGACTGGCACAACTCTTTAAAAGAACCAATAAAGGTGGAGCCTAGGTTGAGAGGAACAAAGAAGCTTCGATTGGCCGAAGCGCAAGCGGCTTCTTCCTCAAACACCTGCATGCGTTCCAGCTGCTTGGCAGAGCCTGCGGCCATGGAAACTGCCCACCTAGCCTCCTTGGACTTCACAGGAAGGTTCCTTTTTTCCGGTCTCCCCAGCTTCAGGCATGCCTTGTGGTTGTCCAGGATGTTGGGATGGAAGGCCAAGCAATAACTTGAGGATGAGGTGGTCATGGCTGACACCTAGGCAACAGTCGCACGTGAGGTGGGGATCGGTGTGCGACATCTTTTGGCTTTAGGGACACCGGCAAATCCCGGGGAAGATTTTTCCTCATGATCGATGCTGCAAAAATGCAAAAGCTAACTCGAATGAGTTTCTATTCCAGTAAAACCGACGATTTGAAAGCCAGGGCCTACAAAATGTGAGAGCATGAGGGAGGCAACCTGTATCTTCCGGCAGAAAGGAAGATGGGGCGGAGCTGAGGTATATACCACCCGGGTGGGTGGGAGGAGCCAGCTTGAAGACTTCCGGCAGATTTAAAGTGGAAGGGGACAATGCCAAACAGTGTGGATGAACAACATATCCACGCTCCTAGAATGCACATTAGGGCGCATGTCGAGGAAAAAGCCTTCCTGCCAAGGGCATCTATTTGAACAGAATCTGCTTCTAGAGGTCAGTCATGCTCGATATCTCATGGCCCAACATGGTATGCAAAACTTCAAGCCCCGAGGAAGGGGAAGGCACATCACCAGCAGACCCTGTGGGTGCATGATATTGCATGAGAAAACCCATGGGGATGGGTGGATTGGAGAAGGAATGCCTCTATGTTGCCCTGGATGCCTCCTCAAAAGCTCAAGGCCATGGAGGAATGATAGCAGTATCGAGACTGGGAACTCCAAGGGGTCCCAGTGACAGGGCTACCAGATCTCAGCTTGTAAAAGCATGCAAGAAGAGCACCTGGAGCTTCTTCACCAAGAATCACAAGTACAAGGGCAGCCCACTGGTGCAGCGGTTAGATTTCGTTTGCAACGCCGATGACCTGAGATCGGAAGTGATCTTGGGTGTCAGAGGGCAGGCCGAGGGGGGTCGAGTGTCCAAGGGACTGCTCTCCTCCTCCTCCAAGGATGGATGGGATCAGAGCCCGGCATTAGCCTGGCTGCTAGCAGTGGCTGGGTGTCCGTATGCTGGGTCCATACGGGGGGGGGGGGCAGACACCTGACATGCTGCATACAGAAGTATGCGTTGCTCGGCCATTGGTGTCACTGCACACTACTGCATCCGCAATTAGGGAACAAGAAAGTGGAGGAGCAATCAAGATCCAACCCCCCCTACTGCCACACCCACTGAAGGATCCCCAGACTGGGAACCAGATTGGTGGGAACGCCCATCACCAAGCTGCCAGCACTGGGACGCAAAAACAGATTAAGAAAAAAAAAGAATCGCTCATACAAGGCATTTTCAGCAGCTGAAGAAAGGTGGATAGATGATTCACTATGAGGAGGACATTGATGGAAATGAGGTGTCAACTCCAGGAACCACTGGTGATGGGGAGAAGGGCCTGTACTGGGTCCTGTCAGACTCCCTATGCCTACTCTCTAAGGCACTAATAAAATCCTGGTGCTGTTCCTGTTAACAGCCCCTCAGGGCCCATGTCTGCTTGGGGGGGGTCGAGACTCAAGGTCTCGAGGGCCTTGTCCTGGGCTGCTGAACTACATAGGGGCCTCACCCGAGGGAGTCCTACTACATCCGAGGAGTGACCAGACTGGTGCCCATAGGGGAAACCCTCAGGTGAAGACAGTGGGGCCATACAGATCCCTCCGGGTGACCTAGTCCTCACTGGGGGTGGTAACGTCCAGCAGCTCTGGAGAAAACACAAACTCCAGACCACCATCCAACCCTGAGCTAGCACCAATTATACAACTGTGCTCAAGATCAAAGACAACCTCAGAGACGGGTTCATCCCCATCACTACAGCTGGTACTGCCCTTGGCACTGTACTCGGTGCTGACTTCGATGTTGCTCCCAGAATAGTCACCCTCCTCGATGTCTTGAATGGCACCAGAGTTGGGGATGGCCTCCAGGATGACATCGTCGGCACCTTGCCTGGAGATAGACCCAGGACTGACACCATGGCCACTGCAGCCTCCATCACCACATCCAGAGCAGCCACCTTCCTCACTGTCGCTAGTGACACCATGGATGGTGACAACACCCGAATTGGCAACAGTGCAAACAACAGCCTGGTCCCTCTACTGTTATCACAAACAGTGTCAGGAGTGGTCCTGGTGTTCCCTCAGTGCCAACCGCCACACTGTCACCATGAACACCGACAACATGAGTGATGCCAGAGGACAACGTCAAGGTGTCCACTGGCGTAGACTGCATGTATAGCTGCGGCCTCACCACTGAGGATGTCTGCTGCTCAGGGCAGGCAAACTGTAGAGGGTTCACAGTCGACCACAAGGAGTCGACTGTCCACCAGCCCAATCCACCAGAGTCTCCAATGCTGTAGTGCAGTGAGGTCAAGGAAAACTATGTACTTCCATGGAACCAGAGGTCCTGGGAAGAGGCCCAGGGGAAAAGCCTTGTGACTTGTGCTTGGATGCATGCGTGTGACGCCTCTTTCGAAGGTCAGAATCAGGTGACCACACCTCAATGTGCAGTTTTCAATGGAATGGCAATCTGTGAAGCACGCATCATACGCATATCCATGTCATGCTGTGGTCCAAGACAGACCATACAGGTCTGATGCCTGTCTACAACAGCCATCTGTTTCCCACAGGAGCAATGACACATAATGGGCGGCAGTCAGACTTTCTTCAACAGTTTAACCCCTTTTTTACTGAACTTTGGCACTGTGGTAAAATAATAAACACATGCAACACTGCAATAAAGAAAAGAAGCAGTGATGCAGATAGTAAAGCAGCAATGAGTTCAAACTGAGCACTGCTCTCCCATGGTGTGCACTCAATGGCAGGAAGAACAGAACGAAGGTTAGAGAGGAAGACAGCAATGGTTATTGGCTGGCATGCAGCACTATGTGGAGGGTGCACAGATGCCATGCCCTGTAGCTGTGGCTAGCTCCCTGGCAAAAGCTTTACTCCCACGTGGTCCTAGTGCCTCTATCTGCAGGGGTCTTTGTGAGCCAGAACCTACCACCAACCCTTCCTGGCTGGGGCGCTCTGCCCTCCAGCAGCTTCCTACAGGATGGCCTGCCTCCTGATGCTGCAACCTTAGTCCACTCCTGAACCAGGGTGCCATTGGGCCATATGGGCAGCTACAGCGGGGTCCTTATCTTGTGTCCCTATCTCTCAAAGAGGCAATACTAATTAGGATAGGCAACTTATTGGGTGAGCAAGCACTGCAATCTCAAGATAAGGTCTGATTTACCCTTAGTGCCACCAAGTCACAGTACCTAGATAATGAAATTCAGCATGTGTTTGTTGATGGTTTAAATGTTGTTGCTGATTCATGCATGGTATTCACACATGTACAGTATCCAGTTTCATGATGGGAAGCTAATAATGTACACCAGTGAAATGCAATGGTTTGAATGTTGTTGCCGATTCAAGTATGGTATCCACACATGAACAGTATCCACAGCTTCACTTGGAGCAGTTACTTATGCAAACCAATATGAGCAAAATTTAATAAACAGATGTATTTATCTATTTTGCAAAGTTTCACCAGGAAAGGCATACTGAGCTACAATAGCTAATTTCCAGATGCATCCTGGGGGAAAGGGGAATAGGGGATACAGTACTGAATACAGAATCAATAAAAATACACAGCGTTAAGATGGGAGCTTTTATTTTTTTTGCACTGGCAAAGCCGACGCAGTGACGGTGCCGCCCTCGAGGCCAACCTACAACATAGCACTCGCGGGTAGGTCGTCGATTGTCATTAGTGCCACTCCCTCGTCAGTTCTTCATCTCCTGCAGCACAGGTCAGACCTCGTGAGGAGCTTGAGAGAAACTGCGCCATAGCTTGCGGCCAAGTTCATTCGGCCAACTTGCGGTCAAAAGTCCATCGGTTCTGTTCGCCACGCCTCTCTCTGCTTGACGCCGCTGACTGGTAAGACTGTTTCTCTCAAGCTTCTCACGAGGTCTGACCCCTACGGTGGGAGACAAAGAACTGATGAGGGAGTGGTGCTGACAACAATTGACGACCAACCCGCAAGCGCCATGTTGTAGGTTGGCCTCGAGGGTGGCAACACATTACGCTTGTAGTTCTCGCGAACCTGACTTCCGCCAGGTACCCAACTGTGATGAATGGTGAAGATACACAGAAAGATCAAGAATTACAGTAGGTACGTAATTTTCATTTATTGTCTTAATTGTTAAGGTTATATGTTCAGTGAAGATTGACACAGATAAGATCACCACATTTGTGGAGATGGCCGTACAAGACCATTTTTTTTTCATATAAACACACTTTAGTTTAGCGGTTATATACATAATAATACACTTACACACCAAACACTTAAACAGATAGAATAAAAAGAAAAGATTAGAAAACTCTTGCCTCCTCACCTGAGAGGGTATGGGTATGATCGATGCTATCTGGGTTAAGTGGGCCAGGGTCTGGTCCACTGCCTCATAATTTTTCATAGGGTTGTCAAACACTGGAGACCAGGAAGACAGATCCCTGAAAAACAAAGTATAGAACAGTACTGCACAGCCTTCCGCTATCAACTCCAGAGCCTTGGGGCCTGTCATCGATTTGGACCCATCTTTCATAAAAATAGTGAAGATGTCCTCTTAAGCCCAGGGCACAACATGAGCCTGTGAATTCCATACAGATATTCCACCCTTTTGGTTGCAATCACCAAAGCGCCTGCAGGAGAAAGAATCACTGTTCCATGAGATCTAGACACCAAAGAAAGATCCTGTTACACTGATTACAGGACCCTTGAAAGGAACAAAAATTTGTCTTGCAGGAAATGAAGCTGGCCAGAGCATGTTCCCCTAGATGAGGAGTTAGAGCTCTGCTGAACCTGTACTCTGGCACTGACACTCATGGCCGGTTTTAGGCACCAGCGAACCCTACGGTTGCTGGGAGCCCCTGCTCATGGGGGCCCCCAACCAGAGGAGTTTACCATATTCATTTTTAACATTTTTTTTTTATCTTACTATATTTTTAAAACATCAGTAAAGGACTGTGCAGATCCTTATGGTTATGTCATGAAATACCTCAACAAGCTGTGATCCAGTCAATATGAGGTGGATGGGCAGCAATGGATGGGATGGGAAGAACAGCCAAAAGAACTGACTGCTGTGTCCTCCTAAATTTTTTTTAAAATACTACTGGTTATACTAAAGCTAGACATAGAAACAAAGAAATATAAAATTTGCCAGCAGATAACTACTGCTTGGCCCGCCTAGTCTTCCAATTTTTCCCTGCCTATAATATCAACACAAATAAAATCTTGCACTTAGGGGCTACAGTAAAACACATGGGCTAAAGGTGGGCCAAGTAGAGAGGCCCTGTGACTTCATTAATTCTGCTGGGGGCCCCCAAAACCCTAAAGCCGGCCCTGTGACACTTCTTATCTTTTATGTCCTTCAATACACTTCTACCAATTTCTGACTAAACAGCATGTCACTGGAGGAAAAGATGCCAAACAGGAGTTAGGAGCAGATTAAGGACATGACCAGACTTCTCCTAGTGTGGAAACCACTGCAGCAGCCCTTCTGGCTGACAGCTCCAACCGATTTAAGGCAGAGTCTCCTAGAAAAGAGGATGCCTAAATAGTTAAGGGAAAAAAAACATCCTTTAACTGTGAGTCCTGAGGTAAACCATGTGGCAGCGTAGTAAGCGCTTGGCATGGGGCTCAAACCACCAAATGTGAATGGGGTGCAACCTGAATAGCTGACCCATCAAAGAAGTGATCTCAATGACAGGCGGTGTCTATTCTCTAATCATTTCATCCGAGAGAGCTTAATTGGGATAGTCATCTGTTCTTCCATACTGGAGAGAGTGGCGTCTAAGATTGGTGAGGGTCTCCTAGATTATAAGTAAGGTTTCCTAACATAGGTAGCACTTGGTTCACTCCTTTGAGGCATGCTCCTATTTATCACAGTCAGTCACTTCTGACCAAACATTTGTTCAAAATGTTACAAACAGAAACTTGTGAAAACACATTGGGTGGGTTTCCAGGGTGTGGCACTACTGGGTTTCTCTGCACGTTTTTACATACGAACATACAAATCTGCCAGCAGAAACAGGCCTCATGGTCCATCAAATCTGCTCGAGTGCACAGCTAGCACCCCTAGATTGCAGCTACCCCACCCCCTCCTCCCCTCACACCTCTAGAAGTTCTCAGCACTACTTACCCAGACTCTCCTCCATGCCCTGTCCCATGATCTTTTATCATTTTTGTTGCCCTTCACTGCACCCCCTCTAGCAGCCTATTATCCTTCTTCAGGTATGGACGCCAGTACTGCACACAGTACTCCAAGTGCGCCTGACCAAGGACCTGTAGAGGGGCAGGTTCACTTCCCTATGCCTGGACGAAAATCCCCTTGCAATACACCCCAGCATCCTATTAGCCTTAGCTGCAGCCTTCCTGCATTGAACAGAGTTATTCATGCTCTCCGTTACTATCACCCCAAAGTTCTTCTCTTCCTCTGTGACCCCACCCTCACACTCCCCAACCAATATTCCCTCCTCAGGTTCTTGGCCCCGAAGTGCATAACCTTGCACTTCTTCGCACTGAAGCCCAGCTGTCACTTCGCTGACCACTCCTCCAGTTTGGTTAGGTCCCCCTGTAATTGCTTCCACCCGTCAACTTCATCCACTACCTCCCCCATTTTAGTATCGTCTGCGAACAGAATGATCCTGCTCTCAACTCCATGTGAGATATACGACATGAACAGACCAAACAACACCGGACCCAGCACAGAGCCTTGTGGCACTCCACTCGTCACTGGCCTAGGTGCCGAGTGTTCCCCACCACCATATATTGCTGCCTCCCCTTCAGCCAGTTCATGATCCAGTTAACCAACTTTGCCCCCGGCCCGGTGGCACTGAGGGTTGAGGCGCTGAATGCCACAACTGGCGCCATGCCGGCGACCCGGGTTCAGGAACGAGCCAGGAGTCACCAGCGGTCGGCAGGGGCCGGAAGAGATCGAGCGTCCAGAGGACTGCTCTCTCTTCCTGGGGAGGGTGGGAGTGTTGCTCGCTCTCCGAGTGACCTCTGGTGGTGGCCAGGGGTGCACCAAATGGGCAAGCACAGTGAACGCCAGGGGTGGGTGGAGTCACGGCATTACGTTGCCTTGCAAGCCATGCTCCGGGAGGGGGGAGGGAAAAAACACTAAATACCCCAGCTCCCGAGAAGATTATGAGGGCTCCAGTGATCTCCCTCTCATCCCCAATGCAGGACCACGCCACATCGGGGATCCAGGACGACCTCTCGAGGGGATGGACCCTCTAACTTAAGTAAAAGAGGGTGGGCAGGCCTGGTTCCGGGGGGTGATCCAGAATGCTGGGAAGTTCCTCCGAGAGGGAGTGAACCGATGGTGGCTGGTCACTGCTGGGAGAAGAAGGGGCTAGATCGTGTGGGCACCTCCGAAGGATGCTTCACAGGAATCCAGGCATTAATAAAGTAAAAAAAAAAAAAAAAAACTTCGCCCCCACCCCCACAGATTTCAGTTTCCCACCTAGCTGCAGATGAGGCACGAAGGCCTTGCAGAAGTCCAAATAGACGACGTCCACTGCATGGCCCTTATCCAGGTCACTTGTTACACAGTCATAATACTCTATTAGCTTGGTCTAACAAGATTTCCCCAAGACAAACCCATGCTGCTGCCCATCCTGGAGGCCATTCACCTCAAGAAATGACATCAGTCTCTCCTTCAGTATCGCTTCCATGAGTTTACCCACTATGGAAGCTAGACTGACAGGTCTGCAGTTGCCTGGCTCATCCTGTGGGCCGCTCTTGTGTATAGGCACCACATGGGCCATCCTCCAGTCCTGTGGCATGCATCCCATGTCCAGGGAGGTGCTGAACAGGTCTGCCAGTGGCCTGGCCAACACCTCCACCATCTCCCTCAGCATCCTGGGGTGAATGCCATCAGGACCTGGTGCCTTGTGTCTATGAATTCTGATTATCTAATATGGTTTAAGGCAATCTATAAGGATACATCGTCCATAACTGCTTGAATATTTCCTATGATTCCTTGTCCACCCTTAGTGTCTTCAGACCCTCTAGTACTTTACTCTCCTCAATAATTCCATCAATCATCCCCTCCCCCCTCCTTCCCAGTTTAATCAGGAAAAGAGAAGAAAACTGCATATCAAATAAAAATGGTAGTGAGGGGGGCACAGCACCCTCTGGCTGTAAATCTTGCTCTTCATCAAACACTCCAACCACTTCTGCCTGTGAAGTCACAACTTAGACAAGAGCATTAATACCACGACAATCATAACTGTTTTCTGGTGGCTGGGCAGAACAAAGTCCTGTGGCAGAGCATCCTTTTCATGCTCTAGTTACATCTGCACATGTCTGTCACAAGCCCCTTTAGCCTGAAGGACTTCGCTGAGGTTCGAGTGTCTTTGCAGGCAGGCACTGCAGTTTTTCATCTTATTTTGTACAAGAAGGAGGGATGGTGTAACTCAAATAACATTTAAACAAATAATGAGCTAGATGTACCTTCTCCTGGGACACCAACAGACTTGGTGTTAGGAGCCACATTTTCTGCTTTTCATTTGCTAGAGCACAAAAAACAGAAGCACTTCAGGGTGACTGCCTCAAGCTCTTGAGCCATGCTTTGCACTTTGAATGAAAAAAAAAAAGATCTGCAACAGACATGGTGCCAAATTACATACAATTGACCCAATAAAAATCTTCCCTTTAAAGAAACCAGAGACTTAGCAGTAAAGTCAGAAGACAGGGTAACTTGACAAAGGTTTCGCAAAACTGATGAAATGACACAGAAGGGCTTACTTTTTATAGGCAACAGGCACCACAACACATTTGCAGCAATTACGAAAGAGAAGAAACACATTGTGCCAGCAGTAAAATGCAACAACGTGACTGTGTAATAAACAAGCACTTATCAATGCCGAATGTTTGCTTGCTGGTATTGGCATTGGGAATGCAGGAGTTAGACAGATGCAGAATAAGAATAGCAATGAAGAAAAAATTACTCACCTTAGTAATGTTGTTTCTTCTAATGGAGTCTTGCTGTATTCTGACATATTCCGACATATGCAGTGATCACCAACCTTTGAACTGCCCCGGAGAACAAAAAGTTAACTTTCCATGCAGGGCATGGAACGCTGAGCTCGAGCTCGGTTGAAGCCTCTGTTTGCTGTTGTTTAAACTCCAACCGTCAGATCTTTACGAGCTATACTCACTAGGCGTTCTGTGTCGAAACTGTAAACTCACACTAGCCAACTGGCAACTAAATTTGTTAAAAAAGGGTTTTTTTGGTTTCAAAGCAAAGACTCAAGTCAGGAAACCCAAAAAAACAAAACACAACACACACCCAAAATAAAGGAGGGTGAGAAAAAGGGGGCACTTCTAGGTTCCAACACTGCTCCTGCCCACCCACATCCCAAAAACCAGGTTCTGAGAGAGGAGGCGGGGAAGAGGTCAGAATACAGCAAGACTCCATTAGAAGAAACAACATTACTAAGGTGAGTAATTTTTTCTTCAAACAACATGAAGTCTTGCTGTATTCCGATATAATGCAGACTACCAAGCAGTACCTCCAAGGAGGAGGGACAGAACCTACTTTGGGAATAGGCTCTGAAGTACTGCTGTGCCAAACCGAGCATCACTCCTAGCCTGGATATCCAGAGAGTAATGCTTGGTGAATGTATGGACTGTTTTCCAGATGGCTGCTTGACAGATTTCTAAGATAGGAATATCCCTGGCAGCAACCAGGGAAGCAGCTGTACCTCTAGTAGAGTGAGCCCTCAGGTCTGAGGGTGGGGTTCTACCCAATTTCTCATAGCAGAATTGTATACAAGAGACAATCCACCTGGCAATAGATCTTTTAATGGCAGGTTTGCCCTTACCGACCTCCCCATACGTGAGGAACAACTGGGGGGACTCAAACCTGTGACCCTTGGTGCGCTCTATGTAGTAGCTAAGGGCTCTTTTTACGTCCAGGCTGTGCAACCTCCTCTCCCCAGAGGAGGAATGGACAGTGAAGAAAACAGGGAGAGACATAAACTGATTAAGGTAGAAATCTGAAACCACCTTAGGCAAAAACTTCCTGTTAGTTCTTAGGACCACTTTATCTCTATGGAAAGAGATGAAATCAGGCTCCACTGACAGGGCTTGCAATTCACTGATGCGCCTGGCAGAGGTAATGGCTACTAAAAACACAGTTTTCCAAGTCAAATATTTAAGCTCTGCAGAGGACAAAGGCTCAAAGGGGGGTTGCATAAGCTGGGCAATGCAAACATTAAGGTCCCAAGCAGGAGCAGGGTCCCTGAAGCAAAGACTGGTGTGCGACAATCTGACAAAAAGACAGAAACAGCTGCCAAATGTACTTTGAGTGTAGCTGGTCTGAGTCCCAAGCCATTGAGATGAACCATATAGTCCAGGACTATAGGCAACCCAGCAGATTCTGGAGAAATATGCTTACCAGAGCACCAAATAGTGAACCTTTTCCATTTGGAGTTGTAAGTCTTTCTGGTGGAAGGCTTTCGAGAAGCCCTAACAATATCCAAAACACCTTGAGAGAGGTGCAGATCAGCAACTTCTAACTCTTCAAGAGCAAGGCCTTGAGATTGAGAGATTTGAGATTCGGATACCAAATTCTTCCCTGAGAGGATGTCAATAGGTTGTAATTCCTGGGAAGAGACAGGGGAAGGTGGAATGCTAAGGACAGCAACAGTGGAACCAGGGCTGTCTGGCCCAGTCTGGAGCGATCAGAATCACTTTGCACGGTTGAGACCTGATCTTGACTAGCACCTTGAACAGGAGAGGGAAGGGGGAGGAAGCATACAGGAACTTCCCTTTCCAATTGAGAACCAGAGCATCCAAGGGGCCTGAGCCCAAGACTAGGGGCCTGTAGCAGAAGAGAGGAAGTTAGTGATTGTCTGGGACTGCAAAAAGATCTATCTGTGGAGTGCCCCATCTGGAGAAAATCACTTTCAAAATTAGGGGATCTAGGGACCATTCGTGGTGGCCCTGAGATATCCTGCTGAGAGCATCTGCTAGGACATTGTCCTTCCCTGGGAGGTGAACTGCTGTCAGAGAAGTTTGCAGGGAATAGGCCAGAGACCACAACTTCATTGCTTCTGTGCACAAGGCCATAGTCCGAGTGCCCCCTTGCTTGTTGATGTACCACACTGTGGTGGTATTGTCTGTTCTGATGTGAACTACCTTGTTCTGTACAGACTTGGAGAAAGCTTGCAGTGCCAGAAACACTGCTCTCAGTTCCAAGAGACTGATGTGAAGCAGAGATTCTTGAGGTGACCACAGCCCTTGGGTGGTAAGATCCCCCAAGTGGGCTCCCCAACCCAAGAGGGAGGCGTCTGTGGTGAGGATTAGTGAATGAGACTGAGTGACAAAAGGAACTCCCTGCCTTAAATTGTCCTGATCCTGCCACCATTGCAAAGCCTGGATCAGGGTTTGAGTCACTGGGACTACTTTGGTAAGGGAATCCTTTCTCTGGGACAAGAAGGCTCTCAAGTGGAACTGAATGTCCCTCATCTGAAATCTTGCCCCCAGGACCACTGCTGTAGAGGCTGCCATGTGGCCCAGGAGCTGCAAGAAGTGCCTTGCTGGTCGAGACACCTGAAGGGTGAAAGAAGAGGCCAGTTCTATTAGTGTCCTTGCCCTGTCCAGGGGGAAGGAAGGCCTTTGCTCTTATTGTATCCAGCTCCACCCCTATAAAGGTGAGGAGCTGTACTGGCTCGAGAACTGACTTTGGAAGGTTTAGGAGGAATCCTAAGGAAGTGAGCAGTTGCTGAGTTATCTGAAGATGTGACTTGACTTGGTCTGGAGACTGACCCACTATGAGCCAGTCGTCCAAGTATGGAAAGATGGAGATCTTTTTTCTCCTTAGGAAAGCAACCACTACTGCCAGACACTTTGTGAACACCCTTGGGGCTGATGTTAGACCGGAAGGGCATTGCTCTGAATTGATAGTGGCATGAGGGCAACTCGAACCTGAGGTACCTTCTGTGGGAGCACCTGATGGGAATGTGAAAATAGGCATCTTTGAGGTCCAGAGAGGCTAGCCAGTCCCCTGGCCTTAGGGAGGGCAGAATTATTCCCAGAGTCCCCATTCTGAATTTTGGTTTTAGAAGGTGCTTGTTTAGATATCTCAGATCCAGGATGGGCCACCATTCTCCTGTCTTTTTGGGGGTTAGGAAGTACCTGGAGTACAATCCTTTGCCCCTGTGTAGGGTAGGAACCCTTTCTATGGCTCTGACAGCCAAGAGGGAAGAAACCTCTGCCTCTAGGGCAAGGGCCTCTGATGGATTTGCAGGTGGAAAGGATCTGGTTCTCATCTTGGGAAATTTTTTGAAGCTGAGAACCAGTCCCTGGCTTACTACTTCCAGGACCCACTTGTCTGATGTTAAAGACTTCCAGTCCTGGACAAAGTAAGCCAGCCTGCCCCCTACAGGTATTGGAGAATCGGCCCGGGCAGACCCATCAGGGTGTCTGCTTGGCAGGGGCTTTAGGCTGAGGGGTGGAAGCAGGCCTGCTCATACCCCATCTGCCTCTCCCTCTGGAGAACTCCATCTGAGCAAAAGCAGTAGAGGAGGCCTGGGCTTGGTAAAAAGGCATTTGAAAGGGCCTGCCCCTACCCCTGGAATGCTGCCTCTGAGGAGTAGCCTGCCTTTCTTTGGCCTGAGCACTCCTGTAGGTGGTCCTGTACTCGTCCATCTTCTTCATGTAGTTCTCTGTCTGCTCCCCAGAGAATTACCAATGACAGGAAAATCCATGGCCTTAGCCTGGGTATCCTGTAATAGGCTAGTACATCTGAGTCAAGCCATCCTCTGAAAGGCCACAGATGTAGCCATGACTCTAGATGCAACATCACTGGAGTCCACAGCAGCATGAAATTGCACCTTGGGATGCCTCAATCCCATCCGCAGCCACCCGCTCCAGCTCCTTGGCAAGCTGGTCAGGGGCCTGTCTAGCTAGAACCAGCACAGTGTCCCACCTGGACTTCTGGTATCTAGCTGTGTAGGCCATATAGTTAGCCTGCCTGAGTCCCAAAGATGCTGCCATGTACTGTTTCTTTGCCATGGCATCAATCCTCCTGGAGTCCTAATCTGGGGGGTGTGAAGCCAAGGGAATATTTGCCTTATCACAGGCAGCAGCCTGTACTACCCCAACATGGCTGCATTGCTGGGAAAGGAACTCCGTGTCTGAGCCTGAAAGAGTATACCTCTTGTCCATTCTTCTGTCCACAGGAGGTAAGGAATTAGGAGTTTTTAGAATTTTAAATGTCTGTTTCCCAAAAGATTTATGGAGGGGAACAGACAATCTCCTGGACTCTGGGATGTCCATCATCTCAACAAAATCAGGCTCCTCCTGATCCTCTACTGCTTCTTCCCTAGGAAGCTGGAGGGTTTCAGCCACTTTTTTGTAAAACATAAAGTGGGAAGGGGACTCAGAAAGCCTAGGAGGAGAAACACCTGAAGGTCTGTCTGGGGAGATGTCTGGGTCAACAGGCACATCCAGACTTTCATAATCACCAACATCATCATTATCTTCATACTCTCCCTCCTCCTCCTCCTAAAATTCTTCTAAAGTATAATCCGGAACCAGGGGAACTGACCGAACCGAGCCTCTGACAGATGGTGCCAGTACGGCCGGAACCGAAGTTAGCGACTGAACTATCCTTATCGCTTTGGCTGTCTCATCAGCGGTCGAAGAAAGAACTTGTGGATCCGAACCGGATGATTTATCCCTTTTCTTTCTTTTAACCGGAACTGACTCCTCAGAATCGGTTCTCCTTTTGCCCGAAGAAGTTTTGCCCTGGTCAAAGGGCACTCCTTCTGGTTCGGTCGGAACTGAACCGGTCTTGCCATCCGGGTCAGCGGACTTCTCAGCCTCCCTTTCCCTCAGTCTACCTACTCTCTTACCCAGGGTAGCTTTAGGAAAACTTTTACAAATTTGGCAGTCTGAATTGAGGTGGTCAAACGCCTGACAACAAACACAGGTAGTGTGGGGATCAGCCTTAGCAAAGGCTTCCCCACACACACTACAGTGTTAAAACCCAGTGGGCCCGTCTTTTTCTTGGGTTTCTCATATATGGCCAATTCTAACCAAAACTTACCCTTTTTTTGCCAGCCCACCAGGCAAGACACTCATATCGGTTCCTGACTATGTTACAGGTCTTGGAAAAAAAACATAATGAAATCCATTTTTTTAGAACCGATATGGACCGGTTACCACACTCTAATAAAGACAGAAGTTTTTTACACAAACCTGATCGGTTCAAACTGAACCGATCCAACGTTTACAAGTTCACACAGAAACTAATATAGACAAACCTATCTAGTATTCACGGTACCACAGACAGAGACTTAAACCGACAGGTTCAGGAGCAGAAATTCAGTTGAAACCAAGCGAAAAAGTGACACTTTAACCGACTTTTTTGAACCGAGCAAAGAAGAAATCTCCGGAGTGACTGTTCAGTGAGGCGGAGTAAAGAATCTGACAGTTGGAGTTTAAACAACAGCAGACAGAGGCTTCAACCGAGCTCGAGCTCAGCGTTCCAAGCCCTGCATGGAAAGTTAACTTTTTGTTCTCCGGGGCAGTTCAAAGGTCGATGATCACTGCATATGTCAGAATACAGCAAGACTTCATGTTGTTTGAAGTACTGAACTTCAAGCCAACCCCACCTCCACCCTGCAGAGAGGGACAGGTACTGGGGTATGCATTTGGGTCACTGCCCATAACATTCAGGCCATTTCACCTCACCCTATCCTGCAGACACCAACAAGTGTTGAGGTGTGCCTTGGGGTGTTTGGCTTTACAGTCACCTCATTCCAGAAGGATATATGCTGAAATGGGTGCAGTATAGGAGAATGGGGTGAACTGTGGGGCTGAAGAGTCCAAGGCACACCTCAATGCCTGTCACTGGCTGCAGGGTGGGGGTGGAACGGCATGAGCATTACAATTGGCAATCCAAAGACACACCCCTGATGTCTGTCACTCTGTACAGGGTGGGACGTTATGGTTAGAAACCCTAACACCATGGGCATTTGGTGGTGTTTGCACTACAAATTTTCAACATGGCCTTTTTGTGACCCACACCTCATGAAAGCATTTGGGACCTCTTCTCATGAACAGTGGCACTGTGATTTTGTTAATGGGTCCCGAACTTTGAGCTCCCACAGAGACCGTGCCATTCTGCACCAGATGTACAAAAACACAGATCGGGCAGGATGTCAGCTGTAGCACTCACTGGGAGGTGTGAAGAGATTGCTATGTTGAAAATCTGTAGTGAAAATATTAAAAATGCTTGCACTTCCGAGTGTACGTGGAAACTGCACAACACATGCACGTAACAGTCATTTAGTGGAATTATTTCACCAAATTTTCAACATAGGCATTTTGTGACCTCTGCTCATGAACACCGTCATTATGATTTTCTTAATCTGTCCCGAACATTAATTTCCCACAGCGATCACACTATTCTGCATCTGATGTGTAAATGTATATTTCAGGCAGGATATGAAAAATGATAGCTCTACTGTTCATAAGGAGGTGTGAAAAAATGCCAGTGTTGAAAATCTGGAGTGAAAATATTACAAATGCACAAAATTATGAGGTTGTGTAGAAACTGCGCAATGTACACTTATAATACAGTCATTTTATGGATGTTTGTCACTAAAATTTTAAAATAAGCATTTTATCACCTCTGCTCATGAACAGTGTCCCTGTGATTTTCCTACTCTGTCCCGAACACTGATTTCCCACAGCAACCGTACTACTGTGTGCCGGAAGCGCAAAACCACATTTTGGCCAGGATGTGAAAAATGACAGCTGTACTGTTCATAAGGAGGTGTGGAAAAATGCCAATGCTGAAAATATGGAGTGACAGTATTACAAATTTGCGAGGTTATGAGGTTGTGTGGAATCTGCGGAATGCACGCTTGTAACACAGTCATTTTAAGGACTTTCATCACCAAAATTTCAACACAGGCATTTTAGGACCTCTGCTCATGAATAGTGTCACTGAGATTTTCATAATGTGTCCCAAGCACTGATTTCCAACAGTGACTGCGCTATTCTGCGCCAGAAGTGTGAAAACATATTTCGGCCAGGATGTGAAAAATGACAGCTGTACTGTTCATAAGGAGGTCCGAAAAAATGCCTGTGTTGAAAATCTGGAGTGAAACGATTACAAGTTCGCAAAGTTATGAGGGAGCATGGAAACTGCGAAACGCACGCTCATAAAACAGTTATTTTTTGGATTGTTTTCACCAAATTTGCAACATTGGTTTTTTGAGAGCCCACCTCATGAACAGTGGCACTGTTGTTTTGTTAATCATTCCCGAAAGGTGATTCCACGCAGTGACCACAAAATCCCATTTTGGGACCAAATAACGCCATGACAGTGACAGTATTCATGAGGAGGGGTCCCAATAACCCCATGTTGAACATTTGGTGGCAAAAGCCCCCAAAATGGCCGAGATATCCACATAAGTTGAAAAAACCCTATTTATGCCATTATACAGCTTATCAGCATTTCTTCAGTTCGCCGTCAGCTTTGAAGAGTGCAGAAGTGTTCCCGTCCACTGAAGATTGTTCGCCAGGCTCTGGAGGTAAGTATGGAGTGAAGGGGGTGGGGAGGGTGGGTCCTGGAGGGACACAAAAGACCACAAGGGACCGCTTTTATTTCAGGGCAAAAATAATAAAAAGGACATTGCGGAAGCTTTTATTTTCAGGCTTCATTTATTGCACACTGAGATGGGCTTCCAGTGTGCCAGCATTTTGGGGAAGGGAGACTTAAGCCTGACGAGATTGGGCCCCCATCGGCAAATAAAGACTATTTGGGGCATGATGCCGAGGGGGATTGGGCACACCCTCAGCACACAACAAATGGGGGGGGTACATTATGCTGACAGGGAGTGGGCTCCCCCCATCGGCAAATGAACTGGGTGTTGGCATGCACTATCTGCCATGCACTTGCTGCACACTGTAATGTAAACAAGCTGTCTATAACAGCAGTTCAGATGCAGTGGTGACGTGTAGGCAATCTGCATACTGCTGACAGCAGTAGTCAAACTGCCTACACGTTACCACCACTGATTGTAGTGGTGCTTTTCTCTGAACTGTACACCACTGCATTTGAACTGCTGTCATAGCTTGGACATTCATTGGTGCAGGCGCTGACTGCGCCTGCAAAAAGCAAGGCACTGGGCGGGGGGTGCTTTCTCTGAAAACTCATATGGTGGCACTATGTTTCTTGCACATGCGTGCAAGCAAACATAAAAATAACACAAGAGCATGAGGAAAAGCTGCAACATGGTTAAGTAGTAATGGCTTAATTTTTATTGGCAAGACGTGCCGCAGCACACCTGCGACACCTGTGAAAGAGAGAGAAGAAACATGTTGCCTCAGTAGTAAAATACATTTGCATAGTAAAGAATGATGCAAGAGCATCAGAAAAGCGGCAAATGGCTACTGTATGATACGAAAATGCCACAGGAGTGTTTGAACATGCACACACTAGTGGCAGCGGAGAACAAAATGGTGCATGCACACGGTGCTCGCCTGAGACAATTAAAAAGGGCACGAAAAATGGTACTCACGCTTAAAAAAGGTTCAGGAAGCCTTTGAAGCTTTTTAATACCAAAAAATGACTAATAAATCCCATAAAAAAGTCACCCACTGAAAATAAACCAAACTAGATTAAAAACACTACCTTAAATATGCAGGCTAAAGGAATACACTGAGATGGAGGTCAACACAGAGGGAGGGAAACTGACTGTCCAAAAAGAAAAAATTACCCCAGACTTACCTTAGGCAACCTGCTAAGAAAAAACAGACCAAATATAGCCAAGCAGGCTTAATACTACTCTTACACCTTTATTCTCTGTCAAAATAGGCACAGTGGCCTTCACACGGACCTTCACCCACAAAGTCATTTGTGAGGAAAAAGGCAGGCTAGTCAATTTATATTTAACTACTGAATCTAGAGAGTGCTACTTGTAGAAACCGGCAGTTTTTCCTGCTAGAGTTACTTTTGTGGAGAAATACGAAAATTGCGAAGATCCCACTACTTGAAAAGTGCTGCTGTTCCTGTTAACACTGGCACAAAGACTGGCCAGTTAGAGGCTGCAGAACTCTCATGCCACCAACTTTTTGTGCTGATGTCACAACATTTAGCTGTGCCAGTGTTCCTAGCAGGGGTGCATCTAACCCATTTATTATGACTTCCCAATGGCATGTAGCACAACAGAAAAACTGAAAATACAGCAAAGTAAATACAGAAACATGAAAATATAACAGGAAACAATTTATAGCAAAATACAGTGTAAGTTATACAACTTCACACTGCTCCAGTAAAAAGAGGCACATTCCATGCAATCTGTGACTTTTCTTTATCAGTATGGAACCAACAAAGTCTGGGATTTTACCGGTCTTTCTGGCAAAAACTATTAATCAGTGGCTCTGAAAATCAGGGTATGGTTCAGGCAGAGGACGCTGCCAAGTTTCCCTTGTCAGCTGAGACAAACTGAGCCCTCATGCCCTGCCCCCCAACTGAATCTGATCTTCAAGGGAGAAGTCATCAATTCTACTAAGGAGAGGGGAGTCGCTCCTCAAAGGTTGGCTATGTTGCCAGTGGATTTCAGGAGTTAAGCTGTGAACATGATTTTAAGAAGTCTTTTCTAAAATCACATGACAGATCTCAAGAAGTATAACTAAAAAATCATTTTTCAAGTCAGCACAATTATGAGTACAATTATTCAGCCCATCTTTTCAGGCAGGTCTATGTAATCTAGTTCATTGCTTTTGTACAGCAATCTAAATCTGAAGCGATCCATCTGCCACTGCCACCAAAATAGAGGCTGGTAATGAAGCTTGTTTTGTGCGTGCGTGCGTGCATATGGAACTGCCTGTCCCATGCAGACTGTGCTGAACAGTAAAACAGACTCTAAATATTTTTTTTTTCTTTTAAACAAGCAAACCTTCTGTTTATGAGACAATCCATTATAGTGACAAACTCTTTTTTGTTACTTTGGGCAGAACACTAAGTTGGGAAATTTCTCCAATGGCACAACAATCAATCTTTCCTTAAAAACAATAAGCTCTGTCAAAGTAACAAGTCAAAAATGCTTGTTGGACACACATTGGTTTGCCAGTGTCTGAAATCAAATATACTGTTTAAAAGGTGAACCTCATCTCCCTCTGTACCTTGTGTCTAAAAGGATTAGAAGGGGGAGAAACACAAGACTGAGTGAAATGAATAATTATAATCTGTGTTGGGAGCCACTTTATCATCTTCATTTCCGTTGCTGATCCGACAGCTTGTAATTTCATACATCTGCTTTCATTTGTTGAGCGCTCACTTATCCTGCTTGTTCTTCCACTATCCTTTTGTTTTCTAGGGCCCACTACTTACTCACTCACACAGCTCTCTCTCTCCTTTCTCTTGTGTAAACATATCCACATTTATTTGATTAAAACTGTAAAGGTGGAAAAACAATACCAGGTTTGCATTCGCACTGCTTTTCAATGAATAAACACTGGTTCAATGGCTGTGCTGTTTTAACTCAGTGCTTCATCAGGAAAATCAATCATCAGGTGCTCTTTTGAAAAAACTTACTAGTACACAAAAAAGTAAAATTCTTCAGGGAAAACAGCTATGGCTGGCTCGAAAGGTTTTATCTAATCTGTCAGGTTAACTGGACAGGCAATATGACTTTACAGATCCAGACTAAGAGAATACACTGCCATGGTCCTGCAGACTTTGCAGTTTTGTTCCAATTGGTTTAAACTGAAATAACTGCCTTAGAGGGAAACATCATTAAATTTGTTTTACTATTACATTTTGTGTTTTGTCAAATTTATGTTCCAGTCTTTTCTATTCTTTTGTGAATCATATTTATTGATTATATACAGTATATATATATATATATATATAGCTACACGTACATATATATCTACAGATAGATATGTATAGAGGACCAAAATCACATAACATTTACAAGGCATAAGAGTATAAATCCACAATACAAAAAATAAGTTAGAGTAGTATATGTCACTCCATAACCAGTGTTATGACAAAATGGGAGATAATCAATTATAAAGTGTTAAATTACTTAAGAAATAGTCCAAGAAGAGCTATGCAGCAGCAAAGCAATAGACAGGTAATGACAATACAGTGTCCAAGAAGTTCATTTATAGTGATGTACCACCTTGATCACTGCAGTGGGCCACCATGCTATAGCTCTAACACATTTGTTTCCCTCAAAATAATAAAACAGCAACCAAGACAAGCTTCAGCATCAAAAGATTTCCGGTAAGCATTACATACAATGTAATACACATTTTTAGTTGCAACATGTAAAGAGTCATTTAGAAGCATGTCCCCAACAGTGGAGCACTTACAACATCGTTCCTAACACGTGCTGTAGAGCTCTGTAATTCGACATTAAAACTAGCACAACATTCAGTGAGCCTAAAAAGCACTGAAAACAGAGCCCAGACCCAAAACTTACAGCAGACATAAAGTGACAACTCTGAAAGCTGTAGCACACAAATAACAGTGACGTAAGAACTTACCGTAACAGTAGATTTTCGAGAGAGGTTCCTGCAGTAGGTCTTTACATGTAGGACTGTGGCCCCCTGGTGTCAGGACCGAACGGTAAACTTGTAGCTAGCAATCGTCAGTGGGGTCTGCCCCCCCGGTTGTCTGGTGACGCAACGTCGACCTGACTATAAAAGGGGTGGCCTCCTGCCTACCCTCCAGTTCTTTTCCACCAGAGACCTAGATAAAGGAAGCAGAAAAGAGGAGTGAAGAACTCCTGGTACCTTGTGCCCTGGAAGAACCAGAGACCTGGACAGTGCATAAAAAAAAAAACTACATGAGCTGGGGGAAAGGTGGGTGGGAAACTAGACCTACTGCAGGAACCTCTCTCAAATATCTGCTGTTACAGTAAGTTCTTACGTAACTGTTGTATCTTACTTCGAGAGGGTTCCTGCAGTAGGTCTTCACATCTAGGACTGAATACCAAGCAGTCTAACACAAAAGGAGGAGTCAGAGACGAGGTTCCGGGAGGAGGAAAATGTCTTCCAACTAAAGATCTGTTCAAGACAGAAGACCTTGCAGAATTGCAAGGCCGAAGCCAGCTCTATGCCTAGAGACAATGTCCAGACTGTAATGCTTAGTGAAGGTATGGACAGAAGACCAAGTGGCCACTGCACAGATGTCCGCAGTGGACACATTCCTGAAAAAGGCAGCAGAAGTGGCCACACTCCTGGTGGAGTGGCCCTTAACTATCCCTGGAAGGGGTTTCTTGTACTTCTGGTAAATGTAATGGATACAATTAGCCAGTCACCTAGAGAAAGTCTGTTTCATAATAGCCTTGCCCTGGCACTGGGAGGCAAAGGCTACAAAAAGCTGGCTTGACTTTCAAACCTCCTTAGTCCAAGAAGTATAATACCTCAAAATCCTGTGTACATCGAGGGTGTGCAGAAGGTACTCCCCTCTGTTGGAGTGCTCTAGGAAGAACACCGGCAGTTCAACACTCTGTTTAAGGGTCAATTCCGAAACCACTTTCAGAAGGAACAGTCCGCAGAACCACCCGGTCTCTGTGGAAAATTAAATAAGGATCTCCACAAACTAGAGCCTGAAGCTCTGAAACTCTTCAACTAAAAAGAGTGTTTTCCATGCTAAAAAAAACGCTTATCACGGCTTGCTGACTGTTCAAAGGGGGGCAAAGTAAGCTTTTCCAACATAAAACT
Organism: Neoceratodus forsteri; assembly: GCA_016271365.2. Lineage (NCBI taxonomy): Eukaryota > Metazoa > Chordata > Ceratodontiformes > Ceratodontidae > Neoceratodus > Neoceratodus forsteri. The sequence continues at coordinate 1,172,735,548 of CM057456.1, read as the reverse complement.
GAGATCCCAGGGAGAAACAGGATTCTGGACTGGAGGTATGATATGAAGGATTCCCTTCAAGAAAGTCTTGGAAATCTCTAGCTGAGCTAGGGTTTTACCATTCACCAGGAGGTGGTAGGCCAAAACCGCAGAGAGATGGACCTTCAGGGAGGAATAGCTAAGGCCCAATTCTGACAGATGCAAGAGGTACTCTAAAACCTGGGAGGCTGAGCAAGAAAAAGGGTCTAGACCTTTTGCTGAGGCCCAGATAGAAAATCTCTTCCACTTCATGGCATAAGTGGATCTAGTGGAGTTTCCTGCCTCCACTAAGACCTGAGAGACACCTGAGGAGACCCCATAGCGAGAAATCGCTAAGTCCACAGGTGCCACACATGAAGACGGAGAGACTTGAGGCTTGGATGAACCAGGGTGCCCTGCTCCTGGGACACAAGGTCGTGGGAGAGAAGAAGAGGTACTGGGGGTTCCACTGCCAGCTGCTGTAGCAACGGGATCCATATCTGCCGAGGCCACAGGGGGCAACGAGGATCATGTGAGCCCCCTCTGCTTGTAGCTTCAGCAGAACCTTCTGCAGAACAGGAAAGGGAAGGAAAGTGTATAGAAATCTCCCTGTCCAAGATCGAGACAGTGCATCTCACCAAAAAGCACCATGCCCAGGAACGAGCAAGCAAAAGCTGGGTAGTTTTGCACTGGATAGGGAGGCGAACAGATCTAGGTCTGGCCAACCCCATAGAAGAAACAGGTCTTCTACTACTGCCTGCTTTAGCTCCCACTCGTGAGCCCTGGAGACTGATTGGCTGAGACTGTCCACCAGAATGTTGTGAACACCTGACACGTGGACTGCCGTCAAGGATAGGCCGTGCTGTATCGCCCAGTACCACACCCGCATCACCTCCCTGCATAGCGGGTACGACCGGGTGCCTCTCTGTTTGTTTAGTTACCAGACAGTGGCCATGTTGTCTGCCTGGATGAGAAGTGTTCCCGGAATTAGGAGCGACTGGAAGGCCTGGAGAGCATAGAGCACTCTCTCATCTCCAGAATATTGATGTGAAGTTAGTACTCCATGGGAGACCAGGAGCCTTGAGTTCTGTGGTCTCCCAGATGCGCTCCCCATCCCAAGTTTGAGGCATCCGAGGTGAGAATCTGAGAGGGAGACAGAGGGTGGAAGAGAACCCCCACCGAAAGATTGGCTGGGTCCTGCCACCAGAGGGGATCCCTTTGAAGGCTGCTGGAGACAAGGACTCGCTGGTCCATGTTGTCCAACCGTTGGTCCCACTGGACTCAAAGAGACCACTGGGTAATGCTCATATGTAGTCTGGCCAAAGGGACTGTGGGTATGGCAGCCGCCATCAGACCCAGAAGTCATAAGACCAAACGCAACTTGATCTGTCGAGATGAAGCCACCAGCGTCGCTTGGGAGATTAAGGTCTCTGCTTGGTCGGGCGGAAGAAAGGCCTTGCTCTGGACCATGTCCAGCACAGCTCCAATAAATTGGAGGTGCTGTGAGGGTATCAGTTGGGACTTGGGATGGTTGACCGAAATACACAGGCTGGAGAAGAGGTCCAGAGTGAAGGAAAGGGAATCCTTCAGACTGTCCAGGAAAGGGGCCGAAAAGAGCCAGTCGTCCAGATAAGGGAACACATATATGCCCCTGCGGCGCAGGAATGCCTCAACCACCACTATGCACTTGGTGAACACCCAAGGTGTCAAGGAGAGGCCAAACAGTAGGGCTCTGAACTGGAAATGATGGTCCAGGAAGGAGAACCCCAGGAAGCGGCAGTGGGCCGGAGGAATGGGGATATGAAGGTAAGCATCCTACATATCCAGGGAGCCCAGCCAAGTGTTGGGAAGGAGCAGGGGTAACAGTCCCTGGAGAGTCAACATGCAAAACCTCTTGTACTCTATGAAGAGATTGAGCATGCTGAAACCTAAGGTGGGTCTTAGATCCCCCGTCTTCTTTGGAACCAGGAAGAAATGGGAGTAAAATCCGCTTCCTGTCTGTTCTGGAGGTACGCACTCTATGGCTGCCTTTTGCAGTAGAGCTTGTATTTCCTGTAATACCAGCTGTTGTTAGCCTGACGGGTAAGACGACCTTCCCGGTGGGTTAGGAGGATGTCACTCCAGGAACTCTATTGAGTGACCTCTTTCTATAAGTTGAAGAACCCATGTATCTGCGGTAATGGCCTTCCCTCCGTCCAGGTGGAGGCTGAACCTTCCCCCACTGGTTCCTCTGAAATGGTCAGAGGGAGTGGAAGAGGGGGAAGGAGTCAGGACATGGAGGGGAGGGGCGCCTTTCCCCCGGAAGCAGCTATGGAGAACTTGGCCTGGGGGGTTTGGGCACCAGAACCCGGGGAACAATGCTTGTTCTGTCGTTTGCCCTGATTCTGTTTGTTCCATTTCCACTGGCGAAGAAATGGCTGCTGCCGTTGTCTTTGACCGAAACGGAACATGAACTGGACATCCTTGAGGGATTTGCTGCTCTCCTGCAGCTCGGTAATAATATCTTTGGTGCTGCCGCCAAACAGAACTGGACCCCTAAAAGGAGCATCCAAAAGAGAGATTTGGACATCATGTGCCAATCCCACCAGACAAAGCCAGGCTAGACGTATGAGACAGATTCCCATAGCTGCCCCTCGAGCCACAGAGTCCACGAATCATATGGGGCGCATAAGGCATGGCGGCACAAAGATTAATTCATCCTGACTTTCTCCAGGAGTTTATTCCATAACTGCTCATCAGGGGTCTCCTGGAGGTCTCTTTCCAATTCCGAGAGCGAGGATTTTTGGAAAGCCAGCATGTGGGCTACATAATTCAGGGAACGGATAGCGCAGGTGGACGATGAGTAGATTTTCCTACCATACTGGTCCATCTGCTTGGACTCCTTATCTGGCGGGAAGGCACTAAGATATTTCAGCTGGGCCGATCTATCATGGGCAGCCATGATGACCATAGAATCAGCCTTAGGTTGGGCAGTTAGGCGGGAGACCCCTTCTGGGGGAAAGTATGTCCTATCAGCCTTTTTGGATACAGCCGGTATGGATGAAGGTTGCTGCCAAATGGTGGACGCGAGGTCCTTATGTGGACCCATCCAGGGTGTAAAGGGTAGGAGGGTCCACATTAACCAGGTACAAGTGCTCTGCCAGCCTTTTGCGCTTGGTGTCCAGTTCCTTAGAGGCCCAGCTGCATGATTTTTGAATGGTCCTGAGGAGCTTTGCAAAGGAGGGATCCTCAGAAGAAGACTTTGGGGACTCTTTCGGTTGAGGCTCAACCGGGGAATAAGGTTCCGACTGAATCCCTAGATCCGAGCCTTCATCCAAGTCAGAGGTTTCCAGTCTACTGGGCAAGGATGCCTCCAGAGGTCGGGTCTGGGTTCTGTGATCCCCAAGAGGCAGAGCTCCCAAGTCTCCCTCAGAGACTCGACTAGAGGGTGTCAGACTGGGTGGGGGCACCCTGATGGGAGGTGTGGACCTGACTGTGACCTGAGGCTGGCCCACATCTAAAAGCAGTTGGGACCTAGCATCCTTCCACCATGCAGGAATGACCTCACATTCAGGCTGTTGTGGCAGTGGAGGCAGAGACGGCGAAGGCAGGTAACCAGGGTACCCTACAAGAGGAGAGTAGCTGGGAGGCTGGTACCAATAAGGGTACTGGTAATACACCTGTCCTGGTGCCTGATAGCCCAGCATTGGATAGCCCCGCATCGGAAAACCTGGCGTCAGGTAGCCTGGCATTGGCGGGTTGTAACCAGGCAACAGGCCCTCCAGCATTGGATACTGTGGAAACAGAGTTCCCAGGAAAGAACCCTGATGGGCGCGAAGGAGGGGCAGAAGGCACTGCCGGAGCAGGTGCTGAAGGACCACTGGAAAGTGGGTCTGGCGACGGGACAGGCAGAGGAAGAGCAGGTCCCACAGGAGGAGGTTCCACACTGCTCCCAAAAAGAGCTGGTGAGGGATCTTGCAAAAGGTGAGGATCCGTCAGCAGAAGAGAGCCCGGCAAAGGGAGGAGATCAGGTAATTCCCCCGATGACAGGTCTGGAAGAGTATCCGATAGGAGGGTTGCTCCGGGGACGTTGGATACTGGTAGCGAATCCCTGGAGGAAGAAACCCGAGGGAATGAAGGGGTACCTGCGAGCTCACTCTGCGTAACGTCGAGGACCACAAGGGAGTCCAACAGGAGAGAGGATGCAGCCACATGGTCGACGGAGGAGCCATCGAGCGACTTACTGTTCGTAGCTGGGCTAACAAGAGCCAGCCGACTAGTGTCAGACTGATCGGCCTGGGCCAGACGCCCAGCGGCAAAGCCGGAGGGTGACTTAGTGGCAGAGCTCAGAGCAGGAGACCCTGAAGGAACCTCTAAAGAGGCGACCCCCGACTGCCCACTAACCTCAGCAAGGGGGTAGACAGGGCGTCCAGTCTGCCGGAGAGGAGGAAGGCCCTGCAGGTGGGATACTCATGGAAGTGGAGGGCCCATCCTAGTCGGTGTCGGCTGGCTGGCTGGTCTTCCCTTGGGGAGAACTGCTCCGCTCCTGGCATCTCTCCTTATCCTTCTTCTTCTTTTTCCTTTCCGGGGCCGGCAACGATGATCTTTCCTTCAACTCCTGGAGCTCCTTCTCCATCAAAGCCAGTCTCTGGGTGAGCAGGTGGGCGTCGAGGGTCCTCTTGCGATGGGTACACATGGCCTGGTTGAAGCCCTGGCAGATGGTGCACTTCAAAGAGTTGTGCCTAGGCCCCAGGCAGAGGACATCCTGGGAATGATCGTCCCCATGCAGGATTTGCGCGCAGATCTTGCAGCACTTTTTCTTGGGCCGTCTAAATGACATATACCATAACGGATCATTGAATAGAATCATGAAAAAAAATAAATTCGCCATTAGAAAATGGCAGGTGACTGAGAGCTGTTCTACTGTGTTTGTCGAATGATACCATGCGACAGCGGGAAAGAACTGGAGGGTGGGCGGGGGAACCGCCCCTTGTGCAGTCACGTCGATGTCGCATCACCTGATGATGGGGGGTGGTCCCCGCTGATGATTGCTAGCTACAAGTTTGCCGTTCGGTCCTGACGCCAGGGGGCGCAGTCCTATATGTGAAGACCTACTGCAGAAACTCTCTCGAAGTAAGACCTTACTTTATAGGAGTCATCAGTAGGAAGTTTACTTGTTATCACTGCGAGTGAGGGAGGCTGCTTGATGCACATGTGGCAAACTGGATTGTAGTGCCATGTGGTGGCTGCCATCTTCACCCTGTGTTGTCACCAGACTAAAGGGCCACCTTCCCCATAACAGAACTGATTCAAAATAAAAATATTTGCCTCAGCTCACACCTACCTTAGAAAGGGGAATACACTGCCAAAGTCCCAGCTCAGTAAAGGAACAAAAGAAACGTCACTGTTTTTTTTTAATCCATTGTACTGTTTGCAGCCTATAGCTGCGCTACGGTGTGTTACTTAGCCTAAAGCAATGTGTACAAAGATGGTAAAGCATTAAGTCCTCCTCCTCAACATCAGAAGTGATGTGCTGAGTGTAAAATACTTTATGAATGTTCTTAAGTTTTTTACCCGCTTCCTGCGGATCAGAAAAAATAAAGGTGTTTCCCGGACAGTTCAAGCAGTTTAGCGGGAAATAAATTGTGCACAAAACCCAAAGCACAGAGACCAGATTTTACTGCATCAAAAGCCTAATGATGTTTGCTTGTTTCATAACACTGATCTTGAAAGCAGAACAGCCAGCCCCCTCAGTTGTTTGCAGTTGTCCTGTCCCCTTTGCTGTGCTTATAATAGAATTCCAAAGCTGAGAGCCACTGGCCACTGGCCACTGGCAACCAGAAACACATCATGTGGTTGTTCCTCATCCAACAAATGCCTGCAGGGTGTTATACGACAGGATTTTATTGTGAGGCCACAATAATTCAGGTAAAACAAGGCAGAAAGGAAATCAGAGACATACTGCACTATATCACGGCCCTCAGCATTTTCTGACAGTCCTAGGAGGCACACATTGGTCATCCATGCACTATTTTTCAAAAGCTGAAGCCCAAGCCTTAACAGTTTGTTTTCACGGATGATACCTATAACTGCTGTACAGGTTGTATTAGTCACCTCTGTCCCCTGTTTCACTTCTCCTGCCAGGACATCTATTCTTGCTTTGAGTGCCATAAACCTGTTGCTGATGCCTTCCACTTTGCAATCTAAGGGGCAGATAGCTTGAAGCAACGCAGTGATGGAGGGTTCTGCAGAGCAGCACATCCCAGCTGTCTGCTGGCTCAGCCCTGCTGCTTCCATTGGCTTTCCAGCTTTCCCCTTGCCGGTGTCTGTTGGTGCTGTTCTAAAGGGTTCCTCATATTGTCCAGAGTTCAAAATTACCCACTTCAGTCACAGCAAGTCCTGCTACTTTATGCCGAAAGAAATGTCAAAAAGAACAAAACTGTTTGTTCCTTATATCAGATTAAATTGAGATCCTGAGAAGCTGTCTCGGATGCAGCTTCCTCTGCTGACCACTAGCTCTGCCCCTCCCATGTTCCAAACTTCTCAAAAAGAGAAAGTGTGGAAAACAAGATGACACGTAACCACTAAGATTATCTATCTAGCACTCTGTCTGTCTGTCTATCTATCTATCTATCCATCAATCCATGCATCCACCTATGTACCTATTTATATGTCTATTTACACATGTACATCTCTTAACAGGTTAGAAGAATTCAGCAATTTGATTGACTGAGAATTGTCACATGATGCCCAGATATTGCAGCACATCTAACAGCTCAGCTGCTGTGCCAGATTTTCCATTAAAAGTATTACTTTTTATAATTTTCAAGTATATTTTACAAGTGAAGTAACACCCTCTAAAGTTTTCAGTCATACAGAAAAGGAAAATTACGTACCTACCGTAATTCTTGATCTTCTCTTGTATCTTCACCATTCATTACTTACTGGGTGTAAGCCGGAGGCGCGACCCGTCCGCAGACTTTTTTTTTTTTTTTTTTTAAAGTTGTTTAACGCCCCGCCGAGAGCGACGCGCGAGGGGCGGCTGTTAGCGACTTCCACTCTCCTCCAACTCAGTTCTGTGAGCCGAGAGGCAAAAATGAAAGCAGAAAATATAGATAGCGAGGCAAGATAGCCGAGGGATAGCAAAGCAAGGAAGAATGAACTGAAAAGGAATAAGCCGATGGAGGAAGGACAGAGGAGATAAGAACATCCCTAGCCTAGGAGTGCAGGGCCTCCTTACCTGGGCACTCTAGGAGGAGAGATGAGTAAGGAAATGAGAAAAATAGAAGAAGAAGAAAGAGAAGAGAGATGGATGTTGAAGGGACCAGAATGCCCAACGAGCATAGTTAGCTTGTAGCTGAAGGCTCGACTAAAGGGGAAGCAAGAATCCCCGAGATAGAGCTGAAGAGAAGGTTCACCGAACCCGCTTAGACAGACTCAGGAGGGCATAGTCCTCATCTTCAACATGCCATTAGCTTGAGACCCACCTCGGCTCCCTGGTCATGGAAGGCCTTTAACTGGAGGACAGCCGAGGAGGGAAGAATAAAACCCTCAGTAGCATGAGAGCGCTGCTCAGGGTTTAGAAATGGAAATGTAAGCCTTTCAGGCGCTCCAAGATAGAAACGGGACTCAGACTGACTGGCTAAGGCCGGCCAAGGCTTAGGCTGGCTAAGATTGGATATGGTCAGCAGAGCTCTACTGTAAAAATTGTCCAGGAGGACACTTAAAGGGAGAAACCACTTAGCAAAACAGCGAGAAGGATAGCCTACCTTCTCATTTGCCTTCTTGTTTGATTTCTCCTATTCCTTTTTTTTTTTTTTACAGATAGAAAAAAAAAAATTTTAACTAGATGCATGACCCAGATACCAAGATGCCTATAGCAGTCGGAGAGAGTTCCCTCAGCATTTTTTTTTTTTTTTTTTTTTAGAAGAGAAAGGAACAGACGATTGCCTCTGCTCTGCAAGGCAAGAATAGAGGGGGGATAGATTTCAGGCAACTACTTGAACACGGGATTGCAGGATCAAAACTGAATAGCCTGAGCCAGGCCAAACAACCCAGAGGTATCTTGCCATAAGAATAGCAAGAGATAGTTGTGCAGTCTGATCGCCAATGCAATCCGCTAGATGGCCCATGAATCTTAGAGTAAATAATTTTTCTGATTTTAAACCCCCCAAGAAGATTTTTTTTTTACTTTTGTTTTTTTTTTTTTTTTTTTTGGAAAATGAAGCAATTTTCCCTATATTTTATATAATGCAGAGAGAGGAAGGAGACGGGAGGTGGAGAAGCCACAGGAAGAGGCCACTGAGGGATGTAGGGAGGAGTAATGAATGGTGAAGATACAAGAGAAGATCAAGAATTACGTAGGTACGTAATTTTCCTATCTTCCCTTGTCAATCTTCACCATTCATTACTTCCTGGTGAGTATTAAGCCCTCTTCCCAGGAGGGGAAGAGGCCATACCCTGAGGGAACAAGACCCCAGCCTTCTGCTGGTGAGAAACAGAAGGAGAAGACCCTGGCTTATTCAGAAAGCCTAAGTGGGAGAAGAGCTAGGAGGTGCCTCCCGAGGACGAGGAGACGGAGGGAGCCCCTGTAAAAGTCTCCTAGCTCTGGATGAGAAAAGACGGTCCCCGAAGGCGGAGCGCATCACCCGCGCCGGGCCAGGGTGACAACTGGAGAGACGGCCATGCTGTCCGCCTGATGCAGATCGCTGTCCCCGCAAGCCTGAAGCCACCCTCATTGGCGCATAAGATGCCCTTGCTTGGTGTCTTGCCAGCTCCAGGCCTACCGCGGAGAGGGCAACGGCTTGTCTGGTTTGTTCCGTGTCAGGCATAGATGCCAGCAGCTGGGACATCATCGACTACAGATGCCGGTTGTAGGCAGCGTGGTGAGCCTGATGTGATGCAATACATGCACTCGCACGCGAAGAAGAGAACACTCTTCGCCCCCAACGGTCGAACTCGAGAGAGTCCGAATCCGGTGGGCGGTCGTGCGCCAGGCAACGGCGCCCAGAAGGAGTATCCAGGTATACCAAACCTGAGGACGGGTTGGGAAGGGAACCTAGAGACTCAGAGGGGGCACAATACCTATGCTGGCAGTCCGCCAGGGCTGGGGAAGAAACGGCAGGGAACTGCCAGGACCGGATAGACGCCTCCTGGAAGGGGATAGGCCAGGAAGGTACCACCAGATGCTGGGCACTGAATTCACCAAGGAATTCACGCCACCTGCTCGGGTATTGTCTCTCCGAACGAGGAAATCAAGATCCCTCACCATCCTCGAGGAAACGCTGATATTCTGTGAAATCAGCATCGAGGACAGATGAGCAGGGGTTCCTCTCCTCAGAGGAGGGAGACGAGGATGATGGGGAACTGGAATGTCCAGAGGATTCTCCGGCGGTGGGAGAGTCGAAAGACCCGCCATGCATGTAACTAACATATGAGGGGAAGGCCTACCAGAGAACCCTTGAACTGCTCCCAGATAACGGACCAGAGGGACCGACATGGCCTGGGAGCGGGGTGGGAAGGCAGAGATGGGAGAGGGGCACCTCCAGGAGGCAACTGCTCCCTGCGAGGGCTCTGAATCCGGGAAGGGAGCTCTAGTAGGAGGGATCCCGGATATCAAACCAGGCCGCAAAACAGAACTCTGGGGAAGCGGAACCTGGAAGAGCCCTGGGGGAGAAACTCCCCTGTGACGACGCCGGGACTGCATGGATCCAGAAGGGCAGTCCGCACAAACGCCGCCAGAGGACACCCTAGAACCCTGGGGGGAGGGGGCCTCTGCCACGGCTCCTGGCCACCCCTGAGGTGGCCAAAGAAGACCGAGCAGCAGGACGCCTGCCCCTCAACCCCTCGGATTCCGAGAGGGCCCTCCTCCCCGACTGCAACGTTCCCCTAACCCCAGAGGAGGTAACAGCACCCGGGGTAGCTGTCACCGACCTCCAGAGAGGGAGCCCCCTCCGCTCACCCCCACGTCTGCCCCCCGGACTCTCGGCCACCCCCAGCCGAGGAACCCTCAGGAGACGACGGCAAGGGGACAGAGGGAGGGGCCCGCTGCGCCGCCTGGTACCCCTAGCCACCGAGGACCCAGATTCCGAAGAATGGGGATGCCAGGATGGGTCCACATCTGAGTCATCGTCCTCCGAGGAGGAAGAGACCAGCAGGACCTCGATGCTGGCCACCCCAGGGGTCCCCGAGGCCACGGGGCCGCGAACGGCCCCGGTACCGAGTGCGACGCCGCTCGGCCCCAGCACGCCGGCAGCATGAAGGCCCAACCCCACACCCCCAGTGGCTCCGCAGACCCGCACCGCCCGGAGGAGGGGAAGGCGGAGGCGTAAGCTGGCACCGCCGGCGGTGCCACCAGGCTCATCGGCACGCCGAACGGCGCCAAGGGCCAAAACGGTACTGGCCAATGGCGCCGCCCCTGATCACCGGCGCCGCCGAACGGTGCCGGGATCCAAAGCGGCATTCGCCGAACGGCGCCGCTTCGATCACCGGCACTGCGAGCGCGCCGGGATTCCGAACGGCGCTGAACGGGCGCTAGCGATTAATGGGCACGCGAATCGCCGATTCAAACGGGCGCCGCGAGGCGACGGCCGAGGGTCCACCCGAGCCGGCCCAGCCAAGGGCCTCGCACGGGGGAGCCTGCATCCAAGAGGTGACTGCCGAGGCGGTGTCAGCGCCTGCGTCTCGGGAGGGGGCTACGACGCCCCCAACACCGCTGAAGGGCCTCCTCAGCAAGAAGGGAAGAGGAGACCCTCCTCCTCGACCGTGAGTAGGCCCGGAGGGGACCCGGGAAAGGCCTATGATCTCGCCCGAGATTCCGCGAGACGCCATCCTCGAAAGTCGGGCGGGCCTTGCCGAGCTTGTACGCTGCTGATTCCGAGGACGCGACGGTCCATTGAGAAACAAGCGCCGCATCGAATCCATATTATGGTTGGGTCCCAGGCAACGAAGACAGACGCTGCGCCGTCCGAGACGGAGAAATGCCGCCGCAGGAGCACCGACGATAGGGGCAAGGCCCGCTTAGAAGAACGCTTCGCCCAGAACCGACATAACGCTAAATAAACAAGATTAAACACAGTCGGAAATACACCCGCACCGCATAAAGGAAAGAAAAAGGAACAGTCCTACTGTGAGGCCGAAAGTGTAGAAAAGGAGTCGGATACGCACTTTTCGGTTAGCTACCTAACAGGTGCTGCCTCGACGGGCGGAGAAACAGAACTGAGTTGGAGGAGGAGGGTCGCTATACCGCCGCCGCGCATGACGCCGCTTCCGAGGGCGGGCCGTTAGGCAACTTTTTAAAAAAAAAAAAAAGCTCCCGTGACGGGTGCGCGCCTCCGGCTTACACCCAGGAAGTAATGAATGGTGAAGATTGACAAGGGAAGATCAAGGAATTATTGGGTGGTTGAAGACAATCAGCTTCACCTTGTGCTTCACAAAACACCTGAGGCATCAGTGCGTTTCTGTTTGACCAGACACCTTGTTGGGTGTTATGGCTTGTAAAACAGCATATGTTGGCTCCAAACAAGTGAGACAATAGGTGGCATTTGTACACGAGTTGAATGCACCATGAGATTATATCTGCAGTAAATTTACAATATGATCACATCATGATATAAAGCATGAAAAGTGCAGTGGACTCCATATAAAAATATTTCCAGAACCAGCAATTCCACTGAACTTCATTACAACCACAGATGGGGTAAACTGCACACACCACGATATATTCCGAAGTTATGGCAATCTGTAATAAGAGCCTCTGATGCTGTAGCCTGTCTCACTAACTGCACTACAGCTTGAAGAATTCAGGTAAATTCTCCTTATCAGATCCTAAAGTTGAAAACAGAGTGGTATTTTTCAGTTCTACTACTTACAAGTTAACCAGTGCCGACAGGTAAAGCAAAAACAGAAAACTGCAAACACTCATCAAAATTGCTGGTACCTTCCCCACCAGGCCTCAGTAACCCCTAATGGCTCACAGCAGCATCACTGGGGATGAGGATGGATTTAGAACTCATTTGTTTAAAAAGTCCTTATAATACGCAACCAAACCCGAGCCCACTGCAACAGCCCCTAGGCACAGTGCAGTGGCCTAGGTTTGGGAAGGCAGAGGGTCACTCAGTGGCATTTCTTGCATTGCCCATGGGTAGGTGATACACTAAGTCTTTAGGAGACGGGGCTGATAATAGCCACTCCATGCTGCAACTCTCTCATCTAGCTGATACATTTGTTACAAAAAAAAGCACAAGAAATGCTCTTGGTCTTTCAAATGTATCGACTGGTAAATGTACTGAAAAGGGAGAGGATCTGTGTCCATTAGCAATATTTTCATGTTACTGTCACTGACATCCAATGCTCCAAAGGGAATAGTGCTGTGAAAGGACAGTATTTGCTTGGTATTTTAAAATGTTAAACTTGGATTTATTCATGTACATTTGGTTTAAATTAAAAGAAAAAAATAATTCTGAATCGTTAGAAAAATTGGAGTAAAAAAAAAACTGCAAAATCACCTTGGTTTTATTGGGTCTCAGTACTGGGGCAGAAAAAAAAATAACATATAATAAGGCAAACAATTCTGTTATGTGTGGTGAGCCTTTGTGTTGTTTTTCAAACATCTTACCTGGCACACTGATGAAAAAAAAAAATCCCGAACAAATGCAAGGAATGTTTTCAAGTGCAGCTCAGGCTTTCTGTCAGTAGGTGGTGCTAAATGCAAACGTACACTCCACAACCATAAATAACCCTGAAAATAGTATGCAAGTCTGAGTGTCGAATTCCTCAAAAAGGAACGGTCAGATTTTATTGTGTCACTCTACCAAAAAGATGAGTTGGAGTGGTTTCCATTACATGACTCTCTCTCGCTATGTACAGCTACAGGTATTCCATCCAGAATCAACAGTAACAAAAGAAGCTGATGATAACCTCTGAAAAAGTGTTTCCACACAGTTTAAGATAATTCATATATTGGAAAACCAGAACCAGTTATCACTTACAAACAAGAGCAGAGCACAAAAAACACTGCTGAACTTTTACTACCCAAATCTAGGACACTGGCTCTCCGAATGTAGGATGTACTAAATATGGGAACACACTAAATGGTAACAAGTGCAACCCAGACTCACTCGCAAGTTTTAAACACGTTATATTAGTTGTACTTGTGGAGGGCTGCTGGTTGGTGGTTATGCATATTGTTCAATACAAATCCAGCACCCACCCCATGTGATGTCCACAAAAAGGCCTGCACACTCCAACTCCTTTTGCAATTTTCTACTTTTTACCTTAGTTACAATAGGAGTAGATACTTGAAAGACTTCTGTTGAAATGTGTAAACATGGTGCCACTTACAAGGTCACCCCATTCCCACCTCACACACAATCCTACATTTTCTCAAATGCTCGTAATGAGTTGACTTCTTGTTCTTTGCCTTAGTTACCAATGCAGCCCTCTGAGCTTTTCTCTTGTTCCACTCTATCCCTGATTTCCTCAAGTGCTTCTACTGAGCTGAAGTATTATGGTTTCTCTCTGTCATCACTACCACTACGTTGTGAATCTGGAAACCCAGCAGACCTGGGTTTGAAACTCACTACTGCCACTTGCATAGTATGTGATCCTGAGCAAGTCACTTAACCTTCTTGTACTCCCAGGACGCACCTGGAAACTAGTTTCAGCTCACTGTGCCTTTCCCGACCAAACAATTCTAAAAACCAAAAATGAAAGCCCTCTGACCTCTTCTCTGAAATTAATATACTGTACTCTTCTCTGAAATTTATATACTATACCTCAGCAAAACATAATCACCTGTGCTACCAACTGGGGAACAAGTTACTAGGAGGAACACCATCAAATCATGATTCAAGCTTATGACATTGTGGAAAACAGTGTTACTATGTTAGTTAAATTAATATTGTAATGGACCTTTGCTGGTGTGCCCCCCCAGCCCCCAGAACAGAGAGCAGGGACAGAAGAAAGGAGTCGCCCCAGTTTCTGGCATCTTTCACTGACCTGTGGGCTGTCGTGTTTCCTGAATGACAGACCCAGGCACCAATTGAAGGGAACTGTGAGCCAGCTCTTTAAAGGCAGGACTGTGGAGGCAAGCAGATCAGGGAAAGATCTTGTTGTAAATGGACCTGCTGTGATGTGAGTGGATGTGAGCTACGCCATCCCAGGCCTACAGGGGTGAAAGCGAACTGCTAAAAGAGCTTCTAAGTTCCGCAGAGGAAGAAAGTGGCAACTGCATGCAAAGCTGCATGTACAAGACGCTGAGGATCCAGCATGGAGCAAGAGAATGAGGGCGGCTGATCCAGTAAGGTGTTGGGCTGCCATCAACCCAAACGTTTGGAAGCTGGGATGTGTGTTGGTCAGACCGGGACCCCAGCACTCTGAAGAGGGCAAGAGGAGTATGGAGGAGCCAGTGGACAGTGCTGTAAGTGGTCGATTCGGCTTGGAGTGGAGAGACTGGGCCTACCTACATTGTAGACACCTTGGGAGAGCAAAAATCCAGCAGTCTGCTGCATCAGGTGGGGCCATCCAGGTCTGAGAAATGTGAGTAGGCCACAGTGTGGCCCTGTTTCAAGAAGCTTCTTCTGCACTCATTGTGTTGCAAGTTTGCCATTGGGCCAAATTACAAATGCTCTCGTTTGTGGGGTTTTCTGCCACTAAAGCAACTGCATTGCCTGTTGTTGGGGAACATTATCTGAGCAGCTTGCTCTCTAAAGTGCATCAACACCAGCCAACTAAGAGCAGCATCATTCAACAGGCCTACAAAGGCTCAACACCTGTGGTACCCAGGGATTGTGTGGGGCTTATGAAATCCTGGTACCAGGCGGAAAGGGTAAAGCTAGTCTGCCTGAAAGGGCACCTATGAGACATGTTCAAGGTGGTTTGTGCACTGTTTTTACCTTTCAGGTTTCCCTACCCTGTAAATAAAGCTGTGTTAAACTTGTCCTGGTTTCTGACTCTCAGCGTGGTAGAGCTAATGGTGGTTTCCTTACCAAGCCCACCAAACAGCCAAAGTCCTTGTGGCTCAGTTGACTAAAGTGTCTCTGGTACTTGCCCCCGACCCTTATTATACACAACTGCACAAGTTTACCAAAGTGGTGGCAGCTCCACATGCACATCCCAGCCACCCCTCTCCACAGAGTCAAACATAATATCAAGTGATTACTATGAACTGTAAAATGCAGTACAGCATCTTCTACCTGTGGGGCAGATGGTTTTCAAAGTGAAACAATAAGGGGTGCCCCTCAGAATGCAATACAGTTGAAATGTATGATGCAAAAGGAAAGTTACTTACTGTAATGCTAAATCTTCAAGGATATCTTCTCCACAGAACCACACTCTTTGGGTCTTAGTGCCAGAGGTGCCAGGACTCCATAAGGGTTAGAGCTTGAGGGGTTGGAATTCACTATGTGCACCAACAGCATAAATAGTAGTTCTGGCACCAACTACCTCAGCTTCTTTTTTTAACATGGAGAGAGAGAAAGAAAAAAAAACTATTGAAAAAATATACATGTTATTTTATATTATAGGGGCCTGGTAGCACCTCTATAGTTAGGGTTGAGTAGGTTGTTTAATGTTAAACCCTAGTTTTTGCACCTTAATAACTCTGGCACTGTTTGACAAAAAAGCACAATATTTGGCATGTGCAGTCAGGCTGTCAGACTCTCATGAAAAGTTTTGTGATGGCGACTTGTTCAGTTTTCGAGATACGGAGCACCAACAAATGAAAAAAAAAACAAGTTTGGCTTCCCTATACTTAGCATAGGGCAATTTTCACTCTCACCTTCAGCCTAAAGAGTGTGGAATGTTTTCATGACATTTTCACAGCTGAAGGGGCCTATGCCAAGGGTGTGCCTTTGGAAGGTTTAGTGAAAAAAATATTATATGGGTCCAGAGTTATAATAATTTTTTAGTTAGCCAAGAAATGCAAATTGTAGGGAAAAAAAAACGATGGTGTGCGCTTATTCTCATGATTTACCCCTCGTGCTAAAAAAAAAAAAAAAATAAATACTGATCGGAATGGCCATCTTTTTTTCTTCTTTTTAAACTGCCCACCCCAGTACCACTTCTTTCTCCCCACTCCCCTCCTGGTCGCCTGCCTTTCCTAATATTTAAATATTTTTATTTTTGTTTTAATATATGCAGACCAGGGTGCCCACCCCCAGTACTGCTTCTCTTGACCGGCCCTCCCCTCCAGGTCGCCGACTCCTGTTCCCCAAAATGTAGCCTGATACTGGGGTGCCCAATTCCTAGTGTTGGAATGTGACTTAAAATAAAGAAAACTGTCTCTCGATGATTTTTTTTAAACCTGGAAAAAAAAAAAATAAATAATTGAACATGAACATGTCCCACGGCGTAGATCCACTCTCCAACTGAAGGCACGTCTAGCTGCTGGAACTGGCAACTGCTATATGAGAAAACCATGAAACAGAGGTTCAGTATATTTCAATGGGGTTTTGAACTTTGATTTGTAGCTTTCTCATTTTTGCATATTTTGACCCCACATTTTCAACATGGGCTTTTTCGGACCCCACCTCATGACCAATGGTGGTGAAATTATGCAAATCTGGCCCAAAAGGTTATTTTGTGGTTGCTCTGCGCAATCACCTTTCAGGTGAGATTTGAACATTTTCACCACCCTTGTTCCTGAGGTGGGGTCATAAGAAGGCTACAGTATGTTTAAAATTTGGGGTCAAAATACAAAAAAATGGCAAAATTATGAACGTACATTGAAACTGTTTCTAAGCTCACTCGTAACTTTGGTAATTTTAAATATTTTGACCCCAGATTTTCAACGTAGCCATTTTTTTCACACCACCTCATGAATGTAACAGCTGTCATTTTTCAAATCCTAGCCATAACATGTTTTTGCACCTGTGGTACAGAATTACATTTCGGTGGTGCACAATGACGTTTCACCTGGGATTTGAAAATTTTCACCTACCAGGTTCATGACATGGGGTAATAAGAAGGCTATGCTGAAAAATTGGTGTACAAATACAGTAAAATACCCAGGTTATGAGTGAATGTTGAAGTTTTTCAACGTTCACCCATAACTTTGCTAATTTTCAAGATTTTAACTCCAAACTTTCAACATAGCCATTTTTCCACACCACCTCATAAATGTGACATGTGTCATCTTTTAAATCCTGGATGAGATGCGTTTTCCCACTTCTGGTGCGAAATTGTACTTTGGCCAATATGCTATAAATGCTGCATGTCATGTTTATAAGGGGAGTCATAAATGACTATCTTGAAAATTTGGGGTCAAAATTAAATAATTAACAAAAAACATATTTGTTAAGAAACTTTGAGTGTAGTGCCAGTCCTGACACCAGCTCGTATGTTTTGTGATCCCATGCTTGTGAGCTGAGTTCGGGATGAGCGCAGTGACCCAGTTTGATGGGGTTAGGGTTAGGGTGGGAGGATGGCACTGTTATAGGACCTCCCCAGCCAAAGAATGAAAGCTGCAGGTTATCCGCATGAGTGCGGGTACCATACCGTGAAGACAACTGTCCTCTTGGCATAGGGCCCTGCACCTGTGGGTGGCAGATGGCCCTCTGCATTGGCTAACAGAATGACTCTTTGCCCTGTGCATCTGTATCTGTGGACACATGAAAGCACAGGGACCAGAGGGTCATGTACTTCCGCAACCCACCAGATAGCCCCATGAATTCTTGACATCCATCACTGCGCAGAAGAGCAGGAGCTGCAAAGGACCTGCACTTCTGTAGGCAGACGGAGTCTTCTCTTGACGCAGGACCCAAAGGGCCCAGCACATCTGCATCTGTTCACCTGTGTGAATGAGGATATGATTCCACTATCTGAAAAAGAAAGGAAATTCTTTGCAAAAAAACTTCATCAATGTACCAGTTGAGGTTAAAGTTAATGCAACAAAAGTAGGGAAATGTGGTGTTAGGGTTTCCAACCCTACCCCCCCCCCAAACCAGCAAAAGGAAGAAACATTTGGGTTTTGGGTCTCCAGAGTCTAGGTGAATCAGTGGTGGGGTCTTACTTGGGGTTGTCAACCCTAATTCCCGCCCTATTCCCTAAGCAAACAACACTGATGTGCATGCGTCAAGTTTGGTTTCACTTTTTCAAACTGCGATTTCACACTGAAATAACCCTCCTTTTTTCAAAAATAAAAGTATTGCCAAAATCAACTCAGTTAGTGTAATACAGTCATCTATTTTTTTATATGACCCCAAATCACCAAACTTGTTCATACACGAGCAGTGTGATCAGTGCCACAGCACTCTCGGGGAATGCGCAGGAAGGAGCGGACCGCTCCAGATAAGATCAGGATGTTTATATAAGTGGCTCACATAACTTTTTTTATGTACAAAGTAGGCAAATACTGGCTCATAGCAGTGGCAGGCACAATCAGTAAAAGGACACTGAAAATTGGTCTACAAGTGGACAGTGTTCCTTTAATCAAGATTCTATAACTCAGTGCTCTGGTCCATCCAGCTGCAGAAAAATGAGGTAGTCCGAGCACGCTGCACCCATGAACAGCTGTCCCACTCTCCAGTGGTGTGAGGTTAAAAAGAGCTGCTGACTAATCCACCTACTCAGTTTCCAGGACCAGACACCACTGTGGCACACGAAAGCCCTGGCTCAGAGTAACCTCGGTATAAAGAAGTGGACAGTGGGTTGGCGAATGAGGCTCCATGGAGAAGATATTCTTGAAGATCTAGAGTTGCAGTAAGTAACTTGCCTTTCTTTCAAAAATCAAACTTCTCCATAGAGTCCAACCCTTTGGTCAAGTAGCAAGAAGTTCCTTAAGGAGGGAAGTTAGCAGTCTCAATCGAGAAGGTCTAAGTCCTTCAGTCCTCAGTTGTTTTGGGGGATGAGGAGGGGTATCAGGGAATCTTCCAAGAATCAGTCTTCACCAATGATTCCAACTTACGGGTCTGGACCAGAGGCAGTAGGACCCCGTGGGATCAAACCTTTTGCCAGCAGGCTGGTCATGGCTAGTGAAAATGACAACTGCGCACCCCCAAATGGTGCCACACACCAGGCAATAACCATTGCCAGCTCGCTCACTAACCTCAGTTCTGTTCTTCCTGCTGTTGACTGCACACCGTGGGAGCACAGTGCCTCAGTTTGCTTCATCACCGCTTATTTTACTATTGGGTCACCATAAGTCTTTTTGTTTGTTTGTGGTGTCACTTGTCATTGTTATTTTACCGTGGTGATGAAGTTTGATGAAAAAGGTGCTAAGCTATCGAGGAAGTCCAACAGTCCTCCATTGGGTGTCACTGCCCCTGTGGAAAGCCAATTGTTGTTCTGGACTGGCATCAGATCAGTGTGACATTTCTTGGACTGGAGCATGATAAGGATGTATGTAATGCCTGCTTCTCCATGGAGAGCTGTATCCTTGAGAACCCCATGTTGAGGAGGGGTCGCCAGACACCCACCTACAGAGGCAAACCTTGCACATGTGTGTTCCAAGTATAGATCTCTAGCTTTTTCCCTTGGACTCTTTCCTGGACCTCTGGTTCCATGGAAGTTCAGAATTCTCCTCGATCTCACCATGCAGAGGTGCTGGACACTCCAGTGGATGGGTATGGTGGACAGTCAACTCCTGGGTGGTCATCTGCAAACCCTCCAAAGTCTGCCTGCCCTGACTGGCAGACATCTCTGGTGGCCAAGGCCACAGCTATACACTTGGTCTACACTAGTGGGCACCTCGACGCTGTCCTCTGGCACTGCCTATGCTGTTATCACTGTTCGCAGTGAGGATGTGGCGGGTGGCACCGAGGACAATGCCAGGCCCACTCCTGACATGTTCGTGGTGTCAGGAGATGGACCAGCACCGAGACTGTTGTCCACACTATTGCCAGTTTAAATGTCACCTTCCAAGGAAAGTGATGACTCCAGACACAGTGGTAGAAGCAGTGAAAGCCATGGTGTCAGTCCTAGGTCCAGCTCAGGGAGAGGTGCTGACAATGATGTCATCCTGAAAGTCATCTCCGACTCTGCTGTCATTCACAACACCAAGGAGGGGAATGACTCACTCCATCAATGTCCTCAATGTGGGTTCAGCTCAACACAGCTCCTGAAAAAATCTACATCTGTGTAGTCTACAGACCACCGGGACAGTCAGAAAAGAAGGATGCGAGACTCATCGAGGAAATCGGGGGCATGACACGTAAGGGTGAAACAATGCTAATTGGAGATCTAAACATACCAGACGCAGATTGGGATAATCTAGTTGCAAGATCAACAAGAAATCAGACAGTGGTAGATGCCCTGCAGGAATGCCTACTCACCCAACTAGTCAGCACGCCGACCAGAGAGGATGCCATACTCGATGTAGTCCTCACAAACCCAGAGGTAGTAGAAGATGTCCAAGTTGGGGAACTCACGGCAAACAGCGACCACAACTCTGTTTGGTTTACGTTGTCAGGATGGGATATAAAATCTCAGTCTAGGGCGGAGGTTTTGAGCTTCAAGGGAGCCGATTTCAGAAAAATGAAAGGAATAATCAAAGACAATCTGATGGGGATTCACAAAAAAATAGAGATTGAAGACATTCAGGGGCTGATCAAGCACACTACACTAGAAGCCACCAAACTTTCCATGAGAACAGTGTTCAAGAGGAGAACGTATAAAAGACCCACTTGGTTCGCTAAGCAGGTCAAGGCAGCAATTACAGACAAAAGAGAGTCACACTGCAAATATAAAAAGAACCAAGATGACAACAACAGGGATGTCTACAATCAGAAATGTAAGGAAGCCAAGAAAGCTGTAAGATTAGCTAAGGCATCAACCAGATTACAGATTGCTTCAGGTGTCAAATAAGGCAACAAGCAGTTCTTCCAATACATCCGGGAAGAAAGGGGTGGGATAGTTAAACTCAAAGAGGGGGACCAAATCATAGAGGATGACAGTCAAAAAGCCACTGTCCTTAACAAGTTCTTCTGCTCTGTGTTCACCAAGGAACATGATGGACCATGCCGGAATGAGCCATCAGAGCATCTGATAGAGGAATCATATGGATGGAATCTCCAAAAATCACCACAGGCAGGGTTAAAGAGGCATTAATGCACCTAAAGACTGACAAAGCACCCGGGCCTGATGGACTGCACTCAAGGGTGCTTGCTGATGAACTGGCGGACCCACTGACTCATTTATTTAACCGCTCACTGTTGACAGGGGTGGTACCAGAGGACTGGAGAAGGGCAGAAGTAGTATGTCTCCACAAGGGAGGTAGTAAGAAAGAGGCTGGCAACTACAAGCCAGTCTTCCCCCACATCTATCATGGGGAAACTAATGGAAACCCTAGTTAAACAGGATATAGCGGAATATCTAGAGACAAATAACATCCAGAATAACAGATGACATGGTTTTGAGGTGGGCAGGTCATGCCAGACAAACCGTATTATGTTTTTGGACTGGGTAACGAGGAAAGTAGATAAGGGCCACCCAGTGGACCTCTTCTACTTCGATTTCAGCAAGTACCGCATAAAGGCCTGCTAAAAAAGTTAGAAGACCTAGGCACTGCTGGAAACTTAGTCAGGTGGGTGGGAAATTGGCCTAAGGATAGAAACCAAAAGGTAGTTGTCAACAGGATAAAGTCAACGTAGATGGAGCCAACAGTGGAGTGCCCCAGGGGTCGGTCCTAGGCCCGGTCCTGTTTAATATGCTTACCTGCGACATAAGCGTAGACATTCAAGGCAAACTTGTGCTCTTCACAGATGATACTAAACTGGGAGGTAGGCTCGACAGTTTGGAGGCGATTAGGGAACTGCAGAAGGACTTGCAAAGGCTGGAAAGATGGTCTAACATCTGGCAGCTGAAGTTAAATGCAGAGTGCTACATTTGGGCAAGAGTAATCCCAAGACGGACTACTGGTTCAACGGGGTCAAACCTAGCACCTCTCAAGAAGAGAGGGATCTAAGGGTCATCATATGTGGCACCCTTAAACAAATGCGCCAATGCAACAAAGCATATGGCACGGCAAACAAAATGCTGGGTTGCATCAGGAGGGGTTTCGACAGCAGGAGCAGGGAGGTGATCCTCCCACTTTACAGATCCCCAGTAAGACCCCACCTGGAGTACTGTATCCAGTTTTGGAATCCACACCTTAAGAAGGACATGGATAGGCTGGAGACTGTGCAGAGAAGAACAATCAAAATGATACTGGGCCTCCATGGTCTCTTGAACGAGGAGCGCCTGAGGGAGCTTGACTTGTTCTCACTGGAGACGAGGAGGGAGATGGGATATGATCAAGACCTACAAATTCTTGAGAGGCATAAAGAAGGTGCCTTACACAGATCTATTCCAAAGAGTCATCAACTCAACCATTAGGGGGCACAAATGGTAGCTACGGGGCAGGAGCTTCAGAAGAGATATACGCAAAGCATTTTTTTCACCTAAAGAGTGGTGGAGTCCTGGAACTGTTTACCAGAGGAAGTGGTGACTGCAGAGACCATATCAGCTTTCAAAAAGGGGGTGGGATAGAGCAAGGACTCAAGGTGGGGGGACTATGGGGCCATTTAAGGGTAAAAAACAGAAGGGGGGGTTAGATCCTGGACCAACATCAGGTCTTGGGAACCCTAGGGCAGACTCGATGGATCTATGGTCTCCTTCTGCCGTCACTCTCCTATGTTTCCATGACTGTGGGCACGATGTCGAAGCTGGCACCCAACATGGTGTTGAGAGTTGTATTGGCATCGTGATGGGGATGACCCTCTCTCTAAGGCTGCCACTGATCCTTAGCCCGGTGCTAGAGGCGGCACCCACTCGGGGTTGATGGATGGCTCGGAAATGCGTTTTTCTCCACAGATGCTAGACACCACCAACACTGGTGAGGACCCACTCATCCTGTGAGACCAGTACAGCTCCTCATCAGGGGGTCCCTGTCGTAGGGTGTGGGATTTCACACAGACAGGCAGACAAAACGTTAGGTGGATAAAAAAAAAAACGCATAAAAGCATTTAGTATTTTATTTTTGTAGAAAACTGAAATTAAATAAATCTTTACAGAAAAGAAAACACAGTGTTAATTCAGCACACCTACAGTACATAGCCCAGTTATAGCTTTCTTCAGCCATACCACTTCCTAAAGACTCCTCTCTGGTCTTAACTTAGCTTTAAACTCAGTACAGTGTGGAAACACACACCTTCTCTCTCTGAGGACAGCAACAGACTGGCCCACCTGTCTGAATTTCAACCCTGGTGGTCAGTTTATATACTCTGCTACTCATGACATTATTAGTCAGGTGGTTAGGCACTTAAGCTGTTTCTTTATCTTTCTATCCCTGACTTTATAACATCAGGCAGAATGACCCAGGAGCATAAACCATTCTGTATTAGCTTTAACATCAGGCAGGTAATGTGGTAACAACAGACATCTAGGACTACTAAAACAGCCATGAATAACAAATTAGGTTCTAATGAGCCTTAGGCCTGCCCATTCTCTTGAGAGTGACAGCATTTTCTAGTATAAAGTAGGGCATTAGAGGGCGCTGCTTCCCCTATAGGAAATCATTGCATCAGCTCCTGACTACAGGTAAGTCTTGCACAGGTGAATGGGTAGGTTGCAGAGAAATGGATGGTTTACAGCAAGCCATTTTGTAAACCAGTAAAGGACGTTTAAGTGCTTAAATTAGTGTCACATGTTCAGAAGCCTTTGCTTCTTATCCCTGTTCAGAGCACAACTAATTATATAGCTCTTGTACCTTTTTATTTGGCAACTGGCTAAATCATCACTGAAGCAAAAGGATCTGCAGGCTTACAAAGCTGCCAGAAATGCCTGCACTAGGGAAATTAGACAAGCAAAAGCTAGGCTCCACAGAGAGTTACTCTCTAACTCCTGGGATGACAGTAGGAGTTTCTGGGCTAATATACAAGACATCATAGGCAAAGAAAACAAGACCACACCAGCAATACTATTGGAGGATGGCAATCCCATCACTGATCCACTCCAAATCGCAAATACCTTCAACACAGCTTTCAACAATCTGTCGGGTGCCCTCCCCAAAGATTTCTTCGATGATGCTCCCGTGTCATCAGCAGGGGTCACTGAAACAAATCGTCCTGAACATCCACCTTTCTACTTTAAAAGGGTTTACCAATCCCTAGTCCGAAAGCTCCTGACTAAAGTCCTGGGCAAATCCAGACATAGTGGAGACTCGTTTGATCTCAAAC
Source organism: Neoceratodus forsteri (assembly GCA_016271365.2). Taxonomy (NCBI): domain Eukaryota; kingdom Metazoa; phylum Chordata; order Ceratodontiformes; family Ceratodontidae; genus Neoceratodus; species Neoceratodus forsteri. The sequence continues at coordinate 1,172,711,420 of CM057456.1, read as the reverse complement.
TCCTGGCACTGACTCTTGAAGTGCTCTTACCAGTTACCAAGATTCTAAACTTATCACTTTCCCTTTCACAAGTTTCCTTTCCAGAAGTTTGGAAATCTGCATTGGTCACCCCTGTGCATAAATCCGGGGATCCTACACAGCACTCTAACTACAGGCCGCTATCAATACTCCCCGGCTATGAAAAGTCCTTGAACGTATAGTTTCCAATCAAATGGTTGATTACCTTGACAAGTACGACCTACAGTGTCCTCAGCAACACGGCTTCAGGAAAAAACAGTACCACCACAGCTCTGCTAGAATTTACCAGCTACATACATCAGTCCTTCAACAATAACAAGATTGTTGGAGCTACATTTATCGACCTTACGAAAGCCTTCGACACCGTGAATCACAACCTGCTTCTTACTCAACTTGCCACATTTGAGTCTCATAAAACACACTGAAATGGTTTGGAAGCTACCTTGCTGATAGGTCGCAGTGGGTAAAAATATCTAGTATCGTCTCTGAACCGCAATCTGTCCGATCTGGTGTCCCACAAGGGTCCATCCTTGGCCCTCTCCTGTTTAGTATCTTCCTAAACAACCTACCCCAATCCTGTCACTCAGGACACTCCTTTATGCCGATGATGCCGTCATCTACACAAACAACACTGATCCCACTGCGCTCGAGTACAATCTTCAAACAGGTTTCCTTGAAGTTGAAAAATGGTTTGCAGAGACACCAAAGCAAGTGATGGCTAAGTTTGTAGGAGCCATGCATGCAGATGCAGTAATCTCAGGTCTGGGTGGACTAGTGCTCCCCTCTCCTGGGACAGCAAGTGAGAGCTCAGAGGCAGAGGAAGCGGGGGTTCCGCTGCTAGCTGCTGAAGTAGAGGGAACCAGATCTGTCGAGGCCAGCAGGCAGTGATCAGGATCATGTCCACTCCCTTCAATTGCAGCTTTAGAAGGACCCTCTGGCTCAGCGGAAAGGGAGGAAAAGCATATAGGAATCCCCCTGTCCAGCAAAGGGATAACGCGTCTCACTAGAAAACACCAGGCCCTAGATCCAGCAAGCAGGAACTGGGCAATTCTGCGTTGAATGGGGATGCAAAGAGGTCCAGCTCGGGACGGCCCCATCTGTCGAAGAGGTCTTCTACGACTGATTGTAGGAGCTCCCACTCATGGGCTTTGGACTGGGATCAACTGAGATCATCAGCCAGGGTGTTTAGTACACCTGGAATGTGGATGGCTGAGAGTTCCAGCTGATGCTCGATGGCCCAGTACCATACCCTCATGGCTTCCTGCAGTGAGGGTACAAATGAGTCCCATTTGTTGATATAAACGACCACTGACATCTGTCTGAATGAGTAGGTGGCGAGGGGCTAGGTCCATCTACAAAGCTTGCATGGCACAGAGGATCACCCTCATTTCCAACACGTTGATATGGAGATATTTCTCCAATGCAGACCACTGTCCTCGAATCCGTCGGTGTGCAATGTGAGCTCCCCAGAGCGTGCTGGAGGTGTCTGTGGGTCAGGAACTGAGTGGGTGTGACCTCAGGAAGGCCATGTCCTTGGGAGGGGATAGCCACCATTGGAGAGTCTGATGGACTCATTCCGAGACTATGACAATTTAGTGTAAGTCATCTGTGCGCTGATCCCATCGTACTCGCAAGTGCCACTGGATCACTCGCACGTGAAGGCGTGCCAATAGCATGGTTGCAATGGCTGCTGCCATGTGTCCCAGGAGCCTGAGAACCATTCTGGCCAGGACCATACTGGCAGAGGAGAATTCTTGTGCATGAGCCTGAAGGTGAACTATTCTGTCTGTGGGGAGAAAAGACTTGCCTTGGACAGTGTCCAGAAGGGCCCCTATAAACTGCAGCTTCTGGCTGGGCCAGGGGGAGGACTTTGGAAGGTTCAGGGTGATTCCCAAGTCTCAGAATAGGGAAAAGGTATCTTCTATGGTCTGTAGCAGCCTTTCTCTGGAGGGAGCAATGAGGAGCAAACTGTTCAGGTACGGCAAGATGTAGTGACCCTTTGCACTGAGGGCCGCTGCCACTACCACAAGACACATTTATTTGTAAAGACTCAAGGTGCTGAGGACAGTCCATATGGTAGGGCTCGGAACTGGAAGTGATACCCTTGAAAGAGGAAATGAAAGAACATGTGGTGGGGCTGGACTAGTACAACTAGAGGGGATCAGGATGTGAAGGTACGCATCCTGCATGTCCAGAGAGGAAAGCCAGTCCCCCTTGGTGCAACAGGTGGATTAGGCATGGAAGAGTTACCATCCTGGACCATTTTTACTCCACGTATTTGTTCAGGTTACTGAGGTCCAAGATGGGGCGTTGATCACCAGTTTTCTTGGGAATCAGAAAAAAGTGGTAATAATAATAACCCTTTTCCCTCTGGGTGGCTAGCACCAGCTCTATTGCCCATTTGTCCAGTAGGGCCTGGATCTCCTCTTGGATGAGGGCTGCATGGGATGGGGAATAGCGGGAGTGTAGCGTGGGGTTGTCTGGGGTTACATCCAGAAACTCTATCGTGTGCCCTGTTTTTATCGGTTGCAGAACCCATCAGTCGGATGTGATTTTGCTCCATTCCTCTAGGTAGAAGGAGATGCGACCCCCCCCCACCACTTCTCCCAGGGCTTCGGCTGGGATCGGGGGGGGGGGTTGGACTAGGAGTCAGGTGGAGGCGTTGGGGGTGGGCAGAGCAGCCTGGGAGGACCTAGCGGCTCTGGGGGCGGAACCCCTGGAGTTTTGAGAGGAGGCCTTATGCTTAACAGCTCCTCGCTGCTGCTGCTGACCTCTGGGCTGCTGGCCGGCAAAGTGTTGAAAAGGCTGATGCTGAAATGGCTTCTGATTGGACCAGTACATAGTCTGTATGGACTGGATAGCCTTGTCTGAGTTTTGGAGACGAGTGATAATCTTCTCAGACTCCTCTCCGAAAAGGACCAACCCATTAAAAGGGGCATCCATGATACCAGCTTGGACATCCTGTGAGAAACCCGAAATTCGGAGCCAGGAGTGCCTTCTGATGCAAACCCCCATAGCCGCCGCTCATGCTGTGGTGTCTGCCAAATCATAAGGGGGCCACAGGATGTGAGTGCCGACGTCCAATCCTGTTTTCAGAAGGCTGAGTAATTCTGCCTTCTAGGGCACGTCAGGCAGGGCCTGGACTATTTCCATGCCCTGCTCCCAGAGGGCATTTTTAAACTGGACAATGTGCATGAGGAAATTTAGGGAGCATATGGTACAAGTGGCAGAGGCAAAGACCTTCCTGCCAAATTGGTCCATTTGTTTAGACTCCTTGTCCGGAGGCTGAGTGCTCAGATGCCTGGGTCATTTTGAACTATTGTGAGCAGCTGTGATTACCAGAGAGTCTGCCAGGGGTTGTTCGCCCAGAAAAGGTTCTTCCCTGGGGGCCCTGTAAAGGCGGTCTGACTTCTTGGGTATAGCTGAAGTAGGGGGGTGCTTCCATGCAGCCCAGGTGACGTCCTGGAAGGTGTTGACTAAGGGTGGCACCACTACAGGTTTAGGGTCCTTTTGGCGGAGGTACTTGGCTAGGCAACGCCTCTCTGGGTCCAAATCCTCCACATTCCACCCCATGTTAGCCTGGATATGGAACATGACGTCCATGAACAATGGATCATTGGGTGGAGACTTGGGGGAGTCCTTGGGCTCTGGAAGGGAAGGAGCACCCCTGGAGGAGGAGGACCTGGAAGAAGAGGAGGAAGAGCTATGGCTCAAGTCCTCCGAAGATGTAGATCTAGAACAGGAGTGTCGCTGATGACAACCCCTGGAGCGACATCTGTGCCTGTCCGATGATCTGGAAGAGATGTGATGTCTGCTTTCCTTGTGGCCAGAGTGACCCCTGCATGGGTTAGCCAGTTGAGGGGTGGTTTCCCTCAACTAAGGAGTAGGCTTCTTGGGTTGAGGGGTAGGCTGTTTAGGAAGTGTAGACTCCAGAGGAAGACAGGCAGGTCTTGGTGAAATAAGGTCACCTTTAATGGTGTTCCTCCAGGATGAAAAGAGATCCTTTCTGTCCGACAGTGGAATTCAGGGCTCCTGAGGAGCCTCCGGTATTGGGTGTGGTGCCAGTGCCTGTGGAATGGGATTGGCTAGCGTGAGTGGTACTAAGTTACCGTCATCTGGTGCCATCGGCTGGTCAGACGATGGTGTCGCTGGCTCTGGCGTAGGGTCTGGTCATTCATCAGCCAGGGATGAACGAAGGTCTGGTGATGCTGAGTTAGAGCTCGCTGGGACAGACGCTGGGGACATCAGCATTGATGAAACGGGCATCTGCTGACATCAGTCTGGGGTAGCAGCCGGCATCTGCTTCAGAGATGCCCAATGGAGGGGAACTAAGACCCAAAAGACACAGAGGAGTCGTCCTCCTAGGGGAGGTGAACTCCTGCCCCCGGCGTTGGTCCAGGAAGTCAGCGCTGGAGGTAGTGGCTGACTTGGATGACATCTTAGCCGGACGGACAACGTGAAGGGACCTGCCACCCAAAGAGGATCCGGCTGAGCCAACTGGCTGTGGGCCTAAAATCTGGGAGAGGGGTCGAAGATTCAGAGGCTGAAGATCTGAGGAAGAAGTCCCCAACCCTGAAGAACTTCCGCCTGACGTCTGTACCAGGGCAGGAGGTTACACCACAGTAGGCCCAGAGTCAGTGCCTGACTTGTGCGGGGACTCGGAATGAGAGTTCATGGAGGACTTGTCCTTGTGCTTCTCAATGAGGCAATGCTTCTCCGATGATTTCTTGTCCTTGTTGAGGCCAGAGACGGTCAAAGTCCCTGAGACAGGGGAAGATGAGACACTCTCTCTCTGGGTCTCCATCTGCAGAGATGCTAGTTGTTTTTCTAGCAAGAAGGATTTTAGGGTTTTCTGGCAGCAAATCCTGGTCCAGCTGTTGAATTTTAGGCAATGCTTGCAGGCCTCGGTGTTGTGTTCAGGGCCCAGGCAGAGAAGGCAGGCTGAATGGTCGTCTTTCGACGGAATTTCCTTGCCACTGGCACATTTGGATTAGCGCCATTTGATACAAGGTGACGGGGAAGTAGGCAAGCAGAGAAAAAGAGGCTAAATACTGAAGGAAATAAAATAAGAAAGCACTGGAAAAAACGCAGTTAAAATGGCGGTCGAACTAGAGCAGAAGGCGTCCGTGGAGCCGATGTCTGCAGGTCGACGTCAGGAAAAGAACTGAGGTGGTGCTGGGAGACCGCCCCTTTTGTATTGTCTGGTGATGTTGGGAGCAGTCTCCCGCTGAATACTGCTAGCTAGAAGTTTTCTGTGGGATCCTAGCGCCTGGCGGCTTAGTCATTATGGTGTAACCTGCAGCAAGAGCTCCCCCTCGAAGTTAGATCTGCTTGTGAGGTACTCCATTCCTCCTTGGGGCATGAAGTACTGCAGACCCCAATGGAGCCAAAGCACCTCGCGTATGACAACCTCCAGAGGCAGATCCCGCTCAGACAGACACTCTTGGGAGGAAGGCTTTTTACTTGGCAAGCCCCCTAATGTGCATCTCTGCACATCGAGCACACATGGCAACCTATAAACGTCACCTATGGCTGCAGCTAAACAGCCTGTTAGCTACATTGTCTGTCACCAACTGAGACAGGCAGGACACTGACTTTTCTATCTGGGATCTGGAGGTATCCCAGCACCAGTCGAGGACATCTTACAACACCAACGAGGTGGTCTCCAGACTGGTAGGAAATGGAAATTACGTACCTACCATAATTCTTGATCTTCTTGGACGAAGTCTCTACCACTCATTCACACTAACGGGAGTTCACTGGAGGTGCTAGGACCCAGCGGGAGCAAACTCTTTCAGGAGAGCCGGCGCTGAGATGGAGCCATGAGGAGTGGCACCGCAAGCCCTAGCGAGTGCAGTAATTACTATCTCGGCATCGACCCTCCAACTGCCTCAGTACCTTTTTTCCAAGGAGGTGCAGCATAACTTAACCTAGAAGGAGTAACCTAAAAATCGGACATAAGATAGTCCAAATGACCCGTGTAAGAAGGGTCAACAATAAAGGCCCTGTCCACACTACACCACTACGACTGAGTAACAGTTACGGCTGGTAAGTGGTGCAGTGTGTCCACACTGTGGCAGTGTCCAGTATGGGTCCGTTACCGCCAGTCCACACTCCGGGTCCCAAGTGAACATTACGGTTGGCACCTAATCCCACAGTGCAGCTCAAGCTGCACTACAGGCACTGCTGGGGACCGCGTTCACGCGTCTACACTACAGCCAGTAACGGTACAGCAGTGGATCCGGTTCTGTAACCATTGTTGAAACCACCACACAAGTGGTTTCGACAACGGTTATGGAAACGCCTCCTGTAACGTTACAGATGTAAACACAAACCATTATGGTAACGGTTTGGACCCCCTGTAATGTTACAGAGGGGTGGATCTGGTGTAGTATGGACAGGGCCAAAGTCTTCATAGCCCAGCTATCGAGGGAGTGAAGACCAAAAACAGAGAGTAAGCTCGGGGGATGGTGGGTGGGCATGTGAATGAGTGGTGGAGACTTCGTCCAAGAAGATTAAGAATTAAGGTAGGTACGTAATTTCCATATCTTCCTGGACATAAAGTCTCCACCACTCATTCACACTAATGGGAGAATACCGAGCTAAATAATCCCCCAAGATGGGCGGCAGGAGAAAAGAGCTCACATACCTGGGACAGAAGTCTGTTAAGAATAGCCCTGCCAAACGACAAGTGTTGTCTGGCATGGACATCCAAGGCGTAGTGCTGAGTATGCCTGAGCTCCAGTAGTCAGCATTGCAAATATCTCGATGGCACACTCGGATCTCCACCAGAGATGCCGCGACTGTTCTGGTAGAGTGAGCGTGACACCTGCCTTCCAACTGACCTGTGTCATAGAATAGCAGTGGCGAAGGCAAGCCACCAGCCATGCTGAAATACATCTGATAACGACAGGTTGACCCAGCAGCCAGGTCTCACTGAAGGAAACAAATAGTTGTTGAGCCTTGTAAATTTCTTTTGTTCTATCTAGACAGAACCGCAATGATCTTTTAACATCCAGTGAATGAAGAGAGTACGCTCCCCTTCATTCTGGAAGTTCGCAAAGTAGGTAAGAAGGACTAAAGGTTGGTTTAGATGGAATTCTGAGACAACCTTAGGGAGAAACTTAGGATGAGTCCTAAGAATTACTTTGTCCTTGTGAAATACAGTGTATGGTGGGTCTGTGACCAGTGCATGTATTTCAGAAACTCTACAGGCCGAAGTAATGGCCACCAGGAAGGCTGTTTTCCAAGTGAGGAACTTCAAGTTGCAAGTAGCTAGAGGCTCGAAAGGTTTATGAGTGAGCATGTCTAGCACAAGGTTAATGTCCCAGGCTGCGACTGATGTCTGATAGGAGGTGTAGTATGCAGAATACCCCTAAGAAACCTCTTAACCAAAGGCAACTAAGTCACTAACTTGGAAAGTACCGGCTCATGATATGCTGAAATAGTACAAAGATGAACTTTGACTGTGGAGTACTGCAGACCTGTATTCGAGAGGTCTAAAAGATACTCTAAGACTTTATTCGATGGGCAGAAAAAAGGGTTCCAAGAGGATTTTGCACACCAGATAGAGAAACGCTTCCATTTGGCTGTGTAGGTTTTTCTAGTGGCTGGCTTACGTGCAGCCAAAAGAATATCTGAAACTCTATGAGAAACATTGAACCTATTCACCTCTATCTCTTCAGGAGCCAAGCGTGAAGGTGAAGCGACCCTAGGACCACAGGACACTGGGTCAGAAGGTTCATCTGAAGGGGAAGCGTCCTCGGAGGGGTTTCTGATAGACTGTTGAGCAGCGGAAATCATATCTGCCGAGGCCAAAAGGTGGCAATGAGAATCATTCTGCCCCCGAGACTCCAATTTGAGAAGTACCCTCCGAATTAAGGGAAGAAGAGGAGGAAAGGCATATAGAAAGTGTCTTGTCTACCACAGCCTGAACGCATCCTGACAAAAAATGCCAGGTCCTGGATTTCTGGAGCAGAAAAGAGGCAGTTTTGTGTTGAGTGGGGACACAAAAAGGTCCAAGTCTGGAGTTCCCCACTCTTTGAAGAGTGACTGAGTGATGGTTAAGTCAAGAGACCACTAGTGAGCATCTGTCTCCGTTCTGCTGAGATGGTCTGCCAGTTCGTTTTTGTACTCCTGGCAGCTAAATCACCTGAATCAGAGCCTTGTGCTCCAGGCACCACTCCCACACTCTCATTGCTGCTCTGCATAATGGGTAAGAGTGTGCGCCATCCTGTTTGTTGATGTAATACATCACCACTTTGTTGTCCGTTTGAAGGAGAATATTCTTATGACAGAGTAAGTATGTCCTTCTAGGGTCAGACTGCGTAGAGGACGGCTCTCATTTCCTGGCAGTGAGCTCCCCAACCCATCAGGGATGCATCCGTGGTAATGGAGATCTGACGATCCAGAGGGGCAAAGGGATACCCTTCCAGAAGACTGTCTCCTGTGACCACCAGGCGAGTGACCTCTTTAGAGGTTCCGTCACCTTGATGAGAAAGGACTGAGGGTGAGTGGTTGGGGACCACTGAGTACTGAGCATCCACTGAGAGGTTCTCATGTGGAGACGAGCCAAGGGTACAGTGAACACCGAGGATGCCATGAGGCCCAGCATCCATTGCATCGAGATAGCTCGAACCGAGCTGTGTTCTCTGATGTATCATGCCACCTGTAAGATATCGCTCCATCTGTCCTGTGGAAGAAAAGCCTTCTCACAGGAGGTGTCCAGAAGAGTTCCTATGAAGAGGAGTTTCTGGGAGGGCTGCAACTGCAACTTGTTGAGATTCAGCAGAACTCCCATGGACATAAGGAATTCTGAGGCCATGGCCACGGCCTCCAGAGTCTCTTGCCTGGATGGACTTGCTAGGAGCCAGTCCTCCAGGTATGGGAACACTTGAATTCCAATTTTCCTGAGGTGCACCGCAAGAACTGCACAACACTTTGTAAAAACCCAAAGCGCCAAGGACAGCCCAAAGGGCAGAACTCTGAACTGACAGTGTTGACCCAATGCCATGAACCTTAGGTATCTGTGGTGGTTTGGGTGTATGAGAATGTGTTGGTAGGCATCCTGCATGTCCAGGGAGGCTAGCCAATCATGTCGATGAAGCAAAGGTAGCAGGGTACCTAGTGATATCATCTTGAACTTTTCCTTGTGAAGGAACCTGTTTAACTTTCTGAGATCCAGAATGGGGTGCATGCCGCCGGTTTTCTTCAGGACCAGAAAGTAATGGGAGTAGAAACCTGTGTTTTGTTGATCCAGCGGAACTGTTTCTACTGCCCCGTTGTTCAGAAGGCCTTGTACCTCAGAGGCAAGAAGGTCGGACTGTACTGCCGACAGCCTGGGCTGTCGTTTGGGAGGATGATCCAGAGGGGTTTCCGAAAGATTGAGAGAATACCCCTTGCGGACTATCCGAAGGACCCATTTGTCTGACATTATAGATTTTCAGTGATTGTAGAACTGAGTCAGACATCCTCCCACCACTAAGTAGGAGTCCCCCTCGGACAGCTGAGGTGGGACCTGGGCCAGAAACTTAGAAGTTGTTACTGGCCGCTTTGAGCCCTTGTGCCTTCTGCTGCGCTTTCTTCTGTGGCTGATGGTTGTGGTTTTTGTTAAAACCTCTTCTGCCCCGAAAGGACTGACGGCTGTGAAACTGACACTTGTTCGTACCCCCTCGGGAGAGAACAGGTGCAGGTCTAGCTGTCTTAATGGCAGACCTAGTCTTCTGCGTGGCCTCCAGAGCTTGCTCCACTTGAGGCCCGAACAGATACATACCATCAAAGGGTAAGACCATGACCTGCTGCTGGGTGTCATTTCTGAAGCCTGAAGTACGTAGCCAAGAGAGGCGGCGGGGTGCAAATGCCAGCTGCCATCGCTCAGGAGGTGGTATCGTAGGCATCCATTGCAGCCTTAACCTGTTGGTTATTGGATTCGATACCCCTAGTTATGGTGCGAAGTAGCTCTGAACTAGCTTCCGATTCGGGCAGAGCTTCCACCATTTCTTTGAGAGAATGCCAAAGTACATACTCATATTATGAAAAATAACCCTGGTAGCTGGCAATACGCATACCCAGGGTCGAGGCAGCAAAGACCCTCTTACCTAAGGTGTCTATCTTGCGAGATTCTTTGTTGATTGGTCGGGCTGTAGATTCTTGAGGAAGGCCATCCTCATCATTCTCTGCTAAGACCACAATGGCATCAGCAAAGACCTGTGAGGCCAAAATGGGGCGATCATTGGGAGGGGCATCTTCCTATCTATGGACTTGGCCATGGAAGGAATGAGAGCTGGATTCTTCCACACCATCTGAGAGAGGGTCTCGAAAGAGGGCTGTACTGGAGGAGTTAAGGCTATAGGGATTGCTGGGACAAGAAGATATTGGAGTCACAAAGGCCTCCCAGGATTGACTTCTGTAGACTGGAGAGGAAGAGTGGAGTTTAAATTTTTGAGCAGAGACTTAAAGGAAAGGTCTTCAACCACAGGCTCTACAGAAGGATTGATCCCTGCTCCCAAGGCAGTATCATTGACATCATCACCCAGACCAAGATCTAGGTCAGCTCAAAATCATCTCCTGACAGCCCAGGGGGGGACAGCATAAACAGGAAAGGAGTGAAAATTAGGAGGAAGAACAGAAGAAGAAAGAATCATAGTTGAGTACCTCTGAAGACTGGATGGCGCCACCCCAGCTCCCGGTGCCAAAGAGGAAAATGGCGCTAAGCACAAGGAGGGAGGCGCCAGTCGAAGTGGCACCGACAACACGAATGGGACCGCACACATTGCCGACAGACCATTGGCACTGACGGAGTCCCCGTCAAAGTCGTCCTCCAATCGAAGATCAGGATCAGGCTCAATATCATCTCCTACTAGTCCCAAAGGGACTATATAGATAGGAAAGGGAGGAAAAGAAGGAGGAGGAGCACTGCGAATCGGAATCGAAAACCCCGGCATTGCACGTGGCACCGCAGGTGCTCCCAGCGCTGGAAGAGAAGGCGGTGGGATGCGGCGTTGGGCACAGCATCAGCACTGGCACCGGAAGAGTTGGTGCTCGAGCTGGCAGTGCCGAACCAGAGGTTCTCAATCCCCGACTCGCTGAGGAAAGTCAAAGAAATTCAGCAGGAGATAAAGGCACCGGTGTAGACCCCTGCGCCACAGCCGTATGAGGGGGAAGAACACCAGAGCGCGGTGTCGATGGCACAGAAGGAGGTGCCACATGAATAGGAAGCCACAACCACCCTGCCTGTAGGTCCAAAACCGAAAGGCCCGAAGACCCTGGTGACAGACTCGCCGGCTCGGGCAGATGGGACAACTGCCGAACCCATTGCTCCATAACAGCGGCCCAATGGTGAAACTTCTCACCAGGGGACCCCCCCCGGGGGTGGGGAGGGACTCCGGAGTCAAGGATACCGGTCACCAGAAACAGAAGCAGGAGAAGGGATGGAGTCGGACCCCAGTGGTGACCGACGATCAACGCACAGACATACCAGAAGACAACTTTGAGCGGTGCTGTTTCTTTTTCAACCGGGAGGCCGAAGAACTCGAGGCCGAGCGGTGCCGAGACGTCAACGAGGATTGAGAAAGAGACCACTTCTTTTTGTGTTTTCAGGAGGACCACCCATCCCCCAGCACTGGACTGCCTGTAGTCAGACCCTCCTCCGAAAAGGGCTGCAAACCAGACCCAGCCCTGTCGAAAATGAAAATACGTACTCTACCGTAATTCTTGATTTTCTTGTATCTTCACCATTCATTACTGCTTGGGTTAAGCCAGGCGGCACCCGCTTACAGGAGTTTTTTTTTTTTTGAGTCGGCTCCAACGGCACAGGTGGTTTATCATGGCCATGCTGTACGAGGGGGCCGCTAGTGTCGAGACTCCTCCTCATCTCAGTTCTGGGAGTCGGAGAGTGAAAATAAAGGGTAAGAAAGAAGCAGGCAAGAGAGCCGAGGGATAGAAAAAGGAAAGGAAATAAACTGAAAAGGAATAAGCCGATGGAGAATAGACAGGGAGAGAGAATTCCTACCCTAAGGGACCGCAGGGCCTCCTTTCCGAGGCAGCTCTAGGGAGGAACAGAGAGAAGGAAAGGAGTAGAAGAAGAAGAAGAAGAGAAAGAGGCATGTTGAGAGCAGAACAGTGCCCATCGAGCATTGGTTGAGAGGCTTATAGGTCGAAACTAACAAGGAGCAGGAATCCCAGTTGTTAGGACTGAGGGAGGTTCAACCGAACCACCTGAACAGATCCGAATGAGGCAGACTCTCTGAACTCTCAACATGCCAAGTCCCTTCATCCTAGTTGAGGGCTCCTAGACTGCCCGGGCAGAACCTGTTCCGGGTAGAGCGCCCATCCAGGAAGGGGACTAAGTCCCTTAGCACCTTGTTAAGTGCTAACACAGTAGTGTAAGGGAAAGACTATGCCTTCTCGAAGGCAGTTTTGTATGAAAGATAGAGTGGAACTCAATCAGACTCCCTAAGGCAAGGCAAGGCAAACAGATGCTCAGAGCTGACAAGTTCAGTCAGTATCTAGAAGAGCTCGAAATAATACCTGCCAGGAGGATTCTAGACTTTGCCGAGGCCAAGTCAAAGCATGGCCATTTGGGCTGTGAAACTGCATAACCTGAAGAAGGTATTTAGGAATCGCACCCTAAGGGCGGTCAGAAAGAGTTCCCTCAGAATTAGAGAAATACAACCGTGCTTGTTCCTCTTTACCTTGAGGTAAAAAGGGGATCCATTCACTAAGACTAGAAAACAGAAAATTTTTTTTTTTTTTTTTGGCATAAAGGCCAAGGGAAGGAAGAGGAACGAGACGGGAGGGGGAGACGCCACAGAAGGAGGCCACTGAGGGGAAGGTGGGTGGGGTTCAGTAATGAATGGTGAAGATACAAGAGAAGATCAAGAATTACGGTAGGTACGTATTTCATATCTTCCCTGTCAATCTTCACCATTCATTACTGCTTGGTGAGTACTCTGGCCCCTCCCCTTAAAAAGGGGGGTAGAACCCTGAGGAACAAGACCCCAGCTCCTGTTGGTGAGAAACAGAAGGGGAAGACCCTGGGCTAATGCAGAGAGAAGCCTATGTGGGAGAAGAGCTAGGAGGTGCCTCCGAGGACGGGAGACGGAGGAAGCCCTGCAGAAGTCTCCTAGCTCTGGAGAAAAGAGACAGGTCCCCCGGAAGGCGGAGCGAATCACCCTACGCCGGGCCAGGGGTGACAACCTTGATAGACGAAACCATGCCGTTCGCCTAATGCAGATCGCTGTCCCCAAGAAGCCTGGAAGCCACCTCACTGGTGTCATAAGATGCCCTTGCTTGGTGTTGCCAGCTCCAGGCCTATAGCGGAGAGGGCAATAGCCTGTCTGGTTTGTCTCGATCAGGCATTGATGCTAGGAGCTGGGAGAGCATCGACCACAGATGCCTATTGTAGGCAGCATGGTGAGCCTAATGTGACTAATGCAAGCCATCGCATTCGAGAGGAAGAGAACACTTCGCCCCACCGTTTAATTGTAGGGAACTGAATCCGTGGACGGTCGCATTGGTAAGGCGACGCCCGGAAGGAGTCTCTAGGTATACCAAACCCGAGGATGGATTGGGAAGGGTACCCAGGGATTCCGAAGGGGCACAATACCTTCGTCGACAGTCTGCCGGGGCTGAAGAAGGGGCGGCTCGCGACTGCCAGGAACGGATAGACGCCTCCTGGAAGGGGATAGGCCAGGAAGGTACCACCAGGTGCTGGGCACTGAGTTCTCCAAAGAATTCCCGTGTCTCCCGTTCAGTATTGTCTCACCTAACATAGGAGATTCAAAGATCCCTCACCATCCTTGAAAGGAATCGCTGATATTCAGTAAAATCAGCGTCGGAGGAAATATGAGCCAGGGGTTCCTCTCCCTCAGAGGAGGGAGACGAGGATGATGGAGAGCTCGAATGTCCAGAAGATTCCTGCGGCGGTGGGGAGAGTAGAAAGACCAGCTCATGCATATACCTAACGTATGAGGGGAAGGCCGCCGCAGAACCTCTGAACTGCTCCCAGGATAACGGACCCGTAGGACCGACATGGCCTGGAAGAGCGGGGGGTGGTTGCAGAGGTACTGGAGAAGGGCACCTGCGAAGAGGCAACTGATCTCTGCTAGGGCTCTGAAATCTGGAGAATGGAGCCCAAGCTGGTGGGATTCCGGACAACAGACCAGGTCGCAAAATGGAACCGTGGGGATGCGAACCCTGGAAGAGCCCAGGAGGGGAACCTCCCCTGTGATGAACCTGGGACTGCATGGATCCAGAAGGGCAATCCGCAGCAACGCCACCGGAGGGGACTCCGGGGCCCAAGAGGGGAAGGCGGGGCTCGGCGCTCTGGCTCCTAGCCACCCTACGAGGGGTGGCCGGCAGAGACCGCGATGACCACCCCTGCCCTCGACCCCTTGGACTCCGAGAGAGCCCTCCTCCTCCTCGACTCCAGCATTCTCCCACCCCGAGAGGTGGCAACAGCACCCGGAAGGGCAGCTGTCACGGAACCCCTAGGAGGGAGAGCCCCCCCTCCTCAGTCCCCACCACATCGCCCCTCCGGGACCCGGGGCCACCCCTAGCCCGAGGGTCCTCAGGGGAGGACTGGAGCGGAGACAGCGGGAGGGGCCCGCTGTGCCACCTAGCACCACGTGTTACCGGGGACCCTGACCCCGGAGAGTCAGGGTGCCAGGATGGGTCCACATCCGAGTCATCGACCTCCGAAGAGGACGAGACCAGCAGAACCTTGATGCTGGCAACCCCGGGGGTCCCTGGAGAAACGGTGCCAGAGACAGCGCCGGACGACCTAGCCTCGCAACTGCTGGGCGGTCCCGGCTCCCCTACGCGCCAGTTCGGCTCACGGCGCCCGCCCCGCGTGGAACCCAACCCAGCGCTGCCAGGACGCAAACCTGCCTGCGGTGCCGATAGTACAGAGCAGTGCCTCCCACGGTGCCGCCTCGACATCAGCGCAAGCGGCGCCCGATCCAAAACGGCACCGGAGGGCGGCGGCGACTGTCCACGATGCCAGCCCAGCAGGCGCGGGCCTTGACACTGGGGAGCCTGCACCTCCGAGGAGGTGACTGCCAGCGTGTCCCCATCGTGGCCAGGGAGGGACCACGGCGTTCCCCGACCAGCGAGAGAGCTCCTCTTGGCAGAGAGAGGAGAAGCCTCCTCCTCCATGGACCGATATAGGCCCAGGAGGGACCTGGAAGTGCCTAGAGACCTTACCTGGGAATCCCTGGAGGCGGCAGCTGTCCCCGAAGGTCGGCGGGGCCTTGCCGAGCTTGAACGAGCGGACTTCAAGGACACGACGGTCCATGGAGAAACAGGTGTCGAACGCGTCCATGTCGTGGTTGGGTCCCAGGCAATGGAGACAGACATCATGCCGGTTCGAGACGGAGAAATGCCGGCCACAGGGCACCAGGCGCATAGGGCGCGGCCTGCTCGACTTCACGCTTGCTCCTGAACCTGACATGATGTAGAACTAAACAAGGCAAAAAGGCAATAAAGCACTGTGAGATAGAAAAACAAGAACGGTCTTACCGTATATCTGCCAAGCAGTCGCTGAGGAGAAAACGAGGAGTCTTGAGAATCAGAAAACCTGAAAATACTATTTCGCTACCGCGCAGCAGGTGCAGCCTCAACGGCAGGAGAAACAGAACTGAGATGGAGAAGGAGTCTGCGGCACCTAACAGCCGCCCCTCGCGCATGACGCAGTACATCGTCCTCGAGGACGGCGGCGCCGTTGGAGCCGACTCCAAAAAAAAAACTCCCGTAGTGGATGCGCGCCTCTGGCTTAACCCAAGCAGTAATGAATGGTGAAGACTGACAAGGGAAGATCACAGCTTTCATGCAAAGTCTCCCTACCATCACCTGCCCCGTTCATGGTCAACTCCGTCAAAGGAGGGCTGAAGACTTCTTCTGATGAAAATTCACTTACTAAATTTTACTTATTTATTTTTTCCTTAATAAAATAATAAAACTAATCAAAACTGAAAAGATTAGAGCTGCTGTCATATAGACGAGAAGTTTTGACTCCGGTGGCGAACATTGTCATCACTAGGCGCTCTTGGCGGGGAAAAAGGAACTAGGCGGTTTGGAGAGTCGACGCCAAGGTAACCTATACGGCGCGAGACGAAGCAGAGCCCTAGTGGCCCTACTTAGGTGCTGGCCCTCCTGAAGATTTTTGGCTTCCACTGGGTCCTAGTGCCTCTGGTGTAGTCCCATTAGTGTAAATGAGTGGTGGAGACTTTATGTCCAGGAAGATCTGCAGTGAATGTTCCTTTTAATGCCCTCATACCCAACAAGAAAAAAACAGAGAGGGCAGCTCCTCTTTTCTTTCTTGTCCTCCTTCTCCCTGCCAGTGTATATCCCTTTCCTGGGGTATATACCTATTAGCTGCTAAATGCACTCTGTGCCTCTAACTCCACTTGGTAGTTGCACTGTCTGTGGAAGACTGCTTTGCACTGCACTGGATCGAGCACACTAGCTCTTATACAGGGTGCATCCCTGTTGCTGCAGGAGAAGCAAGTCCTTTTCTCTGATGTTTATTATTCAGGCTATTCCAGACTATCCTTTTTTGGCTGGTATGCCCTTCTCCTTCTCTTATGCTTGCTGGGCTATTAGCCCACTACCCTTAGTGTTGCCTGGGGAGAAGAACACATCTGGTCTTGTTTGGGCTGTTCAACCCTACAGCTCCACATGTACCTGAGAGTCCTTCCTTTTTCAGTGATGGAGAAAAAAGGGGCATATTTTAACTGGCTAGTCAGTCAGTCCTCTATCAAGTAGCATGGGGTTTGCTTTTCTGAGAGTCTATGTGATTCATTTATATTTGTTGCACTGTGCAACCTTACTTACAAGGGAGTCCACATTCTGGGCATTCCCCTCTTACGATCACTATCCATCACCTGTCTGACAGACGCTATCATGCAGGAGACCACTTCAGAGGCATCGTAAGATGCCCTTGTCAAGTGCCCTTAATAGTGATGTCAAGGAAGGTCTGTACTTGCTCACATGTGGGCAGTTCAAAGAATGCTGTATGCACCTGAGACTACAGGCAGCACTGAAGTGACTGAAACATGTAAGTGCCATATAGACAAACTGCACCATAACCAGCTACCGTGCTAGGTGAGGCCAAAGACAGGGTACCCAGCAGGGGATCCATGGATGAGCCATCCTCACAGGGGAAGGACTCAGAAACAGCCACGCAACAGCTTGAAGTTGCAGATAGGAGGCATAAAAGCCTGCAAGAGTAAGTGATGTAGGCTTAACAAAACCCACAGAAAAAGAGTAGCTGGGGTGAAGATTAAAAAAACTAAGATGATGCTCTATGCCCACCGACAAAACAGATCAACGGATTTCCTCCTGGAAATACTCTCCACTTCTCTCATCCTACTGGAACAGATCCAAAAGTATAAATATCTAGGTATTACATTTGACTCTTCCCTCCCATTCCACTAACATATAAAAATTCTCACCTCCGCCACCAACACCCGCATTGGTCCCTTTTACAGACATAAAGACTGCCTGCCACCTGAAGCACTTCACCTAGCCATTACCTCCTCAGTCTTATCGCTGGTGAACTATGACCTCTCAATCTATGCTGCCGCCATCCCTATGGCACTTCATCAAATACAAGCAGTCATCAATAAGGCCTGCCGGCTCCTCTCTGGTGCCAACAGAAATACACATACCTGCAACCTACATGCGTTCACCAATATCCTCTCACTTGAGGAAAGACTATTATACCAGACCTGTCTCTTCACCAAAAAATGTCACCTGGGTTTAACCCCAATAGGTGCCATGGCTTTTCTTCAGGCAGCCACCATCTCAGCTTCCACACGGGCTGCACCAAAAACTATCTGGAAGCTGCCTAGGGTCAGGACCACCCTGGCCCAGCGATCCTTCCCCCTTAGAGCTCCATCCTGGTACAATGTCCTCCCACCGGCCATCACATCAATCACCAATCTAGATCCTTTTAAAGCTGCCTTAAGGGCCCATATCCTCTCTTCTCCTCACGTCAATGCAAGTGCAACCAGTAACCTGTGGATCCTGCACCATGCCACTAGGCTACGCACACACACTTGGCCAGGCAGTGGACAGCCCTCACTATTTTTAGCCTACAGGCTCCTCACCACCCTCGGTTATCATATACTGTAGTTGCACTAGACTATGAATGCATTGTATTATGTATAAGACAAGGCCTCCCTGAGGCAGCATACTACCAGCTCATTTCATACATTGCTTTAGCTACCAATTGTATAGGTCTTAACCGCTCATTAGGTAAATATGTCGATAGCTCTGCCCTGTTTTAGCTACCAAATGTATAGGCATTAACCCATGCTCATTGTATTTACACTCTGTATGACTGCTCACCCACATTTATTCTATGTATGTACTGTATGAATGTTTATGTTTTATTCTGACGTGGAACCTTTGGAAAAGAGTCTATGACTCAAAGGGTTGTAATTCCGATTTTCTAAATAAATAAATTCTCCAGTAGGGTAATCCTCACAACACCCTTTCTCAAAAGATAAGGACTCCATGTTCGCAGCACAACAGAGGCTGGAGGCAGAACGCAACTGACTAACAGGAGACTGGGAACCTCAACTAGAGAAAAGAAGACCCGCCTTGGGAGGTCTGCTTCCAGAAAATGGAAACCCAAAGGGTGCATGAGACAAGCAGTGGCCTTAAAATCCCAAGAACTGTCCAAGCAAGGCAAATGAGAGAAGACAGGGACAGGGCACACTGCAGGATAGCCATAGTTCCCACATCTGGCACTTGGGTTAATATCCCAGTACTGACACTGTAATGCAGCATGAGAGGGGTGCTGCACTTCTGAGGTGCCATCTTTCGGATGAGACGTTAAACCGAGGTCCCATCTGCCTGGATTGGTGGTAGTTCAGGTGGATGTTAAAGATCCCATGGCACTTATCGAAAAGAGTAGGGGAATTTCCCCGGTGTCCTGGCCAAATTTCCCTCTTTCACTAAAAATACCACCAACAGCTTAATCTGGTTCAAGGTCAGTTGGCATTCATCTGTATCCCCCTCCCCCGGGTCGTGCCTGAAAATAGGCAGGATTTGTCTAGTGCACTTACCCGGTCAACAAAAACTAAATAAATAATAAAAGCACAACTGTACCCTAGGTCATGTGATTGAGCCGGAAATAGTCCACCAAAACTTGCAGGGCAATCCCCAGTAGGCCCACACCCACAGGTGAAGACACTCCATAGACACCAGTGCAACAAAGACAAAAGAATACGGTATGATGTGGCAAACGGGGAGCACAGAGGGAAATATAATATGAGAACAAATTAGTACAAACTGCTTGAAAACTTCGTGATAGTATAGCGCAAGATTGCTTGAGAAATTAGGCAAGTCTGCAAGAAAAGAGTCGAAAATTGTGTGAAAAATAATGTAAAATGTCAGGGGGAAAAAACATCATTTACATAACATAACTTGTGTGAAAAGTCTGCACAGACCTGCATGTACAATAGTGCAAGATGCATGAGAAAGATGACAATTGTGTAGAAAAGGCACCAATCACGTAAAATTCTGTGCAAACAAATAATGCAGGCTTGCATGAGAAATGTCACAAGATGCATAACAAAACACAAGTTACATGAAAAAGGCAAACTGCATGAATAAGCAGGCTTGCATAAAAAGATCAGTCAAATGACTGAAAATGACAGAAGATAACTGAAAAATAACAAATGAGTGAAAAACATCAACTGCATGAAGAATATAAATTTGTGTAAAAATCATTCAAGATGAATAAAAAAGATGCAAGATGAGTGAAAACATGCCAGCAGAGAGAAAAGCATCAACTGAGTGAAAATCATTCAAAATGCAGTATAAGAGAAAGATGTACATTGTGTAAAAATAGCAAACTGCATAAAGAAATCTTTAGCTGGATGAAAATAACAGTGGAGAGAGCTCGGCACTGAGGTTGGCACCCAAGTCAGTAGCAACGTCAGCACAGAGATCAGAAGTGATGCTGGCACAGAGGCCAGCAGCAACTTTGGTACTGAGGCCAGCCTAGTTGTCGACATCGAGGTGGGCCTAGATGTCAGCGTCAAGGCTGGCCTCGATGTTGGCACAGAAGTTGGCCTCAACATCAGCACAGATGCCTGAATTAAAACTGGCACAGAAAAGCCCCACAGTGAAGCCATCATCAGAGAAAAACCTACAGAAGACAGGTTTGTCACACAAAGACCTGCAATGTACTTGGCACCAGATAGTACTAAGTGGTGGTGCCAGTTTGCTGGAAAAACCCTGCTGGAGGTGAGATTGTCCAGGGATGGAACCTAGGAGGTGGATGCCTTAAAGGGACCCATTGCCACAGTCCATATACCAAACTGCTCATCCAAGACATCCCAGTAGGAAGTGGGGGTGTTGGAGACTAAGGGGCTTGCAACGCTGTAAAAAGAAGACTGGTACTGGATCTTCCGCCCCATATGTGATGGAGGAGATGGCAGCAGCACCAGTCCCACACAAAGCAGAGGCAATGACCTTGAAGCGCATGGCAAGAACCAGATCAAAAACCATGCCCTTGCAGTGTTTCTTGTACAAGCATGAGGTCAGGTAGTCCCCGGAATCTGACATTAAGCGTATGCAGGGTCAGCGCCAATACTTTTTAGGTCTCCAGGAAAACTATCTATCCTTGTGGGCATGAGGCTGTCTGGTACCAAGACACTTGTCCAGAGAGGAGTAATGGTCTGAAACAGACCTTTTACCAAACCAGCTGGCCTTTACAGGCCAAACTGGGATGGTGCCAAGAACAGCTAAAGAAATAACATACTCAGTGCTAATAACAAAACAACAAAAAACAAAACAAAACAAAAAAAAACATAAACGTGAACTATCATGGATGTGGCCTATCTGGACTTCAGAAAAGTCTTCGACACTGTCCTTCACAGAAGACTGATAAACTGTGCAGCCTAAGGGTGGGTCCTAAAATAGTAAAATGGGTGAAGAATTGGCTTACTGGCAGGAGCCAAAGGGTGATGATTAACAGGGAACACTTTGGAAAAGGAGAGGTAATGAGCGGGGTGCAGCAGGGGTCAGTGTTGGGGCCGGTCCTCTTCAATATCTTTATTGGGGACATTGTAGAGGGGCTGGGTGGAAAGGTATGCCTATTCACAGATGATACGAAGGTATGCAATATGGTGGACACGCCAGCGGGGTTGAAAGGATGAGGGAGGATCTTAAAAGCTGGAGGAATGTTCTGGAGCATGGCAATTTGGATTTACTGAAAATAAGTGAAGGATCTTGCACATAGGGCACAAGAATACAGGGGCAACATATAAACTAGGAGGGGAGGAACTAATAATCAGGAAGCAGGAAAGAGTCCTAGGAGTTGTCATCTCGGATGACCTAAAAGTGGCTAGGCAGTGTGACAAAGCGGTGGGAAAGGCTAGTTGAATGCCTGGGTGCATAGGAAGGGGTATCACCAATAGAAGGTGGTAGGTCATTTTGCTCCTGTATGGGACACTGGTGAGACTTCACCTTGAGTACTGTATCCAGTTCTGGAGGCCCCCCCTGAGAAAGGACATAGACAGGGTGGAGGCCGTGCAGAAGAGGACTACTAAAATGGTGCAGGGACTGCATGGGAAGATCTATGAGGAAAGACTAAAGGAGTTAAATATGTATTCCCTGGAGGTAAGAAGGGAGAGTGGGGACATGATATAGTTATTTAAATATCTCACTGGTATAACCAGAGTATGGGGGGAAACATCTTCCAAAGTAAGAGATGCTCCAAGACAAGGGGGCACAGTATGAAGCTGAAGGGGGGATGGCTCAGTGATAATGTGAGAAAGTACTTTTTCATGGAGAGGGTGGTGGACACGTGGAATGGCCTTCCAGGGGAGGTGGTTGGGGCTAAATCAGTCACAGAATTGGTGGATGAGCGGGACAGACACAGGGGTATCCTGGAAGCAAGGGGGGGTGCTCCTAAGTTCAATTTGGGCATCGGGCCTCATGATGGGTAGGGACTGAAAGGGCAGACTGGGTGGGCCAAGAGGTACTTATCTGCCAACAAATTCTAGGTATCTATATATGTAACTAGAAGCTAAGAGGTCTACACAGGGGATATCTAAAGTTCTGATGGTCCTGTGATGAGGCATTCTCTCAAAAGAGGGAATAAAGCAACTGAGGAAGATGGGGAGGTGGTATCACAATTTTGCTGATGGTGCGCATGGCACTATACTAGGTGCCAGGCCAATGTGCATGGTGTGAGCTGGATTCAAATTTTCTGACTCTCATAGGGAGCCTGGTGCCTCCAGTCAAAAGACCAAAGAATGGGGCTCTATGAAGAAGATTGATTCTTAAAAGATATAAATCCATACTGTCTACCTGACTTGCTGTTCTCAGAAGACGTGTATGAGCTTTAGGCTGAAAGTGGAGAGAAGATTTACTACTGCCACCCCTACCCTGACCAGCACATCCATGAACCATGCCCACATCTACTCTGCTTGCAGCAACAACCAAGTACATGCCAAGGTACTGACCAAATGTAACCAGGGGTGCCAACCCATGACTGCAGCCCAGGAAAACCCAGACCGTCACGGCCACAGTCACAGTCCACCCACATGCAGGTGTTCACATACATACAAAATTAATTTTAGCATTGCGCCACTTTAGTAAAAAAATAAGCATTAAAAGACAATGACACAAATTATATTTGATAGTTCCATCAAAACTGTCTTTTTCAAAATGCGAACTACATTTTATTATTAATACCACGCCCCTTAATAAAATATCATACTTACACACATCTCTTATGTATAGCAGCATGGCTACGAAGACAAAATCGACTAAATCCAAGGTGATCCTGTCAGCAAATAAGGCATCCCAGATGACGAGAAGATCTTGAAGAGGAAACTCTCGTCCAAATAACAGTCTGACCCATCGTCTACAACAGGATAAAACAGATATGCATTTTTAAATGCAAGATCAAAAAAGAGAACTCTGCATCAAATGCGCTAGCATAAGGTAATCTTACATTTGCACAGAAAACAGAAAATAAAGCTATCCCATTGGTGAAGTGGTAGCATTACTGCTTGCAATGACAGCGATTTGAGTTCAGAAGCAGGTCAGGGTTGTCAGGGGCCAGATGCAGTAGAAGTCCCAAAGGATGCTCTCATTGTTTGGGGTGGGAGGCTGTCCGACGCCACTCCTCAAGTCACACCTGAGTGCCCACAGTTGGAACAGCAGGACGAGGCATGCCTAGGGGAAGGGGGAATGCAGGTGGGTGTAACAAACTGCTCACCTCAGCATGCATGCAGATGCGCAGCCTAGCCGCTGGCATCCTGAGGGACCACAAAATGTGAAAATGCCCAAACCTGACAGAATGATGCCAATGACTTGCAGGCCCTGCACCACCAACCTGCCACCCTCCTCCACCAATATTCAGACCCCAAAAGGGGGAAGTTAGGACCCCACCCTTGACAAGCCTTACATGGGGGGGGGTTAACCATGAAGGGTGGAGGGAAGGGATCAAGTTCGAGGGAAGGTGGGTAACAGGGCTGGGCCCAAATGGTATTGGGGGGGTGTTCGGTGTAAGAAGGGGTATAAACATTTAACTAAAAAAAAAAAAAAAAAAAAAAATAAAGTTATGAACAACTCTTTGACCATTAGGTGTTCTTCAGGAATTATCTTGAAAGAAAAGGGTAACCATAATTCAACTTCGTTGGGTGGCACCCCCACCCTTTTCAAGATTTTCTTAATGATATTCAAAGACCTGTATGGGATGGATCCTGGCTACATTAAAGACTTTTTGCACCTGTATGCTCTGGACTGCACCCTCTGCTACAGTGGGGAAAATCTCCTTGAAATGCCCTGGGCCTGTTTAAATTGGTAAGCGGACAGCCCCTTTGCTGTGACTGACCATCAGTTTTGAAATTCTCTCCTGTGTCAGCTTATGTATTTCTTCAGTGGAAGCCTTTAAAAAAAGCCCTAAAATCTCACCTGTTATAACTGGCTTTTATATGATCTAGGCTAAACTACACTGTTTTTGTCTTTGCAATCCTATATTTGATTTATTTCATCTGTGTGTATCCTGTGTAATTTTTACTCATATTGTTCTGTATAGTACTTTGAGCACCTGTGATAAGGTACTTTAGAAAATAAAATGACTGACGGAATGTTTTACTTTTTCAAATCAGCGGTGGAGACGGACAACATTCACTGGGTGAACACAACATCATAAGAAGGGGAATCTAGAAGCATGTTTCCCAATAAAATGTTGTTTTTACACTTCACGTAGTGCACATTTATGCATTTAGGAGTTTATTTCAGACAGCAAAATTCTCCCCCACACTGCTCTCCTGTAACTGCATTAGATGTGTCATTTCAGTCTTGAAGGCGAGTTCTTGCAGACCCCACACATCATTTCTACCACAAGTTGCCGTGGTAAGGTGAAAGGGTAACAAGACTGCAGCGTGAAACTATGAGCCACAGACAGGCTCACCGTGTGACCCTGATCAAGCCAGTAGTGAGTTAGTTCTCCCAGATGTAAAACTGGGTAGGAGGAAGAATTCATGGAAAATGACGTGCGGCATCTTAGTTGAGCTATTCTGAATAAATAAACTGTGAAACACACTAACTACTGTGACGGGGTAACGTTGATAAATCAGTAAGATAAACATGAAATAGAAAATTAAAAGGTGAACAAGAAAAGCCACTTTTTCTGTAAATGAATTTATTTGCACAGCACACAAATCATAGTACAATCCCTGATACTTCAAAGGAAATATTTTCAGTTGAAAATCTGTATTCATTTCCTGGAGGGGGAAACCAGTTTTTCATGGTCCTCAAAAAGCTGTTGACACCATCAAAAACAGTTAACTCTGATTACAGTTCTAAAATAAGTTCAGCAGGATAATCTAGATGCTTCCAGAGCAAGTGTCTAGGGAAATAACGTGTGTGGTTTCATAAATGCAGACATATAATATCTATTCAAACCCCCCCCCCCCAAAAATAATATTGATGGTATGATATGATCTATTAAAGGACAACACAAAACTGATTTTGTCCTCTTTGGAAATTCAAATATATGAATTTTTGTATAAGACAGCATGGGATCCCTGCGTTAAATTATATGGAGAATTTTTAACATTATGAAGCATGTTCATCAACAATAAAAGCTGCATTTTTTTTCCCATTTGTACCTGTTTGTTTTCCCCTTAAACATCAAGTCTCAAATCAGCTTCAACCCATTATCTTTCTACAGCAATCCTAATATCCTAAAAGGGGTCTTTTGTCAACAATTTGGAGCATGGTGGAACTATTTCTGCAGTTTTATCACCTTAATATGATAATATTCGATGGTGTGGAGGTACTTTTTAACTGCAAATGTGATATCTCCATTATGAATTTACAAACTGTAATTCACAGTACAGCATATAACCTCGGAAGGCTTAATGGTACGAGCTGTAAAATGCATACATTAAAATGCAAACAGAGCTTTCACAAGTGTTATCTGTCTAATAGTCATGTTCAGGAGAGTATAAAGAAATTACATGCTAAAAGAGTGGGTATGGCTGCGCTTATTAGAGTCTTAAACAGGCTGAGAACAAAATAGGCTGCAATTGGAGAACTGCTAGAGAAAGTTAACCCCCGCTGGGCCAGAGGGGAAACCTTCAAGTCTCTTAGTTCGTCTCCAGCTTAACTGTTCCCTATGTCTCTGGAGTTCGGTTTGATTAGGTCAGTGTTTCTCAGAAAGGGAGGCCTCACTCCATTCTACCAGAGGCTCAAGTATGCCTGACAATATATAGTACCAACTACTGACATTCTGAGTTTAACATATTTCATGTGAAAAGATGGGTAAAATGAACATGAATTATGCCAGCTGAATGAACTCGAAGAGAAAGAGAGGTATTGCCCTGGATGTACCCTTCCTTGCAGTGAGAAAAGTTTAACTCAAAGGAGTCTCACTATGGCAAATCAGGCAGAGAGAGAGAAGATGAGAAAGACTGAACTCCTGAAATGTGTAAAAAAACTGTTAGAATTTTTTTTAATTTTTATAAATATCCACCTATATGTTGGACAAGCTAATGTTTTGTGAGTAACGTCACTTCGTCAAGGCAACAGTGGTCTTCTAGATAAGCAAACTCAAACCTATTCACTGTATGTAACAGGTTGTGTTTCTTTGTCCTGTATACTGTAGATCTTTCTTAGCTGACTTACTACCTCAAAAACCTATTTAGTGTCTGCCTCCTTGGAGTACATTCTGCTCATGCTCAGAAACGCATGTGCTGCCATCTATCTCCATGATCTGTACGAAGCAGAACACTATCATCGCCTTAAGGAAGTGATGCTAGTCACAAAACGTTGGCTAGTCCAACATAAGTGACTGTCAATAAAAATTTCCAGGAGTTGAGTCTTTTTCATCTTCCCTTTCTATCTGAACGAACTCAGCCATTTATTCAAAGATCTGTCACTTTTTCCAAACGTACAGACATGCATACATACACAGTAATATACATACATACCGCCTTAGGGAGGACAGAAGGCCACTGCTACAATCTATCAAGTTCCTCCCTCCTATCAGCTTAGTGGGAATAGTCTCACAACTTTTTATTCAAAGTACTGGTCCAGTGGCGCTGAGGCACTGGACGCCACACCTCGCGCCATGCTGGCGATCCGGATTCGGGAGTGGACTCGGGCCACCAGGGGACAGCGAGGGAAGAGAGGATCGACCGCCCGGAGGACTGCTCTCCTCTCATGGGGTGGGATCCAGGGGTTTCCACACCTTTCAGTGGCCCCGTAGAGATCGGGGCACTGCACTGGGTGGGGACGTAAGCTTGGAGAGGAGGCGGCACTGCGGCAGACGTTTGCGGGAGGCACCGCGCTGACATCACTGCACATCTGCTGCCTCGGAGGCAACCTAAAAACGGAACTCCCCCTGGCACCAGGATGTAGATGGCAGTCCCCACGGGAAGGCACACACACCCACTGCTGGTCCTTGCCTGGTCAACTCTCCCAGTCCTCCCCTCTCTCTGGGGCCTCAGAGTGGAAGATTCTGTCCCCAGTTCCTCACTCGGTGGGGATTCAGGCCTGTCGAGCCTGTAGTGCCTATCGAGTGGGTCGCGCCCGAAGGGGCCCTGGTGTCCGGGCTGCATAAAGAAAGTTCGGAAAAAAAAAAAAAAATATTGGTCCAATTTCACCATGAACTGCTGCAGCATCAGCTAGTACCACCTGCTTGGGCAGTGTACTCCAAGAGTCCACCACTTCTTAGGGAACACTACAGACCCTCATGTGGTCTGGGGTCTTCTAATGTCATCACATTTTACACGACCCACTCCATTCGTAAAGGTAGAGTTTTCTGTCTTTATTACTGTAAACCACACAGAAACAGAGTAGAAGTGTGTATCTGTGAGCTCCCAAACAGTTCAAACATTCAAACAAACATAACTGCATGTAACCTGCTCCATTACTATCTAGAAACGTGTTTGCCTCTAGTTGTTTCATGTAACCACTTAAACACTGTGCCGCACCTTGACGTGCAGTTGTCTTCTCCTTAGCACTTAGTGCTACAAAATCACTTGTGTACCTAATGTCTACCTTTTTTGTATCACGCCCTTGTATAAAATTGTAACCTACATAACTTCTACCTCTGTGTAACCTGACCTGTATGTGATGCCATATACGAAGCTACCTGTATTTTATGTCCTGTTCTGTCTACTCTGACTTGGAACCTTTGTAAACGAGCCTATTTTGGCTCAAAGGTATTAATCTGAATATGAAATAAATAAAAATAAATAAATAACTATAGCTCCCAAGGACTGCTCAACTGGTCCAAATGCAATACACCAACAATGACACTGGCCATTCAGATATGAGAGAAGATAACGGTACAACATGTTGAACTCCCCACACCACGCCTAGGCCAAGAGAGGAAGATATATTTTCATTTTATGGGTGAAATTAATGAACTGGCCTGACTTCTTCCTGGGGTTGATCTTGAAACATCTATGTTGTGTGGCTATGAGGTAACTTCACTGTATCAATGTCAGTTTAGTACTGTAACTCTCCAGCTGATTGCTGTGAGCAGCACACTCACAGTGGAATCTGTTGAGCCAATATCTGTGCCATTCATTTGTTTTCTATATGCTGTACCAAAACAGGCTACAGCAAAAAGAACATCAGGATTTTATGAGCGTTCAGGGTGCTCAGTGTAATCAGAACAGTTACATTTCAGGCTGTGCCAGGCAAGCAATTGGGAAGCTGTTTCACACTACAAGGACAGCTATTCCAATTGATAAGCCAGGGACCAGTAAAGTATATGGAAAGATATACTGAACTTCATAACCTGATTTAATGTTGCCCCCCTTCCCCACAGCTTTATTTCTCTTTACTTGGAATAGTTCGGTACTCCTTCAGACAATCATAAGCCTAATCTGCCGACTGCTGAAGACACAGAATGTTCCCCAAGATCCACCACCAGTTTCCTCTTAGCCTCTCCAGCAATGGCCAGACTCCCATAAAACCAACTGAGAGTTGGCCCGGTGGCGCTGAGGTTGAGATGCTGGACGCCACACCTCGCACCATGCTGGGGACCCGGGTTCAGGAATGGGCCTGAGTCGTCTGGGGGGATTGAGCATCCCAATGGACGCTCTCCTCCTCTGGGGAAGGGGAAGGGAGGGACACTCTGGGCAGCACTAACACCCATAGTCCTACCACCGGTGGAAGCAGAGGGCGAACAGAGCTCACACAAGTCGGGGGAGGGCACTTTTGGGCACTTGACTATGACATGCGTCAGCATGCTGTTAGTCTGGATGAATGTCATTCACACTGGCGCCCTCAAGGAGTCGGGACCGCACTAGAAAAAGGGGAGAAAACCACAAAATAAAATCCCTGGTATTGCGCAACATGATGCCAGGATCCCAGTACACCACACCCAGCTGAAATACCAGGGAAGGTAGAGGTACCCCCGGGGGCTGAGGACAAAGGGACAAGCCAAAAAAAAAACCCACCAACAACAACTGAGAAATGGATCTAGTGAGGAAGAAGGCAGGGTCCCAGAGGTTAGTGGGGCCCAGTTTGGTTTGGAGAGGAGATGGCATCATCTGTTGAAGCCACAGCCACTCCCTGCTTTTTTCCATCTAGACTGGTCTCCTGTCCACCTCTCTTTTTCTCCCCAAGTGGAATCACAAGCTCGACCCACCCTGATCCTCCAAGTGCCACCAAGCCTGCGTGCACAGAGCTCCCTGGATCACATGGGGGAGTACTGCAGAGGAGGAGGAGGACTGCAAACAAGGAGAGTATGTACTGTGATACTTGTACCTCCTCCTGAAGACTCGGACTCTAGCAGCACTGTGGGCTTGGAATATAAACCTGGATCCCTGAACCTGCAAGCAGTTTCCCAGCCACTGCACTATCAGGCCAGCTTCATTTAAAGCTTCAGAGATCACTCAGCCCATTAATGCAATATGTGCAGTTTACAAGTGCAGTGCAAGGCCGAATTACTTAGTTAAGATGGACTGGCAATGTTTAAGCTGGAAGCCAAAACCCCTACAGCATTTTGACTAATCTTTGACTGTACTTTTGTCTGAAATTACACAAATGTTAGCCAAACCTCTGTAACAACCTCCTCATTGGGGGTTCACTGAAGTGAACTTGTGGTGACTGATGCTCTGGCATCACACGTGAGGGTACCGACAGGAGGGGGGAGTTTAGTAGAAGAGATATGTAGGGTGCCTTTTGTTGTGCCAGTGGGCAAGCAATGGGCTGAGCTGGAAGAGAATTGAGGCCACAGATGAGTGTACAGCAAAGAGCAGGAAATGGAGAGTAGGGTACCAAGCATACTTAGGGCTCTGGGGAAGGCCAAGGTCCAAGACACCTAGTTGAGTTGAGGGTGTCCACATCTGTTCCAATTAACATTCTGTGTAGACAGCTAGCCAGCCAGGGAGGGACCTCCAGCAAGTGGAACAAATTCTTAGGACCTGCGGGTGGGGGGGTTACTTCTGTAAATGTCACCCATAGATGGAGAGTATATTGGGAAGGGCATACTGGGAGGGTACAGGAACCTCAATGGGGTTTTTCGTCAAGGGAAGCAACCCAATCACCAACTAGCCTGTTGAGGGTTCTCTGAAGACACCATGGGAGACCCTAGTGTTGTGGCAATCACAGAGACTGGCCTGTGCAGAGTCGCAGCACCTAAGGACAGCAGATGATGGTACAGCAGAACTGAAGGCAGCAACAGAAGGTAGGAGATTTATGTCCAGAGTATAAGGAGGGATGGAGGAAGCCAAGTCCCTCAGCAGTGAAACCATCAGCTTGACCTACAGGAAAAGGGATCCGCACTTGTGGCTTGATGATCAAGTGGATAGGGCATACTGTACATGGCTGTGTGTGAATCTAAACAAGTGGGGGAGAGGAGTCAGTCAGTTACCATGCAGAAGGTGGCACTGGACCCTCAGTGCTCTTCTCTGGTGGGTGCTGAGCTTAACAGTGGGATATACTCCCTCACAGCATTACTACTAGTAGATGAGGTTTAAGGTATAGCAGGAGACAGTGGCTATGAAACCAGAGAAGGATGTCACAAGGGAAATTGTGCCAACATCTGAATTAGGGGGTTCAGAGATCTACAGTGACTGAATTATTGCCAAGTGCAAGCACAAAAGGAATAGTGGGGAACAGGGATCACCTGGGAGAGCCACGCTCTGGTAGACATGGATAACTCTGACCACGTAGCACAAGAATGCATGCAGAGAAAGGACAGAGAGTGTTAAGTTAACAACCGAGGATTCAGACAATATGAGAAGTGCTGGTGATGAGACAGGTTTAACACACAAGTTTAACATGCGTCCCAGCAAGAGGCTGTGAAATGAGTTGGGCACGCCAGCATCAGCCTGATGACAGTGGTTGGGATACAGACAGGAACCCAGGCAGAATTGATAACTAGCTCAGATATGAGCAGGGAAAATTTACAGGAATGCAGAATTAAAATTAAAGAGTTTAAGGCCTGAACCTATACTCAGATGTAATATGATTTGCAAATCTGCGAAGAGTGTGTAAATAACCCTTCACAGTTTAATCGCCAGTAAAGGACATGTGGTAAGAAGCTTTTGAGTGCCCATGGTTTATTACTGAAAAAACAGATGAGTTTTATTGTCTCCAAGGTGAACTCCAGGCCTGGGCTGTGCATACTTGCATACGGAGTAGTGCCTGGGAACTTCCAGCAAGCAAATGATACAGTAGATATACAGTAGGAAGGTTCCGAGGCCATTCTCACTCTCATCCCACAGCTGTGATGCAGAATAGTGTACATACAGCCGGGGTGGGTGCACCTCAAAAATGAAAACATGGAATGGAATTCTGATCTGCACCCTGAAGAACTGTGGTAACAGTGTGGCCACTTTAACAGTGTTATTTGTAGACAGACAAGACAATGCCTGGCAAAACACTATTTGGGTAGTGGAAACCTAAACAATTGAACTGAACGAAACTGCTAAGTTAGACAAATACAAATCCATGGCATGTTTAAAATATGCTGGATGGATGGCTTAAAACTGTAGTTTAGAAAAATATAAAACCTGTGCTCAATTCTAAGTTATGGTTTTATGGGTACAAAAACAGGGTGCAAAGTGCACTCCATTTCACCAGCCTATAATATTACCATACTGAGAACATTACAGCTGTGTTGGGGGGCCTAGACACGCAAATCTTGGAATGTAAATGAGGTATTCCAGCAGTTAGAGTAGGTTTGCACACAGTACAAGGCCATGCACATCTGCACATGGTGCAGTGTTATGCAGAGACATGCATGAGTCTGTGCAACTCTGTCCATGCCTTCCCCACACCCATATTTTTACCATGCTTGTAGGCCAACCTCCAGACCCAGACATCCATCCTTCTGCACTGCCTCTGGAAGCCCAGCTGGCTCTGAACCCAAACCCTAGCAAAAAACTCTACCTGATAGTCCAGTGGACATCCTCTAGGCTTAGTCCCCCCACATGCATCCTCTGGACTGGTCTCTTGATAAACGTGGTCCCCTGATCTCCTTGTGTACTGGTGCCCCTACTGCCTAGGGGAAAAAAAAAAACATTTCTTTGGCAGGGGATAGTGCGCAAGTGCTGCACCCATTACGCCAGTGTTAACAGGTACTGTGAAAGACACAATGCCATTTATGTGATCCCACCAGTTGCCATGTACCATGGTATTTTTATGTGCCATGACACAGAAGAATTGCTTGTGTGATGTCGCAGGCAAGGGACTGTCAATCACGTCATAATGATTTAGCTGCAGCCCCTTGTGAATGAAAATTGTGCCATTCATCTCTTGTATTCTCTAATGACAGAAATTACTTAACTTTTTAACTGAGCTAAGTTTCTCTTTCTTGTAACTCCCTGTGTCTCTACTGGTCTATCTAGCCACTAAGAATTTGGTTCCTTTACATCTAAATGGACCCACAGGATAAAAGGCATTCTTCCATCTATTATCCACCCAGATCAGTCTGGGTTTATACGCAACAGAGAGACTTTCGACAATATTCCAAGGGTGGTTCGTCTTATGGACCATATATTACAATGGTCGATCCCTTCAACACTTGTCAACCTGGATGTTGACAAGGCGTTTAATAGGGTATCTTGGCCCTTCTTATGGCAAACTATGATAAAATTGTGTTTTCCCTCCAAAGTGATCTCCTAGATACAAAGTACCTATAACTCTCTATTTGGTTATTTACAAATTAATGGCCAGTTGTCAAATCCAATTAAGCTTAAAAGAGGTACGAGACAGGGATGCCCCCAGAGGTCCAGATAATTTTTAGGACTCATAAGTATTTACTACTGCCTTCTTACATCTGGTAGTATTTTCATCCTAATGGTAGTACTGTCAACCACTGACCCATCTCGTACCACCCACATCTAAACCAAGTCTCAATCCCACTGGACACCCACGGTCACTGACTGTCTAATACTGCTGTGGAGTCATACTGTGATCTTATTGTTAACATTGTCATGTTGTAACAGTCCTTCTAACCAGCCAGTGAGCAACTCCTGTCCCCCACCTCTACAGGTTCCTGTGTAGTGCCATGGCTGCTAATATCTCATGGTACTGCCAACTTACCACATACTGTAAATTTGCAGGGTGGGAAAAAACTTCCTAAAACCAGAAAGTGGGAGTATTTCAGTCAAAAATGGTAGTAAAATACTCCCTTACTCCCCTTATCTGTTCCCCTGGATGCCCCCTCTCCCCTCTGTTATTTGCTATATACTTGGAACCCTTAGCCATAGCTATTACAGAGACAATGGATGTAGAAGGCATTCACCTGGGTGGACAGACCTATAAAGCTTATCTGTACATTGATGACATATTGCTAACCTTATTGGAGCCAGAAACTTCCCTTCCTAAAGTTTGGTGCCTTCTAAGAGAGTTCGGAGCAATATCAGGTTATGTAATTAATGACCTGAAGACTGAAGTTCTAGCTTTAAATGTTAAGCCACTGGTGAAGTTAAAGTACTAGATCCCATTACGATGGGACTGCATAACAATGAAATATTTAGGGGTAAGATTACCTAAAGATTTGTCATTATTAGAATTGGTAAATTATGAGCCGTTGACAAAAACTATGGAACAGGATATAAAACATTGGTCCTCCCTCCATTTATCTTTTTTTTTCCTGTATTGAAACATTACTAACATACTAAAATCCCAGCAGAATAGGCCTAACAGTCTCTCGAGTCTACTCAATTTTGAGCACCCGCACTGAGGAACGATTCTGGTGTCCCTCCCCTTGGGTTATACTGTCCCCAGTCCCAGATGTTCCACCTGTATTGGGCCTGGTCAGATTTACCCTCCCCCTGTACCTGTCCCATCCCCTCTTAAACCTGTCCACAGTCTCCACCCCCTACCAGCTCCCTGGGCAGTGCATTCAATGACTCCACCACCCTTTCAGTGAAATAACATCTCCTCCTCTCCCCTCTGAGCCTGCCTTCCAGCTTATACCCATGACATCTCGTTGCCCCACCCTCCTTCCTTTGGAGCACCCTGACTGGACCTCCCTTATTGATCCTTCTCATGTACTTAAAGACCTCTATCATGTCCCCCCGTCCCTCCTCTCCTCCAGGGTGTACATGTCAAGCTCCTTGAGCCTTTCCTCATAGGTCTTCTCCCCCAGGCCTCAGATCATTTTGGTTGCCGTCCTTTTGATCCTCTCTAGGAGTGTAATGTCCATCTTTAAATGTGGCCTCCAAAACTGCACACAATACTCGAGGTGTGGCCTAACCAAGCAGTTGTGCAGTGGAAGGATCACTTCCGCCTTTCTGGAGGTAATCCCCTGGCAATACATCCCAGCATCCTATTTGCCCTTGCCGCTGCCCTCCTACAGGTCTCTGAGTTGTTCATTTTGACATCTACCACTACCCACAGGTCCCTCTCACCCTCCAAGACTTGAATCATATCTCCTCCCAGGGTATATCCTTGGCCTGGATTTCTGACTCCCAGGTGCAGAACCCTGTACTTCCCCGCATTGAATTTTAGTTTCCATTTTCCCGACCACCTTCCAGAGCCTCCAGGTCCTCCTACAAGGCCACCCTCCCCTCCTCCTCATCCACCACTGCTCCCAGCTTTGAGTCGTCTGCAAAGAGACTCATCGCTAGATCTAGCACTGACTAACAGGGAAAGGATTACAGATCTCCAGGTAGAAGGTCACCTGGGGGCCAGTGACCATCACATGGTATGGTTCAATTTGGCCGCTAGAACTAAATCATCCCATTCCAAGGCAAAAATATGGGACTTCAGAGGAGCTGACTTTGATGAGATGGCCAACAGATTTAAGCTATTCCTGGCAAAAAGAAGTACAGGTGAGTGGGTACAGGCAAAGTGGGCAAGCATTAAGGATGCAATACTTGAAGCAACATCCCATTGTGTTAGAGAGAAAAGGAAGTGCAAAAGAAGGAGGAAACCACTTTGGTTCTCAAAAACAGTAGCAGAAAAGATCGGAGCCAAAGGGCTGGCCTTCAGGAAATACAAGGGAACACAGTGGGATGAAGACAGGGAGGCATACCAAACTTCCCTAAGGGAAGCAGGGAAGGCAGTACGGTAGGCAAAGGCCCAGACCGAGGAAACACTAGCACAAATGGTAAAAGAAGGTGACAAGACTTTCTATAGATTTATTTTGTTTGTTCTAGGATTACAAATACCTTTGAGTCGAGGGTCTTTTACAAAGGTTCCACGTCATTTAGTCAGATACATTACTGAAACAATGTCAGTGGCTCAGTAGGTAGCACACTCGCCTCTTGAGGCTGGGAGATCAGAGGGCTGAGGGTTCAGTTCCCACATCTGGCACTTGGGTTAATATCCCAGTACTGACACTGTAGTGCAGCATGAGAGGGGTGCTGCACTTCTGAGGTGCCGTCTTTCGGATGAGATGTTAAACCGAGGTCCCATCTGCCTGGGTTGGTGGTAGTTCAGGTGGATGTTAAAGATCCCATGGCACTTATCGAAAAGAGTAGGGGAAGTTCCCCGGTGTCCTGGCCAAATTTCCCTCATTCACTAAAAATACCACCAACAGCTTAATCTGGTTCAAGGTCAGTTGACATTCATCTGTATCCCCCTCCCCCGGGTCGTGCCTGAAAATAGGCAGGATTTGTCTAGTGCACTTACATGGTCAACAAAAACGAAATAAAATAAATAATAAATGAAAGGAGAAAGTCCAGAGGGGCTATTGCTAAGATCAAAGGAGATAAGGGGGCATGTGAGGAGGAGGACCATGTAAAAGCATCTATCCTAAATATATATTTCTGCTCAGAATTTACCGAAGAGAAGGTAGGGCAGGGCCCACAGCTCAGTACCATGGACACAGAGAGGAGGGAGGTGTGCACTAGTCCCTTCACAAAAGAAAGGGTCCTACAAGAGCTCGAAAAGCTCAGGGTGGACAAGGCAATGGAACCTGATGGCATATATCCCAGGGTACTAAAGGAGCTAAGGGTGGAACTAGCAGAGCCATTATCAGAACTGTTTAGTGCGTCTCTGAGCACAGGAGAGGTCCCAGAAGACTGGAGAGGGGGGGCTCATGTGATCCTGCTCCACAAGAGTGGTAGCAAGGAGAAGGCAGGGAACTACAGACCAGTCAGTCTTACCTCAGTAGTGGGCAAGATTATGGAGACACTCCTTAAGGAAAAGATAGTGCAACACCTGGAATCCATAGGAGCACAGGACCCAAGACAGCATGGGTTTACAAAAGGAAGGTCCTGTCAAACTAATCTCATAGATTTCTTTGA
This sequence comes from Neoceratodus forsteri, assembly GCA_016271365.2. Taxonomy (NCBI): domain Eukaryota; kingdom Metazoa; phylum Chordata; order Ceratodontiformes; family Ceratodontidae; genus Neoceratodus; species Neoceratodus forsteri. The sequence continues at coordinate 1,172,675,199 of CM057456.1, read as the reverse complement.
CTGGGTAACCAGAGTGGTGGACCAAGGCAGAGCAGTTGATGTCGCCTACCTTGACTTCAGCAAAGCTTTCAATACTATTCCACATAGAAGATTGATTAATAAGCTGGGTAGGCTCAAGGGTGGGTCAGAAGTTGGTCAGCTGCGTGACAAACTGGTTGAAGGGCAGAAAACAAACAGTGGTGGTAAATGGTATACAGTCACAAGTGGGGTACCTCAGGGATCAGTCCTGGGGCCAGTTCTCTTCAATATCTTCATCAGTGACATTGCAGATGGACTGGAGGGTAAGGTTTGTCTGTTTGCAGATGACATCAAGATCTGCAAGAGAGTAAATGATTCAGATGGGGTGGGCAGAATGAGAAGAGATCTGGAGAAAATAGCAAAATGATCAGAAGAGGGCAACTGGGGTTTAATGCAAAGAAGTGCAAGATCATGCACATAGGGAAGAGAAACCCTGAAGCCACCTATAGGCAGGGAGAGGAGTTGCTGGCAGTCACAAGGGAAGAAAGAGACTTGGGCATCATCATCACCGATGACCTGAAATCATCCAAGCAGACCACTAAAGCAGTAGGTAAGGCTAGGGGGATGTTGGGGTGTATTAGTAGGGGTATCACAAGTCATAAGAGGGAGGTAAAATCCTCTTTACAAGACACTGGTTAGGCCCCATCTGGAGTACTGGAGGCCACACCTTTACAAGGACATTAACCAAACTGAGGCAGTCCAGAGAAGGGCAACCAAAATGGTGCAGGGACTGCATCAGAAAACATGTGAGGACAGATTAACGGAGCTCAATATGTATACCCTAGAGCAAAGGAGGGAGAGAGGTGATATGATCAGAACATTCAAATACCTTAAGTGCATTAACAAAGTGAAAGAGTGTAACATGTTTCAATATAAGAAAAATAGCAGGACAAGAGGACACAGCATGAGATTAGAGGGAGGCCGATTAAAGGGTAATGTGAAGAAGTTCTTTTTCACAGAAAGGGTGGTGGATGCATGGAACGGCCTACCTCAGGAAGTGGTGGATATGAATACAGTGCAGGACTTCAAACAGGCATGGGATAGGCATAAGGGAGCAATACAGATGAGTGTGAATAGATAGGCCATTGACAGAGCAAAGGCTGATGGCACATTTATAAGGTAGAAAAAGAAATGGGCAGACTGGATGGGCTTTGCGGTCCTTATCTGCCATCATCTTCTATGTTTCTATGTTTCTGTCTCACTCCTGATCCCCTTCCTGATGTCTGAGACATAGGCGTTGAACAGGAGTGGTCACAGCACTGACCTCTGGGGAATCCCACTAGTAACCCACCTTGGGGACGAGGCTAGCCCTCCAACCACCACCTTCTGAGTACGCTCAGAGAGCGTATTAATATTCTTCTGAGACTATTATATTATTTCCAAATGCTCCCGGTGATACCTTCTTCTTTTTACTTCACCTCATGGAATAAAATGTCATCTAGATTTGTTTGGGCGGGTCAAAGACCTCGACTACGCTGGTCCCTCCTTCAAATCCCTCGTGACAAAGGTGGCTTAAACCTTCCCAACCTTAATCAATATTTCCAGGCATCAGTACTGAGGACCATTTTGCCCTAGACTAACCCTAGCTATTCGGCCCCATGGAAAACTGTAGAGTTTGTCTTAAATTATCTTTTCGATATAGGTACTATCTTGTTTAAACCCCTTCTTGCCCTCCCAATCTATAGCAACTTTAGTTTTAGCACTTCTAACACGCTCCGTAGGTGAGGTAAAATAAGACAAATTCCCCAATTCGCCACCATATTCTGCTTTCTGCGATTGCTTTCGTCAAACAAGGAATTCCTACCTGCAAGACAAGATCATGTCTTTTTCAAATGGCAAAGGTTTGGATTATCCTATATATTCCAGTTTTTCGACTCCCAGGGAGTAGTCACTTACGCTAGGTTACAGGCAGAGTATCCCCTGCAACGTAAAGACTATTTTCGGTACTTGCAAGTTAGATCTTATCTTCTTGATAAGTCCCCGGAGTTACGCCAACTTCCACGTCCTGCACCACAGCTTCTTGAGTTACTGATGGGTTCTTTGAGAGGATGCCAACTGCATCATTTGGTGGGACAAGCCTATAGAGCATTGGGTGAATTGCTGGGAGGGGCCTCCGAACCAATTCTAAAAACCTGGAGCAATGAGCTGGGGATAGATATCCTTTATTCAGAGTGGCTCAAATACCTCCCAAACCCATGAAAGTATCACAAGCTGATGAATTTGCCTGGAAATGTCGGGTTTGATTTTTTTAATGTCCCCTCCAAATTTATCAAGTTCCTCCCATTACAGTATGGTTACTGTTGGAGAGGATGTAGTGAGCCAAAAGTCACACACACACACACACACACACACACACACACACACACACACACATATATATTTTGGTCTTGTCCAGTCCTAACTTACTACTGGATTCAAATTGCTGATGCCCTACATACACTAGTAAACCAAAAGGTAGTCTTAACCCCCCGAGTTGGTATTCTTATCAATACCTCAAGCAGGCATTAAGTTAATCTCTAGAGATATGACATATACGTACATTTTAACAGCAAAAAAAGTCATAACTTGCCTCTGGTGCCAGGCAACACCCCCCAATGCTTGCTTTATGGCATTCTATTATGAACGATATGTATCATTTAGAGTGACTGATAGCCGATAGCATGGGAAAGGTGCCTCAGTTTTAAGCACGGTGGCGACCATTGGTGATGTATATCATGGAAAGAGACTCTCTTCCTTCATGCCATGAATAAATTGATATTATTTTATTGATGGCTCTATTTAATTTCCCAAAATGGATGCTGTTGGAGGCAGATCCCAAAAAAAAGGCAGCAGCATGCTAAGCAGCCTGCAGGTACCATAGACTCTGGAGAGCTGGCTAGAAAGGAGGTTACCCCAGGCAAAATTAACACGATGCTCAGTAAGTTGGCAAGAATGATCCAAGACCTAAACCACAAATTTGATGCTCTGTATCTACGGTGGTACCACTTGAAACCTGCATCGACACGCTGGACCAGACGGTTCCATGCTCAGAGTCCTCAGTGCTAAAACCTGCTGACATTACTGCAAAACTCCTCATGGAGAACTCTCTCTTAAGACAGCGTCTTGAAACTGTGGACAATATGGCCCAAAAGAAAAATCTTAAGAGTGATTAACCCACCCAAGTCGTCTGAGGGGAGGATAGTCTAGAGTCGCAAAGACCTTTCTACTTAAAATTCTATCAGTGTCAGAGGACGATCCTCCCTTCTCAGTGAAAAAGTCTGTGGGATAACACCACAGTGCAAAGCCACTTCATCTGCGGCCCCATGGACCTTCCTAGTGCTGCACACAGGAGCTGGGGACAGAGACCAGCATTACAAGTGACAAAACACTGAAAACACCTGTAGTGTGGGTTACTAGACATTTCTTTCCCATTCTCTCTTTCAGTACAAGGTAAAAGTGGAAGGCCTTTGATGGGGTGTGCACACGTCTGGATCAGCTCAAGATCCAGCACCAATTATTACTACCAAATTCTGATTCTCCTGGAATAGCCTAGTGTATTTATTTAAGGACTCCAGGGAGGCAGATTAACTCATAAGTGGACTGAGGCCAAGATGGAAACAGGTCAGAAGGAAGGATAATCTTCAGAAGGTGACTGAATAAGAACTCTGTGAACTCAGAACATCTGCTGAGCAACAAACGTTATTTTTACTAGTATCATGGGAAGGGTCCGTAAAATGTTTTACAAGGGGGCATCATGTGCTGTGGGAGATCAAAAATGGATTCTCTACATAAACTTCCATTGGCTATTGCTGTGAACAACATGGTGGGGTTTTCTGTGGTGTTCCTCCATGCAAGTCTCACAGCCACATGGCACTGAAAAGTATGAGACAGATATCTGCCCCTCGAGTTTGAAGTGAGTGCTGTAAAGGAAACTAAATGCTAATCCATTTTTCTTTGCAGAGTGTTTCTGCACCAGTTCAATACATGTTTCAGGGTGTTGTGGTTTCAAAATTTAATGAGATTCTGTGCCCCCATGGGAGTTCATGGAAATAAAAGTAGTGTTGTTGATAAAATTGCCAATCCTTCAGGTCTAACATATAGGCATTAGTGAATATCTCCTGGATAGCTTGGAGGTGCTTTGTATTAAATAACCGCATGTCTATGGGGATTACACTGACCAGTGAGGTCTTAATGTTAACAAACAATGTGTATGTTTATTTGGATATAACTGTTGATCCTCTTTATTACATTGATTATCAGTGTAATCAAACACCGTAATACCTGGGTATGATGTCATACCCACATATTATGGTGGTTGGAGTGTTCAGGCTTCCCTTTCCCTGTATGGAACCTAGATTTGTTGTGCTCGAGCTCTTGCAGCGGTTGTTAGGCAAAAAATAAAACACAGGCGACTGTGTGCTTATGAAGTTTTTTTACACGCTAACCCATAACAGATGCTCACAGATCTCACATTTGTAATAAATTTACACATCTATGATATTTTAGGAGAAGAAAGCTTTATTTCTGTAAAATAAGATCTATGAACAGATTTGCAGTTCCCTGTTGAAATACATTATCTGCTTTGCCAGTAAAGATTTTCTGACTTCATAATACAATGATTCCATCAGATTCTTTTTTGGTAGTATTTTAAAAATAAGATAATGAAAATGTTAAGGGCAAAAAAAAAAAAAGTGCATACAAATTATTACTATAGCATTAAAAGGCCCAAAGCCTTCATTCTGTAAGATATATAGCCTTACTTGGCACATGCTCTTTAAGGTCTCAATCAGCCAGATAACCTTGTATACTTTACCTAAACTATTTGTTAGCTAAATAAAGGTATGCTTTCTGTAGAACAAGAAACTGCGCTGTTTTTACTGACTGCTACTGCGCCCTCCAAACAGTCTTCAGAAAGCAAGTATGCACAAACCCCCCACCCAAAAACGTAAAAATTAGGAAACTAAAATCCACGCTGTGTGTGGCAGATTCCTGGTAAACAGAAAGGAAATGAGCTGGTTCGGTAGCTGACAGCAGAGTTGCATCCCTTCTATGCCCATGATATCCGCCTCATCAACAGCTTTGTTCTACACATTACAATTAGGGCCATGCATGCCTCCCACTTAACAATGTGCATCTATTGAAACTGGAAATGATAGCCCCTGGAGGCCAAAAATCCCAAAGCTGCTACTTAAAACTGTGCTGCAGTCACTACAGTCACTAACCCCTCCCCACAACCTGCAAATCTTGTCTCCAAAATGTACTCCCCTGTAAGATGCTGTTTGAGTAGTCAGAGAGCTGTTCTTAGCATGAAAGTTGGACCTCTGTACAGAAGGAGAAATTCCATTAAATTCACTTTTTTCTCCCACATTCTTTTGTTTTTTGCTGTTATCCACTGTGCCTCTTTTTGTTAATTACACTACTGTGACTATCTGAGCACAGGGTGGGGTTGGAACTTCTACCATAACAGCGCTGCAGAAAATCACATTTTAACGAAAGACTAATAGTCTAAATCTGTGTGCATGTTTTTGTTCAGGTGGAGTGAGACAAAGTAAGACCACTGGTACATCGAGTCTAAGTCTCATTCTTATCCCATCAGCAGTACCAAGAATGATTTGTTTTCCTCCAGCCAGACCTATCTGTGTGCCAGTAACACTTTATACTACCATACGTGTGCTGATCCAGGGTCCCTCCGTCCTGGGCAGAAGGAGTTAGAAGGGTGCTGGGTAGGCAGAAGTGTGGGGTAGGGCTGTGATCACCCTTCCACAGTACTGCATCCTTTGGAGGACCAGGAGCCTGCTGGACATCGTGGGTGACCACACAACATCCTGCCTGCCCCCTGAAGGCATGATATGGCAGGTGGCCTTGGTGGGAGGAAAATCAGTGAAAAATGCGTGGATGGGGCACGAGAGCACCAACCACATCTCAAGGGCCTCACAACATTCTCCTGATGGACCTCTGCCTCCATGCTGGACCGTTGGGCTGGGGATGTATTTTTATTTTATTTATTTGCAATTTGTATTCATTTGTAATTTTTAACTAGGAAAGGCACACTAAGCTATGATCGCTTATTTCCTGGTGCCTCCTGAGGAGAGGGGTTGCATGGAGCTGTTTTTCTGATATCCGTCTGCTCTTCCAGTAGGGTGAGACAGTGTACATCTGAGCCAAGATCTCCTTTCTGCTGGTGATACCTCTCCCTATGCACCCCAGCATCCCACTAGCCCTCCCAACTGCCTTGTCACACTGCTTGGCCACTTTCAGGTCATCCGATATGATTACCCCCAGATCTCTCTTCTGCTTTCTCTTTCCTGCCTAGTGGTCGTCAGTACCACTCCACTCATTTTGTACTCCACCCTGGGTTTCTGTGTCTTAATTGCATTATTCTGCACTTTTTCGCACTGAAACCCAGCTACTATACCATTGATCACTCCTCTACTTTTCTCAGGCCTCTGCTCATCCTTTCCACATACACCCCAACCACAGTGACCACTGTACTGCAGATTCTGGTGACATCTGCAAAGAGGCAAACCTTCCCTTCCAACTCCTCTGCAATGTCACTTATAAAAACATTAGAGGACCAGTCCCAGCACTGATCCCTGATGCATCCTGCTGGTCACCCTCCCTTCCTCGGAGTGAACTCAGTTTACCACCACCCTCTGTCACCTATCCCCTGATCAATTTCTTATCCAGTTTACCACCTTTGGATCCACTCCTAAGCCACACAGCTTGCTTACTAGTCTCCTATGTGGAACGGTGTCCACCGCTCTACCCTGATCTAAATCCTTTGTTGCCCAATCAAAGATATTGATCAGATTTGTTTGACACGACCATCCCCCTGTGAACCCATGCTGCTTCAAGTCTTGTAACCCACTGGATTCAAGATATTCCACAATCCTTTCCATCAGCAGTGATTCCATTAATCTTCCCACCACCGATGTCAGGCTGACTGGCCTATAATTGCCAGCCTCCTGCCTGCTACCACTTTTGTGTACTGGGACTACATCCACCCTGCTCCAGTCCTTCAGAACCACTAATTTCCAGTAAGCTGTTAAACAGAACTGTCAGAGGTGCAGCCAGTATTTCCCTGAGCTCCCTCAATGCCCTTGGATGCACCCCATCTGTTCCCATTGCTCTGTCCGCCTTCAGATTAACGAGTTCCTTCAGGACTCTCTCCTCCAAAAAAGGACTAGCATCCACCTCCCTCCCTCCCTCCAACGCACCTGTTACTTTTTTGTGGCCCCTCCCCTTCTCTTTCCTCTGTGAACACTGAAAAAATGTTTTTGTCCAGGATGTCTGCCTTTTCCTGGTCTCCCACTGCAAAGTCCCTCCCTTCCCTTTTTATTCTTACAATTCCACCCCTGGTCTTCCTCTTTTCACTTACATACCTAAAAAATGTTTTGCCTCCTTTTGTTACCTCATGGGCTATTCTCTCTTCAGTTTGCATCCTTGCGTTCCTTACTGATTTCCAAGTTTCCTTCCGTATCCCCGATATACCTCCCTATCGTCCTTCCTTCTGATACCTTCTGAATGCTACCCTTTCAGCTTTTATCTTTTCAGCTACCTCTTTTGAGAACCATAGCAGTCTCTTTCCTTCTTGCTTTTACTCACTTGTTTGATGCAGAGGTTGTTGCCTTTATTTTTACCTTTTACTTTTTTACTTTTGTTTGTTGCCTTGTTAAGGTGAAACACTGATACTCCCTTCGGGAGAAGCTTCGGGTTGGGGTGAACAATGGCCTTGTCCTTGTAGAAGACCAGATAAAGAGACTCCACCCAGAGCACCTGGAGCTTGCTAATCCTTCTGGCTGATGTGATGGCCACCAAGAAGGCCATCTTCTACAACAGGTGTGACATCTCACACTGGTGACTAGGCTCAAATGGCTTGCCCATGAGCACAGCCAGCACCAGCAGTAGGAGCCATCGTGGTGGTGGTTCAAGCACCAGAGGGAACAGGTGGTCAAGGCACTTGAAAAAGCATCTGTCCACCTACTCCTCGTCTTCTGTCTGCATACCAGCCTACACCCAGTATGCAGCAATGGCTGCCAGGTGCACCTTAAGGGTTGCTGCTTGCAGGCCCAACAGAAAGAGAGAGACCAGAGGTACTCTGGGATACTAGCTAAAGCACAGGCAACAGAATCCAGGTCCTTGCCCTGACACCAAACGGAAAACCTCTTCCATTTAAAGGCATAGCACTAGCGAGTCGACTCCTTTCAGGAGGCCTCCACAACATGGAGCACAGCTTCCAAAAGGACCAAGGCTTGGAACTCAAGCCACTCAGCAACCAGGCCATGAGGTGCAGGGACTGAAGGTCTGGGTGTAGAGCCTTCTCCTGTTGTCTGCACAGCAAGTCCAGGTGAAGAGGCATCCACCACGGAGGCTTGTTGCTGAGGCTGAGGAGATCTAGATACCAGAAATGAAAATTACTTTCTTACCATAATTCTTTATCTTCGAGGAATATCTTCACCATTGATTCACACTAGTGGGTCAAAGCCAGAGGCACTAGACCCAGCGGGAGCCAGAACTTTTCAGAGGGCTGTCATCAAGGCAAGCAGCGTGCATGCACGGCACAATAATCAAATTATCATGCCCCCTGTGCCGACGTGGAGCCTTTGCAAAAGAGTCTGTGACTCAAAGGATTGTAATTCTGATTATATTCAATAAATAAATAAAAATAAGCACATGTGGCAGCCTGCTTACATTGGCACCAGCGCCCAAATGCTTCAGTATCTTTTTCTACCAAAGAGGTGCAGCATAATAACCCAACATGTATGTATACCCTTAGTTAAGGGCATAAGATAGCCCTGGTGGCACTGGGCATGCGGATAGGGATATGTAAATATATATTTATAGACAGATGGACAGTTATTCACATATGCGCATGGCCAGTATCATGGCTCAACATTCAGACTGTGATTTAACTAACTTTGAGCGCTCGTTTCAAAACCAGAAATACTTTCCTGAGTTCATCTTTCTCTCTGCTATTTGAAACTGTATTTAGTTGAACTCGGGTACAACGCTCGGTAAACGAGCATTCCGGTGCATCAGCACCATTTACAAGTGTGAGCGTGCTTTGGCATTGGGCATGGGGAGAACAGGAGAGGACTGACACAGTTTAACTTTTTAATTAAATTAAAAAAAGGAAATATTATTTAGGGGAGTACATTGCTGCCATAACTACCACATCAAGAGACAGACTGCTGCAGCCAGTGCAGGCACATTTCGGGAGTATCTGCTGAAAAGTAAGTAACATGCTGACAGTATCCCTTTAATGGAAAACAGAAACGGAGGCTCAGTGACCAAGCATGGACTTCAGTTTCTCTGAGAGCAGAGGGGATGGCCAACTGAATGTTTTCCAAGTCCAAAACTCCAAGTCACATGTTGCAAGGCCCAAAGAGCTTGCAAGTGAGCATTCATTGTAAGTACAAGACAGATAACCTGGGCAACCATAGGCTTCCTGATGGGAGGCCTGCTCATGGTATAATGAAGAGCACACAGATGGACCATCACTGTAGAATACTGGAAACTAACAGCAGAAGGGTCCAGTAGGTACTCCATAATCCTGTCAAGGGCACTTAAAAAAAAAAAAAAAAGGGTCCATACAGGTTTTGGAGCACCAGATGGAAAATTATTTCCATTTGGCTGCGTTACGTCTTCCAAATGAAAGGCTTACGTGTGGCCAAAAGTATTTTAAAGACCCTCTGAGACACCTTGTACCTGCTCACTTCTTAGCACAGGTAGGGATGGACTAGGTGACCTGGGAGCAATAAATCCATCCTGGGTGGTAGACTCCTCGGTTGTTGATTGAAGTCTATTCAACCAGAACTGTGGAGGCTAGAGTGGGGCCACTAGAATTATCATGCCCCCTGTGCCTCCAATTTGAGCAACACTCCCAGAGGAGAGAGACTGGAGGGAGTGCATACAGAACAGATTTGCCATAGAAGTCTGGATGCATCCTAATAGAAAACGCCATATCCTGGGTTGCTGGAGCAGAATCGAATCAGGATCGAGGCAGCTGCCATTGAGTGGAGACACAAAAAGGCCCACATCTGGAATACCCCACTAGCCGAATAAGCACATCTGTGAGAGTCGTGTGAACTCCTGGCAGACAGATACACACATTCGCCACACACACACACACACACACACACACACACACACACACACACACTTAATCAAAAATCATAGAAAACCCAGCCCCGCAGGGGGAAAAAAAAAAATCTCCCAGCTTCATCGCACTGTGGACAGGATGTTAAACCTTCAATCCTCCTTGTTTGCAGTCCACTGAAGCTATTTCTGCAGAAAAGTGTGAGGATTTTGAGTACTTTTTCACTGACAAGGTCTCAGCCATTAGTCTGGGAATTTCTTCTAGTGGCCTGGCCTGGACAGGGGTGGTCTCTCCTATAGTGATATAGATCTGCCTGTCTGGGATGAGTTTTGACCTGTGTCTGAGGTGGAGGTTCTGCAGGTGATCTTCAGTTTGTTTCCCACCAACTGTATACTGGACCCAATTCCAACGTGGCTGATTCTCAGCTGTGCCGAGTTCCTAAGTTCAGTTTTCACATAGATCATGAATGGGTCCTTGACGGAGGGTGTCTTTCCTCCGGTCTTGGAAAAAGGCCAGGGTAAGACCCCTTCTAAAAAGCCAACTTTGGACTCTGACGTTCTAGAGAATTACAGGACTGTCCCTACCCTACCCTTTTTAGGCAAGGTTATTGAGAAGGCGGTGGCTAAGCAACTGACAGATCACCTAGAGTCTCTCTATCTGGGAACCTCTCCACTCGGATTTGGCCTCGACACATCACTGAGACGGCTCTCATCAAAGTGAACCATGATCTCCTCCTTGTAAGGGACTGAGGGCAATGCTGAATCTTGGTGCTGTTGGATACAGTGGATCAAGGAGTGTTGTTGAATTGCCTCGGGAACTATGTGGACCTCATTGGTACAGTTTTGTGCTGGTTCAAGTTTTACTTATTTGGGAGAACACAGAGTGTGGGCTCATGTGATCCCACTCCACAAGAGTGGTAGCAGGGAGGAGGCGGGGAACTACAGACCGGTCAGTCTTACCTCAGTAGTGGGCAAGATTATGGAAGCACTCCTTAAGGAAAGGATAGTGAAACACCTGGAATCCATAGGGGCACAGGATCCAAGACAGCATGGGTTTACAAAAGGAAGGTCCTGTCAAACTAATCTCATAGATTTCTTTGACTGGGTAACCAGAGTGGTGGACCAAGGGGAGAGTTGATGTCGCTACCTTGACTTCAGCAAAGCTTTTGACACTGTTCCACATAGAAGATTGATAAATAAGCTAGGTAGGCTCGGGTCAGAAGTTGGTCAACTGGGTGGCAAACTGGTTGACTGGCAGAAAACAGAGAGTGGTGGTAAATGGTATACAGTCAGAAGAGATGCAAGTCACAAGTGGGTACTCTCAAGGATCAGTCCTGGGGCCAGTCCTATTCAACATCTTCATTAGTGACCTCGCAGATGGACTAGAGGGTAAGGCTTGTCTGTTTGCAGATGACACCAAGATCTGCAACAGAGTAGATGATCCAGATGGGTGGGCAGAATGAGAAGAGATCTGGATAAACTAGCAGAATGGTCAGAAGAGTGGCAACTGGGATTTAATGCAAGAAGTGCAAAATCATGCACATAGGGAAGAGAAACCCTGAAGCCACCTATAGGCTGGGAGGGGAGTTGCTAGCAGTCACAAAGGAAGAAAGAGACTTGGGCATCATCATCACTGATGACCTGAAATCATCCAAGCAGACCTCTAAAGCAGTAGGTAAGGCTAGGGGGGTGTTAGGGTGTATTAGTAGGGGTATCACAAGTCGTAAGAGGGAGGTAATAATCCCTCTGTACAAGACATTGGTTAGGCCCCAGCTGGAGTACTGCGTGCAGTATTGGAGGCCACACCTTCACAAGGACATTAACCAAATTGAGGCAGTCCAGAGAAGGGCAACCAAAATGGTGCAGGGACTGCATCAGAAGACATATGAGGACAGATTAACGGAGCTCAATATGTATACCCTTGAGCAAAGGAGGGAGAGAGGTGATATGATCGAGACATTTAAACACCTTAAGGGCATAAACAAGGTGAAAGAGTCTAACATGTTTAAATATAAGAAAATAGCAGGACAAGAGGACACAGCATGAGATTAGAGGGAGGCCGATTAAGGGGAATGTGAGGAAATTCTTTTCACAGAAAGGGTGGTAGATGCATGGAATGGCTTACCACAAGAAGTGGTGGCTATGAATACAGTGCAGGGCTTCAAACAGGCATGGGATAGGCATAAGGGAGCAATACAAATGACTATGAATAGATAGGTCACTGACATAGCAAAGGCCGATGGCACATTTATAAGGTAGAAAAAGAAATGGGCAGACTGGATGGGCCTTGCGGTCCTTATCTGCCGTCAACTTCTATGTTTCTATGTTTCTATGTTTCTATGTTTCTGGGAAGTTTTATCTCACAGGTGTCCTGTGGAGTGCCGCAAGGCTCAATCCTCACCTTCATTTTATTTTAGGTGTATATGCTGCCGCTAGGTGAGATCATTAGATGATACAATGTGGGATTTCACTGCTATACAGATGATACCCAGTTGTACCTGTCTTGTGCCCCTGATGATACATCCGTGTCTCTGGTGCTGAGCCGCTGTTTGGCTGGATAAATGACTGGATGGCCTCAAACTGGTTATGTCTTAACCCAGGCAAAACAGAGGTCATGGGTAATGAATCTTATCGCCAGGGCTTTTCTGCAGCAGGGAATAGGGCTCTCCCTGTATTGGGCAGCCATTCTCTTGTTGCAGCTGGTACGGTTAGGGTCCTGGGGATCATTCTGGATGAAAGATTAACATCTGCACATCATGTGTCTTCTGTTGTCTGATCTGGATTTTTTCATTTATGGAATATTGTTGGGATCAGGCCACACTTAGCTCAGGATGACCTGGAGACAATTATCAATGCTTTCGTCACCTCTAGGTTGGATTACTGCAATGCTCTTTTTCTAGGGCAATCTGGAAGTTTGATGCATAGACTGCACCTGGTGCAGAATGCTGCAGCCCGCATGTTGGTGGACTCCTTGCAGAGTGATCACATTGGACCAGTCTTGTATGCTCTGCACTGGCTAACTCTGCATTCACACATCACCTTTAAGATTTGCTTGTTAACATACAAGGCCCTACATGGTCTGGGGACGGATTACTTAAAAGAGCTTCTGATTCCATACCAGCCAGTCAGCTTTCTCCGCTCCACCAATGGTGGTTTGTGGGCTATCCCTGCTGCTAGACTTAAATCTTCAGGTGACAGCACCTCTGGAGTGTCAGCTCATATTCTTTGGAACTCACTCCCTATCCATGTTCCCTTGGCTAGCATGGTAAGCGCCTTTAGAGCCTCACTGAAAACATTCTTGTTTGGTCAAGCTTATTCAGTATGACGTATCTTGATTTTACCTGCCAGTTATTGTTTTAATGTGTTGTGTCACGACTAGGATCTAACTCTGTAAAGTACTCAGAGTCCATGTTGGATTGAATGCTATATACATAAACTTGTCTTGCCTTGCCTAGATTATTTGAAGCAGGATCCCCTGCTCCAGAAACCATACCCACACTCTCATCGCCACATGCAAAGAGGGTAAAAGTATTGTTTGTCCAAGGGAGGACTGTTTTGTGGCTGACTAGGCCCATTAGGGCTTTCAGACAGTACAAAAACAGCTTGTATCTCCACACATTGTGGAGATGATCCTGTTATGGGTCACAGACACCTTATGTTCGGAGGGTCTGACAGTGGGCCCCCCACCTCGACAGGGAGGCATCTGTGGTAAAGTCATCTAAGGCTCCAGATGAGAGATGGGGAACCTTGGAGGAGGTGGTCCTCCAAGGACCAACCAGCATAACAGAGACAGAACCAAGGACTTGGTCACCTGAATGGGATACATTGATATAGAGATGTTATCGGCAGATAAGGGCCTTGTAGCCCATCCAGTCTGCCCTATCCCTCTTTCTAATGCTTAAGGTACTCCAGATGCTGTAAGTCCCCCCTTTTTGCCCTAGCTTTATAACTCTGAGGCTTCAGTGCTTGTGACCATAGTGCACTCAGCATCCACTGAGGTATCCACATGTACAGACATGCCGTTTGCACTGTGACCACTGAGAAAGCTATAAGGCCTAGCATGCATTGCATGGAATGGGCTGGCACAACTGAGTGCTTCACGTTGTGGAATGCCATCTGCAGAATTACTTGTAGCCTGCTCTCTGTAAGGTAAGAAAGCTGCAGCTTTGAGTAATCCAGAAGAACCCCTAAGAACAGCAATTGCTAGGAGGTTTGTAGCTGAAACGGCATGAAGTTCAACAAGACTCACATTGAAGACAGGAATTGGGAAGCAGTGGCTACTGCCTGTTCTGCCTCTTGTCTGGACAGGCCTGAAGTTGAAAGTTGACCAACTTCCAAGAAATGGAAATTACGTACCTACCATAATTCTTGATCTTACTGGATGAAGTCTCCACCACTCATTTACACTAATGAAGTACACCAGAGGCGCTAGGATCCAGCGGGAGCCAAACTTTTTCAGAAGGGCCAGTGCCAAGATGGAGCCACGGGGAAGTAGCACTATGAGCTAGGCACGCGCGGTATAGACTATCTCAGCGTCAACCCTCCAACCGCCTCAGTACCTTTTTTTCTGAGGAGGTGCAGCATGACTAACCTAGGGAAGAACTAGCCTAACTATCGGAGATAAGATAGTTCGAATGATCCGTGTAAGAAGGATCAAAACACAAAGTCTTCACAGCCCAAATTGGAGGAGTGAAGACCAGAAACAGAAGTGAGCTCGGGTGATAGTGGTTGAGCGTGTGAATGGGTGGTGGAGACTTCGTCCAAGAAGATCAAGAATTATAGTAAGTATGTAATTTCCACATCTTCCTTGACATAAAGTCTCCACCACTCATTCACACTAATGGGAGAGTACCAGGCTAACTAATTTCCCAAGACGGGCAGCAGGAGAGAGAGAAGCTCACTTTTTAGGACAGAAGTCCATTAAGAATTGCCCTGCCAATGACTGATGTTGTCTGGCATGGACATCCAAGGCACAGTGCTCAACAAAGTGTGTTCGGAGCTCCAGGTAGCCGCACTGCAAATGTCTGCAATGTGGATATTATGAATTTCTGTCAGAGATGCAGTGACTGCTCTAGTAGAGTGAGAGTACACTCTGCCCTCCAACATGACCTGTGCCATGGAGTAGCAGTAGCGAAGGCATGCCGCCAGCCACGCTGAAATGCACCTGATAGCAACAGGTGGACCCAGCCGGGTCGTGCTGAAAGAGACAAACAGTTGTTGAGCCTTGCAAATTTCTTTTGTTCTGTCCAGAAAGAATCAAAAAGCTCTTTTTACATCCAGGTAACGAAGGGTACGCTTTCCCTCATTCTGGAAGTTGGCAAAGTAGGTAGGAAGGACTAAAGGTTGATTTAGAATAAATTCTGAGACAACCTTAGGGAGGAACTTAGGATGAGTCCTAAGAACTACTCTGTCTTTGTGAAATACAGTATTCGGGGGGTCTGTGACCAAAGCGTGATTTTCTAATACTCTACAAGCAGAAGTAATGGCCACCAGGAAGGCCGTCTTCCAAGTAAGAAATTTCAACTCGCAAGTGGCCAGAGGCTTGAAAGGTTTACGAGTGAGCTTGACTAACACAAGGTTAATGTCCTAGGCTGCAACTGGATGTCTAACAGGTGGTCTGGTATGCAGAATACCCTTAAGAAACCTAATGAAAGATAACGGAGCCAAGACATGGAATGTACTGGCTCATGATATGCAGAAATTGCACAAAGAAGAACCTTGACTGAAGATTATTGCAGACCTGTGTTTGAGAGGTCTAAGAGATACTCCAGGACTTTATTCAGTGGGCAGGAAAAAGGATTCTAAGAAGATTTTGCGCACCAGATAGAGAAACATTTCCATTTAGCTGTGTAGGTTTTCTTGGTAGCTGGCTTGCATGCAGCTAAAAGAATATGTGTAATTCTATGAGAAACATTAAACCTGTTTACCTCTATCGCCTCAGGAGCCAAGTGTGGAGGTGAAGAGACCTCAGGTTGGGATGAACTACAGGGCCCTGGGTCAGAAGGTTCATCTGAAGGGGAAGTGGTTTCGGAGGGGTTTCCAATAGTCTGTTGATTAGAGGAAACCAGATCTGACGAGGCCAAAATGGTGCAATGAGAATCATTCTACCCCAATGTGCCTCCAATTTGAGCAGTACTCTCTGAACTGGGGGGGAGGAGGAGGAAATGCGTAAAGAAGGTTTTTGTTCACCACAGCCTGAATGCATCCTGACAAGGTCCTCAATTTCTGGGGCAGAAGAGAGGCAGTTCTGCGTTCAGTGGGGACGCAAAAAGGTCCAGGTCTGGAGTTCCCCACTCTTCGAAGAGTGACTGAACGACAGTTAAGTCGAGAGGCCACTCGTGAGGATCTGTCCCCGTTCTGCTGAGACGGTCTGCCAGCTCATTTTGTACTTCTGGCAAGTGAACCGCCTCAATCAGAACTTTGTGCTCTAGATACCATTCCCATACTCTCATTGCTTCCCTGCATAATGGGTAAGAGTGTGCACCGCCCTGCTTGTTGATGTAATACATCACTGCCTTGTTGTCCGTCAGAAGGAGAATGTTCTTGTGACAGAGTACGTCCTTCAAAGCTCAGACTGCACAGAGGACGGCTCTCATTTTCGGAATGTTTATGTGAAGTTGAGACTCGCCCTGGGACCACGTGCCCTGGTTGTGGAGACCCTGGCAATGAGCTCCCCAGCCCATCAGAGACGCATCCGTGGTAATGGACATCTGATGATCCAGAGGGGGGAAGGGATATCCTTCCAGAAGGTTGTCATCCTGAGACCACCAGGTGAGGGACTGTTTCAGAGGTTCTTTTGCCTTGATGTGAAAGGACCAAGGATGAGTGGTTGGCGACCACTGAGTACTGAGCATCCACAGAGTGGTTCTCATGTGGAGACGAGCCAAGGGCACAGTGAAAACCGAGGATGCCATAAGACCCAGCATCCGCTGCATCGAGGGAGCACGAAGTGAGCCGTTCTCTTGATGAAGTAGGCCATCTGAAGAATATCGTTCCTGCTGTCCTCCGGAAGGAAGGCTTTCACGCAGGAAGTGTTCAGAAGGACTCTTATAAATAGAAGCTTCTGGAAGGCTGCAGCTGTGACTTTTTCAGGTTTAGCAGGACTCCCATAGACGTGAGGAAATTTGAGGCTGTGGCCGTGGCCTCCTGAGTCTCTTGTCTGGAGGGACTTGCAAGAAGACAGTCGTCCAGATATGAGAATACTTGAATTCCGATTTTCCTTAAAAGTGCTGCGAAAACTGCACAGCACTTCATAAAAACTCGAGGCGCCAAGGATAGCCCAAAGGGCAAGGACTCTGAATTGATAGTATTGACCCAACGCCATAAACCTTCGGTATTTGTGGTGTTTTGGTTGTAAGAGAATGTGTTGGTAGGCGTCCTGCATATCCAGGGAGGCTAGCCAATCGTGTTGATGAATCAAAGGTAACAGGGTACCGCGTGATATCATCTTGAACTTTTCCTTGTAGAGTAATTTGTTTAACTTTCTGAGACCGAGAATAGGGGGCATGCCGCCGGTTTTCTTTGGAACCAGAAAGCAATGGGAGTAGAAACCTGTGTTTCGTTGATCCAGCAGAACTACTTCTACTACCCTGTTGTTCAGAAGGCCTTGCACCTCGGAAGCAAGAAGGTCATACTGCACAGCAGACAGCCTGGGCTGTCGGTTGGGAGGATGATCGGGGGGGGGGGGGGGGGTGTTCTGACAGATTGAGTGAGTACCCCTCACGGATTATCCTGAGGACCCATTTATCTGGTGTTATAGACTTCCACTGGTCGAAGAACTGAGTCAGATGACCTCCCACTGCCAAGGAAGAGTCCCCCTCGCACAGCTGAGGTGGGACCTGGGTCGGAAACGCAGAGGGTGGCACTTGGCATTTTTGGGCCCTGTGCTTTCTGCTGCATTTTCTTTTGTGGCTGAGGAGTTATGGTCTGTAGTAGCTCTGAGGAAACCTCCGACTCGGGCAGAGCTTCTACCGTTGCTTTGAGCAAATGCCAAAGAACATACTCACATTGAGAAAAATAACCCTGGTAGCTGGCAATACGCAAGCCCAGAGTTGAAGCAACAAAGACCCGCTTACCGAAGGTGTTGATCTTGCGAGAATGTTTGTTTACAGGATGGGCTGTGGATTCCTGAGGAAGGACAGCCTTATCATTCTCTGCCAGGACCACTAAGGCATCAGCAAGGGCCTGTGAGGCCAAGATGGGGCGATCCTTGGGAGGGGCATATTTCCTATCTATGGACTTGGCCACAGAAGGAATAAGAGCCGGATTCTTCCACACCATCTGGGAAAGAGTCTCGAAAAAGGGCTGCACCAGAGGGATTAAATCTATAGGGATTTACGGAACATGCACCGTAACGGCCCTTTTGTACGGGACTCTTGCCTGCATTGGTGCCTTTTTCTGCCCACAAAGAAATCTGTAGCAGTCCTGACAGAGCTCCATTGAGCTCACTCCGTCCCCCTGTCTCACTCGCTCGTACTGTTTCTCCCACCGCTGCAGGCTGGCCCTTTGTACTGGGCCCCAGTCTGCAATGATGCCTTTTTCTGCCCACAAAGAAATCCGCAGCAGTGCTGAAAGAGCTCCGATGAGCTCGCTCACTCTCCCTCCCTCACTCGCTCTCTCGCTCTGTTTCTCCCAGTGCTGCAGGCTGCCTTTTTGTACTGGGCTCTTGCATTGAGCCCTTTCTCTGCCCACAAACAAATCCGCAGCAGTCCCGACAGAGCTCAATTGAGTGCAGTCACTCCCCCCTCTCACTCGTTCGATCTTAATGTGTCCCAAACAGTGATTTCCCACAGCGACCGTGCTATTCTGTGGCAGGAGTGCCAAAACACACTTTAGCCATTATGTGAAAAATGGCAGCTGTACTGTTCATAAGGAGGTGGGAAAAAATGCCACTGCTGAAAATGTGGCATGAAATATTACAAATTGTGAATTGCCACCAGAGTCTGGGGATAGCTTGCAGCCGACGGGGATTGAGCACCCTCACCGGCAAACAACAAAAGGGGGGGGAATTATTTATGCCGATGGGGAATGGCACTACCGGCAAACAACAAAAAGGGGTGGAACTATTTATGCCGATGGGGATTGGGCACCCATGTCAGCAAACAACAAAAAGGGGGAATCTTTTATTCTGATGGGATTGGGCACCTCACGGCAAAGAAGAAAAGGATTCCTTTCGTCGACAGTGATTGACACCACAGCACATAATTAAATGGGTGTCCCATTATGCCGGAGGGGAGTGGGCTCCCCCATCAGCAAATAACATTGGGGGGGGTTAGATATTGTTTGTGAATAGCGGCTGATTTTTTAGAAAGTTGTGGCATGCTGGCTGAACTAGTGTCAGCAGCAGCATGCCACGGCATTGGGGGATGGGGGACAGGCCTTTGCAGGCTGTGGGGGCATTGGGCACAACACTGCCATGCCTCCACAACCTGCTTCTGGAGAAACCTGTCGCAACATGTTTCTTGCGCATGCGCACAATCAGCATAAAAAGGGAAGTGGTTATCCCTCTATACAGACAGTTGGTGGGACCCCATCTGGAGTACTGTGTGCAGTTTTGGAGACCTCAACTATGCAAGGACATAGACAGGATGGAAGCAGTCCAGAGAAGGGCAACTAAAATGGTGCAGGGTCTGCAGCTGAAACCACATGAAGAGAGACTGAGAGAGCTTAATATGTATACCCTTGATGAAAGGAGGGACAGGGGGACATGATAGAAACTTTTAAGTACCTCAAGGGAATCAACAAAGTCCAGGAGGGTAGCATCTTTCAGAAAAAGAGATGTGTAAGAACAAGGGGCACAATTTAAAGTTGGAGGAGGGATGGCTCGGGGTAATGTCAGGAAATTCTTTTTCACGGAGAGAGTGGTGGACGCATGGAACCACCTTCCTGGAGAGGTTGTGGGGTCTAAAATAGTGGGGGAATTCAAACATGCATGGGACAGACATAAGGCAATTATAGTGGGGGGGTTGCAGGAAGTAGGCTGTTGGTTAATTAGAATCTGCAGCTTATCCAATAGGTAGGGAAATGGGCAGACTGGGTGGGCCAAGTGGTCCTTATCTGCTGTCAAAGTCTATGTTTATGCAGATACTGGAGGTGCAGAAGCTTCCCAGGATTGATGTCCCTGGTCTTGACAGAAAGAGTAGAATTTAAGTTCTTGAGCAGAGACTTAAAGGAAAGGTCTTCCACCACAGGCTCTTTAGGAGGATTGATCCCTGCCCCAAGCGCAGAATCAGCATCAACAACATCATCTAGTCGAAGATCAGGATCAGGCTCAGTATCATCTCCTGACAGTCCAGGGGGGACTCTATAGACAGGAAAGGAATGAAAACCAGGAGGAAGAAGAGGAGGCGACAGAATCGGAGTCAAAAACCTCAGTAAAGTATGCTGCGCCATCAATCCCCCCCCCGGCATCGTCGAAGAGAACGACACAAAGAACAGAGATGGTGACAACATGGAAAATGGCGCTGCACATGGCACCGACTGGGAGCGTGGCACCGACCACCATGGCGCCAGCCACCACAGTGCTGACCACCATGGCGTCGTCCACCGCAATGCCAACCACCCCCCCAGCACTGCATACGGTGCCGACACCACCCCAGCGCTGAGGACAGTGCTGACAGGGCATGCATGCCGTGAATGGCGCTGACACCACACGCAGCGCCGAAAAAGGACCTTGGCACTGCAGAAACCGGCACCACAGGCAGTGGCACCCTGTAGAAGTCTAAAGTGCGACTTGAAGGTAAAGAATGAAAAATGGCAGGAGATAAAGGCATCAGTGTGGACCCCTGCACCGGAGCCATGTGAGGGGGGATAGACACTGGAGCGTGGAGTCAATGGCACTGAAGAAGGTGCTGCACGACCAAGAAGTCCTAACTGCCCCACCTGCCAATCCAAAACTGACTGGCCCGAAGGCCCCGTCGATAGACTGGCCGCTTCGGGCAGTTGAGACAACCTCCGAGCCCACTGCTCCACAAGAGCGGTCCAATGGTGAAACTGTTCATTGGAAGCCCCTCAGATAGGCGGTGAGGGGCTCAGATGTCGAAGAAGCCAGCATTCAGAGACAGAAACCGGAGACTCCAGAAGAGGCAGAGATGAGCCTCTGACCCAACCACCGACCGCCTAGCTTACATTTACCAGAGGGCTGGCACCTTTGAGGATGCTGTTTCTTCTTCTCGACCGGTGGGCAGAAGAAGAACTCGAGGTCTAACGGTGCCGTGAATGGGACCATTTCTTTTTATGTTTTCAGGAGGACTGCCTATCCCCTCGAGCACTGGACCGACCGTTGTCAACCCTCCCCCCCCCCAAGAGGGCAGCAGACAGGATCCGGCCCAGCTGACTAAACAGTTTTCAAACAAAGTCTCCCTACTGTCACCTACCCCACTCATAGTCGGCTGAAGACTTCTTCTTGTACAAAAGTAATTTTATTAAATTTAATTGGTACTTTACATGATAAAATACAAAATAATAAAACTGAAAACTAAGCTGCAAGTTTGAAGCTTGACTCCCGGTGGGCGAGCAACGTCATCACTGAAGTGCACTCCATGGCAGGAAAAAAAAGGAACTGAGGTGGTTGGAGGGTCGACACCGAGATAGTCTATACCGCGCGAGCCTAGCTCGAGGTGCCACTTCCTTGCGGCTACATCTCGGCGTCAGCCCTTCTGAAAAAGTTTGGCTCCCACTCTGTCCTAGTGCCTCCAGCATACTCCCATTAGTGTGAGTAAGTGATGGAGACTTTATGTCCAGGAAGATCAGGAGAACTTGGGAGTCCGAACTTCCTTAGGTGCGCAGTGAGCATTACAAACACTATGTAAGACTCTTAGCACTAGGTTTGGAGGTCTCGAGGATCGTTCTGGGTTCCACTGATGCCTTAACAGCTTGCTCCACCTGCTGCAAGAATAGATGGGTTCCAACCAGGGAACATACTTCGTCTGTTGCTGGACATCCTGGCAGAAGCCAGCAGCCAGGAGCCAGGAATGCCACCTGATGCAAATGCCTGACAGCAGAGTGAGATGCAACATCGAAGGCATCCAAGAGGATTTAAGCTGGTGACTGTAGGGCTCCATACCTTGCCTGACAGTCAGCAGAATATCTTGTCTAGTTTGGAATCTGGCAGCGATCCCGCCAGAGACTTCGACTTGCTCAAAATGGCATATGCAAGAAAACTGCCCTTGGAGCTAGCTGTTCCACACACAACACTGCTGAAGTGTAAGCTTGACTGCCCGTAGCATCATACTTGCATGACTTATATTAACCTTCCTCCTCCGCTCCAATTGGACAGTGCTTAAATTTACTCAGAGAACTTGAATTTTCAGCGATTTTGCTGCTTTCTCCTTCTTATTGCTTGTTTGGGGATTGAATTGTGCCTGCAATAGTCGATAATGTTTTTTTCTGCAACTACTGTTTAAAACTGCAATAGTTTAAAAGTTCTTTCTGCTATTACAATTTAAAACTGCTGTGATTAATTTCTGCAATCTAATGTTTAAAACTGCAATAGTTTAAAAGTTTGCACTCCTCTCTGCTCAGAGCTGTATATCTCTGCCTCAGACTTTCCTCCCTACTCCCTCCTGCTACCAGACCACTCGTGGCACTCAACCCCCCACCTCTGTCTCTCTCTGTCTGTCTCTCTCCTTTTTTCCTTGCCTTACACTCAGCTGCCTTGCGGCGCCAAAAGTCAGACACCCCCCCCCCCAGGGCTTTCTCCCCTACTCCCCTTACCAACCCCCTCCTTCTCTTCTCACCTACTCCCTCAGCTACTGTCTCTGCTCCTCTGCCCCGTCCTCCGATTAACCCAGACATTTGAGACCTCTGCTTAATTACTAACCTCCCTGCTTCTCTCCCTCTTGTGCAGATTTAGCCCCTCCAGGGCTTCTTGTGGCACTGGCCCATCTCTGATCTCGGCCACCTGAATTTCACCAACCCTACCCACCAGCCCAGCAGCTAACAGGTACGACAGCCAGACTTGAAAGTCGTTAATTCCGTTGGCTCTCACGACTTGTCAGCTGCTTCTCCATTTGCCGTGGTACCTTCCTCCTCCTCTCCCTATTGGACAGTGTTTAAATTAACTCAGAGAACTTTAATTTTCAGCACTCTTTGTTGCTTTCTCCTTGTTGTTTGCTTGGGGATTGAATTTTCTCCCACCCCGGCACTCTTTAAATCCACTTTCTCCCTGAAGCGTCCCGCCCTCCTCCCCCTTTTATTTGTTAGAACCAAGCCAGGATACTACCCCTCTTAAAGGTCCCTACACTGTACTGCTCCTGTCCTCTCGAACCTACTATACCCACCCTCATACTACCCCCTGCTACTCTTCCTGCACTGAACTCTCTTAACTACCTTTCCTTTTTACCTCAACCTTGGGCAGCCTTGGCTGGCTAGTTATGCTGTCATGCCTTGTTGTCCTCTGCTGGGTTGACCACTTTATTGCTATGTCATTAAATCTCTCCCCTCAGGTCAGCACTCATCCTCCTCCATCTCAAATAATTCCCGATCCTTCTCGCCTGTCCATACGTATACCTTGCATTCCTAGACCAGGCGTTGCACTCCTTGGGCTCTGGCTCCATAAACGGCTGCAATCTCCTATCCCTCCAGTTCCTTTCAGAGTGCAACTCCTTTGTATTCCGTTCTGGATTTGCATATCTGTTCTCCTCCTCTTACTACGAGCAGGGGATACTGAGCTTAATTCAGGGCTGTCTTGCTCAACCACTATACCAGTCACTACCATAGGTACTCAACCCCAATCCTAAAGGCCTGAAAATAGCTCATTTGAATATCCACAGCCTCTGCCCTAAAATGGCCAAATCAGAAGCCTTGGTTACTCAGAAGTCCCCTGACATTTTATGCATCTCAGAATCATGGCTTAAGTCAGTGATCAAGCCTCATGAGGTGGCAATTCCTGGCTATAAGTGCTGCAGAAAGGATAGATTAGGTAAAAGGGGAAGTGGTGTTCTGATGTATACCTGATCTGGCCTGGATGTCACTGAACTCCCTGGATCAGACGTTGGATCCCCTGCCATGGAATCTGAATTACTCACCCTGACTCTAGGCAGAGTCAAAAATGTAATTATTGGGTGTGCCTACCTGCCACCTAAAGAAGCCTCCACCTGTCTCCCTCCTTCATAACCTCATGCTTCGAGGCGACTTTAATATGGACTGGCTTAACCCCTCTGCTGACAAAGTGCGTGCATCCCTTGCAGATTCTAACCTGGCTCAACTCATCCATGAGCCAATGCGTAATACCACTAAGTCTGGAAATCACACTGTGCTTGACTGCGTGGTCACTAACTGCCCCCTTAAGGTCAAATCCATGGGAGTTCTCTCAGACAGCATCAGCGCCCATTCTCCTACTTTCTGTGTCTGGAGGAATAACTCCCGCATCCCCCTCTCCTAAGATTCTCCAGGTCCGGGACATGTCCAGATTTGACACAAGCAGCTTTATTGCTTCTATCAATGATGCTGACTGGAGCCCAGTCAACACCCTTTCTGACATAAACAGTGCCCTGAATTTCTTTATATCCACCTTCACCTGAATAGCTGGCAGTCATGCTCCCTTGAAAAGGTGCAGGACTAAGGGTACCAAGGCACCATGGTTCACTAAGGACCTTAGGATGCTCATATCTGCCAGTGACCGTGCCTGGCATACCTACAACTGCTCTGCGCTGTCCTCTGACTGGCAAGCCTACAGGCAACTTACAAATAAATGTAAAAGCTCCCTCCTAAAAGTCAAATGCCTACACTAGCAGAAGCTCCATAATGAGCACCTCTGTAATTCTAAGGAGTTCTGGAAGCAGGTGAATTCTCTGATCAAGGGGAAGACTACTGATCTCCCCAGCTCCCTCACTGCTCAGGGCTCCACCCTTACAAACCCACCATCTATCGCCGTTGGATTCAACAAATTTTTCACTGATCTCCACAAATACACATCACTCTTCCCTAGCACATCAATACCCCTCTCATCCCCAATGTCTTCTGGTGTTCCTGGGGCTCATCCCACATTCCATCTAAAACTGGCCACCCTTAAAGAGGTCCGAAAACTCCTTACTAAACTGAAACCTGATAGCTCACCAGGTCATGACACCATTGAGCCTAAGTTTCTCAATCTGGGTGCTCCCGCCCTCGCCCGTCCTGTCCGTGATCTGTTCAACCAGTCCTTCCTTTCAAATACTGTCCCTGACAAATGGAAGGTTGCCATGGTTGTGCCTGTTCATAAAGGTGGACATAACACTGTTGCTGAAAACTTTAGACCCATCTCCATTCTCTGTCCATTGGCTAAAATCCAGGAGTGGATCGTATATGATCACCTCCAGAACTCCCTAGAACACCATAACCTATTATCGCCCTACCAACATGGGTTCAGAAAGAACCATAGTACTCTCACTGCCTTAATCAAAGTCACCTCTGATATATTCCAGGCCACGGACAAAGGCTTTCTCACTGGCACCATAATCATTGTCCTCACAAAGGTATCTGACCTGGTCAACCATGGTCTCCTGCTCCAACAGCTAAATTCTATCTGCCTTGATGCCACTATTTTAGCCTGGGTCCAAAGCTATCTCTCCTGCCGCTCTCAAAGGGTCAAGTAGGTTGGCTCTCTTTCTGACCATAGACCTATAACCCATGGTGTTCCGAAGGGCCCTCTGCTGTTCTCCTTATTCATTAACGAGCTGCCAAATAACTGTGGAGAGGCTTCCATGCACCTCTATGCAGATGATGCAATTATCTACCGTTCTTCCTCTGATGTCGATTGATCAACAACAACCTAGCCTCTGGCTTTCTTGCTCTCAAAGGTTGGTTCCTACGCAATCAACTTGTCCTTAACACCAAGAAAACAAAAAGCATGTCATTCTCCCATTCTCCCTCCTCGACCCACAGCCAGCCCTATCTCTGGATTACTACGCTTAATGGTGATGTCCTTGAACCTGTCCAAACATTTAAATACCTGGTCATTACCTTGGATACCTCTCTTTCCCTCAATGCTCATGCTTCCATCCTAGTCAAAACACTGAACCAAAAATTAGGGCTACTCTATCATATCCACCCCTTCCTCTCCTCAGCCTCTTGTCATAAGATTGCTTCCTCCTCCCTCCTTCCACTCCTAACTTATGGTGCTCCGCTTCTTCTCACAACTAATGCTACTACATTATCTAATCTCAAACAGGCTTACCATAGGGTGAGTAGGTTTGCCCTGGGAGTCAATGCCTGTCATCACCACTATGATGTCCTCTCTACTCTGGGTTGGTTATCTTATGAATCTAAACTAAGGTATGCCACCCTGAGTTTTATGCACAAGCTGGTACCTCACTTCTAAGGCACCTGGTCACAGCTCCAGCATCGGAGGAGGCGGGCAAGGCAACTGGGGCTCTGCACTTTCCTTGAGGACGAGAGGCTGCACCTAGCCTATTGTTTACTTTGCGAAAGGGAGAGTGCTGTCTTCCTCTTTGCCGAGTATGGTAGAGAGAGTGGACAGACTTAAGCACCCTGCAGATCAACTTAAGTGCGTCACAGATCGTTGATAATGTCCTGGACATCAGGGCTGAACAGCTTGGTGCCATTAAAAGGGGCATTAAGTACCTTCTGCTGAACATCAGCAGCAAAACCGGATACCCTCAGCCAGGAGCACCTATGCAGGCAAATGCCTGTGGCAGTAGCCCTGGCAATAGTGTAGGCCATGTCATAGAGGGCTCTGAGGCAGTGCTTGCTAATGTCCTCAGTTGCCTGAAGGCACTGAAGCAGCTCCTGCCTTTGTGTCATGTGAGAGGGCCTGGGCAACCACCTTGCTCTTCTTCCAATTAGCATTTTGGTACTTTACCATGTGAGACAGGAAGTTTGCAATCCTCAAACCCAGTGTGGAGAAGGCATTTACCCTCTTACCCCCAGAGGTCAATTCTGTGAGACTCTTTATCCGCGGGGAGGGAACTAAGGTGCTTGGGCGCCTTAGACCTGGCGTGGGCTGCTTTAATGACCAATGAATTATAGAAACATAGACTTTGACGGCAGATAAGGACTGCTTGGCCCACCTAGTCTGCCCATTTCCCTACCTACATGAAAGACTGCAGATCCTAGTTAACCAACAGCCTATTTCTTCCTACCCCCCCAAGAATTGCCTAATGTCTGTCCCATGCATTCTTCAATCCTCCCACAGTTTTAGACCCCACAACCTCCTCAGGAAGGCTGTTCCATGCATCCACTACCCTCTCTGTGAAAAAATACTTCCTCACATTGCCCCGGAACCGTCCCCCCTCTATCTTTAAATTGTGTCCCCTTGTTCTTGCACGTCTCTTTTCTGAAAGATGCTACCCTCTTGGACTTTGTTGATTGCACTGAGGTACTTAAAGTTTCTATCATGTCCCCTCTCCCTCTTTCCTCAAGGGTATACTATATTAAGCTCTTTAGTCTCTCCTCAGACGGCTTCTCTTGCAGACCCTGCACCATTTTTGCTGCCTCCTCTGGACTGCCTCTATCCTGTCTATGTCCTTGCGGAGATGGGATCTCCAGAACTGGATGCAGTACTCAGATGTGGTCTCACCAACTCTCTGTACAGAGAGATAACAACTTCCTGTTTTCTGCTGGCATGCCTCTCCCTATGCATCCCAGTATACCCCCAGCCTCCCTACTGCCTTCTCACATTGCTTGCTAACATTAAGGTCATCTGATATGATTACCCCGTCCCTTTCCTTTTACTGTTGATACTACCTCCCCCATTGTGTAATCTTCCCCAGGGTTCTTGTTTCCCAGGTGCATTATTTTGCACTTCTTTGCATTGAATCCTAGCTGCCATACTTCTGACTGTTCCTCCAACCTTGCCAAGTCCCTTCTCATCCTTTCCACGCCTCCTTGTGAATCAACCCTGTTGCAGATCTTTGTATCATCTGCAAAGAGGCATATTTTTCCTTCCAGTCCCTCTGCAATGTCACTTATAAAGACATTAAGAATCAGTCTCGGGCTGGACAGCATAGCAGGGGAACCCCTGAGGGGCATGGTAAATTCTGTCCGCCCTGTGAGGCACTGCTGGCACCATGTCTGGTCTGTGCCAAGCTGCCATGGCTGCATTGCTCAAAGCAGGCAAGATTGGAGGAATTATTTTGGGGGGAGATTCTGGGATCTACAGGAAGTCCTCCAGCTCTTTCCTGGTGGCATCCTCTTTCTCAGTGTGGAAGCCCATGGCTGAGGACTGCTGCTTCGTCACACTAAAAAATGTGGAGTCCTCTGGAGGAGACCTAGTAGTGTGCTTGACTGAATCCTTACTGACAGAGGAAGCTGTGGATCTGTCAGAGACCAGGATCTCTTCCTCTTCTTCATCAGGAAGAATGAGGTCTGGATGGTACTCCTCTTCTATGATGACCTCTTCCAAATCTAGGTCCGGCATCGCATGCGCCGATGACAGCTTGTGGGGAACTTCCCACGGCTAATGTGTAGACGTTGATGATGAAGCATACCGTCGACGGCATCGGTGAAGTGGGCCTGTATGTGCCCAACTATTGCACAGTCACCAAAGTGAATTTTGTCAGAATTTCATTCAGGTCAATGACATTCAGACGGGGGTGCAATGGCACGGGCATCAACGGACCCTGAGAATCCAAAGAGACTGTAACCCTGAGGGAGAAGGGGTAGGCCTTGACAGGAGGGTCAGCCCTCAACGAGCCAACTGTCAGTGAAGCAGGGCCACGACACAAAGGTTGATAGCTCGCTCTGAATTGGGCGGTAGTGTTGTCGGCATGGGTCTGGTGGATACAAAGACCTGGACAGCAGTTCTAGCATTGGCACAGCCAATGAGGATCCCCAGAAGAAGAAGAAGAGGTGTCGGGAACGAGATTGCCGCCGGGAGCGTCACAATCTCAGTCTTTATGACCCTCAGGATTTGTCTTGGGCCTGGGAACTCGACTTAATTCCCTCCTGCAACTAAGAGGCTGGGACCCTGAGGACCCTGTGCCCAGAACTGGCTACTTGCTGATCCATCAGGAAATTTTTATGAGTCTTTCTGTTTCGCCTGTGGGTTGTTTGGTTAAACCTCTGGCAGAGCTCACAATCAGAAACTCTGTGGTCTGGCCCAAGACAGCAGACATAGAGAATGTTTGTTTGTGAGGCAATCTTTTTTCTGCAGTGATGGAAGAGAGAAGTCGAAGGATTAACTCTAGACATAAATCAGCTGGAGGAATCTCTTAATAAAAGAGATTCTGAAAATAAGTAAAGAAAGAGGTACAGGCAAAAAAGGCATGAATACTGTGTCGCAGCTTCCGCAGAGACCCATGCAAGCAACAACTGAGGGGGAAGCAGGGCCATTCACGCCTTTATAGGGATGGTGATGTCGACGGACATTGATGGCGTAGGAGGCCCCCGTTCTACTTCTGAAAATTTTCCATATGTATTCTTCTTCACCGACAGTGAAGTTCCTACGGTGTGACCTGATGAGTGAAATACCCCCAAAGAAGATCTTGTGCTGCCACATGAACTGACTCAGATTGTGCAGATCTGTTATGGGGCACCAGACCCTATCCATTTAGGGAAAAGGAAGTACCTGGATATGTACCCTAACTTGCCAGAGCATCTAGGACATGGCTATGACTCCTTTTGGCAGGAGCTGAGAGATGTCCTCTCTTAGAGAAGACAGCATGTCCTGTGACACTGAGGACTCACAAGGACCAAGATGTCGGTAAGGCAAGACAGCCTCAAAGTCTAGAGGCATCCATCTCCCAAACACTTCCAGTACCCACTTCTCCATAGTAATGATGGGCCAACGTGGCCAGAAGTGATGTAACCAATCCCCCACAGGGAGCTGGGTCAGGGACTGGACAGGTGGAAGGAGGACACCTCTTGACCCGTCACTGGGTAGCTTTGGAGGGGGCACCAGACACTACTATGGACTAAATTGGTGGAGGGTGCTGAGCAGGATGTTGGATGGTGCCAGAGCTCCAGGGCCAGTCCCAAGATGACTTCAGCAATGGGAAAGGCAATCCCACAGGCGTCATCCTTGTCCAGAAATTCTGTAAAGTGGTACTTAGCCCTCTTTTGGACTGACTCCAAGGACACGATCATGGATGCCAATGTAAGATGGGGAAGAGCCCCAAACATCAATGGCCCAATGTTGGTGGGCAGTTCCTCGACTGAAGCTCATTAAAAGTATGGGTTCTCAAGTGACAGTATGGCCAACCTGTCCAAGTCATCTAACAACTCTTCAAAAATGGCCCTCAACCGAATGGCACCTAGACCTTGACTGTCAACCTAGAGGCAGATGTCAAGAGGAAGCCTCCAGAAGGTTAGCATAGACCACGTGCTGAGCCATGTTCACCAGCATTGGCTATGGAGGCAAGATCACTGCTAGAGGCTGGACCTGAGTGGAAATGGCTGGAGACACCGACAAGCCAATGTTCCCATGGGTGAGAACCAGGAGAAACGAGATGTGGGAGATCAACTCCTCATCAGTCTCCTCCAACAACTGGTCAACAGGGTCGAGAACAATCTTGACAGCTTACTCAACCAGTGTCAAGGCAACAAGCCCACTGGGGGTACTGAGGTGCTGTCAACCAACCTCTCGACTGAAGGGAGCTCGACTGGAGTCAAATGGTCAGGGGCGCTGAGGAAGCAGGAAGACCATGATCATTCCCAATTCTATAACCAGCATCTGTGGCACTTGTGTTTCTTACTGTTGTGAGCAGGGCTCTAGCCGAAGGCTTGGAGGGCCTGGTACATGTCCTAGAACCTTTCAAAGAAGGACATTCAGATGCAGCACCAAGGCCAAGAAGGTACCCACTGCGGTAGCCATTGCTTCCTCTTCCAACACCATAAACTGAGGTGCTGACCTCACCAAAGCCAAGCCTTACTGCGGCCTTTAGGTTGGATCTTTGTGTCCCTGTCGGCTGGTCAACCCAAGAAGAGCCTGGCTGCGCAATCTTCCAGTGATTCCCTGACACAGGCCACAGCCAGAGATATTGTGCCGTGTTCCAAGACAATAAACACAAGACACGTGTGGGTCCATGTTTGACATTTTCTGCCGATATGTGACACAGAATTTGAAGCCACATGATGGCTTAGCTTCCTCGGAGTCCATTTAGTCACAAAGCAAGGCAGAGCTGGAAGGAAAGAGCTGAAGAATTGCTTGAAGAGTTTTAATCTTGAAGTTTTCAAAGAAAATGCCAATGTGCAAGGTAACCCTTGGACACTGCTGTGGCCCTGCCTGCCTGTGTCGCCCCTGCCCCTAACGAAGAACCCGCAAGGGTTCGAAGTGCTGGGGCTTTGGTTTCAACCTGTCTGTTTTTGTTTTGCCACAATAAAGCCCCTTTCAGCATTACCTTTTCTTTTTGCCTTTTGTTTGTACATTGACGGGTTTTTTTTTCCCCCTGTGAAGGAAGGAAAGATCGGACATCACAGTGCGGATGAACTGTATTTATGCCCCTAGAAACACAATCTTTGGTTTGTGTGCGGGGGGCGGGGAGATAACCACAACTGGACCCCAGAGGCGGCTTTCATCAAAGCGAGGTGGAGTTGGTTAGCAGATGGGAAAACCTGTTTCCCATACTCTGAATTACGTCAGTTACTACTGCTTTGTTCCCAGAACTGTCTTCACTGACTATACCACATTCAGCAACTGCACCACATCCATGGATCCCAGAGATGGCTCCAGTCGTGACTGCAGGTATGAACTGTATGGCAGTCTTACTCAAGAGAGATGGGATAGGGGTATCTGTGGTTGGTACTGAATAATAAATAAAAATACTTGTGTGCCCCCGATTCCCTGCAAGCTCACAGGGGAGTGCAGGCCTGTGGGATCAAACTCTCATGGAGCAGTACACTGCAGTGTTTGATAGTGAGGTGCCTTTGGAGGTAGTTGCTGGGGATCCTAGGGATTCTGGTAAATGGGAACAGCCCCAGCCAAGGGGTGACTATATGGAGATTTTTAGTCAGGGAAGAGGTGTTGTCAGCTGTGCAACAGACTACAGTTTCATAGAAACAGAATTTGTCAGCAGAAAAGGAATGCCTGACCCACTCAGTCTGCCCAGATGTTCTCTGCCTAAGCTGCCTCCACACACCCTATATGGTCTCCAATGATCATCCTGCCTCCCTGCCTCTTTTCTAATAGCCCATGAATGCTTAAAGCCCCCCACTGTTTGTGACTGTCAGTACTCTCCCCTCATCCTATACTCAGCACCTGGGTTCCTACGCTCTACATGACTGATTCTGCACTTTCTGGCATTGAATCTCAACTACCATTTTCTGATCACTCCTCAAGTTTCCCAAGATCCCTGCACATTATCTTCATCCCCTCCTGAGTGTCCACCTTATTGCAGATTTTGGTATCATCTGCGAAAAGAAAAAATGACTCACCTTAGTAATGTTGTTTCTTCTAATGGAGTCTTGCTATATTCTGACATATGCGGTGAGTCCCAACCTTCGAACTGCTCCGGAGGTGAAAGAGTTAACTTTCCATGCCAGGCATGGAACGCTGAGCTCGAGCTCGGTTGAAACTCTGTCTGTTGTTCTTCAAACTCAAATCGCCAGATCTTTACGAACTAAACTCACTGAGGTCCTTGTGGAAGCTGTAAACCTACACTAGCCAACTGGCTACTAAACATAAGAACACATTTTTGGTCCCAAAACAAAGACTCAAGTCAGAGACCCAAAAATGAAAACACACACCAAGTCACCCCAAGAAAGGAGGGTGAAAACAACAAGGTGGGCACCTACTAAGTGCCAACATTGCACTGCCCACCCACATCCCAAAAACAGAGGTTCTGAGAGGGGCAGGCAGAGGTCAGAATATAGCAAGACTCCATTAGAAGAAACAACATTACTAAGGTGAGTAATTTTTCTTCAAACAACATGAAGTCTTGCTATATTCTGACATATGCAGACTACAAAGCAGTACCTCCATGGAGGAGGGACAGAACCTACTTACTTAGGAAATAGGCCTGAAGCACAGTTGTAGAACCTAGAGCATTACTCCTAGCCTGGATGTCCAGGGAGTAATGCTTGTAAAAGTGTAAACTGTTTTCCAGGTAGCTGCTTGACATATCTCTAGAATAGGATGTCCCTGGCAGCAGCCAAGGAAGCAGCTGTACCTCTTGTAGAGTGAGCCCTCAGGCCTGAGGGAGGAACCTTACCCAGTTTTTCATAGCAAAATTGATACAAGAGACAATCCACCTGGCAATGGATTTTTAGTGGCAGGTTTCCTTTACCAACCTCACCATAAGTGAGGAACAGTTGGAGGAGTCAGACCTGTGACCCTTGGTCACGCCTATGTAGTAACTAAGGGCTCTTCACATCTGTTGTGCAGCCTCCTCTCGCCAGAGGAGGAATGGTCAGTGAAGTACACTGGAAGAGATATAGATTGATTAAGGTGGAAATCTGAAACCACCTTAGGCAAGAACTTTCTGTTAGTCCTGAGGACCACCTTATCTCTATGAAAGGAGATAAAATCAGGCTCCACTGACAAAGCTTGTAATTCACTTATGCGTCTGGCAGAAGTGATGGCTACCAGAAACATAGTCTTCCAAGTCAAGTACTTAAGCTCTGCTGAAGACAAAGGCTCAAAGTGGGGTTGCATAAGCTGAGCAATGCAAACATTAAGATCCCAGGCGGGGGCAGGGTCCCTGAACATACCTCTCAACCTCCAAGGCCGCAAATCAGGGACACTACCCTTTAAAATCAGGGACAAATACTCAAAATCAGGGACACCGTTTTTCGCGACACATAAAGTGCTGCGTCCCAGGGTTCGCATCTTTAAAATGCATGAAATTCACAGTTATTGAATACTACATTAAGAATACAACATAAAGCATGATAGTTCTACTTTTAAAAACTTTATTCTGGGCTATTTATAGGGTAATATTACATACATTTAATGACATATTACAACAAACAGATTAAATGAAAACCTACATACCTATATACAGTATTGTACATGCTATCTAGTCTATGCACTTAACTAAAATTGAAAACCTATCTACACACATTTTACTTATCATTTGTACGGTACCCTATACTAAAAAACATGCTACAATAGTTTACACTAAAAACAAACACGCAATATTTTATCTCATCTAAACTAAAAAAGAAACACACACACACACACAATATTTTACATATCTACTCTATATCATATACATGCTATTGTATACTAAAATGAAAATCATGCTATCTACTGTACACTACAAATTTAAACCTATGTACCTATACACAAACAGTTGGTTTGGAAGAGTCATTTGTCTTGGTTGCAGGTGTTTCGGTTGTAAAGGCGTTGCTTTCCTGCAGCCTCTAAGACTTCTTTGTATGAGTTACCTCATAGCAGTGTTCTTTCTTCATTCATCTTTATAGCGATAATGGAGTTCAAAGTCTTTACATTCAGTGACTGTCTTAGTTTGCCCTCCTTTTCGCACCATACTGAAGGCCGGCTCTGGCTCTGCACTGGAGTGAGGGAGGCATAAGACTGTCTCCATCAGACGCCTGAATAGGGGCAGATCGTCACCACTGGTGCATAGCTGGGAGAGCATCATGCCCCAATACTTTAGTGCAGAACTGTTCGCTTCAAAGGCCTGGGCAGATCCAGTTTCTGCAAACTGGTATGTCCTAAACTCATCCAAAAGCTGGTCACACTCAGAGTGTGAACTGCATACGCATGTCCTTGGCAAGGTTCACCACAGAGCTTCCACTTATGTGTGTAGTTTTAGTGCTGGGTTCAGCAACATGGAAACCTGCTTCAGGACACTGCATTTCAGTGGAGCTTTTGTTAACATTTTTTGCAGCACAGCACAGTAAAAGGATTTGGCCTTTAATAAATACTTAGTTCCACTGATGTCCCTACTATATCATCATTGTTGTAATGAATTCTTGCACTTCAGGCCAACACGCACATCTTTTAGTGCAAGAAAGTTTGCCTGGCTTCTTTAGGTCCAAAATACCTTCTTTTGTACAAGGCAGCTGCAGCTTCAAGGTTGCAAAACCTGCTGGCATACAATCATGACTTTGCTGATGTCACCCTGCAGAGTCATCAGCTGGCTCTCTGCTCTGGAAGTTTCTTATTAAATTGCACAGTGTCAAGGGCATATTTTAGAAAGAGAAAGGTCATTTGAATTTCTTGGTGCCCAGGCGGTCACATATTAGTTTGACTTTGGCACCTCTGGGTTCCACAGACCTAAAATAAGACAGCAGAGCGGGCCACATGTCAGTTATTCGTTAACAACTTTACTCAAACTGAGCCATCTTGTGGGTGCATGCTTAGTGATTTTTAATGGGTCAATATCAAAAAGAGAGCAAACTCTTTCAGCTGCTGCTGCCGTAATGAGCTGAAAGAGAAATGGCAATAAATGTCAGGAAATTAGTTCCTCAACAGGCGAGACAAGGCCTTGACCCCTGATTTGGAGCACAGGTCTAGCAGATGGCACAAGCATCCCATATTTATGAGGTTTGGGTTCACCTGCTTCAATCTGGAAAACACAGAGTTGTGTTTTCCAATCATTGCTGCAGCATTGTCAGATGAAAATGCCACAAGGTTTTTTATAGGGATGTCCATCTGTTCCAGAGTTTTCATCATGCAGTCAAACACTGCTTGTCCAGTCCCTGAAGTGCATGCCGGCATGTCAAGAAACTGTATGACATTTTTTCCCTGTCGAATGTCATAGCAACCTGCAAGGATGACCAGAAGTTTCATCCCCATGTCCGTGCTTTGGTCAACATAGAGACAAATGGCACTCGACGGCAAAGGGAAGCTGTAGTCTCCTGGTAGCTGCGACCAAGCACATCTCTGGCAATGCAGGTGGATTTGGTTGCTCCACAGCTCATCTTCTTGACTACCTCTGGATCTGTGCAGTACTTCTTCATAAATTTCAGGAGGTGGTCTGCACAAGAAAATGACAAGTTGTGCTCCGCCAACATGTTCACAAATGCCACCTCTGCCTCCAAAACTTTTGAGGTACTCTGTGCTTGGAAGAATTGGGTCAGCTTCTTCCCTTCTGCA
Organism: Neoceratodus forsteri; assembly: GCA_016271365.2. Classification (NCBI taxonomy): domain Eukaryota; kingdom Metazoa; phylum Chordata; order Ceratodontiformes; family Ceratodontidae; genus Neoceratodus; species Neoceratodus forsteri. The sequence continues at coordinate 1,172,639,165 of CM057456.1, read as the reverse complement.
TGCTTCCTACTCTGAGATGCTTCTGTGAAGATGTGTCTCTGTATGTCGCTTTCCTCCATGGCTGATGCTGATGTCACATCCACAGGACTTGCAGAATGCATACAGTGGCCCTTTCTTGCTCTGTGCGATCCACTCAAAGGAAGTCTTCCAGAAACTTTGGAAGACTGAATTCTCTTCTTCTTGGTTGGTGTGTGAGACGGAGTTACCACTGGCACTGCTGTCAGCTCGCATTTGAAGCATCTGTTCGCAATCCATCTATTGAGGACGGAATCAAGAAAATATGTAACACTGATTTCAGGCAAGATGGACGGGTAGTCCATAACATTTCTTTTGGCAGAGGCAAAGAGGTAGAGCAGCATCAGTTCTAGATCGCTGGATAACACCTTCAGTGTCCACGGTCCACCTTTGAGATGCATTACCAAGTATACCTAAGCAGTAGTTAATGAGTCCAAATCTGCTTAAGCTGTCCCCATTATTTTTTTTTTTTTTTTACATATGTCCTACAAATTCTACCAGGTACACATAATGAGCTGCTAATGTATCCTCATCTATATGCATGTTTTCCATCTTGCCTGGCTCCTACAAATTCTCACTCTCAGGCACACATAAAGAGCTGCTAATGAGTCATTACTAGCTGAATCACGCTTCTGTAAAATCTCCCTGCCAGATCTAGCTTAATGGTTTGGGTCATGAACCACACTTTGTAAAAGTCCTCCTGCCAAGTCTCAAACAGTTTAAGCATGCTATTTTAAAAGTCCTCCCACCAGGTCTGAAACTTTAGACCTTGTCAACCACAGAAAGCATAAGGCAGACAAAACAAGCAATATACATTTGTATTTTAACCAGTGCCCACAGGGAGGGCTTTGTCGTGAGCGGCACTGCTTTTAACCAACGCCTCCCTACCCAGTTCACAATCACAGGACCTGGAGGAGAGTTCTCTCCTCTACTCCAGGCCTGGCCAACATATTAAATTTGAAATGAGCTGCTGTACTGTGAGTGAATAGATGTGTCGTATGTATGATATATATATATATATATATATATATATATATATACACACACACACACACACACACACACACACACACTCTCTCTCTCTCTCCCCCCCTCTCCCCTTTCAGCCTGATGAGTCATAATATCCCTTTTCAGATGTAGTATGTAGGTTAAACATAAGAAAATCAAAGAGTCTGTATTTTTGTCTATTGCTACTAGCTGGATGGTGGTGTGACAACTCCATCCAGACAGTAGCAAATAGCAATAGACAGAAATAAAGACAGTGTCCAAGTTTCAGTGACTCAGGTAGTACACTGGCGTCTGAGCCCAGGAGATTACAGGGCTGTGGGTTCAGTTCCCACATATACAGCATGAGGATGGGGTGCTGCACTCCTGAGGTGCCGTCTTTCAGATGAGACATTAAACCAAGGTCCCAACTGCCTGGACTGGTAGAAGTTCAGGTGGATGTTAAAAAGAGTAGGGAATTTCCCAGTGCCCTGGCCAAATTTCCTCATTCACTAAATATACCACCTACAGCTTAATCTGGTTCTAAGGTCGGTTGCTTATCATCTGTATCCTCCCCAGTTACCCCTGAAAAAGGGACTTCAGGCCCTGTGGGCTTACTGGGTCAATGTTCTTTCAGTTATATGGAGGTTCTGCCTCTACATTTTTAAGAAACAGAAGTGTGAACTATTTTTAATTTCACAATACAAAATTAGCTTTCTCGGAGCGGAGCAGGACAGAACCTACATATAAATGACTAAGACACTTCTGTTCTGAGTTCGGACTGTCCCACCCAGACAGAGTGTGGACAGAAGAGAACACAGAACCAACTGCATACAAAAACTTAAAGAAAACATTTCTGTATACTGTATTAATATTTTTACAACATAGGCATTCATCAAATCACCACCTCAATTTGTCCTGCCAATACCATCTCTTTTGGTTCTCTTACTCAGTTACATGGAGGTTCTGCCCCCATTTTACAAAACAGAAGTTTAAACTATTTTTTTAAATTTCACAATACAAAATTAGCTTTCCCGAGCGGAGCAGGACAGAACCTACATATAAATGACTAAGTGATGGCAGTGTAAGAATTTATCCACCATGCTATTCTCCTCTGGCAGACTGGCACTTTCACTTGGAGCTCACCAATATTATTTCTTAAGCTCATAGCAGTTAGGCAGACCCCATCCACCCATCCTTCTTGATCCCCTTTAGTTCTTGAATACCATCCTTGCCTGAACCTTTTCTTCCTTATGTCATCCTTTCCCTATTGTCTTCCCAAACCCCTCCTGCTCCTGACCCCCGTCCCAGTCTGCCTCCTGCCATGCAGTATCTAGTTCCTTCATACCTCCTGCCTATTTCGATGGAGTACTAGCTAGGCTTCCTTTAGTTATGCAGACATCAAACTGCTGTCCAAGAGCACTTGTTCCCTCATTTCTCTCCTATCCCCCACTCCCCTGTTTACACACACACACAGTGACTGGCACTGCACTGGTCTGTGTCGGATAATGGCAGTACTACAGTTGGCATTTGGCATTAGTTGGCATTCATGATATTACTTACCTTAAGCCAAGGCAGGCACTGGTGTAGTGGACCTGGTAGTCTCTGTAGCAGTTTCAGGCACTGGCTGGCACACAGAGTCAGTCTCAGGATGTCGCTTGTCCTTGGGGCTCGTCCTGCTGTGCTTGGCTGCTCCCTCCTTGCTGCTGAGCTGCTCTTCAAGTTGCTGTGCTGGTGCTGGCAGTCGGTACCTGCTGGCTGCTGCCGGCACTGATGCTGCTGCTCAGTTCTTTTATCAAGCTTTTAAATGATTTAGTAGCAAGTAGCAGCTAGCAGCACTGCAGAATTCTGGCGATCTGTGTGTCCCGACCTAGGCAGCTCTCGCTTTCTCTGGTCTCGTCTGACTCCAGCGACGATCACGCAATTGCTTCCCTTCCGTCGCCTGAACTCTTCTTGGCTCAGTGAGTTCAGAGCCGGAGTGGTCCTATATGCCGCTCAATCGACCTGAGGGGGGACACAAAAATCAGGTCCGTGTGGGCGGGGTGCTAAAACAGCAATGGACCGCAGGAAGTCATGCGATTGGCTGCAAGGGCAGGAAATGAGCCGCACGCCACGGCAGGCCACTGCTGCAGTTTGAATATGGGGACGGGGATTTTTGCTAGTAGCAGCTAGAGCGAGACAATGGTGAGGCAACTCGAGTCGGGTGGCGGTTACGTACGTATGGGCTACCAGGAAATCGCAGATGGCCAGTGAGTTCGGGACGGCAGGACAAATGGCAGGAAAACGGGATTTCCCGCAAAATCCGGGACAGTTGAGAGGTATGTCCCTGAATGGAAGGTTGGTGTGAAGCAACCCCTTGAAAAACTTGGAGAATACAGGGTGAGCTGAAAGAGTAGAGGGCTTACCTGCTGAAATAAAAGCAGACACAGCTGCCAGATGCACTTTTAGGGTAGCTGGTCTCAGCCAAAAGGTATTTAAGTGGACCATATAATCCAGGACTGTGGGTAAATCAGCAGATTCTGGGGAAATATGCTTTCCAGAGCACCATAAGGAAAACCTTTTCCATTTGGAATTATAAGTAGCCCTGGTGGAAGGTTTTCTAGAAGCCTTCAGGATATCCATTACACCTTGGGAGAGGTGTAAATCAGCAAACTCTAACTCTTCAAGAGCCAGGCCTTGAGATTGAGAGATTTGAGGTTCGGGTACCAAACCCTCCCCTGAGCACAGGTTAACAGGTTGTGATTCCTGGAAGACACAGGGGAAGATGGACTGCTAAGGACAGTAGGAGGGATACTAGGGTTGTCTGGCCCAATCTGGAGGAATCAGGATCATCTTGCAGGGTTGAGGTCTGATTTTGACTAGCACTTTGAACAGGGGAGTATAGAGAAACTTCCTTCCCAATTGAGAACTAAGTATCCAGAGGGACTGAGCCCAACACTGGGGCCTGCAGCAAAAAGGGAAGTTGGTGATTGTCTGGGGCTGCAAAGATATGAAAATTACGTACCTACCGTAATTCTTGATCTTCTCTTGTATCTTCACCATTCATTACTTACTGGGTGTTAGCTGGAGGCGCGCACCCGCCACGGGAGCTTTTTTTTTTTTTTTTTTAAAGTTTGCCTAACGGCACCGCCCTCGAGAGTGACGTCATGCGCGAGGGGCGGCCGTCAGTAGCAACCGACTCCTCCTCCAACTCAGTTCTGTGAGCCGGAGAGGCAAAAGTGAGAGCAGAGAATATAGATAGCGAGGCAAGATAGCCAAGGGACAGCAAAGCAAGGAAGAATGAACTGAAAAAGGAATAAGCTGATGGAGGAAGGACAGAGGAGATAAAGTATCCCTAGCCTAGGGACTGCAGGGCCTCCTTACCTGGGCGACTCTAGGAGGAGAGATAAAGTACGGAGATGAGAAAATAGAAGAAGAAGAAGAAAGAAGAGAGAGATGGGATGTTGAAGGGACCAGAATGCCCAACAAGCATAATTAGCTTAGAGCTGAAGGTTCGACTAAGAGGGAAGCAAGAATCCCGGAGATAGAGCTGAAGAGAAGGTTCACCAAACCCGCTAGACAGACTCTGGAGGGCATAGTCCTTATCCTCAACATGCCATTTAGAGTTGATACCCCTCGGGTTCCTGGCCGCAGGCCTTAGAATTCGAGGACACCCGAGGAGGGAAAAGGAACCCCAGGCAGCAGGAGAGTGCTGCTCTGGGACTTAGAAAAGGAAAATGTAAGCCTTTCAGGTGTTTTAAGCATAGAAATGGGACTCAGACAGACTGGCCAAGGTAGGCCAAGGCTTAGGCTGGCCGGGATTGGATATGGTCAGCACAGCTCTTCTATAAAAATTGTCCAGGAGGACACTTAAAAGGAGAAACCAATATGCAAACTAGCGAGAAGGGAGACTACCTTCTCATTTCCCCTCTTGTTTGTTTTTCCATTTTTTTTTTTTTTTTTACAGAAGAAATTTGAGGTTGGTTGCATGACCCCAAAACCAAGATGCCTATAGCAGTCGAAAAGAGTTCCCTCAGCATTTTTTCCCTTTTTTTTTTTTTAAAAGAAAAAAGGAACAGACATGCCCGTTCCTCTGCTCTGCAGGGCAAGAATGGGGGTTGATTTCAGGGCAATATCTGGAACACGGGATTGCAGGATCAACTGAATAGCCTGAACCAGGCCAAAACCCCAGAGATATCTTGTTAGGATAACGGCAAGAGATAGTTGTGCAGTCTGATCGCCAATGCAATCCACGAGATGGCCCACGAATCTTAGAGTAATTAATTTTTCTGGAAAATTAGAACCCCCCCCCCAAAAGAAGGATTTTTTTTTTTTTGAAAAATTAAGCAATTTTTCCTAGTTTTTAAGAAAAATTTTTTTTTTTGCAGAGAGGAGGGAGACAGGAGGTGGAGAAGCCACAGGAAGAGGCCACTGAGGGGATGGTGGGATGGGGTAGTAATGAATGGTGAAGATACAAGAGAAGATCAAGAATTACGGTAGGTACGTAATTTCATATCTTCCTTGTCAATCTTCACCATTCATTACTTCCTGGGTGAGTATTGCTCCTCTTCCCGGAGGGGAAGAGGTAATACCCCGAGGGAATAAGACCCCAGCCTTCTGCTGGTGAGAAAAGAGAAGGAGAAGACCCTGGCTTATTCAGAAAGCCTAAGTGGAGAAGAGCTAGGAGGTGCCTCCCAAGACGAGGAGACGGAGGGAGCCCTGTAAAAGTCTCCCTAGCTCTGAAGAGAAAAGACGGGTCCTCGGAAGGCGGAGCTAATCACCCCACGCCGGGCCAGGGTGACAACCTGAAAGACGGGCCATGCTGCCCACCTGATGCAGATCGCTGTCCCTGCAAGCCTGGAAGCCACCTCACTGGCGCCATAAGATGCCCTTGCTTGCGTCTGCTGGGCTCCAGGCCCATCAAGGAGAGGGCAACGGCTTGTCTAGTTTGCTCCGTGTCAGGCATAGATGCCAGCAACTGGGACATCATCGACCACAAATGCCGGTTATAGGCAGCGTGGTGAGCCTGATGTGATGCAATACATGCACTCGCACGAGAAGAAGAGAACACTCTTCGCCCCCAACGGTCGAACTGGAGAGAGTCCGAATCCGGTGTGCGGTCGTGCGCCAGGCAACGGCGCCCAGAAGGAGTATCCAGGTATACCAAACCTGAGGACGGGTTGGGAAGGGAACCTAGAGACTCAGAGGGGCACAATACCACGCTGGTAGTCCGCCGGGCTGGGGAAGAAGCGCAGGAACTGCCAGGACCGGATAGACGCCCTGGAAGGGGATAGGCCAGGAAGGTACCACCAGATGCTGGGCACTGAATTCACCAAGGAATTCACGCCTCCTGCTCGGTATTGTCTCCGAACATAGGAAATCCGAGATCCTCACCATCCTCGAGAGGAAACGCTGATATTCTGTGAAATCAGCATCGGAGGACAGATGAGCAGGGGGTTCCTCTCCCTCAGAGGAGGGAGACGAGGATGATGGGGAGCTGGAATGCTCAGAGGATTCCTGCCGCGGTGGGGAGAGTCGAAAGACCCGCTCATGCATGTATCTAACATATGAGGGGAAGGCTGCTGCAGAACCCCTGAACTGCTCCCAGGATAACGGACCCGTAGGACCGACATGGCCCGGGAGCGGGGGTGGTGGCGGCAGAGAGATGGGAGAGGGGCACCTCCGAGGAGGCAACTGCTTTCTCGCGAGGGCTCTGAATCCGGGAAAGGAGCCCTAGTAGGAGGGATCCCGGATATCAAACCAGGCCGCAGAATGGAACTCTGGGAAGCGGAGCCTGAAGAGCCCTGGGGAGAAACTCCCGCGACGACGCCTGGACTGCATGGATCCAGAAGGGCAGTCCGCACAAACGCCGCCGGAGGACACCCTAGAACCCTGGGGGAGGGACGGGCTGCACTACGGCTCCCTGGCCACCCCCGAGGTGGCCAAAGAAGACCGGGCAGCAGGCCGCCTGCCCTCAACCCTCGGATTCGAGAGGGCCTCCTCCGACTGCAATGTCCCCTGTCCCTAGAGGAGGCAACAGCACCTCGGGGTAGCCGCCACCGAGCCTCCAGAGAGGGAGCCCTCCGTCACTCCCCACGCCTGCCCCCAGGACTCCTCGGCCACCCCAGCCGAGGAACCCTCAGGAGACGACGGCTGGGGGACAGAGGGAGGGGCTCGCTGCGCCGCCTGGTACCTCTAGCCACCGAGACCCAGATCTCAAGAATGGGGTGCCAGGATGGGTCCACATCTGAGTCATCCCCGAGGAGGACGGACCAGCAGGACCTCGATGCTGGCCACCCAGGGGTCCTCGAGGCCGCGGCCGCCGAACGCCCCGGCACCAAGGGCGACGCCGCCCCCACCGGGCAGCAGGAAGGTTTAACTCACCCCAGCGGCTCCGCAGGCCCGCACCGCCTGGGGAAGGGAAGGCCAACGGCGCCGGGCGGCGGCGCCGGGAGGCGGAGTGGCACCGCCGACGGCACCGCATGTCCACCGGCACCGCGAACGGCGCTGAGGCCAAAAGCGCGCCGCCTAATGGCGCCACCCTGATCACTGGCGCCGCGAACCGCGCCGATCCGAACGGCGCTAGAACGGCACTGCTGATCACCGCACCGCGAATGGTGCCGGATCCAAACGCGCCACAAGGGCGCGCCGAGGGTCCACCTAAGCTGGGCCCAAAAGCCAAGGCTCGACACGGGGAGCCTGCACCTCTGAAGAGGTGATCATGAGGCGGTGTCAGCGCCTGCGGCCGGGAGGGCTACGACGCCCAACTTCGAAGGGCCTCCCGCAAGATAGATGAGAAACCCTCCTCCTCGATCAGAGAGGCCCGGAGGGGACCCGGGAAGGGCTTCAAGATCCGCCCAGATTCCCATGAGCGACGCTGTCCCCTCGAAGTCGGGCGGGCCTTGCCGAGCTTGAACGCAAGAGATCTCGAGGACGCGACGGTCCATCGAGAAACAGGCGCCGCATTTAATCCATATCATGGTTGGGTCCCAGGCAACAGGCAAACGCCATGCCGGTCCGAGACGGAGAAATGCCGGCCACAGGAGCACCGGCACGATAGGGGCGTCTGCTTTCAAGAACGCTTAGCTCCAGAAACGGACATATGCGAAACCAACGGACTAAAACACAGTAGGAAATACACCCGCGCCGAAAGATAGAAAAAGAACAGTCTTACCATATCGGCGCCGAGTGCAAGGAAAACGAGTCGGTAACTACGAAGATAGAAACACTGAAGCGCTCACGCTGACAGGTGCTGCCTCGACGGCAGGAGAAACAGAACTGAGTTGGAGGAGGAGTCGGTCGCTACTAACGGTCCGCCCGCATCCATCGCCACTCGAGGGCGGTGCCACGTAGGCAAACTTTAAAAAAAAAAAGCCTCGTGGCGGGTGCCGTCCGCTAACACCCAGGAAGTAATGAATGGTGAAGATTGACAAGGGAAGATCTATCTGCGGGGTGCCCCATCTGGCAAATATCACCTCCAAGACCAGGGGGTCCAGTGATCATTCGTGATGGCCCTGGGAAATCCTGCTGAGAGCATCTGCCAGGACATTGTCCTTGCCTGGGAGGTGAACTGCCATAAGGGAGGTGTTCAGGGAGTAAGCCAGAGACCACAACTTCATTACTTCGGTGTACAAGGCCATAGACCAAGTGCCCCCTTGCTTGTCGATGTACCACATTGTGGTGGTGTTGTCTGTTCTGACCTGTACAACTTTGTTCTGAACAGATCTGGAAAAAACTTGAAGTGCTAGAAAAACTGCTCTGAGTTCCAACAGATTGATGTGGAGCAGAGATTCCTGAGGGGACCACAACCCCTTGGTAGTGAGGTCGCCCATGTGAGCTCCCCACCCCAAGAGGGATGCATCTGTAGTAAGGATTAAGGAGTGAGACTGAGTGACAAAAGGAACCCCTTGTCTCAGATTGCTCTGATCCTGCCACCACTGTAGGGCCTGGATCAGGGTTCGAGTCACTGGGATCAATTTGGTTAGAGGGTCTTTCCTTTGAGACCAAAAGGCTCTCAAATGGAACTGGATGTCCCTCATCTGAAATCTTGCTCCCTGCACTACTGCTGTAGAAGCAGCCATGTGCCCCAGGAGCTGAAGAAAATGCCTTGCTGGTCGAGACACCTGCAGGGTGAATGAGGAGGCCAGAGAGACCAGGGTCCTTGCCCTGTCCAAAGGAAGGAAGGCTCTGGCTTTCTCTGTGTTCAGCTCTGCGCCTATGAAGGTGAGGAGCTGGACAGGCTCTAGAACGGACTTTGAAAGATTCAGAAGGAAATCTAGAGAGGTGAGCAGTTGCTGAGTTATCTGTAGGTGTAACTTGACTTGGTCTGGGGACTGGCCTACTATGAGCCAGTCGTCCAGGTAAGGGAAGATGTCAATTTTTTGCTTTCTTAGAGAAGCAACTGCTACTGCCAGGCATTTTGTGAATACCCTTGGAGCAGAGGTGAGGCCAAAGGGCATTGTTCTGAACTGGTAATGGCCTGAGGGCAGCTCGAACCTGAGGTACTTTCGATGGGAGCTTCTGATGAGAATATGGAAGTAGGCATCCTTGAGGTCCAGGGATGCTAGCCAGTCCCCTGGCCTTAGAGAGGGTAGAATAATTCCCAGAGTCACCATTTTGAATTTTGGTTTTAAAAGGTGCTTGTTTAAGTATCTGAGATCCAGGATGGGCCGCCATTCTCCTGTCTTTTTTGGGGTAAGGAAGTACCTGGAGTTCAACCCTTTGCCCTGGTGTAGGGCTGGAACCCTTTCCACAGCTCTGAGAGCCAGGAGGGAAGAGACCTCTGCCTCTAGAGCAAGTGCCTCTGATGGATTTGCAGGTGGAAAGGATCTGGTTCTCATCTTTGGAAACTTTTTGAAGCTGAGAACCAGTCCCTGGCTTACTACTTCCAGGACCCACTTGTCTGATGTCAGAGACTCCCAGTCCTGGGCAAAGTAAGCCAGCCTGCCCCCTACAGGTAGCTGAGAATCGGCCCTGGCAGCCCCATCAGGGTGCCTGCTTGGCAGGGGCTTTGGGCTGAGAGGTGGAAGCAGGCCTGCTTGTACCCCGTCTGCCTCTCCCTCTAAAGAACCCCCTCTAGGCATAAGCAGAAGAGGAGGCCTGGGCTTGGTAAAAAGGCCTATGAAAAGGCCTGCCCCTGCCCCCTGCCCCTGGGAAGCTGCCTTTGAGGAGTGGCCTGCCTTTCCTTGGTCTGTGCACTCCTATAGGTGGTCCTATACTCATCCATTTTCTTCATGTAATTCTGTCTGCTCCCCAAACAGGGAATTACCCACAACAGGAAAATCCATGGCCTTAGTCTGGGTATCCCAGACAGGCTAGTACATCTGAGCTGCCATTCTGCAAAGTGCCACAGATATAGCCATGACTCTTGATGACACATCATTTGAGTCCACTGCAGCACGGAATTGCACCTGGATGCCTCAATACCATCAGCAGCCACCTGCTCCAGCTCTTGGCAAGCTGGCCAGGGACCTGTTTTGCTAGAGCCATAACAGTATCCCATCTGGATTTCTGATATCTAGCAACATAAGCCATATAATTTGCCTGTCTGAGTCCCAAGGATGCTGCCATGTACTGTTTCTTTGCCATGGCATCAATCCTCCTGGAGTCCTTGTCCGGGGTGTGAAGCCAAGGGAATATTTGCCTTGTCACAGGTTGCAGCCTGCACTACCCCAACATGGCTGCATTGTTGTGTAAGGAACTCCGTATCAGAGCCTGACAATGTGTACCTCTTGTCCATTCTCTTATCCACAGGAGGTATAGTGTGAGGAGTTTTTAGAATTTTAAATGTCTGTTTCCCAAAAGATTTATGCAAGGGAATAGACAGCCTCCTAGACTCTGGGATATCCATCATTTTCACATAGTCAGGCTCCTCTTGATCATCCACAGCTTCCACCATAGGGAGCTGGAGGGTTTCAGCCACTTTTTTATAAAACATAAAATGAGAAGGGGACTCAGAAAGCCTAGGAGGAGACACTCCTGAAGGTCTGTCTGGGGAGATGTCCGGGTCAATGGGCACATCCAGACTTTCAAATCCACATTCACTCTCCTCATACTCCTCTTCCCCCTCCTCCGGTTCATAATATTCCTCTAAATCATACTCTTGAACCGGTGGAACTGGCCGAACCGGGCGCTTACCTGATGGTGCCGGTTTGGTCAGAACCGGCCAAAGCGACGGGACAATTTTAATTGCTTTGGCTATTTCTTTAGCGGTTGGAGAGGAAAGTTTTGCCCACACCGGCTGATTTCCTAGTCCTTTTGCTGGAACCGACTCTCAGAGTCGGATCTCCTCCAGCCCAGGCAGTCTCGCCTGGTCAGAGGGCACTCCTCTGGTTCGTTGAACTGAACCGCTGGCCATCCGTTCAGCGGACTTTTGGCTCTCCTTTCCCTGAGCCTACCAACTCTCTTTTCCAGGGTAGCTGCAGGAAAATTTTACAAATCTGGCAGTCTGCATTGAGGTGGTCAAACCTCAGACAATAAACAGGTGTGGGGTCAGCCTTGGCAAAGACTTCCCACACTACTGCAGTGTTGAAACCCAGTGGGCCCGGTTTTTCTTTTGGATTTCTCAGACATAGTGCCAGTCCTAACCAAACTTATCCGCTTATGGCAATCCACCAGGTAAGACCTTCTTATCGGTTCCCAACCGTGTTTACAGGTCGAAAAACGAATAAAATCCATTTTTTAGAACCGATAAGAACCGTAACTACACTCTAAATCACAGATTAAGATATTTTAAACTACCTGATCGGTTCAAACCGAACCGATAAACCGCTTACAAGTTCCAACAGAAGAGAATTAATGTAAAACCTATCTAGTACTCACAAATACCACAGACAGAGCCTGAACCGACCGGTTGAGGTTTAAATTCGGTCGAAAACCGAGAAAAACAATACTTTAACCGACAAAATGAACCGAGCAGAAGAAGAAATCTCCGGAGAGACTGTTCAGTAAGGCGGAGTAAAGAATCTGACGGTTTGAGTTTGAAGAACAACAGACAGAGTTTCAACCGAGCTCGAGCTCAGTGTTCCATGCCTGGCATGGAAAGTAACCTCTGGAGCAGTTCGAAGGTTGGGACTCACTGCATATGTCAGAATATAGCAAGACTTCATGTTGTTTGAATGCATACCTTCTCATCCAGTTCTTCTGCAATGCCCCCTTATGAAGACATTGAAGAGGACAGGTCCCAGTACTGAGCCCTGTGGTACCCCATTGTTCACTCTCCCATCATTAGAGTGAGTGCCGTTAACTACCACCCTCTCACCTATCCATTAACCAGTTTCTTGTTTTTGTGAATATGTATATGTATTTATTAGAAGAACTTTTTCACAATAAATGCAATGCATTGACAAATAGTAATACAGTCTTCAAAGTGCACTGAGATAATGAGCTCAGTAGACAATGACCTATTACCTACAATAAAATGATAAAGCTTTAGGGGCTTGTCTTCCCTTGATATAATACGGGCCCTATGAGTGGGGGCTTTCATTTTTCTCCAAGGTTGCTTAAACATATATAAATATGTTTTAAAAGCGTTGCCATAGATTTGTACAGGGCATACCCCCATGCTCTCCTGCTCAGACATCACAAAATGTCTGAGTGTGGGGCCAGCTGGCAGACTGGGAACTGCAGGATCGTCAAGGGTGGGTCACCCCACACAATCCCTACCCACAAAAAGGACATGCCCAAAAACTGCACTTTTGCCTGAAATGGGCTACCACTGCCTTAACGTAATGGTCTATGAAGCACAAAGTACAGTTATGTAAGAACTTACCGTAACAGTAGATCTTTGAGAGGAGCTTTTCCAGCAGGTAACACCTTTAGGACTGATCCCGGCAGGTGGCAGGACTCCACGTTAAACTTCTAACTAGCAGTATACAGCGGGGGACTGCCCCTGACGTTGGCCTGCCCCCAATGTCACGTATGGTATAAAATGGGCGGTCCCCCAGCTCATCCCCAGTTCTCTGGCTGAAGACCCTGGCAAGTCAGAAAAATGGAGAACTGAGGAGGTTCCTCTAACAGAGGAAAACAAGGTATCTGTGATGGAGAAGCAGCTACCAGGAGGAAGGTGGGAGGTAAATATAGTACCTGCTGCAAGAGCTCCTCTCAAAGATCTACAGTTACGATAAGTTCTTACGTAACTGTACTATCTTACTTCAGGGGGGCTCTTGCAGCAGGTAACACCTTTAGAACTGAGTTTCAAGCAGTAAGGAGAGACCCCGGTCAGCTGAGTGGAGGTAGAAGTCTCCCAAAGAAATTTAGGTGAGGAGGCCCTGAAGGACGGTCAGTCCAAACCTGCTCTGCATCGAGATGCAATGTTCAAACTGTAGCGTTTGACAAAGGTGTGGACAGAACTCCAAGTAGCAGCTGCACAAATGTCTGTGGCTGACACGTATTTCAAGGAGGCAAAGGAAGCCACCATGCCCCTGGCAGAGTGATCCTTTACCGAGCCAGGTAAGGGTTTGTCATACTTGTTGTAGCAAAAACAATGCACTTAACCAACCATCTGAATAAACACTGTTTAGGAACAGGAGTCCATAGCATTCTGGGGGCGAATGATACAAACAACTAATCAGATTTTCTAGTGGCACGGGTGCACTCCAAATAATAATGAAGCACCCTGTGAACATCCAGGGTATGAAGCAGTGCCTCCCCTCGGTTCGAGTACTCTGGATAGTAGACAGGAACGTGGATATCTTGATTTAAAGTAAACTCTGACTCCACTTTAGGAAGAAACTCAGGATTAGTCCACAATGATACCCTGTCCTTATGGAAAACCAAATAAGGCTCCTTGCACATCAGGGCCTGAAGCTCAGAAATCCTTCAAGTGGAAGTAATGGCAACTAAAAATAATGCTTTCTACGACAGAAAGCACAGCTCACAACTTGTGGTGGGTTCAAAGGGAGGCAAGGTCAGCTTTTCTAAAACAAACAAAAGATCCCATGGTGGGACGGGGTCCCGAATGGGAGGCTTTATATGCAGAATGCCCCATAAGAATGTATGGGAGAGATCCAGCTGGGCAAGTGTTTTGCCCTCAATAGGTGCATGATAGGCTGAAATAACCGAGAGATGCACCTCAAGCGAGGAGTAGCTGAGACTTGTACCTAACAGGGAGAGGAGGTACTCCAGAATTGAAAACACTGGACAGGTGAAGGGGTTTCAATGCCTAGCGGTGGCCCAGATGCAAAAATGCTGCCATTTCATAGCTTAAGTAGCCCTAGTAGAAGGCTTCCTAGCGGCTACCAGGACATCCGCTACACTGGGGGATACCCTGAATCTGGATTTGGCTAGGTCTGCAGGAGCCACGCATGGAGATGCAGAGATCTGCGATCCAGATGGACCAGGGTTCCCTGCTCCTGGGAGAGCAAGTCTGAATGGAGGGGCAGGGAGAGTGGAGGTTCCACTGCAAATTGTTGGAGCGGCAGAAACTGAATCCGGCATAGCCAGAAAGGTGCCACCAGAATCATCTCTGCTCCTTCCAACTGCAGCTTGAGGAGAACTCGTTGCAGAAGAGGGAAGGGAGGAAACGTGTAAAGGAACCTCCCCGTCCAGGAGAGGGATAATGCATCTCACCAGAAAACACGAGTCCCTGGATCTAGTGAGCAAAAACTGGGCAGTTTTGCGTTGGATGGGGAGGCAAATAGATCTAGTCCTGGACATCTCCATCTGTCGAAGAGGTCTTCTGCCACTGAGGGGTGAAGTTCCCACTCATGTGCCCTGGACTGAGACCAACTCAGGCAGTCGGCCAGAGTATTTTATATATTGGAAACATTGACTGCTGTCAGGGCCAGTTGGTGGTCCACTGCCCATAACCATACTCACATGGCTTCCCTGCAGAGAGGACAAGAGTGAGTCCCCCCTTGCTTGTTGATGTAAAAGACCACTGATATGTTGTCCATCTGGATCAACAGGGGGCCAGATAGTAAGACTGTCTGAAAAGCCTGAAGGGCATACAGAATCGCCCTCATCTCTAGGACACTGATGTGGAGATGGAGTTTTTGCTGAGACAAGGTCCCTTGAGTCTGACAGCTTTCCAAGTGTGCTCCCCCGGCCTGGCCTGATGTGTCTGTGGTTAGGATCTGACTAGGAGATTCCTTCTGCAGGTAAACCCCTTTGGAGAGGTTTGAGGAATTTAACCACTATGCTAATGCCTGTCCTACAGGGTTCGACACCAAGCCGGATTGTTTCAGGTCATCAGAACGCTGGTCACATTGGACTCTCAGGTTCCACTGGATCACCCTCATGGTAGCCTGGTGAGGGGAACTGTTGTGATGGCAGCTGCCATGTGTCCCAAGAGTCTTAGTTCAGACCTGGCCGGGACCTGATGCAAGGAGGAGATCTGATGAACGCGTGTCTGAAGCCACTCTGCCCTGTCTTGAGGGAGGAAGGCTTTGCCTTCTGCCGTGTCCAAGACTGCCCCTATGTACTCCAGTCATTGGCTTGACCAAGCAGAAGACCTGGGGAGATTTAAGATAACCCCAGGTCCTGAAACAGGGAGAATGTGGCCTGCATGGTGTGTAGGAGCCGCTCCCGGGTGGAAGCGGTCAGCAGCCAGTCATCCAGGTAAGAAATAACATAATGGCCCTGTCTCCTTAGAGCTGTGGCTACCACTGCTAGGGATTTGGTGAAAACCCTGGGGGCCAAGGAGAGGCCGAAAGGCAGATCCCTGAACTGGTAGTGCCTTCCCTGGAAGCAAAGGTACTTCCTGTGAGGTTGGCAAATCAGAATGTGGAGGTATGCATCCTGCATGTCCAGGGAGCATAAGCAATCCCCTTAATGGAGGAGAGGAAGAAGACCGAGCAGAGTTACCATTCGTAGTTGTTTGCACTCAGTGTACTGATTCAGATGGCTGAGGTGGAGGATAGGGCGACGATCCTCAGTTTTCTTTGGCACCAGAAAGAAGTGGGAATAAAACCCTTTCCCCGTTGCATTGGTGAAACTGGCTCTATGGCCTGCTTTTGCAGCAGGGCCTGGACCTCCTCTGCGATGAGGGTGCTGTGAGACTGAGAGTAATGGGAGTGGATCTGTGGGTTGTCTGGGGTCTCTCTCTATGAACTCTAGAGTATGCCCTTTTTCTATCAGCTGCAGAACCCACTGATCTGTGGTTATCTGGTGCCATCTTTCGATGTGCAAGGAAAATTGACTGACCACCACCTCCCCTAAGGCTTTGGCCGGGGGAGGGGGTTGAACAATGAGTCAGGCTGAGGAGTCCAGCAGGGGGAGTGCAGGCTGGGAGGTCCTGGGAGCCTGAGGGGCAGAACCTCCAGAGGTAGGAGTGGAGGACTTTTGCAAGAATCCTGCTCTCTGCTGTTGCTGTCCCCTAGATTGCTGCCTAGCATTCCTCCGAAAGGACTGCTTGGACTGCTGCCTGGGCTGGGATTTGTACATAGTATGCACAGATCTAATGGCTTTACCAGATTTCTGCAAGCGAGTGATGATGTTTTGGGAATCTTCGACAAACAGGACTGGTCCCCTAAAGGGGGCATCCATAATCTTGGACTGGATGTCAGTGGCAAACCCAGATATTCTCAACCAGGAATAGGAGCGGATACAGATGGCAGAAGCTACGGCCCTGCCCGCTGAGTCCACGGTATCATAGGATGCCCGAAGTGAAGGATGTGGTTACCTACATCCAAGCTCGACTTCAGGATGGCCATGAGCTCTACCCTCCCCGGACAATCTAGTATGGCTTGAGCTACCTCCACCACCTTGTCCCAAAGGGCATTCTGGTATTGAACCATGTGGACAAGGAAGTTTTGAGAGTGTAAGGCACAAGTGGCAGAGGAATACACCTTCCTGGCCAGACAGTCAAACTGCCTGGAATCCTTGTCTGGAGGTTGTGTACTCAAATGTTTAGGATGCCTGGAGTAGTCGTGGGCAGTGTTAATTATGACTGAGTTTGCCACTGACTGTTCCCCTCTAAAGAGATCTTCTTTAGGGGTGGTATATAGCAGGTCCAAATTCTTGGATAAAACTCCACAAAAGGAGGAAGAACCACAGGCAGGGTGTCTTTCTTGCTGAGAAAGGTGGCCAATCAATGCCGCTCTGGATCCAGCTCTTCTGTATCCCAGCCATTCAGCTGCTGAATGTACCTCATTACATCCATGAATGATGGGTCATCAGGTGGCGATGGCTCCGACAGCAGGTTAGAGGCCCCTTGGCCAGAAGAAGAGGAGGAGTACCCTTCCGAATCCCCCCCCTTCCCCCGAGTCTTGAGAGGGGAGGGTGAATGTGGGTGCTCACATTACCAATCTTTAGAAAGGGGCTGTCATGCTCATCCAGCGTTGGGGTGGTCCCCCTAGGAGGGGGAGTAGGCGGTCAGACTGGAGGCTTGTCCGGAAGTGGCCACTGGGGGGTTGGCTGAGAAGGCACCCCGGGTGCCCCTTTATCTTTAAAATAGGCCCACCAGGCTGCACAGAAATCATTCAGGACTTGTGGAGGGTTCTGTGGCAAGGCTGGTGTGTCTGGCATCGGGGGAGGGTTAGACTTAGATGGCCCCAGCGTCTGGTCATCAGGTTTGGGTAACTCGGGCATTGGTGTGGGCTGATCTGGGTTACCTGGCATTGGACCTAGAGGGACAGTGCCATCTGGCATCAGATGAACTGGATCCAGTGTCCGACTGTTGAGCATCAGGTCCTCGGGTGTCAGCTGAGGATGGCTGTCAGGCTCCGCCTGTGACTTGGGACAGTTAGATGGTGACAAGGTCATTTGAGGCAGCATTGGAGGAGTCGGCATCGAGGGGACTGGTGTAGGCTGAGGCCAGGCTGGGGATTCAGCTGGGGGCCACCTAGGAAAAGTCGCCTGGATAGGGGAGCTGGCTCCCGAGCGGGACGGATGCCCCTCTTTCCCGGAGGAGGGTGACGGACCCCGTGTCACCTGGTATCGTCAGCCCCTGACATCGGGAAGGACTTGGCAGACACCCTGGCTGGGAGAGCGACAGGTAAGGACCTGCCGTCCGAGGATCCACCAGCGAGCCACTCAACTTAGAGCCCGCTGGAACTAAGGGCTTAAGCATGAGAGGCTGGGACTTGGTCCCACACCCCAAAGAACCTTCTCCAACTACTGTGGTAAGGGATTGAGGTTTGGTTACCGGAAGCCCAGAGGCCATGGTGGAGGAAGTTGTCCCCCCATGGGGGGATGACCCCTAGGTGGTGGCCAATTTAGTCGGGGACTGCGAGCAGTCTTCTGCCCAGGGTTTCTCCTTATGCTTTTCCTGTTGCTTGTGCCTGCTGCTTGATTTCTTCTCTTTATGAGAAGAAGAGGAGGAGGTCCCACAGGCTGGAGAAGAGGATGAACTCTTGAGGTGAAGCTCCTTCTCATCTCAAACAGCTTCTTGGTGAGCAGGAAGGCTTTGAGAGTCTTCTGGTGGCAGAGCCGAGTGCGTCAATTAAAATCTTGGCAATGCTGGCAGGCCTCAATATCGTGGTCCGGGACTTGGCCATCCTTGTGAGGAATCTGCTTGCCACATGCACACTTTGAAAGCCGCTTCTCGATTTAGGGAAGATGGAGGAAAAGACATGCAAGTGAATTTTAGAAGAAATCACGGTTTTGGTGAAAATAAGCGCAATTAAAAATAGCGTTGGCCAGCTGAAGGCATTCGGGAAGCCCGACTTCTTATGCAGTCAACTGTGGGAAAAGAGCAGAGATGGGCTGGAGGACCACACCTTGTATACCATATGTGATGTTGGGGGTAGTCCCCCACTGTATACTGCTATCTAGATGTTTTTCATGGAGTCCTGGCACTGGCTGGCTTCAGTCCTAAAGGTGTTACCCACTGCAAGAGCCCCCCCCCCCCACAAGTAAGATCTACAGATCTCAGAAAATTATTTCATTGCAACTTGCTATTAACTAGATAAGAAAGCATGCTGAATTAGAGCTGGTACCTTACATTACTCACAGAGTTTCATGACATACCTTGACCTACCATGGCAGAGTTTCATGACATACCATGCAAAACGAGATGAAAAGAGTCACCCTGGGGATGTTATAGGCCACCAACAGCTGAGCAAGATGCCCAGCTGGCTAGGGAAATTACGAGAGCAGTCAAATCAAAAGTAGTGTTGATCCTGGAGGACTTCAGCCTCCTAGGTATAAAGAAGAGAAATAATAGCAAACACTCAGGCCTTACAAAACTAATCACACTATATACAGTACTTACATTGAAGCTATTTCTTCATTTTTTGAGCAGTAACATACACAAACAGTGCCAGGCCCTTTCTTCCTCAGGAGAGGATGATTCAGACACTGGTACAGTATGCAGGCTCTTTCCAACTTGGAGCAAGGACTACACATTATTATCTGAGACAAACAGGCCTCATGCCAGCCACGGCCTCTGTGATAACATGGGGGGCAAAGCTGCATATGAGAACTGCACAGTGGTAACTAAAAGAATACTTGTCTCAGCTCAGGGACCCCCTAACTTCTTCGGACAACAAATGGGACAAGACTCTATCTCACTGTATCAATCTGTGTATTACTGAAGTAACAGGCCAGCTCAACGTTTTGCTGCATGCAGCTTGTTAATGAGATGTTCCTGATCATTTTTATCTTGGCAAGCACCAAATACCCTGTGTTATTTCAACACTCGTGTGAAGACTCCTTCTGTTCTGGTGCTCCCTTTCCAAACAGTTTCGACTGCCCGATGGTGTGTGAGCGGATTCATTCAGGAGCAGCAGCTCCCTCACCTCCTCCTCCTCCTCACTATCCACCCTGCCACAGAGCTTTCTGTCATCAGCAAGGAGACACGCCTTGCTCTGGGTACCTTTCACAGTGTCACTAATGAATACATTAAATAATATTAAATATCAAATAAATTGGACAGGTCCCAAGACTGATCCCTGCAGCACCCCACTCATGACCACTCCATCCCCAGATTTTTTTTATGTATGTTTATTAATGTTCTTTATAATTAGAAAATTAACAGTCACAGTGCTCATACAGGATATAGGTACTGCACACAGAACAAACTTTGAAAATCATTTTTACAGAAGCCCTGTAATCTTGTACAAAAGGAAATGGAATCCATTAAAGTTCAGTTGTTCAAGTCCAATATTTTTCCAGTAATTTGCCAGTCTCTTCACAGGTAAAAGGTGTATCCTGTAGGGAGCAAATTACAAAAGGAGAATAACGCAATCCAAAGATTGCTATTTAAACCTGGTCTTAATTAGGAAGAAGACAGAGGTAACAGTAGGTCCCATTAGAGAACCCCCCGAGTTTATATAAATCAGCAATTGTTTGCTTTGATACAGCATTCAACTAGCAGACTGTAATCCTATTTTTGTGTGTTTAGGTTTTTGCTAGAACCATTAACAGAAAATAGTTTAACTTAGAACTATCACCACGGTCATTAGCAGGTATAACTGGTGCAGCATTTACCTTGGGGAAGCAAGGGGCTTATAAAATGGTGATTTTTCCCATGCTCATAGTGCCCCATGAGCTCTAGCTATATATATACATAAAAATTATAATTAATTATAGGTCTCCTGTATATAAAAACCCTGCAGCCCCTTCCACTCCCCAATATTTCAATAATTTTTAACAAAACACAATTGTCTCCCTTGGAAAGCTGTACAGATCTAAAGGGAGAAATCACAATGTCTTAGTGCTGCATGTAAGTCCCAACCTGCTTCATCCCACTGAAGTAACACTCACAGTTCAATCTTCTGTGTCGGATGCCGACTGCTGGTGATCCAAGATTTCTCTGCGCCCTGTAAATTCCGCATCCACTTTTTCGACCCAACAACCTGCATCTTGGGGACTGCTAAAATGCCAGGTTTTGCCTCCATACACAATTCTGAGGCAGACCAGTAGCAGAAACGAATGGATGATCCCCAGGGACCGTAGCCTCTGCCTCACTGCGGTGAAGCGCTTTCTTCTTGCCCATGTCTGAAACGATTTAGAGTGGCTATGCAGCCCTTGCAGTAAATATGATGGCGTCTCTAACCTCCAATTCAGTAGATCTGAGAAGAATGGTACGTGGCTGGTTCGGTGATGTTGGGCGGATTCTTGGGTTGACCCGATAAGCTTTTGTAAACAAGGACCATACAAATCCTTCAGGCACTGCAAGCTTGTCCTGTAGCCAGTCCACCAAACATTGCAGCAAGGTGGTCCCCTCTAACCCCTCAGGAACACAGACAATGCGGATATTCTCTGAGTGGACTGCATTTTCAATGGCCTTCATGTGGCTCTGAAGCTGAGTGTTCTCTCGTGCAAGTGTGGCCACAGTTGCTAGGGTAGACAGGATTCGTTTTTCGGTCTCAGTCACCGATCCTGTTAATGTCCGAATTGCGGCATCATGGGTTTCAGCTTCTGGAGGGTCTTTTCGATTTTCAAGTCCATTGCTTTCATGGACTCGATCACTGTCTTCCACAGGGGTTCCAGTGTGACGGGGGTACCCACTTCACCACTGCTTGCAGCTCCAGTGGCCTTGCTGGTACTCGTCTGTTGCTGGTCTTTCAATGGCCCCCGCTGTTGCACTTTCTGACGACCCATGGTGGAAAATGATATCCTTCGACTCCAGAAGTTGTTGAGAATTAGGTTCTGGTATTGTTTTTCAACTTTTTTTCAGAATTATACTGCTTTTTATATAATAATAGTGCCTCGAGGGGATGAGCTCCTATGAAGTCCTTCCAGCTTGGAAGATGGCTCTCTAGCGCATCCCCTCATCCCCAGATTTGATCTTGTTAACCACCATCCTCTGCCTCCTTCCCCTAACCAGTTTCCCACCTACTTGACTAATCCCTTCTCCACTGCCAAATCCTTTAACTTTTTTAGCTGCGTCCCGTGGGACAGAGAATAAAAGGCTTTGCTGAAGTATAAGGAAGGCAAATTCACTGCCTGATCAATCTCTTGAGCTTGTTCTGTTTTTTTTTTTTTTAACTTTAATTTTTATTAAAGATTTAAAAACTGTTTCTCCATCAGAATCAGCAAGCACACCTAAGCTTACAGTACATACCCTTGGCACGAGGCCTCTAACCAGAACACAGTACTTGCTTTATGCATTACCTAACTTTGAGTGCTCTGTATAGACAATCATGTAGCAAGATCTACTTCTGCTTAGAAAATGGGCAAAGAAAATTCTCACTTCTGATTGGCTGAGACGCTTATTTAGGTGGGCATCTATCAGACAATAGATGCCCACCAAATAAAAAGCCCCAGCCCAAACCTTCCTGATAGCCAGCAAAGTATCCTTGTGCCCAGCACCCTGCTTCCTCATTGGCTGAAGCGCTGGGCACACAATCTCAAACTGTGGCCATTTTTTTTTTTTAACACTTAGCGAAGCTTATACCCCCCACTACCATTGCCACCACCATAGAAAAGAAAGTAAACATTAGCGCAACATTTAAAAAATTCATTCTAAATAATCAGCTATCGAACTTCCCCACACCACGCTGATCTCCAGTGCTCTGTCTGTAGTCAAAAAAAAAAAAGGCAACATGGTTCTCAATGAAAAAATGTTGCCGCGGGAGCCAAAATTAATTTCAGGAGACATGCCAGAGTTATAGAGCGCTACTGCTCCTGTCAAACACTGGCAGTACCAAAGGCTGCATGCTCCGTCTGTGTCTATCTCATTCTCTCCCGGTCCCTGCTGCAGAAAAATATCACAGTAACCCATATAACAAACATCACTTACAAAACGTTTTCCAAAAGCAGAACAGTGTGAGTAAGTGATGCGGACAGACCCATTTCCCCGCGATTACCGGCCCCTCAAAAACCAGCTGCTGCAGTACTGGCACCTACCCGGGATTGACGCCTCATGTCTGGGCAGCCAAATAGATCGGTGCTGTCTCCGTGCCTCACTCTGCGCTCCTCTCATGCCACTAAGGTACGTCTCTTTTTCATTTATCTCCTTGGTCCACACAAACCATCAGCTGAGCAACAGAAAAAAAAACAAATTTCCGCACATCTCAGCACAAGATGAAATTACTTCTTTTTTTTGAACCGAATAACTTCTGGTCTCACAAACAGCGATCTGCCACTTGTGCTGACAGCCCCTATCTCTCTCTATCCTCCAGCAACAGCTGCCACTTACAAAAACAAACTTCTGTTGCCAGTGGCGATGGGGGGGATGAACAAAAAAATGAAACAAAAAAAAATTGAATAGAAAAGCAAAGGTGCCTCATCCTAACAGGTTGGGGGAGGGGTGCTTTCTAGTCATTCTGATCCAGGTGGAGGAACTATTTTATTTCAAAACTTACATGAAACTACTATTTTATTAGCAGTTTTTTATTAAACTTATTTTTTTTTTTACAGTGCCCATTTTCTAAGTGCAATAATACCCTCCAGGGTGGGTGGTATTGTGCTATACCGGACCTTCCAGGGGCTATAAGGCCCTCCGCCTGCAGCGTCAGGCCTCATTACACCCCTGGGCGGTCCGGTATAGCACAATACCGCCCACCCTGTTGGGTATTATTGCTTACTCAGTTCATGTTGTACGCAGAATGTAAGAATAAAAAAAGGAAGCACTGAAACTGTGCTCATACTGTGTACTACTCAAGTCAGCATGCCTCTCATCTTTCCTCATCCAAAGCCCTCTGTGTTTTATAGTGGTTATTACCCTAAGTGGTACCTTGGGAAGGAACCGGAGACATACTATTCAGCACCGACTGACCTTCTTGCTGCAAGTGTCGGTCACCTCAAGAACTGCCCCCTTTATCATTCTCCACTTTTCCTCTACCCTTTTGATCTGTTCTCCCTCCACCAAGTTTTCCCTGACCCTTTCTCTCATCTGGGTAAAAGCTGGCAGTTTGAGGTCCAGAACCACTGCCCTTAAGGGGGGACCAGAGTTCCCAACAGTTATTTCAAACCACATGGAACTGTGATCGCTGGAGCTCAGTTGTTCCCTGACTACCACCCCTGCTCACCACCTTTGGGTTGGTAATC
Organism: Neoceratodus forsteri; assembly: GCA_016271365.2. NCBI lineage: Eukaryota > Metazoa > Chordata > Ceratodontiformes > Ceratodontidae > Neoceratodus > Neoceratodus forsteri. Next base: position 1,172,615,309 of record CM057456.1, on the reverse strand, counting down.
ACCAAGTCAAGGATGATGTCCTGCCGATTGGGTTCCCTAACCAACTGTACTAGCAGACAGTCTTGTTATCACATACAGTAGTGCCTGATTCCTCCTGGCCTTTGAGGTATCCTAGTCAACGTCCAGCGGGTCCAGGTCCCCTACTATTACTAGGTCCATTTTACTGCTCCCCTCCCAATTTCTTCACCCAAGTCTTTAACTTCCTTCTCCTTTTGCCCTGGTAGTTTACAGACTACTGCCAGTCTAAATTATTTTCAGAGCAGACATGGTTAGCTTACAGTACATGTCATCTGGGGAACCATATAACTGATCTTTTACATTCTCTTCAGTATTAACTGGAGCAGAAAAATCACTTTCCATAAAAAAATTAAAAATAAAACAAAAAATCTCCACAAAATACAGTAGTTTCTACAGCTGCATGGACTCAAATTTGGGTTGAACAATTCATGTTACTGAAGAGATTGATGCTGTCCTCTTGAAGTCTGATATTTCATGCAGAAGGAACGCCTGCAAAGTATTCTGATGCCACTCATCTGGCTGCTAACTTGTGAAATTCTCAGTTTAGAAAGAACTCATTATTCATACTTAAACACACTGCAGTAAACATCCTTACGAAGACCTGCCCACTATTATCACATCAAAATTGTACAGATGTTATAAGTATTTTAGTAGATCTTTGCTTGTAAGCACATTTAGGACATACCGCTATGTCTAAAGCAAGCTTAAATGTTAGTATCAGACCTGTAAAATACCTGATGTACAGTTAAGCAGTATGTGACAGTCGAGCATGTGTTGTACTAGGATAACATCATGGCTCAGATGCACTATGAGGCATGAGGTTCAGGAAAGTGACTTCAAGTGAACGGCAAAGTGATGTTAACATGCATAATACATGCCCTAGATTACCTAATTACAATTATAAAATGGATTCTTTATCAATCCTAATCTCGCAAATAAAACTTAAATATTCAAAATGTTGTTTAATCACACTGATATCAGCAAGAGGTTCCAGAAACTATGTGAGTGCAGGTCTCTGATTTTTTTTCCTTGAAGTTAAAACCTAGGCTTCCATGCACATGAAAATCCTGTATCAAAGCAGAAATGGAAATTACATACCTACCGTAATTCTTGATTTTCTTGGACGAGTCTCCACCACTCATTCACACTAATGGGATCTGTACCAGGGGCACTAGGACCCAGCGGGAGCAAACTTTTTTGCCAGAGGGTTGGCGCCAGAGATGGCGCCATGAGGAGCAGCACTGCGAACCTCCACTCGTGCAGTAATGACTATCTCGGCGTCGACACTCCAACTGCCTCAGTACCTTTTTTCCGAGGAGGTGCAGCGTAACTAACCTAGAAGGACAGCCTAACAAAAACCAAACATAAAATAGTCCATATGACCCATATAAGAAGGGTCAACAAAGAAGTATTCACAGCCTAAAGACTGAGGGAGTGAAGACCAAAAAGAGGTGAGCTCGGGGGATGGTGGGTGGACGTGTGAATGAGTGGTGGAGACTCGTCCAAGAAGATCAAGAATTACGGTAGGTTCGTAATTTCCATATCATCTTAGACCTAAAGTCTCCACCACTTATTCACACTAATGGGAGCGTACCCAGCTAATAATCCCCCAAGAGAGTGGCAGGAGAGACCAAAAGCTCACAATTCTAGGACAGAAGTCCATTAAGGATGATCCTGCCAAATGAAAGATGTCGTCTGGCAAGGACATCCAGGGCATAGTGTTTGATGAAAGCATGCACTGAGCTCCAGGTGGCCGCATTGCAAATATCTGAGATGGGCACGTTGCGGATTTCCGCTAGGGATGCCACGACCGCTCTAGTAGAGTGAGCGTACACTCTGCCCTCCAGCTTAACCTGCGCCATGGAATAACAGTGGCGAAGGCATGCCACCAGCCATGCTGAAATACATCTGATAGCGACAGGTTTACCTAGCCAGGTCTCGCTGAAGAAAACAAACAGTTGTTGAGCTTTGCGAAAATCTTTTGTTCTATCTAGATAGATATGCAAGGTTCTCTTGATGTCCAAAGAATGAAGAGCACGCTCTCCTTCATTTTGGAAGTTCGCAAAGTAAGTAGGAAGGACCAACGGTTGGTTTAGATGGAATTCTGAAACAACCTTAGGGAGAAACTTAGGATGGGTCCTAAGAACTACTTTGTCTTTATGAAACACGCTATATGGAGGGTCTGTGACCAAGGCATGTATTTCAGAGACCCTGCGGGTCAAGGTAATGGCCACCAGGAAGGCCGTTTTCCAAGTGAGAAATTTTAACTCACAGGTAGCTAGAGGCTCATAAGGTTTTTAAGTGAGCATGTTTAGCACAAGATTAATGTCCCAGGCTGTGACTGGACGTCTGATAGGAGGTCTGGTATGTAGAATTCCCTTAAGAAATCTCTTAACTACAGGTAACTGAGCCAGTGACAAGGAAAGTACTAGCTCATGATAAGCTGAAATGGCACAAAGGTGAACCTTAACTGTAGAGTATTGCAGACCTGAATTTGAGAGGTCCAAAAGGTATTCTAGAACTGTATCTGGTGGGCAGAAAAAAGGGTTCAAAGAGGATTTTGCACACCAGAGCGAAAAACACTTCCATTTGGCTGTGTAAGTTTTCCTAGTGGCTGGCTTGCGCGCAGCCAGAAGAGTATCTGAAACTCTGCCAGAGACGTTGAACCTGTTCACTTCTATCTCTTCAGAAGCCAAGCGTGAAGGTGAAGTGATCTCAGATTGGAATGGACCACAGGCCCGAGTCATAAGGTTCATCTGAAGGGGAAGCGATTTCGGAGGGGTTTCCGACATACTGTTGAGTAATGGAAACCATATCTGTCGAGGCCAGAAGGGAGCAATGAGGATCATTTTGTCCCCCTGGGACTTGAACTTGAGAAGTACTCTCTGAATTAGAGGAAGAGGCGGAAAGGCGTATAGAAAGCATCTTGTCCACTGCAGCCTGAACGCATCCTGACAAAAAATGCCAGGCCCTGGATTTCTGGAGCAGAAGAGAGGCAGTTTTGTGTTGAGTGGGAATGCAAAAAGGTCCAGGTCTAGAGTTCCCCACTCTGCGAATAGTGACTGAACTATTGCTGAGTCATGAGACCATTCATGAGGATCTGTCTCTGTTCTGCTGAGACGGTTTGCCAGTTCGTTCTGCACTCCCGGCAGGTAGACCACATGAATTAGAGCCTTGTGCTCCAAGCACCATTCCCACACCCTCATTGCTTCCCTGCATAAGGGGTAAGAGTGAGCACCGCCTTGCTTGTTGATGTAATACATCACTGCTTTGTTGTCCGTTTGAAGGAGAATGTTCTTGTGACAGAGAATGTCCTTCAAAGCCCAGACTGCATAAAAGACGGCTCTCATTTCTAAGACATTTATGTGAAGCTGGGACTTGTGCTGAGTCCATGTACCTTGAGTGTGGAGAGTATGACAGTGAGCTCCCCACCCCATCAGGGTCCGTGGTAATGGAAATCTGATGACCCAGAGGAGCAAAGGGATACCCCTCCAGAAGATTATCCTCTCGCGACCACCAGGTGAGTGCTCTCTTCAGAGGTTCTGTCACCTTGATGAGAAAGGACTGAGGGTGAGTGGTCAGGGACCACTGAGTACTGAGCATCCATTGAGAGGTTATCATGTGAAGGCGTGCTAGGGGTACAGTGAACACTGAGGATGCTGTGAGACCTAGCATCCATTGCATCGAGATAGCTGGAACCAAGCTGTTCTCTCCAATGTATCGAGCCATCTGAAGGATATCGCTCCGCCTGTCCTCTGGAAGAAATGCTTTCACACAGGAGGTGTCCAGAAGAGTTCCTATAAAAAGGAGCCTCTGGGAGGGCTGTAGCTGCGATGTTTTGAGGTTTAGCAGGACTCCCATGGATGTGAGAAAGTGTGAGGCCGTGGCTACGGCATCTAGAGTTCCCTGCCTGGAAGGACTTGCTAGAAGCCAGTCGTCCAGATATGGGAACACTTGTATTCCGATTTTTCAGAGATGCGCTGCGAGAATTGCACAACACTTTGTAAAAACTTGCGGCGCCGAGGATAGCCCAAAGGGCAAGACTCTGAACTGATAATGCTGACCCAAAGCCACGAACCTTAGGTATCTGTGATGCTTCGGGTGAATAGGAATATGCTGGTAAGTATCCTGAATGTCCAGGGAGGCTAACCAGTTGTGTTGATGAAGCAAAGGCAACAGGGTTCCTAGCGATATCATTTTTAATTTCTCTTTGGGAAGAAATTTGTTTAATTTTCTGAGGTCCAAAATGGGGCGCATGCCCCCGGTTTTCTTTGGAACCAGAAAGTAATGGGAGTAGAACCCTGTGTTCCGTTGATCCAGCGTAACTACTTCCACTGCCCTGTTGTTCAGAAGGCCTTGTATCTCGGAGGCGACAAGTTCTGACTGAAGTACTGACAGCCTGGGCTGTCCTTTGGGAGGACGATCCGAAGGGGTCTCTAAAAGACTGAGGGAATGCCCCTTGCGGATTATCTGGAGGACCCATTTGTCCGATGTTATGGACTTCAACCGATTGTAGAATTGAGTCAGACGACCTCCCACCACTGAGGAAGAATCCCCCTCGGGCAGCTGAGGTGGGACCGGGCCAATAACTCAGAAGGCGGCACTGGGTGCTTTGGGTCCTTGCGCCTTCTGCTGCATTTTCTTTTGGGGCTGAGGGGCTTGGTTTTTATTAAAACCTCCCCTGCCTTTGCCCCAAAAGGACTGACGATTATGAAACTGGCATTTGTTGACACCCCTTGAGAGGAAGCGGGAGGAGGTTGAGCCAATTTAATGGCTGACCTAGTCTTTTGTGTGGCCTCTAGAGCCTGTTCTACGTGAGGGCCGAAGAGATACACACCAGCAAAGGGCAACGCCATGACCTGTTCCTGGACATCATTCGTGAAACCTGAAGTGTGCAGCCAGGAATGACGGCAGGTACAAATACCCACCACCGCCGCTCGGGAGGCAATATCAAAGGCGTTCATAGTTGCTTTAACCTGCTGGTTGTTGGACTCGATACCCCTGGTTATGGTTTGAAGAAGTTCTGAATTAGTGTCCGACTCCAGAAGAGCTTCAACCATTTGTTTGAGCAAATGCCAAAGAATATACTCATATTGAGAGAAATAGCCCTGGTAGCTGGAAATACACATACCTAGGGTGGAAGCAGCAAATACTCTCTTACCTAAAGTATCTATCTTACGAGATTCTTTGTTTATAGGTCGAGCTGTAGTAGTCTGAGGAAGGATGACCTTATCATTCTCAGCCAGGACTACAATAGGATCCACAAAGGCTTGGGATGCCAAAATGGGTCGATCCTTGGGAGCTGCATACTTCATATCTATGGACTTAGCCACAGAAGGAACGAGAGCAGGATTACTCCATACCATTTGAGAAAGCGTCTCAAAGGAGGGTTGTACCGGGGGAGTTAAATCCATAGGGATGTCTGGAACATAAAGGTACTGGAGACTCAAAAGCTTCCCAGAATCGATGTCCATAGTCTGGAGAGAAAGAGTGGAATTCAAATTTTTCAGCAGAGACTTAAATGACAGGTCTTCAACCACAGGCTCTGCAGCAGGATCAGAACCTGCTCCTTCCACATCATCACCTAGTCTAAGACCTGGGTCAGGTTCAATATCATCTCCTGACAGTCCAGGAGGGACTGTATGGACAGGAAAGGAATGAAAATCAGTAGGAAAAGAGGAAGGAAAAGAATTCGGAGAGGAGAGACCCCGAGGATTGGCAAGTAAAGACCAGGCCCGGCACCGAGGAACATGTGCCAAAAAAGCCACATGGCGCCAAAGGCGGATCCGAATGGCTACCACCCGGCACGAGAAAGCCAATGGTGCGACCCACATGGCACCCATGGATGGTGCCGATAGGCCATATGGGCGCCCGCAGTCAGTGCCGAGCAACCCACCAGTGCCGCAGCACCGAAACCAACCCAGGACCCCGAAAACCAGGATTTGAGGGAAAAAGAGGAAGAATATCAGAAGATCGAGGCATTGATGTGGCCCCCTGCACCGCAGCCATGTGAGGGGGGAAAACACCTAAGCGCTGGAGCCGACGGCACCGAAGAAGGCATCGAGCGACTAGGGAGGCCCAATCGCCCTGCTCAATCGCCTGACAAGCCAAAGAGCCTCAGGGCGACTGGGCCAGGCAACTGGACCAACCTCCGAGCCCATTGCTCCATCAGAGCGGCCCACTGATGAAACTGCTCATTGGAAGCCCTACCAGAAGGCGGGGAAGGACTCCGATGTCGATGACCAGAACCAGAAACCAGCGTCTCTGAAAGAGGAGACTGGCAACTGGCCCCAATGACTGACCATCGACGTGCAGACATATCACAGGGTGGCCTCGAGTGATGCCATCTCTTTCTCGACCTACGGGCCGAAGGAGAGCTCGAGGCTAAACGGTGCCGAGAATGCAACCATTTTCGTTTATGCTTCTGGGGGGACCGCCCCAACCCTCGGGCATTAGATCATCCATTGTCAGACGCCCCCCTTTCGGAGAAGGCAGCAGACCGGACCCAGCCCAGCTGACTGAACAGCTTTCATATGAAGTCTCCCTACCGTCACCTGACCCGTCCATGGTCGACTCCGTCAATGTAGGCTGAGACTTCTTTCTTAAGAATAATTTATTGTAGCAGTACTTTTATTCGAGAAAATATTATAAAATAATAAACTGAAAACTATGCTGCTAGTTTGAAGTTTGACTCCCGGAGGGCGAGCGACGTCGTCACTGAAGCGCACTCGATGGCAGGAAAAAAGGAACTGAGGCAGTTGGAGGGTCGACGCCGGAATAGTCATTACCGCATGAGCGGAGGCTCGTGGTGCCGCTCCTTGCTGTGCCATCTCCAGCGCCGACCCTCTGGCAAAAAAGTTTGCTCCTGCTGGGTCCCAGTGCATCCGGCGCAGATCCCATTAGTGTGAATGAGTGGTGGAGACTTTATGTCCAGGAAGATCATGATTTTCTCTTTCTCTTCCCTTCCTCCCCCCCACCACATTTTTGATACCCTGACCCTAACTCGAGATCAGGACCACCACAGCTACTCCCTAATTTCCATCAGTGGGCAAATGGCAACCTTTAAAGCTGATGCCAATGCGACGCCAAGATGGGCCAGCAGGGGGTGTGCAAATGTTAAATGGACAACACTCTCCCTTCCTAGGAACTGAATGTCTAACCTTTACAATGCTAAAACCCCAGTCAGACAAAGCATAATTTTCAATGTGTGTGCGTGTGGGTGTATATATGTGTGTGTGTGTATATATATATATACATATATATATATATATATATATATATACATATATTATATATACACACACACACACACACACACGTGTGTGTGTGTATTTTTGTATATATTGCATATAACATTTTATAGTGGTTTAGGTCCCCCTAAATCACTCCCTGTGGGACCTCTGTGAGCCCTGTCAAGATATGTTGTTCTGAGTTACATACTGCCTTTCTAAAATCAAGCTTTCATGTAGCTTCAGTTTTTTAGTTCAATATTTAAGTTCTCTAAGACCTTAGGACACAAGGTGGTAGCTATTAAAAGCACAATTCCTCAAACACCTATTCAGGTTGCCAGCAAGGCTGTAATTACTGCAGCACAGCAAGCATTAACATAACCCCCCAGCTGCTGCCAGTATTCACTGCTCGTCTCACATTACCATTCAGAATGCTAAGATGCAATACTGCATTAAACAGAATCACCAGCATCATGGTGGATGGAGTTTTTCTTCCCCATAGAGTTTTTTCTCCCTAGGCCACGCTACCAGGGATGTACCCTGGTCCCAGTGATGTATCTTATTTAGGTCAGGTGTTACCCCATCCCCTGTATCGACTACCGTCCGACAGCTCCTATGGCATCCCCACCAGGGGTAGGGGCTTGGTGGAAGGCTGTTCTCTCCCTCCATGTGAACAGGCCCTGGTGTTGGGGGCGCTAGAACACAGGGAAGCCAGAAACTTTGGCCATCATTGAGACATTTGTGGGATTTTAATCCCCACTGACTCCCCTGAGGTGAAGAGAACCTACTGATGACCTCAGATGCATGTTGCAGCATTCTGTGGTGGAAGCAAGCAAGCTCCACAGCCCACCACAGGATTCGCTGTGGCACTGGGTGCTCGATGCCTTCCTCCCTAACCACAACACACAGCTGCGAGGCAGCTGCTGTAGTCTGGCCTGCCTCCCAACACAGTGACCCACATTCACTCCTGAAAGCAGGCTGCCTGCCTGGCACAACGATGCACTGCCACTGGGCCATCAGGGCGGCCCCAGAACTTTATATTAATTAATATTACGACATGGGCAGAAAGAATGCTGGCTCCTGATTGGCTGAGAGGTCCTTTCAGCCAGACCGTCATCCCAGCACAACAGCCTGGCTAAAAGTATCTCAACAAAAATATGTTTAAAAAATACATCCAATTTACTAAAAAGGAGCCATTTCATAATTGCAATAAGGCACCCCAGGAGGTGCATTATGGTGGTTTAATGGCCTTCTTGGGTGGTGGAAGCACGAGAGTGAAACTCACCCGAGGTGGGCTTTATCTCACCATGATATACCCCATCATGCCTTATTGCTTAATTAAAAAAAAGTAATCTGAGACCCAAGAGCATAGACTCCAAGAGACAGATAAAGACCAAGCGCTCCATCTATTCTGTCCTATCATCGCCACAGATGTACTGTACTCATCATGTGATGTGCTTTAGCTGTGATGCACTTGTGTAACGTAAAAACACAGTAGTTTATGGTCGAAAGGTTCTCTAGGCCCATCGTGTCTGCTCACTTCCAGTTATATTTCCATTATGATCCTGGCACTGAAGAGCAGAAAAAAAGAATGTTAATTTCCGTAACTCTAGATCTCAAGTATCTATTCTATAGAGAGCCACACTCTTTGGACTTTGGGCCAGAGACACTAGGACCTCATGGGAACAAGATTGTTTGATGATGGCAACACCGGTGAAGGTTAGGCATGATGGCAACACCAGGGTGTCAGGGACTCCACTGCCCCTTTTGCGAGGAGCTGAGCAATGTCCTCTCAAAGGGGCAGTGGAGTCCCTGACACCCTGGTGCTTCATCATGCCTAACCTTCACCGGTGTTGCCATCATCAAACAATCTTGTTCCCATGAAGTCCTAGTGTCTCTGGCCCAAAGTCCAAAGAGTGTGGCTCTAGAGTAAGAAAGGGTTGGGAGGCAGCTACAAGGAAGTCCAAGGGACAGACAAAGGAAAAGATATACAAACTAAAAGGAGAAGTAAACGACGGAGAGGACAGATAGGAGAGTGAGAAAAACTAAGGGGATTGGGGAGGGGCCTCAATCTCTGGAATCAGCAAAAGGGAAGGGAAGGAAAAACAAGAAGTGGGAGGGAGGACATACCCTGGATTGATTGGCTGTCTCCAGAATGGATTAAGAGCTGTGAAGGAGTAGACAGAAGGATGAACTGCCAGAATTCAAGGCACAGAATCACTGGCAAGTAACTCCAGCACGAGCAGACAAGGCTATTCTGGGAAGGAAGGGACAGGAAATGGAAATTACCTACCTACCGTAATTCTTGATCTGCTTGGACGAAGTCTCCACCACTCATTCACACTAATGGGATCTACGCCAGAGGCACTAGGACCCAACAGGAGCAAACTTTTTCAAGAGGGCCGGCACCAGAGATGGAGCTGCGGGGAAGCGGCACCACGAGCTCCAGCTTGTGTGGTAAAGACTATCTCGGCGTAGACCCTCCAACCGCCTCAGTACCTTTTTGTTTTTTCCGAGGAGGTGCAGCGTAACTAACATAGAAGGACTAACCTAAAAATCGGACATAAGATAGTGTGAATGACCTGTGTAAGAAGGGTCAATAATAAAGTTTTCACAGCCCATCCATTGAGGGAGTGAAGACCAAAAACAGAGAAGTGAGCTCGGGGGATGGTGGGTGGGCGTGTGAATGAGTGGTGGAGACTCCGTCCAAGAAGATCAAGAATTATGGTAGGTACGTAATTTCCATATCTTCCTGGACATAAAGTCTCCACCACTCATTCACACTAATGGGAGAGTACCAAGCTAATAATCCCTCAAGATGGGTGGCAGAAGATAAAGAGCTCACATACTTAGGACACAAGTCCATTAAGAATGGTCCTGCCAAACGACAGATGTCGTCTGGCATGGACATCCAACGCATAGTACTTAACAGAAGTATGCACTGAGCTCCAAGTAGCCACACTGCAAATATCTGCAATGGGAACTTTGCGGATTTCCGCCAGAGATGCCGCGACTGCTCTGGCAGAGTAAGTATACACTCTGCAATCTAGCTTGACCTGTGCCATAGAATAGCAGTGGCGAAGACATGCCACCAGCCATGCTGAAATGCATCCAATAACGACAGGTTGACCCAGCTGGGTCTCGCTGAAGGAAACAAACATTTGTTGAGCCTTGCAAATTTATTTTGTTCTATCTAGATAGAATCGTAGCGCTCTCTTAACATCCAGTGAATGAAGGGTATGCTCCCATTCATTCTGGAAGTTCGCAAAGTAGGTAGGAAGGACTAAAGGTTGGTTTAGATGGAATTCTGAGACAGCCTTAGGTAGAAACTTAGGATGAGTCCTAAGAACTACTTTCTTCTTGTGAAATACAGTGTACAGGAGGTCTGTGACCAGTGCATGTATTTCAGAAACTCTATGGGCCAAAATAATGGCCACCAGGAAGGTCGTTTTCCAAGTGAGGAACTTCAACTCGCAAGTAGCTAGTGGCTCGAAAGGTTTACGAGTGCGCATGTCTAGCACAAGGTTAATGTCCCAGTCTGTGACTGGATGTCTAATAGCAGGTCTAGTATACAGGATACCCCTAAGAAACCTCTTGACTACAGGCAACTGAGCCAGCGACATGGAAAGCACCGGCTCATGATATGCCAAAATGGCACAAAGATGAACTTTGACTGTGGAGTACTGCAGACCTGTATTTGAGAGGTCTAAAAGATACTCCAAGACTTTATTCCCTGGGCAGGAAAAAGGGTTCCAAGAGGATTTTGCAAACCAGATAGAGAAACGCTTCCATTTAGCTGTGTAGGTTTTTCTACTGGCCTGCTTACGCACGGCCAAAAGGATATCTGAAACTCTACAAGAAACATTAAACCTATTCACCGTTATCTCTTCAGGAGCCAAGCGTGAAGGTGAAGTGACCTTAGGTTGGGACGGACCACAGGACCCTGGGTCAGAAGGTTCATCTGAAGGGAAGCATCTTGGGGGGCGATAGTCTGTTGAGTAGCAGGAACCATATCTGCCGAGGCCAGAAGGGGCAATGAAAATCATTCTGCCCCAGGACTCCAATTTGAGTAGTACCCTCTGAATTAGGGAAAGAGAAGGAAAAGCGTATAGAAAGCATTTTGTCCACTGCAGCCTGAATGCATCCTGACAAAAAATGCCAGGTCCTGGATTTCTGGAGCCGAAGAGAGGCAGTTTTGCGTTGAGTGGGACGCAAAAAGGTCCAGATCTGGAGTTCCCCACTTTCTGAAGAGTGACTGAACGACGGTTAAGTCGAGAGACCACTTGTGAGGATCCGCCTCCGTTCTGCTGAGACGGTCTGCCAGCTCATTTTGTAGCCCTGGCAGGTAAACCACCTGAATCAGAGTCTTGTGCTCCAGGCACCACTCCCAGACTCTCACTGCTTCCCTGCATAATGGGTAAGAGTGTGCACCGCCCTGTTTGTTAATGTAGTACATCTCTGCCTTGTTGTCCATTTGAAGGAGAATGTTCTTGTGACAGAGTATGTCCTTCAAAGCTCGGACTGCATAGAGGACGACTCTCATTTCCAGGACGTTTATGTGAAGCTGAGACTCGTCCTGAGTCCATGTACCCTGGGTGTGAAGATCCTGGCAGTGGGCTTCCCAACCCATCAGAGACACATCTGTGGTAATGGAGATCTGATGATCTAGAGGGGCAAAAGGATATCCTTCCAGAAGATTGTCCTCCTGTGACTACCAGATGAGCGACCTCTTCAGAGGTTCTGTCACCTTGATGAGAAAGGACTGAGGGTGAGTGTTTGGAACCATTAAATACTGAGTATTCACTGGGAGGTTCTCATGTGCAGACAAGCAAAGGGTACAGTGAACACCGAGGATGCCATGAGGCCCAGCATCCACTGCATTGAGATGGCTCGAATTGAGCTGTGTTCTCTGATGTATCGGGCCATCTGTAAGATATCGCTCTTTCTGTAGTCTGGAAGAAAAGCCTTCTCTCGCACGAGGTGTCCAGAAGAGTTCCTATGAAGAGGAGCTTCTGGGAGGCCTGCAACTGCGATTTGTTGAGGTTCAGCACGATTCCCATGGAGGTGAGGAAGTCTGAGGCTGTGGCCATGGCCTCCAGAGTCTCTTGTCTGGAGGGACTTGCTAGGAGCCAGTCGTCCAGATATAGGAACACTTGTATTCCGATTTTCCTCAGGTGAGCCATGAAAATTGCTGAACACTTGGTAAAAAACTCAAGGCGCCAAGGATAGCCCAAAGCGCAGGACTCTGAACTGATAGTGTTGACCTAATGCTACAAACCTTAGGCATTTGTGGTGCTTTGGGTGTATGAGAATGTGTTGGTAGGCATCCTGCATGTCCAGGGAGGCTAGCCAATTGTGTCGATGAATCAAAGGTAGCAGTGTACCGAGTGATATCATCTTGAACTTTTCCTTGTGAAAGAACTTGTTTAACTTTCTGAGATCCAGAATGGGGCGCATGCCACTGGTTTTCTTTGGGACCAGAAAGTAATGGAAGTAGAAGAAAAAATTACTCATCTTAGTAATTATGTTTCTTCTATTGGAGTCTTGCTGTATTCTGACAAGTGCAGTTAGCCCCAGCCTTTAAACTGCTCCCGAGAACAAAGGGTTACCCTTTCTATGCAGAGCATAGAATGTTGAGCTCGAGCTCGGTTGATGTCTCTGTCTGTTTCCCTTTGAAAGCTAACTGTCAGATTCTTACGAGCAACATTCTAACAGTATTCTATGTGGAAACTGTAAAAACAACATTTTTAATAGCCAACTGGCAACAAAAAGTTTTGGACTACCAAAAGAAGACTCAAGTCAGGAAACCCAAAACTCAAAGCCCAAACCAAACAGGAATATAACAAAATAAACACCCACACAAGAAGAGGGTGTAAAAAGAGCACCCCTGAGGTGCAACACTGCACCTGCCCACCCACTTCCCAAAACCAGGTTCTGAGAGGGGAGGCAGGGAGGGAGGTCAGAATACAGCAATATTCCAATAGAAGAAACATAATTACTAAGGTGAGTAATTTTTTTCTTCAAACAACTTGAAGTCTTGCTGTATTCTGACAAGTGTAGACTACCAAGCAGTACCTCCATGGAGGAGGGACAGAACCTACTTTGGGAATAGGCTCTGAAGTACTGCTGTGCCAAACCGAGCATCACTCCTAGCCTGGATATCCAGAGAGTAATGCTTGGTAAAGGAATGGACTGTTTTCCAGGTGGCTGTTTGACAAATTTCTAAGAGAGGGATATCCCTGGCAGCAGCCAGGGAAGCAGCTGTACCTCTTGTGGAATGAGCCCTCAGGCCTGAGGGTGGTGTTTTTCCCAGTTTTTCATAGCAGAACTGTATACAAGACACGATCCACCTGGCAATAGCTCTCTTGGTGGCAGGTTTGCCCTTTCCTACTTCTCCATAAGTGAGGAACAACTGGAAGGAGTCAAACCTGTGACCCTTGGTACGCTCTATGTAGTAACTAAGGGCTCTTTTAACATCTCAACTGTGTAGCCTCCTCTCTCCTGAGGAAGAATGAACTGTGAAGAAAACAGGGAGAGACATAGACTGGTTTAAATGGAAGTCTGAAACCACTTTGGGCAAGAACCTTCTATTGGATCTAAGGACCACTTTATCCCTGTGAAAGGAGATAAAATCAAGTTCCACTGACAGGGCTTGCAATTCACTGATACGCCCGGCAGAGGTAATGGCTACCAAGAACACAGTTTTCCAAGTCAAGTACTTAAGCTCTGCTGAGGATATAGGCTCAAAAGGGGGTTGCATAAGTTGAGCAATGTAAACATTCAAATCCCAGGCAGGGGCAGGGTCGCTAAAAGGAGGACTGGTGTGAAGCAATCCTTTAAAAAACTTACAGAACACAAGATGAGAAGATAGTGAGGAAGACTTCCCCACAGACAGAAATGCAGAAACAGTTGACAAGTGTACCTTGAGAGTAGCTGGTCTGAGGCCTAGGCCATTAAGATGGACCATATAATCCAGAACCGCAGGCAATCCAGCAGTATCTGGAGAAATATGCTTCTTAGAACACCAAATGCTCAATCTCTTCCATTTGGAGTTATAAATCTTTCTGGTGGAGGGCTTTCGAGAAGCTTTGAGAATATCCAGAACCCCTTGGGAAAGATGCAGATCTGCAAACTCTAACTCTTCAAGAGCCATGTCTTGAGATTGAGAGACTGAAGACTGGAGTACCAAATCCTCCCCTGAGAGGATGTTAACAGGTTGTAATTCCTGACAAGAGACAGGGGAAGATGGACTGCTAGGGACAGCAACAGGGGGTACCAGGGCAGTCTGGCCCAATCTGGAGCAATCAAAATCACTTTGCAAGGTTGAGACCTTATTTTGACTAAAACTTTGAACAGGAGTGGGAAGGCATACAGAAAATTCCCTTCTCAATTCAGAATCAGGGCATCCAGGGGGACTGAGCTCAAGACTGGAGGTCTGCAACAAAAAAGAGGGAGCTGGTGATTGTCTGGGTCTGCAAAGAGATCTATCTCTGGAGTGCCCCACCTTGAAAAAATCACTTTCCAACACTTGAGGGTCCAGGGACCATTCGTGATGGCCCTGAGAGATCCTGCTCAGTGCATCTGCTAGCACATTGTCCTTCCCTGGAAGGTGAACTGCTACCAGAGAGGTTTGCAGGGAATAAGCCAGGGATCACAAGTTCATGGCTTCCGTGCACAAGGCCATGGACCGAGTGCCTCACTGCTTGTTGATGTACCACATGGTGGTGGTGGTGTCCATTCTGACCTGAACCACCTTGTTCTGTACTGATTGAGAGAAAGCTTTCAGGGCCAGAAAAACTGCCCTGAGCTCTAGGAGACTGATATGGAGAAGGGATGCTTGGGGGGACCACAGCCCCTGAGCAGTGAGGGCCCCCAGATGGGCTCCCCAGCCCAGAAGAGAAGCGTCCGTAGTAACGACCACTGAACAAGGCTGAGTGGCAAAAGGAACACCCTGTCTTAAATTGTCCTGATCCTGCCACCATTGGAGGGCTTGGATCAAGGTCAGAGTCACTGGGATCAGTTTGGTAAGGGAATCCTTCCTCTGAGACCAAAATGCTCTCAGATGGAACTGAATATCCCTCATCTGGAATCTTACCCCTTGGACCACTGCTGTTGAAGCTGCCATGTGGCCCAAGAGCTGGAGGAAATGCCTTGCTGTTCAAGATACCCGAAGGCTGAAGGAAGAGGCTAGTTCCATAAGAACCCTTGCCCTTTCTAGAGGAAGAAAGGCTCTTGCTCTGAGTGTGTCCAGTTCTGCCCCTATAAAGGTAAGAAGCTGGACTGATTCGAGAACTGACTTGGGAAGGTTGAGAAGAAATCATAGAGAAGTGCGCACCTGCTGGGTCACTTGCAGGTGAGACTTGACTTGTCTGGAGACTGACCCACTATGTGGTGTCCAGATATGGAAAAATGAAATCTTTGCCCGCTTAGAAGGCAACTACTACTGCTAGGCACTTTGTGAGAAAACCCTTGGGGCTGAGGTTGGGCCAAGGGCATTGCTCTGAACTGATAGTGGCCTGAGGGCAACTCGAACCTGAGGTACTTTCTGTGGGAGCACCTGATGGGAATGTGAGAATAGGCATCTTTGAGGTCCAGGGAGGCTAACCAGTCTCCTGGCCTTAGAGAGGGAAGGATTATTCCCAGAGTTACCATCTTGAACTTTGGTTTTAAAAGATGTTTGTTTAGATATCCTAGGTCTAGGATGGGTCGCCACTCCCCTGTCTTTTTTGGGGTCAGGAAGTACCTGGAGTACAGCCCTTTGCCCCAGTGTAGGGTAGGTACTCTCTCTATGGCTCTTAAGGCCAGAAGAGAAGAAACCTCTGCCTCTAGGGCAAAGGTTTCCGAGAGATTTGCAGGTGGAAAAGATCTGGCTCTTATCTTTGGAAATTTTCTGAAGCTGAGAACCAGTCCCTGGCTTACTACTTCCAGGACCCACTTGTCTGATGTAATAGACATCCAGTCCTGGACAAAGTAAGCCAGCCTGCCCCCTACTGGAATAGGAAAGTCGACCTGGGCAGGCCCATCAGGGTGTCTGCTTGGCAGGGCTTTAGGCTGAGGAGTGGATGCAGCCCTGCTCATCCCCTTTCTGCCTCTCCCTCTGAAGAACCCCCTCTGTGAAAAGGAAGAAGAGGCCTGTGCTTGGTAAAAAGGCCTGCCCCAGACAGCTGCCTTTGAGGAGTTGCCTGCCTCTCCTTGGCCTGAGCACTCCTGTATGTGGTCCTGTACTCATCCATTTTCTTCATGTAATTCTCTGTCTGCTCCCCAACAGAGAATTACCCACTACAGGAAACTCCATGGCTTTAGCCTGGGTATCCTGCGAGAGGCTAGTACATCTGAGTCAAGCCATTCTCTTAAGAGCCACAGATGTAGTCATGACTCTTAATGACACATCAGTCCACAGCAGCATGAAACTGAACTTTAGATGCCTCATTCCCATCTGCAGCCACCACCTCCAACTCCTTGGCTAGCTGGGGGGAGGCCTGTTTAGCCAGTGCCAGTACAGTGTCCCACCTGGACTTCTGGAACCTAGCTGAATAGGCCATATAATTCGCCTGTCTGAGTCCCAGGGAAGATGCCATGTACAACTTTTTTGCCATGGCATCAACCTTTCTAGAGTCTTTGTCTGGGGGGTGTGAAGCCAAGGGAATGCTTGCCTTATCACAGGCAGCCGCCTGCACAACCCCAACATGGCTGCATTGGTGGTATAAAAACTCTGTTTCTGAGCCTGAAAGTGTATACCTCTTGTCCATTCTTCTGTCCACAGGAGGTATAGAGTTGGAAGACTTCAGAATTTTTTGTGTCTGTTTCCCAAAAGATTTGTGGAGGGGAATAGACAGTCTCCTGGACTCTGGGATGTCCATCATTTCTACATAATCAGGCTCCTCCTGATCCTCCATTGCCTCTTCCATAGGAAGTTGGAGGGTCTCAGCCACCTTTCTGTAGAACATGAAGTGGGAAGAGGACTCAGAAAGCCTAAGAGGGGATACACCTGAAGGTCTGTCTGGGGAGATGTCCGGTTCCACAGGCACATCTAGACTTTCACCATCACCATCATCATCTTCAAACTCCCCTTCCTCCTCAAACTCCTTTTCATAAAATTCTTCCAAAGTATAATTGTGAACCGGGGGAACCGACCGAACCGAGCCCCTGCCAAAAGGTGCCGGATCGGTCAGAACCAGGCGAAGCAATTCCACAATACGAATCGCTCTGGCTATTTCTTCGGCGGTCGGAACATGGACTTCTGGATCCAAACTGGACGATTTTTCTTTGCGCTTTCTTTTAGTCAGAACTGACCCCTCGGGATTGGCTCTCCTTTTGCCCAAAGAAGTATCGCCCTGGCCAGAGGGCACTCCTTCTGGTTCGGTCGGAACCGAACCGGGCTGGCCATCTGGGTCAGCGGACTTCTCGGCCTCCTTTTCCCTCAGTCTACCTAATCTCTTTTCCAGGGTAGATTTGGGAAAATTCTTGCAAATTTGGCAGTCTGAATCGAGGTGGTCAAACCCCAGACAATAAACACAGGTGGTGTGGGGATCGGCCTTAGCAAAGACCTCCCCACACTCACTGCAGTGTTGAAACCCAGTGGGCCCGTTTTTTTCTTGGGTTTCTCAGACATGGCCAACCTAACCAAACTTACCCTTTTTGGCAACCGCCAGGCAAGACTCCCTTATCGGTTCCTAACCGTGTCATGGGTCTTGGAAAAAAACGCTTCAAAACACGTTTTTGAACCGATAAGAACCGGTAACCACACACTAAAGTTACACAAGAATTAAACAAATGATCGGTTCGGCCAAGCAATCCACACTTTTTACAAGTTCCACACAGAAACACAGTACAAAACCTATCTAGTACTCACGGTACCACAGACAATAACTGAACTGACTATGCCGGAAACTTTTCGGTTAGAAACCGATGAAAAAACGACACATAAACCGACTTTCGAACCGAGCTGCAGGAGAAATCTCTGGAGCGACTGTTCGGTGAGGCGGAGTAAAGAATCTGACGGTTAGCTTTCAAAGGGAAACAGACAGAGACATCAACCGAGCTCGAGCTCAGCATTCTATGCTCTGCATAGAAAGGTTAACCCTTTGTTCTCTGGGGCAGTTTAAAGGCTGGGGCTAACTGCACTTGTCAGAATACAGCAAGAATTCAAGTTGTTTGAAACCTGTGTTTCGTTGATCCAGCAGAACTGCTTCTACTGCCCTGTTGTTCAGAAGGCCCTGTACCTCAGAAGCAAGAAGGTCTGACTGTACTGCCGACAGCCTGGGCTGTCGTTTGGGAGGATGATCCGGAGAGGTATCCAAAAGACTGAGAGAGTACCCCTTGCAGATTATCCGGAGCACCCATTTGTTTGATGTTATAGATTTCCACTGGTTGTAGAACTGAGTCAGACGTCCTCCCACTGCTGAGGAGGAGTTCCCCCCTCGGACAGCTGAGGTGGGACTTGGGCCAGAAACTCAGAAGGTGGCACTGGGCGCTTTGGGTCCCTGTGTCTTCTGCTGTGCTTTCTTTTGTGGCTGAGGGTTCTGGTTTTTGTTAAAACCTCCTCTGCCTCTGCCGCGAAAGGACTGACTGTTATGAAACTGTCGCTTGTTCCCACCCTCTCGGGAGGGGGCGGGGGCAGGTCTGGCTGTCTTAATGGCAGACCTAGTTTTCTGTGTGGCCTCCAGTGCTTGCTCCACCTGAGGTCCAAACAGATACTTACCATTGAAAGGTAAGGCCATGACCTGCCGCTGGGTGTCATTCGTGAAGCCCGAAGTATGCAGCCAAGAGTGGCGACAAGTGCAGATGCCAGCCGCTGCCGCCCGGGAGGTGGTATTGAAAGTGTCCATTGCAGCTGTAACCTGTTGGTTACTGGACTCAATACCCCTAGTTATGGTCTGAAGTAGCTCTGAGTTAATCTTCGATTCAGGCATAGCTTCTACCATAGCTTTCAGCGAATGCCAAAGGACATGCTCATATTGAGAAAAATAGCTCTGGTAGCTGGCAATGTGCATACCCAGGGTTGAGGCGGCAAACACTCTCTTACCTAAGGTGTCTATCTTGCGAGATTCTTTGTTTATAGGCTGGGCTGTAGATCCCTGAGGTAGGACAGCCTTATCATTCTCTGCCAGGACTACAATGGCATCAGCAAAGGCTTGTGAGGCCAAAATGGGGCGATCCTTGGGAGGGGCATACTTCCTATTTATGGACTTGGCCACGGAAGGAATGAGAGCCAGACTCTTCCACACCATCTGTGAAAGGGTTTTAAAAGAGGGTTGTACCGGAGGGGTTAAATCCATAGGGATCTCCGGGACATGAAGATATTGGAGTTGCAAAAGCTTC
This sequence comes from Neoceratodus forsteri, assembly GCA_016271365.2. Classification (NCBI taxonomy): domain Eukaryota; kingdom Metazoa; phylum Chordata; order Ceratodontiformes; family Ceratodontidae; genus Neoceratodus; species Neoceratodus forsteri. The sequence goes on along the minus strand of CM057456.1, from coordinate 1,172,595,741 downwards.
CCAGGATCGATTTCTGTAGTCCGGAAAGAAAGAGTAGAATTCAAATTCTTGAGCAGAGACTTAAAGGAAAGGTCTTCAACCACAGGCTCTGCAGGAGGAATCATCCCTGCTCCCAGGGCAGTGTTTTCAACATCATCACCCATGCAAAGATCTGGATCAGGCTCAAAATCATCTCCTGACAGTCCAGGAAGGACTGTATAGACAGGAAAGGAGTGCAAATCAGGAGGAGGAATAGAAGAAGAAAGAAGTGGAGTCGAAAACCCATGAAACCTGGACAGCGCCGCACTCATCCCTGGTGCTGTTGAGAAAAACGGCGCCAAAAACAAAGAGGGAGCCGCACCCGACACCGACAGAGAGCACGGCGCCAAAAGAGCCCCCGGTCCTGTGGACGGCACTGACAGAGTGTGACAGGGGTCTGAAAACTGTGCTTTGAGGTAAAAGAGGGAAAAATGGCAGGAGATAGAGGCATCGGTGTGGACCCCTGTGCCGCAGCCATGTGAGGGGGATAAACACCCAAGCCCGGAATCGATGGCACTGAAGAAGGTGCCGCACGACTAGGAAGACCCAACCGCCCTACCTGTCCTCCCAAAACTGAATGGCCCGAAGGCCCCGGTGTCGGACTGACCAGCTTGGGCAACTGGACCAACTGCTCCATAAAAGCAGCCCATTGGTGAAACTGCTCATCAGAAGCTCCTCCAATAGGCGGAGAGGAGGTCCGGTGTCGAAGAGGTCAGCCACCAGAGGCAGAAACTGGCAACTCCGACAGAGGTGGAGACGGTGCCTGGCCCTAATAACTGACTGTCTAGGCGCAGACGTACCAGAGGGCGACCTCGAGTGATGCCGTTCTTCTTTGACCTATGTGCGAAGAAGAACTTCCTTGACAAGCAGTGCGAGCAGGGACCATTTCCTTTTTATGCTGGGAAACTGCCCATCTCCCTGAACATTGGACTGTCGTTCTCAGACCCCCACCGGGAGGCGGCAGAACTGGACCCGGCCCGGCTGACTGAACAGTTTTCATACGAAGTCTCCCTACCTTCACCTGACCTGCTCATGGTAGTCTCCGTCAATGGAGGGCTGAAGACTTCTCTTGTACAATTGTTAAATAGTAATATAATTGGTACTAAATCGAAATAATCTACAAAAATAATAAACTGAACTATTGCTTCTAGTGAAGTTTAACTCCCAGAGAGCGAGCGACGTTGTCACTGAAGCGCACTCGACGGCGGGAAAAAAGGAACTGAGGTGGATGGAGGGTCGACGCCGAAACAGTCATTACCACACACGCTGGGTGTCGTGGTGTTGCTTCCTCGCGGCTCCATCTTGGCGTCGGCCCTCCTGAAAAAAGTTTGCTTCCACTGGGTCCTAGCGCCTCTGGCATACTCCCATTAGTGTGAATGAGTGGTGGAGACTTTATATCCAGGAAGATCTGCCACTCCCTGCCTTCGTAGGTGTGCCACAACCACAGCCAAGCATTTTGTGAACACCCTTGGAGCAGAAGTAAGGCCGAAAGTCATTGCTCTGAACTGGTAGTGGCCTGATGGAAGTCTGAACCTGAGGAACTTTCTGTGAGACTGCCTTATTAGGATATGGAAGTAGGCATCTTTTAAATCCAGAGATGCCAGCCAGTCTCCTTGCCTTAAAGTTGGCAGAATCGTTTTTACGGTGACCGTTTTGAATTTTGGTTTCAGTAAATGCCTGTTCAGGTGTCTGAGATCCAATATGGGTCACCACTCCCGTTTTCTTGGCTGTGAGGACGTATCTTGAGTAAAGGTCCTTTCCTTTCTGTAAGAGAGGAACTGGCTCCACTGCTCCTAATGAAAGCAGGTTTAACACCTCCTTTTCCAGTAAGAGCGTCTCTGAGGGGGAGGAAGGTTGAAAAACTCTTGCCCTCAGTCTTGGTCTGAGTTTGAAACTGAGTGCAAGGCCCTGACCCACTACCTCAGGACCCACCGATCCATGGTGATGGATTGCCATTCCTGGAGATAGTAGGTCAGCCTGCCCACTACTGGACCTGTGGAGGCGACCCGAGCAGATCCCTCAGGGTGTCTGCTTATTTTGAGGTGCTGACTGGGTGTTGGGGCTAGTTCGGTTGGTGCCTCTCCTGCCTCTGAAGTAGCCTCTCTGCTGTTGATATTGTGGACAGGCTTGAGGCTGGAAGAATGGCCTGTAAAGTCTGCCCCTATGACCTCTGGAATGCTGCTTTTGGGGCTAGGAGCCTTATCCTTAGCAGCAACACTTTGGTATGCTGCTTTGTATTCATCCATCTTCCTCGTGTAAGCCTCAGTCTGCTGTCCGAACAGAGACGAAGGCTCACATGGGAAGTCCATGGCTTTGGACTGGGTATCTTGTGTAAGACTGGTAGTGTGTCGCCAAGCAAACCTCTGAGAGACACCGAGGAAGACATCTGCCTGGCAACAGTGTCAATGCTATCAACTGCCATTCTGAATTGGACCTTGGAGGCCTCTACCCCTCTCTTGGCAGCTTCCTCCAGGTCTGCTGCCATTGGTGCTGGCACAGATTTTGTAATCTCCAGCACAGTGTCCCAGAGTGTCTTTTGGTACCTGGCAACATAGGTCATGTATGAAGCCTGCCTAATTACCAGGGAGGAATCCAGATATTGCTTCTTTTGAAACAAAGTAAATGGACTTTAAAATAAACCGAGACAATAATTTCTTCAGTTAGAGTGAAGGAGAGCTCTCCGGAGATGTCTTACTGAGGCAAGCGGAGTGAAGAATCTTGCGGTTGCAGGAAGTGCAAACAGGGACAGTGATTTGAAAACCGAGCTCGAACCTAACATTCCACTGTTAGCATAGGTTCTATTAACCATTTCGGCTCCAGGGCAGTCCTATGGTGAGACCATACTGCAATTGTCAGAACACAGTAAGATTTCCTGAGGTTTGAAGGTATGCCTTTTTGCAGATTATACTAAGGTCTGCAATAGGGTACACACTCCGGGGTGTGTGTGTGGAAAAAATTAATAGAGCTCTAAGAAAGCCTGAGGAGGGGTCAAGAGTGTGGCAACAAAGTTTTAATGCGAAGAAGTGCAAAATCACACACTTGGGGCATAGAAATCCAGGGGCAGAGTACAAAATGTCAGGTGTAGTACTGATGACCACCAAACAGGGAAGAAACCTGGGGGTAAACATATCTGATGACCTAATGGTGGCCAGAGTGTGTGATGAGACAGTGTGAAGATAGGGTGCATACGGAGGGGTTATCACCAGCAGAAAGCGGGAGGTAGTGGTATTGCTGTTTGTATCACTGGTGAGCCCTCACCTAGAGGACTTAGTGCAGTTCTGGAGGCCACATCTCTGAAAGGACATTGACAGAGTAGAGGTGGTCCAGAGGAGGCCAACTAAAATGGTGCAGGGTCTGCATCAAAAGCCCTATGAGGAGAGACTAAAGGACATCAGTATGTACACCCTGTAGGAAAGGAGGGAGAGAGAGATATGATAGAGACTTTCAAATACCTCACGAGTATAAATAAGGTTCAAGAAGGAAGCATTTTTTCAGAAAAAAAGATGCTCAAGAACAAGGGGTCATGCTATGAAGCTAGAAGGGGTAGACTCGGGGGAGATGTGAGGCAGTGCTTCTTCACAGAAAAAGTGATGGATGCCTAGAACAGTCTCCTAGCGGAGGTGGTAGGGGCAAAAACTGTAATGGGCTTCAAGAAAGCATGGAATAGGCATAAAGGAAACTTAGTGGTAAGGAAAGGAGGGGTAAAGCCAGAGATCAAGTAGGGTCTGCGGTGTTACAGTAGGTAGGGAAAATGGGCAGGCTAGGTGGGCCAAGCAGCCCTTATCTGCCATTAAATTCTATATTTCTGTGTTTCTATGACTAAAAATGTTGGTTCCCAGGAAAGGAATATCAGTCAGTTAATGCTGAGTGTCCACCATGAAGGTGGACAGACGCAGCCAGGCCCTGCAACACATGGAGACAGACGCTACCATGGCATGGGCACAAAAATTGCCCACATCCAGGGTCATCTGGAGCTGATGTTTAGCCAGTGCTTGACCTCTGTCTCTTATGATCAGCAAAGCCGATTGCCGATCAGTCGGGCGGTGAGGGAAGATTGCATCGAAGACTCCCATTAGGAAGTGGTCAAAACTGGCCATCATCAATGCATAACTAGCCTGACGGAGACCCAAGGATGTTGTAGCTTAAATGTTTTTAGCGGTGCTGTCAATCTTATAGGACTTCTTGTCCAGAGGCTTGTCCACCTCCCCCTGGTTTCTAACTTCTGGAAACCCGGTCGGTCTGTAACCCCTCACGGAGGTATTCCTAAACAAAATGGGACCCTGTAGGGACCGCATGGTTGCAGACCATATGGGTAGAGGATGCTCGGTAGGATGCTGGATACTACCAAAGCTCTAGAGCTGGTTTCCATAATGGCCTAAGCCATGGGAAAGGCAGCCCTCAGCAATTCATACCTATCCAAACTATCCATAAAGGGATACTTAGCCCCTTTCTGTACTGGCTGTAATGGTACTGACACGGACTCCAATATGAGTTGGAAGAGCGCACCGAAGGACACTGGACCATGTTTGGCGGACAGCTCCTCAACCAAACTCTGGTTGAGATAAGAGTCCCTGAGGAGGCCATGGACTCATAATCTTAGTTGTTCAAGGACTTCTTGAAATGGACCTCAACCATTTCTCACCATGAACCAACTGGGTAACTTCAATCTGGCTGATCTGAACCGAAAACTGGCTTGACAAGTTGGTGGTCGAATGGGCCTCCTTGGTTGTAGCACCCACCTTCGGCTGCGGTGGCAGCAGCTCCACCCAGAGTGGTGGAGAGGCAGTTGCAGGCGGCACCTGCTTGGTGTGGACTGGCAAGGGCATGACTAGCAGTTGCCAGCTGACTGGAGGTCCAAGGGGTTGAGCCCTACCCTATCTCACATGGCCCACTATTGCCAGAGGAGCTCCTCATAGCATCTGCGCAACTCACAGCGATGCCTCTTCTTGCCCAAAGATGAGGAGGTTGAGGAGCATTGATGGTGCCAACTCCCAGTCAAGCGGTATCGAGAATGAGAGTGCATTGATTGAGACCTCGACTGTCGAATAGAAATTCGACATTGAGGTGAGCCTTCTGGCTGGTTGTGGTACACTACATGCCTGCCCATGCTAATCAGGACAGGAGCAGAAGACTCAGCAACCAGTGGAGGCCACTCCCGCAGTGAACCAAATGGGGACAATGACTGGTTCACTTCCTCCTGAGTGAGGACCAGGAGCACTGTGGTCTGTGAGATTGACTCCTCGACCTCATCTGACAGCCGGTCGACATGTTCGAGGAAGCTTTCCACAGCCTGCTCAACTGGAGATGAGGTTGATAAGCTCAACGGTGGTACCAAGGAGCTCTCGATCTTCCCCTCTACCGAAGGAGTCTCAGCCAAAGTCGAGTGGTTGGGGGAGTCTAGGGATCAACAGAACCTCGATCTCTCCTGATCCCACGGCCGGTGCCAGAGGCACTTGTGTTTGAAAACATGGTGGGCAGGTCTCTTCCAAAGGTCTGAAGGGCCAAATACATGTCCCAGAAACCTCCAGTGAGTGACCCTCCAATGCTGGTCCCAATCAGGAACAGCACCGAGACTGATAAGGTGCCCGCTGCAGCAGCCACAGCCTCTGTTTCAAGGGCCATAAGTTGCTGAGCTGACCAGTCAGCCTCCAAGCCCTTCTTGCAGCCCTTAAGGTGATCCTTTGGATCCCGCTGTGAAGGCTGCTCCGGAGTCAGCCAAAGCTTCCTATCCTAAAGGCACTTAAGAACCATGGACAAAGTCTGCACCCGGCCATGTTGTGCTGCCCACCAGGGCAGTATAGGCATGTGTCAAACGGGTCGGTGAACGACATCTTTTACCGGCACTGAACACAAAATTTGAACTCTGGCTTCTGTTGTTCCATCAATGATCAACTAAAGGAGTCAAAGGGACTGAGGAAATAGTCATAGAAGAAAAACTTCTAAAGCAAAGTTCGCCTATGGCGCACTAAAACCTATGCAGAAGCCATGAAGGAGGTGACCTGTTCTTCCAGTGGAAAGACGTGTTGTCAATGGGTGCAGTCGGGGGATATACCGCTCAGGTGGTCAGAGGAGCTAAGCTTAAAGATGCCCAATAGATCAGCAATTCCAGTGGAAATGCCAGAGTGGGGACAGTGAACTATAGCCACGCCCCTAGAACTCTTGCAACTCTAACTTTCTAGGGTGTGTCACTAAAACTGCGAAGCACTTAGTAAAGACACATGGCATCGATGTCAGGCTAAAGGGTAGGTCTCTGAACTGGCAGTGCTTGAGGCCCACACATAATCTGTCATACTTATGGTTGCTTGGTAAACGGGAATATACTGATAAGCACCCTTCATGTCAAGCAAGGCCAAAGAATCCTGCTGTTTCAGATATAGTAGCAGGGACTAAGAGACACTTTTCTGAACTTTTTGCATTTCATATAGAATATGCTCAGATGCTAGTGGTCTTGAACAGGATACATGCTGCCTGTCTTCTTGGTGATGAGAAAAACACCTGGAGTAGAAACCTTTGCCTTTAACTCTGAAAGCTATTCCACTGCTGTTCTGCAATAGCCCAGCTACCCGGGATTATGCCTGAAAATAGGCATTCACTTGTCGAGTGCATTTACTCAGTTAACAAATATGAATTATACAATGGCAAGAAAAAATCTAGGAAGCTGATTGGCTGCTGAGCCCAAGATACAGTGATGTTATTTCACGATAACATCATTGTATCTAGGGCAAGCAGCGACATGACCGCATGACCACACAGGAATCAATGCCCACTTCGTGCCCACACAAGTAAACATTATCCATCATGGCTTCACCCCCCCCAAATCTCTGCATCCCCAACACCAATTCCATTCTCAAGTCCCCAAGTCAAGAAAACACTATGGTACACTTCTACAACTAATTTTTGTTTCTTTTTAAACCAAGCGGCTACACTGAACCGCAAAGAGAAAGTACCGATCATGTGACTGCTGATCACGAGTCAAACTCACGAAGCACAACAACTGCCACACAATTACAAAGCCCTCCTCCTCTGTGGAAATAGTCCACATATTCCTCTGTTTTTGTACCATTTACCAGAAAAACTGCAGTGCGCACAGCAAATACAAACTCCCTGAATAAATCCTTAGTGTGTCTTTTCAGTTTCCCTCTCGGTATTCCTTTGAAACACCGCGCTAGCTATCTTCAGTAAGCAGCTTGGTGACCACAGCAAGAAATGGGCGCAGCATTTAAACTACATTTCTAAAAAAACCCGTAAATGAAGCCCTCTTCAACTAGGAAGTAACGCCCGCGTGAGGGTGGGGGTGGGGAGGGAGCAATACCAAACCTGACTGCAGAGAAACAAGAAAAAATGCCTGTGTTTGGGCAGGCAGCATCATTCAAAGAACAGCACCACCTGGTGAGAAACACAAACTATGCACTTTTTCTCTATACGTACACATCAACATACAAAAATCACATAAAAAATGCACATTTTTTCCCTTTTTTTTTTTTTTTTATTTAGAAACAAGCCAAAAATGGAGAGGGACTTACTATCTGGGTGGTCAGGCCCCGGAAGTAACTGAGGAGGAGAGGAACCTGGGAATTATTGTGTTGGGGGACCTAAAGGTAACTAAACAGTGCAAGAGGGCGGTAGCCAAGGCTAGCAGGATGTTGGGCTGCATCGGGAGGGGATTCACTAGCAGGAGGAGAGAGGTCATCATCCCTCTATATAAGCCGCTGCTTAGACAACATCTGGAGTATGGGGTGCAATTATATATAATTCTGGAGACTGCTCCTGAGAAGGGACGTGGACAGGCTAGAGTGTGTACAGAGGAGAGCAACCAAGATGGTGTCAGGGCTTAGTCACTTGTCATATGAGGATAGATTGAGGAAACTGAGCATGTACTCCCTTGAGCAGAGGAGGGACAAGGGGATATGATTGAGACCTTTAAAAATGTTAAGGGCATCAACAGAGAGCTGGTAAAGACACGTTTTAAATTACGGGGGCAGAAGAGGATCAGTGGGCATGCTTTACAGGTTCAGAGAGGCAGGTTCTGACGGAACACCAGAAAAAAATGAAAATTACGTACCTGCAGTAATTCCTGATCTTTCTGTGTATCTTCACCATTCATCATCTGGCCGGAGGTCACCACCCTGTGGGAGCTTTTTTCCTTTTTTGGATGGGTGGTGTAGATGCACTGTTGGCTTTCGCCCTGGGGGCGGATGCATTGTGTGGCGCTCGTCGGTTGCCCATTAGGTGTGAGTGAGCTTGCCCTCCCGCCAGTTCTTGAGTCACCGTAGAGTAAGAAAAGGCTGGTAGGGAGGGACAAGGAAGTCCAAGGGACAGAGAAAGGAAAAGATATATGGGGGGTGAGATACTGACAACAAAAATGGAAAGGGACCTGGGGGTAGTCATATCAGATGACCTAAAGGTGGGCCAGCAATGTGAGAAGGCAGTAAGGAGGGCTGGGGGATACTGGGATGCATAGGAGAGGCAGCACCAGTAGAAAACAGGGTTATTGGCCTCTGTACAGACAGTTGGTAAGACCACATCTGGAGTACTGTGTACAGTTCTGGAGACCCTTCTCTGCAAAGACATAGACAGGGTGGAGGCTGTCCAGAGGAGAGCAACAAAATGATGCAGGGTCTGCATCAGAAGACATATGAAGAAAGACTAAAGGAACTAAAGATGTATAGCCTCGAGGAAAAGAAGGAGAGGGGGGACATGATAGAAACTTTCAAATACCTCAAGGGAATCAACAAAGTCCAAGAGGGTAGCATCTTTCAGAAAAAGAGATGTGCAAAAACAAGGGGGCAAAATTTGAAGATAGAGGGGGGACGGCTCAGAGGTAATGTGAGGAAGTATTTCTTCACAGAGAGGGTTGTGGACATATGGAACAGCCTTCCTGAAGAGGTCGTAGAGTCAAAAACAGTGGGTGAATTCAAGAATGTATGGGACAGACATAAGGCAATTCTAGTGGGGGGTAGGAGGAAGTAGGCTGTTGGTTAACTAGGATCTGCAGCTTATCCACTAGGTAGGGAAATAGGCAGACTAGGTGAACCAAGCGGTCCTTATCTGCCATCAAATTCTATGTTTCTATATATAAACTAAAAGGAGAAATAAATGATTGACAGGATAGGAGGAGAGTTAGAATCTAAGGGGATTGGGAGGGGCCCCAATCTCTGGAAGCAGAAAGAAGAAGGAAGGAGGGAAGGAAAAATTAGAAACAGGGAGGGGGAGGACATACCCTGAACCTTTGAAATATCTCCAGATTGTATAGGAACTGTGAAGGAGTAGCCAGAAGGCTGAACTGCCAGAATTCAAGGCACAGAATCACTGGCAATAAACCCAGGCATAAGCAGAAGCAGCTGTTCTGAAGAAAAAGCAGAATACAGGGCTGTACTCTCCCTGAAACCACCTATCTGGAGGTAAGAAACAAAGTTTCCTAAATTAATTTGAGGGATGAGTCCCTAAGGACAAGAACGATGTAGGATAGAGGAGGAGAGAGAGAAAAGATGAGAGGGCAACTACCAACTACCACCCCAATGGGGTGGAGCCGAAGCATTGAGGAGGAAGTGCCCCCTCCTCCAAACCTTCTCCCCTCCTGACAGGAAGTAAAACTCCCACTGTGTGCCCAAGGCCACCCTGCACCTGACAAGTGGAAAGGGAGGGGCACACAGAGGGAGGAGGACCCAGAGAATGAGACCCCAGTGGATGGAGGGTGGGATTGTGATGAATGGTGAAGATGCACAGAAAGAGCAGGAATTATGGTAGTGCGTAATTTTATGTCTTATCTGGCTCAATCTTCTTTCATTCATCTGCTATGGTAGCCCCGAAGGGGCCCTAGACCCTAAGGACTAGGTCCTTAGCTCTCAGTGGGTGGGACACTGAAAGGAGAACCTTTACAGGTCTGATGAGACCCGAGACTGGGAGAGTGAGACGGGGCCCCCCCCCCCCGAAGGGGGCAGGAGGTTGCACCGAAAGACGCCGCCTACCCTACGGGAGAAAAGATGGGTTCTCCAGTATGTGGAGGAAATCACTCTACACCAGGCCAAGGGTGACAACCGGGAAAGACACAGCCATACCATCCGCTTAGTGCAGATCACTGTCCCTACGACCCTGGAAGCTACCTCATTGGTGTCGTAAGATGCCCTCGCTTGGTGCCTTGCTAGCTCCAGGCCATGTGCACAGAGTGCAATGGCTTGTCTGGTTACCTCCGTATCAGGCATAGAGGCTAGGAGTTTACCTAGCCTGGACCGCAGAAACTTATCATAGGTAGCATAGTGGGCCTGATGTGCAGATATTGAAAGAAGCAACCATGCAGAGTAGAAAGTTCTCCTCCCGCAGAAGTCAAAATCCATGGAATCTTGATCTGGGGGCTGGTCACAGTGGAGGGCCCGAAGCCCATCAGGAGTGTCCAGCTGCATCAGTCCTGACTGAGGATGAGGCATATGACCTGGAGACTCCGGGAAGGCACAATACCTCTGGCTCAGATCCCTAGGGGCTGGGACTCTGGAAAAGGGTCTTTGCCAGAATCGCAACAAAGCCTCCTGGAAAAGAGCAGGCCAGGCAGGCACAACAAGGGTGTTTGCATTGAAATCGCCTAGGAAGGCATGCATCGAATGCTGCGGATTGTGCTGAGTGGGTGGGGTGACATGCAGGTCCTCCATCATCCTCATGAGGAAATGCTGATACTCTGTAAGATCAGCAGCAGGAGAGATGTGGACAGAGGGCTCCTCTCCCCTTGAAGAGGGGGAAGAGGAAGCGTAGGACCTCAGAGAGCCAGGGGTTGGCTGCTCAGGGTGATAGTGAAACACCTGTCTGTCCATGGCCCTGACATACGAAGGGAAGTGAGCAGCCACACCCCTGAATTGCTCCCAGGAGAGAGGTCCCCTAGGACCAAGAAAGCTCACGAGCCTAGGAGAAGGTGACAGAGGAGTTGGGGCAAAGCCAACGGCAGAAGGCGACAGTCCTCTGTCCGGGCAACACAGCGCACCAGGAGCCTCAAGAGAAGAAGGGGCTCCGGAAAACCCTACAGCCGACAGTGGATCAACCATACTGGAACTGCCTAGGCTGTGCCCTGAAGATTCCCCCCTGTGATGTGACCGGGGCCATGGAACTCCAAAAGGATGGTTGCTACCCTCCAAAGACCAGGGCCCTCTTGAGGAGGCAGAGAGAGAAGGGCGGGGGTCTGTGCTACGACTCCTTCCTGAAACTGGGTGGGTCCCAGAAAAGGTTCGCCGCATCGAACCCTGACCCCCTCAACACCTCGGAGTCCGGAAGAGCCCTCCTCCTCATACACACTAGGCTAGGCTGCTGACAACCCTGGTCAGTCCCTGAGGGGACCACCCAGGGAGAAGCACCCTTCCCTCTCATGGGTGCTACGATCAGCCCCAAAGTTGGGTGATCCAGACACACCACCTGAGGGAGTACCACAACTGAGGGGGCACAAAACCCTCCGAGCCCAGGCTGCAGAGCAATAGTGGCCTGCACCACTGTCTGCTGGTCAGCACCCCTGACCCTAGACTCGGAGGCAACCACCAGCCCCTCAGAGGGAGGCTGGCTCCGGTCAGCTGAGGAAACTACCAGGGTGTCCACGTGGGCCAACAACTCCAAAAAGTCAGACAGCTGGTCTGAACCAGACTCGGACTCCATCTCTGAGGAGGTAGAGACCGAAGTCCGGTGCCAGACTGTACGCGGACACCCGCTGCTGCCCCCATCTAAGGGGGTACCAGTCTGGGTGTCTGCACCAGAGCCAGCGCCGAACTCTCCAACGGCACCGGGAATGGTGCCCGAAGACACGGCGCAGAGAGCGGTAGCAGAAGCAGAAGTGGAGTCGATGCTTACCACAGCGCCGTGAGCGGCACTGAAGTCAGGGACGGCGCCAACAGCAGCACAGACAGCGCCCTTGGTGCCACAAGTGGCACTGAGGGCGACACCTCCCATGATGCTGTGTCTTCACTCCGTGCCACAACTGGCACCAGAGCTAGACACGGGGCCATCCCCAGCCTCGGTGCCACAAACGGTGCCAAGGCAAGAATCGGTCGAAGACGGCGCCGTAGAACTGCCCATAGCACTGTCAGCACCATCGGTGTCACGAACTGTGTCGACAGCAAAGACAGCCTCGAGTGGCAGACTAGCACCGACCACGGTGCCATCAGGACCCACAGCCCCGCAAACGGTGCCAAGGCCCAAGACGGCACCGAAGGGCAGCTTCGAGGATGGTGCCAGCTCAGGCTTCCGAACCTGAGGAAATGACACCGGGGGAAACTTCACCCCCGAAGGGGCAACTGCCAGAGCGGTGTCTCCCGCCCGACCCCTTGGGGATGGACTGGGCCTCCTGCACCACAGAAGGGGCTTCTGCAATGGTGAGGCTATTAGCAGCAGAAGCCCCCCTCCTCCACGGTCCATACAGAACCAGGAGGGACCCAGAGAAAGACAGAGACCGCGGCTTGGCCAGCGAGTCGCTTCGTCCCCCGAGAGTTGGCGGAGCTCGTCCAACTTTCCACGTGCATTGCTTGATGACACAATGGTCCATGGAGAAGCAGGCATCGCACAAATCCATGTCAGGAAGCGGGTCATGACCATGAGTCAAAGATCATGCTGGTCAGTGATGGAGTACTTGCAGCCACCACCGGGTACAGTTGCAGGGGCGCCTCATCTGCAGCGCATTTCTTGCCCCGACCGAGATATGATCTACGGCAAAACAAGTTAAATAAAGACTCGACGTCGCTGACAAGTAAAGAAAAGGAACACTCTTACCACAGCGGCATTGAGTGGTGGCAAAAACGGAGCCGGCAGGAAAAGTTTTTTTCTCTCGGTGTCGAAGAATTTTTCAGCGTCGACGACAATAGTACTAGGCCTCTTGATAGTAGCTCCTCACGACATGCAACCTCTACAGTGGGAGACGAAGAACTGGTGGGAGGGCAGAGTCGATGACACCTAACGGCCAACCCACGAGCGCCACACAGTGCATTGCCCTCGAGGGTGGCGCCGACAGTGCGTTGACTCCGCCCATCCAAAAAAAAAAAAGGCTCCCATGGGGTTGTGACCTCCAGCCACATACCCAAAGGTGATGAATGGTGAAGACTGACACAGATAAGATCAGGTTACTCACCTGTAACAGTAGTTCTAGGAGTGGTATATGTTGTTCATCCACACTTTGGCATGTCCCCTTCCACTTTAAGATCAGTCAGAAGTCTTCAAGCTGGCTCCTCCCATCCACCCGGGTGGTATACATCTCTGCTCCGCCCCATGATGCCAGATCTTAGGCCGCTGGAAGCCAGGTGTTGTGCATCTGCAGCCGGGGAGGTCGGGTGGGTCCGTCTGGATGAACAACATATACCACTCCTAGAACTACTGTTACAGGTGAGTAACCTGTTTTTCTAGGAGTGTGGATATGTTGTTCATCCACACTGGTTGGCAGACTCCTAGTTGTTCTCCGGGAGAAGGGAGGCAAGGCACACACCTCCTACTTAGGGAACAGAGATTGGAGAACTGAGGCACCAAAACCAGCATCCCAGCGTGACTCAAGGTCGATGTGGTAGTGGGTGATGAAGATGTTTGCTGACTTCCAAGTAGCAACCCGACAGATTGTCCTGGATAGGAATGTCCCTTGAAGCAGCCACTGATGCAGCAGTATGGTGGGTAGAATGAGCTCTTATCCCTCTGGGAGGCTCCTTGCCCACCAACTCGTAGTACAGACCTCTGCATGATGTGATCCATCTTGCAATAGTCCATTTTGCTACAGGTCTGCCAGAAGCAGCTTCAGCGTAGGTGACAAACAGCTGGCGAAACTCTCCCTGAATTTCCACTGTCCTCTTCTTGTAAAAGGGGAGAGCACGTCTCAGATCCAAAGTATGGAGCCTGTACTCTGCCTTCAAGGTGTAATAGGGTAGTATACCGGCATTATTAACACCTGGTTAAGGTGAAACTCTGACACCACCTTCGGAAGAAATTTCAGGTAGGGGTGTAGGACAACTTTGTCCCTGCGGAAGACCAGATAAGAGGAGTCCACCGGAAGCGCCTGAAGCTCCCCTGTCCTTCTGGCACCACCAGGAAGGCCGTCTTCCATGACAGGGTGACAACTCACACTTGTGCAATGGTTCGAATGGCTTGCCCATGAGCTTTGCCAGTACAAGCAGAAGATCCCACGGAGGTGGAGGTTCACGCATCGATGGGGATATGTTATCCAGGCCTTTGAAAAAGTGCACGACCACTGTCTCCTGCACCAACGTCGACTGACCAGCCCACAGAGATGGTAAGCAAAGATGGCTGCCAGGTGCACCCTAAGGGTAGATGACCGTAGACCCCCTTTGGAGAGAGACCAAAGGTAGTCGAGAATGTTAGCCACTGGACAGGACAGAGGGTCCAGGCCCTTGCCCTGACACCAAATGGAAAACCTTTCCATTTGAAGGCATAACATTTCCTGATCGATTCCTTTCTGGATGCCTCCACCACGGTGTAAACATCTTCAGAAAGACCCAAAGCCTGGAATTCTAGCCACGCCGGTACCAAGCTGTGAGGTGCAGGGATTGAAGGTCCAGATGGAATACCTTCCCCTGATTGAGTGATATCAGGTCCGGGCATGCTGGAAGCTGGTCTGGAGGCCTGCAGCTGAGGCTGAGGAGATCTGGATATCAGAACTGGAGCGGCCAGTCTGGGGCTACCAGGATCACCTTTGCCTTGTCCCTCTTACCTTGAGGAGCACCTTGTGGATCAAGGGAAATGGAAGGAAGGCATAGAGGAGACCTGGGGTCCATGGCCACGAGAAGGCATCCCCCTGCAGCGAGCCCTGCTGAGGGGGGTGGGCATGAAACAGCCTCAGCTTGGTGTTTTCCCCTAGAGGCAAACAGGTCCACCATCAGTTTGCCCCAGTAGGAGAACAGGATGTAAGTTACCTCTGGATGGAGGGAGCACTCGTGGGATGTGTGGCCTAAATGGCTGAGAGTATCTGCCAGATGGTTTGAGGCTCCTGCCACATGGATGGCTAAGAGATCTGCCTCCAATCAGCTCACGAGGGTCCAGATGCAGAGCGCCTCCCTGCACAGCAGATGGGAGTGTGTGCCGCCCTGTTTGTTGAGGTAGTACATGGTCGTGGTATTGTCCATCTAGACTTAAACCACTTGATCCCGGAGCTGAGGGGCGAAAGCTGACAATGCCAGTCTGACTGCTCTGAGCTCCAACAGGTTGATGTGGCATCAGGACTCCTCGGGGGTTCAGAGCCCGTGGGCCCTTTTGTCCCCCATGTGGGCTCCCCAGCCAATGAGAGAGTCATCAGTCGTGAGGACGACTGTCGGCTCGAGGCGGACAAACGGGATCCCTTCCTGCAACCAGTCTGGGGCGGTCCATCATTGGAGAGCATCCCACATCTTCTGGGTTACAGTGATCAGCTGGTCGAAATGATCGTGGCGCTGAGTCCACTGGGTGGCCAGCTCCCACTGGAGGGGGTGCATGTGCAGCAGGGCTCAACGGACTACTGAGGTGCATGCCGCCATGTAACCCAGAAGGCACAGAAAGTCCCGGGCAGGGCACAATTGCCCAACCAGAAATGATTGGGCAAAGGAGGAAAAAACCTCTGCCCTGTCCATCGGAAGCCAAGCTCTGGCTTGACAAGAGTCGAGCTCTGCCCCGCTAAAGCCCATCACCTGAGAAGGCACAAGTTCCGACTTGGCTTCGTTGATCAGGAGGCCGAGTTGGGAGCAAGTCTGGAGGGCCAGGTCCCTGGACCGCTCCACCTCCTGTTGGGTGGAACCTGCTAGGAGCCAATCGTCAAGGTAAGGATAAATCCTGACCCCCCCAAAAAAATGCCTGAGACTTGAAAGAATGCATCCTGCAGATCCAGTGAACAGAACCACATGTTTCCCTCCAAGGATGGTATGATCTGGGACAGAGCGACTATCCAAAAGGCGCGTGACCTGAAATATTGATTCAGGTCATGCAGATCTAGAATGGGGCGCCAGCCCCCCATCTGCTTGGGCACCAGAAAGTACCTGGCGACAAAGCCTGGGTCTGCTGGAGGATCCGCCACTGGAGCTACTGCCTCCTTGAGGAGGAGCTGAGCGATGTCGCCTCGGAGAGCCGACTGAGTCTGAGCAGATACTCTTCCCTCCTGAGGAGTGCGGGCTCGGCTTGGAGGGTACTGCTCAAATTCCAGAGGCAGATCCTGACCGACCACTTCGAGAACCCACCTGTCTGAAGTGACAACGGACCAGGTGGAAAAGAAATGGCGGAGCTGGCCCCCAACAGGAGGACCCAGAGCTGAGGTGACGGGAAAGGGGTTGACAGCCCCCACCTCATCATTGAGCAGGCTTGGAGGAGGAGGCTCCATGACCTGAACCTCGGCCTCCTTTACGGGCCTGTGGGGGCCAAGGCTTGGGCCGGGGGCACCAAACTTGAGCCTGCTGCTGTTGTTGCTGGTGCTGCTGTCCACCTTGAAAGGAGGACTGCTGAGCTGCAGGGGAAGAATGCCGAAAATGCTGCTTCTTTTTCTTCTGCTGGTTCTTGCCTGAAGAACCCTTGGCAGAAGTAGCGGCCAAGGTGGCGTTGGACTGCTCAATGCGCTGAAGGTGACAGGCCATTCCTGGGATGAACAGGTCAGTCCCTAGGAAGGGCACATCAGCTAGTTTGTGCTGGGTATCTGCCAGGAAGGAGGAAAGCCTCAGCTAAGCTCTGCAATGAGAGGCAACTGTGGCAGCCATAGAACGGGCACAAGAATTCCCAATGTCCAGCGCCATCTGAAGCTGCTGTTTGGCAACAGCTCAGCCCTGATCCTAAACCTGCTTGTCCGTGGTCTACATGTCCATGGGGAGATGTAGCAGGACTTCATCCAGAGACCCTAGAAGGGCGTGAGAGAAGTGTGCCATGACGGCTGAACTTGCCTAACGAAGGCCCAAGGAGAAAGCCGCATAGACCTTCCTGTCTGAATGGTCCAAAAGCTTGGACTGTTTATCAGGAGGTCGGTCAGTATCGGCAGAACTGCCAGTATGCCTGAACACAGAGGTGGTCACCAGGCTCTCGGCTGAAGGGTGCCCTGTGAACTCCACAAGGGACCCCATGAGCACCGCATACTTACACGCCATGCAGACAGATGGAGCTGGACAAGAGGCAGGGCACTGCCATAGTTCCAGGGCCGGGCCAACAATAGCTTCAGCCACAGTAAAGGCCTCCATCGGGGTATCCCCTCTCTTAAGGATGTCCGTAAGAGGGTACTCTGCCTTTTTCTGGATTGGCTCCAGGGGCATCCCTGTGGACTCAGAAATGAGGCGAAGAATGCCCTGAAAAGACAAGGAACCTTCCTCTGTCTCTAATCCAATGGTTGATTCATTATCACCTGGATGAGAATGCAAGCCGGTGATGTCTGAATCCGAGGAATCCCGATATAAGGGCTGACCGCCCAGGTCACCTTCGACTCGCCGAGGGCAGTCTGGGGTGACCGTGACTGACAAACACCAGGGAAGCCCAGTGTCTGGCCAGTCTTCCTTGGAAGGAGCATCTCCTACTGGCTGCTTTGGCGGTGGTTCCACCACGATCAGTGGAGAGACTGTTTTGGACCGAACTGGAGGTTTTACCAGCTCTGCGGGCTGGGGAACCGACTTAATCAGCTCCAAAGGAGTCGGCTTCGGCCTAGGAGGTGAAAGCCAAGTAATGGCCGGTGTGGAAACCGGAGTCGGCTTGAGCCTGGTCAAAATAAGCTGTTGCCACATGAGGTCCTCGTAGCGCCGTTGGAGTTTCTGCCGGAGCCTATCCTCATCTGAGGAGGACGAGGACGTCCGATGGTGTCACCTCTTTTTAGAGCATTTATGGCTCTTCCTTGGTCTTTCGGTCAAGGGGGTCAGAGACCTTGATCGAGATCAGACTCGGTCGCTCGGGAGACACCGGTGGAATCGGTGATTTCCTGGGGTCGTGGACCACTCCCTCGATGGGAGTCCCAGCAGGTTGGGTCTCGTCATCTAGGAAGATGAAATTAGGAGTTCGATCGAGGGACTCATCGATCGGAGTTGACGATAAGGGATCGTTCGGGTCGATGACAATCTCCATGTCGTAGATCGACAGTTCGGTTGACTGACCAGACAGCAAAGCCAAAAAGCCAGAGGCCAAAGAAGCAATCTCGACCAAAGTAGAGACCACATGTTCCTGGGACTGAGATCTCTTCTGCTCCCAAGAACATCTCCATCGAGACAAACACAATCCGGATCCTTCTCCCGCTTACGGGATCAAGAGGAGTGCACGCCTGCAGGTGCCTCTCCCTTGGTCAGGAGAGATTGGCACAACTCTCTGAAGGAACCAGAGAAGGTGCAGCCCAGGTTGAGCGGAACGAAGAAGCTCCGAGAAGTCTCTGTAGCACGAGCCACTTCCTCCTCGAACACCTGCATGCGTTCCAATTGCTCGGCAGATCCCGCAGCCGCGGAAACCTCCCACCGAGCCTCCTTGGATTTCACCGGAGGGTTTCGTTTCTCAGGCCGGCCCAACTTCAGGCATGAGAGACAATCGTTGAGGACGTTAGGATGAAAGGCGAGACACATATCGCATTTCAAGGTGTCATGGCTGACACCGAGGCAGTAAATGCATGCGGTGTGGGAATCGATTGCATGACATTTCTACAGCAGCAGCGGCTGGAGGCGAAATCCAGGAGAGTGGCTCTTTCCATAATTGAAGCACCCTAATGAATGCTAACGCGAACGAGATGAATTTTTGAAATAACCGAAGGTTTTTGAACCAGGGCCTATAAAATGCATGAGCACGAGGGAGGCAACCTGAATCTTCCAGCGGAAAGGAAGATCTGGCATCATGGGGTGGAGCCAAGGTATATACCACCCAGGTGGGAGGAGCCAGCTTGAAGACTTCCAGCTGATCTTAAAGTGGAAGGGAACATGCCAAAAAAGTGTGGATGAACAACATATCCATGCTCCTAGAAGAACTTTTTCACAGAAAAGGTGGTGGAGATACAGAATGGGCTCCCAGAGGTGGTGGTAGGGGAGTCCACTGTAAAAGGCTTTAAGAGAGCATGGGATGGCCACATGGGTCTGGTATGGGGGGAGGGGGAGCGCCAGATAAAATCCTAGCCATCAGCTAGGCACCTTGGGCAGATTGGGTGGCACTCCAGGCATGTGTTTTATTGTGTAATAATGTTACTTCTTGGGTGCTGAACGCACTTGGCCTGTGGCCTTGGCTTCAACCACCCAAGGCGTGACGTTATTACACAATAGCATGCACCCTGTCGTGCCTTATTGCTCAACTAAATACCCCCAAAAAAGAGAAAATGATCATGAGGCCTAAAGCCGAGACAATTGTTCTAGATGGTGATTTGGTGGGTGCTCTAACAGTTCCAAAGAGCAACCATTGTAGATAATTTACAGGACCTATTTGTCTGTGGTTCTGGTCTGCCACTGCTGATAGAACAAGGTCAAATTTCTCTCTCTCCACTGGTACAGACTGGTCCACCTCAGGCAGCTGAGGCAGAACCAGGGTTGGCAACCAGCAAGAGGGTTGTGCTTGGGGCCAGCACTTCCTGTTTTGCGTTTTGCTGTGGCATTTGACTTTGTTGGAAAGGCCTGGATTTACCCTAAAGTTGGAAGCCCCACTGGATTTGGTAGACTCTGCCATGAAAGGGCTGCTGGTGCACATGGAAGAAGCCATGCCCTCTTCCACTGTGAGGAGGAGAATGGATGTTTTTCATGTCTTGCAGGGTTGACGTTTTGTCACTGAACTCTTTAAGGGCCTCTTTCATATTCTGTGAAAGAGGTATGACCCACTGAAATGCACATTTGTGACTTTGTGGTAAACACAGTTTGCAATATCAGCAAGTCTGATCCAGATATGCCTTCTGAAACAGATCTTCGCAGCTGCCACTTGGGCTGCAGCACTGGAAATACATTGGGCAGCTCTAATCTGGTGGTTATTGGGCTCAAAGCCCTGGGTAATGACTTGAGAGTCGTTAGGTACTTTATTGTTTTGGAATCCCGCTGTGGGATTGTGCAGTTTCAACAAGATATCTCTCATTTTTACAACATCTACACCCTTAGTTAGCTCAGTTTCCATAACCTGCAATGTTATGTTTTTTAGAAAATACACAGAAACGAACTTTGCAAGTCTCTACTTTTTGATCCCACAGTACTATCTGGCAGCTTGTCTGAATTGTCAATGCATAGTAACAGTAACTGAAATTTTCAGATTAAGAGTTAATAAAGCAACAGAAGTTTCACAGAAAAAAATCAAACTGGTAAACATAAAACTAAATAATAAGGCAAAACAGAAAAAAACAGAAGGGCTCTAGTCAACCTGCTTCCAAGGTGCTGTGGAAATAGAGAAGATTTTGCCTGCGGGGTTTGTACAAATGCATTACACTGATATGATCCAGCTACTGCCCAGATGTTTTAAGGACTAAAAATATTCAAGTATAAGGAAACAATTCTAAGAAATATATACCCGTTTTACTCCAGATACTCTCTTTGGCAATAAAGCCAATACATTTCATAAAAAAAGACAATTCTGCCATGCACTGAAATCATTAAAATACCAAATAAAAAATAAAATGTCAATATTTTCTTATTGTATATTTTAACATGGGAGATTTTTACATAAACCTGTTTTAGCAGCTACGGACTGACCCATAAGGTTAACTGTGTGGGACTCTTGTTAACCATACCACCCTGAATGTGCCCCAATCCTTCACCTATTTGAATTAAAATGGTTACCGGTCGGTATTTACAGACAGTCCACAGCATGTCCTGTTTATACAAGGTTCCCTATTGTATTTATGCATCAGTGCTGTATTATAATTTTAAAAATAGGCATTACTTTTAATAATCTATTCTAACTGGTCACAGATTTTCATGAATAACGCAGTTACTGTTTCTGCTGCCATTCTAAATGTAAGCTTTTCATTGGTAGCCACACTGAGCATTCTTTTTTATGGCAATCTTGCTCAGAAACTCTCTCATTTTAAAAGGGTGTCATGACCTGTAAACTTAACATCAGTGATAACACAACGGTGAAAATAAATGGAAATTATGTACTCACTGTATATGAAAATTACATACCTACCCCAATTCTTGATCTTCCTGTGTATCTTCACCATTCATCACTGGTGGGTTCAAGCCGGAGGCGCTAGGACCCTGCGGTAAGCTTCTTAGCTTTAAAAAAACTTTCTTCTTATCTGGAGGGGGGTCCGATGTCAGAGACGGTGCCACCCACGAGGCCAGCATACTATGTGGTGTTCATGGGTTGGCTAGCAACGGACATCGGACCCTCCATTACCTCAATTCTGCTCGCCAAAGAGGGAAACTAGAGATGGAGGGAAAAGGGGTAGGAGGGTGGGGCAAGGGAGCCCCAGGGATGGGGAAAAAAAAAAAAGGAATAAGCCAGCCTCGAGAGGAGGGGTGGGACTCTAAAAGGGTCTGGGAGATGGACCCCAACCACCAGGCAGGCCAGGGGAGGATAAGAGACGGGGTGGAGCAGGAGGGAGGAAAGGAAAGAAAAGATGAAGAAGAATGAAGGAAAGAGCGGGAGAGAGATGGACAGAGAAAGGGAGAAGGGGGTTCATCCCCTCAAAAGTGCCCAAAGCTTCTGCTGGTGGACCAAAAAGAGGACCCTAACATGCACTCTCATCCCCTTTTTTTTAAGGAGACAGGCAAGCTATGCTGAGGGAGCTCAAGATTCACAAGAACCAAGTCTGCTGAGGGCATAGCCAGGAGCAAACACCTCACAGGTGTGAGCATCCGACAGAATGCCAAGTTGATGTCAGGCCAAGTACAACCCTCAAGGTCCACCAGAGAAGTACATCTATTTGCTCTCAACCCGCTCTCCCCACTCGCAACAAGAGGTGGAGACAGGACCTACCTCAGGACAAAGTCCCCTCGGAGGAGACCAAAAGGAAAAAATGTCCTAGGGCATAAGAAAATTAGTGACCCTTATGCACAGCACTATAAAGGGTGGTGAGAGAAAGAATGACAATCTCTAGAAGAGGCCAAGGACCTCCAGGTGAATCTTAGGGGACTCTTCCCCCTGTAGACCCAGGAGCAGGTTATCTGCGGGGGATAAAGGTGAGCCGGTTAGGGCTTCACGAAAAGTAGAAGGTCCCCGGAGCCCCTGCAACGGCAATGGGAACTCAACCAGGAAAACCGGACGTACTCTCAGAAAAGAGACAAGTCTGGACTTTCAGTTCCGCCTCCTGCCCAATGAGAAGCTAATCGTTGGAGCTCCAACCCCGGGGAATTAAATCATACTAATATCGTGATCTCTAGTGCCCACTGGTGACCACCCCCCCAGTAATTCGGATATAAACTTGCTGTGAGAGATGAAATGCCACTGAAGGGTCGCACAAAGGAGAACCTTTTCGAGTATTTAAAGCCGACCCCGGCCCTGGACTCATGTGGCATCAAGTCAGCGGCAAAAGGCAAGGCCCTGGACCCTCCTGTCTCCCCCGCCATACAATCGGATGACGAAGTAGAGAAGAACTTCACTATCACCTCCAGAAGGTTGTGCCAAGAGCTACAAGAAATTAATGGCACAATGCAGAAAATGGAGCAAGTGGTACTGGAAACTAAAGTGGAGATATTGGCAGTGGCCCAGCACACAGCGGATCTCGAGGTGGGCCTCTCGGAGACCACTGAGATGGTGCAGGAGCATGAAGAAGCACTCTGTTTTCTTTTCAAAAGGGACAGAGAGTGGCTGAAAAAATTGGATGATCTAGACAGAGCTTCGGTCCTGGAGGGACAATGTTCATATTTACAGAGTCCCCGAGGATATGGAGCAGGGAGAACGCATGGAGCCTTTTCTGGAGAGCTTCTTAAAGGAGCTGCTCGACTTGCCCAAAGATCAGCCCCTTAACATAGTGCTGGCGCATAGAACGTTGGCAAAAAAAAACGTAGGCCCGAAAGCGACCCCTATGTCGATCGTACTAAAATTCCTGGACTACCACACTAAAACAAGTGTCCTGCAAGTGACCTGGGCCAAGAAGGCAGTGCTATTTGGAGACACCCAATTGTTCTTTGACCATGATTTTACTCCCTGCACGCAACAGAAATGGAGAGTTCTTTTAGAAATTAAAAAGTTCTTGGCAGCAAAAAACATTAAGATGCACCTCATAGCTCCGGCTCAGCTGAAGTTATTCTCACTGAAGGGCCCTATGTTCTTCATATCGCTGGCAGAAGTGCGCCCTACCCTGCTGAAGCTGAAAGTCCCGCAAGACCACCTCAGCAGACCAGATTCCCTCACACCGGAGTCCAAATAGAGAGAAAGGGAACCTTGGAAGAAGACTAGCAACCCAAGGAAGAGGAACAACGTAGATAACTCTCTGCAACTGACACGGAGGAAGACACAACAGGAAGAAGCTGCGTGAACACATATGCTGCAGACAAGAGGAGAACACTACCGCATCAGAGACTTGAATGGTGAACTGTGTTATCCCTGACTGGCTGCTATTTGGTTCTGCTTCTTTTTGATAGGCCAGTTCACTGATCTGAGCCAAGCTGGCTCCTCACTGTGAAGTGGGTTTGAGGGGGGTAAACCGATGATTTGTGCTGGACAGGGGGGAGGGGTCCAGGATGCTGGGGGGGCTACAGGGTGTCAGAGAATCACTGCAGTCATGGGGAAAAAGAAAGGATATAAAAGGTTTGTAAAGCTATGTAACTTTAATATGAGAGGCACTCATATATAGGAGGGGAGGTTTCTGCTGGGCTTCTCTATCTACATACAGAGTAAGATTGGAGGTGCGCTCTTGGATGGGGTCGTAGATCTCCAGTTGTGGGAGGTGGGGGGAGAAGCGGGAGATTGAGTGGAACTGGAGGGAGGCGGCGACTCTGCTGGGTGGGTCACCCCTCATTCCAACGAGTATATTCTGGATTTCTCTTGTTGAGTGGCTTTCCCAAGAGAAGAGCCAGCCAGGACCCACCACCTGCCCCCACTGGTGGCAGGGAAAAATGAGACTGGGGAGGGTGGCATATCTGGCTACTGATTTAATGACTGGGGGGAGGGGATTGTTAATCAACACTCCCCAATTGTTAGGAGGCGAGGAAGATCTTGCTCTTGAGAAGATTCAAAAGGGTGTGGTGAAGCGAGGGCAAGCTACTACTACAGAGGGTATCTAGGAGCAGTTTCTGGTTTCCCTTAATTGCAGTCCCTTCGGGGGGGCTTTGGTCTCCTATTAAGTACAAGGGGGTAACCTGTCCTCTCAGACTTTGGTGGCCTGTGGATGGGGCAAACCCCACCCCCCACCGTGACCCAAACTGTGGGATAAGGAAGGAGGGGTCAGGGAATTCCTATATGAAAGAACGGGGGCAGACTGAGGGGGGCATCCAGAGGGGATTGAGACCTCCGATGTTAGGTGCAACTGCTGTGCGTGCCTCCCATTGCCCCAGATTGACATCTACCCCGGTTGGGGGGTGGGGTGGGGTGGTGGGAAGGTATTGCATGGACCTCACAACTGCTATAACAGATGGGATACGACGTAGAGTCCACGGGGAAGAGGCAACTGATTAAGGTGGGTTTGGCAAATAGGACCAGCCAATCAACCTGTAAGTGCAAGGATGGCGCATGGCTCATGAATGAAGGGCCACACCCAGCCAGTTTAGTACCATCAGCAAAGTAGGTAGGATGCTCAGGAAATGTTGGAAGGTGCATGATACTGTATAAAGTTTGAAGTTATGTTTATTTTGTTGATGTTACTGAAAATAGGGAGACTCAAGGGCATAACTGCAGTAAACGAAGGGGAGCTTCATTACCCTCATGACAGAAGGAGTATTAGCATCATAGAATGTCAGGAGACTGGGAGGCCCAATCCAACGTAAGAGAGTCCTTAATGAGCTCAGACAAGCTACAGTGGAGATTACTCTCCTTCAGGAGACTCATCTGGATCAGAAAGAAAGTGCCAAGTTGAAAAGAGCGTGGGTGGGGCAGGTATTTTTGGCCTCTTACCTAGCTCATCCTCACAGAAGAGGGGTGGCCATTCTAGTGCACAGGGATTGTCCTTTTCAACAGGAGAGTAGCCAGATAGATGAAGGGGTAGATATATTACAGTGAAGGGCAACTACAGGGGTCAGCCCTGCACATTGATGAACGTATACGCTCCCAACTCAGATACGGAAAACATCGCTTTCCTGCAACAGGTTCTCCTGAGGGCGATGCCCCCCAGGCGACTAATAGTAGTGGGAGGTGATTTCAACTTGGTGCTAAATCCTCACTGGATCGATCTGGTGTCGCACAAGGGCCACCCTCTCGGGTGGCTAGAACCCTGGTCAGACTTGTGAGAGACCTGGGTCTGATGGACATTTGGCACCATCTAAATCCCAGGGTACGGCATTACTCTTGCTGGTCAGCTCCCCATAATACCTACTCTAGCACAGGCCTCATATTAATACTAAAGGAATGGGCATATATGGTAGAGGAAGCGAAAATTCAGGCCAGAACATTCCCAGATCACGGACTCGTCTCCATGAGATTTTGTCCAACTCATAAGGTGAGTAACTCCTCCTCCTGGAGCCTTAACGTATCTCTGAATAAGATTGATTTCAAGGAGTTACTCCAGGGGGCAGTTGAGAAATACACTAACAACCATCCGGCTCAGGACACTATAGCAGCCATCTGGTGGGATGGGCTGAAAGCCTTTCTCACTGGAAGGATCATACAGTATGCTTCCCAACTTAAAAAGAGAAACCAGGCTGGCTCATCGGCGCAGCGGTTGGATTTCCGCTTGCCACGCTGGCAACCCAGGTTCAGGAACGGACTTGGGTCATCGGAGAGCTGGCCGGGGGAGAAGGTTGGAGCGTCCGTAGATAGGGAGGGTGGGGATGCGAGCCGGGCACCTGCTGGCCCCTGGCAGAGGCCAGGAGCACGGCAGGGTGTCAGGGCTCTAATTTCCTCGGGAGTGACGGACATCTGCATTCACCTTGACGTCAGGTACGTCACTCTCAAGGGAGAAAACAGAGAAAATGGCTCCTAGCTAGCCAGATGATGGCTCTTCGGTCCCTAGCTGCCGTCCACGGCTCCGATCTCCCACCTCCAGCAGCACCTGGAACCCGATGCCGTGGAGACGCTGGGCGACCCCACCGGTGCCTTCCCTCTTGGAGAGAGGGACCCACCAGCGAAGAATGGCCGAGGCTACCTCCGGGGTTGCGATTTGAGGTAAGGGTAGGTGGTGGAGATGGCAGCCAGACGAGATAGGACCTTGGGGGCCCGAAGGAGGTGCTGGCCAGAAGGAGCAGAGGAGTAAAAAAAAAAAGAAACCAGAAGGAAATCACTGATCTAGAAACCAGGCTCTGGGACCTGGAAGTAGAGCACAAAATAGCCTTGAACCCAGTGGTTAAGAGAGAACTGGATGCTAATAGGCAGAAACTAAATAAATTACTAGATAAAAAATAGACGGTCAGCTTAGATATTCCCACCAGGGATTTTATGAATCGGGAGAAGAGTAAGCAGGTTACTCGACTGGCATATCAGGAAGGAGGCCACATGCGGAATATCCTTAGGCTGAAAGCTCCTCAAGGAGGACTGGAATGGGTCTCGGACCCAGAAAGCACTGCAAATCAGTTTAAGGAATTTTACAAGACCCTATAAACACAGGAATCTACAGAATAGTTCCAGCATAAGCTTTAGCTTTTCTTCACCAAAACTAAGCTGCAGAAGCTCACTCAGGAGGAGAGAGACATCCTGGACTCCCCACTTAGGATGAGAAGGTCCTTGCAGGCATCCAAGCCCTGAGTGTGGGCAAGGCTCCTGGCCCGGATGACATAACAGCCGAATTGTACAAGCCATTCAAAGAGCTTCTAGCCCCGCTGCTTGTTGGGGTGTGTATGGAAGTTCAACAGGAAGGGAGAACACCACCAAGCTGGCAATACGCACAGATCTCGGTGATCTACAAAGAGGGCAAGCATCCGATGGAATGTGGATCCTATCGACCAATTTTGTTGTTGAATGTCGATCAAAAAATATATACCTCCATACTAGCTAAAGGGTTGCAAACAGTGATAGGATGTCTGGTCCGTCCGGACCAGATGGGGTTAATTAATGGGAGGCTCTTGTATGATAACACTAGGCACCTGTTGAACCTGATCGCCCACCAGCAAGCAGGCAACAGTTCCATCCTGGCTATTTTTATGGATGCTGTGAAGGCCTTTGACAGGGTGAACTGTTTTTTTTTTTTTTTCAATCGCACACTGTCAGAGATGGGGTTTGGTCCTAGATTCAGAGGGAGTGTGGAGGCCTTGTATGCTGCCCCACAAGCTGTGATTCGAGTGAATGGTTTCACAACAGAGAGGTTCCACCTCTCAAGGGGCACAAGGCAGGGTTGCCCCCTATCCCCCTTACTATTGCTCTGTGCATCGAGCCACTGGCAGTAAGAATTAGAGCCTCGAAGGACATCAAGGGCATTAGGGTAGGGGAGAGGGACCATAAGATCTCCCTGTACACCGACAACTACCTCTTTTATGTTACCTCCCTTGAAACGTCCCTGCCGGCGTTAAAGAAAGAGTTGGAGGTATACGGTCGGGTTTGGGGGTACAGGATAAATCAGGAGAAGTCAGAGGCAATAAGGTTTGGAGGGATGGTTTCTAGAGGTAATGAGGGATTTCCTTTACAGATGGGTCAAAAATAACATGGTGAGATATCTAGGGATCAAGGTTACCCTTCGTATATCAAGCTTGTTTGAGCTGAACTATGGGAAACTTTCAGGGGAGATCTCCGTAGATATTGCAAGATGGAAGCTGCTTCCTCTTTCTCTTGGAGGAAGAGTGGAGACAGTAAAAATGAAAGTCCTCCCCTGCTTCTTGTTCTTGTTTCAGGCTCTCCCCATAAGGATTCAGAGTGGTTACTGGAAAGTGATTTTGGGGGCCCTGTCAAAGTTTATCTGGAAGGGAGGGCAGAGGCAGATTAGGGTGGAGCTTCTCTCTCAACCCAAACAGCGAAGGGGACTCGCTTAACCTGATCTTAAATTGTACTATCTGGTGGCCCAATTAGCCCCGATCATCTCCTGGCTGAAGCAAGAAGGAGGGGAGGGGTGGCAGGGTATAGAGAGGTATCACTCAAGACAATTTCCACTAACCTCCTTGCCCCACACCCCAATCACCCCCGTGATATGGCAGACAGTCAGAAACCCCTGGACCAGGCACACACTTAGGGTCCTGGTCAGGGCCAGGAGAGTGATCCAGACGCCAGAGGGGAAATAGGTCCCCTAATGTCCATACTAGGAGATTCGAGTCTTCCACCCGCCCAATCAGACCCAGGTTTCAGAATCTGGAATGGACGAACTTTAGTTAGGTTCCGCAACTTACTACAAGGGAGTAATATTATGTCTTTCGAACAACTGCAGCAGAAATATCACTTAGAGAAGTCTGATTTTTATGGGTATCTACAAATACGTCACTATATACTATCGAACCGATTGATACCAAAGATTGCGAGGGAACTGACTGACCTAGAGGACTTTCTATATTGGTCGGCCAGACTGACCATCCGGACAAGGGTAATAACAACAGGGTATAAGGCCCTACAAGGTTAGGATAGTGCCCACTTCTGGGCCCTCAGAAATAGGTGGGAGAAGGAGTTGGGGTCTTTGCTTACCGACCAGTAATGGCAGGAGGCCTGGAAAAGAGAATGGTGCACAATGGCATCCCCAGCTTGGAGAGAATTTTGCTGGAAATGTCTCACCAGGTTCTTCCATACTCCTACTGTGACAAAACACTTCTCGGGAGGAGTCACAGATCTGTGCTGGAGAGGCTGTGGTCAGATAAGCACACATTCCCACATCTTTTGGACATGCCCGATGGTGGTAAGATTTTGGCAGGGGATGAGTCAAATCCTTAACTCATTATGGGACGTGCAATTTCCCTTTTCTTTTGACTCACTTATCTTAGGATTAGACATTAAGAATATTAAGGGAAACAGGCAGCAAGCTTTGTTCAGACTGCTATGCCTTGCAGCGCTAAAAGAAATCATGTCCAGATGGCTCACCTCGACCCCACCAGATCTAGGCTCCTGGAGAAGTTGAGTGGAGGACCTTAGACAAATGGAAGGCCTGATGGCCAAGCTAAGACTAACAGAGGAGACACATAAAGAAGTATGGGGGGTCTGGGATCGAGAGGGGGCTGGAGCAGTGCCCAGGCCTGAGGTAGTAGAGTTCCCACAACAAGATACCACGTGATCCAAGTTAGCATCAAGATCCAGACAGTAGGATAGGACTTTACACATATCAATCACTAGTTACACTAGGGGTGACTTCTTGGGTATTAGACCCAGGGAGTGGGAAAGAAGTTTGAAATGTCTAGCTCAGCCCCAAGTCACTCCCAATGTATTTTTGTGTTGTTTGCCCAGCAAAGTCTCCCTAGAGAGTTATTAGACTCTTGTTGAGTCTATTGTTGAACGAGCAATGCCCCTAAGTTTTAATAATGGTTAATCATATAAGTCGAAACCTGCTTAGCTTGGGCTACTAGAGATGCGCTGAGACATCCCTTGAGGAAGAAAGTACAGTTATGTAAGAACTTACCGTAAAAGTAGATCTTCGAGAGAGGCTCTTGCAGTAGGTAATTACATATAGGACTGACGCCGGCTGGCCGACGGCAGGACCCCACGTAAAAATTTCTAGCTAGCAGTCCCTGGCAAGGGACTGCCCCCACATCAGGTGACCGGCATCATACGACATCAGTATAAAGGGGCCGTCCCAGACGCCCGCCTTCTAGTTCTTTCCCGCCACAGGCCGAAAGAGGCCGGACGAGAGAGGAGCGGATATTTTCCTAAATGGAAAAGGAGCTGAAAAAACCTAGGGGGATGGAGGGCGGGAAGGTATTACCTACTGCAAGAGCCTCTCTCGAAGATCTACTGTTACGGTAAGTTCTTACGTAACTGTACTATCTTATTTCGAGAGGGCTCTTGCTGTAGGTAATTACATATAGGACAGAATCCCAAGCAGTCTGGAACAAAGTAGGCACCGGGAGGAGGAAAACTACTCCAATGAGTAACTTTAGCCATGCAAGCCTCAAGACAGGAGGCCTTGCAAAACAGCTAGCCGGAAGCCTGCTCTACGGCGAGAGGCAATGTCCAAACTGTAGTGTTTCGTAAAGGTGTGGACGGAAGTCCGGGTGGCAGCAGTGCAGATGTCTGCTGCTGAAACATTCTTGAAACAAGGCCTCTGACTTGACCCGGAAGGGTCTTGTTGTACTTGTCATAACAGAAAGTGATGCAATGAGCCAACCACTTAGACAGGCATTGCTTGGAAACAGCATTGCCTTCCCTTTTGTGAGCAAAAGAGACAAACAACTGGTCAGTTTTTCTGAGATCCTTCGTCCTGTTGGTGTAGTATCTCAGAGTCCGGTGAACATCCATAGTATGGAGTAAGTACTCCCCCTGGTTAGAGTGCTGCGTAAAAAAGGCAGGAAGCTCTATGGACTGATTCCAGGTAGACTCTGCTACTACTTTTGTGTGAAGAGCAACTCGTTCTTTGTGGAAAATCAAGTAGGGGATTTTGCACATCAGTGCCTATAGCTCGGAAATTCTCCTAGCCGAGGTAATGGCCACCAAGAAGAGCGTCTTCCACGAAAGAAATTTCAAATCTGCAGAAGCTGCAGGTTTGAAGGGAGGAAGAGTAAGTTTCTCGAGGACAAAATTCAGGTCCCAAGGGGGAGCAGGAGTACGAATGGGGGGCCTCAGATGGAGGACCCCTCTGAGAAAGGTCTTGGAGACCTTTAGTTGAGCGCAAGCTTTATCTGCGAAGGGGACATGGTAGGCTGAGACAGCCGCCATGTGAACCTTCAAGGATGAATGGCTGAGACCCAGATTGAATAAATGATGCAGGTACTCCAGCAAAAAAGCCACTGAACTGGAGAAAGGCTCCACGTTCATAGAGGCTGCCCAACTAGAGAATCTCTTCCATTTCATGGCATAAGTAGACCTGGTGGATGGCTTTTCTAGCCTCCACCAAAATTTCCGCCACTTTTGGAGAGACTCCAAAACAAGACTGGGCTAGGTCTGCAGGAGCCATGCATGGAGTTGAAGGGATTTGAGTCCTGGATGAACCAGGGTCCCCTGGTCCTGGGTCAGCAACCCCTGAGATAGAGGAAGAGTAAGAGGAGAATCCTCTGAATATTGTTGTAGAAGAGAGAACCAGATTTGCCTGGGCCAGAAAGGAGTGATCAGAATCATTCTGGCTCCTTCTGTGGCTAGTTTCTGCAATACTCGTGGGATCAGAGGAATTGGGGGGAAAAGCATAGACGAATCTGTCCTTCCAGTCTAGAGACAGAGCATCATTCCAGAAAGCGCCTCCCTCTGGAACGAGCGAGCAAAAGGTGGGAAGTTTTGCATTTTGGGGGGAAGCGAACAGGTCCACCTGCGGAGTCCCCCAAAGCTGAAAGATGTCATTTAGTACCCCTTGATCCAGTTCCCACTCGTGAGCTAGGGCAGAGGAGCGGCTGAGCTTATCTGCCACAGTGTTGTCGACTCCTGGGATGTGAATCGCCGTAAGGCGGAGGTCGTGCTGTGTCGCCCAATCTCAAACCCTCATTGCCTCCCTGCGAAGAGGGTAGGACCGAGTTCCTCCCTGTTTGTTGATATACCACACTACGCACATGTTGTCCGTCTGAACGGCTAGGTGGCCGGGAAGAATGTATTGGTGAAGGGCTTGGAGAGCGTACAACACAGCCTCAAGCTCTAACACATTGATGTGGAGAGCTTGTTCCAATTTGGACCAGGAACCCTGGGTCCGATGAGGTCCTAAATGGGCTCCCCAACCTTTGCCTGAGGTGTCCGTAGTCAGAGTCTGGGAGGGGGAAGGATGAAAGAAGGGGACCCCCCGAAACAGGTTCTCTTGGACCATCCACCATTGCAAGTCTTGTACCATCAGTGATGAGACCAGGACTAATTGATCTAGGTCATCCGTAAGCTGATCCCACTGAGAGCGAAGAGTCCACTGGGAGATCCTCATGTGGAGTCGAGCTCGGGGGATCGTCGGGATGGCGGCCGCCATAAGCCCCAGAAGACGGAGGACCGATCTTGCCAAGATTCTCCTGCAGGGAAATCTGGGATTGAAGAGAGGCTGCCCTGTCCAGAGGCAGGAAAGCCTTGCTGACAGTCGTATCGAGGATGGCCCTGACGAACTGTAGTCTCTGGGAAGGATCCAGATGAGACTTGGAATGGTTGATGGTAATACCCAGGCAGGTAAATGCCTGCTGGGTGAGGGAGAGAAAACGCAGGAGTTCCTCCCTGGACGGGGCCGCCAGGAGCCAGTCGTCCAGGTAAGGGAACACCTGAACTCCTATTGTACGCAGGTGGGCCGCTACCACAGACAGGCATTTGGTAAATACCTGGGGCTGAGGATAGACCAAAGGAGCGCTGAATTGGTAGTGGTCCCCTGAAACGCAAAGTGAAGATACCTGCGGTGAGAAAGGCAATGGGATGTGCAGATAGGCAACCTGTATATCCAGGGCACAAAGCCATTGACCCGGCCGAAGGAGGGGCAGAAGGCTCTGCAGAGAGAGCATCCTGAACCTTTTGTATTCGACACAAAGATTCAGGGAACTGAGATCTAGAATTGGTCTGAGATCTCCCGTCTTCTTCGGGACCAGGAAGAAATGGGAATAGTAACCCGTTCCCTGAAAATGCAGGGGGACGGGTTCTATCGCTTGCTTCGAAAGAAGAGCCAAGATTTCTTCCTGGACCAAAGGAAGGTGTTCCCTTGAATAGGTTGACTTCAGAGGTGGGTGGCGGGGCCGTTTCTGAAGAAACTCTATGGAGTGCCCTTCCGCTATGAGCTGGAGCACCAAGAATCGTGAGTTATCCTCTCCCATCCTGGAAGGTGGAGGGAGAACCTCCTTCCTACGGTTCCTCTGGAAAAGTCCAGAGGTGGGAGAGGAAAGGAGTCAGGTGGTGTGGGGCAGCGCCGCAGCTGAAGCACCCGCTGCTTTTTGGGTGGGGGCTTGGCGCTGCAGGGCCCGACGCTTGGTGGCCCGCCTTCCCGAGGTTTCGCCATTTAACCGACTGCGAAAGGGACAGCGCTGCTGTTGATGGAGATGGTACATGGAATACGGATTTCAGAGCCATCCCCTTCTCCTGCAAATCGGTGATGATGTCCTTGACATCACCCCCGAAAAGCACTGACCCCCAAAAAGGTGCTTCCTGAATAGCAGATTGCACCTCCGGGACCAAACCTGACACACAGAGCCAGGCATGACGCCGTAGTCCCACGGCGAAAGCGGAGCTCCATCCGGCAGTGTCCACTGCATCGTATGTCGTTCGCAAAATGTGGCGACTGGCCGAACGAGCAGAACAGACAAGGTCGGCTAACTCCTGTTTGATCTGGGAGTCAGGCAAGGAGTCCAGCTTGGATTCCACCTGGGTAAGGATAGCCTTCTGGTAATCCCCCATGTCGGTGATGTAATTCAAGGCCCGAATTCCCAGTGTGGAAGAGGTGTAAATCTTTCTTCCATACTGGTCCAGAAGGCGAAATTCCTTATCTGGGGGAGACAAGCTCAGATGCTTTGGATGTGCCGACCGGCCATGAGCGGCGCTAATCACGATTGAGTCGGCATGAGGGTGAGAATCGAGATAATCTACACCCTCAGGAGCCTGGTATAGCCTGTTAGACTTCCTGGGAAGTGGGGCTAACGCTGACGGTTGTTTCCAAATCGTGGAGACAAGGTGGGCGTGAGGCTCTATCCAGGGTGGCACTAGGGTTGGAGCTGTCACGGGCAGGTCCAGATGCTTGGCGAGTTTAACCCGCTGAGGGTCTGGTTCCAAAGAGCGCCACTGGTGAACTTGCTGGATTTTTCTAAGCAACTCCGTGAAGGATGGGTCCTCCGGAAGAGACTTCGGAGGGGTCCTTGGCCGGGAATTAGACGGAGAGCGGAGCTCGTCGTCTTTCTCGGAGCATCCGTCGGAAGAGTCCGAGAAGGAAGAAGAAGAAGCAGAAGAAAAAGACTCCCTGACACGACTAGGGGAGGAACGGGTTCCTCAGGTGGTACCCAGGAACGCATGTCTTGCCCCTCTTGGGATCCAGAGGGAAGAACCCTGGAATCTGGCGGTGGTGAAGGAGTGTGCTGCCTCGGACGTACGGGAGCTGGTAGCAGCACCGTCGTTGTAAGGCGGCTCTCTACCTCCTTGGTGAGTTGAGCCTTGGCCTCAGCCCACCAAGAGGCCAGAGTCTCCTGCAGATCCACCGCGGCCGTGGGGTGGTGGAGGAGGAGGGGAAAAGCGCGCAGGTTGTACCCGTAGGCGAGTATCCAAACCCGGCTGGCGGGAAACCCGCGCCGGAGAACCGGTGTCGGGTACGGGCGGCGCTGGGCTGCTACGGCCCTGGGTAAGGACGGCACGGATAGGACGGCGGTACCGAGCGGGAGCTGCCAGAGCAGACAGCCCGTTGGCGGTCTCACAGGCAGGTCCATATTAAGGGGCCCAGAGGGCCCGACGGAAGGGGGATATCCCCTGCCGGTGTCGGAGGGACCGGCGTCGGCGGTGACGGCGTCGGAGGGATCGACGTCGGCGGTGCAAGGCATCAGTGGTACCGGCGTCGACGGTACCAGCGTCCGAGCCGGCATCCGGGGGTCCGACGTCAGATCCGGTTCCATCGGAGGAGGGTCTGACGGAGGAGGAAGATCCCCCGCATCACCTGGGGATGGAGGGAAGAAATCCTCGGGGTCAGGCTAGGGTGACTCAGGCTCCCCAGACGGCAGCGAAAGCTGCGGGGAACTGGGTACGACAGATGTGGGGGGGTCTGTCGTCGGTTCCATCGCCCGGCGCACGTCGGAGGAGCCAACGTGCGGCTTAGGGGCCAGTTCCCGGCGGGCGCCAGAGGGGCCGGCGTCTGGCTTACGGGATCCCTCTCCGGAGGCGGGCTGAGGGGCAGGATTGGTCCGGTCCGGGGGAGGGTGGTCGTGCGCCGCCCCGAAGGGTCGGGCGTCTTATCGACCCTCTCCATGCGGACGTCGGAGGAGCCGACGTCTGACTTAGTGGAGTCGCCCACACCAGTAGGCTGCAAGTCTGCGGCCGAACCAGGGACGGAGGCCTCCTTTCGCCCGGGGGCGCCTGTAAGGCCCGAGCATGAGCCAGATGGGCGGGCCAACGCCTCCTCCAAAATCTTGGAGGCTGCCGTCGAACGGTCCCCCGGGGGGGGGGGGCGTTACCTGAGTCACGTCTCCTGCAGGAGACGTGGTAGAGGAGGACTTCTTCCGGTGCCTCTCCTTGTCCTTCTTTTTCCGATGTCCCTCAGGGGAAGTGGACGCCTGCCTCAACTTTTTCAACTCTTTCTCCATCGAAGACATCTTTTTCTTAAGGAGATGGACTTCCAGGGACTGTTGGTGCCGTTTACGGGTGGCAGCGTTGAAGTTGAGGCAATGCTGGCACTGTCGACCGAGGTGATTGGGGCCTAGGCAGAAGAGGCACTGGGAATGGCCGACCTTGTGTGTGCAGTTAGGCGCCGCATGCAGTCGACTTGTTTTTGTGCTCGGAGGGTGTAGGGGGACGATACACTGACGATATACCTGACGCTTGAAAAAGAATAACTATTTTTGTAAAACTGACGAAAGGCAGGGCTGACGAAGCACGAACTTTACCGCGAGGCGCTGCACGAGCTAATGGCGGGAAATAACTGGAAGGCGGGCGTCCGGGACCACCCCTTTATACCGACGTCGTATGACGCTGGTCACCTGACGTGGGGGTGGTCCCTCGCCAGGGACTGCTAGCTAGAAATTTTTCCGTGAGGTCTTGCCACCGGCCGGTGTCAGTACTATATGTAATTACCTACAGCAAGAGCCCTCTCAAAGTAAGATCTGCGCCTTTCTCTGTTAGAAGACACATGGGTTTCTAGGAGGATGGTACAACTCATTACAACTCAAGAGAAAATATTGAGGGAAACTTGGTAAACCAGAAGAGGAGGAAGGGGGGAAGTGCAGTTCCTGCTTCATAAAATATTGAACCGTCCCCTCAATCCTGGTGGTGGGCGTGGTGACTAAACAAAAGAGAAGATAATAAATAAGAAATGAAATGTTCCTATATATGTCATGCTAAAATTCTACGTATGAGCTGTATCCTTGATTTATGAAATAAAATTGAGTTTAAAAAAAAAAAAGAGAGACAAGTCTATGAGGGAAAGGGTCCCCTAGGTCATAGAGTCCCTAGAGTCCCTAAGAGAGTCCTCCATCACAGGCAAGAGGGGCCACAATGAGTCCCTAGGAGAAAAAGGGCAACAACCCCTGCTTGCCCTCCCCCCCAGAGGTGGGTCCCTAGTGCTTCAGAGGAAGTGACAGGGAACCCAGAGGTGCCAGCAGGACTGTATCTGCAATTGGCCTCAACTGGGAAGAAGGCAAGCAGGGTGGAGGCACTTCCCAGGAGACTGGGGTTCAAGTGGGGATGGAGAGCAGGAAGCAGTGATGAATGGTGAAAATACACATGAAGATCAAGAATTACAGTAGGTACGTCATTTTCATATCTTACCTATATCTATCGTCACCATTCATCACTGGTGTGTGTGAGTACCAAGCACCACGATAGTGGTACTGGCACCTCTCTGAAAGCTAAGATTAGCCTTCAGCCTCTTGTGGGGGACTCACAAAAGGAGGGGGCCCATTACGGGTCTGGTCAGATCCGATACTGGTCAGGGTCAGGTCGAGCCGCCTGCAAGAGAGGGAGGATGTCCCGACAGTTCTCGCCTGGCCCTGCAAGAGAAAAATTGGGCCCCCCAGAATGGCGAGGCAGTCACCCTATGGCGAGCTAAGGGTGACAACCAGAAGAGGAAGAGCTATGCCGTCTGCCTAATGCAGACCGCTGTTCCCACAACCCTGGAGGCTACTGCGCTGGCATCATAAGATGCCAGCGCTTGGTGTCTCACCAGCTCCAGGCTTCACGTGGAAATGGCTCACCTGGTTGCCTTGCTATAAGGCATGGCTGCCATCATCTGACCCAGTGTAGCCCACAAGAGCCTTTCATAGGACACCATGTGTGCCTGATGTGCCAAGCTAGAGAGTAAAACGGCATGCCGAAGAGAAAACTCTTCTGCCCCAGCGATCGAACTCCGAAGAGTCTGTCTCTGGAGGGCGGTCTCTTGACAGGCACAGACACCCAGAAGGGGGTATCCAGCCACTCTAACCCTGATTCAGGATGGGGCATAGATCCTGGAGACCCCGTGAGAGTGCAATACCTGTGCTAACATTCCCAAGGAGCTGGAAAAGAGGAATCAAGAAGTTGCCAGGCACTGTACAATGCCTCCATGAACGGACGAGGCCATGGAGTGATCACCACCGATTCTTGGCTGTATTCCCCAAGGAATGCCAGCGTCGCACACACAGGGCTGTATTGGGTAGAAGGGGAAAGATAGAGTTCCTCCACCATCATCATCAGGAACCACTGATACTCTGTGAAATCAGCATCAGAAGACTGTTAAGACTGTGAGTCCTCTTCCTTGGAGAAGGAAGTCAACAATGTGGAAGGACTCTGCATAGGGTGTGATGAAGCCGAAGGAGGAGATATAAACACCATCTTGTCAATTACCCTAAAATAAAGAGAGAAAGCACTCACTGTCGCCCTATACTGCTCCCAAGTGAGAGGACCCAAAGGGACCAGAAAGACCTGGGAGAAGGGGGGGGAGGAGGAGGCAGAGAGGAGGAAGGGTGGGAAGAATGGTCCTGGGAGACCAATGTCCCTCTGCTGGGGTTGTGGGCACAAGCAGGACCCCCCCCCCAGTGAGGGGTCTGCGCTGCCCAGCCACCGCCTGTTGCTCAATCCTCCCTGAGCCAGCAGGGTGAAGCCCTAGGGGAGAAGACCCCTGGTGAGGAGATCAGAGCAGTACAGACCCAGAAGGGTGGCCCCTGTCCCCACCAACTGCAGGGCTCCAGCCCCTAGCTGGAGAGGAGAGCCCAGGCCAGCGCTCTGACTCTGTCCCAGGGTGGCCGGGGCAGCCAGGACAGAATGGAACGCCAACCAGGCCCCCCCCTATCGAGGACCGGGACCTGCCCTGAGAGAGAGAGAGAGAGAGAGAGAGAGACCCTACTTTGGCCACTGCTCTAAGGGAAGGGGGAAGAGAAAAGCTGGCACTCGAGTTGGCCTTCAACTCCCCCCCCCGAACTCCGTGTTGGCACCGATAGCTGACATGGCACCGGAGACGGGATCGCCGATGGGGACAGCCCCTGAGGTGGCACCATCACCAGAAGCAGCACCGACTGCGGCATTGATATCAGCCATGGCACTGACCATGGAGCCATTACCAGAGGCAGTACCGACATCGAAGTCGGCACCGACCACGATGTCGACCTCACATACAGCACTGTCCTCGGGGACAGGGCCGACCATGGTACTGATCCCAGAAGCGACCCCGACCACAGCACCGTCACCAAGCACAACACCATCTCCCAAGATAGCACTGGAGCCCTCCACTGCAATGACAGCGGCATCGGCAGACAAAAGGGCGGTGTTGCACACAGTGTCAATCCTAGAACTTGTACAAAGAGAAGAAGACCTACTGAGTCTAGGGCACATCCGTAGCTCCAGGGAACTTGGTTGCCAATCCGGGTCATCACGGTTATCGTCCAGTTCTAAGGAGGAGACCACAGTGACCCGCAGAGAGGCCACTCTAGAAACTCTACCCGTCCAGGCACCAAGTATGGTGTCAGGAGGGGACTCAGTGGCAGCGGCATTGCTGCCTCGCTCATCGGCACCCAGGCCAGTGCCAGGAGCCAAGGCTGCAATCGCTGCCACCTCCGAGGGAACCACTGATGCAGGGCCCGTGTATAACCGAGACCTCGACACCGTGGTCGCCTGGCTCCCTGAAGGAGAACCAGGCTGCAAGTGGTCCACAACCGTCCCCCTGGAGTAGACTGACCATCCCCCTGACCGCTCACATAGGCATCCAGTCTCAGTGATACCTGAGACAATGGAGGCCTTTTTCGCCCTGGTGCATACAGCAGTGGGGGGTGGCCCGGGAGAAGGCACAAGGATCTTACATTGGTGACCCTCGTGAGACGCCAGCCACCGAAGGTTGTGGGGTCACGGCCCAACCTCGCTCCGTGGATAACTAAGTTGTAGAAATCCATGGAGAAGCAGGTACCGCATCAATCCATGTTGTGGTTTGGTCACAGGCAGGAGAAACACCAGTCATGTGGATCGGGGCACTAATGCATTGGGGTAGTCTCCACCTTAGATCACTTTTGCCCCAAACCCCAACATGAACGGTCACATTCAAAATAATTAAAAAGAAAGATAAAGACTCGACATCGAAACTGTAAACAATGGTGCTGGTACACGGTGAGACAATGGCACTGAGTAAATGATCAAGCAGAACCAAGAAAGTCACTTGAAGAAGAAGGGCACTGTCCCACGGAGTTGTGCTGTCCTTGATGGTGGGAAAAACAGAATTGAGGTAATGGAGAGGCTGGCATCTGTTACTGGCCAACCTGCGAGCGCCACGTAGTACATCTGCCTTGAGGGCTGCACCGTCTCCGACATCGGCCCCATTTCCAGATAAGAAGAAAGCTTTTTAAAGCTAAAAGCTTCCTGTGGGGTCCTAGCACCTCTGACTTGAACTCACCAGTGATGAATGGTGAAGACTGATACAGGTAAGATTTCTTCATCTTCTTGGACCATCTTAACCACTGATTTCTCACTGCTGGATTTTCAGCCTGAGGCACTAGGACCCTGCGAAAGCCAAAAATCTTCAGGAGGGCTGATGCTCAGGTAGGCTGCACCCATGCACGGCACTACAAAACTGGCTCGCGCTACATAGCCTATCTCGGCAACAGCCCACAACAGCCTCAGTACCTTTCTTATTGATGAGCTGCAGCGTAACCTAACTAAATAAAGCACTTAACCTAACAAGGGCATAAGATAGCCCTTGGGACCCGTGTAAGAAGGGTTAACAAGAACAGAGTCTTCACAGCCCAAATCAAACAAGGGAGATGAAGACCAATAAACAGAGAGAGAGTGAGCCCAGGGGATGGTGGGTGGGTGTGTGAATCAATGGTAAAGATAGTCCATGAAGATCAAGAATTATGATGAGTACATAATTTACACATCTTCCTGGACCTTATCTTCACCATTGATTCACAATGCTGTGTTAGAGTACCAGGATCAAACAGAAAAATCCCCCGAGCAGGGCAGTAGGAGACGGAGCTCACTCCGGACAAGAGACCATTAAGGATTATTCTGCCAAAAGAAGCATGCTGTCTGGCATGGACATCCAACGCATAGTGCTTGATGAAAGTGTGCACTGTGCTCCAAGTAGCGGCTCTGCATATATCAACGACGGGAACAGAGCAGATTTCTGCCAGGGACGTAGTGACAGCTCTGGGAGTGGGCACAAACCTGGTCTTCCAACTTGACCTGAGCAATAGAACAACACTGGCAAAGGCAAGCCACTATCCAAGCAGAAATGCATTTGCTCATAACAGGCTGACCTCACCGGTTCAGGCTGAAGGAGATGAAGAGCTGCTGGGACTGTCGAGTGTCCTTAGTTCTAATGATGTAAAACCAGAGGGCCCTTTTAACCTTCAGAGAGTATACAGTGTGCTCCCCCTTGTTCTGGAAATTGGGGAAATACCTGGGCAACACCAAAGGTTGGTTTAGATGGAACTCTGTAACCACCTTAGGTAAGAACTTGGGGTGTGCGTGTGGAGAACCACCTTGTCTTTATGGAAGATAGTATATGGAGGGTCCGAGACCAAAGCATGTATCTCATGGGAAGAGGTGATGGTCACCAAAAAAGTGGTTTTCCAAGTGAGGAATTTGAGTCCACACACAGCCAGGAGTTCAAGGGGCTTACAAGTGAGCATGTCCAAGACAAGGTTAATATCCCAGGAAGCTACAGGTTTTCTTACTGGGGGCCTTGTATGCAGGATACCTTTCAAAACCTCTTGAAGAGAGGCAGTTGAGTCAGAGTAAGGTTCTGGACTGGATCGTGGTAGGCAGAGACAGCATACAGATGAACCTCGACAGAGGAGTATTGTAATCCAGCATCAGAAAGGTCCAATAAGTACTCTAAAACCTTGTCCTGTGGACGTCGTAATGGATCCAAATGGATTAGGCGAACCATTCAGAGAAACACATTGATTTGGCTGTGTAAGTCTTTCTGGTAAAAGGTTTATGAGCAGCCAGGAGGATCTCAGAGACCCTTTGAGAGACCTTAAATCTGCTCACTGCTATCTCCTCAGGGGCCAGGCATGAAGATGAAAGGAGCATAAGCTGGGATTGACCAGGAACCCCTGTGTCAGAAGGTCTGTCCATAGAGCTAGAGTCTTGGAGGGACCACTGACAACTTGTTGATCAAAGGAAACCAAATCTGCTGAGGCCAGTATGGTGCAATAAGAATCATCTTGCCTCTGTGTGCTTCCCGCCAGAGCAGCACCCTCTGAACTAGTGGAAGAGGAGGAAATGTGTACAGAAAGCGATTTGTCCACCACAGTCTGAAAGCATCCTGACCAAAAAAAAAAACCAAAAAAACAGGTTCTGGATTTTTGGAGCAGAATCAAGGCAGTTTTGCATTAAGCAGGGACACAAAAAGGTCCAGCTCTGGAATTCTCCACTTGTTGAAGAGACACTGTATGTTTAGCGCTAATGACCATTCATGAGGATCTGCTTCTGTCCAATTGAGTTGGTCTACCAGATTGTCCTGAGCCCCTGGAGGTAAACTGCTTGGATCACAGCATCGTGCTCCAGACACCACTCCCACGCCCTCATCGCTTCTCTGCAAGAAGGTTAACAGTGTGCTCTCCACCCCCCCCCCCCAAGTAGTACATGACTGCCTTGCTGTCTGTCTGAAGGAGGATTACCTTGTGACGGACAAAGTCCACTAAGACTTGAAGGGCATAAAGGACTGCTCTCATATCCAACACACTGACCTGAAGATGAGATTCCATTTGAGTCCACACTCCCTGGGTGTGGTGACTCTGGTAGCACCATGATACTGTAAGGCAACAGGCTGTTTCAAATACTAACATGCACTGTATGCAAATTATGAATGTCGACCCACGTGACAGCACGCTTGGTTCTCACTTGCACGTGCTTTTTTCAACTGCGTGCCTCGCCACGCAACATGCTTGATAATACCATCCAATATGGCACTGGCTGGCATCGACAGTCCGCAACTGTTATGGAGGGTACAAACCCCACTTAGTGAGCACAAACAATCCAGATATGGAGCCCATGAACGCTTATTACATTGCAAGCCAAATAAGCGAGATGGCCACATATGCGGGACATCCCTTTGAGAACCGTTTTTCTTTAGTTAGTCGATGGCCAGTTCTTTTGGTTCAGTGAGACAGTGGTAATAAGCAGCTCTGCTTTAGAGGGATGATTGAGGGCTGACTGGGTAGAGCTCAGCTAGTAATTACCACCTCATCATGCAGGGGATTTGAATGGAACAGCAGTGAATAGCGTTTCAGCAGCTTTTAACTTGCTCAGCGTGAGGCTATGGCTCTACCTAGAAATAAGAGAGGCATCGAGTTCTGTATGCTTACAGCAGGGAGCGTGAGAGAGGCCGGGAGTACTGTACACTTACATCGGGAAGTGCTGACAAAAAACATCTTCAGGCAGTAACTTAAGGAATGGTAAATAAACATAGAGAATTATAAAACAAACAATCCTTAATTTAGCTTTATTGCAGTCTTTCCTGACTTTGGCTACCATAGTAATTTTCAGCATTAAAGTCAAACGTAGTGCTGCAGACATTCACCGAACTGCCAATACCAGCACTTGACGGAGACAAGAAAGTCAGAGAAAGGTAAAACAATCTTTATTTTACTGTAGTTCCTGGCAGTCTCTTCCTTCTCTATCTTCCACAGTAATTTCGGCACTGAACACATGGTCTGCACTCTGCATTTTGCAACGTATGGAAGGGCATAGAAAAACAGCCAGCTTTAAAACACAATGAAAAAAAATTGAACTTCTGATAACTGAGATGGCCACTTAATTGGGACGAAAGGGCTGCCACCAGGCCATCCCGATTAAGTGGCTTCTACTGTATGATTTACTATTAGAAGCCATAATCCTCTCCTTCTGAGATCACAATCTGCTGCTGTACAAATGATTATAGTACCACAGAGGATTATCACTTCAGATGCAGACAACTTGAGGGAGCAGGTGAAGTCAACAAAGGTACTGTTTTTAAGGGGCTTGAGGGTGGAGCTGGCCACCTAGCTGAATGGACGTATCTTCACAGAGCTCCTGCAAGTCCGTAAGATTTCATCTAAACAGCCCTAAACCTGCAGCCTTTGTGGTTAAAAGTGACCCCACTCGACAAGTTTAGTTAAGCCGATTCATTCAATAATAAATTCTGCTGTGGGCAAACCCAGGAGAGAGAGAGAAAGCAGAGGGGCAGCCCGCCTGGTTCTTTTTTTCAGTCAAAGGGCAAACAGCAAGATCCAGAACAGGCCTTAAACTCAGGTTCAAGGATCACATCAGGAAAGCACTGGAGACCCTGCAGAAAACAGCAGCCCAACACTGCACCTCTAGCCAAAAGACAGACAAGACATTGTGTTCCATTACTGTGCATCTAATCACAGTGGAACAACAGATTTGGGCCTCGAAAATCAGCCAAGCAGAAATCTGCACAGCAGTCGGAGCATGCACTGGCTGCCCATGTGGCAGATGTCAAGGAGAATCAGCATTTTAAGATTCATCTGAAATAATCTAAAAATCTTTTCGGAGCCCAACACCCCCATATCCTGAGCTTGCCAGAGGGTGTGGAAGGCACTTTAGAACTGTGGTTTCAAAAAGAACTGAGTTTGGAAGAACGGGTTCATCTGGAGCAGGCATACTGGATCTGCTCTGGTGATCAGTTGCCCCTCAAAGAAACTTCAGGCCATGCTGGTGTCTTTCTTATAGTTAAGAGACAGGGGTGTTATATTCCTCGCAGGTACATAGAGACCAATATTAATTGAAGATTAGCATGTCAAAATATTTCTACATCTGTTGTATGCCCCAAGACAGTGGGGAAAAGCATTCAATAGGGTTAAAAGGAAATTAAGAGGAGCGAAACTGCAGTTTGCACTACTACTGCACGACAAAATACACAACAAGGGGGAAATGGAAATTACTTACTTACCGTAATTATTGATCTTCTTGGACAGTCTTCATCACTCATTCACACTAGTGGGAGAGCCCCGGAGGCGCTAGGACCAAGCGGGAGCCTAAAATTTTCTGAAGGGTCGGCGCCGATACAGGACCAAGCATGCACGGCACCGCGAGACTAGCTCGCGCCTGTGTAGGCTATCTCGGCGTCGACCCTCCAACCACCTCAGTACCTTTTTGACCGAGGAGGTGCAGTGTAACTAATGAGAATAACTCATCCTGAGTTTCTGGGCCTGAGAGGGCCCAGATGGCCTTTGCAAGAAAGGTCAAAGAATAATGTCCTCACAGTCTGAACAATAGGACCATGAAGACAAGGAAAGAAAATGAGTGAACCCAGGGGATGGTGAGTGGGCGTGTGAATGAGTGATGGAGACAGTCCAAGAAGATCAATAATTACGGTAAGTACGTAATTTCCATATGTTCCTGGACTATGTCTTCATCACTCATTCACACTAGTGGGAGAGTACCGAGCTAAAACCAACAACCCTGAGTAGAGTGTAGGAGATAGGGTTCACTCAGAAAGGACAACCAAGGACTGTCCTGCTAATAAAAAGAGATGTCTTGTAAAGAGCATCTAGAACATAGTGCCTACAAGATAAGCGCTCGAGTTGTAACTTACCACTTTGCAGACAACTGCAATGGGCACAAAATGAAAG
The DNA here is from genome assembly GCA_016271365.2 of Neoceratodus forsteri. Taxonomy (NCBI): domain Eukaryota; kingdom Metazoa; phylum Chordata; order Ceratodontiformes; family Ceratodontidae; genus Neoceratodus; species Neoceratodus forsteri. The sequence goes on along the minus strand of CM057456.1, from coordinate 1,172,551,066 downwards.
TCTGCCAGGAAGCCACAACCACTCTAGGAGAGTGGCAAGAACCTGGCCTCGCAATTTGGTCTAGGACCAAAATTAATAGTGTCAAAGACATGTACTAATGTAACGTAAAGCGACCTCAGGAACTGAAAGAGTCGGAGGTAAAGTCTACTGGTTCAGGGTAGACTGGAAAATGCAGATGGAAACCCCCACTATCAAGTATGATTGACCTGTAAACAACAGGTCCAGGAGCACTTGAACCCCTTACTTGGTGAGCAAGGGGGTCCAGGTGGGGTTAGCCCATCAAGGAGAATGGTCTCCACTTAGTCACAGGAACCCTTCCTAATGGAAGGCCAAGCACGACTTAGAAGCCTCTCGTGGTGGTCTAGTAGAACCAGATCCTACCCACTGCATATTCCAAAAGGAATCATCCTGCCCCTGTGTGTACAACTGTAATAGCAGTCTCTGAACTCAGGGAAGAAAGGAAAAAGTGTACAGGAGGACGTGTCCACTGTGAAAAAGAACATTCCGACAGAAAAAAACAGGGGCTGGATTTCTAAGGCAAATAGAGGCAGACGTTCATCGAGGAGGGACACAGCAGGACCAAGTCAGGGCTAACCCATTTGTTGAAGTGACTGAAAGAGGCAGTGACTCAATGTGGTGAGGCACTACCCACTCTGGCCTCCCTGAAGGAAGTAGGAAAGGATTCTAGTTTGTTTGCTGAAAAACAAACATCACAACTCCATCATGCACTTGAAGAGGATAGCTTCGTGAGTGACTGGCATGGACCAGTGCGCAGGAACCGAAGGTGTGAATATTTGAGAAGCTACCTCAGAAAAAAGACCTACTTGACCTTCCATCAAGAAGAGAAATCACCTGTTAAGTTAAGCAAGCAAGGAAGTAGGAACCCGAGTTCCGACTCGGTGGAGAGTCGCTTCTGCTGCTGCAAGGCTCTGCTCAAGAGAAGAAAGCCTGATAAAAAGAAAGGGGAATTAACAGACTGGGTAGTCGCCTAGGTCTAGGAAATGTCTCTGAATGAGAGAAATCTCTCTTAGAGAAAGAGATGACCCACACCGCCGCTGGATCGGATTCCCCCTAGGGGAAGAAGAAGTCAAGTACTTTTTACTGTACTCTGGAGACGAGCGCCTCAGGGGCTGAGGCGGAACCTGACCAGATCCAAAAAGGGGGTTATCGGGTAATTTCGGCTAGGCCCTGTGCTGCGATAAAAAATTGTTTCTTTTTTTTTAGTCCGAGCCTAACAAGGCTTTCAGGCTGCTATTTTGCAAGGATTGTCTTGATACAAATGACGAACATGTTCTCCATCTGAGTGCAGAAGGAGCCTGAGCGTCCATACTTAAATCATGACCGGACTAATAATCACAGCAGGAGAGATGTTAAACACCTGTGCCGAAGAAGCCACCGAAGGGGCAATATCACACGGGGGGCTATATACCCCTATCAAAGGAGCAGAAGAGCCAGAGCGGCTCCTGACCATTAAATTAGAATCTTCCACAGAGTGTGACTGTCTTGACAATTGAAAAAGTCTAGACACAGAAGTGTATGGTCCACAGACGCAGTGTGAAATACTATAGTGGACCCCATTACTGAGGTACTACTGAAAAGATTTTCCATCACGGACTCTGATGATAGAGAGGACGTGCCCCCTCAGTATATAAAATGAGTTGTCCACTGTATTATTGACCAGAAGGACAGGGAAAGACCCATCTAGATGCACTTCTACCCCAGAAGGACCTCCAAGAGATGTCTAGGTCAGAGCCACTAGAGACTCCGCCATCAGGAAGGATGTCGAGGAGCTTGGTACCACGTAGGGAGCTGAGAAAGTGCTGAGCAGAATGAGATTCCGCTGGCAGAGCAGTACAGCAGAGTTCCATCAGCAGAAAACCGCTGGATGATACAAGATCCCACATAGACTGCCACTCACTAAGATGTGTGGAAAAAATAATCCTCAGAACAGGAGTTCATTCTGCGATAAACATCCCGCCACAAGTTCTGTGGAAAGGAAGTCCGAAAAGGAAAAATGTGTCACTAATTCTGCCATACAGCACCCACTAGCACCCGCGCAGCACCAGCATCACTCGTGGCACAGGAGGGCACCAAGCAGTGCCTATGACAACCTGGGCGATACCCGAGGGCAGCCGCGGCCATACCCGCAGACACCCCCGGCACCCATGTAGCAATAGCACCCGAGGGCACCCCCGACACCTATGGTGCCATAGCACCCATGGTACCCATGACACCCATGGCAAGAATGGCACCCGAGGGCACCAGTGGCACTTGCGGTGCCAGCTGCAGCACCCACAGGTGCCCCCAGTGCCACCCATGGTACCCATGGGCACTCATGGTGCCACCCATGGGTGCTCCTGGTGCCACCCATGGCACCCACGGGTGGCCGCGGCATTACTCGTGGGTGCACGGCACCACCTACGGGTGCTCGGCGCCACCTGAGGGTGCACGGCCCCGCCCGTGGGTGCTCAGCACCACCAGACACCTGGGCACCACTGATGGCGTGGACAACCAACGGCAGCAACAAGGGCACCCACAGCACCGCACAGAGTGATGGCACCGACCAAGGCACCAAGGCTCGGGGCTGACCAAGGCACCGAGCCACGGCGCCGAGGCACGGCGCCAACCAAGGCACCGAGCCACGGTGCCAAAGGAAAATGCCAATGGAAATCCTAAGAAGGGGAGAAGGAAAAAGGTGGTGCCCGTGCCGGCCATTGCATGGAAAAGGGAGAGGGGGGGTAGGCACGAGGGGTCGACACGATGGTAAAGACACCAAGAGGGCACCTCGCCATTCGTGATCCAATCAACCCGGCTCCGATCCAACGGCTCTGAGGCCCGGAGGTCCCGAAATCAGGAACAGAGCCAGGAAAAACTGGAAAGTCAAACCCCCTGCTCCATAGGAGCGGCCCAGAGGTGAAACTGCCCACCGGAGCTCCAACGAGGACAGAGATGTAGCTCGGTGTCGAGAATGCAGCCATTAGGAGCGGGGCCAAGAGGAACCCACCAAGGTCGGTTCAGGCCCATCGCCCCTCCCGACGAACAATCCTCGTAAAGACGTACCAACGGGCAACCTTGAGCAGCACCGATTCTTCTTCCCCCAACAGGGAAGAACAGCTCGAGGTTAAATGGAGCCGGATCCCCGGAAACGCTAGATTTGTGCTTTGGAGGACTGTCTCTCTCTCCCGAGCACAGGACTGTCCGTAGTCGGACCCCCTTAATTAAGGAGGCAGTGGACCGGACACAGCCCCGCTGCCATAAAAACTTTCAAACGAAGTTCTCCTACCGTCACCGCTACCGTCTAAGGACGACTCCGTTGATAGCAGGAAAGAATTTCTTTTTCTTCTTCTTCATAATCTTTTTCTTGTTCGTAAAATAAAAAATTACTACTTAAAATATTAAATTAAACATTAAAAGCTGCTGTCGTATAGACAAAAACCTGGACTCTGGCAGACGAGCGACATCGACATCCAAGTGCACTCGACGGCGGGAGAAAAGGAACTGAGGCGTTTGGAGGGTCAATGCTGAGATAGCCTACACAGGCGCCAGCTAGTCTCGCGGTGCCGCACATGCGTGGTCCTGTCTCGGCGCTGACCCTTCAGAAAATGTTAGGCTCCCGCTTGGTCCTAGTGCTTCCAGCTCTATCTCACTAGTGTGAATGAGTGATGGAGACTTAGTCCAGGAAGATCAAGTGTTATATGTTTGCTGACCCGTAGGACATTGAAAAACTTCTTGAAAAGCTGAAATGGGATTGGCACACCACTGAGGAGGACAAAGACTCAGAGCCACAATGAATTGTACAGCATGGTATTTAAGCCACTTGGCAACACTCTGTCGGGGTACAGCCATAAGGGTGTTCTGTTTCATTTTTTTTTCCAACTTCTTTCTCCCTCCAGTCGCTGCTCCATCGAGACTCCCTCAGACATCCTGACTTGTTCCTGCCCACTTGAGATCCCTCCATCCTGAGTCTCCCCCGCGGTACTCCAGACCCTCGCACTTACCTTGCAGTGAACCCCCTGGCTTGTACCCTCCAAGGCAGGGCCACCACTCCTACTTTGGTGTGCCCTGAAATCCAATTAGCTACAGGCAAGGCAAGGGGTGGAGAGAATCAGGCGACTGGGTGGGCGGGATATGGCGGTGAGCATTTATTTATTTTATTTAATTTATTTAACAGACTTTAGGATTTACAACCTTTGAGTCAGGGACTCATTTACAAAGGCTCCGCATCAGAAAAAACAAATACAAACACTTAATACATATAGACATAGAATGGCAGCTAAAGGTTACAGTTTTTTCAGTTACATAATATTGCAGAATCAAGATCAGCTATACATTGCATTGAACGTGTTAGCAGAGCTGAATTTTACAGTTTTCAAGAGAACAATAAGTTTGCTGATAGAGGGAGGGAGGGAGGGAGTAACAGGTTTGATATTTACAGCGAAGTAGAGAATTAGACAGATATCTTGTGAGTGCAGCCAAAGAAGGCATTGTTAATAGGTAATGTTTGGTAGCCCTATCGGTAGGAGCTCAGTGGCGGGGTGGTCCTGTAAAATGATAGATAGATGACCCCGGCACTAGCTGGTACATTGGCAGCACCATGAAGCAAGAATGTGCTCTTTGAGGGCTGACTTGAAAGGCCCTAATTTGGAGATGGAGGGGAGTTTGTTGTACCAGACTGGGGCCCTGTGTGGAATGACCTTTGGGCTAAGGAGATTCTAACCCTTGGGATGGACCACACCTGTTGGTTGGCAGGTCGGGTGTTCACCGAGGTGTGGGAGGATGGCAGAAATCCCCAAGAGGGTAAGCCCCAGGTGTATTTTCTTTGTGAGGAGACACATTTGATAAAATAGCCTTTCTTCCAGGGTGAGGAGATTTGTCAGGGCATATAGGGTACAAGTATGGGTATGCTTGTCTGCCCCGGAGAGGAGTCTGTACACTTTGTTTATGGCCAGGTGGATTTTGTTAAGGGCTGTGTGGTCAGCAGCCGAGTAGATAATGAGCCCATAATCGACTAGGGAGAGGATTGAGGAGGTGACAGCCAGATTAAGGGCTTCTGGAGGTAGGCAATCCTTGTGCCGATACAATAGGTCTATACGGACATTTATGGCTGATGACAGAGTGTCAATGTGTGAATGGAAGGGAGAGGCTGGAATCAAATGTAAGGCCCAGGTATTTATATGTATGGACCTGTTCTAGAGGAAGGAGAGAGTGGGAGAGGATTATTAGCTGCGAATTCTTGACCTTATTCTGTCAGTGGGCAAAAAGCATTGTCTTTGTCTTTTTTACATTGACCACAAGTCTTTGGTCTATGAACCAGTTTTCAATCTGGTTAAATGCGTGTTGGAGGGAGGACTGCAATACTGTGGGATCTGGGTGCAAGGCAAAAAGAACCACGTCGTCTGCATAGAGTAGTAGGTTGCCAGAGCAGGAACTGCAAGGTGTTTAGGTAGATGCTGAATAATAGAGGGGCCGAGGATGGAGCCCTGGGGAGCCCCAGAGCAGACTGGCAGGGTGGTTGAGAGGGTATTGTTTATTTTGACACATTGTGAGGTAACTGGTAAACCAGGAGACGGGTCCTTGGGACAGACCTATATGGCAGAGTGTGCTTAAGAGTAAGGGGTGGGAGACTGTATCAAAGGCCTTTGACAGGTCGATGAAGACAGCTCCAGCTAGGTGTTTTCTATCCAGGGCAGAGTGAATAAAATTAGAGAACTCAGTGAGAGCCTGGCATGGAGGCCAGGTGTCATCGTCTACTCGGGGTGCAGGGAGTTTCCTTGTTCGTGAACGTAACCCCCCCATGCGGAGGCGCGGACGTGCTTTGACATCCAGTGAGAGACAGGTGCACTCCTGCACCCGTCTGTATGACGTCCACCGACACCTCACCCCGACTTGATGTGGTCCCCACACTGCAGCGCACTCAGCCTTCACTGGGCGTCACTAACACCGGGGATTCACAACCTACCCACCCCCCAGGACAGAAGAGCTGTCATCAGTTGCTCAATCCTCTCCTCCCCAGCCACCCCCCCCCCACACCACACACACACACAACCCGAGCTCGTTCCCGAACCCGGGTCGCCGGTGTGGTGCAAGGTGTGGCATCTGTCACACTGGACCACTGATTCTGTTCCCGGTATAATTTTTGCTGTAAATATAAAAAATTTATGTATGATGACAGTGGCAGAGGAACAAGACTGTCTTACTGGAACTGACACATCAAGACCCCCAGAGATAATTCAAAGGACAAGAGGTGGTTTGAGTGCAGCTATTTAAAATGCAGCTCCTTTATTCAATTTTCTTTGAAGGCAGGAACCAAAGTATCCACTTTATAATGCCCTCAGGGAGATCCTCTGACTTGCATACTTGACAGGAAGGACTTGTGGGGAGGGGTGTCGGACAGAGGCCAGAATGGACATTGAAGAGGCTTGATGTCCGAGCCAAGGAGGACCCAGATGAATTTGGAAGGTAAAATACATATTCCCAGGAAAGCCTTGGGAGGACATCACAGAACCTGTTTATGTGTGTGTGGCAGAACAAAAAACAGTTCTGACCAGTTACCCTGAGGAGAGGAAATTGAGTATGTCACTTATTTTTTTTTTTAAATCTTGTTGGGACATCCTGTGTGGTAATATATAACTTTTAATACACCAAGGCGGAGTTTAATGATCTCAGAGAGGAGGCCGGCTCAGAACTCTTTTATCCAACTGAGCATGCCTTAGATTGAAACAAGATAATATTTCTGACTAGCAGAAGGGAGACCATCAAAGCACTGAAGTAAGGACCTTAGACAAGATTAGTCTGAAGTTATAAATCGTAGGAACTGCACTTTTACTTATTTGTTTTAAGGCTGTATGTGTTGGGATATATTTTGTTCTGTAATTATTGTTCTGTTGGGATATTTTTAAAGTGAAGAGATATTTTTACAACGGAACTGCCTGGAGTGCTTTGACATTTCTTTTTATTTAAGTGGACCTTTTAAAGGTTATAAGTGACACTGTGTATGGGCTTACTGTATATCAAACTGGGAAATGGATAGAGTTCTCTAAAGTCTTGCATAGAGTTCTAAGGGTTCATTTGAAAGACCTGGTTGGGTGCCCGTAGGCAAAGATATCTGGCCCCCTGAAGACAGAATTATCTGAGCCTGATAATTGGGTATGCTAATAAGAGGTTATCAGTTTGAATCCCTCCAGAGCTTGAGACTAAGGTGACTTGAACCCACAAAACAGACAAGAGGGCTATCTTGTTCTGTTCACTGTACACAAATCATACGCTCAGAGGTTGGCACTTTGGGAGTAGAGGGCTGACTAGCTGAGCGAGTTTGTGACAGCGTCCAGCGCCTCAGCGCCACTGGGCCGGCCCTGTTCTGTTTCACTTTTAATGGCCTGAACCAGGACATTTAATGGTTTCAGTGGAACACTAAATGCACTGGGAGGGAGATTAAAAGGAGGCTGTTCGTTCTGGTACAGTATATGCATGAAACTATTAAAAGGGCTTTTGAACTGTGTTCAAACTTCAGAACTTTAAAGACTCGCTGTCACAATGGAGAGAAAGGTTTGGTGCCCAGTATGTTCTGTTTTAAATTTTAAAGCAGCAGTGCAATGAAAAATGTTTTTCCAACAAGCTAGTTTCGGCTACATTTAATAAAAATATTAGCATACCTATCAAATCTACTATTCAAGGTACCGTCTCTGTTGCATACCATGAGCTTTTTGTAAAATGTTCTTGACCCTAACCCCTGCCAGGTCTACAATGCTATTTCTCAGCCAACAGTGGCAGACATCTTTTTTCCCCTGAGGGAAAAAAACTACATTAAAGCATTTATAAAATTCTCAAACTTTGCTGCAGCTAGAACATTTTACCACCAAATAAAACTGGAAGATGCTTAGAATCATCTATAGTTAAAAAAAAAAAAGTACAGTCACATTTTTTGACCAGTTTTGTTGCACGGCTGCTTTAACAGTCAGTAGGACTGTGTTGCATGGTATGCCTCATCTCCTCACTCTTTTTCCTGGGTCCTTACCAAGCCATTGTAACAGATTACGGCAATAATAAAACTAGTTACAAAATGGCAAGGAAAACTTTAGTAAATTCACTGGCCGAGAGGTCAGCTGACCGCACATTCAATCTCTATAAACACATGGTCAGCTGCCAAATCTCAATATACTCTCCGAAAAGCCTACTTACCTACACATATCGCCAAACCCCTAAAGTGAAAAGAATGCCAGCAGCCACCATCTTGAAAATCTTATCCTTTACTGCCACAAATTTTAAAAATCCTTATTCATAAACTGTTCACAAATGTTAGGCAAACAACCTACACTGCCAGCATACCAACAAATTCGAAAACATGTCCCCACAAGTTACACAAAGAATTTTACATTTGTAGAGCTAAAAGTAAACTGTTTGGCCTTTGCTGAAAACAACAGCCTCTTAATGCAAACTCTTGCTAAGCAGCAACTCAGCAACGTCCCCTCTAAACAGCATCTCAGCAATGTCCATTGCTCCTAATCAGTTTATTTATTTTATTTATTAGCTTTTGGTAACCGGGTAAGTGCACTAGGCAACAATCCTGCCTATTTTCAAGCACGACGTGCGTTACTGAACATGAATATCATATAAAAACTGATTAGACTACCTCCCTCTCTACCTTCTCGCAATGTGTACCACACATTAAGTGTGGGGGAATGTCTTCACCACCAGACCTGGCATCCTCTGTTGATCACCCGAAGAAAATGGATAGGCAGTCCGTGACTGAAAGCAGAGAGAGATGGTGTTTTAAACTCCCACTCGACTTTGTGGCAAGTGGAAGAGCAACACAGGACACACACCTCTGGTCCTGCAACAGAACTGGGCTAGGGTGAGGCAGCATAAAAAACCCATGTCAGAGAAAGGGAACTGTAATAGGCTCTAATGGATGAGAGAGGGAGAATGTTATCAGTCGCTGAAGATCGAGTCCTGATGTGGCTCAAACCTCAAACCACGTGGCAGATTTAAACATTACATGGGGAGAGAAACACAATAGCTGGCTCTGGTCCTACAAGAGAACTGAACTGGGGGAGGTTAAATAAAACCTTGTGCCACACAGGGGAAACCAGAAATGGCTCCAGGGAGGGGGCCAGAAGAAAGAGTACTTTCATCAGCTGCAGGAGACTGAGTCCTCATGTGACTCCAACTGCGCAGCAAATTTAAATATTTGCAATGCTTTTTGAGGCTAGGAGAACGTGTGAACGCCTCCTGTTTAAAACCCATATCTGATCTGTGGACTTCTTGGACTGGTCCAGTACAGATCAAGGCTGAAACAGAAGGCCTCACCCTGCATGCTGTTCCCAAGTCACTCACTCTGTGAACAGTTCCACCTGCTGCCTAAAGTACCAACAGTGAACAGTGGCACTGTTTAATGCAAAATAGCATTTTCTAACATTTAAAATCAGTACAATTAGAGGTGTTACAATAGGCAAACAATACAACCTTTTTTTTTTTTTTACTTTTTTATTATAACTATAGTACAAGTGAGTCGTTTTATAAGTGTAATAAATCACTCCAGGGTGTGCATTAAAGGATTTTATGAAATGGCTACTAAATTTCACGGATTCTGACTGGTTAGCAGCCATGCGTTAGAAGTGTCTAATGGGCCGGCTCGTCGGTGCAGCGGCTGGATTTCCGCTTCCAACGCCGGCGACCCGGGTTCGGGAACAGACTCAGGTCGTCGGAGAGCTGGCTGGGGAAGAAGGTTGGAGCGTCCATAGACAGCTCGCCTTCTCCAGGGGGGAGGGCGGAGACGTGAGCGGGCACCTGCTGGCCCCTGGCGGAGGCTGGGAGCATAGCAGAGTGTCAGGGCTCAAAATAGCTGGGGGAGTGATGGACGTCGGCGTTCGTCATGGTGTCACCTGCGTCACTCTCCAAGGGAGAAAACCAGAAAATCAGCTCCCGGGCTGGCCAGATGATGGCTCTCCGGTCACCTCGCTGCCGTCACGGCCCCACGGCCTCCCATCCCAGCAGCAGCTGGACGCAGTGCGCTGGACGACCCCCACTGCTGCCTTCCCTCTCGGAGGAGGGGGACCCACCCGGCGAAGGGTTACGCCGGGCTACTCCAGGGGGCTGCGATCTGGGGCTGAGGTAGGTCGTGGGGATGGCGGACAGACCAGGTAAGGACCTTGAGGGCCCGAAGGAGGTGCCAGCCAGGGAGCAGAGGAGGAGGAATAAAAAAAAAAAAAAAAAAAAGAAGTGTCTAATGCACAGGAATAAGTCCAGCTGGGCATTCATATGGGTGATACTACCACCTTAGAACTCTCAGAACTGAAACGGCAGCCATTTTTTTCTCCCCTAGCCACAGTAGCCAAACACCAAAGTAAGAAGCTCACTGTCATCTGTGCCACAGTCTAAATTTAACACAGAAACTCCCCTATTTCAGCTCGATGCAACACATAACAAAACCAAAAAAAGAAACAAACGTGTGACTGCCACAATCTCTTTCAATCCTGCCTGCCTGCCCCCACCCCCTCCCCTGGCTGCAGTCCTCCTCAATGACCAACCTGCCAGCTGGTAGCTACTTCCCTCTCTGCCTCCCATTTACCACCTCGAATACTGCTCTCACAGATGACCTTCTTAACTTCTTTGCCACACGTTTGAAAACAAAAATTAATTACTGCCAAGATCTCTTCCCGTTCTGTCTGCCCATTTGCTCGCTCGCAGTCCTCCTAAACCAATGAGCTGCCACTCACTGAGATCTCTTCCCATTCTGCCCGTCCACTCCCTCGTTCACAGTCCTCCACAACCAGAGCTGACACCTGCTTGATTCTTCCTTATTTTAGCCTTCCCATTTCTCTTATTTTTTTATGTGAAAAGTTTTTGTTGTTCTGTGTTGTTCCTTTGTTCCTGTCATGTTGAAGTTGTCCACATCCTTACCTCTGTTGTTCCCAGGCAGCTGCACTTCTGCACCATGTGACCGAAACATTACAGGCACATCCTCAGTGCGCTGCCTGCTGCTCAAACAAATACAAATCCCTGTCCAAAAAAAAAACAACCAACCATCGCCTTCAGTTTTTCAAATACCAAATGGAACTGCAGCTGGGGGGGAGGGGTCAATGCCATGACAATCACGCAACTAAAAAGACAACTACAGCAGCCTTCCCAGGTCAAAAGTCCTCAATTAAAAAAAAACACAGAGTAAACTGGCAGAGGAACTATTTTATTTAAATTAACGAAAAAGATTTGTTTTTTTATTACTTAATACAGTTATTTTTACTTTTCTCATGTATCTATAATTTAGATGCCCATCTCATAAGCACAATATGCCACTCTGAGGTGTGCGTTAAGAGAGTTCTAATACATGGCTATGGGTCTGGATGCACTTGGTCTGTGGCCTCATGCCTCACTACGCCCCCTAGCCGTGCTTTAGAACTGTCTAACGCACACCTCATTGTGTCTTATTGCTTACCTAATATACGCCCTGTAATGGGTTATTACATACATATATTTTGTGTCAGTCATGGCTCACTCTGAACCTTCCTTTGTTGTTGTTTCATTCCTGTCTGTTCCCAAATTAAGTTCCTCACTCTGTACTATTACTAGTTTTGGTGTTAATGTAGTTGGCTAAATTATTCCAGTTTGTTTGACAACTGTTTATTCCGCAGGGTCTTTGGCAGACTACAGCTGAGACTTTTAAGTTAACTCAGTTCTAGTACAGCGAGGCCGGGATATTCAGACTGCGCCAGGCAGTGGCACAAGCCTAGACGCAGCACAACTGTAATGCTCCCAGGCCAGGTCCAGGTGATGTCACAGCACCATTGAATACGGCACGGGCAGCGCACAAACTGCGCATGGCACAGTGGCACTGTGTCGGCACAAGCCACAGATAAGGAGCACGGGGATGTGCCAGCACAAGTGCAGTTGCGCTAGGCACATCACCCGTGATACTCAGCAGGGGGCATGCAAATGAGGCCATAATATATGCAAAGTGCAAATGGGGACATTTGCATGTCATTATGACCCCATTATCATGCCATGCGCAGGGCAAGCCGGCAACTTGCGCCTGGTGCCCTGCACAGCATAACGTGTGCTGTGGGGTCCCGGGGCATCCCCCACCCCATTGCCGCGATCACGTGGTATATGTTTATAATGAGATGCCTGGTGGTCTAGTGGCCCCACCCCCAGTTCCCGAATTCCTGATGTGTAGGAAACATGACCAATCCTGGTGGTCCAGTGGTCCCTCCTCCCAACCGAGTCCCGATACATAACATTACGATGTCCCTGGTAGTCAGTGGAAACCCCCCGCCTGTTGCTAAGCTTGAGAAAATCCCATCTTGAAACACCCTGGTGATCCAGTGGCACCCCACCCCACACGAACCCCTTGCCCACCTGCTCCCCGCCATCGGCGAGCAGCTACATCCCGCCACGCCTGCAGAATGACAGATACAGTATGGGCTCTAAGCCCCACTGGTCTCATGTGGACCAGTGTGCTTGCAGGGCATACTGTACTAGACAAGTCTCAAATATGTGAATGACTCCATTCACATATTTGGGACTATTTAATAGTACAGTATGCCCTGCAAGCCCATTGGTCCACACTGGGGACCAATCAGCCCATACTGTACCTGTCATTCAGCTGGTGGCCAGGTGGTGTGCAGGCAGGAAGCAGCCGCCTGCTGATGATGGGAGGAGGGGCGGGGGCCAGGGTTCTGTGTGGGGGTGCAAGGGAGCACCAGGGCGCTTAAGACGGATTTTACCGTGATCACGGCAACGGGAGGGGGTTCCACTGGACCACCAGAATATCATAATGTCATGTATCGGGAATCGGGGACTCAGCTGGGAGGTGGGACCACTGGACCACCAGGGTTCGTCATGTTTCCTACACACCAGGGATTCGGGGACTATGGGGGGGCCACTAGACTACCTGGGATCTCATTATAAACACATACCACGCATTGCGGCTACGAGTGGGGGGGGGGTTCCACCAGATCACCAGGGGTGTGTGTGTGTGTGTGCTTGCTGACGGTGTTCTGGGCGGGCGGGTGGCCACCCATGGCTGGGCTGCTGTGTTGTGTCCTGCAATACAGCAGCCCGCCTGTGAGTTGCCGAGCTTTGCTTCTACTCAGCACAGGCTCAACTTTGAGACCCCCTTCTGTGCCAGTGTGAGGGTTGCACCGGCATATGCACCGCACATCCTGGGCTAATATCGGGATGTGCCGCTACGGCATGGGCACATCCCCTACATCTGCAATCAAGATGTTAACAATGCGCCCCAGCGCATCAGGATTTGCTCTGCGCCAGGCAGCCATCTCAACATCCCACCGGGGCACCTGGCGCAACCCCTTTGAATATCTGGGCCCATATGTATACCTGATTGCAAACTTCTGAACTGTAAATATGATATATGGAAGCTAGGACTGGTGGTGTTATGCTCATGTGTTGATTTATGTTTAATATGCCATATTAATCCTCCTTAGTCTTGTATCATATCCCTAGAATGCATATGCTAGGCCACAATAATATGAAATGTGTGCAGTCCTGTTTAATGCCTTTATCAGTAACATCGGCATAGGTACTCAGGGCAAAATTGCCCTATTCACGGATGATACCAAGCTAGGAGGAAGGGGTGATAGCTAGGAGGTGGTTAAGGAGCTACAAAAAGACCTACAGAGGCTGAAAAGATGGTCCAATGTCTGGCAGCTGAAGTTCAATGCAAAACAAAATGTAAGGTGATGCATCTGCGTAAAGGGAACCCAAGGACAGAGTACCACCTCAACAGAGTCCAGCTCAGTGCTACGCAGGAAGAATGGGACCTAGGTGTCATCATAAGCAGCATCCTTAAACAGACAAGCCAATGCAACAAAGCTTATGGCAAGGCCATCAAAATGTTGGGGTGCATAGGGAGGGGATTCGACAGAAGGAAGAAGGAGCTAATACTGCCACTCTACAGGTTCTTGGTAAGGTCCCATCTGGAGTACTGCATCCAGTTTTGGAGTCCACATCTGAAAAAGGATATAAACAGGTTGGAGGCTGTTCTGAGAAGAGCAACCAAAATGATCCAGGGCCTTCAAGGGCACTCGTACGAGAAGCGTCTATAAGCATTAAATATGTTCTCACTGAAGACAAGGAGGGAGAAGGGAGATATGATTGAAATATACAAGTTCCTGAGAGCAATAAATAAGGAGCCATCCTCGGACCAGTTCAACTGAGTCTCTGACTCTAACACCAGAGGGCACGAGTGGAAACTGGGGAGGGGGAAGCTTCAACAGGGAGCTTAGGAAACACTATTTTACAGAAAGAGTCATGGAATAAACTGCCAGCTGAGGTAGTGGAAGCAAAGTCCGTGACATCATTCAAGCTGGGGTGGGACAAGGCTAAAGCGCGATCAAAAGCAACAGGAGCAGTAGGAGGCATTAGGCAGAAGCGGGGTTTTGTCCTGGGATCTGAGAAGGTCCAAGTAACACATGGGCAGACTACATGGACCCTTGGTCTCCTTCTGTCAACTTTTTCTATGTTTCTATCAGTGTTCCCACCACATCCACATAACAGGGGGTACAGCGTACCTTCATCCAAATTTTTCAGGGGTACAAATTGTGTACTGAGGGTACGCCACACGCTTTTCAGAATGTCAGTGGAGGTACGTATTGTGCATATCACGGCTGCAATTATGACCCTGACTCAAGGCAGTGGCACAACAGCAGGTTTTTGATACAGTCACTGCAAGCAACCCAGAATGAAACACAAAGTTAATCAGTCTTCTTCTAGTCAGTCAGTGCCTGGTTGCCTGCTGCCCTGAACTTGTTCTTAACCTGGCTGGCTCTCATGTTATCCTTGGAAGGAGCGGAGAGGTTGGAAGAACAGTGTGAGCACACGCAGCAGCAGTAATCAGCATTACCATTACAGGAAGTCTGTCGCTGAAGGTGAGCAGCTGACTAGTTGCATGTATACATATACATACTACTGATCGCTGAGCTAGGGGAATGGATTGGATCGGATACCAGCAGCCAGCATGCCTGCCATCGATCATACTGTAACCAGTCACTGTAATGCAAAGCAGCAAAAAACTAGTTAACTCTGTCTCCGAGATGACTCCAGCCACACAGGCACAAACCACTTCAACGACAGTCGAGCCGGGGGGGTGAAGCGTAGCTGTTCGGTTTATTCAGGGAGCTCGCCACTGCCAGTCACTGATTCGTTAATGCTACACACTCTCAGTCATTTGCTGCCGTAAAATGCATTTCCCTGAGCTCTTGGCAAAGCTGAGCAGCAGCCCCATAAAGACAACAACACAGCTAGTGTATTTTCAAATCTGAACACGATCAGGGCATCGGTAGGCCAGGGAAATTAAACGTCCTGGGCCTGAGCTTCGAGCTGAGAGAGACAGGAGGATGGCAACGAACCTATGAGGAGTGGTGATGGTGTTCAGTCATGAAATTCAGTGTGGCTGGCAAGCAAGGAAAGTGATGGAGTTGGGGGGAGGCAACAGGTGCATGCCATGGCTGATGATCAGTCAGCATGAGAACGGAACTGGGAACACAGATTGCCATCAGTACAGGCCGGGTCCGGTCCAGGGAATGGGGATGTTGACTTGGACTTGAGTGGTCAGGTGCTGGAAAGCCATGGGGCGAGGTCAGGTTAACAGGTGCAGCCACGGAAGACAGGGAGGGATAGAAGCAGACTGTCAGGGAAAGGAATGAGAGGATGAGGATGAGAGAGCTGATTTCCAAGTTGTGAATCCAATCCGATCTACTCAGAGTAACTTTAACGCACGACACTCACCCTCACCAGATCTGCCTAAAAATGCTATAAAAGGTGAGCGGATAGCAGTCGATAATGGAATACTTGTTGAGGCCGGGTAGCATAGTGGGGACAAACTGTTGATTTGGCAGGAATATGCCAACGGCATCACAGCAAGGAAAACTCCTACACTTTAGGCTCCATTCCACAAGTCCATTGGCTCGATCCAAGGCACAAGTCAGTCTTTAAAAAAACACAGATACAAACCTACAGAAGAGTTCTCCTCTTGTCCTCCAGGTTTCCTTGCCTTCTGGTCAGGTCTGCCAAAGTCCGGAAGGGATGGGATCCCACTCGCTGGGCCAGCTGTACTTCTGAACAAGTTCTGCTGCAGGTGGCTGTTTTCCACTTTCTCTGCCTAGTCCCGCTGCACATGTGAAGCCCGCGCAGGTGCCAGGCCCCTCTCTCTTAGGAAATTATCACATGCATGCTCACTACCAATTGGGGGACTAGGATAGGGTGATTTGTTTCTTACGTTGTGGATTGTAGACCAATCCTACGATGGCTCCAAACGTGGGGGAAAAAAAAAAGAACGGCACAGTCTGTACATAAAGCTGCTCACTTGCTTGCATACACAAAACTCAACCAGGCGTCTTTACGTGCCGTGTACCCCCTGCCCACATAGATGTACGTGAAGTTTGTATTTTATATGTGATTCACATACATCTATGCGTGAATGGGAACACTGGTTTCTATTCTATGCAAGGAAAAGTTTGTATTAATCTTTTATACAAATCAATAAATAAAATATTAAAAGAGAAACTGTTTTCAAACCAATCCTTAACATTAAAAAAGTGGTGTGTGTGTGTGTCTAAATCTTACATTTTCAAAATGTCCCCTGGGGAGGTCACATGGGCTCTTTAAGCACTTGTCAAGAGTTCAAAACCTGAATTAACAAGCAGTGTTGCAGACACACACACACACACACACACACACACACACAAACTTGATGGTCTTATTTAACTAGACTAGTCTGGAACAAGGGCCTTTTAGTATACAAGGTGTATAATGAAGAACAACATCGACAGTTTCTGTGGCCATGTGAAGTGACCATTACCAGACAGAACATTCTCAGTGTTATTACCCTGTCAAACACCAGCACCTATTAAAACGCGCCTTTGCTATAACAATCCTTTTAGGCCCTGATCTGCTACTACAGTTATAGTTACATGCTAATTATTTCAGCTGAACAGATGCCCACTTTACAATTGGAAGAGGAACACTGTATTTATGTTTTTCTGGCTGTTATTTTATTAGCCATAAATATTCGTAGCAGTGAAATGAACAACTGGCCATTTGTTTGGGCTTTATCTTTGTAAAACAGGTATAAATAAATTCCATACAGAACAGCTGAAGAATGGATTACTATGCCCAGCGCTCTTTGGGCAGAAAAACACACAAAAGACAACAGAAAAAAAGGCAACGTTAATTAATCATACAATTTTGCACCCCTGTAGTAGCAAGATAAATCTTGAACTAGATAACAAGAGTTTGTGTAGTGGGTCTCTAACAGGGCTACTGCGTCTTTAAACAAAAAGCACACAGGGGGCTTAGTGGTCTCATTTAGCTACCTCTGTGCTCTGGCAGAACCCCTCCTAGCAACAAAAGGCTCTGGTGGAAGGCAGCTAATTCATTAATTAAGCACAGTATTTGCTGGAAAGCAGAACATTAAACAATACTGGGAAGGGAAAGTGCAACTGCGGTTCTTCCAGGTCCCTGTCTGCCGCGCGTGTGTGGCAGAGGCAAGCGATGCCTGCACTGTTTCTAATTATTCCAATTATCATGGCACACTATGAAAACTTGATTAATAACACTGAAGATATTGTTGTGGCAATTAGCCATATGGTGATGGGACTTTATTCTGTCACGATTTAGCCATTAGCATCTACTTATGTTTGTCAGAACAGTGCATCCGTGACAAGTTGAAGTTCCGCTCACCTTGCAGAGTCCCCTGCGAACAGCACTAGAGAACTGTTTATTCCTGCGAGCCCCTCGCCTGAGTAAATTTTTCATGCCGCATCCGGTCTGACTGGGGACAAATGTCACACAGCTTATGAGACGACCCATCAAACCTGATGCTCTCTCAGAGGGTACTTAGTAAATTGGCTGTCACAGCACACTACGCTCAAGAAGGCTTTGACCAAGTAAATGAGTGTCATTGACTTGCACTGACTTAACACTTATCTAGTTACACGCTGCTCCCCTTGTGTCAGACCTGTTGAAATGCTCCTATTGGCATTATACATTTATAAAATTAACATAGCTTGGGAGTGTGGTGGAGGGGGGAATATAAGGATAACGGTTATAGGACTACACACAGCTAATGTATGCTCAAGTAGTACTGTAGATGTTAAGATGATAGTGATATCAACAGCCCTGTTTAATATTTATATTGTTGTATATATTATTTACATATAAGTAGTGATTCTGGGTTATGACAGTGTCACTAACAGCACAGATTACTTCATGCATATATATGCGGGGGGCTCTGGGGGGGTTGGGTGGAGTGCAGGGGTGTGTGAACCTGTGGTGACCTGGGGGGAACTCTGAGAGCACGGCTGCTGCCTAAACTGCAGGAAATGTAAATTACGTACCTACCGTAATTCTTGTATCTTCACCATTCATCACATGTGGGTTAGTGGCCGGAGGTCACAACCCTGCAGGAGCTCTTTTTTTTGAGGGGATGTAAAGCCGACGTGCAGATGGCACTGCCCTCGAGGCCGACGCACTGCGTGGTGCTCGCAGGCTGGCCGTTAGGTGTCATCAACCCCACCCTCCCGCCAGTTCTGAGTCACCGTAGAGTAAGAAAGGGTTGGGGGGGGAGACAAGGAAGTCCAAGGGACAGACAAAGGAAAAGATATGTGAACAAAAAAGGAGAAATAAACAACGGAAAGAAAATACAAGAGACAGAAAAAACTAAGGGGATTGGGAAGGGGCCCCAATCTCTGGAATCAGAAAAGGGAAACAAGAAGTGGGAGGGGAAAGGACATACCCCGGAGTCGCGATCTGGTCCCTTAACTGAGTTTGAGTTACTGCCCAGGAGTAGCAACAAGGCTATACTACCAGAATTCAAGGCACAGAAATTACTGACAATGTACTCCAGCAGAAGCATTTTAAGGCCGCAAGGGAACAGAAAGGAACAGGAACCAGGGTTGTCCTCCCCCGAAACCAAGTAAAATTAGAATAGGGGAGAAAAATCAAATCTCCCTAATTAAAATGAGGAGAAGGGGTTAATCCCTAAGGACAAGGATTGAGGGAGATAGAGGGAGGGGAGGAGAGAGAGAGAGAGAGAGAGAGAGATGGAGGGCAGCCACCAACATCCCATCCCAAAGGGGTGGAGCCAAGGCAATAAGGAGGGCAGCCCCCCTTCCCCTGATCCCTCCCCGCCCCGCCAGAAGGCAGAGGAAGAATCCCCCTGTGTGCCCAAGGTCACCCCGCTCCTGACCAGCAGAAAGGGGGGGGCACACAGAGGGAGGGGACCCAGAGTCTGAGGCCCCAGGGGATGGAGGTTAGATTGTGATGAATGGTGAAGATACACAGAAAGATCAAGAATTACGTGGGTATGTCATTTTCAGTTCTTATCTGTCAATCTTCTCATTCATCACATCCAGTAATCACCGACCCCCGAGGGGCCAAAATTCAAGGGACTAAGTTCCTTAGCTCCCAGTCTTGGAGACACTAAGGGGAACCTTTATGGGCCTGGTGAGGCCCGAGACTGGGGAGAGTGAGGCGGGGACTCCCCGGAGGGGGCAGGAGGTTGCCCCGACAGACGCTGCCTCACCCTACGGGAGAAAAGGTGGGTTCTCCAGTAGGCAGAGGAAATCACCCTACGATGGGCCAAGGGTGACAACCGGGAAAGTCGCAGCCATGCTATCTGCCTAATGCAGATCGCTGTCCCTACAACCCTGGAAGCTACCTCGTTGGCGTCATAAGATGCCCTCGCTTGGTGCCTTGCTAGCTCCAGGCCTCGTGCAGAGAATGCAGTGACTTATCTGGTTACCTCCGAATCAGGCTGGGAGGCTAGGAGCTGACCTAGCTTAGACCACAAGAATCTATCATAGGAAGTATAGTGGGCCTGATGAGCAGTAATCAACAACAACTGTGCCAAGTGGAAGGTCCTCCTCCCCCAGAAGTCAAAATCCGCAGAGTCTTGATCTGGGGGCCAGTCACGGTGAAGGGCATGAAGCCCACTGTGAGTGTTCAGTTGCGTCAGCACTGACTGAGGGTGAGGCATACGACCTGGAGACTCGGGGGGCACAATACCTCTGGCTCACATCCTTAGGGGCTGGGACTCCAGAAAAGGGTCACTGCCAGAAACACAATGACGCCTTCTGAAAAGGAGCAGGCCAGGTGGGCACCACAAGGCTGGTCGCACTGAAATTGCCTAAAAAGGCACAAGTCAAATGCTCCAGATTGTGCTGAGAGGTGGGTGGGGTGATATGCAAGTCCTCCAACAACCTCGCGAGGAAATGTTGATACTTGGTGAGATCAGCAGCAGGGGAGATGTGGACAGAAGGCTCCTCTTCTTCAGAAGAGGAGGATGAGGAAGCAGAAGACCTTGGAGATCCAGGGGCCAGCTACTCAGGGGTAGGGTGGAACACCCGCTCGTCCAAGGCCCTGACATATGTAGGGAAGTAAGCAGCTGCACCCCTGAATTGTTCCTAGGAGAGAGGTCCTGTAGGACCAGGAATGCCTGGGAGAGCAGAAGAGGGTGACAGAGGAACGGGGGCCAGATCCACAACAGAAGAGGAACGTCCTCTGTCCAGGCAAGAGAGCCCACAGGAAGTCTCCAAGGGAGGAGGAGTTCCAGACTGCCCAACAGCCGACAGCTGATCAACCATAATGGAACTGCCTAGACTGTTCCCTGAAGTATCCCTGATCCCTGTCTCTTCCTATAACCTGTTTCGTTTCTCTCTACTTCCTACCTAACGTTGTTTCCTTTCCCTTTAACCTACCCTATCCTTCTGCCTTCTGCTCTGACCAAGTTTTCTCAAGTCATGCCTAACTCTGCCCCTCTGTTTCTACTCTGCTTCTACTTGCCTTCTCTGGTTCTCTCTTCACCCTCACGTCTTCATTTCATGTTTTATTTACTCTTTACTCCTCGAATGTTACTGCAGACATGAATATTTGTAATCAATACAACTTCCCCTCTCTAACCCTGTTTTATTTTTTACTTTCCTGCCCTTGGATACATTGTTTTGCCTAATTCTGTTTCTGGTCATTTATGTAATTATTGTTTAGCTCTTATGTAATGTTATTCCTTTGTAATACTTGTTGATATTGATTGAGACCTTCCTCTGTATGTACTTGAAATTGCTCCCATGAATTGTTAACTGTCTGTTTATACTACTTGCCCTCTCCTGGGTGGTGCATGAAATAGTCAATTTTGGCTAGCGCACTTACCCGGTTAACAAAAACTAAATTAAAAAAATGTAAAAATCTCCCCTATGAGATGACTGGGACTATGTGAGGCCACAAGGATGGTCCCTTCCCTCCAAAGACAAGGGCACTCTCAAGGAGACCGAGAAGGAAAGGTGGGGGTCCGCACTGCGACTCCTCCCCAAACCCGGTTGGGTCCCAGAAAAGGGCCGCCTCCTCGAACCCTGACCCCTTGGACTCTGAAAGAGCCCCCCACCTTGAGAACACCAGCCTGGGGAACTGACAACCCTGGTCGGTCCCCGAGGAGACCACAGATGGAGTAGCACCCTCTCCTTTCGAGGGTGCCCTGGTCGGCCCTAAAGTTGGGCGACCCAGACACACCACAGGAGGGGATGTCCCAACTGAGGGGGCACAAAACCCTCCAAGTCCAGGCTGCAGGGCAACAGTGGCCTGGACCATCGCCTACTGGTCAGAACCCCTGATTCTAGACTCAGGGACTACTGCTTCTCCTCAGAGGAAGGGTGGGTCTGGGCCGCTAAAGTGGCTACTGAGGTGCCCGCAGGTTCTTCCAACTCTGAGGAATCGGACAGCGAGTCTGAACCAGACCCAGAGTCCACCTCCGAAGAAGTGGAGACCGAGGCCTGGTGCTGGGACCACCCACGGGCATCTGCTCCTGTCTGGACCAAGGGAGGTGCCAATCTGGGTATCCACACCAGAGTCAGCACCGAACTCCCCTGCGGCACCGCGAATGGTGCTTGAGGAAGAGACGGCGCCAAGAATGGCAGCGGAACCGGAGTCGGCGCCGGACATGGCACCGTCCCCTCCCATAGTGCCGCGAGTGACATCAGGGTCAGGAACAGTGCCGAGAGCAAGAACAACACCTTCCATGGCACCATGGCCTGGCATGGTTCCACAAGTGGTGCCAGAGCTAGACATGTGCCATCCCTGATCTCGGTGCCGCAGGCGGCGCTGAGTCCAGAAACAGTCGAAGACGGCGCCATAGAACTTTCTATGGCACCATCAGCACCATCGGCGCCAACAGAAGAAACAGCAATGAGCAGCAGACTGGTACCTACCACGGTGCCGCCATGGCCCACGGTGCTGCGAACGGCGCCAAGGCCCAAAACAGCACCAACAGACAGCGTCGAGGACTGTGCCGGCCCAGGTTCTCGAGCCAGAGGATACGACTCCAGTGGAGCCTTCACCCCCCGAAGGGGTGATTGCCAGAGTGGTGCCTCCCGCCTTCCCCCAGAGGGAGTGGACTGGGCCTCCTGCACCGCGGCGAGACTACTAGAGGTGGAAGCCTCCTCCTTCATGGTCTGTATAGAACTGGGAGCGGACCTGGAGGAAAGGCCGAGAGACCGTGGCTTGGCCTGACGAGTGTGTGCCCGCCCCCTGAAAGTCGGCAGAGCTCGTCCAACTTTCCAGAGAAACAGGCATCATACGAATCCATGTCGTGAAGTGGGCAAGACACGTTATACAACAATCGTGCTAGTCGGTAACAAAATACTTGTGGCCGCACAGGCACCAACGCATGGGAGGCCACCCCACTTTCTGTGACTTTTTGGCCCCCAAACCAGACTTGATCTATGGCAAATAAAAGTATAAACAGACTCGATGTCGCTGTAACAAATAAAATACAGTCTAACCAGTCAGCGGCGTCGAGTAAGGGGCAAAACAGAACCGGCAGGTAGGGATTGTCGTCGACAAGCAGGCTGAACGAAAACTAGGCCAAAGCTGCGTAGTCTTGATAGAAGAGCTCGTCACGAGGTGCGACCTCTACAGCAGGAAATGAAGAACCGGCAGGACGGTGGGGTCGACGACACCTAATAGCCAACCTGCAAGCGCCACGCAGTGTGTCGGCCTCGAGGGCGCAGCCATTGATGCATCGACTCCGCCCATAAAAAAAAAAAAAGAGCTCCCACGGGGTCATGACCTCCAGCCACTAACCCACATGTGATGAATGCTGAAGACTGACACAGATAAGATACCCCATATCATAAGAACCAAACTTGAAGCTACAAGGCAGGGCTGTTTAAAGTTTAGAACTTGTCCAACCAGGACTGTAACTGAATTTGCACTTGCCCATCATTTTTTCGGTGAAATTCTCTCTCTCTCTCTCGACTTCTCTTTCAAGGAAATGTACTTGCCCTGGACAGGGGACATTGGGATTTTTACTGCTACAAGGGCTGAAATATGCTTCTTGAGGGCCAAAGCTACTGGGAATTATATCAAGAGACAAAATCTGTATTGACTTCAAACTGATAAACTACACAGCAGCACCAAAAGTCCGCACATTTACTTTCTTGCCCTCTAACTTTATGTTAGCCGCTCCATATAATACATGGTAGTGACAGTTCTGGTTCAGTTATCCAAACTAGGCACTTTATTAGTGAGTCTCAATCTCGTAACGGGTTTTTTTTCTGTTACTAAGGTTAAAATTCATTTCAAGGCTGCCCCTATTACCCCATCCGGTGGGATCCCCATCAGGACCAAGGAAGTGGTCAGGAAGTCTGGTTCCAGGAGGATGCACTTCAGAGCCCTAGCAGCTGCCAGCCAGAAGTCTTGAAGATACGGGCATAACCAAAAACATATGTGTGTGTATGTGTACGTGTGTGTGTGTGTCTTTCACTTCTCCACAGGATCTCCAGCAACTACCATAAGAGGGGCCTATATATTTCATTTGGATATCAGTTATCAAATAGAGCTTCCTACTCTTCCACGAGTAATCTCTCCAACAGGTGGAGAAGGTAATTCTGTAATTCAAAATAGCATATTTTTGTCACGTTTGTAAGGGAATATCAGTTTGTAATTCAGTATTTCATCTGTTTAGAATAAATGCAGAAGTATCTGGGGCCAGTTCCTGTAGTCCTCGGTAGAGGACCCCAATCAGGTGTTGCCAGGCATCCCCCTTCTGATGGGAGAGCATTATGGCAAACAATAAAAAAGAACCTTGGGACAACATTTTAAAATTGCTACCCATTCCCAGAAAGAAAGATCTGAGCTGAAAATATTGTATGTGGGGTCTGGGCAGGAGCTTGTATTCCTGCCACAAGACAGGGACAGTTTTCAAGCCCTGGGAATCGTGACATTGGTGGGACATATTCCCACTGCTCTGCTCCTTAACTCGCCTCCTTTGTCTTCTACTTTAATCCAGCTCTCATGCCTCTTTTGCCTAGGGTTTGAGTTTATTTTCCATCTTCTGTTATAGTTCCCCAGCAACTACCTGCTGAAAGCTCATCCTCCTTAGGGCATGCACTTCTATGCACTTAATATATATATATACACACACACTACTATACCTCCTCGTTATACTTATTATACAATTTACACATTGTGGACTACTTACACTCTTAGTATGTACCCATGTATGAATCATTATTCTTATACCCCCATGTCATTAGCTGATTGTAATTCTTGCATTTCTGTCCTTTGTAAAACAATTACATGTACTTTTGGGAACCATCCAGGCCCGCCTTGTAAATAAGTCCTTCTCAATGGTATTTCATCTGGTTAAATAAAGACTGATTGACTGATTGATATCATAGGCCCAACCTACTCCATGCATGGAGTGTAGTGTCTACGGCAATCAGGTTGGGGGGGGGGGGTATGAGGTATCATAAGTCAAAAGTATGAGTGTTGGAAGGATGCATTTCCTACATGCCAATCTACAGCATTGGATGGTGACAGCTGTGAATCTGAAGAAGTGGCTGAGTGGGATGTTATTAATGAGGTGGACGAATAATGTTTTGTCTAAATTATACCGGTCATTAATGTGAAACTCAGTTTCCTTCCAAGAGGGCTGTAGGTGTGAGACAAGCCAGGTACAGATGAGGCAAAGCTGGGCTGCCACGAATATAACATCAGACTGGGTAAATGAAGCCCCCTTCTCCTTTGGTAACTGTGAAGCTGAAAATTTTATTTGTGATCCCCCTTCCCGAGGAATCGGGAAATCGCCATATTCTAATGCTAGAAATACTGCTTTTCAGGGACCAGGAGCATTGTTTAAAGAAAATACAAGGGGAGAACATTTGGTCAAATACTTTCCACTTTACTTAAAAGGGAAAGGGGGAGCTGCGACCATGTTGTTAGGTCTTCATCAATTTTTTGTGTAAGGAGTTCATAATTTAACGGTTCTAAATGGTCCAGATTTTGGGCTAAGTGTATCTCCAAGTATTTCATAGCGCCCCATCTGTCTAAGTCATATTATTCTTTTAATAGCTTCACCATCGGCCTGTGGGGAACCAGCACACTGGTCATATAAAATGGTGCCAGGCTTCAACACGCGGACATAATCAAAGCAAGAGTGCTCCAGACCTAGTATTACTTTCCAGTGGTACAGTGTTTGTATTGTATGTAACTGTCCCTATTTGTAGACACCAGTACTTAAAGGGGAACAGTCAGCACTACGAGCCCCACAACCGACGGTGGAGCTGATCCCAATTTGTACTTTGTATTCCAAAACTTTTTTTTTTTAACTTACTGTCTATTGATTTTATAAGCTTAGATTAGATGTTTGCCGGTTCTGCTGTTCTCTCAGGGTCAAGTACAATCCAATTTGTTACTTAGCCCCGGGAGGACAATAGGACCAGCAAACAAAAGATCGGGGCTTATAAAAACTCTAACCTGCACTGCAGGCTATCAAACCTCCCATTGCTGTAGCCCTGCTCTGATGGCAGTTGCCAGGGATCCTGGGATTTCTAGTTATAGAAAATGTCAGCTTGGAAGTCAGCAGAATCAGTCTGATACAATCTGTTATACTACAGTAAAAAGTTAGCAAAAAAAAAAAAAAAGGAAGTATTTGCAGACAAACTGCAAATTGGGACCAGTCCCACATTTGGGCGTGGGACTCTTAGTGCTGACTGATCCCCTTGTGTCCCGTATAGTTCCAGCTGAGGTTTATTCAGGAGCTGGAGTCATTATCCCCCGCTAAACAGTATTTAGCCCTGGGAGAACAGTGTGGCATGCAAACATCTAACACAAAACAAAAGACTGGAATTTCAACCTTAATACTGCATTTAATTAAGACTTTACACTCAAAGTAAACACTCAATGTTAATGAGGAAAAAGGCTCAAGGTTTTCCTTCACAGTCTAGTTAAACATCCAGCAAATACTTAAGTCAGTTCACCAGAACTGTTGAACATGCTACTTTAAGATGCTACATCATATAAACACAGCTTTATTTTTTTAGACATCATAAAGAAAGAGACGTCTAAAGACATTTCTTTTGTCTCAGATACAAAGCTACTCAGCTCAAACGTCTCTGTTGTGGTAAACAGAACGTGACCTTTTCTGACCTTAAGCACTCAGTGGCCTGTACCAAAGGGTACAGAAAAACAGCTTGCCGAAAGATGGTGATCAAATGCCCAGAGGCCACAGCAAAGAAAATGGTACATCCCCTTGCTAGTGCTCAAGTGTATCTCGAAACATCAGTTCCTATGTGGACGCTGAAAGGTAGGAAAAGCCATTAAAGCAATTACAATTACACTGCCTTCTGTACAGCACACTAGGACTCTTTTCCCTGCCTGACCAAAAAGTGCACACATTGGTAGCACAACAGCAGAGCTGACATCAGGTATGCCAGTAACTCAGTTTCGAAATCTGTCTCAAGATGCTTGGAGAACAGCCAGGGAAAAGAGGATAGAGTGTCCCACTCTTCTCTCTCGGAGAGGTGGGACATGTTGCATCTCTGTTTGCCCACCACTGAGCAGAAGCAGGGTGGTAGCATGCATAGCGGAAGTGTCCATGCAAGGGAAAACTTGCCTTCGGATGCGGATTCATATAGACGTTTTTCTGTGTGCATGCGTGGCATCTCATTGCATGCTCTGTTTTCCCGGGCAGAAAGTGAAGGTGAAAGAGCCCGAACTAAGCAGGATGGTGCTCCTGTCCACCACAGACACCACATCACCAACTCGGCTCCTGCTCTGGTGCAATCAGGATTTTACTCTTGAAGGGCCTGGCCGGGACTGATGGCCCCCACCACGGGAGTAATCAGTAAGGGACTTCACTGGAGCAGAGGGACGCCCAAAAGAAGGAGGGTGATGATGGGGCTGGGTGTTCTGGAAATGACAGACTGGATGGTGGAGGAGGATAAACTTGTAATGTGTAACTGCCTGTAATCAGCTTCTTGACTATTTTAGAGTCCAGCCAGAATTCCTATATTAGATGTGCTTTGTGAAGGACAGGGTGTCGTCTATTGACGCCGATGTATTTGAAGCAGTTCACTTGCTTCAGTGGGAGTGCCTTTTTGTTGGTCATGATAAGTGAAGTGTTTCTAACTTGAGATAAGCACGGTTTTCATTTTTTTGTAGTTGAGTAGCAGCTTTTGTTGGTGAAACCAGTCTTCAAGTTTGTGAAAGCTGGCCTGGAGATTTTGTTGGAGTTGAGCAAGCTGGGAGCGGCAATTCATAATGACTGCGTCTTCAGCATACAGAATGATTTTGCTAGTGCATGCATCAGGGAGTGCATTTAGAAAAAAGCTAAAAAGCAGCAGGCCAAGTATGGACCCTTGGGGGACCCCCAGGTAGGCCTCTCTAGCGGTAGAGACAGCAGACCCTATTTTGATGCTCTGTGATCTACAGGAGAGGTAGTCGTGGACCCACCTTTCCGATTTACTTGACAGGCCTAGAGCCTGCAGCTGATGTGCAAGAAGAGAGTGGATGACTGTATCGAATACTTTGGTGAGATCAATAAAAATTGACCCCACAAGCATGCTTCCATCCAGGTCCCTGTGCACAAAGTCAGAGAATTTCACTAAGGCAGCTGTTGTGCTATTTCTCTTCCTGAAACCAAGCTGTTGATTGCATTGAAGATTGTACTTTTGTAGGTAATCGGTGATTTGGTAGGCCACTATTTTTTCCAGTGCTTTTGAGAGGGGGGAGAGGATCAAGGTAGGCCTATAGTTTGATGTGGTTGTGCGAGACCCAGTTTTGTGCACCAGGTCACTAGAGCAAGTTTCCAAAGTGAAGGGAATTTAGCAAGTGTGAGGGATTTATTGAATATTTTAGTGATTGGGGCAAGCACTTCTTCCAAGGTGACAGCAACTATTTTCATGTCAAGCTTGTCGCTGCCTTGTCTAATTTTGCCGAGTACATTTCTTATATATTTTATAGCCTCCTGGATGGAGATGCATTTAAAGCAGAAATTAGGGTGCTTGTTTTCCTTGAACGGGGTGGAATGAGGCATTAAGATAGTCTGGTGGTAGTACAGAGCTGAGGTCTGTAAAAGCTTTATTGAAGGAGACAGCAATGGTGGGCAAATCCTGAGTATTAGTTCCATTTATGTTGAGCATCATGTATCAGATTATAAGCTCTTTCCACAGCTGAGAGAAGAGAGCACAAGTGGACTACTTCTGTCTTCAAAAGCATGGCCTCTACCCTGACTATCAGTGTGCCCTTGCAGTGAGACCACCACAGATCTACCATCTGAGATCCAGTTCTAAGAAACTTCTCAAGACCTCAAGGATGAACAGATCAACAGAAGTAAAAGCTTTCAGCGCAGCTGAACCCATCCCCTAGAACGCTATACTAGAACACCTTAAAGGAACGGATGGCACAGTTATCTTCAAAAAGGAATTACAATTACATCAGCTGATAAAATGGGCCAGGACAATTCTCTAACCTCATTGGTTAAAACAAGTCACATGACCATTGTTACTGTCTGACATACCACACCTGAATTGCATCTTTTTTTTTTTTAAACAAATAAAATTCTATTTTATAAGTGGGAAAACAAATACCAGGGTGTGCGGTCATAAGGGAAGAAAAGGTTACCTACCATAGTAACCTTATTTCTCCCAGGGGATACTGCAATATTCATAACTCTTCTGCAGTATACCTTTAAGGTCAGATCTGCCCAGAGATAGACTGCTGTGCAAATGATGGAATCATTGGCATGAGCCACTTTTCAAATGCTGTCACCTATCAACTGCCTACATTCTAACCCTCTGATTTCGTGGACGCCTGCAAGACAGGGCCCAAAATTTAAATATAACACATTTTAACTTCAAAGTTCCCCACCCAAACATCCAACTGGAGGAAACATAAACCTATCATAAACAATCCCACAAGCTCCTATGTCAGAATCGCCTGAAAAGGAGAAAACATCAGAAATGGAAATTATGTACCTACTGTAATTCTTGATCTCCTTTGGACGATGTCTCCACCACTCATTCACACTAATGGGATTTACACCGGAGATTCTAGGACCCAGTGGAAGCAAACTTTTCAAGAGGGCCAGCACCAGAGATGGAGCCGCGAGAAAGCGGCACCACAAGCCCCGGCTCGTGCGGTAAAGACTATCTCAGCATCGACCCTTCAACCGCCTCAGTACCTTTTTTTTCTGAGGAAGTGCAGCATAACTAACCTAGAGGGACTAACCTAACAAAATCGGACAAAAGATAGTCCGGGTGACCTGTGTAAGAAGGGTCAACAATAGAGTCTTCACGGCCCAGCCATTGAGGGAGTGAAGACCAAAAACAGAGACATGAGCTCGGGGGATGGTGGGTGGGCATGTGAATGAGTGGTGGAGACTTCGTCCAAGAAGATCAAGAATTATAGTAGGTACGTAATTTCCATATCTTCCTGGACATAAAGTCTCCACTACTCATTCACACTAATGGGAGAGTACTGAGCTAATAAACCCCCAAGACGGGTGGCAGGAGAAACTAAGAGCTCACATACTTAGGACAGAAGTCTGTTAAGAATAGTCTTGTCAAATGACAGATGTCGTCTGGCATGGACATACAAAGCATAGTGCTTAACGAAAGTATGCACTGAGCTCCATGTAGCTACAATGCAAATATCTGCAATAGGCATATTGCAGATTTCCGCCAGAGATGCCGCGACTGCTCTGGAATAGTGAGCGTACACTCTGCCTTCCAGTTTAACCTGTACCATAGAATAGCAGTGGCGGAGACATGCTACCAGCCACACTGAAATGCACCTAATAGCGACAGGTTGACCCAGCCAGGTCTCGCTGGAGGAAACAAACAGTTGTTGAGCCTTGCAAATTTCTTTTGTTCTGTCAAGATAGAATCGCAGTGCTCTCTTAATATTCAGAGAAAGTTTGCCAAGAAGGTAGGTAGGAAGGACTAAAGGTTGGTTTAGATGAAATTCTGAGACAACCTTAGGGAGAAACTTAGGGTGAGCCCTAAGAACTACTTTGTCCTTGTGAAATACAGTGTACGGCGGGGTCTGAGACCAGAGCATGCATTTCAGAAACTCTATGGGCCGAAGTGATGGCCACCAGGAAGGCCGTTTTCCAAGTGAGGAACTTCAACTCGCAGGTAGCTAGAGGCTTGAAAGGTTTCCGAGTGAGCATGTCTAGCACAAGGTTAATGTCCCAGGCTGCGAGTGGTCGTCTGATAGGAGGTCTGGTATGCAGAATACCCTTAAGAAACCTCTTAACTACAGGTAACTGAGCCAGTGACACAGAAAGTACTGGCTCTTGATAAGCTGAAATGGCACAAAAGGTGAACTTTGACAGTAGAGTACTGCAGACCTGAATTTGAGAAGTCTAAAAGGTACTCCCAAGACTTTATTCGGTGGGCAGGAAAAAGGGTTCAAAGAGGATTTTGCACATCAGAGAGAGTAACGCTTCCATTTGGCTGTGTAGGCTTTTCTTGTGGCTGGTTTACGTGCAGCCAAGAGAATATCTGAAACCCAATGGGAAACATTGAACCTATTCACCTCTATCTCTTCAGGAGCCAAGCGTGAAGGTGAAGCACCTTCAGATTGGGATGGACCATGGGCCCCTGGGTCAGAAGGGTCGTCTGAAGGGGAAGTGCCTTCGGGAGGGTTGCTGGCAGACTGTTGAGCAGCGGGAAATGAAAATTACGTACTTCACATAATTATGATCTTTCTGTGCATCTTCACCGTTCATCACAATTGGGTACATGGCCGGAGGTCATGACCCCGTGGGGCCTTTTTTTTTGGTAGGCGGAGCCGATGCACCATCGGCACCGCCCTCGAGGCCGATGCATTGCGTGGCGCTCACGGGTTGGCCGTTAGGCGCTGTCGACTCCGCCTATCTGCCAGTTCTGAGTTGCCGGAGAGGTAAGAGGAAGGGAATGGAGGGTGGGACAAGGAAGTCCAAGGGAAAGGAAAAGGAAAAGATATATAAACTAAAAGAAGAAATAATGACTGAAAGGACAGAAGAGGAAGAAGTTGGAAAACTAAAGGGATTGGGAGGGGCCCCAATCTCTGGAAATAGAGGAGGGAGGGAGGTAGGGTGGGATAAAGAATTTAGGAAGTAGGATGAGAGGGGAGAAGGTTAAACACATCCCAGACCCTGGTCCATCTCCAGACTGTATAGGAACTGCAAGGAGTAGCCATAGGCTTCTTGCCAGAATTCAAGGCACAGAATGGCTGGCAAAAACTCCATTTGAGCAGAATCGGCTATTCCGGAAGAAGGACAGGGCACAGAGAATTAACACCCTCTCAATGAAAGATGTTTGGTGAAAAAGGAAAAGGAGTTTTTTGTTTTTTTTTTGTAATAAAGGATAGTTCAAAGGACAAGTAAAAATAAGATGGATGGGAACAAGGAGGAGGAGGAGAGAATGGAGGGCAACTGCCAACTCCTACCCCACGGGGTAGAGATAACGCACTGGAGAAGGAGTGCCCCCCCATGCTGACCACTCTCCCCAGAATATTATTCCCCTATGTGCCCCTCTTTACCCCACTCCTAACAAAGTAAGGAGAGGGGCGAGGTTGGGCACATAGAGGGAAGGGGACCCAGAGACTGAGGCCCCCAGGGGGATGGAAGGCTGGATTGAGATGAATGGTGAAGATACACAGAAAGATCATAATTACGGTAGGTACATAATTTTCATATCTTATCTGTGTCAATCTTCACCATTCATCACCTTTGGGGGAGTGCCGAGCCCCACCGAAGGGGGTTTTCTTTTACACTCTAAGGGACAAAGTCCCTTAGCTCTCAGTGGGTGACACACTAAGAGGGAGAACCTTCAGGGCCTGGAGAGGCCCGAGAGTGGGGAGAGTGAGATGGGGACCCCCCACAGGGGGAAGGAAGTTGCCCCGATAAATGCCGTCTCGCTGTACGGGAGAAGAGATAGGTTCTCTGGTGAGCGGAGTTAATAACCCTACGCTGGGCCAAGGGTGATAACCAGGAAAGACGCAGCCATGCTGTCCGCCTAGTGCAGATTGCTGTCCCTACGACTCTGGTAGCTACCTAGCTGGTATCATAGGATGCCCTCGCTTGGTGCCTTGCTAGCTCCAGGCTAAGCGCAGAGAGTGCAATGGCTTGTCTGGTTTGCTCCATGTCAGGCAACAGGGCTAGGAGCTGACCTAACCTGGACCACAAGAACCTGTCATAGACTGCATAGTGGGCCTGATGTGCAGAAACAGAAAGCAACAACCGTGCCGAGTAGAAAGCCCTCCTACCCCAGAAGTCAAAATCCATATACCACTCCTAGAACTACTGTTACAGGTGAGTAACCTGTTCTTCTAGGAGCGTGGATATGTTGTTCATCCACACTTCTTGGCAGACTCCAAGCAGTTCTCTGGGAGGAGGGAGGCAAGGTGCACACCCCCTACTTAGGGAACAGAGACGGAGAACTGAGGCTCCAAAACCAGCATCCCAGCGTCACTCAAGGTCGATGTGGTGGTGGGTGATAAAGGTGTTTGTTGACTTCCAGGTAGCAGCCCAAGAGATTTCCTGGATAAGGATGTCCCTGGAAGCAGCCACCGATGCAGCAGTATGGCAGGTGGAATGAGCGCTTATCCCTCTGGGAGGTTCCTTGCCCGCAAACTCATAGCACAGATCTATGCATGATGTAATCCACCTTGCAATGGTCCATTTGGCTGTAGGTCTGCCAGAAGCGGCTTCAGTGTAGGTGACAAACAGCTGGCGAACCTCTCCACAAAATTTCTGCCGTTCTTTCCTTATAATAGGAGAGACAATGTCTCAGGTCCAAAGTATGGGGCCTGCACTCGGCGTCCGAGGTGTAGTTAGGGTAGTATACCACCAGAGTCAACACATGGTTAAGGTGGAACTCTGACACCACCTTCGGAAGGAATTTCAGGTGGGGGCGCAGGACAACTTTGTCCCTGTGAAAGACCAGATAAGGGGAGGCCGCT
The DNA here is from genome assembly GCA_016271365.2 of Neoceratodus forsteri. Lineage (NCBI taxonomy): Eukaryota > Metazoa > Chordata > Ceratodontiformes > Ceratodontidae > Neoceratodus > Neoceratodus forsteri. The sequence goes on along the minus strand of CM057456.1, from coordinate 1,172,517,832 downwards.
GAAAGCGCCTGGAGCTCCCCTATCCTGCTGGCTGACGTGATAGCCACCAGGAAGACCGTCTTCCACGACAAGTGAAAGCTCACACTTGTGCATGGGTTTGAATGGCTTGCCCATGAGCTTTGCCAAAACCAGCAGTAAATCCCACTGGAGGGGATATGTGATCCAGGCCTTTGAAGAAGTGCCCGACTACTGTCTCCTGTGCCAATTTCGGCTGACCGGCCCATGCCCGGTAAGCAGAAATGGTAGCCAGGTGCACCCTAAGGGTCAATGACCGCAGACCCCCTTTGGAGAGAGACCAAAGGTAGTCGAGAATGTCAGCCACAGAGCAGGATAAGGGGTCCAGACTCTTACCCTGACACCAAATAGAAAATCTCTTCCATTTGAAGGCATAACATTTCCTGGTCAATTCCTTTCAAGAGGCCTCCACCACAGTATAGACATCCTCGGAAAGACCCAGAGCCTGGAGCCCTAGCCGCTCAGATACCAGGCTGTGAGGTGCAAGGATTGAAGGTCTGGATAGAATACCTTCCCCTGGTTCAGTGATATCAGGTCCGGGCATGTGCAAAGCCGCTCCGGGGGCCTGCAGCTGAGGCTGAGGAGATCTGGATACCAGACCTGGCACGGCCAATCTGGGGCTACCAGGATCACCTTCGCCTTGTCCCTCCTCACCTTTAGTAACACCTTGTGGATCAAGGGAAATGGAGGGAAGGCGTATAGAAGACCTGGGGTCCATGGCATCAAGAAGGCATCCCCCTGCAGCGAATCCTGCCGAGGGGGGGCCGGCATGAAACAACTTCAGCTTGGTGTTTTCCTGAGGCAAACAGGTCCACCAATGGTTTTTGCCCCAATGGGAGAAGAGACTATAAGCTACCTCTGGATGGAGAGACCACTCACGGGATGTCTGGCCTATGTGGCTGAGAGCATCCATCCGCCAGCTGGTTCGAGGCTCCTGCCACATGAATGGCTAGGAGATCTGCCTCCAACCGGCTTGCGAGAGTCTAGATGCAGAGCGCCTCCTTGCACAGCAGACGGGAGTGCATGCCACCCTGTTTGTTGAGGTAGTACATGGTTGTGGTATTGTTTGTCTGGACTTCAACCACTTGACCCCGGAGCTGAAGAGTAAAAGCTGACAGTGCCAGTCTGACTGCTCTGAGCTCCAACAGGTTGATGTGGCATCGGGATTCCTCGGGGGTCCAGAACCCATGGGCCCTGCTGTCCCCCATGTGGGCTCCCCAGCCCATGAGAGAGGCATCGGTCGTAAGAATGACCGTCGGCTCGGGGCGGACAAATGGGATACCTTCCTGCAACCAGTCTGGGGCGGTCCACCACTGGACAGTGTCCCACATCTTCTGGGTTACAGTGATCAGGTGGTCAAAATGACCGTGGCCCTGAGTCCACTGGGTGGCTAGCTCCCATTGGAGGGGGCGCATGTGCCATCTGGCCCAATGGGCCACTGAAGTGCATGCTGCCATGTAACCCAGAAGGCGCAGAAAGTCCTGGGCAGGATGCAAGTGCCCAAGCAGAAATGATCGGGCAAAGGAGGAGAGAACCTCTGCCCTGTCTGCCGGGAGACGAGCTCTGGCTTGACAAGAGTCGAGCTCTGCCCCAATGAAGCCCATCACCTGAGATGGCATGAGTTCCGACTTGGCCTCATTGATCAGGAGGCTGAGTTGGGAGCGGGTTCAGAAAGCCAGATCTCTGGACCTCTCCACCTCCTGAAGGGAGGGAGGAAGGAACCTGCCAAGAGCCAGTCATTAAGGTAAGGGTAAATTCGGACTTCTCGACGCCAATGGTGGGCTGCCACCACTGCAATGCACTTGGTAAAGACTCATGGGGCCGATGACAGGCCGAATGGCATGGCTTGGAACTTGTACAGGGTCCCTTTGACCCTGAAGCGGAGGAACCGCTGATGGGACAGACGGATTGGGACATAAAAGAATGCATCCTGTAGATCCAGTGAACAGAACCACGTTTCATTCCAGAAATGATCTGATCTGGTTCAGAGTTACCATCCAGAAGGTGCGGGACCTGAGATATTGATTTAGGTCATGGAGCTCTAGGATGGGGCGCCAGCCCCCTCGTCCACTTGGGCACCAGAAAGTACCTGGACACGAAGCCTGGGTCTGTAGGAGGACCCAGCACTGGAGCTACTGCCTCCTTGTGGAGGAGCTGAGCTACGTCGTCTCGAAGAGCCGACTGAGTGCAAGCTGAGATCCTTTCCTCCCGAGGGGCATGGGCTCGGCTGGGAGGGTACTGCTCGAACTCTAAGGGCAGTCCCAGTCCGACCAATTCGAGAACCCACCTGTTCGAGGTGATATCGGACCAGGCAGAAAGAAAGTGGCGGAGCTGGAACCCCATGGGAGGACCCAGCACTGGCGTGACAGGTGTAGGGATGGCAACCCCCAACCCGTCACTGAGCAGACTTACAGGAGGAGGAGGCTCCTGGACCTGCGCCTCAGCCTCCCTTACAGGACTGTTGAAGACCCTGCTTGGGCCGTTGGGTGCCAAGCTTGAGCCTGCTGCTGATGCTGCTGATCTCCTTGATAGGAGGGCTGTCCGACTGCAGGGGAAGAGTGCCAAAATGGCTTCTTCTTTCTCTTCTGCTGGTTCTTGCCTGAAGAACCTTTTGCAGAAGTGGCATCCAAGGTGGCACTGGACTGCTCTACGCGCTGAAGGTGACTGGCCACTCCTGGACTGAACAAGTCGGTGCCTGGGAAGGGCACGTCAGTTAACTTATGCTTAGTATCTGCAGGGAAGGAGGAAAGCCTCAGCCAAGCCCTTTGGCGAGTGGCCACTGCGGCTGCTAAAGAACGGGCACAGAAATCACCTATGTCCAGGGCCATCTGGAGCTGCTGGTTTGCAACAGCACAGCCCTGATCACGGACCTGCTTGACCGTGGTCTGCATGTCCGCGGGAAGGTGAGGGAGGACCTCATCTATTGACCCCAGGAGGGTATGAGAGAAGTGTGCCATGATAACAGCCGAGCTGGCCTGACGAAGACCTAAGGAAGACGCCACATAGACCTTACGGGCAGAGTGGTCCATATTCTTGGACACCTTGTCCGGGGGTCGGTCAGTGTCGGCCGAGCTTCCAGTATGCCTGAACACAAAAGCGGTCACCAGGCTCTCAGCCGAAGGGTGTTCTGTGAACCCCGCCAGGGATCCCACTGGCACCACGTACTTGCAGGCCATGCAGACAGACAGTGCTGGACAGGAAGCTGGACACTGCCAAAGCTCAAGGGACGGGCCAACAATGACTTCAGCCACTGGAAAGGCCTCCGTTGGGGTATCCCCCTTTTGAGGATATCCGTAAGGGAGTACTCCACCTTTTTCTGGATGGACTCCAGGGGCATTCCGGTGGATTTGGAGATCAGGTGGAGAATGCCCTGAAAGGAGGAAGGGCCTTCCTCCAATCCTGCCAAGGATGACTCATCATCCCCGGGATGGGAGTGTAATCCAGTGACGTACGAGTCTGAAGAATTGTGATATAACGGCCTCCTTCCTAGGTCCCCCTCGATACGCTGAGGGCGATCAGGAGCGACCGTTATCGACAGACGTTAGGGAAGCCCGGTGTCTGTTTGGTCCTCTTTCAAGGGAGGCCCTCCCTGAGGCTGCTTAGGCGCTGGTCCACCAGAATCGTTGGAGAGACCGAGGCAGGCCGAACCGGGATGCAGGCTGGCCCCACGGGCGGGGGAACTGAATGCTTCAGTTCCGGAGGGGTCGGCATCAGCCTAGGAGGCGGGAGCCAAGTGATGGCTGGGGTAGATGGCGGAGCCGGCTTCTGCCTGGACAAAACCAGCTGTTGCCACATGAGGTCTTCATAACGTCAACGGAGTTTCCACCAAAGCCTCTCCTCGTCCGAGGAGGAGGAAGACCTGCAGCACCTCTTTTTTGAATGTTTGCATTTCCTCGGCTGATGGGTCGAGGGAGTTCTGGACCTCGACCGAGATCGGGCCAAGCCAGTCGCTCGGGAGACACCAGGGTCGGTGAAAACCAAGGGTCCGGAACCGGGTCCTGAATGGGAACGCCAGCAGGCTGGGTCTCCTCATCAGGAAAGACAAGGACTGGAGTCCTTTCCAAAGAGTCGTTGACCGGGGTTGGCAACAGAGGGTCGACTGCGTTGAGAATCTCCGTGTCATTGGCCACTTCCTCGGTCCCCTGGCCAGACAGAAGATCCGTGAAGCCGGCGGCCGAGGATGTGATCTCGACCAAAGTCGAGACCACGTGTTCCTGGGACTCAGACCTTTCTCGGTCCCAAGAACGTCTTTGCTTGGACGAAGACCCAGGGTCCTTATCCCTCTTCCGAGGGCAGGAGAACTGCGAGCCCAAGGGCACCTCACCCCTGGTGGGGAGAGACTGTCACAACTTCCCTGAAGGAGCCCGAAAAGGTGGAGCCAAGGTTAACTGGAACAAAAAAGCTTCGACTGGCCAAAGCTTGAGCTGCTTCCTCCTCAAATGCCTTCATTTGTTCCAGCTGCTTGGCGGATCCCGCAGCCGTGGAAACCGCCCACCTCGTCTCCTTCGATTTCACCGGCGGGTTCCTTTTCTCCGGTCTCCCCAGCTTTAAGCGCGCTAAGTGGTCGTCCAGGACGTTGGGGTGGAAGGCCAGGCAAAAAGTACATGACAAGGTGTCATGTACGACACCTAGGCAAAAAATGCACGTTAAGTGGGGATCGGTGCGCTACATCTTTTGGCCCAGGGGCACCGGCAAAATCCGGGGGAAGATTTTTCCTCCATGTCTGATGTGGTAAAATCGGAATTGCTAACTCGAATGAGTTTTAAAGTAAGTTTTGGCCAAAACCGACGCTTTGAATCCAAGGCCTACGAATTGCTGCAACAGCACGAGGGAACCTGTATCTTCCAGCGGAAAGGAAGATCTGGCATCATGGGGCGGAGCCAAGGTATTTACCACCCGGGTGGGTGGGAGGAGCCAGCTTGAAGACTTCCGGCAAGATTTAAAGGGGAAAGGGACATGCCAAGAAGTGTGGATGAACAACATATCCACGCTCCTAGAATAACAGATTTTTCTAGATTTAAAAGGAAACCCAGAGATTGCAGAAGCTGCTGAGTGAGCTGCAGGTGTTCTGCTAACTGTTATGGTGAATTTCCCACCACCAGCCAGTCGTCTAGATACGGGAATACTGTGACACCTTGTCTGTGCAGGTGAGCCACTACCACAGCCAGACACTTTGTGAATACCCTTGGTGCTGAAGTGAGACCGAAGGGAAGAGCTGAGAACTAATAATGACCTGACAGGAGTCTGAACCTGAAAAACTTTCTGTGAGACTCCCTTATGGGGATGTGGAAATAGGCATCTTTTAAGTCAATGATGCCAGTCAATCTCCTTTTCGGAGTGCTGGCAGAATCAGAGACAAAGTTACCATTTTGAACTTTGGTTGTGCTAGGAACCTGTTGAGGATCCTGAGATCCAAGATAGGCTGCGGCTCTCCATTTTTCTTTGGTGTGAGAAAATACCTTGAGTAAAGTCCTTTTCCCCTTTGATGCAGAGGCACTGGTTCCACTGCTTTAAGTGAAAGAAGGTGTTTCACCTCTTCTTCCAGCCATTTGCTTTCCAGGAGGGAAGCTGGTTTGAAAACTCAGATTTTTTGAATAGGGGAGGACTTCAAACTTAGAGACAGGCCCTGACCCATCTCCAGAACCCACTTGTCTGTGGTGATGGTTTTCCAATTCTGGAAAAAAAAATGGGTCAGCCTGCCCCCTACTGGCAAAGGAAAGGCAGCCTGATCGATGAAGTCAGGAGTCCTGCTTGGATTGGGGCTGAGACTGGGCACCAAGCCTGGCACCTTTTCTGCCCCTATCCCTGAAATACCCTTGCTGTGGGTATTGGGGTGCCTGAAGAAGTACCATGGCCTGGTAAAAAGGCCTGGAATTAAACTGTCTGCCCCTGCCTCCCCTACTGAAGGGTCTAGAGGAGGTGGAAGGTCTTTCCTTTGCAGAAACTGCTACGGAAGGTGGCCTTATACTCACCCACCTCTTCATGTAGGCCTCTGTATGGCTGCCAAATAGGGAACTGCCCTCCATAGGAAAATCGAGAGTCTTATTCTGGGTATCCTATGTGAGGTTTGTGACTCTTAACCAAGCAAACCTTCTCTGTGCGATAGTATTTGCCATCCACCTTGCAGCAGTCTCATTATTGTCTGCTGCCATCTGGAACTGGTATTTGGCAGTTTCCAGGCCAAACCTAGCAGTTTCGGCTAGGTCTGCCGAAAGAGAATATGCTTTCTCAGCCATGTCCAGGACAGACTGCCAGAGAGCCTTCTGATACTGGGCTGCATAGGCCTGATAATTAGCTTGCCTAATGGCCAGAGAGGCTGACAGGTAACCTTCCTTGGCCATACTTTCAATTTTCCGGGAATCCTTCTCTGGAAGGTGGGAAGCCAAAGGGACTTTAGCCTTGTCACAAGCTGCAGCTTGCACCACCCCTTGGTGGTCAGGTGTGAAAATAAGAATTCAGCCCCTGTTCTGTCAAGCTGATACTTTTTATCCAACCTTTTGTCCAAAGGAGGGACAAACCCAGGAGCTTGGAGGAGTTTTAAAATATCTCTTTTAATAAACTTGTTAATGGGGAGTGACAGTTTTTTAGTAGGCGTCAGCCCCATCATTTCCAGATATTCAGCTTCAGTGGTAGGGATGTCAAAGGCATCAGCAATTTTCCTGATAAAGGAAAAATGAGAAGAATAATCTTCTATGGTCCTGGGAGGGGAGCCAAACTCCTGTTCAGGGGAGACCTCAGGCTCTATAGGCTCACCTTCTTCTTCCTCCTCCTTCTCTTCCTCACCACGCTGCTCAGGAAAAGAGGGTGGGTTGGAAGGTGCAGGAGTCTGGACTGGAGACTGTGAAACCACAGGCAGCAGCCCCTGCAAGGTTTTAATTATTTTTATTGCTTGTGTAAACTCAGAAGGAGAAGGCACAGTGGCAGGCATCACAGAAGTCCATTTTTCCACAGGGGGTTCAGTGTGCTTTGTCATCTTTAGTTTTTTAACTGGAACCGGAGAGCTAGCCGTTTCAGAGGGTCTCTTTTTACCCATATCAGGGGTAGAAATAGTAGAAGTTGTGATGTTACCCACAGACCCTGAGTGTTCCGGCTGGTCAGAGCCAGAGGGACCCTTGAATCTCTTATTCAAGCTGTCCATACGTTTTTCCAATGTTTTGACTGGAAAAGATTTACAGATGTCACAATTAGTTTTCAAATGGTCAAAGCCCAGGCAGAAAACACAAACAGAGTGCTTATCTGCCTTGGCAAAGACCTCACCATACTCAGAACAATTTTTAAAACCGGGTTCCCCAGTTCTCTTTTTTAGTTTTTTTCTGACAAAATGGAGAAAAACCACAACTGCAAAACACTAGAGGGTTTTAAATTAAAAAAAAAATGTATTGGTTGTGGTTGGTTCAGGAACCGAGCAGAAAAACCGAGCAGAACCGGGAACCGATAGGAATAGAACCGGGGTTAGCGGCTCAGGACCGAATTAATTGGTTCTAAAAAATAAAAATTTAAACACACAAAACTTACAGAAACTATTAAATTAATGGTGAAAAAAAAACAGAAACTAACTAAAAGTACCTCAGTTCCTCAACGGTTATCCCGAATCGTGAGAAACCGAGAAAACAACACAAAACTAACTCAATAAACTAATGGTTATTAAAATAACACTGATAAGAGGCAGCAAATGAAAATAACTGGAAAATACTTAAGTATTTATTAATAATAAAGGCTTATTAGACTAAATGATGAAGAGGAAATCTCCAGGCGTCTGGTCTTGACAGGCGGAGAGAGAAATCTGAGGGTTAGAATGTAGGCAGTTTGTTAGGTGGCAGCATTTGAAAAGTGGCTCATGCCAATGATTCCATCATTTGTATAGCATTCTATCTCCGGGCAGATATGACCTTAAAAGTATACTGCAGAAGAGTTGTGAATATTGGAGTATCCCTGGGGTGAGAATAAAGCACTTCTTCAGTGGTTACGGCACTTCACCATGCCTTGTGCCTAACAACCACTCAAGGTGTGCATTATACTCTTAAAACCACACACCCTGTCATGTATTAGCCCTTACATCTTATCAGGCCTTGCAAGAACCTCTATACTAATCTACCCATGGCAGGCAAGCTGTGACCCCCCCCCCAACCATTTCCTATATGAAGCTGTTCTGAATCCAAATCCCTATTACTATCTCTCTGTATCTCAGCAAAAGAAAACACTCACCACTTGGCTTATTTGCTACTTAAGCAATAAGGCATGATGCGTGGGGTGTTAGTAAGTGGGATAACGCCCACCTTGGGTGAGTTGAAGAAGGAGTAAGAGTGCTGAGTGCTTCCACCACCTAAGAAGGGCAGTTATCACATCATAATGCCCCCGAGTGCCTTATTACGATTATGAAATGGGTCCATCCATTTTAATAAATAAAAATTTTTTAAATAGTTTCTGTGTTTTGTTAAAAAAGTACAAAAATTAGCAATAAATTAAAAGACAAAAAGTAGTGCCCTTTGTCCTGTACATCTCCCTGCTGCCTACCTTTTAGACTAGTAGGTGGCGCCAATACAGTGGGCAGCAGCTGTGAGGAGAGCATGGGCAATCTTCTGAGCAGTGGCTTCAATGCCCCCCTCCAGTTTGGCCGTTGTTCCTTTTTTGTTTAGTTTTTTTTGGGGGGGGTTAGCAGCACTGTTTCTTTTGGTGTGACATGGAGTGATGTGCACGTAGTGTGGTTGAGAGAGAGAGAGAGTGAACCATAAAATGGACTGTGAGCGGCTGGCAAGAGTCACAGAAGAGTGGCTGCGGGAAGTGCAAGCAGCCAGTAAGAGCTGCAGCCATTACATTTCAAGAGGATTTTGCTGAATCTGAGGTGAGGTGGCTGGAAAGGGAAAGTTTGTGGCTGCTTGTGCTGTGGAATCGGCGGCAACTGGACATGCTTTTTAAAAGGGACACGATCCACTATGTGTTGTGAGTGACTATACGATCGGCCAAGGCGGGCACTGTGCGGTGGTCAGTTGAGGCATGGCACTTAAAATGTGTGTGGTCAGTCTGTTGGTCTGGGAGTACTTTCAGCTGGGCCATTGTGCTGGGATAACGGCCTGGTTGAAAGCAGTTCTTGACCAATCAGGATTCAGCATTCTGGACACCCATTTCATAATGCATGAATTAGTGCCGTACCTGTATGAACCCAGTTGACCACAAGGACATCTAGCACACTACTACACACTCCCCTCCCCTACTGATCAGCCAGTTCATATGTACAGTAAACAGCATATACAGATTCTTTGCTTTGACCACACTGTATGACTAGCTTTGTTTATTTTGGCTCTGTGACGCAAGTAAGCAATAAATCACGACAGGGTGACATTAAGGAATTTTAACGCAAACCCCAGGAGAGCGAGGCACAAATCCGAGAGCTGAGACACCTTACAGCCCTGGGAAGCACATCCAGATCCTTTAATGCACATCCAAGAGTGGCTTACTGCACTTATAAAATGGCTCGCTGTTCTTATGTATTAAATGTAAAGTGAAACAATTTCAATATGAATTTTTTTGTTTACATAAAATCAGTTACTTAAATTAATTTTAAATGGCAAAATTACGTACATGAAACAGTCACTAGTTTTCTAGGTAATGAGCATTTTTGCCTTGATAATGAGATCTGGTACCTAACTGTGTATCACTATCTTTTTAATGCATGGGAAGGTGATACTGCTCAACCAATGAGTTTTCAGGATTCTTTCTTGCTATTTTATAACAGAAATTTAACTACTCTACAATTTGAGCATGCTCCCCTCCCCAGACCCACTTAAAAACTAAGTCTTAACACCTAAATGTGGCTATCCTGGTGTGAAAAACTTCAGAAAAATAAATGAACGTCTTGCAAGAGCTGACTAGAACAAACAGGTATGAATCGTACTTTTGTATAAAACTGCAGATCTGTAGCAACAGTTATCTTATACAGAGCAAAGCAGTAAAGGTAAACAATGTGTGAGGTTTGGGGACTGAGAGGGTTAACCTTGGACCTGCAGTATGTGAATGTGACTGCGTGCCTGTGTCTGTACGTGTGTGTGTGTGCGTGTGTGTGTGTGAGGAAGAGGAGAAGGGGGCACTGCGCTGCCGCTGAAGTGCCATTAGTGCTGCTGAAGACAGTCCAAGAGTGCCGCAAGTGTGCCTGAGAAATAAAGAAGGGAGCTACCAGTGTGGCTAAAGAGTTTGTAGGAGTGCTGCTAGTGATGCAGGGGCAGGTGGGGGAGTGGAGATAAAGGCCATTAGTGTATCTGCCAACAAATACTAAATTTAATAGCAGGCATCTCTCTAAAACCTTATTTTTTTCCACAAATCATTCTGATACAATTATCAGCTAGGCAACACTCCCATTTAACATAGTAGCACATTATTGTGGTGATGAAAAGGACTTGGGGTCCATCATGTCACACCTCATACTACACGCCAGTGACTATACCCCGTTTGAGTATGGATGGAAACATTCCCAAGCTTATGTGGAATGCTACCACTAATTGGGCTGGACCCTTATTAACAAATGGCTAAAATAAATACTCAGACTTGATTGACTAACAGCCATGGGGGCATCCCTGTGTGTACCTACAGCAACAACAACAAAAAAATACTGCCAGCAGTCTTTTCACTTGCCTTCATAAGTACTCTGTCCTCTTTTGCCTTATGTAAGTGTAGGAGTGGGGCACCGTATAGAAGGGTGGGGAGTAGAGTACTCTTAGCTATGGCAACTCTACATTCATCGGTTAAGGAGTTGCCAAGCCTGTAGAGAAGGCCAAGTTTACTGTGTATGGTCTTGGTTATGTGCTCCACATGTGGCTTAAAGGACATGTCCTGATCTAGGAAAACACCAACGTAGTTAACCCTGTCGACAACTTCTATCTGCAACCCTGTGGCAGAGAAAAGTGGGAGCAGGTGTTGTTTTTGGTTACCCAGATGGCTAGATCCAAAAAGAACAGCCTTAGTCTTTCTGGCATTTAAGACAAGCAAGTTGGAAGCAAACAAGTTTTCCAGGGAATTGAGACTGGCAGCTAGTCTTTCAGCAATGGCACTAGGTTTGAGATCACTACATAGAAACATAGAAACATAGAAGTTGACGGCAGATAAGGACCGCAAGGCCCATCCAGTCTGCCCATTTCTTTTTCTACCTTATAAATGTGCCATCGGCCTTTGCTATGTCAGTGACCTATCTATTCATAGTCATTTGTATTGCTCCCTTATGCCTATCCCATGCCTGTTTGAAGCCCTGCACTGTATTCATAGCCACTACTTCTTGTGGTAAGCCATTCCATGCATCTACCACCTTTCTGAAAAAAGAATTTCCTCACATTCCCCTTAATCGCCTCCTCTAATCTCTTGCTGTGTCCTCTTGTCCTGCTATTTTCTTATATTTAAACATGTTAGACTCTTTCACCTTGTTTATGCCCTTAAGGTGTTTAAATGTCTCGATCATATCACCTCTCTCCCTCCTTTGCTCAAGGGTATACATATTGAGCTCTGTTAATCTGTCCTCATATGTCTTCTGATGCAGTCCCTGCACCATTTTGGTGCCCTTCTCTGGACTGCCTCAATTTGGTTAATGTCGTTGTGAAGGTGTGGCCTCCAATACTGCCGCAGTACTCAGATGGGGCCTAACCAATGTCTTGTACAGAGTGATTATTACCTCCCTCTACGACTTGTGATACCCCTACTAATACACCCTAACACCCCTCCTACCTACTGCTTTAGAGGTCTGCTTGGATGATTTCAGGTCATCAGTGATGATGATGCCCAAGTCTCTTTCTTCCTTTGTGACTGCTAGCAACTCCTCCCAGCCTATAAGTGGCTTCAGGGTTTCTCTTCCCTATGTGCATGATTTTGCACTTTGCATTAAATCCCAGTTGCCACTCTTCTGACCATTCTGCTAGTTTATCCAGATCTCTTCTCATTCTGCCCACCCCATCTGGATCATCTACTCTGTTGCAGATCTTGGTGTCATCTGCAAACAGACAAGCCTTACCCTCTAGTCCATCTGCTAGGTCACTAATGAAGATGTTGAATAGGACTGGCCCCAGGACTGATCCCTGAGGTACCCCACTTGTGACTTGCATCTCTTCTGACTGTATACCATTTACCACCACTCTCTGTTTTCTGCCAGTCAACCAGTTTGCCACCCAGTTGACCAACTTCTGACCCACCCCGAGCCTACCTAGCTTATTTATCAATCTTCTATGTGGAACAGTGTCAAAAGCTTTGCTGAAGTCAAGGTAGGCGACATCAACTGCTCCCCCTTGGTCCACCACTCTGGTTACCCAGTCAAAGAAATCTATGAGATTAGTTTGACAGGACCTTCCTTTTGTAAACCCATGCTGTCTTGGATCCTGTGCCCCTATGGATTCCAGGTGTTGCACTATCCTTTCCTTAAGGAGTGCTTCCATAATCTTGCCCACTACTGAGGTAAGACTGACCGGTCTGTAGTTCCCCGCCTCCTCCCTGCTACCACTCTTGTGGAGTGGGATCACATGAGCCCTTCTCCAGTCTTCTGGGACCTCTCCTGTGCTCAGAGACTCACTCAAACAATTCTGCTAATGGCTCTGCTAGTTCCTCCTTTAGCTCCTTAAGTACCCTGGGATGTATGCCATCAGGTCCCATTGCCTTATCCACCTGAGCTTAGCAAGCTCTTGTAGGACCCTTTCTTTTGTGAAGGGAGTAGTGCTCACCTCCCTCCCCCCTGTGTCCATGATGCTGAGCTGTGGGCCCTGCCCTACCTTCTCTTCAGTGAATACTGAGCAAAAATATCTATTTAGGATAGATGCCTTTACAGGGTCCTCCTCCTCACATGCTCCCTTTTCTCCATTAAGCTTAGCAATACCCTCTGGACTTTCTCCTTTCACTAATGTATCTATAGAAAGTCTTGTCACCTTCTTTTACTGTTTGTGCTAGTGTTTCTCAGTTTGGGACTTTGCCTGCCTTACTGCCTTACCTGCTTCCTTTAGGGCAGTTGGTATGCCCCCATCTTCATCCCGCTGTGTTCCTTTATATTTTCTGAAGGCCAGCCTTTGGCTCTGACCTTTTCTGCTACTGTATTTGAGAACCAAAGTGGTTTCCTTCTTTTTGCACTTCCTTTTCTGTCTAACACAATGGGATGTTGCTTCAAGTATTGTATCCTTAATGCTTGCCCACTTTGCCTGTACCTCCTCACCTGTGTTTCTTTTGCCAGGGCTAGCTTAACTCTGTTGGCCATCTTATCAAAGTCAGCTCCTCTGAAGTCCCATATTTTTGCCTTGGAATGGGATGATTTAGATGTAGTAGCCAAACTGAACCATACCGTGTGATGGTCACTGGCCCCAGGTGACCTTCTACCTGGAGATCTGTGATCCTTCTTTGTTAGTCAGTACTAGATCTAGGATAGCCCTGTCTCTTGTGGGTTGCTGTACCAGTTGTTTGAGGCCCTCCCCTGCAGGGAATCCACTATGAGTCTAGTTCTGGCAGATGTTCCTGCTGGTATTGACCAATCTGTATCTGGCATGTTGAAGTCTCCCATTATCAGAACCTCCCTTTAGCTGTCATGTTTTGTATATCTTCTAACAGTAATGTGTCTATGTCCTCCCTCTGGTCTGGGGCCTGTAGACAACCCCAGTTCTTATGGCTGTCCCATTTCCTGTTTCAGGGTGACCCACAGTTCTTCTGGCTCCTTATGTGTATTCTGAATTTCTGTAGCTTGATATTTTCATTAACATACAGGGCCACTCCTCCCCTTTTGCACCTCGGTCTCTTCTGAACAATACATAGCCAGGTACTGAAGTCTCCCAAGTGTGGTTACTGGTAAACCACGCCTCACTAATTGCTACTATGTCCAGTTTAGCCTCTGACATTATTGCCTGCAGGTCTGGGATCTTATTTCCCAGGCTGTGAGCATTGTGTACATGATTTTCCATTGCCAGATTTTTGTGTGTTAGTTGTTGGGTGAGGTTTGGCATTACCCCTGTGCATCGTATGGGGAGACAAACCTTTTTCTTACCTGGTGATGCAAATGAGCGGCAAACACACTGAATTCCAGTTTGACCACTAGCTGAGGGGGAGGGGTGTTCTTCCATTTCAGCATTATGAGGTGCTCACCCCTCTCCCCATTTGCTAGTTAAATATTCTGCAAAGGCGTCAAACTTCTGCCCCAATGCACTGACTCCCTCTTTAGTCAGATGCAGTCCATCAAATTTAAAGAACTTTGCTCCCAGAACTGTTGCCAGTTCCCTACAAATCTGTGTCCTTTACCTGGCACCAGTCCTTTGAGCCATATGTTTAGCTCCCCTATCTCCCCTTCTCGACCTTCGTCCATCTGCTCCCTTCTCCCAGACTGGCAGGATCTCAGAGAAGGAGATGCCGGGCGAAATAGATGATGTTTGTCACCCAACCTAGTCAGGTGTTCCTTGGTCTCCACAACTGACCGGCTGGCGAGATCGTAGTCCCTATGTGTACTAGGACATCAATGTTTTCTCCTGCTTTGTGAACAATTTTAGCAATGCGGTCAGTGTCTCTCCATGCTGATGTACCTGGGAGACATCTGACCATCACCCTGGCTGGAGATGGGTATCAACTCCCCGAATCATGGAGTCTCCTATGATCAGAAGTTTTTGGATTTCCTTTGTGCTTGTTTAGTTTTGGTTCCTGTTTTGGGTGAGTATTGTTGTGCTAGCTCCTGTGCCAGAGTGTCCTGCTCTGCAGTGTCTTCTGCCTCTTTATTTGATTTCAGAGATAGAGGCAGATACCTGTTTGTAGTGTTTATATGGTTTTGGAGGTAATGTGTTGGAGAGCAGAGAGTGATGGGGCACCTGATTTGCTCCTCCTAACCACCTGCCAACCTCCTGGACCAACTACCCTCTGCGGTTGAGGTTTTTCTGTTGGATGCTGGGGAAATGGCGGGTGGTTTTTATAATGTATTTCCTCTTCAATATGAAATTTGAGGCGTGCAATCTCTGCCCATGCTGCCCGGAGCTGAGACCTAAGATCTCCAAAGGCCCAGCATGTAGGACAGTGTCCTAAATCCTGTAAGAATGTCCTTCTGAAAATTGTTCCACAGTACCTGCAGTTAATGAAATCCATTCCAAATAAGTTGCTGGGTTTGTAACCTAGTCAGAGTAATTAGAAGTAATTAGAGTAATGTCTAGTAGACATCAGTGTCGTCCGCATATGGGATTAAGTTCCCTGTGCCGCAGTTCAGATCAGTATCATTGATAAAGAGAGTAAACAGTAGCAAGCCTAAAATACAGGTCTGGGGTACTCCATCTGTTACCATGCAGCAGCTAGAGTGTGCCCCTCGCTAATTTACCTTCTGCGACCTGTTCATCAAATAATTTATGAACCAGGTATGCAAAAGTGTGTTGAGGCCTAGGGAGCTGGAGCTTGTCAAGGAGCAGCCCATGACTGACCAAGTCAAATGCTTTTGACATGTCTATGAATATTGCCCCAATGGGTGAGCCGTTGTCCAATGCACACAGGGTGTCAGTTGTGAACTTGACCAAGGCCGTGACAGTGCCGTGACACTTACGAAAGCCTTGTTGGTTATCTGCTAGAAGGCGGTAATGCTCTAAGTAATCGTGTAGCTGATGTAAATCAGCCTCTAATGCACATTTCCTAGAGGGCAGAGAATGGACATCAGCCTACAGTTCTCTATACTTTCTTGCAGCACTGTCTTGTGGACTGGGACTACCACGGCTACCTTCCATTTCTGAGGGACACACCCTTCTATGAGGGACCTGCTGATGAGCATAATGACAGGCAGGGTGATTGCAGTGGCAGCAGCCCTAAGTAAGTGCAGCTCAAGTTGGTCAAAACCAGGGGAAGAGTCCATCTTTATATGCCTCGGTAGTTGGGAGCACGTCTGACGTTTTGATTAATTTGAGATGGAACTGGGGGTGAAGAGGGTCACCTATAGTGGTTGCCTGTGCCATGGGAGAGGGAGTGTGGGAGTTTTAGGTTTGTATGCGTCCAGGTTCATGAAGAAGGCGTTAAAGGCCTCAACTACCATGGAAGGGTCCTTCAACAGTTGGCCATTGACCAAAACCGCACCATCTTGGGTACTGGTGTTACCTTTCCGGAGCGCATTAATGTGACCCTAAAAATTCTTGGGATCACGTAAATGGCGCTCTTG
Source organism: Neoceratodus forsteri (assembly GCA_016271365.2). Taxonomy (NCBI): domain Eukaryota; kingdom Metazoa; phylum Chordata; order Ceratodontiformes; family Ceratodontidae; genus Neoceratodus; species Neoceratodus forsteri. The sequence continues at coordinate 1,172,501,700 of CM057456.1, read as the reverse complement.
GAGACCATGTAGGTACTGGATTTTCACTGCCTTGGTACCTCTTTTGCACTTATTCCTATGTGCCCTGTAATGCTCCCAGTCAGATTTGAAGAGCGAGGCCTTGTATTTCCCCCAGGCCTTATCCTTTAGCAACATGAGTTTTTTTGAGGTCAGGACCAAGACATTTGTGACACTTGCCCCAAACCCTAAGCTTCCTGTAGGCAGCATGAAGATTAGCGGTTGATAGGAAGACGTTGGAGAAGTAGTCTAGAGCTTCATCTATGCTGGGTAGTGTTAATATCAGGTCCCAGTCGGCCAAGGATAGGGCAAGACAAAACTGGTCAGGCGAGAAGTTGGAGTACTCCCTTGAAATGAAAACCCTCGGAGGTAGACTAGGGAGCTTATCAGACCATATGCAAAATATGGAAATTACGTACCTACCGTAATTCTGATCTTTCAGTGTATCATCACCTTTGGGTTATGGCCAGAGGTCACGACCCTGCGGGAGGTGTTTTTTTTTGGATGGGCGGAGTTGATGCACCATCGGGCGCTGCCAGAGGCGGCCTTTCACGGCGTGGCACTAGGTGGGTTAGCCGATGGGTTGCCGATTCCACCCTCCTGCCAGTTCTGAGTCGCGCAGAGTTAGAAAAGGGTTGGGAGCTGGGACAAGGAAGTCCAAGGGACAGACAAAGGAAAAGATATATAACTAAAAGGAGAAATAAACGACTAAGAGGACAGAACAAGTTTGAAAAACTAAGGGGATTTGGTAGGGGCCCCAATCTCTGGAAGTAGGAAAGAAGGGGGAGGGAGGGTTAAGGATTTAGAAATAAGGATGTGAACGGGGTGGGTTGGGGAAGAAAGGGAAGACACCCTGGAACTTTGACTTGTCTCCCGATTGTATAGGAACTGCGAAGGAGTAGACAAAAGGCTAACTGTCAGAATTCAAGACACAGAATCACTGGCAATAACTCCAACAAGCAGAGTCAACTATTCTGGAAGAAAAGACAGGATACAAGGATATCTTCCCCCCCCCCAAAGAAATTTTTGGTGTAATAAACTACTGTCTTAAATTAAACTGAGGATGTGTCCGAAGGACAAGGACATGAAAGAAGTTGACAGGGAGAAAGAAATGAGGGCAACTGCCAACCCCCACCCCATAGGGGTGGAGCCAAGGCACTGAAGAAAGAGTGCCCCCCATCCTGACCACTCTGCCCTTGAGAGAATTATCCCCCTGTGCACCCCAAGTTACCCCACTCCTGACCAAACAGAAAGGAGGGGGGCGAGGAGGGGGCAAAGAGAGAGAGGGAGGGGGACCCTGAGACTGAGGCCCCAGGTGGATGGAGGGCGGGATTGGTGAAGATACACAGAAAGATCAGAGTTATGGTAGGTATGTAATTTTCATATCTTGTATGTGTCAATCTTCACCATTCATCACCTTTGGATGACTGCTGAGCCCCCCAAAGGGGGTCCTAACCCTAAGGGACTGAGTCTCTTAGCTCTCAGTGGGTGACACACTAAGAGAGAGAACCTTAACGGGTCTGGAGAGGCCCGGGAGTGGGGGAGTGAGATGGGAACTCCGTGGAAGGAGTAGGAAGTTGCCCCGACAGATGCCGTCTCGCTCTACGGGAGAAAAGATAGGTTCTCTGGTGAGTGGAGTTAATCACCCTACACCGGGCCAAGGGTGACAAGCAGGAGAGACACAGCCATGCTGTCCACCTTGTGCAGATCGCTGTCCCTATGACCCTGGTAGATACCTCATTGGCATCATACAATGCTCTTGTTGGGTGCCTTGCTAGCTCCAGGCCATGTGCAGAGTGTGCAATGGCTTGTTTGGTTACCTCTGTGTCAGGCAAAGCGGCTAGGAGTTGACCTAGCCTGGACCACAGGAACCCAGCATAGGTAGCATAGTGGGCCTGATGTGCTGCAATAGAGAGCAGCAACCATGCTGAGTAGAATGTCCTCCTCCCTCAGAAGTCAAAATCCATTGAATCTTGATATGGGGGCCAGTCATGGTGAAGGGCGCAAAGCTCATCAAGAGTGTCCAGCTGCATCAATCCTGACTGAGGATGAGGCATAGAACCTGGAGACTCCGGTTGAGGGCACAATACCGCTGACAGAGATCCCTAGGGGCAGGGACTCCAGAAGGGGTCTCTGCCAGGAACACAACGATGACTCCCAAAAGGGAACAGGCCAGGGGGGCACCACAAGGGTGTCCGCACTGAAATCGTCTAGAAAGGCGAGCATCAAGTGCTCTGGATTGTGCTACATAGGTGGGGTGATGTGCAGGTCCTCCAACATCCTCACAAGGAATCGCTGATACTCTGCGAGATCAGCAGCTGGGGAGATGTGGACAGATGGCTCCTCTCCCCTAGAAGAGGGGGATGAGGAGTTAGAGGACCTCAAGAGTTCAGAAGCTGGCTGCTCAGGGGGAGGTTGAAAAACCTGTCTGTCCACAGCCCTAACATAAGGGGGAAATTGAGCAGCCACTGCTCTGAACTGCTCCCAGGAGAGCGGACCGCTAGGACCAAGAATAACTGGGAGCGTAGGAGAATGTGGCAGAGGAAAAGGGAAAGAGCCGACAACAGAAATCGACTGTCCTCCGCCTGGGCTAGGGAGCGCACCAGGAGCACTAAGGAAGAAGGAGCTCCGGAAAACTCCACAGCTGACAGCTGGTCAACCAAACTGGAACTGCCTAGGCTGCGCCCTGAAGAATCCCACCCTGAGAGGTCTGTGAAAGTCCAGAAGGACTGTCCCCTACCTCCAAAGAATGGGGCCCCTTTCAAGGAAACCGAAAGGGAAGGGGGAGATCCGCACTACGACTTCTCCCAGAGCTTGGGTGGGCTCCAGAAAAAGGCCACCACATGGACCTCATATCCCTCGACCCCTCGGAATCCGAAAGTGCCCTCTTCCTCGAGAGAGACCCAGCCTAGGCAGCTGGCAACCCTGGATGGCCCCTAAGGGGGCTATCCAGGGAGCAGTACCCTCCCCTCCTGTGGGTGCTCCAATTGGCCCCAAAGTTGGGTGATCCAGGCACACCACCTGAGGGGGTGCCACTACTGAGGGGTCAGAAAACTCCTCGAGACCAGGCTGCAGAGCAATGGTGGCCTGCACCCCTGACCCTGGTCCCAGCAGCAACTGTTCTCTCCTCAGAAGGGGACTGGTTCTGGCCTGTCGAGGACATTACCAAGGTGTCCACATGGGCAGTGAACTCCAAAGAGTCAGACTGCCTGTCTGACTCAGAATCTGATTCCCCCTCCGAGGAGGTGGAGACCGAAGTTCTGTGCCAAACGGTGTGTGGACCTCTGGTGCCATCCTGACTGAAAGGGGCACCAGACCGAGTAACTGCACCAGAATCAGCGCCGAGGCCTTCAGCCGCACCACGAACGGTGCGGGAAGAAGACATGGCGCCGACACCGGCAGCAGCATTGGAGTTCAGACCTGTCACGGCACCGTCCCGCCGGCAGTGCCGCGCAGCACTGAGGTCAGAGACGGCGCCAGTGACAGCTCCAAACGTGCTCTCGGTGCCAAGGTCAGAAACCCAATGGCGCCATCCTGACCCATGGCACCACAAGCAGCATCGAGGCTAAAGACAGCACCGACGACAGCTCCGACCATGCCCAAAACCCCCACGGCGCCATGTCCTCGCTCGGCACCACAAGCGGCTCCAGAGCTGGACACAGCGCCATGCTCAACCACGGTGCTGTGAGCCGTGCCATGGCGTGAAACAGCAAAGTACAGCACTGTAGAGCCTCCCACAGCACCGCCAGCACCATCGGCACCGTGAATGGAGCCGACAGCAGCAATAGCGCCGAGTGACGGACCGGAGCCAATGATGGTGCCATCAAGGCCCATGGTGCCATGAACGGCACCAAGATCCAAGATGGCGCAGACAGAAGGCGTCAACCCAGGCCTTCTGAGCTGAGGGTACGACACCGGGGGAGCCTTCACCCCCAAAGGGGTGATTGCCAAGTTGGTGACTCCCGTCCGTCTCCCAAGGGGAATGGACTGGGCCTCCTGCACCGCGGAAGGGGCTTCCGCAATGGCGAGGCTACAAGAAGCAGAAGCCCCCTCCTCCTCAGTCCGTATAGAACTGGGAGGGGACCCGGAGGAAAGGCCGAGAGAACACGGCTTGGCCCAACGAGTGCGTGCCCATCCCCCAAAAGTCGGTGGAGCTCGTCCAACTTTCCACGCACATTATTTGATGACATGACGGTTCATGGAGAAGTAGGCGTTGCTTTAATCCATGTCGTAGGAAGCGGCCAAGACACGTGAGGGCAACGGTCATGTTGGTCATTGACAGAGTATTTATGGCCGCATGGGCACCGACGCATGGGAGGCCATCCCATCTTCAAAGGTTTCTTGCCCCCCCGACCGAGACATGACCCATGGAAAAAGAACATCAAACAAGATCCGACGTCGCAAAATAAAATAAGGAACAGTCTTACCAATCGACGTCGAGTGAAGCGAAACTGAACCGGCAGGAAAACTGAATCAAGGTCGATGAACTGCAACACGGAGTCGAAGGATTCTTGAAAAGCAGCAGGCCTCTCAAAGTTTCTCAGCTACCCACACGGTGCGACCTCAACGGTGGGAGATGAAGAACTGGTGGGAGGGCGGAGTCGACAACACCTAACGGCCAACCTGCGACTGCCACGCAGTGCGTCAGCCTCGAGGGCGGCGCCGATGGTGCGTCGACTCCGCCCATCCAAAAAAATAAAAAAAGCTCCCGCCAGGTCGTGACCTCCGGCCAGAACCCAAAGGTGATGAATGGTGAAGATTGACACAGACAAGATATGGGAGTGTGATCACTCAAAGAGTCTGAGAAAATACCTGCAGCAGGTATCCTGTCAGGGTGTATGATTAAGGCCCAGTCTATCAGAGTGTGGTTGCCAGGTTTGGCATTATGCCTGGTGGGCAGACTAATTACCTGGGTAACGCGGGCATCAAGGATAAAGCCCTGAGGCACATCACTGGATTCTGAGGTCCAGTTTTACTTGAAATCGACCAGAAGAAAAAATTACTCACCTTAGTAATGTTGTTTCTTCTAATGGAGTCTTGCTGTATTCTGACAATAGCAGTGAGTCCCAACCTTCGAACTGCCCCAGAGATGAAAGAGTTAACTTTCCATGCCAGGCATGGAACACTGAGCTCGAGCTCGGTAGAGACTCTGTCTGCTGCTGTTTGAACTCAAACCGTCAGATCTTTACGAGCTAAACTCACTGAGGTCCTGTGTGGAAGCTGTAAACCTACACTAGCCAACTGGCTACTAAACATAAAAACAAATTTTTTGGTCCCAAAACAAAGACTCAAGTCAGGAAACCCCAAAATGAAATAAACACAACACCCACTCATCCAAAGAAAGAGGGTGATAACAAAAGAGGTGGGGCACCTCCTGAGTGCCAACACTGCTACTGCCCACCCACATCCCAAAAAACAAAGGTTCTGAGAGGGGAAGGCAGGGGGGAGGTCAGAATACAGCAAGACTCCATTAGAAGAAACAACATTACTAAGGTAAGTATTTTTTTTCTTCAAACAACATGAAGTCTTGCTGTATTCTGACAATAGTAGACTCACTACAAAACTCCATGGAGGAGGGACAGAACCTACTTAGGAAATAGGCTCTGAAGCACAGCTGTGCCAAACCGAGCATCACTCCTAGCCTGGATATCCAGGGAGTAATGCATGGTAAAAGTGTGAACTGTTTTCCAGATAGCTGCTTGACATATCTCTAGAATAGGGATATCCCTGGCAGCAGCCAGGGAAGCAGCTGTACCTCTAGTAGAGTGAGCCCTCAGACCTGAGGGTGGAACCTTACCCAGTTTTTCATAGCAAAATTGGATGCAAGAGACAATCCACCTGGCAATGGATCTTTTAGTGGCAGGTTTTCCTTTACCAACCTCACCATAAGTGAGGAACAGTTGGAGGGAGTCAAACATGTGACCCTTGGTACGTTCTATATAGTAGCTAAGGGCTCTTTTCACATCTAAACTGTGCAACCTCCTCTCACCAGAGGAGGAATGGTCAGTGAAGTACACAGGAAGAGACATAGATTGGTTAAGGTGGAAGTCTGAAACCACCTTAGGTAAAAACTTCCTGTTAGTCCTGAGGACCACCTTATCTCTATGGAAAGAGATAAAATCAGGCTCCACTGACAGGGCTTGTAACTCACTTATGCACCTGGCAGAAGTGATGGCCACCAGGAACACAGTTTTCCAAGTCAAGTACTTAAGCTCTGCTGAGGACAAAGGCTCAAAAGGGGTTGCATGAGCTGAGCAATGCAAACGTTAAGGTCCCAAGCAGGGGCAGGGTCCCTGAATGGCGGATTGGTATGAAGCAATCCCTTGAAAAACTAGGAGAATACAGGGTGAGCTGAAAGAGAAGAGGGCTTACCTGCTGAAATAAAAGCAGAGACAGCCGCTAGATGCACCCTTAGTGTAGCTGGTCTGAGTCCCCAAGCTATTCAGGTGAACCATATAGTCAAGGACTGTGGGCAGGTCAGCAGACTCTGGGGAAGTATGCTTCCCAGAGCACCATGTGGAAAATCTTTTCCATTTGGAATTATAAGTAGTTCTGGTGGAAGGCTTCCTAGAAGCCTTTAGAATATCCATAACACCTTGGGAAAGGTGTACATCAGCAAACTCTAACTCTTCAAGAGCCAGGCCTTGAGATTGAGAGATTTGAGGTTCGGATACCAAACCCTCCCCTGAGCACAGGTTAACAAGTTGTAATTCCTGGGAAGAGACAGGGGAAGGTGGACTGCTAAGGACAATAGTAGAGGGTACCAGGGCTGTCTGGCCCAGTCTGCAGCAATCAGGATCACCTTGCAGGACTGAGACCTGATTTTGACTAGCACTTTGAACAGGAGAGGGAAGGGGGGAAACATACAGGAACTTCCCTTCCCAACTGAGAACTAAGGCATCCAGGGGGACTGAGCCCAACACTGGGGGCCTGCAACAAAACAGGGGAAGCTGGTGATTGTCTGGGGCTGCAAAAAGATCTGTGGGGTGCCCCATCTGGAGAAGATCACCTCCAAAACCAGGGGATCCAGTGACCATTCGTGATGGCCCTGAGATATCCTGCTGAGAGCATCTGCCAGGACATTGTCCTTGCCTGGGAGGTGTACTGCTGTGAGGGAGGTGTTCAGGGAATAGGCCAGAGACCACAACTTCATTGCTTCTGTGCACAAGGCCGTGGACCGAATGCCCCCTTGCTTGTTGATATACCACATTGTGGTGGTATTGTCTGTTCTGATCTGAACAACTTTGTTCTGACAGACTTGGAAAAAGCTTGAAGTGCTAGAAACACTGCTCTGAGTTCCAACAGATTGATGTGAAGCAGAGATTCCTGACGGGACCACAACCCTTGGGTGGTCAGGTCTCCCAAGTGAGCCCCCCACCCCAAGAGGGAGGCATCTGTAGTAAGGATTAAAGAGTGAGACTGAGTGACAAAGGGGACTCCCCTGTCTTAGATTGTTCTGATCCTGCCACCACTGCAGGGCCTGGATCAGGGTTCGAGTCACTGGTATCAGTTTGGTAAGAGGGTCCTTTTTCTGAGACCAAAAGGCTCTCAAGTGGAACTGAATGTCCCTCATCTGAAATCTTGCTCCCTGCACCACTGCTGTAGAAGCAGACATGTGCCCCAGGAGCTGCAGAAAATGCCTTGCTGGTCGAGACACCTGTAGGGTGAATGAAGAGGCCAGTGTGATAAGGGTCCTTGCCCTGTCCAGGGGAAGGAAGGCTCTGGCCTTTTCTGTATCTAGCTCTGCGCCTATGAAGGTGAGGAGCTGAACAAGCTCTAGAACTGACTTTGAAAGATTCACAAGGAAACCTAGAGAGGTGAGCAGTTGCTGAGTTATCTGCAGATGTAACTTGACTTCGTCTGAGGACTGGCCTACTATGAGCCAGTCGTCCAAGTATGGGAAGATGGCAATCCTTTGCCTTCTTAGAGAAGCAACTACTACTGCCAGGCATTTTGTGAACACCCCTGGAGCAGAGGTTAGGCCGAAGGGCATTGCTCTGAATTGGTAATGGCCTGAGGGCAGCTCGAACCTGAGGTACTTTCGATGGGAGCTTCTGATGAGAATATGAAAATAGTTATCCTTGAGGTCCAGGGAGACTAGCCAGTCCCCTGGCCTTAGAGAGGGTAGAATTATTCCCAGAGTCACCATTTTGAACTTTGGCTTTAAAAGGTGCTTGTTTAAGTATCTGAGATCCAGGATGGGCCGCCATTCTCCTGTCTTTTTGGGAGTAAGGAAGTACCTGGAGTACAATCCTTTCCCTTGGTGTAGGGGTGGAACCCTTTCCACAGCTCTGAGAGCCAGGAGGGAAGAGACCTCTGCCGCTAGGGCAAGTGCCTCTGAGGGATTTGCAGGTGGAAAGGATCTGGTTCTCAGCTTTGGAAATTTTTTGAAGCCGAGAACCAGTCCCTGGCTTACTACTTCCAGGACCCATTTGTCTGATGTTAAAGACTTCCAGTCCTGTACAAAGCAAGCCAGCCTGCCCCCTACAGGTGGTGGAGAATCGGCCCTGGCAAACCCATCAGGGTGCCTGTTTGGCAGGGGGTTTAGGCTGAGGGGTGGAAGCAGGTCTGCTTGTACCCCTTCTGCCTCTCCCTCTAAAGAACCCCCTCTGAGCATAGGCAGAAGAGGAGGCCTGGGCTTGGTAGAAAGGCCTATGAAAAGGCCTGCCCTGCCCCTGGGATGCTGCCTCTGAGGAGTGGCTTGCCTTTCCTTGGCCTGAGCACTCCTATAGGTGGTCCTGTATTCATCCATTTTCTTCATGTAATTCTCTGTTTGCTCCCCAAACAGAGAATTACTCACAACAGGAAAATCCATGGCCTTAGTCTGGGTATCCTGCGACGGGCTAGTACATCTGAGCCAAGCCATTCTACGATGTGCCACAGATGTAGCCATGACTCTAGATGAAACATTATCGGAGTCCACTGCAGCATGGAATTGCGCCTTGGATGCCTCAATACCATCAGCAGCCACCTGCTCCAGCTCCTTGGCAAGCTGGCCAGGGACCTGTTTAGCTAAAGTCATGACAGTGTCCCATCTAGATGTCTGATACCTAGCTGTATAGGCCATAGAATTGGCCTGCCTGAGTCCCAAGGACGCTGCCATGTACTGTTTCTTTGCCATGGCATCAATCCTCCTGGAGTCCTTGTCTGAGGGGTGTGAAGCCAAGGGTATATTAGCCTTATCACAGGCTGCTGCCTGCACTACCCCAACATGGCTGCATTGTTGTGTAAGGAACTCCGTATCTGAGCCTGACAGAGTATACCTCTTGTCCATTCTTTTATCCACAGGAGGTATAGTATTAGCAGTCTTTAAAATCTTAAATGTCTGTTTCCCAAAAGACTTGTGTAAGGGAATAGACAGCCTCCTAGACTCTGGGATATCCATCATTTCCACATAGTCAGGCTCTTCCTGGTCATCCACAGCTTCTTCCATAGGAAGCTGAAGGGTTTCAGCCACTTTCTTGTAAAACATGAAATGGGAGGGGGACTCAGAAAGCCTAGGAGGAGACATTCCTGAAGGTCTGTCTGGGGAGATGTCTGGGTCAATGGGCACATCCAGACTTTCAAAACCACATTCACTTTCTTCATACTCCTCTTCCTCCTCCTCCTCCGGTTCATAATATTCTTCCAAATCATAATCCGGAACCGGTGGAACCGGCCGAACCGAGCGCCTTCCTGATGGTGCTGGTTAGGTCGGAACTGGAGAAAGCGACTGCACAATTTTTATCGCTTTGGCTATCTCATCAGCGGTTGGAGAAGAAACTTTTGGATCCACACCAGCTGATTTTTCCCTTCTTGTTCTCTTAGCCGGAACCGACTCCTCGGACTCGGTTCTCCTTTTGCCCGAAGAAGTTTCACCCTGGTCAGAGGGCACTCCTTCTGGTTCGGTTTGAACCGAACCGGGCTGGCCATCCGGGTCAGCGGACTTTTTGGCCTCCCTTTCCCTGAGCCTACCGACTCCCTTTTCTAGGGTAGCTGCAGGAAAATTTTTACAAATCTGGCAGTCCGAATTGAGGTGGTCAAACCCCAGACAATAAACAGGTGGTGTGGGGGTTAGCCTTAGCAAAGACTTCCCCACACACACTACAGTGTTGAAACCCAGTGGGCCCGGTTTTTTTTTTGGGTTTCTCAGACATGGTGCCAGTCCTAACAAAACTTACCCTTTTAATGGCAATCCGCCAGGCAAGACACTCTTATCGGTTCCTGACCGTGTTACGGGTCGTGGAAAAAAACGTAGTAAAATCCATTTTTTTTAGAACCGATAAGAACCGGTAACCACACTCTAAAAGTAGAAATAAAGATTTTTACAACAACTTGATCGGTTCAAACTGAACCGATGAACTGTTTACAAGTTCCACACAGAATAAAAAACAATATAAACCTATCTAGTACTCACGAATACCACAGACAGAGACTGAACCGACAGGTTGCGGTTTAAACTCGGTTGAAAACTGAGAAAAACGGTACTTTAACCGACAAACTGAACCGAGCAAAGGAGAAATCTCCAGAGCGACTTTCAGTGAGGCGGAGTAAAGAATCTGACAGTTTGAGTTCAAACAGCAACAGACAGAGTCTCAACCGAGCTCGAGCTCAGCGTTCCATACCTGGCATGGAAAGTTAACTCTTTCATCTCCGGGGCAGTTCGAAGGTTGGGACTCACTGCTATTGTCAGAATACAGCAAGACTTCATGTTGTTTGAAGAACAGGTTACTCACCTGTAACAGTAGTTCTAGGAGTGGTATATGTTGTTCATCCACACTTCTTGGCATGTCCCTTCCCCTTTAAATCTTGCCAGAAGTCTTCAAGCTGGCTCCTTCCACTCACCCACCCACCCACTTGGGTGGTATATTCTCGCTCCGCCCGTGACAACAGATCTTAGCCCACTGGAAGCCAGGTTGTGTGCGTCTGCAGCCGGGGAGGTCGGGTGGGTCTGTGTGGATGAACAACATATACCACTCCTAGAACTACTGTTACAGGTGAGTAACCTGTTCTTCTAGGAGCATTGATATGTTGTTCTATCCACACTTCTTGGCACACTCCTAGCAGTTCGCTGGGAGAAGGGAGGCAAGGCGCACACCCCCTACTTAGGGAAAAGAGATTGGAGAACCGAGGCCCCAAAACCAGCATCCCGGCATGACTCAAGGTCGATGTGGTAGTGGGTAATGAAGGTGTTTGCTGACTTTCAGGTAGCAGCCTGACAGATTTCCTGGAGAGGGATGTCCCTAGAAGCAGCCACCGATGCAGCAGTATGGCAGGTGGAATGTGCTCTTATCCCTCTGGGAGGTTCCTTGCCCGCCAACTCATAGCACAGACCTATCAAGATGTAATCCACTGCGCAATGGTCCGTTTGGCTACAGGTCTTGCAAAAGTGCGATCGCTAACTTGAACGAGTTTTAATCTTGGTAAAACCAAAGTTTCTGAAGCCAGGGCCTACGAAATGCGAAAGCACAAGGGAGGCAACCTGTATCTTCCAGTGGAAAGGAAGATCTGGCGTCACGTGGCAGAGCCGAGGAAGATACCACCCGGGTGGGTGGAAGGAGCCAGCTTGAAGACTTCCGGCAAGATTTAAAGGGGAAAGGGACATGCCAAGAAGTATGGATAGAAAGAACAGGTTACTCACCTGTAACAGAAGTTCTAGGAGTGGTATATGTTGTTCATCCACACTCTCTGGAATGTCCCTTTCCCCTTTAAATCTGTCCGGAAGTCTTCAAGTTGGCTCCTCCCACCCACCTGGGTGGTAAATACCTCGGCTCCGCCCCATGACGCCAGATCTTAGCCCGCTGGAAGCAAGGTTGTGAGCCTAAATCCGGGGAGGTCGGGTTGGTGCGTGTGGATGATCAACATATACTACTCCTAGAACTACTGTTACAGGTGAGTAACCTGTTGTTCTAGGAGTGTGGATATGTTGTTTATCCACACTGTCTGGCAGACTCCAAGCAGTTCTCTGGGAGGAGGGAGGCAAGGCGCACACCCCCAACTTGGGAAATAGAGATTGGAGAACCGAGGCCCCAAAACCAGCATCCCGGCTTGACTCAAGATCGATGTGGTAATGGGTAATAAAGGTGTTTGCTGACTTCCAGGTAGCAGCCCGACAGATTTCCTGGATAGGGATGTCCCTGGAAGCAGCCACCGATGCAGCAGCATGGCAGGTAGAATGAGCTCTTATCCCTCTGGGAGGCTCCTTGCCCACCAACTAATAGCACAGACCTATACATGATGTAATCCACCTTGCAATGGTCCTTTGACTGCAGGTCTGCCAGAAGCGGCTTCAGCGTAGGTGACAAACAGCTGGCGAACCTCTCCACGAATTTCATCCGTTCTCTCCTTACAATGGGAGAGAGCACGTCTCAGGTCCAAAGTATGGAGCCTGTACTCGGCATCCAAGGTGTAATTAGGATAGTATACTGGCAGAGTTAACACCTGGTTAAGATGAAACTCTTACACCACCTTCGGAAGGAATTTCGGGTGGGGGCGCAGGACAACTTTGTCCCTATGGAAGACCAGATAAGGGGAGTCCACCGAAAGTGCCTGAAGCACTCTTGTCCTTCTGGCTGACGTGATAACCATCAGGATGTCTGTCTTCCATGACAAGTGTGACAGCTCACATATGTGCATGGGTTTAAATGGCTTGCCCATGAGCTTTGCCAAAACCAGCAAAAGATCCCACGGAGGTGGAGGTTCACGTACTGGAGGGGATATGTGATCCAAGCCTTTGAAAAAGCGCCTGACCACTGTCTCCTGTGCCAATGTTGGCTGACCAGCCCGTGCTCGGTAAGCAGAAATGGCTGCCAGGTGCACCCTAAGGGTCGATGACCACAGACCCCCTTTGGAGAGAGACCTAAGGTAGTCGAGAATGTTAGCCACAGAGCAGAATAAGGGGTCCAGACTCTTACCCTGACACCAAATGGAAATTCTCTTCCATTTGAAGGCATAACATTTCCTGGTCAATTCCTTACGAGATGACTCCACCACGGTGTAGACATCCTCGGAAAGACCCAGAGCCTGGAACTCTAGCCGCTCAGGTACCAGGCTGTGAGGTGCAGGGATTGAAGGTCTGGATGGAATACCTTCCCCTGGTTCAGAGATAGCAGGTCCGGGCGTGTACAGAGCTGCTCCGGGGGCCTGCAGCTGAGGCTGAGGAGATCTGGGTACCAGAACTGGTGCGGCCAGTCTGGGGCTACCAGAGTCACATTCGCCTTGTCCCTGCTAACCTCGAATAACACCTTGTGGATCAAGGGAAATGGAGGGAAGGCGTACAGGAGGCCTGGGATCCACGGCATCGAGAAGGCATCCCCCTGCAGCGAACCCTGCTGAGGGGGGCCGGCATGAAACAGCCTCACCTTGGTGTTGTCCCTGGAGGCAAACAGGTCCACCAATGGTTTGCCCCAGTGGGAGAACAAGTTGTGAGCTACCTCTGGATGGAGAGACCACTCGTGGGATGTCTGACCTATACAGCTGAGAGCATCCGCCAGCTGGTTCGAGACTCCTGCCACTTAAATGGCTAGGAGATCCGCCTCCAACCGGCTGATGAGGGTCCAGATGCAGAGCGCCTCCTTGCAAAGCAGACGGGAGTGCGTGCCGCCCTGTTTGCTGAGGTAGTACATGGTCATGATATTGTCCGTCTGGACTTGAACCACTTGACCCCGGAGCTGAGGAGCAAAAGCTGACAGTGCCAGTCTGACTTGCTCTGAGCTCCAACAAGTTGATGTGGCATCGGGACTCCTCAGGGGTCCAGAACCCATGGTCTCTGCTGTCCCCCATGTGGGCTCCCCAGCACATGAGAGAGGCATCGGTCATAAGAACGACTGTCGGCTCAGGGCGGACAAACTGGATCCCTTCCTGCAACCGGTCTGGGGCGGTCCACCATTGGAGAGCATCCCACATCTTCTGGGTCACAGTGATCAGCTGGTCGAAATGACCATGGTGCTGAATCCACTGAGCGACCAGCTCCTATTGGAGGGGGCGCATGTGCCATCTGGCCCAACGGACCACTGAAGTGCATGCCGCCATGTAACTCAAAAGGCGCAGGAAGTCCCGGGCAGGGCGCAAGTGCCCAACCAGAAATGATTGGGCAAAGGAGGAAAGAACCTCTGCCCTGTCTGCTGGGAGCCGAGCTCTGGCTTGACGAGAGTCGAGCTCTGCCCCGATGAAGCCCATCACCTGAGAGGGCACAAGTTCCGACTTGGCCTCGTTGATCAGGAGGCCTAGTTGGGAGCAGGTTCAAAGAGCCAGATCCCCGGATCTCTCCACCTCCTGGAGGGAGGAACCTGCCAAGAGCCAGTCATCGAGATAAGGGTAAATTCAAACTCTTCGACGTCGGAGATGGGCTGCCACTACTGCAATGCACTTGGTGAAGACCCTCGGGGCCGATGACAGGGCGAATGGCATGGCTTGGAACTCGTACAAGGCCCCTCGACCCTGAAGCGGAGGAACCGTTGATGGGACAGATGGATTGGGACATGGAAGAACGCATCCTGCAGATCCAGTGAACAGAACCACGTTTCGCTCCAGGGATGGTATGATCTGATTCAGAGTTACCATCCAGAAGGTGCGAGACCTGAGATATTGACTCAGGTCTTGGAGATCTAGAATGGGGTGCCAACCCCCCATCCGCTTGGGCACCAGGAAATACATGGACATGAAGCCTGGGTCTGTAGGAGGATCTGGCACTGGAGCTACCACCTCCTTGCGGAGGAGCTGAGCAATGTCGTCTCGAAGAACCTACTGAATGCAAGCTGAGATCCTTTCCTCCCGAGGGGCACGGGCTCGGTTGGGAGGGTACTGCTCAAATTCCAGAGACAGTCCCTGGCTGGTCACTTCTAGGACCCATCTGTCCGAGGTGATAGCGGACCATACGGAAAGAAAGTGGTGGAGCCAGCACCCCACGGGAGGACCCAGAGCTGGCGCGACGGGTGTAGTGGTGGCAACCCCCAACCCATCACTGAGCAGGCTTAGAGGAGGAGAAGGCTCCTGGACCGGCACCTCGGCCTCCTTTACAGAGCTGTTGAGGACCCTGCTTGGGCCTGGGGCGCCAAGCTTGAGCCTGCTGTTGCTGCTGGCCTCCTTGATAGAAGGGCTGCCTAACCGCAGGGGAAGAGTGCCAAAAAGGCTTCTTCTTGTGCTTCTGCTGGTTCTTGCCTGAAGAACCCTTCACAGAGGTAGCATCCAAGGTGGCATTGGACTGCTCTATGCGCTGGAGGTGACCAGCCACTCCTAGACCGAAGAGGTCGGTGCCTAGGAAGGGAACGTCAGCTAACTTGTGCTGGGTATCCGCCGGGAAGGAGGACAGCCTCAGCCAAGCCCAGTGGTGAGAGGTCACTGCGGCAGCCAAAGAGCGGGCACAGGAATCTCCAATGTCCAGGGCCATCTGGAGCTGCTGTTTTGCAACAGCACAGCCCTGATCATGGACCTGCTTCACTGTGGTCTGCATGTCCGCCGGGAGATGAGGGAGGACTTCATCCAATGACCCTAGGGGGGCATGAGAGAAGTATGCCATGATAACAGCTGAGCTGGCCTGATGAAAGTCTAAGGAGGAGGTCGCATAGACCTTACGGGCAGAATTGTCCATATTCTTGGACTCCTTGTCCGGGGGTTGGTCAGTGTCTGCTGAGCTACCAGTACATCTGAACACAGAAGCAGTCACTAGGCTTTCAGCTGAAGGACGCTCTGTGAACCCCATCAGGGACCCCGTGGGCACCGTATACTTGCAGGCCATGCAGGTAGACGGAGCTGAACAGGAAGTAGGACGCTGCCGAAGCTCAAGGGCCAGGCCAACGATGGCTTTGGACACTGGAAAGGCCTCTGTCGGGGTATCCCCCCCTTTGAGGATATCCGTAAGGAGGTACTCTGCCTTTTTCTGGATGGGCTCCAGGGGCATTCCGGTGGATTCGGAGATCAGGTGGAGAATGCCCCAAAAGGAGGAAGGGCCTTCCTCCAGTCCTGCCATGGATGATTCATCATCCCCTAGATCAGTGTGTAATCCAGTGTCGTCCAAGTCCGAAGAGTCGGGGTACAACGGTCTCCCGCCTAGGTCTCCCTCGATACGCCAATGGCGATCAGGGACGACCGTGATCGACAGACACCGGGGAAGCCCGGTGTCTGGTCGGTCCTCTTTCAAGGAAGCCCCTCCCTGAGGCTGCTTAAGCGGTAGCTCCAACAAAATTCAGTGGAAACGGAACAGGCCGAGCCGGGATACGGGCCGGCCCAACGGGCGGTGGAACAGAGGCCTTCGGTTTCGGAGGGGTCAGCGTCGGCCTAGGAGGCAGGAGCCAAGTGATGGCCGGGGCAGCTGGTGGAGCCAGCTTCTGCCCAGTCAAAATCAGCTGTTGCCATATCAGATTCTCATAGCGTCAGAGTTTCAGGCAAAGCCTCTCCTCATCCGAGGAGGATGAGGATCTGTGGCGGCGCCTCTTTTTTGAGTGTTTGTGGCCCTTTTTCGGCCGTTAGACTAAAGGGGTCCCAGTCCTCAATCGAGACCGACGGGGTCGGTTCGGTCGATCGGAAGACACCGGAGTCGGTGAAAACCGAGGTTCTGGCACATTTTCCCTGATCAGAACACCCGGGGGCAGTGTCTCCTCATCGGGAAAGGAAAGGACAGGAGTCCTTTCTAAGGAATCATCGGCCGGAGTCGGTGATAAAGGCTCGATCGGGTCAAGAGTAATCTCGGCCGGTTCAGCCGTTTCCTCTGTCTTGGTCCCTTGGCCAGAGGGAAGGTCCGTAAAGCCGGTGGCCGAGGAAGCGATCTCGACCGAAGTCAAGACCGAGTGTTCCTGGGACTCTGACCTTTCCCGGTCCCAGGAGCATCTCCTTTTAGAAGAAGACTTGGGATCCTTATCCCTCTTCCGAGGGCGGGAGGAGTGCGAGCCTGAGGGCGCCTCACCCATTGTGGGGAGAGACTGGCACAACTCCCTGAAGGAGCCCGTATAAGTACAGCTATTGGTTGAGTGGAACGAAAAAGCTTCAACTGGCCGAAGCTTGAGCTGTTTCCTCCTCGAAAGCCTTCATCTGTTCCAGATGCTCGGCAGATCTTGTGGCTGCGGAAAAGGCCCACCTTGCCTCTTTCGATTTAACCGGCGACATGATACAGGCCTACAGGTATCTTACAGGAGTGAACAGGGTCTGGGGAGTCACTTTCAAATGTGAAAGAGCACCAGGACCAGGGGGAATGCAATGAAGCTTGGGGGGGGGGGGCAAGAGAGAGAGATGTGAGAAAATATTGGTAGATGCCTGGAACAGATTACCAGCTGACATGGAGGAGGCTAAAACAGTAGGGAGCTTCAAGCATGTGTGTGGCATAGACATAGCGGTATATTAGAGAAGAGGTGGGAGGGTCAATGGAGATCAGACAGCATGTGAGGAGGAAGATGAGGCAGGAAACATCTAGGCAGACTAGGTAGGTCAAGTGGTCCTTTTCTGATGACAAGTTCAGTGTTTCTATGTTTATGACTGCACACCTACTATAGAAACAGCTTTTACTACAGTAGGCATGTGATTGTGAACTGTCATTCAGTTGGTGGCTGCTTTGGATGTGAGTGGAGGGTCTGTGCTGGTCGCCATACACCATAGGTTGGGGGCAAGTGGGGGTAGTTGTAGTGGTACTGGGTGGGCTGGTCGGGGGGGTAGATATTATACTTATGGGGCAGGGAAATCACTCAACACCAAGGATCTGGTATGGAAAAATTACAGCTCTTGCCAGACTACTAATTAGGACACGTGGGGAACCCTGGTCTGGATATCAGGCAAGTGGTTCCGAGGAATAACTGATCTTATCAAGTGTCTGATTGGGGCCCAGTTGATCAGTGGTGGGGGGTCTGCTGTCTGCTGGACACATGGGACAGATGTTTTATTACACAGGCATGCAATCTGGGGGAGGGGCACTGGACACCGGGACAGTTATGCCATGGACCAGTGGAGGGACCAGGGCTAGTGGTAGCCTGACATGGCCAGGTGTTGGGAGTGTAGGAATGCACAGTCCATAACACCTGGTTTGGGGAACCAGTAACTAGTGTTGCACTAATGGATAGCTACACCTCCCCAACCCTCCCAGCATGCCGATGTACCTATGCGCAAGGTGCTGTCGGCTGCTTTACACATGTGCACAAGGATGGATCAGGGCCACTTACAAATGAGCTAGTGACTTGGTAACCAAGCAATCATATGATCTTGTGTAGTACTATCCTGCTTTAGAGGTGCAAACTGGGATTAGCAAGTTGATAACCTGTCTAACTCTCACAAAAAAGCTTGAATATTCTGCCTTAGGGCTTTTTAAAACCATTGTAACTCTGTTAAATGAACAACGAAACACCCTGGAGTTGTGGTTGGTGACGGTGCACCTTGGCCTCATACCCACTGCCGGACCCCACCCACATGGGTCCCAATCCTCTGCGTGCCTCCTCTGCCTGGATGATACTGGATGTCTTGGGTGCCAGAAGGAGTGGCAGTCCAGCCCTATGGATAAGCCAGGGAGGTCTCTCGCCAGGCGGAGGTAGGCATTAGCGGAGTCTGGGGATGATGCCTGAGAGAGGACACATCTCCAGTGATCAGAGGAAAAAGAGTTGGTACAAAAAGAAAAAAAACATTTCCCAAACAGCATTCCCCCTTTTGATTTGAACCCAAATCACCTTTTGATAATGCAGCCACCAAACTACCTGACTATCTAACTGCTGCAGGTATTACCAAACCCAAACCCACTGGCATTAGTTCAAAAAAGACACCCTGAATTTTGTCCCCGAATACCTAAACGCCAAGAGGCAGGCCTGAGGTGCAGCTGGTTGGCTGGCATTGGCACACCCACCTGAGCCAAACAACCCCCCAACCCCAACATGTTTCCCTTGATGTCTTTAAATCTTGAACTGGCTTTCAGCGCCAGTGGACTTGAACACAGATAAAATATATATACATATATACATACACACACACACATAACATTCCCCAGGTGCAGGGCAATTCCTGCCCTCACTCACAGCTCTGCTGCATTAGTCCTAGGATGGCACACATGACTGAAGTCCTGGGGAGGCTGGCTCAGTAGACACAGAATCAGGACTGATGCTTAACACCTGAAGGTGTGGAAGCTGCAGCTTGGATCTTCAGTGCCACCCAAGGTCTTGCAGCCCTGTCCCCGGCCCACAGAGGCCCACTGCAGGCATCACACAAGACCTACCAGCCACAAGGGACCCAGACATGGGAGCATGCCCACGGTCTGGCTCCCCCACAGGTCAGAGCACCGGGGCACAAACCCACAATCCCTTACCACCAGCAGCCCCACTTGATAGGGGTCAGCGAGCTCCCCACCTAGCACATTTAGGATTGATTCTTGAGATCATTTCCATTCTTTCCTCAGTTATCTGCTACTCTGTGTAGTCAAGCAGTCTCAGCTACCGTCTCGAATATCAGGCTCTGGGGGTACTGTGCAGAGTCTGAAATTCCAGGGATTTAACACAACAGTCTCCCATCTTGCTGCATCTCAGGAGCAGACAGCAGGCACCCACCCAGACAGCACCCGCTCATCCCCCTGCCCCTACAGTCTTTCAACTCCAACACAGTGGCCACCCTTGTGCTCTGGCTCACACACAAGTTCAGCAACTCTCTTTCAAAAACACATCAAGAAAGTCCCATTTCTCACAATGCAGGTGCTAGTCAACTCCAGACAGAAGAGGCTCTCTTGTCAGCTTCTTAAAACCTGGGTTCAAATCCAGTTTTCTTGTCCATTTTCTACAATTCATTTTTTCTGCCAAAAAACAGTCTTTTAACCTTGTATTTCCCTTTTCCTGGTGATGTCTTGTCATTGCAAGGGTCAGACAGAACCTTTTACACTTTTTCTTCTCTCATCAAAAATCTTTGATCATCCGTGTCTCACCGATGTGGCACAGATAAAACTGAAGAGGCTTTCTCCCCATCCTCTTGACACAAATCCATTTTCTTAATCCTTTTTCTCAATCCATTTAACCTGTACTATGAACAATTTCATCACTGTGGTGCAACTTCTCTGGCAGCAACAAAATACTGCAGATCTCCCTCTCTACAGAGCTGCCTGCAAAATCCTCTCTTTTCTCTCGAGATGGGGAAAGGCACAACCAGCTCTGGGGTACAGATGGCTGGCAGCCCCCCTCAAATCCCCACAACCCCACCTTCTCCCTAGGGGCTGGAGACCCCCTTCCTGTGGAGGGGCTTCCACCAAACTGAACTTTGAAACCAAAGTTCTTCCCCCTTGGGAGCTTTCTGGCAGCTCCCCAATGGCAGGAGCAACTGTCGACCAAAATTAACATGTACAAGGTTCCTGCGACACCTCACTGGTTGCTGAAAAAGGCGCACAGACTGTCCCCAGTATTTTTCCCCCCAAGAGTCTTCACTGAAGTTCTACTCTTTAGTACCTCTTCCCTCTGATTGCCCAGCAAACAATTTATCATTTTTAGTTATTTTCCAGCCAGTCGCTAATGCTGACAATTGTTTTCCCAGCACCAGGCAGGCTCAGAAATATGTGTAGTATAACAGCAGCAGGAATGAGGAATAAATATTCTAACTCTACATGGATTAGGTAAGTGGGGGACTACCAGATTACCTAAGAATTATTTTTTTATTGTGTCCAGGGCTGACAGTGTGTGTATGTGTGCGTGTGTGTGTGTGGGGGGTTGTTGGCAGGCTGCGTTTGTGCAGTTAAAACACGAGTCCCAGAATCATTAACTAGCACTAACCACGCAGTGTGTTAGCACGTCAAGAAAGCATTTAATATACCTGTACACCTTATATGCATTAGAGTAACCCCCAGTTGTATGAGTGCCTGGTTGCAATTAGTAATCCTGAGCAAAAAAAAAAAAAAAAATATAGTGCCACATTAACAGGTTAGCACTGTACAAAAGAATGCTTTTTAAAATAGTACCAGCTGGGGTCACGTGATGGCAGCCTAGACGGAGACACTCGCCTCCCGGAGCTCCGCGCCTATCCTCCCGATTTCGGTCGGTAATTGCAGCATTTAAGAAGTCAAACCCATCCCAGCTGTGCGAGGTACGTGGCAATTCTCTCTCGGTTTCAGCGACCGACGATTTGATGGATGCTTTTATGAAAAAAGCACCCCCGAGGCACTCCCCTTCCCGGACGCCCGAGAAAGAGAAGGCTGCAAAGCGGGCCAAGCAGCAGGCAGCTAGCGTTATGAAGATGCCCACACCAGACGCTGCCCTTTCAGAAGCCAGGTTTTTGGAAATAATGCAACCCCTCCAGACGGCCATCGAGTCAATCTCCGAGGATTTGCACGATATCAAAGGCGCTGTGGAGGTACTTTCTAAGAGAGTTGGGGACTCGGAAGCTAAGATTATTTCAATAGAAAAGAAACAGGAAAGGAGTGAGTCTGAGTTTGTTAACATGAGGCACAGAATAAAAAGTTAGAAGAGAAGCTGGAGGACTTGGAAGGCCGGTAGTAGAAGGAACAACCTGGTAATTATTGGATTGCCAGAAAAGGAAGAAGGAAATGGCATAATCACTTTCTTACAGAAACTCTGTTGTAAAATAGCTGGTGCTCCTCCTGGGGATATATCATCGAGAGAGCCCACTGAAGCACTACCCCACCTCTAACCCAGGGTCAGCTGCCAAGGCCAATAATTTTGAAATTTTTGAATTTTCTGGACAGGCAGCATGTTTTCTCTAAGGCGAGGGAGGCAAGGAGTTGTCATGGGAAGGTAAGAAGATTAGCATCACGCAGGACCTGCCATACTCGGTGAGAGTTCGTAGACAAGAGCTGCACCCAGTCATTTCTAAGTTGGTGGCGGCCTCCAAGCCATTCAGGGCCAAGTACCCTGCCATATTGATGGTAAAGCATGAGGACAAATGGTTGTCTTTCGACTCTCCAGCGCAAGCTACACAGGATTTGAAGGTTATCTTCCCAGATTTATACAAATGATTCTGTGCTGGAGGACTTCTCGGCTGAGGGGCTGTGAGTGCAGATATAGCTGTCTGTCTCTGGGGTCAAGAGGGCAATCTTGGACATATGAGCTGTGCCTTTTGTGAGGGTCAATACTATCTCAGAAACTCAGTGGCAATTACTAGCCAGGTGGCTACTGATTATTGGTGGTCGTTTAGGCTGCGCAAAATAATACGGAGTTGCCTAGGATGGAAATCCTTGAAACGGATGGAGTTGTCCCGGGTTATTCACTATTCATTTGGATATTTACCTGATTGATCTCTGCTGCTCTGACGTATGTAAACCCCCTCGTTGTGGGCTACTGGAGTCGATGTCGAGGGAATTGTTTGGACTCGTTCTGCTTTTCGAACCTTTTCATCTTTGGTAGATGGATTTATTTTGCATGATACAACATATAGCAGCTCCATTGTTTCCTGGGGGAGGTCGCACTGTGGATGTATGGATATGGACAATGGAAAGATGAGTGGCCTTATAATGTGGCTTAATCGGCACCGTGATGACTGTATGGAGGCCTGACGGGTTTTGCGTTACTTTCTTATGGTGGTGTCTGCACACTGAGTTGCCTAATATGCATTAGAATTACAGGCAGGGTCTAAACCTGCAGGTCTTTTCTTCCCTTTTTTCCTCCCCTCCCTCCTCTCCCTTTTTTTTTTTTTTTTTCTTTCTCTTCCAGGAACCGATGATTTACTCGAGGAGTTGTTAATTTGGGCCTTGAATTATCATTGCAGCTGAGATGTGCATAGTTAATGACTGAAGCTGTTCTTAGGATTAGGGTTAGCTCAAGTATATTGAAGTAGTTTCTACATTTATATAGTCAGGATCATGTTCTATTGACAAAATTTGTTTGTTGTTAGAGTGTAGTTTTTGTAATGATCATGGGTGGGGGGGGCTCGGGGTGAGGTTGGGTAGTTTGGGTTGCTTAGTAGTGAATCACATGGGCTGAATATTTAGGAGGGCAGTTTCTCTTAGAACTGGGGCATGTGTGTGTTTGGAGGGCGGGGGTTTAGTTGGGGGATATTTGCAGGGGTATTGGGGGTATTTGGGTTGCAAGTCACTATGGGTTGTTTAGTCTTCAGGGAGAGAGGGTGGGGTTCCAAGGTTACACATTATCAGGATTTATCATGGTCTTCCTAAGTCAGGGGGTTTGTCTGTGCCTAAATAGTGCTGTTTCACGATTGTTTGTAACCTTCTCTTTGCACCACCTGCGGAGCTTGATAGTCAAGCATAACGAGCAATTCGTACAAATTCATTAGTTGGAATGTTAAAGGAGCCAAGGATAGGGTCAAGAGACAAATTATATTAAGGCACCTTCGTCACTTAGGAGCACAAACTGCCTTTCTGCAAGAGACACACACGAAGAGGAGTGATATTCATTACTTTAGGATGGCATGGGTAGGACAAGTTTTTGGGGCTGGAGTATCATCGAATAGGGGAGGGGTTGTTATCCTTATAGCTAGGAATATTCCTTTCAAATTGGTGGAAGAGTTTTGGGATCCGGAGGGTCGATATATCAGTACGCATGGTATGCTGGTGTCTCACCCGATATTATTGGGCTCAGTATACGGTCCCAATTGTGATTCCCCAGCCTTTTTCATGAGATTACTAAATATGGTAGTGTCCAACCCCGAAAAGCTTACGGTCTTAGGTGGGGATTGGAATCTAGTTCTTCAGAATGATCTGGATAGATCATGTAAAGAGAGGCGGGTTTAATGCCTGCACAAAGGGCGTTAAGGACCTCATTAGTAAGGCCGCCCTGGTTGATGTCTGGCGGGTAATTAATCCTATGTCACGTCAATATACCTTTTTTTCTGCCGCACACAAGACATACTCTCGAATAGACTATATTTTGGTTAGCTCGCTTGCAATACCTGGGGTTACACGGGCCGAGATAACTACCAGAGTAATATCTGATCATGCACCAGTCAGTCTGGACTACCGGTTAGCCTTGGGGCCTAGGCGGTCTCCACAATGGAGGTTAAACTCCCAAATGTTGAAGGAAGAATCCTCGCTGATGCACATTCTAGACTTCATTAAGGACTTCCTGGAAAGTAATCAAGGCTCAGTGGATCGTAAGGACCTAATTTGGGCTGCTTTAAAATGCTCTCTGAGGGGAGAGCTGATTAAAATGGCCTCTAATAAACGTAGGCAGCAGGCGCAATTGGATTCCCTGCTAGGTTTGATTAGGATGGAGGAAAGTAACTTATCCTGGTGCTCGACTGTGGCAGATTGGGCCAGGCTTCATCAGTTGCAGGCCCAATATGCGAGTCTAATATCTCAGAAGGGGAGCTGGCCCTTTGAGGACTAGGCTTCAATATCTAGATGTGGGAGAGGCGGGAAATTGCTCGCTATGCGCATCCGTCAACTAGATTCTTCCCATTTTATAAGCGGGGATGCGGTAAAGGGACATGGGAACAGGTTTGCACGGATCCAGGGGAAATGGCGAATGCCTTTGGATTGTATTTTCAGGAGTTATATACGGTTGGCCGAGAGTATAAACCTTCGGCGGATGACATTAGGCTATTTCTCAGATCAGTAGAGTTGCCTAGAATAACGGAGGGCGATGCAGCTCTTTTGAGTGCTCCAATAACGGTTTTAGATATCCAGCAGGCCATCCAACAAATGCCTCTAGATAGGTCCCCTGGCCCAGATGGGTTCCCTAGTAATTTTTACAAAGCTTGTCATACCCTAATATCCCCAATTCTAAAGGAGGTCTTTCAGTACTGGTTTGATAATGGGTTATCAGAGCCTAGTTTTCTGGAGGCGACGATTTCCTTAATTTTAAAACAGGGGAAGGACCCTCTCAGTATGGATAGTTATCGCCCTATCTCCCTTCTAAATACGGACATCAAAATTCTAGCAAAAATCTTAGCTAACAGGTTGTCCAATGTTATGGACAAGTTGGTTAGTAAGGGAACAAGTGGGTTTTATGAGGGGAGATGCGTCCCAAGATCATATGAGGAAGTTATTGCACTTGATTACTGTTGCTAAAGATGCCAAGATCCCAGCAATACTTATTTCATTAGATGCGAAAAGGCATTTGATAGGGTATGCTGGGATTATTTGTTTGCTGCCCTGTCTGCCTTTGGTTTACCGATGTGTTCTGAGATGGGTCCAAATTCTATATTCTTCCCTCTGCTAGAGTAAAATGTAATGCGATTATGTCGCCGATTGTAAGGCTGGAGCGAGGCACGAGCAAGGTTGTCCCTTATCCCCATTACTATTTAACTTATATCTAGAGCCTTTATTACATAGACTGGCTAGAAACTGTTTGATTAAGGGTATACAGGTGGGGATGTCAGATACATGTACCGGTATACGAGATGATATACTATTACATGTTGAGAATCCGGAGACCTCGGTTCCGGCCATTTTGGAGGAAATAGATTCCTTCTCCAAAATTTCTTCTTATAAGTTAAACCGCACGAAAACGAAGATTCTCCCCTTAAATATTAACATTAGGAAGGCTGATTTATCATCGTTTGGCTTATGTTGGGAGGCAAAGTTGCTTACGTATCTCGGGATAAACATTAGCACTAGACTGAATCACATGATTAAAGATAACCTGAATAGTCAAGTTAAAGCCATTTCTGGGGATATGGATAGGTGGAGGCTGCTCTCTTTGTCACTTTGGGGTAGGTTGAATATCATTAAAATGAACATTCTGCCTAGATTATTATACCCCTTGGGTATGCTCGACGTATACCTCCCGAAGACATGGTTCACCAACTTACAGAGGGCGTTTAATCTTTTATTTGGAAGGGGAAAGGACACATGAGGTCCTATATTAAATTAACAGCCCTGAAATTAAAGGGGCGGGCTAGCTGCTCCCTCTCTCTTTTTTGTATTACGCATGGCATGACGAGGCAAGTTGGTCTATTGGAGTGCAAGGGGCGCCCAATCAGCTTACTTGCCCCTGTGGGTTGACATAGAGCGAGGGTTGTCGAAGAGGATGAGCTGCTCTCTATGGGCCCTGTTATATGCCTCTCCGTCGGATATACCCAAACCATTGAAAAATAACCCTATGGGATGGTCGTTAAGGGCCTTTCAGCAGTTGCAAAATTACCTCGCAGTTAAATGGTATCTATCTATCGACCAACCCATTTTTGAGAATCCCCACATTAGGGTTGGGGGTAAGACCCTGTCCGCCACTTTTTGGCCCCAGCTAAGCCACCTTAGAATCTCGGATTTTTGGGTAAATGGGGGTCCTCGGTCTTTTGATCAGTTGGTGAATGCTGTTGGGGCTGTGGATCAGGACCTCTTTAAGTGGCTACAAATTAGTAAGGCCCTAAAATCTATTTTTTCTCAGAGGGCGCTAATTGATTATGGAGACCGAGATGCCGATATACTTTTCACCATAGCCTCTCAACCAAATTCAGTCTCTAAGTTATACAAAACACTTCAGGAATGGGACCACAGACTTCCTCTAAGAGTATGCTTTTATTGGACAAGGGAGCTAGGTATATCTGAGGCACCCAATCTCTGGATGAAGTTGTGGCTTACAATGTATAAATATGTAAAACAAGACCGGTTGAGGATGGTACACTTTAACTTAATGCACCATTTATACTTATCCCCATCCCGATTGTGTAAATACGGGGCAAAAGATACATCTCTTTGTGCGAGGTATAGGAAGGAAGATGGTACTTTATATCATATGGTATGGTCATGCCCTTCAATTCAGGTCTTTTGGCGGGCTATCAACGATCTCTTAGACCCTATCCTTGGCTTAACAAATTTGTTTACCCCTGAGGTATGTCTGATGAGCCTTTTTCCAGTTGGCACTTCCAAGGCTAAAAAGGCCCAAATGTCGCTTTTATCCGCTGTGGCTAAATTGGTAATCTTAAGGCATTGGACCAGTGATAAAGTTCCCTCTTTGTTGGAATGGTACCATGAATGTACCTTAGCAGTACAACTAGAAAAACATATCGCTTGTATGCAGAATAGATTGATAGCATACACGGCACTTTGGAGTTCGTTTGAAACGCTCCTTATGGCATGGAGGCCTGGCCCTCAGAACACCTCAGGGTTGGCAAGCTAGGGTGTGCTCATGCGTGTAGCCTTGGGAGGGGTGGGAGGAGGGAGGGATTTATTTTTTCAATGAATGGGTGAGTTAGTGTCTGGTGGTGTTATATTCCTCCATTTTGCACTCTCAACTGTGTATCTGTATTGAGGTGTTTTTGTAAAATTAATAAAGATGTTCAATAATAAAAAAAAAAAAAAAAATAGTACCAGCTATGCTTATCACAATGCAGTGCTAATTCTGTTACAGTGGTATTTGGGCCCCCCAATTTCAGATTAGTGTTGTGCACTCCTAAGTGCTGCACCTGAGATAGCGTACCGCCACAGAAGGTGGTGATAAATGGCACTCACTCCAGTGAGGAGAGAGTGACCAGTAGGGTGCCGGAGGGCTCAGTAATGGGACACGTCCTCTTCAGTGTCTTTATAAGTGGCATAACAGAAGAACTGGAAGGGAAGATGTGCCTTTTTGCAGAGGACACCACAATCTGTAATAGCGTTGATAGGTGCAGATGGTGGGAACGAGTGGGGACCTTAGAAAACTTAAAGAGTGCTATGGACATGGCAGTTTGGGTTCAAAGCCAAAAAGTGCAAAAATGAAAATTACGTACCTACCGTAATTCTTGATCTTCTCTTGTATCTTCACCATTCATTACTGCTTGGGTTAAGCCGGAGGCGCCCGCACCTCGAGGACAACGTACTCGCGCCAAGGCGCGAGGGCGGCCGTTAGTGCCGCAGACGACTCTCTATCTCAGTTCTGTAGCCGGAGAGGCGAAAATAAAGGGTAAGAAAAAGATTGCGAAGCAAGAGAGCCGAGGATAGAAAAGAAAGGAAATAAACTGAAAAAGGAATAAGCCAATGGAGAAAAGACAGAGGAGAGAGAATTCCTACCCTAAGGGAACGCGGGGCCTCCTTTCCGGGGCGGCTCTAGGGGAGGAACAGAAAGAAGGAAAGGGAAGTAGAAGAAGAAGAAGAAGAGAGAAAGAGGCATGTTGAGAGGGAGAACAGTGCCCATCGAGCATTGGTTGAGAGGCTTATAGGCTCGAAACTAACAAGGGAGCAAGAATCCCAGTTGCCAGGACTGAGGGGAGGTTCAACCGAACCACCTGAACAGATCCGAATGAGGGCAGACTCTCTGAACTCTCAACATGCCAAGTCCCCTCATCCTAGTTGAGGGCTCCTAGACTGCCTGGGCAGAACCTGTTCCGGGTGGAGCACCCATCCAGGAAGGGGACTAAGTCCCTTAGCACCTTGTTAAGTGCTAACACAGTAGTGTATGGGAAAGACTATGCCTTCTCGAAGGCAGTTTTGTATGAAAGATAGAGTGGAACTCAATCAGACTCCCTAAGGCAAGGCAAACAGATGCTCAGAGCTGACAAGTTCAGTCAGTATCTAGAAGAGCTCGAAATAATACCTGCCAGGAGGATTCTAGACTTTGCCGAGGCCAAGTCAAAGCATGGCCCTTTGGGCTGTGAAACTGCATAACCTGAAGAAGGTATTTAGGAATCGCACCCTAAGGGCGGTCAGAAAGAGTTCCCTCAGAATTAGAGAAATACAACCGTGCTCGTTCCTCTTTACCTTGAGGAAAAAAGGGGATCCATTCACTAAGAATAGAAAACAGAAAGTTTTTTTTTTTTGGCATAAAGGCCAAGAGAAGGAAGAGGAACGAGACGGGAGGGGGAGACGCCACAGAAGGAGGTCACTGAGGGGAAGGTGGGTGGGTATCAGTAATGAATGGTGAAGATACAAGAAGATCAAGAATTACGGTGAGTGCGTAATTTCATATCTTCCTTGTCAATCTTCACCATTCATTACTAACAGGTGATACTAAGCCCTCCCCTTAAAAAAGGGGGGGTAGAACCCTGAGGGAACAAGACCCCCAGCCTCCTGTTGGTGAGAAACAGAAGGGGAAGACCCTGGGCTAATGCAGAGAGAAGCCTATGTGGGAGAAGAGTTAGGAGGTGCCCCTTGAGGACGGGGAGACGGAGGAAGCCCCTGCAGAAGTCTCCAAGCTCTGGAGGAAAAGAGACGGGTCCCCCGGAAGGTGGAGTGAATCACCCTACGCCGGGCCAGGGGTGACAACCTTGATAGACGAAGCCATGCCGTCTGCCTAATGCAGATCGCTGTCCCCGCAAGCCTGGAAGCCACCTCATTGGCGTCATAAGATGCCCTTTCTTGGTGTCTTGCCAGCTCCAGGCCTATAGCGGAGAGGACAATAGCCTGTCTGATTTGCTCCATATCAGGCATTGATGCTAGGAGCTGGGAGAGCATCGACCACAGATGCCTATTGTAGGCAGCGTGGTGAGCCTGATGTGATGCAATGCAAGCCATCGCATGAGAGGAAGAGAACAATCTTCGCCCCCACCGGTTGAACTGTAGGGAATCCGAATCCGGTGGACGGTCGTGCGCCAGGCGGCGATGCCCGGAAGGTCTAGGTATACCAAACCCGAGGACGGGTTGGGAAGGGTACCCAGGGATTCCGAAGGGGCACAGTACCTTCGTCGACAGTCTGCCGGGGCTGGAGAAGGGGCGGCTGGCGACTGCCAGGAATGGATAGATGCCTCCTGGAAGGGGATAGGCCAGGAAGGTACCACCAGGTGCTGGGCACTGAATTCTCCAAGGAATTCCAGCGTCTCCGGTTCAGTATTGTCTCGCCTAACATAGGAGATTCGAAGATCCCTCACCATCCTCGAAAGGAATCACCGATATTCAGTGAAATCAGCGTCGGAGGAAATATGAGCCAGGGGTTCCTCTCCCTCAGAGGAGGGAGACGAGGATGATGGAGAGCTCGAATGTCCAGAAGATTCCTGCGGCGGTGGGGAGAGTCGAAAGACCGCTCATGCATATACCTAACGTATAACGTATCATGCATATAGGGAAGAGAAACCCTGAAGCCACCTATAGGCTGGGAGGGGAGTTGCTAGCAGTCACAAAGGAAGAAAGAGACTTGGGCATCATCATCACTGATGACCTAAAATCATCCAAGCAGACCTCTAAAGCAGTAGGTAAGGCTAGGGGGGGTTAGTGTGTTAGTAGGGTATCACAAGTCGTAAGAGGGAGGTAATAATCCTCTGGAGTACTGCGTGCAGTATTGGAGGCCACACCTTCACAAGGACATTACCAAACTGAGGCAGTCCAAAGAAGGGCAACCAAAATGGTGCAGGGACTGCATCAGAAGACATATGAGGACAGATTAACGGAGCTCAATATGTATACCCTTGAGCAAAGGAGGAGAGAGGTGATATGATCGAGGCATTCAAACACCTTAAGGGCATAAACAAGGTGAAAGAGTCTAACATGTTTAAATATAAGAAAATAGCAGGACAAGAGGACACAACATGAGATTAGAGGGAGGCCGATTAAGGGAATGTGAGGAAATTCTTTTCACAGAAAGGGTGGTGGATGCATGGAATGGCTTACCACAAGAAGTGGTGGCTATGAATACAGTGCAGGGATTCAAACAGGCATGGGATAGGCATAAGGGAGCAATA
This sequence comes from Neoceratodus forsteri, assembly GCA_016271365.2. Lineage (NCBI taxonomy): Eukaryota > Metazoa > Chordata > Ceratodontiformes > Ceratodontidae > Neoceratodus > Neoceratodus forsteri. The sequence goes on along the minus strand of CM057456.1, from coordinate 1,172,471,286 downwards.
CAAATGACTATGAATAGATAGGCCACTGACAGAGCAAAGGCCGATGGCACATTTATAAGGTAGAAAAAGAAATGGGCAGACTGGATGGGCCTTGCGGTCCTTATCTGCCGTCAACTTCTATGTTTCTGTTTCTATGTATGAGGGGAAGGCCGCCGCAGAACTTCTGAACTGCTCCCAGGATAACGGACCCGTAGGACCAACATGGCCTGGAAGAGCGGGGGGGTGGTTGCAGAGGTACTGGAGAAGGGCACCTGCGAAGAGGCAACTGACCTCTTCTAGGGCTCTGAAATCCGGAGAACGGAGCCTGAGCTGGCGGGATTCCGGACAACAGACCAGGTCGCAAAATGGAACTGTGGGGATGCGAACCCTGGAAGAGCCCAGGAAGGGAACCTCCCCTGTGATGAACCTGGGACTGCATGGATACAGAAGGGCAGTCCGCAGCAACGTCACTGGAGGGGACTCCGGGGCCCAAGAGGGGAAGGCGGGATTCCGGACAACATTCCGGACAACAGACTCGGCGCTACGGCTCCTAGCCACCCTACGGTGGCGGCAGAGACGACGACCGACCCCGCCCTGGACTCCGAGAGGTCCTCCTCCTCGACTCCAGCTGCCTCCCACCCCGAGAGGTGGCAATAGCACCCGAAAGGGCAGCTGTCACGGAACCCCTAGAAGGGAGAGCCCCCCCCCTCAGTCCCCACCACATCGCCCCTCAGGGACCTGGGGCCACCCCTAGCCCGAGGGTCCTCAGGGGAGGACGGGAGCAGAGACAGCGGGAGGGGCCCGCTGTGCCACCTAGCACCATGTGTTACCAGGGACCCCAACCCCGAAGAGTCAGGGTGCCAGGATGGGTCCACATCCAAGTCATCAACCTCCGAAGAGGACGAGACCAGCAGAATCTCGATGCTGGCAACCCGGGAGTCAGCGGAGGAAGCGGCGCCACTGCAGCGCCCGGTGCCAAGGAGCGGCGCCCGGAGAGGCCTAGCCCACTCGCTGCTGGGCCCGGTCCCGGCTCCCTGCTGCGCCAGTTAGACCCACGGTGCCGCCCCGGCGGGAACCCAACCAGCGCCACCGGGGCGCAAACCAGGCCCTGCGGCACCTGGCGGCGCCCGCGTTAGAGCGGCGCCGCTTATGCGCTCGCTCGACATCACGCCAGAAGCGGGCGCTGGGATTCGAAACAGCACCAGAGGGTGGCCGAGGGTCCACCGGTGCCAGGCCCAGCAGGCGCGGGCCTCGACACTGGGGGAGCCTGCACCTCCGAGGAGGTGACTGCCGAGGCGGTGTCCCCATCGTGGCCCCAGGAGGGACCACGACATTCCCCCGACACCGCGAGAGAAGCTTCCTCTTCGGCAAGAGAAGAGGAGGAAGCCTCCTCCGTGGACCATATAGGCCCGGGAGGGGACCCGGAGGAAGGGCCTAGAGACCTTACCTGAGAATCCCTGGAGCGACGCTGTCCCCCAAAGGTCGGCGGGGCCTTGCCGAGCTTGAAAGCGCGGACTTCGAGGACACGACGGTCCATGGAGAAACAGGCGTCGCATGCGTCCATGTCGTGGTTGGGTCCCAGGCAACGGAGACAGACATCATGCCGGTCCGAGACGGAGAAATGCCGGCCACAGGAGCACCGACGCATAGGGGCCCGGCCCGCCTTCGACTTACGCTTTGCTCCCAAACCTGACATGATGCGAACTAAATAAGGCAAAAAAAAAGGCAATAAAACACTTGGCGCCATAGATAGAAAAACAAGAACGGTCTTACCGGTATATGGCGTCGAGCGAGTCGCTGAGAAGAAAACGAGGAGTCTTGAGAATCAGAAAACCCGAAAATACTATTTCGCTACCGCGCAGCAGGTGCAGCCTCGACGGCAGGAGAAACAGAACTGAGATAGAGGAGGAGTCTGCGGCACCCAACGGCTGCCCCTCGCGCATGACGCAGTACGCCGTCCCCCGAGGGCGCCCTGAGCCGACTCCAAAAAAAAAACGCCTGTAGTGGGTGCGTGCCTCTGGCTTAACCCAAGCAGTAATGAATGGTGAAGATTGACAAGGGAAGATTCAAGCATCTAGGGACTAGAAGCCTAGAGGCTGAGTATAAAATGTAGGGGGAGGTACTTATGGTCACTAAGGAAACCTTTTATACAGCACTGTACTCTGTATGCAGGAGAGGATTACTCATTTGCATGGCCGTAGTAGTAGTATATATGCACATACACATGATCAGGGTAGCATCAGGTGATGCTGAATATGACACCCATCCAACCATGCTGTTCCCACAGTGTAATGTTTAGCTCTGCAAGCTAACCTTCTGAAAATGGGGCCCTAATTGACTAAAAATCCTGGCCGATGTCTCTTAAGATGCAGAAGGTAAACATAAAAGGGTTATCTTATCTATCTGTTTATGTATTGTTTTATCATATTTTGCTTGTAAAACCTTTATCCAATTTCAAAACATTGTGATGTGACTTAAAATGTTTATAACAGACCAGTTAAAATACAGTATTTTTTTTTCTTCTTTTACCTACATGCTGTCTTTATTTACTTATAAAAACATAGTCTGGTGGGATGGCCTAGCAGCTTGGTGGTGATTGTACTGCCTCCCATGCCAGTGGCCCAGTTTTGGGGGTGGACCGGGGTTGCACAGGGGTTAGCTGGGGGGAGATATGATTGACCATGTCAGGGAATGCTCTCCTCTCAATGAGGGGAAGTCTGACCACCTCACTCTTCAACGTCCACCTAGCTGAGGAGGGCTGGCAGGGCAGTGGAGTTGCATAAGTGGGAGAGCTCAGGCAGGCACAAAGCAAGTATGTGTCTTTATATGCAATTGCATCATTGCATGCTTGGCTGCCCAGGGATGAAACCGAAGGTAGAAATCCCCCAATGGCAGAATGATTAAACAACCTGATGCAGATTCTGCACTGCTAACCAGGCTCTGCTCTTGTCTTAATATGTGTCTCCTTGTCAGTAGCCCTGGCCCCAACAAAGGGTGTGGGTGTGGGTGTGTGGGGGGAATCTCAGAGCAAGTATGTCCTGTGGATGGTAAGTGATTGGGCTGGAGATGTCAGTGGGCAAAGGGGTAGCAAAGTGACTAAGGAGATAAAAATCTATATGGGAAAAAAACAAGAAATAAAACACAGTCTGAGAAGCTCAAACCCCAAAAACAGACTGTGCATGCCTCCAGTGAGGTATCACAGTAAAGTTATTTAGTAAAACAATGCAAATTATATGCACGTGCCAGCTAAACTCCTGATGAGAACTGAATACTGAGGGATTGCAGCAAAAATTGTTTCTTAACCAAGAAACGTTTATTAAACAAAACATTAAAATAAAAACTTAATCAAAACATAGTCCACAGAGTACAAACTAGCAATGTTTTTGGCTTACACTTCCACAGCTCCTGAAGTGCTTCCCAAGCATTCAGCTCAGATAAGTTCCTGGACTTACACAGTAATTAATTACACATAAAACCAATCAACAATTTAACTTGGAAAAATGCATGCAGACCCCCTATGTATAAAGGTATGTTAGGAATATCCTGTATTAGCTTCCTATACAAATGTGTTGTCTAACAGTAAATGAAGGCATCACTTATTTAAAAGAATAAACTAGAGCATTTTAAATTAGATCTAAAAGTTTCTTGTCACATCACAATGTTCTGAAATTTGATTAAAGGTGTGCAAGCAAAACAAGATGTAAAATCCCATAAAGAAGTAGAATAAGAGCTAGCCTTGTTTTGTGTACCTACTCTGCAGTTTCAAAAACATCCTCTCATCAAGCCAGCAGCTAACTCAATGCAGCAGACATGCAGTTCAGCTACAGGCCATTCAAGGGGGAGGGGCAGGGGGATGGGTAGTTTCAGAACATAGTCCATGTCAGGATATAGTTTATTTGTTTCAGTATATACTGTATGCAGATTTTTCAGTGCATAGTGTATTTATTTCAATAGTGTATGCATTTCAATATATAGTATATTTGTTTCAGTATATAGTATATGTGATTTTTTCAGTCTACAGTGTATGTGTTTCAATACATAGTGCATTTGTTTTTCTACAATTGTTAGTACTTCCTGTAATAAGTTGTTCCTCCTAAGTTGCCTTGTATATATCTTGTATGTTTTGTACTCTCCCGGGTCGTTCCTGAAAAAAGGCATATTACTTGTCTAGTGTACCTACCCGGTAAACAAAAGCTAAATAAATAAATAAATAAAATAGTGTATGTGTTTCACCATGTAGTGTATTTGTTTCAGTATACACTGCGTACAGATTTTTCAGTGCATAGTGTATTTATTTCACTAGATAGTGTATATATTTCAATATAAAGTGTAGATGTTTCAATATATAGTGAATTTGTTTCAGTATATAGTGTATGTGCTTTTTTCAGTGTGTAGTGTATTTATTTCAATAGTGTACAGTACATATTTCAATATATAGTGTATTTGTTTCAGTATATAATGTATGAAGATTTTTTTGAATAGTCAGTGTATGTGTTACAATCTATAGAGTATTTGTTTCAGTAGATAGTTTATGTGGATGTTTCAGTCTGTAGTGTATGTATCTCAATAGGTAGTGTATATGTTTCAGTACATAGTACATTTGTTTCAGTATATAGTGTATGTGGATTTTCAGTATTCAGTATGTGAATTTCAGTAGATAGTATATGTATTTCACTATACAATGTAAGCATTTCACTATATAGCATATGTGTTTCACTATATAATATATGTATTTCAGTATACAGTATATGTATTTTACTATATGTGTATATTTCAGTATATACTGTATGTGGTTCACTACATTGTGTATGTATTTCACTATGTAATGTATATATTTCACTATCTGATGTATGTATTTCACCATATACTGTATGTGTTTTACTATATAGCCAGAGATTATGAATTATGTCCCTAACGGCTTGCCATAGCCTTAGGGTATTCTAATGTTGATAGCAGAGATGAAACCAAAGGTAGTACTTGACAAGTTGAAGCCTGTTAGTCAGAAAACTCTGGTATCACATTACCACTTCAGTAGAGAAGCCAAGAGAGAGAGAGTGATAAACTAGATCAAAGGCCTTGGTGAGGTCGATAAAGACCGCACCCGTAAGAAATGGAAATTACCTACCTACCGTAATTCTTGATCTTCTTGGACGAGTCTCCACTACTCATTCACACTAATGGGATCTGTGCCAGAGGCACTAGGACCCAGCGGGAGCAAACATTTTTGCTAGAGGGTCAGCGCCAGAGATGGAGCCGCGAGGAGCAGCACCATGAGCCTCAGCTCGTGCAGTAATGACTATCTTGGCGTCGACCCTCCAACCGCCTCAGTACCTTTTCCCCCCCGAGGAGGTGCTCTTTTGACGTCCAAGGAATGAAGAGAACGCTCTCCTTCATTTTGGAAGTTCACAAAGTAAGTAGGAAGGACCAAAGGTTGGTTTAGATGGAATTCTGAAACAACCTTCAGGGGAAACTTAGGATCGGTTCTAAGAACTCCTCTGTCTCTATGAAACACAGTATATGGAGGGTCTGTGACCAAGGCATGTATCTCAGAGACCCTGCGGGCTGAGGTAATGGCCACTAGGAAGGCCGTTTTTGAAGTGAGAAATTTTAACTCACAGGTAGCTAAAGGCTCGAAAGGTTTTCGAGTGAGCATGTCTAGCACAAGATTAATGTCCCAGGCTGCGACTGGACGTCTTATAGGAGGTCTGGTATGCAGAATTCCCTTAAGAAACCTCTTAACCACAGGTAACTGAGCCAGTGACAAGGAAAGTACTGGCTCATGATAAGCTGAAATGACACAAAGGTGAACTTTGACAGTAGAGTATTGCAGACCTGAATTTGAGAAGTCCAAAAGGTACTCTAGAACCGTATCTGGTGGGCAGGAAAAAGGGTGCAAAGAGGATTTTGCACACCAGAGCGAAAAACACTTCCATTTGGCTGTGTAAATTTTCCTAGTGGCTGGCTTGCGTGCAGCCAGAAGAATATCTGAAACCCTGCAAAAGACATTGAACCTATTCACTTCTATCTCTTCAGGAGCCAAGCATGAAGGTGAAGCGACCTCGGATTGGGATGGACCACAGACCCCTGAGTCAGAAGGTTCGTCTGAAGGGGAAGCGGTTTCGGAGGGGTTTCCGACATACTGCTGAGTAGTGGAAACCATATCTGTCGAAGCCAGAAGGGAGCAATGAGGATCATTTTGTCCCCCGGGACTCGAATTTGAGACGTACTCTCTGAATTAGAGGAAGAGGAGAAAAGGCGTATAGAAAGAGTTTTGTCCACCGCAGCCTGAACGCATCCTGACAGAAAATGCCAGGCCCTGGATTTCTGGAGCAGAAGAGAGGCAGTTTTGTGTTGAGTGGGGATGCAAAAAGGTCCAGGTCTGGAGTTCCCCACTCTGCAAATAGTGACTGAGCTATGGTTGAGTCGAGAGACCATTTGTGAGGATCTGTCTCTGTTCTGCTGACACGGTCTGCCAGTTCGTTCTGCACCCCCGGCAGATAGACCGCACGAATTAGAGCCTTGTGCTCCAAGCACCATTCCCACACCCTCATCGCTTCCCTGCATAAGGGGTAAGAGTGAGCACCGCTTGTTGATGTAATACATCACTGCTTTGTTGTCCGTATGAAGGAGAATGCTCTTGTGACAGAGAATGTCCTTCAAAGCCGGACTGCATAAAGGGCGGCTCTCATTTCAAGACATTTATGTGAAGCTGGGACTCGATCCTGAGTCCACAATCCTTAGTGTGGAGAGTCTGACAGTGTGCTCCCACCCCATCAGGGACGATCTGTGTAATGGAAATTTGATGATCCAGAGGAGCAAAGGGGTACCCTTCCAGAAGATTGTCCTCTTGTGACCACCAGGTGAGTGATCTCTTCAGAGGTTCTGTCACCTTGATGAGAAAGGACTGAGGGTGAGTGGTCGGGGACCACTGAGTACTGATCATCCACTGAGATGTTCTCATGTGAAGGAGTGCTAAGGGTACAGTGAACACCGATGATGCCATGAGACCTAGCATCCGTTGCATTGAGAGAGCTGAAACCGAGCTGCTCTCTCTGATATATCGGGTCATCTGAAGGATATCGCTTCTCCTGTCCTCTGGAAGAAATGCTTTCACACAGGAGGTGCCCAGAAGAGTTCCTATGAAAAGGAGCCTCTGGGAGGGCTGCAGCTGCGATTTTTTGAGGTTTAGCAGGACTCCCATGGATGTGAGAAAGTGTGAAGCCGTGGCTACGGCGTATAGAGTTCCCTGACTGGAAGGACTTGCTAGAAGTCAATCGTCCAGATATGGGAAAACCTGTATTACGATTTTTCTGAGATGCGCTGCAAGAATTGCACAACACTGTAAAAACTCACAGCACCGAGGATAGCCCAAAGGGCAGGACTCTGAACTGATAATGCTGTCCCAAGGCCATGAACCTTAGGTATTCGTGATGCTTTGGGTGAATCGGAATGTGCTGGTAAGCATCCTGCATGTCCAGAGAGGCTAACCAGTCGTGTTGATGAAGCAAAGGTAACAGGGTTCCTAGTGATATCATTTTGAATTTCTCTTTGGGAAGGAATTTGTTTAGTTTCCTGAGGTCCAAAATGGGGCGCATACCGGCGGTTTTCTTTGGAACCAGAAAGTAATGGGAGTAGAACCCTGTGTTCTGTTGATCCAGCGGAACTATTTCTACTGCCCTGTTGCTCAGAAGGCCCTGTATCTCGGAGGCAAGAAGATCTGACTGAAGAGCTGACAGTCTGGCTGTCGTCTGGGGGGACAATCCGGAGGGGTCTCCAAAAGATTGAGGGAATACCCTTCGCGGATTATCCGGAGGACCCATTTGTCCGAGGTTATGGACTTCCATTGATTGTAGAAGTGAGTCAGATGACCTCCCACCACTGAGGAAGAGTCCACCTCGGGCAGCTGAGGTAGGACTTGGGCCAACAACTCAGAAGGCGGCATTAGGCGCTTTGGGTCCTTGCACCTTCTGCTGCATTTTCTTTTGAGGCTGGGGGGCTTGGTCTTTATTAAAACTTCCCCTGCCTTTGCCTCGAAAGGACTGACGGTTATGAAACTGGTGTTTATTAACACCCTCGAGAGGGAAAGGAGGAGGTCGAGCCAATTTAATGGCTGACTTTGTCTTTTGTGTAGCCTCTAGAGCCTGTTCTACTTGAGGGCCGAAGAGGTACACACCATCGAAAGGCAACACCATTACCTGTTGCTGTGCATCATTCGTGAAACCTGAAGTGCGCAGCCAGGAATGATGGTGGGTACAAATGCCCGCCGCTCGCGAGGCAATATCGAAGGCATCCATAGTTGCTTTACCCTGCTGGTTGTTGGACTCGATACCCCTAGTTATGGTTTGAAGAAGCTCTGAATTAGTATCCGACTCCGGTAGAGCTTCAACCATTTGTCTGAGTGAATGCCAAAGGATATACTCATACTGAGAGAAATAGCCTTGGTAGCTGGCAATACACATACCTGTGGTGGAAGCAGCAAAGACTCTCTTACCTAAAGTGTCTATCTTACGAGATTCTTTGTTAATAGGTCGAGCTGTAGTAGTCTGGGGAAGGACGACCTTATCATTCTCTGCCAAGACTACAATAGGATCCGCCAAGGCTTGGGATGCCAAAATGTGTCGATCCCTGGGAGCAGCATATTTCCTATCTATGGACTTAGCCATCGAAGGAATGAGAGCAGGATTATTCCATACCATTTGAGACAGCGTCTCAAAGGAGGGCTGTACCGGAGGAGTCAAATCCATAGGGATCTTCGGAACATGGAGGTACTGGAGTCTTAACAGTTTCCCAGGATCGATAGCTGTAGTTTGGAGAGAAAGAGTGGAATTCAAGTTTTTCAGCAGAGACTTAAAAGACAGGTCCTCGACCACAGGCTCTGCAGCAGGAATAGATCCTGTTCCTTCCACATCATTACCCAGCCTAAGGTCTGGGTCAGGCTCAATGTCATCTCCTGACAGGCCAGGAGGGACTGTATGAACAGGAAAGGAGTGAAAATCAGAAGGAAATGAGGAAGGAAAAGGATTAAAAGAGGAGGAGTCCTGAAGACTGGATGATGTCCTAACAGGTCTCAGTGCCGGAAAAGAGCATGGCGCCAAAACATGCTACAGCGTCGAGAAGTTTACGAAACAATCAAGACAGCAACAAAAGCCGGACGGCGCCGGGCACACGGCACTGAGGATGGTGCTGACGAAGCGCACGGCACCGAGAAACTCAACGGTGCCAAGGACGACGCTGACAGATGCAACGGCGCCGAAGACAGTGCCGAGCGTGCCATTGATGCCGAGGGTGTCAAAAACATCCCAAGACTCCGGAAAACAGGATTTGAGGAGAACGAAGGATGAATACCAGGAGATAGAGGCATCGGTGTGGCCCCCTGCGCCGCAGCCGTGTGAGGGGGGAAACACCTAAGCATGGAGTTGACGGCACCGAAGATGGCGCCGTGCAACTAAGGAGGCTCAACCGCCCTACCTGACCTCCCAAAAAGCCCGAAGGCCCCTGAGTGACTGGGCCAGGCAGCTGGACCAACCTCCGAGCCCACTGCTCCATAAGAGCAGCCCACTTGTGAAACTGCTCATCTGAAGACCTACCAGAGGGCGGAATAGTGCTCCGATGTTGAAGACGTCGGCTATCAGAAACAGAAACCGGTGACTCCGAAGGAGGAGACCGGCAACTAGCCCCAATAACTGAATGTCTACGCGCAGACATATCAGAGGGTGATCTCGAGTGATGCCTTCTCTTTCTTGACCTATGGGCCGAAGAAGAGCTCGAGGACGAACGGTGCCGAGAGTGCGACCATTTACTTTTATGCTTTCGAGATATTACTACAAACAATAAAACTGAAAAACGATGCTGCTAGTCTGAAGTTTGACTCCCGGTGGGCGAGCGACATCGTCACTGAAGTGCACTCGACGGCGGGAAAAAAGGAACTGAGGCGGTTGGAGGGTCGATGCCGAGATAGTCATTACCACATGAGCTGAGGCTCACGGTGCCGCTCCTCGCGGCTCCATCTCTGGCGCTGACCCACTAGCAAAAAGGTTTGCTCCCACTGGGTCCTAGTGCCTCCGGCGCAGATCCTGTTAGTGTGAATGAGTGGTGAAGACTTTATGTCCAGGAAGATGACCATTTTCCATAGCGTTCTTGGCACTGTTTATGAATTTGGTAAGGGCAGTGGTAGTACTGTGGCCCTTTCTAAAACCATGCTGTGCAACAGAAAGGAGCAGCCTGTTATGAAGATAAGTGACAGTTTCTTCAGAGATAAATTTTTCCAGAAGTTTGCTTAAGACTGAGAGAATGGCTATGGCTCGGTAGTTGGAAATAGATTTGGGGTCACCCTTTTTAAAAACTGGGACTATTCTGGCAATTTTCCATATATTAGGAACAACCCCAGAGCAGAGGGATAGGCTGAAAATTTTAGGCAGTGGAAGGGCAAGAAGAGGGGCAGCAAGTTTGAGCAGTCTAGGTCCTAGGCCATCAGCAGTGACACTGGTGCAGTCAGAGACAGAGTTAAGGAGCTTGTGCACAGCTTGACAGGTAATTGGAAGTAGGTAGAAACTGAGGGTAGAGTAAGGTTGCTGAGATTGAGATGGGGGGGGATAGGGATCGTGCTGGTAGCAGTGGAGTCAGTGTATTTCAATAGATCTGTAAAGTGGCTGTTGAAGGTTTCTGCAATGGTGACTGGGCTGTTACAATGAGTACCATTTATTTATTTATTAGAAAAGTCGGATTTACAACCTTTGAGTCATTTACAAAGGCACCTCATCGCGGGGTGGGGGTAGACAGAGTTACATAGTGTGATTACAACAGTGAGAAATGGAAATTACGTACTTACCGTAATTATTGATCTTCTTGGACAGTCTCCATCACTCATTCACACTTGTGGGATAGCGCCGGTGGCGCTAGGATAGCAGGAGCCTAAAAGTTTTCAGAAGGGTCGGTGCCGAGACCCGCATGCAGCGGCACCACAAGACTAGCTTCATGACTGTGCAGGCTATCTCGTCGACCCTCCAACCGCCTCAGTACCTTTTCGACCGAGGAGGTGCAGCGTGACTAATGAGAATAACTCATCCTGAGTTTCTGGGCCTGAGAGGGCCCAGATGGCCTTTGCAAGAAAGGCTAAAGAATAATGTCCTCACAGTCTGAATCATAGGACCGTGAAGACCAGCAAAGAAAACAAGTGAACCCAGGGGATGGTGAGTGGGCGTATGAATGAGTGATGGAGACTGTCCAAGAAGATCAATAATTACGGTAAGTACGTAATTTCCATATCTTCCTGGACTAAGTCTCCATCACTCATTCACACTTGTGGGAGAGTACCAAGCTAAAACCAACAACCCTGAGTATGGTGGTAGGAGACAGGGTTCACTCAGAAAAGACGGCTAAGGACTGTCCTGCTAATAAAAAGAGCTGTCTTGTAAAGAGCATCTAGAACATAGTGTTTACAAGATAAGCGCTCGAGTTGTAACTTACCACTTTACAGACGACTGCAATGGGCACAAAATGAAAGTCTGCCAGGAAACCACAACCACTTTAGGAGAGTGGTAAGAACTGGTCTCACAATTGGTCTAGGACCAAAAGTAATAGTGTCAAGATATGTACTAATGTAATGTAAAGGAACCTCAGGAACTGAAAGAGTTGGAGGGAAAGTCTATTGGTTCAGGGCAGACCGGAAAGTGCCGATGGGAACCCCCACTATCCAGTATGGTTGACCTGTAAACAACAGGTCCAGAAGCACTTGAACCCCTTACTTGGTGAGCAAGGGGGTCCAGGTGGGGTTAGCCCATCAGGGAGAATGGTCTCCACTTAGTCACAGGATCTTCCTGATGGAAGGCCAAGCACGACTTAGAAGCCTCTCATGGTGGTTTAATAAAACCAGATCCTACCCACTGTATATTCCAAGAGGAATAATTCTGCCCCTGTGTGTACAACTGTAGCAGCAGTCTCTGAACTCAGGGAAGAAAGGAAAAAGGTGTACAGGAGGATGTGTCCACTGCGGAAAAAAACATTCCAACAAAAAAACCAGGGGCTGGATTTCTAAGGTCAATAGAGGCAGATGTGCGTCGAGAAGGGACACAGCAGGACCAAGTTAGGGCTAACCCATTTGTTGAAGTGACTGAAAGAGGCAGTGACTCAATGCAGTGAGGCACTAGCCACTCTGGCTTTCCTGAAAGGAGTAGGAAAGGATTCTAGTTCATTTGCTGAAAAAGAAACATCACCACTCCCTCTCACACTTGAAGAGGATAGCTTCGTAAGCGACTGGCATGGACCAGAGTGCAGGAACCGAAGGTGTGAATATTTGAGAAGCTTCCTAAGAAAAAGGGACCTACTTGACCATCCGTCAAGAAGGAGAAAATCGCCTGTTAAATTAAGCAAGCAAGGAAACAGAAAACTGAGTTCCGACTCTGTGAAGAGTCGCTTCTGCTGCTGTAAGGCTCCGTTCAAGAGAAGAAAGCCTGATAAAAAGAATAGGAATTAACAGACTAGGCAGTCGCCTAGGTCTAGAAAATGTCTCTGAATGAGAGAAATCTCTCAGAAGAGATGACCCATATCATCGCTGGATCGGACTCGTAGGGAAGAAAAATCAGGTACTCTTACCATGTCGGGCGAGCGCCTCAGGGGCTGAGGAGAATCTGACCAGATCCCCAAAAAGGAGAGGAGACAGGTAATTTCGGCTAGGCCATGTGCTGTGATAAAAACCATATGATATAAAAATTTTTTTTTTTTTTAAGTCCGAGCCTAAGAAGGCCTTCAGGCTGCTATTTTGAGGATTGTCTTGATACAAAAGGCAGAAGAATTCTCCATCTGGTGTGGAAGAGCCTGAGTGTCCATACTGAAATCATGACCGGACTAACAATCACAGCTGGAGAAGTTAACCACCTGTGCCGAAGAAGCCACCAAAGAGGCAATATCACTGAGGGAGCTATACCCCTATCAAGGAGGCGGAAGAGTCAGAGAGGCCCCCGACCATTAAATTAAAATGTTCCACAGAGTGTAACCGTCTTGATGATTGAAAAAGTCTAGACGCAGAACAGTATGGTCCACAGACGCAGTGTGAAATACTATAGTGGACCCCGTTACTGAGGAACTACTGAAAGGATTTTCCAACATGGACTCTGAAGACAGAGATGACGCGCCCTCCAGTATATAAAATGAGCTGTCCGCTGCGTTACTGACCAGAAGGACAGGGAAAGACTCATCTAGATGCACTTCTACCCCAGAAAGACCTCCAATAGAGGTCTAGGTCAGAGCCACTAGAGACTCCGCCATCAGGAGGATGTCGAGGAGCTTGGTACCACGTAGGGAGCAGAGAAAGTGCTGAGCAGAATGAGATTCTGCTGGCAGAACGGTACAGCAGAGTTCCATAGCAGAAAACCGCTGGATGACACAAAATCCCACATAGACCACCACTCACTAAAATGTGTGGAAAAAATAATCCGCAGAACAAGAGTTCATTCTGCGGTAAACATCCCTCCACAAGTTCTGTAGAAATGAGTCTGAAAGGAAAAATGAGTCACTAATTCTGCCATACAGCACCCACTAGCACCCGTGTGGCATCAGCAGTACTTATGGCACAGGAGGGCACTAAGCAGTGTCTATGCCAACCTGGGCGATACCCAAGGGCAGCCATGGCAGTATCCGCAGGTACTCCCGGCACCCATGTAGCCAATGACAAGAATGGCACCCGAGGGCACCAATGGCACCCATGGCATCTGAGGGCACCAGCCCGCGGCACCCACGGGTGTCAACCCGGTACCCAAGGCACCAGTGGCACCCATGGCACCTGGAAGCATCCATGGAACCCATGGGTGCCTGGCGTCACCGAAGCACCACGGGTGCTCCCAGCACCACCCTGGCATCCCCTGGCACCCACTGGAGTACCAGGCACCACCTGCGGGAGCACTGCACCATCCGTGGGTGCACAGCACCGCCCGCGGGTGCACGGCACCGCCCGTGGGTGCACGGCACTACTGATGGCACCGACAACCAGTGGCAGCAAAGAGAGTACCCATGGCGCCGCATAGAGTGACGGTGCCGACCCACGGCGTTGGAGCAAGGCACAGGCCATGGCCCCGAGCCACGGCGCCAAGGCACGGTGCTGATGATGGCTCCGAGCCACGGCGCCGACCAAGGCACCGAGCCATGGCTCCGAGGCACGGCGCCGACCATGGCTCCGAGCCATGGTGCCGACCATGGCTCTGAGCCACGGCACCGACCAAGGCACTGAGCCATGGCTCTGAGGCATGGCGCCGACCATGGCTCCCAGCCACGGTGCCAACCAAGGCACCGAGCCAAGGCTCCGAGGCATGGCGCCGACCATGGCTCCAAGCCACGGCGCCGACCAAGGCACCGAGCCATGGCACGAACCACAGCGCCGAAGGAAAATGCCAATGGAAATCCTGAAAAGGGGAGAAGGAAAAAGGTGGTGCCAGTGCCGGCCCCTGCATGAAAAAGGCAGGGGGGGGGTAGGCATGAGGGGTCGACACGATGGCAAAGGCACCCAGAGGGCACCTCACCATACGTGATCCAATCAACCCGGCTCCGGTCCAACGGCTCTGAGTCCCAAAGGTCCCGAAATCAGGAACAGAGCCAGGAAAACTGGAAAGTTGAACCCCGTGCTCCATAGGAGTGACCCAAAGGTGAAACTACTCACCGGAGCTCCAGCGAGAACAGAGATGGAGCTCGGAGTCAGAAAGCAGCCGTTAGGAGTGGAGCCAAGAGGAACCCACCAAAGTCGGTTCGGGCCCATCGCCCCTCCAGACGAACATTCCTCGTGCATACATACCAATGGGCAACCCCGAGCGGCACCGATTCTTCTTCCCCGAACGAGGGAGAGGAGCTCGAGGTCAAGCGGAGCCGGATCACCGGAACCGTTAGATTTGTGCTTCGGAGGGCTGTCCTCCCCCCCCAGCACAGGACTGTCCGTAGTCAGACCCCCCCCCCCGTTAATTAAGGGCGGCGGACCAGACACAGCCCCTCTGCCATAAAAACTTTCAAACAAAGTCCTCCTACCGGCCACCGCTACCATCTAAGAGGCGACTCCGTTGATGGCAGGAAAGAATTTCTTTTTCTTCTTCTTCACAATCTTCTTCTTCTTAGTAAAATAATAAATTACTACTTTAAAATATTAAAACATTAAGCTGTTGTCGTATAGATGAAAACTTGACTCCGACAGAAAACTGACGTCGACATCCAAAGCGCACTTTCGGCGGAGGAGAAAGACGGAAGAGGCGGTTGGAGGGTCGGCGCAGAGATAGCCTACACAGGCGTGACTAGTCTCATGATGTCCGCGTCATGCGTGGCCCCTCTCGGCGCCTCGACCCTTCTGAAAACTTTAGGCTCCCCGCTGGTCCTAGCGCCTCTGGCGCTATCCCACAAGTGTGAATGAGTGATGGAGACTTAGTCCATGAAGATATGAAAATTACGTACTTACCGTAATTATGATCTTTCTGTGTATCTTCACCATTCATTACTGTTAGGTACTCGGCCGGAGGTCAGGACCCGTGGGAGTTTTTTTTTTTTTTTTTTAGGTGGGTGGAGCTGAGGGCACCATCGGGCGCTGCCTCGAGGCCAGCGCACTGCGTGGCGCTCACAGGTTGGCCTTTGGGCTGCGTTGACTCCGCCTGCCTGCCCAGTTCTGATCGCGGGAGGTAAGAGGAAGGGAGTGGAGGGTGGGACAAGGAAGTCCAAGGGACAGAAAAAGGAAACAATATATAAACCAAAAGGAGAAATAACGACTGAGAGGACAGAAAGGGAGAAAAAGTCGGAAACTAAAGGGATTGAGAGGGGCTTCGATCTCTGGAAATGGAAGAGGGAGGTAGGGTGGGTAAAGAAAAGAATGTAGGAGGAGAGGGGGGAGTTAAACATCCCAGACTCTGGTCAGTCTCTAGATTACATAGGAACTGCAAGGAGTAGCCAAGGCTTTCTGCCAGAATTCAAGGCACAGAATGGCTGGCAAACACTCCAGATAAGTAGAGTCGGCTATTCTGGAAGAAGGATAGGGTACAGAGAATTAACACCCTCTCAAGGAAAGATTATTAGCGAAAAAAAGGGAATTTTTTTTTTTTCATAATAAACAAGGAGAAATACGTTGGACGGAAAAAGGGAGGAGGAGAGAAAGGAGGGCAATTGTCAACTCCCACCCCACAGGGGTGGAGCCAAAGCACTGGAGAAGGAGTGCCCCCCTGTCCACTCTCCCAAACATTATCCCCTGTGTGCCCCTGTTTACCCTCCCTGAAAAGAAAGGAGAGGGAGGATGCCACAGAGAGGAGGGACCCAGAGACTGAGGCCCCAGGGGATGGAGGGTGGGATCGTGATGAATGGTGAAGATGCACAGAAAATCATAATTCATGAGTGCGTAATTTTCATATCTTATCTGTGTCAGTCTTCACCATTTATCACTGTTGAATGATGCGAGCCCCAGAGGGTTTTCTTTACACCCTAAGGGACAAAATCCTAGCTCTCAGTGGGTGACATACCAGAGGGACAACCTTCAGGGCCTGGAGGCCGAGAGTGGGAGAGTGAGGCAGGGGTCCCCGGAGGAAGAAAGTTGCCCCGATAAGAACCATCTCGCTCTACGGGAGAAGACATAGGTTCTCTGGCGAACAGATTTAATCACCCTACGCCAGGCCAAGGGTGACAAGCGGGAAAGACGCAGCCATGCCATCCACCTAGTGCAGATCGCTGTCCCTATGACCCTGGTAGCAACCTCGTTGGCATCATAGGATGCCCTCGCTTGGTGCTTTGTTAGCTCCAGGCCACGCGCAGAGAGTGCAATGGTTTGTCTGGTTTGCTCCGTATCAGGCAATGAGGCTAGGAGCTGACCTAGCCTGGACCACAAGAACCTGTCATAGGCTGCATAGTGGGCCTGATGTGCAGAAATGGAAAGCAATAACCGTGCCGAGTAGAAAGTCCTCCTACCCCAGAAGTCAAAATCCAAGGAGTCTTGATCTGGGGGCCGGTCCCGGTGAAGGATGCGAAGCCCATCAGGAGTATCCAACTGCGTCAATCCGGACTGCTGATGAGGCATGGAACCTGGAGACTCCGGGGGTGCGCAATACCTCTGGCTGAGATCCCCAGGGGTAGGAACTCCAGAGAAGAGCCTCTGCCAGGAACGCAACGACGCCTCCCGAAAGGGAGCAGGCCAGGGCGGCACGACAATGGTGGCCTCGCCAAAATCACCTAGAAGGGCGTGCGCCGAGTGCTCAGGATTGCTAATAGTGGCAGGTGTGAACTGCAAGTCCTCCAACATCCTCACGTGGAAGCACTGATACTCAGTGAGATCAGCAGCTGGAGAGATGTGGACAGAAGGTTCCTCTCCCCCAGAAGAGGGGGATGAGGAGCTGGAGGGCACCGACTGTTCAGAGGGCGGCTGCTTGGGGGAAGGTTGAAAAACCTGACTGTCCATCGCCCTACCGTAAGCTGGGAACCCAGCAGCCACTGCTCTGAACTGCTCCCAGGAGAGAGGCCCGCTAGGACCAAGGATGCCTGGAAGCGCAGGAGAATGTGGCAGAGGAATGGGGACAGAGCTGAGAAGAGATGTCGGCTGACCTCCACCTGGGCTAAGGAGCGGACCAGGAGCACCCGCGGAAGAAGGTGCCCCGGAAGACCCCACAGCCAACAGCTGAATAACCATTTCGGTACTGCCTTGGCTGCGCCCGGAAGAATCCCCTCTGTGAGGTGACCGGGGCCGTACAGGTCCAGAAGGACTGTCCCCTACCTCAAAAGAATGGGGCTCTCTCAAAGAGACCGAGGAAGAAGAGCAGAGATCCGCATTACGGCTTCTCCCAGAGCCCGGGTGGACCCCTGAAAAAGGCCACCATGCTGACCCCACACCCCTCGACCCCTCAGAGTCTGAAAGAGCCCTCCTCTTGAGAGGGCCAGCCTGAGTGACTGACAGCTCTGGGCAACACCCGAAGGAGCTATCCAGGGCACAGCACCCTTCCCTCTCGTAGGTGCTCTGATCGACCCCAAAGTTGGGTGATCTAGGCACACCACAGGTGGGGGTACCACTGCTGGGGGTCAGTGAACCCACCAAGACCGGGCTGCAGAGCAATGGCGGCCTGCACCACTGCCCGCTGGTCAGCTGACCCCAGTTTCGGTAACCACCGACCCTACCTCAGAAGGGGGCTGACTCCAGCTTGTCGAGGAAACTACTAGGCTGCCCAGTCCAACAGCCAACCCCAAAGAGTCAGACTGTCCATCTGACTTAGAGCCCGACTCCGCCTCCGAGGAGGTAGAGGCCGAGGCCCTGTGCCAGACCGTAGGAGGGCGCCCAGTGCCATCTTTGCCAAAGGGAGTGCCAGAGACCAAAGCCATGCCCGAGCCAGTGCCAGTGCCCCCTACAGCACCGCAAGCAGAATTCACAGTGGGCACGGCTCCAGACTGAACAGGAGCCCCAGAGTCGGGACCAGCCACGGCACCATCCGGCCCATAGCCCAGCGCCCGATGGCCAGCGCCAGCAGCACATCAACGCTGAGGGCAGGCGGTGCCAATGGCGAGTTCAACTGCCCACTGCACGAGTCGAGGACATGGCGCCATGCTCAACCTCGGGCGCCGGCGAGACATAGACAAAGACAGCACCGTAGCAGCTCCCACGGCGCCACTAGCATGATCGGTGCTGCGAATGGCTCTGACAGAAGCCATCGCGCCCGGCGTGACAAGTCAGCGTGACGACAGCTCCCATCAGGGCCCACGAGCGCCACAGGGCTAGAAGCGCCCGGCCACCGGCCGACCAACCTGCAAACCGCAGGTCCAACACCAGGAGAGCCTTTCACCCCAAAGGGGCGGTTGCTGTGGTGGCGCATTCTCGCCGCCCCCTGAAAGGAGTAGGATGGGCCTCCTGCGCCACGGAAGGAGCCTCAGCAATGGCTGAGCTAGTAGTAGCGATGCCCCTCCTCCTTCTCAGTCCGTGTAGAACCGGAAGGGACCTGGAGGAAGGCCGAGAGGGTGTGGCTGGCCCGATGAGTGTGCTGCCTGACCCCGAAGTGAGCCTGCCCTCTGCGCGTTGCTCGATGACCCGCAGTCCATGGAGAAACAGGTGTCGCATGAATCCATATCATAAAGCGGGCAAAGATACGAAAGACAACAGTCGTGCTGGTCGGTGATGGAATATTTTCGGCCACATGGGCACCGTCGCACGGGGTGCCGACCCGTTCTGGAAGTTTTCTTGCCCTCCGACTGAGACATGACCTACAGGGAAAAAAAACACCAAAAACAGACTCGAAGTCGCAGAAATATAGAAAAATGGACAGATCTTACTGGGCAATGTCGAGTATGTCAAAAACAGAACCGGCAGGAGGAACCGACGGACTTCTGCACTAAAGGAATGAATTACAGTCAAGAAACTGCAGAGCAGGCCTCAGGATTTTTCTTCTCAGAGTCCCACGAGGTGACCTCTATGGCGGGAGATGAAGAACTGGCAGGAAGACGGAGTCGACACAGCCTAATGGCCAACCCGTGAGCGCCACGCAGTGCGTCGGCCTCGAGGTGGCGCCAATGGTGTGTCGGCTCCACCTATCTAAAATAAAAAATAAAAAAAAGCTCCCACGGGGTCCTGACCTCCGGACGAGTACCCAACAGTGATGAGTGTTGAAGACTGACACAGATAAGATCAGTACAGGTGCAGAACATTAAACACAGAGTACACATAGGTTACGTAATAATGTTACTTATAATAGGTTACAGTCATATACAAGGTACCCAAGGGTTACATTAGGGGTATAGCCCTGGCCATACCTAGATAATACCTGGAGAGGGTGGAGGTAGGGATGGGGAGTGGGGTGGGAGGAGGAGAGGATAGGCTGTCCGGAGGATGTTGCCAAGTCAGGGAGGCCTGACAGGAGGATCCCACAGTGGGATTAATTAGGTGCATCTACAGCAGCGAGCGTCGGAGATGGTTCCGGAGGGCGATTTTGAAGGGACCAGTTTTGGCAATGTCTGTGATGTAGGGTGGGAGGGAGTTGAACCCAGCAGGGGCTCGGTAATGGAAGGACCTCTAGGCTAACGAGGTCTTGGTTCTGGGCACCAGAAAGGTGGCCTCGACAGAGCTACGGGTGGCAACAGACAAAGACACACACTGTAGGGAAGCAGAGACCCCTGGGGTGAGAGCCCTAGAAGAGATTTTTTGGTGAGTAGGCAGGTCTGGTACCGCAGATGCTCCTCAAAGGTGAGCAGGTTGGCAGTGGAGTAAAGCAGGCAAGTGTGAGTGCGGCTAAGGGCTCTGGTCAGGAGCCTGCAGGCCTTATTGATTTAGAGCTGGATTTTAGTCAAGGCAGCATTGTCCGCCACAGTGTAAATGGGCAAGCCATAGTCCACTAGCGACAGGACAGCAGAGGTGATGGCTAGCTGAAGGGCAACTTGGGGGAGGCAATCTCTGTGACGGTATAGTAGGCCTATCTGAGAATTTATGGTGGTGGATAGGACATTGATGTGGGTGTGGAAGGTGAGAGCCGAGTCGAAAGTGATGCCTAGATATTTGTAAGAGGTCACTTGCTCCAACGGGTGCAGAGGGCTGGGGAGAATGAAGGGGGGGCATTCTTGGCCTTGTTTTGGTGATGGGAGAAGAGCATTGACTTAGTCTTCTTTAGATTAATGACAAGTCGGTGGTCAAGGAACCACTTTTCAGCTTGGTTGTAGGTGTGTTGGAAGGATACCTGGAGAGAAGAAGGATCGGGGTGGGAGGCAAAGAGAACCGCATCGTCGGCATAGAGGAGCATGTTTCTTGTGCAGGAGCTGGGAAGAGTGTAGTGGTAGAGGCTGAAAAGTACAGGGCCCAGAATGGAGCCCTGGGGCACCCCGGAACAAATGGGCCGGGTATTGGACAGGGAGCAGTTTATCTTCACATGTTGGGATCTAGCAGAGAGGTAGCTGGAGAACCAAGCAAGGGGACCAGCAGAAAAGTCGAGTTGGTGGAGGGAGTCGAGCAGGAGGGGGCGGCAAACAGTGTCAAAAACCTTGGAGAGTTCTATGAACACTGCGCCAGCAAGGTTGTCGGAGTCAAGAGCAGAGTGCAGGTATTGAGAGAACTCCAGGAGAGCAGTAGTGGTACTGTGTCCTGGGTGGAAATCATGTTGTTCTGGGCACATTATGTCATATTTGGCCAGGTACTCAGAGAGTTGAACAGCCATTATTTTTTCTAGGGCTTTAGAAAGCGTGGGAGGATGGAGATCGGTCGGTAGTTGTTAGGTGCGGACCGATCTCCACTCTTATATATAGGGGTGATTTTGGCTAATTTCCAAGCACTGGGAAACAGACCAAGGCATAGAGACCGGTTTAACAGGTCTGTAAGGGGGACTAGGACGACATCCAAGACCAGGCGGAGGATCCTGGAGTCTAGGGGGTCACAGCTGAGGTTGTTGCTACCAAGGGCTTTTAGCAGGTGCAGCCTGGCTATGTGGTGGGATATAGTGTGCAGGTAGAAAGGAGGGTGATCTAAGGCAGGGAGGATAGAGGTGGGGACTGGGTCAAAAGAAAAAATTACTCACCTTAGTAATGTTGTTTCTTCTAATGGAGTCTTGCTGTATTCTGACATATGCAGTTAGGTCCTGCCTTTCAACTGCCCCAGAGAACAAAGAGTTAAACTTTCCATGACCAGCACGGAATGTTCACCACGAGCTCGGTTGAAGCCCCTGCCTGCTGTTGTTTAAACTGCAACTGTCAGATCTTTACGAGCAAAGATGCACTAGATGTTCTGTGTGGAAACTGTAAAATTCTTACTAGCCAACTGGCAAATATATCTATATAAAAAGGTTTTGGTTTCAAAAGGAAGACTCAAGTCAGGACACCAAAAAACAAAACACATCCAAAACACAACCTCTCACCCAAACCAAAAGAGGGTGAAAAAAAAAGACAACCCTAGGGTGCCAACACTGCTCCTGCCCACCCACATCCCAAAATCTAGGTTCTGAGAGGGGAGGCGGGGGGAGGTCAGAATACAGCAAGACTCCATTAGAAGAAACAACATTACTAAGGTGAGTAATTTTTTCTTCAAACAACATGAAGTCTTGCTGTATTCTGACATATGCAGACTACCAAGCAGTACCTCAATGGAGGAGGGACAGAACCTACTTTGGGAATAGGCTCTGAAGTACTGCTGTGCCAAACCGAGCATCACTCCTTGCCCGGATAGACTGTTTTCCAGGTGGCTGCTTGACAAATTTCTAAGAGAGGAATATCCCTGGCAGCAGCCAAGGAAGCAGCTGTACCTCTAGTGGAATGTGCCCTTAAGCCTGAGGGTGGAGTTCTACCCAGTTTTTCATAGCAGAATTGTATACAAGAGACAGTCCACCTGGCACCAGATCTCTTAGTGGCAGGTTTGCCCTTACCAACTTCTCCATACGTAAGGAACAACTGTAGGGATTCAAACCTGTGACCCTTGGTACGCTCTATGTAGTAGCTAAGGGCTCTTTTAACGTCCAGGCTGTGTAGCTTCCTCTCTCCCGAGGAGGAATGGTCAGTGAAGAAAACAGGGAGAGATATAGACTGATTGAGGTGGAAATCTGAAACCACTTTAGGTAAGAACTTTCTGTTAGTTCTAAGGACCACTTTATCTCTATGGAAAGAGATGAAATCAGAGTCCACTGACAGGGCTTGCAATTCACTGATACGCCTGGCCGGAGTAATAGCTACCAGAAACACAGTCTTCCAAGTCAAGTACTTAAGCTCTGTTGAGGACAAAGGCTCAACGGGAGGTTGCATAAGCTGAGCAATGCAAACATTAAGGTCCCAAGCAGGAGCGGAATCCCTAAAGGGGGGATTGGTGTGAAGCAATCCCTTGAAAAACTTAGAAAATACAGGATGGGATGATAGAGAGGAAGGCTTGCCTACTGACAAGAAAGCAGAAACAACTGCCAAGTGTACTTTAAGGGTAGTTGGTCTGAGGCCTAGGCCATTAAGATGGACCACATAGTTCAGAACCGTTGGCAATTCAGCAGAGTCTGGAGAAATATTCTTCTTAGAACACCAAATGCTGAATCTTTTCCATTTGGAGTTGCAAGTCTTCCTGGTGGAAGGCTTTCGAGACGCCTTAAGGATATCCAGAACCCCTTGGGAAAGATGCAGATCTGCAAACTCTAACTCTTCAAGAGCCATGCCTTGAGATTGAGAGACTGAAGATTCGGGTACCAAATCTTCCCCTGAGAGGATGTCAACAGGTTGCAATTCCTGGGAAGAGACAGGGGAAGGTGGACTGCTAGGGACAGCAACAAGGGATACCATGGCTGCCTGGCCCAGTCTGGAGCAATCAGAATCACTTTGCATGGTTGTGACCTTATCTTGACTAATACTTTGAACAGGAGAGGGAAGCACACCTCTCAACCTCTTGCCTCCTGAATCAGGGACAACGCTTAAAAAAATCAGGGACAAAGACCCAAAATCAGGGACACATCTTAAAAATTGATACTATTCATTCAGAATGCTGATAAAATAAGAGGATTTGTGCTAAGATGCATTTTCTGAAGAAGAACGAGTCTGAATCTTTAATGTTTGACATTATTTTGTGATTTTAATCCCCCACTCTTCTGTCACAAAAACACAAATTTTACGAGGGACAGAGGAAAATTTTGAGGCAAAATCAGGGACATCCCTGAAAATCAGGGACAGTTGAGAGGTATGGAGGGAAGGGGAGAAAAGCATACAGAAATTTCCCTTCCCAGTTCAGAATCAGAGCATCCAGGGGGACTGAGCCCAAGACTGGGGGTCTGTAACAAAAGAGAGGAATTTTGTGATTGCCTGGGGCTGCGAAAAGATCTATCTCTGGTGTGCCCCATCTCGAGAAAATCACTTTCAAAACTAGGGGATCTAGGGTCCATTCGTGATGGCCCTGGGATATCCTGCTGAGAGCATCTGCTAGGACACTGTCCTTCCCTGGGAGGTGAACTGCTATCAGAGAGAGGTTTGCAGGGAATAGGCCAAGGACCACAACTTCATTGCTTCTGTGCACAAGGCCGTAGACTGAGTGCCTCCTTGCTTGCTTGATGTACCACATGGTGGTGGTGTTGTCTGTTCTGACCTGAACCACCTTGCTCTGTACAGATTTGGAAAAAGCTTGCAGTGCCAGAAACACTGCTTTGAGTTCCAAGAGACTGATGTGAAACAGAGATTCCTGAGGTGACCACAGTCCTTGGGTGGTAAGATCCCCCAAATGGGCACCCCAGCCCAGCAGGGAAATATCTGTGGTGAGTATCACTGAATGAGACTGTGTGACAAATGGAACCCTTGTCTCAAACTGTCCTGATCCTGCCACCATTGCAAGGCTTGGATCAGGGTTCGAGTCACTGGGATTAGTTTGGTAAGGGAATCCTTTCTTTGGGCCCAGAAGGCTCTTAAATGGAACTGAATGTCCCTCATCTGGAATCTTGCCCCTTGGACCTCTGCTGTGGAAGCTGCCATGTGGCCCAGAAGCTGAAGGAAATGCCTTGCTGGTTGAGACACCTGAAGGGTGAATGAAGAGGCCAGTTCCATAAGGCTCCTTGCCCTGTCCAGGGGAAGGAAGGCTCTTGCCTTTACTGAATCCAGTTCTGCACCTATGAAGGTGAGGAGCTGTACTGGTTTGAGAACTGACTTTGGAAGGTTGAGAAGGAATCCTAAGGAAATGAGCACTTGCTGGGTCACTTGCAGATGTGACTTGACTTGGTCTGAAGACTGACCTACTATGAGCCAGTCGTCCAAGTATGGGAAGATGGAGATCTTTTTTCTTCTTAGGAAAGCAACTACTACTGCCAGGCACTTTGTGAAAACCCTTGGGGCTGATGTTAGGCCAAAGGGCATTGCTCTGAACTGATAGTGGCCTGAGGGCAACTCGAACCTGAGGTACTTTCTGTGGGAGCACCTGATGGGAATGTGAAAGTAGGCATCTTTGAGGTCCAGGAAGGCTAGCCAGTCCCCTGGCCTTAGAGAGGGGAGGATAATTCCCAGAGTCACCATTCTGAACTTTGGCTTCAAAAGGTGTTTGTTCAGATATCTTAGGTCCAGGATGGGCCGCCATTCTCCTGTCTTTTTGGGGGTTGGGAAGTACCTGGAGTACAATCCTTTACCCTTGTGTAGGGTGGGAACTCTCTCTATAGCTCTGAGAGCTAGGAGAGAAGAAACCTCTGCCTCTAGGGCAAGGGTCTCTGACAGATTTGCAGGTGGAAAGGATCTGGTTCTCATCTTGGGAAATTTTTTGAAGCTGAGAACCAGTCCCTGGCTTACTACTTCCAGGACCCACTTGTCTGATGTAAGAGACTTCCAGTCCTGGACAAAGTATCCAGCCTGCCCCCTACTGGTATGGGAGAATCGGCCTGGGCAGACCCATCAGGGTGTCTGCTTGGCAGGGGCTTTAGGCTGAGGGGTGGATGCAGGCCTGCTCATCCCCCTTCTGCCTCTCCCTCTAAAGAACCCCCTCTGTGAAAAGGAAGAAGAGGAGGCCTGAGCTTGGTAAAAATGCCTTTGGAAAGGCATGCCCCTGCCCCTGGACTGCTGCCTTTGAGGAGTTGCTTGCCCTTCTTTGGCCTGAGCACTCCTGTAAGTGGTCCTGTACTCATCCATCTTTTTCATGTAGTTCTCTGTCTGCTCCCCAAACACAGAATTACCAATTACAGGAAAATCCATGGCCTTAGCCTGGGTATCCTGTGAGAGGCTAGTACATCTGAGCCAAGCCATCCTCTGAAGAGCCACAGATGTAGCCATGACTCTTGATGAAACATCATTGGAGTCCACAGCAGCATGAAACTGTACTTTCGATGCCTCAATCCCATCTGCAGCCACCTGCTCCAGCTCCTTGGCAAGCTGGCCAGGGGCCTGTTTAGCCAGAGCCAGCACAGTGTCCCACCTGGACTTCTGGTATCTAGCTGTATAGGCCATATAGTTAGCCTGCCTGAGTCCCAAAGATGCTGCCATGTATTGTTTCTTTGCTATGGCATCAATCTTCCTGGAGTCCTTGTCTGGGGGATGTGATGCCAAGGGAATATTTGCCATATCACAGGCAGCAGCCTGCACGACCCCAGCATGGCTGCATTGCTGAAAAAGGAACTCCATGTCTGAGCCTGAGAGAGTGTACCTCTTGTCCATTCGTCTGTCCACAGGAGGTATAGAATTAGGAGACTTAAGAATTTTGTGTGTCTGTTTCCCAAAGGATTTGTGGAGGGGAATAGACAGTCTCCTGGACTCTGGGATGTCCATCATCTCAACAAAATCAGGCTCCTCCTGATCCTCTACTGCTTCCTCCACAGGAAGCTGGAGGGTCTCAGCCACTTTTTTGTAAAACATATAGGGAGAAGGGGACTCAAAGCCTAGGAGGAGAAACACCTGAAGGTCTGTCTGGGGAGATGTCCGGGTCAATAGGCACATCCAGACTTTTATAATCACCATAATCATCCTCATACTCTCCCTCCTCCTCCTCCGCTTCATAAAATTCCTCCAAAGTATAATCTGGAACCGGGGGAACCAACCGAACCGAGCCCCTTCTAGATGGTGCCAGTTCGGTCGGAACTGTAGCACACAAGTACCACACACAGTATCCTTCTCAGAGGTGCGGCCTGTCAGTGGCATGGGTGAGGCGAGGGTACTTTGCACCACGCAGTTTAACGAATGGTTGAAAAAATGGTGTGGAGCACAGGGGTTTGGCTTCATTGGGGACTGGGGTTCCACCTGGAGGGACACCAGCCTATACTAGCAGGATGGTCTGCATCTGTCCAGGAAGGGAACAAGTCTTTTGGGCAATCAGTTTAAATGCTTCATTGGCAAGCTTTTAAACTAGTCAAAGGGAGGCACTGATAAGCAGCAGGAAAATCCCAGCCTCCCCTACAAAACAGGGTACTAAATGAGAAAAAGACCAAGGTAGAAAGGTCAGTGGGGATGCTGCTACAGAAGGTAAAGCCATCAAAAATGGAGAGCAATGAGTACCAATGCCCGTAGTCTGGGTAACAAGCTTCCTGAATTAGTGGCCTTGATGGAGGAGGAACATCTGGATATCGTGGCAGTCACAGAAACATGGTACACACACAGAACCATGACTGGGACGTAAACATACCAGGATACACTATCTACAGGAGGGACAGGGAGGGTAAAGAGGAGGAGGAGTAGCTCTCTACATAAGAGAGGAATCAAAGCAACAGAACAAAAGGGTAAACAGGGAGGAAGAAGCACTGTGGGTCAATTTGGAGGCAGGCAATGGCACCACAACCGCACAGGAGTTGTATACAGATCCCCTCTCAGGGGAGGAAATGACAAGGAAATGATAGAAAGTATACTTAGAATGGCAGATAAAGGGAGATATTGCTGATGGGTGATCTGAATATGCCAGATGTTAACTGGAGTGCAGTTGCAGCAGCCACTTCTAAGAGTGTGGTTATTCTAGATGCCCTACAAGGGGCATGCCTTAGACAACTAGTATTGGAACCCACTCGAGAGGGGCAATCTTTAACCTGGTCCTCTCAAATGGAGATGGAGAGAGGATCACAGATGTAGAAGTGGATAGCCATCTGGGAACTAGTGACCATCGAACAGTATGGTTCACAATAAACACAGCAATAGAGTCAAGCCATACAAAGGCAAAAGTACTGGACTTCAGGAGGGCTGACTTTCCCAAAATGGGTGAGTACCTAAGGAATGCACTAGCAAATGGGCAGGAAGGAGGGGTGGAAGAACAATGGGGAATAATAAAAACTGCCATCACAGAGGTAACAAGCCTTTGTGTGAAGCAAATAAACAAAACAAAACGATGTAAGAAACCACTATGCTTCTCAAAGGAGGTGGCAGTGAAGGTTCAAGAGAAAAAGAGAGCATTCAGAAAGTACAAGGAATCACAGAAGGAGCAGGACAGAGAATTGTATCAGTTAAAGCGAAAGGAAGCTGGGAAGGCAGTCAGAACAGCAAAGGCCCGAACTGAGGAAAAAATAGCCAACTCAGTTAAGAAGAGGATAAAACCTTTTTAGGTACATCAGGAGTGAAGGAAGACTAAGGGAGGGACTGTGAGGCGCAATAAAGGGAGGGGTGGGCAGAGGGTGACTGTGAAAAGGCGGAGATACTAAACAAACATTTTGCTCAGTATTTACAAATGAAGAGGGAGGTACCTAAAACAAACAATAGAAACACTCTGGATACAGAAGTTGATACCAGCCCATTTACAGAAGAAATGGTTCTGAAAGAACTCTTAAAACTGAAGGTGGACAAAGCAATGGGGCCTGATGGGATTCATCCCAGAATTCTAAAAGAACTAAGGGTAGAACTAGTGACACCACTGACTACCCTCTTTAACAAATCATGGGAGGATGGGGTGGCACCTGAGGACTGGAGGAGGGCAGATGTGATTCCCTTCACAAAAGTGGGAGCAGGGCAGAAGCAGGAAGCTACAGACCTGTTAGTTTAACCTCAGTGATAGGGAAAATGATGGAATCACTTCTGAAGGAAAGAACTGTCGAGTACCTAGAGGCCAGAGGGGCACAGGATCCAAGGCAGCATGGATTCACAGTGGGAAGGTCATTCCAGACAAATCTAATAGATTTCTTTGACTGGGTGGCCAAAGCAGTAGATCAGAGAGGGGCTGTGGACATGGCCTACCTAGAATTTAGTAAGGCATTTGACTCAGTCCCACACAAAAGATTAATATACAAGTTAGTCAGCCTGGGAGTGGGTCCCAAGAGGATAGCCTGGGTAAAGAATTGGCTGGAGAATAGGACACAGAGGTAACAGTAAATGGAGTCCACTCTGAAGAAAGGGGTTACTAGTGGGGTGCACGAGTTCAGTATTAGGACCGGTCCTCTTCAATGTCTTTGTAGTCGACATTGCAGAGGGACTGGAAGGAAAGTATGTCTCTTTGCAGATGACACAAAGATCTGCAACAGAGTTGATGCACAGGGTGGGGTGGAAAGGATGAGAAGGGACTTGGCAAGGTTAGAGGAATGGTTAAATGTATGGCAGCTTAGATTTAATGCTAAGAAGTGCAAGGTAATGCACCTGGGAAACAAAAACCCAGGGCAAGAGTACACAATGGGGAGTGAGATACTAACAACAACAAAAATGGAAAGGGACTTGGGGGTAGTCATATCAGATGACTTAAAGGTGGGCAAGCAATGTGAGAGGGCAGTAAGGAGGGCTAGGGGATGCTGGGATGCATAGGGAGAGGCATCACCAGTAGAAAACAGGAAGTTGTTATCCCTCTGTACAGACAGCTGGTGAGACCCCATCTGGAGTACTGTGTGCAGTTCTGGAGACCCAATCTCCGCAAGGACATAGACAAGATGGAAGCTGTCCAGAGGAGGGCAACTAAAATGGTGCAGGGTCTGCACCGGAAGACATATGAAGAGAGACTAAAGGAGCTTAATAT
Source organism: Neoceratodus forsteri (assembly GCA_016271365.2). Lineage (NCBI taxonomy): Eukaryota > Metazoa > Chordata > Ceratodontiformes > Ceratodontidae > Neoceratodus > Neoceratodus forsteri. The sequence goes on along the minus strand of CM057456.1, from coordinate 1,172,442,008 downwards.
GTATAGCCTCGAGGAAAGGAGGGAGAGGGGGGACATGATAGAAACTTTCAAGTACCTCAAGGGAATCAACAAAGTCCAAGAGGGTAGCATCTTTCAAAAAAAGAGGTGTGCAAGAACAAGGGGGCACAATTTGAAGATTGGGGAGGCTCAGAGGTAATGTAGGAAGTATTTTTTTCACAGACAGGGTTGTGGATGCATGGAATGGCCTTCGGAGAGGTTGTGGAGTCAAAGCAGTGGCTGAATTCAAGCATGCATGGGACAGCCATAAGGCAATTCTAGGGGTGGGGTAGAAAGAAGTAGGCTGCTGGTTAACTAGGATCTGTAGCTTATCCATTAGGTAGGAAATGGGCAGACTGGTTGGGCCAAGCGGTCCTTATCTGCCTTCAAATTCTATGTTTCTATGTAACGAACTAAGCGATTGCAATCCTTATCGCCTTGGCTATCTCATCGGTGGAAGTATGAATTTCTGGGTCGAATCGGACGATTTATCTTTCTCTTTCTTTTTACTGGAACCGACTCCTCAGAATCGGCTCTCCTTTTGCCTGAAGAAGTATCGCCCTGGTCAGAGGGCACTCCTTCTGGTTCGGTCGGAACCGAACTGGGCTGGCCATCCGGGTTAGCGGACTTCTCGGCCTCCCTTTCCCTCAGTCTACCTTATCTCTCTTCCAGGGTAGATTTGGGAAAATTCTTGCAAATTTGGCAGTCTGAATCGAGGTGGTCAAACCCCAGGCAATAAACACAGGTAGTGTGGGGGTCAGCCTTGGCAAAGACTTCCCCACACACACTGCAGTGTTGAAACCCAGTGGGCCCAGTTTTTTTCTTGGGTTTGTCAGACATGGCCAATCCTATCCAAAAACTTACCCTTTTTTCGGCAATCCGCCAAGCAAGACTCCCCTATCGGTTCCTGACCGTGTCACTGGTCTTGGAAAAAAACGTAATTAAATCCGTTTTTTTAGAACCGATACGGACCAGTTACCACACTCTAAAGTAAGCACAAAATTTTTTTCCTCAAACTGATCGGTTCAGCCGAACCAAGCCACAATTTACAAGTTCCACACAGAAACAAAACAAAAACCTATCTTGTACTCACGGTACCACAGACAGAGACTTGAACCGACTAAGCGGTAACAGCAATTCGGTAGAAACTGACCGAAAACCGACACTTCAACCGACTTTTTGAACCGAGCAGCAGGAGAAATCTCCGGAGCGACTGATCAGAGAGGCGGAGTAAAGACTATGACGGTTGCAGTTTAAACAACAGCAGACAGGGGCTTCAACCGAGCTTGTGGTGAACATTCCATGCTGGCCATGGAAAGTTTAACTCTTTGTTCTCCGGGGCAGTTGAAAGGCAGGACCTAACTGCATATGTCAGAATAAAGCAAGACTTCACGTTGTTTGAAAAGTTGTTTGGGAGGACAGAGCTTAGGTTAGAGACGGTAGTATTGAGGCATCAGCTATTATGCGAGTTGAGTCTGTAGTGACGGTGCCATCAATGGAGAGCTGGGACAGTGGGGGGGTGCGGGTCTTCCCATTAAGCTCTTTCATGCTGTCACAAAAAGTCTGGGCGGAACCACAGGTGAATGCAATGGTGGTCTGATAGTGCTGTGCCTTGGCCCGTCTAATGGCCCAGGTGCACTGATTATATGCCGCATTGTAGGCTTGTCTATCAGCCAACTTGCCTGATTTGATAGCGATGTGCCAGAAATTATCCCTATGCTTAAGTTTTTGGATAAGAGATGGGGAGATCCATGCGGCATTTCGTTTTTTAGTACAGATTCTGGTGTGGGGTGTGAAAAGGTCACAGGCCTTGCTGAAAGCATTCGTGAAGAGGTCTAGGGCAGAGTCAATATCATGGGCTTGACGGACAGGGGACCAGTCCAGCTGTGCTAGATGCAATTTTAGCTTTCTGAGACCCCCGGGGCGTAGGCACCCATGCAAGGTGGCCTGGAACACAGGTTTCGGTATGGAGGATGACCAGAGACAGAGGACAGGTGAGTGATCACTAAGTGAGTTGGGGAGGACAATGATATCCCAGATTTTATGAGGGTGGTTCGATAGTATTATGCTTAGGAGGGTGCTGGAGCCACTTGTCTGGTTGAATCTAGTGGGCTGGGTGACTAACTGAGACATGTCCAGGGCATGGGAGGCAGTGGTACCAAGCCAATTGACATTAAGGTCACCTAGGATGAGTTGCTTGGCTTTGTGTGGTAGGGAGGTGAGGTAGTCGATGAGAGACTGGACCGCTGGGTTTTGGTTCCTCGGGGGTATGCAAGAGACCATGAGGAAGAGTGGTCCCCTGGCTGGGTCTGGGGTAATGTTTAGAGTGAGGGCTTGGGCGCCATAGTCAAGCTTGGGGGCAGGGAGCGCATGGCTTATAAGGGTGTCCCGCATGTAGATTGCACACCTACCGCCACGTTTACCAACTCGGTCTTCCCTGAACAGGGTGTATCCAGGGAGGGAAATAACGGAGTCAGGGGTTGTTTTGGAGAGCCAGATCTCTACTAATGCAATAACATCGGGTTGGTGTTGTACAACCCAGTACAGGAGTGTGGCGGATTTCTTTAGAAGGCTGCATATGTTCAGTGATGCAACTCGGAGACCAGCTCCAGAGTGGGGTATGGGAGGGCTAGTTGGCATAGGTCCAGGGTTTGGGTGTATATTCTTGGAGAGCAGTAAGAGCAGAGTGATTAATCTAATTAGGGGACAGTGGTGACAAGGACCCTTAGTGTGGTGCCGATGTGATGTCCTGCTAGTAGGGGTGCAGGGGATGGGTAAGGCACGGAGGGTAGGTATGGCAAGGAAGAGGTGGGTCCAGGATGGGCCCAGGAGGGCATAGGGAGTGGGGGTGTAGGAAGGTGGTGGATGCAGAGGAGTTGGGGGGTGTCCAAGGTGGGAGGGGGCCGAGCTGTTTGAGGGTGGTTTAGAGGAGAAATATTCAGGGTGGAGGGTGGGGGCAATGGACGAGGGGTGTTCTGAGCCTGAAGGGCAAACATGAGCAGGCCTAGTAGAAGAGTAATGGTGCCCATTGTTATGTAGTAGGTAGCTGGAGGTAAAACTAAGCCAGCAATGGTGTGCCAGCTGTGAAATTACCCGAAGCACAGGGCAATTTTGTAAAACGCCTGGAAAGAGTCACTAATATTGCTTTACTGCGTGGGGGTGGCAATGACACTAGTTCTAATTTAGTGATATTGTTGAAAATTCAGCTAAGGCAAAGGTGCCAGCTGCTGGGATGGTTGGGCTGTGACTGGGTATTTAACACTATGTCGTTTGTAGTTGGGCATGTTTGTATCGTAAGAAGCTCTTAATGAGGGCCCAGAATTTCTTCAGGTCCCCAACATTGTTTTGCAGCAGTTTTTGACAGTAAGAGCTCTTGGATAGATGTAGAGCGCTCTTGCACACATTATGTTTGGTCCTATAATCAATTAGGTCAGCTTGTAAACCCGATGTCCTATATTTGGACCAGCACTTGTCCCTAGCTTTACATAAAGCTAGTAGTGCAACCAATTACTTTTTACTTTTATAATAAAATATTTATTTGTGCAGTGAAACAAATGGGTTTTCGCCCTTTGCTTTTTACACTGCTAGTAAAAAAGAATTTAGTAGAATTCTGGTATGGTGATGTCAGAAACTGTCAACTACTTACGATCCCAATGTATTTCAATAAAAAACTAAATGTATTTTTCTGTCTTTTTCAAAAGAAATAGATACTTCTTTCAGCAACAAACGTCACCTTTTTTATGTTTGCAATATTGTGGTACATCTGTATGTTTTTACAATTTTTAAAACAATAATTCACTTGTTTTTACTTCTTCCCAAGTAAAATCAGGTTATGAAGAAAATGTCTCAAGCTAAATTACAACAAAAATCACATATTTCTATTGAATAAACAATATTTTGGTGGTGGAATGTGTCATTTCTCTATAAAAATGTGAAAAGAGGTTTGCAGTTTCCCATCAAAATATACTCTCAGCCTCGCCAGTAAAACGGTAGATTCTTTTTTTACTACTAGGTGGAAAAATACAATGAAAATGATGAAAAGGTCATTAAAGAAACAAATAGAAGCAAACAAAATTATTACAGAGGCATCTAAAGGCCCCAAATCTTCATTCTTTAAGATATGCAAGCAATAATACCTGACAGGGTGGGCAGTATTGGATAATACCGGACTGCCCAGGGGCATAATGAGGCCTGATATTGCAGGCAGAGGGCCTTATAGCCACTGGAAGGTCCGGTATTGTCTATACCACCCACCATGGAGGGAATTATTAGAAAATGGGCTACATGTATCTTTTTTCTTTTTTGTGGGTGGGTTTACAAAATAAAATGGCATAAAAAATGAGTAAAAATGAGTTTTTAGTCCTTTATTTGGTAAAGTGGTCCCTCTACTGGTATATCTGCCAGTAGAGGGCACTGCATTGTTTGATTACTATTTTTTCCAATTTTGGGTAGAGCCTTTCCCTCTGACAATGTCTGCTTTTTCTGCTTTAAGGCGTCAATCTTGTACCCTGCCAATGTCCGTTTTGAGTCCTCACTTCCTCTTATCCTGCTGCTCTATTTTAAGTACGGACCCTCCCGCTCAGTTACCTCCATGCTCCACTACTGTACCACTGACTCCAGCATGAGAGAAGCAATACTTTCTTGGTTTCAGTGCCTTCAGGTGGAAGTGCGCTATGGGCTTATGGCAGAAGGAAACTGGGCAGGCGGAGGGAGGTTGGGTACGCTAATTTGAACCAGCGGCACGAAGAATCAAGTCAGACAAGCAGAAGACAGGGATGTAGTAAAGATATTCAATTAAAAAGAAAACATGATTCATGGCATTTAAACCATTTATAGTGGATCTGAATTGCATTGGGGGGGGGGGCAAACTCGTCTGCTCCTCTTGCTTAGCAAATGGGAAAAAATGACCGCTTTGAAGTTTTAAAATCCAAACTGGCAGAGTGATTCCAGTTTGGTACTGAGGCAGGGTAGGCTGACACTTATTATTTCCTGATCTCTACCGATACTTAATGTACCACCTTGGCATGTGTTCTCAGCCATTCAGAGACCAGAAAATAATAAGCCCATGTTCTTTTTTCCTATCTATACTTTATCTGCCTTCGCGAAGCTGGTGGCTCTGGCCCTCTCTAGGAGGGCTCGTCCTCCGAGCCCGTCCGTCCCCGATATATTATGAAACACGGAAACTCTGTTTCCCATGTTTCATAATCTAGACGGCTGGTGCCTGAAACACAGGTGACCAACACTGGGATTTTGCCCATGGCAATATTTTTTATGTTTTGGGAGTCATTTCCCACCCCCCACCGTATTTATTAGAACTAACTCACAGGTAAAACTCGATGTTGGGCAACCGTGTTTTGGGCACCGCATTGGGATTTTAATACATGGGAAATTAAGTTTTTGTATTTTAAAAGGATCCCGCCGTACCCCGTAGTTCCCCACAGATTGCCCACCATGGCACAGCTGGGGTGAGGAGCATAGACTTTCTCCCTTCCCTGGAGCACAGTCCAGAAGTCAGAGCGGCTTGTTTTGGGGGCATATCCAGCCCATCATGGAGCCTGCCAGCTCCCATTTTCCACCTTGCTTTACTTCCCAGTCCCACGAACGTGCAATGGGCGGAGCAGCTGGGCTCCACTTCTGCAGAGGCAGCCTATGCCCTGGACGTGGGGTCCCTCCCCATTCTGGCGGCATGCATGTGCTGACACTCAGCCACCACTGGGTTTCAGACAAACAGTGCGTCGCACCGTTCCCCCTTCCCAAGGAAGGAAAGCTGTCTATGGACGCTCGATCCTTCCTCTCCCTGCCGACCCAGGAGCAATCAGAGTCCGTTCCCAACGTGACGTCCAGTACCTCAACTCTCAGCGCCAGCGGGCCAGCCCAGACCATTTTCTAAACATCCTTACTAATCACTTGCTCTTTAAATGAACTAATTAAACCAATTAGCACCTAAATAATACTCAATTAACACATTACCATTCAATCAACAAGTTAAAGAGCTAGTGTACTGCCTGGAATTAACAGTAATTTTCAGATGCAGTCAGCTATCACTTCCAATATCTGAAGTTTTTGGTTTTTTATTTTCTGTCTGCCAATTAGAAGATTTTCCACCTGGCAGTACTAGGGTGCTGTGTGGAGCAGTACTCTGTTTGGAGGGGGGGGAAAATACAGGTTACTCACCTGTAACATGAGTTCTAGGAGTGGTATATGTTGTTCATCCACACTGTCTGACAGGTTCCTTGCCACTTTAAATCTTGCCGGAAGGTCTTCAGGCTGGCTCCTCCCACCCACCCGGGTGGTAAAACCCTCAACTCTGCTCCATGACGCCAGATCTAGCCCGCTGGAAGCCAGGTTGAGCATCGAAGCTGGGGAGGTCGGGTGGGTCGTGTGGAGGAACAAAACATACCACTCCTAGAACTCCTGTTACAGGTGAGTAACCTATATTTCTAGGGACGTGGATATGTTGTTCAATCCACACTGTCTGGCAGACTCCTAGCAGTTCTCTGGGAGGAGGGAGGCAAGGGGCGCACCCCCTACTTAGGAAATAAGGACTGAGAACCGAGGTCCCAAAACCAGCATCTCGGCGTGACTCTAGGGCAATGTGGTAATGGGAAATAAAGGTGTGTGCTGACTTCCAGGTAGCAGCCCTGCAGATTTCCTGAATAGGGATATCCCTAGAAGCAGCCACCGAAGCAGCGGTATGGCGGGTAGAATGAGCTCTTATCCCTTTGGGAGGCTCCATGCCTGCTAACCTACAGCAGAGATCTATGCAGGAGGTGACCCACCTGCTTATCGTCTGCTTGGCTGCAGGTCTGTCAGGTGCGGCTTCAGCGTAGGTAACAAACAGCTGGCAAACCTCTCCCCGAACTTCAGCCATCTGCTCCTTATAATAAGTGAGCGCACTTCTAGGGTCCAAAGAATGGAGCCTATATTCGGCCTCCGAGGTGAGATTGGGGTAGAACACCGGCAGAGTCAACACCTGGTTAAGGTGAAACTCCAACACACCTCTGGAAGGAACTTCGGGTGGGGGCAAAGGACAACCTTGTCCCTGTGGAAGACCAGGTAGGAAGACTCGATGGAAAGCACCTGGAGCTCTCCCATCCTTCTGGCTGACGTAATAGCCACCAAGAAGACGGTCTTCCATGACAGGTGAGAGATGTCACACCTGTGCATCAGTTGGAATGGCTTGCCCATGAGCTAAGCCAATACAAGCAGTAGATCCCACGGAGGTGGAGGTTCTCGCACCGGAGGGGAATATGTGGTCTAGGCCTTAGAAAAAGTGCCCGACCACCTTCTCCTGTGCCACCAACTGCTTGCCAGGCCGCGCCCAGTAAGCACAGATGGCTGCCAGGTGCACCTTAAGGGTCATCGACCAAAGTCCTAGCTGAGAAAGGGACCACAGGTAGTCCAAAATACAAGCCAATGGACAAGAAGAGGGGTCCAACCCCTTGTACTGACACCAAATGGAGAATCTCTTCCATTTGATGGCGTAGCATTTTCTGGTCGACCCCTTACAGGACGCCTCAACAATGCTGAGGACCTCGTCGGAAAGACCCAAAGCCTGGAACTCTAGCCGATCCGGAACCAGGCTGTCAGGTGTAGGGATTGAAGGTCCAGGCGGAGAACCTTCCCCTTGTCGACTGAGATCAGGTCCAGGTGGTCTGGAAGCCGCCGTGGGAGCCTGGAGTTGAGGCTGAGGAGATCTGGGTACCAGAACTGACGAGGCCAGTTTGGGGCTACCAGAATCACCTGCGCCTTGTCCCTCTTCGCCTTGAAAAGCACCTTGTGGATCAAAGGAAATGGAGGGAAGGCATAAAAGAGGCCCAGGGTCCATGGCCTCGAGAAGGCATCCCCTTGCAGCAAGCCCTGCTGAGGGGGGTGGGCGTGAAACAGCCTCAGCTTCGTATTCTCCCTGGAGGCAAACAGATCCACCTGAGGGGTGCCCCAATGGGAGAACAGGTCTTGCACTACCTCCGGCAGGAGAGACCACTCGTGAGATGCAGCGCCTATCCAGCTGAGGGCATCAGCCAGACTGTTGGAGGCTCCTGCCACATGGATGGCTAGGAGATCCACCTCCAGGCTGATCATGAGAGACCAAATGCGGAGAGCTTCCTTGCACAGAGGCAAGGAGTGCGTCCCGCCCTGACGGTTGAGATAGTACATGGTCGTGGTGTTGTCTGTCTGGACCTGAACCACCTGACCCCGTACAAACGGAGCAAAGGCGGTGAGGGCTAGTCAAACTGCTCGAAGCTCCTGCAGGTTGATATGGCATTGAGACTTCTGAGGGGACCAGAGGCCATGGGCCCGGAGATCCCCCAGATGGGCACCCCAACCCATCAGAGAGGCGTTGGCTGTAAGAGTGACCATCGGTTTGGGGTGGACAAACGGGACACCCTCCTGCAGATGAGCTGAGATGAGCCACCACTGCAGGCCATCCCACATCTTCTGGGTCATGGTCACCAGCTGGTCCAAAGGACTGGAGCGCTGTGACCACTGACGGGTCAGCCCCCATTGCAGGGGGCGCATATGCCAGCGGGCCCAATGGACCACGCTGGTGCAGGCCACCATGAGGCCCAGAAGGTGGAAGAAGTCCCGGGCAGGGCGCAATTGCCCAACCAGAAATGAAATGACTGGGCAAAGGAGGAAAGGACCTCGGCCCTGTCCGCCAGGAGCCGGGCTCTGGTTCGAAGAGAGTCGAGCTCTGCCCCAGTGAACTGAATCACCTGCGATGGCACAAGTTCCGATTTGGCCTCGTTGATCAGGAGGCCAATTTGAGAGCCGACCTGGAGGTCCAGATCCCTGGACCACTCCACCTCCAACCTGGAGGAGGCTGCAATCAGCCAGTCAACCAGGTAAGAAGAAGAAGAATCAGTATTTATATAGCGCTTTTCATACATCCAAAGCGCTTTACAAGCAATGCTAGACTGGTAGTGAAGTGACTGAATGTGTGGTGGCAGCCATATCGCACATCATCACCCACACACAGCCTGGATAATTGCATGAACCGGTTTTATGGGAAGGGGAATGTTGGCCAGGACACCGGGAATGTTCCCTACTCTTTGTGAAGAGTGCCCTGGGTTCTTTTACTTCCACCTGGACACCCACCAGGACAACACCAGGATGGGTAGAAGGGACCTCGGTTTAACGTCTCATCCAAAGGACAGCACACCCCAGCAGTACAGCACCCCCCAATACTGCACTCGGATGCCAGCGATTTTTAGGTGCAAGTCCAATCCCGGTGTGGGACGAGAACCCACAACCTTCTGGTCCAGAGGTGGATGTGCTACCAACTGAGCCACGCTGACGCTAAGGGTACACCCGGACCCCTCGGCACCGCAGGAATGCTGTCACCACTGTCATGCATTTGGTGAAAGACCCTGGGAGCTGGAGAAAGGCTGAAGGCATGGCCCGGAACTCGTAAAGTGATCCCATTGCTCTTAAGCAGAGAAATCGCTGATGAGACGGACTGATTGGGACGTGAAAAAACACGTCCTGAAGATCCAGAGAGCAAAACCACATGCCTATTTCCAAGGATGGAATGATCTGAGCCAGAGTGACCATCCTGAAGGTGCGCAGCCTTAGGAACTTGTTCAGGTTGAGCAGATCGAGAATGGGGCGCCGGCCATCCATCCGCTTTGGGACCAGGAAGTACCTGGACACAAACCCCGGGTTTGGAGGAGGATCCGTCACCTCGCTGAGTACCTCCTTCTGGAAAAGCAGAGTAATGTCAGCTCAATGAGCCGACAGAGAGGCTGAGGAACCCGTAGCCCCCCGTGGGGCGACGGCTCGATAGGGAGGGGACTGCTCGAATTCTAGAGGCAGACCCTGCCGACCACTTCCAGCACCCAACGGTCCATGGTGATAGTGGATCAGGCAGAAAGAAAGTGGCAGAGCCGTCACCCCCCCCCGGGGAAACCTGGGGAGGAGAGACGAGGTTGGGGGCGACACCCCTCAACCCGTCACTGGGCAGGCTTGGAGGAAGGGCCGGCCGAGGGGCCGCCTGGACCTTTCCTTCCAGGCTTCCTACTAGAGGAAGTGGCAGACTTGGCCTTAGGGCACCAAGTGTGAGCCTGCTGGCCCTGTTGCTGGTGCTGCTGGGCTGGACGTGCTGCAGGGGCGGAGGGGCGAAAGGGTTTACGCTGCTGCTGGCGGCCTTTGTCCTTCTGAGCAGACATGACCGAGTCCAAGGTGGCATTAGACTTCTCGATTCTCTGATGATGGCCTTCCACCCCCGGCATGAACAAGTTGGTGCCCAGGAAGGGAACATCTGCCAGCTTGTGCTGGGTATCTGCCGTGAAGGTGGAGATCCGCAGCCAGATTCTGCAGCGAATGGCTACTGTGGCTGCTACTGACCGGGCACAAGAGTCTCCAATATCCAAAGCAGTTTGGAGCTTTGGTTTGACCACCGCCCTTCCCTGATCCCGCACCTGCTTGACCGTTGTCTGAAGGTCAGCCAGGAGATGAGGAATCACCTCATCCAGGGGACCCATAAGAGCGTGTGAAAAATGTGCCATCAGCACAGCCGAGCAAGCCTGTCGAAGACCTAGGGAGGAAGCAGCGTAAACCTTCCGCCCCGAGTAGTCCAGCTTTTTGGACTCCTTGTTGAGCAGTTTGTCCATGTCCCGAGCGTTCCCGGAACGCCGGAAAACGCTATCGGTCACCAGCCCCTCCGCAGAGGGGTGCGCCGGAAAAAACGGAGAGGGAACCAGTGGGCACTGCGTACTTGTGAGCCATCCTGGCCAAAGGCGCAGGACAGGATGCAGGCTGCTGCCACAACTCCAGGGCCGGGCCAACAATGGCTTTGGCCACAGGGAAGGCCTCCATGGGGGAATCCCCTCGGTCCAGTATCTCCGTGAGGGGATATCTGGCCTGTTTCTATACAGGTTCGAGCTGCATCTCAGTGGACTCTGAGATGAGCTGAAGGATTCCCAAGAACGAGGATGGGCTCTCATCCACCGACTGACCCCCTGTAGATTCCAGGTCAAGGGGCCTGGAGTACAAGGAGAAGTCGTAGGACTCCAAGGAGTCCACAAACAGCTGCCGAGCGCCTGAGCCACCCTCCACATGCCGAGGCCGATCGGGAGTGAGAGTGACCGACAACCTGTGAGGCAAGCCCTGATCCAACTGAGAATCCTTGGTCAGTGCCATAGTCTTAGGTTGAGGAGGCGGTGGTTCCACCACAATGGGTGGAGCAGCCGGTTTTGGACGAGCAATCGGTGCCAGGGTTGGCTCCTCGACTACAATGAGGGGTTGCTTCGGTCGTTCAGGCGACAACCACTTAATGGCCAGAGAAGGCGACTGAGTCGGCTTATTACCGGCTAACAAGAGTTGTTGCCACATCATGTCCTCATAGCGCCGACACAACTTGCGTTGGAGCCTATCCTCCGGACAAGATGATGAGGACGAGCAGCGATGCCGCTTTTCGTGATGCCGGGACCAATGCTGCCTATGTCGGTGGGACCTATCCGACACAGAAGAGGACCGAGGCCGAGACCGAGACCTTCGGGGTCTCAAATGGTGGGTCGAAGAGTGGGCGGGGGGAACCACACTCATCCCTCGGTTCAGGGTCCTTGACCGGGGACTTTGGCACAGAAGACACGGGCATGTCCTCAGTAACTACCGGGGGAACTGGTGAAGAAGGGTTGTCAGCTTCTCCAGTCGACAGCCCATCCAATGGGTCGAGAAAAATCTCGACCGCATCGATGGGAGTCTCGGACGGCTGACCTGACAGGGACACCGTGAAGCCAGCGGCCTTAGCCGCAACCTCGACCGAAGTCGAGAGCCGATGGTCCGGGGAAGGGAATCTCTCCCGCTCCCACGAACGTCGATGGTAGGACTTACCTTTCAGTTCCTTTTTCTTCGACCTACTCGAGTGTCCCAAGAGTCCGTCTCCCTTGGTGGAGAGGGACTGACAAAGCTCCTTGAAAGAAGCAGTGTAGGAGGAGCCCAAGGAGAGCGGGATAAACGCCGAGGAGGAAGAAAACATGGCCTGGGCCGCCCCCTCCTTGAGGGCAATCAACTGTTCCAGCTGCTCCGTGGAGCCCGCAGCTGTGGACACCGCCCAATGGGCTTCCTTCGACTTCACCGGTGGGTACCAATTCTCGGGGCGCCCCAGTTGGAGTCAGGCAGCGCAGTCTTCCAGAACCGAAGCCATGAACGATTTGTAGAGATCGCAGGCCTGCGGATCGTGTGCAAGACCCAGGCAACAGACACACATGGAGTGCTGGTCGGTCCGGGACATTTTCTGCCCGCAAGGGCACCGACAGAAGCCGGGAGTGGATTTATCCATCGCAGCCGCGAGGGAAGATGAAGACGTAAATCTAGAGAATTTTAAAATAATTTTCGGAACTTCCGAAGGATTAGGATCCAGGCCTAAAACGCAGAGCGCTAAGGAGGGAACCTGAGCTTCCAAGTGGTAAGGAAGATCTGGCGTCATGGGGCGGAGCCGAGGGTTTTACCACCCGGTGGGTGGGAGGAGCCAGCTTGAAGACCTTCCGGCAAGATTTAAAGCGGCAAGGAACCTGTCAGACAGTGTGGATTGAACAACATATCCACATCCCTAGAAAAGTCAGTTATGTTCCTCCCACTGCATCATCAGAAATGAGACCAAACACCTTGAGGCACCACAATCCTTGCAGCCTGAGCAGTGACATTCACAAGCTACCAACCAAAATGCAAGAAATTGTGACATCACTAGTAACCAGGAAAAGCCATTCTCTGCTGCTCCATGTGAAAGAGAATAATCTGGCAGTGAGAAATGGTTCTCATTGGTTACTAGTGATGTCACAGTCAGTGTGGTCTCAGTGTTGACTGTAATGGAAGGAACAGAATTGACTTTTATTTTAGCCTTCAGACAAAGTGCTGCTCCACACATCACCCTAGTACTGTCAGGTGGAAAATCTTCTAGTTAGAAAACTGAAAAGAAAAAAATATTTGAGATATAAGAAGTGATAGCGGACTACATCTGAAAGTTGCAATTTGGGGCAGTAAACTAGCTCTTTAAGGTAAATTTTACAAGAAACAAAGATATTTATGTGCTGCAAACTTGGCTTTAACTATCCTTATGTCTTATATAAAACAAACACTAGGAATGTTCAGTGTACTCCTGAAATAAGGCTATCCTGGAGAATCCTTCAACCTTATGGCTTATAACTTCGTTAGCCCCCCTCAATGGTATTATTTCCTTGTAAACTACACTTTCCTAGCATTAATTCTAGACAGATACTCAGACAGATCGACAGACAGACAGACAGATTCCAGTGAAAACCATAAAGCAGTGCCCTGTCTATAATGCTTCCTCTGTCTGGGTCTGAGAGAGAGCGAGAGACAGAGGCAGGCAGGAAGTACAATTATGTAAGAACTTACCATAACAGTAGATCTTCAAGGAACTCTCTTTTATCCGGTCACACCTATGGAACATAAGCCATCAGGCTGTAGGACCACACGGAAACTTTTTCCAGCAGTACCACTAGAGGCCGCCCTTGGCAGCGTCTGATGTTGATACTCCTATATAAGCGTGGGCGGCCCCGACCCTCCTCAGTTCTCTGCTAGAGATATAGCTCGGAGGACCTCCCTATAAGGAACCAAGAGAGGAGCTATGGTTCCACCTGTTAGTGAAGGCAGAAAGCAGCAGAAAAGCCCGAAGAAGAAAAAGAGGGCATGACAAAAATATCTCTACTATCCCAAAAGGAATCATGTGCAGAGGGCTGCCCTACAGGCTGCCAGGAAACAAGAGTAGTTCTGCCAAATACACAAGACAGAAAACAGCAGAGGAGCTCTAAAAGGAAAGAGCAGTGGTAGAAAGCCCCGGGAGCCCTGTGGGGGAGCAGCTCAGAGGGCCACACTCCCAGGACCAGGAAAAGAATACAATGTGCCAGCCAGCAAGGAGAGAGCAGAGAAGGCCAGCCACCAGGAGGGGCTGGCACAACAAACAGCTGTCCTGAACAGGAAGACAGGAACTACACAGTGTGGTGTCCAAGGGGGATGGAGGACCGGTCAGCATGACCTGATGAAAGAGATTCCCTCGAAGATCTACTGTTATGGTAACGTCTTATGTAACTGTACTATTTTCATCGGGGATATCCCTTTCATCAGGTCACACCTATAGAACGAGTCCCAAGCAGTTCTGACAGGGAGATAGTCTGATGGTTGGAGGCTACAGGCCCATAAAAGGAGGCCTTGAAGCACAGCCAGGCCAAAACCTGCCCTCCTATGAGAGGCAATGTCCAGACTGTAATGTTTCGTTAAAGTATGGACAGGGCTCCAGGCTGCAGCAGCGCAACTTTCTGCAGCTGAAACATTCCTGAAACAAGCAACTGAAGTTTCCTTACTTCTGGATGAATGGCCACAAACAACGCCTAGAAGTTTCTTACTGCACTTCCTGTAGCAGAATGTAATACAGTTTGCCAACCATCTGAACAGGCACTGTTTAGAAACTGTACGCCCTCTTTCCCAGGGGTGGTGGAAACAGCTGCAAGGACTTCCTGCAGTCTTTCGTATGGTGTGTGTAGTAATGGAGAATTTTATGTGCTTCTAAAGTATAGAGCAATGCTTCCCCTGGATTGGCATGCTCTGGATAATAAACAGGAAGGTGGATGGTTTGATTTGTGGCAAACTCAGACACAACCTTAGGAAGAAACTTAGGATTCATACACAAAGACACCCTATCCTCGTGGAAAAGTGAATAAGGAGGCTCACACATCCGAAGCTCATAAATCCGCCAAGCAGAAGTAATGGCAACTAAAAATAGTGCTTTCCACAGCAGAAAGCGTTGTTTGCATGTCGCGCATGGCTCAAAAAGGAACCGAGGTAAGTTTCTCCAACACAAAATTCGGGTCCCAAGGCAGGACTGGATTGCAGATGGGAGGCTTCAGATGAAGAATACCTCTCAAAAATGTATGGGACCCCTGCAGTTGTGCCACGGTATGGCTATCAACATGCACATGGAAAGTTAAAAAGGCTGACAAGTGCACCTGAATGGAGGAGTATGGCAGGCCAGAATCTGAGAGCGACAGCAAATACTCCAGATCCTGATTCACTGGATAAGTGAAAGGGTCTCTAAAGATGGGAAGCCACCCACACAACAAAGTGCTACCACTTCCTAGAATAAGTGGCCCTGGTGGAGGGTTTCCTAGCAGCCACCAGGATAACAGTCACCTTGTGACATCCCAAATCTAGCCATGGCTATGTCCTCAGGAGCCAGGCATGAAGATGTAGAGACCTGAGGTCCGAATGGACCAGGGTGCCTTGGTTCCTGTGATGGCAAGCCTGTGCACAGTGGTGGGGCACCAGAGGTTCACCTCCAGCTGCTGCAGTAAGGGGAACCAGATCTGACAAGGCCGACAGTTCCAGATGTTGTTCTAGAGCCCAGTACCAGACCCTCATCGCCTCCCGACACAGAGGGTATGAAAGGGTCCCCCTTGTCTGTTGATATAGTGTACAACACTGATGCACCAGCAGATGGTCTGGGGACAGATAGGTCTGGAAGACTTGTAAAGCATACAGAACAGCCCTAATGTCTAGGACATGGATGTGGAAGGCAGCCCCCACTCTGGTCCATGTTCCTTGAGTCTTATGAGCCCCAGAAGAGGCCCCCCAGCCCAACCCCAAAGTGTCTGTGGTGAGGATCTGCTGAGGGAAGGGGAAGGGATGAGGAAGAGAACCCCTTTCAACAGGTAGCTGGGTTCCATCCAACGCACCAGCGTCTTTTTGACAAGGGAGGAAACTAGAACTTGCTGTTCTAGTTTGTCAGAGCGTTGAGCCCACTGGACTCTTAATGTCCACTGGGGGATCCTCATGTGCAGCCTAGCCTAGGGTACCATGACAACGGCAGCAGCCAGCAGGCATAAGAGCCTCAGGAAGGTTCTGGCCATGACATATCTGCTATAGTAATGCAGCTGGGCCTGAGCCATCAGGCGGTCCGCCCTGTCCTGTAGTAGGAAAGCAAAGCCCTGAGCAATGTCCAGTACTGCCCCTATGTACAGAAGGCACTGACAGAAGGTCAAGACTGACTTAGGCAGATTGACCATGATCCTTAGGGCACGGAACAACAGTGCTAGGGTCTGGAGCAGTTGCTCGTTGGACCATGCTTTGAGCAAGCAGTTGTCCAGGTAGGGGAAGACATATAGTTCCCCCTCCTGTGGGCTGCTGAGCTATGAGGTGGTTCATCCTGTCCTGGGGTAGGTAAGCAGAGCTGTGGGCAGTTTCCAGAACTGCCCCTATGTGCCACAAGCTCTGACAAGGGCCCAGGACAAACTAGGACAGGTTGCCAAAGATCCCTACAGCATGGAACAACTGTCTGTTGTGCACTAGGGTTTGAGACACTCGCTGCTTGGGATGGACTGCAAGCATCCAGATGGGAGGGAACATACAGTCCCCCCTCCTGAGGGCTGCTGTCAGCCCCATGGGGCAATTGCTAACCATCTGAGGGGGAAGGGACCAGTCTGAACTGGTAACACTGCCTCTAGACTAGCAGTCCGAGGGGGCACTTGCAAGGGAACCCAGCGTGGTGAGCAGGTAAGCAGCCAGCAGGACCGCGGGGAACACCCCTTCTCCTGTGTGTCAGGAGTGATGGACGATCCTGCAAAATAGCCATGCTGAACCCCTTATAATGAAAGATTGGGTTCGGAGCTCAGAGAGGGAGAGTGACCCTCAAAGCCTCTCCCTGCGGTGCGGGGGGAGGAGAATACTACCCCCGTATGCCTAGTTACCCAAGGAACTGATGCTGTGGCCCTCGTCCAATAAGTACTGTGGGCCCCGAAAGCAGGGAACCACCAAGGGTCCTGTGAGGGGCAAGGTCGAGGTGGTAAGAACTGCCACCACTCCTCTGGGGTCAGTAGTGCCTTCCACCAGAGTAAAGAAAATGGAGTGGAGGGGGAGAGGAAGGCCTAAAGAGCAAAATGTAAATTACGTACCTACCGTAATTCTTGATCTTCTCTTGTATCTTCACCATTCATTACTGCTTGGGTTGGTGCCGGGCTACACCCTTCTGGGAGTTTTTTTTTTTTGAGTCGGCTTCAATGGCGCCTGCCTCGGGAGCTGCGCGACTGCCATGGCGGGGTGGCGTTAGGTGCCGCGAGATCCTCCTCCATCTCAGTTCTGGTAGCCAGAGAGGCAAAAACAAAGGATAAGGAAAAAAAGGAGAGCGAGGTAAGAGAGCCGAGGGACAGAAAAAGGAAAGGATATAAACTGAAAAAGGAATAAGACGGTAGAGGACAGACAGAGGAGAGAGAATTCCTACCCTAAGGTACCGCAGGGCCTCCTTTCCGGGGCGGCTCTAGTGGAGGAACAGATAGAGAGAGAGAGAAAAGAAGAAGAAGAAGAAGGAGAAGAAAAGAAGGCATGTTGAGAGGGGAGAACAGTGCCCATAGAGGCATTGGTTGAGAGGCTTATCAGCTCAAGACTAAAACCAGGGAGCAAGAATCCCTGCTGATAGGACTGAGAGAGGGTTCGACTGAACCGTCTGCACAGATTGGACATAAAGGGCAGATTCTCTAATCTCTCAACATGCCAAGTCCCTACATCCTAGCTGAGAGCTCAAGACTGCCCAGGCAGAAAAACTGTTCCGGAAAGAGAGCGCCCACCTAGGAAGGGGAATATGCCCCTTAGCACCCTATTAAGTGCTAACACAGAAGTAGTGGGGAAGGGTTATGCCGTGATGAAGGCAGCTCTGTATGAAAAGATAGAGTGGGAACTCAATCAGACTCCCTTAAGGCAAGGCAGAAGAGCAATCCTCAAGGCTAAAAGTGCAAAGCACCAGCCAGAATGAGCTGAATAATAATAACACCTGCCAGGGAATCTAAATTTCTTTGAGGCCAGGCAGGCATGGTCTCTTAAACTGTGAACTGCGTAACGTGATTAAGGTGCCCAGAGGTCGCACCCTAGGGGCAGTCAGAAAGAGTTCCCTCAGAATAGGTGAAACACAGACCCTGCTCGTTCCTCTTTACCTTGAGGAAAAAAGATCCATTCAATAAGAATGGAAAATAGAAACATTTTTTTTTTTTTGGCATAAAGGCCAAAGGAAGAGAGAGGAACGAGACGGGAGGGGGAGACGCCACAGAAGGAGGCCACTGAGGGGAAGGTGGGCGGGTATCAGTAATGAATGGTGAAGATACAAGAGAAGATCAAGAATTACGGTGATGCGTAATTTTCATATCTTCCCTTGTCAATCTTCACCATTCATTACTAGCTGAGTGATACCAGCTCCCCAAAAAAAAAGGGGGAGAAACCTGAGGAGCAAGACCCCAGCCTCCTGTTGGTGAGAAACAGAAGGGAAGACCCTGGGCTAATCAAGAGAAGCCTATGGGAGAAGAGCTAGAAGGTGCCCGAGGGACAGGGAGACGGAGGAAGCCCTGCAGAAGTCTCCTAGCTCTAGAGGAAAGAGGCGGGTCCCCCGGAAAGCGGAGCAAATCACCCTACGTCGGGCCAGGGGTGACAACCTTGATAGACGAAGCCATGCCGTCCGTCTAATACAGATCGCTGTCCCTGCAAGCCTGGAAGCCACCTCATTGGTGTCATAAGATGCCCTTGCTTGGTGTCTTGCCAGCTCCAGGCCTATAGCAGAGAGGGCAATAGCTTGTCTGGTTTGCTCCGTATCAGGCTTTGATGCTAAGATTTGGGAAAGCATCGACCACAAATGCCTACTGTAGGCAGCCTGATGGGCCTGATGAGATGCAATGCAAGACATTGCACGAGAGGAAGAGAACACTCTTCGCCCCCACCGGTCGAATTATAGAGAATCCGAGTCCGGTGGATGGTCATGCACCAGGTGGCGGCGCCCGGAGGGAGTCTCTAGGGATGCCAAATCCGAGGGTGGGTTGGGAAGAGTACCTAGGGATTCCGAAGGGGCACAATACCTACGCTGGCAGTCTGCCGGGGCTGGAGAAAGGGTGGCTGGTGACTGCCAGGAATGGACAGACGCCTCCTGGAAGGGAATAGGCCAGGATAGTACCACCAAGTGCTGGGCACTGAATTCGCCAAGGAATTCACGCATCTCCCGTTCAGTATTGTCTCGCCTAACATAGGAAATTCAAAGATCCCTCACCATCCTCGAAAGGAATCGCTGATATTCAGTGAAATCAGCATCGGAGGACAGATGAGCAATGGGTTCCTCTCCCTCAGAGGAGGGAGACGAGAATGATGGAGAGCTTGAGTGTCCAGAGGACTCTTGCGGCGGTGGGGGATAGGCGAAAGACCCGCTCATTCATGTACCTAACATATGAGGGGAAGGCTGCCGCAGAACCTCTGAACGCCTCCCAAGATAATGGGCCCGTGGGACCGACATGGCCCGGGAGAGCGGGGGTGGCTGCAGAGGAATGGGAGAAGGGCACCTACAGAGAGGCAACTGTCCTCTGCTAGGGCTCTGGAATCCGGGGAATGGAGCCCGAGCTGGCAGGATCCCGGACAACAGATCAGGTCGCAAAACGGAACCCTGGGGATGTGTAGCCTGGAAGAGCCCAGAAGGGGATCCTCCCCTATGGCGAACCTGGGACTGCATGGATCCAGAAGGGCAGCCCACAGCAACGCCACCAGAGGGGTCCAAAAGGGAAAGATGGGGCCCAGCGCTACGGCTGCAAGCCACACCCTGAGGGGTGGCAAGCAGAGACTGAGATGCCTGAACCCTGCCCCTTGACCCCTCAGACTCCGAGAACGCCCTCCTCCTCGACCCCAGCAACCTCCCACCCCGAGGGGGTGCAGCAGCACCAGGGTTGGTAACTGCCACAAGCCCCCCAGGAGGGAGAGCCCCTTCCTCCACCCCCACTCCATTGCCCCCCAGGGACCCCAGACTACCCCCAGCCTGGGGGGCCTCAGGGGAGGACGGCAGCGGGGACAGAGGAATAGGCGCGCTGGGCCGTCTAGCACCTCGTGCCACTGGGGACCCTGACTCCGAAGAGTCAGGTTGCCAGGACGGGTCCACGTCTGAATCATCAGCCTCCGAAGAGGAAGAGATCAGCTGGACCACAATACTAGCAACCCCAGGGGTCCCCGGTGAAATGGTGCCGTTCACCGGACGACCTCGGACCCCCCGTGACAGCTAAGCCCGGCCCCGGCTCCCCAACGGCGCCAGCCAGACCCACGGCACCGCCATCGGCGCTGGGACCCCACTCGGCGCCGCCAGGAGAGCGAACCGGGCCCACGGCGCCAAAGGCCAAAACAGCGCTGTCATCGGAGCCATCTCGATCACTGGCACGGGATCCGAAACGGCGCCAGAAGGCGGCGTCGAGGGTCCACTGATGCCGGGCCCAGCAGGCGCGGGCCTCGACACTGGAGGAGCCTGCACCTCTGGGAAGGTGACTGCTGAGGCGGTGTCCCCGCCGCGGCCCCAGGAGGGACCTCGACGTTCCTCCGACACCGCAAAAGAAGCTTCCTCTTCGGCAAGAGAAGATGAGGAAGCCTCCTCCTCTACAGACCGTATAGGCCCGAGAGGGGACCCGGAGGAAGGGCCTAGAGACCTTACCTGGGAATCCCTGGAGCGACGCCGTCCCCCGAAAGTCGGTGGGGCCTTGCCGATCTTGAACGCGCGGACTTCTAGGATGTGGCGGTCCATGGAGAAACAGGTGTCGCACGCGTCCATATCGTGGTTGGGTCCCAGGCAACGAAGACAAACATCATGCCGATCCGTGACGGAAAAATGCCGGCCACAGGAGCACCGACGCATAGAGGCGTGGCCCGCCTTTGACTTATGTTTTGCCCCCGAACCTGACATGATGTGAAAAAATTTAGACTAAACACAGCAAAAGCTCTCGGCGCCATCGAAAGAAGAAATAAACAGAACGGTCTTACCGGATGACGGCGTCGAGAGGTGTACAAGAAGGAGTCTGGCTTGTATGACGCAGAAGGTCTAACTTCAACTATCCGCGCAGTAGGTGCAGCCTCGACAGCGGGAGAATCAGAACTGAGATGGAGGAGGAGTCTGTGGCACCTAACGGCCACCCTCGCGCATGACGCGGTGTGTCGCTCTCGAAGGCGGCGCCATTGGAGCCGACTCCAAAAAAAAAGCTCCCATAGCGGGTGCGCGCCTCCGGCACTAACCCAAGCAGTAATGAGTGGTGAAGATTGACAAGGAAAGATCCCCTACTCCAGGGGAAGACCACACACTGAGTGGCACAGCCCTGGCAGACCAAGAAAGAAACAAGATGCCAAAGGGTGCAGATGGGACCTGGTACAGCTGGTGCCACCGCAGGGATGGGCAAACCCGGGTGGGGTCAGCACACACTGCCTGGAGCAGAAAGGCAACCTTCCCTATCAAGGGCAGCCAGGGCAGCGCAGAGAGGAACACAGCCCGGCCCTCCCATAGGCCACCTAGGCCAGGGGCGAGAAAGGGAGCTTCCTCACCAGCTGTTGAAGAGTAAGTAAGAAGCCCCAAAGATGAAGAAGATGACGGCAAGCTTCAAAAGCCCTGACACCCCTGACGTTGCCACTGATGTGACCTACAATAACCTGGACAGGGGCATGGAAGAACAGAAGAGCCCTCCACGAGAAAGAGGAGGAGTGGAGAGCTGAGACACCAGAGGGGCAGCCCAGGAAACAATTATTTGTAGCCGCTGTGGCGAGGCAGACATGCTATGCTGTCCATGTGCCACTTTGCGCATAACTGCCCTGCTCGCACCCACCACTGTGCCCTCTACCTACCTCTCTCTCCTCTCGAGGATAGGCAATGTGCCCACTGCAACAGTTTCCTGGCTAAATTCTGGTTCATCTCTCTCCTCCTCTACGTCTCCTCCTCTTCTCTCTCCCTCCCGCCTCCCACTCCCTTAGAAACATTGATTCTCGTACCCTGGCCATCCCCACCAGGTCCACCTCAGCTGGACAGGCAGCCTTTTTCCACCGTTTCCCCAAACTATGGAACACCCTTCCCCTTCCCATCTGTCACGCCACTTCCCCCAGGTCCACTTCTCACTCCTACGAGACTTCTTCTCTCCCTCCTGGTGTTGCTCCTAACCTCTTCCCATTCTTATTAACCCTCCTACTCCCAGATACCTAACTTCAAGCTCTTAAAGTAGCCACAAGCCATTCATTCCTCACAAAGTGAGTCCCAAGACCCCCTATGTTCATACTCTGGTCAACGATGCACAATATGTAAATATGGTAATCCCAGTCTGTGACTTGTTACCTGTGTCTTCAGCGAATTAGCACTTAACTCTGTAATCCTACACTCTTTATCATGCTTGTATACAACCTTTGCAATTTGAAATGTTACTGTTTTATTGCCTGTATTTTTGTCTGTTTCTCCTCCTCCCTTTCCCCAGGACGCATCTGGAAATTAGCAATTTCTGCTTAGTATGTCTTTCCTGGTGAAACTTTAAATAAATAAAATCCTTCCCTCGTCTTCCTCTTTTCATACTCTATGTAATAATGTCACCTAGATTTAATTTCTCTTGCATAATGGATACCATGCTATCTTATAGTCGCATGCATTTTAGATCAATCAATCAATCAAAGTCTTTATTTAACCAGGCAATCACCATTGAGCAAGCTAATTTTTGAGGTGAACCTGGGTTTGTTAACAAGGAACAAGGGACAATATACATGGGGATGCAACACACAAGAAAATAGTAATAATACAAATAAAGTGAGATACAATAATACAGTATATACAAAGTATCAGCAGGTAGCATTGACAGTAGTATATGTTTGGAATAGAGGATACAGCTAGTTTTGGGTAGGACACAATTTTTCATGAAAGTAAAGAAATATACATATAAGGTGCACTGAACACAAATAAAACCTAATATAAAAATATATATAGTGATACAGTATGGAGAATTTAGAGCTGGAACCAGGGTCAAAGGAATGTGGAAGGGACAGATATGGGGGTAGAAAAAGGGGAGAGAAAGAGTCCATTATAGATGTGATCAGCCTTTTAACAGTAGTAATTAGAGTGTGCTTGGACTTACAGGAGTCACCATTTAGGGTAGACAGGCACAGGACTCCTTATAATGATGTAGATACAGAGATTTAAAAGCTGCTAGGCTGATGGGGTGAGTTAATTTAAAAGTTTTTTGCAGCTTGTTCCACAGTTGAGGGAGCACAAAGCTGATGGCTGCTCTGCCAATGTGAGATTTTGCTTTGTAAACATAAAGGTAGATATATGAGGTGCTTCTCAGGGCATACTTCCCCAGAGTGCAAAAAAGGTAAACAGACAGAGATATACTGGGGCAGTTTATTTGAGATAGCTTTGTATGTCCAAACCGCAGCATTTTTTTGCCATCTGTAAGCAAGGGATGACCATCCCACTGCCGTGTACAATGCAGAGTGGTGGGCTGAGTATGGAAGACCCGTGATAAATCTTATGGCTCTGTGATAAAGCGTATCAAGTTTGGCTAGGGTACCTGCAGGTCCCTGACTATACAGAGAGTCTGCGTAACCCAACAGGGAAAGAAAGGTAGTTTGAACCAGTTTCAGTTTAGCGTCTCTTGTGAGGAGATTATTAATCCTAAGGAACAGACCAAGTCTTTGTCTAAGTTTCTTTGCCAGTTCTTCTAAGTGATCTGTGAAAGTAAGTCTGTGGTCTAACCAGACCCCTAGGTACTTGAACTTTGGTACGTAGTCCAACTGCTCACCTAGAATGGTAGTGATCTGCGGGGAGTGTCCCAGCAACTGCAGGATTTATTGCATTTTGAAGGGGCAAGAGGAACATTGCTTTGTTTTTTTTTTGCATTTAAGAGAAGTTTCTGGTTTATACGCCGATGTTGCAGAAGATTAAATTCATTTTGAAGGGCTTTACAGGCCGCTTCAGGTGTGGGGCTATTAGCATAGAGTACCGTATCATCCGCGAATAGGTGTATTTGTGCTTCTTTGATGGGGGCATCTACGTTGTTAATATAAATGGTGAAGAGAAAGGGACCAAGAATAGAACCTTGCGGTACACCCCTCATTAGGAGTTTTGGTGGAGAAACTTCCCCTTCTGCCTTTACTTGCTGAAGTCATCCTGAGAGGTAGTTGGAGAACCATTTAAGGAATAGGAAATCCAAACCAATGTTCTGGAGGGACGACAGAAGCAGTCTGTGATCAACAGTATCGAACGCCTTGCTTAGGTCCAAGAAAACTGTGCAATGTTTTTTTTTTGTCTAATTCAAGCTGCCAGTCGTTTGCCACTTTGGCTAGAGCAGAGACTGTACTGTGCTGTGCTCTAAAACCGGATTGTAATGGGTTGAGCAATTTTTTCTGATTCCAGGTACTTCCGAAACTGGGAGTTCACTATTTTCTCCAGCATCTTTGACAGGATTGGAAGTAGGGAGATTGGCCTGTAGTTATTGAGGTCACTAGGATCTCCTGACTTAAACAAAGGGACCACAAGTGTATTTTTCCAAATGGGCAGTAGGTCACCCTGGGACAAGGATAAGTTGAAGAGATGAGTAATTGGGACTGCGAGGACATGGTAGCCGACCTTTAAAAAGTATGGGTTAATGAGGTCGGCCCCAGCACTTTTCCTAGTGTCCAGCTGAAGGAGAAGATCTTCGACTTCTTTCAGGGAGGTAGGCTGCAGAGAGAAGGAGAGACTGGGGATGGGTTTTTCTTGTGTATCCAATCTAAGTTGTTGGCAGAGGATATTCGTGGGAGAGGAGTCAAAGGCTAGCCCTGCAGTGGCAAAATGATTATTGAGAGCATCGAGGACAGACGGTCTATCGGAGATGACAGTATTGTCGATCAATAATTTAGTAGGTAGGGGAATTTACAGTGGTGTGACCTTCAATGTCCTTGATAGTCTTCCAGACTTTGGAGGCATTTCTTGAGGAGCTCTCCAGCTGAGAGCAGTAGAAATTAGCTTTGGCTTCTCTGACCATTTTGGTGCAGAGGTTCCTCGCCCTCCGGAAAGAATGTGATTTATTAAATTAGTTTTCCTAGCAGTTCTCCAGAGTACATCCCTACTCTGCAAAGCATCTTTCAGGTCTTCTGTAAACCACCGACAGGATTTGTTTCTGGCACAAACTTTTACTATGGGAGCATACTTGTTGAGAGCCCCTAGCACAATTTCTGAGGAAATATCATAAGCCATAGTCAGGGACTTGGCTAGATAGAAGTCCTGCCATCACATGGAGTCTCTTAGGTCTGATATATACCCATGGAGATCAAAGTTGCGTATGCACCTTTTAAAGGAGAATTTTGGCACAGCTGTAGATTTAAGAGTGGATCTTACACACACGATGAAGCAGTGGTCGCTAATATCAAAGAAAAAGATGTCAGCATGGGAGAATAAATGGGGTTTGTTAACTAAAATGATATCCAAGAGAGTACTGTTATTAGGGTTGAGCTTGTTAGGATGAGTAGATTTATTTACTAGCTGTGACAACCCAAGGGAATCACAGAACATTTTAAGTGGGGTGGATGCACTGGAGAGCCAGTCTAAGTTGAAGTCCCCTAGTATGATACACTCTGAAGATGCCAAACCCAGGATGTTTTCGAGATGTTTTAACAACTGTAGTCCAGCTGATGGAGGTCTGTAGCATCCTATTATACATAATGAGACACCGGTGGCAATTTCAATCTTTAATGACAAGCTTTCAAATTCTTTTTGGGACAGAGGTTGAGTCAATTATGGAGGCAGGGAATTTATCTTTAGTGTAATAGCTACCCCACCACCTCTGGTTTTACCTGTCGGCTCTAAGACAAAGGTAGGAGGGATGTTAACTTCGTTAATTGCAGTCAGACGGGACTCCATTGATCACTACAGAACATCTGGAGCAGTATGACACACCCAGGCCTGAGCAGAAGTGATTTTTTTTTAATAGGCTACATACATTAACATGTAAGAATGTAAGCGCCTTGAGGCTTTGTAGCTGTGCTGGGGATTCCATGGGTGCCAGAGGGCCTGGATTAAGCTCAACATTTCCTGAGCATAGTAAAAGCAGGAACAAGAGTTTCCCCCAGAGTCCTAGAAGTGTGGGTGGCTGGGTCTTCTTTCGGTGACGTGATTTGTCGGCGGTCTGATGCCCCTCATGAATGCCTGAACAGTATCTAAGGGGCTTATACCTAATGTGTATAGATAAATTGAAACCTACACATACATATAGTGTCTATATTGAAGGAAAAAAAATAAAAGGTTAAAAATCAAACACACAAAATTCTTTAAAATTAGGTGCTGCAATAAGAACTTCAAAGGCTTTTATTTATCTTTAATCACATGGGTGGGATGTGCATATTTTTATGGAACACATACAAACAGAGGGGAGAAAGAAGTAAGTGCCTCAGATGGGACTTGAACACAGGCTGCTCGGAATACCGTAAAAATATGCACATTGCATCCATGTGATTGAAAATGAAGTAATTATTTGTGCAGCACCAGGTTGTGCACTGGAGAAAGAGTAATGTGTGCTCTGGGACAGCCCAGGTTCCAGTTGCCATAGTGGCACAACTAGTTAGCACGACTGGAACGGTATTCCGGGAAGCCTGGGTTCAAGTCCCAGCTGAGGCACTTACTTCTTTCTCACATCTGTTTGCTTGTACTTATCTGTTCTGCAATCTGATTAGCCAGGATCCATCTTAAATTGTAATAAACAGTTCTACAGTTATGAATATGACACACAGTATATCACTGGGAGGCCCCTGGTTCTGTATGGCACCTTAGCCCAAAGTTGTGCTGCAGGGCTACTACACTAACGCGGCAGGACTGTTGTGCTTTTGTGGTGGAAATGTTTCACTTCTGGAGCAAATTCCTGCCCAGCCGTTGGTTTACATGCCATGTGGATGGGTGTATCTGATGACACCAGACAAACAGCAGGGGCTTTGAAACAAACAGAAAGCAAAAGAGCCTGGAATGGTGAATTCTGTGGAGGCACTAAAGTTCCGAGGCAGGATATAAGCTCTATACTGAATTCCAATGGTTGGGATCACTGACCTCACATCTGTTTTGTTGGGGGACTGAAAAATCCTCTTCAGGAATCTTAAGCAAGGTACACCACTACCCCAAGCCCCCTCTCTGCTACTGGTATTTAATACTATGCTTCAACATCACTTTGTATTTTAAGTGTAACCTTCTTTTCTCATCACCATTAGATAAGAGTCAAGTTTATTTCTGTTAGGAATGGTAACAAATCTTGTCTGTGATTTGCTGCCGAGCAGAGTACTGTGCAGAGATGAACTAGTCCGCCTGACTACAAGACTGACTTATGGCTCATTAGCTGCTCAGGCAGCTGATGCAAGCAACTGTATTTTCGAATTCCTACCCTAGATTAATTGGCATTCCCCAAAACTCAATGAAACAGAATTTATATCTTGTTTTATCTGTTAAGTTCCAATGGCAATTTACAAACCTATCTGCTTCTTTTTCAGTGTCTATTGGTTTGCAAGATATTAAGTTATAGTGTATAGTAAACCATTCATCTGTACAAAATTCCATTCCTTTCAAAATGCTGTTGGCCTGCCAATATGATCAATGGCGCCACCCGCCCTTCAAACTTGTCGGCGACCTGGGTTTGGAAGTGAAGCCAGGTTGTCAGAGGTCTGGCTGGGGATCGAGCATCTGAAGGACAGCTCTCCTCCTCCTCTTGGGGTGGGGGTGGGGAACAGCCTGGTGCTCGAGTTTCTAGGTCCAAGAGTGACAAAATAATAGCGTGATAAAACACTGCGCAACCAAAAGAGCATCACGAAAAACAGTTGCAGGAAAAAAAGCTACAGTTAGACGCAGTGCTCAGACCTCCAAGCAGGTAACAAAAAGTAACCAAGCATTAGACAACACCGAAGACACAGAAACACCAACGGGAGAGCAAGTTTCAATAAACGAGAACACCTGCCACAGAATCACCACATTATAAAAGTCCTCCCTGACACAGAGAAAACAACCCTCTGCACAGGAACCCACAACAAACACTACAGACTTCAGTCCAAACAAATTCACTAATGAAAAGGGTCTGTTCTACAATTTTAGATGGGGGGCTTTGCCTCTGCACCCCCATCACATATATATATATAGATATACATACGTACTCGACAACACACCAGCACCACCAATAAAAATAAATAAAAGGATGAAAGCAGACTTGAACCCGGGTCAGGCGTACCTATGTCATTTGAGCCTGTCACTCTAACCTCTAAGCCAAGCAGCCAGCATGGTTAACCATCGCACAATTGGACAGTTACACTGCTCGGACTGAGAGCTACATAAGTGATATGAAAATAAAACGCTAATAAACACAACTCACCATTAACGCCTGCGCTGACATTTCCATGCACTCTTGACATGCTATATTGCACATGCTCTTCTGATCACATGCTGGTGCTCGACTGGCTCCTGGTGGAAGCTGCAGCCCAAGATCAGAGGGTAGGGAGGCGTGGCAGACATTGGCATGTGCACCTTGACGTCAGCATATGACACGCTTCTGAAGGACGAAACAGGAGGAAACAAACTGCTGCCAGATGCCACCTACCTCGCACTGCAGGTCCCGTACCATTCAACCCACAGCACTCCCCAGAAACCAAGTACAGAGCCTCCACCCTTGGGGGGCAAGCTTGGGTGAAACACCGAAAAGAGTTAAGTCCCAGGGGATGGTGATGGGGGTGAGTACGAGGTAAGGCCAATGGGGGACAATCTGGAGGGGAGAGCAAAAAAAAAAAAAATGCTGTTGTACCAAAGTTCAAAGGTCACCGAATGTGACTGTACCCTTCTGTGGTACAACAGCATTCTGAAACCTCTAGAGACTGCACGAGTCAGTTTCGTTCAGAAAGCAAAAGAACAGCTATGCACACATTTAACAAAATACCATACACTATAAAAAAATACAGGATGTGCAACTTTATGCACAACCAGTGTGTTCTGCCACCTCGGGGTTCTGATTCCCACTGACTTCTCGAGCCTCATTCCCGAGGTCCGTGGGAATCAGAACCCCTCTGTAGCAGAACACACTGGTTGTGGATAGTTGTCCATCCAGTACTCTCTATATATTCTGATTATTAATTAGACTACAGTAAATCCCCAGTGCCCTGCAACATTAGAACACCATATACTGTAGTTGCAATGCAAGGATGGCTGCAACCACTTAGCTGAAAGGGTGACTTTGTGACTCCACTAAACATAAGCTCAGTGGGGACTGCAACCCCTTCCCTGCATGCATAGCCATTTACAAGGCATGGAGGCCCCAGCAATGATGGTCACAGCTTCTTGGGACAACAATCCTATCTGTATAACTAATAAGGAAGGAGGTCACATTTCTGAGAGCAGACAAGCCTCAGAGAGAGGAAGGACTTGGGGGGGGGGGACACAGAAGCATAACAACCGCAACGGATTAGGGCTAGGGAAGGGGTACCACTGGACATCAGGGAGCTCAGTGACTCTCATGGACAGGGCAGGTGGTCCACAGGACTGCCAGTGATCAGCCCAAATGGCCCATAGGGGCCATAAGGTAGGAGGGCTGGGGGAGATTTCTAGGCAGAAAACACCATCACAACCCCTTTGCTGCATGACATAATGCCATGAAGTTGATGCCATGCCATGCAGCGAGCTGGGGTAGAGTGTTGCTAACCAGCATATTTGCACCCTCTGACACCTGGACTACCTATTTCCACTACAACACCTCCCCTGCAACTAGCAACATTTTTGAATCATGTAGAAAGGTAGCAGTGCAATGGGGCAACAGCATATCCCCATTTTATGACTAAGAATATGCCCCCCCCCTTTCCAGAATCCTATGCTAGAGTTGGCTGGGAGTCAAGCGCGTTGCAAATTTGAGGCGCTCAGCTCACAGGGAGGGAAAGGGGGCACTGGCCACCAAGCATTTGTGTATGCCCTTGCAGGCTGGTAAAGGTGCAGCATTGACATCAGCTCAAAAGATAGCCACTCACCTGCTCACTTGGAAGAAATGTGCAGCTGTGGTGACCCCAATCATTGGGCTGGCGGGCAAGGGGCTTATGTGGAGGTGAAACAGGAAAAAATACAGCATTTGGCAGACTGATACACGTTTTACCTTCAAGATACAGTATTCATGCTTCATATTGTGGAACAGAAACAAAGAATGCCATACTTATAAGAAATGCACTGCTCCTTTCTGCGTAGAGTGGGGGGGGCAGTCACAATGGACTCCTCAGTCTTCTTCTGCCTCTGTATCATAGAATATCTATCTTCCCTTTATCATTATTAAAGAGCAGCTAATACCTTCTGAAAAAACAAAACACTACACACTTTTCCATTGGCATTTTGTATAAAAGTTAAGAAGGTCTCCGAGGGCTTGTGGTATAAGAGATTCCAAGCGTGATGTTTTGGTGAAAGGACTGCAAAGTGAAGCTGAGAGATTCTGTCTTCCCAAACCTCATGAGAGCGGTCTCTTGCACTATAACAGCCATGCCTTGGAGGGCCTATCATTTTATTATAAATCACTTGAATTTAGCTTAAGCGATTTATAAGTTTAGAAGTACCTTTTTCAAAATGTTATCCTGTCGTCTTCCCCAGCACTGAATTAGAGCACTCCCTCCTACTACTCCTGTCAAGAGCACACTGTACACAGGATAACAGGTACAGTGGCTCTGCGCACTGATTGGCTGAAATCATGTTAGTGATTTGTATCTTGTATAGATTCCTCCTCCTCATCACTTATTACTGAGGAAATTTACATGAGCACGGGATCTTTATCCCTTAATGGTCCTCGATCCCGGCAGCTCACTCCTTACTTGAAGTCACAATCCCCTGCTGTGAGATCACAATCCACTGCCATGGGGATGACAGTGATGTCTCAAGCAGAGCGACATGAACTCAGGCGGGGACTAAGCAAGAGAAACAGAGGAACTCTTAGGGAACAAAGAACTGTTTTTCTTGCAAATGATCTCAGGATTGAATAATGGGATGGAGCAGCACAGAACGTACCTGAAGTACAAGCTGAACTTTTATCTAAATATTCTGTTTTTCAAAGTTCTCCTGCTGGTGTCTGCTCACCAAACAAGTTAACCACTGAAAGATTACTACCCACTGACTAGACTTGTTAACTAGTAAGTACAAAATTGCGCACTGCTACTGTCCGGTGCCAGTTCCATTACTGAAGGGGGGGCCTGGTACAGCACTTTAGAACTGATGTGCCCATTTCCCCTGGAAATGAATGGGGTAAAGGCTCACGTGCATCATGGAGGGGAGTGGTACTGCTTAGGGCCCTATGCTGTCAGACGAGAGGAAGTCATGTTCAGCAAACAACTGCGTAAAAGGGCAGAAGGCCCAAAAAACAGTAACCACAACAGGAAAGCAGGCAACTGCATGCAGCTGCACCTACCATGGCTTAGAATTCCTGGGACTCCTCTTATTAACATTCATGTAAAACTTCAGCATCTGGCAGGAGCCAAACTATTGCTAGTGGTCAACAAAGCCCTCATAAATCACAAGTCCAGCAGATTCTACACAAGATAAATAACATGGGATGGAGGGGGGGGACCTGACAAAAAACAGGTTTTATCTAAGAGCGGGGGCAGGGAGAATGACCTGCACTATCTCTGCATATTCTTTATGTTTTTACATGCAGACTCCGAACAGTAATTATGGATCTTGCCAGTTGACTCCTGCTTTCCAGAATTATGAGTCGTACGTAAAACATGCCTTTTCATCAAAACAATTACCATTAATCAAAACACAGGGAGCTAATACCAGTCAAGTCCAACCTACCGCTGTGCCCAGCAATACATCAAACTGTCTGTTGTCAAACATGCTAAACAAACCTAAACAGACTGTTTCCACTACAAATAACAGAAAAATTGCTTGCTAAGTGAAATTTCTTATTCAAATTGCAATCTGAGTAATCCATTCTGTCACTGGATTTTAATTTTAGGCACTCAATCACAGTTGCAAACAGACAGGTGTGCACTGGGCTACAGCCTGCAGAAGGAGAGGTACTTTTTAATAACAAATACCTGTAAAATTAGCTTTTTTGAAATTCACAGTAACTTTCTGTTGGACGCAGTAGCACTTTCCTACCCCTTTTTTAAACACTAGCCACAACAATGAACCAGACTCTGGCCCATAAGGGCATGGGTTTTATTAATCCCACACTTGGAGCGTGGGCTGCAGCCCAATCCTAGCACTGCAGTACAGTACCAGGGAGATGCTGTACTCTTGGCGGTACCATCCTTCCGATGAGAGGCCTTTGGTCCTTCTCTGATTATCTGGGTCGAAGTTAAAAATCCCATCTCAGTTTTTGCATCAGCAGAAGTTATACCCAACATCCCAGCCAACATTTCGTCTTGGAAAAACAAGCAAAACAGGATCTAATACAATAATGTAAGGGAGTGTGGCTTGTGTGTGTGTGTCTACCAGTATCTCATTTACTGATCTGCTTCAGAAATACATAGTATATATGAAGGTGTTACATAAGAACAAATGTCATGTTCTATTCTCTTGAAACCCTGTTGCAGATGTCTCCTCATCAAAGTTTTATTAAGCATTCATGCAACATTTTTACTAAATATTATAAAATGGGCATAGCAAAATGAGAGTATTTATTGGCTAGAAAATCTGTGCCATATATGTATTACACATAGAGAAAAAAGGACAGGCAAACAAATCAATGACCCTAAACAGAATGTTGACTAAAAAATGGAATGTTCATAAATGTTAAGTTAGCCATCTTGTTTTCACACTTAGCGAGAGCCATACGAGTAAACAGTGAAGCAGGCAACAGCAGTACTTCTCCGTATCTTCGTTATCAGTCTCACAGTGCTCCCTTTTCTTTAAATGAAGTTATAAAGCTTTCTCTCGCCCTGGGACTGAGAGGAGGGAGGTGGGATAAAAAAGAACAAAAAACGGAGAGAAAGAAAACTGTAAACTGAACTGCTAGGTGAAGAGTACACTTAAAATGCCAGGTAAGAAGGGCTGGGGAGTGGGTTTGTTGATTTTCAAAAGTGCAGTTTGATGTCAGAAACGGAGTGTGTGTTACGGAGAAAAGTGGCACCCCTGCTGTCTCCGCAGAAGCGCGACACATTCTGATCTGCCCATGAGGGAGTGAGGGCACTTTTCAGCTAGGTTTCCACCTCCTGTAATTGCTGTTCCCAATCATCAGGTGCAGCTGAAAGACAGTTTGTGACGTGGGCCAGTTGTCTGAGGAAACTGTCGGTGGGGCCCCACTGAGCCATCATGTCTCAGTGTCCAGTGCTGCAAGCCCCCTAACTGGTTTTTGTACTTCTATGGGTGTAACCTGCCATTTTAGACTATCTGGAGCAGTTTACTGCGTCAATTAAAAGGCACTATTTTTCCTTGCATAGGGATACTATTCAAATAAAGCTATATTTTAATGTAAATGCAATATTTTCTGAATTTATTTTTAATTTCTAATAAAAGTTCTCCATTTTATAAGCACAATTAAACACTCCAGAGTGTGCGTTGAACAGATATTACCGCACTTCCAGAGGTTGAAGGCACTCGGCAGGGCCTCGTGCCTTATTACACCCCTGGGCGTGCGGTGATATCTGTTCAGGCACACACCATGTTGTGTCTTATTGCTTACATACAAAACTGTAAGTCTGCAGTTAAACAGTATACATATTTTCCAGCTTGTGTCAGCACAGCAGCAACATTGCTTCTTCCAAACCCAGTGACCTGGTTTCAAGAATGAGTCCACGGTGTTAAAGGGCTGTTATATTTGTGTGTGTGGGGGGGTGGGATTGAGCACACCAGTGGACACTCTCCTCCTCCGGCAAGAGATGTCATCCAGAGTCGCTACATGACTACCTTTTGGGAGAACACAATTGGTAGTGGAA
Organism: Neoceratodus forsteri; assembly: GCA_016271365.2. Taxonomy (NCBI): domain Eukaryota; kingdom Metazoa; phylum Chordata; order Ceratodontiformes; family Ceratodontidae; genus Neoceratodus; species Neoceratodus forsteri. Next base: position 1,172,408,357 of record CM057456.1, on the reverse strand, counting down.
CATTTCTACATGGGCCGGAAGGTAGGACGCCAACATCGGGCTACCCAGATGCGTAACTTCCAATATCTCATTTACTGGTCTACTTCAGCTATAGTGTAAATGAAAAGTGTCACATGCCGTCAAGAGAGACTGGCCAAAGTCATTTCATGAGGGTGCCCTAGATGACTGCATGTGGCAGTGTAGTGTTTCTACATGGAATGGGAGGGAGGATGCCGGACATCAGGCTCCCCAGTGCTGCATATACTTAGGGATGGAGCATTAAATCATTTCCAGAGGCTGGGAGGAAACCCAAGGAGAAAGAAAATCCCCAGCACACACAGGATGATGTCTGAGCTCTCTTGGACCCTGCACAGCCCCCTGCTCACGCATTTAGGTGCTTCCTGGGGGAACCTCCAGAGCCGAAAGCCATGCTACTGGGTACAAGCCAAGGGGTTTATGGGTAAGTGGCAGAGATGGCAAAGGACAACATTGGGAGGCTGTCTGACGGACTGACGGGGAAGTGCTGGGAGTTTCAAGGGGCATAAAAAGTAAATTAAAATAGCGAAAAATAAAAACCAAATAGAAAAGAAAATGCTACTTTGGAGTGCTGCACATGATGTCATCGAGCAGCTGAAACAAAAAGGAGGGAGTAAATATACAGTAACGAGGGGGCAAAGAAACTTGCAACAAGTCATTCACAATGCGCTTCATGACATGTCCATTTAGCAGCAAAAACAAAGAACAGTTAAGGGAGAAAAAGTTCAGTTGCCAGGGGTAGGCCACTGTATGATGCCAAGGTAAGGGCAGTAGCAACTGTGCTGGCCTGCGGGCAACAAGTGACATTCTTACAAGGCATTCATAAGTGGGCATATATGAAAGGTCCATCACTGGAAGGGTGTTGCCATACATACCGCATGTGATGAGGCATGCCAGTAAAGAATATTGCTGAAAAATGTCAGGCATGACAGGACACATTTTAGTCTTCAGCATGACTGAAACTGTTTGTCAGCAGCCACAACAGGTAATGCAGTTTATGAGATACCAAACAACTATCAAGATAAGGACAGACAAAAATTACTGTCACAAAACTGCCACTAGTCATAGCTTAAGTATAGAGCAACACTGATTAATGCTTGGAGACACTGTGATGAACTTGGTGGTCATGGCAGCATGCAGAGAGGTTCCATAGTACATGTCTGTATGCAGTACACAGGGTTGAGTAAATCTGGCCCTGAAAAGAATGCTGTCCTGCAGTAGAGTTCATTATAATCTATGTTATTTTATATTGTCTTTCTTTAATTCTTTTGCCATGGAGCGGTTTGCTCTTGTACCACCGCCTCCACCTTTTCCTCTGGCCATTGTTCTCATGACCTCCCAGCCCCATCTGCTGCTCCCCCTACTGTCGGTGCCAGTGGGGTCCACACGGTGCAGGGTCCAAGAGTACCAGTGGTTGTCATATAGGTGGTCTGGGAAGGCATGATTTTTCAAGTTTTTCTCCCCATTCCCTAGACCCTCCCACCTCCCTGAAGCTGCACAGTCTCCTGTCAGACCTTGCATGCGCACAGCGGACATCCCTGTGGAGGAGGCAAGCTCCCCAGCCTACAGCAGAGGTCTAGGTCACTGTCCAAACTACAACATCATCCCTCGCCAGCTGGGAGTGCTACCGCCAGCCCCTTCGGTCACCTGAGCCAGCTCCTGAGCTGACTACTAAAGCCAGGTTGCCAGCACAGGAGCGCAACGTGCCACTCGCTGAGCCATTGGGAAGGCCTTCTATTTTCACCTTTCGTGTTTTCTAACTTGATTGTGTATGAAGTGTACAAACTTTGACATGCTGTACCCACAACTGGTTGTAATTTTAGAATAAACCTGAACTTTATACATGCAATGTAAAGCACTGCTTCCTAAAAACATGAAATTAGCTTGTGTTTTAGGGCTGTATTGGAGGCCCCAGTGTATGATGTGGCCAGACAGAAATGTCTACCTGTATAAAACTAGTCACAAGCCGAGAGGAAATGAATTGGTCATCTGGGCAAGTACACAAGTTTTTACTTGCCAAACATCAATATTAATTAGCGATGGCTTGTAAATCCTTAGCACCATGCAAGGTGGCTGTTCACAGGTTTGTCCAATGTGACAGAGCCTGCAGACAAGTCTGTAAAGTAACATTGCCCCCTAATGCATAAACAGTTGAACTCTGAAGTACAGTGCAAAGTATTTCTATGCAAAAAGACAAAAGGAGGGGGGGTCACTGCAGAGCTTATGGGAAAGATATAAAATACAATCTTGTTGAGTCAATTCTTTTTTCCACATCCCAGCGTTAGTGACTTTTATTACACAGTCACTTATTCATGCATTCTCATATTTATTTATATGCAACTCTTTTCCCTTTTTATGCCCAGCTGTTTCAGGCTTTATGAGACTCTATATAGCTTGCACATAAAATTTATTTTTTTAACTCTTTTCTATCCAAATCAGGCACAAAAATATATATATTTTTTTTTACACGAAAAAGCAGCGTCCAGTAAAAATAACTGCAAAGGAATTTTCCTCCCAGAAAAACAGCAAATAAAGATGTCAGCTACTGAGTTTATTTGTGGTGTCTCCAACATCTGCTGTTAAATACCAGCTGGTCTAGCTGATTAAAATTACCTCGGAGTTGTTATTATAAAGACGCCTTGGCAGCGCCGCTGTATTAATGGTTTATTGAGTGAGCGAGGAAAACCTTGGCCAGCTGATGCGTTTTATTACAGATAGGCTTTACGATGGGTAATCACTGTAATTTTTACAACTGAAGGAAGCACAGAAAGCAAGAGAGAGGGGGGAGAGAGAGAGAGAGAAACAAAGAAAGCAGTTTGACTAGATAGTTCTTTCACTCTCTCTCTACCTGAAAGGCTTCAGCTAAAATGTGGATTCAAGATATTTTTCATTTGCTAGTGATTTGTCAGTTGTAATGATAACCCAAACACAAGGTTCTCCACACCCAAATGCCGGGGACAAAAGCGGACATCTGTGAGCATACATTAGAGGCTGGAGTGCCATTACCATTCAGTGCTATACAAAGATCTCATAAATCTGTAAAATGGGTGTCAGTTCTATTTTACTCTTCTCTTGGAATTACCAGCTTTGTACAACTGAGCATGACCAGCAGACCTGCTGCAGTTCTTACCAGTCTGTATGTTTTCAGTCCCTCAGCACAGGCAGCATACTGTTTTTTATGTTTCCTTGCGTGTGCGCAAGAAACTTCATGCGGTAGAACAACATTTGAGAGGTGTGTCAGGGACAAGTCCAATGCAGAGCAATAAACAGGGGGCGCATCCCTGATAGACCAATGAGCACGCAACCAGACTGTGACACTAGTCAGAGTTTCACAGCTGGAAGCCATTCACTAGTCGAAAGAAGTGAAGTGCTCCAATGAGAGCACTTCACTCCTTTCATTTGCATAATGCCGGCTGGTAAGTAGACAGCTCTGTCCTCTGTTCTTCGCCACCATTCATATGCTGCAGTGCTTTAATAGTGACGATGCCCCTACGCATCCACTGCTTTATCACCAGCTGCATTCCCTCCCGCTCCCTCCCTCTGCATGCTGTCCACCCCGCACCCGCCATTCCCCATCCCGGTGTCCAATAAAACCCTCCCACTCCCGCTCTCTGTGTGCTGTCCACCCTGCACCCTCCATTCCCCGTTTCCTGTCCCAGTCTCAAAATTAAGCCTCCCACTCCCTTCCCTCTGCATGCCTTCCACCCTGCACCCTCCGTTCCCCATCCCAGCATCCAATAAAACCCTCCCACTCCCTCTGTGTGCTGTCCACCCCGCACCCTCCATCCCCCATTCCCTGTCCCGGTATCAAAATTAAACCATCCCACTCGCTCCCTCCCTACCACCCTCTGTGTGCTGTCCACACCACACCATCCATTCCCCGTGCCCAATCCGCGTGTCGGCATTATCTAACACCCCCCCCCCAGGACACTGGGGAGCCCACTACCAGTGTCCAGAAATAAACATTTTTTATGCCTTGAAAAAAAAAGAAAACTGTTCCCTGATGTCTTTTTTTTTAAGCCTGTAAAAAAAGAAAAATGGTCCCTCTTCATTTCCCCCATCCCCCCATCCCGATCCTCCATCTGTGTACCCACCTCCTTAGCCCCCTCATCAGATACTTACCTCCAGATGTCGGCAGCTGTGATATTCTCTGGACCGGGACACTTTTGCACTCTGCAAAGCCAAACCGTAAATTGAGGAATCAAGGTAAGCGCTGTATAATGGTTGTCAATGAGGTTTTCAACTTATGTTGATATCGCAGCCATTTGTAGGAATTCTGACCCCACATTTTCAACATGGGTTTCTTGGGACCCTACCTCATGAACAATTCAACACTCACACTGTCATTTCTTTACTTGGTCCCAAAGGGTGATTTCACGGTTGCTGCATGGAATTACCTTTCAGGACCAATTAATAAAATGACAGTGCCAGCGTTCATGAGTCGAAGTCCCAAGCAGCACATGTTGAAAATCTTGTGCAAAAAATTCCCCAAATAACTGCATTACGAGCGTGCGTTGTGCAGTTAATACGCACGCTCATAACTTTGCCAATTTTTTATATTTTCACTCCAGATTGTCAACATTGCCATTTTTTCACACCTCCTCACGAACAGTACAGTTGTCATTTTTCATATCCTGCCCAAAACGTGTTTTTGCACCTGTGGCACAGAATGGCATGGCCGCTGTGCAAAATCACCTTTGGGACCAAATAACAAAATGACAGTGGCACTCTTCATGAGTGGGGTCCCAGGTCAAAGGTCGAAAATTTGGTGAAAAATCCAAAATGGCCGAGAGTATACGTGGTCAGTAAAATTTTCTAGTCACATGTGTAACTTTGGTCATTTTCAATATTTTCACTCCAAATTTTCAATATAGACATTTTATCACACCACCTCATGACAGTACAGCTGTCATTTTCACATCCTGCCCAAAACACGTTTTTGCACCTGTGGCGTGGAATGCCGTTTTCCCATGGATTTGAGCAATTTCACTTATGGGGTTCATGAAGTGGGGCGATAAGAAGAATATGTTCAACATTTGGAGTCAAAATATGACCAAATGACAAAGTTATGCCCATTTGTTGCAATTTTAGTACGCGTGCTTGTAACTACGGAAATCTTAAATATTTGCACCCCGCATTTTCAACATAGCCTTCTTATTACCAGAGCTTCTGTATTCAAATGCTGTCCAAAATATGATAGCGTGGCAAAATATAGTTCAGGCAGGCTTTTCCTCCCACCAGAAACTGAACTAACACAATACACACCCTGCCACATAAACCATGCAAGGAACATTCGGCATTGACAAATGCTTGTCTTTATCTGTCCCCCACCTGCATCTTTTTATATCTCACTTTTAGGCTACCGGTAGGCTCCAGACTCTCCTCTTGGCTTTTTTACTGACCCCACGGGACCACTGCAAATACACAAAAATATAGACTTTGACGGCAGATAAGGACTGCTTGGCCCACCTAGTCTGCCCATTTCCCTACCTACAGGATAAGCTGCAGATCCTAGTTAACCAACAGCCTATTTCTTCCTACTCCCCACAAGAATTGCCTTATGTCTGTCCCATGCATTCTTGAATTCTCCCAGTTTTAGACCCCATAACCTCCTCAGGAAGGTTGTTCCATGCGCCCACCACCCTCTCTGTGAAAAAGTACTTCCTCACATTGCCCCTGAGCCTTCCCCCCTCTATCTTCAAATTATGTCCCCTTGTTCTTGCACATCTCTTTTTCTGAAAGATGCCACCCTCTTGGACTTTGTTAATTCCATTGAGGTACTTAAACATTTCTATCATGTCCCCCCTCTCCCTCCTTTCCTCAAGGGTATACATATTAAGCTCCCTTAGTCTATCCTTGTATGACTTTTCTTGCAGACCCTGCACCATTTTAGTTGCCTTCCTCTGGACTGCCTCCATCCTGTCTATGTAATACCTCTGAACCTTAGTATTCTTGTGGCTTGCCCCACCCACAGTGGGGGCCTTTTTGACTCGGCTCCTCGGGGCCATGTTTCACAGCCTAGTCAGGGCACAGATCCAGTGCTTGACATCAGGGGAGGGTTCCAGTGTGGTCACAGGCTGTGAGGTAGGCAGGTTGCAGTTGTCTTCTGAGGGATGCGGATTTTTCCCTGATTTGTCCCGCCACAACTCCTGACTGGAGGCTGCTTGTGACATCACTTCTGTGGGGGGAGATAAAGGCCTACACTGTGTGCTGACCCACAGTGTCAATTGCTGTTGCAATGTCCACCATAGCAGGATCTGTATGTGCAAATGACCCCCTCCCAGGCTGAGTATCTAGCAGGGGAACTTACTGACCCAGTGCTGGGAGTCAGGATCACAACCTAAACTTGGGCCTCCCAAATGGTACAGTACATCAGTGCGCAAATACTGGGGCCACCTTGCCAGGCCTACACTGCACACTATTAATATGTTATTTCATTCATATACTGTAGGTTGAAGTAACACTGGTCCTGTATGGTAAAACAAGGCAATTTTATTTATAAAGTGCCCTTTCCCGAGAGTTCAGGGCACTGTACATAATTAAAAATTTTTAAAACAAACATAGCCGATAAAAATCAAAAACATAATAAGAAATAAATACATCACAACCATTAAAAATACCTGAACAGCTATTTGTCTGAATACTCACTAGCTGGGGAAGGCCTCCTCGAATAGCTACGTTTTAAGTGACCTTTTAAAGGCCTCCACCATGCCAGCAGAGCAGATACAACCCAGAAGGAAGTTCCACAACATTGGAGTTGCCACTGCAAAAGCTCTGTCCTCAGATTGTCTCAGCCAGGAGGAGGAAAGAGCAAGTAGGCCAGCATCGGTGGAGCGGAGGGGTTGGGTTCAGATGCAAGAAACCAGCAGATCTTTTAAGTAGTCAGGCCCCAAACTATGTAGGGACTTATATATTAACAAGCATATCGTAAGGGTTATGTGCAACCATAAAGATGGCCAGTTTAGCGCATGAAGTACCGACGTGATGTGGGCCCTCCGAGAAGTTCTCGTTACTAGCCAAGCTGCAGCATTCTGGACCAGCTGAAGGTGTTGCATTAAACCTCCAGACAGCCCTTAGTTCAGAACATTACAGTAGTCCAAACTAGAGGTAACAAAACCATGAAAGATTTTTGCCAGGTCAACAAGGAGCAAGATGCAGTTTGATCCAAGAGATGTTTCAAAGGTGAATAAAGCCAGATCAGACCACCACTGACACCTGTTGGTCTTGTGTCAGCCTGTGATCTAAAATGACCCCAAGATTCTTAACAGCATCAACAGCAACAAGAGGTTGGCCAACCAACAAAGGAAGGGTTACCACATCTCCCTTCGCTGCTGTACTCCATTGACTCGGCTTGATCAACGTGACCTCTGTCTTCCCTGGGTTGAGATATAACCAGTCTGAGGCCATCCAGTTGTTTATCTTGGCAAGACATAACTCCAGCACCAAAGCCACATGATCCCCGAAGGGAGAGAAACAAGTACAGCTGAGCATCATCTGTATAGCAGTGAAACTCAACCCCATACCATCTAAAGATCTCCCCTAAGGGCAACCTGTACACAGAAAACAACACAGGAGCAAGGATCGAAGCTTGGGGAACCCCACAGGAGAGCACAGAAGCCCCAGAGATTAAATTGCCTAAGGCAACCTACTGTGTTCTCCAGGTTATGTAGGACTGGAGCCAGCACAAAATGGTGGCAGTGAGACCCATACAGGTCCTCAGGCAATCCAACAGCACTCTGTGGTCAACTGTGTCAAATGCCGGTGAGAGATCAAGAAGGACCATGATGGAACAAAGTCTTCGATCCCTCGCCTGGCCATACAACTCCTTTATGGAAATGAAAAACACAGCACCCATCAATTAGTCAATAAATAAACTGCATCACTAAAATAAACACTATTTAAAAACATTCTTTTTTCCTATTACAATATTTTAGTGGATTTTAATGTTATACAACATAATATATACTGTATTCATATTGAAAAAACACAAGCAACATGGCATGCCAAAAGAGGGGAAGAAATAAAATGGAATGAAAAGAAATTAAATCCAGCTAACATTAATTTCTTCTTCTGTTTACCCTTATGATGTCAGTAGGTTAAGTCATCACTGCTGGGTATTACATTGTCTCCTAACAGGGAAATGCTAACACTCAAAGCTGTAACATCATTATGGACCCTTCGATCCTTAGTGTTCTGCGTGACAACTGGGAAAGTCCTCAGTTCCCTATACTGCCACACAGTATCATCAAAGGTTGGTAAGCAATTGTAAGCCTAGCACCAACTCTCTTACCTTCATTAGGTCCGAGTCCCACAAAAACTTTAAGCTCCAAACAGTGAAAAAAAAACATCATGGGGTCTCCCTGGTTGCACTGTAGAAGGCACCGATGCCTACCATGTGGAGAAGAACAAGACTTGATTGTGAGTGTCTCTCAAGAGCCTGTTGAGCTGGGGGCATGGCGTAGCAGCAGAGCGAGATGGCAGCATAAAGTTAGAGCTCTGCAACCAGCCCTTGCAATCTCCTCTTACTTCAACTCGTTTCCCTACTTTTACTACCAGAAAAGAACAGGGACATTGTGCTGATGTCGTCCAAACAAAAATCAGGAAAAAAACAAGTTCAGATTACTTTTAAATCGGCGCCACAGAATCTTCCTACCAAAGGCCCTACACAGCCGGATAACTCTCCGGGACACTCTCAGATAACTCAAGCTGGAAGCTCTTTATCACCATCGGAGGGGAACCTTGAAATAGAAAACTCAGAATCTAAGTTGGATCATGTTATGGCTGAAGGGTATCTACAGTTAAAGAGGTTCATTAAAGATCTGAAATATGACTTGGGCTCTAGAATGGAGGCAGGCTTTGAGAACGTAATGGCCCGGATTCAACACTTACAGCAGGCCGTTAATGCAACTTTGGAACAAGTGGAATCACATGAACGGCGCTTGACAGATTTAGAGCAGCGCCTCAGTGATCAAGAAGATAAATCATCCTTGCAAGCGATCGAGCTGGCTAAAGCCTTGAAAGAAACAGATTACCTAAAAAATTAACTTGATGACCATGAAAACCGAGAACGCCGCTGTAACGTCTGCATTATCGGCCTTCCAGAGGGCATTGAGGGGAAAAATTGCATTACATTCCTCAAAGTATGGCTTAAAAATAATCTAAAGCTCCCTCAAGATTCGACCATGGAAATCCAGAGTGAAATAGAGCTCCGGGGCCGAAACCACAATCTGATCAGAAGCCCAGGCACATCATTGTGAAATTTCTAAGATATCAGGACAGAGTACTAGTTTTGGAAGCAGCGAGGAAGGTTGGCGTTATTCTCAAGCAACAACGGCGTTCGAGTCTTTATCCCGATTACTCTAGACTCCTTCAACAGCAGCGCCAGGCTTTTACGGAGGTTCATCGAGTGCTTCACTCAATCAACTGCCATCTTCCACTGATCTACCCAGCCCGACTGATCGTGTGCCCCGTGGGAGGGCAATGTGAAGTCCTTCACTGACCCGATGGCTGCCATGGACTATGTTAGGGAACTGGAAAAGCAGAAGGCCACCTGAGCTTGTTTATGTGGAGTGTCTTGATTAAAGGTACTGTCTCCCCTTGATGGTGGTGGGGGGGGACGATTCTCTGGTCCATAACGCCATCAGGGGCCTATAAAGGCTGGATTTGGGGGTTCCCCATCCTCTCCGTCCTGGGTTATATTCGTAGACCTTCAATTTGAATGGTGGTGGGACTACTGAAGACACACTAATAACTTAATCTTTACTTAGCCACAAGCAAAGGATTGCTGATGTTGTTTCTTTTTTTTTTTTCCTGGTAGCTCTTTTTGTTTTTATCTTAAGATTTGTATTAGTACCTCCATAAAGGTATAGAGGTGAAGTTTACCTCAATAAATATTTGCTACCATAGACTATAATCTGGACAGAAATGTAGGAGGTACTTAGTGTTATGGGGAAATGAGTACTATCTGAAGCTAGGGGGTGGAGGGAATTCTGAGTTGGAAACAGGGTAATGTCTGGAGCCCTGGCAGTAAGGGCATGAAAGGGAGGATCAATTTTTTATTTGGGTTTTGGTAAGAGCACTTGGGATAATGCTGAAAAATTCATTGGTTTGAGTTCCTCTGCCCCTAGTTTGTTTTCGGGGACAGTGGCACTCAAAGATCCTCCATTCGCACTAACCTTGGTTTTGCACCCTCAGCTGTGCATTGCTTTTCTTTTTCTATTAGGATATATAAGAGGTTTTACCAAGTTTTGTTATTCAATATATACTTCGATGTTTAAAGTTTGCAAGGGATGGATGCTCAATCCACGAGAAGTAGAGGGTAGTTCTAAGTTGGGAAGCTATTATGGGGTTGGGGAGGAGATTTGGGGTATTATGTCTAATCTGTTTGTTTAGTGGGTGGGTGGTTATGGGAAAGATTGTTACTGCTCATAAACAGCATTACTTAGGGGGGTTGGGAGTTAACTGTTCATTTCAAAAGTTTTTTGAAAAGGTTAAAAATGTTCTTCAGCAGTGTTAAGAAAGGTACTTGTTAATATATGTGAAAGGCTGGCTATGTCGTTTAACATACCCTCAAGATCTAAATGGCTAAAACTGTGTTAATTTCCTGGAATGTTAATGGGTTATGTACGGTAATTAAAAGGAAAAGGGTTTATACTGAAATTAAACATAAAATGAAAGGGGACATTGCATTTCTGCAAGAGCTGCACTCTACCAACGCTGAACTAGAGGGCCTGCGTCACTCTTGGGGGTTACACTGATTGCTTCTGCATTCACCTCTAAAGCCCATGGTGTTACAATTTGGATTAGGCTGGTTTCCCTCATAAAATTCTGTCTTCTCTAACTGACCCTCAGGGAAGATATGTGGTGGTAGTAGTGGACTTGGGAAGTTCCCCCACCACTCTGGTCTCGGTTTATGGCCCAAACAGAGACTTACCGGATATTTTTACTCACCTGGGGACCACTCTGGCTCCATTCCCAGATGATATTATTATAGCGGGGGATATGAATACATACTGGGACCCACTCTTAGACTATTCTGGGGTGAGGAAAGGTCCATATCCTAAAAGTGTCAAAACCCTTCACCGAATGATGAATGGGAGATCATTACAGGAGGCGTGGAGATTTTGCCATCCCGCATCTAGAGAATACTCTACACAAGGTTGGACTGTGTTTTCTTAACGAAGTCTAGACTGGGTGCGGTTGTGGAGACTGAATATGGCCCATTGTTGATCACAGATCATGCCCCCTTGAAAGTGATAATGGAGGAGGCATGAGAGAGTCCCCACGTGGCATATGGACCCTGTCCTACTGGGGGACCCAGATTTTCTCCGTCAGCTAAAACAACACGTTTCGGATATTCTTCAGGTGACTCAAAAGGGAGACTCAGACATTAGAACAATATGGAACTCTCTCAAGGCTAGTATTCGGGGGGAGTCAATTTCGTACGCCTCCCATAAAAAGAAAGCGATTGATAAAAGGAAATAGGAGCTAAAGACCCTAATTATGAATCTAGAGAGAGATTTAATGGCACTGCCTGACCATTCTAGACGTTTCGAGCTAAAAGCTTTAAAACGTGAATTAAACCTAATTTCAACTCAGCAAATAGAGAGAGCCCTAAATTTGACCAAATCTTATTCTTATTTCGAAGGGGATAAGGCTGGGAAGTGGTTGGCGGAGTTGGTTAAAAATTAGAGAGCGGGAAGGTCTGTTTTGGGGGTGGAGGTGACGAGGGAAGAGGTTACATATAATCAGCAGAAAATAAATGACACTTTTAAATCATACTACTCCCATTTATATACTTCTGAGTATCCCCAGGGAGCCGACCCGGAGGAATTTTTGAAGAATATTACTGTACCGACAGTGGGTGAATTAGACCTTGATAACCTAGACGCCCCATTACCATGGAGGAATTGAAGGAGGTGGTTTGGAAGATTAAGAGGGGGAAGGCGCCGGGACCAGATGGTATCCCAGCACAGATTTATAAACTGCTATGGGAGGAGTTGGGCTCTCTTTTGAAGGAAATGATCCAGGAAGCCGTGGAGCAGGGGGCTTTACTGTCATCGCAGGAACAAACCACAATTACTATTTTACCTAAAGAAGGGAAAAACCCTCTGTGGTGCTCTTCATACAGCCCAATATCTTTACTTAATGCTGATTATAAGATTCTAGCGACGCTGTTAGCTGATAGGCTGGAGGGTGTCCTCCCCAGGTTGGTTCACCTTGATCAGTGGGGTTTTGTCCATGGCAGGCAGGTTAAGCACAACATTAGACGGTCCTTAACATAGTTCAAGTACGGTCAAAGGAAGGAAGGGGGGGCTCTGCTATCACTTGACGCGGATAAGGCCTTTGATCGGGTTGAATGGCCCCTCATGACGGCAGTTCTGCGGAAATTCAGACTGGGCCCTAAAATAATGAAATGGTTGGGAGTATTGTATAGAGCCCCAAAAGCCCAAATACTTACTAACAAATGTTGTTTCATCCCCCTTTGCCCAGACGAGAGGAACTAGACAGGGGTGCCCCCTATCCCCTTTAATATATGTCCTTTCTATTGAAGCTCTAGCACAGAGCATTAGATCTCACCCTAGAATTCGGGGCCTTACATGGAAAGGTCAGGAACATGTGATTTCACTATTCGCTGATGACGTTCTTCTTTTTTTGGAATCTCCGGGAGAGGCAATGGTGGCACTAACCCAACTTTTTGATACATATGGTCCACTCTCCGGACATAAGAACAACTGGGGTAAGAGTGAATGGCTGCCTGTAGGGAAGGGTAGAGGTCCAATCTCAATGGCCCAAAATATGATATATCCAGTTAAATCCCTAAAATATTTGGGAATTCAAATCCTCTCTAAGATTTCCTCAATGATTGCAATTAACATGAAAGGGTTGATCTCTAAAATAAAAGAGACCTGCCTCACGTGGAGGTCTTTGCCTCTGACCCTGCTAGGGAGGGTAAATTTAATGAAAATGTCAATCCTTCCCCAATTCTTATATTTTTTTCAGGTGATCCCCTTGAAGGTTCCCCAAAAATATTTTGACAGTACAGAAAGTGCCATTACACAACTTCTTTGGAATAACAAGAGGCCCAGGATTAAGAAATCACTTTTGTGGAAGCCCCAAAGGACAGGAGGTCTAGGTCTTCCTAGTGTGAGGCATTACTGGGTGGTGGCTCAGGTCGCTCATGTTCAGGATATATTGAAGAACCCGGAGGTCCAGCCGGCCTGGGTGAGGATGGAATCCTCGGAGGATCCCTTAATGTATCACCATTTTTTTTTCACTTTGCAGCGGGGTGGAATCTTTGCCCAATCCTGTCAATCCCTTCACAAGGAATACAGTGAAAGCATGGAAAACGGTACATAATACGATTGGGGTGAAGAATGGTTTGTCCCGAGGCTCCACTTACTAGGCTTTTACAACAAGAAGGGGGATTGACTATATGGGATAACCCAGTTTTGAAAAGGTGGGCTATGGGGGGGGGGGTCTCTCAAATTCAACATATTTTAAAGGATGGGAGCTTATGTCCTTTTGATTATTTGTTAAAAACAAGTACAATAATAAATCTCACCTCTCTCAATAAAATAAAATTAAGGAGACATATGGGATATTATGCACCAGGGTGAGCCAACGAGGGGGGGCTCGCTCCCCGCTAGAGGAATTATTTTGGGGGCAATCAGACCAACCTTCGTTTAAACCTCTAAGATGAGCATATAGGTTATTAATAGGGGCCTTACCAGATTATATGGCGGCCTCCAAGGCCAAATGAGAATCTGACTTATTACCAGATGGTTTGACTGGAGGGCAATGGATTTCGATTTTAAGTAATAGTCTCAAATGTTCAGTAAATAACAGAGCTAAGGCCATTCAATTCAATGTATTACATAGAAAGTACAGTTACATAAAAACTTACCGTAACAGTAGATCTTCGAGAACAGCTCTTGCAGCAGGTTACACCATTAGGACTGATGCCGGCAGGCGCCAGGACCCCACAGTAATTTTCTAGCAAGCAGTATTCAGCGGGGACCGCCCCCGACGTCAGGCATAGTACATAAGGAGGTGGTCCCCCAGAATCCTCAGTTCTCCCGCCGGAGGCTCCCAGCTGCTGGATGACATCAGAAAAGGAGACTGAGGATCCGCCATCAAGTGACAATCAGAGTGGTGTTGAGAACACCTGATCCTAGGAGAAGGATATCTGAACAAATTCTACCTCCAGCAGGGATGGTGGGATGGAAAGTACCTGCTGCAAGAGCTGTTCTCGAAGATCTACTGTTACGGTAAGTTCTTACGTAACTGTACTATCTTACTTCGAGAAACAGCTCTTGCAGCAGGTTACACCATTAGGACTGATTCCCAAGCAATGCTGGAAATCCCTCACCATAGGGAGGAGGGAAGGTAGAAATCACTAGTAGAACCGAAGCCTAGGACAGGAGTCCTTGAAGGACAGCTAGACCAAAACCTGCTCTTCACCTCTATGCAATGTCCAGGCTTAATGCCTGATGAAGGTGTGCACAGCGCTCCAAGTAGCTGCTGCACAGATGGCTGAGGTGGACACGTTCTTTAAGGCTGCAAAGGAGGTAGCCACCCCCCTTGTGGAATGACCCTTAACCGCACCCGGTAAGGGTTTGTTATGCTTCTGGTAACAGAACGTAATACAATGTATGAGCCACCTGGACAGCGATTGTTTGGAGCTTCCATCATCCTGTGGGCGAAGGAGACAAAAAGCTGGTCAGATTTTTTGGTGGTGTTTGGTTCTGGTCAGGTAGTATCGAAGACATCTATGCACATCTAAAGTGTGCAACAGGGCCTCTCCTCGATTAGAATATTTAGAAAAGTACACTGGTAGATCGATGTCCTGATTAAGAGTGAGAGCTGAGACCACCTTAGGCAGAAACTTTGGATTATTCCATAGGGATATCCTGTCCTGGTGAAACACCAAATAAGGTTCTTTGCACATCAGTGTGTGAAGTTCCGAAATTCTTCTGGCCGAAGTAACGGCAACTAAAAACAACGTCTTCCATGTAAGGAGACGTAGCTTGCAATCTGCGGCTGGTTCAAAAGGTGGCAGTGTAAGCTGCTCCAGGACAAAGGGTAAATCCCATGGTGGAATAGGATCCTTTATCGGAGGTCTAAGATGGAGAACACCTCTCAGGAAAGCTTGTGCCGTGTCCAACTGAGATATGGGACGTTGGCCTATAGGAGTGTGATAGGCTGAGATGGCACAAAGGTGTACTTTTATCGAGGAGTAGGCCAAGCCTGTCTGAAAAAGAGACAGGAGGTAGTCCAAGACCGACCTTTCTGGACAATCCATTGGTAAAAACCCCCGCGCCTGAGCCCAGAGGCAAACTCTGCACCATTTCATGGCGTAAGTAGCATGTGTGGCCTGCTTTCTAGCAGCCGCTAGAACATCTGCTACCTCTTGCGAGACCCCATATTGCATATTGGCTGTGTCTCTAGGAGCCAGGCATGCAGGTTCAGTGAACGAAGGTCCGGATGGACCAAGGAGCCCGCCTCCTGAGACAGTAAGTGAGAGCTGATTGGCAGAGGCACTGGAGGTTCCCAGGACAGCTGATGTAGTACAGGAAACCAGATCTGCCTGGGCCAAAACGGCACGATAGATATCAGCTTTGCTTGCTCTCTGCAAAGTTTCAACAGGACCCTCTGGATCAACAGAAAGGCATAGATGAATCTGCTCACCCAGGAGAGAGACAACGCGTCTCGCCAGAAAACACCAGGACCTGGATCTAGCGAGCAAAAATTGGGCAGTTTTGCATTGTATGGGGACGAAAAACGGTCTAACTCTGGTGTGCCCCATCTGCGAAACAGATCCTCTACTACCTCCTGGAGTAGTTCCCACTCGTGGACTCTGGCCTGAGAGCGACTCAAGCTGTCTGCAATGACGTTATCCACCCCTGGGACATGAACAGCAATGAGGTTTGCGCAGTGTTATAAAACCCAATCCCACACCCTCTTGGCCTCCCTGCAAAGCAGGTAGGAATGGGTGCCTCCTTGTTTGTTGAGGTAATGCATCACCGCTGAAGTGTCTGTTTGTAACAGAAGAGTACCTGGTGGGATCTCCGACTGGAACGCCTGCAGGGCATAAAGAACTGCTCTCATTTCCAGGATATTTATGTGGAGATGAGCTTCTTGGGCTGTCCATAGGCCCTGAGACCTGACACCATCGAGATGTGCTCCCCAACCGAGCCCTGAGGCATCTGTACGGAGCGTCACAATTGGAGACGGTGCAATGAAGGGGATCCCCGCCAACAGGTTCTTTGAATCTAGCCACCACTGCCAATCCCAGGATTACGACATTCGTGATCTGAATTGGAAGTTGCAGATGGTCTTGCTTCTGATCCCATTGGACCCGTAACATCCACTGGGTCACCCACATGTGGAGACGAGCTAGCGGGACTGTTGCAATGGCCGCAGCCATATGTCCGAGCAGGCAAAGGACCTGTCTGGCTGGGACGGTCCTCTTTGCCAAAAATTCCCTGATGAGGGATCTGATCTGTTCCGCTCGGTCCCGGGGTAGAAAAGCTTTCCCCTGGACGGTGTCCAGAACTGCGCCTATGAACTGCAGAATCTGTGACGGAACCAGGCGTGATTTCTCCTGATTGATAATGATGCCCAACCTCTCGAACAGAGACTGAGTACAATGAATGGCGGACATCAGGGCCTCCTGAGAGGGCGCCATGAGAACCCAGTCATCCAGGTAGGGGAACACGTAGTGGCCTTGTCTCCTCAGAGTCGCCGCTACGACCGCCATGCACTTCGTGAATACCCGAGGTGCCGATGACAGTCCGAAGGGGAGGGCTCGGAACTGAAAATCGTGACCTTGAAACCCGAAGCGCTAAAACTTCCTGTACGCTTGAGCGATGGGTATATGCAGGTAAGCATCCTGCATGTCCAAGGACACTAGGAAGGCGCCCTGCTTGAGCATGGGTATCAGACCTGGAAGGGTCACCATGCAGAAGCGTTTGTAGAGGACCGAAGCGTTGAGGTAGCTGAGATCCAGTATCAGACAGAGGTCCCCTGTCTTCTTGGGAACCAGAAAGAAGTGAGAATAATAACCTGCACCTCTTTGGTTCCACGGTACGTGCTCTACAGCTTCTTTTCCGAGAAGTGCGAGCACCTCCTGATGTATGAGCAGGGCATGCTGATCCGAATAATGGGAAAGCAGGGGAGGTCTTGACGGTGGGTGGTAGAGAAATTCGATGAAGTGACCTTTCTTGACCATTTGGAGAACCCACCGGTTGGCGGTTATCGACTGCCACCCTGAAAAGTGGCGAGCAATGCGACCCCCGATCTTTTGTGACTGTTGATCCAGAGGAGAGGCAGGGGCTGGGAAGGAGTCATGCTGTGGCAGCACTGGTTCCTGCAGGCTGGGCCAGTTTGGTGTAATGCTGGCCTCTGCCTGGGGAAGACTTAGCCTGGGCTTTACGATGGAAAGTGCGCCTTTGTTGCTGGCTGGAACATGGCTGCTGCCGTTGTTGCCAGCTGCGAAAACAGTTCTGGTTCATACGAAAGGAACCAGGTCTTGATCTGTACATGGCTTGTATGGATCTGACTGCCTTCCTGGTGTCCTGCAGCTTGGTGATCACCTTCTCCGAGTGTTTACCAAATAGGACCTCGCCATTGTATGGGATGTCAAGAATGTTCTTCTGTACGTCCGGGGTAAAGCCGAAGACATGGAGCCAGGAGTGTCTCCGGAGACAGATGCCCGAAGCTGCTGCTCTGGCAGACAAGTCCGCAGAATCGTATGCGGCTCGTAGCACTTGGGTTCCCACATCAGACCCTGTGCAGAGGAGGTTTAGGAGCTCCACCTTCTAATTGCCATCCGGTAATTTGTCAACAATGTCCTGGCCCTGTTTCCACAGGGCATTCTGAAACTGAACCATGTGAGACAGGTAGTTCAGGGACCTGATGGAGCATGTAGCAGCCACATACATGCGCCTCCCCAGGGCATCCAACTGTTTGGATTCCTGGTCCGGTGGCTGTGTGCTCATATGTTGCAGTCGTTGGGACCTGTCATGAGAGGCCATAATGACCAGGGAGTCAGCCAGAGGTTGCTGTGCCAAGTACTGGTCCTCTTTCCGGGCCTTGTACAGGCAGTCAGCTTTCTTCGAGACAGCGGGGGTGGAGTGCGGACGCTTCCAGGCAGCCTTGGTGACGTCCGCGAAAGTGTCCACCAAGGGTGGTACTACCACAGGCTTGGGATCTTTCTGCCGAAGATACTGGGCAAGGCGCTGTCTCTTGGGGTCGAGATTTTCAGAATCCCATCCAATGTTCTCCTGGATGTGCCTCATAATCTCAGAGAAGGAGGGATCATCCGTAGGTGACCTGGGTAGGTCTTGTGGGTCAGGCGATGGGATACTGAGTGGAGAAGGAGATCTGGAGATTTCCGAGGTATCCAATCTAGAGTCCTCCCCGGACGGAGTGTATCGACGACGTCTGGGTCGCTTGAGGCTGGGAAACCTTGAGGGAGGCCTTCTCCGATCCTTGGATCTACACCTAGGAGGTGGAGTATGCTCCTTAGGGGTTAGTGGTCGTCCTGCTGGCCCCTGTGGTGGAGGAGGGAGAGTAGGAGGAGGAGGAGGAGGTTTTACAGGGATCACATCTTTCCGGATTGGGTCCCACCAGAAAGTAAAGAGATCCTTGACCTCTTGAACGGTCATGCCTGATGACGGGCCTGGTGCCGGTGGTCTGTCGCCGGTGTCGAGCATCGGGTCCACAGGTGTCTCCGAGGTGGGAGAAGGTTCCCTTGGAAGCCTGGCATCCTCTGTGTCACCTGCCTGGTCCTCAGGCAATGTCGTGTCCTCCTCTGTGGAGTCCCTGCGACCGGTGTCCACTGGAGACTGGAGGGCAGTCCTCGGCTCCGGCGAGTGAGAGGCCGACGTCGGTCGCCTGGCCAGTGTCTGCGGGTCCAGCAAACGCCTGGTCAACGTCTGGTGTTTGGCCGATGTCCTCAGCTCCAGCGAGTGCCTGGCCGACTTCGGGTGCTTGGCCGACGCTGGGTCCGTCGTCCGCTTTAGGGACGTCAGGTCTTTTGTCTTCTGGGGTCAGGGATCCGGACCCCTGGGAGGCTGGGAGACCGACCTGGAGTTCGGGTCCTGACGTCGGACAGAAGAGGAAGACTTGTGACGATCAGAAGACTTAGATGAGGCCTGGGAGGGAGTGGAAGAAGCCGAAGGCCTGGAAGTCTTTATGGGGTGAAGCGAAGCCGAAGAACTGCCTGCAGCCTTAACCTTGACCGGAAGGGGCTGAGAACAAGCCCTGGGGGGAGAGCGGTCACAGCGTGTGGAGCCTGAGCTACACAAGTCCAAGGCCCGGTTAGGGGATCTGGACCTTGCCTTCTCCCGGTGCTTGTCCTGGTGTTTGTGGGCTTTTGAGGAACATTCACCCCAGAAGGAAGGTTCTTTATCTATTCTGCTAAGTTTTTCTTCCAAAAGGTACCCCTGAAGTGCCTTCAGATGGCGGATCCTGGTGCGGCTGTTGAACCCCTGACAGAAGGAGCAGGTCTTGGTGTCATGGTCCGGGCCTAAGCACTGCAGGCAGGATGAATGAGGATCCTTGAAGGGGATCTGTTTTCCACAGGCACACTTGGAAGGGTGTCCCTCAGAAGTAGGAGCTGGAGATGCCGACATTAGTTTAATTAAACTATTGAGAGAAGTTCTTAGTTGTCGTGCACTAGAGTAGGACCGTGAGGCCGATGCTGGCAAGCTGATGGCGGGAAAAGAACTGGGGATTCTGGGGGACCACCTCCTTATGTACTATGCCTGACATCGGGGGCGGGACTGATGTCGGGGGCAGTCCCCGCTGAATACTGCTAGCTAGAAAATTTCTGTGGGGTCCTGGCGCCTGCCGGCTTCAGTCCTAATGGTGTAACCTGCTGCAAGAGCTGTTTCTCGAAGTAAGATCATACCACACTCCCTGGTTGGCTCACATAATTAATCAAGAGGATTCCCCCCTCTGTCCTATATGTCAAATCCATAATGGAGTATTTTATCATATGATTTGGCAATGTAGCAGGGTCCAAAACTTCTAGCGGGAAGTGCAGGAAGTCCTCTCTAAATTAGTGAACGCACCTCTTAGACTGGATCCGGTGGAAGTTATTCTTGGTTTGCCCCCAGTTGAACAGGATGGAAAGAAAACTTATACTAAACCTGGGTTTACTTTATGGAGATTGGGAAATGTGATGGGGTTGAAGGTACTGGCTATGCACTGGAGGCTAA
The DNA here is from genome assembly GCA_016271365.2 of Neoceratodus forsteri. Classification (NCBI taxonomy): domain Eukaryota; kingdom Metazoa; phylum Chordata; order Ceratodontiformes; family Ceratodontidae; genus Neoceratodus; species Neoceratodus forsteri. The sequence continues at coordinate 1,172,388,114 of CM057456.1, read as the reverse complement.
ACTCTAGTCCAACGATAGCTGAGTGGGCAATTGCATTCTTAGACTGTATGAAATATGAAAAGATCCAGTACTCTGTTAGAGGCTAAATGGATATTTTTAATGAGATATGGTCTCTGGTTGAGAGGGCGCTGGTACAGCCTTAGTTCCCAGCCTTCTGAGGAATTCGGAGGAGAGGAGAGAAAATTAAGGAGCGCACTGAAACTGTTGTTGAATGGCATTGGCTCTGTTTAGTTTAAATTGCACATAGTAGGATGGGTCTGAACCTATGGGGTAGTATTTGGGTATACCCTTAATATAATTCAATATATGACATGGAAGCCTGTAACTTTATTATTAAGTGATTTACTTTTCTTTTACTCAAAGTATGTGTCTGTATTCTTATGTACTGCTGAAGGTTTTTAAATAAAGTGTACAAAAAAAAAGAGCCTGGTGAGCTAAGACACCCTGCTGCAGGTTAAGGCCACTGGCATTTTGGGCTCCTTTAAACTCAGTAAGAAGCTGCTGTGCAAGGAGAAGGCAGCCAAGAATAAAGTTGCAGCCAAAAACAAGAAACCTGCAGTAACTTGCTTTTCCTTTTAATCGACTATGGGGCACCCTTACTCTTAGCTACTAATGTCAAAGATTTTGGAAGGGTTAATACAGCCTAGAACAGTATCTGTCATTAATGCTTCTCCCCACCTGCTCACAGAAATTATATTCTAGGCTGTATTACTGACAAACCCCTGAGAGATAACCCTCCCTCTCCCCTTACCAAACTGCTGAACTTCAGGCTTTGCTCAAGGAACCTGAGGCAAAAAAATGAAAATTACGTACCTACCGTAATTCTTGATCTTCTCCTGTATTTTCACCATTCATTACTGCTTGGGTTAGTGCCGGAGGTGTGCACCAGCTACGGGAGATATATATTTTTTTTGAGTCTGTTCCAACGGCGCCACCCCCGAGAGCGACGCGTTGTGCCATGCGTGAGGGGTGGCCGTTAGGTGCCGCAGGCTCCTCCTCCATCTCAGTTCTGGTAGCCAAAGAGGCGAAATAAAGGGTAAAGGAAAAAAAGGAGAGCGAGGAAAGAGAGCCGAGGGACTGAAAAAGGAAAAGCTATAAACTGAAAAAGGAATAAGCCGGTAGAGGACAGAAGAGAGAGAGAGAGAGTACCTACCCTAAGGGACCGCAGGGCCTCCCTTCTGGGGTGGCTCCAAGGGAGGAACAGATAAAGAGAAGAAGAGGAAGAAGAAGAAGAAGAAGAAGAAGAAGAAGAAGAAAGGGAAGAAAAGAAGGGATTCTGAGAGGGGAGAACACTGCCCACAGATACATTGGTTGAGAGGCTTATAAGCTCGGAACCAAAAACAAGGGAGCAAGAATCCCTCCTGATAGGACTGAGAGAAGGTTCAACTGAACTGCTTGTATAGATTGGACACAAAGGGCAGATTCTCTATCTTCTCATCATCCCAACCCCGTATACCCCTAGCTGAGAGCTCACAGACTGTCCAGGCAGAAAATCTGTTCCGGAAGGAGAGCGCCCAACTATGAGGGGGATAAGCCCTGTTAAGTGCTAACACCGAAGTGTGTGGGTAGGGGTTAAGCCCTACAAAAGGCAGCTTTGTATGAAGGATAGAGTGGGAACTCAATTGGACTCCCTGAAGGCAAGGCAAGAACAACAGCTCAAGGTTAAGAAGTGCAGAAGCACCAACCAGAAGAAGCTGGCAATATTAATTAATACCTGCCAGAGGGAACTTAAAATTTGGGGCCGAGCCATAGAGAAACGGTCTCTTCAGCTGTAAACTGAACAACGTGGCTAAGAAGCCAAGAGGTTACCCTTAGGGGCAATCACAAAGAGTTCCCTCAGGATAGAATAAGTCCTACTCGTTCCCCCTTTACATTGAGGAAAAAGGATCCGTCCAGAGAAGAACGGAAATCAGGATATATTTTTTTTTTTTTTTGGCATAAAGGCCAAAAAGGAAGGGAGAGGAATGAGAAGGGAAGGGCAGACGCCGCAGTAGGAGGCCATGAGGGGAAGGTGGGCGGGTATCAGTAATGAATGGTGAAGATACAGGAGAAGATCAAGAATTACGGTACGTACGTAATTTTCATATCTTCCCTTGTCAATCTTCACCATTCATTACTGCTTGGGTGAGTACCAAGCTCCCTCCCTGGGATAATAGAAACCCTGAAGGAACAAGACCCTCAGCCTCCTGCTGGTAGGGAACAGGAGGGGAAGACCCTGGGCTAATCAGATGATAAGCCTATGGCGGAGGAGAGCTAGGAGGTGTCTCCCGGGGACGGGGAGACAGAGGAAGCCCCTGCAGAAGCCTCCTAGCCCTGGAAGAAAAAAGACTGGTCCCCCGGAAAGCAGAATGAATCACCCTACGCCAGGCCAGGGGTGCCAGCCTTGACAGACGAAGCCATGCCGTCCGTCTAATACAGATCGCTGTCCCTGCAAGCCTGGAAGCCACCTCACTGGCGTCGTAAGATGCCCTTGCTTGGTGTCTTGCCAGCTCCAGGCCTATAGCAGAGAGGCAATAGCTTGTCTGGATTGCTCTGTATTAGGCATAGATGCTAAGACTTGGGAGAGCATCAACCATAAATGCCTACTGTAGGCAGCATGGTGAGCCTGATGTGATGCAATGCATAACATCGCACGAGAGGAAGAGAACACTCTTTGCGCCACCGGTCAAGTTGTAGGGAATCTGAGTTTGGTGGACGGTCGTGCGGCAGCGCCCGGAGGGAGTTTCTAGGTATGCCAATTCCGAAGGCGGGTTGGGGAAGAGTACCTAGAGACTCCAATGGGGCACAATACCTTCTACTGCAGTCTGCCGGGGCTAGAGAAGGGGTGGCTGGCGACTGCCAGAAATGGATAGACGCCTCCTGGAAGGGAATAGGGCAGGAAAGTATCACCAAGTGCTGGGCACTGAATTCACTGAGGAATTCACATGTCTCCTGTTCGGTAGTGTCTCGCCTAACAAAAGAGATGTGAAGATCGCTCACCATCCTTGAAAGGAATCGCTGATATTCAGTGAAATCAGCATAGGAGGAGAGATGAGCAGTGGGTTCCTCTCCCTCCGAGGAGGAGGGAGACGAGGATGATGGAGAGCTCGAATGTCCAGAGGACTCCTGTGGTGGTGGGGATAGGCAAAACACCTGCTCATGCATGTATCTAACGTATGGGGGAAGGCCGCCGCAGACCCTCTGAACATCTCCCAGGATGATGGGCCCATAGGACAGATATGGCCTGGGAGAGAGGGGGGTGGCTGCAGAGGAATTAGAGAGGGACACCTACGGCGAGGCAACTGTCCTCTGCTGAGGCTCTGAAATCCGGAAAACGGAGCCTGAGCTGGTGGGATCCCGGACAACAAACCAGGACACAGAACAGAACCCTGGGGATGTGAAGCCTGGAAAAGCCTTGTAGGGGATCCTCTCCTGTGATGAACCTGGGGCTGCATGGGTCCAGAAGGGCAGCCCACAGCAACACCACCAGAGGGGTCCCTGGAGCTTGAGAGGGAAAGACAGGGCCCGGCGCTACAGCTCCTACCCGCACCCCGAGGGGTGGCAGGTGAAGACTGAGGCACCTCAACCCGGCCTCTCAACTCCCTGGACTCTGAGAACACCCTCCTCCTCGACCCCAGTGACACCCCGCCCCAAGGAGGTGCAGCAGCACCGGGATCGACAGCTACTGCAACCCCCTCAGGAGGAAGAGCCCCTTCCTCCACTTTCACACCATCCCCAGACCACCCCCAGCCTGGGAGGCCTCAGGAGAGGACAGCAGAAGAGACAGAGGAATAGGCGCGCTAGGCTGCCTAGCACCTTGTCTCACTGGAGACCCTGACTTCGAAGAGTCAGGGTGCCAGGACGGGTCCACATCCAAATCATCCGAGGAGGAGGAGGAAGAGACCAGCTGGACCTTGATACTGGCCACCCCAGGGGTCTCCAGTGAAACGGCACCACGAACAGCGCCGGACGACCACGGACCACCTGCAAGAGCCAAACCCGGCCCTGACCCCCCAACGGCACCGGTCAGACCCATGGTACTGCCCTTAGCACCAGGACCAGACCTGGCGCTGCTAGGAGGCCGATCGGGCCCATGGCGCCGTGGGCAGTGCCCAGAGCCAACACTGACACCATGACGGCGCCTGCGTCGATCACCCGGGGCCGCAAGCGCACCAGGATCCGGCGGTGCCAGAAGGCGGCGCGAGTCCACTTCACCCGGCCCGCAGACCTGGGCCTCAACACTGGGGGAGCCAGCACCCCGAAGAGGTGACTGCCGAGGCGGTGTCTCCACCGCAGCCCCGGTAGGGAACCTGGTGTTCCTCCGACACCGCGAAAGAGGCCTCCTCTTCGGCAAGAGAAGATGAGAAGTCCTCCTCCTTTCCAGACCATATAGGCCTGAAAGGGGACCCGGAGGAAGGGTCTAGAGACCTTACCTGGGAATCCCTGGAGCGGCACCGTCCCCCGAAAGTCGGCGGAGCCTTGCCGATCTTGAACGCACGGACTTCCAGGATACGACGGTCCATCAAGAAACAGGCGTCGCATGCATCCATATTATGATTGGGTCCCAGGCAGCGAAGGCAAATATCATGCCGGTCCATGACGGGAAAATGCCGGCCACAGGAGCACCGACGCATAGGGGCATGGCCCGCCTTAAGACTTGCATTTTGCCCCAAAACCTGACATGATGCAAAACAATTAAGGCAAAAAATGGAACAGCTCTCGGCGTTGTTGAATGTAATAGAAAAAACAGAACGGTCTTACTGGTTGACGACATCGAGAAAAAGAAACGGGATGAAGGAGAAATCTGTGAAGATGGCGTCGACAATGACAACTAGGCCTAGTGACATACAAACTCTTCCGCACAGCAGGTGCAGCCTCGACGGCAGGAGAAACAGAACTGAGATGGAGGAAGAGTCTGCAGCACCTAACGCCGCCTCAAGATGACTCCGCTGCACGCTTCCTCGGGTGGCGCGCTGAACAGACTCCAGAAAATAAATAAATAAATAAATCTCCCGGAACAGGTGCATGCCTCTGGCACTAATCCAAGCAGTAATGAATGATGAAGATTGACAAGGGAAGATCAACAGGTGCCTCAAAAACATTTCAGTCTCAGCCACTAAATTTTGAAACAACCTTCACAGCCTTTTACATATGTCCCCTACTTGTTGTCCTCAGGTCAAGCAAAGCCTCAGACACCACCTATTAGCCAAAAGCATTCACCAGTGTTTTACCTGACTGGTGGATGTACAGTATATACTGAAAACTGTGATGTACTGCACTTTGATAGGATACATTGGCGTTCATTCCATGATCTCAGCCCTGCACAACTCCTGTTCAACCCCAATGCTTTGAAGTTTTAAACTGTTTTTGCTTTGATTGGTTTAACCCTTTTCCCATTGTTATTGCTTATCACATTTTGAGGAAGTCAAAACATGAAACAGTTTAGTCCAGTATCATATCTTTGGTAGTGTCTGATCAGAGAAACATGAGTTCAGTCAGTTGCAGCTTGTTTGCTGCAGTTAGTTTCAGAGAAAAGGGTAGCGGGAAGGAGACTGGGACACCTAACAGACCATGCCAGATGTGGATCGAGGACAGTAAAGATGCTAAAAGGATATGCTATGCTCAGGGTAAAATGATTAACTACTACTTGAGTTGTCAATGATGGCTAATGACTGTGATAAAAAGTGTGACGAAGGCTGGGACTTGGACACAAAAGTCCTAATTAAATGGGAGGGCCATCCCAATTAAGCAGTAGATGGTTACATTGAGAAGTACTGCCACTTAATCAGTTCCTAGTGGGATGTCCCAATTAAGAAGTCCCAATTATCTGCGTCCGATTCACCTGTCCACCCACCCTGTCAAATGCTTAGGAGGGTCGAGAACGACTACTGGCTGGTCACCTGTATCTCGCGCCATGAGAAAATCACCTGTCAACCTGACCAGGGCAGCCTCATTGCTGTGCTGGTGTCTGAAACCAACTGGAACAGCTCACAGGTTTCATTTGGTTCCAGGCGAGCCTTGAGCTGCACCACACTCGGCTTCTTGAAAACCATCTGTAGAAATGAGAAGTTGGGAGACAGGCCTGCAGTTTACAAGAACATCATCCAAAGATATAAGGGGCCTCATCACAGATTTTTATAGGGACACATGGAAGAAACCTTCCTCAAGGGGGTGCCTGACAATCCCCACAAAAACTGGAATCAGGAATTCCTTGCAGCTGAAACCAAGCCATGTTGGACTAGATCCAAAGTACAGTAAATGGCCTGCAGCTCCACTAACACCTAAAATATCAGAAGTTACTGGCTGAAACTCATCCCTGGAGTAAGCTGTGATCATAGCATCCAAGCCTAGATCACTACTGGTTATTCCACAACCATCTGTGGCAACTTCATTTTTAAAGACAGCCACTGTCATGGAAAAACTGGCTGAATTTCTTGCAATTTTCTGATGTAAATGTCCTCCAGAGTGCATGCAACAAGGGTGGAATGGTTGTCCATGGTGCAGAAAAGCTGAGCCAGTCAGATCTTCTCTGCAGCAAACAACCCAGACAAATATTCAGATTTTTTAAGGAGACTGTTCTCTGATAATCCAAACAGTGGGATCTCAGAGTCAGATGGTCAGTCTTGAACTGGGACCACCTCCAGACAAGCTCCACTTAACAGCCCTGCAGCTTCACCTGCCAAAGCTCGTTGTTACACCTGGAACAGCATGTCCAAAAAGGGATTAGGTTTGAAGCCATCCTTGAACGTGTTCTCAGCAGTGAGGATGGGATCATTGCCAGTGTGAACATCGTGAGACCAGCCGGAGGCAGTGACCACAACTGGATCACCTCCCTGGTGACAGTGAAAACTAGTCCAGATGAGGGATCTGGTGACCAAGGGTCCAAGTAAGCTGCATGAGGTTACTAATGGAGAACACAAGAGGGGTTTATGGATGAAGTGTTTGAAGCAGCGGCGGAGAGCTGCATCCCAGTAAGAAGTAAGGGAAACGAGCCAAGATGTGGCTCTTCTGGCTAAGAGGCCTATGGAAATTGATTCTACTCAGATAGAGTGTCTATAACTACAGGACAGGGTGGGAGAAATCATTTTGGAGCTGGTGGTCAGTTTGGCCACTAGCGTTCAAAATCCGGTAGCCAAATCGATAGTTTTAGTGGCTATCCTTTTTAAGGACTCAAATATCACTTTGTGGGCAGATAGCCAGTTGGCCAACAGCTGTCAAAATATAGCAGCAGCCAAATCAATGTTTTTTAGTGGCTATTGGTCACCTGGCTAGCCTGCTTCTGCAATGAAGCAGGCTGCATCCAGGCAAGACAGGACTACTGAGCAGCACTGACAGCCTGCAAGAATATAATTAAGATACCCAGAGAGGTTCTGGAAAGCAGGGTACTAGCTGGAGCTGCAGATAAACCAAAATTTTCTTTCACTATGTAAATGGAAAGAGAAGGGGACTGAACACCTGACAACAAGAGAAGGGTTGCCGGGTAAATGGAGTGGAAGACTGAGGCGCTTGCATCTCATCTGCTGCAATTCTGTATCTGGACTTCAGTAAGCCTTTGATTCACACTCATGGGCTGGGGGACTGAGAACTGTGGGGGTGGGGAGAAGATGGCTAATTGGATCATGAATTGGCTGAAGGAGGCAGCATGGTGGCTGTTGGGGTGAGGGGACCTCAAAACCCACGCCAGACAAGTGGGGTGCCACAGGGCTCTGTGCCGGGTCCAGTATTATTTGGCCTTTTCATACCGCATATCGGATATCTCACATGGAGTTAAGTGCAGGATCAGTCTGTTCACAGATGATACCAAGAGGAGCTGTGATGGATGATGTCAAGGGGTGGAAAGAGCTACAAGGTGATCTAGCCAAACTAGAGGAGTGGTCAGTGAAGTGGCAGCTAGGCTTCAATGCGAAGAAGTGTAAGCTTATGCACTTCGGGGTGAAAAACCTGAGGACTAAATACTGGTTGGGTGGGGTGAGATTGGGGATCACTGAGGAAGAGAAGGATCTGGGGGTGATGATATCTGAGAGCATGAACAACTCTGCCCAGTGTAAAAAGGCTGCAGCCAAGGCTAAAAGGATGCTGGGGTGTATTGCGAGGGAAATCTCGTCCAGACATAAGGACGTGATCCTGCCCTTCTACAGATCTTTGGTCAGACTGCACTTGGAGTACTGTGTACAGTTCTGGTGGCCGTATATGAAGAAAGATATCAGGCTACTAGAGGGGGTGCAGTGTAGGGCAACAAAACTGATATAGGGGATGGAAGGCAAACCATACGAGGACAGACTGAGGCATTTGAGTTTGTACACCCTGGAGGAGAGGAAGGATCAGAGGGGTATGATTGAAATGTTCAAGTATCTGAAAGGGTTCAACAAATCTGGCACAGCTGAATTATTTAGGCTAAGAAAAGGAAAGGACACAAGAGGGCATGGATTAAGATTGGAGAGGGCAGATTTAGGAGTGAGATGAGAAAGCATTACTTCATGGAAAGGGTGGTGTTGAAATGGAATACCCTACCGGACGAGGTGGTATCATGTAGGATGGTGTGCACTTTCAGAAGGGCATGGAACAGGCCAAGGGGGGGTGTCTGGGTAAGTAATCACGAGAAATTGCCAAAGGGGAGTGAGTGGGAGGAGAGTGGGGCAGCTGTGATCTAGGTGTGCTAGCTGTACACTCGAGCAGACTTGACAGACCACAGAGCCTGTTTCTGCTGGCAAATTCGTATGCATATATGTAATGCCAGTGACCTGGCCTCAGAACAACCTCAGGTTGCTGGGGGTTGGCGGGGGGAGGAATACGTGTCTCAGGGACTGCTCTCCTCTCCCAGGGAGGGCTGGCCAGGCAATCTCAATTTTTGACTGCCACCGGGTGGAGGCCCGGGGTAATGCAGGCTCCAAGAGGCTTTGAGTGGTGGGGGCTGCAGTTCCGCTGTGTGTGTGCCTCCATGTGCACAAACCTGTGGGCCGCCACAGCCAGGGGGTAATGGGGAGAAAAATGTAAAACGGAAGTCATGAAGCCTTGCCTGCTCTTCCTTGGCCCACACTGCTGTTCGGACACCAGGGCACTTCTGGACTGTGCTCCGAGGGAGGGGGGCCTCCCTCCTTTGGGCCTGACATGGGGGGGTGCAATCCACAAGGGATTTAAACCCCATGGACTGGAAGAAGCAGTAGCCAGTCATGGGGGCACGACAGGGCTGAACAGCCACCCGCCTGACCTGAAGAGGATAAAAAGCTTTATGCCAAAAAAAACCAAAAACAGGGAAGCTGGAGGAGGAACCTGTCATGAGCTAGGGACAATGGCTGACATGCTGAATGAATACTTCAATTCAGAGAAAAGTTAAGGGTAGGATAGTGATGATAAGAATGGTGGAAGGGGGAGACTGTGTGGAAGGAGAGAAGAAAAAGCAGACATTTTAATTAGGAACTTTTGCTGGATCTTCACAGTGCAGTGAAGGAGGGACTGGCTACCAGAGAGGAGTAAGAATACAGGTGGGAAGGTGGTGGACATACAGCCATTTTCAGAATGAAGAGTACTGAAAAGACTTGCAGCACTGAAAGTAGATAAGGCTATGGAACCAGATGGCATACATTCCAGGATACTGAGGGAGCTCATGGAAGTGCCGGCTGCTTCACTGAAAATAGGATTGTTTCTGGAGGACTGGAGAAGGGCTGACGTGGTCCCTCTGCATAAGTGTGGAGGCAAGGAGGAATCCAGCAACTACCGACCAGCTGGCCTAACTTCAGTGGTTGGGAAAGAAATGGAAACCCTGCTAAAAGAGAGACTGGTAGATTATCTGGAAGCCAATGTGCTGCAGGATTACAGGCAGTTTGGGTTCACATGGGGACGGCCATGTCAAACAAATCTGATAGATTTCTTTGACTGGCGTGACCAGAAAAATTGACCAGGAGTGGCCAGTGGACCTAGACTAGCTAGACATCAGCAAGGCCTTCAAAGGTACAGAAGACTGATTAGGAAACTGATGAATTTGAGGGTGGGGGCCAAAAAAGTAAATTGGGTTCATAGCTGGTTAACAGATGAGGCAGAGGGTAGTGATAAAGTCAACAGTTGACTATTGAGCTGTACTTGGTCACGGTGTAGCATCCAGACCTGTACATCTCAAATCGCACCTATTAATAGCTCTATCCATAGCACTATGCTATATACTTTCCCACGGCTGCTCCCCAGCTCATACAGTACATCAGACTCGGGACAATAGTGAGAGGTTGTGAGATGTGCCTCTAGTGGTGCACAGCTCAATATGCCAGCAGGAGGGATGGCAGGATCAACCAGATAAACTGTAAAACAGTAAGAAGAGACTAAGGAAAAAATTATATATTTTTATGCAAAACTGCTAGTCGGGTGCTGGCCCACACTGAGGTGTGAGGCTTTGGGAAATAGACATTTCCCCTTTAACTCCCTCTTGTTTTGGTTTTCAGGAAAAGACCTGTTCATGCAGCTCTGTGGGTTATTTGCCAATAGTCTGTGCTGCAAAACATGGTAAATTTATTTTTAAGTACTTCATAGCACTAATTTCAGGACCTACTGATAATTAACCCATACATGATTAGCAGATTCTGCTGAGATTTGTATCCTCCCAGGCAGCAAATTTGCATATTTACACTCACTGCTTAATACTTCTCTGCAAGTCATGGCTGACTAAGCTTCATCTATCTAAATGGGGCTAATGGATGCTACTTCGACTTGCAGGTGTCTCCGGGATACCACAGTCGATGACAGAGCCTGAGATAAGGAAAGCATTTTACAGAAACTAGTAATTGAGAAAACAAATGATATGTTGCCGCAGGGAAATACGATGAGTGAACTGCAGTATACCAGGAAAGTATGGGCCCTGCTCTCAAATGGGGGTTTTCCCATTTTGCACCAATGAGAAAAACTGTTAATTGGACCCCAAATGTAAAGCACAGAAATGTAAACAATGCTAAGTAACGTACTGCCAATCTGTGTCACCCCCCCCCCAAACACATAAACCCAAGTGGCAAGTAGAGGGAAAGAACAGTTGCATAAGAACTTACCATAACAGTAGACCTTTGAGAGAATCTCTTTCATCAGGTCACACCTACAGGACTACAGCCATCAGGCACTTGGACCACATGGAAACTTTTCTCAAGCAGTCTATCAGGGGCTGCCCATGGCGACATCAGACACCAACATCCTGCAGTATATAAGCCCTGCTCCCTCCTCCGTTTCCTGCCTGAGACCATGTTCGCCAGGCCTCCTTCTAGGGGATTCAAGGAGAGAGGAAGCATGCCCAACTATCTGGAAATGCAGGAGCAACAGGCATGCCATTCTGGAGAAAGAGACAAAAGGAAAGAAGCCCTGACCCAAAGGGTGATGGAGGCAAATTAAAGGAAAGGGAGGAAAGGTGTAGAGGAATCTCCCTTTCCAAGAGAGGGACAATGCACCTTGCCAGAAAACTCCAGCCCTGAATCGAGCAAGCAGAAAAGTGGCAGTTTTGCACTTGAGTGGGGATGCAAAAAGGTCCAGCTCTGGACAACTCCACCTGTAAAACAGGTCTTCTACTACTGAAGTCAGCAACTCCCACTCATGTAGTCTGGACTGTGACCTGCTTAGACTGTCTGCCAGGATGTTTTGGACGCCTGAAACATGGATGGCTGACAGTTCCATACAGTGTTCTAGAGCCCAGTATCAAACTCTCAATGCCTCCCTGCACAGGGGATAGGAATGGTTCCCGCATTGCTTGTTTATGTAGTATACTACACTGAGGATGTCCGACTGCATCAGCAGAGGTCCCGGGTACAGATAGTTCCGGAAGACTTGCAAGCCACACAGAACAGCCCTCCTCTCTAGAATGTTTATATGGAGCGAAGTCTCCACCCTGTTCCACATTCCTTGGGTCTGTTGAGAACTCAGGTGTGCCCCCTCCCCCAGCCCTGCCCCAAAATGTCTGTGGTAAGGATCTGCTGTTGGGAGGGAATAAGGAACAGAACCCCTTCAACAAGTTGTGGGGTCCAACCACCACTGCAGCACTTCGTGAACAAGGGAAGATGCTAGAATTTGCTGTTCAAGATCATAGATGCATTGATCCCACTGGACTCTCAGGGTCCAGTGGGGGATCTTCATATGCAGTCTGGCCAGGGGCAATGTGACAATGGAAGCTGCCATCAGGCCCAGCAGCCACAGCAATGTCCTGGCTGTGACATGTCGGCTCTGTGAAACCAGCTGGTCCTGAGCTATGAGGTGTTCTGCCTTGTCCTGGGGAAGGAAGGCTAAGCCTTGGGAAGTGTCCAGAACTGCCCCTTTTGTACTGCAATTGCTGAAAAGGGGTCATAACGGACTTGAGCATGTTGACGGTGATCCCTAGAACCTCGAACAATCACCTGGTACACACTAGGGTCTGAGACAGTGGCTCCCTGGACTGAGCTTCGAGCAACCAGTCATCTAGATAGGGGAAGACATACAGTTCCTCCCCTCCTGAGGGCTGCTGCCACAACTTCTAAGCATTGGTAAATACCTGTGGTGCAGATGACAAGCCAAAGGGCAATACCCTGAACTGGTAGTGCTACCCCTGGAACAGGAACCTGAGGAACCTCCTGTGGTGGGTGGGGGGGGGGCAAACCTTGATATGCAGGTAAGTATCCTGCATGTGGAGGGAGCATATCCAGTCCCCTTGTTTCAGGAGTGGCAACAGGCCTTGCAAAGTTACCATCCTGAACTTCTCTTGTACTGGATATAGAAGCTCAGATTCCTCACATCCAAGATGGGCCTCGTGTCCCCTGTAGATCTGGGGATGAGGAAGAAATGGGAATAGAAATCTGTGTTTGTTTGAAGCCAAGGAAGTGGTTCTGTAGCCCTCTTCTGCAGCAGTGTATGTACTTCTGCTAGTAGCACTGGTGTGATCTGGAGGGTAGGCTGAGGGAACAGAAGCAAGGTCTGGAGGTAGCTCGAGAAGTTCTAGAGTATGTTCCTGTTCTATTAATTGTAGAACGCAAGCATCTGTAGTCAGTTCCTGCCACCACTCTAGCTGGAGGGGAAAAGGACCCCCTACCACCACCTACTGAATGAACACCAGTGGGGGTCGAGCAAGGAGTCATGCTGAAGCGGACCCAGCGGCTAGGGTTGCATCCCACTTCTGGGACTCTTGGGAAAAGCATCTGAAGTGGAGGTAGGGGGCTGGCAAGGCAGACCCTGTTCTATGTTTGCCTTGAGGCCTAGCCCCAGACCCAGAACTGTGGAAGGCCTTATGAAAGGAGACCCCTCTGCCTATTCCAGGGTTGGGTGTGATACAGGGAGTGGATGGACCCTAAATCCCATCCTGAGGCTTGCAGGTCATTGATGATATTGTGTACATCTGCCCCAAATAGCTTGTGTCCTCTGAAAGGGGCATTAAAAATGGACTGCTGGACATCAGCAGCAAATAGACACCCACAGCCAAGCATGCCTTTTGAGGCAGATTGCAGAGGCAGCTGCCCTGGCTGAAGTGTCAGACATATCATAGCTGGACCTCAGGAGGTGCCTGCCCACATCAGCCACAGTTTGGAGGGCTTTGAGCAGCTCCTGCCTCTGGGTACCATCCAGGAGTGCCTGAGCTAGTACTCTGGCCCTTTTCCAAGGGGATTCTGGAACTTGATCATATGGGCCAGGTAACTGGATATTCTGAGGCCCAGAGTGGCCAAAGCAAAGATTCTCTTACCCCAGAGATCCAGTTTCCTCGGCTCCCTATCTGGGGAGGGAAAGAAAAGTTAAGTAAGAACTTACTGTAACAACAGATCTTCGAAGGGATTGCAGTCATCAGGCCACACCATAAGAACTTCACCGTTGGTGAAGCAGGATCTACATGGAAGATTTTCAGCAGTACAACTGGGGCTGCCCACGCCAACGTCACCAACCCTATATAGGCGTGAGCGGCTCCGCGCCCTCCTCAGTTCTTTCCTCCGGAGACTAAAGGAGCAAATCTGTATCACAGTGGACTGAGAAGATAAAGATGTGCCCAGACCAAATAAAAAGCTGGATACACCAGATAATCAGTTCTGAGAGAACCCGACCAAAAGGGAGATGGTGGGAGGGAAGGCAGACCTGATGACTGAGATCCCCTCGAAGATCTACTGTTATGGTAAGCTCTTATGTAACTGTTTTATCTTCTTCAGGGGTATCTCCATCATCAGGTCACACCATAGTAACGAGTCCCAAGCAGTTACAAGTGCAAGGAAACAGTCTGGGAGGAAGGCCAACTGAAATGCTGGATAAGAGGCCCTGCAGCACAACCCTGACAAAAACCATACAGGCCTTAAAGCCAATGTCCAGACTATAGTGCTTGGGAAAGTAAGGACAGTACTCCAGGGAGCACCAGCACAAATGCCAGCAGCCGAGACCCCTTTAAAACAGGCCACAGATATAGCCACGCCCCTTATGGAATGGGTTGTCACCGTCTCCGGCAACTCTATGCCATACTGGTTGAAGCAAAACATGATATAAGGTGCCAACCTGGGGCGAAAGGAGCGAAGAGCTGCTTCAACTTCCTGTGCTTTTATAGCTCGAAGCAGATAATACTGCAAAAATTCTGCACGTACCTAGCATATTGAGCAATGCTCGCATGCTCGGGAAAACAGACTGTGGCGGGGATGGATCGGTGCTTGCAGCAGGCCAAACACCACCGTAGAAAGGAACTTAGCTAGTGCAAAATCACCCTGTCTTTGTGAAAATCAAAGAGGGCTCTTCACAAAGACCCTGAAGCTTGGAGAACCTCCAAGCAGAGATAATAGGCCCCAAAATGAATGCTTTTCAAGAGAGAAAGCATAGCCTGCAAGTCATGGCTGTCTTGAACAGAGACAGGGTCAACTGTGCCTGAAGCAAACTTCAGATCCCAAGCCAAAACCAGAGACGGATCGAAGCTTAAGACACAGGATGTCCCTGAGGTGAGTATGGGACACCAGCAACTGAGCCATTCCTCAATCACCTGCTGGCTCATGAAAGGCTGATATAGCTGAGAGGTACACCTTGATGTTAGAGTACTGGAGACCAGAGCCCGAAAGGGACAGTAGGTAGTACAGAATCCAGTGCATTGGACAGGAAAAGAGGTCCAGTTGAATCCTTGACCACCCAGAGAGCAAATCATTACCACTTCATGGCATAAGTGGTCCTAGAAGAGGGCTTCTGAGCTGCAATGAGGGCTTCCGCTGCCCTCTGTGACACACCAAGCCAGGTGATGGTCATGTCTTCAGAAGCCAAGCATGCAGATGTAGGACTTGAAATTGGGATAGACTGGGGTCCCAGGATCCTATGCCAACAGGTCCCTGCAAAGAAGCAGAAGGACCGAGGAATCCCACGCCAGCTGTTACAGCAGCAGAAACCGTAGCTCCCATGGCTAGATTTGGGGTGCCAGAATCAAGCTGATCCCCTCTAAGTAGGGCTTGGGTATCACCCTTTGAGATGAAGGAAAGGTCGACACCTCCCATGCCAGGAGAGAGACATCTCTCACCAGAAAATTCCAGGCCCTGGATCAAGTGAGCAGAGACCAGGCAGTTTTACACTGAGTGGGGGAACGCAAAGGAGGTCCAACTCTGGACCACTTCATCTGGCGAAGAAAATGTCAGTGACAGAAGATGGGAGCCCCGCTCATGCATGCTGGACATAGCCCTGCAGAGGCCATCAGCCAGAGTGAGTTGCATGCTGGAAACCTGGTCCTCCCAGAGGATGAGACTGTGGGTCTGTGGCCCGGTAACAAATTCTCGTGACCTCCCTGCATAAAGGATACAAGTGAGTTCCCCATGCTGGCGGATGTAATCAACAGCGCTAAGGTTATCTGTCCGGAACAACAGCTGTCCTTGGAGAAGATGGTTCCAAAAGGCCTGCATGGCATAAGGAACCACCCATATCTCCAGACCATTGATAAGAATAGGGGATTCTATCAGGTACACAGAATCCTGCATCCAGGAGGGACCCAGAGGCACCCCCCAATTCACAACCTGAGGCGTCCGTGGTGCAGACCTGCTGAGAGAGAGTAGCTCCGAAAGGGGGACACCTCTAAAGTGTCATAAGGGGCCATCCTCCCTGGGAACACCTTGTGGACTGGGGAGGAGCCCAGCACTAGACTCTCTAAATCGTCCATGCACAAGTGCAGCAAATATGCCAAGGGGCAATACCTTGAGTGGATAAAGCTCCCATTGAAAGAAGAACTGCAGAAACCTTCTGTGCAGTGGAAAGACAGAGATATACAGGGAAGTGCCCTGCATATCCAGGGAGCACAGCCAGGTGCCCTGCTTGAGAAGGGGCAGCAAGCCCTGCAGGGTGACCATATGAAGCTATTTTGTACTGGATGAACCAGGTGAGGTCTTTGAGATCCAGTATGCCCACAGATCCCCGTCCAGGGGATAAGTGGAAGGTTCTCGGGGGAGGGGTCTCTGGGGGTGTCTCTACAAGCTTCAGAGCATAACACCCTCTCTGTACCCTGAAGGATCAAGGCACCTGAAGAGATGGTTCTCCAAGAATTAAAATGGAGGGAGAACTGACCTCCACCTGCCACCTCTTGGTCAAGGACCAGAAGAGGAAGGATCCCGCCAGGAGCCAAGCGGAAGGTGGGACCAGTTGCAGGGGCTGGCTCAACAACCCAAGGGCACCTGACTGCGGAACCTGAGGAGGGGGTAGCAGGACAGGCGGAGGAGGCTCTTCAGTTATCCTGGGGCCAAGAGGTTGCCCCAGATGTAGGGGACCTTATGAAAATGAGGGCACTCTTTGCTCAGAGGTTGCTTGAGGTAGAGCGAGAAGACAGATTTAATAGCCCTGTCCAATGCCTACAGCAGGTTAATGATGTCCTGAACATCTGGTCCAATAAATTCAAGCTGCTAAAAGGGGGCATTAAGCACCCTCTATTGGACATCAGATGAAATACAGGAGACCGGGAGGGCTCTCATCGAAGAACTAGTCATCAATGCAGTAGGCACAATTAAGGTCGACAATGGTAAAAGACATCGTCAATGACAGCGGTGTCAATGGTACAGGGCATGATGACCCTGTAGATGGGTCCTGAGAGCCTGAAAAACCCCAAAACCCGGGGCCTGGAGAAGCATCAGGCCACAACAGGAGGGCTGTCATCAATGAGTCAGTCGTCGATGGAGTGGGCACCAGAGAAGTCGACAGCGGTAGAAGGCGTCGTCGACAGCAGAGAGGTTGATGGCACAGGGCACAATGATCCTGTCGATGGGCTTAACAGCCCAGAGAGCCCAAAGCCTCGGCCTGAAGAAGCAACAGGCGATGATGGGAGGGCTGCCGACACAGTCATCAAAGGAGCAGGTGCCATAAAGGTCAACAACAGTAGAAGCCGTAGTTGATAGCAGAAGAGTCGATGGCACAGGGCATGATGACCCCGTTGACGATATAGAGAGCCCAAAAAGCCAGAAGCCCGGGGCATGGAGAACCATCAGGCTACAACGGGAGGGCTGCCACCAATGAGCCAGTCATCGACAGAGTGGAGGTTGCCGACCCAAGAGTCGGTGGCCAGTCACCTGACCAGGCGGGAGACAATGTTGTCGGTATGGGTCTGATAAGGGCAAAGACCTGGACAAAGATCCTCGATGAGGCTGGAGCCATCGACGAGGAGCCCCCTGAAGAAGGAGGAGCCATCGGGCACCGAGGGAACCGATCCCGAGAGGCTGAGACCTGATGCCCAGTGAAGCAGGTAATAACGCTGTTGGTATGGATCTGGAGACAGCAAAGACCTGGACAGCGATCCTCTATGAAACCAGAGCCATAGATGAGGAGCCCCCTGAAGAAGGAGGAGTGATTGGGGAATGGGAACGCCAGGGGAAGCATTCCCGGTAGTGGTCTCTCTGATGATAAATCCCCAAGGGCTGGTCCCAGGCCTCGGAGGCCTGCTAACTGAAAAAAAAAAAAAACTCTCTGATGATGGGGAGCGTCAACCCCGTAGGGCCCCCACCCAAAAATGCTCCATTAGGAGTCTTCTTCTTCTTCTTCTTTGTAGAGCTGGCTTCTATGCTGGAGGGCAGAAAGAGTAAACTTCAGAGACTAACAGTCTGAGAAAAGCCCAGGACCACCGATACAGAGAAAAAAAATCATCTGTGAAGGAGATTGTCTATCCGCCATGGCCATAACGGAGGAGAGAAAGAGAAAAAAGATAAGCCCTCGATAGAAGAATCTCTAACAAAAGGAGATTCTAAACAAAGCTAGGTAAATTAAAATCATAGGCAAAAATGGTGCGAAACTGCGTCAGAGCTTCCGTGGAGACCCATGCAGATCGAGTCTATGGCGGGAAAGAACGGAGGAGGGAGTGGGGATGCTCACGCCTATATAGGGTTGGTGACATCGATGTTGACGTCGGCGTGTGTGGCCCCACTTATACTTTTGAAAATCTTCCATGTGGATCTTGCTTCACTGATGGGGATGTTCTTACAGTGTGACCTGATGACTGAGATACCCCCCAAAGAAGATCCGAGGTGCTCAGGCACCCATGGGCCACCTTTATCACCACTGAATCAGTCTCAGTTTCAGCCGCAAAAAAGGCTTCCACGAGGGGACCTGGTATAGCTTATCTGCATTTCTGGGCAGGCCTAGAATCATGTTTGGCAGATGCTCCATCAACTGAAGCATGGAGATAAACTCTGGCATACAGCAGTCGCCTCTGACTCTCAGGCTGACAGCCAGACCTATAAAACGACTCATAACAAATGCATCGGGGCAGTAAAGCAGACTAAATCTAAACACTGCAAAAAGACCCTTGCCTCTTCCTGGGGGAATGCTCAGTTGTTTTGGGACAATATCAAGAAACTCAACAGCAAATCTCGGCTTCCTCCACCCTCCCTACTTACAATAAATAATATCCCCACCACCAACCCACTGGCCATCGCCGACTGCTTCAACTCGTCCTTCTCTGATTTCAGTGCAGTACTCCTGAGCAACATTTTTGACCCCATTCCGGAAATCTCGCCCCTAACCTTCAGTATCCCCCATTTCTCTTCAGGGTAGTCACAATGAATGAGGCTAAATCTTTGCTCACTAACGCCCTCAGTATCTCTTGCTGCTGCAAGGATTAATTTGATATGAGGATCCTTCATCTAGTACTAGACTCTGTACTCTCCCTGTTGACTGACCTCATTAACCGTTCACTATGTCTGGGACAGTTCCCTATGGGTTGGAAGACGGCCACGATCACCCCTGTACTGAAATGAGGTGATAGCACATCACCCAACAATTACTGGCCCATCTCCATCCTCCCCCCTCTCTCAAAAGCCCTAGAAAAGATTATAGCCACCCACCTCACTGAATACATGCACACTAACAACCTACTGTGCAGAGAGCAACATGGTTTCAGATCCGGACACAGTACAACTATGGCCCTCACTGAGTTCTCTAACTTTCTCCACTCGGCCCTGGATAAAAAACACATTGCTGGAGCTGTCTACACAGACCTGTCAAAGGCTTTTGACACTGTCTCCCACCCTATACTCTTAAGCACAATCCACCACATAGGTTTGTCGAAAGGATCCATATCTTGGTTTACCAGCTACTTTACAGATAGAGCGCAATGTGTCAAAATAAACACCACCCTCTCAACCACCCTGCCAGTCTGATGCAGGGTCCCTCAGGGCTCCATTCTTGGCCCTCTGTTATTCAGCATCTATCTGAACGCCCTGCCCGAGTTCTGCTCCGGCAAACTACTCTGGTATGCGGATGACGCAGTTCTCTTTGCCTCACACCCGGATCCCAGTGTTTCGCAGTCCTCTCTCCTACATACATTTAACCAGATCGAGAACTGGTTCATGGACCATAGACTCGTGGTCAACGTAAAAAAGACAAAGACCATGCTCTTTACCCATCGTCAGACCAAGTCCAAGGATGCGCAACTAACAATCATCTCCCACTCTCTCCTTCCGCTAGAACAGGTCCATACTTATAAATACCTCAGCCTAACCTTTGACTCCTGCCTCTCATACCACTCATACATTAACAATCTATCCACAGCCATGAACGCCCGTATAGGACTACTGTATAGGCACAAAAATTGCCTACCACCGGAAGCCCTCAACCTGGCCACCACCTCCTTGGTCCCCTCTCTAGTTGATTATGGGCTCACAGTTTACTCGGCCGCCGATCCCACGGCTCTGAACAAAATCCATCTGGCTAGCAACAAAGCATGTAGATTCCTCTCCGGGGTGGGTAAGCGTACCCATACGTGTACCCTGTATACCCTGGCAAACCTCCTCATCCTAGATGAAAGACTATGCTATCAAACATGTCTCCTCACTAAAAAAAAAATCACCTGGGGCTAACCCCCAAACCCCCCCATGGGGGTGTCTGCCTCTCTCCAATCCCCCCACACCTCAGTGAACACCTGCACTGCCAACAAACAGGTATGGTCTAAACCAAGGGTCAAAACCTCATTAGCCCAAAGGTCTTTCCTTTACAGAGCTCCAGTCTGGTACAATGAACTCCCCTCTGATGTCTCCTCCATCTACAACCTAGGTCCCTTTAAGCTAGCTCTCAAAGAACACATACTTGCCTCACAGCGCTGTCACTGCACTACCTAGTTTAGGAATCTACTCAGCAGGCCAAGTATTCATGGCTGCTAAATTTAACCTCTTGACAATGTCTCTGTTGGCAGCACATGTTTGTTACCTAAGCTAGTTTCTCCACTCCTTAGTATATTCAAAGTTGTTACTTCCTCTAGCACATCTGTGCACTGGTGTACCACTGTAAATTGTTTACTATCTGCTGATTGTATTATACAACAAGCTGTAATATTGTAAAGAACCTGTAATACTGTGAGCTATTACTGCCTGTAACTCTTTATTTGCTGTGACTGTTTATTGTGTGCCTGCATTGTCTTCTGACGCGGAGCCTTTATAAATGAGTCTCTGACTCAAAGGTTGTAAATTCTAAAGAATATTAAATAAAATAAAATAAATTAAACAAAAAATGCAGGCAGCCACAATGGCATCCTCCAGTGCAGCCACCAGAGGGGGTATAATCTTCGGTGGGGAGTCTGGGATTTCCTGATACTTCACCAGGTTCCTCCTGGTAACATTTTCCTCTTCAGATTTAAACCCTATAGCCACCTGGATCTGCTTCATCACAGAGAAAAAAGAGGGGTCCTCAGGAGGGGACGTCGGGGTATGTACTAAAGAATCCTCACTCACAGTAGAGACTGTGGAACCCGATCTGTCAGAATGGGTGTCCATATCTTCCTCCTCCTCCTCTTCATCTGATGGAAGTAGGTCAGGGTGGTACTCAGGCTCAGTGTCGATGGGCTCTGAAGGGAGCAAGGGTGTTGACATCCGGGCAAAAGAAGGGCGCTGTGGCCAGACCGGTGTCAATGCAGGGGCTGCCCTAGACGGCTGCATCGCCGCCAGGCCTGGGGCAGGGAGGAGATGCTGGATGATGTCTGCAAAAGAGGACAGCACCATCTATATGTTAACAGAGGTCTGCAGCACCAGAGCGCCATGTAGTATTGATAGGGGTGGTAAGAACCCCAGCGTCAAAGGCCCCGCACCTTGTGGCAATGAAAAGGATGGTAAGCACCCCGATGTGGAAGGCACAGTGCCTTGCGGCGCTGACGGGGGTGGCTGTAACCCTGACGTCAAAAGGCCATCGCTGGCCATAGAAGGTCCGACAGGGCTCACTGCCTGCTGACCTTGAGGTTCAGGGGGTCACAGTGGCAGGGCTTGCGACGTCGAAAGGTACAACCCAGATGTCGATGGACCCTTGCCTGCCATAGAAGAACTGACAGAGCTCATTGTCAGAGTGGGTCTGGAGAAAGCAGAGGCCTGGGAGGCAGGAGAGGTCAACGCCGAAGAGCTTGATGGTACTGCAGTCACTGGGGACAGCGGCAATTGGAAGTGCACCCGAGGGGGGGAGGTTGAGGGGCGGTCCTAACTTCATTCCCACTCTGGGTGAGAGTGCTTTCCAGAGGATTTGTCCCGGGCCCTTGCAGGCTGAGATACCGAGGAATTGTCTGGCGACAGGGTGGTGCTACTCCCCTCGAGCACCTTCTCTATTCTGGCTGTATGTTGCTCGAGCAGAAAAGAGAGCAAGGCCTTCTCACGGCACCGCCAGGTAGCTTGGTTGAAATCTTAACAGATTTTGCAGTTCTGAACACTGTAGCCCGGGCTGAGACAGCAAACGCAGACATCATGCTTATTGCTGGAGTAGATCTTACTGCAACTGCAAAAGTGGAAGACTTTTTCTTGTGTTCTCGACATACATGATGAAGGGAATCACTTAAGAAAGTGAAAGGAGAGGAAAAACAAAAAGTTTAGAAATTTTGGCAGTCGACTGGACGGCGGTCTCCATGGAGTCCTAGTAAGTCTGGACGACGGCAGGGAAAGAACTGAGGAGGGAGCAGGGAGGACGTCGGCGTCTGACGTCACCGTGGATGGCCCCTGACAAGACTGCTTGAGAAAAGTTTCTGTGTGGTCCTAGTACCTGACGGCTATAGTCCTATAGGTGTGACCTGATGAAAGAGATATCCCCAAAGAAGATTTAGTTATCCATCAGGAAGGATCCATGCCAAAGCTAGAGACCGCTGCTTAGTATATAGCAATTCCCAGACTGTGGATCAGGTTCTGCTGTTAGAGGGTACCTTGACTTGTGCACTCTCGCGCGCTCTCTCTCTCTGCCCATCTCCTGACTGTAGCAAAATTTGCAGGGGACAGCACTGGGAAGGACAGTGTAGGAGAAAACATGTATTTAGGCAACTTGGATTCAGCAGGGAGACTGGGGTTTGAGGGTGAGCCCTGGATTCCCACACCAAGCTTGCCTGAATGCTGAAGACATTGCAGAGGACAGATCCCTGAGACAGGCAGAAGGGCATGGGCAGTGCAATCATCCGGCACCCCATGCGGGCCCTTCGTGGAGCACCACCAGTGATGGCTGCAAGAGCAGACGCTCCCATCCCTCAGCTGGAGGAAGCAGCTGTAGCAGTCCTTAATGTCATTGAGGGAGTGGGGGGAGAGACAAGTGACTGGGGAGTGTGGAGAAAATAATAATAAAAACAATAACGTACAAACTGTTCTGACTGACCTATTTTATCTGTTTGTTTAGTCTGTGCCGGTAGCAGAAAGCCACTTAAATTCCGCCCTTTTACAAGAACACAGCATGAACCCATGGATTTCCTGTAAGTGTCTTCATTTCGTCATTACTGTGGTTTCAGTACTGACAGATCAACAAAAGAACCTGCTCACCGTGCATCTGTGCAATGTAAGTTACTGAATGTGTTACTACCTTCCATTTTCCAGTTTCATTTTATAATACTAAAGAACACTGTCCACACAGATCGAAACACATTCTGGGCTTCCATTTCAGAATGCAAAAGAAATACAGAGGAACCTCAAGTTTTGTGCATTTCACCATTGATGCAGTTTACCAAGTCAATATAAAGTAAGCACAATGCCAACTGTCACAGACAAAATAAAGTAAAACCAATCTAGCAGACATTAGAAAACCTACTTACAGAGTAACAGAAACCTCCAGGAAAACTTTGTGAAATATAACACCTGAACAAAATATAACTTACACTTGAAATAGTTTCAGTATTAATATATCACTAGTTATCTAATCTGAAGGAAAACTGGATCCTCGCACTATAGAGTTCGTCTCCTCTTGCTGTTCATTCCCTGCTTTAAGTCACAGCCATGTCTTTCTTATAACTGACTCACAAACATAGAATTATGACTCCAGGTATAGAATAAGCAGCCCTAACAGAAAGGGTGCAGTCAGCAAATAGTATAGTTACGTAAGAACGTACCATAACAGTAAATCTTCGAGAGGAGCTCTTGCAGCAGGCAACACCATTAGGACTGATGTCGGCAGGCGCCAGGATCCCACGGAAAACTTCTAGCTATCAGTATATAGCAGGGGACTGCCCCCTGAAGTCAGCCCACCCTCTATGTCCAACCTCAGTTCTCCCGCCAGAGACCCCGGTACATACAGAAGTTGGAGAATCAAGGTGGGTCCTCTGCATTGAGGAAAAACAAGGCAACAATGATGGAGAAGTAGTCACCGGGGGGATGGAGGGAGGGAAAGCAGCGCCTGCTGCAAGAGCTCCTCTTGAAGATCTACTGTTATGGTAAGTTCTTACGTAACTGTACTATCTTACTTCAAAGGGGCTCTTGCAGCTGGCAATACCATTAGGACTGCGTCCCAAGCAGTATAAGTACTGACCCTGGTCAGCTGGGAGGAGGCAGGAGTCAGTGTAAGGCTTTCAAGAGAGCAGGCTCTGCAGGACTGCAAGTCCAAAGCCCGGCCTGTGCCTGGATGCATGATACAGACTGTACGGCCGAATGAAAGTGTGACCAGAACGCCAAGTGGCAGCTGCACAGATATCAGCGACGGACATATTCCTAGAGGAGGCAAAGGAAGCAGCCATGCCCCTGGTAGAATGGCGTTTAAAAGGCCCTGGTAAAGGCTTGTCATACTTGCGGTAACAGTAAACAATGCAATTGGCTAGCCATTTGGATAAACATTGCTTTGAAACAGGAGCCCCTTCTTTCCTAGGGGAGAATGAAACAAACAACTGATCAGATTTTTAAGCAGCATGGGTGCGATCCAAATAACAGAAAAGCAACCAGTGGACATCAAGAGTATGAACTAAGGCCTCCCCTCGATTTGAATACTCTGGGTAATAAACAGGCAGGTGTATGTCTTGATTCGGTGTAAACTCCGATACCACCTTAGGCAGAAACTTAGGATTAGTCTGCAAGGACACCCTGTCCTTGTGGAAAACCAAATAAGGCTCTTTACACATCAGAGCTTGAAGCTCAGAAATCCTTCGAGCAGAAGTAATAGCAACTAAAAACAACGCTTTCCATGACAGAACACGTAACTCGCAACTTGCAGCAGGTTCAAAGGGAGGCAAAGTAAAGTTTTTCTAAGATAAACAAAAGGTCCCATGGAGGGACAGGGTCCTTAATAGGAGGTTATAGATGCAGTATGCTGTGCAAGAAATACAGGTTACTCACCTGTAACAGGAGTTCTAGAAATGGTATATGTTGTTCATCCACACTGTCTGGCAGGTTCCTTGCTGCTTTAAATCTTGCCGGAAGGTCTTCAAGCTGGCTCCTCCCACCCACCCGGGTGGTAAAACTCTCGGCTCCGCCCCATGACGCCAGATCTGGCCCGCTGGAAGCTCAGGTTGTGCGTCGAAGCCGGGGAGGTCGGGTGGGTCGTGTGGATGAACAACATATACCATTCCTAGAACTCCTGTTACAGGTGAGTAACCTGTATTTCTAGGGACATGGATATGTTGTTCATCCACACTGTCTGGCAGACTCTAGCAGTTCTCCGGGAGGAGGAGGCAAGGCACACACCCCTCACTTAGGAATAAAGACTGGAGAACCGAGGCCCCAAAACCAGCATCCCGCGGACTCAAGGTCGATGTGGTAATGGGTAATGAAGGTGCTGACTTCCAGGTAGCAGCCCTCCAGATTTCCTGGATAGGGACGTCCCTGAAAGCAGCCCGTGATGCAGCAGTATGACGGTAGAATGAGCTCTTATCCTCTGGGAGGCTCCCTGCCCGCCAACTTGTAGAGAGATCTATGCAGGAGGTGACCCACCTGCTTATCGTCCGCTTGGCTGCAGGTCTGCCAGGTGCGGCTTCAGCGTGAGGTGACAAACAGCTGGTGAACCTCTCCCCAATTTCAGCCGTGCGCCTTATAATAAGCGGCCTTCTAGGGTCAAAGTATGGAGCCTGTATTACGCCTCCGAGGTGTGACTGGGGTAGAACACCGGCACAGTCAACACCTGGTTAAGGTGAACTCCCACACCACCTTCGGAAGGAATTTCGGTGAAGAGATGTCTGTCCCTGTGGAAGACCAGGTAAGGAGACTGGCAGAGCACCTGGAGCTCTCCCATCCTTCTGGCTGACATGATAGCCACCAAGAAGGTGGTCTTCCACGACAGGTGAGAGAGTTCACACCTGTGCATTGGTTAGAATGGCTTGCCCATGAGCTTTGCCAGTACCAGCAGTAAATCCCACGGAGGTTGAGGTTCTCGCACTGGAGGGGAAATGTGATCAAGGCCTTTGAAAAAGCGCCAGACCACCTTCTCCTGCGCCACCGACTGCTCCCCGCCCACGCCCGGTAAGCAGAGATGGCTGCCAGGTGCACCCTTAGGGTCGTCGACCTAAGCCCTTGACTAGAAAGGGACCATAAATAGTCCAAGATGCTTGCCAAAGGACAGGAAGAAGGGTCCAAGCCCTTGCCCTGACACCAAATGGAAAATCTCTTCCATTTGAAGGCATAGCATTTTCTGGTCGACTCCTTACGGGACGCCTCAACAACATTGAGGACCTCGTCGGAAAGACCCACATGTGGAACTCTAGCTGCTCAGGAACCAGGCCGTCAGGTGCAGGGATTGAAGGTCCGGATGGAACACCTTCCCCTGATTGACTGAGAGCAGGTCCGGGGCGAGCTGGAAGCTGCCTCGGGAGCCTGGAGCTGAGGCTGAGGAGATCTGGGTACCAGAACTGGCGGGGCCAGTCTGGGGCTATCAGAATCACCTGCGCCTTGTCCCTCCTTGCTTTGAGAAGCACCTTGTGAATCAAGGGAAATGGGGGGAAGGCGTAGAAGAGGTCCGGGGCCCACAGTCTCGAGAAGGCATCCCCCTGCAGCGAGCCCTGCTGAGGGGGGGCAGGCATGAAACAGCCTCAGCTTCGCGTTCTCCCTGGAGGCAAACAGGTCCACCTGAGGTGTGCCCCAATGCGAGAACAGATCTTGTACTACCTCCAGCAGGAGAGACCACTCGTGAGATGCAGCCCCTATCCGGCTCAGGGCATCGGCCAGGGTGTTGGAGGCTCCTGCCACATGAATGGCTAGGAGATCCGCCTCCAGGCTGCGCATGAGTGACCAAATGCGGAGAGCTTCCTTGCATAGAAGCATGGAATGCGTCCCTGCCCTGGCGGTTTAGGTAGTACATGGTCGTGGTATTGTCCGCCTGGACTTGGACCACTTGACCCGGAGAAATGGAGCAAAGGCGGTGAGAGCTAGAGCGGACTGCCTGGAGCTCCAGCAGGTTGATGTGGCATCGGGACTCGCTGGGACCAGAGGCCGTGGCGCCTGTGTTCCCCCAGATGGGCACCCCAACCCATCAGAGAGGCATCGGTCGATAGAGACAGCTGGCTCGGGGCGGACAAACGGATGCCCTCCTGCAGATGAGATGGAACGGTCCACCACCGAGAGTGTTCCACATCTCCTGGGTCACCATCACTAGCTGGTCCAATGGATCGCAGCATTGTGACCACTGGCTGGCCAGTCCTCACTGAAGGGCGATGTGCCAGCGCGCCCAATGGACCACGCTGGTACAGGCCGCCATGAGACCCAGGAGGTGCAGGAAGTCCCAGGCAGGGCGCGATTGCCCAACCAGAAATGATTGGGCAAAGGAGGTAAGAACCTCGGCCCTGTCCGCCAGGAGCCGTGCTCTAGCTCGAAGAGAGTTGAGCTCTGCCCCGATAAACAGAATCACCTGCTTCGGCTCGAGTTCCGACTTGGCCTCGTTGATGAGAAGGCTGACTTGAGAGCAAACCTGGAGGGCCAGATCTCTGGACCGCTCCACCTCCTGTCTGGAGGGGGCAGCTATCAGCCAATCGTCCAGGTAAGGGTACACCCGGACCCCTAGGCGCCGCAGGAAAGCTGTCACCACTGCAATGTATTTGGTGAAGACCCTGGGAGCTGGAGACAGGCCGAAGGGCATGGCTCGGAACTCGAAGAGGGATCCCTCCGCTCGAAATCGAAGGAATCTCCGATGTGACAGACGGATAGGGACGTGAAAGAACACGTCCTGCAGGTCCAGAGAGCAGAACCACATGCCGTGTTCCAGGGATGGTATTATCTGAGCCAGAGTGACCATCCTGAAGGTTCGAGACCTTAGGAACTTGTTCAGGTCGTGTAGGTCGAGAATGGGCGCCAGCCTCCGCCTGCTTCGGAACCAGGAGTACCTGGAACAAACCTCGGTCTGAGGGAGGGTCTGCACCTCCTGATCACCTCCTTGGAGGAGGAGAGCGATGTCGCCCGACGAGCCGACAGTGAGGCTGCGGGACCCGAGGCCCCCAAGGTGCGACGGTTTGAAGGGCGGGGCCTGCTCGACTCTAGAGGCAGGCCTTTTCCCACCACCTTCCAGAACCCACCTGTCTGTGGTAATAATGGACCAGGTGGAAAGGAAGTGCGGAGCCTGCCTCCACGGGGAACCTGGGTGAGGTGACGGGGTTGGGGCGACACCCTCAGCCCGTCACTGGGCAGGCTTGAGGAGGGACCGCCGAGGGACCTCCTGGGCCTTACCTCCCTGCTTCCTGTTGAGAAAGCCTGGCTTGGGTTTGGGATGCTAAGCCCGAGCCTGCTGGGCCTGACGTTGCTGGGCTGGACGGGCCACGCAGAAGGACCTAAAGGGCTTAGGCTGTGGTTTGGCGGCCTTGTCCTTCTGAGCGGAAGAGACCGAGTCCAAGGTAGCATTGACTTCTCGATCCTCTGCAGGTGACCTTCCACCCCAGGGTCAAGAGGTCAGTCCCAAAGGAACATCCGCCAACTTGTGCTGGGTATCCAAAGTAGGTGGATATCCTCAGCCAAGCCTAATGACGTTATAGCCACTGCGGCCGCCACAGACCTGGCACATGAGTCCCCAATGTCTAAAGCAGTCTGGAGTTGCTGTTTGGCCACTGCCCTGCCCTGGTCCCGAGACCTGCCTGACCGTGGTCTGCAGATCCGCGGGAAGATGAGGGACGACCTCATCCAGGGAGCCCAACAGGGCATGAGAAAATGTGCCATGAGGATGGCCGAACTGGCCTCAGCGAGGCCGAGGAGGACGCAGCATAGACTTTTCGCCCGCATAGTCCAATTTCTTGACCGCTTGTCGGGAGGTTTGTCCACATCCTAGCGTTCCGGCATCGCCGAAAACGCTGTCGGTAACCAACCCCTAGCCGAGGGTGTTCAAAACCGACAGGGAACCGAGAGACCGTGATACTTGGCCATCCTGGCCGGGCGCAGGACAGGGCAGTGGCGCTGCCAGAGCTCCAAGGCCGACCCACTATGACCTCGCCACCGAAAGGCCTCCGTAGGAGAATCCTCGTCCAGAATCTCCGTGAGGGATACCTGGCCCATTTAGAAATGGGTTCAAGCTTCATCCCGTGGACCCGAGATGAGCGAAGCAATCCTAGGAAGGACGAAGGGCTATCGCCCACCGACTGTCCTCCTGAGGACCCAAGTCCATTCGCTTGGAGAAAAGGAGAATCGCCCTGACTCGGAAGAGTCCTCAAAGAGCTGCCTCGGCCTGAGCCACCCTCCACCTGCCGAGGCCGGTCAGGAGTGAGGGTGACAGAAGCCTATGGGGCAGTCCCTGAGCCGATCGAGAATTTTTGGTTGGAGCCCCAAACTAACGGCTGTGAGGCGGAGGTTCCACCGAATCGGTGGGCAGCTGGATTCGGTCAACAACCGGCCTGGGAACAGGCCCTCGGCAAACGAGGGGTTGTTTCGCCGCGCCCGTGACAGCCACTTAATGGTCAAAGACGACGCGCCGGCTTATTCCTCGGTCAGAAGGAGCTGTTGCCACATGAGTTCCTCTCATACCTCCGACGCACCCTAGCGCCAAGCCCCTCGTCCCGAGGAGGAGGAAGAGGACGAAGCGGCGGCGCCGCTGCCACGGTGCCGAGATCGAGACCGCCTATGACGGTGGGATCGGCTGGACTGCCAAGACGCCCGAGACCGAGATCAGAACCTCGGCTAGCCGAGGACGGTGAGGGAGGTGTCATGGGAATCAGCACTCCCTCCGTTCGGACGATTCAACCGAAGGCTCGGAACTGGAGGCACAGACGAGCCGACAGGATCCTCAACTCCCACCGGGGAACTGGGAGAGGGATTCTCGGCTTCTCCAGCCGACAACCCATCTAACGGTCGAGAAAAATCTCGACCGATGGACATAGTCTCGGTCAACTGGCCTGGCGGGGACACCGTGAGACCAGTGGTCGAGCGAGAGGTGCGACGGAAGTCGATGGTCGACAACTAGGGAGAGGGATCTTTCCCGCTCCCAAGAGCGCGCGATGAGACTTACCCTTGTCTCTCTTTTTGGACCGAGAAAACGGTCCAGAAGAAGTTGGACCCTCACCTTTTGTCGAGAGGGTCAGACAAAGCTCCTTAAAAGAAGCCGAATAAGAGGCACCGAGAGATAGCGGGACAAATGCAACAGCCGAGGTAGAAGCGGCCCGCGCCGCCTCCTCTTCGAGGGCGATCATCTGCTCGAGCCGAGCCCGCCGCCGAGGACACCGCCGACTGGGCCTCTTTTGACTTTACCGGAAGAAATCTCTTCTCGGGACGCCCTAGTTGTAAACGGGCAGCACGGTCTTCGAGGACGTAGGCCGAAAAAGAAGAGCACAGGTCTCAGGCCTGCGGGTCGTGCTCAAGGCCCAAGCAGTAGACGCACGTGGAGTGCGGATCCGTCCGAGACATCTTCTGCCCGCAAGGGCATCTCCGGAAACCGGGAGTCGATTTGTCCATCGCAGCCGCGAGGGAGAGAAGACCGAAGTCTTTTTAGCAAAACTTTTATATTTTGAAAATTCGAAGAATTAGGAACCAGTCTTATACGCAGAGCGTTAAGGAGGGAACCTGAGCTTCCAAGCGGTAAGGAAGATGTGGCGTCATGGGGCGGAGCCGAGAGTTTTACCACCCGGGTGGGTGGGAGGAGCCAGCTTGAAGACCTTCCGGCAAGATTTAAAGCGGTAAGGAACCTGCCAGACAGTGTGGATGAACAACATATCCATGTCCCTAGAAAGTGCGGAAAAGGTCTAGCTGGTCAAGAGTCTTGCTTTCAATAGGTGCATGGTATGCAGAGATGGCTGATAAGTGCACCTTAACTCATTCCTTCCTGATGACGCCATATGGTGTCATAAAAAACATACCTTTTTTCTGATGATGCATTCCATGGCGTCTAAATCATTTTGTTGTAGTGTTTGATGACGCCAATTGGCGCCCATATCTTTCTTGGTGCAGCTCAAGCATTTGTTTACATTTGATGAATTGAGTTGTACCAGCTAATAGGGGACATCGTACTCTTACTGATTTTACCTAATATAATATGTGTTCCTATTGGCTATTTTGAGAAAACAAGCCTTAATACATAAATAAATAAATTTACTATTTTTGCATGTGCTGTGAAAATGTATTATGTTCATTCTGCCATTAGTTTGTATCAGAACAGCAAATCATCTTGTTTTAGTGTAACATGTTAACCTGATCAGGTTTACACTATAATTAATTTCATAATTTATTTATTTTTGTTTTTATTCGAGCAATCCGATTGGCCGTCACCACTTTGGTGTATTTTTTTGTCTTTTGGGGTATTTTTCTACAATAACATGTTGTCACTGATATCATGATTGTTATAACTATTAGTCCATTTATACCACTAAGTGAGACGAATATTTCTGTATTTAAAAATCGAGCTCTGTGATTGGTCGGATTTTCTGACATCATCAATTCTGAATTTAACTGGTATAAAGGGATTGTCTTAGATGCAGGCACCATCCCACTGATGAGGCCTTAGTTGTCAAGCGCCAGGAACCTGCATAGATCTTTGTTGTGCCTTCCACTATTCTATTCAATGTGTGTGCTTGAAACGTTAGACTAAATCCTTATTTAGCATTCAAGCAAAGACTTGTATTTTTTTTACAACCGTCACTGGAGGGAAAGTGGCTCTCTGGGCTCTGGAGTGTACAGTTATTTTTTTTTTTTGATGTTTCAGTTAGGGGTGACAGCCCTCACCTGCACCCGCCCTAGCCCTGTAGTGTGTCACCATTTGGTCATATTGATCCTCACTGTTGCCATGCTTGCTCTATGCTCATTGTACACGTCACTATTTCCATTAACCAGTCAGAGCACACACTGGGGCAGGAAGAGCATGGTGACTAGAAACTTAGATTCAAGATGGAGGTGCTGCTCTTATCCTAAAATACTCACTTCATTTCAGTGCCAAAACCTCGATTTTGTAATCTGTATTTACTTTATTTGTTTTTATTTTATTTATGATAAAAGTTTTCAGTTGTTACTTTGTTCATTTTGGGATAATTTCTGGTCATCCTGTGTGATCACATCTTATGGATCCGCTGGCATTCCTGATGGGAGAGAGTGTTTCTTGTGCATGTACTAGATGAGGTCACATAAATTCAGCACCTTTTGTTACTTTTAAAGAGTTTATGTTCGGATTATGCTATATTAAAATCTATATGGTATGTTGCTCCCTCGTTATGGATAAGTGGGTTAGGGTCAGTGGCATGTTTGTCTCATGCTCGCACTTGAGTTTTCTCCTAATACGTAGTTGCTGATTGTTTAAAATGAAAAAATAATGGTGCTGCCTTCAACTTATCTGGCATCAGTCCAGCCCCAATCTCTGATGCATTGTAAAGGCCAAATCAGTTTTGAATCCTCCACAGTCACTGGTGTTGTCCATCGACTCGTATGACGTCAGTCCAGACTCAACCTCTGATGCTCTGTAAAGTGTTCTTCAGGTTAAAATCCCTCCACAGCCACTTGTAAGATCTAGCTCCTTACCATGCATCAGTTGAGCCCCAAACTGTAGTGAACAGTGAAGTGCATTTCAGGTTCAGATCCCTCCTGAACTGATGGTGTTGTCCATCAACTTACCATGCATCAGTCCAGACCAATCCCATAATGCACTGTGAAGTGCATTTCATGTTCAAAACCCTCCACATCCACTGGTGTAGCCCATCAATTCATATGACATCAGTTCAGCCCCAATCTCTGATGCACTGTAAAGTATTCTTCAGGCTCAAATCCCTCCACAGCCACTTGTAAAATCTATCTCCTTATCATGCATCCATCGAGCTCCAAACTGTAGTGAACAGTGAAGTGCATTTCAGGTTCAGATCCTCCACAGCCAATGGTGTTGTCCATTGACTGATCTGGTGTTAGTCCAGCCCTAACCTCTACTGCACTGTAAAGTGCTGTTCAGGTTCAAATCCCACCAGAGTCACTGATTTAGTCCATCTGTTCATCAGTCTTCAGTCCAACCTTTATCTCTGACACTCTGTGATGTGCATTACTGGTATGGATCCCTCCTCAGTCATCATGGTGTAGTCCATTGTGCACATCAAGATTCATTCCAACACTACCCTCAGATGCACTGTAATGTTCTATTCAAGTTCAAATCGCTCCACAACCACTTTAGTCCCTTGTGCTCATAATGCTTCAGACCATCCCTTACCTCTGATGCACTGTGATGTGATCAGTACCAGTGTATGACGTATACAGTCCATTCAAATGAAACATAGCACACAGTACACGTGTGCACCAATGAGCATCACTCCATGGTGCAGGCACACCCACACTCCTTCCCACCCACATAGTGGCCATACTGAATGTTGCAACATATTACATGTGTAGCAGGCAAACCATGTGACACAGCACATAGTACACAACCTTTACAGGTGTACATGTCATCACCCTGTATGTGTACCCACAATGTTTCTGCATGGCATATGAACACCATTACCAGCTGCAGGCAGCCCACCTGCTTCCCTACAACTGGTATACCCCAAGGACAGGTGCCAATTCATGACACAGAAATGACTGCAGGTGCCTGTGAGCATCATTCCTTGGTACAGGCACACCCACCCCCTTCCCCATGACACAGTATACCCCAAATTACCAGTGCCTTTTCAGCAATTTCATCATCCTATACGTATACCCATAATGTATCTACAGTGTCTGTTAGCACCATTATTAGATGCATACAGCCCCTCTCATTTCCCCAGAACATATGAAGTGCATCTGAGCCTGTATTATGAATGCAGGCCCCCACCACCACTAACACACAGTGCTTCCTCATACAGTCATTCCCTCACCTTAAACCATCCCATAATACAACCCCCAAAAATAAACTATGCCAGGAAATTAATAATACACAGATTTATGTAACATGATGTTTTACTGAAAGATTGAACCTTACATGAACAACATCATGCTTCATTTACAGTATGATAAAGCAAACATCACAAATAAAATACAGTTTCCTATACTTATCATGGATTTTATTGCAAAAATAAAATAAAATAGTTTATTTCAATGAAATTATACATTTTAACTCACAGCACATATGCAATTAATCATAGAGAGCCCTCCAGCACTAACAAATGTCTCCATTTCCTGTGTCAGTTCACTGACCTCACACTGAAGTGTTCTTCCTATTTACATCACTTGACCTCACAAAGCACTTTCTTCCTGCATCACTTCCTGATATGTCCTTCTAAGGTAATGTGTAAATATGTTCTTATTAAACTAGGGGAAAAACAAAAAAATTGATAATCAGATTCAGAAACTAAAATCAGTGGGTAGGAAGAATTGAACACTGCAAAATTCCAACCAGTGGAGTGGAACAAAAAACTCAAACTGTAATAACAACAGATTCAGATATTGCTTTCTGACTAAAAAAATGGTAAAAAAACTTGCAAAATTTATATTTAGACAATGAGAGATGTTTACTGTATACTTTTAACAATTTTAATCGATAATTTTACAGAAATTTAATATTTTTGCATGACTAAGTAAACAGAGCATAATTATATTTAGATAAAATCATCAGAATTTATTAAAATATGAAAACAATCTATACAACATTAAATCCAGTTAAATAGACATTACCAAACCTCAATCATTTTCAAAATTTTTGTCCTGAAAAACTTTTCTTTTTACAGTTTTAAAATTGGATGTATGGTTTTTAAGATATGTAGATTTAAGCACAGTGTGTTTGTATGAATGCTGCAGATCTAAAATCCCTTCAGGCACACAGGTGTTCTAGCAGCAGGCAGAGGGTACCCGAACATTCTAAGTGACAATAGGATAGAATGAGTTAAGTGATGGGTAACTCAGACCTGAGTCCGACAGGGAAAGGAGGTACTCTAGAACTAGATTTACTGGACAGGTGAAGAGATCCGGTTGACTAGTGGTGGCCCATACACAGAACCGCTTCCATTTCATAGCATGAGTGGCTCTAGTGGAGGGTTTCCTGGCTGCCACCAGAGTATCTGTTACCCGGGAAGAAACCCCAAATCAGGCAACTGCTAAGTCTGCAGGAGCCATGTATGAAGATGCAGAGACTTGAGGTCCGTATGGACCACAGTGCCCTGCTCCTGGGAGAGCAAATCTGAGCACAGAACTGCTGGAGGAGTGGAAACCATATCTGGCACGAACAGCAAGGGGCTATTAAGATCATCTCTGCTGCCTCTGACTGCAACTGGAGAAGAACTCTCTGCAGTAATGGAAAGGGAGGGAAGGCATACAGGAACCAATCATCCAGGAGAGGGACAACATTGTCTCACCAGAAAACACCAGGCCCTGGATCTAGAGAGCAGAAACTGGGCAGTTTTGCATTGGATGGGGACGCAAAGAGGTCCAATGCGGGATGGCCCCACCTGTCGAAGAGGTCTTTAACCACGGAGGTAAGAAGTTCCCATTCATGAGCCTTGGCCCGAGACCAGCTTAGGCTGTCGGCTAAGGTATTTAGAATGTCTGGAACATGAACATCAGTCGGGTCCAGGTGATGCTCTATGTCCCAATACCAAACTCTCATGGCCTCCCTGCAGGGGGAGTAAAAGTGGGTACCCCCATGCTTGTTTAGTCCATTTGGATCAAAAGAGAGCCCAGGAGCAGGTTTGTTTGAAAGGCCTGCAGGGTGTAAAGGATCGCCTACATCTCCAAAACGCTGATGTGGAGATGCTGCTCCTGTGGAGACCAGGTCCCCTGAGTCTGACGGTCTGCCAGATGGGTGCCCCAGCCCTGGTCCGATGCGTCCGTGGTCAGGATCTGATGAGGTGACTCTGACTGGAAGTGGACCTATTTGGAGAGGTTGCAGGGGTTCAACTCCCCACGCCAGAGTCTGTCGCACAGGGTTGGAGACAGACACCAGTTGCTCCAAATCGTCTGTGCTCTGGTCCCATTGGACCCAAAGGTTCCATTGAGCTATCCTCATGTGCAGGCAACCCACGGGAACTGTTGCGATGGCTGCCTCCATGTGTCCCAGCAGCCTTAGAAATGACCTGGCTGAGACCCGGCAAGATGATGAGACCAGCTGAGCCTGTGCCTGAAGGCGTTCTGCCCTGTCTGAGGGTAGAAAAGCTTTGCCTTAGGCAGTGTCCAAGACTGCCCCAATGTACTAAAGCCTCTGGCTTGGCTAAGGGGAGGATTTGGGGAGCTTGAGGGTGATCCCCAGATCCCAAAACAAGGTGAAGGTGGTCTCCATGGTTCTGAGCAACTGTTCCCAGGTGGGAGCTGTCAGAAGCCAGTTGTCCAGATAAGGGAAGACTTAATGGCCTTTCCTCCTTAAGGCCGCAGCTACTACTGTGAAGCACTTTGTAAAGACTCAGGGGGCCGAGGACAGGCTGAATGGTAGAGCACAAAACTGGTAATGGTTTCCTTGGAAGCAAAAGCAAAGCAACTTCCTGTGGGGAGGAAAGACCAAGATGTGAAGATAAGTGTCCTGCATGTTCAGAGAACAAATCCCATCTTCCTGATGAAGCAGGGGGAGAAGGCTGGGGAGAGTCCTGAAACATTTGTATTCTATGTACTGGTTCAGGTGGCTGAGGTCTAGGATGGGACGCAGGTCTCCTTTTCTCTTTCGGACCAGGAAGAAATGGGAGTAGAATCCTTTCCTTTGTTGTGCCGGCAGGATGGGTTCTATGGTCTGTTTTCATAGGAGCGCCAGAATCTCCTCTTGGATGAGGGCGATGTGGGCCTGAAGTTTATGGGAGGGCAATGTAGGATTGTCCGGGGACATCTCCAAGAACTCTAGAGTGTGCCCCTTTTCCACTAGCCGAAGAACCTATTGATCTGAGGTTATTTTGTGCCATCCTTCTACGCAGAGAGAGAAAAAACAATGCCCCACCACCTCTCCCACGGTTTCGGCCAGGGTCCGGGGGGGGGGCAGGTAAAGAGTCAGGCTGAGTGCCGGGACAGGCAATGCGGCCTGGGAGGCTCTGGGAGCTGACCCTCTGGTGGCTTGCATAGTGGCATTTCTCTTAAAGGCACTTCAGGGTTGTTGGCCCCTGGATTGCTGTTTGGAGGGGCGATGAAAGGACTGCCGCTGTGAGGATTTAGGCTGAGACCAGTATAAAGTCTGTACTGAACACAAAGCCTTGCCCGACTCCTGCAGGTGAGTGATTATGTTTTGGGAATCCTCGCCGAACAGAACAGGACCCCTGAAAGGGGCATCTAAGATCTTGGACTGTACATCCAGAGCAAAACCGGAGACTCTGAGCCAGGAGTAGCGTCAAAGACAAACACTGGCAGCTGCAGCTCTACCAGCTGAGTTCATGGAGTCACAAGAATCTTGGGGAATGTGAGTGCCAACATCCGGGCCTGATTTGAGAAGGTGCAGCAGCTCGGTCTTGCCAGGAGCATCAGGTTGAGCTTGTGCCACCTCCAAAGCCTTCTCTCACAGGGCATTCTGGTATTGGACCATGTGTACCAACAAGTTCAGGGAACAGATAGTGCAGGTGGCAGAGACACAGACCTTCTTACCAAACTGGTCTATCTGTCTGGAGTTCCTGTCAGGAGGCTGAGTGCTAAGGTGCCTGGGCCGCTTAGAGCGGTCATAAGCAGCATTAATGACTACAGAGTCAGCATCTGGATGCTTCCCATAAAAGGGCTCGTTCCTTGAGTATTATATAGGCGATCTGCTTTCTTGGATGTTGCCAGAGTAGAAGATGGATGCTTCCAAGCAGCCCTACTGATGTACTTGAAGGAATTAATAAGGGGTGAAACAACCAAGGGTAGTGACTCCTTTTTACGGAGAAAGATGGCCAACCGACATCGCTCAGGGTCCACTTCCTCCGTGTCCCAACCCATAAGGGATTGGATGTGCCTCATCGCCTCCTTAAAAGTAGGGTCATCTGGAGAAGATCGAGGGGTATCCTTGGGCTCCTCTGGTTCCAATGGCAAGTCAGAGCCATCGGATTCATCAGAGGAAGAGGAGATGGAGTATCTTCCCAACTCGCCCGAGTCTGGAGATGGAGAGGGTGAGTGACGATGTCTTTGTCAGTAAGTTCTGGGATGGCTGGTGCCAGCTCCGTCAGGCTGTGGGGGTAGGTTCTTTAGGAGGTGGTGTTGGAGCTTTCCTAGGAGGGACCTGATCCTTGTCCAGATCTGGAGGGGGGTCCTTAGAAATCAGAGTAAGAGGCTCCTTCAGGCACTCCTTGTCCTTAAAGCATGCTCACCAAGCTGCAAAGAGAGAATTCAGATATGTGGGTAGATTCTGAGACGTAACTGGGGGAACCAGCATCGGTTGGGTAGGATTAGAAGGCCCCGGCATCAGTTCCTTAGGGTTTGGTAACCCAGGCATCGGTTCTATGAACGTCGGGTTAACGGGCATTGGTTCCTGGGGCATAGAACCATCTGGCGTCAGTCTAACGGGAGTAAAAAAAAACTGGGTGTCGGACCCTCGCGCATCAGCTGAGTACCAACAGGTTCGGCTGGCAACAGCAGAGGGTTAGGGAATGACAGCTAAGGTGCTGCTAGAGTCAACGCCAGGGTGGCTGGCGTTGACCGGACAGGCGTGGGCTGACGCCGGTCTGGTGATGCAGCCGGCGCCAGCTGAGAAGGAGAAGTCTGTCCTGGTGAGCTAGCTCCTGAGTGGGGCAGAGGCGTCACTCTCACGGGGAGGTGATCGCATGCCCCAGGCACCACTTGGTGGTGTCGGTTCCGGAAGTCGAGGCCGACTTAGCTGATGTCCGGACCGGGAGGGCGATGGGCAAAGACCCATTGCCCAAGGAGGATCCAGTCGCGCCACCTGGCTGAGGACCCGCCTGATGTAGGGGCCTGAGCATCAGGGGCTCATAGGCTGGGGATGAAGTCCCGAGCCCCGGAGAACCACCGCCCGAGATGGTGATAAGAGTGGGTGGTTTGACCTCTGGTAGCCTGGAAGAAGTGAGGGCTGCCGGGGTAGTAGGGGTTGACCTTCTGCAGAAGGAAGACCCAGGCTCGGTCACCGACTTGCACGGGGACCTGGAATGGGAAGCTGACCAGGGTTTCTCCCTGTGTTTCTCCCAGTGTCTGTGCTTTCAGTTGGACTTCTTTTTCTGTGATGAAGAAGTCGTCAAAGCCCTGGAGGCTGGGGAAGAAGAGATACTTTTATGGAGCTCCTTCTCCATCGCTGTTAATTTCTGCTGTAGCAGGAAGGCTTCCAGGGTCTTGTAGTGGGGTGCGCTGGCTGAAATCCTGGCAGTGCTGGCAGGCCTCAGTGTCATGGTCCAGGCCTAGGCAGAGCAGACACGACAAGTGACCATCCTTATGGGGAAGCTGCTTGCCTCAAGCATACTTCATTCACTGATGCTCCACATAAGAGGATGGAGAAGAAGACATGCAAGAAATACTGTAAAAAGGAGATTTTTTTAGGAAAATAATAAAGCGCGGTAACACAAAGAAAATGGTGGCCAACTATAGCAGAAGGCGTCCATGAAGGTCCGACTTGAGTGGGTTGAAGGCGGGTAAAGAACTAAGGTTGTGCTGGGGGACCACCCCTTTTATACCATAGGTGGATGTTGGAGGCGGGCAAACATCAGGGGGCAGTCCCCACTATATACTGCTAGCTAGAAGTTTTCTGTGGGGTCCTGGCGCCTGCTGGCTTCAGTCCTAATGGTGTTGCCTGCTGCAAGAGCCCCCTCGAAGTAAGATCTTGTGTTGTACACAGTAGCACAAAGAATCCTCACAGGTGAAAACACACACACACACACACACACACACGTGGATCGCCCCTTTCACCATCCTTCCTATAAAAACAAGATCAGTAACCCCTCCCCAACACACAGATTGATGAGCAGGCCATCAAGAAAATGAACTCATACTCTAACCCTCCCTATATAAACAGGAGTAGATTGTAGCCCACCTCCCCACACACATACAATAGTGGATGACCACCAACACACAGCAGTGAACCCATTCAGAAACGCACACCCTATAATGAATACCCCCATACACACATTAGCAGACCCCACACATAACAGCATACTGTCCTCATCCCTGCCCACCAACACTTAACACACCCAAGCGTTCCGGGACTGGAGAGGAGCAGATGTGGTACCTCTCCACAAGGGAGGGAGTAAGGAGGAGGCCGGCAACTACAGACTGGTGAGCCTCACATCTGTAGTTGGGAAATTAATGGAAACCTTAATTAAACAAGACTTAGCAGAATACCTGGAAAAGAATGGTCTCCAGGATGACAGACAGCATGGGTTCCTGTTAGGAAGGTCATGCCAAACGAACCTCATTACATTCTTTGACTCAGTGGTTCAGGAAATGGATGGAGCCATCAAGTGGAACTACTCTATTTCCATTTCTGTAAGGTCTTTGAGGCTACAGGTTGGCTTATGAGGGACTGCAGAGGGTAACAGTGGAAGGGACTCAGAGGCACGATTTCCAATGAAGCAGCGCCATTGTCCCTCCCCCTCGCCGTCCTGTCCCGTTTCCACCTTGACCCCGACCACTGTCTGGCTCATCCCTTAATCCTTTGTCTAGTTTTAATACAGGCTGGGTTTACATGCTATCTCCACGCTTTCTCCAGATGCCACTGTGAGCTCACTCCCCTCCCTCCTACAACCAGAGACCTCATCCCGATCAGCAGGTACTGCTCTTGGTGTTGTTGCAGCAGAAACCGCTTATGTGATGGCTGCCCACCCTTGGTGAGCATTTCTTTTATAGGTTGGCTGGGTCATGTGCTGGTGTCACATGACCGTCATGGTATTTCTATCTCCCTAAACCCCCCTTTGCAGCTTATACTGCTGAACCACCAAAGGATGTGGCACTCTCCTACCACTCAATGCTAAACAGAATTGTAGTGCCCTGTCCTTAGCCGCCGCCTCCCACTCATCCTGTTGCCTTCCCCATTCCTTTCTCTTCCACCCACTTAATCAGCCCCCAGTAAATCCACTCCCACTTTCTGTCTTTTTGCCTTTTCTCTTGTGGGTCTTGAACCCAGGCTTGCGATATCCAGCCCAACTGGAAGCCAGTAACTCTATCAACTAGGCCACCCAGTCTGTTAATGTTCCCACCTGTTACATTCATTTAGTGCCTTAGCCCCCCTTCCCCCATACATACACTGGGTACATCCTACCTGGCCCTTTCTCTCTCGCTTCAACCTGGGTCCTAGATGCACCCATTAAGGTCTATGCCCCTCTCATTAAGAAGGAAGTTTGCTTATCTATACCTGCCAGTGGCAGAATCAAATCGGTTGACTTTACACCCCCCCTCCCCACAATTATCAACCAAGCAAAATTGACTTAAACTCTTACCCTTCGCTGACTTCCACACCTTGTAAGCACCATGCTAGCCTTATTGTTCTTCATGCGTGCAT
Source organism: Neoceratodus forsteri (assembly GCA_016271365.2). NCBI lineage: Eukaryota > Metazoa > Chordata > Ceratodontiformes > Ceratodontidae > Neoceratodus > Neoceratodus forsteri. The sequence goes on along the minus strand of CM057456.1, from coordinate 1,172,346,819 downwards.
CTTATTCCTGCCTGCTACAGCATACAGAACCCCTATTGCCTCCATTACCCCCCACACCGGACACTTCCAAATCTATTTTCTGTTTCCAGTAAGCATACCCATTGGGGTTTGTCCTCCATCACTCTTGCACATACTCTCATCTTACCACAAAGATTTGCCATCAGGGCAATTCTATTCACATACATGTCTCAGCCATCCTGCTTATACCTCGTACCTAAACACCCTACTCCATGGTCCCCACATAACACTATTACCAATAAGAAAGAGCTCATATTCCTGAGGTTCATCTTAAAAAAACGTATTATGCTGTTACTGTTATGTTTATTTATTGTTTTTACTTATTGAAATATTCAGAAAGACTTTTGAGTCAGCGACTCATTTACAGAGGTTCCATGTCATACATAAAAGGATACATGGACAGAACTTGGAATACAGATTACAGTACAATTACAAATAACAAGTCAGTGAGGTTACATAGTTGTGCAGCTGCTGAATAACAGCAAGTTTTGTTTCTTAGTACAGCCATAATAGTCACAGAGGTTCTGTAGAGGCTGATAGTCATAGGGTTTCATAGTTACAATTTGGTACGGGGAGTCCGACAATAGTTAGTTTGATAGCTGTATATGTCAATCTGGTGTCAAGGGCAGTCACAATGGCTAGAGGCATGAAGGTATTTCCGTAGCTTGGATTTATAAGGGCCAAGCCTTAATTTGTTTGTTATATGACTTGGGAGGGGCGTTAGTCCAGGAGGGATCCCTGTAAGTGAAGATTCGCTGGAATTGGGAAGTCCGGCCACGGGGTTCCCTTAGCAGCTGCTTGGTTGAGCTGCGGGTTGTTTTGACTGGGGGGAGTTGGGCGGATGATTTGGTTTAGGGTAGGTGGGGTGAGGCCTAGTAGTACCTTTTTGGTCATAAGGCAGGTGTGGTACCTGATTCTGCTATCTAGGTTTAGCCAGTTTGTGCTGCTGTAAAGGGAGCAGGAGAAGCAAACCCAGGCCCTCCCACCCCCTTACTTCTCCAACAGAATATGCATCAGCTCAGGCCTGAAAATGATGCTGATTAATGTTTGTAGCCTCCTGAAAAAAACATGACTTAGTAAAAACATGGGTAGCACATACGAACCCCGATGTACTAGTTGGGACTGAAACGTGATTAAAGGGAGCCACTACAGACCAACATATAATGCTTCCTTCCTTTAACACCTTCAGACGGAATAGAACAACTAGGGGAGGGGGGCAGTTATCTATGTTAATGCTAAATATCCTGCTTCTGAATTTCTTTCACTGTCCAAACCTAGGGAATTCAAATGCTTAGCGGTAAGGCTCTCACTGCCCTCATCTGAAGCATTCAACATAATTGGCTGCTACAGACCACCAGCAGTGGGAGTAGAACTCCTTTTAACTCTTAGAAACCTTGTTGAAACTAATTCTAATGAATCTATCATCCTTGGCGACTTGAACTTGGATTGGCTTACATCCAGAGCAAATATCCTAAGAGACCTGTGTGATGAGCTGGGCATCATGTAGCTCATCACCGAACCTACAAAAATCAATGTAAAAAACAATAATAAAAGCACTATACTGGACTTAATCCTCACAAACAGACCCCACAAAATCTCACATACAGCCATCTTCCATAATGACCTAAGTGACCACAACACAGTCGTCTGCACAAGAATCTAGAAAAAATGCTTCTCTTGCTCCAAATTCATCACAAAGCAAAGTTTTCGTAAATTCAATCTTGAAAATTACCTAGCCGACCTCAGGCGCATAAACTGGCAAAGCTTTTACTTAGCCACATCCATGGACTAGGCAGTCGACACCCTTAATGCAAACCTTACTACCCTACCTAACAAGCATGCCCCACTTGTAAAATGTTGAGTGAAAAAGACCTCATACCCATAGTTTACCACTAGACTGAAAGCAGCCCTAGCTCAATGGGACAAACTTTGGGCATTAGGAAGATAGACCAAAGCCCCTGCAGACTGGACGGCTTTCAAAACCTTAAGAAACGCTTCCACAAGACTTGTCAGAGCAGCCAAAACCAATTACTATGTGGAAGCCCTAGAGGGTGCCAATGTCGAAAGCCACAGAATCCCAACCCCCCCCAAAAAAATCCCCATCAAAATCACAACCCAAGGTGCCATGATCTCTGATCAAGGCATCATCCTCGAAAAATTAAATGCACACTTCACGACAACAGGTCAGCATTCATCTTCTCCCAAGCTGCTGGGCTTGTTGATTGTTTCTCACCTACGGACATTCCCTTGGATCCGATGATCCGTGACTCTTTCTGCCTCTCACCGGTAAAATTTAAGCAAGTCGAGGACCTCTTTAAAAAGCTGGACACAAAAAAAGAGTGCTGGCGCATATGGAATTGAGTCCACATTTCTAAAATTAGGGTACCACCTCCTAACCGCCCCAATAATGCATATTTTTAATCTATCAGTCTCCTCTGAACAGTTCCCTCTTGCTGGAAAACAGCTTTCATACTGCATTTGTTTAATCGGGCGACCCATGCAACCTCAACAATTGTAGACCTATTTCCATCCTCCCAGTTCTGTCTAAACTCTTAGAAAAATTAGTTAATAATCAGCTAAAAGAACATCTTGACAACTCCAACTTATTCAACCCACTACAATCGGGCTTCTGGAAAAATTACAGCACAGTTTAAGCAATGGTCAAAGTTACAAACAACTGATTCACCATCCTAGATATTAAACAACCCACAGGAGCCATCTTCCTAGACCTAAGTAAGGCTTTCGACACCGCTGACCATAGTCTTCTGCTTGATAAACTTAAAGAACATGGCCTGAACAACTGCTCTGTCAGGTGGTTCTCCAGTTATCAGGTAAACTCCAATGGATTAAAGCTGATGGGCTCCTCTTCTCTCCCCTACTGCTCACAAGAGGGTACCCCAAGGTTCCATTTTAGGACCGCTGTTCTCAATATACAGTACATCAACTCCCTAGGTAATAATATCCATAATTCTAAACTACACTTTTTTGTGGATGACACCGTACTGTATACATCAAAACCCTCCTTGATGGATGTGGGTATTGAGCTGCAATCAGACTTTAACCAGCTACAGCACGATCTGCTCAGTTCCAAACTATTATCGAATGGCAAGAAAACCAAGGCAATGTACTGTCTCTCCCCGCATCTATCGACCTGTTTATGTAAGCAAGCCACATCGCCACCGATTACAACCCTCCTAAGTAACTCACTTGAGGTAATGGAAACATTCAAATACTTAGAAATTTGTCTGGACAGCAAAAATAGGTTACTCACCTGTAACAGTAGTTCTAGGAGTGGTATATGTTGTTCATCCACACTTGTTGGCATGTCCCTTCCTCCTTTAAATCTTGCCGGAAGGTCTTCAAACTTGCTCCTCCCACCCACCCGGGTGGTATAACCCTCGGCTCCGCCCCATGATGCCAGATCTTCCTTTCCGCTGGAAGATTCAGGTTGTCTCCCCTTTGCTCACGCTTTTTGTAGGCCCTGGCTTCAAAAACTTCCCAGTGCTTCAAAACTGTGCTCATTAGAGATAGCGACTGTGCTCTTTGTTATTCGGTCAGGGAAGATAAATCTTCCCCCGGATTTCGCGGGTGTCTGTGCAGCCAAAAAATGTTCTGCATCAATCCACATACAGCGTGCGTCTACTGCCTGGGTGTCGGCCATGACACCCAGACTTGCAAGATGTGTCACGCGTTTCACCCGAATGTCCTCAATGATTGTCTCACACGCCTTAAGTTAGGCAGGCCCGAGAAACGGAATCCAGTGAAATCCAAAGAGGCCCAAAAGGCAGTCTCTGCAGCTACGGGGTCCACCGAGCAGCTGTTCGCTAACCAGACCAGGTCAGGGGGTTCGGGTCCAGTGGCCAGAGGACCGTCAGCCCACTCCTCAGAAGTAGGGGATAAAGAATGTAGTGATAAAAAAAAAAAAAAGAAGAAAAGGACCTCGGGGTCATTATATGTGACACCATAAAGCAGTCGAGCCAATACAACATAGCCTACAGCAAAGCAAATAAAATGCTATTTGCTAGGGTGTACAGGACGAGGGTTTGACAGCAGGGACAAAGCAGTGATCCTCCCACTATACAAGCCCCTGGTGAGGCCTCACATGGAGTACTGTGTCCAGTTCTGGAGTCCTCACCTTAGGAAGGACAGGGACAGTTTGGAGGCCATGCACAGAAGGGCGACCGAGATGATTCAAGGCCTCCAAGGATCTGAATATGTACTCTCTTGAGGGGATATGATTGAGACATTCAGATTCCTGAAAGACATTAATAAAGTGCCCTACTTGGAGCTATTTAACAGGGTCACCAGCTCAACCAGTAGAGGGCACAAATGGAAGCTACGGTAGGGAGCTTCAAAAGGGAATTAAGGAAACACTACTTCACTGAGAGAGTCATAGAGCCATGAAATAGACTACCTGCCTAGGTGGTGGGTGCTAAGACCATTGCAGCTTTCAAGAGGGGGTGGGACAGAGCAAGGGCTCATGTAGGCACAGCTGGTACAGTAATGGGTTGGGGGGCTAGGTCCCAGAACACACAGTCGGTCTCAGTAAATTATGAGAAGACTTGATGGATCATTAAGGTGCCCCCTAATAACACATGCACACAGGAGCCTACCCTCCCAAACACAGGAGATAATCTCCTACCTGCCCACACACAGGAGCGGTTTCCCCCTTCCCCCCACATAAAGGAGTATACCCCCCACCACCCTTACACACACAAAGCAGCGCTACAGGACAGGAGGACTCAAACCACCACCACCCCAAATCTGTACATATGAAAGATGTACTATTACATCTGAATCAGAGGCATACATTACAGCATAACAAAGTACAATGTGGCAATGATATGTTTCCGCTATTATGCAGCAGATCTCCCTACATATTACCAGACATTTTCACAGTGCTAGGCTACATGCCTCAGCAGCGGGGGAAAAAAAACACACGACGGCATCAGTAAAACACAATTAAATGAAGTACAGACTTTAAATCAAAGGGATGAACTTAAAAGCTGACAGCAGATAGATAGGAATTACAACATATTTAGCAGCCGCCCCCCGGCCGCTCACCCCAAGCAGAACAATGTTTTTTTTTCTTTCTGTCCTCACCTTCCCATGGCCCAAACAGTAATTAACCTCTCCCCTCTTTTTCAGGAGCAGATCAACAGGAAATGGAAATTATGCACCTACCATAATTGTTGATTTTCTCTATGTATCACCATTCATTACTGCTAGGTGTAGGCGGAGGCAGCGCATGCACGGAGTTTTTTGGAGGGAGGAGTCAGCGCCAACGGTGCCACCCATGAAAGCGACGCACTAGGTGGTGCACGAGGGGCGGCCGTTAGGTGCGGCAGACTCCTCCTCCATCCCAGTTCTGTAGGCCAGATAGGTGAAATAAAAAGAATAGAAGAATAAGAGCGAGGAAAGAGAGCCGATGGATAGTTGAAGGAAAGGAAACAAACTGAAAAAGGAATAAACTGACAAGAAGACAGGAAAGAGAAGAATCCTACCTAAAGAGACCGCAGAGCCTCCTTCCTTGGGCAGCTCTGAGGGAAGAACAGATAAGAGAAAGGAAGAAGAAGAAAAGGGAAGATGAAGAAGAGGAGAGGAGAGGATATTGGAAGGAGGGAAAATTACTGCCACAATCCTGAGTGAAATTGGCTTGAAGCTTATCAGCTCGGATCTTGAGCAGGGAAGCAAGGATCCCATCAGACAAAACTGGTTTGGATGGTTCAAACGAACCTTCTAGACAGATTAAAATGAGAGAGGCAGATTTCCCTACACATCCTCCTATCCTATTACCCGTTACTCAAGCTGAGAGCTCACAGAATGCCAAGGCAAACTCTGTTCCGGAGAGGGAGAGCCCCAACTAGGTAAAGGGAAAAAGACCCCTCTATCACACAGATATGTGCTAGTAATGGGGGGGGGCCCTAAGAGAGGGCAACCTCTTTGTCGAGATGGACAGAGATAGAGAAGGAGCTCCTTCTGACTCCCAGGAGAAGGCAGGGCCAAATGGACCAGACCACCAGTTTAAAACGTTAATTGTCGAATTGGCCTAGAACGGGGGTTGACTAGCCCCAGTTTGGCGTTACCAAGTAATCAAGGGACACCCATAAAGTCTGAAGACTGAGGGCTAGAGGAGTCTTTCAGAGACTAACTCTGATGTCCGGAGAGTGAGCTAATTTGGCCCAAGAAAGTTCCCGAAGGAAAACCTTCCAGGAAATTAGAAAGAGTTCCCTCAGATGAAAAGGACGAAGTTTCACCCACTCACCTCCTACTCAAATCCTTCTACCCGTTTTTAGAGAAGAACAGAAGGTCCCAAGGATCCTGAGGATTTAGTCCCCCCCCCCCAGAGGAGAGGGAGAAGGGGAGGAGGAGGGCGAGCAGGGTGGGGGAGACGTCCAAGAAATGAGGCTCATGAGGGGACGGTGGGAGGGATTCAGTAATGAGTGGTGAAGATACAAGAGAAGATCAACAATTATGGTAGGTATGTAATTTCCATTTCTTCCCTTGTCACTCTTCACCATTCATTACTGCTGGGTGAGTACCAAGCCCACCCCCAAAGGGGGCCTGAAATTTGGCCCTGAGGGAACAGATCCCTCAGCCTCCTACTGGTGGAAAGCAGGAGGGGGAGACCCTAACCAACAGACTGAGGCAGTCTAAGGTTGCAGAGGGTGAGGAGGTGTCCTCCATGGCCGAGGGGACAGAGGATGCCCCTGAAGAATCCTCCTCGCCCTGCGGGAAAACAGGCGGGTCCCCCGGAAAGCGAAGGAAATCACCCTACACCAGGCAATGGATGACAGTTTGGACAGATGAAGCCATGCCATCCAATTAATGCAGATCGCTGCCCCTGCCAGTCTGGAAGCCACCTTGCTGGCGTTGTACGATGCCCTCGCTTGGTGCCTTGCAAGCTCCAGACCCAGTGCAGAGAGAGCAATGGCTTGTCTAGACTGCTCCATATCAGACATAGACTCCAGAACCTGTGCTAGCATCGACCACAGATGCCTGTTGTAGGCAGCATGGTGTGCCTCATGTGAACCCATGCACATCAACACACGACTTGAAGAGAAGACTCTTCATCCCCACCGATCAAATTCAGCAGACTCCGGATCTGGAGGTCTGTCATGTGACAGGCGCCAAGGCCCAGAAGGAGTATCTAGGGAGATCAGGCCTGAAGGCGGGTGAGGTAGAGAACCTAGAGATTCATGGGGAGCACAATACCGTCTCCTGAAGTCTGCCAGGGCTGGAAAAGGGGCGGCTGGAGACAGCCAGGTGCAGATAAACACCTCCTGGAAGGGGATTGGCTAGGAAGGCACCACAAGGTGGCGAGCACTAAATTCACTGCGGAATGCATGCGTCTGCCGCTTGGTATTGTCTCTGCGAATGAAGGAGATACGAAGCTCCGAAACCAACCTCGAAAGGAACCGCTGATATTCACTGAAATCAGCGTCGGAGAATAGGTGGACAGAAGGTTCCTCTTCCTCAGGAGAGGAAAATGAGGAGGAAGTGGAGCTCGAATGTTCAGAGGACTCCCACGGGGGGAGACAGGTGGAAGACCTGTTCGTACATAGCCCTGACATATGAAGGGAAGGCCGCTGCAGTAGCTCTGAAAGTCTCCCAAGTTAATGGCCCTGTAGGGCCAACATGGCCCAGGAGAGAGGGAGATGGCTGCAGAGGGATGGGCGAGGGGGCACCTAAGAGTATGTGCCTGGCCTCTGCCAGGGCTCTGAGATCCAGGGAGTGAAGCCATCAAGACAGGGGACCCTGAGATCATACCAGGTTGCGAGGAGGTAACGTGAGAAGGCAAACTTCAAAAGAGCCCAGAAGGGGAATCTCCCCTGTGAAACGACTGGGGTTGCATGTGTCCAGAAGGGCAACCTCAGTACCACCACTAGAAGATGCTCTGGAAACCTCGAGAGAAAGGCGAGGATCAGCGCTACGACTCCTTCCCACAACCCCTCAGGGCAGTGAAAATGCGCTGCCGCTCCTCATCCAAACCTCTCAATCCCTCTGACTCCGAAGCAGCCCTCTTCCTTGACACCGGTGCAGGAGCTCCCCCGATTCATGAGCCTCTGAAGGGAGGCCATAGAAGCAGGGCTCTCCACCCCTTCCTGAAGAGCCTCAGCAGCACCAGAGATGGCAGCTGCCTGGGCCGTCCCAGGAGAGGGCATCCTCTCATGAATCCCAGAAGGATCGGCCGTAGAAGGTCCCAGGCCACCCCTAGCCATGGGACCGTCAAGGTAAACCTGCACCGAGGACTCAGGGAGAGGAACACTGGGCCGCCTGACACTGCAGCCTACAGAGAGTTCCGAATCCAAAGACTCAGGCTGCCAGTCCAGGTCTACCTTTGAGTCCTCCTCCTCCGAAGAGGAGTCGAGCAGAGTGACCTCCAGAGAGGCAACCCCAGGAACCTCTCCTGCAACGGCACTGCCGTAGGCTGTGACATCGCCAACGGCGCCACTCGAGTCCCCCGCACCGTGGACAGTGCCAGGAACCACAACGGCACCACCCAAAATCCCCGGCCCGCGGACGCCACCAGGACCAAAAGCGGCACTGCAAAAAGTCACTGGCATCGCCGACAGTGCTGGAACCAAAAGCGGCATTGCTAGGCGGCATTGCGGGTCCACCAGTGCCGGGCCCCACAACTGGAGGCCGCAACACTGGGGGAGCCTGCACCACCAATGATGCGACCCTGGGAGGGATTGCACCGTTCCTCCAGCGCCAAAGAAGAAACCTCTTCCTCGGCAAAACTGGAAGTGGAGGGGGTTCCCGCCTCACCAGGCCGTATAGATCCGGGAATCCGGGAGGGGACACAGAGGAAGGGTCAAGAGATTTGGCCTGGGAGGCCCGTGAGCGATGTCATCCTCAAAAAGTCAGCGAAGCCCTGCCAACTTTAAACAGGTGGGGCTACTAGAAGCAGAAGCCCCATCCTCCGCAGTCCATACAGAACTGAGAGGGGACCCGGAGGAAAGGCTGAGAGACCATGGCTTGGCCTGACGAGTGTGTGCCCATCCCCCGAAAGTCGGCGGAGGTCGTCCAACTTTCCATATGCGTTGTTCGATGACATGATGGTCCATGGAGAAGCAGGCATCGCACAAATCCGTGTTGTGTAGTGGGCCAAGACACACGAGGCAACGGTCATGCTGGTCAGTGACTGAGTCCTTACGGCCTCACGGGCACCGATGCATAGGGGGCCGTCCTGTCTTAGAAGTTTTCTTGCGCCCCGACCGAGACATGACCTACGGACAAAACAAGCAAAACAAGACTCGACGTTGCTAATAAAAGAAAAGGAACAGTCTTACCAGGCGACGTCGAGTGGTGGCAGACAGCGAAACCGGCAGGAAATATTAGAATATGGAGTCAACGGACTCGGCATCGAGAAAAAACGGACTTGGCGACGAAGGATGACGGAGCTGAAAGCTTTGATGCAACAGCAGGCCTCTTGCGAGTAGAGCTTCCACGAGGTGCGGCCTCTACGGCGGGAGACGAAGAACTGGCAGGAGGGCGGGGTCGGCGACACCTAACGGCCAACCCGCGAGTGCCACGCAGTGCATCGGCCTTGAGGGTGGCACCAATGGTGCGTGGACCCCGCCCATCCCAAAAAATAAAAATGAGAGCTCCCACAGGGTCATGACCTCCAGCACTAAATCCAAAGGTGATGAATGGTGAAGACTAACACAGATAAGATCTACTTTGTTCTTGTGAAATACAATGTATGGGGGGTCTGTGACCAGTGTGTGTATTTCAGAAACTCTATGGGCCGAAGTAATGGCCACCAGGAAGGCCGTTTTCCAAGTGAGGAACTTCAACTCGCAAGTAGCTAGAGGCTCGAAAGGTTTACGAGTGAGCATGTCTAGCACAATGTTAATGTCCCAGGTTGCAACCGGACGTCTAATAGGTCTAGTATGCAGAATACCCCTAAGAAACCTCTTAACTACAGCAACTGAGCCAGCGACATGGGAAGTACTGGCTCATGATATGCTGAAATGGCACTAAGATAAACTCTGACTGTGGAGTACTGCACACCTGTGTTTGAGAGGTCTAAGAGATACTATAAGACTTTATTTGGTGGGCTGAAAAAAAGGGTTCCAAGAGGATTTTGCACACAAGAGAGAGAAACACTTCCATTTCGCTGTGTAGGTTTTTCTAGTGGCCGGCTTACGCGCAGCCAAAAGAATATCTGAAACTCTATGAGAAACATTGAACCTATTCATCTCCATCTCTTCAGGAGCCCAGCGTATAGGTGATGCGACCTCAGGTTGGGATGGACCACAGGACCCTGGGTCAGAAGGTTCGTCTGAAGGGGAAGCATTTTCGGGGGGGAGTCCGATAGTCTGTTCAGTAGCAGGAACCATTATCTGCCGAGGCCAGAAAGGGGCAATGAGAATCATTCTGCCCCCCGAGACTCCAATTTGACTGGTACCCTCTGAATTAGGGGAACAGGAGGAAAAGCATATAGAAAGCATTTTGTCCACCGCAGCCTGAACACATCCTGACAAAAAATGCCAGTTCCTGGATTTCTGGTGGAGAAGAGAGGTAGTTTTGCATTAAATGGGGATGCAAAAAGGTCCTGGTCTCCAGTTCCCCACTCTTTCAAGAGTGACTGAACGATGGTTAAGTCGAGAGACCACTCATGAGGATCCACCTCTGTTCTGCTGAGACGGTCTGCTAGCTCATTTTGTACTCCTGGCAGGTAAACCACCTGAATCAGAGCCTTGTGCTCCAGGCACCAGTCCCACACTCTCATTGCTTCCCTGCATAATGGGTAAGAGTGTGCACCGCCCTGTTTGTTGATGTAGTACATCACTGCCTTGTTGTCTGTTTGAAGGAGAATGTTCTTGTGACAGAGTATGTCCTCCAAAGCTCGGACTGCACAGACAATGGCTCTCATTTCCAGGATGTTTATGTGAAGGTGAGACTCGTCCTGAGTCCACGTACCCTGGGTATGGAGATCCCGGCAGTGGGCTCCTCAGCCCATCAGGGACGCGTCCGTGGTAATGGAGATCTGATGATCGAGAGGGGCGAAGGGATATTCTTCCACAAGGTTGTCCTCCTGAGACCACCAGGTGAGCAACCTCTTCAGAGGTGCCATCACCTTAATGAGAAAGGACTGAGGGTGAGTGGTTAGGGACCACTGAGTACTGAGCATCCACTGAGAGGTTCTCATGAGGAGAATGAGTCAAAGGTACAGTGAACACCGAGGATGCCATGAGACCCAGCATTCATTGCATTGAGAGAGCTCGCACTGAGCTGCGTTCTCTGCTGTATCAGGCCATCTGCAAGAGATCGCTCCTTCTGTCCTCTGGAAGAAAAGCCTTTGCACAGGAGGTGTCCAGAAGAGTTCCTATGAAGAGGAGCTTCTAGGAGGGCTGCAACTGCGACTTGTTGAGGTTCAGCAGGGCTCCCATGGAGGTGAGGAAGTCTTAGACTGTGGCTACGGCCTCCAGAGTCTCTTGCCTAGAGGGACTTGCTAGGAGCCAGTCGTCCAGATATGGGAACACTTGTATTCCAATTTTCCTGAGGTGTGCCGTGAGAATTGCACAACACTGTAAAAATTTGAGGTGCCGAGGATATCCCAAAGGGCAGGATTTTGAACTGATAGTGTTGACCCAATGCCACGAACCGTAGGTATTTGTGGTGCTTTGGGTGTATGAGGATGTGTTGGTAGGCATCCTGCATGTCCAGGGAGGACAACCAATTGGGTCGATGAATCAAGGTAGTTGGGTACCGAGTGATATCATCTTGAACTTTTCCTTGTGAAGGAACTTGCTTAACTTTCTGAGATCCGGAATGGGGCACATGCCGCTGGTTTTCTTTGGGACCAGAAAGTAATGGGAGTTGAAACCTGTGTTTCACTGATCCAGTGGAACTACTTCTACTGCCCTGTTGTTCAGAAGGCCTTGTACCTCGGAAGCAAGAAGGTCTGACTGCACCGCTGATAGCCTGGGCTGTCGTTTGGGAGGATGATCCGGAGGGGTTTCCGAAAGACTGAGAGAGTATCCCTCACAGATTATTCTGAGGACCCATTTGTCTGATGTTATAGATTTCCACTGGTTGTAGAAGTGAGTCAGATGTCCTTCCACTGTTGAGGAGGAGTCCCCCTTGGGCTGCTGAGGTGGGACTTGGGCCGGAATCTCAGAAGGTGGCACTGGGCGCTTTTGAGCCTTGTATCTTCTGCTGCGCTTTCTTTTGTGGCTGAGGGTTCTGGTTTCTGTTAAAACCTCCTCTGCTCTTGCCCCGGAAGGACTGATGGTTGTGAAACTGGTGCTTGTTTCCACCCCCCATGGGAGGGGGCGGGCGTAGGTCTGGCTGTCTTAATGGCAGACCTAGTCTTCTGTGTGGCCTCCACTGCTTGCTCCACCTGAGGTCCGAACAGATATATACCATTGAAAGGTAAGGCCATGACTTGCTGCTGGGCATTATTCGTGAAGCCCGAAGTACACAGCCAAGAGTGGCAACGGGTGCAGATGCCAGCCACCGCCACCCAGGAAGCGGTATCAAAGGCATCCATTCCAGCTTTAACCTGTTGGTTACTGGACTCGATACCCCTAGTTATGGTTTGAAGTAGCTTCGAGTTAACCTCCGATTCGAGCAGAGCTTCTACCATTGCTTTGAGCGAATGCCAAGAACATACTCATATTGAGAAAAATAGCCCTGGTAGCTGGCAATGTACATGCCCAGGATTGAGGCAGCAAAGACTCTCTTACCTAAGGTGTCTATCTTGCGAGTTTCTTTTTTTATAGGCTGGGCTGTAGATTCCTGAGGTAGGACAGCCTTATCATTCTCTGACAGGCCCACCATGGCATCAGCAAAGGCTTGTGAAGCCAAAATGGGGCGATCCTTGGGAGGGGCATACTTTTTATCTATGGACTTGGCCACAGAAGGAATAAGAGCCGGATTCTTCCACATCATCTATGAAAGGGTCTTGAGAGGGCAGTACCGGAAGGGTTAAATCCATAGGGATGTCTGGGACATGAAGATATTGGAGATGCAAAAGCTTTCCAGGATCGATTTCTGTGGTTTGGAGAGAAAGAGTAGAATTTAAATTCTTGAGCAGAGACTTAAAGGAAAGGTCATCAACAACAAACTCTGCAGGAGGATTGATCTCTGCCCCCAGGGCAATGTCAGCATCAACATCATCACCCAGGCGAAGATCTGGATCAGGTTCAAAATCATCTCCTGACAGTCCAGGGGGACTGTATAGACAGGAAAGGAGTGAAAATCAAGAGGAAGAAGAAAGAATCGTAGTTGAAAACCCCTGAAGACCAGATGGCGCTGCACTCATCCTCAACCCCGTTGAGGAAAACGGCACCGAGAACAAAGAAGGAGCCATCATCGGAAATGGCGTCACACATGGCACTGACAAACAGCGCGGCACTGACAGGGTCCCTGGCGCCACAGATGGCGCTGACAGAGCCTGCGGCACTGCAGATGGCACCGACAGAGCCTGCAGCACCACAGACTGTGCCGACAGAGCTCACGGCACCGACAGGGCCCACGGCACCGCAGACAGTGCCGACAGAGCCCCCGGCGCCAAAGAAGTCGACACCGCAGACGTCAGCAACGTCACAGGAGTCAGAAAACTGTGACTAGAAAAAAAAGAAGGAACAATGGCAGGAGATAGAGGCATCGGTGTAGACTCCTGTGCTGCAGCTATGTGAGGGGGATAGACACTCGAGCATGGAGTCAACGCCACCCATGAAGGCGCCACTTGACTAGGAAGGCCCAACCGCCCCACCCGCCCATCCGAAACCGAATGGCCCGAACACCCCGGTGTCAGACTGGCCGGCTTGGGCAGTCAAACCATCCTCTAAGCCCACTGCTCCATACAAGCAGCCCACTGGTGAAACTGCTCATTGGAAACTCCTCCAATAGGCGGAGAGGAGCTCCGGTGTTGAGGAGGTCAGCCACCAGAGACATAAACCGGTAACTCTGACAGAGGTGGAGACCGGCGCCTGGCCTTAATAACCGACCATCTACGCGCAGACGTACCAGAGGGCAACCTCAAGTGATGTCGCTTCTTCTTCAACCTATAAGTCAAAGAAGAACTCGAGGCCGAATGGTGCCGAGAATGGGACCATTTCTGTTTATGCTTCCGGGGGGACTGCCCATCTCCCTGAGCATTGGACCATCCTTTGTCAGACCCCCCCCAGGGAGGGTGGTGGACCAGACTGGACCCGGTTGACTGAACAGATTTCATACAAAGTCTCCCTACTGTCACCTGACCCACTCATGGTCGACTCCGTCAATGGAAGGCTGAAGACTTCTCTTGTACAAGTTAGAATTAATAAATATAATCGGTACTGATTCAAGATAATATACAAAACAATAAACTGAATTAAGCTGCTAGTGAAGTTTAACTCCTGGCGGGTGAGCGACATCGTTACTGAAGCGCACTCGATGGCAAGAAAAAAGGAAATGAGGCGGTTGGGGGGTCAACGCTGAGACAGTCATTACCGCACGCGCCGTGCTCGCGCTGCTGCTTCCTCGCGGCTCCATCTCAGGTACCAGCCCTCCTGAAAAAGTTTACTCCCCTTGGGTCCTAGCGCCTCCGGCGAACTCCCATTAGTGTGAATGGGTGGTGGCGACTTTATGTCCAGGAAGATCTACAGAAATTATATGAATTCTTAACAGCAATGTCTAAATATTACATTCCAAACATTTTTCCAATGGCATTTGCTGCTCTTTAATTTTATGCCAGCAGGCTCCACTGTCAGATAATGTGTCCAGGGACAGCCAGTTAGGGACCAGAGCTAATGGGCATTATATGATAACCGAAGCCTAGTGGATGAAGCATTTACTACTATTTTTAAACAGCAGTTTATATATAGGTTAAACAAACAAAAAAAGAAACCACAAAACCCCAAGAAACGTAACCCCAAAAAAAACCCACAGACAACTAGCATCTGACAGTGAGCTATGTTGTCCAACACAAAATCATAACCATCCATTTAAAAATTAAAGTAGTGATACAGTATTTTCATATGATGACTTACATTCCATAAATCTGAGGCGCTATTTCCAGTCTGTTGAGGTGCATGTACAGCTCAATGTCCTGTTTTTTCAGCAGCTGGTCCTGAATGTGGTTTACCTTGGTTACTATGGCAATGGAAGGGCCCATGTCCTGGGGCCTGGCAAATGGCGTGGCTGTTACTGCCACCTCCTTCTCCTAAACACAAATATAAAACGGACTTAGTGAGAACATTCCAGACAACATGCCACAAAATATATTCACAGACAAAATATTTCTAGTATCTGGGCTACACTGCTAAATTTATTGTTTTATCTATGTGCACTTTAAAATGTATAATGTTATTCATTTCTTTCTGTTTGTCTGTGAAACATTGCACTTCACTGAGTGACACTGCAGCACTTGACACATAAATTTGGAAGACATCCAATAGTCATTAAACTGGTTTTAACTCTAATTATGGGAGCCGTCTACTCAGTTTGTGGAAAGATTTAACAAAAACTTTTCGAAAGTAGTAGAAGCAGTAAATATAAACTTTTTGGATGGTTGCCTAAGAGACATATGTCTGTGTTCTGTGGTTATGCTGTTGTGTTATGAGAAGCGCTGAAAAAACAGTACCCAATCTGCCCCCGCTGCAGTCTCTTTTCAAAAACAACCCTTCACAGCTGCTTGTGTACTCCTGTATACAGCACAAAGATGTACCTGTACAGTGTGAGTGTTAACACACATCCATACTGTTATTATGAAGGAGTTTTTCCTGGCTGGAAGTCAGAATTCTACTCAGTGAAAACAACAGAGCAATATTTAGGACCAATGCATTTGTTTGCTCACAGTACAGATTGACCGAGGTTTAGGGCCAGACTCTGACTGCCAGGCACTGCAAGTGGAAGCTGTGCATGAAAAAGTGGTGACCTGCAAAGTCTTCCAGGTTAGGGGTAGTTGAAAAGTGGCAGCTGCACTGCAAATGTTGTGTGACATGCTAGCCAGAAAGGCAGTAGCACTGGCAGCACCCGCACTACCAGTCAGGATACAGGTGCCACAGAATGACAGGAGGCTAAAACAAGCAATAGAAATTAAGGTCACTTAACCAGTCACAGGCCACAGCCTTTGTTATTTTAAGAGGATAGAGGCTCTGAGGTAATAGGATTATAAACTCACTAGCTGACTGCATGATCAGAAACAAATATGCATTTTAAACAGGCAGTCGTAATACTCCAAAACCAGATTTTGGACTGGCACTGAGACTAGTCAACCAACAATCTTAAAGAGATAATATGCAATGTAATTATTATATAGTCTGCAAGTATTATTATGGTTTCTCAAAAGCAGAACATAACATATACTGGGGTGGCGCTAAGTGCATCATTCACAATGTTCAGTTCTCTTTGAATATAGCTTGCTAGCAGATATGGAAGTAATAAACCACACATGTGTGGTCATTGTGGGGCATCGATGCATGCCCTCCGTGAGTTGTGTGGCATTAGGCATTGTCAAGTCTCTTCTATCATGCAGCAATGCATGGATTTCCCCAAATGCCAACCCTGAAGGAGATTAATGTGCTTGTAAAAGGGTCTTTTTATGAAAATGTAGGGAAAATGAAGAACACTTTGTTTTTACATTTTTATTATTTTCTGTCACAGATATAACAAGATATAACCATGCAAGGCATTAGCAATTGTAAAAGCAAACAATCCACTGCTTTAGATCATACAGGCGATATACACAGATTTAGCTGTGCATTTAATTTAGTTTTAAAAGAGAACTGGAATTAGTTCACGTTGCTATGATATGGTTGTTTTGTTTATATTTTTATTATTTATTTAGTTTTTGTTGACCGGGTAAGTGCACTAGACAAATCTTGCCTATTTTCAGGCACGACCCAGGGAAGGGGAAAACAGATGAATGCCAACTGACCTTGAACCAGATTAAGCTGTTGGTGGTATTTTTAGTGAATGAGGGAAATTTGGCCAGGACACCGAAATTCCCCTACTCTTTCGATAAGTGCCATGGGATCTTTAACATCCATCTGAACTACCACCATTCCAGGCAGATGGGACCTCGGTTTAACGTCTCATCCGAAAGACGGCACCTTAGAAGTGCAGCACCCCTCTCATGCTGCACTAAAGTGTCAGTACTGGGATATTAACCCAAGTGCCAGATGTGGGAACTGAACCCACAGCCCTCTGATCTCCCGGCCTCAGTGGCGAGTGTGCTACCTACTGAGAATGTAAGTGTATTGTTACCATAGAGTTCTACAGAACTCCTTGATTACTGCTGTTTGCATTGCTAAAATAGATAAGTTTGTTTACACACCCAATTGTACGCGTGGATCAATGTAAGGTCATGTGATGCCTTTCGGCCAATTACAGACCATAATTTCTTAAACCCACTTTATAATCTGAATTGTATGTTTTACTACTCAGGTATAAAATCAGTTTTGAAATGAAATCATACATAATGAAGAAATGCAGGTTATAAGAGGTCCATATATAAAAATAATTTAGCATACACATTTTTTCTGTAATTTGAATAATACAATCAGTTTCGTTATTTGCAGCAAAATTCTGTTAAAATAAAACAAGATTTCTTGCAGAGCTGGTAAAAATTAAAAAACAAATCTTACTTTTAATGGAAAATTCAGCTCCTATGAAAACAGCTATACAGAAGCGTATGTGTAACCCCAAAAAGTTTTAACACCCTTAGCAATTCAGCATTTTTAGAACTGGGGCTAACCTCTACAAAAGCAAATAAATAAATAAAGAGCTAATGGCCAATGTGACAGTTGTGTAACCAAAGTAAAAACTGCATGAGGAATAAATGTATTAAAAAATATACCGTACATCAAAAACATCTTTTAACATAAAATAAAACTGACATTTTTTATATGTGATATTTTTTTTTTAATAAACGATTTGTCATAGGTGTACCATTGTTTCAAAGTCTTTTTGAATCCCCTGTAGATGCATACTGGAAAACTGAATGAACAACTAGGACAGATATCACACAGAACTACATGGCCCAATAAAACAGTATGTGCCTTAGGCCACTGCTAATTTCAACCCTGGTAAAGTACATACTGACATGCTGTATATGCATGATACATAAATGAAAATTGCGTACCTACCGTAATTCTTGATCTTCTGTTGTATCCTCACCATTCATTACTGCTGGGTGTAAGCCGGAGGCGCACCTGCAGGGAAGTTTTTTTTTTTTTTTTATAAAGAGGAGTTGACGCAGATGGCGCTGCCCCCAAGAGTGATGCACCACATGATGTGCGAGGGGCGGCCGTTAGGAGCCGCAGACTCCTCCTCCATCCCAGTTCTGTTAGCCGGAAAGGCGAAATAAGCATAAGAAAAAAGAATAGCGAGGCAAGAGAGTTGAGGGATAGAAAAAGGAAAGGATATAAAACTGAAAAAGGAATATGCCGGTAGAGGACAGAAAAAGGATGCTTACCCTAAGGGACCTCAGGGCCTCACTTCTGGGGTGGCTCCAAGGGAGGAACAGATAAAGGAGAGAAATAAGAAGGTAGAAGAAGAGAGGAAAAAAGGGAGGAGGGATGTAGGGAAGGAAGAAAAAGTCTGCCAATTGAGGAATGGTTTAAGGCTTATAAGCTCGGAACCAAAAACAAGGGAGCAAGGATCCCATTTGGTGAAACTGAAGAGGAGGTTCAACCGAACCACTTGAACCGCTTGGACACAAAAGGCAGATTCTCTACATCTCCCACCATCCTCAACCCCTTAAACTCTAGCTGAGAGCTCACAGACTGCCAAGGTAGAAATTCTGTTCCAAAAGGAGAGCGCCCAACTAGGAAGGGGAGAAGCCCACTAGCACCTTGTTACGTGCTAACACAGCAGTGTGTGTGTGTGTGTGTGTGGGGTGCCCTACAGAGGACATCCCTTTACGTAACGGGTAGAGTGGGAACTCAATCGGACTCCCTGGAGGCAAGGCAAAGAACACCAACTCAAGAAATTGTAGTGCCAGGACAGCATCAAGTAGCAGAAGCTGACACAGTAGGTGACTGAGCCTGCCAGAGGGTACCTGGAAAAAGAGGACCAGGCCAAGAAAGGAGCGGTCTGTTTAACTGTGAATTGAGCAACATGGCTAAAAAGAGCCAAGAGGTCACCCCTAAGGGTAATCAGAAAGAGTTCCCTCAGGATAGATAAATTCCGCTCGTTCCTCCGTTTCCCAGAGGGGAGGGATCCGTTCAGAAGGACGGAAGAAAAACCAAGAGGGTTTTTTTTTTTTTTTCTTAGAGGCCAAAGGAGGAGGAACAAGCAGGGAAGGGAAGACGCTGAAGAAGGAGGCCCATCAGGGGATGGTGGATGGGAATCAGTAATGAATGGCAAAGATACAAGAGAAGATCAAGAATTACGGTAGGTACGTAATTTTCATATCTTCCCTTGTCAATCTTCAACATTCATTACTGCTGGGTGAGTACCAAGCCCCCGAAGGGGGTCTGGATAGACCCTGAGGGAACAGATCCCTCAGCCTCCTACTGGTGAAAAGTGGGAAGGTGGAGACCCTAACCAATAGACTAGAAAGTCTAAGGTGGGTGAGGAGGAGGAGGTGTCCCCTGTGGGCTGGGGGAGGGAGGTTGCCCCTGAAGAAGCCTCCTCACCCTGTGGGAAAAAAGGCGGGTTCCCCGGAAGGCAGAGTTAGCCACCCTACACCAGGCAATGGGCGACAGTCTGGAGAGACGAAGCCATGCTGCTGTCCACCTAATGAAGATCGCTGTCCCTACTAGTCTGGATGCTACCTCGTTGGCATCGTAGGATGCCCTTGCTTGGTGCCTTGCAAGCTCCAGACCCTGTGCAGGGAGGGCAATGGCTTGTCTAGACTGCTCTGAGTCAGGCAAAGAGGCTAAGACCTGAGCCAGCATTGACCACAGATGCCTGTTGTAAGCAGCGTGGTAAGCCTGATGAGATGAGATGCATAACAACGCACGACCGGAAGAGAAAACCCTTCGTCCCCACCGGTCAAATTCAGCAGAATCCGAACCCGGAGGCCTGTCATGCCCCAGGCGCTGAAGCCCAGAAGGAGTGTCTAGGGATGTCAGACCCGAAGGAGGGTGAGGCAGAGAACCTAGAGATTCATGGGGGACAAAATACCATCTCCTGCAGTCTCCTGGGGCTGGAGAAGGAGTGGCTGGAGACTGCCAGGTGCGGATAGACACCTCCTGGAAGAGGATCGGCCAGGAAGGCACCACCAGATGGCGAGCACTGAATTCACTAAGGAAAACACGCATCTGCTGCTTGGTATTGTCCCTACGGATGTAGGAGATATGAAGCTCTGAAACCATCCTCGAAAGGAAACGCTGATAGTCTGTGAAATCAGCATCAGAGGAAAGGTGGACAGAAGGTTCCTCTTCCTCAGAGGAGGAAGATGAGGAGGAAGTGGAGCTCGAATGCTCAGAAGACTCCTGCGGTTGGAGGGACAGGCAGAAAACCTGTCCATGGCCCTGACATAGGACGGGAAGGACGCCGCAGAAGCTCTGAATGCCTCTCAAGTTAATGGCCCAGTGGGCCCCACATGGCCTGGGAGAGAGGGAGGTGGTTGCAGTGGGATGGGCGAGGGGCACCTAATAGCACGTGCCCAGCCTCTGCCAGGGCTCTGGGATCCAAGTAACGACGCCAAGACTGGGGACCCTGAGATCGTACCGAGTTACGTAGTAGAAAGGGTAAGAGGCAACTCCAGAAAGAGCCCTGAAGGGGAATCTTCCCTGTGACACGCCTGGGATTGCATGAGTCCAGAAGGGCAACCCTCAGAACTGCCACCAGAAGGTGCTTTAGAGACCTTAAGAGAAAGGCGAGGATCAGTGCTGCGACTCCTCCCCACACCCTGCAGGGTGGTGGGGGATTGTCGCCGCTCCTGACCTCTGCCCCTCAATCCTTTGGACTCCGAAGCAGCCCTCATCCTCAAGACCAGTGGTGAAGGTCCCTGTTGAGCAAGACCCCGAAGGGAACTCGCCGAAGCAGAGTCCTCCCTTCTCTGCTGAAGGACCCGAGCAGCACCAGGAATGGCAGCTGCCAGGGACCTCTGAGAAGAGAGTATCCTCTCTGGAACAGCCGACGGGTCCACCACGGAAGACTCCAGGCCACCTCTAACCATGGAATCATCCAGGCTAACCAGCTCCGGGGACTCTGGGAGAGGAACAGTGGAACGTCTAGCCCTGTGGCCTACGGGAGGTTCTGAGCCTGAGAACTCCAGCCGTTGGTCTGGGTCCTCACCTGAATCATCCTTCTCCTCCGAGGGGTCGACAAGGGAAGACTCCATCGCAACAGCCAAAGGAACCTGCCCAGAGGCTGCACCAGGCCTGGTACCGCCATAGGCCACGATGCCAACCACATCCGCAGAGTCATCCACACCTTCGGTGGTGCCAGGTAGTCGGGCCGCACTGGCGAATGGCGCCGCCCGAGTCCCCAGCGCCACGGCCCAAGACGGCACCGCCGACCATGCCGCGCGAGTCCCCGGCACTGCGGACGGCTCCAAGGCTCAGCGCGGCACCGCCCAAGTCCCCAGCACTGTGGACAGTGCTGAGACTCAGAACGGCACCGCCAATGGCGGCATCCGAGTCCCAGGTGCTGCGAACGGCCCCGAGACCCAGAAAAGCACCGCTGACGGTCCCGCCCAAGTCATCAGCACCGTGAGCTGCGCCAGACTCTACGACGACAAGGGCAGATGAGAACGAGGGTCCACCAGAGCTGGGCCCCGCAACCGGGGGCCACGACACCGGGGGAGCCTGCACCTCCACAGAGGTGACTGCCAGGACGGCACCAACAGCGTGACCCCAGGAGGGATCACACCGTTCCTCCGGTGCCGAAGAAGAAACCTCCTCCTCGGCAAGGCTGGAAGTGGAGGAGGCTTCCTCCTTGCCGGGCCGTATAGACCCAGAGGAAGGGTCGAGAGATCTGGTCTCAGAAGCCCTCGGGCAACATCGTCCTCTGAAAGTCGGTGGAGCTCGTCCGACTTTAAACGCACGGACTTCCAACACATGGCGATCCATGGAGAAGCAGGCATCGCAATGATCCATATCATGGTAGGGTCCCAGGCACTGGAGACAAACATCATGACAGTCCGTAACGGAAAACTGCCGGGCACAAGGGCACGGACGCATAGGGACACAACCCGCCTTACACTTGCATTTTGCCCCTGAACCAGACATGATGCGAAACAATTAAGGAAAAACACAGAAAAGCTCTTGGCGTTATCGAAATAATATAGATAAACAGAATGGTCTTACCGGTCGACGACGTCCAGAAAATGGGATGAAGGAGCTTGATGGTTTCGAGTAGAATACGGCCTATGACGCAGTACTGAATTTGGCTCCGCACAGCAGGTGCAACCTTGATGGTGGGAAAAACAGAACTGGAATGGAGGAGGAGTCTGCAGTGTCGCAACGGCCGCCAGGACTGGTGTGCGCCACTGGGGCGAAGCCATTGGAGCTAATTCTCTAAAAAAAAATTCCTGCGGGTGCGCCCGCTTACACCCAGCAGTAATGAATGGTGAAGATTGACAAGGAAGATCTGGGCTTTAGTGAGTGTGTTAGCAGGTAAAGGAAAACAGTCATTATATTAACTCCTCCCACCCCAAAAGCTCTACCCTCCGATTAAGCTTTTCTCATAGCAAAAACATTTTTTCCTCATGTTTACTTACTTTATTTAGTTTTGTAAAGTCTGCAATCCCCAAACATGGTGGATGCTGCACGTTCCATTTCATCTGAGGGTGCGGCGCAGCACCGCTCGCCTAATACATTTGGTGGGCCGCAGTTCCATTTCATCTGATGGTGAGGCACTAACCGGCCCGCCCCAATAAAAATGTATTGAAAGGAAGGAAGCCGCACTATTAGATGAAATGGAACCACGCAATGTCTGCCACGATGAGCGATCACGGACTTTAGAAAAATAAAATAAATTAAGTAAACACAAGAAAAATTTGTTTTTGCTGTGATAAAAGCTTAATTGGGGGATAGAGCTTTCGAGGGTGGGAGGGTTAATATAATGACTGTTTTCCTTTAAGTGTTGTGTTGGTCTTTTTTTATTTTTTTTTAATATTTCTTTATGCTCCTCCCTACCGGTCAGCCCCCATTCGACCGACACCCCCAGACCCGTCCCCCGGAATCACCATCTTTTACCTGCCCGGCCCGGGAGCGGTGCCTGCGGGGGTTGGGGGTCGGTCTTTACACTGTCAACCGGTATTTTTTCCTCAGAGTGTTTTCTCCTGGAGACCCCAGGGGTCAGTGCGCATGCGCCGAACAGCCCTGGTCATGGCCTCCTTCCTCCACCCAGGCCCTAGTGCCTAGGCCACCTCGGCCCGAGCTTCCTCTAGCCTCCACTGGGGGTTGCCCATCAGCCGAGGGACGCCATACTCCCTCTCGGGAGAAGAGAGTTTGCCTGTCGGCAGCTCCATCAAGCTCCGCCCTCCCCCGTGGACCTCTGACGCCCCGGGCTCATTCCCGAACCCAGGCCACCAGCGTGGTTTGAAGTAAGGCGCCATCTCCGAAGCCCTCTGCACCACCTGGCCAGCGGTATTGTGTCGGTCTTTTAAAGACAAACTCTCCTTCTGCTTTCCTCCAGCAGTACCTATTATGAACTGGCTTTTGTGCTGCATTTTTTTTTAAAAGGGTGTGTCCTATTTCTCCTTTTTTCAACCCTAATATCACTGCTTGGTTCTGGTTGTGGAGCACCACGTCAGTGCTCACGACTGTGCCGGAAGTGGGTTTCATGCATATGACACTGATTTCTGTAATCGCTGATGCACAGTGCAGAAGTCGGTGTTTATTACTGAGTGCTGATCATGCTACCACAGCATAAGCATGACTTATTTGTGATTCTCAGCACAGAGTATGGCAGCCACTGTGACCAGCATAGTCATACAGAATATGAATGCCAAGTTCACTCCGACACCACAAGAAGTAGTTTAGCACTTGCCACTTCTGGAGCATGAAATGGCACCTTACACCCACTGCTGGGATTATTTACTTACTTTATTTATTTATGTTTTGAAAGTGAACACAAAATTTAAATCGACAGAGGCAAGAACAATTCATAAAACACTGAAAGGTAAGAACCAGACAATTTCTGAGATTTCAGGTGTTCTCCTAAAGGGGAGCAGAAGAACTGCAATATTCTCTGTTCATCTTTGGTTACCCTGTTATCTTTCTATACAGAGCTGACTATTTAGTTTTCTGTCCCCTTGGTCTTTAAAACCAGCTCTGCATGTAGTCCCCCCCCCACCCCCACCAACTGCTTTACTATAGATGCTCCAATCAGTGACATCACTGGTAAGAATAGAAAAGTTACTGTAACACTAGATCTTCCAGAACATCATCTTCACCAAGCCACACTTTTTTATCTTAATAACAGAGGTGCTAGGACCATGTAGGAGTAAAACTTTTATCTCACTGACAGTGTCAGCAGCAACACATGCATGACAGCATGCCCTAACTTCCTTAGTGTTGTTAGCAAGAACACTGGAAAACCACAATGTAAAAATTATTTTTTAGTCAGAATTTTTTTTACTCAGAACAACTGGGGTATAAAAGAATCCGTTTCTACATTTCCAAGCAAATGTCCCTCCAGAGTAAAGATGAAGTGACTTGAAAGGAAGGAAGAAAACATTACTTACCATAGTAATCTTGTTTCTTCCAAGGGAATCTTACTGTAGTCTGACAAATGCAGGATGGTCTCACCATAGGACTGCCCCGGAGCTGAAATGGTTACCAGAACCTATGCTAATAGTGGAATGCCAGGCTCGAGCTCGGTTTTCAAACCACTGTCCCTGGTTGCACTTCCTGCAACCTTCAGATTCTTAAGAAGCATGCAGAAGCTAAAAACAACTAACTAATCTATTCTAATAAAACAAATTTAACTCCCTTTTTCAGGACAAACCCCTTTTCAACAGCAAGGGCATCTCTAAGACTCAAGTCACAGATACCCAAGAAATTAACAAGTAAGCCAACAGGTTTGCCATAGGATATGGACAGCGGACATGCAGTGCCCTCTAGGTTCTAGTCGGGAAGGCAGGGTGGGAGCTCAGAATACAGTAAGATTCCCTTGGAAGAAACAAGATTACTATGGTAAGTAATGTTTTCCTCAAACCCCAAGAAATCTTACTGTATTCTGACAAATGCAGACTACCCAAGCAGTACCTTTGGAGGTGGGAAAATGGAAATTACGTACCTACCGTAATTCTGATCTTTCTGTGTATCTTCACCATTCATCAGCTTTGGGGTACTTGGCCGGATGTCTTGATCCCGTGGGAGCTTTTTTTTTTTTTGATGGGCGGAGTCAACACACCATCAGCGCTGCCCTCAAGGCCAACGCACTGCATGGTGCTCGCGGGTTGGCTGTTAGGTGTTGTCGACTCTGCCCTCCCGCCAGTTCTGAGTCACCGGAGAGGTAAGAAAAAGAGTTGGGAGGGTGGGACAAGGAAGTCCAAAGGACAGACAAAGGAAAGGATATATAAACTTAAAGGAGAAATAAACCACTGAGAGGACAGCAAGTTCAAAGGCTAAGTGGATTGGGTAGGGGCTCCAATCTCTGGAAGCAGAAAAGGAGGAGGGATTGTGGGTTAAGGATTTTAGAACTAAGTATAAGAGTGGGGGGGGGGGGACAGGAGAAACATACCCTGTAACCTTGACCTGCTTCCAGTTTGTATAGGAACTGCGAAGGAGTAGCCAAGAGGCTAACTGCCAGAAATCAAGGCACAGAATCACTGGCAATAACTCCCAGAAGCATAATTGGCTATTCTGGAAGAAAAGACAGGATACAGGGTATCTCACCCCTCTCAAGAGGAGATTCTGGTTTAAGAAATCTAGTTTCTTAATATAATTGAAGTTATGTCCAAAGGACAAGGAAATCAAAGGATTGGCAGGAAAAGAGGGAAAGAAAGGAGGGTAACTGCCAACCCCCGCCCCACAGGGGTGGAGCTGAAGCACTGAAGAAGGAGTGCCCCCCCATCCTGACCACACTGCCCCTAAAGAAAATTATCCCCCATGTGCCCCAGTTTACCCCACTCCTGACTAACAGAAAGGAGGGGGGGGGGCGACAGAGGGGGCACAGAGAAGGAGGGGGACCCAGAGACTGAGGCCCCAGGGGGATGGAGGGTGGGATTGTGATGAATGGTGAAGATACACAGAAAGATCAGAATTACGGTAGGTATGTAATTTCCATATCTTATCTGTGTCAGTCTTCACCATTCATCACCTTTGGATGAGTGCCGAGCCCCCCCAAAGGGGACTTTTAACCCTAAGGGGCTGAGTCCCTTAGCTCTCAGTGGGTGACACACTAAGAAGGAGAACCTTCACGGGTCTGTAGAGGCCCGAGAGTGGGGAGAGTGAGACGGGGACACCCCCTGGAGGGGGTAGAAGTTGCCCCGACAGATGCTGTCTCACCATACAGGAGAAAAGATCGGTTCTCTGGTGAGCGGAGTTAATCACCCTACGCCGGGCCAAGGGTGACAACCAGGAGAGATGCAGCCATGCCGTCCGCCTAGTGCAGATTGCTGTCCCTACAATCCTGGTAGCTACCTCACTGGCGTCATATGATGCCCTTGCTTGGTGCCTTGTTAGCTCCAGGCCACGTGCAGAGAGTGCAATGGCTTGTCTGGTTTGCTCCGTGTCAGGCATCGAAGCTAGGCATTGACCTAGCCTGGACCACAAGAACCGGTCCTAGGATGCATAGTGGGCCTGATGTGCTGCAATAGAAAGCAGCAACCGTGTTGAGTAGAATGCCCTCCTCCCCCTGAAGTCAAAATCCAAGGAAGCTTGATCTGGGGGCTGGTAACGGTGCAGGGCGCAAAGCCCATCGGGAGTATCCAAATGCGTCAATCCTGACTGGGGATGAGGCATGGAACCTGGAGACTCTGGGGGGGGGGACCACAATACCGCTGGCAGAGATCCCTGCGGGCTGGGACTCCGGATCAGGGTCTCTGCCAAGGCTGCAACGACGCCTCCCGAAAGGGAGCAGGCCAGAGGGGCACCACAAGGGTGTCTGCACTGAAATCACCAAGAAAGGCGTGTGCAGAGTGCTCCAGATTGTGTTGAGTGGGAGGGATGATGCACAGGTCCTCTAACATCCTCACGAGGAATCACTAATACTCAGTGAGATCAGCAACTGAAGAGATGTGGACAGACGGCTCTTCTCCCCAGGAAGTGGGGGATGAGGAGTTAGAGGACCTTGGAAGTTTAGTAGCTGACTGCTCAGGGGGAGGCTGAAAAACCTGTCTGTCCATAGCCCTGACGTAAGTGGGAAAATGAGCGGCCACTGCTCTGAACTGCTCCCCGGAGGCACAGGAGAATGTGGCAGAGGAGTGGGGGCAGAGCCGACAACAGAAATTGGCTGACCTCCGCCTGGGCTAGGGAGTACACCAGGAGCCCTAGGGAAAGGAGCTCCGGAAAACTCCACAGCTAACAGCTGATCAACCAAACTGGAACTGCCTAGGCTGTGCCCTGAAGAATCCCCCCTGTGAGGTGATCGGGGCCGTGAAAGTCCAAAAGGATGTTCCCCTACCTCCAAAGAATGGGGCCCTCTCAAGGCAACCAAAAGGGAAGGTCAGAGATCCGCACTACGTCTCCTCCCAGAGCCCGGGTGGGCCCCAGAAAAAGGCCTCCGCACAGACCCCATACCCCTCGGAATCCGAGAGTGCCCTTCTCCTCGAGAAAGCCAGCCTAGGCAGCTGGCAGCCCTGGTCAACCCCTGAAGGAGCTATCCAGGGAGCAGCACCCTCCCTTCCTGTGGGCAATCAAGGCACACCACCTGAGGGGGGTACCACCACTGAGGGGTCAGACAACCCTCCGAGAGCAGGCTGAAGAGCAATGGAGGCCTACACCACTGCCTGCTGGTCAGCACCCCTGACCCTGGTCCCGGGAGTCACTGCCCGCTCCCCAGAGGGTGGCTGGCCCCGGCCTGTCAAGGACACTACCACGGTGTCCACGTGAGCAGCCAACTCCAAGGAGTCAGACTGTCTGTCTTACTCAGACTCCATCTCCTCCTCTGAAAAGGTGGAGACCGAAGTTCTGTGCCAGACAGTGCGTGGACACCTACTACCATCCTGACTGAAAGGGGTACCAGAAACCGAGACTGCACCAGAGTTGGCGCCGACGTCCCCAACAGCACTGCGAACGGTGCCAGAGGAAGACACGGCCCCAACAACAGCAGCAGCCTTGGAGCCGAGGCCTGACATGGTGCTGACCCAGCCCACAGCGCCGCAAGTGGCACAGAGACAAAAGACCATGCCGATGACAGCCCCGACCACGCTTTCGGTGCTGCAAATGGCGCCGAGGTCAGAGACCCCCATAGTGCTGTCCTGCCCCATGGCACCACGAGTGGCGGCAAGGACAGAGACAGGATAACGGCCCCAACTGCGTTTCCCCAACGCCACGGATGGTGCCGAAGTTCAAATCCTCACGGCGCTGTGTCCATGCTCGGAGCCGCGAGTGGCCCCAGAACTGGACACGGCGCCATGCCCAACCCCAGTGCTGAGGTGAGAGACAGTCAGGGACAGCGCCGTAGAGCCTCCCACAGCGCTGATAGCACTATTGGCACTGTTTAGCAGCCACGGCACCAAGCGACTGACCGGCACAGACAACAGCACCATCAGGGCCCACAGCGCCTCGAATGGTGCCGAGGCCCAAGACGGTACCGATGGACCGCGTCGAGGACGGCGCCAACCCAGGCCTTCCGTGGGTATGACACCGGGAGTCCTTCGCCCTAGGCGCATTGCCAAGGCGGTGCTCTCCCGCCTGTCCCTGGGGTAGACTGGGCCTCCAGCACTGCTGAAGGGGCCTCTGCCACAGTTAGGATACAAAGGCAGAGGCCCCCTCCTCCTCGGTCTGTATAGAACTGGAAGGGAACCCGGAGGAAAGGCAGAGAGAACGTGGCTTGGCCCCACGAGTGCGCGTCCATCCCCCGAAAGTCGGTGGAGCTCATCCCACTTTCTTCACGTGCTGCTTGATGACCCAGCGGTCCATGGAGAAGCAGGCGTCGCACGAATCCATGTCATGTAGCGAGCCAAGGCACGTGAGGCAAAGATCATGCTGGTCGGTGACGGAGAACTTACAGTCACATGGGCACCGACGCATGGGGGGCCGTCCCGTTTTCAAAGTTTTCTTGGCCCCTGACCAAGACATGACCTACAGAAAAAGAACACTAAACAAGACCCGACATCGCAAAATAAAATAAGAAACAGTCTTACCAGGCAACGTCGAGTAGGCGAACAGAACTGGCAGGAAACTCGGAGCCGACGGACTTCAACACAGAGTCGAAGAAATTCAAACTGCGCACACGAAGGCTTGAAAAGTAGGCCTCTCAGGAGAGATTCTTCCCAAAGCGTCCCACTAGTTGACCTCGACAGCGGGAGATGAAGAACTGGTGGGAGGGCGGAGTCGACAACACCTAACGCCAACCCGCGAGCACCACACAGTGGGTCGGCCTTGAGGGCGGCGCCGATGGTGTGTCGACTCCGACCATCAAAAAAAAAAGCTCCCCCAGGGTCATGACCTCCGGCCAAGTACCCCAAAGGTGATGAATGGTGAAGACTGACACAGATAAGATCAGGCTCTGCAGCACTGCTGTGCCAAACCTGTCATCACATCTAGCCTGTGTATCCAAGCAGCAGTGCTTGCTTGAATGTGTGAACAGTTTTCCAGGTAACTGCTTTACAGATTTCCAGCAGAGGAATGTCTCTTGAGGCTGCTATGGAAACAGCTGCTCCTCTAGTAGAGTGGGCCTGAGACCCACTGCAGGCTGTTTTTGCCATAGCAAAAGTGGATACAAGCCACAATCTACCTTGCAATGGACCTTTTTGTGGCTGGTTTTCCTTTCCCCACTTCCCTGTAGGTCAAGAAGAGCTGGGTACTATCCCCCCGTGACCCTTTGTGTGGTACAGGTAGTAGCCAATAGTTCTCTTAACATCTAGGCTATGCAGTTGCGTTCCCCTGAAGTGGAATGATCAGTGAAAAATGTTATTTATTTATTTGAATTTTGGTAACCGGGTAGGCCCACTGAGACCGTGCAGTCCCTTTTTCAGTGACTACCTGGGAGACAACTACAGTACAATACAGCTTGACAAATACATGGACTTACTGTGTACAATGAAAAATGTGAATGGGTTCAAGGGATACACAAAGACTTCAAGACAGGTACATAAGCAACCTTAAAATTTACATTCCATGGGGTTAAATAAGGTTAAAAAATATATACATTTAAATACATTGGAATGTACATATTTACAGAACACATTGTGCAACACAATTTTTTAGCATCGAATGAAATGTATGCCAAGTGGCAGAAGTTGCAGAGAAGATAATGACTTAGCTAAACAGTTGAGTGGTAAAGGAAATGACAGGCAAGTTTGTATTTGAAAAGAGACAGGGAGGTGCAGTTGAGAATAGTATGAGGGACGGAATTCCAGGCAGTGGTGGCTGAGAAGTCGAAAGATCGCTTACCCGATAAACGGCATGGCTTAAGGACAGCCAATAAGGGAAGAGAAGCAGACCTAAGTGGGCGGGCGTATGCTTTATGGTACGCAATATCCCTGAGAGACGGAGGGCTAAAGAGGTTGACTAGTTTGAAAACAAAGCACAGTGTATGGAATTGTAGCCTAGTGTCATAACTGGGCCAATGGAGAAAATGCAGAGTGTCGCAGTGATTAGCGCCTATTGCAAATCACCCTATCCTATAATAGATTTGATGCAGCCATGCAAGGGCCGAGGACTGGGCAGAGAGTAGGAGTGGTGTTCCATACAATAATATAGGCAGAAGGGATGTAGAAGTGATTTTTTGACAGGCGCTTGCAGATAGTAAGGGGCGGAGGCGGTATAAGAGACTTAGTTTCTGGTTAATCGCCTTAGTAAGCTGTGCTACATGAAGTTCTAGTGAAAAGGAGGCATCAAGGAGCATCCCCAGATATTTAAAAGTTGTGACCACTTCTGTGGCATCAACAGACAGTGAGCAGATTTGGAGTGGTTTGCACATTTTATGGGAAGGGTTGTGAAATATCATAGCTTTGTTTTTTTTTCATATTCAGGATTAGATGGTTAGCTGAGGAACCAGGTTTCAAGTGTGTTGAAGTCGGAGTTAAGATTTCAGTTAAGCCATTCCATGTTGTTAGACAAGCGGTATAAGATTGCATCGTCTGCGCAGGGTTGCACTGCTACACCGCCACAGAAGTTAGGGAGCTCATTAATAAACAGCTAAAACAAAACTGCACCAAGAATTGATCCCTGAGGCACGCCATGTAGAATAGGTCTGAGGGATGAATGGGTTCCAGACCATTTTACCCTTTGTGCTCTTCCAACAAGACAGTCCTTAAACCATGAAAGAGCTAGACAATCAAGGCCAAGTTGATGAAGTTCACCTGCAGAAGGTGATGACTGATGAGATCAAAGGCCTTAGTCAGGTCGACGAATACAGCACTAGTCACTAGGCCTTCATCGCTAGCTTTCAGGATATCAGCTGCTACTTTGACCAGGGCTGTGGTAGTACTGTGTCCCTTCCTAAACCCATGCTGGCAATCTGTGAGAAGCTGGTGTATGCCCAAATAGAATTGTAACTGGTTATAGAAAATGCTCTCTTGGATCTTAGCCAGGGGACATAAAATCGAGATAAGCCTATAGTTTTCTATGGCGTGAGTACCGTCCTTGTGGAGGGGGACTACAACTGACACTTTCCATAGATTTGGCACAACTCCAGACAGGAAGGACCTATTTAGAAGACTGCAGACAGGTGCAGCAAGTGCAGCAGCCCCTAGTTTGAGGAACTTAGGTTCTAAGGTGTCATAACATGGGGAGCTTTCTTCTTTGAGTTTTGATAGTAACTTGTGCACTTTCCTTGTAGTTGTGAGCTTTAAGTGGAAGGCAGGACAAGGGCCAAGAGCAGCATGGGAATGAGTAAAGACAGAGAACTCAGGGGTGGGGCAAGGTGAGCTGTATACCTATCAAAGTCTGTGAAAAACTGATTGATTCCTTCTGCAATAGATGGGGGTCTTATAACAGATCGCTCCCTGACAGTATGGAACAGGGATATTGGCTTGATTTACCTCTGATCAATTAATTAATTTGACCTCAGAATTATTTAGGCTTGCAGAGGTTATCAGTTTGCAGAGAATGGTAGTAGGAAAGCTTAGCACCCTGAATCCTATTTTTGCATTGGTTTCCCAGCTGGCGATAAGATAACCAGTCGGAACACAGGAGGCTGGATTTGTAGGATTTCCAAGC
The DNA here is from genome assembly GCA_016271365.2 of Neoceratodus forsteri. Taxonomy (NCBI): domain Eukaryota; kingdom Metazoa; phylum Chordata; order Ceratodontiformes; family Ceratodontidae; genus Neoceratodus; species Neoceratodus forsteri. The sequence goes on along the minus strand of CM057456.1, from coordinate 1,172,314,621 downwards.
AGCATCATGCTTTTCATTAGGGACCTAATTTCAGTGGAAAGCCAGGGGACTTTGATGCCCTTGGATCTGCGCCTAGTTAGAGGGGCATGTCTGTTGACGATGTCCATAAAGATTGCAATGAAAAGGTCTAGGGCCTGGTCGATGCTGGGAAGATGAACGAGGGGGCTCCAATCAGTAGTACTAACTGACATCAAAAACTCATCTTGGTTAAACTGTGTCGTGTTCCTGGATTCCCGGATTATGGGGAGGGCAACAAAGTTGTTGCGCCATACACAGTAGACAGCAGAGTGGTCGCTAATGCAGTCTGGCAATACACCAACTGAACTGATCCTATGAGGGCAGTTAGATATGATCCAATCCAACAGCGCTGAGGTACCTGTCTTGGAGTTACATCGTGTGAGCTCAGTGATATGTTGAGTGAAACTGAAGTCAGATACTATAGTGTGTGCTTTGGTTTTGTGAGGTGACAGACAGTCACTATTAAAATCTCCACATATCACTGTGTCATGTGGTAGGAGAACAAAAAGGGAGGACATGAGGGGATGTAGGTCATTGATGGCATCCTTTGGAGGGAGGTAAATACAGCCAATGAGAAGTTTCTTGACATTGCCAAGTGTCAGTGAAATAAATAGAGACTCAGCGGAGGAGGGTATATCAGGTGGTGGGGGGACTACAGCAACATGAAAATTAGATTTAACACAGAATAAAACGCTGCCGCCTTTTTTACCAACGTGGTCCTCCTGAAACATGAATAACCATGGAGATGAACCTCATGTTGCTGTATGTGGGGTTTCAGCCAGATCTCGGTTACTCCAAGGATGTCTGGGTTATTTCTTTCAGCTATTTTTGGCCGGAGACTTTGTGTATTTAGATGTGCAATTTGGATACCCTTAATACGTGGTGTGATAGGTGGTGTCAAGTGGGCAGATATTGATAGTAGGTCCAGTGGACTGGGTGGACCTGGGTTAAGTTCAATATCACCCACCCGATGAAGTAATTGGGATAGGTGTAAAAGTATATAAAGCTGAAATGGGCATAGGCCTGTAGAGGATAGACTGTATTTACATATAGAGAACAGCGAGGACCAAGTACAGATCCAGATGAAATAAGCATCCTTTTTAGACATAAAGTGGGTGAAATTAGGGGGAGGTGAATCTGTGTAGATAGGACCAGGGAGGGGTGTGTGGAACTGTGGGTTGTGGGGATTAGGCATTGGGCAAGGAGTTTGTCTAACAGTGTGAAAGATATAATAAAAAGCATAGCAAAAGCAATCCCTTGTTTGTTTATTTATTGAAAATGTTTCACCAGGAGAGGCACACTGAGCAAAACAATGCTCGCCTCACGGTGGCGAGGGGCTTACATGAGGAGTATACATAACACAAACAATGTGATGCAGTTAGGAGTCAAGCAACTTCAACACAGTGGTTACATGGGTTACAAGGAGGAGTATACATAAACGGACAATGGGTGGAAATTTAGAGTCAAACAAATCAAAAGCGGTGGTTACATGGATGGAGTGTGGCTAGGCAGGCTTAAGCAAGTGGTAGTACTACATATATTTGTGCCAGTGGGTGGTGGCATATATGTTTTGATTAACATAGAACCAATGAAGGATTTCATAAGTGACGAAATGTAGAGAATAAGAGAAAGAGAAAAATGCATCGGGCTGGCAGTGCTAACTGGGAGCACGAGCCTGGGGAGATAAGAGCAAGGAAATGTTAGGGCAACTTTATTATAAGCCAGTCAATTGAGTGAGGCCCAGCTCTAGTCAGGCGTAAGGAGGGGGGTACGGTGGGGGATGAGTCATCGGGGGCTCAGGGCATGCAACAGTTGAGGCAGAAGTTAGAGAGGGCAGAGGATAGAGAGTATTTGGAGGAAGAATGGCAGATTTGGGCCGCAGGTCATTCCAGAGCTTAGGGAGGTGGTGAGAGAGGCAGACTGGCTCATGGAGGTTCTTCGATGAGGGATAGCTAATTGCCTGGAGTCAGTAGACCTGAAGCGTGCTGAGTTATTAGGAAGATAGGAGGAAACGAGGTAGGTGGGAGGAACCGAAGCTAATAGTTAGAAACAAATTTAGCACAGTGAAGTAGGCCAGTTGCTCAGGGATGGAAGGGCCAGTGAATGGTAAAGCTTACAGTGGTGGGTGCGGGGGGGGGGCATCGAGGGTGAAGCGGCAGAAGGCATTGAAGAGAGGGTCTAGTCTGGATAAGATGGACTTGGGGGCATTGCTGTAGACGACATCGCAGTAGTCGAAGGAAGGAAGAATCATTTTCTGGACTATTTCACATCTCACAGGAAGTGGTAGACTGCCACAGTTTCTATAGAGGGCACCAAGCTTGGGGCACAGTTTTGATAAGATGGTGTCCACATGGGTGGAGAAGGAGAGGTGGCGATCAAGCCAGACCCCTAAGTACCTAAAGGAGGGCACGTCTTCCTGGGTGGTGTTATTTAGGGTACAGAAGATCAGGGGGGTTGTAAGTTGGGATAGTCTCTGTCTAGTGCTGAAGGACATAGAGACTGTCTTCTTGGCGTTCAGGGAGAGCTGGTTGGAGTTGAACCAGTGCTGTACTTTGTTGAACTCGGTCTGGAGATTGTGGGTGACTTCTTCGTGGGGCCGGAGTAAAGAGGGACCGTGTCATCAGCATGTGTATAGAGGTAGTGGAGCAAGCCATTGGCAGATCGTTTAGTACGATGGAGAAGAGAATGGGGCCAAGGACTGAGCCCTGGGGGACACCGGTGGTAATGGGGAGCGGGGGGGAGGTGCAATCAGTTATTTTTGTAGATTGGGTTTTATTTTGTAGGTAGGCTCTGAACCAACTTATGGCCGAAGGTGATAGACCAGCACCAGCTAGGCAGGACAGTAGGAGGGAATGGGATACCGTATCGAAAGCTTTGGCTAGGTCGATGAAGATAGCGGCGGTGATATGTCCTGCGTCCATTCCAGAGAGGATGGAGTCCATGAGTCTTAGTAGAGAGGTGGTGGTGGAGTGGTTCTTCCTAAAACCGGACTGGAATGGAGTGAATAAATTTGTTTCAGAGAGAAAGTGGGTAAGCTGTGATAGTACTAGGTGTTCCTGATTTTGGTGAGGGTGGGGAGGAGGGAGATGGGGCGGTAGTTAGCAGCGGAGGTAGGGTCACCTCCTTTGGGTAGAGGTAGGATGGTGGCATGTTTTGTCGTCGCGGCAAGATTCATTCGGTGGAGAGACGCCGGTCGGGCTCTTTGCTTTTATTTATTCTCTTTTAGACTTCAGTGCAGAGCCCAGGAGGGGAACAAGGAGTTTTTATCTGTGTGGATGTGAGGATATATAGCCCTGGGACTTTTTCGGTAAAACAGAAGGGATGTGGAGTTTTATTCTGTCCTGAGGACGTCAGGATCTTCAGTCACAAGTCACGAGTTTTTCCTGGCCGAATTTCGTGGTAGAGAAGAGTCTGTATTTTGGATAGGGCTTGAAGAGCCCCGCTACGTAGAACACCGTGGAGGATTTGCGGTGGGTTCGCTCCAGGAGTGTCATTGACTGGATTTGTTCCTTTTCTTGCCCTCAAAATATTGGTTTTTGGGGTGTTTTGGATCTGCGGAGGTCAAGGAATTAAAGTATTGGACAGCTCGTAAATTTAGAGTTCCGAGGTTTTTCATTTTGTTTGGTGATCTTACTAGAGACTGTCTTCTATCAACACACTTGTGGAATGTCTGGCGTCAGCCTCTGTTGCTAAATCACCCGGTAGGTGTCTGTTTGGGGCTTTGCTGCTGCAGGGGTTTGGGGTATTTTCTTAGTCGGGAGCTGGCTGGAGTACCCACTCCTTGAACCATTGAGGATTGCTACAATTGTGGTACTTTTCATGGTTCTTTGGTCAGGTGGCTTAGACTCCTTCTAAAGGACACTTTTGGGAGTTAAGGTAGAGAGTGGCTGACCTTTTCTGGATTCAGTTTCCTGGATTCTTGAATCACCTCGGTTAAACTTGTGATTTTTGGTCGCTCCTCCTTTTTGTGCTTCATTTAACTGTTCCCTGCCTGATGTGGATTTATTAATGGAACTCTGAACTTTTTGTTTTTTATTTAATTATGTTAAATTTTAGCTCTGTATTGAGTGATTGTTGATTATTGCTTTCAGACACTAGGTGGTGAGAGGACTTTGTGTCCCTAAGTTTTGGGTGTTTATTTATTTATTTTACTTTTATTTTTATTTTTGTTTTAAAATTCTGTCTCCTTCCTGGCTGTGGGAAGATCAAACAACATCATCCCCCAGTTGTGAGAGAACTTGGGAGGAGTTTTAGTTCTCTGTCCTCTGTTATTTCCTATGATGGTTAGGCACTGAGAGTGCCTTTCCTTCTTTTCCCAGTGGTGAGAGCAATCCGGGGAATAAGGAAATAGCTCAGGTGAAGACTTATTTTCTTTTTATTTAAGGTTATATTTATTATGTTTTATTCGTTGGTTGATTGTTAATTTAGTTGTTTTGGGTTTTTGGTGTATTTTAGTTAAATATCAACATGTGCTGGCTTCAGCCTCCTGGCGATCGCTACTCATCCTCCTCCCTTTCGCCTCCCGCCTTTGTTACTCCTCCTTTGCATTTGACACCTACCAGGCGCTGCAGGCGCTGGGTATTGTTCATGGGAGGCTGGGGGGTTGGCGAACAGGAGGATGAGCGAAGTGGGTTCATCGTATCGGGTGTTGTTAGGTCAGAAGGCGCCCTTGGGCGAAATGGAATCCAGATCGAGGTTTACCTTGTCTGGTATCCATACCCAAGGGCACTACTGATTTCAGTAGGCAGACAGGCTCGACAACCCTCGAAGTTTGTCCAACTCGGACGGTGTTATGCAATGCCAGGTCTGTTAGGAATAAGACTGCCATTATTGCCGATCTTGTTGGTTCGGCCGACCTGGCTTGCATCACCGAGACCTGGTTGGATGAAAATTCTGGCCCTATACTGGAGGCCATGACTCCAGCCGGGTACTCGGTGATACACCGCCCGAGATTGGACCGCGGGGCGGGGGGGTTGCAGTCTGTTTTAAGACTGAATTGGGTCTCACGAATGTAGTAGTAGGTGAGGCTGGGTCTTTCGAGTGCACAGTCGTAGCAGGTGTAGGTGTTCGAATCGTGCTCATCTACTGTCCACCCGGAGATGGGAGACGTTTCTGACAGAAAGTAGCAGACTTCCTCGTCGACATGTCATTTGAGTCACCCAGATTGATGGTTCTGGGTGATTTCAACGCCTGGGTCGACGATGAACTCTCTAATTTTGGTAATCACTTCCTCCAATTGATGTCTTTGGGCCTCACACAGGTGGTTTCCACTGCTACGCATAAATCTGGACACTTTAGACTTAGTCTTCCTTCTAGGATCGACGCATCCGACATGGGGGTGGAACCAGTCACCTGGTCTGATCACTACATCGTGAGGTTCAATTTTGCACCCCTGAGAAGACCAGCCCCTGTGGAGATGGTCAGTCACCGTCCATTACGAATGTTACCCACAAGGTCTAGTGGCGTCCTTGACCTATCATCCTTCGATTGGTGAGCAATAGTCCAGAAGCACCCGGTGCTGGCCTATAATAAGGCCATCACGACTGCCCTGGATTCTACTGCTTCTGTTCGTGAGCGCCCCCTATCCCTTTGCCCCAGATCCCCGTGGTTTGACGGGACCTTGAGGGAGATGCGGAGATAGGGGCGAAGGTTAGAGCGTCACTGGCGCAGGTCTGCCCTTGATGCCGACCACTCTAGATTGATGGAACATTATGTTAGCTATCAATCTGCAATCACCCATAAGAAAGCAGAATTCCTGTCCAGGGAGATTGCAGTTGCTCAGAATCGACCAGCTCAGCTGTTCCGAACGGTAGACAGACTGTGCAACCCAGCCTGCCTGCAAGTTTGGAAAGCTTTTTCGCAAGTTGAGTGCGATGAGCTCGCTCCATACTTTGCAACTAAAGTGGCCGACATCAGGGCAAACCTGGGTCCGGCATCCTCTAAGGGTGATGCTTTTGGACAGCATGGGATCACAGTGCCCCATTTCTCCTGGGTTTCCTTTACGTCGACCGGTTCATGGACATCATGAGGATCGTCCATACTATCGTCCCTGAAGTTGTGGTTTGGATCCCGGACCGACTCCCTTATTTTGGGTTGTTTTGATATCATCGGTCCGGTCCTGGCGCAAATAGTCTGGTGCTCCTTGGAGTTAGGTGAGTTTCCTGCTCTCTGAAAGAGGCAGTGGTGATCTCTTTGAAGAAAGCTTCCTTGGACCCAGACTGTTTTTCAAACTATCGGCCTATCTCTAACCTCCCCTTTATTGGGAAGGTTATTGAGAAGGTCGTAGCTGTTCAATTGGATGACCATTTAACCATTCATAATGTCTACGAATCCTTCCAATCTGGCTTCCGGAAAAGACATAGCACCGAGACTGCGCTGGTTCGGGTGTTAAATGATCTTCTGATGGCGAGGGATCAGAAGAGACGTTCTATCTTGGTTCTTCTTGATCTCTCTGCAGCCTTTGACACTGTGGACCACATGGTGTTATTAGCTCGCCTGGGGCAAATCTGTGGAATGTCTGGAACCGTTTTGCAATGGTTCACGTCATTCCTCACCAGGAGATCACAAAGAGTTGTGTCAGGGAATTTTTCCTCTGACCCAATTTCTTTGTTGTGTGGAGTGCCTCAGGGATCTGTGCTGTCACCCATGTTGTTTGCAGTGTATACGCTGCCCCTCGGAGGTATCATAAGATGATATGGGCTGAGGTTTCACTGTTATGCAGATGATACCCAGCTCTATCTGTCTTTTGCACCCGACCAGGATGGAGCTCTCTCGGTGTTTAATAAATGTCTGGGGGAGATCCAAGACTGGATGGATTCTAGTTGGCTTAAGTTGAACTCGGAGAAAACAGAGGTTCTGGTAGTGGACCCAGGTGGTCGGATTGAGAGGCCGTGTATTGGTGCACCATCTGGAATTTTTCTCGGTGGGGTATCTCTTCCGTCCTCTGAATGGGTGCGTAACCTTGAGTTTATTCTTGACGACAGGCTGACTCTTAAATCTCAGGTGTCAGCCGTTGTCAAGACTTCCTTTTATCATTTTAGGAACATTGCCAGGTTAGGCACCTTGTTCCATCAACTCCCTGCCTACCTTGGTCCATGCTTTTGTATCTTCACGTTTGGACTATTGCGCCCTTTACTTTGGGCTTTCTGGGGTTGAAATCCATGTCAGCTTACAGCTGATGCGAGAACGATGCAGCCCGGGTATTGACTGGGACAAGTAGGTCCTGTCATATCACTCCCGTGCTGCGCGAACTGCACTGGCTTCCTATGTGGTGGCGGATCACCTTTAAAGTCACTCTATTGACTTTCAAAGCCCTCCACGACCAGGGTCCAGCCTATCTGAAAGACCTCCTGGTTCCCTACTGCCCTGACTGATCACTCCGCTCGACCGACATGGGGTTTTTAGAGATCCCAAGAGTGAGTTTAAAATCTTCTGGCAGCAGAGCGTTTTCGCATGCTGCACCCACTCTTTGGAACTCTCTACCATACCGGTTACGGCAGTGCACCTCCGTGGAGTTATTCAAGAAAGACTTGAAAACATACCTATGGAATATGGCCTTTTCAGATAACTAAGTTATTGTATTAATTTCTGGTTTTTATCATATATATGATATTTGGATGATATGCTGATTTTTATGGATGTTTTATGATTTTATTTAGAGTTTTGGATTGTTTGAAAATTGTTCAGCACCTTGACACATTGAAAGGTGCTTTATAAATAAAATTATTATTATTATTATTATGTTTCCACTCAGAGGGGAGAGACTCGGTGGTGAAAGAGAGGTTTAGCAGGGCAGCGAGTGGGGTAGCTATGGCCGGTGCAGATAGGAAGAGGAGTTTGTTATCGAGGCCGTCTGGAGATTTACCTTTGGAGGGGTTCAGGGAGCGAAGGGCATCTAAGGTTTCAGAGGGGGAGATGTGTCTGAAAGAGAAAGGGTTCTGGCCAGGTGGAAGGAGGGTAGCTGTCTGGGGAGAGGTGTAGGTACTGGAGGAAGGGAGTCCTGGAGGGTCTTAGCACAAGTAGTGAAGTAGAAATTGAACTCAGAGGCTACTGTCAGAGGGTCGGAGAGTAGGGTCCCTTGTGGGGGGGGGGGATTTGTTGTTGGGGGGGAGAAAAGGTTGTTGATGACTTTCCAGAACTTAGAAAGCCTCCCAAGATTTGAGTTTAGGGTGTTGTTAAAGTATTCAGCCTTAGTTATGCGGATGGCCTTTGTGCATTTGTTTCGGAGCATGCGGTAGGTGATATTGTCGCCTGGGAGAAGCGTGGATTTGTAGGTAAGCCACGCCTTGTCTCGGGCTTGTTGGCAAGCTATCAGCTCGGGAGATATCCAAGGAAGGTGGGACCCTCGGACCCTAGCACGGCGCAGGGGAGTATGTTTGTCCCAGGCACTGAGGAAGGTGTTCCTGAAGTGCGTGAGGGCAGTATCCATGTTAGAGCAACTTAGGATAGGGTCCCAGTTGGAGTGAGCTAACTCTTCCAGAAGAGGGGAGAGGTTTAGGGATTTATATGACCGTTGAAATATGAACTTGGGAGGGGATTTAACTCGGTGGATTTTGCGGACCAAGTATGTTAGGTGGTGATCACTAATGGAGTCAGGGAGGAGGCCAGAGCTGACGACACGGTGAGGATGGGAGGTAAACACCCAATCGAGAAGGTAGTGGTTACTGGATTTATGGTTTGACCGTGTAGGTTCCCGAATGGTTTGGGTAAAGTTGAGTGCGGATATCTCGGTTCATGTTTTGTTAAAGGTGGGATCAGACCAGTTGTGGTTAAAGTCGCCCAAGACATATAGTTCACCCAACTGGGCTAGGGATGACAATTGATTCAGGATGTTGGCTACTGTTGCAGATGCGGTGCAGGGGCAGCAGTAAACTCCTGCCACAAAGATGGGGAGTGAGGAAGGAGGGGACAGTTTCAGCATGAGCAGCTCGTAGGCCATGGGTTCGGCTTTTGAGAGAGTGACAGAAGAATGTAGAGCTGAGCTGGTGTAGATAGCCACCCCTCCACCTCTGGTGGGTCGGTCTTGCCGAGTGATGGTGAACCCCGGAATAGCGATGGCAGGATCAGGGAGGTTTGGATTTAGCCAGGTCTCAGATATGATGATTAAGTCAGGGGCATGGTGGTGGCTAGTACCTGGAGCTGGTCGAGCTTGGGGCTAGGCTACGTAATGTTTAGGTAGAAGACGAAGGTCCACGGGGAGGGAGCCAGAATGGCTGTTGGTGGTGACCTTGGCAGAGGGGTGAGGCAAAGTGTTACTATGACTAGGGGTTGTTGTTGGGCCGGGATTTGGGTGAATATCCCCTGCAGCCATCAGTAGTAGGGCAAGGATTAGGTGGTGATGAAGTTTGAGAAGGCACCGAGATTTGGGCGAACGCCACTTAGGGAAAGCAGTAGGGTGGGTGGTATGGAAAAAATGAGATGTGCATTGGTAGACGGAGACCAGGAGGCAGCCATAAGAGTAGAATGGGGTGGTGGGGCTCATGGGGAAACGGGACCATAAAACATCTGGGAGAGGTGCTGTGGACATATAGGGGGCAAATGTAGGATGAATCAGATCAACAGGTGGGGGGATGCAGGGTAGCAACTTAGAAGGGGTGTTAGAAGGGCTAGAAAAAGTAGGATGGAGAAGAATGAGAGTAAATATCCTAATGCATGCACCATTGTAGCCAGGTGTATAGGAGGTGCAGATGGAGAGGGTTGGGAGGTAGGCACTACAGTGAGGCAATGAGGAGGGAGAAGAGAAGTGGTCACGAGGAGGCCTAGGAAGGTAGCTGGGGGGCAAGGAGGGGAAGGGTAGTAATTATATGGAAGGAGATTGGAGTAGATAGAAAGGGGGCGGGGCAAGTAGCGTATTTAATAGGTGGCCTGGGAGGGGGTGGTGGGGGACAAAGATAGCTCACAGTCAACAGTCCCAGGCTAGCGGCAGATCCGGCGAACCGGCTGGAGGGCTCCTCGGGCAGGGAAGCAGCTTGTCTGGCTCGGTGGAAAAGGCGCACCAATCAGCTGCTGAGAGCTGAGCGCTGGTCCAATCAGGGATCAGCAGAACGGTAAGCGCAGCAATCGGGGAGGCGCTAGAAGCTGGACAGCTAGTGGAAGTAGCAGCTGTAGTTACCTGGTGTGGATTCCGGGAGTGAGGACCAGGAGAGCAGGTGGATATCTTTGTGGAGGTCAGCGTTGGAGGCAGTGGGTGCTGCCGAGGTCTGCGGGTGCCGCTCGGGGAACGAGAGAAGCCTGGGGGGGAGACAAGGATACCAGGAGTTTAAGTAGGCAGATAGTTGAGGGGGGAACAAAGGAAGGCAGGAGACAGACTGGCGCTAGAGGAGGGGGTGGGGGTGCGAAATAGGGACAAAGGACAGAATCTGCAATTCAGGTGAGCTGGAGAAATTAGATGGGGGAGGGTGGCTACAGACAGGGAGCTTAGTGCAGGAATTTAAAGGGGGGGGAAGCGGAGAAAGTATGGCACCAGAGAGCGCTAAAGCAGGCTTTATAGATTAGTCAGCAGGAAGGTCATAGGCTTGTATAGAAGAAAATAGAAGGAGGCACAACAGGATTTAGCACAACATCTTATCTAGCCACGATGAGACCAAATTTAAAATGGGAGACCGAACTACATCCTACAAAATTTGAAAAGGCACAGTTTCGTGCAACACAGGCAATATTATGAAATTAGAGATCCCTGAGAACACGTTCTACAACATACAGGAATACAGACTCCCTGAATAAGCAGCTCACTACAGCAGATGAAGTCTAGGAACACCTAAGGGTGAAACCAGATTAGTGCTATACAGAGGGCAAAGAACCCTGGGGAGATAATTGAAGTCTACACTAACAGTTAAATAAGAACCAGAGTATTATTTGCCCTCTGGTGGAGAGAAAAAGAAATGTGTAAATGGGAAACCGGGTAATTAGAAATCACATGACCCAGCTCTGGCTATATACGAAAAGCTAGCCAGAGGTGGGAGCGGTGGGGTGAGGGTGGGGAGCCGCGGTACAGCAGCGATGGGAATCAGCACTGCAGCCTACAGCCACCCGTTCCACTCACTGCAGGCAGGTAAAACCCCGGAGAAATTAGCAGCGTGTGCTTATACAAAATAAAACTTTGGAATGGGCTCTCAAGGAGATTTGCAGTGCGTGCCTATTGTTTTAAATAAGAATTCGGACAGATGCAGAGAGGCAGTTTTTAAGTTGCCGGAGGAGCTCGTTTTTTTGTTTGTTTTTTTAAATTAGCAAAGCAGTATAAGCTTAGCTTTACAATAAATTCTTGGGAACAGTAGGTGAGTGCTTAGCTCTACAAAATTTTTAAACAGCAGCAGAATTCAGGATTGAGGAAGTCGAAATTAACAAGTGGGTGAGCTCACTGTGATCATTTGAAGGTTGGAGCCCCCATAGCCCTAAGAAGTTTAAAAATTAATAAAAGTAGACTATGAATTAAAATTAAAAGTAGAGAGGAGCTTCTGCAGGTATGATATGCAGCCAGTATGCTACTAAGTAAATTAAGCATACATGTTGCGAGCTCCCAAGTGGATGTGGCGCCGTCCCTGAAAAAAGGCGCCAAGTTCAATATAAGTCTGGAGAGGAAACCGATGAGTCTGATCCTGTTGCGTACATGAAAATTCTTTGGGCGGGCAGGGAGCTAGCCCTGCAGCTCCAGCCATGATCCGAGGTGCCCAGGGGGCTGGTAGGGTCTGAAAATTCTTTGGGTGGGCGGGGAGCTAGCCCTGCAGCTCCAGCCATGATCCAAGGTGCCCAGTGGGCTGGGAGGGTCTGAAAATTCTTTGGGCGGGTGGGGAGCTAGGCCTGCAGCTCCAGCCGTGATCAGAGGTGCCCAGGGGGCTGGCAGGGTCTGAACATTCTTTGGGCGGGAGGGGAGCTAGCCCTGTAGCTCCAGCTGCGATCCGAGGTGCCCAGGGGGCTGAAAGAGTCTGAAAATTCTTTGGGTGGGCAGGGAGCTAGCCCTGTAGCTCCAGCCACAATCCGAGGTGCCCAGGGGGCTGGGAGAGTCTGAAAATTCTTTGGGCAGGTGGGAAGCTAGCCCTGCAGCTCCAGCTGTGATCAGAGGTGCCCAGGGGGCTGGGAGGGTCTGGCAGTGTAATGGACTGATTAAGGTGGAAGTCAGATACCACCTTAGGGAAAAATTTCTTGTTAGTCCTTTAGTGCCTGCAGGAGTGTTTCTGTGACTGGCACCAGCTTTGACAGTGAATCTCTTTTCTGATGCCAGTGCAACTTGAGATAAAATGAAATTTCTTGTTAGTCCTGAGGACAACTTTGTCCCTATGGAATGCAATGTAATCACTCTCTATGGATAAAGCCTGAAGCTCATTAATCCTTCTGGCAGAAGTAATTGCTACCAGGAACACTGTTTTCCAAGTTACATACTTGAGATCTGCCAAGGACATAAGCTCAAAGGGTGGCTGCATGAGCTATGCAATAGATGTGTTGAGATCCCTTAGTGGGGTGGGATTCCTGTATGGGGGATGCAAATGCAGCAGCCCCTTGAAGAATTTTCTGATTACTGGGTTCGAAGCCAGAGATGATGCCTTGCCTGCTGATAAGCAAGCAGAGACAGCTGCCAAGTGCACTTTCAGAGTGAATGGTCTTAGACCAAGAGAATGAAGGTGGGTAAGGTAATCCAGGACCACTGGCAAGCCTGCCTGAGTGTGGTCTATATCTTTACTCTGGCACCAAATGGAGAACCTTTTCCACTTGAATGTGTAGGTCTTTCTAGTGGAGGCCTTTCTAGAAACAATGAGGACCTCCATGACCCCTTCAGAGAGATGTAACTCAATGTACTCTAGGCCTCAAGTTTGAGAGACTAAAGGTTGGGGTACAGGATCCTGCCCTGGGAGGAAGTCAGCAAGTTGTGTTTCCTGGGGAGGCTGATCGCTCTGGCCACTGATAGGTCCAGAATCAAAGAGTACCATTGCTGCCTGGCCCAGTCTGGAGCAATGAGGATTATTGTTGCCAGCTGGGATCTGAGCTTGTTCAAGACTCTTATCAACAGTGGAAATGGAGGGAAGGCATATAGGAACGTCCCTGTCCAATTCAACAGTAGTGCATTAAGTGGGACTGAGCCCTTCACTGGGGGCCTGCAGCAGAACTGGGGGAGCTGATAGTTGTCTGGGGCTGCAAAGAGGTCTACCTGCAGAGTGCCCCACCTTTTGAACACAATCTGGAACACCTGCTTGTTCAGGCACCACTCGTGGTGGTTCTGACTGATTCTGTTCAGAGCATCTGCCAGAACATTGTCCTTCCCTGGTAGGTGGACTGCTGAAAGAGAAATTCCCAGAGAGTATGCCAGGCTCCAAATTCTCATGGCCTCTGTGCACAAAGGGGTTGACCTTGTGCCTCCTTGCTTGTTTATGTAGTACATGGTGGTTGTGTTGTCTGTCCCGACCTGTACCACTTTTCCCTGTAGCATACTTGCGAAGGATTGGAGTCCCAGGAAGACTGCGCTTAGCTCTAGCAGGTTTACTTGCAACAGTGACTCCTGCCTGAGCCATATGCCGTAAGCAGTGTGCTCCTCCAGATGTGTCCCCCATCCCAGGAGGGAAGCATCCATGGTTAGCACTAAGGAAGGGTTTACCTGCAGGAATGGTATACCCAGTCTGATATTGTCTTTTTCCAGCCACTACTGAAGTGCCTGCAGGAGTGTTCCTGTGACTGGCACCAGCTTTGACAGTGAGTCTCTTTTCTGATGCCAGTCAGACGAAACTGAATGTCTCTCATTTGGAACCTTGCCCCTGACACTGTTGCTGTGGAAGCTGCAATGTGACCCAGCAATTGTAGGAAGTGCCTTGCAGGCCTTAGGCTGAGTAGTTTGAAGGTACTTAACAACTGTATCAGGCTGTCCACTCCTGCCTGTGGAAGAAAAGCCTTTACTCTCACAGTGTCCAGCTTGGCTTCTATGAATTCCAGGAGCTGTAGGCTCCAATACTGATTTTCTCAGGTTGACTAGGAACCCTAGTGACTGTAGGACATCCTGTGTGAGTGTCAGGGACTCCCTTACTTGTTGAAGGGATTGCCCTATGACTAGCCAGTCATCCAGGTAAGGGAATACCACCACTCCCTGCCTCCTTAGGTGTGCCACAACCACAGCTAGGTATTTTGTGAACACCCTTGGAGCAGAAGTAAGTCCGAAAGGCATTGTCTTGAATTGGTAATGGCCTGATGGCAGTCTGAATCAGAAATACTTTCTGTGAGACTGCTTGATGGGGATGTGGAAGTAAGCATCCTTTAGGTCTACAGATGCAAGCCAATCCCCTTGCCTTAGGATTGGGAGGATTGTTGCCAGAGTCACCATCTTGAACTTTGGTTTTAACAGATGTCTGTTTAGGTGCCTGAGACCCAGTATAGGTCACCACTTCCTGGTTTTCTTTGTTGTGAGGAAGTATCTTGAATAGAGACCCTTTCTTCTTTGTGTCTGAGGAGCTGGCTCTATTGCCCTTTGCGACAGAAGGGTCGATACTTCTCTAACAGTAATGTTTTTGATGGGGAAGAGGGTCTGAAGACCCTTGCCCTCAGCTTTGGCATGAACTTGAAGCTGAGAGCAAGGTTTTGGCCCACTACCTTCACGACCCACTTGTCTGTGGTGATGGACTGCCATTCTTGGATGTAGTGGGCCAGCCTGCCCCTTACTGGGGTTTGGGCAGTGACCCGAGGTGTCTGCTTGGCTTAGGCTGCTGTCTGTGTGTTGGGGCTAGTACAGTTGCTGCCTCTCCTGCCCCTGCCCCCTGAAATAACCCCTCTACAGCTGGTACTGGGGAAAAGCTTGAGGCTGAAAAAATGGCCTATAGTTTCCCCTACCTCTAGTCTCCCAACCTTGATGCTTCTGGGGTGTAGATGCCTTTTCCTTGGAAGCAACACTTTTGTAGGCTGTTTTGTAGTCATCCATTTTCTTCATATAAGCCTCTGTCTGCTCCCCGAACAGAGATGTAGGCTCACATAGGAAATCAAGGGCCTCGGACTGTGTGTCTTGGGTCAAATTGGTGGTTCTGAGCCAAGCAAATCTTCTAAGAGACACAGAAGCAGCCATTTGTCTGGCAGCAGTGTCATTATTATCCACAGCCATCCTAAATTGGTCTTTTGATGCCTCTATACCCCTTTTCGCAGCTTCTTCCAGATCAGCTGCTGTAGGGGCTGGGACAGATTTTGTTATCTCCATAACACTGTTCCATAGTGTTCTCTGATATCTTGCAACATAGGCCATATAGGATGCTTGCCTGATAATCAGAGAGGATCCCACATAAACCTTCTTGGCTACAGAATCCATTTTTCTGGAATCTTTGTCCAGTGGATATGATACCAAAGGTATGCCAGCCTCATCACAAGCTCCAGCCTGCACCACCCAGTATTTCTTGTCCACATTTCTATCCACAGGTGGCACAGAAGTGGGAGTCTGCAAGACCTTGTTCACCTGTTTCCTCAAGGACCTATGGATGGGCAGGAACAGCCTTTTAGAGACTGGAATGTCCATCATCTCCATATAGTCCTGTTTTTCCTCCTCACTGGTGGACTCCTGAGTAGGGCGGTCCAGGGATTGAGTCACTTGCTTTATAAAAGCAAAATGGAATGTATAGTCCTCAGTCCCCTTGTCAGGGGAATCAGGACAGTGGGGATTAGAAGAGATATCCAATTCAATCGACTCTCCATAGTCCTCATCTTCATCTTCATCCTCTCCAAAAGGTTCTACCCCTTGTTCCAATGAACCAGGAACAGAGGAAGAACCGGAGGATTGTGTATGTGACTGCTTGTCAACCAGAACCGGGGTACTTGGTTGAAGCGACTGGATAATTTTTATAGCATTCACTATCTCCTCAGTGGTTGGAACTGGTGTCTTTTTTGGTTGCTGTTTGTGCACTGTATGTTTCTCTTTTTTCTTTCTTTTCCCTTGCGGTTGCCGGTTCAGCAACAGTATCCACAGGCCATTTTTGACCTGAAGAACCATCACCCTTGTCAGAGGGCTGTTCCTCCAGTTCTTTATGGCTTGTCGCCAGTTTATCTGTAGCCAGGTCAGCGACTTTCTCAGACATCTTCTCCTGCAGTCGTTTAAGTCGCCGCCTCTCAAACGTCGACTGAGGGAAGTTTCTGCAAATATCACAATCCTCTTTGAGGTGGTCAAACCCCAAGCAAAATGCACAAATCAGATGAGGGTCTGCTTTAGCGTATGGTTCCCCATACTCAGTACAGTGTTGGAAACCTGTGGGGCCTGTTCTTTTCTTGGTCTGTGGCATGTATCCAAAAACCCCTTTTTTTTGGGGGGGGGGGGTAAAAACAGAACAACCGAGAGTTACCCCAGTAAAATTTTTCTAAATAATAACCAACTTACCTTAACAGTTGGAAAGAAGACAATTACTGAGATTCACCTCAGAAAAAAAAAAAAATACTTACCATAGTAATCTTGTTTCTTCCAAGTGATACTCAGGTATTCATAACTTTATGCAGTCAGCCTTCTAAGTAGAACTGCCCAGAGAGAATTTGGAATGTATGCAAATGATGGAATCTTTTGCATGAGCCACTCTTCAAATGCTGCCTTATACTAAGTGCCTTAGTTCTAACCCCTCAGATTTCCTGGAAGCCTGGAAAGACAGGCACAAGGGGATTAAGTGTAATAATGATAATTACTATAATAGTAATAATAACAACATACTACGAATCATAATAATAATAATAGAAGGAGCTTCCTTAACACCCAAAAAAAGGGGGCCTCCAACTGGAGGGCATAACATATGAAAGGATACCCTTGAATGTCCAAATCACCTAAAAAAGGAGAGGGGGACAACAATAGTGAACACAATCACAACATGTGTGCCAGAAATGGCATTTATACCCCTAAGAGCACAGTATTCAGGAATGCTGAGGCTAAATGTTCCAGAAGGGTAGTAGGGTGGGCCAGTTATGAATATCTGAGTATCATTTGGAAGAAACAAGATTACTATGGCAAGTAATTTTTTCTTCTAAACCCAGTAATACTCAGGTATTCATAACTTCATGCAGACTACTAAGCAGTACCTTTGGAGGTGGGCAGAGAACCTTATTTTGTGATTAGACTTTGCAGGACTGCTGTGCTGAACCTGGCATCACCCCTGGAGAGAATATCCAGACTGCAATGCTTTGTAAAGGTGCGCACCGTTTTCCAGGTAGCTGCTTTACAGATGTCCACCAGGGGAACACCCCTGACAGCTGCTATGGTAGCAGCAGTGCCCCTTGTGGAATGGGCCCTCAACCCTATTGGGGGATCCTTTCCAGCCTTAGAATAACAAAAACTGAAAATGCTGTACCATCCAGCAAGAAATTAATATTTTTGAAGCTGGGTTACCCTTTCACACATTCTCATAGGCCAGGAACAGCTGTTTTCTGCCCTGCCTATGGACTTTGTTAGCTGTCAAGTAACAGCTAAAAGCTCATTTAACGTCCAGACCATAAAGACTCTTTACACCAGAACTAAAGTGTTCAGTGAAAAAGATAGATAAGATAGGCAGACTGGGTGGACTGTAGGCCCTTATCTGCCGACACTGTCTATGTATGTATGTATGTATGTATGTATTTGAGTACAATGGTTTGATTCAATGGGAATCAAAAGACATTTAAAGAAGAAACTCCTTGTTTGTTCCAAGAATAATTTTGTCTCTGTGGAATAAAATGTAGCCCTGTTCAATGAAGAGAGACTTGAGCTCACTGATTCTTGTGGCAGAAATCATTACCACAAGGAAAAAAATATTTTTTTTGTTTTGTTTTAAGATATTTCTAAAAAGTTGAAAACATAGAATCAAAAAAGGGGGACCCATGAGCCTAACTATGCACACATCTAGGTCCCATTCTTGGACTGGTTCCCTGTGAGGGGGTGCAAATGGGCCAGGCCTTTAAAGAACCCTTTGAAGATAGGGTCTGAGGCTTGAAAAAACATTCTGTCCAACTGAGAAGTAAACAGATGCTGAGACCAGGTGGACCTTTAAGGTACTGGTCTGCAAGTCCAGTGAAAGCAAAGAGGTAAAATAGTCCAGTACAGCTGGAACACCAGCCTGTGCTGGTAAGTGCCAGGTCCTAAAAGAGCCTCTCTGAGGCTAGGATCTGAGGCCATTAGAACATTTTGTCCAACTAATATGCAAGCAGATGCTGCAACTAGGTGGACCTTGAGGATGCTAGACTGCAAGTCCAATGAATATAAAAAGGTAAGTTAGTCAAGCACTGCTTGATCCCAGCATATGCTGGAAACCAGTTTCTGGTTGAGCACCAATAGTAAACCTTTTCCCTTCTGAAGCATACAGTTTCTTAATGGAGGGCTTCCTGTAACTATATAAAATTTCCAAGACACTGTGAAAAAGATGCAAGGCTGCATATTGTACAGTAAGCCCTCAAGAGACATGACTTGGGCCTGAGTGACCCAAGGTTTGGGCACAGAAGCCTCCTGGTTGGAGGTTAGCAGGTTGTGGCTCTGAGAAAAGGTATATTGGTTTGGAACCAGACATGGAGAGTACCATGTCTGCCTGGTCCAGTCTGGCGTTATCAAGACCACTGATGCTGGCTGGGACCTGAGCTTGAGAAATGCATTGTATGCCAGAGGGAAGGAAGGAAAGTGAACAGGTGCTTCCCTGGCCAACTCAAAACAGGAGAATCTAGGGGGATTGGTCCTGGATCTGATTGTCTTAGTACTGTGGCAGGTGGTGGTTGTGGTGGGATCCGAACAAATCTACCCTTGGTATGCCCCACCTCCTGAAGATAACTTGCACCACCTGATTATTCAAGGCCCATTCCTGATAGGACTGGTTGATCTGAGTCAAGGTATCTGCCAAGGCAGTGTTCCTACCTGGCAAATGAATATCCTGCAGGGACATATGGAATATGCTAGACTCCATATTTTCTTAAGTCCTGAGCAGGGAGGGCTTAACCTTGTCCCTCCCTACTTGTGGATGTAATACATTGTGGTGGTATTGTCTGCTCTGACCTGTACCACCTTTGTAGTAGTTGTGTGAAGACCTTTAGTGCAGTAACACTACTCTGGGCCCCTGCGGGTTTATGTGCAGGAGTGAATCTGCACTTGACCATGTGCCTTGGGAGGTGTGAACCCCCAGATGGGCGCCCCACTCTAGCAGACAACTGATAAGGGCTCTTGCTGAAAAAGAAGACCCTTCCCTTAGATTGGTTCCTCCTTTTCCTCCATTGGAAGCCTGTAACAATGTCCTTGTTACTAGAATTAGTTTAAAAAAAGGGTCCTGTCTCTGACACCTTTGAGCCATGATGTGACATTGAATGGCTCTGGTCTGTAACCTGGATTCCAAGTCTGTGCCAGTGGCAGATGCCGTGTGGCAAGTAGCTAAAGAAAACTGTCTTGCGATTTTTGGTTCATTCAGCCCGAATGAGCCCACTATTAGTGGAATACTTCTTGCCCTGCATAGGGGCAGGTAGACCCTGCCTTGCAGGGTATTTAGCTCTGCTCCTATGAACTGGAGTGATTGTGCAGTCTGAAGGTCAGACTTTCTTTAGATTTATCAAGGACCCTAGAGAGTTCAGCAGACCCTAGGTGAGTTGCAGACTCACTTGCCGGAGTGATTCTGCAACCACCAGCCAGTCATCTAGATATGGGGAAACTGTGACATCTTATCTTTGAAGGTGCTCCAACCACTGTGTACACTCCCAGAGAGTGACCCGATGAGAGTCTGAACCTGAAGTACTTTCTGTGAGACTCCCTTATGGGATTGTGGAAATAATTTAAATACAGTGATGCCAAGAACCCCTTTAGGTTTTTCCTGGGATTTGACATGCTTTGCCTTTTTGGTTTTCGTGGTGGGGACCAGAGAAACAGCCGGGCCATTCACTCCCCCCCTTTTTTTTAAAAAAAAAACTAAATCACCCTTCTCTGGGGTATGTAAGTAAGAGACAGCAGTTTCACATGCAAATTTGGAGGGTGTTGGCTGGTCAGAGCCTGAAGTGCCTCTTTTGCAACCTTTCTAATCCTTTTTCCACTGTTGTTAGTGGAAGGAATTTGAGCTCAGAAACAATCCCTAACTCAGTACATCCAGGACCACTTGTCTCTGGTGCCTGAAATACCCAATGCTGTGGGTACTGCTGATACTGAGGTGCAGCCCCAGCCTGACAGAAACAAAGCGGGCTTGAGGTGGTGTATATATCCACCTTTTTCATGTAAGCCTTTATCTTTCTCCAAATGAGCAGGCTAGGTGGGCCAAGCGGTCCTTATCTGCCATCAAAGTCTATGTTTCAAAGAGGAATTACCCTCGACTGGAAAGTCTATAACATTGGTTTGGGTATCCTGAGTGAGGTCTGTGACTCGCAGCCAGGCAAACCTTACCATCCATCTGGCAGCAGCCACTTGACCTGTTATTTGGCTGCTCTCAAACCAAATTTAGCGGTTTCAGCTAGATCATCTCACAGGGGAGTCTGGGCCTTGGCTGATATGGCAGGTGCGGACTACTACAGTGACTTTGGTACTGACATAGGCTTGAAATGTGTGCCTGCCTGATGGCCAAGGCACCTGATAAATATATCTTTTTAAGCCATGTTGTACATTTTTCCCGGAATCCTTGTTACGAGGATAGGATGCCAGAGGTATCTTTGCCTTGTCACAAGCTGTCACTTTAACCACTCCTTGGTGCACAGGGTGGGGGAATAAATTTCAGTTCCCTCCCTGTCCAGCTGAAATTTCTTATACATCCTCTTATCCAGAGGGGGAACAGAGCTTGGAGTTTGTAAAATCTTTAAAGTATCTTCCTTGAAGAATTTATTCACAGGAAGGGGAAGCTTTAAGTGGGTGTCAACCCAGTCTTTCTCACCAATGTGAAGAATGCGGAATAATCCTCAGATGTTGTGTGGGAAGAGACAAACTCATATTCAGAGGAAACTTCAGATTCAATAGGTTCTCCTCCATTTCATAATAATGACATATTCTTCCTTTTAAATATTAGGAAGACTGCTTTGCAAAGGTCTGTTGCTGAGAGACAGACAGCTCTTGTAAGCCTGAACGTGGTTTCTTTAGCCGTTCCAGGCATTTCTCCACACTTTTCCCCCCAAGGAAAGTTTACAAATTTCACAATAGTCATTTAGGTGATCATAGCCAAGGGAAGCAATACACAACTGTGCTTACCTGTCTTGGCAAATACTTCCTAATCAGAACCAGCCTGCAATTTCCAAAGTAGTTGGAAGGCTTTACAGCAAGCACAGAAGTCCCCAAAATGCTGTTAGCAGGGGGATATGTGTGCTTAGTTTTCTTCAAATTTCACTGAGGGAACCAGAGAGTCAGCTGGTTCAACATGCCTCTTAAGAACTGCTTATATGTCCATCTCAGGGTAGCAGTTACAGTATTTGTCGTGGACTCGCCCACAATACCTTACGGTGTCAGCTGGTTAGAGCTGGAGGGATCCTTAGGAGGCAAAAGTTTTTTTTTTTGTTTTTTTTTATCCTTATCCAGGCATTTCTGTAGTTTTTTCAGGACATGTAATGCAGATTTCACTCTGCTTTTAAATGTTCATGTCCAGATAGGCAAAACAAGAGAATGTTTGACTTAACAAAATTTCACCACACTGAATACAAGGGTTGAAACCAGGATCACCAGTTTCTTTTTATGACATTTTCAATGTAAAGCCAATAACAGTTGCAACCGTTAAAAAATAAATATTTTAATTTAAGCTTATTTAGCAGTTGCGGTCGGTTCCGGAACTGTTGCAGGACCCGAGAACCGAGATAAAATGAACCGAGGCTATCGGTCCAGGAACCGGTATTAGCGGTTCTTAAAACAAACTAATTTAATAAAAATTAAGCATAACTAATGGAGTTTTTTAGTTAGAAAACTCTAATAAATATAAAATAAACCTCGGTTTACGGCCAGTTATACCGAACCAGGAGAAACCAAGAAAACTTACAATTTAAACACTAAAACTATGGGTTTACCTATAATAACAAAAAGTAAAAGGCAGCAAATGAAATGTAGAGAATACTTATAATATTTTATAAGGTTTCTCACGTCAGAACAAAAGATGACGAGGAAAGGATCTCTGAGCATCTAGTCTTGACAGGCAGAGAAAGAAATCTGAGGGGTTAGAACTAAGGCAGTTAGCATAAGGCAGCATTTGAAAAGTGGCTTATGCAAAAGATTCCATAATTTGCATGTGTTCCAAATTCTCTCTCTGGGCAGTTCTACTTAGAAGGCTGACTGCATAAAATTATGAATACCTGAGTATTACTGGGGTTAGAATATAAGAAATTATCGGTTCCTTCTCAGTTGAGAAAAAAATGATAAGGAACCGAAAAAACTTACCCAATGAACACTAGTCTAGACTAAGTCTACCTGTGACCCAAGGACAGTGCTTTAAAAATCGAAATAACTAAGCAGACTTTGACAAACTGAGAAAAAATAAACTTCTTCAAGTAAGTGAAGGACAGCCCTCTGGAGACATCTTACTGAGGCAAGCGGAGTAAAGAATATGAAAATTACGTACCTACCGTAATTCTTGATCTTCTTGGACGAGTCTCCACCACTCATTCACATTAGTGGGATTAGTGCCGGAGGCACTAGGACCCATCGGGAGCAAACTTTTTGCTGGAGGGTCGGTGCGAGAGATGGCGCCGCGAGGCACGGCGCCGCGAGCAGTGGCTCGAGCGGCAATGACTATCTCTGGGACGCCCTCCAACCGCCTCAGTACCTTTTACCAAGGAGGTGCAGCGCAACTAATGTAAAGAGTAAATCTAACCTTAAAAAACGGACATAAGATAGTCCGTACGACCGTGTAAGAAGGGTCAACAAAGAAGTCTTCACGGCCTAAAGATTTGAGGGAGTGAAGACCAACACAGCGGTGAGCTCGGGGATGGAGTAGGGCGGTGAATGAGTGGTCGAGACTGTCCAAGAAGATCAAGAATTACGTAGGTACGTATTTTCATATCTTCCTGGCATAAGTCTCCACCACTCATTCACACTAGTGGAGAGTACCAAGCTGATAATCCCCCAAAAGGGCAGCAGGAGAGCCAGAGCTCACGCGACCAAGATAGAAGTCCATTAAGGAATAGTTCTGTCAATGCGAATGCCGCTTTTATGAACAATCCAGTGCATAATGCTTAACGAAGGTATGCACTGAGCTCCAGGTGGCGGCGCTGCAGATATTCGTAATTGGAACATTGCGACTTCCGCTAGGGACATGACTCTACCTCTAGTAGAGTGAGCTTAACTTTTACCTTCTAATTTAACTTGAGCCATGGAATAGCAATGTCGAAGGCATGCCACTAACCATGATGAGATGCATCTGATAGCGACAGGTTGACCCAGCCGTTGTCGCTGAAAGAAACAAACAGTTGCTGAGTTCATGAAAATTCTTGGTTCTATCTTAAATAGAACCGCAAGGTTTCTTAACATCCAAGGAATGAAGAGATCGCCCTTCATTTTGGAAATTAGCTAAGTAAGAGGAAGTACCAGAGGTTGGTTTAGATGGAATTCTGACACAACCTTGGGAGAAATTGAGGATGAGTATGGAGAACTACCTTGTCTTTATGGAATACAGTATACTGGAGGGTCCGTAACTAGGCATGTATCTCAGAGACCTCATGGCTGAGGTAATGGCACCAGGAAGGCAGTCTTCCAGGTAAGAAATTTTAGCTCACAGGTTAGGGTTCGAAAGGCTTCCGGTGAGCATGTCCAGCACCAGGTTAATGTCCCAGGCTGCAACTGGACGCTTAACAGGGGGTCTGGTATGAAGAATTCCTAAGAAATCTCTTCACCATAGGGTAACTGAGCCGAGTCAAGGAAGAAACCGCTCATGGACGCTGAGATGGCACTAAGGTGAACTTTAACTGTGGAGTACTGCAGACCTGAGTTTGATAGGTCCAAAGATACTCAGAATCTTGTCAGGAGGACAGGAAAGGATTCAAGAGGACTTTGCACCAGAGAGAAAACGCTTCCATTTGAAGGCCGTCGTTGTGGCTGGCTTCCGAGCAGCCAGAAGGATGTCTGAGACTCTACGGGAGACGTTGAACCGATTCTACTTCTACCCTTCAGGAGCCAAGCATGAAGGTGTGGATTTCAGGTTGATGGACCAACGAACCCTGAGTCAAAAGATTGATTTGCAAGGAAGTGGTCTCGAGAGGCTGCCAACATACTGTTGAGTAGAGGAAATCATAGTTGCGAGGCCAGGAGGGAGCAATGAGAATCATTTGGTCCCCTGAGACCGAACTTGAGGAGTACTCTCTGGATTAGAGGGCGGTGGAAAGGCTAAAGAAAGCGTTTGTCCACTGCAGCCTGAACGCATCCTGACAGAAAATGCCAGGCCCTGGATTTCTGGAGGCAGAAGAGGCAGTTTTGCATTGAGTGGGGGGATGCAAAGGTCCAGATCTGGAGTCCCCACTCTTCTAACAGTGACCGAAGTGCCAGGCTTGATCGAGAGACCACTGTGAGGGTCTGCCTCCTGCTCTGCTGGGAGGTGATTCAAGGTTGTTTATATACCTGGCAGTAAACCGCTTGAATCAGAGACTTGTGCTCAAGCACCACTCCCACACCTCATTAAGCCCCTGCAAAGGGGATAAGAATGAGCTAATCGCTTCTGTTTGTTGATGTAATACATCACAGCTTTGTTGTCCGCTTGAAGGAGAATGTTCTTGTGACAAAGGACATCCTTGGAGCTCGGATCGCATAGAGGACCTGCTGTCATCTCCAGGACATTTATGTGAGATGAGTTCGAACTGAGTCCATACACCTTGAGTGTGGAGGGGGACGGTGAGCTCCCATCCCATTAGCTGGCGCGTTTGTGGGGATGAGACTACGATCCGGGGAGCAAGGAAATCCTTCCAGAGATTGTTTTCTTGAGACTTTCTCACCAGGTGAGAGACCTTGAAGGCCTGGCCACCTTGATGGGATAAGACTGGGGGTGAGAGGTCGAGACCACTGAGTGGAGAGCATCCATTGGGTGGTTCTCATGCAACCGGACCAGGGTACAGGAACACCGAGGACGCCATGAGACCCAACATGCCTGATCGAGACAGCTGTAACCGATTGGTTCTCCCGATGTAACGGGCCATCCGGATGATGCCGAGTCTTCTGTCCTGGAAGGAAAGTCAAGGAAGAGGTGTCTAGAAGCATCCCTATGAAAAGGAGCCTCTGGGAGGGCTGTAGTTGTGATTTTTAAATTCAGCAGAACCCCATGGATGTAAGAAGACGAAGTCGCTTGCACGGGTTTCCAAAGTCCTTTATTACAAGGGGTTTGCTAGAAGCCAATCGTCTGAGTAGGGAAACACTGAGTCCGATTCTCCTGAGAGATGCGCTCAAGAACTGCACAACACTTAGAAACTCACAAGCGCCGAGGATAGCCCAAAGGGTAGGACTCTGACCGATAATGCTGACCAAAAGCTACAAACCTGAGAAACTGCAAGTGGTGGTCGGGTGGATGGGGATATGCTGGTGCCGGCCCCATATCCAGGGGAGTACAGCCAGTCGTGTTGATGCAGCAAGGGTACAGGGTACCTAGGGAATATTTTGAATTTCTCCCTGGGGAGAAATTGTTTAACTTTCTGAGGTTCAGAATGGGGCGCATCCCCAGATTTCTTGAACTAGAAAGCAGGAGAACCCTGTGTAACAGATGCGGGGCACCGTTCTATTGCCCTGCTGTTTAGGGGGCCCTGGATCTTGGCGGTGAGAGGTCTAATTGAGAGGCCGATAACCTGGGTTGTCAGCTGGGAGACAACTGGGGTTTCCAAGAAATTAGAGAATAACCTTCATGAATCATCCAAGGACCCATTTGTCCGGTTATGGACTTCTACTGGTTAGAAGACATCAGACGACCTCCACCGGAGGAGAAAGTTCCACCGGGCTCCACCTTGAGGGCCAAAAAGATAGAGCTATCAAAAGGCAGCGCTTCATTACCTGCTGCTGAGCATCATTGTGAAGCCAGAAGTACGTGAGTCAGGAAGGTGCCGAGTACAAATACCTGCAGCCGCTGAGCGAGAAGCAGTGTCGAAAGCGTCCATGGCGGCTTTGACTCTGTTGGTTACTGGCTTAATACTTAATATTTGTGAAGAAGCTCTGACTCGGAGTCCGAATCTGGAAGAGTCAACCATTCTTTGATGAGTGCCAGTGGATATACTCATACTGAGAAAATAGCCTTGATAATTGCAGTATGCATACTTAGAGTGGGAGGCAAAAGACTCTCTACCTAATGTATCAATCTTATGAGACTTTGTTAATAGGTCTAGCTGTAGTAGTTTGAGGAAGAACGATCTTTGTCATTCTCTCGCCAGGACTACAATAGATCCGCAGTTGCTTGGGATAAAATGAGACTATCCCTGGAGCTGGAATACTTTGTCAATGGATTCTAGGCCACTGAGGGAATAAGAGCAGGATTATTCCATACCATTTGAGACAGCCTCTAAGGAAGGCTGGATCGGAGGAGTCAAACTTAGGATCTCCGGCACGGAAGATACTGGAGTCTTAATATCTTCCCAGGATCGATGTCTGTAGTCTGAGAGAAAGAGGATCCTCGGTCCTCAACAGAGACTTAAAGGACAGGTCCCGACTACAGGCTCTGTAGCAAAGAAAGATCCTGTTTCCACTTCATCACCCAAACCAAAGGTCTGGGTCAGGCTCACCATCATCTCCCGATGGTCCAGGAAGGACTGTTTGGACAGAAAGGGCGGTACTAGGAGAGGAGGAAATAGAGAAAACAAGGAGAGTTCCAGGCCCCGCGCCGGTAGGCAAACGGGCTGAAAAACGGCAGCGTGAGGCACACGGCGCCGCGAGAGCGCACGCGGTTTTTCGGCCTTGCACCGCCAGACCCGGCGCGCCCGCCAAGCGGCGACGCGCCGGTCACCAGCGGCGCCGTCCAGCGCGCCACAGACCAAGCGCGCCGCCACCAAGCCGCCACCAAGTAGCGCCATGACCAAGTGGGCGCCACCAACGGCGCCACCAGACCCAATGGCGCCGAAGACCATTTCGCGCCACGGACGACACTGCGAGGCCTAGCGTACCAAAAAACGGTGCCGGCGAGCCAACAGATCTGTGAGGGCGCCGAAACGCCCCAGGAACCTGGAAAGCTAGAGAAGGAAAAACAGGAGATAAGTGGCATCGTGTGTGGCCTCGCGCCGCAGCTATGTGAGGGGGAAACACCTGCCGGAGTCGCTGGCAATCGAAGAAGGCGCCATGACTCAGGAAGGTCCAACCGCTTCCTACCTAATCGCCGGAGGAGCCCTGAGGCCCGTGGCAACCGAGCCAGGCAGAAGAACCAACCTCCGAGCCCATCGCCTACAAGAGCGCCCACTGATGAACTCTGCCATCTGGAGCCCTACCTATAGGCGGGAGGGCTCCGCGTCGAGGACGATGGTTACCGGAAAGGGAAAATTACGACCTACCGTACTTTGATCTCTCTTGTATCTTCACCATTCATTACTTCCTGTGTAGCTGAGGCTGCATTGCCACGGAGCTTTTTTTTTTTTTTTTTAAAGCTGTTTCAACGGCCCCGCCTCGAGAGCGACGCATGCGCGATGGCGAGGGGCGGCAGATAGCATCGACTCCTCCTCCAACTCAGTTCTGTGAGTCGGAGAGGCAAAATGAAAGCAGAAAATATAGATATGCGGCAAGATAGCTGAGGGATAGCAAAGGGCGAAGAAATGAACTGAAAAAGGAATAAGCCGATGGAGGAAGGACAGAGATAAGAATATCCCTAGTCTAGGGAGGCAGGGCCTCCCCACTCATGAATGAGGAGAGATGAGGCGAAATGAGAAAATAAGAAGAAGAAGAAGAGAAGAAGAGATGGATGTTGAAGGGACCAGAATGCCCAACGAGCATAGTTAGCTTGTAGCTGAAGGCTCACTAAAGGGGAAGCAAGAACTCCGGAGATAGAGCTGGAGAGAAGGTTCACCAACCCGCTAGACAGACTCAGGAGGGCATAGTCCCCATCTTCACATGCCATTGTTCTTGAGACCCACCTCGGGCCCTGGCTGGAAGGCCTTTAACTGGAGGACAGCTGAGGAGGGAAGGATAAAACCTAGCAGCATGAGAGCGCCTGCTCAGGGGTTTTGAAATGGAAATGTAAGCCTTTCAGGCATTCTAAGATAGAAACGGACCTAGACTGGATCATTAAGGTCGCCAAGGCTTAGCTGGCTAAGATTGGATATGGTCAGCAGAGCTCTACTGCAAAAATTGTCCAGGAGGACACTTAAAGGAGAACCACTTAAGCAAAATGCTAGAAGGATAGCCTACCTTCTCATTTGCCTTCTTGTTTGATTTCCTTTTTTTTTTTTTTTTTTTTTTACAGATAGAGAAAAAAGAAAAATTTTAACTAGATGCATGACCCAGATACCAAGATGCCTATGGCAGTCGGAGAGAGTCCTCTAAACATTTTTTTTTTTTTTTTTTTTTGAAGGAAATAGACGCATCGTGCCTCTGCTCTGCAAGGCAAGAATAGTGGGGATAGATTTCAGGGCAACTACCTGGAACACGGGATTGCAGGATCAAACTGAACAGCCTGAGCCAGGCCAAACAAACCCCAGAGGTATCTTGCCATAAGAATAGCAAGAGATAGTTGTGCAGTCTGATCACCAATGCAATCCAAGCGAGATGGCCCATGAATCTTAGAGTAAATAATTTTTCTGATTTTAACCCCCCCCAGAAGATTTTTTTTTTTTGGAAAATGAAGCAATTTTCCATATTTTATATAATGGTAGAGAGGAAGGAGACGGAGGTGAGTAGCCACAGGAAGAGGCCACTGAGGGGATGGTAGGGTGGGTGAATGAATGGGAAGATACAAGAGAAGATCAAGCACTACGTAGGTACTGTAATTTTCCTATCTTCCCTTTTGTCAATCTTCACCATTCATTACTCCTGTGAGTATAAGTTCCTCTTCCCAGGAGGGGAAGAGGCCATACCCTGAGGGGAACAAGACCCCAGCCTTCTGCTGGTGAGAAACAGAAGGAGAAGACCCTGGCTTATTCAGAAAGCCTAAGTGGGAGGAGCTAGAGGTGCCTCCCGAGGACGAGGGAGACGGAGGGAGCCCCTGTAAAAGTCTCCCTGCTCTGGATGAGAAAAGACGGGTCCCTGAAGGCGGAGCGCATCACCCCACGCCGGGCCAGGGTGACAACCTGAGAGACGGCCATGCCGTCCGCCTGATGCAGATCGCTGTCCCCGGAAGCCTGAAGCCACCCATTGGCGCCTAAGATGCCCTTGCTTGTGTCTTGCCAACCCAGCTCTACCGCGGAGAGGGCAACGGCTTGTCTGGTCTTGTTCGTGCAGGCATAGATGCCAGCAGCTGGGACATCATCGACCACAGATGCCGCTGTAGGCAGCGGGTGAGCCTGATGTGATGCACATATGCTCTGGATCGCTAAGAAGAGAGAACACTCTTCGCCTCCCCAACGGGTCGAACTGGAGAGAGTCCGAACCGGTGGGCGGTCGTGGCGCCAGGCAACGCGCCCAGAAGGAGAGCATCCAGGTATACCAAAACCTGAGGACGGGATCCTGGGAAGGGAACCCAGAGACCAGAGGTGCACAATACCCACGCCTGGCAGTCCGCCGGCTGGGAAGAAACGCAGGGAACTGCCAGGACCGGATAGACGCCTCCTGGAAGGGATAGGCCAGGAAGGTACCACCAGATGCTGGGCACTGAATTCACCAAGGAATTCACGCGCCACCCAGCCTGCATTGTCTCTCCTAACGAAATCCGAAGATCCCTCACCATCCTCGAGGAAACGCCGGATATTCTGTGAAATCAGCATCGGAGGACAGATGAGTAGGTTCCTCTCCTCAGAGGAGGGAGACGAGGATGATGGGGAACTGGAATGTCCAGAGGATTCCTGCGCGTGGGGAGAGTCGAAGACCCGCTTACGCATGTAACTAACATATGAGGGAAGGCCGCAGAACTCCTTGAACTGCTCCTCAGGATAACGGACCCGAGAGGGACCGACATGGCCTGGGAGCGGGGCAGGAAGGCAGAGAGATGGGAAGGGCACCTCCGAGGAGGCAACTGCCGTCTTGCGAGGGCCTGGAACTGGGGAAGGGAGCCTAGCAGGAGGGATCCCGATATCAAACCAGGCCGCAGAACGGAACTCTGGGGAAGCGAACCTGGAAGAGCCCTGGGGAGAAACTCCCTGTGACGCACGCCCGGGACCGCATGGATCCAGAAGGGCAGTCCGCACAAACGCCCGCCAGAGGACACCCTAGAATCCTGGGGAGGGGCGGGCTCTGCGCACGGGCTCCTGGCCACCCCCCTGAGGTGGCCAAAGAAGACCGAGCAGCAGGACGCCTTGCCCCTCAACCCTCGATTCCGAGAGGGCCCCTCCCCGACTGCAACGCTCCCCAACCCCAGAGGGAGGCAACAGCACCCCGGGGTAGCTGTCACCGACCTAGAGAGGGAGCCTCCGTCACCCCCACGCCTGCCCCCGGGACTTCTCGCCACCCCCAGCCGAGGAACCCTCAGGAGACGACGGCAAGGGACAGAGGAGGCCCGCGGCGCCGCCTGGTACCCTCAGCCACCGAGGACCCAGATTCGAAGAATGGGGATGCCAGGATGGGTCCACATCTGAGCCATCGCCCTCCGAGGAGGACGAGACCAGCAGGACCTCGGCGCTGGCCACCCCAGGGGTCCCTCGAGGCCACGGGCCGCCGAACGGCCCCGTACCGGTGCGACGCGACCGCCGCCCAGCACGCCGGGCAGCATGAAGGCCCAACTCCACACCCCAGCGGCCCGCAGACCCGCACCGCCCGAGGGAGGGGAACGCCGATGCCGGGCGGCGGCGGAGGCGAAGCGGCACCGCTGGGCGGCGCCGCTAGGGCCTATCGGCACCGCGAACGGCGCCGAGGCTCAAAACGGCACCGCCAATGGCGCCATCTTGATCGGCGCCGCAACGGCGCTGATCCAAAGCGGCGCCGGGATCTGAAACGCACTGAATGGCGCCGCTGGATTACCGGCACCGCGACCTGCGCGGATCCGAAACGGCGCCAGCGAGAGGCGCCGGGGTCCACCAGAGCCGGCCCTGGCCAAGGGCCCGACATCGGGGAGCCTGTACCTCCGGAAGAGGTGACTGCCGAGGCGGTGTCAGCGCTGCGGCCCCGGAGGGGCTACGACGCTCCCTAACACCGCGGAAGGGCCTCCTCGCAAGAAGGAAAGAGGAGACCCTCCTCCTCGGACCGTATAGGCCCGGAGGGGACCCGGGGAAAGGCCTAAGGATCTCCGAGATTCTGCCGAGCGACGCCGTCTCCGAAGTCGGGCGGGCCTTGCCGAGCTTGTACGCTGCTGACTTCGAGGACGCGACAGTCCATCGAGAAACAAGCGCCGCATGTAATCCATATTATGGTTGGGTCCCAGGCAACGCAAGACAGACGCTATGCCGTCCGAGACGGAGAAATGCCGCCGCAGAAGCACCGACGATTAGGGCACGGCCCGTTTTAGAAGAACGTTGCTCCAGAACCGGACATAACGCCAAATAAAACAAGATTAAACATAGTCGGAAATACACCGCGCCGCATAAAGGAAAGAAAAAGGAACAGTCTTACCGTGAGGCGCCGAGTGTAGAAAATGCGTCGGATACGCACTTTTCGGTTAGCTACCGCGAACAGGTGCTGCCTCGAGGCGGGAGAAACAGAACTGAGTTGGAGGAGGAGTCGGTCGCGTTAACGGTCGCCCGCATGACGCATGACGCCGCCTCGAGGGCGGGCCGTTAGGCAACTTTTAAAAAAAAAAAGTTTCGGGACGGGTGCGCCGCCCGCTTACACCCAGGGAAGTAATGAATGGTGAAGATTGACAAGGGAAGATCTTGGCGACCAAGAAGGAGACCGCAAGTAGCAACGATAACCCACCGCCGATCGCCATAGACATACCAGAGGTCGATTCTAGAGTGATGCCTTCTCTTTTTTGACCTGTGGGCCGAAGAAGAGCTCGAGGCCGAACGGTGCCGAGAATGCGACCATTTATTTTTATGCCGACGGGAGGACCGCCCATCCCCCCGGGCATCGGACTGACCATTGTCGGAACCCTGCTGAGGAGAAGGAGGCTGACCGGACCCAGCCCGGCTGACTGAACAGCTTTTACCAAGTCTCCTACCGCCACCTGACCTGCTCATGGTCGACTCTCCAGCAGAGACTTCTTCAAGTAAGTTAAATTTAAAATATTAGAAAAATTTAACGAAAATAGAATAAAACTAAGCGATACTACTATCGTGATAATGTTACAAAAATAAACTGAAAACTGCGCTAGTTTGAAGTTTGACTCTGACAGGCGAAGTGACGTTGTCACTGAAGCGCACTTGACGGGCGGAAAGGAACTGAGGCAGTTGGAGGGTCACGCCGAGATAGTCATTGCCGCCTTGCGCCGCTGTTCAGGCGCCTGGCCTCGCCGCGCCATCTCTCTCACCGACCCTCCAGCAAAAGTTTGTTCTCGATGGTCCTAGTGCCTCCGGCGCTAATCCCACTAGTGTGAATGAGTGGTGGAGACTTATGTCCAGGAAGATCTGACGGTTGCAGGAAGTGCACCCAGAACAGCAGTTTGAAAAACGAGCTCAAGCCTAACATTCCACTACTAGCATAGGTTCTAGTAACCATTTTGGCTCCAGGGCAGTCCTATGGTGAGATCACACTGCATTTGTCAGAATACAGTAAGATTTCCTGGGGTTTGAAGGGAGCATGTATTTTAACCAAATAGAATACATTATGAAGGTGTTTAGTTCCTGGTTCCAAGCCTCTAAGATTGATTGGGTGGAATCTTCTAAGAAATCCTGGAGCCCCTACACGTGTTACCAGGTCTCCCCCTGAATGAAGTGCATTAATAACAGAAGAACAATGAGTGGCAGGTCCGGGAGTCAGGTTTTACTAGCCTTCTTACAGAAGAGGCAGGTCCGGACCTGTAAGCACTGGAAATGCTCCTTCTTGTCAGACCATACAGAGACAGTAACCACTCAAGTGAAGAACATCCTGCATGTCTAAAAACTGAAAAATGAATGACAGGCCAAGGTGTTGCCAACACTGAAAGGTGTGATTAGCCTGTAAGGAGAGAAAATCCGAATCTGGAACAAGGACTCTAGAAACAAAATACATCTGAAAGAGAGGAAAGACTCTGTAATCAAAACCATACACACAGGACATGAGTGGTGAAGTTCGGAAAGTCTGTCAGGAGGGAGGGGCACCAACATTACCAGAAAATAAGTTTCCCAGTGTCGATTAAAGCATTTAGTACAAATTCTATTTGTTTCTACAGTGGGTTCAATAACTGGCTTAACCGGGCTGGCCTGTATGGTAGCGTCGGACCGTCAGGATCGGATTCCGATGACCCAAGTTGGAGGCAGAGCTTGGGTCATGGGGGCGCCAGCCAGGGTGGGGAGGGTTCTGTCCTCCGCCACAATACTGCCTGCTGGGTGACCACAGGTGACAGTGCGGATGAAAGGGCCGATGGGAGGGTGGGGACATCACTGACGTCGACAGGCGGATGTGCCTATAGTGTGGGCAGGCCCACCTAGATGTCCATTTATGCAACATCCCCCAGGGCTGGGAGAAACAACAAGGAAAATGGCCTTGGTACCTCTGCAATGACGGCCGTGGTAAATCCCGAGCCTCAACCTCCTCAAGCATTCAGCACCACCTGACGAGACAATGAAATTCGAGGGTAGCTCCCTCACCCTGACCCCACTTGGGGGGTATAACCAAGGCTAGATGGAGGTAGATGACCACAGCTGAGGCGCCGAGGCATCGGGGGGTGACTGGCAGGCCAGAAGAATAGGAGAGGCTGGTGTAGAAGGGGGTAGAAAAAACAGAAATTGAGAAAAATAAATAAAATAAACAGCTTAACCAGGTATACACCGTTCTAAAATGGGCCGCCCTAGCATAATTCAACATATTGGAGAGATTAACCAAACCAGATTCTGTGAGAAGGTGTAAGAGGAAAAACGTTTTTTTCTGGGGCACTGACCTCCCCAAATAAACCTACGAAGAAGCCAGCAGAAGGCTAACTGGTCAGTCTGGTGTGCTCATATTGCAGGGTCCACAGCTGGAGCTACTGTCCCTGTCCCCCCTCCTCACTCCTCCCATCCTCCCTCCCTACCCATGATCCTTACCTTCCCTCATGCCTATCCCAGCCTCTCATGAAGCAACCTACTGTCTTCAACAAGACCACCTCTTCTGGCAGCGCATTCCAAGTATCCACCACCCTCTCTGTGACGAAGTGCTTCCTGACTTCCCTCCTAAACCTCCCCCCCGGCTTAAGACTGTACCCTCTCGTGTTATGGTAGCCACTCAGCTTAAAGAGACCCTCCTTCTCTGCCTTATTTATCCCTTTCAAGTACCTGAAGGTCCCAATCATGTCCCCTCTCGCTCTCCTTTCCTCCAGGGAGTACATGTTCAGTGCCCTCAACTTCTTCTCATATGCCTCACCCTGCTGACCCGCTATCATCTTTGTAGTCCTCCTCTGGACTTTCTCCAGCAGGTGAATACCTTTTTGAGGTGTAGGCACCAGTACTGAACTCCATACTCTAGATGTGGCTTTACCAGAGACTTGTACAAGGGTAGTATAACTTCCTCTCTCCTACTACTGATCCCCCTAGCTATGCATCCCAGCATCTTGTTTGCCCTAGCTACTGCTTTCTTGCACTGTGTGGAGTGCTTCAGGTCACTAATGATTATCACTCCCAGGTCCTTCTCCTCCGCTGATGCAGATACCTGGACTCCACCCAAGTAGTACTCTGTCCTGGGATTCTTGGTTTCAATGTGCATAACTTTGCATTTCTTGGCATTGAAGCCAAGCTGCCAGATACCCACTCTCCCGCAGAGCTTGGTGTTATCCAAGAATAGGTACATTTTGCCCTTAATGCCATCCCCAATGTCATTGATGAAGACATTGAACAACACTGGCCCCAGCACCAAGCCCTGTGGGACCCCACTGGTAACCTCTCTGATGCCAGATAACTCCCCCCCCACAACCACCCTCTGGGTTCTGTCCCTCAGCCAGTTTTCCACCCATCTGGCCATCTTATCCCCAACCCTGAGATCCGCCAACTTCCTGATCAATCTTTTGTGGGGCACAGAGTCAAAGGCCTTGCTGAAATCCAGACAGAGGATGGCTACTGCTCTGCCCATCTACTGTCTTAGTGACCCAGTCAAAGAAGTCAATCAGATTAGTCTGAAATGATCTCCCTCCCCCCCATGAACCCATACTGCCTCGTATCCTGGAGACTATGCTCCTCTAGATATTCTACCAACCTCTCCTTAAGTATGGTCTCCATGAACTTGTACACGATTGAGGTCAGACTGACTGGTCTGTAATTCCCCGGGTCATCCGTGGGACCACTTTTGTGGAGGGACACCATATGTGCTGTTCTCCAGTCCTGCGGTACTGCGCCTGACTCTAGTGAACTATTAAACAGGTCTGCCAGTTCCCTTTATACTCTTGGATGTACTCTGTCCGGACCTGGTGATTTGTGCACCTTCAATGCTAGCAGTCTCTCCCTCACTCTATCCTCCTCTATCAGTACATTTGTGTTCCCCTCCCCCCCTCGCTCTTCTCCCTCCCGAAGGCACTGGTCCATACTTCTCCCTGGTGAAGATGGAACAGAAGTATTCTTTTAGCGTCTCTACTTTTCCCTCATTATCCACCACCCACTCCTTCCCTTTCTTAAGGCTAACAATCCCATCCTTCTTGTCCCTTTTGTCACTTATATAGCAAAAGAAGGCCTTCTTCCCCTTCTTAATTTCTTCAGACATCCACAGTTCCTTCTGTGCCTTAGCTTGCCAGACTTCCTTACTTGCCTCACTAGCCTACCTTAGGTAATTTTCTCTATCTACCGCTCTCTTGGTCTTTCTGAATTTTCTATAGGCTAACCTCTTTTCCCTTACTGCCTGAGCGACCCCAGAACTGAAACAGCTTGGCACTTTGGCTCTTGTTTTCTTCCCCCTGAGCCTAACGCACTCCTCTGTGACAACCAGTATTCCTTCTTTAATGATGAACCACCTTTGGTCTACCCACATATGTGCTCTGATGCCTGCCAGGTGGCTCCTTAGCACTTTGCCCATCTTCCTGAAGTTCACCCTCCTGAAATCCAAGATTTAATTTTATTTATTTGTATTTCGGATAACACCTTTGAGCCAAGGGCTCTTTTACAAAGATTCCACGTCAAGGCAAAAAGGACAACATGGTACAAAACATAACATGATTATTACTATGGAACTTGACAAAAAAAAAAAAAAAAAGACAAGTAAGGTTACAGTAATAGCAGCCAAAGGCATTGTCAAGAAATTGTGCTGCGAGTTAATTATACAATACAAGTCATAGGCGGCTCAGTGAAGCTTTGTTAGGAGTGGGTTAGTGGGGAAAAAGAAAGAAGAGTGGTGGTGAGGGGGTGGTATGGGAGAGAGAGAGGGAGGAGTGGAGAAATAGGGAGGGCATTGCGTTGGGTATGTGGTAGATGGTCTTAGTCAGGATGCTTTCCCTGAATGAATGAAGTGTGAGATCATTTTATTCCAGGAGGTAAAATAAATGAAAATTATGTACTCACCATCATTCTTGATCTTCCAGAATATCTTCACCATTCATTACCAGTGGATCTGTGCCGGAGGCACTAGGACCCCGGGGAAGCAACTTCAAGAGTTTTCAGCTAGAGGCCGACGTCAAGTCATAGCTCTGTCATCATCTCTGAGCAGAAGTGCTGTGACCTGGTATACTCAGCATCAGAGGAGATCCTTGTGACATTTGGTGAGAAGTTTAGATGTTTCCTCAGCAACCATTTAAAGTAGACAAGGAGGGAGGCAAAAGCAAGCAGGAATATCATATTACCCACCCCACCCCCAAAGACAAAGGAAGAGGCAATCATAAAAGAGGATGTTAGGGTCAAAAGATCACCATAAAAAACAAAATCCAACATAGTTAACATGGAGGAGGGAACAAATAATGGGACAAAATGCAGTAAGGGGACTGAGGGGAGACAGAGGTGCAAGGGCGGAGGAGGTGACAGAATGTGGAGGACAATATGTACAAATGTCTGCAGCCTGGGAAACAAAATCCCACACCTAGTGGCATTGATGGTGGAAGTGGACCTGGACATAGTGGCTGTTATAGAAACATGGTACACAGAAAACCATCAATGGGATACAGCCAGACCAGGATATGCACTCTTCGGGAAAGACAGGGAAGGAAGAAAGGGAGGAGGGGTGGCCATGTACGTGAGGAAGGGGATCAAAACAACAGAGGTTCAGGGGCTGCAGGAGGGGGCGGAGGCATAATAGGCCATTCTGGAGACAGAAAATGGAACCAGCATTCATACAGGGGTGATCTACAAACCTCCAGCACAGGGGGAAGAGACAGACGAAACATTAGTAGAAGCCATCCACAAAATGGCAACCAAAGGTGAACTGCTACTGCTTGGGGACTTCAATCTGCCAGATGTAGATTGGAATACCCAAACTGGGAGTACAGCCAAAAGCAGAAACATCCTGACCACGCTGCAGGAAGCATGCCTAAGACTGCTCGTGACTGAACCCACCCACGAGGGGGCTATACTGGACCTGGTGCTCAGCAATGGGGACAGGGTCAAGGATGTTAAGGTAGGCAGCCACATAGCAACCAGTGACCACAGGATGGTATGGTTCAATGTAACCACAGTAGAAGAAGCCAACCACACAAAAGTAAAGGTCATGGATTTCAGAAGGGGCAACTTTGACAAAATGGCGGAATGTCTCAGGGGAGCCCTGGAGAAAGAGGACAAAGGGGAGGATGTGGAGAAGCAGTAGTTTATTCTCAAGGAGGCCATAACAGAAGCAAAAATCCTTTTTGTTAAACAGCAAAGCAAAAGTAAAAGGAAGAAACAACCATTTTGGTTCTCGAAGGAAGTGGCCAGGAAAGTGAGAGAAAAAAGAGGGGCCTTCAGGAGATACAAAGAAACACAAAGGGAGGAGGACAGGAAGCAGTATCTAGAGAAGCAGGAGGAGGCAGTCAGGAGCGCAAAGGTGCATAGGAAAATATAGTGCAGGCTATAACAAGAGGTGACAAGACCTTCTTCAGATACAGTACATTAGTGAGAGGAAGAAGACAAGAAGTGAGAGTGTCATGATAAAGAAGGAGAGAGGAGGGTGTGTAGAGGAGGACATAGAAAAGGCAGCAATACTGAACAAATACTTTTGTCAGTTTTCACCAAAGAAGTGGAAGGCAAAGGTCCACAACTCAGTAAAAAAAAGCAGCCGTGGAAGGGAGGTGGACACCACTCCATTCACAGTAGAGATAGTCTTAGAGGAACTTCGGAAACTAAAAATAGATAAGGCAATGGTGTCGGATGGGATTCACCCCCAGAATATTAAAAGAGCTCAGAGAGGTGCTGGTGGTCCCGCTGACCACCCTATTCAACAGATCACTAGAGAAGAGGGCAGTCCCAGAAGAGGAGGGCAAATGTGTTCCCTCTCCACAAAAGTGGAAGCCAAGAAGAGGCAGGAAGCTACAGACCAGTCTGACCTCGGTGGTGGGGAAATTAATGGAGGCACTATTAAAGGAGAGGATTGTATTATTCCTTGAATCTAGCAGAGCACAGAATCCAAGGCAGCATGGATTCACAGTGGGAATGTCATGTGAAACAAATCTAATAGATTTATTTGACTGGGTGACCAGGGAGATATATCAGGGAAGGGCAGTGGATGTGGCCTACTTAGATTTCAGCAAGAACTTGGACATCGTCCCACATAGTAGGTTGGCAAAAAAGTTAGGCAGCATAGGGGTAGACCCCAAGGTGGTAAACTGGGTCAGAAATTGGTTGGGGGCAGAAATGAAAATTACGTACCTACCGTAATTATGATCTTTCTGTGTATCTTCACCATTCATCACAGATGGGTATCTGGCCGGAGGTCAGGACCCGGGAGCTTTTGTTTTTTAAAAGGTAGGCGGAGCCGACATGAACATCGGGCGCCGCCTCGAGGCCGATTTAACTGTGTGGCGCTTATGGTTGGTCGTTAGGCTGTGTCGACTCGCCTGCCCGCCAGTTCTGAGTCGCCGAGAGGTAGAGGAAGGGATGGAGGGTGGGACAAGAGAGTCCAAGGGACAGAAAAGGAAATGATGTATGAACTAAAGGAGAAATAACGACTGAGAGGACAGCAAAGAAAGAGGTTAGAACTAAAGGGATTGGGAGGGCCCCAATCTCTGGAAGCGGAAGAAGGGAGGGTAGGGTGGGTAAAGAATTTAGGAGAGAGGGAGAGGTATAAGATATCCGAGACCCTGGTCCATCTCAGATTGTATAGGAACTGCAAAAGAGTATGAAAGCTTTCTGCCAGAATTCAAGGCACGGAATAACTGGCAAATACTCCAGAAAGCAGAGTCGGCTATTCTGGAAGAAGGACAGGATACAGGGATTCAGTACTCTCTCAAGAAAAGATGTTTGGTGAAAAATTTTTTTTTTTTTTAGGAGAAATAGGTTGGATGGAAACCGGGAGGAGGAAAGAAGGAGGGCAACTACCAACTCCCACCCACAGGGGTGGAGACAAGAATACTAGAAGGAGTGCCGCTCGAGACTATCCACTCTTCCTGGAAAAATACCCCCTGTGTGTCCCACTTACCTCACCCTGAGGAGGAGAGGGGAGCCACAGAGAGGGAGAGGGCCCCGAGGCACCACCCCTGGCCGCGAGCGGCGCCCGAGGGCATGGACAGCACAGACTGATGGAACTGAAGGCCCCACAGCGCCGAGCCTCGAGGACACGGCGCCGTGCTCAACCTCGGCGCCCAGGACGGCACCGAGGCGAGACATGGCGAGGGATGACGTCGCAGTGGATCTCATGGCACTACAAACAGTGTCGGCGTCGACCGAGCCCACGGCGCCACGCGACAAGTCATGCCGACGACGGCCCCGTCAGGGCCCACGGCGATGCGAATGGCGCCGAGGGCTCAGACGGCATCGAGGATGGCGCCGACCCGGACCTTCCGAGCTGTGGGAACAACACCAGGGGAACCTTCACCCCCGGAAGGGTGATTGCCAGGTGGGCGCCTCCCGCCCGCTTCCTGGAAGGAGCAGGGCGGGCCTCCGCGCCATGGAAGAAGCCTCAGCAATGGCTAGGCTACAAGTAGCGAGGCTCCTCCTCCTCGTCCGTATAGAACGGGAGGGACCGGAGAAGGCCGAGGCGGCTTGACCCGATGGAGTGCGGGCCGGCCCCCAAAGTCGGCGGAGCTTGCTCCACCTTCAACGCTATGGTGTTAGAGGACCCGGCAGTCCATGGAGAAGCAGGCGTTGAACGAGTCCATGTCGTGAAGCGGGCCAAGACGCGAAAGACACCGGTCATGCTGGTCGGTGACGGAGAATTTTCGGCCGCATGGGCACTTCTTGCCCTCCGACCGAGACATGACCTACGGAAAAAAACACCAAAACAGACTTGACGTCACGAAAATTGAAAAAATAAGGAAAGATCTTACCAGGCGACGTCGAGTAGAGGCAGAAAACAGAACCGGCAGGAGACCGACGGACTTGACGCCGAAGGATTGGAATTGAAACAGGCCTAAGATTTCTTCAAAGCTTCCCACGAGGCGACCTCGATGGCGGGAGATGAAGAACTGGCGGGCAGGCCGGAGTCGACACAGCTAACAGCCAACCCGCGAGCGCCACGCGGTCGTCGGCTCCGCTACCTTTAAAAAAAAAAAAAAAAAGCTCCCCGGGGTCCTGACCTCCGCCAGATACCCATCTGTGATGAATGGTGAAGACTGGCACAGATAAGATCAGGGGGTGCTGGTAAATGGTGTTCAATCTGAGGAGAGGGAGGTGACCAGTGGGGTGCCACAGGGATCAGTCCTGGGGCCAGTCCTGTTCAATGTCCTTAGGAGTGACATTGCAGAGGGGCTGGAGGGGAAATACAGGTTACTCACCTGTAACAGGAATTCTAGGAATGGTATATGTTGTTCATTCACACTGTCTGGCAGGTTCCTTGCCGCTTTAAATCTTGCCAGAAGGTCTTCAAGCTGGCTCCTCCCACCCACCGGGTGGTAAACTCGGCTCCCCCATGAGCGAGATCTGGCCCGCTGAAGCTCAGGTTGTAGGCCGAGCCGGGAGAGGTCGGGGAGTCGTAGGGATGAACAACATATACCATTCCTAGAACTCCTGTTACAGGTGAGTAACCTGTATTTCTAGGGACATGGATATGTTGTTCATCCACACTGTCTGGCAGACTCCTAGCAGTTCTCCGGGAGGAGGGAGGCAAGGCGCACACCCCCTACTTAGGGAATAAAGACTGGAGAACCGAGGCCCCAAAACCAGCATCCCGGCGTGACTCAAGGTCGATGTCGTAATGGGTAATGAAGGTGTTTGCTGACTTCCAGGTAGCAGCCCTGCAGATTTCCTGGATAGGGACGTCCCTGGAAGCAGCCACCGATGCAGCAGTATGGCGGGTAGAATGAGCTCTTATCCCTCTGGGAGGCTCCATGCCCGCCAACTTATAGCAGAGATCTATGCAGGAGGTGACCCACCTGCTTATCGTCCGCTTGGCTGCAGGTCTGCTAGGTGCGAGCTTCAGCGTGGGTGACAAAAAGCTGAACCTCTCCCGAATTTCAGCCGTGTGCTCCTTATAATAGCAGGCGCCTTCTAGGGTCCAAGCATGGAGCCTGTATTCGCCTCCGAGGTGTGATTGGGTAGAACACCGCAGAGTCAACACCTGGTTAAGGTGAAACCCGACACCACCTTCAGAAGGAATTTTGGGTGGGGCACAGGACAACCTTGTCCCTGTGGAAGACCAGGTAAGGAGACTCGATGCAGAGCGCCTGGAGTTCTCCCATCCTTCTGGCTGACATGATAGCCACCAAGAAGGCGGTCTTCCATGACAGGTGAGAGTTCACACCTGTGCATTGGTTCGAATGATTCGCCCATGAGCTTTGCCAGTACCAGCAGTAAATCCACGGAGGTGGAGGTTCTAGCTGCGGAGGAAATGACGATCAAGGCCTTTGAAAAAGCGCCAGACCACCTTCTCCTGCGCCACTGACTGCTCCCCAGCCCGCGCCGTAAGCAGAGATGGCTGCCAGGTGCACCCTTAGGGTCGCGACCTGAGTCCTTGATGAGAAAGGGACCATAAATAGTCCAAGATGCTTGCCAAAGGACAGGAGGAAGGGTCAAGCCTTGCCCTGACACCAAATGGAAATCTTTTCCATTTGAAAGCATAACATTCCTGGTCGACTCCTAACGGGACGCCTCCAACAACATTGAGGACCTGGCCGGAAAGACCCAAGGCCTGGAACTCCAGCCGCCAGGAACCAGGCCGTCAGGTGCAGGAATTGAAGGTCCGGATGGAACACCTTCCCCTGATTGACTGAGAGCAGGTCCGGTGAGCTGGAAGCTGCCTCGGAGCCTGGCGCTGAGGCTGAGGAGATCTGGGTACCAGAACTGGGCGGGGCCAGTCTGGGGCTATCAGAATCACCTGCGCCTTGTCCTCCTTGCTTTGAGAAGCACCTTGTGAATCAAGGGAAATGGGGGGAAGGTGTAGAAGAGGCCCGGGGTCCACGGCCTCGAGAAGGCATCCCCCTGAAGCGAGCCCTGCTGAGGGGGGCGGGCATGGAACAGCCTCAGCTTCGCGTTCTCCCTGGAGGCAAACAGGTCCACCTGAGGTGTGCCCCAATGGGAGAACAGATCTTGTACTACCTCCGGCAGGAGAGACCACTCATGAGATGCAGCCCCTACCCGGCTCAGAGCATCGGCCAGGGTGTTGGAGGCTCCTGCCACATGAATGGCTGGGAGATCCGCCTCCAAGCTGCGCATGGTGACAAATCTTGAGGAGCTTCCTTGCATAGAAGCATGGAGCAGCGTCCACGCCCTGGCGGTTAGGAGTACATGGTGGTGGTATTGTCTGTCTGGACTCGGACCACTTGACCCCGAGAATTCGGAGTAAAGGCGGTGAGCTAGGCGGACCGCTCGGAGCTCCAGCAGGTTGATGTAGCATCGGGACTCCCAGCGAGGGACCAGAGGCCAGTCGCCCGGTGTTCCCCAGATGGGCACCCCAACCCATCAGAGAGAGCAGTGCGGTCGATAGAGAGCCGTCGGCTCTGGGCGGACAAGCGGGATGCCCTCCTGCAGATGAGATGGAACGGTCCACCACTGGAGGGCGTTCCACATCTCCTGGGTCACCATCACTAGCTGGTCCAATGGATCGCAGCGTTGTGACCACTGGCTGGCCAGTCCCCACTGAAGGGGGCACATGTGCCAGCGTGCCCAACGGACCACGCTGGTACAGGCCGCCATGAGACCCAGGAGGCGCAGGAAGTCCCAGGCAGGGCGCGATTGCCCAACCAGAAATGATTGGGCAAAGGAGGTAAGAACCCCGGCCCTGTCCGCCGGGAGCCATATTCTGGCTCGGAGAGAGTCGAGCTCTGCCCCGATAAACAGAATCACCTGCTTCGGCTCGAGTTCCGACTTGGCCTCGTTGATAAGAAGGCCTGGAGGGCCAGATCTCTGGACCGCTCCACCTCCTGTCTGGAGGGGGCTGCTATCAGCCAGTCGTCCAGGTAAGGGTACACCCGGACCCCTCGACGCCGCAGGAAAGCTGTCACCACTGCTATGCATTTGGTGAAGACCCTGGGAGCTGGAGACAGGCCGAAGGGCATGGCTCGGAACTCGAAGAGGGATCCCTCCGCTCGAAAGCGAAGGAATCTCCGATGTGACGGACGGATAGGGACGTGAAAGAACGCGTCCTGCAGGTCCAAAGAGCAGAACCACACGCCGTGTTCAGGGATGGTATTATCTGAGCCAGGTGACCATCCTGAAGGTTGAGACCTTAGGAACTTGTTCAGGTCGTGTAGGTGAGAATGGGCGCCGCCCGTCCGTTCGGAACCAGGAAATACCTGGACACGAACCCCGGGTCTGAAGGGGGTCCTCCACCTCCGTGATCACCTCCTTTTGGAGGAGGAGAGGCGATGTCGGCTCG
This sequence comes from Neoceratodus forsteri, assembly GCA_016271365.2. NCBI lineage: Eukaryota > Metazoa > Chordata > Ceratodontiformes > Ceratodontidae > Neoceratodus > Neoceratodus forsteri. Next base: position 1,172,270,784 of record CM057456.1, on the reverse strand, counting down.
GCGAGCCACCAGTGGGAGCTCTGCGGACTCGAGGGGCCCCGAGTGGATGGCTCAAGAGGCGGGACCTGCTCGAATTCTAGAGGCAGGCCTTTTCCACCACCTCCAGAACCCACCTGTCCGTGGTAATAATGGACCAGGTGGAAGGAGAATGCCGGGCCGTCCCCCATGGGGGAACCTGGGAGTGAGGGTGACGGGGTTAGAGCAACACCCCTCAGCGTCACTGGGCAGGCTGGAGGAGGAACCGGCCGAGGGACCTCCTGGGCCTTCCTCCTGCTTCCTGTTGGGAAGCCCGGCTTGGGTTTGGGATGCCAAGCCCGAGCCTGCTGGCCCTGACGTTGCTGGGCCGGACGCGCCGCAGGCGCAGAAGGATGAAAGGGCTTACTAAGTGTCCACTTTCCCATTTGCAGCTTATAGACACCAACCACAACGGGTTGCTGCACTCTCCACTCTAGCTCCTCTTTCAACTCTCCACCCCTTCCTAGCAACTGTTTGCAAACCTACCCACTAGAGGTCCCCGCAGTTCCCTTTGAATCCTTTCTGCTATCTACTTTCCTCACTCCTCCCATCAGCCTACCACTAAGCACCCGGCAGCCTCAAACCTGGTACCCTTTATTCCAAAGTCTACTGACTAACCACTAAGCCAATGAACCAGGCCAACAACTTCCTCTACTTTCAAACTCTTAACCCTTCCTCCCTCCTTTTCTGAATTAAAAAACTTTCTACACTCTGACCCTAAGCTGTGCTCAAACCCAGTACCCTTGCACTCAGAGTCAGCAGCTCTACCTCTTAACCACTTTGTCTACCTATTTTATTCCTACTTTCTAGGCCTTTTAGTCTCTTACCCCCCCCCCCCGGCCAAAATATAAAGTTTTACCACTTCTCTCTTGCTGCTTTTGCAGGCTTTGAACCCTGCACCCTCACTGTCTAAGTCAGCAGTTCCACCACTCAGCTAGCGCACCTGTCTATTATTTATGCAGGATTTCAAACTCTAAAAAACACTCTAACCCTCATACACTGCTAAATTGTTATCTGATTGTTTCTGCAGACCTTGAGCCCAGCTCCCTGCTGCTACAGCCACTGTCTGGGGTCCTTCCTGCTACCCTGGGCAAGTCTTGAACCTAGTGCCCTGTGCACCTCAGGCACCAGCTCTGCCACTGTACCAAAGCGGCAACTACACTTAGAGGTGACCTCTCACTACTATCTCCCCCTCTATCATCCTAGTTCCCCATTCTTTCTTCACTTCAGCTCTCCCACCCTTACCAACTATGCATGTGCACCTCCTGCCCACCTGCCTCTCTCTTCTCCTCCTCCTCCTTTTGCCTTCCACCAACCCTATTGTCCCTATTAACCCTCGGCCTCACTACTCCAGTGTTCCTACCTACCCTCCTGTCCTCCCCTCCTCCTATACCACTGCTCCTCCCCCTCCCTCCTCCTCCACACACCCCATATGCTCCTCTCCACCTCAACCCCCATCCGGACATTACCTTTCCTCCCCCCCTGCTCCCTTGGGCATCTGATCACACAAGCCTTCTCTGCCTGTGCTGCCCTACCCACCCCTGCGCTACAAAACCCCTTTCTCATCCTGTCGCTCGCGTAAACTCTCCATCTGCCACCCTCTGACCAGAGCAGTTCTCCTTCCTACTCCTGACAGGGAACATACATCCCAACCCAGGCCCTGCCCCTCCCACCCACCCACTCGGCCCACTGGTCTCCAAATAGCCTCCATGAACATATGCAGCCTGCTGAAAAATTTGACGCCTACAGTGCTGGGCCATGGCTCATCAACCAGACATCATAGCCCTGGTTGAAACCTGGCTGTCCAAATCCAACCCTGACTCATTTGTCTCCTTCCCAGGCTATACCTTATAGCGGGAGGACCGAGTAGGCAAACGAGGGGGAGGCTGTGCAATCTACACCAGGGACACAGTACTTGGATACGCACTCCCCACCCCTGCCCTTGTAAATGGGGCCCAGGCTCTTACCCTCAAACTCCCCCCGGACCCCTCTAGGGCCCTCTATCTCACTCACTGCCTCGATGCTCCCCAAAGAACCAGCACCTGCCCTGGTATCTTTAACTGACTATCTGGCCTCCCTCCACCATAAGGCAGAACAAATCCTAGTTGGGGAACTTAACGTAAATTGGCTCAGCACCTCCTCTTCATGATCAGAGATCATTTGCCGCCCAAGACCTGGCGCAACTCGTCACCCAGCCCAAGAATAAACCTAAGAGAGAACCAGCACCCTTCTGAATGTTATTACAACCAACCGACCCCAAAAATCCAAAACATCCAGGTCCTACCAGACTCCCAAGTGACCACTCCCCTATCCTATTTCATTGGGCAGTCCCCAATCCCAAACCCAAAGCCCAGACCACCCTCCGCAAGCGCCTCCGCCCTGGTGGGCTGCAAAAACTTAAACTATTCCTCACCCAGATAAACTGGTCCCCCATTCATCATGCAACCGACATTGACACTGCCCTCGCCTTCTTCACACACACCTTCAACATGGCCTGTGATCTCTTTGCACCCTTCAGCAAAATCCGGTCCAAAAAGCAGAATGCACCCTGGGTTAGCCCTGCCCTTCTACAATTACTAAGAAATCGGGATAACCTCTGGCACCTTGCCACTGAAACGGGTCGGCTGTCTGATAGGCAGGCTTACAATGCAGCCCGGAATAAGTGCTCTTGGGCCATCCGGAAAGCCAAGGCCGACCATTACCAGGCCACCCTTACCTCCTCCTGGGGCTCGGCCCGGACTTTCTGGGATAATATTAAACAACTAAATGGAAAACCACGCTCCCCTGCCCCATCCCAGCTCACTAGCAATGGCACTACCACCACTGAGCCTGCCACCATAGCTAACTGGCTCAACACCGCTTTCACTGACCTTAGCTCAGTCCTCCCTAGTAATTTCTTTGACCCTCCCCCCAACCAACCTCCCCCTGTCCTCCAGCACCCCAGCTTCCACCTGCGCAAGATTTCTGCCCGGGAAGCCAGACCCATAGCAACAGTCCCGGCAGTGACTCACTGGACCCCAGTATCCTCAGGCTGGTGCTAGATGAAGTCCTTGCCCCACTCACCAGCCTAATTAACCAATCGCTCTGCCTGGGACAATTTCCCACAGCTTGGAAAACAGCCATAATCACACCAATTCATAAAGGGGGCGACAGGTCATCGGCCAACAACTACCGGCCAATCTCCATCCCCCAAAGCGCTGGAGAAAGTGGTGGCCACTCAAATCACTGATTATCTGGCTAAGCATAACATCTTATGCCCAGAGCAACATGGCTTCCGTGCTGGTCACAGTACCAGCACTGCCCTAATTGAATTCTCCAGCTTCCTACACTCCTCCTTGGATACCAGCTCCTAGCTGGTGCAGTGTTCATCGACCTCTCAAAGGCTTTCGACACACGTCTCCCATCCTCTTCTGCTGAATGCTCTCTGCCACACTGGTCTCTCGGCTGGCCCCCTAGCATGGTGCACAAGCTATCTAGCCACGATCACAATGTGTTAAAATCAATGGGATACTCTCTGATACCGCCTCATTCACTCTGGGGTCCCCAAGGCTCCATCTTGGGCCCCTTCTCTTCTCACTCTATCTGAACACCCTGCCCAGTGCATGCCCTGGCAAAATTCTCCTGTATGCAGATGACGCTGTCCTTTGCCACCACATAATTCCGTCTCCTTCAGGACACCCTACAGCAGTCTTTCAATAATGCGAGCTTGGTTTAAGGAGCGAGGCTCGTCATCAATCTTAAAAAACAAAGCTATGCTCTTTTCCACCCCAAAACAAAGCTAGCAACCACCCACTCTATATCCTTCCTAGTACCAAACAGCCACTGGAACAAGTCTGCTCCTACAAATACCTTGGGGTTACCTTGACTCAGCCCTCACATTTCACAACCACATTGATGCCCTAACATCCGCCACTAACACACGGCTTGGCATCCTCTTCCCTCATAGAACCTGCCTTCCCCCAAATGCGCTCCGGCTCGCTGTTACGTCCTCCGTTTTGTCCCTTGTAGAATATGGTCTACCAGTCTACGGTGCTGCCGACACGACTGCACTCAAAAAAATTCACTTAACCCTGAATAAAGCCTGCAGATTGATTACTGGTGCCCCCAGGCTCACACACACACCTGTCAGCTGTATGACGAGGCTAAACTCCTTAACCTGGATGAACGGCTCAGATATCAAACCTGCCTCCTCACAAAAAAAACCCTACTCGGGCTCTCCCCCCCTCTGGGGTAATGGCATCCATCCACCAGATCCCACCCACTATTGCAACACGGACATCCAACAAGACCACTCTAATGGTCCCCAGATCAAGAACCAGCCGTGGCCAGAGGTCCTTCTGCTACAGAGCCCCATCCTGGTTTAACTCTCTCCCTGTCCCCATCACCAATGCCACCACCATCTCCAAGTTCAAAACCACCCTTCGAAACCAACTCTTCAACACTCGTAGCTGCTCCTGTCTCTGAAAGTAGCCTCCACCTCGACTTCTCATGACAATGCCCACCGGACGGCTCTCCACCTAGCCATCCCCACCACCGCTTCCCGGTACACCGTACCTATGTCTAACCTGGCCAATGCCAGCTGTTTCATTGTATACCTATTAGATTGCTCAATTTTTGATACCAACTTGTGTAACACCTGTTCTCAATTACATGTACCCTGTAACCTAAATGTATTTTGTCTGACCTTAGTGTGACGTGGCGCCTCTGTTGAACGCCTATTGTTTTGCAAACCTATGCTATGTAACCTAAAACTCTATGTATGTCTTTAATGTGACGAGGTACCTTTGGAAACGAGCCTCTGGCTCAAAGGTTGTAAACTGATTTCACAAACAAACAAACAAATAAATAAATAAATAAGATGGGGTGGAGGAGGTACTGGCGGCCACCAAGCTGGTGGTACTCATATTGAATGACCTAAAGGTGACCAAACAATGTGAGAAGGCTGTGGGGAAAGCCAGTAGGATGCTGGGGTGCATAGGGAGAAGTATCACCAGCAGAAAGGAGGAGGTGGTTATGCCACTGTACAGATCGCTGGTGAGACCTCAGCTAGAGTACTGTGTCCAGTTCTAGAGACCGCATCTCTGGAAGGACATAGACATGGTAGAGGCAGTCCAGAGGAGAGCTACAAAAAATGGTGCAAGGTCTGCATGAAAAACCCTATGAGGAGAGGCATGGGGAACTCAATATGTATTCCGGGAGAGACATGATAGAAACATTCAAGTACCTCAGGGACATAAACAAGGTACAAAGAGGGTAGCATCTTTTAAAAGAAGATGTGCAAGAACAAGGGGCATGAGATGAAGTTGGGGGGGTTCAGGGGCAACATGGGGAAGTACTTTTGCACTGAAAGAGTGCTGGATGTTTAGAACGGCCTCCCAAAAGAAGTGGTGGGGGCAAAAACAGGGAATTCAAGAATGCATGGCATAGACATAAGGGTACACTAGAGGCAGGGAAAAAAAAAGGTGAGCTGCAGATCAACTAGGAACTGTGGTTTTGAAATAAGTAGACAGAATGGGCAGACTGGGTGGACCACACGGTCCTTATCTGCCGTCAACTTCTATGTTTCTATGAGATGTGCCAGGAAGTATCCTCTTCCTCAGCGGAGGAAGATAAAGAGGATGAAGAGCTAGAGTCGAAGCTTAGGAATGCTGGGATGGCAGGCCAGAAGACAGCCTGATCTATTGACCTTAGGTATGTGGGGAAAGCACTCACTGATGCCCTGAGCTGTTCCCAGGTCAGGTCCCCTGAAGGACCTATCATGCCAGGGAGAGGGAGTAGAGGAGGCAGAGGAGGAGGGTCGTGGCGGACCAGGCCAGATCCTCTGCCAAGGCTACAAGAGTGTACAGGGACTTTGCCAGGGGGCCCTGACAGACTCACCCACGATAAGAGTGCTCAACCATTGAGGAATGGTCCCAGTGATGCCCGGGGGGGGGATCCCACAGGTGGGGAGACTGGAATGGTAAAGATCCCACAGGGTGGCTCCTATCCCCAACATCGGTAGGCCCAGATGGTTCTGGTAGGGTCCGAGGACTCGAGTCGGCTCTACAACTCCTGCCAGAGCTACAACTTGCCCTCGGCTGCTGAAGTGACTTACCAGCACCCACCTCACCTGAAAGGGCTCTGTTCCTTGTGCTAGGTCTCAAAGCGAGCTCCACATCAGTCATTGGAGATGAAAAAATAGGTGCTGCTGCGGATGGCACCAGAGCCTTCCTCTACACCATGCGCAGCACCAGAATCCCCACTAGTACCAGACACGGCGCCGGAACCCTGCCCCGCACTGCGGCTGGTGCCGACTCCTTTCCTGGCACTGGGATCAGCACAGGGACTGTCCCCAGCACTGAGGATGGCACCAGAACATGAAATGGGGATACACAGAGCCATAGAATTTGATGGCAGATAAGGACCGCCTGGCCCACCCAGTCTGCTCATTTCCCCTACCTACTGCATACACTCCAGATCCTAACTGATCTGCAGCTTGCCTTCTCTTTCCTACCACTAGGGTTGCCTCCTGCCTATCCCATGCATTCTTGAACTCGCCTATTGTTTTTGTCCCTAGAACCTCTGCAGAGAGGCTGTTCCATGCATCCACCACCCTCTCTGTGAAAAAATACTTCTTCGCATCACCTGAGTCTCCCCCCCAGCCTCATTTTGTGCTCCCTTGTTCTTGCACACCTCTTTTTTTTGAAAGATGCTGCCCTCTTGAACTTTGTTTATCCCCTTGAGGTGCTTGAATGTCTCTATCATATCCCCTCTCTTCCTCCTTTCCTCCAGGGTACACATACTGAATTCAGTCTTTCCTCATATGGCCTCTGGTGCAGTCCCTGCACCATTTTCATTGCCCTTTTCTGGGCTGCCTCCACTCAGTCTATGTTCTTTCGGAGATATGGTCTCCAGAAGTGAGATGGGATGGAGGTGTCCAGATCAAGAAGGGTGAGGAGTATTTCATAGGCATAGAGGGATATCATATAACAGGTTCAACCTACGGGTATCCAATCTGCCATTGGAGTCTGGCGAAGTGACGCAGCCAAGGGTTCAATGTACAAGGCGAATAATACAGTGAAAAGGGCAGCCTTGTCTAGTGCCCCACTGGCAGGGAGCCATTCACCCTGACATATGCTGGGGGGGGCAAAGTAAAGGTTTTGGAACCATGCCAAGAAGGAAGCAGGGAACCTAAGAGACCTTGCCTGTGTGGGAGCCAGGTCTGCCTGGCCCAGTCTGCTACTATCAGAATTATAGTTGCTGACTCTTACCTCACTTTCAGTAATACCCTCCTTATTAGTGGTAATGGAGGCAAGGCATACAGGAACTTTCCCTTCCAAGACAGGAACAACAGGACTGACAGGGTCAGTGAATCTTCTGGGACTGCTCCTCTGCAGAGTGGTCTGCAACAGAACTTGGTTAAAGAACAGTTACGTACTTACCATAACAGCAGATCTTCGAGAGAATCTCTCATCAGGCCACACCTCTGGAACTTATAGCCACCAGGCACTAGGATCACATGGAAACTTTTGCAAGCAGTCAGCCCAGGGCCACACATGACAATGTCAGACATTAGTGTATACATAAATGTGGGCAGCCCCTTCTTTATTCAGTTTACTGCAAGAGATCTGCTCAGAGGACCTCCATCTAGGGAAACAGGAGAGACCCCAGTCCTCCACATACAAGGTGGGGCAGGGCTGGAAATTGTAGCAGTGGAGACAGCAGCGCAAGAATCCTTTGTCACAACCCCAAAAGGGGAAAGGAGGGTGGGACGCCATGGCCTGATGAAACAGATTCTTTCAAAGATCTACTGTTACAGTAAATAGATAACTGTTCTTTTTCAAAGATATCTCTTTCATCACGTCACACCTTTGGAACGAGTACCAAGAGCTAGCAGTCTGGCCGTTTGGATCCTATAGGCTTATGACAATAGGCCTTGTAGTACCGCAAGGTCAAAGCAAGCTCATCTGCGAGAGACAATGTCTGGACTGTAGTGTTTAGTGAAGGTGTGGACAGTACTCCAGGTATCAACTGTGCAGATCTCTGCAGCAGAAACATTCTGGAAACAAGCAACAGAGGTGGCCATGCCTTTGGTGGAATGACCACAAACCACACCAGGAAGTTCTTTATCGTACTTCCTGTAATAAAATGTAATATGGTTTGCTAGCCATTTGGACCAAGCACTGTTTAGAAACAGGGGCACCCTCTTTCCCAGGGGCGAACAAAACAAAAGCTGTTAAAATTTTCTAGGGTCTTTGGTAAGGTGTGTATTTATTTATTCTGACTTTGATAACCGGGTAGGTGCACTGGTCCAGTGGACCGTTTACCGGCACAACCTGGGCCACAAGGCATGAGTGAACAACAAATTATGCAATAAACAAAGTTACAATTAAAAAAATAAACATACCATGAGATACACAAGTGCTGAGTACAAGGTACAATAGCAAGAGATACAGTCAGGTCTGGGTACAAGGTGCAATGACACTAGCTACAGTCAGGTGAAGAATGGAGAGATATACAAAAAGTACACAGGAGGCAAGGTCCAGGGAGATGCCTAGCCATGGGTTGACATAGCCAACTGTAGCAAGACAGGAAGAGAAGTAGCAGAAAAGAGGGACGGGAAAAGATAGCATGCGAGTGGGAGGTGTTAACGGATGGAGCAACTGCATTGGTCTTTGTCCAAAAGCCAGGACTTGAGGCTCAATTTAAACATTTGGTGGGTGTTGGAAGTTCACAGAGGTGCAGGTAACTTGTTCCACAGAGAGAGGGCAGCCACAGAGAGGGCTTTGCCACCCATATTTGTGAATGTTCTAGGTACCTCAAGGGTGGGAGTGTCAGAGAAGCGAAGGTGCCTAATTGTGATTCTTGTGCTGAAAAGGGGTGGCCAGTGGAGAACTGTCGCCACATCCAAGGGTGGTGTCCAGGAGACAGGCGAGTGAGTAGTCAAAATGACCTTGTAGGGATAGCCAACCAAGTGAGCTATAAAGGTTGCAGTGGTGTGTGGAGTAAGAGGCCGAAAGTCCAAAGCAGCAGGCGCTATTGTAAGTTGTCAATAGCCTAGCCAGGAGGGTGGATGAGACTTGAGAGTAGATAGGAGAGCAATTATCAAAGATAGGGAGGAGATTACCAATGACCAAGGCCACTGATTTTTGTGTTTTACCGGAAAACCTGATAAAATTCCAGAATTAGAGCTGCCTGAACAACGGTAAAAACAAAGATTTCATGGAATCTGCCATTTTATATCAGATCAGTAACTCTACAAAAACTTGTGTTTTTCTTATAATGCCTTCCTGTACTATTTTCAATTTGCTTTAATGCTCTGTATATTAACCCTTCTTTTAGTCTGATTATTTATGCACATACTAAAAGAATGACAGCAGAATCCTGGTAAAATCTGGAAATTAGAATAACAATCACCAGTGCAATTCTGGAATCTGATGTCTTGAAAATTTAATTTCATTGTTTTAATCACCGAAAATCAGTGGCCTTGCCAATGACAATAGCCAAGCGAGCCTCGTTTGTGAGGAAGGGCTTGATATGATAAGCCGCTCCGAGCTTCATGTTTACCCTACAGACTAAGTGGTCCACGTGGTCTTTGAAGGCGAGAGAAGGGTCAAACATTACTCCTATGTATTTGAAGGAGGAGATGCTGTCAAGGACGGAGCCATCAAGGGAGTCAATAAGGAGAGAGGAGTTGGTGGTGATAGTTTTAGCAAGGAAAGGTTTTGACCAAAAAAGCATGGCCTTGGTCTTCTTAGAGTTGACCAACAGCAGGTTCGAAGAGAGCCAGCTGTAGGCGGCAGAGTAGTTCTGGAAGAGGACAAAGGAAATACGCAAGAGATTTGTCACTATGAAAAATGATGAGGTCATCCACGTAGAGTAGGGAGTTACAGGTAAAGCTGTCGGCAGGGAGGGAGTTGACAAATAGGGAGAAGGGGGTCCAGGATAGAACCCTGGGGAACACCAGTGGTAACTGGCAAGGGAGAGGAAATAGTGGTACCAATACAGACTAACTGGGAGAGTCCAGAGAGGTAGCTCCAAAACCAGCCAATGGTTTCTGCTGAGCAGCCAAGAACAGATAGTCTGGATAGGAGTAGGGAGTGGTTGACCATATCAAATGCTTTTGACAGGTCAACAAAGATGGCACCTGTGGCACACCCACAGTCCATATTAGAGAGGATATGGTCTGTAAAGAGAGCTGGGCAGATAAGGTACTATGAGACTTACGGAAGCCATGCTGTTGGTTACACAGGAGGTTGTGCTTTGCTGTATACTCAGATAGTTGTTGATGAACGACCTTCTCCAGGAGTTTGCTTAGGTGCGGGAGGATGGATATGGGCCTGTAGTTATCAGAAGAGTGGGGGTCACTGGATTTAAAGATAGGAACTATTCTAGCAGACTTCCATGATTTGGGCATCATGGAGGTACATAGCGCAAGATTAAAGATAAATGTGAGGGGCTTGCAGATGAGAGGGGAAGCAAGCCTCAGAACACAGGGGAGAGACCGTCGTAGCTCGGGCTTCCCCTATTTGGTAGCCTCTTTAGCATAGTGGATGTGACCTTGGTGGAGATGGTCATGAAATAGAAGGGGGTGGGGACATTGGTAGGGAGGGGATTAGAGGGCCCGGAGGAAGCGCAGTGTCCAGGGGATGGAGGTTGCCTAGGAGAGCGGACAGGTCAGAGAACTTGGTGTTGAAGGCTTCTGAGACCTCTGAGGGGTCAACCAGAGGGCCAGTGGGGGAACTCAGGTGGATGGAAGGGCTATGAGAGCAGGGATTTAATAGAAAGTAGATAGAGTCCCAGAATTTTCTAGGACTATGAAGGTTCTTGTATAGTATCTGAGTATTCTGTGCACATATAAGGTATGAAGCAATGCTTCCCCTGGACTGGCATGCTGTGGATAATAAACTGGCAGGTGGATGGTTTGATGTGAAATAAACTCAGACATCGCCTTTGGGAGAAACTTATGATTAGTACACAAAGACTCCCTGCCTTTGTGGAAAATCAAATAAGGAGGCTCGCACATTAGAGCCTGTAGCAATGAAATCCTTTGAGCAGAAGTTTTACAACTAAAAATATCGTTTTCCAAGAACGAAAGTGTAAGCCACTAGTCCCAACTGGCTCAAAATGAGCCAAGGCCAACTTCTCCAAAACAAAATTCAAGTCCCAAGCCAGGACTAGATTACAGGTGGGAGGCTTTATGTGTAAAATCCCTCTCAAGAACATACGGGTTACCTCCAGGTGAGCAACCATATGGCCCTCAACAGGCATATGAAAAGCTGATGTGGCAGCAAAGTGCACTTTGAGCGAGCGATACTGCAGGCCTGAATCCAATAAGAACAGCAGGTACTCTAGAACCTGACTGACTGGGCAGGGAAACAGATCCGTGTTATGTGAAGCGGCCCATAAGGCAAACCACTTCCAATTCATAGAGTAAGTTGTTCTGGTGGACGGTTTTCTAGCAGCCACCAGAACATCCGCCACTTTTTGGGAAACCCAAAAGCAACCTACGGCTATGTCTTCAGGAGCCATGTGTGCAGAAGAATAGACTTAAGGTCTGGATGGACCAGGGTTCACTGTTACTGTGACAGTAGACCCTTGCACAGGGGCAGAGGTATTGGAAGTTCCACTGCCAATTCCTGCAGAAAAGGGAACCAGATCTGTTGAGCCCATAGGGGAGCAATGAGTATCAGTGCTGCCCCCTCAATCTGCAACTTCAGCAGTACTCTGAATTAGCAGGAAGGGAGGCAAGGCATACAGAAACCTTCCTTTCCAAGAGAGGGACGTGTCTCACCAGAAAACTCTATGCCCTGGAGTGAGAGAGTGGAAAAGTGGCAGTTTTGTATTGTGTGGGGATGCAAAAAGGTCCAAGTCTGGATGACCCCATCTTTTAAACAGGTTGTCTACCACCGAGATCAGCAGTTCCCACTCATACATCCTGGACTGTGACCTGCTTAGCTTGTCTGCCAAGACGTTTTGGATGCCTGGAACATGTACTGCTGATAGTTCTAGATTGTGTTCCAGAGAACATTACCAAACTCTCACTGCTTTCCTGCACAAAGGACAGGAATGAGTCCCCCCTTGTTTGTTGATGTAATGCATCACACTGACACTGTCCATCTGTATTAACAGAGGACCCGGGGACAAGTGGTTCTGGGAAACTTGGAGTTGGTATAGGACTGCCTGCATTTCTAGAACATGATGTGCAAAGTGCGTTCCACTGGGGTCCACGTGCCCTGCATCTGATGAGGTCACATGTGGGCTCCCCATCCCAACCCCAAAGCATCCGTGGTGAGGATCTGAAGAGGGGAAGAGGACCAGGAAGACAATCCCCTTGTACAGGCTGTTGTGTGCCATCCACCACTTGAGCACTCTGCGCACAGGGGATGTGACTAGAACCATCTGTTCTGTATCGTCTGTGAGGTGGTCCCACTGGACTCTTAGGGTCCACTGGGTAATATGCATGTGCAGCCCAGTCAGTGGTAATGTGACAGTAGTTGCAGCCATGAGTCCCAGAAGCCATAAAAATGTCTGCTGAGACATAATGGCTGCTGTGCACTAATTGTGCTTGAGCAATCAGGCAGTCGACCCTGTCCAGAGGGAGGAAAGCCGAGCCCTGGGCCATGTCCAGAACTGGCCCTATATACTGCACACTGGCAGGGTGTCAACACTGATTTTGGTATGTTGCTGTCACCCTCAGAGCATCAAAAAGCTGCTTGGTTCATGCTAAAATCATCAACAGCTGGTCCCTGGAGGGGGCTTTCAATTGCCAATCATCCAGGTAAGGGAAAACATACTGGCCTTCCCTGCAAGGGCAGCTGCAACCACTGCCAAGCATTTTGTAAAGACCTGTGGTGCAGAACACAAGACAAAGGGCAACACTCTAAATTGGTGCTGCTCCCCTTGAAACAAGAACCTCAGGTATTTTCTGTGAGGTTTCTGGATCATGATATAGAGGTATGCGTCCTTCATATCCAGGGAGCATATCCAAGCCTCTTTTTGTAGTAACGGAAGAAGACCCTGCAAAGTGACCATTCTAAACTTCTTGTATTCTGTGAAGAAGTTTAGATCTCATAGATCCAAAACAGGCCTCAGGTCTCTTGTCCACTTTAGGACAAGAAAGTACCGGGAGTAAAAACCTGTGTTCCTGTGTTCTAGAGGGACAGGTTCTATCGGTTGCTGCAGCAGTCATTACTTCCTCCAGCAACAGGGGCAGGTACTTGGAGGGTATATGGACACAACTGGAGGATGATCTAGAGGGTTGTCCATAAGTTCCAGAGCATGACTCTTTTCTATGATCTCCAGAACCCATGCATCTGTTGTCACCTCCGCCAATGGGCTAAATGAAGGAAGAGGCTACCCCTACAAACACCCCTGGAGGTAAAGGCAGTTGAGAGGTGTATAACGAGTCAGGCTGATCTGGTGGAGGTGGCTAAACCAGCTCTACCACATCTGGGTGCCTTTGAATAGGCACCTGGGGTAGTGCTGGGGACTGGCAAGACCCCCGCTACTTCGCTGCCCTGCTGTTTGGGCGCTGGGCACTGTCCCCTAACAGCAGCTGGGCAAAAGGTACCCCTGCTTCTACTCCTGGGTTGGGTATGGTAGAGGGAGTGAACTGATTTTAAAGTCCTGCCCGAGCCTTGGAGATCTTTGAGAATCTCTTGGATCTCATGACCAAACAACTTTTGCCCTCTAAATGGGGCATTGAGAATTGTTTGTTGCACATCTGTGGCAAGGCGTGCATCTCTGAGGCAAGAATACCTCCTGAGACAGATTTCTGAGGCTGCAGCCCTGGCAGAAGCATCAGAAACATCACAGGCTGCATACAGCAAATGCTTGCCCACATCAGCCCCAGCTGTCACAGTTTTCAGTAAAGTACGGTTACGTAAGAACTTACCGTAACAGTAGATCTTCGAGAGAGGCTCTTGCAGTAGGTAATTACATAGGACTGATGTCGGCAGGTGGCAGAACCCCACGGAAATATTTCTAGCTAGCAGTCTCTGGTGAGGGACCGCCCCCATGTCAGGTGACCGGTGTCAGAAGACGTTGGTATAAAGGGGCAGTCCCCCATGCCCGCCTTCCAGTTCTTTCCCGACACAGGCCACAAGAGGCAGGAAGAGAGAGAAGCGGATGTTTCCCTCACTGGAAAAGGAACTGAAAAAGCTTAGGGGGATGGAGGGTGGGAAGGTATTACCTTCTGCAAGAGCCTCTCTCGAAGATCTACTGTTATGGTAAGTTCTTACGTAACTGTACTATTTTACTTCGAGAGGGCTCTTGCAGTAGGTAATTACATATAGGACTGAGTCCCAAGCAGTCTGGAACAATAAGAAGCACACGGGAGGAGGAAAGCTACTCAAAGCAGATCCTCTAGCTGTGAAGGCCTTAAGAAAGAAGGCCTTGCAGAACAGCGAGCCTGAAGCCTGCTCAACGGCGAGAGACACTATCCAAACTGTAATGTTTTGTAAATGTATGGACAGAAGTCCGAGTGGCAGCAGTACAAATGTCCCACCGCTGACACATTCTTGAAACATGCCACAGAGGCAGTGACCTCTTATTTGACCCGGAAGGGTCTTGTTGTACTTGTCATAACAGAAGATGATGCAATGAGCCAACCATTTAGACAGGCATTGCTTAGAAACTGCATTGCCTTCTCTTTTGGGGGCAAAAGAGACAAAAAGTTGATCAGTCTTTCTGAGATCCTTTGTTCTGTTAGTGTAGTATCTCAGAATGCGGTGAACAGCCATAGTGTGAAGTAGATACTCCCCCTGATTGGAGTACTGCGTAAAGAAGGCGGGTAATTCTATGGACTGGTTCAATGTAGATTCCGCTACCACCTTGGGGAGAAACCTAGGATTGGTGCGCAGAGCCACGCATTCCTTGTGAAAAATCAAGTACGGGATTTTACATATCAGGGCCTGGAGCTCAGAAATCCTCAGAGCAGAGGTAATGGCCACTAGGAAGAGCGTCTTCCATGAAAGGAACTTCATGTCTGCTGAAGTCGCCGGTTCAAAAGGAGGCAAAGTAAGCTTCTCAAGAACGAAGTTCAAATTCCAAGGAGGGGAGGGAACTCGGATAGTGAAGAACCCCTCTGAGGAAAGTCTTAGAGACTTCCAGTTGAGCAAACGTCCTATCTACGAAGGGAATATGGTATGCCGACATGGCCGCCATGTGTACCTTCAGAGACGAGTGACTAAGACCCAGGTCAAAGAGGTGACGCAGGTACTCCAGCAGTCGCCCAACTGAGCAAGAGAAAGGCTTGAAGCCTTTTGAAGCGGCCCAGATTGAGAACCATTTCCACTTCATGGCATAAGTAGACCTAGTGGAGGGCTTCCTAGCCTCCACCAAGATTTCAGCCACCTGGGGAGAAACCCCAAAGCGAGCTTGAGCTATGTCTGCAGGAGCTACGCATGCAGTTGAAGGGACTTGAGACCTGGATGAACCAGGGTCCCCTGATCCTGGGTCAGTAAAATCCGTGACAGTGGAAGAGGAGGAGGAGGAGGCTCCTCTGAGTATTGTTGCAGAAGAGAGAACCAAACTTGCCTGGGCCAGAAAGGAGCGATCAGAATCATTCGTACTCCTTCTGAACCTAGTTTCTGCAAGACACGCGGGATCGGAGGAATTGGGGGGAAGGCACAGACGAATCTGTCCCTCCAATCTAGAGACAGAGCGTCTCTCCAGAAAGTGTCTCGCTCTTGAACGAGCGAGCAGAAGTCGGGAAGCTTTGCGTTTAGAGGTGAAGCAAACAGGTCCACCTAAAGTGTTCCCCAATGTAGCAAAATATCATCTAGGACCCCCTGATCCAGCTCCCACTCGTGAGCTTGAGCAGACGAGCGACTTCGTTTGTCTGCTAAGGAGTTCTTGACCCCGGAACATGAATTGCCGTGAGGTGAAGGTCGTGTTGTGCTGCCCAATCCCAGACTCTCATCACTTCCCTGCACAGAGGGTAGGACCGAGTCCTGCCCTGTTTTTTGATGTACCATACCACACACACATTGTCCATCTGGACAGCTAGGTGGCCTGGAAGAAGATGCAGGTGGAGGGCCTGGAGAGCATAGAGCACCACCAGAAGCTCAAGCACACTGATGTGCAGTGATTGCTTGAGCTTGGACCAAGAGCCCTGGGTACGATGTGGACCAAGATGGGCTCCCCAACCTTCACCCGAGGCACCTGTGGTCAGAGTCTGGGAGAGAGAAGGAAGGAAGAATGGGACTCCTCGAAGAAGGTTCTCTCGAACCATCCACCATTGTAAGTCTTGAATCATGGGAGAGGAGACTAGGGCCAATTGGTCCAAGTCATCTACCAACTGATCCCATTGAGAGCGAAGTGTCCACTGAGAGACCCTCATGTGGAGCCTAACGCGAGGGACTGCAGGTATAGCAGCCGCCATAAGCCCGAGGAGGCAAAGAACTGACCTTGCACTGACCCTCCTGTGGCCGGACAACAGGCTTATCTGAGTCTGGAGTGTGGCCGGCCTGTCTGAAGGCAGAAAGGCCCTGCTTAGGGTCGTGTCCAGTATCGCCCCTATAAACTGAAGCCTCTGGGAAGGGATCAAGTGAGACTTGGAATGGTTGATGGTAATACCCAAGCAGGCAAAGACCTGCTGGGTGAGGGAGAGGCAGTGCAGGAGTTCCTTCCTGGACGAGGCTGCCAGGAGCCAATCGTCCAAGTACGGGAAAACCTGTACCCCCCAGGTAAGCAGGTAGGCCGCCACCACCGCAAGACATTTGGTAAATACTCGAGGGGCCGAGAAGAGGCCAAATGGAAGTGCCTTGAACTGGTAGTGGTCCCCCAGAAAGCAAAATGAAGATATTTGCAGTGAGACGGGTGATAGCTATGCAGGTAAGCGTCCTGCATATCCAGAGCGCACAGCCATTGGCCCGAGCGGAGGAGGGGCAGAAGGCTCTGCAGTGAGAGCATCCTGAACCTCTTGTACTCCACGAAAAGATTTAGGGAACTGAGATCTAGAACAGGTCTTACATCTCCCGTCATCTTCAGGACCAGGAAGAAGTGGGAATAGTAACCCGTTCCTTGCAAGGGAAGGGGGACAGGTTCTATCACCTCTTTCAGAAAAAGTGCTGAAATTTCTTCCTGGACCAGAAGAAGATGTTCCCGAGAGTACGATGACCTTGGGGGAGGGTGACGAGGTGGTTTCTTTAGAAACTCTATTGAGTGTCCTTCTACGGTTAGCTGGAGCGCCCATGAATCTGATGTTATCCTCTCCCAGCCCGGAAGGTGGAGGGAAAACCTCCCTCCTACTGGTTCCTCCGGAAAGCCCAGAGGTAGTGGGAGAGGGAAGGAGTCAGGAGGTGTGGGGCAGCGCCACAGCTGAAGCTCCCGCTGCTTTTTTGGGTGGGGGAGGCTTGGCAGCTGGGGGGGCCCGATGTTTAGTAGCCCTCTTTCCCTGTGGTCTCGCTTTGGGTCGATTCCATCTGTGAAAGGGACAGTGCTGCAATTGATAGAGATGATACATAGAGTCGACAGACTTTAGTGCCGTCCCCTTCTCCTGCAGGTCGGTGATGATGTCCTTGACATCACCCCCGAACAGCACCAAACCCTGGAAGGGCGCTTCCTGGATAGCGGACTGCACTTCCGGGACCAACCCTGACACTCGGAGCCAAGCGTGACGACATAGACCTACAGCGAAAGCTGAGCTCCTACCAGCAGTGTCCACTGCATCGTAGGTCGCATGAAGAATGTGCCGACTGGCCGAACGTGCCGAGCGGACGAGGTCAGCCACTTCCTGATTGACCTGAGAGTCCGGAAGGGAGTCCAAGCTCGATTCCACCTCGCTAAGAATCATCTTCTGGTAATCCCCCATGTGGCCAACGTAGCTCATGGCCCTAATACCCAGAGTGGAAGAAGCAAAAATCTTCTTGCCATACTGGTCCAGAACGCAGGATTCCTTGTCAGGTGGAGACGAGCTAAGATGTTTGGGTTGAGCTGACCGGCCATGAGCGGCGCTAATCACAACTGAGTCAGCACGAGGGTGGGAGTCTAAAAAGTCAACACTCTCTGGAGCCTGGTATAGCCTGTTCGACTTCCTGGGAGGTGGGGCTAAGGCCGACGGTTGTTTCCATATGGTGGTAATAAGGTCGGCATGAGGCTTGATCCAGGGTGGCACCAAAGTGGGAGCTGTCACGAGCAGATCCAGATGCTCAGCGAGTTTTTTTACGCTGGGGGTCTGGCTCCAAGGACTGCCACTTATGTACTTCCTGGATCTCCCGTAGCAACTCTGTGAAGGAAGGATCCTCTGGAGGAGACTTCAGAGGAGTCCTTGGCCGGGGCTTGGACGGACAGCGTGGCTCGTCGTCTTACTCAGAACAACCATTGGAAGGGTCAGAGGAAGAAGAAGATGAGGAAATGTAGACTCCCTCTCCCGAGGGGGAGGAACGAACCCCTTGGGAATCCCTCAGGGAAGCGTGTCCTGCCCCTCTCTGGACCCAGAGGGTTTAGCCCTGGTGTCCGGAGGTGGGGAGGGAGTGTGATGTAGTGGACGTACGGGAACCGGCACCGGCACCGTTGTTAGAAGATGACTTTCCACCTCTCTGGTGAGCTGAGCCTTGGCCTCAGCCCACCAGGAGGCCAGAGTCTCCTGCAAGTCCACCGGCGGCTGAGGGGGCGGTGGAGGAGGGGGAGGATACGGGTCAGGGCTATACCCAAAGGGTGTGTATCCATAACCCGACGGCGGGAAGCCCGGCGTTGGGTATTGAGGAGCCGGGTACTGCGGCGTCGGATATGTCGGCGCTGGGTACTGAGGCGCCGGATACTGCGGTCCTGGGTATGGTGGCGTCGGATACGATGGGGCCGGGTACCCGGGAGCCAGAGGAGCTGCCTGAGCAGGCAGCCTGGCCGGAGGCCCCACAGGCGCTGCTGCAGCGGAAGACCCAGGGAGCGGAGGGCCCGGCGGAGGGACGACATTGGGGGGGGTGGGATGTCATCCGGCATCGGCATTACCACCGTCGGAGCCGGCAGCCAAAGAGCTGGCATCCGGGGAACCGACGTCAGATCAGTCGGACCAGAAGGTGGACAGTTTGACGGAGGTGGACCAGAAGCCTCAGTGTCGCCCGAGGATGGGGGAAGGGAGAAATCCTTGGGTCGGGCTGAGGAGACTTGGGGTCCCTGGAGGGCAGCAAAGGCTACGGGGAGCCGGGAATGACAGACGTGGCGAGGTCCGGCATCGGCTCATCCGCTGTGCGGACATCGGATGAACTGACGTGCAGCTTAGCAGCGGGATCCTGGCGTCCGACTTAACGGACCCTTCGCCGGAGGCACGCCGCAATGGATGGGCAGCCTGGTCGGGCGGAAAGGGGGCCGTGTGCCGCCCCGAAGGGTCGGGTGACTTACCGACCTTCTCCGTGCGGGCGTCAGAGGAGCCGACATCTGGCTTATCGGAGCCACTCGCACCAGTAGGCAGCGAAACCACGGCTTTACTGGGAGCGGAGGCCTCCTCGAGCCCGGAGGCGCCCGAAGGGCCCAAGCGCAAGCCAGACGGTCGGGCCAATGCCGCCTTAGAAGCCTCTAAGGTGGCCTTCGTGAAGTGGTCCCCCAGGGGGGACGTTACCTGTTTCATGGCGACTCCCGAGGAAGACGCGGTGGGAGAGGAGCCCTTGTCCTGGTGCCTTTCCTTATCCTTTTTCCTTGCGAAGGCCTTCAGGGGAAGTCGACGCCTGCTGAAGCTTTTTTAGTTCCTTCTCCATGGAGCTCATTTTCTTTTTCAAAATGTGGGCTTCCAGGGACTGCTGACACCTTCTCCGGGTGGCCGCATTAAAGCTGAGGCAGTGCTGGCACTTCTCCACTGGATGGTCGGGGCCTAGGCAAAAAAGGCACAGGGAATGGCCGTCCTTGTGCGGGAGTTGGGCGCCACACGAGTCGCACTTGTTTTTGTGCTCGGAGGTTGCAGGGGACGATACACCGACGGATACCTGATGATGGCTGAGAAAAAATCGAAAATACCGTAAAAATCACCGACGAAGGAGCCTGGACGTAGTAGGGGAACTTTTCCATGTAGGCGCTGGCATAAGCTAACAGCGGAAAGAACTGAAGGCGGGCATGAGGGACCGCCTTTATACCGACGCCGCTTCTGATGCCGGTCATTGACGTGGGGGCGGTCCCTCGCCAGAGACTGCTAGCTAAAAATTTTTCCGTGAGGTCCTGCCACCTGCCGACATCAGTCCTAATTACCTACTGCAAGAGCCCTCTCGAAGTAAGATCACCTGTTTTGAGGTGCCCTCAGGCAAGGCCTGTGCAGCAGCCTTAACCTTCCTCCAGGGGGTGTTCTGAAACTTCATCATGTGGGCCTGGTAGTTAGCAATATGAAGGTCCAAGGATGCAGAGTAATATGTCCGCTTACCTAAGACATATGTGACCTCCTAGATTTTTTTTTATCAGCAGGAAGGGAGCTCAGGTGTTTAGGTGCCCTAGACCTGTCATGGGCAGCATTGATCAGTCTCAGGTTATGTGGCATAAAAAGTCTTCCTAGAAGGGGCAGAATATATTTTGTCTGCTTTTCTGGAGACAGCTGGTATACCGTTGGTCTGTACTAAGCTGCATAAGTGGCATCCCCTAAGGCTGGCAGCAGAGGAGGCACCACAATAGAGGGAGACTCTGACAGCTCCAGGAACTCCAGCAGGTTCTATTCAGTAGTATCCTGCATCCTAGAGCAAAGCCCATGACAGCTTCCATCTGCTGCATTATGGTTAAAAATGTGGGATCTTCTGGAGGGCATCTTGGTGTGTTCACCACAGAGTCGTCACTGCAAGTAGACAGTAGAGCTGGTGTCATGTCCATACTGACTCTCAGCTTAGTCTTCTGCTTCATCCTCCTCTTCCTGCATCACTAGATCAGGATTATACTTGTATTCATCATCAGCTGGGTCGACAGGAATGAGAGACCACGCTGGCAACTTTGGAGGTGGCATATGAGGATTCTGAGGCAATGGAGTACATTGCATCGTCAAGGAGTTATGTATGGAAGACTCCATTGATGGGCTCCCAGGAACAGGGAGACCCAGCAGCAGGTGCCTTGTCATGTCCAAAAAGGAGAGAAGGACTACCTGAGCATCGGTGCCACTTTGGTTAGCAGGCGCGACTGGAGTATTCGATGGGGGAGGCTGAGTCCCTGTCATCGATGGCGATGTACTGGACATAACAGGCCCAGTAACACCCATGCTAGGCCCCAAACCTTGATATCAGGTCAACATTTCGGGGGGGGGGGTGGAATTGCCACCATTACAGATGTTGAAACTGAAGTCATACCTGTAGAGTGCAGAGACAACCTGGAGTGTGCAAGGGAAGACTACTCCTTGTGCCAGTGCTTGTAATTCTAACTCCCTGGGATAAAGATAACTGCGATTCATTTGACAGACTCGGTGACACAGATTTCTCTTCAAGTTGCTTCTCCATTCTCTCTAAGGTTTTTTGGAGTAAAAAGTCTCCAAAGCCCCCTTTCTGCATCACTTAGTTGAGGAATTAAACTGCTGGCAGATTTTGCAGACTTTCACGTTGTGGTCTAGGCCTCAGCAGCAGACACAAACTTTGTAGGAGTCTCTGGTACAGATCTTTTCCCTGCACTCAGTACCAGAAAAGTTTGGATGGTTCCTTCCACGACATGCAGGTCATCGAAAATCACTATCAAACTGATTACTTCCAATAGCTAAATGAAATAAAATGGCAGCAACAGCAGCGAGACTTCCTACAGTGGTCTGACGAGTCTAGAAAAATGGTGGGAAAAGAAGTGAGGAGAAGAGGGGCTGCCCACGTTTATGTATATGCTGATGTCTGATGACGTCGTGAGAGACCCCTAGTGCCTGGCAGCTGTAGGTTCCAAAGGTGAGACCTGATGAAAGAGATATTCTCGAATATCTTTATGTTCTCCCATGAGGCAAAAAGTGACATTTCTGGAGCACCCCATCTTTTGAACATTGAGTTCAGGACTTGTTGATTAGTGACCATTCATGGTCTCCTTGACTCATCCTGCCTAGGGAGTCTGCCAGCACACTATCTTTCCTGCCAGGTACACTGTAGTTATTTTAGCTTCAAAGGAGTATGCAAGGTTTCACATCCTCATTGCCTTCATACACAGCTTTGTAGATCTGCTACCTCCCTACTTGTTTAAATAATACATTGTTGCTGTACTGTCTGTCTGGATTTGGAGTGTTTGCCCTTGCAACAGGGAGGAGAAAGACTGCATCGACAGGACTCCTTCGAGCTGTAACAGGTCTATGTGCTCCATACACTCTTGTGTGTTCAAGGCACCACTTACTACTGTGCCCTCCAGTTGCCTTCCCGACCCTAGCAGTAAGACATTTGTTGTGAGGACCTTTGTGGGAGACACTTGCAGGAAGGGGATAGCCTCTCTGAGGCTATCTACATCTTTTCACCATGCTAGTGCCCGAACTAATTTCTGAGTGACTGGTGTGACGCTTGGCCAGCTGGTTATGATTATTGTATGATACTGGTATTATAAATAAATGGTCAGTGTATGAAATGTCAGTTTGTGAGATTTGGCCCTTTTAAATTACAAGCTGTCAGCAGCTGAAATCACAGGATGTATTATACTGACCAGGAGGTCTCTGTAATGTAATTAACTTCCTTGAGAAATTGCATTTTATGGCCTTTTTATAACTTCATGCTTTTTAAAGTTGGAAACTAAATATACATTTTATTACATCAGGACCAGGACATCATTTAGCTGATTACTGTTGACTATCTCACACCTGGGTGATGGACTGCAGGGTTGTAAACCTCAAAGGAACTGGTTGATCAAAGACGTATAATTTGGGAAATGGGTTTTTGCTGATGTCACATTATTTAATATACCTCCTAATAGAACATCATGTTTGTATTTTTTGATTCAAAAAGAAGAAGCTAGATGACTCACAGAAGGGGTGTGGAGACACAGAGTTTAAACTGATACTTGTGTCTGAAATGTTGTCATATCATCTTGGGACTCTAGAGAGACACAGCTCTGATCGAACTTTAAAACACACTTCCTGAGGTAATACCTTAGATAGCAAACATCTAAATGTACTGTGGTAGGAGTTTTGCTTTGTAATTTTCCTTTGTTCTTTTATGTGATTGTGAGCTCTTTGATATATTGTTCTGTGTTTACATTTTTCATATTATCATCTTTTAGTAAAGTACCTTTTCTTTGAAAGACCGCCTTGGTGTCTGTCAGTTCTTTTTGCATGTGACGCATAGGTGGTTAAGTCTGACAAAACTGTTCAACAGCTTGATGGTGTTACTAAGCTTGGTAAAAGGTAAGAATATACCTAAAGTCTCTTACAGAGTAAAAAGGGTTCATTTTGGAAGTCTGACTGGGTGCCCCAAGTGAAAGATTGTACCGCAATCCCCGAAGAGGGCACGCATCTGAGCCTGTTCATTGGGTGTGCTAGCATAAGGTTCACAGTTTGAATCTCCCCAGAACTTGAGACTAAAGGTGATTCGGACCCAAAAACAGACAGGAGGGTTACCCTGTCTGTTATCTGTTCACACTATTGCGCTCTGAGGTTGGCACTGTGGGAGCAGAGGGCCTGACCTGTGGAATGTGTTTGCAATAACTGGTAGTGGCTAGTCTAATGAAGCAGTTGTCTGATGCCAGTACCTTCTGAAGTTGTACTGGACAGCTCTCATTTGTAGCAGAGTCCATGGCACCACAGTTGTTGATGCCAGGTGGCCTAGAAGCTGCAGAAATGCCTATGTAGTCTTTCTGTGGTCTGGCAGGAAAGAGTATGTACACTGAATGAGGGCTTCTGCATCATGCATAGGCAGAATTCCCTTCCTTCTACTGTGTTCAGCTCTGCTCCTGTGAACGTCAGTACTTGGCTGGGTTCCAGGAGGGATTTTTATAAGTTTAGGAGGAACCCCAATTTTCCCAGTGTACTCCTTACCAAGGCTGAGTCAACGGTTTCCTACAGTATTTTCCCATTAATGAGCCAGTCCTCTTAAATCACCACACCTTTCCTTCACAGATGTGCTGCCACTATGGCCAGGCACTCTGTGAACACTCTTGCTACTTGTTAGACCAAATGGCAGTGCTGAACTTTAGTATATGAAAATTACATTATTACCATAATTCTTGATCTTCAAGTCTTCACCACCTAGTCACACTTCCGGGTTCTAGCCAGAGGCACTAGGACCCTGCGGGAGCCAAAAATCTTCAGGTGGACTGGCGCCAGGATAGGACCATGCATGTGCATTGCCACAAGACTGGATCATGCTGTATAGGCTCTCTTGGTGTCAACCGACCAACTGCCTCAGCACCTTTTTGACCGAGGAGGTGCAGCATAAACCAAGTAGATAAAACACCTAACTTAAGGGCATAAGACTTGTGTAAGAAGGGTCAAATCAAACAATGTCTTCACAACCCAAACCAACTGAGGGATTGAGGACCAGAAACTGACTGAGTGAGCCCAGGAGATGGTGGGTAGGCATGTGAATAAATGGTGAAAATGTATCCAAGAAGATCAAGAATTACGGTAAGAAAGTAATTTTCATATCTTCCTGAACTGTAAGTCTTCAACATTTATTCACACTTCTGGGTTATAGTACCAAGCTAAACCAATCCCCAAGCAAGGCAGCAGGAGATGGAGCTCACTTAGGACAGGAGTCCATTTAGGATTGTCCTGCCGAAGGAAGCATGCTGTCCGACATGGACATCCAAACACAGTGCTTCACAAAAGTGCACTGAGCTCCAAGTGACTGCTTTGCAAATGTCAATAATGGGGACAGAGCATAGTTCTGCCAGGGATGCCACCACCGCTCTAGTATAGTGGGCGCACACCTGGACCTCCAGCTTAATCTTCGTCATGGAATAGCAATGGCATAGGCATGCCACGATCCAAGCCAAGATGCATCTGATGGATACTGGCTGACCCATCCGGGCCGCACTGGAGGACACAATGAGTTGCTTGCCCTTGTGGATATCCCCTGTTCTATCAATGTAGAACTGGAGAGCCCTTTAACATCCAGGGAATGAAGGGTGTGTTCCCCTTCATTTTGAAAGTTAGCAAAATAAGTGGGGAGAATCAAGCGCTGGTTGAGGTGAAAGTCCGAGACCAATTTAGGCAAGAACTTAGAATGAGTACGGAGGACCACCATGTCTTTGTGAGAGATGGTATACAGGGGTCAGTGACTTATGCATGTATTTCAGAGACCCTCTGAGCGGAACTGATTACCACCAGGAAGGCCGTCTTCCAGGTCAGAAACTTCAGGCCACACGTGGCTAGATGCTCCAAATGTTTACGAGTGAGCATGTCTAGCACAAGATTGATATCCCATGCGGCAACTGGCTTAATGACCGGAGGCCTCGTGTACAGAATGCCTTTGAGGAACCATTTGAAGAGGGGTAACTGAGCCAGAGTCATGTTCTGGACTGGCACATGGTAGTACTCTCCCGGGTCGTTCCTGAAAATAGGCATAAAACTTGTCTAGTGTACTTACCCGGTAAACAAAAACTAAATAAAATAAATAAATGCGGAAAGTGCGCTGAGGTGTACTTTGACTGATGAGTGTTGCAAACCTGCATCTGGAAGGTCCAACAAGTACTCTAATACCTTGTCCAGAGGACAATGAAAAGGACCTATATAGACCTTAGCACACCATTCTGAGAAGCATCTCCATTTGGCGGTATAGGTCTTCCTGGTGGAAGGCATGCGGGCTGCCAAAAGGATTCTTGCAATCCTTTGAGAAATTTTAGACCAGTTCACCTCTATCTCCTCAGAAGCCAGGCGTGGAGGTGAAGGGAGTATAGGTTGGGGAGGAACAGGGGTCACTGGGTCAGGAGGTCCGCTTGCAGAAGCAGTTGTCTCGGGGGCACCTCCAACAACCTGTTGAGTAATGAAAACCATAGCTGTTGAGCCCAATAAGGGGCAATCAGAATCATCCTGCCCCCTTGTGCCTTCAGTTTGAGCAGCACCCTCTGAATTAGTGGTACAGCAGGAAACACATACAGAAAGCATCTTGTCTACTGCAGTCTCAATGCATCCTGACAGAAAACACCAGGTTCTGGATTTCTGGAGCAAAAATAGAGGCAGTTTTTCGTTGAATGGGGCCGCAAAAAAGGTCTAGGTCCACAGCACCCCACTCGTCAAAGAGTGACTGCACGATGTCTGGTGCAAGTGACCACTCGTGAGAATTTGCTTCTGTCCTGCTGATTTGGTCTGCCAAGTCATTCTGGGCCCCTGGCTGGCTAATTGCTTGGTTCAGAAACTCATGCTCAAGACACCATTCCCACACCCTCATGGCTTCCTTGCAAAGAGGGTAGGAATGTGCTCCACCTTGTTTGCTGATGTAGTACATCACCAATTTGTTGTCTGTCTGAAGAAGGATTACCTTCTGACTGATGACATCCTCCAGTACTCTGACGGCATACAGAACTGCCCTCATCTCTAGGGCATTTATGCGGAGATGAAACTCCTCTTGGGGCCACACTCCCTGGGTGTGGAGATCCTGGCAGTGAGCACCTCAGCTGAGTAGGGATTCACCCGTGGTAACAGTGATCTGAGATGCCGGTGGGACAAAGGGGAACCCTTGTAGGTTGTCCTCTTGTAGCCACCATCCCAGTGACCTCCTCAGTGGCTCTATTACCTTGATGGGATAAGATTGCAGGTGTGTCATCAGGTTCCATTGCGTACTAAGCATCCACTGAGTGGTCCTCATGTGGAATGGTGCTAGAGGTACTGTGAAGATGGAAGAGGCCATGAGGCCTAACATCAGTTGCATGGAGTGAGCTTGTACAAGGCTGGTCTCCCTAATGAAGCAAGCTATCCGAAGAACATTGTTCCTCCTGTCCTCCAGGAGGAAAGTCCTTGCCTTCGCAGTATCTAGATGGGTTCCTATGGAGAGGAGTTGCTGGGAGGGTCGAAGCTGGGATTTTTCCAAATTCAGCAAACCACCATGGAATTGAGGAACTGCGATACGGTGGATACTGCTTCCTGCGTCTCCTGTCTTGATGGGCTTGCCAAAAGCCAATTGTCTAGGTACGGGAAGACTTGAATGCTGAGTTTTTGAAGGTATGCAGCGAGAATTGCAAAACACTTGGTAAAGACTCGAGACACCGAGGAGAATCCAAAAGGCAGGACTCTGAACTGGTAATGTAGTCCCAAGGCCACAAAGTGTAGGTACTTGTGGTGACTTGGGTGTACTGGAATGTGCTGGTAGGCATCTTGCATATCTGGCGATGCCAACCAGTTGTGCTGCTGGAGAAGTGGCAGAAATGTCCCCAAGGGGACCATTTTGAACTTCTATCAGAACAGGAATTTGTTCAGCATAGGTCGCGAATAGGGCACATGCCCCCTGATTTCTTTGGAACCAGAAAGTAATGGGAGTAGAATCCTGTATTTCACTCTGACCAGGGAACTACCTCCACTGCCCTGTTTTTGAGAAGGCTCATAATCTCAGTAGCGAGGTCTGACTAAGCTAATGACAGGCTCAGCTGCTGCTTGGGTGGAAGGTCTGGAGAGGTCTCCGCCAAGTTGAGAGAATACCCCTCCCAAACAATCCAGAGGACCAATTTGTCTGTGGCGACAGACTTCTATTGATCACAGAACTGAATCAGATGACCTCCCACTGCTGGAGAGAAGTCTACCTCAGGCAGATGAGGTGAGAGTGGGGCTGATTCTTCAGAGGGTGGCACTGAATGCTTTCGCGCCCTGTGCCTTCTGCTGCAATTTCTTTTGCAGTTGAGGAGCTGGTTTCTATTTGGGGCTCCTCGGCCTCTGCCTCAAAAGGGCTGTCTGTTTCAAAAGAGCTGGCGGTTTCTGCTTCTCTGAGGTGCAGAAGGAGCTGTCCCGGTTGTTCTGATGGCAGTCCTGGTTTTCTGAGCAGTCTCCAGTGTGTGTTCCACTTGGGGGCCAAACAGTTATATACCATCAAAGGGAACATGCATAACCTGCTGCTATGCATTGGGAGAAAACCCCAACATTCTAAGCCAGGAATGTCTCCTGATACAGACCCTGGCAGCTGCCATGCAGGATGCTGTATTGTAAGCATCCATGGTGGCCTTAAGCTGGTGTCTGTTGCTTTCTATACCTCTGGCGATGGTTTGAAAAAGATCCAACTTGGAGTCAGAGTCTGGAAGGACCTCCACTAGGGACTTAAGGGAGGCCCATAGGACATATTCATACTGGGAGAAATGTCCTTGATAGCAAGCGATATGCATGCCCAAGGTTGTGGCAGTGAACGCCCTTTTCCCCATGGTATCGATTTTACAGGACTCCTTACTGATAGCACAAGCCAATACTTCCTGCGGAAGGACAGCTTTGTCATTTTCAGCGAGGACAATCAGCGCATCTGAGAAGGGCTGAGAGGCTAGAATTGGGCCTGTCCTTAGGAGGACTATACTTCCTATCTATGGCCTTGCAAATGGAAGGAATACGAGTGGGCCTGGCCCACACCACCTCACACAGAGTCTCAAAGGGTGGGAGGACTAGGAGCATAAGATTCACTGGAATATTAGGAACCTGAAGCCACTCCAGGTGCATAAACCTACCTGGATCGACGGACGTGGTCTGTAAATCCAGGGTTGCCCTCATATTCTTAAGCAGAGACTGGAATGAGAGGTCCTCTACTGAATCCTCGGTGGGAAGAGGAGGTTTGTCTTCCATACTGGAGAAGGAGTCCTCATCAGCCTACTCAGAAAGCAAGAAATCAGAGTCAGACTTATTCTGCTCCAGATAATTATCAGAGGGAGCAGGGGCTACCCCAGAAAGCCCCCGCTGTGGTCTGGGCAAAAGATAAACAGGGGACACTGGGACAGGCAACAGACCTGGTGCTGTGGATGCCAGCTCCAAAACCAGCTTCGAAGATCACGGCACCGTGCCCAACAAAACCCATGGCCGGCATCGGTGGCGTCGACACTGGCAAGGGAAGAAAGTCTGTTGCCGGCTCCACATGCACACTGTGTCCTGAAGGTCCCAACCGTGACTCCGAGGGCCCTGAGACTGAATCAGTGGGGAGGGTCAACCGGAACAGATACTTTACCCACAGCTCATAAGAGTGGCCCAAGGGTAAAAAACTGGCACCGGAAACTCCGCCCAAGGACAGAGAGGGGCTCCGGTGACGAGAGTCAGGGCGATCAAGCACAAAAGCCAACGGGGAAATGGGGGACAGCCGCTACACTCAACCACTGACCTCTGGGCTGACGTACCAGAGGACACCCTCAAGCGGTACTGCTTCTTCTTCTTCTTCCGACAGGAACAAGAACTCAAGGTAGAGCGGTGTCGGGTCCTTGATCTGGATCGGGCCCGCTTCTTTTTGTGTCTACGGGAGGCCTGTCCTCCCTCTCTCCTGAACACTGGACTGCCTGTGGTTGTACCCCCCACCTCTGAAAAGGGCGGTGGACTGGACACAGCATCAACTGCCAGAGCATTCTTCCAAAAGAGTCCCTACTGTCACCGTCTCCATCCACGTTTGACTTCTTTGATCAGTAGGACTGAGAAGAAAAACAATAAAACTTTCTCTTTCTTCTTCTCTCCCCTTTTTTTTTACTGCAGAAAAGAACAATTAAAATTTAAAATCGAAATGAATGCTGCTGTTGTACAGACATAGAGATCTGACTCCCGGCAGGCGAACAACGTTGTCACTGAAGTGCACTCAACGGTGGGAAAAAAGGAACTGAGGCAGTTGGTGGGTCGATGCTGAGACAGCCTACTGGGTGAGAGCCAGTCTTGCAGCACCACGCATGCGCAGTCCTATCCCACCACCGACCCACCTGAAGATTTTTGTCTCCTGCAGGATCCTAGCACCTCCAACTAGAACCCAGAAGTGTGAATAAATGGTGAAGACTTACAGTCCAGGAAGATTTGGCATCGCCTAAACTGAAACTCTGATATTTTCTGTGGCAGTGTGTTCTTGGAATATGAAAGTAGGCTTCTTTCAGATCCAGATATTTCAACCATTAACCTGATTGTAGAGATGGGATCACTGTTCACAGTGTCACCATACTGAACTTTTCCTTTTTCAAGTGACTATTCAAAAACTTTAGGTCCAGAATGGGTCACCATCCCCCATTTTTGTTTGGGATGGGAAAGTATCTGAAAACTAGACCTTTCCCCACTTGTAGGGCAGGGGACTTTTTCCTCTGCTTTTTGCTGCATCCGTTTAGCCACTTCCAATTCCAGGAGAACTTTCTGTTCTTGGCTATGTGCAGGAAAAAGAACAGTTATGTAAGAACTTACCATAACCATATATCTTTGAGGGGATCTTAGTCATCAGGTCACACCGTCGGTGAAGCAGGATCCACATGGAAGATTTTCCCACATCAATGTCACCTGCCAGCATCATCAAGCCTATAAAGGCTCCTCAGATCTTTCCCTTGAGACTAAGGGAGCAAACCCGTGCCATGGAGTACTGAGGACAGAGAGAGGTTTCCAGGCCAAAATAAAAGGCTGGATACACCATATAGCCAATCTGAGCAGAGGACCCCAAGAAGGGGGATGGTGGGAGAGAAGGCAGACCTGATGACTGAGATCCACCTTGAAGATCTTCTGTTATGGTACGTTCTTAGGTAACTGTTCTATCTTCTTCGGGGGTATCTCAGTCATCAGGTCACACCATAGGAACAAGTCCTAAGCAGTTGCAGGTGCAGCAGAACAGCCTGGATGGAAGACCAACCAAAGCCTAAGCCAGGAAGCCCTGCAGAACAGAACGGCCAAAACATGCTTGGGCTCTAGAAGCAATGTGCAGACTGTAGTGCTTGGCGAAAGTATGGACGGTACTCCAGGTTGCAGCAGCACAAATGTCAGTGGCTGAGAGCCCCTTGAAACAGGCGACAGTTAGCCATGCCCCTTGTGGAGTGGGGTTTCACTGCCCCTGGCAACTCTTTACCATGTTTGTTGTAGCATAACACAATACAATGGGCTAACCATTTGGACAAACATTGTTTGGAAACCTGAATACCCTCTCTTCCTGGACAAAAGAAACAAAACCTGCTTTGTTTTTCTGTGGTCCTTAGTTCAAAGCAGATAATATTTCAGAATTCTGCGCACATCTTAAGTATGGAGCAGTGCTTCCCCTGGATTGGCACGCTCTGGAAAATTAACAGGTAGGTGGATAGATTGGTTCGTGGTAAACTCAGATACCACCTTAGGGAGAAACTTAGGATTTGTGCGCAAAGACAATCTGTCTTTGTTAAAAATCAAATAGGGTTCCTCACACCAGAGAGCCTGAAGCTCAGAAATCCTTTGGGCAGAAGTAATAGCAACCAAAATGACACTTTCTAAGAAAGAAAGTGTAGCTCGTAAGTCATGGCTGGCTCAAACAGAGACAGGGTCAATTTCTCCAAAACAAAATTTAAGACCCAAGTCGGGACAGGGGAACAGATTGGAGGTTTCAGGTGCAGGATACCCCTGAGAAAGGTATGGGACACACCTAACTGAGCCATGGTACGACCGCCCATGGGCTCGTGAAAGGCAGAAATAGCCAAAAGGTGCACCTTGAAGGAGGAGAACTGAAGTCCTGAGTCAGACAGAGAGCTCAGGTAGTCCAGAATCTGACTCACTGGACAGGCAAAGGGGCCCAGATGATGTTTAGCAACCCAGATGGCAAACCTCTTCCACTTCATGGCATATGTGGCTCTAGTGGAGGGCTTTCGAGCTGTCACAAAGACACTCACCACTCTCTGAGATATGCCAAACCGGGTGATGGCTATGTTCTCAGGATCCAGGCATGCAGATGAAGGGACTTGAGGTTTAGATGGACCAGGGTCCCCTGAGCCTGCATCAGCAGATCCCTGCAAATGGGGCAGAAGAACCAGCGGTTCCTCTGTTAACTGCTGCAGCAATGGAAACCATATCTGCCCTAGCCAGAAGGGTGCAACCACAACCAGAATCATGCTGAACCCCTCTATATGCAGTTTCATTAGCACCCTCTGAATCAGAGGAAATGGAGGGAAGGCATAAAGGAGCTTCCCGCTCCAGGAGAGGGACAATGCATCTTGCCAAAAACCTCCAGGCCCTGGATCTTTGGAGCAAAAAGTGTGCAGTTTTGCACTGAGTGAGGACGCAAAAAGGTCCAACTCTGGACGACCCCATTTGTCAAACAGATCTTCTGCGATGGATGACAGAAGCTCCCATTCATGCATGCTGGACTGAGTCCTGCTGAGGCTGTCCGCCAGATTGTTTAGCACACCTAGGACATGGACTGCCGAGAGGACCAGACCGTAGTCCAGTGCCCAGTCCCAGACTCTTATGGCCACTTGCACAGGGGGTACAAATGCGTTCCCTCCTGCTTGCTGATGTAGAAGACAACACCGAGATTGTCCGACTGGACCAACAACTGACCCAGAAGGAGATGGTTCTGAAAGGCCTACATGGCATACAGGACTGCCCGCATCTCAAGGACGTCTTGATCTGGGACGATATCCCTGAGTCTGAAAGGGACCCAGGTGCGTACCTCAGCCTGAGCTGGAGGCATCTGTAGTGAGAATCTGCTAGGAAGAGGAGATCAGGAATGAGACTCCTTGTAACAGGTTCTGAAGGTCCATCCACCACTGGAGCACCTTGCAGACTGTAGAGGAGACCAGCACTAGCTGTTCCAGGTCATCCGTGCGTTGGACCCACTGCACCTGGAGGGTCCATTGGAGTACTCACATGTACAGTCTGGCCAAGGGGACCGTGGCAATGGCCACAGCCATGAGATCTAATAGCCTCAAGTACACTCTCATGGAAACATAACGGCTGTGGGCCACTTCCTTAGCCTGGGAAATGAGGCACTCTGCCCTGTTTTGGGGCAGGAAGGCCATACCCTGCGCTGGGTCCTGGACTGCCCCTATATACTGCAGCCTCTGGGATGGAATCAAAACAGACTTGGGCAGACTGACAGTGATGTCTAGGGAGTGAAACAACTGAAGAGTCCTCTTCAAAGTCTGGAAGAGCTGATCTCTGGATAGAGCTTTGAGGAGGCAGTCATCAGGCAGGGGAAGATGTACAGGCCTTCTCTCTGAGGGGCAGCAGCTACTTCTGCTAAGCATTTTGTGAAGACCCGTAGTGCAGAGGATAAGACAAAGGACAATACTTTGAATTGATAATGTTTGCCCTGAAAAAGAAACTGGAGAAACTGCCTGTGCAGGGGACAAACCAGGTTATGCAGGTAATCGTCTTGCATATCTAGGGAGCACAACCAATCACACTGCTTGAGAAGGGGCAGCAGGCCTGGCAGAGTGACCATGTGGAATTTTTGTACTGGATATAAAGACTGAGGTCCTTGAAATCTAGACTAGACCTCAGATCTCTGGTTCTTTTGGGGACCAGGAAGAACCTGGAGTACAATCCCCTGATCTTCTGCCGCCTGGGCACTGGCTCGATGGCCTTTTTCCACAGAACGCACTGTACCTCTTCCTGAAGAACCATTACATGGGTCAGAGAGTAGGTGGAAGGTGCCAGAGGAGTCTCTGGGGGTTGATCTACAAACTTTAGAATGTGACCACATTCTATAATCTGAAGAATTCTGGCATAAGAAATTATGGTTCTCCATTGGTTGAGATGGAGGGAGAACTGACCTCTGACCATCACCTCTTTGTCAGGACCGGAAGAGGGGTGGGGTTCGGCAAGGAATCACGCAGAAGCGGATCCAGCTGCTGAGGCTGATCTGTCACCCCTGGGTCACTTCGCGGCAGGACCCGAGGAAGAGGAGATAGGTAAGGCAGAGGAGGTCTTCTGTTTGTCCTTGTGGGACACCTTACAAAAGGATGGGCATTGTCTGCTCCTGGCTTGTATATGGCAAAGCGAATGGACAGACTTGATAGCCCTACAAGATGCCTGTAAGTTATTAATGATAACCTGGACATCTTGCCCAAACAGCTTTGAGCCATTAAGGGGGGCATTCAGCACCTTCTGTTGGACATCCGCTGCAAACCCCGATATCCTCAGCCAGGCATGCCTATGAAGGCAAATATCTGTGGCAGCAGCCCTGGCACCAGTATCAGAAATGTCATACAGGGCCCTGAGGAGGCGTTTACTGATATCGTCAGTGGCCTGCAAGGATCTGAGAACCTCTTTTTCTGGAAACATTCTGGGAGGGCTGGCAGCTGCCTTCCTTTTTCCAGATAGTATTTTGTAATTGACCATATGAGATAGATAGTTAGCAATCTGAAGTCCCAAGGTGGAGCAGGCAGAAACTCTCTTACTCCAAAGGTCAATCCATCTGGATTCCCTGTTAGGGAGGTGGGAGCTAAGGTGCTTGGGCACCCTGTAGCTGTCATGTGCTGCTTTGATGACCACAGAATTGGTCTCAGGTTAGGCAGCTTAATAAAGCAGGCCCTGAGAGGCATGATAAAGTTTGTCTGCCCTGTGGGGCACAGTAGAAACCATGTCTGTGCAGTGCCATGCCCCAGGGTGGCATTCCTCAGAGCTAGAAGAATAGGAGGAATGAACTTAGGGGGCAATTCTGGGATCTCCAAGAAGTCCACCAGTTCTCTCCCAGTGGCATCCTCTTCCTCAGTGTGGAAGCCCATAGCTGTGGACAGCTGCTTCATGACATTAAAGAAGGTAGGATCTTCAGGAGGGGACCTGGGAGTATGTTTAACAGAGTCCTCACTTACTGAAGAAGCAGTGGACTGTATGAGGAAAAAGGTTCCTCCTCCGCCTCTTCCTCAGGGAGGATGAAGTCAGGCTGGTACATCTCTTCAACGTCGAATTGTTCTAACACAAGGTCTGATGAGTGAGGTACCGATAGCACCCCACAGGGTGTGGACCGAGAAGGCTGAAGAGGCATCAATGATGATGGGGCGGTCAAAGGCACCGGGGATCCAGGCCTGTATGAGCCCAACTGGTGTACCAGGGCCATAGTTATCATGGTCAAAATAGTGTTAAAGAGATATACCAACCTGTATTGATCAGCCCCTGCACCCAGTAAATCGGTACCTTACTGTCACAGCATTCTCCAGTTGTAAGATTTCCCCCAATCATGCCAGCAATAAAAAAATTACAGCACTCATAAATTTAATTAAACCAGGTCCCAAGGATTTTGGTATATCTCTTTAAGGCTAACGACAGGAGAAGGATGCATTGACCAAGGGGTCGCCGTCGGGTCTTGAGAGCCGAGGGCTCTGACATCTGAGGGTCTGAGGAAATGTCAGGTCGCCAGCGGAGAGGCTGGTGTGGGTGACCCGAGAATTAAATGACGGGGCTGATGACCCAAGGGTAGATGGCCAGCCTCCCTGAGAAGTGGGAGTAGACGCTGTCATTATGGCCAGGGAGAAGCAGAGGACTAAGCAGCAGAGTTTGTCAGTGCAGCCGAAGCCAACGGAGTGCCCTAGAGGAGGACGAAGAAGCTGTTGGTGATCAGGAGTGCCACCGGGGGGAGCAGTCCCATTCACAGTCTTTTTTGTGACTTTTCCCTGAGGACTTGTCTCGGACCTTTGAGGCCTGGGAGCACAACGAACCCACCGGCGACTGGGAAGGAGGGAACCCTGCCCAGAACTAGCTAACTTTTACTCCATGATGAATTTCTTCAAAGCCTTTTTGCATCGCCTAAGAGTTGTGAGGTTGAATTTCTGGCAGAGCTTGCAGTCAGAGATGTCGTGGTCAGGTCCAAGACAGCAGACATAGAGGTCATGGTCATCTGAAGAAGCAATCTTTTTTCCACGGTGGTAGCGATGGAAGAGAGATGTGGAAGAAGAAGTAACTCTCTACATAAATGAGGTAAAAGAAACTCTTGTTTAAAAGAGATTCTAAAAGCTAGGGTAAATAGAAAAAGCGTAGGCAAAAATGGTGCAAACTGTGATGGAGTTTCCGCTGAGACTCATGCAAATAGAGTCGACGGCAGGAAAGAACTGAGGAGGGAGCGGGCCCGCTCACGCCTTTATAGGGCTGATGATGTCGGCAGGTGAAATTGGCATGGGCAGCCCCAGTGGTAGTGCTGGAAAATCTTCTGTGTGGATCCTGTTTCACCGACGGTGAAGATCCTACAGTGTGACCTAATACTGAGACACCCCCGAAGAAGATCTACTGGTGTGTTTAGCCTCGAATATTTTACAAACTGAAGGGTTGAACTCTTGCCCACTATCTCCTGGACACACTTACATATGAACATATGAATCTGCCAGCAGAAACAGCACTTGTCAGTTGTAATTTGCTGACACTCCTTCAGATAGTAGGCTAGGCGCCCTCTGACTGGCAATGAGTCTATGGTGGCCTGGTTAAATTATCAGGAATTTGGCTTTACCTGTCATTCAGGAGCTGGAACAGGCTTCTGCCTTGCTTCTCTCCTGCCTCTGCCTCTATCAGCACGTTTCTACACTAGGTATACATAGCGGATGTAGGGCCTGCTCTAGGAGGCCTTACCCCTACCTCTTTTCTGTAAGGCCTGTACGAGATGGAGGCCTGTTCTTCTATGGTCAAATTTTTGAAGGTGGATTTTTGTTCATCCACTTTCTTCATGTATGCTTCTGTTTTGTCACTCAATAGGAATGATCCTTCAGAGGGGGAAATCCAGCTTTATCTTGTTTATCCTGGGTCAAGGTAGTCACCCTTAACCAGGCAGACATTCTCAAGGCCACTGAATATGCTAGGGCCCTACATGCTGTGTCATTAGCATCTATGGCCATCTGAAACTGTTATCAAGAAGCCTCCAACTGGGTTCTAACTGTGCTGACCAGACTGGTATGCTCTTCTCTGGGAAGATTTTCACTCAATGCAGAGACTGTGTTTCACAGTGCCTACTGGTATTGAGCTGTGTTTGCAATATAAGCTGGCTACCTAAGCTGCAAGGTGTCTGTTGTATAACCTTTCCTTACCATATGGTCTCATTTTATGGAGTCCTTATCTGGGGGAAGAAGCAATGTGGGGGATGACAGAGAGACCCTAGCCTTCTTGCATGCAGCAGCTTGTAGAACACCTTCATGGTCAGGGTGGGCTTACAGATACTGAGAACCCGAGGTGTCCACCTGGTACCTTTTCTCCACCTTTTTACTTTTAGCCAGGGCAGAGTAGGTTGTTGCACTTTGGTCGCCTTTTTCACTGATTTATATATGAGTACTGATATTACCCTTGAAGATGTTAGGCCCAACATATGCATGAACTCTGCCTCCTCTATGTCACAGAAACACAGAAACAGACTTTGACGGCAGATAAGGACCACTTGGCCCACCCAGTCTGCCCATTTCTCTACCTACTGGATAAGCTGCAGATTCTAGTTAACCAACAGCCTATTTCTTCCTATCCCCCCCACTAGAACTGCCTTATGTCTGTCCCATGCATTCTTGAATTCTCTCATTGTTTTTGACCCCACAACCACCTCAGAAGGCCGTTCCATGCATCCACCACCTTCTCTATGAAAAAATACTTCCTCAAGTTGCTCCTGAGCCGTCCCCCCTCTATCTTCAAAATTGTGCCCCCTTGTTCTTGCACATCTCTTTTTCTGAAAGACGCAACCCTCTTGGACTTTGTTGATTCGCGTGAGGTACTTGAAAGTTTCTATCATTTCCCCCTTCCTCCTTTCCTCGAGTGTATACATATTAAGATCTTTTAATCTCTCTTCATGTAGTTTCTGGTGCAGACCCTGCACCATTTTAGTTGTCCTCATCTGGACTGCCTCCATCCTGTCTATGTCCTTGCAGAGATGGGGTCTCCAGAACTGCACACAATACTCCAGATGGGGTCTCACCAACTGTCTGTACAGAGGGATAACAACTTCCTATTTTCTACTGATGATGCCTCTCCTAATACATCTCAGTATCCTCCCAGCCTTCCTTACTGCCTTCTCACACTGCTTTCTTACCATTAGGTCATCTGATACGACTACCCTCAGGTCCCTTTCCATTTTTGTTGTTGTTAGTATCTCCCCCACATTGTGTACTCTTCCCCTGGGTTTTTGTTTTCCAGGTGCAATACTTTGCACTTCTTTGCACTGAATCTAAGCTGCCATACTTTTGACCATTCCTCCAACCTTGCCAAGTCCCTTCTGTTTCAGTGAATGGGAGGTTTAATGTGCCCAACCATATGTGACAGGAATACAGAGTAGAAGGAAAAATCTTCACTAACCCTTAGAGGGAAAATTGAAGTCCTGTTCAGAAGATATCTCAAGCTCGACTGGTTCCTCCTCTTCTTTCACCTCCTGCATGGTTACCTATTGTGGGATCAGGGC
Organism: Neoceratodus forsteri; assembly: GCA_016271365.2. Taxonomy (NCBI): domain Eukaryota; kingdom Metazoa; phylum Chordata; order Ceratodontiformes; family Ceratodontidae; genus Neoceratodus; species Neoceratodus forsteri. The sequence goes on along the minus strand of CM057456.1, from coordinate 1,172,232,709 downwards.
CTTGGCAGAAGGGGCAATGGCTAGACTCCCCATAGACTGCATGGCTTGAAAAAACTGTCACATTTTCTTAATACCCTCCAGACAGGGCAAAGTTCTTTGTTACATGGGTTGCTCTGGCTCTCATTCTGGCAGAGGAATCGTGACACGGTTCTCCTTATACTTCTTTTTCCCAGATATTGAGGGCATTGTCTGGTCAGTTGTTCTTTTATTATTTTTGCCACAGTTAGCATCAGGGCTCCCCCACTCGGATGCCCTGTGTTCTTTACCTTGCTTTGAAGATTACTTTATAATCTTGTCTGCCTTCTTTGGTATAGCTGAGTGTTTGCAGTCTTCTTCTATCACCTTTTAAGTCAGTGTCCACTGCAAGGGTAAGGGAACTGGGGCTAGATTCACAAAACTTTACCATGTCGAAAGCCCAATTTGCAGCATGCAAACTGGGTTTTGCCCCAATGTGGTATTCACAAAAGCCCAGTCTGAACCCGCAAACTGGGTTTGCGATGAGGCAAAGGTTTGAGAGGTCTGCAATACAAGTGAGGGGGGGAAGGAATTTGCATATCGGAGCAGTCCCACTCACGAACCATTTTCTCCATGCAATGGCCTTTTGCGGAGTTCCCTTGCGTGGAGAAAATACGAGACGAAAACCTCCTTTTAACTCTGCGCAACCCTAGTGGTTGTCGGAGATAGTGCAAGGTGGCTGGTAGTCCAGTGGTTCCCTCCCCACTTCCTGACTGCCGATCACCGTACTCTTATAAAAAAAAGATATGCCCTGGTAGCCAAGTCGTCCCTCCCACCTCTCCCATGTCCGATCGCTATCCCACTATTAAAAAAAATTATTCCCAGTTAGTCTAGTGCTCCCTCCCCCCTCTCCATTCTCCAATCGCCGTCCCAATATTAAAAAAAATGATTCCCTGGTAGTCTAGTGGTCCCTCCCTGTTCTCCGATTGCCATCCCGATAGTAAAATAAAGCATTACCTAGTAGTCTAGTGGTTCCTCCCCCCATCCCATTCTCTGATCACTGTCCCTATATTAAAACTATTCCCTGGTAGTACAGTGCCCCCCCCACCCCGGGTCTCCGATCGCCGTAACCAGTACAAGAACACTGTCCCTCCATGGTAGTCAGAGGTCCTCCCCACCCGAATATCCACCCAATAAATATACAGAAGTCTCACTGGTGTCCAGTGTACCTCCCCAATCTTGCTCTTGTGGGAAAAAAAATGAAAGTGTCCCATTTCCCTGGTGACCTCCCACCCTGTGATTATGACCCTACCCCCCGCTCCCCATCCTTAAACCCAGCCTGTGACTGGCATAGCCTTCCTCCACCACCATAGCTGGCCACCGACTGAACTGTGAATGAGCCAGTACAGTATATGCTACGCACACATGTCAACCAATGAGCACATAGTGTATACTGTACTGGCTCCTTCGCAGTTCAGTCAGCAGCCGGCCATGGTGGTGGGAGGAGGGCTATGCCGGTCGCCAGCTGGATTTTTGGATGGAGGGGAGCAGGGTGTTAGGTCACTATCTGCAAGGGTGGGAGATCCATTAATCCAACAGGGAAATGGGAGAGGTACACTGGACACCAATGAGACTTAACTATATTTATTGGACGGTATTCTTGTACTGGGTGCAGCAATCGGTGACCGGGGAGGGTGGGACCACTAGACTACCAGGGAATAACTGTTTTACTATCGGGACGGCGACTGGAGAATGGGGAGGAGGGAGGGACCACTAGACTACGTAAGCAAATACCCAACAGGGTGGGTGGTATTGGGCTATACCCGCCTGCCCAGGGGTGTAATGAGGCCCGATGCTGCAGGCGGAGGCCCTTATAGCCCCTGGAAGGGTTGGTATAGCCCAATACCGCCCATCCTGGAGGATATTACTGCGCTTAGAAAATGGGCTTGCTGTAACATTTAAATATGGGATTTAATACAATTAAAAAAAATATATATATGAAAAACATAAGAATACTGGTATTTAAATCTTTTTATTGTTAAGTAGTCCCTATGTTATTGTGTTGTTCTATCTGCTGTCCCCCCCCCCCAGCTATTCTCTTCGTTGGTCTCCTCCTCCCCTCCACTACCTCCAGGACTGTTTTTGACCCATTTCATGTTTTTTTATTGTGTTGTACTTTCAGGAGCAGGACACAGAGAAGGCATTGTGTCAGTTTATCTTTATTTGGTGCTGCCCGGTAAAATTGATTTGCAAGTGGTGAGGCGCATGACCGTGTTATGCTGTGAGAGGCAGTTTAAGAGGCATCACTGCGAGGAGAGACGGCAGCGCTGTAAATTATTTTTTCGTTTTTTTTTTCTTTAGCATAGATACTATGGTTAATTCGCAGGCAGTACCTGGTGAGGAGACAGCTAGTTTTCCTGATAGGTCATTTCCTGGTTTGGGAATTGGGATGTTGAATGACAGGCGGCAGAGAGGAATGCCTGTGAGCCGCAAGAGAGAGAGACGCAGATAAGGAAGTAATAAACAAAAAGGTAAAACAGAAAAAGGAATGAAAAAATGTACATTGGTTTGGTTTGGGGAGTCGGTGTGTTGTTGTGTGGGCTTCTAAATACCGGGACAGTATCATTCATAAATCAGTATTCGGGAGCCAGACTCTCGCTAAGCGAGACAAAAAAATGGCGTAAATTTGAAATGAAGAACCAGGGGGGGTTAACCAGGGGGGTTAGCCAATTGGAGAGCTGGCTGGGCAACAAGATCCTTGTGATGGGGCAGGCCTGACTGGCACTTTTAATAGCTGGGCATCTGTTGTCTGCCTCAAATTATTTTACCCATTTTCTAACAGGGAATAATTGTTTTACTATCGGGACGGCGACTGGAGAATGGGGAGGAGGGAGGGACCACTAGACTACCAGGGAATAAGTGTTTTACTATCGGGACAGCAATTGGAGAACAGGGAGGGACCACTAGACTACCAGGGAATAACTGTTTTACTATCGGGATGGCGACTGGAGAATGAGGACAGATCACTGAGACTACCAGGGAATACTTTATTTTACTATTGAGACAGTGATCGGAGAGGGGGGAAGGGGAAAAGGACCACTGGACTACCAGGAGAAAAACAGGTTACTCACCTGTAACAATAGTTCTAGAGTGGTATGTGTTGTTCATCCACACTTGCTGGCATGTCCTTTCCCTTTAAGAATCTTGCCAGAAGGTCTAAAAGCTGTCTCCTCCCACCCACCCAGGTGGTATATCCCTCGGCTCCGCCCATGACACCAGATCTTTGTCCGCTGGAAGCAGAGGGTTGTGCTTCGAAGCCAGAGAGGTCGGGTGGGTTTGTGCGGATGAACAACATATACCACTTCTAGAACTACTGTTACAGGTGCATAACCTGTTTTTCTAGAATCACGGATACGTTGTTCTATCCACACTTGTTGGCAGACTCCTAGCAATTCTCCAGGAGGAGGAAGGCAAGGCACATGCCCCCTACTTGGGAAACAGAGATTGGAGAACTGAGGCCCTGAAACCAGCATCCCGGCGTGACTCTAGGTCAATGTGGAAGTGGGAAATGAAGGTGTCTGCTGACTTCCAGGTAGCAGCCCTGCAGATTTCCTGGATAGGGATGCCCCTGGAAGCAGCCACCGATGCAACAGTATGGCAGGTGCAGTGATCTCTTACCCCTAAGGGAGGCTTCTGGCCTGCCAACCTATAGCAGAGCTCAATGCATGATGTAATCCATCTGCTAATGGTCTGCTTGGTTACAGGTCAGCCAGGTGCGGCTTCAGTGTAGGGGGCAAACAGCTGGCGAACCTCTTCCTGAACTTCCGCCGTCCGCTCCTTATAATAAGAGAGCACTCATCTCAGGTCAAAGGTATGGAGCCTGTACTCGGCCTCCGAGGTGTAACTGGGGTAGTACACCAGTAGAGTCAACACCTGGTTATGGTGAAACTCCGACACCACCTTCGGAAGGAATTCTGGGTTGGGGCACATTACAGCTGTGCCCCTGTGTAAGACCAGGTAAGGAAACTCGACAGAGAGCACCTGTAGCTCCCTAGTCCTTCATGGCTGACTTGATAGCCACTAAGAAGGCAGTCTTCCACGACAGATGTCATACCTGTGCATCAGTTCGAATGGCTTGCCCATGAGCTTCGCCAGTACCAGCAGTAGATCCCACAGTGGTGGTGGTGGTTCACACACTGGAGGGGAAATACCAGACCACCTGCTCCTGTGCCACCATCTGCTGACCAGACCATGCCCAGTAAGCAGAGATGGGTGTCAGGTGCACCTTAAGGGTTGTAGACCGAAGACCCCCTTCGGACAAGGACCAAAGGTAGTTGAGAATGCTAGCCACCATACAGGACAGAGGGTCCAGGCCTTTGCCCTGACACCAAATGGAAAATATTTTCCATTTGAAGGCAAAGCACCTCCTGGTCGACTCCTTCCTAGATGCTTCCACAGTGGTGAGTACATCTTCAGAGAGACTCAAAACCTGGAATTCTAGCTGCTTAGAAACCAGGCTGTCAGGTGCAGGGACTGAATACCTTCCCCTGATTGATTGATATTAGGTCCGGGCGTAGTGGAACATGTCTTGGAGACCTGGAGCTGAGGTTGAGGAGATCTGGATAACAGAACTGGCGAGGCCAGTCTGGGGTTACCAGGATCACCTGTGCCTTGTCCCTCCTGACCCCAAGGATCACCTTGTGAACTTAGGGAAGTGGAGGGAAGGCACAGAAGAGGCCTTGTGTCCACGGCCTTGAGAAGGCAGCTCCCTGCAGCAAGCTTTGCTGAGGGGGGGCGGACATGAAACAGCCTCAGCTTTGTTGCCCTGGAGGTGAACAAATCCACATGAGGTTTGCCCCAGTAGGAGAACAGACTGTGTGCTACCTCTGGATGGAGAGACCACTTGTGGGATGCCTCACCCAAATGGCTGACAGCATCCGCCAGTTGATTCGAGGCTCCTGCCACATGGATGGCTAGGAAATCTGCCTCCAGTCAGCTCACGAGGGTCCAGATGCAGAGCGCTTCCCTACACAGAGGGCAGGAGTGCATGCTACCCTGCTTGTTGAGATAGTACACAGTCGTGGTATTGTCCATCTGGACTTGTGCCACCTGACCCCGAAGGAGCAGAGTGAATGCTGACAGTGCCAGCTGGACTACTCTAAGCTCCAGCAGGTTGATATGACATCTGGATTCCTCGGGGGGTCTAGAGCCCATGGACTCTGTGATTCCCCATGTGGGTACCCCAGCCCATGAGAGAGGCATCGGTTGTGAGAACGACTGTTGGCTCGGTATAGACAAATGGGATCCCTTCCTGCAGTTGTGCTAGGACGGTCCACCACTAGAGAGCATCCCACATCTTCTGGGTCACAGTGACCATCTGGTCGAAGAGACCATGTCGCTGAGTCCACTGGCTGGCCAGCTCCCATTGAAGGGGGCGAATATGCCACCGGGCCCAACAGACCATGGCAGTGCAGGCTGCCATGTATCCCAAAAGGCTCAGGAAGTCCTGGGCAGAGCGCAAGTGCCCAGCCAGAAATAATTGGGCAAAGGAGGAGAATACCTCTACCCTGTCTGTCGGGAGCCTGGCTCTGGCTCGGCAAGAGTCAAGCTCTTCCCCAATGAAGCAGATCACCTGCGAAGGTACGCGTTCCAACTTCGTCTCGTTGACCAGGAGACTAAGTTTGATGCAAGTCTGGAGGGTCAGATCCCTGAACTTCTTCACCTCCTGTCTGAAAGCATTGCTATGAGCCAGTCGTCAAGACAGGGGTACACTCTGACCCCTCAATGCCAAAGATGGGCCGCCACCACTGCAGTGCATTTGGTGAAGACCCAGAGGGCCGATGACAGGCCGAACAGCATGGCTCAGAACTTGAAAAGGGCTACCTCCACTCAAAAACGGAGGAACCTTCGGTGAGATGGACGGATTGGGACGTGAAAGAACATGTCCTGGAAGAAAAAATTACTCATCTTAGTAATTATGTTTCTTCTATTGGAGTCTTGCTGTATTCTGACAAGTTCAGTTAGCCCCAGTCTGTAAACTGCCCCGGAGAATAAAGGGTTAACATTTCTATGCAGAGCATAGAATGCTGAGCTTGAGCTTGGTTAACGTCTCTGTCTGTTTCCCTTTGAACGCTATTCGTCAGAGTCTTACGAGCAACACTCTAATAGTATTCTATGTGGAAATTGAAAACAAAATTTTTAATAGCCAACTAGCAACAAAAAGTTTTGGACTACCAAAAGAAGACTCTAGTCAGGAAACCCAAAACTCAAAACCCAAACAGGAATATAACAAAATAAACACCCATACAAGAAGAGTGTGTAATAAAAGCACCCCTGAGGTGCAACACTGCACCTCCCCACTCACTTCCCAAAAACAGGTTCTGAGAGGGGAGGCAGGGAGGGAGGTCAGAATACAGCAAGACTCCAATAGAAGAAACATAATTACTAAGGTGTGTAATTTTTTCTTCAAACAACTTGAAGTCTTGCTGTATTCTGACAAGTGCAGACTACAAGAAGTACCTCCATGGAGGAGGGGCAGAACCTACTTTGGGAATAGGCTCTGAAGTACTGCTGTGCCAAACCGAGCATCACTCCTAGCCTGGATATCCAGAGAGTAATGCTTGGTAAAGGTATGGACTGTTTTCCAGGTGGCTGCTTGACAAATTTCTAAGAGAGGGATATCCCTGGCAGCAGCTAGGGAAGCAGCGGAACCTCTTGAGGAATGAGCCCTCAGGCCTGAGGGCGGAATTTTTCCCAGTTTTTCATAGCAGAATTGAATACAAGACACAATCCACCTGGCAACAGATCTCTTGGTGGCAGGTTTGCCCTTTCCTACTTCTCCATAAGTGAGGAACAACTGGACGGAGTCAAACCTGTGACCCTTGGTACGCTCTATGTAGTAACTAAGGCCTCTTTTAACATCCAAACTGTGTAGCCTCCTTTCTCCTGAGGAAGAATGATCAGTGAAGAAAACAGGAAGAGACAGACTGGTTTAAATGGAAGTCTGAAACCACTTTGGGCAAGAACCTTCTTTTGGTTCTAAGGACCACTTTATCCCTGTGAAAGGAGATAAAATCAGGTTCCACTGACAGGGCTTGAAATTCACTGATATGCCTGGCAGAGGTAATGGCTACCAAGAACACAATTTTCCAAGTCAAGTACTTGAGCTCTGCTGAGGACATAGGCTCAAAAGGGGGTTGCATAAGTTGAGCAATGCAAACATTCAAATCCCAGGCAAGGGCAGGGTCTCTAAAAGGAGGATTGGTGTGAAGCAATCCTTTAAAAAAATGATAGAACACAGGATGAGAAGATAGTGAGGAAGACTTCCCCACAGAGAGAAATGCAGAAACAGCTGACAAATATACCTTAAGAGTAGCTGATCTAAGGCCTAGCCCATTAAGATGGACCATATAATCCAGAACAGTAATCAATCCAGCAGTATCTGGAGAAATATGCTTCTTAGAACACCAAATGCTGAATCTCTTCCATTCAGAGTTATAAGTCTTTCTGGTGGAGGGCTTTCGAGAAACTTTGAGAATATCCAGAACCCCTTGGGAAAGATGCAGATCTGCAAACTCTAACTCTTCAAGAGCCACGCCTTGAGATTGAGAGACTGGAGATTGGGGTACCAAATCCTCCCTTGAGAGGATGTTAACAGGTTGTAATTCCTGGGAAGAGACAGGGGAAGATGGACTGCTAGGGACAGCAACAGGGGGTACCAGGGCTGTCTGGCCCAATCTGGAACAATCAGAATCACTTTGCAAGGTTGAGACCTTATTTTGACTAAAACTTTGAACAGGAGTGGGCAGGGAGGGAAGGCATACAGAAACTTCCCTTCCCAATTCAGAATCAGGGCATCCAGGGGGAGTAGACCCAAGACTGGAGGTCTGCAACAAAAGAGAGGGAGTTGGTGATTGTCTGGAGCTGCAAAGAGATCTATCTCTGGAGTGCCCCACCTTGAAAAAATCACTTTCAGAACTTGAGGGTCCAGGGACCATTCGTGATAGCCCTGAGAGATCCTGCTCAGTGCATCTGCTAGCACATTGTCCGTCCCTGGAAGGTGAACTGCTACCAGAGAGGTTTGCAGGGAATAAACCAGGGACCACAACTTCATGGTTTCTGTGCACAAGGCCGTGGACCGAGTGCCTCCCTGCTTGTTGATGTACCACATGGTGGTGGTGTTGTCCGTTCTGACCTGAACCACCTTGTTCTGTACTGATTGAGAGAAAGCTTTCAGGGCCAGAAAAACTGCCCTGAGCTCTAGGAGATTGATATGGAGAAGGGATTCTTGGGGGGATCACAGCCCCTGGGCAGTGAGGGCCCCCCCAAATGGGCTCCCCAGCCCAGCAGAGAAGCGTCCATGGTAAGGACCACTGAACAAGGCTGAGTGGCAAAAGGAACACCTTGTCTTAAATTGTCCTGATCCTGCCACCACTGGAGGGCTTGGCTCAAGGTCAGAGTCACTGGGATCAGTTTGGTAAGGGAATCTTTCCTCTGAGACCAAAAAGCTCTCAGATGGAACTGAATATCCCTCATCTGGAATCTTGCGCCTTGGACCACTGCTGCTGAAGCTGCCATGTGGCCCAAGAGCTGAAGGAAATGCCTTGCTGGTCGAGATACCCGAAGGCTGAAGGAAGAGTCTAGTTCCATAAGAGCCCTTGCCCTTTCTAGAGGGAGAAAGGCTCTTGCTCTGACTGTGTCCAGTTCTGTCCCTATAAAAGAAAGAAGCTGGACTGGTTCGAGAACTGACTTGGGAGGGCTGAGAAGAAAACCTAGAGAAGTGAGCACTTGCTGGGTCACTTGCAGGTGAGACTTGACTTGGTCTGGAGACTGGTCCACTATTAGCCAATCGTTCAGATATGGAAAAATAGAAATCTTTTGCCTTCTTAGAAAGGCAACTACTACTGCCAGGCACTTTGTGAAAACCCTTGGGGCTGAGGTTAGGCCAAAGGGCATTGCTCTGAACTGACAGTGGCCTGAGGGCAGCTCGACCCTGAGGTACTTTCTGTGGGAGCACCTGATGGGAATGTGAAAGTAGACATCTTTGAGGTCCAAGGAGGCTAACCAGTCTCCTGGCCTTAGAGAGGGAAGGATTATTCCCAGAGTTACCATCTTGAACTTTGGTTTTAAAATATGTTTGTTTAGATATCTTAGGTCTAGAATGGGTCGCCACTCCCCTGTCATTTTTGGGGTCAGGAAGTACCTGAAGTACAGCCCTTTGCCCCAGTGTAGGGTAGGTACTCTCTCTATGGCTCTTAAGTCCAGAAGAGAAGAAACCTCTGCCTCTAGGGCAAGGGTTTCCAAGAGATTTGCAGGTGGAAAAGATCTGGCTGTCATCTTTGGAAATTTCTTGAAGCTGAGAACCACTCCCTGGCTTACCACTTCCAGGACCCACTTGTCTGATGTAATAAACATCCAGTCCTGGACAAAGTAAGCCAGCCTGCCCCCTACTGGAATAGGAGAGTCGACCCGGGCAGGCCCATCAGGGTGTCTGCTTGGCAGGGGCTTTAGGCTGAGGAGTGGGTGCAGCCCTGCTCATCCCCTTCTGCCTCTCTCTCTGAAGAACCCCCTCTGTGAAAAGGAAGAGGCCTGTGCTTGGTAAAAAGGCCTTTGAAAAGGCCTGCCCCTGCCCCTAGACTGATGCCTTTGAGGAGTTGCCTGCCTCTCCTTGGCCGGAGCACTCCTGTATGTGGTCCTGTACTCGTCCATTTTCTTCATGTAATTCTCTGTCTGCTCCCCAAACAGAGAATTACCCACTACAGGAAAATCCATGGCTTTAGCCTGGTTATCCTGCAAGAGGCTAGTACATCTGAGACAAGCCATTCTCCAAAGAGCCACAGATGTAGCCATGACTCTTGATGACACATCATTAGAGTCTACAGCAGCATGAAACTGAACTTTAGATGCCTCAATCCCATCTGCAGCCACCGCCTCCAGCTCCTTGGCTAGCTGGAGGGAGGCCTGTTTAGCCAGTGCCAGTACAGTATCCCACCTGGACTTCTGGTACCTGGCTGTATAGGCCATATAATTCGCCTGTCTGAGTCCCAGGGGAAGATGCCATGTACAGCTTTTTTGCCATGTCATCAACCTTCCTAGAGTCTTTGTCTGCGGGGTGTGAAGCCAAGGGAATGCTTGCCTTATCACAGGCAGCAGCCTGCACAACCCCAACATGGCTGCATTGGTGGTATAAAAACTCTGTTTCTGAGCCTGAGAGTGTATACCTCTTGTCCATTCTTCTGTCCACAGGAGGTATAGAACTGGGAGACTTCAGAATTTTTTGTGTCTGTTTCCCAAAAGATTTGTGGAGGGGGAATAGACAGTCTCCTGGACTCTAGGATGTCCATCATTTCTACATAATCAGGCTCCTCCTGGTCCTCCATTGCCTCTTCCATAGGAAGTTGGAGGGTCTCAGCCACCTTTCTATAGAACACAAAGTGGGAAGAGGATTCAGAAAGCCTAGGAGGGGATACACCCGCAGGTCTGTCTGGGGAGATGTCCGGTTCCACAGGCACATCTAGACTTTCACCATCACCATCATCATCAAATTCCCCTTCCTCCTGAAACTCCGGTTCATAAAATTCTTCCAAAGTATAATCGTGAACCGGGGGAACCGACTGAACCGAGCCCCTACCAAAAGATGCCGGATCGGTCGGAACCAGGCGAAGCGATTCCACAATCCGAATCGCTCTGGCTATTTCTTTGGCAGTCGGAACATGGACTTCTGGATCTGAACCGGATGATTTTTCTTTGCGCTTTCTTTTTGTCAGAACCAACCCCTCGGGATCGGCTCTCCTTTTGACCGAAGAAGTAGCGCCCTGGTCAGAGGGCACTCCTTCTGGTTCGGTCGGAACCGAACCGGGCTGGCCATCCGGGTCAGCGGACTTCTCGGCCTCCTTTTCCCTCAGTCTACCTAATCTCTTTTCCACGGTAGATTTGGGAAAATTCTTGCAAATTTTGCAGTCTGATTTGAGGTGGTCAAACCCCAGACAATAAACACAGGTGGTGTGGGGATCGGCCTTAGCAAAGACCTCCCCACACTCACTGCAGTGTTGAAACCCAGTGGGCCCATTTTTTTCCTTGGGTTTCTCAGAAATGGCCAACCTAACCAAACTTACCCTTTATTCAGCAACCGCCAAGCAAGACTCCCTTATCGGTTCCTAACCATGTCACGGGTATTGGAAAAAACGTTTCAAAACACGTTCTTTTTAAGAACCGATAAGCACCGGTATCCACACACTAAAATTTACACAAGAATTAAACAAATGATCAGTTCGGATGAACCGATCCACACTTTTTACAAGTTCCACACAGAAACACAGTACAAAACTATCTAGTACTCACGATACCACAGACAGAGACTGAACCGAGTTATGCGGCAAACTTTTTTCGGTTGGAAACCGACGAAAAAATGACACTTAAACCGACTTTCGAACCGAGCTGCAGGAGAAATCTCCGGAGCGACTGTTCAGTGAGGCAGAGTAAAGAATCTGATGGTTAGCATTCAAAGGGAAACAGACAGAGACATTAACCGAGCTCCAGCTCAGTATTCTATGCTCTGCATAGAAATGTTAACCCTTTGTTGTCCGGGGCAGTTTAAAGTCTGGGGCTAGCTGCACTTGTCAGAATACAGCAAGACGTCAAGTTGTTTGAAATCCAGAGAGCAAAACCACAAGTTCTGCTCAAGAAATGGTATGATCTGGGACAGAGTTACCATCCTGAATGTACGGGACCCAAGAAATTGGTTCAGGTCATGCAGATCTAGAATGGGGCAGGAGCCCCCCATCTGTTTCAGGACCAGGAAACACCTGGAAACGAACCCTGGGTTGACAGGGGGATCCGCTCCTCTGGTCACCACCTCCCTGTGAAGGAGTTGGGTGATGTAGTCTCGGAGAGTCGAATGAGTGTGTACGGACATCATTTCCTCCCATGGGGCATAGGCTCAGCTTAGTGGGTACTGCTCGAATTCCAGAGGCAGTCCTTGGCCAACCACTTTTAAAACCCACCTGTCCATTGTAATAGCAGACCAGGCAGAAAGGAAGTGGTGGAGGCGGCCCCCCACGGGAGGACCCAGAGCTGGTGTGACAGGTATGGGGTTGGCCACCCCCATCCCGTCACTGGGCAGGCTTGGAGGAAGGGCCCGGTTTGGGGACCACCAGAACCCCGTCCTATAGGTTTATGGGCTGCCGGGGGCCAGACTTGGGCCGAGGGTGCCAAGGTTGAGCCTGCTGCTGTTGCTGCCCCGATTGGAAATGGGGGTCCTTGGCCACAGGAGCAGAAGTCTGAAAAGGCTTTCTCTTCTGCTTTTTGGAACTCTGGAATTCCTTCTGAGCAGAAGTCACAGAGACCAAGGTGGCACTGAACTTTTCTATGTGCTGGAGATGATCATCCTCACCTGGGCCAAAAAGTCAGTACCAAGGAAAGGGACATCCATTAATTTGTGCTGAGTGTCCACCGTGAAGGTGGAGACCCTCAGTCAAACCCTGCAGTGTATGGCAACCGTGGCCGCCACTGAGCAGGCACAGGAGTCCCTGAGGTCCAGAGCCGTCTGGAGTTGCTGCTTCGCAACCGCCCGGCCCTGGTCGCAGACCTGCTTGACTGTGGTCTGGAGGTCTGCAGGGAGGTGAGGAAGAACATCATCAAGAGAGCTCAGAAGGGCATGAGAAACATGCATCATGACGACGGCTGAGCTTGCCTGATGAAGGCCCAGCCAAGACGTGGCATAAACTTTCCAGGCCGAATGGTTCAATTTTTTGGACTGTTTGTCCGGGAGTCTATCGGTATCTCCCGGATTACCCTAGCGCCTGAACACAGATTCAGTCACCAATCCCTCGGCTGAGGGGTGCTCTGTGAATCCTGAAAGGGAACCAATGGGTACTGCATACTTGCAGGCCATTTGGGCTGAGGGCACGGTGCAGGAGGCAGGGTGCCGCCACAGCTCCAAAGCCAGACCAACAATGGCCTCGGCCACTGGGAAGGCCTCCGTCGGCGAATCTCCTCATTTGAGGACGTCAGTGAGGGGGTATTCAGCCCATTTCTGAATGGGTTCTAAGGGCATCCCCGTGGATTCAGAGATGAGGCGGAGGATGCCCATGCTCATCCAAGGGGCTAGAATGTAAGAGTCTGGATAGGCTGGCCTGCCACCAGAGTCGCCCTCCACCCACCTAGGACGGCTGGGAGTGAGGGCGACGGATAGCCTACGTGGGAGGCCTGGAACAGGCTGAGACTCCTTAGAAGGAGCCGCCAAAGGAGACCACTTAGGTGGTGGCTCCACCATAATCGGTGGAGAGAACAGTTCTGGCAGAACCGGAAGGGTCTTGACCAGCTCCGCAGGTGGAGGAACGGTACGGACCGGCTCCTGAGCAGTCGGCATCGACCTAGAGGGTGACAGCCAAGAAATGGCCAGGGTAGAAGCCAGAGCAGACTTCTGGCTGGACATAATCAGCTGCTGCCACATCAAATCCTTGTAGCGTCAATGCAGCTTGCGTCGAAGGCTCTCGAGGAAGAATGGTGGCAGCACCACTTTTTGGAGCACTTATATGCCTTCTTCAGCCTGTCGGTCGAAGGGGGTCAGAGACCTCAACTTGGACCATTGGGGGGACTGACGGGGTCATTCAGAAGGAGCCGGGGAGAACCGCGGCTCTTCCGGGTCAGGGACCGGGACCATGAGGGGATTCCCAGTGGACTGGGTCTCCTCCTAAGTGGGTTCAGGCAGTACTGGGGTCCTGAATAAGGAGTTGTCAGCCTCATCGAGCAATGACGGGTCAACGGGGTTGAGAATAATCTCGACTGGATCGTCGTCCTGCGTCTTAGCCGGCTGGCCTGACGGAGGTACCATGAAGCCAGAGGCCGAGGCCGCAACTCCGACAGAAGTCAAGACAGTAGATTACTGGGACCAAGATCTCTCATGCTCCTAAGAACGTTGGTTGGAGGCGAGATGATCTTTCCTTTTGCTCCTTGTCCTTCTTACGGGACCGAGAGACATGCGCGCCCAGGGGCCCTCTCCCTTGGTAGGTAGGGAGGGACTGAAATATCTCCCGAAAGGAGCCTGAGAAGGTAGAGCTCAGTTTGAGCGGGACAGAGATCGACATAGAAGAGGACCAATCAGCGGCCCAAGCCATTTCCTCTTCGAAGGCCTTCATCTGTTGCAGCTACTCAATGGACCCCACAGCTGCGGAGACTGCCCAAAGGGCTTCCTTGGATTTGACCGGCGGGTTCCATTTTTCCAGTCTGCCCAATTGCAGTCATGCGAGACAACTGTCCAAAACATTTGGACGAAATGTGCGACACATTTCACATGCCTGGGTGTCATGATTGTGACCCAGGCAATAAACGCACGAGGCATGCGTGTCGGTCTGAGACATCTTTGCCCGCATGGGCAGTGGCAGAAACCAGGCGAGGACTTGTCCTCCATCATGGTCAAGATTGCAAAGCGATTGGGAGAAACTAACGAGTCTAAGTTTGGGTAAATCCGTAGATTTATGTGCCAGGGCCTACAGTAACGCATGAGCGATAAGGAGGGAACCTGAATCTTCCAGCGGAAAGGAAGATCTGGTGTCATGGGGCGGAGCTGAAGGATATACCACCCAGGTGTGTGGGAAGAGCCAGCTTTCAGACCTTCAGGCAAGATTCTTAAAGGGAAAAGACATGCCAACAAGTTGGATGGAACAACATATCCCCGATCCTAGAAAGTATTTTTGTTATAAGGGGATGGTGAGCAGAGACGGGGTGGGGATCACTAGACTACCATGGAAACTTAATTTACACATAACAGGATGGCGATCGAGTCGGGGACAGGACTGCTAAGGAGATTTTTTCATTTATAAAGGGTCAAAGATTTATTAGAGGTTGGAGAATAGGGAAGGGATCACTGGACTACCAGAAGAAAGTATTTTTATTATAAAGGTATGGCGATTAGAGATTGGGGACAGGGAGGGACTACTAGACCACCAGGGAAGATTTTGGCTCCATACGGGAGCAGCAGTCCGCATTGGGGTAAACTCCCTTGCAGCCTTTGTAAATGGGCTCCATAATGGAAAAGTAAATACAATAGTTTGCAGGCCCAATGGGCTCATTTGCATGGCTTACTTTTGTGAATCACAACTAGCACACCGGTGCTATTAATTGTGGAGCCATTTACAGGCATGCTGGTTACGGCAGCACTAGTGGAGTTAGAGGTAGTGGTAATGGGGTTATTGCTGCCTCTAACTAGCCCTATTCGCAGTTGGATAGTGCCCTACACTCTCAGTCTGTGAACAGAATTTTTTACCACCTGGGCAATCGTAAAGAGCAACGCAAACTTCTGCACTGCACTTTGTGAGTTTTTATGAATGTAGCCCCCGATGATGAGTGCTTTCCACTATCAGTGGTAACCCCCTCCGTGAAAGTGCTTTTGTTAGGAGAACTCTGAAATGACACAGAAGCAGACTGAGAAGCTGAAAATGGCTCCCTCAAAGCAGCCCTTTTTCAAAAGTTTTACGGAAATCATTTTACAGAGATCACTGTCTTTAAAATCATGGTCTGGGCCCAAACACTAAAAGCAAATCTCATGGCAGTCTGCCTTTGCTAGATGCTTGGCACACAGGAGAGGCAGTTTTTACAACCAGCAGGCCCAGTTTCCTTTTTGGGTTTCTCAGTCAAGCCAATTTGACTAAAAACCCTTTAACTGACAACATGCAGTTTGTATAATGGTAATGTGGTAAGTTACTAAAAAATAACCCATCAGGGAACTGGAGAAAACTTGTTTTTATATATATTTTGCAGTTAAGCCCTAACTAATGCAGAGTTATAGGGAACTAACTTGGTACAGTAGAAAACAAAACTTTAACTAAAACTTTGGCACTCAGGACTGCAACAGGACTCTTAGGCATCAGAACTCTTCAGTGGAGAAAACAAATCTGATGCTGGAATGCTAGAAGGAGCGTGACCATGGTGCACAGCTTAAATTTACATCAAATTCCAAACTCAGTCTTGGGGCAACCACACAGGCCTGAGATGATTACAGACTTGTATGACGTCACATCACTATTAAATTCCTGTTGTTAGAAACTTATATTACAACTGACTGGGGTCTCAGACCATTTGCAAACAGAGAGAAAAACAGTAGCCTTTCCAGTGAACAGAAGCTGATGGTAGCCATGTTGCAATGCTTCACAATCACATGATCTGCAAGTCACATGACCAACTCATCCTGCCTCATTCACAGTCAGCTGGGATCAATTAACTGATTGCTCTGATGTTCCCTCCAGAGCTTGTAACGGTGAACTCCTGCACTGCTAGAAAGTTTTTCACATCTCTAACAAAAAGTTCAAAATAAAGCCACTTTTCAATTAACCAAATGTATCAAATAAAACAAACACTAGAAAAGGGATGTGTACTCCTGAAATTATGGCTTTGGTGGGGCCCTAAAGAGTTCCTAAATCCATATGCCCTTCGGCCTCAAGGTTCATGAGTTGGTTTGCATCTCTTAACGGAATTATTTTCTTGTACACTACACATTTCTAGCATTTATTCTCTCTGTCTGCTTATATAGGTAATGTATATATCTTTTCACGTAATGGTTGACATCAGAAAACATTTCAGTGAAAATGTAACTTCTGGCAGACATTTCAAAAACAGTTTGTGCTCTCATACAGGAAGGAAACACATTGTTGTTTTATGTTACAATTTACCTTTCGAACGTCATGTTCAAAACTTGAAAACCACGGCTCTGCAGTTTCCATAAGGCGTGAAAACATTGCACTAAGGAAGAAAAAAGTCAAATTGAGAAAAACATATTGTTATGTTGACATCAAAAATTGTAACCTGAAAAATGCACTAACGAGAAATGTTTCACTTACTATGCATCATGTTCAAGATACTCTGGGTTCAAAAGAGTTTTCATTTCCTCACTGAAAAGAACAGGTGAACAATTATACTAAAATAGTATTCTCACATTATCTGACAAGCATATTTCCATTTCCATTTTGACGTTTAAAGGTGAAAGAAACAGACCCTTTTAATGTTTCACATTGTACAAGTTCTTTCCTCATATAACAAAAAAGTTATAGAAATTTGCTGCACTACATGGAAATGAACTTTAAATTATAACATAAATGACTGCATGCTGCTATAAAATCTGTGAAAGTCCAACTGAAAATAATTAACAGCCTATACATCACTCGGCATCTAACAAACAAAAATATAGTCTGGGCTAAAAGATACTACATCAAAACCTTCATTTATTTTCTTTCCATGGACTGTTTTCATTCTACCATACTTTAATTGCTAATTTATCAGTGCCAGCAGCCCATGCCTAGTTTGCCCTGTGCCACTTAACTTTTGTAAGTGTTTTTTTGTGCTTCACATGGTTAGCACGTGCAGAGGCACATTTTCAGACCACAGTGACGGAGTACCACTCAATGAACTGCTGTCATACTAGAATCCTGCCCTCTCATGGGAGTACAGAAATGTTCATTAGGCAGTAAAAAGGAACTGTGTGTTGGAATTTGGACAGTAGGCAGGGAAATGGTTAAATCATGTATGGATGCATCTAGTTCTTGGTGCCATGTGATGTGAAAACAGCAGTTGCTGATTCCAGTATTGCTTTACCCTGTTGTTGTTTTATTTGTAGTTTAAGCCCCATCTGCCAGTGACCCTTCAGGTGTGGCTACCACCCAGCAGCAGTACCATTTATCACAGCCTGTCATCCTCCACTGCATGATTCCCTCCCCCATGGCAGGGTCATTGGGTGGCATTAACCCCTCAAAGCACACAATCTGGATAGGGCTGCTGGTTCCATGGTCAGAGTCTGACTGGCCCACCAAGATACCTGGAAATTTCCAGGTGGAACCCACTCTCTTGGGTACCTGGCCACCTTCTAAATTCAGAAAATCTTTGTATTTATCATCTATTTTCTAATTAAATGGGGTAGTTTGGGCAGTGCAAGCAAATGTAAGATGCAAACACAGAGCTATTGTATCAAACTGAAGTGGAATATTGATATGATTGTTTCACCCTGGGACCTGCCCTACTGATCTACCAGGTGAGCCCTTGTATCCAACTTTCTAGGTGGGTCCACTGTACTGCAGTCCAATCCTGTCCATGGTGTGGGCCCAATAGTGCCACACTGTCATTCATACTACAACGGGGGGGGGGGTGCTCTTCCACCTATATCTTCATCAGTGCTGGATCTGTGGGTTCAGACAGAGGCATCCCCCATGGAGTCCTTCCACCTCCCCTGATGTCAAGCATTTTTTGCTGATGGGCTTACCTACCATAGCACCTGACACAAGGTCTTCACGAGACAGCAGGCTCCTCAGCCGAACATGAAAGGTCACTGCGGCAGCAGGCTATGGCTCTCTCCATCCCTGGGTTAGACTGTGCTACCCACGGCATTATTTCCACACCTGACTGTGCTCCCTGATCTGCCCTTGAGCCTGTATTGCCAACTGGGAAGCATGATGCACTATCACTGGGACACAAAATGGCTCGACATTGCACTAGTTTGAGGAAACTTGTGTCAAACGTCTTGGAGTCCACCCAACTGCATAACAGATGTAACTGTGTATGGCAATAAGATGGAAGGAAGGGTTGACTGCATAAACATTCACACAAGCAGAGAGAGAGAGAGAGACACACACACACACACACAATGGCACCCATCGTTGCTCAGTGATTGGACACTTGAAATGGGCTCCTTAAAACAAGGAGGCAAAAAGCAATAATGACTTTTTTGAGACTTGAAGGGAAATTCCTTTTGTAAGGGAGGACAGTTTTGATTACCCTGACCATAGGTATAAACTAACAGAAATTAAAAACAGGGGTTAACATTCCCAAAGGTATTTAACCACTACGGAACTATGGTTGCAAATTACTATATGCCCAACATATGGAATCCTATTTCACCAAAATTAAGAAATCTATCCAGTCTATCTGTCTTTAACAATGCCATCAGCCACAACTTTATAGACAACTGTGACTGCCACTGAAATTTTAGGGGTGTGGTAATTTACATTAGAGGAATATATTTATTAATGCCATTTGTGTATTATTATTGGTATAATTTAGGAAGCTGGGTATGTTGTTTATCTTACTGTGTTTGTATTTATTTGAGATAATGCGATTTGTATTACTTATGGTAATCTTATTTTGTAATCAATTTTTATTCTGTAATCAGGCATCAGTACTGGGTTAGTACTTGGTAATCAGTAAAAGGAAGACTGTGTAAATAGGATTTTTGTCCTGTCTTTATCCTGTACAATATAAAAGATTTTTTTATCAGTCAGCCAATCTATCTACTGTATCTATCTATACCGTACTAATACACACGTGTACCTTCACATACAGTAGTCCCTCGATATAAAACTCTCTATAATAACACCTTTTCTAAGACATGGCTGTACACCTTAGTTAGGAAGAGAAATTCCAGCTCAGCCAACGTCAGAAACAAGGAAAACTTAACGAGGGAGTAGCGAATCACAATCCAGGTGACATAATCTTTAGGATACCACCCAATGACATAATGTAGCACTGCTTGGCTCTCAACTCCACTAATTTCACAGTTCCCAAATCCAGCCTTTCAAAATGGGACACGGCTTACAATAATGTTTGCCGCTTCACACTCTCCGCCCCTCCCTTTACTCACCACTGTAACCTTTACAACCGCCTGGAGTGGCTTCCTCCAGAGAAGCACCATTCCTTCGTTCTAGGTAATTTCGTTGACAACATTCTTCGTTTCAACACCCCCCCAGCCCTAGCCCTTCCCCTCAAACTCGGTCCACCATCCTACCACCTAAGATCTGGGACATCCCAGGAATGCGTGGTTCCAAGGACCAGGACCACTGCAGGAGATCGGTCCTTCCACGTCTATGCCCCCAAACTTTGGAACTCGCTCCCTGAGCAAGTTAGGGCCTCCTCCTCACATCCTAGCTTCAAAGCTTCCCTCTGGTGCTTCCTGAAACCTTCTTCCCCCTGTCCCTGCCCCCGTAGCCTCTCCACTGCCCCTCTCCCTCCCCAGTCTGTTCGGTGGGGGCCTTAGCCTCAGCCCCACCTGCACTTCTTCCCCACTCCCCGCCTAGAAATCCCTGCCCCGACCCCCTGTAATGGGGCCCCCTCCCCCTCCCAGGCACTTACTATTGTCCCAGCTTCTGTTCTGCTCCTCTGTCCTTGTCCCACCCTTTTGTTTCCTTCTCGCTCCATCCTAAAGCCAGGGCGAAACGCTTCATAAGTTAGGGGTTTGTCTACCTTTCTCCTCAACTGTTCACGAGTGAACTCCTCCCAACCTTGCACTGCCACTAGAGTAGCCTTACCCTGTTTATTCCCTATGTGCATTCCTCTATAACCCCAGTTGTTCGCTGCATGTAACACTTGTACCACCTTTATGCCTGTCTCTTCTATGAATTTTTTGAATCCTCTACTGTTCATGTACAAAGTTCCCACCTGTAACTCTCCCGGGAAATGTTTGCCCTGAAATGCCTATCTCTTCTATGTATTTTGTATCCTCTACTGTTTATGTATGAAGTTCTCACCTGTAACTCTCCTGGGTCGCACCTGAAAATAGGCACCTGGTGTCTAGTGTGCTTACCTGGTTAACAAAAGCAAATAATCTCTCTACCACTACTACCCTTGGAACAACATTTCAGTGTAATGTTAAACGCTGCTTGGCTCTCAGCTACACTGAACCCCATTATCATCACCCTCAATTTTTACATTTCATTATAATGCCATAGGTTTAGCTGATCCAGTATCAATCAGTATCCACCCCTGGGATGAGGTTGAAAACACATATATGTTTCCTAGCCCTCCTTTCACTGTCAACAAAAACAAAATAAATAATATAGGCTCTGACTGCCACCAGAAATAAGACCATATATTCTCCATATCAACCTGGTGTGACATCACACAGTGCTGATTCAGAGAAAGTCACAGATGATCAATCACACATGTGGGAAGCCATCATGCAGTTACACTAACTGAAAACAACTTTGACAGCATCCGCTGTCTTACTTGCGCTTTGAAGTCAGACCATGACAGATCTAACAAAAATAAAATATGGGGGGACTGTGTGCTTATTCATTTGTTTTACACACCCACAGTGTGTTTTGTCTTTATATACCACTCGAGCATCACACTCATAATTTTTGTGGTGAAAGATATCTTAGGTTTGAAAAAAACAACAACAAAAAAAAACGGCAAAGACATCTCTTCTATTAGGCCACATTTTTGGAACTATATCTGCATCTGTGCTAGGACCATATGGAAACTTTGCTAGCCGGGGGATGCCCATGAAGACACCATGCATCAGCGTCTACATAAATATGGGTAGCCCATCTCTCCTCAGTTCTTTTCCCACCATCGATCAGACTCATCGGACCTACTGTGGAAATGCCGACATCTAGCTGTTGTGTATTATTTTTTTAGCTAAGTTAATCACTAAATTTTAGTGATATCGCCACCTCTGCATGACGCCAAAATCAACAATACTGTTCCAGTACTGTCAGTGTGCACAAAAGATTTATAAGGATGACGCACTTGAAGTGCATGTCTGCTGTCTAGGCCTCTCTCACAACGTCAGGACTTACCAGATTTTCCAGGGCTTCAATCAAGCTACTAGGCGACATAGGAGAAAGGTGCTGGAGAAGTTTTTGCAGGCAAAAGCTCTAGTATTCATGGAAAAAGCCCAGGGTCAGAAATCAGTGTTGCCAGCCACAATGACCGACTCGTGGTCGTCGAAATCCAAAGACTGAGACAAACAGCAGTCATCATCGGTACACAAGCATAAGCATAGAGACAAAGACAAGTCTGCTTCCCCAGTGAGGTCTAGGTCACTGTTGGAGCCTGCAGGTACTCCGTCTTCTTCAACATTGTCTGCCTTGACAGTGGTGACAACAGCTCCCCCAATCATCAACCAGACACCCAAAGTCGGAGCTTGGCTCAAACACTACCATAACTACTATGGATAGTACGTTGCCGCTGTCGATGGGTCCAGGCCCGCCATCGACTCTAGCAGTCATGGCCTCTGGCCAGGGTGTTGTTGACACGCAAGCAGAACTGGCGTCGTTTTCAGATATATGATATGATACATACTTCCAGGCTTACCAATGCATCCTGTACTACCATCTACAGGTGTTCCTGCATTGCAGACCCCATCAATGCTGTCAGCTGGTTCACACCACATACTTCCTGAGCAGTGGCCTCCAGCATTGCCAGTGAGGTCTTTAGTTCCTTTCACCAACACCAATGCCAGCAAGGAGGAATATAATCCAGACTTCATAATGGAGAAGGATTATGAAGAGGAGGAGGAGGAGGGTTACGGAGAAGAACAATATGTAGCACATTCAAGCTCCTCTGCATCTTCTTGTAGTGAGGATTCTGTGATGTACACATCCAGATCTCTTCCAGAAGACCCTATCTTTCAATCCATGATGCAGTAAATGCAGAATGCAATGGGAATTGCTGTGGAAGAGGAGTATTCCACTAAAAAGAACCTGATGGACTTCTTGGAGGTACCACGAACTCCCTCCATCATTGTTCCTCCAATTTATCCTGCACTGGAGGATACCACATATGCTGCATGGTAAAGGCCACATTCAATATCAGCTGTACGTAGAAAGGCTGACAAGCCCTGCTCCTTCTGCCAAGCCTTATTATGCAAATGAGCCTGAGCCAGACTCAGTGGTTATAATGGCTGCCCATGACAGATCCAGGGCACCTAAACACATGAGTACTTTGCCTCCTGGTAAGGAATCCAGGAGGCTAGATGTGATAGGCAAGCATATATATGTCTCTGCTTCACTAGGCCTTTGTCCTGCAAACCACCAGGCCTCCATGATTAAGTATCAGAATAAATATGAACATAAAAAGAAGCCAGCAGAAGAAGGCCATTTGGTCTATCAAGTCTGCTCATACTGCAGGGTCCACAGCTTGAGCTAATGTGCCTGCCCTCACTCCCCAATTCTCTCATGCTCCCTACCCATGATTCTTACTTTCCCCCATTCCTATCCCAGTCTCTCTTAAAGCTGCCCACTGTCTTCAACGAGATGACCTCTTTTGGCAGTGTATTCCAAGTGTCCACCACCCTCTCTGTGAAGAAGTGCTTCCTGACCTCCCTTCTAAACCTCCCACCCTCCAGCTTAAGACTGTGCCCCCCCCAGAGTTAGAGTTGCCACTCAGCTTAAAGAGACTCTCCTTATCAATCCTTATTTATCCCTTTCAAGTACTTGAAGGTCCCAATCATGTCCCCCGTCTTCCAGGGAGTACATGTTCAGTGCCCTCAACCTCTCCTTGTATGCCTTACCCTGCTGACCCACTATCATCTTTGTAGCCCTCCTCTGGACCTTCATTTACCCTGTGGAAGGTTGCCAAAGTTGTAGCTCAGGCTCTTACAAAAGGTAATGCCAAGACTGAGTTAATTAAACATCTCTGTTCTGGTGCTGAGGTTGGCAAACATTTGCTGCATTCAGCATATGATGTCTCTGATGCATCTGCCAAGGCAGCTGCCACTGGTATTTGCATGAGATGCTATTCTTGGCTCAGGGTTGCTAGGTTTGCAACTGATGTGCAGCAAACGGATCTGAATGTCCTTTTTAGAGGCACCAAACTGTTTGGTTATCATGTGGGAGAGGCATTAATAGGTCTTCAAGTCTCTAAAATTACTTTAAGGTCAGTCAGATCCCTGTATCCCATGATGGGTAGGGGTCATGGAAAGGGATCCTTTTATCAGCCTGCTGCCATAGGTTGCCGTCAAGCCTATTATCAGCAAGGCTGAGGTAAGGGGGGGGGTGGAGTCTTACTACGTCCCCTCCCCCCAGACGCCCATTCCAAAGCATCAAAGGCCAGTAGATCTGATGGCTCTGCCACCACAGTTCAGCCAGATGCGAATCGGCCTGCCCCTCACACCACTACTGTCTCCAGAGGTGGTTGTAGAGAGACGGTTCTCCCTTCACCTGACACAATTGAGGGAGATTACCACAGACGAGTGGGTTCTGGAGATAACTTCAAAGGAGGCATGCTCTGGAGCTCTTAGAGAGACCCCGAGCACCCTCCACCTCTTTCCACTTATCCTCCAGGACATTTGTCCCTGCTGAAAGAAGAAGTGCAAGGTTTACTAAACAAATGTGCAACAGAACCAGTGCCTTCTTGTCAGAAAAATAATTCCAGATACTTCCTGGTCCCCAGATGGACAAAAGATCTCAGGCTTGTGTTAGATTTAACAGACCCCAACTTCTGCGTAGAATATGATAAGTTTTGCATGGTTTCCGTTCAAGCTTTGATTCCCCTGTTAAAAACAGGGGACTGGATTTGCTCCCTAGATATGAACCTTTAGATCAAGATCATGCAACATCGTAAGACAATCTCTGAGATTTGTGCTGGAAGGGGAGCATTGTCAGTTCAGAGTGTTGACTTTGGGCTTATCTTCTGTGCCACAGGTCTTTCACCAAATGCTTGACAGTGGTGGCAGCAGCCCTTCGGAGGGAAGGCCTGTATGTCTTCCTGTACCTGTACGACTGGCTCTTAAAAGCCAGCTCCTGGAGTCAATTCTTGCACACTCTGTCCCAAACTAGGTAACTGTTTAATGACCTAGGGGTTGCAGTGAATGTATCAAAGTTTCCTTGCCAAAGGCTGCAGTACATAGGTACTGTCTTGGACATAGAGCATGGCTATGCATTCTTGCCCCAGGGCAGGACAGAATGACTCATTGCTCAAGCACAACTGGGCAACTCAGATTTTCAACTCGGATGCATCCAGATCCGGGTGAGGGGCACATCTGGGCCCTTACTGAACACTAGGTTCTTGGACCCATGTGGAAACCAAATTGCACATAAATGTCCTGGAGATGAGAGCTGTCTTATACAGTCTCCCGGCTTTTCAGAAGCATCTGACTTTGGTCCTCTGTTTTTATATAGACAAACATTAGTGTCATGCATTATATAAACAAACAAGTGGGAACTCATTCTTACCCCCAGTGTCGGGAAGCAACGAGTGTGTGGTACTGGGTGCTGGAACATGGCCTAGAGCTGTCGGCTGTTCATCTCCCAGATGTCCAGCTCACAGTTCAATATGCCAAATGAGAACTGCTGACCTCAAGTGGCAGATGACTTCTTTGCAAAGTGGGGTTGTCCAGAGCTGGACGTTTTTGCATCCCCACACAATGCAAAACTGCCACGTGTTTGCTTGCTAGCTCCAGGGCCTGTAGTTTATTGGCAAGACACATTGTTCCTCTCCTGGCAGTGGAGGTATCTGGACCTGAAATTGCTGCATCTGCATACCTGGCTCCTGAAGACATAACCATTGCACAGTTTGGTGTGTCACCTAAAGTTGCTGATGTGCTGGTTGTGGCCAGAAAGCCTTCCACCAGACATACGTATTTTTTGAAGTGGAAGCATTTCACTTTGTGGGCAGCTTCCAGACATATGGACCCTGCTCTGCAATATTCCTCACTGAAAGTGCATTTGGCCACTATATCAGTTTTCCATGTACCTACTGATGGGCGTATGGTTGCCAACTGGAGGTCTCCCATACATTTTTTAGAGGTATTCTGCACATAAAACCTCTCATGTGTAATCCAGTCCCACCTTGAGACCCAAACATGTACCTTGGTCATCAGGACCTCGTTAGTTGGATTTTGCACTTAACACTTGAAAAAATGACCCCCAAATGTGTGTTTTTTTTTTGTTTCTAGTTTAAAATCCTTTTTTGTGACTCACTTCTGTTTTTTTGTATGGCCATATGAAAAAAGAATTCGGCCATATGAAAAAAATATCCATTTATATAAAAAAGAATAAGGTTGACAACCCCAAGGCACACACCATCCCTGATTTGCGAAGATGCAGGAGAGGTAAAACCATAATGGTTTTTCTTGTTGCTGCCTGGGGGGGGTGGGGTGTTAGGGTTGGAAACCCTAACACCACATTCTCTTCTTTTGTCACTTTAACCCTAACCAGTAGATTAACAAAGGTTTTTTGCAATGAATATTATTCTATATACAATCACTACTTTCAGTATAACTGTCATCAAGGCACAGGTCAGGAAGCATAGGAAAACCAGGAGCAGTTTCAAAATTTGCAAACATCGTTTTATTTTTCTTAATAACAGCAAAATAAAAAATATAAATTATTCAGCATAACTATTTCCAAAGGCAATACAAACAGAAAAACTAAGTCCTTCTTCTGATGGTATCTCTTAATTCCAAGTTTCAGTCCCTCAATCTCTCACTCTCCATGTCTCTCTAGCCAAGCACTGCCGCTCTTTTTATGTCTTTGAGAACTTAAGAGAGCCTGCTTCTCACAGAATCTCTTGTAAGGTTCCATGCAGGTGCAGCAAAAAGAACATAGTGACCCAGAACTGACCTCTTGTTTACAGCTCAGCAAAAGGCTTAAAACTGAATCTAAGGTTAACCCATTGAGTTCTAAATAGCTTTTCTCAATCATTGCAACAGTACAACATAACTACATACATTTTTAAACAAAGGGATCACAGTATCAGTGATTATTTCCACATAAACATTCACATATATTTTTTTATAACTACAGGTATACAAGGGGGGAAAAGACAGAAATGGCAAGGGAAGGCAGCAAGATAGCGAGAGGCAGAGAATTGCGAAACTGTCAAAGTGATCAGTTCCTAGGTCTCACAAGAAAATTTGGTTGTGCAACCAGACAGATAAGAGACCGAAAAGGAGAGGATAGAATAGACCCTTGCATTTAAACTCTTTCAGCATAACAAATTGGGCAGGGCCTTATTCAACCCTGTCACAATAACACTTTAGTATACTACCCAATACTACTTAGCTCTCACCTGCACTGAAGCCTACTATCATGATCCTACATATAACATGTCATCATAATACCCAACACTGCCTGGCACCCATCTCTACGGAAGCCTATTACCATTAGCATGGTATAACCTGTCGATATGATGCTCCGACTTGCTTGGCTCTTAAGGAAAGCCTTATGTGCCTGGTCTGTTCTGGAAATTCACCAAACCATCAAGTCACTAACGTTTTAAATAAAAGTTCCCTTGCAAACCCTGAAAAGTTTACTTCAATTACATCAACAAGATAGTGGAGGGGCTGCAGGGGAAGGTCTGACTTTTTGCAGATGATACAAAGACCTGCAACAGGATGAACACCCCAGAGGGGGTGGAGGCTATGAGGGAAGATCTAAGGTTGCTGAAGAGTGGTCAGAAACATGGCAGCTAAAATTCAATGCTACAAAATGCACAGTGATGCACATGGGGTGGAATTATCCACAAGCATGTTATACACTGGTGGGGGTGTGGAATGAATGCAACTGAGCAGGAGAAGGATCTAGGAATCATAATCACAAACAACTTTAAGGTGGAGACCCAATGCAGCAAGGCGGTGGACAAAGCAAACATAATGCTGGCATGAGAGGGATAACTAGCAGAAGGCGGGAGGTGCTGATGCCACTCTACAAATTCATGGTGAGGCCCCACCTGGAATACAGATGCAGTTCTGGAGACCTCACCTACGCAGGGATATAGATGGCATGGAAAGAGTACAGAGAAGGGCCACTAAGATGGTGAAGGGGCCGAGTGGGAAGCCATATGAAGAGAGATTGAGGATGTTCAGTTTGTACCCACTGGAGACCAGGAGGGAGAGGGGGGGAACATGACAGAGACATTCAAGTATGTGAAGGGGATTGATAAAGTGGGAGGGAGCTTGTTCACAGGGAAGGTAGGTGCTATAACTAGAGGGCATGAACTGAGAGTGGAGGGGGAAGGTTTAAGGGAAACGTGAGGGGGCATTGCTTCACTGAGAGGGTGGTGACACCCTGGAACAGTCTGCCAGAGGAAGTGGTGGATGCAAGAACTGTGGAGGGATTCAAGAGGGCATGGGACAAACACAAGGGGTTGACTAGGGAAAGGAGTGTGGAATCTATGGGCGGGGGCAAGTAAAAGCGGGGGACGACTCAATGGTCCAAGATTTTCTGCCAACACATATCTATGAATCTATGAATTGATTAACCAGCTAAACTGATGGACCTGCTGTAAAGACAGTGAACAAGACAAAACAAAATCCGGCTATACACCTGATTCTAGTTTTCGTATCAACATTGAGGAAAAAAAACAATTCACTCAGGTGTCCCATCTTGGAACCAACAGGGGTGTGGGCACATCCCCTAGGTCAGGTACTCTACTTCCAGGGAAAGAGTGAGCCAGCTGTGACTTGTGCACAAAACACAAGAGCAGTATTACCCATTGGCAGCCAATGCACTATGGTGACATTAACATGGAAAAAAGCAGGGAGAAGTGGCCCCTTAGCCCCTTTCCACCAAACATTCAGTGTTATAAAACTTAGTTAAGTTTATAGTTATTAGGTTTTTGTAAAATGTAAATTTACTACATGGCACCTCAGGAGAAGTCTTTCTCTCACTTCCACCCCAGCTATTACGATTTTATTGTACACTTATGAATTAGTGGAACAGATTTTGTTTCTGTATTTTACATGACTATCTGCACATGTAACAGACATTCTTCTATTCCAGGCAGCAGGAAAACCTGTCTAGTGAGTTCTTAGCTAACAGCTAAGTTACAGTAATCCTATCTGGAAGGCTTTTAGCACTAACAACTTCATTTGATGAGCCATTGTCTACAAACCACAGCACCCTTCAGAGACAGAATTAAGGGAACAATGTCATCCAGAATGTAGGTTTAACACAAAGAGATTGCCTCTACCTTAGCATAAAGACACTGCGCTTATGTCAAACAAGCATTTGTCAATGATGAATATTTGCCGATGGTATTGCTGTTTTACCAGGTCTTGCTCGTACACATATTTACCATACATTTACTCAGGACACAGCAGGAGAGTTGCAATATCTAATTTTCAGTGGTGTCTTGCTTTGGCACATTGTTAGATTGTAATTACCAAGGACAGGGCAGCTGAGAGGCGTTATCTACTTCTAAGTGGGCTCCCACAGTTTGACCCTAAATGTTCAACAGTCTTTTATGACCGGACGTTATGATCAAGACAGGTGGAATTTTTAAAATCCCGTCCGAAAGGTGATTTAGCTGTGTGACTGTGGCAACAAGTTATGGAGGTGATTTGAAAAATGACACCTGCCATGCTCAGGAGGTAGGTTAACACAAGGGATATGTTGAACATTATGAGTCAAAATCTGCAAAAAATAATGCAATGAGTAAATGTTGGAACAATCCGTTTCCTCATAACTTTGTTGTTTTTTCACATTTTTACCCCAAATTTTCAACATAATCTTTTTATGTCCACTCCTGCTGAGCATGACAGGTAGCATTTATAAAACAATGGCTGAAATGTCATTTTGTGCCACAAGTGTTAAAACACACTTTGGGTAGGATTTGAGAAATGACAGTTGTCACATTCATGAGGTGGTGTAAAAAAATGGCTAAGTTTAAAAGTTGCAGTCAACATATTGAAAATTACCACAGTTACGAGCATGCGTTGAAGCAACGTAGACTCATAACTCTGTTTTCACACATTTTTACACCAGATTTCCAGCATAGCCTTCTTATGACCCCACATAGCCTTCTTATGAGGCCACCTCATGAATAAGAGTGGAGAACATTTTCAAATCCTGCCCACAAGGTGATTTTGCACTACAAGTGTGAAAACACATTTTGGCCAGGGTTTGAAAAATTACAGCTGCCACATTCATGAGGTGATGTGAAGAAATGGCTATGTTGAAAATCTGGGGTCAAAATATTGAAAATTACCAAAGCTATGAGCTTGTGTTCATAAATTTCAACATAAGCTCATAACTTTGTTGTTTTTTTTATATTTTTGCCCCAAATTTTCAACATATCGTTCTTATGACCCCACCTCATGAACAAGTGCAGAGAAAATGTTCAACTCTGCCTGAAAGGTAATTTCACGCAGGGAGTGCAAAATCACCTTTCTGGATGCAAAAACACATTTTGGTTACGATTTGTAAAATGACAGCTGTTGCACCCATGAGGTGCTGTGAAGAAATGGCTATGTTAAAACTTTGTGGTCAAAACATTGAAAATTAACTAAGTTACAAGCCTGCATTCGTAAATTTCAATGTAGGCTCATAACTTTGTTGTCTTTTAATATTTGTACGCCAATTTGGGGTCCCAAAAAGGCATGTTGAAAATTTGGAGCAAAAATATTAAAAAATGGCCAAGTTATGCTACTAAGTTCAAAACCCCAACCGCATACCTGATTTACTCAGTTCGTGGTCCAGCTTTGAAGAGTGAAGACGTCTCTGTTGTCCAGAGAGGAGTACGACATTGGACCCCCGGTGGGTAAGTAAGGGTGGCGGGTGCTTAATAGGAGGGTCGGGTGGGAGGAACCAATGGTGCAACAGACATTGATGGATGGCTTTCTCTTTTACAGGTTTTAAAAAAAAATTACCATGGCCACTTTTCTTTATTTCAGATGGCAACAGCAACACTGGGGAATGGGGCACCCCTAGTGTCACTGTTATGTTTATGAGGGGTACTCAGTGGGAGGGTTGGGTTAGGGGGACAGTTACAGGGTGGCAGCAACAGATGAGGTAGCGACACTGGGGTACTGGACACTCCCAGTGTCAGTGTTATGTTTACGGTGGGGGTGGAGTCAGGGGGGGTGTTGAGAGGGAGGGTCGGGTTGGGGGCACAACTACAGAGGCACCAGCAACAGACATTGATGGACAATTTTCTTTGTTACAGCTGGCGTCTGCAACAGCGCAGGGCTCTTCCTGGATGTTTGAAATTCCTCAGCAGGCTGATCATGACAGACCAGTTATGCTTGCAGGGCAGCACAGATCAAAGGGAAGAATAGATTCTTGACTGGACTGGCTTTTTCTTTTCAAATACACAAAGTTTCCGCCCAGCAAGCCAAAACTTTGTCATGATCAGTCTAGCTGATGATTGGTCTGGCACGGACATGCTACTTGCAGACCACTCTGCATTGGACTGACAGTGTCACACCCCTCACAAGGCACTCTCATAGCAAGATGTTCTCTTGCATGCGCATGCACGGTGAATATAAAAAGTACAAAACTGCTACTGTCCTCATTTCAGTAAGACAGGTGTGATCAACAATGCTGGCTGAGCAAGCCTACTTTTTTGTGGACTTTCACAGAAATGGTGAATCACAAGCACTAGCCTTTCGCTGCTGGAGATCTGGGTTCACATATCAGCTAAGGTCACATGAAGACATTTCAGGTCTCAGTGCTGCACAGCAGACTGCAAGGAGTAACTGAAATTCTGTTTCTCCTGCTCTTGCATCTTGTTAGAGAAACAGCAATGGACTGGAGCACAGCAGTTGTTCAAGCAACAGGTGGAAGGTGTGGTGACCAACAATGAACAATGAGCAGACATGCGTCTCACATATTATGTGGGAAATAACCATCAATGGACTTTGCAATCCACAAGAGAAACAGCATAAACTGAAGGGCCACTGTGTATCACAAAAACACCACACAGAATTGTCTTCTTTCGTTATGACATGCAGTCTTTGCTCAAATAAAGAGAGCATGTAACGAAAAAGTATTGGGAAGTATTCCATTTCTCTGAAAAGGGAGATGGCCCCTTCAGACCAGTTCCCAGGTACACTGGCACAAGAGTGTGGGGGAAGTCTCATGACATCAGCCTGAACTCATCCAGACCTGCAGACAGAGGGGCCTCCACTGTCAATGTGTTATCAAAGAATCATAAAAGCCTAACGACAGAAAAGGACCATAGACCATACCAGCCTATCTAGTCTGCCCATTTTTCCCCCCTACACCGCCCCCCCCCGATACTCAGCCCCATATGCTTGTTCCATGCCCTCTTGAATTCTTCCACCGATTTAGCCCCCACCACTCTGTCTGGTAGTCTGTGCCAGGGCTCCACCACCCTCTCCGTGAAGAAACGCCCTCTCACATTGCCCCTGTATCTTTTTCCTTGCAGTCTGAGGCTGTGCCCTCTAGTTTTGACCCTCTCCTTCCTCTTAAGTAAACCCTCTTCTCCCACTTTATTGAGCCACTTTACATATTTATAAGTTTCAATCCCCTTTCCCTCGTCTCCAGTGTGTACAGATCCATCTCCTTACACCTCTGCTCATATGACTTTCATTGCATACCTTGCACCATCCTGGCTGCCCTTCTCTGAACCCTCTCCAGCGCATCTATATCCTTGCAGAGATGTGGCCTCCAGAACTGAACCCCATACTCCAGGTGTGGCCTCACCATGGCTTTGTAAAGGGGCATTATTACCTCCCTCTTTCTGCTAGTAATGCCCATGCCTATGCATGCCAACATTTCATTGGCCTTTCCCACCGCCCTACTACACTGGATTCCTACCTTAAGGTTGGAGGAGACTATGATCCCCACATCTCTCTCTCCTATTCTGTTACTTTAATTTCCTCCCCAACTAGGGTGTACTCTGCTCCTCTGTTTCTACTCTCCAAGTGCATCACAGCACACTTCTTGGCATTAAATTTCAGCTGCCACATCCCAGACCATTTTTCAACTGTCTTTAAGTCCTTCTTCACGTCCTTTACCTCCTGGGGTGTCCACCCTATTGCATATTTTTGTATCATCAGCAAATAGGCACACCCTCCCCCTCAAACCCACAGCAATATCACTGATGTAGATATTGAAGAGAAGAGGACCCAAACCTGACCCCTGTGGCACTCCACTCTTCACCCTCGCTGTCCCGGGGTGCACCCTTTTTAGCACCACCCTCTGAGTTCTTCCTGACAGCCAAGCCTCTACTCAGCTTGTTATTTTCCAACCCAACCCCAGGCTTTCCATCTTGCTCACCAGCCTCCTATGGGGGACAGTGTCAAAGGCCTTACTGAAGTCCAGATAGGCCACGTCCACCGCGCCCCCCCCCCGGTCAATCACTTGAGTCACCCAATCAAAGAACTGAATTAGGTTTGTCTAGCAAGACTTCCTCTTTGTGAAGCTATGCTGTCTGCTGTCCTGCAAGCCACTCTCCCCCAGGTAATCTACCACCCTCTCCTTGACTAATGCCTCCATTGCCTTCCCCACCACTGACGTGAGGCTGACAAGTTGGTAGTTCCCCTTCACCTTCTTACTACCTCCCTTGTGTAAAGGGACTACATCTGCCCTCTCCTAGTCCTCCAGCACTCTCCCTGCATCCAGGGACAAGTTGAAGAGCCTTGTCAAGGGTGCGGCCAACTCCTCCTTCAATTCCCTGATCACCCTGGAGTGTAACCCGTCAGGCCTCATTGCCTTGTCCACCCTCAATCTATCTAGCCCTGCCCTAACCCTATACACAGTGAATGGGGTCAGATCCATTATATGCAGATTATATGCAGAACGTTTGAAAAATAAGTCTTAAGGCTAAACTATTACGACACAATAAAAATAAACAAACAGACCTCAATTTGCTCTTTTTAGGACTCAGACTGGTGGAAAGTCACAGCATATATTACTTCTGAAAAAGTATAAAAGTCAATGAAATACCAGCTAATATCAACCATTGTTTAGCAACTTGCCTTGGATGTGCAGTTTCACTGGCATGTAAAAAGGCCTGGTGGTCACAGTGTAGGACAAACACAATAGGAGCAAGTAGTTCATGCATACCCTATAAAACAGAGAGGAGGTAAGAGTCAAAAAATATATATACTGGAATCATTACAGTAATTAAACGTCAATTCTGCAGCTAGGACACAAATTACTATATGTATAATAGGTGCACACATTGTAATGAACCTTTATGTAACATTTTTTTCCTCTAGAAGATGAAAGGCAAAGTCATAGCATTTAAATCCACAGCATCATATTCAGGGCGTTAAAAAGCAACATAAAACATCATCAGATTATTGTCTTGGTTCTCGACAAATTAAAAAGGCTTGCTTTGTCTGGCTTCTAGAGCTCAGTTTAATAATGCTGTCTACACCTGCCCCCAAAAATTAAGAGATCGCTCACAATACTTTTCAGATGCATTACAGTAATGCTTTTAATTGGAACTTGTGAGGTTTCTTCTCATTTTTAAGAAAAAAAAAATGCTTTTGCCAGCTGCATAAACAGTGCATTATATACTGTCTCCATGAGGGTGCAGACCAATTTAAACAACAAAAAAGTAAGAACTACGCACAGCCAACCATCATCAAAGGTGGCCGCACAGAGTTCATAAGAACATCCGAGTATCATAAAAGTAAAAACAGAGCAGTGCACACACCATAATAGCTGGAGATAAACTTACTTAGTTTACTGCAGCAAAATCTTCAGTAACAAACACCCCTACGTAGCACCTTAAGCTTCGACAGAGGGCCCTGATGAAGCCTCTGAAGGCACTACATAGGGGTGCTTGCTACTGTAGATTTTGCTGCAATAAAATAACCAAGTTTACCTCCAGCTATGGTGCGTACGCCACTTTGTTTTTGCTTTGATGCAGACCTACTCCAAGGGTTATTGCAGCCCCTTTCCAGTGTGCTTCATATTTCTTATTTATATTACATCAACTATTTTTAAAAAAGTGACTGATTTTATAGACAGCTGGCTGAATTTCAAAAAAGCCAACTGAATCCAGGTCCGCCCCATTTCTGAAGACACTGAATATAAATATATTTACTAGAGTCCACTGTCCCACAATGATAAGTCCATGTTGCACAGAAAAAGATGTGACTTGATCATAACTGTCCAACCACAGATAGAGACACGTCTCTAATGAGTAACATGGATTTCTAAAGAGAGAGTTATGTATGAACTTAACATAACAGTAGAGCTTCAAGAGAATCTCCTCCATTAGGACACACCTTTGGAACTACAAACCATCAGCATTAGGACCACATGGAAACTTTTGCTAACCAAGGGCAGCCCTCAAAGACGTAGTGCATCTACATGTAAATAAACATGGGTAGCCCCATCATTCCTCAGTACCCTGTCAGAGATTAGCCTCCAAAGTCCTCCAACCGTGGGAAACCAGGCGATGAGATCAGCATCAGGAATACAAGGACAGGCATGGGGCTGGAGACAGGAAGCATGCAGAAGGTTTTAGGCACAGTATCCAATATGACCCCCCATTGAAAGCAGAGGGAGGGAGGGATTGGCCTACTGAAGGAGATTCTTTCCAAGATCTGCTGTTACAGTAAGTTTTTATGGAACTGTTCCGTCTTCTTCAAGGCTATCTCCTCCATTAGGCCTCACCACTGGAACAATTCCTAAGCAGTACAAAGTAAACTGGGAGGATGGCACAGTCTGATATGTAATCTAGGCAGAAGGCCTTGCAGTGCAGCAAGCCCAAAGCCAGCGTATCTACCAGAGTCGATGTTCAGACTGTAATGTTTAGTGAAAGTATGAACAGTGCTCCATGTGGCTGCACATACCGTATTTCACTGTTTTGAACCCACCCTTGAATAAAAGCCACATTCAAAAAAAATGTCTTAATGGAAGCCACCCCAATTTGTAGCTGAAGCTTCTAAAGGGGGGGGGGGCAAACAAAATGGTGGTAAATCTAAGCCTTCTCAGTCTTCTGTTTGGCATTCTCAGGACCATGTGGTCAGTCTACTGCTCTGCCAGTATGCTGTCTTCCTTTGCTGGCATGTCTCTAGGCTGAGGGCAGTTTAAGAAACTGGATTGAATCTGGGAAAGAGCACAGAGCAGTGGGTGGGATTACTAATTAAAGCCTCTCCCATTTACAAGCTGCGGCCAAAACCAGAGAACTCTAATTGAAGCCACGGTTTCTAAATGGTGAAAACGGTATGTCAGCAATTTTGAAATAAGCAACCAAAGTGGCCATATCCTTTGTGGAGTGACCACAAAAAGCACCAGAAGTTTTTTACTGTACTTCCTATAACAGAGCGTAATACAATGTGCCAGCCATTTGGATAGGCAATACTTAAACACAGGAGTGCCCCCTTTCGCAGGTGTGAAAAAAAAAAAAAAAAGCTGAGAGGACTTTCTGCAGTCCTTGGTGCAACTAATATAGTATCTTAGTATTCAACGTACATCCAAAGTATGAAGCAGTGCCTCACCCTGGTTGGCATACTCAGGATAATATACAGGAAGGCGTATCATTTGATTAAGTGCAAACTGAGATACTGCCTTCAGTAGAAACTTAGGATTTGTACGCAAAGAGACTCTGTCTTTGTGAAAAATCAAATAAGGAGGTCCACACATTAGTGCCTGAAGCTCAGAAATCCTTCAATCAGAAGTCATGGCAACTAGCAACGTTTTCCATGACAGGAAACATAAGCCACAACTTGTGGTGGGCTCAAAAGGAGCCAACATCAGTTTTTCAAGCACAAAATTCCAGTTCCAAGGCAGGACTGGATTAAGGAATACCTCTCAGAAATGTATGGGACACTTCTAACGAGGCAACCGTATGACCATCAATGAGGGCATAGAAAGCTGATACAGTGGCCAAATGTACATTAATTTAGGAATACTGCAGGCCAGAGTCCGACAAGGATAGCAAGTATTCCAACACAGCATACACAGTACATATAGAACGGTGCATATTTCTGGGAAGCAGCCCACAAAATGAAACGCTTCCATTTCAGGGAATAAGTATTTCTGGTAGGAAGCTTCATAGCCATAATCGGCATATTTATTTATTTAGCTTTTGTTTACCGGGTAAGCACACTAGACAGTTGAGTGCCTATTTTCAGGTGTGATCCGGGAGAATTACAAAAGTACAGGCAATAACACTTCAGAGACAGGGTAATAGCATTCAACAAGGTACAGTCAGGTACAGGCAACTCAGGCAATATACAGGTACAGAGACAAGGTAGCAGCAATCAACAAGGTACAGACAGGTATGGGCAGAGAGCTACAGTCAGGTACAGACAGAGAACGAATAAGTGCAAAATACAGTGTTAAGGTATGGCAACCACCGGAGGCAATCAAGGAAGCGAGCCAAAGAATCAGCAGGGCATTTCTGAGGTGTGCGCTAA
Source organism: Neoceratodus forsteri (assembly GCA_016271365.2). Classification (NCBI taxonomy): domain Eukaryota; kingdom Metazoa; phylum Chordata; order Ceratodontiformes; family Ceratodontidae; genus Neoceratodus; species Neoceratodus forsteri. The sequence goes on along the minus strand of CM057456.1, from coordinate 1,172,195,925 downwards.
AGGCATATGCACACGCGCATTCATAGACGGGACCCTGGCGCACCATGGAGGGTGAGGCAGCTAAGAGCAAAGGCAGGCAGAAGCTTGTTTTAAGTAGCCCCAGAAGGTGGACCTGAAACAGCTGTGGGAGGGGGCAGCTCTTACGTATCAGCAACCTCAGGGGATATGCTGAAATCTGCAATGGCTATGTCTTCAGGAGCCATGCCTGCAGATGTAGGGACTTTAGGTCCAAATGGACCAGAGATCTCTTCTCCTGTGACAACAGATGCTGACACAGAGGTAAGGAGACAGCGGGCTCCACTGCCAGATGTTGAAGGAGTGGAAATCATATCTAGCAAAGCCACAACAGAGCAATGAGGATGACAGTGGCTCTTTCCACCTGTAGCTTGAGCGGAACCCTCTGTACTAGAGGAATGGGGGAAATGCACATAGGAATTTCCCTTTCGAGGAGAGAGACAACTCACGTTGTCAAAAATCTCCAGGCCATGGAGCAAGCAAGCAGAAACAAGGCAGTTTTGCACTGTGTGGGAAAGCAGAAAGTCCAGCTCTGGACGACCCCATCTTGCAAAATGGTAATTTACCAAGGAGGATAGCAGTTCATATGCCTGAACCATCAACTGGGACCTGATAAACCTGTCTGCCAAGGCACTTTGAAGACCTGGGAGAAACATGGCTGATAACTGAAGGCTGTGAGATGGGGCCCAGTACCATACCCTCATTGCTTCCCTTCAGAGGGGATAGGAGTGAGTGCCCCCTTTGTTTGTTAATGTAATGCCTCACACTATTGTTGCCCATCTGGATTAGCTCAGGAACAAAGAAAACATGATTCTTCCAGCAAGGTTGGAAAAAATGGGGTGGGGGGTGGGCTATGATACATGTTAAACAAAAACTTAGTTTTACTATCTTGAATCATTCCTAGGAATTCTGACAGTGATATAACAGCTGACTTGTTATTTGCCCAAGATAAACATCTGACAATCAGCTCTATTTATGTCCCACCAGGAAAGTTTTGGTCTGGAATGGAGCTTATAGCAATGGTAAACAAGCATTTGTCAATGCCGAATGTTTGCTTGCTGGCATTGGCAGTGGTAGTGTAGAAGTTACAGAGCTGTGTAATAGGAATGGCAGTGAGGTATTGAACTGAAGCCAACCCCACCACCACCTTGCAGGGAGTGACAGGCATTGGGGTGTGCCTTTGGGTCATCAGGCATAACGGCCACGCCGTTTCACCCCACCCCACCCTGCAGACACTGACAAGTGTCACGGTGTGCCTTGGGGTCTTTGGCCCTTATGTGCACCCCATTCCATCAGGAAGTACAGTGAGATGGGTGTGGTATAGGAGAATGGGGTGAACTTTGGGGCCGAAGAGTCCAAGGCATACCTCGATGCCTCTCACTGGCTGCAGGGTGTGGAATGGTATGAGCATTACAGGCAAGAATCCCAAGTCACATCCCTGTTGCCTGTCATTCTCTACAGGGTTGGGCGTTATGGTTGGAAACCCTAATACCTCAGGCATTCGTTGGTATTTTCACTCCAAATTTTCAACATGGTTTTTTTGTGACCCCACCTCATGAACAGTGGCAATATCAGTTTGTTAGCCGAAACCTGCTTATGCACAGCGACTACGGCATTTAGCACCACAGGTGCAAAAACATTCTGAACAGGATGTAAAAAATGACAGCTGTACTGTTCATGGGGAGGTGTGAAAATGGCAATGTTGCAAATCTGCAGTAAAAATATTAAAAAAACTGGTGAAGTCACGAGCGGTCATAGAAACTGTGCAACGCACACCCGTAATGTAATTAGTTTGGGGATTTTTTACAGCAGATTGTCAACACAGGCATTTTGGGACCTCCGATCATGAACAGTGTCACTGTGATTTTCTTTATCTGCTCCGAACAATGATTTCCCACAGCAACCACACATCTCTGTGCTGAAAGTGTGAAAACACATTTCGGCCATGTTGTGAAAAATGACAGCTGTACTGTGCATAAGGAAGTGTGGAAAAATGCCACTGGTGAAAATATAGACTGAAAATATTACAAAGTCATGAACTTACGACGGTGCGTGGAAACTGCGCAATGCTCACTTGTAACACAGTAATTTTATGGACTTTTGTCACCAAATTTTCAACATAGCCATTTTAAGACCTCTGCTCATGAACAGTGTAACTGTGATTTTCTTAATCTGTCACAAACATTGCTTTACTTTGACTGCACCATTATGCGCTACATGTGCAAAACACATTTAGGCAACATGTGAAAATGGCAGCTGTACTGTTCATAAGGAAGTGTAATAAAATGGCAATGTTGAAAATCTGGAGGAAAATATTGAAAATTACGAAACTTACGACGTGCGTAGAACTGCATAGCAACGCACGCTCGTAAAACAGTCATTTTTAGGAATTTTTTCACCAAATTTTCAACATAGCCATTTTAAGACCTCTGCTCATGGACAGTGTCACTGTGATTTTCTTAATGAGTCCCATACATTGATTTCGCACACCGACTGCGCCATTGAGCGCTACATGGACGGAAACATGTTCTGGGCAAGATGTGACAAATGACAGCTGTACTGCTCATAAGGAAGTGTAATAAAATGGTAATGTTGAAAATCTGGATTGAAAATATTGAAAATTCGCAAACTTATGAGCGTGTGTAGGAACTGCGCAACGCACGCTCGAAAAACAGTCATTTTTAGGGATTTTTTCACCAAATTTTCAACATAGCCATTTCAGACCTCTTCTCATGAACAGTGTCACTGTGATTTTCAATGTGTCCCACACATTGATTTCAAGATAACCAACTGCGCCATTGTGCGCCACATGGGTGGAAACACATTTTGGGCAAGATGTGAAAATGACAGCTGTACTGCTCATAAGAAGGTGTGGTAAAATGGCAATGCTGAAAATCTGGAGTGAAAATATTGAAAATTAGCGAACTTACAAACCTCGTAGGAACTGCATAGCATACACTAAATAAAACAGTCATTTTTAGATTTTCCCACCAAATTTTAAAAATAGCTTTGAGAGCCCACCTTATGAACACTGGCAGTGTCGTTTCATTAATCATTCTGGAAAGGTGATTTCGTGCAGTGGCTGCGAAATCACCCTTCGGGCCCGAGTAACACCATGACAGTGGCAGCATTCATGAGAAGGGGTCTCAAAAACCCCATGTTGAAAATTTGGTGCAAAAATTCCAAAAAATGCCTGAGATATGCAATAAAGTTGAAAAAAACCCTATCTATCCCATTATACAGCTTACCGGCATTTCCTCAGTTCGCGGTCGGCTTTGAAGAGTGCAGATGTGTTCCCGGTCCACTGAAGATCGTCGCACCGAGTTCCGGAGGTAAGTATGGGGTGTGGAGAGCAGGGTGCGCAGTGGGTGGGTGCAGGTTGTGGGAGGGGCAGGGAGAAGCGCCCGAGGGACAGTTTTTATTTACAGGTTTTGCTTTTAAAATGCGGCCGCTGGGAGCGTTTGCCACGCTGGGGTGTGCTCAAGCATGGCAGAAGGGCGGCTGGGAGGGCGCGTGGAGCCGGCGGTGGATTGGGCACCCCCATTGGCCCATAGCATCAGTTGCCACGCTGGGGTGGGCTCCAGAGTGGCACCCTGTACTCTCGGGAGGGAGGACAGTGGAGCCGGCGAGTTGGGCACCCCGTCGGCTATCGATGAGTTGCCACGCTGGGGTGGGCACCAGCGTGGCATGTGAAGCTTTTTGGGGCGGCACAGCCGACTGGGATTAGGTACCCCGGCTGTACAGTGTGCGTGGGGGGAGGGGCATGCAGTATGCTTGTGCGTGTGTGTGTGTGTGTAGGGGGAGGCGCATGAGCGAGCGATATCTTATCGCTGCTCACTGAAGCGTAGCTCCCCTTTCAACTGTACTCCACTGCATTTTGGAGCTGTCATAGACAGCTCCAGCATGCATTGGAGGACTGGGGCCGCACCTGCCAACACAATGACTGAATTGGAAGAGGGGGTGACACACCTCCGAAAACTCGGATGATGGCACTATGTTTCTTGCACATGCGTACAAGCAAACATAAAAATGACTTGCCTGTAAACAGAGAGTGGAGCCTATTAGGAGATTTTAACTGTGATTGTGGCTCGGATTTAAAAAATGGAGTTGGAGAGTCTGTTGGATCTGGGGGCTTATCAAATAATTGAAGAGGTAACAAGGCCTAATTATAAGTCAGGCAATAGGACCATTCTTGACTGGATGGTGGTCACCCATGGTTATAGGAAGAAATAAATGCAAATCTGAAATCAGGAAAGCAAAGATTCAATTCTGTCTGTCTGAACAAAGAAAATCATTTGGAAACCCGAGAAAAACATGGCAGGCTCTGAATAACGTATTAGGGAGAGAAAAAAAGATTTAACCAACTCAGTACAGGATGGCGAATATCTAATTATTGATCCTGTCATGGTCTCAGAAACATTTAATACATTTTTTGGGGGACCTCAACAGTTTCAGAAAACCACCCTGTACCACCACTATTCCTAAACTTCCACAGCAAGTCCTCTCAGATGTGCAACCTAAATTCTATTTTAGACAAGTCATTCCAGACTTAGTGAAGAAATATGCATTAAAATCAGACCCTAGGCCCCATATAGCACATGAGGGCACTGATTATAGAATTATTTTTTTTTTCTTATACCGTCAGTAATTTTTAATTTCTCAGTATGTCATGGCATTTTTCCCTGACTGTTGGAAATTGGCTACCATCAGGCTCATACTAAAAAATGATAATCCATCTCTGGTTTCAAACTATCATCCCATTTCCTTACTACACCTATTTCAAAAATTCTTGAAAACAATTATTTTGGATCAAACACTAGAACATCTTGAAAAATATCATCTACTCACAGACTGTCAACATGGCTTCAAGCCAAGGCATAATACTGAGAAAGACTTGGTGGAGGTTCACAAACTGCATACAAAGTACACTTGATAAAGGTCACACTGTTGTGGGTCTTATTTGTGGACCTCACCAAGGTCCTCGATCTGATTGAACACAGTTTACTTCAGAGCAGTCTTTATAATCTTTATTTTTTAGGAGATATCATTAAATGTTTTTTGGATTATCTCACCAACAGAATCCATAGAATACGGATAGGAGACAGTGTTTCTCAGCCACGATCAATAAAATGTGGAGTGCCCTAGGGGTCAATCCTGAGACCACTCATTTTTTCACTGTATATGAACACTGCCCCAAATATCTGCACTCAAACCTCTATGAGTCTATATGCAGAAGATGCAATCATTTATAGTGTTGGTCCAAGACCTAATGAGGTCTTGGAGAAGGTTCAAACTGATTTCACTCTGTTCCAGAATTGGCTGTCACTAAACAACATGGTTCTTAATTAAAAAAAAAAAAAAACAATAACAAAGTGATGCTTTTTTCCAGTAAAAAAAGTAAGACTGAGGAATTTCAATCTATTGTAGATCAGAATGGGATTACTATTGAATTGGTAGACAGTTTCATATACCTGGAGATAACATTAAATACTAAGTTGACATTTGAATCTCATATCAAGTTTAAGCAAAACAATTTATCAGAGGTTGGGATCCTCATATAGGGCGAAACTGTTTCTGACGGCAGAATCTAGGAAATTACTCACACATAGTTTCCTGTTGAGTATCATAGATTATGCTATTAACATATATACTGCAACACGTGGTAAATATCTAGATGGTGTAAAGGTTACCTATAACTCTATCCTCAGATTCATGTTGAATGTCCCCACTCGAACTCATCACAACCTTTTGTTAAACCACTCAAATTGTTTATCCCTTGAAGTCAGGGCCTATTTAAGAATGGGTATTCTCCTTTACAAAGGGAAAAATGGCATTCTTCCGCCATCCATTTCTTTTTTTTTTACTTTATATTTTTATTTTTCATTTGTTGTCAGACAAATAATTCCATATCTGAGACAGACCGTATACATAAGACAAAAATACATTTGCCATAGGAGATATCCTAATATCTCCTTAATAAAAGGATGAATGCATCTCAAATATTGTGATACCTCATATGGAGGGGATTCTAAAATACATCAATCAATAAACGTACAAAGTTTAAAGCTGTAACAGAGTCCAGGAGCAGTGTGACTAATTCAAATTCTAAAGTCCATAATAAAATTCCAACAGATCACGTCCCCTAAGGGACTAATGGCATCACACTATGTAATCTAAAACTTAATTGCTATGGCAATTCAATATAAGCAGCAGAGAAAAAAATCATATCTGAAACTTTCCCCATTCCCATCTTTTCATGGGTTATATTTAAGTTAACAGGAAGAAAAACAGGTAGAATACCAATGCAGACTATTTGTCCAGCAAACTATACTTCTCATCCTTAACCCACATCCACTCTAGGTGGGATTAAAGTAATTATACTAAGGAGAAATATTTATTTAGTTTAAGCTCTTCAGAGTTACATAATAGTTAAAACGATCTGCCTGTTAAAGGGAACTAACCAAATAAACAGAATGCCTCTATCAGCACGTTCCCTCAAGCCTTCAATATTTTCCCAACATTATACTGTTATCTAACAACTGACTAGGAAAAACCAAAAAAAACTTATTTTTGTTTGCTCAGTCCCCTTCAGTCTTGTCAAGCTCACTGTCCTCTGATTCCTCTTCCTCTCCTCGAGAAAGATTCTGCCGTTTGCTGGCAAAACGAGTCGCCCATTTACCTGCCTCCATCGGGTCGGAGAACACCCAGACCTTGCCATTGTGAACCACTCTGAGTCTTGTGGAAACATTACCGCATGGCTGATCGCGGCCTCCCGCAATTTCTTCCGCCTCACACAAGCTTAGATCCGGGAACAGAAAAACAGATTGATCATCCTGTGTTAACTGACCAGCTTGTCTTGCCAGGTGGAGGATCTTGTCCCATGTCCCAATGCCATCAGTTACCAGCAATAAGGTGCGTGGAGTGTCAGAGTCATCTCTATAGCCTCGTGGAGTAATTCTATAGGCCTTCTGCAACCTAAATTGAATATTTTGCCCTTCCAGCACTAGCTTTTCTCCCATCCAGTCCTGCAGAAACATTAGCGGGTGATCTCCCTCTTTTCCCTCGGGTAACCTGAGGATCCACACATTAGAAGAACGGGCCTGGTTTTCCAGTGTCTCCAGATGGGCCTTTAGGTGGGTATTATCTTTAACAATCAGTGTGGTGGCCACAGAGATAGAGTTGGAGCTCAGTTTAACATCAATCATTTCCGACTGTAAGTTTTCAACCATTTTCTCCACAGCGTTAACTCTAGAGCCAAAGGAGTCTATTTTATTTAGTCAGCAACCGAGGTTATTATCCACTGTAATTTAATCCTGATTGTGGCCATGGTCTCTTCTGAATCAGGCTGACAGGAGGCCTGTATCTCCTGACCTACCCTGGCGTGCTGAGTTATACCGGAGGTTTTTCCACCTGTTGCCCCCGAACGATCCTTACATGGATTCCCCAGCTTATCCTTTCAACCTTCCTCTATCAGATGGGCTGGAAAATTTTACAAAAATTCTGCTCAAAGTAGTTGTTTTTTAATTATTTTATAATACTCAACGAGGGAGATCTTAGTCTCTGCTGCTTGCGTGCTCGGGCTCCACAGCGCCCCCACCATCCATTTCTGTACTATTTCCCACATCTATTAATTTCTATGGTACTACATCTTTAAGTAAGTTCACCTTTAAAGTGCCCCTCTTTAAAAGAGCATTAGGGCAAGGGTCATTATTGTTTAGAGCTCCGCTTTTTTTTAACTCTCTCCCATTAGATATTATGGACTGTGAAACAGTAAGGACTTTTAAAAAAACTAAAATTATGGTTAGCGAACAAAAATGATTGCACATGTACACTTTAGTAATCAGTGTAACTGATCTACTGTTTTTTCTGACTATGTTTGTTATTTTATTGTTGTATTTAAAGGGACACAGGGACACTGTCAACCCCCTTAGGCCTCAGTGTCCCTCGTTTAAAAAAACACATTTTACGATTGCTAACATTTTGTAAAGACTGCTGATGTAGGTAGTAGTTTGATTCTGATTGTTTATTTCTTTTAAAAAGTGAAAAACAGACTGCCCACCATACTGGTGTTACTACACCAAAACATGTTTGTTTACATTCCTTGATCAACTCCCACTGCATCTTTCCTGGAGTTAGGAACACCTCCAACACAGTCTAGCCACTCATGATGCAGTGGGAGTTCAGGTGGCTACTGCCTCATGAGTGACTGCACTGTTTGGGGTGCTTCTAATGTTTAGGAACTATTCAAGAAGAATAAATTCAGGATTTGAAACAAAACAAAGTTGTTTATAAATATACATTATCGTGCATTTCAGCTCTACTAAACAAGGAGAGAGAAAAAACAAACAGCAACATTAATGAATTTTAGAGAAGGTAAGCAATCATAAAATATGGGCTTTTAACTAGAAATAAAACAATGCAAAACAGGTTGACAGTGTCCCTTTAACTGTGTCAATGTATTTATTGTTGACTTGTCGCTGGTGAAAACGGGCAGAATTGCTCATCTGGCTTACAAGTATAAAAAATTAAAATGAAATGAAATTCTGAAAAGTCTGGAGGCTGTACAGGGCAGCCCACATTTCCAGGACATTTATGTGCAGCTCAACCTCCACCTTGCTCCAGGATCCCTCTGTCTGGTAAGGGCTGAGATCAGCACCCCAGCCAGAGCCCGAGGCATCAGTGGTGAGGATCTGCACAGGAGCTGGTACAAGGAATGGAATGCCCTTCTGTAGGTTGTTGCAATCTATCCAACACAACTCTCTGTGAAGAGGAGATGTGACGAAAACCATTTGGTCCAGCTCATCCGTCACCTTGAGCCCAGTGGACCGAGTGCCCACAGAGGGGTCCTTATATGAAGGCATGCCTGTGGCACATCACTATGGCCGCAGCAATGAGACCCAGGAGACGTAACACTGTTTTCACTGAGACACAGTGGTTCCTGTATACCATGTGAGCCTAAGAATTCAGGGTGTCTGCCCTGACCTGTGGCAGCAGAGCACATCCCTTCTCTGTGACCAAGACACTCCTTATGTACTGCAGTCTTTGGCAAAGAGTCAACACAGATTTTGGCACATTCACTGTGACCTCCCAAGTCATTAAGCAAATGACATGTCAGAGACAGGGTTTGTAGCAGAGCTTCCCTGGAGCTGGCCTTCAGAAGCCAGTCATCCAGACAGGGGAAAACATACAGATCTTCCCTGCAAAGGGCTTCTGCAGCAACGTCCGCCAAGCATTTGGTAACAACCCATGCTGCAGAAGACAAGCCAAAGGGCAATACTTTGAACTGACTGCATTTACCCTTCAGTGTAAAGCCAAAGTATTGTCTGCGGGATTTCCTGATCTTTACATGAAGGTATGCATCGGTCATGCCCAGAGAACAAAGTCCATCCTACGTTTGCAGAAGGGGAATCGGGGCTTGCAGGAATACCATTTGAAACCTTCTGTATTCGATGTACAGGTCGAGATGCCTGAGATTCAACACAGGACACAGATCCCCAATATACTGACAGCAGAGCAATGCAAATACCACGAAGACCATCACAGTGACAATTTCGGCAGTTCGCTGTGATGGTCTCCAGGTATTCAGACACTGCTGCCACCAGGGTGTTTGGCCCCTCCCCAAACTAACTCCAACTGGAGTTAGTAATCTTTGAATCTTGAGAGCGTGGGCAAAAGCCCCCATAGAAAAATACATGTTCCCTAGCGATGGCACAACACCAACTGGCGGTGTTGTGCTGTCGCTGTGCCAACGGTCGACAAATTTCTTGTCACTGCAGCATAATGGAACCAAGATCCCCTGTCCACTCCAGGACTAGGAAATGTCTGAAATAGAACCCTTTGTTTCTCTCCTGAGGAGGAATCAGTTCTAAGGCACGTTTTTGGAATAAAGACAGAACTTCTTCCTTCAGATGGGACAAGTGACCCAGAAGATAACAAGAAGGAGGCGGAGGATGATCTGGAGGGATTTGTAACAGCTCCAGAACATGACCCTTCACAATTATCTCCAGAACCCACTCATCCATACTGATCTCCTGCCATTATTTCAGATGCAGGGAGATCCTGCCTCTCACACTCACCCCAGGCAGTAACAGTTAAGGGGATGGGAGAGGAAGAAGAAAGTCAGGTGGAACTGGTGGCAGCAAGACCACTGGAACTAATTCCTTTAGGTAGTTTTCCAAGTGTACCGAGGGGAAGGGGAACCAGAAGGGGGCTGCCTGCTCTACTATGGCCTTGCTGACGGGTAAGCACTACTACCTCTGGCAGTAGGTGGACGAAAGGAGCCCGACCAGAGTTTCTAACTAAATTGGAATACAGGGACTTTACAGACTTTAGAATCATTTTTGAAGTTTGAAGATCACATGGGGTCTCTTCAATATCATAGCCAAATAGAACAAAAAGCCTCCGCCATGTTGGTGACGCACCAGAATGACCCCATGTAGATCGCTGCCACTACAGCCCATGTGTCCATATATAGCCTACTACTAAATATGCCCTCCTACACAGCACTTAATAAAAGAGAACTGTTCCAACAGGGTATAACGTAAGTAACTGTACTGGGAAAGACGTGGCTATACAAGGCAAGTTTAAAGCCCTAACACGGTGATCTGGTATTATGTGCTGCCACAAAGTTCATGCGCTGTTGTGCTGGATCAACCACTATGAATGTACAGAACTAAAACTAATTTGTTTCATGTCCCAATCAATGCAAGCTGACACAAGTCTCAAAAAATGGTTTAAACAATTATTGTGTCCATTACTCATAAAAAGGTCCTTAGTTCTCCTCCTTGGTCAAGGAGTGTTCAGCACTGTCCTGATCTCTGGCGCGGATAAGCAAGTTATCCACACAGGATCCTGTGGTTCTGGGGTCTACGAAGGTGTACATTTTGTCTCTTGAGAACTGCAGCCGAGCCAGAAAACTGAATCTGAAGTGGATTTCCAACTCCTTCAACTTTATAATTACCCCTGCGAATGCCTTCTTCAGAGAACCAGTCACAAAGGAGTAGGCTGGGAAGAAAAGAATGCAGCTACCATCAATATTAACTGGGTCATGTTCACATGCAGCCCTCAGCAGTCTGTCTCTCATCCCCAACGACTTTATAACTATCAACAGGGTGTGAGGTCCTTCCTCAGAAGAACAAGCTCTCCTAGGCGTGATCTGGTATGCCATCACGACTACAGGGGGAATCCCAATCCAAGTGCCTCTGGCAGCCATCTTTCTAAATACAATGCTGCATCCTCTCCTTCTGTGTTTTCAGGAATCCCAAGGATATGAACATTGGCTGCCCAAACAGTATTTTCAAACTGTTTGAGTCTTGATCGGAGCAGGCCCTGTTCTTTAACTGAGGCCTCAGCAGCTGCAAGAGCTTTACGAGAGGTCTTCCTCATCTACTCCATTTGCTACACAACATTTTCCACTTGGGTCTCCACTGAGACCTACCCTCTCCATATATGAATCAAGGTTTTTATCCATGCTCCTCACAGTTTGGGTGAGGGCATTCACCACGAACTGCAGTGATTCAAGCGTGGCTGGTGAGTTCCCAGAAGGCAGAGTCAGTGGTGCTGTGCTAGGAGCCTTAGAAGACCCCAAGGTGGAGGAGTCAGATTTTGGAGCATGTTTTGTCTCTCCATCCTATGGATTTTACTCAGCAATAATAAAATAGCAATAGCAACCAACCTAGAATATTAGCAAACTTCCACATGCACAAAATGCCGTTATGCCATTAGCCAGCCTGGGAGTGGGTCCCAAGATGACAGCCTGGGTAAAGAATTGGCTGGAGAATAGGACACAGAGGGTAATAGTAAATGGAGTCCACTCTAAAGAAAGGGGGGTTACTAGTGGGGTACCGCAGGGTTCAGTTTTAGGACCGGTCCTCTTCAATGTCTTTATAAGCGACATTGCAGAGGGACTGGAAGGAAAAGTATGTCTCTTTGCAGATAACACAGAGATCTACAACAGAGTTGATGCACAAGGTGGGGTGGAAAGGATGAGAAGGGACTTGGGAAGGTTAGAGGAATGGTCAAATGTATGGCAGCTTAGATTCAACGCTAAGAAGTGCAAGGTAATGCACCTAGGAAACAAAAACCCAGGAGAAGAGTACACAATAGGGGGTGAGATACTAACAACAAAAAAAATGGAAAGGGACCTGGGGTAGTCATATCAGATGACTTAAAGGTGGACAAGCAATGTGAGAGGGCAGTAAGGAGGGCTGGGGGGATACTGGGATGCATAGGGAGAGGCATCACCAGTAGAAAACAGGAAGTTGTTATCCCTCTGTACAGACAGCTGGTGAGACCCCATCTGGAGTACTGTGTGCAGTTCTGGATACCCAATCTCCACAAGGACATAGACAGGATGGAAGCTGTCCAGAGGAGGGCAACTAAAATGGTGCAGGGTCTGCACTGGAAGACATATGAAGAGAGACTAAAGGAGCTTAATATGTATAGCCTCGAGGAAAGGAGGGAGAGGGGGGACATGATAGAAACGTTCAAGTACCTCAAGGGAATCAGCAAAGTCCAAGAGGGTAGCATCTTTCAAAAAAAGAGGTGTGCAAGAACAAGGGGCACAATTTGAAGACAGAGGGGGGCGGCTCAGAGGTAATGTAAGAAAGTATTTTTTCACAGAGAGGGTTGTGGATGCATGGAACGGCCTTCCGGAGGAGGTTGTCAAGTCAAAAACAGTGGTTGAATTCAAGCATGCATGGGACAGTCATAAGGCATTTCTAGGGGGTTGGGGTAGAAAGAAGTAGGCTGCTGGTTAACTAGGATCTGCAGCTTATCCATTAGGTAGGGAAATGGGCAGACTGGGTGGGCCAAGCGGTCCTTTTCTGCCATCAAATGCTATGTTTCTATGTATTTTATCTTCAATTCTGTCATTCCAGGCGGAGCTCAGTGAAAGTACGTCTTTACAGCTAGGCTGCTAGCCACACAACTGGCTTTCAATGACTAATAAAAGGACATTTTCTATAGCTTTCTTACAGTGTTGCCTCATAGCCTAGTTGAAGCTCTGGCAAATCTCACAAGTCGTCATGTTGTGAGACAGGCCCATACAGCACACATAAACTGCATGTGAGACCTCTTTATAAATCTTATCTCAGCACAGAGAATACCAGAATAAAGGTTCTTTTGACTTCAGAGGCATACAGAGACAATGATAAAACATTAATAAATAATACGTTTAATAAAAATAATGTGTAATTTGTGTAATAATAATTAACGTGTGGCCATTCCACACATGTCCACGGCTGCAAGTCAGGCAGTCTTTAAATATCGCATGCCCAAACTGCGGAACTCCCTTCCTGAGTACATTCGGCATGCCCACCACCCCTCACAGCACCTCAACACCCTCCTCAAAGCACATTTCTCCTCCACCTGTTCGTGTGTCTAAAGTATGACCTGTCACTAGGGCTTAGCCTCTCCTTTGTGTGACTGGAACAAATGTTGGTTATTTTGATCTTGTATGTCTCAACCTTTGCGCAGCTACCTACTTGTATTTAACAGCTCTTGACTGTCTTGCCTGTTGTGATTGTACACTGTACTCTGTATGTATCATCCCATACCCACAGGACGCATCTGGAATCGAGCAGTAGTCTGCTCAGTATGCCTTCCTGGAAAAACTTTTAAAAGCATAAATAAATAAAAGTAAAAAGAACAAATGGCAATGGCTACATTGATTGTCTGTCCTTCAGCAGGTCCGATGAGGATGATCAACAGCAGGGAAAAGAACTGAGACTTGATGGAGCTGCAAATGTTTTTTGAACACATAAGCACTGCATGTCATTGTGGGTCGCCCCTGGCTAGCAAAAGTTTCCTTGTGGTCCTAACTCTGACAGCTTATAGTTCCAAAGGTGTGGCCCAACAGAGGAGATATCCTCGAAGAAAAAAAAATGCTGTTCTCAACAAATGCACTTTAACTTCAATTTTCTAGGAAGAGAAATATCTCTTTGTAGTTTATAAGGGCAGCAACTAAGTTTCTAATTTACAGAGTGTTTGGGGATATCAGTGTGGATACATGTTTTTCCAAGAAATACTGCTCCTACATAATTTAGTGTTTATGCCTGGTTTCTAGTGCTGCCTTTCCACATTCTGGGTAACCTGTCCGCCCCTACACCACCTTACCTCTCTCAACTCCCGAACCCCATGACATTTTCTTGTGGAAGGGCCCTCTGGTCACTAGGCTGCTCAGGAGAGCCATTCGAGAGATGGACCATGGGTGGCGCAGGGCCTGAGAGGACACTGGCTTCATCCGGCTCAATCTGGCATTATTTTCTGTTTCTCCCATTCCTCTAGGATGCCAGTGACAGAGTGCCAGGCACGACCATGCCAAGTGCAAGTATCCAGGCAGTGTTCTCCCTCTTACATAGAAACATAGAATTTGACAGCAGATAATGACCGCTTGGCCCACCCAGTCTGCCCATTTCCCTACCCAATAGATAGGCTGCAGATCCTAGTTAACCAGCAGCCTACTTCTTTCTACCCCCAACCCCTAGAATTGCCTTATGGCTGTCCCATGCATGCTTGAATTCAACCACTGTTTTTGACTCCACAACCTCCTCCGGAAGGCCATTCCATGCATCCACAACCCTCTCTGTGAAAAAATACTTCCTTACATTACCTCCGAGCCGCCTCCCCATCTTCAAATTGTGCCCCCTTGTTCTTGCACATCTCTTTTTCTGAAAGATGCTACCCTCTTGGACTTTGTTGATTCCCTTGAGGTACTTGAAAGTTTCTATCATGTCCCCCCTCTCTTAATCAGCATAATCCAAAGTACTGCTACCTGTGGTCACCCAGGCGGCTGTAGTACAGCCGAGCAGCAAGCGTCACTCCCCAGAGGATGACAGAATCCTCTGGAATGCTCAATTACCCCCAAAAAAAGCAGGAAAGCTGCTGCTGTGCTGATGAGTCAGCAAGGAAACTTCATTTCTTACTAACATTAGGCTCCTGTCACATTAAGCAAACAAGAACTCGTTAAACATGGAAATGTTCAGGAACCTGGGTTTGCTTAAATATCCAGCAGGCTTTTACAAATCAAGCCATATACGCTTAGCTTTCTGGTTTAGGAAGCTGGATTGCTGATTATTAATCCAGGCTGCCCAACTGAGGACACATAATGGTTTTCAGATTCCAGAGGAACAAAGTCTGTAAACAGCCAGTCTGCCCTGTGTGCCACTTATACAAACTCTGCTTCAAAGTGCTGCTCAAGCCACAATATGGTCATCTTTTTAAAGCACATCTCTGGCTTATGCTTATTTGAATAATTAAAATGATCATCTCTGTCCATCTATCCGTGAAGTAGCAAAGCCACTCTGTGAACCTCACTGAATTATCTTGTACAGAGCCTCCATCCCTCGTGTTTTTATACAGCTATTTGTGTTGTTTTTCTTTTTAGAGGGGGCAACATCAAAGAAATCTGCCAGTATCAAAAAAAAAAAATTCCTACTGCAATGAATGATTTCTAAATAATGACATAAAGGTGTTGCACACATGTTGAGCTGAACGAAATGCGTGATCAGGCAGCAGGTGCTACCAGTTTAACTGGGTGTTTTGGGACCCCTCCTTTTTAATGAAAATAGCCTCTGCCAAGAGAGAAGCAATCATCCTGCAGCCTTCAGCACTGGGTTTTAGATAACAGCATGCATTAACAGTAGAACTGCCTCACACAGAACTTGGATAGAATACATTTCTGTTAGGGGGAAAGAGCTTCTTAATGCCCCAAACAACAGAAAACCTGTGATGTCAGAGCACAATAATTACAAGTGTTTTTTTATTGCATGGGCCAGGGTGTATTTATAGAGGTTATAGGTTTATGTGTACAGCCCCACTCTGTCTCTTATGGTTATTCTGTTTGTCTTCCCGAGTTGTTTGGGTGAGGGAATAGTGAAGCTAATCTGACTGGTAATGATACTCAAATAACTCACATAGGACAAATTATACCAGAACCAGTAAATTGACATATAAATATATAATTCATGTAGAGTTTGAACTTTAATTGCAATGGTTTATGTGGTTGAAGTAAATCTCACAATAATGATGAAGAAACGGGAGTATTCCAACAGAATACAAAACTTCAGAATGTTAAGGCACCTAGCTTGAGACATCCCCTTAGCAAAATAGGAGATTCTGGTGTGTTCAGGCAGAATATTGACTGGCTAAAAAAATAAGCCATGGGGTCATAATGTCATGACCAAAAACAGTGTGGCAAACAATGCCGCAGTCACAATGTTGTGCTCCAACAGCGACCACACAAGGAACGTGCACACTCCATTGAAAACAATGAGACTTTTCCTTTTTACGGGCTTTGTCCCCACACACCGGGACTTTAAATAATCAGCTCGAGGGGGGTAGACTTTGGGGATGGGGAGAAACTTGGGAGGGGAAATGTGTTTTTTATATTAAAAAAAGCTGCAACACCAGGAGACCAGGGGGGAACCGAACCACGGTCTCCATCGCTGCTGTGTCATGGTACCTTAGCCACTCTACCACAGGAGCAGCTTGATCAGGCACAGCAGCACAGGCTTCTTCACTCCTTCCTCCACTTTGCAGTCAGCGACAGAGATAGTGGTAATTCCCTACCACTCTTACACCCCTGTCACTGTAAATGCTTTCGCCCTTCACACAGCGCGGTTCTTGTGCTGTCTGTGAAGCACTATATTGACCTGGTACCAAAACACGGTATACAATTTATATAACTCATTCAATACCTGCACATCACATGGCCTACGACACATTTTCTGCTCATGTCCAGTGTAGATGCACATGTACAGTAGCAAACTATTTCTTTGCACTGCACTGCACCCACAGTCCTGGGATACCGTACATACTCTGTTCTTTAAAACATTCGCCATTAATCTTTTTATGTGAGAGATGCCATACACTTCAAGGAATCAGGCACAACAGACAGAATAATGTATGGCAACCATGCACAACAAGGCTGCGTTTCCATCCAGGGGTGCTAACAACATCATAGGGACTTCTGCAGAGTGATGTTCAAGAGGTCACTGATAATCATCAGAACTGTGAAATGGAAATGTAGTCGTGTTGTGTATGGTTGCCCATGTATTATTTTGTATAGTACATGGCTTGAAACATAACATTAAAAATACATGCTGTTTTTGTTTCTTTCCAAGAAATCTAAGGTTTAATTTTTTATTATTTTTACAAAAACAGTAACCCAGCCTCACCCAGCTGCTGAAAACCCACCTGGATGAGGGGTAGGTTTACGTTTTCTTTAAAATGATGAAACAGCAGAAAAGTTAATGTTAGGGAAGGGTGTGTGTGTGTGTGTGTGTAAAATGATAGTATGACATCAGGTGGCACGAGTTTCCAATCTAATTTAACAGAGGAGTACAACCGCATTGCCATTCTCTGAACTTTGAAATGCAGTACAACAGCTTTTTAGGTAGGCTGGAAATCCATGCACAACCAGGGGGTACCCATATACTTAAAGCTTTCTGTGATTTTCAGACCTACAGTTGTAGAGCAGCTTTTTCAGTTATATTTTCCCCATCTCTGTCCACCTCCCTGTTTAAAGGCCATTCTCGTACTTTTACAGTGATTGCTATCATTATAAGATCACGTCCAATAAAAGAAAACACAGGGTAACAAAAATAAAGGAAAGCTTTATTTAACAGATGATAAGCTTGGAGCTGCAAAAAATGTAATCTGTCCTTTTATCAGCCTGTGGTTTAATTAGCACACCAAGTAGTCTTCATTAAAACTGAAGCCTGTGACAATCAAAGTTCATTAATACCATTTACATAATCTTGAAGTTTCAATTAACTCAGCAAGACATTCTATAGCATGGCAACAATCTCATTAATTCATTAAAATCACATAACTATTAGGGACATAATCTCCATTACAGGGGTTGTCAACAAGTACAAAATAACAGTTTTAGTCTCCTTATGAAACGGGTAACGTTCACCATCTAGTCTAGTGAGATATGTACTACAGACAGATCACACTGCAGGCACTCTGTTGAGACAGTGGCCTTGCCTACAAGCGAGGAATACACCACAAATGCACATACAAAAACCAGGCATGCAGCCCTTAAATCAAGTTTCATTCTAGCACCTTTTTTATATTAATATCTTACTCCCCAAGTCCAGTTCTGTTTTTAACAACTTTAAAAACATGACATGTCTTTTAGGAGAAAAGCCATTTCACTGTGGTATTTTTTTTTTTAGTTCTAATGTCACAGCCTTTTCCTACAGTATATTCATCTCTTGGATAGTCTCTGTTCCTTACTGCTACATATGCAGTATCTCTACATTTCTGTCTGCAGCTGCGCTTTCATTTACCTGGAGAAACGTTTTCCACAATGGGAACAGATGATGGACAATCAAACTAAAACATTATACCTACAACTCCATAACTTGACTTTCTGCCAGCCTTCTGTCCCTATAGTGTATATACACACAGTTTTTCTGAAAGATTTTTTTTTTTTTTTTTGACTGTTTTTGGCTGGAAAAGGCACACTGAACCAAAGCTCATTTTCAGTTGCCTCCAGGGAGCACAGGGAGGTTAAATGACTTGCTCAGGGTCAGACAGCATGCAACTGGAGGTTGTGGGGATCAAACCCAGGTCTGCCAACTAACCTCTAGGTTATACTGCTAGGTCAAATTATCAGAGCTACTGCAATTTCTCTTCCGAAGCCAACCGTCAAAGGACAGATAAAACATAACAAAATGTAATGCAGATGATGCAAGACTCAAAAGAAGAGTAAATAATGTTTTTATAACCTAAGAATTTACAGTAGCTAATCAGAGCTTCAGATCACTGGGTTACACAAGAGATGACAGTCTGTTACCATTTCAGGTATCCGCCATCTGCTGCTGTGTTGTTTTTTTTGTAGGGATTTTTACAGTTCTTGTCTACTGTTTTTTTTGGTTTGTTTTTTGTTACTCGGTGGGATGCAAGACAGCAATAACAAAATATTTATCTACAGCACATAACTTTTACTGTTTATTGATTCAGGGCAACCCAACCAAGATGCAACATCTAGCTTTTCATTGAGAGTCCTGTTTCTACTCATATTTTACAACTGGAGTGACTGCTACAGCAAAAAGAGGCCAGATGACTTGCTCAAGGCCACACAGTGAACCAGCAGCTCTGGTGGGAGCTGAACCTGTGAGCTCCTGTTCCACAGGTTGGGCCCTAACTACAGTACTAGGCCACCCTACTGCCACATCATAATGTCTTTAGAGGTTATCGAAAACTACAGACCAATCTCTTTTCTCAGCACAGTTGCTAAAATACAGGAGAGGCTACTGTATGACCAACTCCAAGCCTTCCTCAAGCATAATCACTCTCTGACCAATTTCCAGCATGGTTTTCGCAAAAACCATGGCACCAACACAGCCTTGGTGCGTGTGACCTCTGACATTCTCACTGCCATGGACTTAGGTATGGCTACGTGTGTGATCTTTGTTGATCTGACAAAGGCGTTCGACCTAGTCAATCATTACCTATTAGTATCTAAACCAAGGGGCACCAGCCTGGATGATATCTCCTGCCTCTGGTACAAAAACTACTTGTCTGGACGGAATCGGAGTGTAAAGTGGCAGGGATGCACCTTTGCTCTTAGGCTGATAATGGATGGGGTACCCAAGGCACTATACTTGGCCCCCTCCGCTTTTCCCTTTTCATAAATGACTTGCCCCTTAACTGTGGAGGGGCCAGAGTACAGCTGTATACGGATGATGGTATCTTATATGCATCCTCTACAGACATAAACTGGATTAAAAACCACCTGGAAAATGACTTTCTTCTCAAAAATTGGTTCCTGAAAAACAAACTTGTCCTAAATGCAAAAAAAAAAAACAAAGCCATGCTCTTTGGCCACAAGAATCTTGGTCCTGAGAGAAAAAACCTTCTAAAGCTATCCACAATCAATGGTGTCAATCTTGAAGTTGTACAAACATTCAGATATCTAGGGGTTGTGTTGGACCAAAACATGACCTACAGTATAAACCTCATGCAGATGCCTTGGTCAAAACACTACATCAGAAGCTCAGCCTCCTTTACAGACTTTTTCCCTACCCTTCTAGAGCTGCTCACCTAGCAATTGCTAGCAGCACCCTCCTGCCTGTGACTCCTCTTCTATGGAGCCCCAGTATTACAGTCTGCTCGTGAATCTGTACTATCCAGACTAAAGACTTTCTATAACAGAATCGGGCATTTTGCAGCTGGTGCCCGCTCCAGAGACTACCACTGTGGAGTGCTTGCAATACTGGGATGGCTTTCTTTTGAAGCAAGGCTGGCTTATCCCCCGTACCATCTAACTTTCAAGTTACTGAAACTCACTACTCCCCCCCAGTTTCACTAGAAAATTCCAGCGTAAACAGCATGCAAGGTCACCGAGATCTGCTGCCAGCCCATTGTTGGAAATCCCCGGGGTACAATACGTAGTCAGAAGGAGATCCTTCTCCTTCATAGCCCCCACTCTGTGGAACTCTCGACCTCACGAGATTCTTACCTGCTCCACCCTTATACAGTTCAAAAAGAGGCTCAAGGCCTTTTCCTGGCTGGTAGCTCCCTGTCAATGTAACTGATGACCTATTGCTCCTTTGGTGTACCCTGTATGTATTATTACCTGCTGCTTTATCTGTCTATCTTTCTATAAATATTGTGTAACTTAATCAAGCTACAACTGAAGACCTATTGCTCCTTTGGTGTACCCTATATTTATTATTACCTGCTGCTTTATCTGTCTACCTCTCTGTAAATACTGTGCAACTTAATCACCAAAGTATGTAACTAATACCATTGTACCTTATATGCATATTATTTGGTATGCTTTCTGTAAATGTTGTATATTTTATTCATCTACTGTTTGTAACTAATTCTGAGTTGCCCCTGAAAGAAGGACCATCTTGTCTCATCAAAATTCAAATAAATAAATAAACTTCCATTGTGGGCATTATCTGACGATGAATCATGCAGTAACTGCGCTTAGATTCTCTCCTATAGGTATTATAAACCCTGGCATCATTCTTAGCCCCAAAAAACACAACACCACAGCACACCACTTGAATTGAAACTTTTAATGTGCCATACAGAAACTGAACAAAAGATGCTGTGCTGCGAGAAACCACTATATATCACCCTGACAAAGCCTCCGTTATCAGAGTGATACGTAGGGGTTTCTTACAGCACAGCATCTTTTGTTCAGGCTCTATAAGGCACATTAAAGTTTAAATTCAAATAGTGTGTGCTCCATTCGATTTGGTTTTTTTCTGCTAATCATAAGTACAGAGGTATGTAGTAGTGGAGCATACCTTTAGAGGTGGGAGTGCTTGGAACGTCAGCTTTTATCATTCTTAGTCAGCCAGGGTTATTTCTATACATTCCAAATACTTTTAAGCATTATAAACCATGGCTGCATTCTTGGCTAATCAAGACTGCTTATTTCTTAACATTCCAGCTACTCATGTAACCATTATATAGTAGATCACGAGGGCACGTCTGACCAATTGGCGTGCTCCGACCTTTCCCCTGTGCATGAGACAGTCTTATTCTGTAAAGAGTGTTGTCTCATACAGCTTAGGGTTACCACCTGTCCTGAGTTTCGCAGGACTGTCCTGATTTGGGCAGCTGTGTCCTGCAAAAAAACATGAAAAATACTAAATGTCCTGACACTATAGTAGGAAAAATATTTTCTGGCTTTCTTCTAAATGTTGCAAAAAACTATAATACCTTAGCTAAAATACCTTAAAATGATAAGAAACACTAGAAACAACTAAAAAACTATCACATATAGTCTTAATTCTGATTATTTAGTGAAAACAAGTCCAATGCATTGGTCAGAGTTACATATTGTCCTGCAAAAAATCATGTTTCAGTAAGAAATGTCCCACTTTGGGCTTCCTAAAAGGTGGTAACCCTAATACAGCTTTCCTGGAAACAAACACTTTTGAGGGAGGGTTTTAACATTTTTTACATGATTATTGACCACCCTCGATCAATAATATGTTAATACTGTTGCAAAGGCACTCTTGAAGCACTCATCTTCATCTCACAGATCACATACCCTAAGAATGCATACACTGTATTCTCTGTAGTAGCATTGTCATGTATAAAAGGCAGTACAGTCTATAGGTTAGTGACCCTGAGAAAGTCACTTAACCTCCCCATGCTCCAGGGACTAAGCCAGGATGAATTTTTAAACAATAATGAATGATGGGGGTTACGTTAATGACCTGTTAATCACCCCTGGGGCCATCAGCAGTTTTAAATATATGTTAAAAACCTATTTATTTTCACTGGCTTTCCCAGACTGATTTTAAATAATTTATATTGTTATCGGCTTGTATATTTGTGGTTTATACTTTGTATAGCACCTTGATATTGAAAGGCGCTATATAAATAAAGATTTGCTTTGCTTTTTAATGTGGCACAAGGCGAAGCAAAGTGCCACATGCCCCCCGGGGGTGATTAACTGGACATTAACGTAATCCCCGGAGTTCATTATTGCGATTATTATAATTGGGTTATGAGTAAATTAACATAAAATAGTTCCTCAGCCATGGTAAATGTACGCAATAATACCCAACAGGGTGGACGGTATTGGGCTATACCGGACCGCCCAGGGGAGTAATGAGGCTCGACACTGCAGGCGGAGGGTCTTGTAGCCCCTTGAAGGTCCGGTATAGCCCAATACCGCCCACCCTGGAGGGTATTATTGCACTTAGAAAATGGGCGCTGTAAAAAATGTACTTTTAATAAAAAATTGTTAATAATAAATTAATTTAAAATATGTTTTGTAATAAAATAGTTCCTCCGCCTGCATTAGAATAATGCTTTTTTTTTTTTTGAGCTATGGATGTTTTTCAAATGGAGATTCTGTAGTTTACTACTGCACTAGGGAGATTTCAGTTTAAGGAGCACTGAGGGAGCTTTGTCATCGGTAACTGGGGGAGCGGCGATGGATCGGAAAGTGCAGGCAGATTCCTGTTTTCAGTTTTTTTAATTTGATGTCAGCCAGAGACGAGGGTTTGATTGCTTGAGTGTTTGCAGTAGCAGTTTATAGAGGCACACAAGACTGAAGGATTCTATTATCCGAAGTGTGTTAAAACTGAGCACGATCTCTGCTTTTGCTGTGATTGTAGCTGGAGGCCTCAGAAGGGCTATGTGTGGTAAAAGTTGTAGAGTCGGGCAGAGGAGTGATGGTGACAGGCGGACGGGCACAGTACACAGCTGCATGGAGGCATGGAAGTTACGTAGACATATATGGTGCCAGGAAAAAAAAATCAAAGGAATTGTTAAAAAATAACACTTATTTCTGTGTTTTTCATTACGGAGTTGCTGTTCCATTTGAAAGAGCTGTGCATTTGTTGGAGATGTCAGATCGGCCGTGGCACGAACATGTGAGCCAGGTAAAAACGAATGGACAGCGCGAGGGGTAGGAGTGAAGACTGGCGCTAAGCAGGACTGAAAATTTAAACACAATGCCCAGTGCCACTGCAGATTATTTAAATGTGATTTAGGTGCTGTGTTGAATTTCTTTATTACTTTATAGAACGATTCTGTATTTCTAAGCTGGAGGACGAGTGCTAGTGACATATGGACCACAGCAGTGCTGAACTGCCAATGGGACTGCCCTATTCATCCATGCCACCACCAGAAAATGTTTTCAGATCGACAAAAGTAGCCTCATGTTTAATACTGCTTGCTGTTTGGTACATTTGTTACTGGTTTCTGCGGTATTGGTGTAGCCCGGTGTGTGCAGAAATGCCTCAGCTGTTGGTCAGTGTTGATCGGACGTATGGAGAAATACGAGACTGACTTACTACTCTTGCCTGCTGATGGCTGCGTGATGCCGGCTAGCGGTTCACAATAAAGCGGCCGGCTTTACGTCATGGGAGACGCACTGGGTTGACACATTAGTTTGAATGACTGCCGGTAGTGTGTATGCTTTTTGGGGATTGTAATGCTTCTTTTGCTTCTGACCACATGATTTTGGGCATCGGGGGGTTGGGGAGGAGGGGGCAACTTCTGGTGCAGCCTAATGTATTGGTCTCCATTACTGTTGGAAAAACATGGTGGAAGTGGCAGTAGAAAATTACTTGTGCCCAGTAATATTGGTAATGCGGTCTATTTCGGTGGAACTTTTAAAAGCCGGGCTCTGCTGTCTGACAGACTACCACCTTGGAAAGTCTATCAGCCAGTCAGAGTATGAGGATTTTTTTGCCCATTTTCTAATGCATAGGATTTGGTTTGTTTGCTGTGACTATTGTCACTGTCTCAGTGTTTTTTTCTGACAGATGAAAGGTTTTACAGATGTGAGAAACTGTCTAAGGCTCATGCACAGAATGCTGATTTCAAAGCAAATCCGTTTCTGACAAGAGGGCAACACATTATTTCAATATATGTACATGCATTGCATTACTTCTGCACCTAATGGGTATAATTAGAAAAGTACAGTAAAAAGTTACAACATAAATATCTGACTAATTTATTCTGAAATTGCTTACCCCTGCCACATTCCAGAATTGTATGTAGCCACCACATTTCAAAATTGTACATCACATCCTGACACTGTACATTCCAGACACATTCTAAAATTGCACATCCCTGCCACATTCTGAACTTGTGTCACCAGCATATTCTGAAATTGTGCCTCACCGCCACATTCTGAAACTCTGCACCACCACCACATTCCAAGACTGTGCGCCACCACATTATGAGACTGTGCGTCATTGTCACATTCCGAGACTGTGCGTCATTGCCACATTCTGAGACTCTGTGCCACCGCCACATTCCGAGACTGTGCGCCACTGCAACATTCCAAGATTGTGCGCCACTGCCACATTCAGAAATTTAGTGTTACAAAATGACTTGTAATTTTTAAACAAAGTAACTTAGAGATCTCATTTTGGCACACTGCTAATTGAGGATATGCTGATCCAAATTCTGAATTTAGTGATGACAGAAATTTTGGCTGGACTCCCTCTTTAAGGACCCCCAAATTTTCCGTTTCAAGTGCCATTAGACACGGTGTGTATTCCCTCAAGACTTATCTAAATCAAGGCCTTAAAAACAAGAAATTATTACACCGCGTGACAAGGTCCAGCAGGTATATTTATCTAACATTAATGTAAGGCTCCTAGAACTTTGTCAACCAATCAGATTATTTTTTCTTTCCTACCTTTATAATAATAAACTTTGCTGGTGAAGTGGCTCCCTATGCACTTAGTATAGTACCCGTGAATTGTCTATCTTGCACTACATCACAATTCGCAAAGTAATTTGCCACTACACAGAAAAAAAAACAGCTGTATAGTGGCACCTTTCTGCACTTTGCACAGGTTTTCACTACATGAATTGTGAACTTCATGATTCAAAGTATGACATTTGAGAAATGCATTGCTACGTGAGTTTTCTGCACTTTGTGGTGAAATTCGTGAATTTTCTTCACTTCAAACAGACCTACCCGGAACATGCCTGGAAATGAGTTTAAGCTGTGTGTGACTTTCCAGGACAAAAATTCTTAATACAGAAACAGAAAAGGATTTCTCATACTAGTCGTTCTAAAATCCTGATGAACATCTCTATTTTCTACAAAGTAAAACATTTTGATTTTAAATTCTAATTTCATTGAAAAAATAAAGGCCGTTGCTTGATTTATGATAGGTTTATGTGTACAGTTGTTGGGTCACATATGATTCTAAGAGTATCTTCTAGTCTGGCCTGGCTGGTAGTGTGCTGCATTGTCATGCACAGAGACCTAGGATCAAAACTGGATCCAGACTCCTTTGTTGTGGGCTATGGGGACTTCGGGCATACTAAGCAGACAGTGTACACAAGTCCCAGGAAGGGGGGGAGGGGGGTTGTCAAGAGAACCCTCGCCGTTTAGCAACTTCTGTGGTCTGTGGAGAGAAATGAAAATTACGTACCTATCATAATTCCTGATTTTTCTGTGCATCTTCACCATTCATCACATTTGGGTTCTGGCCGAGGGTCACGACCCCACGGAGCTTTTTTTGATGGGCAGAGTCGACGCACCGACAGTGCCGCCCGCGGGGCTGCCGCATTGCATGGTGCACGTGCGTTGGCTGTTAGGCATCATCAACCCTGCCCTCCCGCCAGGTCTGAGTTGCTGTAGAATAAGAAAGGGTTGGGAGGGAGGGACAAGGGAGTCCGAGGGACAGACAAAGGAAAAGATATAAAAACTAAAAGGAGGAATAAATGACAGAGAGGAGAGAAGGATGGTGAGAAACTAAGGGGATGGGGAAGGGGCCCCAATTTCTGGAATGAGAAAAGGAGGGAGGGAAAAACAAGAAGGGGGGGGGGACATACCCTGGACAGATGACTGTCTCCAGACTGGATTAGCAGCTGTGAAGGAGTAGCCAGAAGGCTGAATTGCCAGAATTCAAGGCACAGAATCACTGGCAAGAACTCCAGCATGAGCAGAAGAGGCTATTCTGGGAAAAAGGGTCAGGATCCAAGGTTGTCTCCTCCCGAAACCACGTAATTGGAAGGGGAGAAAAAACAGGTTACTCGCCTGTAACAGTAGTTCTAGGAGTGGTATATGTTGTTCATCCACACTCTTTGGCATGTCCCTTTCCCCTTTAAATCTTGCTGGAAGTCTTCAAGCTGGCTCCTCCCACCCACTCGGGTGGTAAATACCTCGGCTCTTCCCCATGACGTCAGATCTCAGCCCACTGGAAGCAAGGTGATGCGCCTAAAGCCGGGGAGGTCGGGTGGGTGCGTGTGGATGAACAACATATACCACTCCTAGAACTACTGTTACAGGTGAGTAACCTGTTTTTCTAGGGACATGGATATGTTGTTCATCCACACTCTTTGGCAGACTCCTAGCAGTTCTCCAGGAGGAGGGAGGCAAGGCGAACACCCCCTACTTAGGAAACAGAGATTGGAGAACCGAGGCCCCAAACCAGCATCCCGACGTGACTCAAGGTCGATGTGGTAATGGGTAACGAAGGTGTTTGCTGACTTCCAGGTAGCAGCCCGACAGATTTCCTGGATAGGGATGTCCCTGGAAGCAGCCACTGATGCAGCAGTATGGTGAGTAGAATGAGCTCTTATCCCTCTGGGAGGCTCCTTGCTCGCCAACTTATAGAACAGACCTATGCATGATGTAATCCATCTCGCAATGGTCCATTTGGCTGCAGGTCTGCCAGAAGCGCCTTCAGCATAGGTGACAAACAGCTGGTGAACCTCTCCCCGAATTTCCGCAGTCCTCTCCTTGTAGTAGGAGAGAGCACCTCTAAGGTCCAGGGTGTGGAGCCTGTACTCAACGTCCGAGGTGTAGTTAGGGTAATATACCAGCACAGTCAACACCTGGTTAAGGTGAAACTCTGACACCACCTTCAGAAGGAATTTCGGGTGAGGGCACAGGACAACTTTGTCCCTGTGAAAGACCAGATAAGGGGAGTCCACTGAGAGTGCCTGGAGCTCCTCTGTCCTTCTGGCTGATGTGATAGTCACCAGGAAGGCAGTCTTCCATGACAAGTGTGAGAGCTCACACTTGTGCATGGGTTCAAATGGCTTGCCCATGAGCTTTGCCAAAACCAGCAAAAGATCCCATGGAGGTGGAGGTTCACGCACCGGTGGGGATATGTGACCCAGGCCTTTGAAAAAACACCGACCACTGTCTCCTGTGCCAATGTCTGACCAAGCCCGTGTCCCAAGCGGAAATGGCTGCCAGGTCACCTTAAGGGTCGATGACCGAGACCCCTTGGAGAGAGACCAAAGGTAGTCTAAAATGTTAGCCACAGAGCAGGATAAGGGGTCCAGACTCTTGCCCTGACACCAAATGGAAAACCTTTTCCATTTGAAGGCATAACATTTCCGGGTCGATTCCTTACCAGATGCCTCCACCACGGTGTAGACATCCTCGGAAAGACCCATAGCCTGGAACTCTAGCCGCTCAGGTACCAGGCTGTGAGGTGCAGGGATTGAAGGTCCGGATGGAATACCTTCCCCTGGTTCAATGATGTCAGGTCCGGGCATGTACAAATGCCCTGCAGCTGAGGCTGAGGAGATCTGGATACCAGAACTGGCAGGGCCAAACTAGGGCTACCAGGATCACCTTCGCCTTGTCCCTCCTCACCTTGAGTAACACCTTGTGGATCAAGGGAAATGGAGGGAAGGCATAGAGGAGGCCTTGGGTCCACGGCCTCGGGAAGGCATCTCCCTGCAGCGAGCCCTGCTGAGGGGGGCGGGCATGGTACAGCCTCAGCTTGGTGTTGTCCCTGGAGGCAAACATGTCCACCAACGGTTCACCCCAACAGAAGAACAGATTTTAAGCTACTCTGGATGGAGAAACCACTCGTGGGATGTCTGGCCTATGCGGCTGAGAGCATCCGCCGGTTGGTTCGAGACTCCTGCCACATGAATGGCAAGGAGATCCACCTCCAACCGGCTGACGAAGGTCCAGATCCAGAGCGCCTCCTTGCATAGCAGATGGGAGTGCGTGACGCCCTGTTTGTTGAGGTAGTACATGGTCATGGTATTGTCCGTCTGGACTTGAACCACTTGACCCCAGGGCTGAGGAGCGAAAGCTGACAGTGCCAGTCTGACTGCTCTGAGCTCTAGCAGATTAATGTGGCATCGGGACTTCTCGGGGGTCCAGAACCCGTGGGCTCTGTGGTCCCCCATGTGGGCTCCCCAGCCCATGAGACAGGCATCAGTCATGAGGACGACCGTTGGCTCAGGGCAGAAAAACGGGATCCCTTCCTGCAGACGACCTGGGACGGTCCACCATTGGAAAGCGTCCCACATCTTCTGAGTGACAGTGACCAGCTGGTCGAAATGACCCTGACGCTGAGTCCACTGAGCAGCCAGCTCCCACTGGAGGGGGCGCATGTGCAATCTGGCCCAACGGACCACTGAAGTGCATGCCACCAAGTAACCCAGAAGGCGCAGGAAGTCCCGGGCAGGGCACAAGTGCCCAACCAGAAATTATTGGGCAAAGGAGGAAAGAACCTCTGCCCTGTCTGCCAGGAGTCGAGCTCTGGCTTGACGAGAGTCAAGCTCTGCTCCGATAAAGCCCATCACCTGAGAGGGCATGAGTTCTAACTTGGCCTCGTTGATCAGGAGGCCTAATTGGGAACAGGTTCGGAAGGCCAGGTCCCTGGACCTCTCCACCTCCTGCAGGGAGGAACCCGCCAGGAGCCAGTCGTCAAGGTAGGGGTATATCCGAACCCCTTGACACCGTAAATAGGCCACCACCACAGCGATGCACTTGGTGAAGACCCGAGGGGCCGATGACAGGCCGCACAGCATGGCTTAGAACTCGTACAGGGTCCCTTCCATCCTAAAGCGGAGGAACCGCTGGTGGGATGGACGGATTGGGACGTGGAAAACCGCGTCCTGTAGATCCAGTGAACAGAACCACATGTTTCGCTCCAGAGATGGTATGATCTGATTCAGAGTTACCATCCGGAAGGTGCGAGACCTGAGATATTGATTCAGGTCGTGGAGATCTAGGATGGGGCGCCAACCCCCTGTCCGCTTGGGCACCAGGAAGTACCTGCTCAAACTCTAGAGGAAGTCCCCGACTGACCACTTCCAGGACCCACCTGTCTGAAGTGATACCGGACCAGGCGGAAAGAAAGTGGCGGAGCCGGCCCCCCACGGGAGGACCTAGAACTGGCATAACGGGTGTAGGGATGGCCACTCCCGACCCGTCACTGTGCAGGCTTAGAGGAGGAGGAGGCTCCTGGACCGGCACCTCGGCCTCCTTTGCAGGGCTGTTGGGGACCCTGCTTGGGCCTAGAGTGCCAAGCTTGAGCCTGCTGTTGTTGCTGGTGCTGCTGATCTCCCTGGAAGTGGGGTTGTCTAACCACAGGAGAAGAGTGCCGAAAAGGCTTCTTCTTGCACTTCTGCTGGTTCTTGCCCGAAGGACCTTTTGCAGAAGAGGCATCCAAGGTGGCATTGGACTGCTCTATGCACTGGAGGTGACCTGCCACTCCCGGACTGAAGAGATTGGTGCCAAGGAAGGGCACGTCAGCTAACTTGTGCTGAGTATCCACCAGAAAAGAGGATAACCTCAGCCAGGCCCTGCGGTGAGTGGCCACTGCGGCTGCTAGTGAACGGGCACAGGAATCTCCAATATCCAAGGCCGTCTGGAGCTGCTGTTTTGCAACAGCATGGCCCTGGTCGTGGACCTGCTTAACTGTGGTCTGCATGTCCACTGGGAGATGAGGGAGGACTTCATCTAGCGACCCCAAGAGGGCATGAGAGAAGTGTGCCATGATCACTGCCGAGCTGGCCTGACAAAGGCCAAAGGATGAGGCTGCATATACCTTCCGGGGCAGAATGGTCCATATTTTTGGACTCCTTGTCCGGTGGGCGGTCAGTATCCGCTAAGCTACCTATGCGTCTAAACACTGAGTTAGTCACAAGGCTCTCGGCCGAGGGATGCTCTGTGAAGTCAGACAGGGACCCTATGGGTACAGTGTACTTGCGAGGCATGCGGGCAGACGGAGCCGGGCAAGAGGCAGGGTGCTGCCACAGCTCAAGGGCCGGGCCAACAATGGCTTTGACCACTGGGAAGGCCTCCGTCGGGGTATCCCCCCCTTTTAAGGATATCCGTGAGAGGATATTCCGCCTTCTTTTGGATAGGCTCCAAGGGCATACCGGTGGACTCCAAAATAAGTCGGAGGAAGCCCTGGAAAGAGGAAGGACCTTCCTCCAGACCTGTCACTGATGACCCATCATCGGGGTGTGAGTGACGACCAGTGGTATCAGAGTCCGAGGGGTCGGGATACAGGGGTCTCTCGCCTATGTCCCCTTCAATACGCCAAGGGCGATCGGGGACAACAGTAATGGACAGACGACAGGGCAGGTCCGTATCTGTCCGGCCCTCTTTCGAGGGAGCCCCTCCCTGAGGCTGCTTAGGTGGTAGCTCCACCAACATTGGTGGGGAGACCGGAAGAGGCTGAACAGGAATGCGTGCTGGCCCTACTGGAGGGAGAACCGGAGTCTTTGGTTCCGGAGGGGTCGGCGTCGGCCTAAGAGGCTGGGGCTAAGTAATGGCCAGTGTTGCAGGCGGAGCCAGCTTTTGACCGGTCAGAATTAGCTGTTGCCACATAAGGTCCTCATAATGCCAATGGAGCTTCCGTCGAAGTCTCTCCTCGTCCGAGGAGGATAAGGATCAGTGGCGACTCCTCTTCCAGGAGTGTTTGTGACCCTTTTTCGGTTTTTTGACCAACGGGGTCCTAGTCCTCGATCGAGACTGATGGTGTTGGCTCTCTCGATCGGGAGAGGCCAGATTCGGGGAAAACCGAGGTTCCGGCTCCTGTCCCTCAATCGGGATACCCGAGGGAAGGGTCTCCTCGTCAGGGAAGAAAAGGATGGGTGTCCTCTCCAAAGAGTTGTCGACCAGTGTCGGCGACAATGGCTCGATCGGGTTGAGAGAAATCTCGGCCGTATCCTCGGCCTCAGTGCCTTGGCCTGACGGAATGTCCGAGAAGCCGGCGGCCGAGAAAGTGATCTAGACCGAGGTCGAGACTGCAAGATCCTGAGAATCGGATTGCTGTCAGTCCCAGGAACGTCTTCTTTGAGCAGAAGAAGATTTAGGGTCCTTGACCCTTTTCTTAGGGTGGGAAGAGTGCAAGCCCGAGGGCGCCTCACCCTTGGTAGGGAGAGACTGGCACAGCTCCCAAAAGGACCCAGTGAAAGTGGAGCCCAGGTTAAGCGGCACAAAAAAAACTTTGGCTGGCTGAAGCTTGAGCAGCTTCCTCCTCGAAAGCCGCCATCTGTTCGAGCTGATCGGCGGATCCCGCGGCTGTGGAAACCGCCCATCTGGCCTCCTCTGATTTTACCGGTTGGTTGCGAAGCTCCGGTCTCCCTAGTTTTAGGCACACCTTGCAGTCATCCAGGACGTTGGGATGGAAGGCCAAACAAATGGTGCAAGAGGTGGTGTCATGCACGACACCCAAGCAATAGACACACGAGAGGTGGGGATCGGTGCGCGACATTTTCTGTCTGCAAGGACACCGGCGAAACCCAAGGGACGACTTGTCCTCCATGTCCGATGACATGCAGGTCTTCCATCATTCTCACGAGGAAATGCTGATACTCCACAAGATCAGCAGCAGGGAAGATGTGGACAGAAGGCTCCTCTCCTCCAGAAGAGGAGGATGAGGAAGCGGAAGACCGCGGAGATCCAGAGGTTGGCTGCTCAGGGGGAGGGTGGAACACCCGCTCGTCCACGGCCCTGATGTACGTAGGGAAGTGAGCAGCCGCACCCCTGAATTGATCCCAGGAGAGAAGTCCCCCATTGCCAAGAATGCCTGGGAGAGCAAGAGATGGTGACAGAGGAGTTGGGGCTAAGTCAACAACAGAAGGCGACCGTCCTCTGTCCGGGCAAGAGCACGCACCAGGAGCCACACAGGAAGGAGGAGATCTGGAAAGCCCAACAGCCAGCAGCTGATCAACCACGCAGAACTGCCTAGGATGTACCTGGAAGAATCCCCGCTGTGAGGTGACCGGGGCCGTGAAAACCCAAAAAGATGGTCCCTTTTCTCCAAAGACCAGGGCCCTCTCGAGGACACCGAGAGGTAGGGACAGGGGTCCGTGCTACGACTTCTTCCCAAACCTGGGTGGGTCCTGGAAAAGGGTTGCCGCATTGAACCCTGACCCCTCGGAGTCTGAAAGAGCCCTCCTCCTTGCAAACACCAGCCTAGGCAGCTGACAACCCTGGTCAGTCCCCAAGGGGACCACCCAGGGAGTAGCACCCTCCCCTTCCGTGGGTGCTCCGGTCGGCCCTAAAGCTGGGCGATCCAGGCACACCACCTGAGGGAGCAACCCAACTGAGGGGGAAGAAAACCCTCTGAGCAAAGGCTGCAGGGCAATAGTGGCCTGCACTACCGCCTGCTGGTCAGCACCCCTGACCCTAGACTCAGGGGCTACCGCCTACTCCTCGGAGGCTGGCTCCAGTCAGCTGAGGAAACTACCAGGGTGTCCATATGGGCTGCCAACTCCAAAGAGTTGGACAGCCAGTCCAAACCAGACTCGGAGTCCGTCTCCGAAGAGGTAGAGACCGAAGTTCGGTGCCAGACCGTACGTGGACACCCGCTCCTGTCTGGACAGAAGGAGGCTCCAGTCCGGGCGTCCAAACCAGAGCCGGCACCGAACTCCCCCAGTGCACCGCAAACAGTGCCAGAAGAAGAGACGGTGCTGAGAGCAGCAGCAGAGCTGGAGTCGATGTCTGCCACGGAGCCGTCCTGTCCCATGGTTCCGCGAACAGCACCGGACTCTGGAACAGTGCCAATAGCGACACCAACAGCTCTGAGGGCAACATCTCCCACAGCACCGTGTCCTCACTCGGTGCCGCAAGCAGCCCCAGAGCTAGACATGGCACCGTCCCCAGCCTAGGCGCAGTGAATAGCGCTGAGGTGAGAAATGGTCAAAGACGGTGCCGTAGAACCTCCCACAGTGCCGTCAGCACCATCAGCACCACGAACAGCACTGACAGCAGAAACGGCGCCGAGGCCCAAGATGGCACCGATGGATGGTGTCGAGGGCGGTGCCAACCCAGGCCTACCACAGCTCAAGGAAGCGACACCGGGTAGCATTCGCCCATGAAGGCGATTGCTATTGAAAGTTCTCCCACCTCTCCCCTAAGGGAATGGACTGGCCTCAGTGACCACGGAAGGGCTTCGCAATGATGAGGCTACTAGAAGCAGAAGCCCCCTCCTCCATGGTCCGTATAAAACCGGGAGGGGACCCGGAGGAAAGGCCAAGAGACCACGGCTTGGCCCGAGTACGTGCCCATCCCCCGAAAGTTGGCAGAGCTCATCCAAATTTCCATGCACACTGATCGATGACACGATGGTCCATGAAGAAGCAGGCATTGCAAAAATCCATGTTGTGAAGCGGGCCAAGACACACAAGACAATGATCATGCTGGTCGGAAACACAGTACTTGCGGCCGCACGGGCACCAATGCATGGGGGCCGCCACGCTTTCAGCAATTTTTTGCCCTCCGACTGAGACATGATCGACGGACAAACAATTCAAAAGCAGACTTGACATCGCTGAAATATAATAATGGAACAGTCTTACCAACAGCGGCGTCGAGTATGGCGAAACGGAACCAGCAAGTAAATCTTTTCAGCGTCGAAGACACGGTAAACGTTATTGATTATAGCTCCACACGTCACGACCTCTCGGCGGAGGCGAAGAACTGGCAGGAGGGCACAGTCGACGACGCCTGATGGCCAACCCGCAAGCACCACACAGTGCATCGGCCTCGAGGGTGGTGCCGTCTGTGGGGTCATGACCTCCAGCCAGAACCCAAATGTGATAAATGGTGAAGACTGACACAGATAAGATCTGGTGTTGAGAATGACCATGCAACACTGGCTCCTGCCCACAGGTCAGGCACGAGCATATGAAATTTGCCAGCAGATAAAGGCTTAGAGGTCTATCAGGTCTGCTCAAATGTGCAGCTAGCACCCCAACTTTGCAGCTGCCCCTCCCTCCCACCCTTCCCCACTGACATTCCCTTTGCCCTGTCCCAGCCCCTTTTGAAGTAGTCCACTGTTCTACTGGATACCACTTCTGCTGGTAACACATTCCACCCAGCTACTACCCTCTGTGTACAAAAGTGTCTCCTTATCTCCCTCCTGAACTTTCCTCCCTCCAGCCTCATATTATGGCCCTGGGTGTCCCTCCCCTCCCTTACTTTGAACAGCTCCTCTGTACCTGTCTTGTGTATTCCTTTCGTGAACTTCAAGGTTTCAATCATGTCCCCCAGTTCCTCCTATCCTCTAGCGAGTACATGTTCAGCTCCCTGAGCCTCCTCTCATATGGCAAGTCCCCCAGCCCCTTAATCATCTTTGTCGTCCTGCGCTGCACCCCCTCCTGTAACTTAATGTCCCTCTTCAGATACGGGCACCAGTACTGCACGCAGTACTCCAGATGTGGTCTAACTAATGACCTATACAGTGGCAGAATCACCTCCCCCCTCCTCGAGGAGATACCCCTTGCAATGCAACCCAGCATTTTGTTGGCCTTTGCAGCTACCTTCCTACATTGTGCAGAGTTATTCATTGACCCTGTAATGAGCACCCCAGATCCTTCTCCTCCTCTGTCTTGGCAGCTGCACTACCCCCAGCTGGTAACTCCTCCTTGGGTTCTTCACCCCAAAATGCAGCACCTTGCACTTTTTGGCATTGAACCCCAGTTGCCAGGTGTCTGACCAGGTTTTCAGCTTTTCCAGATCATCCTGCAACCCCTGCCATCCCCCTAGGTCGTCCACCACTGCTCCTATCTTGGTGTCATCAGCAAACAGACTGATCTTGCTCTTGATGTCCAACGATATGTCTGCAATGAATATCCCAAACAACACTGGTCCCAACACTGAACTCTGTGGAACACCGCTCGTCACTACCCTTGGGTATGAGAGCTCCCCACCCTCTGTTGCCTTCCCTGAAGCCAGTTCCCTACCCATCTCACCAGCTTCTCACCCGCCCCTGTGCCTACTAACTTACTTCCCAGCCTCCCATGCAGCACTGAGTCGAATGCCTTACTGAAGTCCAGATACAGGGCATCCACTGCA
Source organism: Neoceratodus forsteri (assembly GCA_016271365.2). Lineage (NCBI taxonomy): Eukaryota > Metazoa > Chordata > Ceratodontiformes > Ceratodontidae > Neoceratodus > Neoceratodus forsteri. The sequence continues at coordinate 1,172,160,377 of CM057456.1, read as the reverse complement.
TGGCCCCTGTCCAACTGCCTAGTTACCCAGTCATAGAACTCAACCACGTTGGTTTGGCAAGATCTGCCACATATGAAGCCATGCTGTTTGCTGTCCTGTAGTCCTTTGGTCTCCAGGAGGGCCACCAGCCAGTCCCTCAGGATAGTCTCCATCAGCTTACCCACGATGGATGTGAGGCTCACTGGTCTGTAGCTACCTGGTTCATCTTTGGGGCCACTCCTGTGGAGGGGAACCACATAAGCCATCCTCCAATCCTAAGGTACACACCCCGAGTGTAGTGAGGCATTAAATAGGTCTGCCAAAAGTCCCGTAAGGACCTCTGTCAGCTCCTTCAGTACCCTGGGGTGGATGCAAACTGGGCCTGGCACCTTGTTCACCCTCAGTGCCCTCAAACCCTCCAGAACTCTGCCCTCCATATGTACACCATCGTGGGGAATTGGAACCAGGAAAAAACTGCCTGGCATCTGTTGGCTGCCCTCCTCCCCTACTCATGCCAACAGTCTCAGTGACTGGCACCTCCCCTTCCTGCCACTAGCTTACAGATGTATGGTTCCAGGTTTGTGCCCAGCTTGGATACCACCAAAAGGGGCATGTTTTGGGCTACTGATGGCAGTGGAGAGGTCTATCTAAAGCAGGGGACCACAGGTATGATGAGATGGTGGGAAGCCTGTCACCAGGAACAGCCTGAGAAAGCTGGCAAGTCCAGCTGTTGCCTTTTGGGGTTGGAGAAACTGTACGATAAAAAAAAAAAAGAAAAGAAAAGAAGTGCCTTCTGAAGTCCTTTGTGTGCCAGAGCTGCTCAGCTTCACACTTCTCTCACCCAAAGAACTCAACACTGCACTCTTATAACAGCCGTAACTGTAGACATAAACATACTGTATGTAAGACAGTCTCTCATGCACACAGTTCCAAAACTCATTATTATAAGGGTACGAATGAAAAAAAAAATCTGATTGGTTGACAAAGTTCTAGGAGCCTTACATTAGTGTTAGATAAATATACCTGCTGGACCAGATCACACGGCGCAGTAATTTCTAGTTTTTCAGGACTTGATTTAGCTAAGCCTTAAGGGAATACACACCGTGTCTAATGGCACTTGAAATGGAGAATTTGGGGGTTCTTAAAGAGGGAGTTCAGCCAACATTTCTGGCATCACTAAATTCAGAATTTGGATCAACATATCCCCAATTAGCAGTGTGCCAAAATGAGATCTCTAAGTTACTTTGTTTAAAAATTACAAGTAATTTTGTAACACTAAATTTCTGAATGTAGCAGTGACTCACAGTCTCAAATGTGGCAGTGGTGCACAGTCTCAGAATGTGGTGATGGCGCACAGTCATGGAATGTGACGGTAGCACAATCTCAGAATGTGGCAGTGGCATCTCCAAAAGTGGGGGAGGTATCTCGGAATGTGGCGGTGGCATCTCGGAATGTGGCAGTGGTGTCTCAGAATGTGGCAGTGGCGCACAATCTCAGAATGTGGTGGTGGCACACAATCTTGGAATGTGGCAGTGGGGCACAATCTTGGAATGTGGCGGTGGTGTCTCAGAATGTGGCAGTGGCGCACAATCTCAGAATGTGGCTGTGGTGCACAATTTCAGAATATGACGGCGCACAATTTCAGGATGTGGTAATGATGCACAATTTCAGAATGTGGCAATGACACACAATTTCTGAATGTATGTGCCACACAATCTTGGAATGTGGCAGGGACATTAACCCAAATGTGGTGGTGGTACACAGTCTTGAATGTTATGTGTTGCATACTCTTTGAATGTGGCGCTTGGCGCATAATCTCAGAATGTGGTGGTTGCACACATTCTTGGAATGTGGTGGTGGTGCATAGTCTCAGAATGTGGCAGTGGTGCACAATTTCTGGAATGTGGTGGTGGCACACAGTCTTGGAATGTGGTGGTTGCACAGTCTTGGAATGTGGCGGTGGCGGTGTCTTGGAATGTGGTGGCTGCGCATAATCACAGACTGGGGCAGTGGTGCACAGTCTCGGAATGTGGCGGTGGCGCACAGTCTCGGAATGTCGCAATGGCACACAGTCTCAGAATGTGGCAGTGGCACACAGTCTCAGAGTGTGACAGTGACGCTTAGTCTTGTAATGTGGTGGTGGCACACTGTCTCAGAATGTAGCGGTGGTGCTCAGTCTCGGAATGTGGCTGTGACACAGAGTTTCAGATGTGGCAGTGAGTACAGTTTCAGAATGTGGCAGTAAGGCAAAATTTCAGAATATGCTGGTGACGCAACTTCAGCATGTGGCAGGGATGCACAATTTTGAAATGTGGTGGCTACATACAATTCTGGAGTGTGGCAGGGATAAGCAATTTCAGAATAAATTAATCAGATATTTATGTTGTAACTTTTTACTGTACTTTTCTTATTATACCCATTAGGTGCAGAAGTAATGCAATGCATGTACATATATTGAAATAATATGTGTTGCCTCTTGTCAGAAACAGATTTGCTTTGAAATCAGCATTCTGTGCATGAGCCTTTAGACAGTTTCTCACATCTGTAAAACCTTTTTATCTGTCAGAAAAAGAAAAAAAAAGCACTGGGACAGTTACAATGATCACAGCAAACAAACCAAATACTATGCAATTTACCATGGTGGAGGTACTATTTTATGTCAATTTCACACAAAAATAAGCAAAAAATATCAAAAAAAATATTCAAACTACAGTAACTCATAACCCAATTATAATTCATCTGGAGCCCTTATTATTAATTGAAATCAAACAGACTACAACCTTACAATAACTGGGGAGCGTTTTCTCCCATATGGAAACCCGGTTATAATTTGTCATTATAACCAGTGGGTTATATTAGCGAACACCGGGTTCCAGCTCCGCATGCACCTGTCTACTAAGGCGCTGACACTTCGACCGTTGACCAGAATCACTTGGCAGTAAGTGCAAAAAGAAAAAAACCACCTTGCCTCTCAGATATTTGACTCCTCGGTCCTCGCTCCTAAACTGTAAAAAAAAAAAAAAGGGTTTTAGTAGTCGCTTGACTGCAGATTGCGCAAGATGGCGGCCATGCTGGGCTGCAGTAGCTCTGATATGAGCTTCTATTTGCCTCTCAAAATCAGCATTTCATTGCTCTCTACTGACAACATTTGGGAGTTTCTGGGAGAGCGAAGTCTTCTGTTTTATTTGCTTTTAGTTTTGTCTTAGAGAAATATTCTTAGTTTATGTAGGGTTTTAAGTAGTACGCAGGGCTGAAGCAGTGAGATAGAATAGCAATGCAGTTTTTATTTTAGTGAGGGTTGGATCATATGGTGTGCTTTAATGTTTTGTATGGCATCTGAGAGGAGCAAATTTTGTGGAAACATTTGATGCGTACTGTCTACAGATCAAGGAATTATGAAGTCGTTGTGGAGGACTTGAACTTAAAGGGCACTTTCTTCGTTCAAAGGGGGTTACTGTTACTGTGAGTCTAGAAGATCTTCAGATAGAGGAAGGAGAAGGTGAAGGCTGTGGCTGGTCTTGGTAACTTCTGACTGAAGCAGGAGCAGGGTGAGCAGTGTAGCGGTGAGCAGCGGGGATAACCTGCGGGGTGCAAAGGTGAGAGCTTTGCTGCTCCCGGGGAAACCCTGTTTGCAGTGCCGCTGCATTGCCCTGTGTGGGAGTTGTATACTGGATTGGAGCTGTGAGCCAGGTTGGAGAGAAGCTCCCTCCAAGCAAAGTGGAGCGGCCCTCCGTTTGACCCGGCTCTGCACTGGACTGGTGTGGGCCGTGATTTCTTTACACACACCCTCCCCCCATGGAGCTTATTTCCACTTGTTTTGGCTTGAGACTGTGTCTTCATTTCTAGGACTTGATTGGCATTTTGAAGAACTGCCTTAATTGTCCTCTATAATTCAGCGGACCGTTGAGTTTGGCCCCTGAGTTGCCTGTTGCATGTCCTCCCTTGACTTTGGAATTTTTATCCCTTGAAAAGGACTGGTGAGAGCAGAACTTTTCCATCTTCAGATCTCTGGTGGTTCTGGGTGAGAATCTATATGGAAGGACCTTGTAAGTCAATTCTGATATTGTGAGAAAAGTGTCAAATCAAGTTTCCTTAAAGTTTGCCCTTCTAAAGCCTTTTAATGCTGTTTGCTAGCAATTATTTTTGGGTTATGGTGGTGTGAGTACCATTTTCCCTTTTTCCTAAGATTTTAGAACTGGATTACCGGATCCCATGGCCAAGGCTGAATTGACTGTGCTTAAACTGTAATTGGACTTTAATCCCTTGGTGGACTTGACTGGTTTTATTGTGCACCGTACTTTATTAATGCTTTCTTATTCTTATCTGTTTTCAGTTTGGGTATTGGGGTAGGGGGGTGGTTAAATTTGTGTTTGGGTGGGAATTTAGTGGTTTGGGGACAGAATGGTGTTCATGTGTGTGTGTGTGGGGTGTATGGTTAAGAGAAACATTTATTTTGTGTATGAGTGGTTGAGTGGGTGGGATATATTTTGTTTTAGGATTGATGTGTGTCATGGGACGTCTGGCAATTTAGGGTGGCTAGGATGGTGTACGGGGTGTCTCAGCTTTATGACCTGCGGCCCTTCACCGCCCTCCCGGTATCTAGTACTACAGCTTGTCGTTGTCGGGAAGTCGGGATTGGAAAAAGATGTTTGGGAAGAAGCTGGCAGGGCACCCCGTGCATGGTCGAGGAGAGCAGGATAGAGGTGGTTGGGTGCAGAAGGCGTCCTGGGATTCGACGGAGCTTGGAGAGATGCCAGACGTGTTTAGTTCCAGTTCCCATGAGACCAAGTGGGCAGGCAGCTAAAAGGGCTGCACTGCCCACCAATCCCCTGACGGTGGTGCTATGCAGTGCCAGGTCGATCAATAATAAGACTACAATTATTGCAGATCTGATTTCTTCGGTCAACCTGGCTTGCATTACTGAAACCTGGTTGAGGGATGATGCTGGGCCAGTGTTAGAGGCCGCTGTCTCCCCTGGATATTCCATTGTGCACTGCCCCAGAGTGGAACACAGGGGTGGAGGAGTGGCCATCTGTTTTAGAGCTGAGCTAGGCTTCACAGTGCACCCAGTGGGAACGCCGGGTTCCTTTGAATGTGAGGCCATTCATGGGGGTCCAGGCACAGGTTGCAGGATTCTTCTGATTTACCGTCCTCCTGGGACGGCAGGAGAGTTCCTGCAGGAAGTAGGTGACTTTGTCGTCGGTGAAACACTGGAGTCCCCCAGGTGTTTGGTTCTGGGGGACTTTAATGTTTGGGCCAACGATGAGTCATCTAGATTGAGTTATAACTTCCTTCAGATGATAACTCTGGGTCTGTCGTAAATTATTACCATGACCCACCAGGGTGGCCACATGTTGGACCTGGTCTTCTCGCTGGGGCTTGAGATTGAGAATTTCAGGATTGATTGGGTCATTTGGTCTGATCACTGCACAGTGGTTTTTTTGCTCAGGCCCCGAGATCCCTCCCCTGCAGAGATGGTGGCTACCGTCCTTTGAGGGGTTTGACCCCAGAGGGTTTCTGCGTAGTAGATCTATCTAGTGTAGACAGTGCATGCAGGGCAGATGTGGGTGAAGCAGTTGCCGCCTATAATAGGTCGATGACTGAGGCACTCAACTCCCTTGCACCGGTCTGTGTACGACCCAGATCTTCGCACTTGAGGTCCCCATGGTTTGATGGGAGCTCAAGGCATTGAAGATCAAGGGTTGGAGGTTGGAGCATTGCTGGCGGAAGACCATGTTGGAGGCAGGCAAACTGGCCCTGCATACACACTATAGTGTGTACCGGGGGCATTCAACCATAAGAAGGCAGAGTTCCTGTCCAGGGAGACTGCTGCCAGGAGAAACCGACCAGCTGTGCTTTTTGATGTAATAGCCTGTGGACAGGCTATTACATCCAGTCTGCCTACAGATGAGAAATGCAGTTTCTGAGGCTTTGTGCAATGAGTTTGCTCGTTTTTTCTTGGACAGGGTGTCCGCCATTAGACTGGGAATTCCGCCAGTGAGCCATGTTATGCCCAACAGTGGTCGCCTGGATTGTCAACGGGGCACTCCGCCTGGTTGGGGGAGTTTAAACCAGTGGAGGTGGCCGATGTCATTGAGGTGGCCTCAAAACTGAAGCACATATATTGTGAGCTGGACCCGGTGCTGATGCGTTTCTTAATGGGATGTGTCGACACTGTTGGCCCGGTGTTCGCTTTGATTGTCCAGTGTTCCTTGTCAGAGGGGGTCTTCCCGGATGCCTTGAAGGAGGCACTGTTGAGGCCCCTTCTGAAGAAGCCATCACTGGACCCTGACATCAAGACGAATTACCGACCGGACTCCAACTTGCCATTTTTGGGAAAGGCTGTAGAGAAGATTGTGGCGCATTGGGAGAACACTTTGTGGTATTTGATATCTACGAGCCACTCCAGTCGGGTTTTCATGCAGGACATTCAACAGAAACCGCATTAGTTCAGGTGCATAATGATCTCCTCGGGGCGAGGGATCGAGGTGAGGGGACAATTCTCATTCTACTCGATAGCTCAGCTTTTGACACGGTGGACCACTGTGTGTTACTCGACCACCTGAGGGACTTTTGTGGACTCACTAGCACTGTCATTGGCTGGTTTGAGTCCTTTTTGACAAACAGAAGGCAAAGGGTGGTGATGGGGTATTTCTCCTCCTCCTCGATCCGTCTGTCTTGTGGGGTACCCCAGGGTTCGGTCTTGTTACCGATGTTGTTTGCCGTGTATATGCTACCCCTGGGTGAGATCATTAGGAAGTACAGCTTGGGGTTTCATTGTTATGACGATGATACTCAGCTGTGCTTATCCTTTGCCCCTGGGACATTCAATGCGGTGGAAGTATTAAACAACTGTCTGGCTAAGATCAATGATTTGATGACCTCTAGCTGGTTGCGACTGAATCACAATAAGATGGAGGTACTGGTGGTGGAGTCGAACAGGAGGCATGATAGGATGGCCTCTGGGGCAGATACGGGACTAGTTCTAGGCTCTGTCCCATTGATGGCCTCCTCTAAGGTGCGTAATCTTGGTGTGGTTCTAGACGACGGTTTGACAATGGAACATCAAGTGTCATCCGTTGTCAAGGTTAGTTTTTTTCATCAGAGAAACATAGCCAGGATTAGACCCCTGGACCTCCCCACCCTGGTGCATGCATTTGTAACATCTAGGTTTGACTACTGTAATGCGCTCTACCTCGGGGTCTCTGGAGGCGCTCTCCGGCGACTGCAGCTGGTACAGAATGCAGCTGCCAGGCTGTTGACTGGACAGTCAAAATACTGTCACGTCACCCCAGTGCTGAGGGAATTGCACTGGCTACCGGTTCGATGGAGGGTGCTTTTTAAGGTGGACTTGCTCACCTTTAAGGCCCTACATGCACTGGGCCCTTGTTACCTGGTGGACCTTCTTACACCCGCTGCCTCGGTCAGCTCCCTACGATCCTCAAGGGGCCTCCTGGCAATTCCCAGGACAAGGTTGAAAACTGCCGGTGATAGAGCTTTTAGTATCACCGGCCCCGTCCTGTGGAATTCGCTTCCACCATTGGTGACGGAGGCCCCTTCTGTGGAGATATTTAAAGCCCGCCTCAAGTGTTATCTATTCAGTCAGGCTTTCTCGGACACTGGATGAGAGCATACATTATCAGACCCTTTTTGAAGTAAATATTGCCTATTCTGACATGTGATTATTTATTATATTGTGAGATGATATCTTTCTGAATTCCTGTGTGTTTGTATGGCTCCCAGAGCCTCTGGGATTGGGCGCCAGAAAAATAAAATTTGCCTTGCCTTGCACTTACTCCCCCACTTCCTCCACATCGGACCGTGGTTCGGCTGTTTTAGTTTAACATAATTGCTGTAGAAAAGCGCTCGAGCAAATATATAAAATAAAACATGGGGTTACGTGTTTCTGATTTTACACACACCCCTCGGTGTTGGATGCTTAAACCCCTCGAGCTTCGCTCTCAGGGTTTATGTAGCATCCAACACCTTGGGGTATGTGTAAAATCTTGTAAAACACACAACCTCATGCATTATTCTATATGTTATGCCATTGTTATGCCATCACTCTGTTGTTAACCCTTCTTGAATACGTCAAATCAATGTCCTAACAAAACGGAATGCTCACAATCAATCAATGTTCTGTAAAGTAATAAAGTAAAGCAATTCAATCTGCAATTACACAATCTTGGTAGCCCATACACTATAAAATGTAATGTATAGTCTTTGGTTAACAACCACGCTGAAAACACTTCTTGAGGTTTCCATGATATCACTGTAAACCTCTCAAGCTGCGATCTCGAGGTTTACAATGATGTCATGGCAACCTCTCGAAGTGTTTACAGCGTGGTTATTAACCAAAGACCATACATGATCCTCTACATAATAACAGCAATCATGAACTCCGGAGACTACGTTAATGTCCATTTAATTAACCCCTGGGGCATGTGGCACCCGGCCTCGCCTTGTGGCACATTACACCCCCAGGGGGTGATTAACAAGACATAAACGTAACCCCCGTCATTCCTTATTGCTTAATAAGTTCAAAGTTCAGTTAGCATAGTACATGTTTCACAAAGGGGTTTCTCTAATTTTCCACACACTAAGAAGTTTAGATTTTAAATTTAAGTTTAGGGTCATTTTGTTAAGCAGACGTTTTGAACATGATTTTTATGTTAATATAAGGATTGTAAAATGGCAAGAACAAATACAGGAACATTACTGGTCAAGACATGTCACCTGACCATGCAAGAAAACACTGTTCATGAATGGTTATGTCTCCACTCTCTCTCTCTCTCTTCTATGTCCCAAAAAACTGATCTGCACATCAAATCCATTTGTGCAATAATACACTTCAGTGTGGTGGTAAATCATTCATAATAACTGGCTACCCATTTTTTTCCATAAGGAAACCGTGGCGTAATTTGCCGTTATAAAGGCGCATTTATAATGGCAAATGCGCATAGTTTCCCTCACTCTTCGCATGTGCCTACCAGACTTCGCCGCTTCCCAAACGCGTTGCTTGCCTGCTCGCCAAAAAGTAAACTGTCAGTCACCACAATAATCGGGCAGTAATTTATATACATATATATATATATATATATATATATATATATACATATATTTTTTTTTCAAACAATTCTGGTCACATTCAACATTTGCAGGAGCAAATAAACACCACGGACCACTTTTTAAATCTGGCACCATCAACCGAAGAAGAAATAAAAATGGAGCACGGTCCCCGGCCAGAACCTCTGCTATTTTATATAATTGCTGTGGGGAAAAATGGAAACCCAGCAATTATATAAAATTAAATATGGGGCAGTGTGTGTAAACTTGAAGTTTATACACACCTTCGGAGTTAGATGCTTGCACAAACCCCTCGAGCTTCGTTCTCGGGGTTTATGTAGCATCTAACCCCTCGGGGGGGGTGTAAACTTCTCCTTACACACACCACCCCGTACTTTACTCTATGTAATGCACTTCCCAAGTACATCAGGACACTAGGCTTTCGACCTCGTGCCACACAAAACTCCTGGGGTGTCTGTCACAAGTAAACAACAAGCCACTACATGGTGTACTTTTAAAGGATTTTTGAAGCATGCCCCAGGGGTGTGAGGCAAAAGGCTGTGTGTCCTAATGCCCATTGGAAATGTATCGCAAATCCTTTACTGCACACCCAATAGTTATTTTTTTTATTAGTTGTTTAACCAGGAGCAGCACTAGTGGCTTACTTAGCTTACAAAATGGCTCGCAGTTAAAAATAAAATGAATAACTGCTTAGGAACTGTTTTTATTTATAAAATAAAATGTTTTAGGGGTTGTAAAGCAAGGTTTAAATGGGTTTTGTGTTCAAAATGTGTCATGAATGAATTAAATAGTCTGTGTTTTTATATGTGTATATGTGTTATAAATAATAAAAAAGGGAGGGGGCTCCAGTTAGGGTCTACTGGAACAAAATAGGCAGGGGAAAAAACTGGGCAGACTGGGTGGGCCAAGCAATCCTTTTCTGCTGACAAATTCTGTTTCTATGTGTTTTTAGTGTCCAGCAGACGGCACTGTATAAACAGATGAGCAGCGCTGGCTGCATTTTTTTTTTTAAGTTAGTGGGTTGTTCGCTGTTTGTTTAATTTGCAAACATTGCCCCATGTTTTGCTAGCTGACTTGCCTGACTGTGTGCATGGTTTTACTGCACATGCTGTTTTCTGCTTTCGCTTGATCCTGACTGATGCCGGCCTGTCCGCACTCACTGGATCGTCAGTGTCTTTGGCCTTCTCACTCTTGCCGACCTTCCTGCTCTCGCTGGATCCTTAATGATGCTGGCCTGCCCACTACCACTGGACTGTGAGTGGCGCCGGCTTATGCCATTTGTGAGGTGAGCTTTTAGGTGGTTATTTTACAGCCATTGTTATTCCCAGTGTGTGGTCAGTGGCACCGGTGTTAACAGGGCTTACGTTGTATGGTGTTGCTGTGGGTTGTGCCACTGGGTTCAGTCAGGGGAAGGGGGGTAGACAGACTTTGCAGGATTTGGAAGGAGAAATCATTTAATAAATACCTGTGTAACAGTTCAAGTAGTAGTGGGGGAGTGGCAATAAGGTGTCTTGTAGTAAAAGGAGGAGAATACAGAAGAATGGAGTTTCCAAAAATTAAATGTAGTAAAGGATAGTGATTCCAAGACGGCAGCAGAATTGTCTGAGATGCTTTCATTTTATGTGTATGAATTTGTTTATGGTACACAGGCTTTTTGGCTAGAAAAAACAAGGTCAGGCCCCTGACCATGCATTGACATTTTTTTAATGCAGTCAGGTGACATCCCTTGCCAATAAAGTTCCAGGATTTTTCTTCACCATTTTATTAATGCTTTTAATACACACCTGTCATATTACTGCTTACATAATGTATACCCACGTGTACATAAGAAGACTATATTTATATTTGTCATCAAAACTCTTTGATGCCATTACAGCCCTAGTTTTAGACTTGCGGTGTATTTTCAGGTCCAACTATAATGTTACACAAACTGCTCCTGTGTGTAGGGCCCTTATTTTCTGGGGGGCCTTTTGCTAAGCTGTTTAATGTGCTTGCAGAGCACGGACTGATTTGTTTTTAAGCTGCTTGTTGCTGTGTCAATATTTGCTGCTGCAGCCTAGATGACTTGATCCTTTCCTTACTCAACTCACCTCGGGGGGGGGGGGGGTTACCAACTCAGCCAACCACTGATGAAACGTACACCCCCCACCACCACCCATTGGAACCAACCATCCAGTGAACTCTTCCGCACTGCCCTCCAGCTGTTGCTTCTTCTTCCTCTCTCACTTATGCGAGTACCCATGCGACTCAAGGGGACTAGTGATAGGTGAGTGCATCTTGCATGTTAACATCAGATAGTCAGTGCTGCGACTAGTAAAACTTAAAGTTGGGTCACTAACTGCATGGAGGGCTCAGGGTCCCTGTACCTCACATATGTTGCCATTTGCAAAAATGTCTCATGGTTGAGACTTTCATTGTGTCGTCCCTTGTCTGTGCACATGTCAAGGTGGTGGGTCGGGGGCTCAGGACGGTGTGAGGCTGAAAGATCAACGGAGCAGCTGGAGACAACTGAATGATTGTGCCTCAGCTGGGAATCCAAGTCACATAAGAAGTCCAGAACTGTAGCTTGGAGCAGTCGAGTGGAACAGGAATCCAGCACAAACAACAGTGCATAGGAGTCAGGGACGGCTGGTCGGCTGGAGGCAGAGCTGTCACAGTCATGGGGAGGGCTAAGGGTATTCTGGAAGAACTTCGCTCTCGAGGTCTGATGTAATCAGAATCCATTTGTGGCAGCACAGTCTAGTTGTGCATGGCTGCCCAACCAGTATTCTCTGTTATTACTGCAAGCTGTGCAACAGAGAACACAAAATTCCAAACACACACACACACACACACACACACACATGCACACTCTGTCTTTCTCTGTATCTGGAACGCAAGCTTTACTTATCCTCCCTTAAGTTCACGAGTGCTCAGTGCATGCCTTATGGCTGCTGCCACCTGTTAATGTGTTAGGATACAGAAGGGATTGTAAAGTGTTTTGGGATACAGCAATGTGTACTTAAGGCAGAGCACAAAACACAGGTTACTCACTTGTAACAGTAGTTTTAGGAATGGTATATGTTGTTCATCCACACTTACTGGCAGTGTCCTTTCCCCTTTAAGAGTTACTGGAAAGTCTTCATATAATATCATGATATAATATCATTTTTGCAATCAGGCTTTAGAAAAGGGTATATAACACAACATACACAATATCAAAGGTGGTTGATGACATGTTTGATGCCTTCGACAGTGGCCAGGAAGTTCCATCAATATTCCTGGATCTGTCAAAGGCACTCGACACTGTACACCATACTATATTATTAAATTAATTAAGAAAGGTTGGGCTAGGTATTCCGGTATTAGGTTGGTTTCATAATTGTTTGAAGGGGAGATTACAATCTGTCAGATTGGGGGGTGTTTGTTCTACACCTACCACTATGTTAAATGGGGTGCCACAAGGGTCTGTGCTTGGTCCCCTTCTCTTTTTGTTATATTTAAATGACTTACCAAATTTTTGTTTTCCTAAGACCCGTATACAACTCTATGCTGATACCACCATGTTGTATGCTAAATGTGATGATATAGACACAGCGATGTTGATTTTGCAACAAAAGGGATTTGTTGAATTAGGATTGCTTCTGAATGAACATAAAACGCAGTGGATGCTATTTAGAAGGAAAAATCACATAGAAACAACCACAAAAGAACTTAGATCTTTATCAACAACTATCTTAGAACGTGTAGAATCCTATAAATATTTAGGAATCATATTAGATAAAAATCTGACTTTTGAGTTACATATAACATCTTTATCAAATAAATTAAAGAAATAGTTGATTTTTTTTTATAGGAATAAATCTTTATTTAACTTAAAGATTAGGAAGTTATTGGTTACTACTTTGTTCTTACCAATTTTGGATTATGGTGACATAGTCTATAAAAATGCAAAACAATCACTACTGTGTTCACTGGATGTCCTATTCAATAGTGCACTAAGATTTGTAACAAATTGTTCATTTAGAACACAGCGCTGTGTCTTATATCAATACTCAGGATTCCTATCATTGTTTGATAGGAAAGATATTCATTGGAATTTATTTGTGCATAAATTTGTGCTACAGAAATTACCATCTTTCTTATTAAATTTATTACATATTAGGTCTCATCAAAAATACTCTCCAAGGTCCTCTAATCGAATCAATTTTTATATGCCAAGACATAGAACTAAAATTGGTGAAAAAATCATGTCAAATTCAGTGCCCAAAACATGGGAACAATTGTGTAAACAACTAAATATCACAATATTATTGCCATTTAAATGCTTTAGGTCTTCTCTTATGACTTCGTATAACAAACATTGTAGCTGCTATGGATAAAGTACCTTTTTATGCTTCATATTTAATGTAAGATATATATTTTTTTTTTTACTGAAACTGAAATTTTGTATGTACGTTTTCTATCTTGTTATGTGATGTTATATGTTTGTATACAATTGTAAAAGAGATTATTTTATCTCAATTTGATATGCAATAAAGTTGAAGAAGTTGAAGTTGGCTCCTCCCACCCACCTGGGTGGTATATCCCTTGGCTCCGCTCCATGACGCCAGATCTTGCCCGCTGGCAGCAGAGGCTGTGCGCCTGAACCTGGAGAGGTCGGGTGGGTCTATGTGGATGAACAACATATACCACTCCTAGAACTACCGTTACAAGTGAGTAACCTGTGTTTCTAGGAATGTGGATATGTTGTTCTAGCCACACTTACTGGCAGACTCCTAGCAGTTCTCCAGGAGGAGGGAGACAAATCACATACACCCTACTTAGGGAACAGAGATTGGAGAACTGAGGCCCCAAAACCAGCATTCTGGTGTGACTCGAGGTCAGTGTGGTAATGGGAAATGAAGGTGTGTGCTGACTTCCAGGTAGCAGCCCTGTAGATTTCCTGGATAGGAACGTCCCTAGAAGCAGTCAACGATGCAGCGGTATGGTGGATGGAATGATTCCTTAGCCCTCTGGGAGGCTGCCTACCCGCCAAACTATAGCAGAGATCAATGCAGGATGTGATCCACCTGCCAATCATCTGCTTGGCTGCAGGTCTTCAGCTTAAGTGACAAACAGCTGGCAAACCTCTCCCCAAACTCCATCCGTGCGCTCTTTGTGATAAGCAAGCGCTTGCCTCAGGTCCACAGTATGGAGCCTGTGTTCCTCCGAGGTGTGATTCGGGAAGAACACTGGAAGATTCATCACCTGATTCAGGTGAACTCTGACAAAACCTTCAGGAGGAACTTCGGGTTGGGGAGCAGGACAACCTTGTCCTTGTGGAAGACCAGGTAAGGAGACTCCACCAAAAGCACCTGGAGCTCACTGATCCTTCTGGCTGACATGACAGGCAAAATGAAGGTGGTCTTCCATGACAGGTGAGACATGTCACACCTGTGCATCGGTTCGAATAGCTTGCCCATGAGCTTTGCCAAAACCAACAAGTCCAATGGTGGTGGTTTACGCACCGGAGGGGAAACGTGATCCAAGCCTTTGAAAAAGTGCCAGATCACCTTCTCCTGTGCCACCGACTGCTGACCGGCCCGCGTCCGGTAAGCAGAGATGGCTGCCAGATGCACCTTAAGGGTCGTCGACCGAAGTCCCCCTTTGGAGAGGGACCACAGGTAGTCCAAAATGCTAGCCACTGGACAGGTCAGAGGGTCCAATCCCTTATACAGACACCAAATTAATAATCTCTTCTATTTGAAGGCATAGCATTTTCTGGTCAGTTCCTTTCCAGATGCCTCCACCGTGGTGAGGACATCTTCGGAGAGACCCATAGCTTGGAACTCTAGCCGCTCAGGAACCAGGCTGTCAGGTGCAGGGATTGAAGGTCCGAGTGGAGTACCTTCCCCTGACTGATGGAGAGCAGGTCTGAGCATATTGGAAGATGCCTTGGGAGCCTGTTGCTGGGGCTGAGGAGATCGGGGTACCAAAACTGGCGTGACCAGTCCAGAGCCACCAGGATCACCTGTGCCTTGTCCCTCTTGACCTACAGTAGCACCTTGTGGATCAAGGGAAGTGGAGGAAAGGCACAGAAGATGCCTGGGGTCCAAGGCCTTGAGAAGGAATCCCCCTGCAACGAGCCCTGCTGGTGGGGGGGAGGGCACAGAACAGCCTCAGCTTTGCATTCTCCCTGGAGGCGAACAGGTACAGCTGAGAGGTGCCCCACTGGGAGAACAGACTGTGAACTACCTCCAAATGGAGAGACCACTTGTGAGACACCTCACTGACCCAGCTGTGGGCATCCACCAGCTGATTGGAGGCTCCTGCCACATGGATGGCAAGGAGATCCGCCTCCAGGCTGTGCACGAGGGTCCATTCGCGGAGAGCTTCCTTGCACAAAGGCAGGGAGTTTGTTGTGCCCTGCTTGCTGAGGTAGTACATGGTCATGGTGTTGTCCATCTGGACTTGGACCACTTGACCCCGAACAAATGGAGCAAATGCAGTCAGTGCCAGCCGAACTGCTTGGAGCTCCAGCAGGTTGATGTGGCACTGGAATTCCTCAGGGGTCCAGAATCTGTGGACTCTGTGTTCCCCCAGATGGGCACCCCAGCCTGTGAAAGAGGCGTCAGTTGTCAGGATGATCATGGGCTTGGGGCAGACAAACGGGATCCCTTCCTGCAGATGATCTGGGGCTAGCCACCACTGGAGAGCGACCCACATCTTCTGAGTCACAGTGACCAGCTGGTCAAAGTGACCTTTGCACTGAGACCACTGGCTGGCCAGCTCCCATTGCAGGGAGCGCATATGCCAACAGGCCCATCAGACCACGCTGGTACAGGCCGCCATGTAACCCAGAAGGCTCAGAAAGTCCCGGGCAGGGCACAAGTGCCCAACCAGAAATGATCGTGCAAAGGAGGAGAGAACCTCCGCTCTGTCTGCCGGGAGTCGGGCTCTGGCTTGGCAAGAGTCAAGCTCTGTCCCAATGAAGCTGATCGCCTGCGAGGGCATGAGTTCCGACTTGGCCTCATTAACCAGGAGGCCAAGTTCGACGCAGGTCTGAAGGGCCAAATCCCTGGATTGCTCCACCTTCTGCCTGGAGGAACCTGCAATCAGCCAGTCATCCAGGTAGAGGTACACCTGGACCCCTCGGCGCCTCAGGTAAGCTACCACCACTGCTATGCCCCTCCAGGCCAGCCCCAGTCCTGGGAGTGCCACTGAGATCTCTGTGGAGGCGGCAGCAGAAAAGCCAGCCGGACTGTGCCTCCTTGTTTCGCCAGAGATCCCTCTCCTCATAACAGGCCAGCCCAAGTCCTGGGAGCACCGTTGAGATCTCCATGGAGGTGGCAGTGGCAGAAAAGTCAGCCCAACTGTGCCTCCTTGTTTCACCAGAGATCCCTCTCCTCGTAACAGGCCAGCCCCAGTCCTGGGAGCGCTGATGAGATCTCTGTGGAGGCAGCAGAAAAACTTGACTGTACCTCCTTGTTTCACTGGAGATCCCGCTCCTCGTAACAGGCCAGCCCCAGTCCTGGGAGTGCTGCTGAGATCTCCATGGAGGCGGCAGCGGCAGAAAAGCCAGCCCGACTGTGCCTCCTCATTTTGCCGGAGATCCCTCTCCTTGTAACAGGCCAGCCCTAGTCCTAGGAGCGCCGCTGAGATCTCCGAGGTGGCAGCAGCAGAAAAGCCAGCCCGACTGTGCCTCCTCATTTTGCCGGAGATTCCTCTCCTCGTAACAGGCCAGCCCAGTCCTGGGAGCGCCGCTGAGCTCTCCGTGGAGGCAGCGACAGAAAAGCCAGCCTGACTGTGCCTCCTCATTTAGCTGGAGATCCCTCTCTTCATAACAAGCCAGCCCCAGTCCTGGGAGCGCCACTGAGATCTCCGTGGAGGTGGCGGCGGCAGAAAAGCCAGCCCGACTGTGCCTCTTCATTTCGCCGGAGATCCCTCATCTCATAACAGGTACTGAACTCAAGCTTTACCGGGACTTCCGAGCAGGATGCTGATTGGCCCCCTTCTCCCTGCTCTGCCCGCTATTGGTGACTGTACACTACGGCTTTGCTAACGATTGGACAGATACTGAATGCAGTCGGTCTGAGTGTTGCTGCTTCGGCTTGCCCAGAGCACAGCTGCATTCACATTTTAAACTTCATATTTTGTCCGCAAATCTCTGCATTCATCTAAAGTTACCAAGCAGAAACCTGATTTTTTGCCTACCCTGCCTGCTGTGAAAACTAGATACTATAATCTCTGCCTTAGCTAGGACTGTGAAATGATATAGCTACTACTTCTTGCTAACTGTGAGCAGTAAATGTAATTAAGTAATTTAATTCCTGACCATAGCAATTTATGCTTCTGGATTTACCATACAATTCCCTAAATTAACAAAAGCGACTGTTTATATTTAGTAGCTATAACAATTGTGCAGTGCTTGAAGAAATTTTTAGTTGATTTTGTTTGCTGTGCTGTGAAATCTTGCTATCCCTGTGCTCGCCTGCTCTCTCTCTCTCTCTCTCTGTTCACCTATCCCCCTTCACTACTGTAGACCTAACTGTGTTTCTGCTAAACTCTCCCCCTGTCTGCCCTCAATTCTCAATCCCCTCTCCCTTCCCTCATGTCCTTTGCTCAGCAGCTTCCTCTGCACGCAAACTACCAGCCCTGCCTTCTACCTTTTAACACCTCATTTCTTAGGTCTCCCACCTCCTTTCTCCTTCTGTAACAATCCCTACGATTTCAAACTAAATTTCTCTGGTGCCAGCCTTCCCCCCCCCCTGAGGCAATCTGCACTGTCCTCTTTGTCTTCTAATCCCCCTGCCCCCCAATTGAGCTCCTTTTTGTCCCCTTTTAAATTTCCTAACTCTAACCGCTCTGCCTTCTTATCCCCCTCCAGGCCAGCCCCAGTCCTGGGAGCACCACGGAGATCTCCATGGACGTGGCGGCAGCAGAAAAGCCAGCCCGACTGTGCCTCCTCGTTTCACCAGAGATCCCTCTCCTCGTAATAGGTACTGAACTCAAGCTTTACCAGGACTTCCAAGCTGGACACTGATTGACCCCCTCTCCCTGCTCTGCCCGCTATTGGTTACTGCACACTATGGCTTTGCAAGCAACTGGACAGCTACTGAATGCAGTCGGTCTGAGCGTTGCTGCTTCAGCTTGCCCAGAGCTCAGCTGCATTCATATCTTAAACTTCATATTTTGTCTCGCCCACCCTCCCCAACCTCTATTAAATGCATCTCAGACCATTCCCTCCTCGTCCTTCCCTACTGATCACTGGCTCAGCATCACCCCTGAAAATTGAAAAGTGTACTTAAACAATCCCATCACTGCATCCAACTAGCCCTCCCCCATCTGCTGCTAAGTGGCCTACCCACAGGTTTTCTCGGCCCACCAAGCTTGCTGCTCCTATTTGGCAGTGTGCCACTTTTGCTTTATTTTCTTGCTTCCTCTGATCCCTCCACCTTTCGACTGCTAAGCAGCATATTCAAAAGCCTTTTTGGTCATCATAGTTTGCTGCTACTATTGACAGCAAGCCAGCTTCACTGTTTCCAATCCCTCCCTGCCTTCTTGCCTACCCTGACTGTAGGTGACCTCCCTCCTTTACAATCATGTCCTTCCCTCACTCCCTGCTTCCCACCTTTTCAATTCTTCTCTCCATCATCTTAACCCCAGCCCCTCAATCCCCCCAACCTAACAGCCCTACCTCGCCCTTCCCCCTCTGCTCCCCTAGCACCTACCTTCATTCTTGTTACAAACTCTCCCCACAAATATTCTAGACTCATTCCCCTCAAACTCATAGCCTCCTTAATCACAATATCTAGCCATCTTGCTTTTCTACGCCTCCTGTTTAGCCACTCACCTTCACCCCACTCTACCCACTCCCCTCCTAAATGCTCTGCCCATTACAAATGTCCCAAACTTCACTTCTTTATACTCGCACTCCTTTTACATGCCTCAGGAAATATTCACCCTAACCCTGGCCCCTCTCCCCAAATAGCTATCCAACCATTAATGCAAATCCTTTCTACACATCCTCTGCTCTCCATAAAGGTCTAAAGATTCTTCACTTAAATATCTGTAGCCTCATCTCAAAAATAGACCTTCTTCAACCACTGGTAACTTCCCTCGAGCCAGATATCGTAATCCTAACTGAACCTGGTTAAATGCCAAAATACCTGATTCCTCCATCAATATCCCAGGCTACTCCCTACTGAGGCAGGACAGAGCCGGAATGGGAGGCGGCATTGCCTTCTATATCCTTTTCTCACTGCAGTTTACCACCACCCTCTCGTCCTCCTTACCATCTAGCTATGAAGCCCTAGTTATACATATTACATTGTCCTCCTCCTCCCCCATCTTCATTGCTGGAATCTATTGCCACCCGGGTACCAAGCCCTCTAATACTTTGGACCTCATTACATCTATAACATCCCTCTCACACAAAGGCGAACTATACTTACTAGGCGATGCAAACCTTAACTGGTTATCATCTACTACCACCAAGACGAGAAACAACATTTCTGCCCTCAATCTTTCACAACTCATCCAAGAACCCACCCATCTAAATCACAGAACCCTAAATTACTCACTCTTGGACTGGGCCCTCACCTCCCACCCTCACTGAGTCATAAAGTCAGGCATCCTCTAGGATGCCCTCAGTGACCGCCATCCAATATTCATGGTCAGGAAGGTCCATAGACTAAATATGCCACACAAAACTCTGCAGCTCCACTCTTTCTGATCCCTAAACTTAAACCCCATCCTCACTATACTAACCAACACTGACTGGTCCCCAATAGTCTCTGTCTCAACTGTCAACCAAGCCCTTGATTACTTCAAAGCTAAATTTCTAGCCACCTGGAACTCCTATGCTCCTCTCAAACAAACAAGTATTTATGGAAATCACCATCCCTGGATCACCCCCCAAGCTAATGGCCTGCCTCAGGGAGCATAGTAAAGCTTGGAGAAAACACAAGGCCTCCCAACTTCCATCAGACTACACTCTATACCGTAGGTTAAGAAATGCCTGTACAAAAGCTACCAGGTTAGCCAAGTCCGAATATTTCCAATCCTCCTCCCTAAAAAATATGAACTCCCCTTCAAAATTCTGGAAAGTGGCCTTCTCCTTTCTCCCCTTCTCACCCCCCACCCCAACGCTTAACATAAACAACTCTTCAGTGTCCGAACTATATCTAGTGGCTCAGGAGTTTAAGCCTACTGCACCTCCTGTGCCTCAACCCTTTAAAGTCCCTTCCTCAGTCCCTCTTCCCGCCTCCTCTCCCCTATCCCACATCCCTCCTGCACCCACCCTCCTTCTCCTTCTCTCCTGCGGAGACACTAACTGCCTTAATCTCTCTCAACCCTTCCAAAGGCTCCTCACCGGATGATCTTGACCCAAAACTCCTTTACCTCTCTGTCTCTACTATTGCCTACCCAATCTCCCTACTTCTAAACCTCTCCTTTAAGACCTCCTCCATCCCCTCATCCTGGAAACATGCAGTGGTCCTCCCCCCCTCCCTAAGGGAGGTGACCCCTCCTCCCCTGCAAACTACCATCCTATCTCCCTCCTCTCTACCATTGCCAAGCTCCAAGAACACTTGGCCCTCTCTCAGCTAACCTCCTTTCTAACTGACTCCTCCTTTTTCACTCTATTCCAGTCTGGTTTTTGGAAGAACCACTCTACCACCTCCTCCCTCCTAAGGCTCACTGACTCCATACTCACCAGGATGGACAATGGCCTCATCACCTCTACTATCTTTGTTGACCTCGCCAAGGCGTTCGACACAGTTTCCCATATCCTTCTCCTTGACTCCCTTATGGCTGCTGGCCTGTCTGCTCCTGCTCATAACTGGTTTACAGCCTAACTCTCAGGCAGAATGCAATCCGACAAGATACTTGATAAAACCTCTCTCCCTCTCCCAATCTCAACAGGAGTCCCCCAGGGTTCAGTACTAAGCCCCATCCTCTTCTCCATCTTCCTAAACGACCTCCCCGCAGCCTGTTCCCCCTCATGCTCTATCCATACGTACACCAACTACACTGTCCTGTACACTTCTAGAAATTGCCCTACAGATGTGGCAACCATCCTTCAGCAAGACTTCCACCAGGTTCAGCTATGGTTTGCTTTACATCAGCTATTCCTAAATCCCAAAAAGACAGTCTCCATGACCTTTGGCACAAGGCAGAAACTCTCTAGGCTCCACACCCTTCCCTCTTTCCATACCATTGATGGGACAATCCTTGAGGACACCTTCTCTTTCAGATACCTTGGGGTCTGGCTGGACCAACCCCTCAGTTTCTCTGGACACATCGACGCCATTCTTAAACAACTGTGCCTCAAGCTTGGTGCCCTATTTAGAAACCGTAGCTGCATCCCTCCAGCGGCACAGCACAAATTAGTCTAAAAGATGATCCTCCCTATTTTTGACTACTGCGATGTAGTCTATGGTGCCACTCCCAAATCCTCCTTGACCAGACTGGACTCTCTCTCTCTCTCTAACTCCTTCTGTCACTTTGCCCTTGATGCTCCCCCATGTACTCAACACTGTGGCCTACACCATGCCTTGTCCTTTTCCCCTTTGGCTAACAGACGCCTCACTCACTGTGTCAAACTCACTTCTAAATTCTGGCTAAGGGGAACTTCCCCTCCACCTTCTATCCTCCTCTCCTCTCCTCTTCCTCCCTCCCACTCCCTCAGATCTACTGACACTTGTACTCTGATGATCCACCGTCGCACCACCCTTATAGGTCAATCAGGCTTTTCCCATTGTTTCCCTAAAATCTGGAACTCCCTCTCCAAATTCATCATTCTTTCTCCCCTCATTCCCTAGCCTCTGCCATTCATAACTTTCTTGCTGTCAACTGCTCCTGCTTTAACCCTCCCTAAGTTCCCCCTACTAAATGCCCCTTCTTGCCTACTCTGATAATCACTTACCTTATCTCCCCCCTTCTTCTACTGCCACCCTCCCCCTCCGTCTCCCACCCTCACATCCTTCTTCCTCTGTGCCTACCGAGTTTCAGCCCCTGGCAGGGTTCACTACACTGTGGAGGGGCTAGCTTTTAGGCCATCCCCCCACTTCCCAAATTCCCCCCTCTGACTCCTTACTACTTAGCACTTAAATAGGTATCAGTTTACTTATACCTGAACTTATACCTGAACTTCTGCACTTTCAGTCCTGTCTGGGTAGTGTTTGTTACTATATTCAGAAATTCTCAGCCATGTTAAAAATTAAATTCTGTTAACCACCTTTCAAATGCATAAAATATGTGCCATTTTAGCTGCTCATGTTGTACTGTTATACACTGCTGTCTAAATGCTATTGTATGTCGATATTGTCACATCCTACTGTACCCCTCCCCCCAGGTCGCACCGGGAAACGAGCAACTTGTTGTTCAGTGTGCCTTCCTGGTGAAATATTTAAATAAATAAAAAATAATGCATTTCATGAAGACCCTGGGGCTGAGGAGAGGCCGAATGGCATGGCCTGGAACTCGTAGAGGGTTCCCTCGGCTCGGAAGCGGAAGACTCTTTGGTGGGACAGATGGATCGGGACATGAAAGAACGCGTCCTGGAGATCCAAAGAGCAAAACCACATATCTTGCTTGAGAGATGGTATGATCTGAGACAGAGTTACAATCCTGAAGGTGCGGAACTTGAGGAATTTGTTCAGGTCATGCAGATCTAGAATGGGGTGCCAGCCCCCCATCTGCTTTGACACCAAGAAGTACCTGGAGACAAACTCTGGGTGTTCCAGAGGATCCATTACCCTGACCATGATCTCCTTGCGGAGGAGCTGAGCTATGTCATCTCGAAGAGCCGACTGAGTGTCTGCGGATACCAAGTCCTCCCATGGGGCACAGGCTCAGCTTGGAGGGTACTGCTCGAATTCCAGAGGCAGACCCTGACCGACTACTTCCAGAACCCACCTGTCTGTGATGACAGCGGACCAGGTGGAAAGAAAGTGGCGGAGCTGACCCTCACAGGAGAACCCAGGGGAGGCGTGACGGGCATGAGGTGGCACCCCCCACCCCATCACTGAGCAGGCTTGGTGGAGGAGGAACCAGCTGAGGAGCCACCGGGTCCCTTCCCTCCGGGCTTGCGGACTACCAAGGCCATGGACTTGGGCCTAAGTCCCCAAGACTAAGCCTGCTGGCCAGACTGATACTGGGCTGGTTTTGCTGCAGGAGTGGAGGACCGAAAGGGCTTTCGCTTCTGTTGCTTGGAGCCCTTTGGATCCCCGCTGAGCAGATGTAAGTTCAAGGTGACATTAGACTTCTTGATACCCTGGAGATGACACTCCACACTGGGCCCAAACTTGTCGGTGCCTAAAAAATGGAACATCAGCCAGCTTGTCGGCGTGTCTGCCGCAATTAGAGATCACTTGGCAGCAAGTCCCTACGGTGTATGTGCAACTGCGGCTGCTGCACCGGCCGGGCACAGGAGTCCCCAATATCCAGAGCCATTTGAAGTTGCCGCTTAGCCACATCCCAACCCTGGTCTTGGACCTGCCTGACCGCGGTCTGGAGGTCCCCGGGGAGGTGAGGAATCATCTCATCCAAGGAACCCAAAAGGACATTTATTTATTTATTTAAAAGTTTTACCAGGAAGACATGCTGAGCAGGCTACCGCTCGATTCCAGATGCGTCCTGGGGGTGTTGGGGTGGGAGGATACATAAACACACACATAATACAGAAATTAACACAGAATATATACAGGATATATACAGTATGTACACAGCAAGTGTAGTGACAGAACATCAGAGTTAATAAGGCATACATATGAGGAAAGGTATAAAAGATAAACTATATCGGGTTTAGAGTTAGAATATTGGAGTCACCATGTCTGATCAAGGTTGGAGAGCTGGGCCCTTGTCTTAGTGTGAGCTTAGGCTGCATGAGTAGTCAGCAGAGAAATGCCCTTTGAAGAGGGAGTTGAGTATCCGAGATGGGAGAAGTGTGCCATCATGATGGATGGGCTTGCCTGGTGGAGACCGAACGAGGAGGCAGCACAGACCTTTTTAGCCACATTGGTCCAATTTCTTGGATTCCTTGTCCAGCGGCTTGTCGACGTCCCGGGTATTGCCCGAGTGCCAAAACACAGAGCTGGCCACCAACCCCTCGGCTGAGGGGTGCTCCGTGAACCCTAAGAGGGTACTGGTGGGCACTGTGATACTTAAGGGCCATCCATGCTGAAGGCAGGATGTGGGGCGCTGTCAAAGCTCCAGGGCTGGGCCAACAGAAAGCCCCCATCAGAGAGTCCCCTTTGTTGAGGATTTCTGTGAGGGGATATCAAGCCCACTTCTAGATGGGCTCCAGTTTCATCCCCATGGACTCGGAGATGAGGCGGAGGACGCCCATGAAGGAAATGGGCCTTGAGTGGGTGGGAGTACAGTGAAAAATCCTTGGACTTGGAGGAGTCTGCATAAAGCGGCCGACCACCCTAGTCACTTTGGACCCGCCGGGGGCGGTCAGGTATGAGAGTGATCAACAACTGATGGGAAAGCCCCTTGGCTGGCTAAGACTCCTTAGTTGGAGCGCCAGCCAGCTGCTGCTTGGGTGGCGGCTCCACCATGATCAATGGAGAGGCCAGCTGTGGCCAAACCGAGATAGTCTGGACCGATACCACTGGGGGAGGAACAGTCTCGACCGGCCCAACCAGGGGCGATGGTGTCAGCCTGTCAGGCGACAGTCAAGTGATGGCCAGCGTGGCAGCCAGGGCTCACTTCAGACTGGCCAACACCAACTGTTGCCACATGAGGTCTTTGCATTGAAGCCTCTGCTTACCAGAGGAGGACAAAGACGAATAGCTGTGGTGCCGCTTCCCATGGTGTCGAGAGTGGGATCACCGATGATGGTGGGATCTGCTCAACCCACTGTATGATGAAGACTGATACCTCGATTGCGGGATGCTGACAGGGGATCTCGTGGGAGCCAGGAGAGCTGGCTCCTCCCAGTCTAGGTCGGTGACTGGAGGGTTCGGTTGAGCCGCCCCTTCAGCGGGCACCAGCAGGACCAGAGTCCTGAACAGAGAATTGTCAGCCTCTTTGACTGGGTTGAGAAAAATCTTGGCTGCATCGTTGGCTGGCGCCTCAACCAACTGGCCCGATGGGGTTTCCGTGAAGCCAGTGGCCAAGGTTGCGGTTTCAACCAAGGTCAAAACCTGAGAGCCCTGAGACCGAAAATGCTCCCGGTCCCGGGAATGTCGATAGTAAGTCTTCTCTTTTTCTTTCTTTGACTCCTTGTGAGAGCGGGAGCTGTGTGACCTAGAAGGGCCCTGCCCTTTAGCTGGGAGGGACTAGTACAGCTCCTTGAAGAAGCCCGAATAAGTGAAGGCCAATTTAAGTGGAACAAAGGCAGAAGCCGAGGAGGACTGCATGGCAGCCAGAGCCACCTCCTCCTTGAAGGCCGTAAGTTGTTACAACTGCTCGGTGGACCCAGCAGCTGCGGAGACCACCCAATGGGCATCCTTGGATTTGACCGGCAGATGTCATTTTTTCCGGGCAGCCTAACTTGAGGCGGGCGAGGTGGACCTCAAGGACCGTTGCGTGAAATGACTGGCAAATGTTGCCGGCCTGGGTATAATGATCGTGGCCCAGGCAGTAGATGCGCATGGCGTGGGGGTTGGTACGTGACATCTTCTGCCCGCACAGGCACCGGCAAAATCCAGATGAGGACTTTTCATCCATAGCAGTCGCGAACGATGATCAAACTGAAGACGAAACTAGAGAGAGTTTAAAGTTTTTGGAAGTAAACCCGAAGATTTTAGCGCTACGGCCTACATAACGTGGAAGCGGTAAGGAGGGAACCTGCTCTTCCAGCGGAAAGGAAGATCTGGCATCATAGGGTGGAGCCAAGGGATATACCACCCGGGTGGGTGGGAGAAGCCAGCTTGAAGACTTTCTGGCAACTCTTAAAGGGGAAAGGAAACTGCCAATAAGTGTGGATAGAACAACATATCCCCATCCCTAGAAACCAAATTCCTTTTCTTTCTTATCCAGCTGTCATTTACTGTGTCAGACTTAATGGGAATATTTAGGTTAACATTTAAAATGTAGTAGAGTGCCCCATCCCCATTTAGCAATTCTCCTTACAGGACCATCGGGTGTCAATGGCTTTGAGCTTAATGTTAATCTAAAATGCAGCAGCGTCCTCGGGCTGGACAGTGCCATTTCAGTTTCCCTGTGTGTTAACTGTGTTTGCCATGCACATTTGTACTGATGCTTTTTACTCCCTCCTTCCCCCTTGACGCACCTGAAAATGAGCTTTTACCAGCTCAATATACCTTTCCTGGTAAAATGTTTGCTATAAATAAGATAAGAAAATTACTTCTTAATGCTTGTGCACTCACCATGATGTCAGGGCCTTAAAGTAACATACCCTTTGAAGAACACTGGTGAGGTGCTGACATCACAGAATGTGCCAACACCTGCAAAATAGCACTGCAAAACGCCAATATACTGCTGTGATTTTTTTAATTAAAATTCAGTAGAAAGACTTGTTAAATTTGGGGGGGGGGGCAGCGTATAGCAACTTTTTAACAGAAACCCAACAGTGCCCTTTAAAGAACTGGCCCACGGATCTTTTCATCCAAGTTTTGTACTCATATTTTTATGCAAGTATGTTGATTAATAACATTCTGCTATATTTCATATACTGAAAGCAGAAGGTAAATAGGTTACTTGAGTTAAGTACTGGATGTTTGCATAACATGGCTAGGTGTACTGCTGCACCATCTTTGAGGGTGGGGCACCGCAGAAGGGGGCCCATGGTTATTGCTATGCATAGGGACCCTGACAATATAAATCCAGCCCAGTGTATTTCACTTGTTGAAATTGTTTTTTAATTCACATCTACTGTAGCTGTCCCTGCTCTGGTGCCAGTTTACTTTTTTGTGGCTGAGGCGTAGTGATGGAGGAACTCAATGTTTACAGCCTTATTATCTGCGAGTTCTAATGTCAGAACTCACAAGTAATAAGCAGTGATATTTCAAGTTTCAACTTTCTTTTTATTATGTATAAAAATTTCCATTATCACATATACAAACACTGAATATAACAGAATAAATTAAACATTTGCATCATAAAACCCATCTCTATTCATTTTCAACTTTCTAACAGTTCATCCTCTGGACTTGGTATAAGGCTACTGTACCTCAGCAAATTTTGCCACTGCAAAAATGTTACTTGCTGTATCGCAAAATAGCATACATTTTATAGTATTACCTATATCCAAATATTGCCTATTACTTCCCCAGATTGGCATTAACCATGTTTCTCTTGGTTTAACTAGTTGTGGACATTCAAATATCAGATGATGTACCATAATTTTAATATTTATGCTACAACTACACTCCCCTACAGTTAATTGTCCCATTCTGAACTTACAAAGTGCACTTCTATGCGATGCATTTTCACAAAGGGTTAGACACTTTTCTTTCTTTTGCTGTTGTTTTAATTTATAATAAGGACCACAGAAGTGCAAGTCCCAAACTTTACCTAGTTTTGTTTGAAAGAAAGCATCCATAAATCTTTGTGCCACCAATTTGA
Source organism: Neoceratodus forsteri (assembly GCA_016271365.2). NCBI lineage: Eukaryota > Metazoa > Chordata > Ceratodontiformes > Ceratodontidae > Neoceratodus > Neoceratodus forsteri. Next base: position 1,172,132,810 of record CM057456.1, on the reverse strand, counting down.
CATATAGCTTTACTGTATGTTGTCTGTAGCATATCTGTCCCAGATTTCAATAAGACCTTTTTCCACAATTTGTTTATTTAAGTGGTAAAACCAGCCTTGCGTTTTCCTTTTCTCTTTGCTTTCTAGCCAACATTTAGCTATCTACTGTAGCTGTCCCTGCTCTGGTGCCAGTTTACTTTTTTGTGGCTGAGGCTGCAGTGATGGAGGAACTCAACGTTTACAGCCTTATTATCTGCGAGTTCTAATGTCAGAACTCACAAGTAATAAACAGTGATGTAGAAACTAACTCATAATAAAACTGCAAATGCTTGGAGTTAATATAGAAATTCTCACTAAAAAATATCATATGCAATATTGTTACTGTTTCTTTTATTGGTATAATAATGGTGTCAGCGTGGCTCAGTTGGTAGCACATCTGCCTCTGGACCAGAAGGTTGTGGGTTCTCGTCCCACACTGGGATTGGACTCGTACCTAAAAACGATGGCATCTGAGTGCAGTATTAGGGGGTGCTGTACTGTTGGGGTATGCTGTCCTTCGGATTAGATGTTAAACCGAGGTCCCTTCTACCCATCCTGGTGCTGTCCTGGTGGGTGCCCAGGTGGAAGTAAAAGAACCAAAGGCATTCTTCGCAAACAGTAGGGGACATTACCAGTGTCTTGGCCAATATTCCCCTTCCCATAAAACCGGTTCATGAATTGTCCAGGCTGTGTGTGGGTGTTGATGTGCGATATGGCTGCAACTACACATTCAGTCACTGCCAGTCTAACATTGCTTGTGTAACCCCCGTTACCCAGGGTTACAAGAATCCCAGTTAGACTTAGTGGCAGGCAGAGAAAGCAGCTTGTGAAATTCCAGTTAAATGGATTTCACACTGTCTCTCACTGTTCTCAGTCTCAGCTGAGACTGAGGGATGACATCATTTTAGAACTGTCGCAGCTGCATAAGCCACACTGGAATGTTGCAGGGGAGGTTAGGATAGAATGTTGAGAGGTTTTGAATTCAGTCAAAAGTCAGTCTGTAGTAGAGTGTTGAAGAGGGAGGAGGTGTGCTGCAGCTGCAGGCCATCATAGCCCTCAGCTCTGACAAACAGCTATATTTTTGTTTGAGGTGTGTGTTCTCACCCGAAGAGGAACACAAGAAGAGCCAAGTAAAGTGGTAGAAACCGCTTACAAAGGTTCAGGGCCCCATGCCTGCGGGGATTGGGGGAAGGATTCAGCCTACTTCCAGGGGCAATCCCCTGGCCTGGCTAGAGGAAGAAGAAAAAGCTGCCTAAATCTAGGTTTGTGCTGAGGCACCAGAAGTTTTGTTGAGATTTCTTTGAAGAAGAAAAGCCTGTGGGGCACCTGCAACCAAGGGGTGAGTTTGCTCTGCTAAAGGGCCAATTTGTTTTCACCTGGGACAAGATGAATTTAAGTGACTGTTACTGTGGGGTCAGGAAAAGACAGCCAAGTACAGTTTTAAAAGTTGTGGGAATTGGACTGCTTAACTCTGTGGGGGTCTAGAGAAATGGACACACCCACTCTTTAAGTATGTTTCAAGTTCAGCACATGTGGGATGGAAGAAACAGGAGATTAAATGTGACATACATTTATAGAGAATCTACAGAGTAAAGTGTTTCTAGAAGAGGTGTTAAAGTCCAGAGGAATGGCCGGGTATGATTTATGTGAACAAGAGGTGGGAGACCCCCCATCTGGCGTGACCAGAGTCACCTCTATGGGTTTGCTTTGGGACACTTGCTTGCTTTCTCTCAGGTACTTGGCCAGTGCCTAAAGAAAGTACCCAGACGTGGGATTGTTAAAGAAGATTTCCCTTGTGGAGCAGAAGTGCTCGTAGATGGTTTAGGGAGCCACCAACAAATCTCCATACTATATGGAAATTGGTCCAAAGGGCTGGCAAGGGAGCCGAGCCAGGGAAACCGAAAAAGAGTCAAATTAGGGCAGTGTGCCCTGTGTGTTCTTAAACCTGAGGGTTTAACAGTACTGAAGATGTTTGTGAGCTCTGGAGAAATCTGTATTTACCAGGAGTGTAGCCCTGTGGGGGTCCCTCTATACTTTATTGTTCAATGGTGTTTGTGAATAAAAGCCACACTTTAGAATCCCAACTTCTGGTAATGGATATTTCAGTTATTGCTTCCTGTGTCCGGATTACTTGGGGGCCCCTGTGCAGAGTAGCCAAACCTAATCACCATGCCGAGTGACACCTTTCTCCCCAAGTTTCAGGTTATACAAATGGAGGCACCACGTCATAGGACCTAGGCCCCTCAACCTGTCACTAGCCACACAGGCGGGGTAGTAGCCCTCTCAGTTTAGCACCGACTGGGGGGGGGGTTACACTTGCAAAGCACTTTGGGATACACTGTGTATGAAAAGCACTATATAAATACTGATTATTCTTCTTCTTCTATAAGAATATCTTCTCAAGTCTTTTCTGTGCCAAAACAGTTCAGCCCATCCTCGGGCAGGACTAGAACCCCTGATCTTCTGGCTCAAATGCGGATGTGCTACCAACTGAGCCATGCTGACAACAACCTACTAATATTGTTTTTCAAGACCACACTGTGAAACTGAAATGGAAAAAAAAGGCCTCAAATGTCACAGGACAGGTGAGGTGGCACTCATATCTATAAGGCACATCCTTCCCTGTTATAAGCAAGAAATAATACCCAACAGAGGGGGCAGTACTGGGCTATATCAGATCACCCAGAAGCAAAATGAGGCATGATGTGGCTGCCGGAGGGCCTTATAGCCCTTGGAAAGTCTGGTATAGTCCATGCTGACCATCCTGGAGGATATTATTGCACTTAGAAAATGGGTATTTGTGTGATAATACATAAAATACTTCAAAAAACAAAACAAAAAGAAAATTCCCTGAAAAATGAATTAAAATGAATAAAAAATGCTTTCATGTGAAGTACTACCTCTCTACTGGTACACTTGCCCCTACTGTTTTTAAGACACTTTTCTGCTGTCTTTGCTTTGTTCCCTTGTTGTTGCCCCTGCCAACAACTGCCCTTTTTATTTATTTTTTTAATTTTCTAAATGGAGAATTGCATTATGGCAACTTTTATTGTTCATATATATTGTTTTCTGAAAACGCAACAAAAATTAGTAGAAGAAAAAAAACTGAGAGGACTGCAATCAGGAGACCCTCTGATTTCAGCAGCAGGTGAGAGAAAGACTGTCCGCAGTGGCGGTAACACTGAGGAGCCAGAGGTGAACACTTCCTTTCTTTCTTTTACACCGACCAGCTTTAACTCTCTTGTCCCCCAATTCAGGTCTGTTTTTTCTCTGATTATAAGAAAGATCATGCAAGATGGGGTAAGCTGAAATCAGGTGGTTGGCAGTTTAAACTGTAACGCGGCTATGTGTGGCGCTATTAAGGTAAGCTGTAAGTGCCTGCAGTAGTGCCACTGAGTTGTGCGACAGAGCAGGGGAAAAAAGTAAAAATGTTTTTTGTGTTGCAATAGGATCAGGACTGCACAAAAAAAGGTGGACCATTTTGAGCAAGTTCAGAAATAAGACGGAGGGGGGGGTGCCTCACACGCTTTCCTGCTAACCAAGCACAAAAATGGCTGCTGTTTAGACTTTTAAAATTTGATTTGGGGCTCAGTGATACTATCTGGTGCAAAGGCAGGCTGGCACTGGGACTTCTTTTTACCCAGTCTCTCTTGGCACATAAATGCACCCCTAAGTAAGGGGCTCAGGCAATCAAAGACTGGGATTTTTTCCAACTAATTTTCTGAAATATAGAATAATGTATGGGAAGGGGTGTATTACAAGGTTGTTTTTTTTTTCACACCTAAGGTGTCTGATCTCCATGAACCTCGAAAATGATTCTTGAGAGGTTTATGAAGACATAATGCACAGAGGGTGGACAACAACAACAACAAAAAAGAATTGTGTGACGCTTCTCATATTTTATTTATTATAATACTTTTGTGACAACACAGGTAAAAAATGGCAAACATTTTTACCTTCATTGAAATATTAATTTGTACTGTTAAGATTAAACTGAGGTAGAAAACAGTAAGTGCACAAGGAAATATTTTCTAAACATACTTAAGTGCAAAAATGTTGTAAGACATGGTGAGTATACACATGAGTAGTATTACTAACGTATTATCCTTTGTGTCATTCTACACGACAGATATTACATATATGTTCATTATCATTTGTGTGTTATGGGATTTGAAAGTGTTTAAATCAGGATGCTAAAAATAGTGACCAGTAACTATTAAAGTATAAGACAGTAATGTTGTTTCTTCTAAAGGAGTCCTAATGTATTCTGACATATGTAGTAATACCTTCCTGTTGTACTGCCCCAGAGATGAAATGGTTAAAGACTACATTCTAAGTAGGCACACACTCAGTTTCAAACCACTGTCCACTGGTACATTCTATTCAACCGTCAGATTCTTACAAGCAACTAAAAGAAAGGATCTAAACTATCTGATTGAGAATTAAAATGAATAAACATATTAAATCATAGGAAACCCCACCAACCCTAGTGAGGGCTAAAAGACTCAAGTCACAGATGCCCAACAGATAACCAACTTAAGGGGTTAACAACAAAATGTAACAGCTGGAGTGCAGAGACTCCAGGTTCTGGCAGGTGAGGCAGGGTGGGAGGTCAGAATACATTAGGACTCCTTTAGAAGAAACAACATTACTGTGGCATAATTCTTTCTTCAAACTACAAGAAGTCCTAATGTATTTTGATATATGCAGACTACCAAGCAGTTCCCTTGGAGGACAGCATAGAACCTACTTAGGAAATAGGCTCCGTAATACTGCTGTTCCAAACCTGGCATCACTTCTGGCTTGCACATTTAGACTGTAATGCTTGGTAAATGTGTACAGTTTTTCAGGAAGCTGCTTTACAGATCTCCAATAGGGGAATGTCCCTTGCAGCTGCTATAGTAGCAGCTGTACCCCTGGCGGAATGAGCTCTCAGGCCCACAGGGGGTTCTTTCCCCAGCTTTCCATAACAAAACTGGGTGCATGACACTATCCATCTTGCAATGGTCCTCTTAGTGGCAGGCTTACCACTACCCACTTCTCTACAGGTAAGAAACAACTGATTGTTTCCATCCCTATGGTCTCTGGTATGGTTCAAGTAGTAGCTGATAGCCCTTTTCACATCTAGACTATGCAGCCTATGTTTCCCTGAACTAGTGTGTTTAGTGAAGAAGACAGGCAAGTTCATAGACTGGTTAAGGTGGAAATCAGAAACCACTTTGGGGAGAAATGTTCTGTTTGTTCGGAGAACAACCTTGTCATTACGGAATGATATATAATTTGGTTCCACTGATAAGGTCTGCAGCTCACTGATCCGTCTTGCTGAGGTGATGGCCACTAGAAATACAGTCTTCCATGTCACATACTTCAGTTCTGCTAAGAACATGGGCTCAAAGGGAGGTTGCATCAGCTGTGCTATGCAAATGTTCAGGTCCCAGGAAGGGGTAGGTTCTCTATGAGGGTGTTGAATATGCAACAACCCCTTGAAAAACTTTTTGAATATAGGATCAGAAGTTAGGGAAGGGCCATTCCCTGTTGACAAATAAGCAGAAACTGCTGCCAAATGTACCCTCAGGGTAGAGGGTTGAAGGCTGAAGGAGTGCAAATGGACCAAGTAGTCCAGCAGGACTGGAATGCCCGCACTTTGTGGGTCAATCTCTGTGTAAGAACACCATATGGTGAACCTCTTCCATTTGGAGGTATAGGGTTTTCTGGTAGACGGTTTTCTGGAAACCCTCAGAATGTCCAGAACACCCTCAGAGAGTTGCAAGCCAGCATACTCTAACTCCTCAAGACCCAGGACTTCAGTCTGAGAGACCCCAGGTTGGGGTACATGATTCTTCCCTGGGAGGAGGTCAGCAGGTCCTGCCTCCTGGGCAAGCCAATTGGGCTGGTCAATGACAAGGCAAATAACATCGAGTACCATGGTTGCCTGGCCCAGTCCAGGACTATCAGAATCATTGTTGCAGGTTGACACCTGAGTTTGTTCAGCACTCTGAATAGCAAGGGGAATAGAGGGAAGGCATACAGGGATTTCCTTGACCAGTACAGAAGGAGTGCATCCAAGGGTTACTGTGCCCAGTGCTGGGGGCCTGCAACAGAACAGAGGCAACTGATGATTGTCTGGGGCTGCAAAGAGGTCTATCTCTGGGGTACCCCACCTCCTGAAGACAGCTGGTAGAACCTGTCTGTTCAGTGACCATTCGTGGTGGTTCTGATTGATCCTGCTGAGAGCATCCGCCAGAACATTGTCCTTCCCTGGTAGGTGAACCGCTGACAGGGATACCTAGAGGTAGTAAGCCAGGCTCCAAATCTTCATGGTCTCCCTACAAAGTAGAGTGGACCTTGTTCCCCCCTGCTTGTTGATGTAATACATGGTGGTGGTGGTGTCTGTCCTGATCTGTAACACCTTCCCCCTGAACCATGGCAGAGAATGACTGAAGAGCCAGTAACATTGCCCTGAGCTCCAAAAGGTTTATGTGCAAAAGGGACTCTTGGGGAGACCATGTGCCGTGTGCTGCATGTTCCCCTAGGTGGGCATCCCAGCCAGGAGGGATTCATCTGTGGTAAGTACCTCTGTGGGATTTTGCTGCAGGAATGGGACACCCACCCTGAGGTTTTCCTTGTCCTGCCACCACTAAGGCTGGTAGTAGTGTGGCAGTTACTGGCATCAGCTTTGACAATGAATCTCTTCTCTGGAACCAGAATGACCTCAGGTGGAACTGAATGTCCCTCATCTGAAACCTTGCTCCTGAAACTACAGCTCCTGAGGCTGCCATATGCCCTAATACCTGTAGGAAATGTCTGGCTGGTCTTGGTGAGTGGAGCATGAAGGAATCTGCCAGCTGGACCAAACTGTCTACTCTGTCTGGTGGAAGCACTGCCCTTCCCATCACTGTGTCCAGTTCTGCCCCTATGAACCTCAGGTGCTGGACTGGCTCCAAGACTGACTTTTTGATATTTACTAAGAATCCCAGCGTGAGTAGGGTATTCTGAGTGAGGACTAAAGCCTCTGCTACATGCTGCTGAGACTGTCCTATGACTAGCCAGTTGTCCAGGTAAAGGAACACTGAGACCCCCCCCCATGTGTCTTAAGTGTGCCACAGCCACTGCCAGGCACTTTGTGAACACCCTGGGAGCTGAGGTCAGGCCAAAGGGTAGGGCCCTGAACTGATAATGGCCTGATGGTAGCTCATCCGCCTCTGGACCAGAAGGTCATGGGTTCTCGTCCCACACTGGGATTGGACTTGCACCTAAAAATCGCTGGCATCTGCATGCAGTATTGGGGGGTGCTATACTGCTGGGGTGTGCCGTCCTTCAGATGAGCTGTTAAACCGAGGTCCCTTTTGCCCATCCTGGTGGGTGTCCAGGTAGAAGTAAAAGAACCCAGGACACTCTTTGCAAAGAATAGGGAACATTCCCGGTGTCCTGGCCAACATTCTCCTTCTCATAAACCGGTTCTTGCAATTATCCAGGCTGTGTGTGGGTGATGATGTGCGTTATGGCCCACCACCACACATTCAGTCACTTCACCACCGGTCTAGCATTGCTTGTAAAGTGCTTTGGGATACACTGTGTATGAAATGTGCTACATAAATGCTGATTCTTCTTCCTCTTCTTCTACTTCCTGTGTGACTGTCTGATGGGAATATGGAAATATTATTATTTACTAGAGTCTAGGATTACAATTACCTTTGAGCCAAGGCTCTTTTACAAAGGTTCCACATCAGGATGAGAACAAATAAGCAGGACATTAATTATTACAGGATAACAGGTTACAGTTGTTTATCATCACATGAGTACATACAGATTAGGCAGTACTAGGGGCATGCATAGGACAGGGATAACATTGATAACGAGAACTTGGTGAGACATGAGAAAAAGATGCTGCCAGAGGCAATTGTCAAAACACTCAGGAAGTGCAAGTGGAAAGTGTAAGTAAGAGGAGGAAGAGGAAGGTAGAGGTGGATAGTAGGGGGGTGGGTGAGAAGGGACAACTGCCAAAAAGGGAACAGCAGGTTAGAGAAGACAGTCGCATGTGCTAGAGGCAGAGAGGAATAAGCGGAGGTTAGATTTGAACAGGCCTAGCTTAGGTAGGGAGGAGATGTCCCTGGTGAGACCATTTAGCCAGCTGGGAGCTCTGCAGGCAAAGAATCTTTGTCCCTGTGAGGTCCAGCATCTTGAAATATGCAGTAATTGAGATTCAGAGCCCCTGGTGAGGCGGGATTCTGTGTAGGTTGTAGCAGAGCCTGAACTCTGGAGGCAAAGCCCAACAATGTTTTTTAAGCCATTATGCACGTTAGATACTTAATGCAGCTCGAGTGTTGAAGCAAACCAGTTTGAGCGTATACGTAACACGTATGGGTGAGACGATGGGATCCAGTGATGAGTCGGCAGGCTTTGTTCAAAGCCACAGATATGCACCTGAGGGCCGTGGTGGAAGCGGAACCATAGATGATGAGGCCATAGTTGATAGTTGAGATCACTGAGCTCTGAACTGCGATCCTTCAGGCTTCCGGAGTTGGGCATTCCTATGCCTGTAAAGTAGGCCAATACACGTGGTAGTCGCTTGGCCAATATTGTCAATGTGAGCCCCATAGGATAGACAATTGTCAAGAGTGATTCCAAGGTATTTGAAAGTTTGCACTTGTTCTAGGATTGCACCTACGCATTTTGCAATAGTGAGGTGGTGGTCCTGGTGCTTGTTTTGTGAGCTGCAGAAGAGCATGGACTTTGTTTTTTTATAGTTGAGGACAAGTTTGTGTTTACTGAACCAGTTTTCAACTGAGGAGAAGCCAAGCTGTAGTTTGCTTTGCAGAAGGTGGGGGTCCTTGTGGGTGAAGTGGATGACAGCGTCATCAGCGTATAGGAGGAGTTGCTCCAGACAGGATTGTGGAAAACTATTTAGGAAGATGCTGAAGAGAAGAGACCCAAGGATTGACCCCTGTGGCACTCCAGAGCACACTGGTCTGGCATCAGAGAGAAAGTCAGCTATTTTCACTCTTTGTGAGCGGTTTTCCAGGTAGCTCATAAACCAGGATATAGATTCAGGGGACAGTCCAGTATTTAGTAGCTGAGAGTAGTAGATGATGATGGACGGTATCGAATGCCTTCATTAGATCAATGAAGACCGCCCCTGTAAGAAGGCTATTGTCCAAGGAACTATGGATTGCACCAGTGAATTCAAGGAGGGCTGAAGTGGTACTGTGACCTTTTCTAAAGCCGTGCTGTTGAGCACACAGGACATCATATTTATCAAGGTATTCCATAAGCTGGTTCGATACTATACGCTCTATGGCCTTGGAGAGCGGGGGTCAGGGCTCCAGATAAGGTGTGTACCGGCTTATTTTACTCAACCTCATTTTAGGAAATAATCTTCAGAAATGTTTTTAATGAGTACCAGTACTCACCCAACAGTTGTAAATACTCCACACGCCAAAGAATAGTGCTTCATAATATAACTGGTGATTCAAAAGGAACAGTTTTTTGCCAGATTTACAGCACTTGTATGCATCCCACTTTTGCTTTTACTCACTATGGTTTAAAACTGGTGAGTAAATTCCTACCTGCTAACATTATTTGGAGCATTGTTGGCACCTGAAATTCTTATCTAGAAAAAAGCCTACATTTTTTTAATAAATGTACTCCTCAGTCCACTCTAGTAAGACATTTGTACACATCTGAATTTCGTTTTACTCACCTCACTTTCAAAATGAGGAGTACAGGTACTCATCCCAACAAATCTTATCTAGAGCCCTGGTGGGGGTAGTGTGGAGATGGGCAGATAGTTCACCAGGAGGGCCCTGTCCCCGTTCTTGTGGACCGGTGTGACAGAAGCGGATTTCCATCTGTCAGGGAACTGGCCAAGAGAGAGGGAGAGGTTGAAGATTTTTGTTAATGGTAGGAGCACCTCGTCGAGGGTGAGGGCAAGCAGCTTGAGATCAAGGGAGTCCCCTCTTGACCTGGACCTAGAAATAGCTTTACTGATGAAGTTGTGAGCTTCGTACAGTTTGACTGATTTGAAGTAGAATGGAGGCCGGTTTGGAGAGAGGGTGGGACTTGAGGGGAGAGTTTGGGGGTCAGCTTCGTTGAAATAGTCAAGTGGAAGAACAGAGCTGAGGTCAGTGAAAGCTGAGTTGAATGAATTTGCTACGGTAGTCGGGGCCAGCATTGTGATACCATCTACGACCAGCATAGTGGGTGAAGTTTTTGTCTGCTTTCCTGTAATTTCTTTAATATTGTTCCAAAATGAATTCCCCTTGCCCCAAGTGTTTGTCAGGGCATCCTTATAATAGGTACTTTTCTGTTAGCGGACTAATTTTGTGCAGTTATTACGAGCTTGTTTATAATTCTGTATGTCGATTTGCTTTCCAGTTTCCCAAGCCCGTGCCCAGAGATGGTTCCTGGATTTTAGTTGTGCTAGTAGTTCAGAGGAGAGCCAGGGGTTGCACAGGCCTTTGATGTTCCGCTTTTTGAAAGGGGCATGAGAGTCACAGGCAGCATTAAAGGTTTTGATGAAGAGGTCAAGGGCAGTGTTGACATCCGGAGCGTGGAAGATTGGGGACCAATCTTGCAGTCTTAGGTGGGATTTTAGGTGTTTCAACTGCCCATGTGGAAGGACTCTGCTGTTGATTAATTTGGGGGGGGGGGTCAACAGATTACAGGGGAATGGTCGCTTAGAGTATCAGGAAGGACAGAGACGTTTGAGATGCGGGGATGGGTGACTGGTCAGTATCTAGTCCAGGAGAGTACATTTGCCCGTCTTGTAATTTTACCTAGTGGGGAAGGCAACCAGTTGAGCAAGGTTTGCTGAGGAGATGGCATCTATGAAGCCCCCTGATTCCAGAGCAAGCCAGTTGATACTGAAGTCACCCATGAGGATTGTCTCAGGGTCAGGTGGTTGGGATTGGATGAGGTCAAGGACCGAGTTGAGGCCTTCTCTTTGTTCTTTAGGGAGAATGTAAACTGTGGCAATTGACAGGGCTTTACTGTGGGCACCTACTAGAACTCTGACAGTGAGAATCTGGGAGGATGAGTCAGAGACAGGTGTTTTTAGAGGGTGCCCTTGGAGATTGTCTTTGAGATATAGGCACAGCCACCACCTCTTTTAGTGATTCTGTCAAGTCGGAAAATGTATCCTGGCAGGGTAATAGCCATGTCTGAGATTTTAGGTGAGAGCCAGGTTTCAACAACTACAAGAATGTCTGGCTTGTGCCGATTTACAAATATCTGCAGGGCATCAAGTTTTGGCAGAAGACTGCAAGTGTTTACTGTAGCAAGGGTGAGTGTTCCAGAGTGATTCATGGTGAGCTACTGGGGACCAGAAAACTGTTGTTACTGTAGATCAAAGACCCAGACTGTGTTAAATTCCCGAAGGTGATGAACATTTGCCTGGTGCATATGCAGGATGTAAAAATCCTTTGTTAGTATCGTCCCTTGTTCTCCAAAATGGTTGGGAATAGACCACAAAGACAAGCACACACCCTTTAAGAACAAGTCAGACAGAAATGTGGATTCAGTGTAGCACTTCACAACTCAGAGCTTGTATAACAGAATTACTGACCTTACATTTGCTTTTGATGGCTTCCAAAAAAGTTGATTTATGATGAGAATGCCAATACCTGCTGGTGATATTTTGCAGTTTCTTAGTCCAGAAAATGTTCATAGATGTTATGTCAAAGCATGGTCCAGTTCCTCCAAGCAGAAACACATGAAAAACCACAAAAACTAAACTACTGACAGAGACAAACAGCCAGTCACACCGCCAGCCACACAGGCTCTAGTGTTGGCTGGCTGTGTGAAATAGGCATCCTTGAGGTCTATGGATGCCAGCCAGTCCCCTTGCCTGAGAGTGGATAAGATCATAGCCAGAGTGACCCTCTTGAACTTTGGTTTTGTTAGATGCTTGTTCAGAAATCTTGAATCTAGAATGGGCTGATACTCCCCATTTTTCTTCAAAGTCAGGAAGTATCTTGAGTACAATCCTCTCCCCTTTTGGGAAGGAGGGACAGGTTCCACTGCCCTGAAGTGAAGAATTGTTAACTCTGTTTACAGTAGGACTGTTTCTATTTGACTGGCAGGCTTGAACAGCCTTGCTCTCAGCCTGGGAAAGACCTTGAAACTCAGAGCAAGGCCCTGGCCCACTACCTCCAGAACCCACTTGTCCATGGTTATGGACTGCCAGTTCTGTAGGTAGTGGGACAGCCTGCCTTCTACTGGGACTGGGGAGGCAACCCACAATTCTTCAGGAAGTTTGCTTAGTTGGTGTCCTGGGCTAGGGAGAAAGGCTGGAATGAGTGGCATCTCTCCTGCCCCTTCCCCTAAAGTACCCACGCTGTTGCTGGGAGGCAGGGAAGGCCTGGACCTGATAGAAAGGTCTCTGATGGGGCCTGCCCCTGCCTCCCCTACCTTGTTGTTTCTGGGGAGTGGCAGCCTTCTCCTTGGCTGCAACACTCCTATAGGAAGTTCTATACTCATCCATTTTCCTCATGTAGGCTTCTGCTTGGTCCCCAAAAAGGGAATTTTGTGCCAGAGGAAAATCCAGGGCCTTGGTCTGGGTATCCTGAGAAAAATTAGTGTTTCTGAGCCAAGAGAACCTTCTCAAGGATACAGAGGTGGCCATAACTCTTGGAAGCCTCTATTCTATTCCTAGCCATCTCCCCCAAATCTGCAGCCAAGTCAGCTGGGGTCTTTGTAGCCAGTGAGGATACAGATTCCCATAGCCTCTTTTCGTATCTTGCCACATAAGCCATGTAAGAATCTTGTCTGGCAACCAGAGATGACCCAAAGTACACTTTTTTTTATCAATGGAATCAATTCTGCTGGAGTCCTTCTCAGGAGGATGGGAAGCCAAGGGTATACCTGCCTTTTCACAGGCAGCAGCCTGAACTACATCTTCGATGATCTTCGAGAGGGTTTGAAGGCACTGAGGGTGGACAAGGCGCCAGGCCCAGATGGCATCCACCCCAGGGTACTGAAGGAGCTGGCAGAGGTCCTTGCAGGACCTTTGGCAGACCTATTTAATGCCTCACTACATTCGGGGTGTGTACCTCAGGACTGGAGGATGGCTCATGTGGTGCCCCTCCACAAGAGTGGCCCCAAGGATGAACCAGGAAACTACAGACCAGTGAGCCTCACATCCATCGTGAGGTAAGCTAATGGAGACTATCCTGAAGGAGAGGCTGGTGGCCTCCTAGAGGCCAAGGACTACAGAACAGCAGACAGCATGGCTTCACACGTGGCAGATCCTGCCAAACCAACCTGGTCGAGTTCTATGACTGGGTAACTAGGCAACTGGACAAGGGCCATGCAGTGGATGTCCTGTATCTGGACTTCAGTAAGGCATTCGACTCAGTGCCACATGGAAGGCTGGGAAGAAAGTTAGTAGGCACAGGGGCGGGTGCAAAACTGGTGAGATGGGTAGGAAACTGGCTGCAGGGAAGGCAACAGAGGGTGGTGGTGGGTGGGGAGCTCTCACACCCAAGGGCAGTGTTGAGCGGTGTTCCACAGGGCTCGGTGTTGGGACCAGTGTTTGGGATATTCATTGCAGACATATCATGGGACATCAAGAGCAAGATCAGTCTGTTTGCTGATGATACCAAGGTGGGCGCAGTGGTGGATGACCTAGGGGGATGGCAGGGGTTGCAGGATGATCTGGCAAAGCTTGAAACCTGGTCAGACACCTGGCAACTGGGCTTTAATGCCAAAAAGTGCAAGGTGCTGCATTTTGGGATGAAGAACCCAAGGAGGAGTTACCAGCTAGGGGGAGTGCAGCTAGCCCAGACAGAGGAGGAGAAGAATCTGGGTGTGCTCATTACAGGGTCAATGAACAACTCTGCACAATGTAGGAAGGCAGCTGCAAAGGCCAACAAAATGCTGGGTTGTATTGCAAGGGGTATATCCTCAAAGAGGGAGGAGGTGATTCTGCCACTGTATAGATCATTAGTTAGACCACACCTGGAGTACTGCGTGCAGTACTGGCGTCCATATCTGAAGAGGGACATTAAGTTACTGGAGGGGGTGCAACGCAGAACGACAAAGATGATCAAGGGGCTGGGGGACTTATCATACGATAGGAGGTTGAAGGAGTTGAACATGTACTCACTGGAGGAGAGGAGAGGAGAGACAGGGGTGACATGATTGAAACCTTTAAATACATGAAAGGAATAAACAAGACAGGTACAGAGGGGCTGTTCAAAGTAAGGGAAGGGAGGGACACCAGGGGCCATGATATGCGACTGGAGCGAGGAAGGTTCAGGAGGGAGATGAGGAGACACTTTTTTTACAGAGAGGGTGGTGGCTGGGTGGAATGCGTTACCTGCTGAAGTGGTATGCAGTAGAACAGTGGACTGCTTCAAACGAGGATGGGACAGGACAAGGGGGAGGGTTAATGACGGGGAATTGTGGAAGGGAGGGGCAGTTGCAGAATAAGGGGTGCTAGCTGCACATTCGAGCAGACTTGATAGACCTCTAGGCCTTTATCTGCTGGCAAATTTCGTATGTTCGTATGACCAGACAAAGATTCTGTGCCATTTCTGGCAACTGGGTATTTTCTATCTGTCGTCTTATCAACAGGAGGGACAGAAGTAGGAGAACCTAAAAGTTTCAGGGTCTGTCTATTCAGAGATTTATGGATAGGTATCACCAACCTCTTTGTGGCAGATTCATCCATCATCTCCACATAATCTGGCTCTTCTTCCTCTTCTAAGGACTCAAGAACTGGTAACTGGAAAGTTTTAGCCACTTTCTTCATAAAGGAGAAGTGGGTGAGAGCATCCTCTGGCTGTTTAGGTGGAGAACTACCTCCCTCATGCTCAGTGGAGACTTCAGTTTCAATGGGACCAAAATGGTCCTCCTCATCCTCCTCCTCCTCACACTCCTGCTCCCAGGAATAATAAAAGTCAAAAGAGTCCAGTTGTGGCTGAGCTTCATGAATTTGACCTGGCTGAGGAGTAACCGGATGCTGCACCGGTTCAGCCGGACTGGTTTGCAGAGACTGGGTGATGTGGATTGCATTAACAATTTCTTCAGCAGTCAGAACTGCAACCGACCAAGGCCTAGTGGCTGGTTCAGTATGTTTCTTTTTTCCTTTTCGCAGCAGCAGTTTTAAGGACCGTTTCCATGGATCGCTTGGTTGAGGGAGTATCGCTTTGGTCAGAGGGCACTCCCTCTGGTTCTTTTGAACCAGAACCGGACCAGCCATCCGTGTTAGCGGATTTTTCGGCTAATTTCTCATTCAGTCGGTTAAGTCGCCTGTCCAGTGGCAGCGTCGACTGAGGGAAATTCTTACAAATCTTGCATTCTGCTTGTAGTGGTCAAACCCCAAGCAGAAAAAACAAGTAGTGCGAGGATCAGCATTGGCAAAAGTCTCACCATATTCAACACATTGCTGAAACCCAGTAGGGCCGGTTTTCTTTTTGGGTTTCTGTGACTCCATGTCAATTCTGAACACTCATCCCTAGTGGCAGTTAGGCCGGATAAGTTTTATTTAATCTGTAAATCCTTGTTAACAGACCGGTATTAGCGATCAGGGAAAAAAACAACAAACTTGTTTTTTTTATTAATCAGGGCTAACCAGACCCAATCTGATACACGGAAAAAACGACTTTACTTTGAAAAGGAGTAAAAGAAATCGGTTCCCTCGTGGTTCATGGCAACCACTAAAGAACCAAGAACTTACCCAGTTTGAGGAAAATTTTACCAACAATTCTACCTGCACCAAAGGGCAGCAGCTTGAAACTATTTTTAAACTGAATAATAATTTCGGAAGTCGAAAACCACGACGAAAACAACCCGAACCGACAAGATACTGAGGAGAAATCTCCGCTTACACGTTTGTAGCGCTCACTTCACTTTCCCTTTCCCATTTATAGTACTCACACGCCACTTTCCTTTTCTGAAGTTCAGTGGGGAACTTCACTTGCATGCCTGCACCAGTTATTATACAAAATTGAACACAAGAGACTGTGTGCTTATGAAGGTTTTTTTTTTGTTACACACCCTCAATGTGTGATGTCAACAAAAACCTCTCAAGCTCCGTTCTCAAGGTTTATGGGACATCACACAGCTCGGGTGTGTAAAAAAACATCTTAACAAAGTCACTTATGCATTATTCTCTATACAAATAATTTAAAATGACTTCTTGAAAAATCCTACATTTTGAAAGACCCCAATGCTGACTGCTGTAGAATGCACCACTTATTCAAAGCATGCACATGGGGACCTTTTCATAGTTATTTTTTTACAATTTCAGAAGGCCTAAGCCCATGATGAACTCGCCACCATTAATGGTGGTATTTGTACTTCATTTCTTTCATACGATCATCAAATAAGGTTTTAAATCTCTACACTGTTTCACTATTAACCACATTTTTTGGCAGTGAATTCCATACTGGCAGTACCCTCTGTGTAAAATATCTCTGTATTTGTAACGTTCTGTTTACTGAACATTTAATTTTATCATTATACGATCTGGTTTTATTTAGAATATCTTGCTTCTCTAGGCATATGACATCAAGAGTATCATTGCTGTGTAAGGCATTATATATATATATATATATATATATATATACATATATATACACATACACACACACACACACATATATATATACACATACACACATACACACACATATATATATATATATATATACACATACATACACAATCGCTCCGCAGTAACCTATACTCATGTGAATATAAATTTAGGGATTTCAGTCTTTCTTCATATGGGAGATATTTAATCTGTTTAACTTCCTTAGTTGCTCATCTATGGACTTTCTGCATCATTCTTAATGAACCCGCAGTACTGGGTACACAGAAAGGAGCACAGCATTCCATATGAGGCCTACCCAGACTAGTATACGGAGGAATTAGGACCTCTGCTTTCCTACTCTTTCTATTCCGATGTATACATCCTAAAATAGAATAACATTGTTTTACTCTTCTTTTTGTATGAACATCACATTTTAAATCGTTGGTAATAACTACTCTAAGATTTCTTTCCTCTGTTGTGATTTGTATTATTTTATTCTTTATAGTATAAATGGTTCCCAGATTATTACTTCCAAAGTGCATCACCTTGCACTTTGTATAATTAAATGTCATTTTATTGTCATCTACCCAATTACTAATCTTATTTATTCAATCCTGACATTTAAGTACTGAATCATAGTGGATATAAGTATATTAAATAGCAGAGGGCCCAGGACCGATCCCTGTGGAACACCACTAGTCACCTGTCCCCATCCGGATTCATGTCCCCTTATAATAACACGTTGCACTCTTTCACTTAACCATGAGCTTATCCACCTAACTATATTACAATTGAAATTTAATTCACAAAGATTTTTTAACAAGATTTTATGTGAAACTGTGTCAAATGCTTTAGCGTAATCCAGAAAAACAACATCCACTGGTAATCCACCATCAAGAGCCTCACTTACTGGCTCGAAAAAACTGATTAAGTTGGTTAAACACGATCTTCCAGGTGTAAAACCATGTTGTGAAGTATCGTGTATTCCAACTTTGTTCATGTGTTCAATCATTCTTTTTTGGATTAGTCTCTACATTACTTTGCCAATCACAGAAGTCAGACTAATGGGTCTGTAATTTTCAACAGATTGTTTACTCCCACTTTACTTATTTAGTTGTTGACTGGGTAAGGAGGAACAGGCAATTCCACCTATTTTCAGCCTCATCCCAGGGAGAGAGGGGATACAGATGCAAATTGACATATTGAACCAAGATTAAGCTGTTGGTGGTTATTTTTTAGTGAATGGGGGAAATCTGGTCAAGGA
Organism: Neoceratodus forsteri; assembly: GCA_016271365.2. Lineage (NCBI taxonomy): Eukaryota > Metazoa > Chordata > Ceratodontiformes > Ceratodontidae > Neoceratodus > Neoceratodus forsteri. The sequence continues at coordinate 1,172,114,991 of CM057456.1, read as the reverse complement.
CACGTGAACTTCCCTTACTCTTTTCAAAAAGTGCCATGGGATCTTTAATATCCACATGTACAACCACCAGAACAGGTAGACGGGACCTCAGTTTAATATCTCATCTGAAAGACAGCAGCTTGGGAGTGCAGCACCCCTTCATGCTGAACTACAGTGTTAGTATTGGGATTTTACCCCAAGTTCCTGGTGTGGGGCTAGAACCACCGCCTTCTGATTTTCTGGCTTCAGAGGCAAGTGTGCGACCTGCTGAACCACTGACACTGGTAACAGTTAATATTCTGATTATGGTTATTATAAATTATCTGCACTGGTTCAACCAGTCAGCACAGAGGATTTGCCTGTAGGCTAGGACCTCTTGAAACTATGTAACTACAAAAAGGCCTCACACAAAACTGAAGGGGGTGTTTATTTCTATTACATTGTTGTTTTTTTTTTAATTGTATAATCCAACACTGTTTGACTATTTATAATAGGTTCAGCAGGTAATGGAACAATCTCTTAGGGCTTGAGTGTCACGTCTTGTGTCCTTAGAGTGCCAGAACCCTCTCTCCCTAAGAAAGCATAAAGAGACACACTAACAGCTACAAGTGACTGTCCCGTCACTTTAAAAACATATACAAGAGCTCCTTGCATGTAACGTAATCCTGTGAACTGACTGTCCAAAAGGGCACCAACAATTTAGGAGATACCAGGCCTTTTTTTATCAGTGCTTTAGGAGTTGTTACTGCTTCTCCTTACTATTCGTCACAAAACAGAGAACTATTTAAGCCAGGAAATTGATCTGAATCACTCCGTTTATCTTCTGCTGCCAAGAAGGCTCTGGAGTTTCTTGTTTCTGAAGCTGTCATTATTATTGCACAAAGCATAACAAGTCCCAATGATTTCCACAGAAAGGTGGAGCTACTGCACTTCAGGAAAGCTGCAGAAATGCACAGCAAACATCATATTACAAAGTGCCTTACCATTAAATGGGACCAAACTTAAGCTCCTTGTGAAAAACCACAGTCTCTCATACTAGACAAATGTAATGAATAGATCTGGGCAACACATATTGTTTATGTATCTCAGTGGCTCCTTAACAAGCATTCACTGAAAATAAACTCTTCCCTTCATTATAGGGGGCTGAAACTCGCTAGTTTGATTGCCTCAGTGGGCTTAACTCTTCATTGGTTAATGTTCTATCATTACACAAAATATATGTCAAATGTTTAGTCAATTAATAGAACCTATGCAACATTTCATTACCTGCTTATACAGCAACTGCTCATTCTCTCTAGCGTAACAGAACAGGATGTCAGTAAGAATGTTCCTTACACTCTCCTGCTGGAAATACTGCATCTCAGGAAACCTGTAAGAAAGGGAACCTTACTTATTAAAGCAAACTACGATCTTATTATTTTTAAGGTCTGATGTAGGTTCTTTAAAAAAAATATATAATACAGTACTGCACACATGCCCCTTTTCAGTAAAACTGATATGAAGAGACAACTGCATTTTAAGACTTCCAATTTTGAAACTTTGCTGATAAAATTTCAGTGTCAGGAAAGTCCATCTAAAATCTGCAGAAGTTACTTAAAACTATGAAACAGCTTAGAAAATGTTTAGCAGTATTCTTGTAAAGGAAATCCTATTTCTATTATAAAAAAGAAAATGTATTTGTATTTTTGTATTAATCTGTTTTACCAGGAAAGGTGACATTGAGCGATGCTCATTTACAAGGAGGTCTCGGTAAGGACAGCAAATAATCCATAATTCACAGTGATATTTATATGTATATATATATATATATATATATATATATATATATATATGCAATATATATGCAATGGGGTGGAGAGAAACAGAGTGTGATAAATCCGCCTATCTGAGTAACTGTGTGATAAATTTCATTTATCCACTCAGTGCTTATGTCATCAGCCATTTATCCACACAGAGCTTATGTCATCAGCCATTTATCCACACAGTGCTTATGTCATCAGCCATTTATCTATACAGTGCTTATGTCATTTAGAATGTTCGGCCTCAGTAGCAGTTTTAACCATATTCAAATGTGAATAACTTTAAAATGAAAAATGATAGCATGGTACTGTGAGCACAAAGTTTATTCAGCACAGCAATATCTATAAAATGAGTGGTGTTTCATTTATAGATACTTTTTAGTTTTTTCATAGTTAACGAAAAAGAGGAAAATTCCATTTTATGCACTTTTTCATCATATAAATGCAAATTACTTAAAAACAAAAAATGGTAGTATGGTACTTTGAGCACAAAAGTTGTTCAGCATAAAAATAATTACAAAATGAGAGGTGTTTAATTTCTAGATTCCTTTTAGATTTTTTTATAATCAGCAAAAAATGGCAGAATATTACATTTTTATTCATTTTTTTGACTAACAAATGCCCCCCTTCAAAAGTAAAAACAAAAGAATTGCATAAATGGAATATGCAATGGAAAACTCATGTAATAGATGATTTATCTGCACTCGAGCAATTTGACCTCAGATACCTCACTCATGGCTTACACCACTCGTGAGAATACCCGAGGTCATTTATTACACTTGCTTCCACTGCATATCCCTTATTTATACAATGGGGTGGGAGCTCCACAGTGACAATAAAACATGTTATTTCCACTGGAGTGAGATATCTGAAGCTGACGTCAGCAGAGTTAAAATATCTGCCATTTATCACACCAGCACAAACCTGCGCAAATGGTAAGTTTTGCAACAGAAGGGGCCCCCACTGTATACATCGGATACATGATGTGCACTCGTGTGATATGGAAAATATTTTCACTCCTGCACAGTGACCTCTGGAAAATATTTTCCATATCACACTCGTGTCCATCATGTATGTATATATATATATATATATATATATATATATATATATATATATATATATATACACACACACACATAGGCAAGGCGGGGTATGGAAAATATTCTCACTCCTGTAGAGTGAGCTGTGTATTCTCCACAGGTGCCAAGGCACAGGGTGAAACTACAACTCACTCTACGGAAATAGCTCCTCTCTCCATGATCTGCCCATCGTGTGTGCGATTTATACCACAGGGATGAGAGCTTTTGGAACATTATTTCTGATTCTGTGTGTGTTCTGAATGGACTGGGAGTGAGAAACACAGCTGACAGTGTTTTGCAAAGCTAACTTAGTGAGTAAGAGGCTCACTGAGAAAGATAAATTGCTGCAGGCAGCACTGAGAAACAGAAACTGCTTTGTAAGAGAGTTTAATTTAGAATCCAGGTTATTTTGAAGCTGAGATCAGCACAGTAATGGGCTAGGAAAGTTAGAAACACAATGGGACACAGGTGAGTCTTTTGCAAAGCTAATTGAGTAAGTTGCAGCTTCAGTGGGAAAGAGATAAGAGAAAGATTAAGGAGGCAGTATAGCGCAGTGGTTTAAGGCTCTGAGCTGCAAACCTGGAGACCTGGGTTTGAATCCCACAGCCCCCACTTGCATACTGTGTGATCCAGAGCAAATCACTTAAAGGGGCACTGTCAAGTTTTGGTGATATTTTTTCCACCTCGCAATCCCAGCACACCTGGACACCAGATTGCTGAAAGAAATCAAAAAAATGCTGTTTTTAACGCAGCATTACTTTTCAGCTGGGACAGCTAATTCTCCCCCCACCTGCAGCCTGGCGCGTTCACAAGTGTTCTTGGCACCAGAGCGCCTGTAGGCTCATTCATGAGCACTTTCGCTTTTTCAGAAGGCATATGAGTTTATTCCGAAATCTAAATCTATATGGATCAACAAGACTGGCAATGTAACTCTTTCCTTGAAACGAGCATTATATCTCATAGAAAAAACACTTTGAAAAGTGAAGCCGCGACTCGTAGCATCGCATGTACTCTGCATGCCGGAAGTCAGCGTCACACAAAATCTTTTCTATGATCTCTTTCTTCAAGGAAAATGATACCAATGTGACCAATCCATATGGGTAGATTCAGGTAGACTCCTCCTTCTGAAAAATGAAAGTGCGCCAAGACAACACAAACTCCGGCATAAGAACGCTAACAACGATAACTGACGAGGAGAGAAGTTGTATCCAGGCTGAAAGTAATGCTGTGTTAAAACAGCATTTATTTCTTTCAGCAATCAGGTGTCAGGTGTGCTATGTCAATATAAGGAGCAAAAACACCGGGATCTGAGGTGGACAAAATACCACCGAAGTCTGACAGTGCACCTTTAACTTTCTTGTGCTCACAGGTTGCACATGTAAACAAGCTTTCAGCTTAGTGTCTCTGTCTCTCTCTCGCCTGGTAAAAACCAAAGTAAAAGATAAACTGTTTTCTGAAGCAGTTTCCTTTAGAGTGCAAGCTATAGTGCAGTTATCTTCACTGGTGACATCAGCAGAGTATGGATAAATGTCGATATCCTCACTGTGCTGATGTCATCAGGATTTATCCTCACTGCAGTGGAAATAACACAGGATTTCCTACTGGGAAAGCTTTCACCCCATGGTACAAATATATATATAAAATAAGTTATAGGCGATGATATCCTACACAGAGTAGATGAATCACACACAATGAACAGGCAGAGTAAAAAAATGAATAAAATCATAATACATAATCTGACAGAAAACTGCGATTACAGAATTTATGAAACGCAAGTATAACAATACATTAAGTCAGGGGACATATGGAATATGACATGGCAGGTACATACATGGTTTAATTTCATAGTCTCATGTCAGATTCAAGGGGATTATTATAAGCAGTTACAAACATCGACACAATGGGTGTTCAGGAAAGCTTTAAAAGCAATGAAGCTAGTTAAGGTTTCAAGCTTTAGTGTGTGCTGTAGCTTAGTCCAGGGTCTGAGGACACGTCAGCTGAATGCAGCTGCTCTGCAAGCAATAATACCAGACAGGGTGGATGGCACTAGGCTATACCCAACCACCCGCCTAGGGGCATAATGAGCCCAATGGTGCAGGCAGAGGCCTTCTAGCTCCTAGAAGGGTGGGTATAGCCCACACCACCCACCCTGGAAGGTATTATTGCACTTAAAAAATGAAAAGTAATTAAAATAAAGACACTGACAGAGATTTTGAAGTTGGAAAATAAACAGATTTAAGTTTAAAATAGTCACTAAAAAAAGAAAATAAAAAAACATGTTTTAACCACACTGCAGTACTTTCTGAAGATGGGGAGAGGGAAAATAAAAACCTGAGACCACACTATTTGGCATAGGTGATGCAATTAATTGGCGCATAGAAGTTGCAATTACTTGGACTGAAATTGTTTGCTGAAGACATGCTTGGTTGACTACCGGCGCCTGCATGTGGCAGGGTTGAGTTTTCTTCACTTCTGTTTGCAGTTCCTGTCTGTTCTTCCCGTGGCTTACTTGCTTGCTATTCTTACCCGCTAAGGATCAAGCGCTACTGTTTCCTATCCTTACTGTTAGGAGCCCAGTAGTAGGCTAAACTGCTACCCGAATAGTGACCAGTAACACTGGAGATCTCTTTGCTGCCAAGTCCCACACTGGACAACAGCAACTCCCCTAACACTATGAACATACGAAATTTGCCAGGAGATAAAGGCCTAGAGGTCTATCAAGTCTGACCGAATGTGCAGCTAGCAGCCCTTATTCTGCAGCTGCCCTCCCACCCTCCCTTGTCCTGTCCCATCCCATCCCTTTTGAAGCAGTCCACTGTTCTACTGGATACCACTTCTGCAGGTAACGCATTCCACCCAGCTACCACCCTCTCTGTAAAAAAGTGTTTCCTCATCTCCCTCCCTCCAGTCTCATATCATGGCCCCTGGTGTCCCTCCCCTCCCTTACTTTGAACAGCCAACCTGTACCTGTCTTGTTTATTCCTTTCATGTACTTAAAGGTTTCAATCATGTCCCCCCGGTCCCTCCTCTCCTCCAGCAAGTACATGTTCAACTCCCTCAGCCTCCTCGTGTTTAATAAGTCCCCCAGCCCCTTGATCATCTTTGTCGCCCTGCGTTGCACCCCCTCCAGTAACTTAATGTCCCTTCTCAGATACGGGCGCCAGTACTGCATGCAGTACTCCAGGTGTGGTCTAACTAATCACCTCTACAGTGGCAGAATCACCTCCTCCCTCCTCGAGGATATGCCCCTTGCAATGCAACCCAGCATTTTGTTGGCCTTTGCAGCTGCCTTTCTACATTGTGCCGAGTTGTTCATTGACCCTGTAATGAGCACCCCAAGATCCTTCTCCTCCTCTGCCTGGGCTAGCTGCACTCCCCCTAGCTGGTAACTCCTCCTTGGGTTCTTCACCCTAAAATGCAGCATCTTGCACTTTTTGGCATTAAACCCCAGTTGCCAGGTGTCTGACCAGGTTTCAAGCTTTGCCAGATCATCCTGCAACCCCTGCCATCCTCCTAGGCCGTCCACGAATGCTCCCATCTTAGTATCATCAGCAAACAGACTGATCTTGCTCTTGATGTCAATGATATGTCTGCAATGAATATCCCAAACAACACTGGTCCCAACACCAAGCCCTGTGGGACACTGCGTGTCACTACCCTTGGGTGTGAGAACTCCCCACCCACCATCACCCTCTGTTGCCTTCCCTGAAGCCAGCTCCCTACCCATCTCACCAGCTTTGTACCTGCCTCTGTGCCTTCCAACTTACTTCCTAGCCTCCCATGCGGCACTGAGTCGAATGCCTTACTGAAGTCCAGATACAGGACATCTATGCATGGCCCCTGTCCAGTTGCCTAGTTACCCAGTCATAGAACTCCACCAGGATGGTTTGGCAGGATCTGCCATGTATGAAGCCATGCTGTCTGCTGACTACCTCTAGGAAGGCCACCAGCCTCTCCTTCAGGATAGTCTCCATCAGCTTACCCATGATGGACGTGAGGCTCACCAGTCTGTAGTTCCCCGGTTCATCCTTGGGGCCACTCTTGTGGAGGGGCACCACATGAGCCATCCTCCAATCCTGAAGCACACACCCTAAGTGTAGTGAGGCATTAAATAGGTCTGCCAAAGGTCCCACAAGGACCTCTGCCAGCTCCTTCAGTACCCTGGGGTGGATGCCATCTGGGCCTGGCGTCTTGTCCACCCTTTACTGCCTTCAAACCCTCCCGAACTCTGCCCTCCATGATTTCCACATCTGTCACACACACACACACACCCCTGTTTCTGCCATTCCTCTCCCCTTGGGTATCGCCCCCCTCTTCTCCTAAGTAAATACCGAGCAGAATTAATCATTTAGCGCTTCTGCCTTATCGCACCCTGCTTCCACCCAACCTTCCTCCTTCCTAATCCTTACTATGTGGTCCTTACAGCTCCTTTTCTCCCTGATGTACCTAAAGAGGTCCTTCTCCCCCTTCTTAATGCCTTGTGCCAGCCTGAGCTCCGTAGATGCCTTGGCTCCCCTTACTGCCTGTGTCACCTCCTTCGATTCCGTCAGGTACTCCTCCCTGTCCTCCCCCCTCCCTGTTTTCTTGTACCTCCTAAAGGCAGCTCTTTTCCTCCTTACCTTTTCCATGACCTCCTTGCTCAACCAGCTCGGTTTCTTAGCCCTAGCCTTCTTGCTCTGGGCCTTGCAGCAGGTTTTGGTTGCCTAAACTATCCCCAGCTTTATGAGCTCCCACCTCTGGTTAGTGCCCATACTAGGTTGAATTCTGGCTAGGTTCCCTTTACCACTTCCCCATCCTCCCAAAGTCAGCCCTCCTGAAGTCCAGCACTCTCGTGCCAGATTCCACTCCTTCCTTGCCCATATCCAATGTTATTGTACCATTTACTTAAACCTGCCTCAGTGCATATTTTAGCCGTTAGGGTGCAGAGATAATTTTTCCCCATCGGGTCTTTTGAATTCCAACAGGGTAAGGTATCAACGATTATTTAAAGCTGTTATAGGGGATGCAGGTAGAAAGCTGGTACATCATCAGGAATTTTAGACAGGTATTTGACGAAGGACTATACAGGGCACACAGGGTTCTCTGGCTTGGAGTACATAAAGTCTCTGTAACAGTCCTGATTCTGCTCAGTGGGGTTCTTGAGGTTTTTGATGAATTCACTGTATTCTGAAGTAACATATTGCAGGCTGTGTTCATCCATGTTGATTGCAAATGATTGAGGTGTTAGTTCTCTCAGCCTTTTCCAACCAGGCCTGGCCATGTAGATCTGTATATCAAACCACACATTACATGCAAACCCAGGCACAGTATTAGGTGATAGGGCTTTCAATTGCCTAAGCAATTCAAGGTCAGTTTCTGAGATGGCTGGATGGTGGCTAGCTTGATCCTTGTGCTCTTTTCTTAGTTTTTTCAACACTGAAGTTAGTAAATTGTTACAGGACCAGAAGCTTGGGTCACCTATTAGGCTGACATTGTGGTCTATAGCAGGGCTACTGAGGTGCCTATTTAGCACCACTTGGAGAGCGCAGTACCCAAACAACAAGTACTGCACTCCAGTGGCAGTATGGACTTTGGCACAGAACTGCTACAAAATGTTGTTTAGCAGCTCTAGTGAGTCTTGTCTGTATGCCATTTCATTATATTTTGAGGTTGCCCACTGTGTGAAAATGTTCAATACCCAAACACAGGGACTTATTTAACTCCAAAAATTGATTAGCGTTTTGCTCATAAAAGTGCTAAAACATTGTGAAAATACATAGCACTTGCCTCACTGTGTTTAACAAATATAACACTTCTAGAAAACCTTTATAAATACTTTCTGTACAGTTAGCATTGTCCCAAGAAAAAAACTGCTAATCAATTATTTAAAACCCTGCAAACAGTATTTTTCTTGTATTTACCTCCTCATGGTCTGCTTCAGTTTGATCAAGGTCTGTGGCCATTACACTAACAAATCTTTCAGTGGTATCTGGCTCTAATTTAGCTTTTTTTTTGCTGGAGTTTCTGATGACTGGACAGAAGATGTGGATGTTGCCCTGGTCAAGGACGGTGAAATTCACAGAAAGGTAATCAGACTTTTTTTTTTTTTTTTAAATGTGTGGTTCAGACAGGAACAAAAATGGTGGCAAGCCAAGGTTTGAAAATTGAAGTGGCACTGTGATACTGTTGATCAGGTTGGTTGGCACTGGCACTTTTTTTTAACTCCAGGCTTTGTTGCCTGATGCCCACCTTGGCAAGGGCACCAGCCAATCAGAGCCTCGGAAATCCTTATGCCATTTTCTAACAAATGAAAGAGAATAACATTGCTCCTCCTCAGCTCATATGCAGTGGTGACTCTATAGAACAGTGCCATAAAGTAAGGAGGTAGATCATTCTGTAGAGCCTTGTGGGTCCATATATAGAGATTTTTCAGCTTTTGTGTGGTTAAGGAGAGCCATCCTACAGTAAAATAGAGGGTACAATCATTGATCCTAGGGAACAGCCTGGTTATAAAGCAGAGGGCCCTGTGACAGAGCACATTCAACTTAGCCAAGTGCGTTGTGGTACTACATCGATAAATCAGAGCAGCATAGTTTAACATTGGTAGGAAGGTGGCTTGTACCAGCCCTTTGATGCATCAGCTGTGAAACATTTGTTACTATAGTGAAAAACCAGTGCAGAATTAAGTTTTTTTACGTAAGGTGTCAATATGTGTGGTAAAGGACTGCTTGCTGTCCAGCCAAAGACCCAGATATTTATAGTTAACCACCAGTTTAAGCCTGTATCTCAGTGGCATGGAGGTGGAAAAAGGGGACGATTTTGGGACCGAATTACCATTAGAAAAAAATATGAATGTAATTTTGCATCAGCTAAGTTGGGTCCTAGGTCATTTATGTAGATGAAAAAGCAGCCAAGAACTGAACCTCGGGAGACACCTTTGACTACGGGAGTACAAGAAAAGGAAAACCTTTCTGCCTTTTTCTGCTGCTGGATGAAAAGATGCACGATCAACACTAATGAACTATAATAGTGGTCTATAAAGAAAGGGTCTGTATGTCACAAGGCAATCAAATAATACTTTCTTCATGAAAATGGTGGCAAAAGAAAATATTACTGTAGACCAGTCTTGATGTTCTTAGCACTCGACTTTTAAAAACTCCGGGTCTCAGCCGATAATCTAGGCTAAATTACTAGGCTGCTTGCTATTTTTTTGTCAAAGTCAAAATTAATTGTGTAGACCTGCCTAAATGTTTTAGCATTGAACTGTAAAGTGCAGTTGGAAACTGCTGTAATTTAGAGCTGTGAAGTAATTCCTGCCCCTCTGCATTCACTCTTTCTCTCCACCCTCCCTCCGCTGCTAAACCCTGCATCTCTCTTCTCCTCCCCTTGTAAATGTCATGTTCTACTAAATCTCCCCTCTGTCCTCCCCCTGGTGCCAGTTCAAGCTTATTTCTCTTGTCTGTGGCAGCCTCCCCCCAACCCTCTGCCAAATTCCCCTCTCTCTCTCCACTGCACACGCCCCTGATTTACTCTCCAATGTCACCCTTTATTATTACTGTGACTCACAATCTGTTGCTCTGTTCCTTCCTTCAGATCTCTCAGCCCCTGATCGGGGAAACATCTGAGCGGCCAGGGCTATCTGGGCCAGCCATCCACACCACCTCACTGCCAAGGAACCCTCCTCTTGCTGGTAAGCTCCCAGGCCAAACTGGGAAGTGCTGAAAGGCTCCCATCTCCTGTTGGACTGTTGTGCTCCACGCAGTCACTGATTGGCCCTGCAATCTTGACTGATTCAAACTGTTCTGCTGGGCTCTGCACCCATAGACTTCTATGGGTTTTGGAAGAAAATTTTCGCCCAACCCCGCTCCCCCACCTTAATTAAATAGGCCTTAGCTCTGCCCACTTCTGCCTAGGGAAACGCCCTTTTGTTTCCTATTGGATACTCTCTCTCTCCTGTACCTCCTCTCGTTACTGACCACTCTCCCTCCTCCCTGCTCCTCCTCCTCCCCCTCTGCTAATCAACTCAGTCTCCTCACTGCCCCTGCCTCCTTTCTGTGCCTGACACCCTCCTTATATCTCCTACTGCCAGTCACTCTGTCACTCCGTGATGGTCAACCTCCCCTTTGGCATTCCGTAGCTCCCATGCACCCTTTCACTCCTGAACTCCATTCTAGAGCTGCTACCTCCTGTCTCCCTGTCTTGTTACACTCTTTAATGCCCCCCTACTACCTCTCTGCTACATCCTCCTCTTTTGCTACTGCTCTTGTCTCCTCACTGCCCCACCCTCTGCCCATTCTCCCTCAGCCACCTGCTTACCTATTTCCCCCTGCCCCGGAGCCTCCACCTCATTGCCTACCTCCTGCCACTTTCACTAGCTGCCTCCCACCTACCCAGCACCCTTGCCTGCTCTACCCCTCCATTCACATTGAATCATGTATGACACCGGTACTCTGTACCCCTTTCTCCTCACCTTATTTGCCTTCTTCCCACTCCTACATCCCCCTGCTCATGTTTCCCCACTGTCCCGAACATCTACCAACTCATGCTCTCTCATCCCCTCCATGGTACCCTACCTCTCGATCTCATGTACCCGCCTTGGGCATGTCCAATCACTACAAAATGGCCCTCTCCCCCCAATGGCCGTTGGGTACTCCCCCTGTCCACCGCTACTACTGCCACGCTGTACCCATGGCTCCACCCGTTTACTTGCCCTGGTGAATCTCGGAATTCTCTGGCCCAAAAAAATAAATGCCAGTCATGGGTAACTCACACCAGTACTCTAAAACATATATTTCTTCTCTTGCTATTGTCAGGAAACATTCATCCCAATCCCGGACCAGCCCCTACAGTAAGAACAACTCAGACCAATCAACCAGAATCCCTCTCAATAATCTCACTTAACATATGCAGTCTTCTTCACAAAATTGACGCCCTTCAGACTTTTACCTGCCAGCATAACCCACACATACTAGCAGTCGTAGAAACCTGGCTCTCACCTTTGGTTCCCGACCATGCTATCACCCTCCCTGGGTATAATGTCTACCGGCTTGCTCGAACATCAAAAAGAGGTGGTGGCTGCACCCTGTACCTTAAGGACACAATCCGGAGGCACCTCATCAACTTAACCCCCCCCAATCCACCACTGCACAGATTCTTCCTGTAAAGATCCTTCTCGGTGCACACAATAAAGCCGTCACAGTTGTTACAGTCTACATTCCACCGAGAGAACAAGGTAATGGGCTTAACGCAGTCCTGGAGTTTACCAAATCTCTCTCACCTGATTCAGAAACCATCCTCCTCAGTGACTTTAATATTAACTGGCCTGCTGCAGAGGCAGGGGCATACAGGGACTTGATAGTGGCAGCAAACCTTTCTCAGATGGTTAGCTCCCCAACCAGGACAAACTATAAAACGGGTACCAGCACCCTTCTGGATTGGATCATAACAAGCCATCCCGCCAGGATCACAAACACCACTGTTCTCCCTGACACACTTAGTGTCCACTCCCCCGTCATCTGCTACTGGTTCAATAAATTCATCAAGCCCCCCCCCCGCCAAAAAACATTACTAGTCGGGTTCTACCTAGAGGCAAGCTACCTCATCTCAAAACCTTCCTTTGTCAACAGGATTGGTCCCCAATTCTCACTGCAACCAACATGAACACCGCACTGGAACACTTCATCAGGATCTTCAACCAAGCATGCAACATATTTGCACCCTTCAAGAAGTGCAAGGCCAAAGACCTATGTAACCCCTGGCTCACTGGAGACCTACTTAGATGACTAAAAGCTTGAGACCACCTTTGGGAGATTGCCAGAAACACCGGGAGACAAACGGATATTGCTAACTATAAATGTGCATGAAATGACTGCACCAAATATATGCGGGATACGAAGACCACCTATTTCCATATTGCTCTCACTAACTCATGGGGCAATGGTAGGGACTTCTGGAATAACATTAAAGAAGTCACCGGGAAGCAATCTAAATCACCCCCGTCAGTACTCAGCATAGACGGTGAAACTACACTTGACCAGAAACTCATTGCTGATACATTCAATGACACCTTCACGGACCTCAGTGCTGTACTCCCACAGGGTTTTTTCAATGAAGTGGTTCCCCTTGCCCCCCCCAGCCACCCTCCCTTCTACTTTAAAGCAGTAAAAATGCATCAAGTCCACAGCTACGTTACGAAAGCCATTTGCAGCTCCAGAGCCAGCAGTGACTCCCTCGACCTCAAACTGCTATCACTCACACTTGAAGAAGCACTCCGACCACTGACCAGGATTTTCAACCTCTCCCTCAGCCAGTTACCTGACTTATGGAAATTTGCCACGGTAACCCCAATTCATAAAAGTGGTGACAAAACAGCTACTGAGAATTACCATCCAATTTCCATCCTACCTCCACTCTCCAAGGCCCAAGAATGGATTGTGTCAGACCAGCTCACCGACCTTCTAGACAATCACAACATCCTATGCAAGGAGCAACATGGCTTTAGAAAAGGTCATAGCACCACCACAGCACTACCTGAATTCACTGGTGCAATCCATCACTCACTAGATAACAGTCAGAAGACACCAGGAGAAAGGACTGCTGTGTGACTGAACTTCTCTGCTGGGACTATATTGCCCTCCTTCCCTCCCCTCCACTCCCCCACCCAAAGCTACCACCCAAAGCTAGTTCTATTTTTATAGGCACAGGATTTGACTGACAACAGGAACTTCCTGTTTAGGGACAGGAAGTGAGTGATCACAGAACCACCAAGGACCCACCATCCAAGAAGGGCAAGAGTAGCTCTCCGGCCCCCTCTAGCTGCTGGAGGTCTGACTCTGAGCAAGTAAGTGGTCTACTGAGAAATATAGGATATTCTTGTCTCAGAACAGGACAATCAGGAGCTTAAAGGGCACAGGCAGAAAGTAAGGAGAGAGAAAAAAAACAGAGGAAAGAGTAAGGATTGCAAACAGTTAAGGGCCAGAAATAAGACATGATTGGAGTGGTGCAGTGCAGTGCAGTGGCTGTGGAGCAGCAGTCTTCCGGGAGATGTTCTGGAGGATGCGGTGTTGTCCCATCTGCAGGCACCTCTCTGGGCTGAGGGAGGAGGTTGCTCATCTCCAGGCTGAGTTGGCCAGGATTTGTGGGACCTCCTCTTCCATCCAGGGACCACCAGTGCCACTGCTGTTGCCTCAGAGGTTGCCAAGAAAGAGGCGGTTGGACCACAGTGGGCTCAGGGAGGGTGAGGGTGGTGGAACAGGCGCATCCCTCAGTTGTACCTCTCCACAATTCCTATGCCATTCTGGCAAAATGTGGTTCCTCTATGGAGGCACCCACAGTGGAGACCAAGGAGGATGCGGGAACCTCCACAAAGGAGACCCACAGGAGGGTGGCAGGGGACCTGCAGGGAAAGAAACAACTCCTGGTGGGGACTCCATTGTTAGGAAGGTAGAACTGGGGAGGAAGGAGAGGGAGGTAAGGTGCCTGCCTGGCGCCACGGCTTGGAGGGACAGGGGCGAATCCTCAGGATAGCCGAGCAGCTGCACAGGGAGGGAGCTGGATGTCACTGTCCACCTAGGGACAAATGACCTGGCTAAGAAAGGGATTAGAGAAGTGCAGAAGAGTTTGTGGAATTGGGAGGGCCTTAGTCAAGTAGCATGCACGGTAACCTTCTCAGAGGTGCTACCCATCTATGGCATAGGAGAGGCTAGGGTGTTCCGCACCATGGGATTCAATCGTGGTTGAAAAACTGGTGTGGAGCTCCAGGTTTGGCTTCATTGGGGACTGGGGTCCACCTGGAGTGATGCAAGCCTATACTGGCATGATGGGCTGCATCTGTCCGGGAGGGAACCAGAATCCTAGGTGATAGGTTTAAATGCTTCATTGGCAAGCTTTTAAACTAGCCAAGGGAGGCACTGGAAAGGAGCAGGAAAATCCTAGGCCCCAAATAATCACGGTAGTAAGTCGCGGCAAACACCAACATAGAGGTGTCAATAGGAGAAGGGCAGGGGTAAATGGAGAAAGTGACAAAGGCAAGAAGGACAGGGATGGGGCAAAAGGAGTAAGGCCATCAGGAAATGGAAGGTAATGAGTACCAATGCCCGTGGTCTGGGCAACAAGCTCCTGAGCTGATGGCCTTAATGGAAGAGGGATGCCTGGATATCGTAGCAGTCACAGAAACATGGTACACAGAGAACCATGACTGGGATGTTAACATACCAGGGTACATAACCTACAGGAGAGACAGGCAGGGGAGAAGAGGGGGAGGAGTAGCTCTCTATGTAAAGGAAGGAATAAAAGCAACTGAACAAAAGAGTAAACAGGGAGGAGAGGAGGCACTGTGGGTCACCTTGGAGACTGGAAAGGGCACCACAATCCGCACAGGGGTTGTGTACAGACCCCCATGTCAGGGGGAAGGAATGGACAAGGATATGATAGAAGGCATTCTTAGAATGGCAGAGAAAGGGGAGATACTGTTGATGGGAGACCTGAATATGCCAGATGTTAACTGGAGCACATTTGCTGCAGCCACATCCAAGAGCAGGGCCATTCTTGATGCCCTACAGGTGGCAGGCATTAGACAGCTAGTTTCGGAACCCACTCGTGAGGGAGCAATCTTAGACCTCGTACTCTCAAACGGGGGCAGTGAAAGGATCTCAGATCTAGAAGTGGGTTGCCATCTGGGGACAAGTGACCATCAAACAGTGTGGTTCACGTTAAACTCAGCTACAGAGTCAAGCCATACAAAAGTGAGGGTACTGGACTTTAGGAGGGCTGACTTTGGCAAGATGGGAGAGTGCCTCAGAAAAGTACTAGCAAACAGGCTAGAAGGAGGTGTGGAGCAACAATGGGGAATTATCAAAACTGCCATCACAGAGGCAACAAGCCTTTGTGTGAAGCAAATAAACAAATCAAAATGAAAGAAAAAGCCACTATGGTTCTCAAAAGAGGTGGCTGTGAAAGTCAGGAAGAAAAAGATAGCATTCCGGAAGTATAAGGAAACACAGAAGGAGCAGGACAGGCGCTGTACCAGTTAGGCAGAAGGAAGCAGGGAGGAAGTCAGAATAGCAAAGGCCCAAACTGAGGAAAAGATAGCCAACTCAGTTAAGAAGGGGATAAAACCTTTTATAGGTACATCAGTGGCGTAGAAAGACAAAGGGAGGGATAGTGAGGCTGAATAGAATGAGCGGTGGGTGGGCAGAGGGACAGTGAAAAGCAGGAATACTGAGCGAATATTTCTGCTCAGTATTCACAAAGAGGAGAGGCAGTGCCTAATCCAATTAACAGAAGCACTCTTGATAGAGGGTCGATCCCAGTGCTTTACAGAAGAAAGGGTTCTGAAAGAACTCCTAAAACTGAAGGTGGACAAAGCAATGGGTCCTGATGGAATTCACCCCAGAATTCTAAAAGAATTAAGGAGGAACTAGTGAAACCACTGGCTACTCTTTTAATAAATCATAGGAGGATGGTGTGGTACCCGAGGACTGGAGGAAGGCGGATGTGATTCCCCTTCACAAAAGTGGGACCAAGTCAGAGGCAGGAAACTACAGACCTGTCAGTCTGACCTCTGTGGTAGGGAAAGTGATGGAGTCACTTCTGAAGGAAAGAATAGTTGAGTACCTAGAGGCCAGTGGAGGACAGGACCCAAGGCAGCATGGGTTCACAGCGGGAAGGTCATGTCAGACGAATCTAATAGATTTCTTTGACTGGGTGACCAAAGTAGTAGACCAGGGAGGGGCTGTGGACATGGCCTACCTAGACTTTAGCAAGGCATTTGACACAGTCCCTTAAAGATTAACAGTCAAATTAACCAGCCTGGGAGTGGGACCCAGGGTGGTAGCCTGGGTAAAACATTGGCTGGACAACAGGACACAGAAGGTAATTGTAAATGGAGTCCACTCTGAAGAAAGGGGTTACTAGTGGGTACATGAGGTTCAGTCCTTTTAATGTCTTCATCAGTGACATTGCAGAGGGACTGGAAGGAAAGTATGCCTTTTGCAGATGACACAAAGATCTGCAACAGGGTTGCACACAGGAGGCGTGGAAAGGATGAAAAGGGACTTGGCAAGGTTGGAGGAATGGTCAGAAGTATGGCAGCTAGGATTCAATGCAAAGAAGTGCAAAATAATGCACCTGGGAAACAAGAACCCAGGGGAAGAATACACAATGGGTGGGGAGGTAGTAACAACAACAAAAAAGGAAAGGGACCTGGGGGTAATCATATCAGATGACCTTAAGGTTAGCAAGCAATGTGAGAAGGCAGTAGGGAGGGCTGGGGGTATACTGGGATGTATAGGGAAAGGCATCATCAGCAGAAAACAGGAAGTTGTTATCCCTCTGTACAGACAGTTGGTGAGACCCCATCTGGAGTACTGTGTCCAGTTCTGGAGACCCCATCTCCGCAAGGACATAGACAAGATAGAGGCAGTCCAGAGGAGGGCAACTAAAATGGTGCAGGGTCTGCAAGAGAAGCCGTATGAGGAGAGACTAAAGGAGCTTAATATGTATACCCTTGAGGAAAGAAGGGAGAGGGGGCACATGATAGAAACTTTTAAGTACCTCAGTGGAATCAACAAAGTCAAGAGGTAGCATCTTTCAGAAAAGAGACTTGCAAGAACAAGGGGACACAATTTAAAGATAGAAGGAGGCGGTTCAGGGCAATGTGAGGAAGTATTATTTCACAGAGAGGTAGTGGATGCATGGAACAGCCTTCCTGAGGAGGTTATGGGGTCTAAAACTGTGGGAGAATTCAAGAATGCATGGGACAGACATAAGGCAATTCTTGTGGGGGGTAGGAAGAAATAGGCTGTTGGTTAACTAGGATCTGCGGCCTATCCTGTAGGTAGGGAAATGGGCAGACTAGATGGGCCTAGTGGTCCTTATCTGCCGTCAAGGTCTATGTTTCTATGTTTCTATCTATGTTTCTATGTTTCTATTAGTCATCTTACTGGGTCCACCTTCATCAACTTAACTAAAGCCTTTGATACTGTCAACCACAATCTCCTACTTGCCCAGCTTCGACTAGCAGGGCTCTCACCTAACTCGGTGAACTGGTTCAAAAGCTACTTTGACAACCGCTCCCAAAGAGTGAGAATTGCTGGCACACTCTCAGACCAAAGACCAGTCCGGTCCAATGTCCCCCAGGGCTCAATCTTGGGCCCCCTCTTTTTCAGCCTTTTTCTAAGCTCACTGCCAGAATCCTGCCCTGAACAGATCCTACTCTAAGCGGATGATGCTGTCATCCTGGCATCCCACCATGATCCAGTCCATCTACAAGGTAACCTCCAACAGACCTTCTCTGCAGTCAAAAACTGGTTCACAAAACACAGAGTTATCCATAACCAGAAAAAAAAAAAGACCATGATCTTCTGCAGCTCCTAAAACAAACACAAACAATATCAACTCTCCATTAAAGCCAAGCAAGGAATCACCCTCGAACAAGTTCATACCTTCAAATACCTCGGCCTCACCCTCGACTGTAATCTCTCCTATGTACCACACATCAATAATGTGGCAAAAGTAGCCAACACCAGGATGAGCCTACTATTCCGACATAGGAAACATCTAACCCCAGAATCTCTGTCCATAGCTGTCCAGAGCTCCATCATCAGCATCATTGACTACGGTCTCATTATCTATGGATCTGCCACAACCTCATCTCTCGGGCGTGTTTCGACTTCCCTCAGTCAAGCCTGCCGACTCGTTACTGGTTCCCACCGTCTCACCCACACCTGCAACTTCTACTCCAAAACAGGCTGGCTGCAACTGAACAACCAAATTAAATACCAAACCTGCATCACTGCTAAGAAAATCATAATGGGAAAGGCACCACCAGGAGTCAGCACCCTCCTCAAACCCAAAATCACCAACCGCAACACCAGGAGCTCTAAGCCCAAAATCCTTCAAATCCCCCGCTGCCGCATGTCCCAAGGCCAAAGGTCGCTTGCATACAGGGTCAAGTTGGCTGAATGAGCTCTCTAGTGACACCTCATCCACAGCAACGCTTGCAGCATTAAAAAAGCTCTGCCACTCCATAACTGGCACCTCCACCTGTGCTTGCACCCCATAACATCTTCATTCCCTACGCTGCTTCTGACCTTATAGGTGTCAGTTTCTGCCCTCTCTTCTTGCACGTACCTGTCCAATGCAACTTCTAATGCAGTTGCACTGTGTCTGTCCTGACAAGGCCCCTCGGCTGCCTCACCCAGACCCTCTACACACCTATGCCTTCCCTTACCCTCAGCCCTCTCCCCATCTTGCCCTCTTCCTCCTATTGTTTCTTGAGTTACTCATCGCACAGTCTGATTTTGTCAAGGAAAGTTACTGTCTAAAACCATGTTCCTGTAACTGTTTTATGTTTTAGTGTCTGTTACCCTGTAACCATCATGACGTGGAACCTTTGTAAAAGAGCCTTGGCTCAAAGGTACTTTGTAATCCTAGACACAAATAAATAAATAAATAAATTACTCACCATAGTAATCTTCTTTCTTCCAGGGTATTCTTCAATATCATTAACTCTAGCAGTCAGCCTCCTGGATTGCACTGCCCCGGAGATAAATGGAACTTTATGCAAATAATGGAACATTAATTGGCTCGGGCCACTATTCAAATCTGCTGCCCTGCCAACTGTAGGTGTTCCAAGACACTCAAATTTTGACTAAGCCTGTACCTAGGTTTCATACTATGCTATTCTAACACCCTATAACAAAGTAACAATAATATTTTAGTTAGATTAAACCCCTCCCCTTTTTTTTTACTTCCTGAGCCAACTGGCAATGTCCAAAAAGACCAATGAAATAGAACTGGGCCTACTGGTTTAAAAAAAGATTTTGTGCCAACAGACAGTAACACTTGTAATAGTATACTGATGGGTTCTGGAAGGAAAGGTAGAGTTTATGATACTGAAGAATACCCTGGAAGAAAGAAGATTATTTTCTTGTAAACCCAGGTATTCATCAATATCATTAACTCTAGCAGACTATAAAGCAGTACCTTTGGAGGAGGGTCCAGAAATGAAAATTACGTACCTACCATAATTCTTGATCTTTCTGTGTATCTTCACCATTCATCACATTTGGGTATGTGGCTGGAGGTCACGACCCCGTGGGAGCTTTTCTTTGGGGGGGATGGGTGGAGTCGACGCACCGATGGCGCCACCCTCAAGGCCAATGCATTGCGTGGCGCTCACGGGTTGGCCGTTAGGTGTCGTCGACCCCTCCCTCCCACCACTTCTGAGTCGCCAGTAAGTGAAAGGGTTGGGAGGGGGGAACAAGGAAGTCCAAGGGACAGACAAAGGAAACGATACACGAACTAAAAGGAGAAATAAACGACAGAGGACAGACAGGAGAAAAACTAAGGAGATTGGGTAGGAGCCCCAATCTCTGGAATCAGAAAAGGAAAGGGAGGGACACAAGAAGTGGGAGGGGAGAGAACATACCCCGGACTCATGAACTGTTCCCAAACTGAGTTTAAGAACTGCCAAGGAGTAGCCAGAAGGCTATATTGCCAGAATTCAAGGCACAGAATTACTGGCAACTAACTCCAGCAGAGGCAGTAGAGGCTATCATGGGACAGAAGGGGACAGGAATCCAGGGTTGTCCTCCCCGAAACAAAATAATTGGAATAGGGGAGAAAAACAAGTCTCCCTTAATAAAAAATGAGGGATGAGTCCCTAAGGAGAAGGACGGAGGAAGACAGAGGGAGAGAGAGAGAGAGAGGGTGCAGCCACCAAATCCCACCCAAAGGGGTGGAGCCAAGGCATTGAGAGAGAGCCCCCCTCCCTGATCCCTCTCCCCGCCAGAGCGAGAAAAATCTCCCAGTGTGCCCGAGGTCACCCCGCTTCTGACCAGCAGAAAGGGGGGGCGCACACGGAGGGTGGGATTTGTGATGAATGGTGAAGATACACAGAAAGATCAAGAATTAGGGTAGGTACGTAATTTTCATATCTTATCTGTGTCACTCTTCACCATTCATCACATTTGGGTGAGTACTGAGCCACCCCGAAGGGGGCCTGAGACCCTACAGGACTAAGTCCCTTAGCTCCCAGTGAGGGAAACACTGAGAGGGAGAACCTTTACGGGCCTAGCGAGGCCCAAGACTGGGGAGAGTGAGACGGGGACCCCCGGAGGGGGCAGGAGGCTGCCCCAACAAACACCGCATCACTCTATGGGAGAAAAGGTGGGTTCTCCAGTAAGCGGAGGAAATCACCCTACACCGGGCCAAGGGTGACAACCAGGAAAGATGTAGCCATGCCGTCCGCCTAGTGCAGATCGCTGTCCCTATGACCCTGGAAGCTACCTCGTTGGTGTCGTAAGATGCCCTCGCTTGGTGCCTTGCTAGCCCCAGGCCACGTGCAGAGAGTGCAATGGCTTGTCTGATTACCTCTGAATCAGGCAAGGAGGCTAGGAGTTGACCTAGCCTGGCCCACAAGAACCTACTGTCACAAACCCACTCAGCAGGTCAGGCCCTCTACTCCCAAAAGTGCCAACCTCCGAGTGCAGTCTAGTAAACAGTTTAACAGAACAAGGTAACCCTCTTGTCTGTTTTGTGAGTTCGGATCAACCTTTGGTCTCAAGTTCTGGAGGAATTCAAACTGTTAACCTCTTGCTAGCGTACCCAATGTACAGGTTCAGCTATTTCTGTCTTCAGGGGGCCAGATATCTTTGTCTACGGGCACCTAACCAGGTATACAGAGATGAACCCTTAAAAACCTTAATGAAGACCTCAGATTTAAAATGCTTCTCTTTCCAGTTTGGTACCACCATTCAAGCTTATGCCTGCTGTCTGCTATACACATAAATACTTTTCTTACAACTAAAAAGAAGTCAAACACAGACCAAGTAAGTTCTACAAAGAGTTTTACTAATATAGTTAAAATATGTAAAACGCAAAATACAGAACTCTTATATCACAAGACATATAAATCTTTTAAAAGAACAAGGTTTAAACAGTGCAAATTCCTACTTGCAGTACTTAGATTTGAAACCTTTCCAAATACTTGTTTACAAGTGCTCCAAAGATCTTTCCTTAGTCAGAGTCTAGGTAAAAATGTGTGCAAGTAAAACATAGTATTCCTTAAACAACTGTATTGGCCAACTCCTTTTTTGTGTGAGGTCAGCTAGCTCCTCCTCTGTCACATTATGTATAAAAAATATATATCTTATACAAAAACAGGATGTCTTTTTTTAAAGTATTACATTCTGCAACTTCAACATAATTCATGTCCTTCAAATGACACTTCTTTTGATCTATGCTGTATTCTCCCTCACACAGGCTTCACAGGAGCATTTACAACCTTGCACCCCTGTGTAACAATCTAAGTTCCTCTCCAACGTCATAAAATGGATATGACATAGCAACTACAGCTGTAATAAACTCAGAAAAACATGAGATCCTTGATTAAAACATTCCATGTAACACATTGTCTCTAAAACTGTGTGTGTGTGTGTGTGTGTGTGTGTGTGAACTCACATGCTGTCAGCATTTTCCCATGGCTTGCATCTTTCAGCTGAAACCTGGGGGGGTGAGGTCACTCCTAGAGCATCAGATTTTCAGCAGTCAGTACTACATTTTATATTTTAAAAAAAATGATACAGCACTCAGAACTGGCTGTCTACATCACACCTATCATAGGAAGCTTAGTGAGCCTGATGAGCAGAAATTGAAAGTAACAACTGTGCCAAGTAGAAGGTCCTCCTCCCCCAGAAGTCAAAATCCGTGGAATCTTGATCTGGCGGCCGGTCACAGTGTAGGGCATGAAGCCCATCAGGAGTGTCCAGCTGTGTCAGTCCTAACTGAGGATGAGGCATACAACCTGGAGATTCCGGGGGGGCACAATACCTCTGGCTTAGATCCAGGGATCGACAAATCTAAAAATTAATTACTTGTCCAGAACAAGTAGCTGAAGTAAAATTAGTAGTCCCAATGTGCCAATTAGTAGTGCAGTGACAAATTGGCATATTTTAATAAAATAAAAATACGAGTTAGAGAGTAGATGCTTTTCTGCTTCTGTGTTACTAAATAATGTGTTTTATTTATTGTTTTTATGTGTTGTTGTAAGAAAATGTTCTCGCACCAAAGAACACCACAGTGAACACTGCACACTAGGCATATGCCACATTGAGGAAAATTAGTGTTTAACATTGCTTATAGCTTTGAGCCAGCAAATACTGCATCTGTCTGAGAAGGGACTTGGAATTGGGAAGGCAGAGCAAAATACTTTATGGCACAGCACATAGTCACAGTGTTGTAATAATTTAGACTGACTGCACACATCACACACACACCACCTGGTATGTGAAGGGGAAGACTTTAAAACAAGCATGGTTCTGTTTTCTGTGAGATTTTTTTTTTAACGGTACAAAAGGCCAGATTGTTGCTAATATTTAGCTCCCAGCACACCTGCCCTCAAGTTGTTCCCCTGAATAATCCTGAGAATCCCTGGCCCATGATGTCACCCCCCACTAACTGACAGTTATTTTCTTTCCCCGATCTCTACTCCTTCGCTTTATTCTTTAACCCCCAGTGAATGCTTTTTTTCCCCCTTAAGCAGAGCGCCCCGTGCTTCACGAGTACAGCATGTCTGTCCTTGCGATGGTATAGCCGTCTGCCTCTAAGTTCCAGTTCTCCCACCCCTCCACCACCGCAGCCACTTGCCAGGACTGACAGGCAGTCTCTGAAGTGATACTGGCTGACAACTAACCTGTCAGTCCTGCTGATGATGATGCTGCTGCTGAGATCAATGGCTGAGTGGGAGGGAATGGAGAGAGTCAGAGCCGCGCCACTTGTCCTCGTACGGCCGTGTCCATGTTCGCTCCTTCTAGTGCAGGCCATGGCGGCTTTACTCCGGCTTCCACGTGGTAATCCTGAAGTCCGTTATACGACCAGCTGGCCGAGGAGAAGCAGGCACATCGTCAGCAGGCGGCATCTAGTGGTGAAAACTAAAACTGAACGTAAAGCAAACAAAAAAAGGTGGTTGTCCGTGGGACGACCAAGAGCTTAAAAAATACTTGTCCCTACACAGAAACTTGTAGCCCGGGACGTCGGGCTATGGGATTTGTCGATCCCTGTTTAGATCCCTGGGGCTGGGACTCTGGAAAAGGGTCTTTGCCAGAAACGCAATGACACCTCCTGGAAAGGAGCAGGCCAGGCGGGCACCATAAGGGTGGCCGCACTGAAGTTGCCTAAGAAGACACTCGTCGAATGCTCCAGATTGAGATGAGTGGGTGGGGTGACACACAGGTCTTCCATCATTCTCACAAGGAAACGCTAATACTCAGTGAGAGCACCAGCAGGGGAGATGTGGACGGAAGGCTTCTCTCCCCCAGAAGAGGACGAGGAGGAAGCGGAAAACCTCAGAGATCCAGAGGTTGGCTGCTCAGGGGAAGGTGGAACACCCACTCGTCCATGGCCCTGACATAAGTAAGGAAGTGAGCAACCGCACCCCTGAATTGTTCCCAGGAGAGAGGTCCCGTAGGACTACGAATGCCTGGGAGAGCAAGAGACGGCGACAGAGGAATGGGGGCTAAGTCCACAACAGAAGGGGACTGTCCTCTGTCTGGGCAAGACAGTGCACTGGAAGCCTCAAGGGAAGGAAGAACTCCAGAAAGCCCAACAGCCGACAGCTGATCAACCACGCTGGAACTGCCTAGGTCGTGCCCTGAAGAATCCCTCCTGTGAGGTGACTGGGACCGTGTAAACCCAGAAGGATGGTCCCTTCCCTCCAAAGACCAGGGCCCTCTCAAGGAGACTGAGAAGGAAGGGCGTCGGTCTGCGCTGTATCTCCTCCCCGAACCCGGGTGGGTCCCAGAAAGGGGTCGTCTCATCGATCCCTGACCCATCAACCCCTCAGAGTCCTCTGCCTCACAAACACCAGCCTGGGCAGCTGACATCCCTGGTCAGTCTCCAAGGAGATCACCCAGGGAGTAGCACCCTCCCCTCCCGAGGGCGCTCTGGTCGGCCCTAAAGTTAGGTGATCCAGGCACACCATATGAGGGGGTAATCCAACACAGGGGGCAGAAAACCCTCCAAGCTTGGGCTGCAGGGCAATAGTGGCCTGGACCACCGCCTGCTGGTCAGCACCCCTGAACCAGACTCGGGGGCTACCGCCTGCTCCTCAGACGGAGGCTGGTTCCGGTCAGCCGCAGTAACCACCAGGGTGTCCACGTGGGCTGCCAACTCCAAAGAGTCAGACAGCTGGTCCGAACCAGACTCGGAGTCCACCTCCGAAGAGGTAGAGACCGAAGTCCGGTGCTAGACCGTATGCGGACGCCCGCTCCTGTCTGGACCGACAGAGGTGCCAGTCCGGGTGTCCGCACCACAGCAGTCAATGAACTCCCCCACAGCACCACAAATGGCACCCGAAGAAGAGACGGCGCATAGAGCGGCAGCAGAACCGAAGTCGATGTCCACCACGGCGCCGTCCCCCCCATGACGCCGCGAATAGCACCAGAGTCAGGAACAGCACCAAGAGCGATACCTCCCAAAGCGCCATTTCTTCGCTCGGCACCGCAAGTGGTGCCAGAGCTATACACGGCGCCATCCCCAGCCTTGGCTCTGCAAACGGCACCCAGACAAGAAACAGTCGAAGACGGCACCATAGAACTTCCCACGGCACCACCAGTGCTATTGGCACTGCGAACAGCGTCAACAGCAGAGACAGTGCCGAGTGGCAGACTGACGCCGACCATGGAACCATCAGGGCCCACAGCGCCACGAACGGCAGCGAGGTCCAAAATGGCACCGACGGACGGCATCAAGGATGGTGCCGACCCAGGCTTTCCAGCCTGAGGAATCAACACTGGGGGACCCTTCACCCCCATAAGGGCGATTGCCGAGCGGCTCTCCCGCCCACCCCCAGGGAACGGACTGGGCTTCTTGCACCGCTGGAAGGGCTTCTGCCACGGCAAGGCTGCAAGAAGCGGAAGGCTTCTCCTCCGCGGTCCGTATAGAACCGGGAAGGGACCTGGAGAAAAGGCA
The DNA here is from genome assembly GCA_016271365.2 of Neoceratodus forsteri. Lineage (NCBI taxonomy): Eukaryota > Metazoa > Chordata > Ceratodontiformes > Ceratodontidae > Neoceratodus > Neoceratodus forsteri. The sequence goes on along the minus strand of CM057456.1, from coordinate 1,172,089,181 downwards.
GAGAGACTGGGCTTGGCCCAACAAGCGCGCACCTTGTCCCCTGAAAGTCGGCAGAGCTCGTCCAACTTTCCACGCACGCTGTTCCAGGACACAACGATCCATAGACAAACAGGCATCACATGAATCCATGTCGTGAAGCAGGCCAAGGCACGTAAGGCAACGATCATGCTGGTCAGGAACGGAGTACTTGCGGCCGCAAGGGCACCGACGCATAGGAGGCCGACCCACTTTCAGTGACTTTTTGCCCTATGACCTAGACATGATCGACTGAAAACAATGAAAAAACAGACTCAACATCGTTAAAATAATAAAGGAACAGTCTTACCAAACAGCAGCGTCAAATAGGGTGAAACGGAACTGGCAGATAGACACTTGGCGTTGACCGACAAAGACTAGGCCCAACATAGTTGCTTGGAGCTCCTTACGAGGTGAGACCTCTATGGTGGGAGATGAAGAACTGTCGGGAGGGCCGGGTCGACGACACCTAACGGCCAACCTGCGAGTGCCACGCAATGCATCGGCCTAGAGGGTGGCGCCGTCGATGCATCGACTCCGCCCATCCAAAAATAAATATATAAAAAAGCCCTCCCATGGGGTCATGACCTCCGGCCACATACCCAAATGTGATGAACTGTGAAGATTGACACAGATAAGATTTCTATTTAGGGAATAGTCTCTGCAGCACTGCTGCGCCAAACCTGGAATCACTTCTGGACTGGATGTTCAGACTGTAGTATTTGTAAAGGTGTGTACATAGTTCCATGTCGCTGCTTTGCAGATTTCCTAAAAGGGAATATCCCTAGCTGCTGCTGTTGTAGCAGCTGTACCCCTAGTGAAATGTGCCCTCAGGCCTGCTGGGGGTTCCTTGCCAGCTTTAGTGTAACAGAACTGCATGCATGCCACAAAACAGCATGCAAATGTCCTTTCTGAAGCTGGACTACCTTTACCCACATCACCATAGGTCAGAAACAGCTGTTGTTTTTCCTGTCTATGCTCCTTCGTATGCTCATTGTAACAGGTCAGGGTTCTCTTTACATCGAGACTATGCAATCTATGCTCCCCAGAGCTAGAATGCACGGTGAAAAAGACTGGCAAAGTAATAGATTGATTCAGATGAAAATAAGAAACTGCTTTAAGGAAGAAATTTCCTGTTAGTTCTGAGCACCACCTTGTCTCTGTATAAAGAAATGTAGTCTTGCTCCAGACACAGAGCTTGCAGCTCACATATTTGTCTTGCAAAGGTGATGGTTACTAGGAAGACAGTCTTCCAAGTGACAAATTTCAGATGGGCACTGGCCAATGGCTCAAATGGGGGCTCCATGAGCTTGGCAATATAGATGTTCAGGTTTCAGGCTGGAGCTGGCTCCCTATGAGGAGGGTGCAGATGGGCCAGTCCTTTAAAGGATTTTCTAAAAATAGGGTTAGCTGCTAGGGAGACGCCTTTACCAGCTGACAGATATGCAGAAAATGATGCCAGATGGACTTAATGAGTGTGGATGGCAGTCCCAGAGAATTTAGGTATGTCAGATATTCCAGCAAGACTGACAACCTGGCCTCTGTGGGAACCAACCCCTTCTGAAGCACACCAGATGGAAAACCTCTTCCATTTGGAAGTATAAGTTTTCCTAATTGAAGGTTTCCTGGAACCTCTTAGCACCTGCAGGACATCCTCTGAGAGGTGTAGGTCAGCATACTCTAAGTCCTCAAGAGCAATGCTTTCAGTCTGAGAGACCTGAGGCTCGGATATAGAATCATCCCCTGGGATGATGTCAGGAGATTGTGTCTGTGAGGGAGGTGTATTTGTTGAGCCACTGACAGAGAAAGCAGCAATGAGTACCATGGCTGCCTGGCCCAATCTGGAGCTATCAGAATCATTGTGGTTGACTGGGACCTGAGCTTGATCAACAAGGGAAATGGAGAAAACGCGTACAGAGTTTTCCCTGTCCAATTCAACACCATGGAATCCATGGGAACCGAGCCCTTGGCTGGGGGTCTGCAACAAAATCTTGGCAGCTGATGATTGTCTTCTGAGGGAGAAAGATCTATTTCTGGAGTGCCCCACCTCCTGAACACTAACTCCAGCACCTGTTTGTAGAGACACCATTCGTGATGGTTCTGGCTGATTCTGCTTAAGGCATCCACCAAAGTATTGTCTTTCCCTGGAAGGTGCACCACCACCAGGAACACCTATAGAGAGTATGCCAGAATCCAAATTTTCATTGCCTCCGTGCACAGCAGGTCGGACCTTGTCCCACCCTGCTTGTTGATGTAGTACATGGTAGTGGTATTGTCTGTTCTGACCTGTACCACCTTTCCCTTTATCAGAGATGCAAAAGACTGGAGTGCTAGAAGCACCGCCCTGAGCTCCAAAAGGTTTATGTGTAGCAGTGACTCCATAGGGGACCAAGTGCCATGCGCTGAGTGTTCCTCTAGATGAGCCCCCCAACCTAGCAGGGAAGCATCTGTTGTATCATGGTAGGAGACCGAGTCTCAAATGGTAGTCCTTCCCTCAAGTTGCTTCTGTTCTGCTACCATTGCAGGGCCTGTATCAAGGTCCCTGACACTGGTACCAATTTTGACAAGGGGTCCCTCTTTTGGCACCATTGGGCCCTTAAGTGAAATTGGATGTCTCTCATCTGGAACCGACATCCCTGCACTGTGCTTGTAGCTGCAGCCATGTGTCACAGCAGTTGCAGTAAATGTCTTGCAGGCCTTGGTTTGTTTTGGACAGAAGAACCTGCCATGCTCACAGTACTGTCTGCTTTGTCTTGGGGAAGGATGACCTTTCCCTGTACAGTGTCCAATTCTGCTCCTATGAATTGCAGTACTTGAACAGGCTGCAACACAGATGTTTGAATCTTTATAAGGAATCCCAGGGACTCCAATGTCACCTGTGTAAGACTCAAGGCTTCTCTTGCTTGTTGTGGGGTTTTTCCCACCACTAACCAGTCATCCAGATAAGGGAACACCGAGACAACACATCTTCTCAGGTGTGCCACCACTGCTGCCTGACACTTTGTGAATACTCTTGGGGCAGAAGTCAGGTCAAATGGCAGAGCTGCAAACTGGTAGTGTCCTGGTGGTAGTCTGACCTCGGGTACATTCTGTATGATTCCCTTATTGGAATGTGGCAGTAGGCATCTTTTACGTCCAGTGATACCAGCCAGTCTCCTTGTTGCAATGTGGGTAAGATCACTGCCAGAGTAACCATCTGGAACTTTGGTTTTATGAGATGCCACCTGTTTAGGGATCTCAAATCTAGTATGGGTCACCATTCCCCATTCCTTGAGGTCAGGAAATACCTGAAGTAGAAACCCCTTTCCCTTTGAGAGGAAGGAACTGGTTCTACTGCCTTTGCCTCCAACAGTGAGGAAACCTCTTTTTCCAGTAGTTTCCGCTCTGCTGGGTCTGAGCACCTGAATAATCTTGGTTTTCACCTTGGGAAGGTTTTGAAGCTGAGGACCAGTCCCTGACCCACCACCTCCAGTACCCACTTGTCTGTGGTGATGGGTTTCCAATTTTGGAAGTAGTGGGACAGTCTGCATCCGACTGGAATAGAGGAGGCACCCTGACTAACACATCAGGAGTTCTGCTTCGACTGTGTGGAAGGCTGAAGGGATTGCTCTCCCCTTCTGGATCCTCTGCAACCCCTGCCCCCACAATACCCTCTCTGAGAGTAACTAGGGGTAGCTCGTGCTTGGTAGAAAGGTCGGGTATAACCCCTACCTCTACCTCCCCTTCCATAGGGCCTGTACAAAGTGGAGGCCCTCTCTCTGGCAGTTACTTTTTTAAGTGGCCTTATATTCATCCACTTTTTTCATATACTCCTCTGTTTTGGGTCCAAACAGAGTATTATTCTCCACCAGGAAATCCACTGCTTTGTTTTGGGTATCTTGCATAAGAGTGGTTGCCCTAAGCCGGTAAATCTTCTAAGGGCTATGGACAAAGCCATCCATCTGGCTGCACTGTCATTTGCATCCACAGCCATGTGGAATTGATATTTCATGGCTTCCAGGCCACACCTTTCTGTTTCTAGAAGGTCAGCCTGCAGGCTTGGGGGTGCCTTATCAGCAATGGACTTGATGGAGTTCCATAGGGTTTTCTGATATTGGGCTGCATAGCTCATGTAGTTAGCTTCCCTAATACCCAGGGAGGCTGCCAGATACCCTTTTTTTGCCATCCCATCCAACTTCCTGGAGTCTTTCTCCGATGGATATGTAGCCTGGGGTACTTTAGCCGTATTGCAGGCTGCTGTTTGCACCATCCCCTCAGGGTCTGGATGAGAAAGTAGGAATTCCGCCCCCAATGGATCAAGCTGATACTTCTTGTAAGCTTTCTTATCCATAGGCAAAATGGTGTTTGGAGCTATCAGTTATTTTAAGTACTTGCTTCTTGAAGCATTTGTTAATAGGCAACAGCACTTTTCTTGTGGGTATTAGCCCCATCATGTCCATAAATTGCACCTCCTCTTCATCCTGTTCAGGCTCATAAGGAATGAGGTTCAGAGCTTCAACCATTTGCCTCACAAAAGTAAAGTGTGAGGAAAATCCTCAGTCACGGGGTGGGGGTGGGGTGGGGTGGGGTTGAACCCATGCTCAGGGAAGATTTCAGGTTCTATCGGTTTATCCTCACATTCCTCCCCAAAATCATACTGGGAGGGATCCACAGCCTCTACAGAGGACCTAGACATAGGTGCTGAAAAAGTAACCAGTTGCTGGTTAGCTGGAGCTAAACCAGTCTGCAAAGGCTGCAATATTTGGAGAGCCTGTGCCACCTGGTCGACAGTTGGCATATTGCTTGGAACAGTTGGGCGCTCCATTGCTTTTTCAGCCGAGGAACCAGTATTCTTTTTCTTGTCCAGCTTTTTTAAAGGAGGTGAATCCTTTACTGGTTCTCCTGGCCTTTTCAGTCGCATTTGAACAGACATCTTTAGACATATATATATTTTTTTACTTTATGTTTATTAGTTTCTGCATAAGCATACATACATATATATACACACAATATTCATACAGGATCATAGAAAATACATCAGCAGATAGCATAATTGCCACTACACCAACTAATATGGAGAACACATACCATAATACCCTGCAGTCTGGTACAAAAGGAGTTGGGTGAATCCAACTAATAATATGTCCATAAAGTTCAATAATCAATATTTGCCAGCCTCTTCAATGGTATTAGGTTAATCCGAAAGGGGGAATAACAAAGGGAAAAAAAACAACACAAGAAAAAATTACTCACCATAGTAATGTTGTTTCTTCTAAGTCTTGCTGTATTCTAACATAATGCAGTTAGCCCCAGCACTTGAACTGCCCCGGAGAGGAAAGAGTTAACTCTATGCAGCAGCATAGAACGTTGAGCTCGAGCTCGGTTTTCAAACCTCTGCCTGTGGCACTTCCCAGAGTAACCGTCAGATTCTTACAAGCAAACTAGCTAACTAAGTACTATAGTATGGAAACTGTTCAAAGCATATAGCCAAAGGGCAAAATATTTGGGTCCAAAAGACTCAAGTCAAGAACCCAATAAGGAAAGAAAGTGACAATATTAACTATAAAAACACAAGAAAGTAACAATAACAGCTACCCCACTTCTTAAGATGGGAGGTACAAGGTACACCCCTGAGGTGCAACACTGTACCTGCCAGCCCACTTCCCAAAACTAGGTTCTGAGAGGGGAGGTGGGGGGAGGTCAGAATACAGCAAGAGTCCATTAGAAGAAACAACATTACTATGGTGAGTAATTTTTTCTTCAAACAACATGAAGCCTTGCTGCATTCAGACATTAGGCAGACTACCAAGCAGTTCCCTATGGACGAGGGAATGCAGAACCTACTTTGGGAACCAGGCTCTGCAGTACTGCTGTGCCAAACCTAGCATCACTCCTAGCCTGGATGTCCAGGGAGTAATGCTTGGTGAATGCATGTACTGTTTTCCAGGTGGCTGCTTTACAGATCTCTAACAAGGGTATATCTCTGGCCGCAGCCAGAGTAGCAGCTGTACCCATAGTCGAGTGAGCCCTCAGGCCTGGAGGGGGTGTTTTGCCCAATCTGCCATAGCAGAACTGTATACAAGAAACAATCCACCTGGCAATAGTTCTTTTCATGGCAGGCTTACCTTTCCCCACTTCATCAAAAGTGAGAAACAATTGAAGACAGTCATTTCTGTGTGCTTTAGTATGCTCTGTGTAGTAGCTAAGAGCCCTTTTAACATCCAAACTGTGTAATCTTCTTTCTCCTGAAGAAGAATGGTCAGTGAAAAACACAGGGAGAGAAACAGATTGGTTCAGATGAAAATCCGATACCACTTTGGACTTTCTGTGCACTTTCTTAGGACCACTTTATCCCTATGGAAGGATATGAAGTCAGGTTCAACTGACAGGGCCTGTAATTCACTAATCCACCTGGCAGAAGTAATAGCTACCAGGAACATAGTTTTCCAGGTCAAGTACTTCAACTCGGCTGAAGCCAGAGGTTCAAAGGGTGGCTGCATAAGCTGAGCAACGTAGACATTAAGATCTCAAGGAGGAGTAGGTTCTCTAAAGGGAGGGTTAATGTGAACCAGACCTTTGAAAAGCTTCCTGAAAACAGGATGAGATGCCAAAGAACAGCCCTTCCCTGCTGAGAGAAATGCAGAGACGGCTGCTAGGTGAACCTTCAGGGTGGCAGGCCTAAGGCCTACACCATTCAGTTGAACTAGATAATCTAAGGCTGTGGAGATGGCTGCAGAATCAGGCACAATGCCTTTTTGAGAACACCAAATACTGAACCTATTCCATTTGGAATTGTAAGTTTTTCTAGTGGCAGGTTTCCTGGAGACTTTCAGAATATCCAGCACTCTCTGAGAGAGATGTAGCGCTGCATACTCCAACTCCTCAATAGCCAAGCCTTGAGGTTGAGAGACTGGAGACTGGGGTACCAGATCCGCCCCGGGGAGGAGGACAGGAGATTATATTTCCTGGGAAGAGACAGGGGACATGACACGGTCAAGGACAGCAGAAGAGGATACCAAGGCTGTCTGGCCCAATCTGGAGCCACTAGCATCACTGTGCAGGGTTGAGTTCTGATCTTGATCTGAACTCTGAACAGCAGAGTGAAGGGAGGGAAGACATAGAGAAACCTGCCCTTCCAGTCCAAAATAAGAGCATCCAGGGGTACTGTCCCCAGGACTGGAGGTCTGCAACAAAACAGAGGAAGTTGATGATTGTCTGGTGCTGCAAAGAGATCTATCTCTGGAGTGCCCCACCTGGAGAAAATTACCTTCAGGATGTAAGGATCCAGGGACCATTTGTGATGTCCCTGTGAAATTCTACTCAGGGCATCTGCTAGTACATTGTCCTTTCCAGGAAGGTGAACTGTTATCAGGGAAGTCTGAAGAGAATAGGCCAGAGACCACAGTTTCATGGCTTCTGTGCACAAGGCCAAGGATCGAGTGCCTCCCTGCTTGTTGATGTACCACATTGTGGTGGTGTTGTCTGTTCTGACTTGGACCACCTTGCCCTTGACAGAACCTGAGAAGCTCTGAAGGGCTAGGAAAACTGCCCTGAGTTCAAGGAGATTGATATAAAGGAGAGACTCCTGTGGAGACCAGACCCCTTGAGCTGTCAGGGCTCCCAGGTGGACTCCCCAACCTAGGAGAGAAGCATCTTGTAGTTAGAACTACTGATGGAACTTGAGGGAGAAAAGGAACTCCTTGTCTGAGATTGTCCTGGTCCAGCCACAACTGGAGAGCTTGGACCAGAGTCTGAGTCACTGGAATCAGTTTGGTGAGAGAGTCCTTTCTCTGTGACCAAAAGGACCTTAGGTGGAACTGAATATCCCTCACCTGAAATCTGGCTCAATGTACCATTGCAGTGGAGGCTGCCATGTGGTCCAGAAGTTGAAGGAACTGTCTCGGTGGACAAGAAACCCGAGGTCGAAAAGAGGAAGCAAGATCTACTAGGGCCTTCACCCTTGCCAGGGGAAGAAAAGCTCTTGTTTGGACAGTATCCAATTCTATCCCTACGAAGGTGAGAAGTTGTACTGGTTTGAGAACAGATTTTGGAAGATTGAGAAGAAACCCCAGAGAGCTGAGCAAGTTCTGGGTGGTTTGCAGAGCTGACCTGATGCCTGACCTACGATTAGCCAGTCATCCAGATATGGAAAAATGGTGATACCCCGTCTTCTGAGGTAAGCCACCACTACTGCAAGGCACTTTGTGAACACCCTTGGAGCTGCTGTTAGGCCCAATGGCATGGCCCTGAATAGATAATGGCCTGAAGGCAACTCAAACCTGAGGTACTGTCTGTGGGAGCACCCGATAGGAATATGGAATATGTATTATTCAGAAGAGACCGAGGTGCAAAAAGGGGGGGAGGGGTGGCCCTGTATGTTAATGAAAATATCAAAGCTACAGAAATTCAGAATACACATAAGGAGCCAGAAGAACTGTGGGTCACCCTGGAAACAGGTAATGGGACAGCCATAAGAACTGGGGTTGTCTACAGGCCCCCAGACCAGAGGGAGGACATAGACACATTACTGTTAGAAGATATACAAAACATGACAGCTAAAGGGAGGTTCTGATAATGGGAGACTTCAACATGCCAGATACAGATTGGTCAATACCAGCAGGAACATCTGCCAGAACTAGACTCATAGTGGATTCCCTGCAGGGAGGGCCTCAAACAACTGGTACAGCAACCCACAAGAGACAGGGCTATCCTAGATCTAGTACTGACTAACAAAGAAGGGATCACAGATCTCCAGGTAGAAGGTCACCTGGGGCCAGTGACCATCACATGGTATGGTTCAATTTGGCTACTACATCTAAATCATCCCATTCCAAGGCAAAAATATGGGACTTCAGAGGAGCTGACTTTGATAAGATGGCCAACAGAGTTAAGCTAGCCCTGGCAAAAAAGAAACACAGGTGAGGAGGTACAGGCAAAGTGGGCAAGCATTAAGGATACAATACTTGAAGCAACATCCCATTGTGTTAGACAGAAAGGAAGTGCAAAAGAAGAGAAACCACTTTGGTTCTCAAATATAGTAGCAGAAAAGGTCAGAGCCAAAGGCTGGCCTTCAGAAAATATAAGGAACACAGCGGGATGAAGATAGGGAGGCATACCAAACTGCCCTAAGGGAAAGAGGTAAGGCAGTAAGGCAGGCAAAGTCCCAAACTGAGGAAACACTAGCGAACAGTAAAGAAGGTGACAAGACTTTCTATAGATACATTAGTGAAAGGAGAAAGTCCAGAGGGGTATTGCTAAGCTTAATGGAGAAAGGGAGCATGTGAGGAGGAGGACCCTGTAAAGGCATCTATCCTAAATAGATACTTTGCTCAGTATTTACTGAAGAGAAGGTAGGGCAGGGCCCACAGCTCAGCATCATGGACACAGGGGAGGAGGTGAGCACTACTCCCTTCACAAAGAAAGGGTCCTACAAGAGCTTGCTAAGCTCAGGGTGGATAAGGCAATGGGACCTGATGGCATACATCCCAGGGTACTTAGGAGCTAAAGGAGGAACTAGCAGAGCCATTAGCAGAATTGTTTAGTGAGTCTCTGAGCACAGGAGAGGTCCCAGAAGACTGGAGAAAGGCTCATGTGATCCCACTCCACAAGAGTGGTAGCAGGGAGGAGGCGGGAACTACAGACCGGTCAGTCTTACCTCAGTAGTGGGCAAGATTATGGAGGCACTCCTTAAGGAAAGGATAGTGCAACACCTGGAATCCATAGGGGCACAGGATCCAAGACAGCATGGGTTTACAAAGGAAGGTCCTGTCAAACTAATCTCATAGATTTCTTTGACTGGGTAACCAGAGTGGTGGACCAAGGGGGAGCAGTTGATGTCGCCTACCTTGACTTCAGCAAAGCTTTTGACACTGTTCCACATAGAAGATTGATAAATAAGCTAGGTAGGCTCGGGGTGGGTCAGAAGTTGGTCAACTGGGTGGCAAACTGGTTGACTGGCAGAAAACAGAGAGTGGTGGTAAATGGTATACAGTCAGAAGAGATGCAAGTCACAAGTGGGGTACCTCGAGGGATCAGTCCTGGGGCCAGTCCTATTCAACATCTTCATTAGTGACCTACGCAGATGGACTAGAGGGTAAGGCTTGTCTGTTTGCAGATGACACCAAGATCTGCAACAGAGTAGATGATCCAGATGGGGTGGGCAGAATGAGAAGAGATCTGGATAAACTAGCAGAATGGTCAGAAGAGTGGAAACTGGGATTTAATGCAAAGAAGTGCAAAATCATGCACATAGGGAAGAGAAACCCTGAAGCCACTTATAGGCTGGGAGGGGAGTTGCTAGCAGTCACAAAGGAAGAAAGAGACTTGGGCATCATCATCACTGATGACCTAAAATCATCCAAGCAGACCTCTAAAGCAGTAGGTAAGGCTAGGGGGTGTTAGGGTGTATTAGTAGGGGTATCACAAGTCGTGAGAGGTAATAATCCCTCTGTACAAGACATTGGTTAGCCCCATCTGGAGTACTGCGTGCAGTATTGGAGCCACACCTTCACAAGGACATTAACCAAATTGAGGCAGTCCAGAAGGGCAGCAAAATGGTGCAGGGACTGCATCAGAAGACATATAAGGACAGATTAGCAGAGCTCAATATGTATACCCTTGAGCAAGGAGGGAGAGAGGTGATATGATCGAGACATTTAAACACCTTAAGGGCATAAACAAGGTGAAAGAGTCTAACATGTTTAAATATAAGAAAAATAGCAGGACAAGAGGACACAGCATGAGATTAGAGGGAGGCCGATTAAGGGGAAATGTGAGGAAATTCTTTTTCACAGAAAGGGTGGTAGATGCATGGAATGGCTTACCACAAGAAGTGGTGGCTATGAATACAGTGCAGGGCTTCAAACAGGCATGGGATAGGCATAAGGGAGCAATACAAATGACTATGAATAGATAGGTCACTGACAGAGCAAAGGCCAATGGCACATTTATAAGGTAGAAAAAAGAAATGGGCAGACTGGATGGGCCTTGCGGTCCTTATCTGCCGTCAACTTCTATGTTTCTATGTTTCTATGTTTCTATGGAAGTAGGCATCTTTGAGGTCCAGGGATGCTAGCCAATCCCCTGGCCTTAAAGAGGGAAGGATTATTCCCAGAGTTACCATTTTGAATTTGGGTTTTGAAATGTGTTTGTTCAAATACCTTAGGTCCAGGATGGGTCGCCACTCCCCCTATTTTCTTTGGGGTAAGGAAGTACCTGGAGTACAGGCCTTTTCCCTTGTGTTGAGTAAGAACCCTCTCTACGGCTCTGAGAGCCAGGAGAGAGCAAACCTCTGCCTCTAGGGCAAGGGTTTCTGAGATTGATGCAGGTGGAAAAGACCTGGCCCTCTTTTTTGGGAACCTTTTGAAGCTGAGGGCCAGTCCCTGGCTTACTACTTCCAGCACCCACTTATCTGAGGTCACAGACTTCCAGGCCTGAAAGCAGTAAGCCAGCCTGCCTCCTACTGGGATTGGGGAGTCGACCCGGGCTGACACCTCAGGGTGTCTGCCCGGCAGGAGCCTTATCCCCTCCTGCCCCCCCTCAGAAAAAAACCCTCTGTGGGAAAGGAGAGAGGCCTGGGCTTGGTAAAAAGGCCTGTGAAAGGGCCTGCCCCTGCCCCTAGACTGCTGCTTTTGTGGAGTGGCTTGCCTTTCCTTGGCCTGTGCACTCCTGTAAGTGGTCCTGTATTCATCCATTTTCTTCACGTAAGCCTCTGTCTGCTCCCCAAACAGAGAGTTACCAACTGCAGGAAAATCCACAGCCTTAGTCTGGGTAGCCTGCGATAGGCTAGTACATCTGAGCCAAGCATGTCTTCTGAGAGACATAGATGTAGCCATGACTCTAGATGCCACATCACTGGAGTCCACAGCAGCGTGAAATTGTACTTTAGATGCCTCAGTTCCATCTGCAGCCACCTCCTCCAGCTCCTTGGCTAGCTGCGGGGAGGCCTGTTTAGCCAGTTCCAGAACAGTATCCCACCTGGACTTCTGGTACCTAACTGTGTAGGCCATATAGTTTGCCTGCCTGAGTCTCAAAGAGGATGCCAAATATTGTTTTTTGGCCATGGCATCAACTTTCCTGGCGTCTTTGTCCAGGGATTGTGAAGCCAAAAGAATGTTAGCGCTGTGACAGGCTGCAGCCTGCACTACCCCAACATGGCTGCTATGATTATAAAGGAACTCTGATAACATGTACCTCCTGTCCATTCTTTTGTCCACAGGAGTTAATGAATCAGGAGATTGTAACATTTTTTGTGTCTGTTTCCCCAAGGACTTGTGAAGAGGGATAGACAACCTTTTGGACTCTGGGATGTCCATCATTTTCACAAAATCAGGCTCTTCTTCCTCTTCAACAGCTTCAACCAATGGGAGCTGGAGGGTTTCAGCCACCTTCTTGTAAAACAAGAAGTGTGAAGGGGACTCAGAAAGCCTCGGAGGGGAGACATTAGAGGGCCTGTCTGGGGAGATGTCCGGTTCAGTGGGCACATCCAGACCCCCCCGATCACCTTCATCATCGGGATAGTCTTCGTCTCCCTCCCACTCCTCATAGAAAGCATCTGGATCATAATCCGAAGGAGATGGATCTGACTGAACCGACCGCCTAACCGGTGGCACTGGTTCGGACGGAACCAGGCGAAGCGATTGAACAATGCTAATCGCTTTGGCTATCTCACCCACGGTTAGAGTATGCGGTACAGGATCCGAACCAGCAGACTTCCGTTTCCTTTTTGAAGGAACCGGACCCTCAGAGTCGGCTCTCCTTTTGCCTGAGGAGGTATCGCCTAGGTCAGTAGGCACCTCCTCAGGTTCGGCCACAACCAAACCGGGCTGGCCATCCGGAACTACAGACTCCTCAGCCTCCCTTTCCTTCAGCCTACTCAATCTTTTTTCTAGAATGGCTTTGGGAAAGTTTTTGCAAATTTGGCAGTCTGACTTGAGGTGGTTAAACCCCAGATAATAAACACAGATGAGGTGGGGGTCGGCCTTGGCAAAGGCCTCCCCACACTCAGTACAGTGTTGAAACCCAGTGGGACCGGTTTTCTTCTTGGGTTTCTCAGACATGGCCAACCTACTAGATTAACCTATCGCAGCTTTCAAGCTAGGTAATAAATAACCGATTGGTTACAAACTGTGTCATGAGTTTTGAAAAAGAATGAGAAAGAAGCCCGGTTCTTTTGAAACCGATCGGTACCGGAACACCACTCTAATCCCAGAAAAAAATTCAATTTTAAAACAAAGTAGAAATAAGGTTGGTTCCTAACCAGACCGAACGATAAGAAACTGAAGAAAAGAACACTTTCCACAGTTTTACCAACTAAAACACAGTCACTGCCTATCTACTACACTACCTGTACCATAGACAGAGACTGGAAATCTGAAAAAACAACAAATAGCACAGTTTAAACTGAACGCTTTTTAAAACTTTACTGAACCGAGCAGAGGAATCTCCGGAGCGACTTCACTGTTAGGTGGAGTAAAGAATCTGATGGTGACACTGGGAAGTGCCACAGACAGAGGTTTGAAAACCGAGCTCGAGCTCAACGTTCTATACTTCTGCATAGAGTTAACTCTTTTCTCTCCGGGGCAGTTCAAGTGCTGGGGCTAACTGCATTATGTCAGAATACAGCAATACTTCATGTTGTTTGAATCATGAAATTATTATTTAACCTGTTCAATCATATAGGGATACTTCAAACAGAAATATTGGACTCCCTAGTAACTCTCCTCCACCCCATTTAGACCAACTGAACCACAGTTCATATGAACCCTTAGAAATCCTTGCAGATTAATAAAGATAAGAACATTTCATGAACAACACAGTATACAGTCAGAAATCTTTTTAGATAAACTAGAGCTTATATAAGTAAAGCAATTGCCTCCTGTGCAGGGAAGATAATATATCGGGTAGCATTCCAACAAGGCAGGATCCCCGTGCTCACTCTCAGTTGTGAGCTCCATGAAAAAAGTAAGGCACTGAAAAAAAAAACTGTTTAATGCACCCCTTATACTTCCCCTCCCACAGTCAAATAAAGACTTAAGAGATACAGAGCAAACAGTCTCAGTATAAATCCACATCTTCGAGATGGCAAGCCATCGATGAGCTTGCTGCACAGAAAAAGTCTGCATCAAGTTGCAGCTCACTACTCACGACTCAGTCCTCCGTGTCAGAATCTGAGTGAACTGGTTCCGCTTGTTTTCTCTGACTCTGAAATTCCCCTTCCACTTTTCTAGTCATTGACCTGCATCCTGAGGGTTGCTGAACTGCCAGGACTTACCCCCATAAACCACTCGGAGCCTGACCAGCAAAAGAAACAAGTATACGACTCCCAAGGTACGTAGCCTCTGTCGAACTGCATCAAAGCTCTTCCTTCTGTACCTCGTTTGGTATGAGAGGTCTGGAAATAATTTTACATCAGATACATTAATTTCTTATGGGTAAAGCAGCATGAGCAACACAGATCACTTCATCCCTGATCTCTGATTCTGAGGATTTCAATATGATGGTGCGTGACAAATTAGGCACAGATGAGCGACTCAGAGGATTCACTCGATAGGCAATAAGCAATGCTGACCACTGAAAGTTTTTCAGCAATGCAAGATTATCTTGCAACTACGACACAAGGTATGCCAACAGTGTTGTCCTCTCCACTCTTTCGGGAACGCTCAGCAATCTAATGTTCCTCGAGCAGAGTTCTCGGTCTCCAAACGACTGCGAAGTTGCCCATTCTCCTTGGTTAAATTTGCTATCATCACCAGCGTGGGTATAGATAATTTTTCCACCTCCGTTACAGTTCCTGATAGCTTCTGCAGTGCTACATTGTGCGACTCCAACTTTTGGAGCCTTTTCCTGATTTTGCAGTCTATGGCCCACGTGGACTCAATCATGGCGCTCCAAGGAGGCTCCGCTGTAGCTGGGGTGCCATTACTACTTGCACCTGCTGGACCTGGGGCCTTACTTGTCTGCAGTTGCTGCTGGTATTTTGCAGACCCCCTGGAGTTGCGCCTTCTGCTTTCCCATCTCCACAAAATATATCTGTTTGTTACTGAGAATCTGCTGCGTCGAATTCTGAAACTGGTCTTTGAGAAGACTAACTTTTTTCTACAAATTTTACAGATATTAGTACCACGAGGTGAGGAGGTACTATGGAGAGCGACCAGCCAGGAAGATGGCTCTCTAGCGCCCCCTTTAGACATTTTTTTTTTTTTTTATCAACATTCGAATCCTTTAGATCCGAAACAGATCCTGTGGAAGTTCTTTCTTTGAAACGTTTTTTACGTTTTTCCCCATTTTCTTCCACAAAACTCTTACATATTTCACAATCAACATCAACATGTTCAACTCCTAGGCAAAACAAGCAAAGTTTGTGCTTGTCTGCCTTGGTGAATATTTCCTGACATTTAATACAGTTTTTAAATCCGATTGGTCCAGTCTTTTTCTTGGGTTTATCAGACATTATTATGGTAAACTAAAGAACTTAAATAATAAGTCTAAAGTTTCTTGTATCGGTTTGGGAACTGAGAAGAAACTTTTAAATGTAAATAGCCCGCAGTCAGTTCCTCAACTGAGGAAACCGTTAAAATCCCAGTAAAAAGTTACCCAAATAAACCAGACAGCAATAAACAATCACTACAATTTGCATTAAGTTCCATTTATCTCTGGGGCAATGCAATCCAGGAGGCTGAATGCTAGAGTTAAAGATATTGAAGAATACCTGCAGTTAGAAAAGCGCCTATGTATACATGAATGTTCTCTGTTAACAGGTGGTCTTCAATTAGGTTTCCATAAATTATGTTTAACATTTTTCACGATCTACTGTAGAACAGTCATTCACTAAACCAAAGCAATGCTTCACCTTTAAATATAATAGTTAAAGTGACAGGATTAGTTTATATGGGTTGGTTGTGCCCCCTCTTCATCCATCCATCCTTCTCACCAAGGATTAGAAAAAAGAAATAGTTTACATACTTTCCTCCCTTGGGGGTATATGGACGTATATTTATATTAATCACTTTTTTCCTGATCAAATTTCACTTTTAAAGAAAATGTTCCCGTGCTCTTCCTATCAGCTGATTTCCTCCAAAGAACATGTTGGGTTAATGTGTACGAGTGGCAGTCAATGTAAGTGGCTATCATTAACAAACCTCAGTCAAAAATGTTCTTCAATGGCAATCGGCGCTCGGCCAGACAAGTGACCAGTCTTGAACGAGTCAATCCTCTTCATACAGTATCACTCTCTGAATTCTGAGAGGAAAGAACTGGGACCCTATGGGAACCAAATGATTTGGGGCCAGCGATGTCAGTGCACAGCACCTGTGTGCAGCAACATGTGTACTCTGTCAACATATAAAGGCAGTGGCGGACCAAACTGCATCAGTTTCTCTTTACCCACTGCTATAGAGCTACAGTCTTGTCAGGGATCAGGACTTCTTGTTGCTCCAAATAAGTTTTCCTCCCTAGTTTGCTGTAATTTTGTCATTGTTTACTTTTTTATTTAGCTGCAGAGCAGTTTGGCATAATTTTTTGCATATTTAAATCAATTTACTTGGTGCAATCAGCCACTTGGTTCTGTTGCTGCACCATTTATGTTGCAGTTTTCTTCCTTTCACTCTAGGTCATTGTTATATATAATTACACAATGGCAAGGACATTTCCTGTATTCTGATTGGTCAGTGGGTGCCTGAGACAGTGATGTTATTACACAATAACATCACTGTATGAATTTATTGTACCATTTGATTGATCGCTGTTGTCTTTTCAGAAACACAAAAAATCTACTAAAAACATTTTTAATTTTCTTTTTATTTTGTATAATATCAAGCTATTGTATAATTGCAATAAAGGCACTCCAAGGTGTGTGTTGCTCGTGTAATAACGTCATAATGGGGTGGTGGAAGCACTCAGCTTCGCCTCGTGCTTCAACCCACCCCAGGAGTGACGTTATTACATGATAACACACACCTTGTCATGCCTTATTGCTTAAATACATTTTTAAAATGTATTTATACTTTTATAAATACTTTTTTTATTTAATTATTTATACACTTTGTCTGACCTACCCCCTTCAAGCCCAGCCCTTCCAAACCCAGTACCTGCCATTTCCAGGACTTATCCTGTCTCCTAGTGGTGGTTGCCCCTCCAGACAAGGGTTATTGTCCTCCTTCTCCTCCAGGGTCTAGATCTTTGAGAGGGGGACACCATGGCCGATGGTATGGACTCTGTACAGGAATGGGCAATCATCCCACTGTGGCCAGCATTTTCCTCCCACTGTTTTATCTCCTCTTGTAGCACACACAGCACTGGAGACCACCTCAGACTCATGCAACACACTTCTATCAGGAAAGAAAGCTCCCCGACCCACCAGCAGGAGCTCCTGAGGCACTGAAATGTGCCACCTCTCTTCCCCCAGATGGAACACACCACCATCAGCAGCGTGTTCCCCAAACCTGGCGGCCCAAGTATCAACTACCTCAGTTCGCTGCTGAACCTAGATTGCCAGCATGGAAGCATGGCACACTTCTGCAGAACCATCAGGCAGCTTAGGTCCTTGTTATTGAAGGAATAATGCACATCAGGGTGTGTGTCGTGCTAGGATAACGGCACACCTTGGGTGGTTAGGCACAAGGCCGCATGCCAAGAGCATCCAAAGCCTGAGAAGTGACATTATCACAGGATGACACACACCCTGGAGTGCATTATTCCTATTATACAATGGCTCTTGAGTAAACAGAAAAATAAAAAGTATATGTAAAAGTGTATTTTTTGCTGTTTTTTTTAATGGGTAGGAATACTTTTGAAAAAACAGTGTTGAGTTTTTTTTGGCCAGTAGGTGGAGCTGTCGTTACAGTAGCTCTGCATTCTCCACAGTAACTGTTGTGTTGCTGTTGTCTGTCCTACTCCATTAGTGTGCTGTTAAAGCCATGTGGGTTTTTTTTTCTATTAAAGGCACCTTGAAGTTGAACACTGCCACACCCCAGTCGTGGCTGTGTTTTTCTGTCAGACCTTTCATTTTACTGACAGACTTGAAGGCAAAAAATGGGGACTGGGTAAGTGAAGCACTGTGGTACACACACACGATCACTCACTGTGTCAGCGGGGAGTGTGAGGAAACCAGGAGCAAGTGCCATGAAGCTGACCGGACTAACAGCTTTTATTTTACACTGGCAAGCAGGGAGACTGTGCAGAGCTGAAGGCACTGGGAGTGCTGCCTTGAAAAATCAATCTGACAGCTTTAAAAGTCACATTTTTTATTTTAAATAAATATTAAAAAAAAACAACAACATAACACTCACATTTAGGATGTTCAGCGAGCGTGGAGAGCCAGTTCAGCACAGGACTGCTGCGAAGATAATATCTAACATGGCTTCACTTCACTCGTTTTAAAAAAACTAAATAAAACAAAAGTGATAATTGGCTTTGGGGGAATGTGTGACGGTTTAGGGTTTAATGTTTGCTGGTTTGTGTGCTGTGGGAGGAAGGGATTTACATTTTTAAATGTTTGATGAATACTGACTGTGTAGTGATTTATTTTTCTGGTTATAGGGTCATGTGTGTGTTGGGACTAGATCCGTGATGTTATGCTGGGATAACATCATGGGTCTAGCTCCATACTGACCAATCAGAGCCCAGGATTCTTTCTTGCCATTGTATAATTTAAAAACATTTTACTGCCTTTAAACTCCTCAGCACCAACCTCCTATATGCCCCAAAATTCAAGCTGTGTGTATGTTTTGGGCCTACTTTGATATCCATTATTGCTCTGATGGTTAGGCAGTAGCTGATGATAGGACAGAAAAGGGTCTAGGATGGAGCCTTTTCAGGTGATCTGTGAGTAGAAAGGAAGACTCAGTCGATGTCTCTATTGAGGCTCACTGAGTACATAGTTCCTTTTATGTCCGTCTCCATGTCCATGCCATGATGTGACATCAGTGCAGACACTGGTACTGACATCACTGCTGATAGCCCCACCTCGGTACTGAAATGGTACCGACATTTGAGGCCTTATTCATCTGTCATTCATCGGTGTGACATCAGCACGTGATATTGGACCATCATCAGTGCTGAGCATGGTACCATGGTTGACACCGAGCATGGTACTGTCATCACTGCTGAGCATGATGCCACTGTCTGTGGCTGTGCCATAATGATGCCTGTGCTATGTGCTAATATCATACAGCTTGTGTTATGTCCATGCTATCGTCCATTATTTTCAAGCAATGTTGTGATATTTTTCACACAAATGTCACACGTAAATGTTGCTTTTTTTCATGCACCTCTGTGCTATTATTGCTCAGTTTCCATTAATTGTCTCTGCCTGGCACAGTGCATCTGGCATTCATTACAAATCACGAGTTGGAGGAGACAGGTGGTACTGCCACTGTATTGAGCACTTGTCCGTAGCCACTTGCAATACTGTGTCCAGTTTTAGAGACACCTCAGAAAGGACATTGACAGAATAGAGACAGTACAAAGGAAGGCAACAAAAATGGTACAGGGAGTACATCAAATGTCATATGAGGACAGGTTGAAGGAATTAAACATGTACTCCATGGGCAGAGGAGGAGGAGGAGGAGAGACATGATTGAGACCTTCAAGTACATTAAGGGTATAAATAAGGTACAGGTGCAGGAACTTTCTGATTTCAAGGAGAGTAGCAGAACGAGGGGTCATGATTTTGGACTGAAAGAGGGAAAGTTCAGAACCAATGTTACAAAGTTCTTCTTCATGGAGAAGGTGGTGGATGCCTGGAACAGCCTACCCTCAGAGACCTCTGTTTCTAGTTTATTACCAATGGAATGATGGGTAGTAGGATACAGAACTATCACGTGACCCCATTTGATCATCCTGGCTAGACATTCGGTCAACAGTGCATCAACATTTGCTGTCTGAACTGGATGCGTCTGTTCCTAAAACAGGATGGTTGCTGCCTTCCACCTGCCTTGAGAAGTGCTGCCACAGCTAAATACTACAATATCTCTGGGCTGAGGTACACCTCTTGCAGGTAGTCACTAGTATCGTGCATTTGTGTGGTAGGCACTACACGCTGGTATCATCAGAGAATAGGATCCCTACTTCATTTTAGGTGCTACCTAACACCCTCAAATTCCCTTCATCCCGGCCGCATTATATAGTCAAGGTCTGGATAAAAATGTACGACTTCACCAGCCATCCCACCTCTCAAGAGGTCTCTGCCCTTCTTCAGATGTAGGCTCCAGAACTGCACACGGCACTCCAAGTGAAGTCTGATCAAGGAACTGTACAGGGGCAGAATAACCTCCTACCTTCTACTAGTAAACCCCTTCTCTGTGCACCCCAACATCCTGTTTGCTTTCCCTGCAGCCTTCTGGCAATGGATATGGGACTCAGAACTCTCACTAATAATGATCTCCGGGTCTCTTGCCTCTCATACCTGCTCCACCTTCGCTCCACCCAACCCAACCAGTATGCTGTTTTCAAATTTATTTTCTCAATATGCATGATTGATGCTGCACTCTTATGGTATTAATTTTGAGCCTACATATCCTGGACCACTCTTCTATTCTGTCCAGGTCCATTTTTATTCAATGTATTCCCTCCACTGTATCCAACCTGCCTCTGAGTTCGTATCATTTTTCAAAGAGACTAATTTTACTCTGGGTTTCTTCCACCCATATCACAGATGAATATATTGAGAATGATCAGCCCAGGACCAACCCCTGTGGTACCCCACTACTGACCTGTATAACCTCTGAGTATTCTCCATTGACAACTACCCTCTGAGTACTTCCCCCTCCAGCCAGTTACTAATACACCCAATTCATTTGGCTCCCATTCCATTATTTCTCAGTTTTTGCAAAAAAGACTGATTTTACCCCAGAGACCCTTCCCTGTATCACAGATGAATTTACTGAAAAGGATTGGCCCAAGAGCAACCTCTGTGTTATCTAACCAGTGACCTGTCTAACCTCTTGATTATTCCCATAGACAGCCGCCTTCTAAGTTCTTCCCCCAGCCAGTTATTAATTCAACTAGTTAATTCGTCTCCCATCCCTAGATCTTTTTCACAAGTCTCCTGTGGAGCACAGAGTAGAAGGCCTTGCTAAGAGTATGTCTACTGCTTGGCCCTTTTCAACTGACTTCAAGATCCAGTCAAAGAAGTCTATATGGTCTGTTTGGCATGATCTGCCTAACACAGATCCTTGCTGCTTCTTGTCGCGCAGCTCACTGGCCTCCAGCCATTACACCATATGCTCTTTTATAATGGTTTCTAGCAGTTTCCCTAGGACTGAGGTCTGCACTTCCCTATGTCCTATCAACTCCCATTCTTGTGGAGTGGGACCACACTGGCCTTCCTGCAATCCGCTGGAATGACTCCTGTTTCAGTGGAGCAGTTAGAGAAGTCAGTCAGTGGTTCCACCAGCAACTGGGCAATCTTCCTTAGCACCCTAGGGTGGAGACCATCTGGATCTGGTAGCCTGTCCACTTTTAGGGTCCCAAGCCCCTTGAGAATCTCCCTCCTATCTTTGATCCATGTTCCTTTCACACCTTAGCTAGTATCATACACTCTGGAAGCGAAAGTTCGTGAAGACTGAGCAGAAGTATTCATTTAGAATATCTGCCTTTTTCTTACTGTCTTTCTCAGATTCCCCTCCTTTGCTCAGTTTGATGAGTCCCCCTTTGTTGTCTGCTGTTCTTTGATTTGGAAGTAAAAACAAGAGGCTGCACTCCTCTCCTTGGTGCAAAATAATCAATACAAATTTATTTAAAGCCCAATGGCATAAAAAGCATACCGCTGTGGAGCTAGGACAGAACCACTGGTACCCAGACTGGTTTCGTAGTCAGTGCGTCATCTGGGGGTGGTTCTTTGCACCCATAGTAAATGTTAAATAGAAAATCATTTAAAGTGACAGTGCATATTAAATACTTATCTGCAATGAGTTCACCGAAAACAGTTCTCACATACCATTTGTGCAATCATATTAACTTCTAGAAATTGTCACACAAGAACTGTAACACGTAATAGTACATACTATAATATCCTCAACCATACTCAAGCAAAGAACACAGTTAAAAATCAGAAAAAATAGCAGCAACATCAAAATATCAAGATTGTCTGTATATCAGTTAATACTTTTTATGATATAACAGTTTACTTATTACTAGAAGAGGCGTCCTTGACTAGGATACAGGTGGTAGGCAAGGCAATCCCATCCAGCCCTAAAAGAGAACAAAAAAAACAACATATAATGCTTTACAAACCTCTACTTCTAGTGCAAGAAGTTATAACAGTTATTAACATCAAAACAATTATTCAAGATTATTTAAAGCATTCACGCTGTGGCAAGGCCATCAAATAGGTGCCAGTACACTGGGCATATACAAAAAACTCATATGGAAGTGCAGTATTATTTCCTAAGGCAGGGCATTGGGTCAATTTTGTCATTTAGGCCAGGTAGATCTAAAGCACCTAACATGAAAATCCAATATGTTTCCCTTTCTGATAGTTTGTCTTCCAAACTACCACCCTTAGGGTCCTAACTTCACTTTTTCTAACCCACAGAATTTGAGTGTGTGTCACATTTGTAAGCCTGGTATTTTGACAATGTATGGCTAGGGCACTTCTCATGCCATTATTAGCAATTGACCTTAAATGCCTCCCCACTCAGAACTTAAAAGGTCTTGTGGTTTTACCCACATAAAATGTTCCACATTGGCATATAGCCATATACACCACATACTCTGACCCTGGGTGATCTCCCTACCCGTAAGCAGGCCTCAAGGGTAAGTTTGCCCCAGTAGTGCCAGCGTCCCTGCAGGACAGCCCTTTCCAAATCAATGAATGCTTTCTTTATATCTGGCGATGTTTGTTCAAGTCCAGAAGTAGTCGTGGAGTTACTGCACTGCAGCAGTAGGGACCCAGGGGCCTCAGATTTACCAATAAACCAGGATATGGCTGGAACCAGGACCTATTTATGTCTGATTGGAAAGGGTCATTACAGCTGGGCACAAATGCATTAATTAATACTGTCACTAGGGATTACGAGGCCCAAAAGAATGATGTCACTAATGACATCATAGCTAAGGAAGCAACTGTACTCCAGTTTAAAGAGAACCCAGAATAAGCTACATACGAGAAAAAGCTTAAGAAAAATATTGAAAGAGAGAAAAATAAAATCAAAAAGACTAAACTAACAAAGTTTGACAGAGACAGACAGGATTACTTACATGACTGAGTGTGGGATTGGAATAAAAGCTCAAGACAATCCACAAGAAATCGAAAAAATCAGCAAGGGACCCCCATAAGATCAATATTAAAATACAGAAATTCCTCTATAAACTACAATACAAGTGGATCGGAATCGGATGACCCTTTATTATAGGAAGGACTGAGACTAGACCAGTGGCACTTGGACAGGGTGATCCAATTTCAGGAACCCCATCAGGAGCAGAGGGTACTCAGAGACAGGCAAGAGAGACAACAACAGAATGGCACAAGAAGACCAGGAGAGGTGGCCGCACGCACAGTGTAAAGAGGATGTGGCAAGGGGGAAGAATCTTTCAGGAGGGACAATATTGTGATTAACATATTGCATATTTATTTAAACGAGGACCAGACAAAAATATTACAAAAAGGACTGTCCTTCGTCCCCACCCAAGATACAAGTCCTTTCGACCTCTTTATTGACCTCCATAGATTTATACACAATCTTAATCTGAAGGTGCACTTTCAGAAGAACAAAATGTGTAACGGAAATATTGTGATCCCGTGACCTCGGTGGTTGAGGTAAGACAATTTAAACCCCCTTCTAATTTTATGCCACCTCAGAATGAGACAGTAGGTGTCTTCCAGAGACTATGTGAAAGACAATTCAAACTACTGTTAGAAGAGACTGACAGACCACACTTTGTAAATATAACTAAGAAGGAGTCAGAGGCATTAAAAAGCCTAGAAGAGAATCAAGAAATTACAACTAAGCCAGCGGATAAGGGTGGATCAATGGTAGTGATGTCAACTGATAAATATATTGAAGAAATTAAGAGACAGTTGAAGAATACAACTTTTTACAGACCATACCATCTGATCCTACCGCTGGTTTTAAGATTGAAATAGACACCTTTTTTGTAGGATACTGAGTGTGGGGATGTTATTGATTCAGGGGAGTGTAAATTTCTTACTGTTTCAAACCCAATAAAAGCTTGCTTTTATGTACTACCAAAAGTGCATAAGGAACTTCAGAACCCGACGGGCTGACCAATTATGGCCAGTATTGGTTCTCTGTGCAGTCACTGTCGAAATATGTAGTGGCACATATAAGAGATAATGTGCATGCACTACCTTCATATGTCAGGGATACAACCCAGATATTGGAGGTGGTGGGAAATATGGAAATTGAAGTGGAGTGGCTACTAATATCCCTTGATATTGAGTCGCTATATACCAACATCCGCCATGAAGGGGGGTTGGCAGCTCTCATATATTGGTTTGACCTTGATTATACCCTGGGTATTGGGAAAAAGAGATTTTTAATGGATGCGCTGAAAATGTACTAACCAAGAATTATTTCCTTTTTCAAGACCAATTCTATTTGCAACTCAAGGGCACAGTGATGGGGGCAACTTTTGCTCCTAACTATGCCAACCTCTACCTCAGGATATGGGAGAAAGAAACAGTCTATAACATCCACAACAATCCTTTTTATGATAGAATTGATATCTGGCATCACTTTATAGATGATATTTTTATGGTGTGGCATGGCAATAGGGAGAAGCTGTCTGAATTTATACAGTTTTTGGACAATAGTAACCCCAATCTGAAATGTTCGGTACAATGTGATTCCTATAGTGTCTCCTTTCTGGATCTTATGATTTATAAGAATGAAGATGGTACTTTACGCACTGACTTATTCTGAAAGGAGTTGGATAGGAATTATTTACTACTGGCCACTAGCTGTCACCCATGCCATATGATTACCAACATCCCTAAAGCCCAGATGCTGCGAGTGTGAAGGAACTGTAGTGGGAAATGTGATTATGTGACAAATGGTCTTGACGTGTGATCGGTTTAGAGCTAGGGGGTACCCAAGAGAGACTGTGGAAAAAGCTTTTGAAGATGCTCTTGTATCAGATTGGGAGACCCTACTGGTTCAGAAAACCCCTCAAAGAAATAAACCAAGGCTGAATTTTGTAACAAAGTATTGTAGACACAGCAAATGGATCGAATGTATTATCAATCAGAACTGGCATGTATTGGAGGTTGAACCTCTACTGAATGAAGATATCAAAGATAAACCCAGGATGGTATGTATATAAAAGGGGTTAAAATGTTAAATGTTACTAGTGGAGTCCCCCAGGGATCCGTATTGGGTCCGGTGTTGTTTGGTTTATATATGAGTGATATGGGTAAAGGACTAAGCAGTGTAATAACCAAATTTGCTGATGATACAAAAATTGGAGGAGGTGTTTCCTCTCTTAATCAATATCAACAACTGTGTAAAGACTTTCATTCCATAGAACTCTGGGGAATGGAAAACAATATGAAATTTAATGAAGATAAATGTTCTGTGTTACATTTTGGTAACAGAAATCCTAAGTACCAATATTTTTTCAACAAAAAGCACTTAAGGATAATATATGTGAAAAAGATCTGGGGGTATGGATGGATTCTAATTTATCTTCCTTAACACATGCTAAAAAATTTTTTGTTAAATGCAATCAAATAATACATTCCATAAGAAGAACATTTATAGCTAGAGATAGATTAAGTATTATGAAATTATATAAAACATATGTTTTGCCACATCTTGATTATGGAAGTCCAGTTTGGAGTCCCTATCTCCGAAGAGATATTAATTTAATAAAAAAAAATCCAGAGAAGGATAACTAAATCAGTTTATGGGTTAAAAAATTATGAAAATAATGAAAGGTTGAAAATACTAAACCTGTATTCCTTGGAAACCAGAAGAATTAGGGGCGACCTGTTGTTATTATACAAAATGATAAAGGACCCCTCCATAAGAGAGAAATGTGGTTTCAAATTAATAGAGAGGGAGGTTAACCTTAGGTCACATAAGATGCACATCCAAGTTCCAAATGTACTTACAGTTAAATGGCTGAATTTTTATAATATGCGTACTACCAGATTATGGAATTCATTACCCAACCATATTGTTGAAGCATCTACATTTGACCAGTTTAAAATAAGGCTGGATGATGACCTCCTGAGTAGCAGGAAGTTGAGATAACCCCACTATGTAGTGGGAGACAATTAAATGGGCATTCTTGCCTACTTTGATTTCTCCAAGTTAATCCAAGTTAATTAAAGATAGATTAGTGCATAGTTATCATCCCCCTGAGGCTGCGAAAAATGCACAGGGAAGAAATCTCTTACCTGGTGGCACACATCCGTGTGGCAACTGCAAGTTCTGTAATTGCCTAATTAAGTGTACCACTTTCACCAGTTGCAATGGTAGTGAAAATTTTGAAACTAGAGACTTTATTAATTGTGTGTCAGAGTATGTGGTGTATATGGCTACATGCCAATGCAGAGCATTTTATGTGGGTGAAACCACAAGACCTTTTAAGTTCTGAGTGGGGGAGCATTTAAAGTCAATTGCTCATAATGACATGAGAAGTGCCCTAGCCATACATTGTCAAAATACCAGGCTTACAAATGTGACACACACATTCAAATTCTGTGAGTTAGAAAAAATGAAGTTAGGACCTAGGGGTGGTAGTTTGGAAGACAAATTATCAGAAAGTGAAACATATTGGATGTTTATGTTAGGTGCTTCATATCCACCTGGCCTAAATGCCCTGTGCCTTAGGAAATAATACTGCACTTCCGTATGAGTTTTTTGTATATGCGCAGTGTACTGGCACCCATTTGATGGCCTTGCCACAGCGTGAATACTTTAAATAATCTTGAATAATTGTTTTGATGTTAATAATTGTTATAACTTCTTGCACTAGAGGTAGAGGTTTAAAAGGCATTATATATGTTTTGTTTTTTCTCTTGTAGGACTGGATGGGATTGCCTGGCCTGCCACCAGTATCCTAATCAAGGATGCCTCTTCTAGTAATAAGTAAACAGTTATATCATAAAACTTATCAACTGATATACAAACAATCTTGATATTTTGATGTTGCTGCTGTTTTTTAACTGTGTTCTTTGCTTGGGTATGGTTAAGGATATTATAGTATGTACTATTAGGGTGTTACAGTTCTTGTGTGACAATTTTTAGATGTTAATATGATTGCACAAATGGTATATGAGAACTGTTTTTGGTGAACTCATTGCACATAAGTATTTAATATGCACTGTCACGTTAAATGATTTTCTATGTAATATGTACTATGGGAGCAAAGAACCACCCCGATGACATACTGACTACGAAACTGGTCAGGGTACTAGTGGTTCTGTCCTAGCTCCACAGCGGTATGTTTTTTGTGCCATTGGGCTTTAAATAATTTTGTATTGATTATTTTGCACCAAGAAGAGGAGTGCGGAGTCTTGCTTTTATTTCTGTACTGACTTTTGCTGCATGCATCCTCCTAACAGTAGAGCTGTTTTATATGTACTTTGTTCTCTGATTTGGCAGAAAAAAGTTTTCTCCCCTTCCTTTATACCCTCTGCCATTTTCACCTCAACCTCCACTTTTGCTTTTCTTATAACTTTATTAGACTCCCTTGCTTTCTCCACAGAATTGCCTATTTCCCTTTGACTGCCCTCTTTATCCTTATTGCTTCTGCCACCTCCCTTGAGAACCAATGTGGTCTTCTATGTTTCTTTTTCTTTCCTACCTGCTTTAAACAGGAGCTAGTTGCTTCTACAATTCCATGCTTTATGATTTCCCACTCGGCTTCAGCTCCCTCCACTTCCCTTACTCCCACAAATTTCTTCTTAATTGCCACACCTTTCCCAAATCTGCCCTGAGTTGTGGTCACTGGCCCTAAGGGGCTCCTCCGCTCTGACCTCTCCTGTGCTGTCCCCACAGGAGAGCATTAAGTCCAGTAAAACCCCTTCCCTGGTAGGTTCCCTAATCCACTGGGTTAGTAGGCACTCCTGAATTACCCCTAACAGTGCCTGGCTCCATGCACTTTTGGCCAGTGGGATTTCCCAGTCTGTATCTGGAAGGTTAAAGTTAGTACAACCTCACTCTTTGTGACTGCCTTGAGGCTGTCCAAAACTGCAGTTTTTGAACTGAGACTAGCTAAAGCTTGACAGACTCAGAAATGTGTCCACCTGAACAGCTCCCTCTGTTAGAGTTCTGGATGGCTATGTCATACAGGTAAGCGAATACTTGGATCTAAAGTTCTCTGACATGTGCCATTAAAACTGCAAATTGCTTTCGAGAGATGTGGTGTTGAAGCAAGCTATACGGGCAGCACTTACTGAAAACATTGCATGCCCATGCAGAGGCACCTGTGGTAGCTGGGCTGAAATGGTATGCCTTGCTAACCATCCTTCATGTCCGTAGAGACTAGTTAGTCCTGTTCCACAGGTACACAACAATAAAACCCCTGCTTGCTGAGGACCAGCTATGCAAATTCTACACACCAGCTTAGGCGGTAAGCAACCACAGTATCCACTCTTGCGAGGCAAGAACCTGGGTTATAAAAACATGGCCTCTTGTTGCCCACCATAGGGAACTACTGCCTATCATTTGTGATGGCCAGAAGATGCACATTATAACCTCATCTCTGGCCCAGTTACCTACTGTCCAAGTTTTTGAGTGTAACAAAATGTAGCCAGGTGGTCAGCAAAGAGAAAGCATTTGTACTGGTGTATTAATCAGGGTGAGTCAAGGCTTGTATGTCTGAGGTCTCTGGTGGCTGAAAAGTCATTGTGAAGTGCACATATGCAATCATGCCAGAGCATTTTAAAAGAACTGTGTCCGGCCAAAGGTTCAACATGCACTGTGCATCTACCCTTCTGATGTGTTCTTAGAAATCAACAGAGAGGCTAAAACTTTAATATCAGCAATCCTCAAGACACTGTCAAGCCATCTGAAAATTGGTGCAGACAGGGAGCAACATACTCACCAAAATCTCTTTGGGAGACAGAGGTCAACATCGGAGAAACTCTGGTAAATCTGAATGCGTGGTAGGGACAGTTTTTCTTTTAAGAATGTGGAGGGACCTGTGTATGTTTATACTCTTACCCCTTAACTTTAGTTGTTGCACATGGAGGGAATAACATTTTATTTGTTTACAAACCTTTAACTTGCACAGATACGTCTGTGTGGATTTATGTACTTCTCAAGATGGTGCTGACTGAGTGAGGGGGATTGCCTGAACCTAGTGTAGCACAAACTGTGTATCAAGTCTGTGCAGCACTGGGCTCTGAGCACTGTCATTAAACCTTTATATACAGTACCTTACTCCTCACAGTTATTCTTTCTCATTTTATCACTGTCACTGCTTAATATTTTCTTTCTTCACAGATTAAACACTTGAATTGTAATAAGCACTTAGTTTGTTTTATGTTTTTCCCTGTAGTTAGGAGCTACACATTCACTTAATCTTTATAACTGTCATTGTTAAACTACAGACTACTTTATTTATTTTGACCATTAAGACCATAGTACTGTGTACCAGAATTTCATACATTGCTTAGTTTTGTTTTGTATTCAGGTCTGCTTCCTTGGCAGCATGATGGCGTTTTGTTCCATACATATAATGGATCTCTCTCTACTAGTGAGGCTGCAAATGTGCCGAGAGTCACTCATCCCAGTACTGGAGGATTTCAATGTACTTTCATTGTCCTATTCTTTACTGTTTTGACAGTAGCGTCTCGACTGATGTTTTCATCTTGAACACTTATTAAACTCAATAAACAAAAATATTAAAAAAGAATACTTCTTCCATTTTTATATTTTTTAAACTTGTCTAAAATGAAATCCATTGTATAATCGCAATAAGGCACTCCAGAGTGCGTGCTAGTGTGAGATTTACCAATTCTGAGCTTTGCCTCTTGTCACACCACCTGAAGAGTGGGTAAATCCAACAATGACACAACCTCACTGGTGCCCAAGTGTTTGCTTATTTACTTTTTATTAGAATTTATTTACCCAGAATTGCCAAGCTGAGATGCAACGTCTTATTTCCAGTGGAGTACTGCTTCTACCCATTTACATAGCCGAGTGGGCCAGAGCACTGAGAGGTGAAGCAACTTGCCCAAGGTCCTACAGTAAGTGTTTGACTCTAGGGGGTTTGGAATCTGCAATCTCTCAGTTCACAAGCCAGTGCCTTAATACTAAACCATATGACCTCGAAGTTTTTATTTTTTTTATTTATTTTTATTTTAGTCTTTGGTAACAGGGTAAGACCCATGAGGCACAAGTGCCTGTTTTCAGGGGTGACCTGGGAGCACAGGGTGGTTAAGTGACTTGCTCACAGTCACACAGTATGCAAGTGGAGGTTGTGAGAATCAAACCAAGGTCTGGTCTGCTGGATGTACCAAGCTCATTCACAGCTTATTACTTTAGCCTCTAGGCTATACTGCCAGCCCACATGCAAATTTTTTATGCTGATGTTAGTTAACAAATAACACAACAGTAGTTGGGGAAAACATGCTTTTATATGTTGCAATATATATATATATATTTTTTTCATTTCTTTATTCTTAGGTAACCGTGCAAGGCCCATTTACAGTGGTGATCCAGAAGCATAAGGAGGTTAACTCCCAGGACTGCACAGCCTGTTGTTAGAGTACCAGTCCGACTTGGTGGCAGTGGTCGGTAGCGGGAACCGGGATAATTCGAGGAGACGTGGGAAGGAGGAGGTGCGTAATAGTATAAAGGTATTTTCATTCTAGCGGCTCTCCGTGTAGCAGCTCCTCGTGTGAGTGGCTCTCGCTGGAGTGGCGAGAGTCACCAGCAAGAGTCTAAAGCAGGAGGCTGCTTTGCAATATTTGTAAGTAACCTTTTGAGTGAATCATGGGGAAATTGCTCTTATTTTTAACTGTGTGTGTTATACAGTGTGTAACTGCTTCTGACCCTGACCAAGTTGGGTTTACTGACGTTTGTTTAAAGTATGGGGTCAGAATTGATTATGCCGGGACCATACATGGGCAATATTATTCGGCATTTAGTCTTTTACCAACTCATATCACTAATAAAATATTTGGTACAAGTTGTGAATTTATTAATATAATGCTTAAATTGGGTCATTTGTATACATGCTATAAAATGGTGAAAAATAGTACTATTACTAACTGTGAACCACGGCAGGTTCCTTTTGTGAGGAAATATGGTAAAAACGACATAAGGACTAGGTGGTTATTTATGATTTTATTGATGCTGTCAGGTACAGTTCATCCAAATCCTGGACCAGTAGGGCCAGTGAAGATGGGTGCTAATACTATGTTAAAGATTAGTCATTTAAATATCCAAAGCCTAAAAAGGATTTATTAGAATGCTGGTTAGGTGAAAACTCTTTTGACGTGTTGGCTTTGACTTAGACTTGGCTAACAGAAAAAGTGTCTAATGATGAAGTGTATATTGAAGGCTTCTCAGTTTTTAAAAAAGATAGGAAGGGGAAAAGGGGAGGTGGGTGCTTATTCTATGTTAAGACTCATTTATCAGCAAGTATAAATCAGGGGAGTGTGGATAGTATTATTATGAGTCACTTGCAATTTATTTAGTTCTGGGAGGTAATAAGTTATTAACTTTAATGTGTATGTACCTCCACTGAATGTTAAAATGGGTATTAATGCTTTCTTTCGTAACTTATCCTTTCCATCATCAAGGGAACTGCTGATTGTAGGTGATTTTAATTTGGATTGGATTTTAGCACAAGCAACTGATGTTAGAAACTTGGTGTCTGGACTGGGGGATGTGTCAATTAATTACCAATTCCACTCGATATAATTATCAAATTGGTTATGAGTCATTGATTGACTGGATGATTACTAATTATCCTGGTCATGTGGTCACTTCGGGAGTCAAATCTGACTGTCTTAGTGACCACTGCGCAGTTTACTGTGGGTGGTCAGTGAAGGGTTGTAAAGTGCCTCTGAGGGTTATTCATTATCATAGTGTAAATGATTTTCAGCTGCAGTTATTTTCAGATGAGGTTCATTTAATTGACTGGTCATTTTTGGAGGTGACTAAAGATATAGATCTTGTTTTTGAAAAAGTTTTGTTGTTATTTTACCAACATTTGTGATGTTATTACCAATGAAAGCAGTTAAAATAACAACTGATTATAAACTTTGGCTAAGTTCAGAATTAATTAAGCTCATGAAAGATAGAAATAAGGTCTGGAACAGATATAGGAAATATAAAACAGTAGCATTACAGCAAGAATATAAGAGATTGCGTAATCTGTGTAAATCAAAAGTAAGAAAAGCAAAATATGATTATGTTAAGAAGAAATGAATCACTGAAAATGGTAATTCTAAGTCTATTTGGAAAACATTAAATAGTTTAATGGGCAAGGGCACAAAACCAGATAATATTTTAGTTCAATTAAATGGGCAATTAGTCAATGAGCCAATTAAGGTTGCAAATGGGTTTAATTCACATTTTGTCAATCTGGATAGGTATAGAACTCCAGGGCAGGTTTTAAATATTGAATTGAAGGAAGAATTGGCTGAAGAAATGGCTAAATTGGAATGCATAGGTATCCCAAAAAAAAATTTTTCTGTTATTATCTACTGAGGAGACTCTGTCTTATAAATTAAAGATGGATTCTAGACCAAGTATTGGGATTGATGGGACTGACTATAGGATTTTGAAAAAAGCTGGAACTTTAATGGCCCCAGTGATGACCAAACTTTTAAATTTTTCCCTTTGTAATAATGTGTTCCCTTCAATATAGAAATGTGGTATTGTTAGACCTATATTTAAATCTGGTAGTCTGTCGAATGTTAATAATTATCGACCGATTACACTGTTAGCTCCCTTATCTAAGCTTTTAGAAAAGGTTGTCTCAGATCAGAGTATGGAACATTTAGATAAATCTAGGTTATGGTCTCCTTCTCAACACGGTTTTCTGGCTGGACACAATACACAGGCTGCCTTGGTGAGGTTCACAAGCCTGGTACACAGAGCCCTTAATGAGGGTAATATAGTTGCTGCTGGGTTTGTGGACCTCACCAAGGCATTTGATCTTGTGGACCATAGGAAATTATTAATGAGCTTATTTAAAGTGAATTTTTTCTGATGAAGTGATATTATGGGTAGAAAATTACTTAGCTGGGAGGGTGCAGAACACTTTGATAAATGGTGTATTATCTGATGAGGGTAAACAGATTTGTGGAGTTCCTCCGGGGTCCATTTTGTGCCCACTGTAGTTTTCCCTTTTTATAAATTCATTGTATAAAGTATGTAATAATACTGAACTTATTTTATATGCGGATGGCGTGGTTCTATTGTGTAATGGAGAATCAAGTCAAAAGGTTCAGCAATGTTTGCAAAAGGACTTTAGCTTAATGCATGACTGGTTTATCATGCATAATTTGGTTCTAAACCCAGGTAAAACAAAATGTATGTTTTTTAAAAATCCTAGGACGAATGTAACTTTTGATATGACATCGAGTGATAATTATGGTAATATGATTGAGAGGGTTTCTGATATAAGATATTTGGGTTTGATTGTAGATTGTCATTTATCTTTTGAGTTACACATTAATTGATTAGCAAAATGCATCAAAGATTGAGAATGCTGTATCAATTAAATAGTCATTTGACTTATGAAACAAGGGTAATATTGGCACATAGTTTGTTATTTTCAATAATTGATTATGAATTGATTATACATTTTTTTTCTACAGACAGAATACTTACAGAGCTTAAAACTACTTATAATATCATTTGATTTGTCACTAGACAGAATAAAAGGACACATCATTGTTATTTATATAGTTATCTGGGGGTGTCTGTCTTTTTTGA
This sequence comes from Neoceratodus forsteri, assembly GCA_016271365.2. Classification (NCBI taxonomy): domain Eukaryota; kingdom Metazoa; phylum Chordata; order Ceratodontiformes; family Ceratodontidae; genus Neoceratodus; species Neoceratodus forsteri. The sequence goes on along the minus strand of CM057456.1, from coordinate 1,172,055,318 downwards.
CCAATTTAGAATGCGTGCATTAGTGTTTTTGCATAAATTACATTTGGGATATCTACCTGGGATAATCTCAGAGTTATTTCCTAGATTGATTAATTATTTTTTGACAAGGTCACAGGCTGGTTATAAATTTCCAGATTCCATTTTTTCAAGCAACAGTGGCACAGAATTCTCTGCAATTTTATGCTGTAAAACTATATAATGATTTGCCTCAAAATATTACTATGTCTGTAACCATTTCATCATTTAAAAGTGTACTTCAAAAGTTAATGTTATCTGATGCTAAATGTCGATGTTTTAATTGATTTCATATTGTACTGCATAATTTTTTTGTACTATTTTATGTATTGTGTTATGTCTTTTGTAAACTTGTGACTGGTCACCAGTGAAAATGGGCATTTTATGCTCACTGGTTATTCAGTATAAAAATAAACAAACAAACAAAGTGACTTGCTCAGGGTCACACAAGTAGAGAACCTGAGAATCAAATCCAGGTCTGCTGGATGTGACAAGTTTGTTCACAGCTTGTTGCTCTTATATCTAGGCTATACTGCCAGCCCTCAACTAGTATATCTGTTTACTTTGGAGGCGCAAGGTTAAGTTTTGAGAAGCCTATCACAGACTCAGACAACCTGTCATAATATGGACCTATTTCCAATATGCCATTTTTGGGTAAGGCCATGGAGAGAGTTATAGTGCAGCAGCAAGCTGAGCACCTAAAAATCAACAACATATACAAGTGATTCCGGTCTAGTTTCAGGAGACACAACTGCACTGAGCCTGTGATGATAAGGGTTTTTATAACATGGAATTGGTACAAGTACTGACACAATTGGTGGAGAGCTGCCACCTGACCATGCATTAATGCACGATATACTAACAGCTCATGTGAGTCGGTACCAGTGGGAATCACTGGGCATACTGGTTCTTCTTTTTTCTGCTGTGCAGAACAAATGTGAAAAGCTGCCATTGCTTTCTGGCACTTTAGCGAGTGCCAGAGTTCAACCCACCCCGCAGATCGCCCGCAACTGAGCAGAAAGAACCAGAGTACAAGTCACCCTCCCACCCTGTGGATATCACACAACCGAGCACACAGTAAGGGACAACAGCGATAGTGCTTCCCATGAAATGTACCAGTGATCCCAGCAGTGCTTTAACCGCAAAGCGCCACCAATGGTTCCCAGCTATGTCCCGAGCGATATTGCTGCTCACGGTAGTGAACACAGACACCCAGTAGTCTGCCTACATTCCTCCTGCTGTGCGGTGACATCCGTCATTTGTGGTTACCCGGTCAATAACTTTGTAACAGTACTACACAGTCAGACGCTGCAACGTACAGTTCGCCATACAGTGCTGCCAGCTGTTCACCTCCGGGACAGTGACCGAACAGACATTAGCCAGGTGAACTACAGTGCTGCTATTGTGGGTGAACAAGTCTGCTGTGCCGTTAGCTGCACGGTGAGACCAGCAGTTCCCCCCCCTTGTTGGCTCCCTCCTGTGCGATACTGCTAGTGATCCCAGCAGCGCTGTTTACAGATTTCTAGTGATCCCAGTGGTACTGTTAACCGCACAGTCCTGGCAGAGATGGAGCAGTTGTGTCATGGCTATGCACCTCTGAGTGGCTCACTCCTGGTACCTCCTGTGCCTGTGCAGTTCCCAGTGTGAAATATAGTACAGCAGCCCATCAATGATTACCCACTCATCTGGCCCGCATGTGTATCGGGTGGGGGGGAGAGAGAGAAAGAGAGTGCGAGGGAGGGAGAGACAGACGGCAAGTGAGTTGTGGAAGTATTTGTCCCACAAGTCCATGTCCCCAGACAGTGCTCCAAAGAGCAACACAGAAATCCAGCAGTGAGCGAGACAGGAAAAGGCAGCAAAATGGAATATTTCTCTCTGTGTCTCTCTCTCTCTCAGTTGCTGCAGTTTCCTGCAGTTGGCTGTGGTGTGTGCTGCTGTCTGTTGCTCTGTCTTGGTTTTGTTGTCAGTGAAACCTATCTCTGTGCAGTCCCCTATGGTGCACAACTCCAACATCATCTGTCAGCACATAAGAGGCAACCCATTATGCATTATTTGGTAGGGACTATTTTACAAGGTGGCAGGATACAGCTCTTTTCTTGCTGTTTAAACAGCAAAAAAACATGTTTCTTCATATTCTTTTGTTGTTTAAACATATCCCATGTTATAAGTGAAATAACCCACTCCAGGGTGTGCGGGTATTGGGGATTAATCAACACCCTGGGTGCTGTGAGGGCACTCGGGCTGTGCCCTCGTGACTCACAACGCACCCCAGGTGTTGATTAATCCCCAATACCCGCACATCCTGTTGTAGGTTACTGCTTATTTAATGATCTTCTCCTGGTGAAGGTTTGTGGAGAGGTTTCTAGGTTTATGCTCCCTGACCTATCATCTGCTTTTGACACTGTGGCCTAACATCTGATGGCTGAGAGGTTCACAGAGCATGAGGGAATTTCAGGTACTGTACTAGCATGGGTCTGATACTTCCTCATGGACTGGGAGCAGTCAGTTGTGATGAAAGAGTTCCAGTCATGCTCCACAGCTGTGGAGTGCCCCAAGGGTCAGTCCTGTCCCTGACTTGTCTGCAGTGTACCTGCTGTCCATGCAAGAGATCATCAGGAAGTGCAGTACTCGGTTTTACTGTTAAGCTGATAATATTTGGCTGCATTTGTCCTTTGTATCTGATAAGAGTTTGACCATAATGCTGTCACAGGGCAGCCTGTCAGAAATCAATAACTGGATGACCTCTAATTGGCTGAACTCAACCCAGGCAAGACAGAGTTGCTACTAGTGGGATTTGATCAGCAGATCTCAGCACTTCGGTGTTTCTTCAATCTGCCTGACCTTGACAGAACAGAGCTTGAGGCAGTGAGGTTAGTTTCTAGTCTGGGGATAGGTAGTCCTTGATGAGATACTGATGATCGAGTCCCAGGTGTCCTTAATGGCTATGGGCTGCTTTTGCTATCTAAAAGACATTGCCAGGATGCACCCCTTTCAAGAACCTGCCCAGCCACACTGAAGACACTGGTGTATGGTAATGCCTCTGTCTCATCCCTACTGCAATACACTCTATAAGGGCTTGCCTTGTGGTTAGAGTCAGTTTGCAGTTGAAGAATGTAGCAGCGAGGCTTCTGACTTACAAGTGGAAGTCAGACCACATTACTTCTCGTTACGCACTTTGCACTTACTTCCGGTTAGGCAGCAGACTGACCTCAAAGTCCTTTTACTGATACTCAAAGCCCGGAATGGTTTGGCCCCCTCCATCCCTTCATGCATCTGACCTCCTACAGTCCTAGCTGGGTGACCCAACAGTCTGTCCAGATGATCCTGCAGATCCTCCTATCGTGTCTTAAATCAGCTGCGGATCAGGCCTTTTCTGTTGCGGCCCCTGGCCTTTGGAATGCCCTGCCTAAAAACTATCCACCAGACCTCCTCTGTGGGAACCTTTAAGAGGAAGGTTTTGAAACATCTGCTGGACCAAGCCTTCTCCGGCCTCTTTCAGTCCTTTTAGCTTTTAGCAATGTAACAAAGTTTTTTTCAGCATTTAATTAACTGATTTATTTATTCTTGGCTTTTAAGTAGCTGCACTTAAATCATGATATACTGTATGTACAGTAGCTGTACTTAAATCATGATATGTGCTCAGTAGCTGTACGTAAATCATGATACGTTCTCAGTAGCTGTACTTAAATCATGATACGTGCTCAGTAGCCGCACTTAAATCATGATATGTGCTCCATAGCTGTACTTAAATCATGACATGTGCTCAATAGCTGTACTTAAATCATGATATGTGCTCAGTAGATATCATTAAATCATGATATGTACTCAGCAGCTGTACCTAAATCATTATATGTGCTCAGTAGCTGTACTTAAATCACGGTATGTGCTCATAATATGTCTGTATTTATCCTACTGTCTCTCCCAGTCGTCCCACCCTCTCCTATCCATTGAAGTTTCTCATGCCCTGAGCTCTGGAAGGGTGTGTTATAACACCTTATAAATGAAACCTACTGGGCTGCTCGATTGCCCAGTGAATAGCGCTTTGTGCTCCCACACTGGTGACCCAGATTCGAAGGTGGACTTGGGAGCCTGCCTTGCATCCGGGGGTGGGTGGGAAGGTAGCACATCATTTCTGGCAAATGGAAAACGGCAACTATGAAAACAGCGCCGGCTTTATGGTAAGCGGAATTAAGGTGACTTTCGCATTTCCCCCTCCTCGAGGTGCTATGACCATGAAGTTGGAATCTATAGAAAGGGGAGTGTGGCGGGCAAAGCCCCCCTCAATGGGGGGTGTGGGGAGCACAGCCTCCCCCGCAAAAAAAAAATGTTGCCTCAATTCCGTTCACCGTAAAGTCGGCGCCATTTTCACGGTCGCTGTTTTCCATTCGCTGACATGCCATGGAACCATTGGGAAGGCACTGTGGCAGTGCTCCCAACTGGGGACAGTTGGTGCCAGGCTCCACTGCCAGACTGACCCCTGTGATATATGTCAGGAAGCTTGCCTCTTCCACAGGGGGACACTGTGTGTGAGGCTTGTAAGAGTACCAACTGGCACATTGCAGGTGGTGGATGGGGCAACAAAAGACAGAGTAGAAATCCTAGGTACCATGAGCCATCTAAATTATGGTCAATGGCATGGTCTGTGGCTCCACCTCACGGGGATCCCCACTGGCCATGACAGCAGGAGGTGTGTGTCAGACAAGACTACGAGAGGAGCGAGACCTGAAAGGAAGGAGCATGTCACTGGCTTGGGGGCAAAACATGGATGGAAAAAAAATGAATAAAACCTATTACCTGTCTACACAATACACATATGCCAAGGAAAAAAACAATGTTTGAAAATTCTTTTGTGAGAAATTAGTCTTCAAACTTAGGCAATAGTCTAATATGCACAGACAAACTGTGCACCTCTATGAAATCATCTAGCTCTGCTTTATGAAGATGTAGCCCAAGAAGAGGATGTTCAACATAGAAATTTTGCAGGCAGAAGACTCGTAGTCATCAGATCTGCACTGTACCACCTAAACACACTCCAGCCTGTAGCCAAATGTGGTTAGTCTAAGTGCTCAGACGTGAATTCTGCCCACCCCCTGTGCCATTGTCCACCTCCCCGTACACTGGGCCCACAGTCACAATCTCACAGTACCACAGTACCTGTCCCAACGCACCTTAAACCCTTGGACCAGATTTGTATAACAGATTGCATGGCAGTCTGTCCCACTATGTTGTAAAGCACAATTTCACAGCTGCCCAAAAAAGTGGAGCACCCCCCTTTTCAGATCGCTATTTGGCAAACAGCAATTTATAACCATAAGCAAGGCTGTCAGGTTTTCCTCTAAAGGCAAGCAGCTCCTTCATGATTCAAATGACAAAGTGAATTCTAAACTTAATAACAAAAAAATTCCCCTGTTCCTTAGTTTGAAACAAATCTTTACCATAATAATACCAACAGTGCTGCAGGGTATCACATTCAACAGACGTTTTTCTTGTCATTCACATATTAAATTTTATTTTTCAATAATGTTAAATTATGTTAAACTCATAGCTTAAAGTAAATAAAAAGCCCTAAAAGGCAAGCTAAAAGGTTCTTTTGTTAAAGCATCAATGAACACTGAAGGAGGAATCTAGGTAACAATGCACATACGTTCTCATCACATCTTGTTCGATCATGGCTCGAAGTTCCTTATCTTGAAAGAATTTGTTCCAAAGAGACTGTAAAAAAACAAACATGTTGTTTTTAAATTGATCTCCATTACATACTATAAATACACACAGAAACATTTTTAAAACTAACACAGAAGTACACAATTGCATATAAAACATCAAGACATCTAAAAGTAGTAGTGCATTCAGAGTGTGTGTGTATGTATACTCTGATATACAGATGCCAAGAAAGGAAGAGGTGTGTTTAACACAGCACATACTGTAGCAGAGTGCCCTGACAACCCCCCATGTGTCAGTGTAAAGAAGACATATACACTTTCTTGGAGTGTGTTGTCAGGCTTATAAAATGGGTTTGTGCTCAGAAAAATAGCGACGACAGGCATGAAAACAGAAAGGAGTTCTGAACAGTGAGACTACAGTATCACGGGTTATAAAACTGATCCAGGATAATGTGGTGATTTGAGTAATGTGATGAACTGATGAGACCCTATCGGACATGATATAATCTCTATCAGCTGCTTGCCTGATATTGATGGCTTTATTACATCACTGGAATCATTACACACTACCTTCAGATTTTAAATTTCTAGTTGGTAGCATATTTTTCCCCACCACCCAGCTCACCATAAAGAATGTTTCATTTTAAGTATGAGGAAAAAGTGACCAGTGATCCAGACTTCTAAGTTTTCCATGAAGTTATTTACATAGATATTTACAGGGTCCAACACACCATCAATGTTTTGAGGTGAGTCAGTTTTTCTATTAAGAGTATTTTTTAGAAAAATAAATTGACAGATTCCACACAGGCAGCAATATAAGACTGGGTTTTAACTTGCTATGATGCAAGGAAAGATAATATCTGAAATAATGTGTCTGACTTATGAGATAACATTTCTGAAGTGTGAAGGAATGTACTACATTCTACTGTTATTACGAATTGCTGAGAATGTGTGTATATATTTTTTTTCTACAGTTAAGAAACAGAACACTAACTGTGTGAGCCAGACAGGCATAGATGTAAGATATTTCTCTTCCTGGTGTATGCAAGGAATAAGACATGACAAGGTGTGGTTTATGGCCTGATAACAGCATGCCTCAGGTGCGTGATGAGGCACGAGGTGCTTGCGCAGAGTGCCTTTAGTACCTGGGAAGTGCTCTTATCAGGTCATGAACCACACCTTGGAGCGTCTTATTCCACTTATAAAATGGATGCCCCCGTGAAAAATTTTATTTGCAAATTTCAGATAGAAAGTTTTTTTAAAGTGTGTTAATGTACATAAAAAATAGTTCCTGTCCTTATATATTTGTAGTAAGTGTATATATAAAAGGAATCCAGTAGGGCGTTGGTGTTTGTGTCTCCCCCCCACCCCACACACACAGTTTTTTTTTTTTTTTCTTTTGTTTTAACTTAAGTGTTAGGTTGTGTTTCTGGATTTCAGTGGGATCAGGTGGAAAGTGCCCAGGTCTGGACTTCAGTGGGATCAGGTGAAAAGTGCCCAGGTCCACTGGTGGCTACTATAGCAGTTTGGTGGTAAGAGAGATGGTCGTACAGAGAGTTGTTGACCTGCTCTGACAGGAAGATGGCACTTTTGATGTTTTCTTTAAGCAAAACAAGAGAGGGGCTGGTTTTCAGCAGGTGTGGGTGAAAAGGCAGCATGTTTCAGCACAGCCTCCCTCCATTCGAGCGTCACTTAAGCAAGGAGCGACCGCGCTGATGGTTGCCGACGATGTGGTGGGTAGATGGGATAATGAGAGTTACTGAGTGAGAGATTGTCATGCCGATGGTCACTGACGGTGCAGCACCACGAGTAGATGGTAAAGTGGGATGTGAGACGTTATGCCAGTGGTAGCACTATCGCTCACACTGATGGTCGCAGACAGCGTGGCAGGTACATGACATTTTTATTTAATCAGTCAGTTAGTGATAACTTAAAAAATCAGCACAATTTACTGTTGTATTTTACAATTTTGTTCTGCAATCTTGGTTGTATTGCAGCAGAACAATGAGGGTGGGAGCCGACAACTGTAAGCAGGCTGCAGACAGAATTGTTTTTAAAAACGTTTCTCTTAGGCATGGATCTCAGCCTGTACTGTGTCCTGCTTGACTGAAGAGGCACCGGTTGGCACCATATGCCTTGATAAGGACACGGCCAAGGGTATCTCTCAGCCAATCAGGAGGCAGAAAAATCCCGACCCATTTTATAAAGTGATGTACTGTATGTCTTAAATGGGATTAAAATGCATATACAGTTTAAATAGTAAAATTATATTTTTTAATTAAGGAATCCCAATCCACCCTGACAAAGGGATTTCTCTCCCAGAATGCTGGTGGTGTGTTGGGCCCTGTAAATATGTATGTAAATAAATGTAATAACAACTTATAATGCTGGGTGAGTGGTCACTTTTGTCTATGGCCTAAGTAGCTGATGTGGCCCTCATAGGTACAGACTGTTTCCCGACTGGAGTCCTTTTTCTTCCAGTACTGTGGGTGATTCAGGAATCACAATGGAGCTACAGATGGAGCACCAATCTAGGTATGCCAGCTTGAGAACCCAGGACCTGACAATCCCAACTTGGACCTACAGTGAAGCCCACTAGGATGAGGCCCAACTCCGCAGAATTCTGCAGTACAGTTACTACAGAAAACAATACAGTTTCATTGGGAGTTAATCCCTTTTTCCATGCAGTAAACCTGTAAGACTGCGCTTCATCCTGGCAGGCTGCACTGTACATCACTAGAAGAACCAGCACCACTGGAAGAGCACTGACCAGAACTGCGGACTTTTATATTTTGGATTTGCAAGCACAGTATCTGGTGCTTATAATACATGGGACACTGTACATGGAATACATTATGGAAATCTTTGATGAACTTGATAGCTTTATGGATAAGAGACCTGTACCCTTCCACCTGTCCCAAACAGATGAGGAACGTATCTTACAAGGATTTAGAACAAATCATAGTCTGCCGGGCACTAGCAGTACCAAAACTCCTAATAAACAGAGCAGAATTTCATAAAGATATGCCACGTTAGAGTGGCATGCACTCACATTAACCCAAGATGTGAAACAAAGGGGCATTCCACGGGGTTTAGGGACACACTTGGAGCCTAATACAGACAGACAGGCCTATATCGCCGCCCGCAACCAATGCACCCGGGCCATACGGCAAGCTAAAGACAAATACTAACAAACCACCCTGGCCTCCTCCTGGGGCTCTGCACGTGCTTTCTGGGACAATATAAAGAAGCTCAATGGAAAGTCCTGCTCCCCTCCATCTCAGATAGAGAGCAATGGCATTATCACCACTGACCCCCTACAGATTGCTGACTGCCTCAACACTACAAGAATGGAGATCACACAGCACCTAATAACTACAGGCCAATCTCCATCCTCCCCCCCACTCTCTAAAGCCCTGGAAAAAATAGTCTCCACCCAACTCATGGAATACCTTACCAAATACAACATACTGTGTCCAGAGCAACATGGCTTCCACCCTGGACACAGCACCACATCGGCACTCCTGGAATTCTCACACGACATACACTCTGCACTTGACTCTGGCGACGTTGCCGGGGCAGTGTTCATTGACCTATCTAAGGCCTTTGACACTGTGTGTCACCCCCTCCTGCTCGACTCCCTCTACCAGCTGGGTTTCTCGTCCGGCCCCCTTGCCTGGTTCTCCAGTTACTTCCATAACAGATCCCAATGGGTTAAGATAAACAGTACCCTATCAACCGCTCTACCTGTCCACTCCAGCGTCCCCCAAGGATCCATTCTGGGCCCTACTCTTTTCAGTCTCTTTCTTAACACCCTCCCTAGCTCCAGCTCAGGCAGAATGCTCCTATACGCCGACGGCGCGGTCCTCGTTGCCTCCCACCGCAACCCCGTCACCCTTCAGGACTCCCTATAGCTCATCTTCAGGCAAGCTGAAAAATGGTTCCTCGACCACCGTCTGGTCTTAAACCTCAAAAAGACAAAGTCTATGGTCTTCGCCCACCGCCAGAGCAGCGCCAGTAATGCTCCCCTCCTCATCCTCCCCAGCACCCTACACCCCATTGAACAGGTGACAGCATACAAATACCTGGGCATCACCTTCGACTCAGCACTCACTTTCCACTCCCATCTTAAAACCCTGTCCACTGCAGTGAACACCTGGGGACTCCTCTACCGCCACAGAGACTGTCTCCCTCAGAATGCCCTCTGGCTGGCAATCACCTCCTCCATCCTGTCCCTGGTTGACTATGGGTTTCCTATCTATGCTACGGCTGACTCCACTGCCCTCACCAAAGTCCAGGCCTCAATAAACAAGGCATGCAGGCTCCTGACTGGTGCCCATGGCAGAACGCACACATGCCAGCTCTACTCCTCCTCTAACCTACTCACCTTCGACAAGCGCCTGCACTACCATACCTGTGAACTTGCCAAAAAATCACTACTTGGGCTCTCCCCGCCTGGGGTTGCTACGTCCCTAAAAGTAGCCCCCAAGTCGGTCGCCACTCGAAATGCAACCAAGGCCACCTTCCAGGTTCCTAGAACCAGGACCTCTCTCACTCAAAGGTCCTTCCACCACAGAACCCCCTCCTGGTACAACACCCTCCCCCCTGCACATCACAAGCATCCCCAAAATTGGCCCTTTTAAAATCGTCCTATGCGACCACCTCACCAGCACTTGGAACTGTAAGTGCTCTTGACCGCCCCAAAGCCTGAACTCATCTCATCTGGCACTTTGCCACAGACAAAGTCCTCTGGACTGCCTCACTCTCCCCCCCCAGCAACCCTGGTCCCCTTCTCCCTAGACCCTCTAGAGTGGGCCTCATTATTTAATATAATTGTTAGATCGAATTTGTAGCTAATTGCAAGCCTCTGCACTCCTATGTACCATTGGAATTGCTTTGTATGTTCACTTTATTGTATCTCACCTGTATCATCCATCAATGTTGTACTTCACCATCTATTGTTGTCTACCCTCCCTGTGACGAGGTGCCTTTGTAAATGAGTCTTTGACTCAAAGGTTGTAAATTCGACATATGAAATAAATAAATAAATAAATAAATATTGGATTTACAAATTTGATTTTGAAAAAAAAGTGGGATGGGATTAGAAACAGAGCATCCCATGATTTGATGTTATTAATTGTGGGGGATAATCTCTGAGGCACTCCACAATCCTCAGATTTAAGCAATAAGGCATGACAAAGGGTCAGACTAATGGTCTGTTAATCACCTCCTAGGGGTGTAATGTGGCACAAGGAGCAGCCAAGTGCCATACTGCCCCTAGGGGGTGACTGACTGTTAATCTAACTCCTGGGAGTGCCTTTTTCCAATTATAAAAAAATTACTCCGAAAGAAAAGTGTTAAAAGCATACTTTTTGAATGTTTTCCTCATTTAGAGGGAGATTTTTAATAAAATAGTTCTTCCACCAACAGTTTCAGAATGCATCGTTCCACACATTCAGCAGTGCTGGAGGATAGAATGCTAACAGGAAGAATCCACATACCATAGTGATCAGGCTATACATGACAGTATAACAGGGATAAATGTAAATCTGTTGGATTCCTAACAGCCAATCACAGTGCAGCATTTCTGAAACCCTTTTTATAATTAGGGTTTATGTTCACCTTATAGGTTGCAGAGGCACATGTGACTGAGGAAGTCTGACCTATCTTGTCCTGTAACCTTATCAGACAGCCTCCTCCCATTTCAAATGTGCATCTGATCAGGTTGCATCACAGTGGATCGCGGCTCCTGATATCAGCACAGCATTTCAACCCATTTTCATGTGACGCCAGGATTTTACTTATGTATGTGAAACTGTGGCCTGATGAAAGAGATATCTTCGAAGAAGATCTGCTAGTCTGTGACTACCAGAGGCTTTCCTGTCTCTTTCCTATATTTCTTGGCTTATTTTACCTATCTGGCTGGCTCTGACTCTACCCAGAATTAGCAGTGCAAATATGCATCATGGGGGCAGCTCATTTAATTGGGGGAGATGCAGGTGAATGTTAAGGGTCTTTAGCCTTACTTTGACAAAATTCAGGTCACTACACCAACTACTGATTACTGCAAGTGAATAATTGCCACGAGACTGAGAGGGTTTTAAATCTGCTGCTCACCACTGCATGCATGCAAATACCTTTCAGGCATGCCGCTGCATGACTGTGATCCCTGACACAGTGGTCATACAGTGTGCTACGTGGCTGATGGAAGTAGCAAGCCCCCCTACTAGTGAGGCTCTCACTGTGTCCTAGCCAGCACAGTGGCACCCTGGAACTCCTCCTAGCAGTTCTAGGTTTAGCTACGTGCTACACAGTTTAACTCGGCATATGATCGTTTTTATGGTGTGGACTTTAACAGACGGGCTGAGCATTAGACATAGCCTAACTACCCCAACTGAAACAAAACTAGGAGTCAAAATGGCGCTCCTGCAATACCACTGTGTTTATTACCTTTCTTCCTCATTCAGTGGTCACGCCCATTGTGTAGTCCTGCATCTCGCTTGCCTAGTAATCAAATCCCTGCGCTCCACTTGCCCAGTATTCTGATCCTTATCAGTGGCCACCTTGGCTGAAGCCAGGTGGCCTATACAGAGGAACTCCCACATGCACGCTTCCTACGTCCCTCGTGCACATGCAGTGAGGAGACAACAGCCATCTTATGTATGGTGAGCCTATCCGCTTTCCTGATTTCGATTGAGCTCTCCAGAAAGTGCACCAACCCACACCACAATCTACTTACCCATGCTGCATGGTAGTGCAGCAGACTCTGAAATAAATGGGCAGGGCCTCTCTGAATCTCCAATGTTCCAGATGAGCTCTATACACATCCCTAGCCATGGGAAGTAACCAGTTTCTCGCCAATTCTGGGAGCCATCTTACTAGGGACTGTAACAAGTAAGCATCACCGCTGCTACACAAAGAGTAACTACAATGCTCCGCTTCCAGCAGTCATATTACTTTGGGCTAATTCCACCTTAGCGAGGTCCGACAGCCCTCTGCACTCAAAGTTTTTACTATATCAGTGCATGAGACAAGCGCATAGGGAGACCACATTCCATTGCTCACTCTATTGCAATAACTAACAGCTCTCCAGTTGTTTTGAGCTACTTGTGAAAAGCTACATAAGCCATGAAACTCATTCTCATGTAGTTCTGTTTTCTGGTTCTGTCTCCTGAACATGAGCAAAACAAAGGTATGCAGAGCATGTAATGTCAGACTATCAACATGCCAACTGGGCTGATCCTACCCCATGTGCACCAAAGAGCCCTCACAATTGTCTGAGGCTGTGTTCAGAAACGACGACTCCAATGGACCATCCCAACAACCATCCACATACAGACCCCACACAAACATTTCAACCAGAAAGGCCTCTGAAACACCTGGCCAAATAATGAACACTGCCACCATTATTCTACAGAACCAGCAGATAATTCAGGTTCAGCAACACTTCATGTCCGTCGTGCTAGAGAAACTGGCAGAAATGGCAAGAGCACACAACCACACCCTAGCTAGCCCAGTGCCTAGCCTACCACCTACCATCCGATCCAACATCTGTGGACCCAAGGCCACACTCCCCTACAGTTGACCCAAAAATAGCGCTCTTAAACAAGAAGGCTGTCCTCCTGTCAGAAGGCACATCTAGACTGAAAGACCCAGCAGACAGGAAGTTAGAGGACATAGTGAAGAAGAACTTCGAGCTGGCAGGGCTTGGAACAAGACCAGCAACAACAGCAATTTATATCACCAGGGTACAAGATGTACATAAGATGTTAGCACCAAAATCTACAGAGGTGAAACTACTGGAAACTGCTATGTTATCCACGAAGTATCTAGCAGGCATCACAGTGGACTCTAAAAATAAAAGCTCACTGGTTAACTGAGCAGAAGGACCTAGTGGCTTAAATTATGGGAGGCAAACAATGAATCAAAGATAATGCTCCATGAACTACCTTTAGAGGTTCACTACTGTTCAGAGAAGGGCTGAAAAAATATCTCAAAGGGAAGGAAGGAAGGGGGAAAAGTGCCAGGGAAGAAACAGACCAATACCTCCCATCCAGACAGAGGTTTTGCTCAAACTCCTTTCATGACAGAAGAAGAGGCCACTACGGCAATAGGGGAAACAATGTCTGACCCTCATACCCCCAACCAACAGCAAACAACAAATTCAGAAGTTGGGGGGAAGGGGAGATCCAGCAGGGGCAGGTTCCTAAATAACAATAGCTGCAAGACACAGGCAAGGCAGTGACTATATCCTATGCCCACTATTGTACCATGCACCAGCAGGAGCTCAGTTTGCTGATGCAGGGAGAAAATCAACAGAGGACAAATGGGCACTGGTGACAAAGGGAGAAAATCAACAGAGGACAAATGGGCGCTGGTGACAGTACATAAGGGATATGCCACAGACCTGAGGGAGATCCCCAGAATTAACAGTCTGGATCATCTCACCAATTTCAAAACACAAGGTATAACCATCACAGATTCATCAGATCCTGCTGGACTTAATGCAAAAACACAGAGACAGCAGAGGTGGCACCAGAGGAAAGAGGGCAAGGAATATACTTTATCTTCTTTACAGCTCCCAGGAAAATGGGAGACCTTCAGCCAGTACTAGATCTAACATTCTTAATTTGCTCAGTACAACCCAAGCTGTTTAAGATGGAAACAATCAGATCCACTCTGAGAGTCATATGCCCAGGGGACTTCTTAACATCAGTAGACCTGAAGGATGCCTACCTTCACATCCCCATAAGGCCACCCCACTACAAATTTCTCAGACTCTACATTCTGGGAAAACACTATCAGTACCAGGCCCTACCTTTCAGCCAAGCATTGGGACCCAGACTGTTCACAAAGGTGTCCACAGTTCTAGCAGCCAGAATACGGGAACAGAGCATTCAAGTGATCCCTTACCTGGACAACTGCTTAATCAGGACCAGATTCCCCGCAACATTCAATACGAGAGACAGAAAATAATACAATGCTTAGAGAGACAGTTGGGTGATCAACCCTCGCGTAAGCAGGCTTACCCCCAGCCAGCCAATTGAGCATCTGGGCACCATAATCAATATGATAGCATGTTTAGCATGACCCTCGGACAAGCTATTAACAATCTAAGAATACAAGTATCCAAACTGCAAGGCATGGGCGGCCCATTCTGGAAAGTGTGTCCTGAGTGCTGGGATCAATTAAATCATGTATAGACCTGGTCCCGTGGGCCAGGAAGAACATGAGACAGATTCTTATATTAGCCATCCAACATGGAGCTCTTCACAATCATAACCTCATGACTACCTTTGCCATGCCACCTCTCGTGACTCATCTGCTAAAACGGTGGACAAACAAGAACAACCAGTCTCTAGATATTGAATATGAGGCAATAATCAACACGGATGCCAGCCTACCTTGGATGGGGGACAGTCATTGGCCACTATTTGGCTCGGGGGGGGGATGGTCCTTAGCCAGGTCAAAATTATCTATAAATGTCCTAGAGATGAGGGCAGTATTCTTAGCACTACTGCGCTTCAGTGATCCAGTCAAAATAAACACATACTCATCACATCTAATAACAAAGTGACAGTGGCCTACACTGCAAAGCAAGGCAGAACAAAGAACACAACAGTTCAGAGAGAGGTTGAGAAGGTCCCATCCTGGGCCCAGAGCCATATAGCCAGAATCACACCCACACACTTGGCAAGCAAACTGAATATGACAGCAGACTGGCCGACTTACCAACAGATCCACTCAGGCGAGTGGAGACTCCACCCACATGTGTTCAACTGCATGAACAGGTGCTGGGGACCAATGAAAGTGGACTTCATGGCAACCAGGAAGAACACTCAATGCCCCAAGTTCTACTCCTGATTCAGAGACAACCAATCAATGGAAGTGGATGACCTGTCATCAGAATGGTACCTAGCTGTGGTATATAACTTCCCACCACTTCCCCAACTCCACAAATCCTAGAGAAAATTTGAGAATCCAGAGTGAGGGTAATCTTGGTCACTCCATACTGGTCCAGGAGGTCATGGGTTGCTATGGTGGTGGCAGTCTCACTGGACCACCCATGGAGATTACCAATCAGACACGACATACTGCAACAGGGACCAGTATGACACCCCAACCCTTATAACCTCAAATTGATAGCCTGGCTCCTGAAAGGGAGAGACTGCTGAGAGCTTGCTATTACCCGTCCATCACAAAAACCATGATGATGCCCAAGAAGGGATCTATCACGACAACACATAAAAGACAATTGTTCATCTTCTCAAACTTGTGCTCGCAAAGAGCATTAGCCCCATAGACAACTTCCAGAGTGGACATACTGTTATTCCTTCAAGAGGGCCTAGATAAGGGTCTTTCCCCATCCTCTCAGAGAGTCCACCTGTTGGCAATAGGAGCAGCATGAGGACAAATAGACGAAGCAATGCCAGAACTCAACCGGACATACTTCACTTTCTAAAAGCCACCATGAATATACGACATAAGGTTAAACAGGTTACGGTCCCCTGGAACTTAATGTGATTTTCCAACTTAAGTTACATCAGGTACCACTCACATATTTTGGTAGCTGATGTTGGCGATTGTCATAGCTGGCTTTCATAATCTGAACTGCAGTCCTTAAGATTGTGGAAGGGACTGTAGTTTGGCCCTACGAGTACGAGATGGCCAGCCAATCCCGTCCACTTCCTGATAGTGCTGACAC
Organism: Neoceratodus forsteri; assembly: GCA_016271365.2. NCBI lineage: Eukaryota > Metazoa > Chordata > Ceratodontiformes > Ceratodontidae > Neoceratodus > Neoceratodus forsteri. The sequence continues at coordinate 1,172,038,935 of CM057456.1, read as the reverse complement.
GCCCACATGCTCAGGCACATAATGACGCGTGACCAGGGAGAGCACAGGGGTGCACTGCATTGAAGTCAATGGGGCTCCATTTCATTGCTATTTTTATGCACAAGAACGGCCAGTTGGAGATTAATGAAGACCACCACTCGACTAACAAAAATGGCAATGAAATGGAGCCCCATTTACTTCAATTGGAGCACGCCTCCAGCTCTCCCTGGTCACGTGTCATCACGTGCTTAACAACAGGGAGGTGTCAGCACTATCTGGAAGTGGAAGGGACTGGCTGGCCATCTCGTAGGGCCAAACTACAATCCCTTCCACAAACTTAAGGACTGCATAGAAAATTATTAAAACCAGCTACAAGGACTATCGCGGGCATCAGCTGCAAGACTACATGAGTACGGGGAAAGATTGGAAAATCCCTTTAAACCTAGTGCTCAGAGCTATGACTACTGTACCATTTGAACCACTAGCCATGGTGGATTTGAAATGGATGACTCTCAAGACGGTATTCATGGTTGTGATCTGCTCAGCCAGAAGAACAGGCAAATTGCAAGCCCTATCCTACAGGGATTCCTACTTGATCTTCCACAAGGACAGGATAACACTAAGAACGATCTCATCATTCATACCCGAAGTCACCTCACAATTTCATCTAAGACAGTCAAACGAACTACCAGCTATAGAAGGCACATGGGAGCCTCAGCTCCCTACACTGGGAATGAACAGGATTATCACCACCTACGTCAACAGAAACGGTGACATATGCAATACAAAAAGACTGCTTATTATCATCCAAGGGCACAGGAAAGCACACCAGGCATCACATTCCATGACAGTGTCCTGGCTCAAGACAGCCATCTTAGAGGCCTACAAAGCAAGTGCCAAAACTCCACTAGTGGACTTTAAAGCTCACTCCACCAGAGTGGTGGCCACATCATGGGCTGAAGAAAACCTGGCCACAGCAGCAGATATCTGTGCAGCCACCACAAGCAGCACAGAACACCTCACAGGGGACAAAGTAATCACCGCGGAACCCTAAAAGCCGCGAGGCCCAACCCAGCATAAGCAACCTGGACACAGAACACCTCACAGGGGACAAGGCAATCACCGTGGAGCACTAAAGGTAACTGCGGGCTTCCTTCCAGAGAGGACATCTTCTGTGGGGTGTTAGCCCACCCCAGCCACCCTTCCACACAGGGACGTCCCTTAATTTATAGCCCCTCCCAACCACATGACTAAGTGTCCACTTCCCTATTAGCAGCTTATACTCTTGCTCCACTAGAGGTCTCCCTTAACTCCTCTCACACTGTTCCTCTCCCCTCTACACTCCTCTAATCTTCTGTACTCCCCTCCACCACTGTCTACTGCCTGCAGTTCTGCCACCTGGCCACTAGAAGGTGGTATTTCCCCCTAAGTTTTAGCATTTTCTCTAGGCTCCACCTTTCTCCCTGACTCAGTTCCAACCTCCTCCTACCAATTTTCTCCCCATTTTATCCTGTATCCCAGCCTTCTTTCCTTTCTCCCTCTCCCTATCTCAGTCTCGAACCTTGTACCTTCTGCACTACAGTCGGGCACACTACCACTGTGCCACCTCGGCTGCCCTACTGACTAGTGTCTTTTGGTTTATCTTATCCCTCTTCTTCCCCATACCCCCTGACCCTATGGTCTGCCTCCTCCCACTCTTTGTTCATATCAATCTGCTCTGTACTACTTCCCTTCATCCCACCCCCCTTGTCACTACATATACCCTGACCTTTCATTCAAACCATACACTGCATCAACATGCCACAAGTACCTGCCTTCCCCGGATGCACACAACTGCAACACCCCCTCGGCACCCACCCCCCTACTCTCTGACCTCAGGTATTTGCACTACCTCCTAGCCTCCCCTTCCCTCTGCTCCCTACCCATCCCATATTTCCCCCTAACCTATAAATTCACATAACAGCAAAACTGCCCAGAAGAAAGCCCTATGTCAGCTGTTGTTCAGGACCCTCTCGCTCCATCTTCTTGTCTAGCAACATATACCCTAATCCTGGCCCTATCATCCCAGCTACCTGGCCCCAGGCTAAGGCCCCTGGCCTGCGTATCACATCTATCAATATCTGAAACTTACCAAAAAAAAAACAGTGACCTCCAGGTTTGGGTAGTCCAGCATAAACCCAATATTACTGCTCTTGTGGAAACCTGGCTATCCAGCTCTACCCTTTAATCCTATATAGCTCTCCCTGGTTATACCCTGTAACGCCTCGATAGAATCAGCAAGCGTGGGGGCGGCTGTGTCATTTATCTTCGTGACTACCTTCAGGCCCATGCCCCCCCCCCCAACTTTCAAATGGTGCCCAAGCCCTATCCCTTAACATCACCCAGTCCCCTCCAGGGTCCCACTCATCCTCACTGCAGTTTACATACCACCTCATGGGAGCAACCTGCCTTCCAGTCTCTTCTATCTCACCATCCTCCCCCCAAAAACTGAACTTATTACAAGTGGAGACCTTAACATAAACTGGCTCTCCTCCTCCATTTCTCATTATAAAGATGCCCTGGCAGCCATGGACATCTCCCAACCAGTCTCTTGCCCTGCTTGCCTCAATCAGAATACTGGGACAGCCTCATTGCTTGATCTAGTTCTCTCTAACCGCCCCCCAAAAATCTCTGATATCTTGGTCCTACCAAACGCACTTAGTGACCACTCTCCTGTCCTCTTCACCTGGTCCTGCCTAGCACGTAAACCACCCCCCAAGATTATTCACACAAGACTTCGTAAGCCTGGTAAGCTAAATGAACTTAAATCCTAACTTGCCCACTATAACTGGACCCCCCATACCTCTGAAAGGATCTTGATGAGGCTCTAAATTTCTTTATAAGCGCCTTTAATGATGCTTGCAATAGATTTGCTCCCCTCACTAAGAAAATCTTTAAAGGCCTTGACACACCATGGATCGCCCACACTTGCTAGGCCTTATGAAACACCGTGATGACCTATGGAGGAATTCCCTTGAATCCGGTAACTCGCTGGACAGGCAGCTCTACCATGCTGCCTGAAACAGCTGCACCTGGGCCATCCAAAAAGAGAAGGCCAATCACTTCAAAGATGCCCTGTGTGCTACATGGGGCAATGGGCGCAAATTCTGGTACAGCCTGAAATCCCCTCACTAGCAAGTCTGCCTCCCCTCCGACCAACTTAACATAAATGGGTCCATCACGAATGACGCATCTGCTGGCCGAAACACTCAACTCCACCTTCTCAGACCTCAGTGCTACCCTCCCCCCAACTTCTTCAGTCCTGCAACACCCCCTCACTTACCTCCCCTGTCATCACCTCCCTTCTGTTTCCGTGCTCTCACCAGATGGGATATCAAACCCTGCATCCTCAAAGCCATCAGGAACTCATGTTACAGTAGTGACACTCTCTACCTTCGGTTTCTGCACTTGACACTTGACGAGGTCATCTTACCCCTAACCTCCCTTCTCAATCTTGTTCTCCACCTTGGTAAGTTCCCCACATTGTGGAAGATGGCCCACATCACCCCCATTCACAAATCTGGTGACCGCCGTATCCCTAGCAACTACTGGCCGACATCTATCCTCCCTCCCCCAACCCCAAGTTCCTTGAGTGCATAGTGGCCAAACAACTCACCAAACACCTCTCTAAATACAACTTGCTTTCCCCTGAACAGCAAGGCTTCAGGCGGGGCCACAGTACCACCACCGCCCTACTGGACGTCTCCAGTTATATTTATTCTGCCCTTGACAATGGCAGACTGGCTGAAGCGGTATTCCTAGACCTGTCCAAGGCTTTCGATACTGTTAACCATCCACTCTTACTCTCCACTCTCTCACACCCTGGCCTGGCACAAGAACCCACAGCCTGGTTCGCTGACTATCAGTCAAACCGCACCCAGAAATTGAAAATCTGTTCTACCCTGTCTAAATCACTCCCAGTTCTCTCTGGAGTCCCGCAAGACTCCATTTTAGGTCCCCTCCTCTTCAGTCTTTACCATAACTCACTCCCAAAAGCCTGCTCGGGGGAAAAATCCTCCTATATGCGGATGACACCATCCTCTATGCCTCTCACTCCAGCCCGGCCCAATTAGAACTCTCCCTCTAAACTGCCTTCACCGAGGCTGAGTCCTGGTATGCAGACCACAAACTGGTGCTCAACCAGAAAAAATCCAAGGTATAGCAGTGTTAGTGGCTCAGTAGGTAGCACATTCGCCTCTAAGGCCGGGAAATCAGAGAGCTGTGGGTTCAGTTCTCACATCTGGCAATTAGGTCAATATCCCAATACTGACACTTTAGTGCAGCATGAGAGGGGTGCTGCACGTCTGAGGTGCCGTCTTTCGGATGAGACGTTAAACCGAGGTCCCATCTGCCTGGATTGGTGGTACTTCAGGTGGATGTTAAAGATCCCATGGCACTTATCGAAAAGAGTAGGGGAATTTCCCCGGTGTCCTGGCCAAATTTCCCTCATTCACTAAAAAATACCACCAACAGCTTAATCTGGTTCAAGGTCAGTTGGCATTCATCTGTATCCCCCTCCCCCAGGTCGTGCCTGAAAATAGGCAGGACTTGTCTAGTGCACTTACCCAGTCAACAAAAACTAAATAAAAAAAATAAAATGCTTTTCGCTCACCACCAAAACAAATTTAAAAACACTCCCCTGTGCATCATCACCTCCCTTGCACTCCCTCTTGAACAAGTCCACCCTTTCAAATACCTGGGAATCATATTCGACCCAGTCCTCACTTTCCATGACCATATACATCACCTATGTTCCACCCTCAACTCCTGCATAGGCCTCCTATACTGTCACCGGAACTGCCTCCTCCTAGAAGCCCTCCAACTCGCCATCTCCTCCTCTGTTCTATCAATTCTAAACTATGGCATTACCATATATGGGGCCGCAGATAACTCAGCACTCCACAGAGTTAAAGTGACCCTTAATAAAGCCTGCCGCCTCTCTCTAGGATGCCCAAGGACCACCCACACCTGCACCCTCTATAGCCAACCTAACTGGCTGGATTTCAATGATAGGCTTCAATACTACATGTATCTTCTTGCCAAAAAGGTCTCCTCGGGGCTCACTGCCCCCAGCCTCTCCACACTCATACAACCTGCTCTACCTACAAGGACCACTAGAAGCTCCCTCGCGCCCATCCACATAGTGCCACAACATAAAACCTCACTCTTTCGCCTACCGTGCCCCCATGTGGTTAAATGCCCTCCCTTCCCACATTTCCGGGAAAACAAAGCTCGGCCTATTTAAGTCCCTCCTCCGTGCTCACCTTCTCACCACTCGCTCCTGTAACTGCACATGATTTCTCTGTAGCCCGACAATGAACTCTGACTCTGTCCTGCCTTGTCATCTCCCTTTTTCCAAACTCCTGCTCTGCTTCCCCCCCCCCCCCAGTTTCTCCTGCAATCACTAACTCAGACAATGGACTCTGTCCAGCTCTCCCCCTCCTGCTACCCCCCCCCCTATCGTTTCCCCCTCTTCCTCCCCTTACCTTTGAGCCACCTTGTACACCCCGGTTTGGCCCTTTCCTCTCCCTCCTCCTGTTCCCCTCTGGGTACTATACCACCCTGACTATGTCTTTATCCCAAGGTCTATTTCCAGCCTTGTATTACTGTACTATGAACTGTATGCATCAATTTTGTATCTAAATATGCTCTTTATGTTCTTTACAAACTGTACATTTATCATCAATGTTTGTTATTGTCTAGTCTCCATTAACTGATGTGGAGCCTTTGTAAAGGAATCTCTGACTCAACGGTTGTAATTCCGAACTTCCTAATAAAATAAATAAAATAAAAATAATAAAATAAATCCATACTTTCACGAGATTCTATAGACCAGATGTAGCACACAAAGTATAGTTACGTAAGAACTTACCATAATAGTAGATCTTTAAGAGGCGCTCTTACAGCAGGCAACACCACTAGGACTAAGCTGCCAGGTGCTAGGACCACACAGAAAACTTATAGCTAGCAGTTTACAGTGGTGGACTGCCCTGGACGTCGGTATGCCGATGTCCGCCTATGGTATAAAAGGGGCAGTTCCCCAGCCCAATCTCACTTCTCCCACCAGAGACCCCAGCATGCCTAGAAAAAGGAGAACTGAGTCGGTTCCTCAAAGATAATGAAAGCAGACTAGCCGAGAAGGAGAAACAGCAATCAGGGGGTAAAAGGGAGGGAAAGCAGCGCCTGCTGCAAGAGCTCCTCGTGAAGATTTACTGTTATGGTAAGTTCTTACATAACTGTACTATCTTACTTCAATGGGGCTCTTGCAGCAGGCAACACCAGTAGGACTGAGTCCCAAGCACTATCGGAACTGACCTGGTCAGCAGGGAGGAGGAAGAAACAGACACAGGGCATTTAGGAAAGAAGGCCCTGAATGACTACAAGTCCAAACCTGGCCCTACGCCTAGAGGCAATGTCCAAACTGTAATGCCTGATGGAGGTACGGATAGAACTCCAAGTGGCAGCTGCGCAAATGTCGGCAGCAGACACATTCTTGGAAAAGGCAACTGAGGCAGCCATGCCTCTGGTAATATGGGCTTTAACTGGTCCTGGTAAAGGCTTGTCGCAATTGCAATCAACAATACAGTTTGCTAACCACTTAGACAAACACTGTTTGGAAACAGAAGCCCCATCTCTTCTGGGGGCAAATGAAACAAACAACTGATCAGTCTTTCTGACAAAGCAGGTGCGATCCAAATGCTACCGGAGCACCCGGTGGACATCTAAAGTATGACGTAAGACCTCCCCCTGATTAGAATACTCTGGGAAAATAAACAGGCAAGTCGATGAATTGATTCAACGTAAATTCGGACACCACCTTAAGTAGAAACTAAGGACCAGTCTGCAAAGACACCCTGTCTTTGTGAAAAACCAAATAAGACTCTTTACCCATCAGAGCCTACAGCTCAGAAATCCTCCGAGCAGAGGTAACAGCAACTAAAAATAACACTTTCCACGTAATGAAGTGTAGCTCACAGCTTGCGGATGGCTCAAAGGGAGGTAACATAAGCTTTTCCAAAATAAACAAAAGGTCCTATGGTGGGTCAGGGTCCCTAATGGGAGGTTTCAAGTGTAACATACCCCGCAAGAAAGTGCAGGAAAGATCCAGCTGGGCAATGGCTTTTCCCTCAACAAGTGCATGGTACACAGAGATGGCAGAAAGGTGCACCTTAAGCGAGGAGTAACCCAGACCTGAGTCCGAGAGGGATGGGAGGTACTCCAGGATTAGACTCACCGGACAAATGAAAGGATTCAAGTGCCTAGCAGTGGCCCAAATGGAGAAGCGCTTCCACTTCATGGCATAAGTGGCTCCAGTAGAAGGCTTCCTAGCAGCCACTAAAACATCTGCCACCCGAGGGGAAACTCCAAAGTGGGCAATAGCTAAGTCTGCAGAAGCCATGCATGGAGATGCAGTAACTTGAGGTCCAGATGGTCCAGAGTGCCCTGCTCCTGGGATAGCAAGCCAGAGCACAGGGGCAAGGGGAGTGGAGGTTCTACTGCTAAGTTGCGGCAGAAGTGGAAACCCTATCTGACGTAGCCTGTAGAGAGCTATGAGGATCATCTCCATTCCCTCTGACTGTAGCTTGAGGAGAACCCTCTGCAAAAGTGGGAAGGGAGGGAAGGCATACAGAAACCTCCCTGTCCAAGAGAGGGACAATGCGTTACACCAGAAAACACCAGGCCTAGGCTGAGCGAGTAGAAATTGAGCAGTTCTGCATTAAGTGTGGACGCAAAAAGGTCCAGCTCTGGACGACCCCACCTGCCGAAGAGGTCCTCGACCACAGACAAAGTACAGTTACATAAGAACTTACCGTAACAGTAGATCTTTGAGAGGAGCTCTTGCAGCAGGTAATACCATTAGGACTAAGGCCGCCAGGTGTTAGGATCCCACGGAACAATTTTCTAGCTAGCAGTCTGTGGCGGGGGACTGCCCCCGACGTCAGCTCCACCCAACGTCAAACGTGGTATAAGGGGGCGGTCCCCCGGTGCCACCTCAGTTCTCCCGCCAGAGACCCAGCTGAAAATACAGATGAAGAACCGAGGAGGATCTCCCATCCCCAAAGAGAAGATGTAATGTTTGTCCCCAGGGGCTGGTGGGAAGGAAAGCCACCTGCTGCAAGTGCTCCTCTCGAAGATCTACTGTTACTGTAAGTTCTTACGTAACTGTACTATCTGACTTCGAGGGGGAGCTCTTGCAGTAGGTAATACCATTAGGACTGAGTACCAAGCAGTGCCCAAGGAGAGACCCAGATCAAAAGGGTGGAGGACAATTAGGGAAATTAGGAGAAGTCCCTGAAGGACTGCTAGGCTGAAACCTGTTCTCCTTCTGGAAGCAACGTCCAGACTGTAGTGCCTCACAAAAGTATGCACTGAACTCCAAGTGGCGGCTGCACAGAGGTCCACTGATGATATGTTTCAGAGGAAAGTGAAAGATGTCGCTACCCCTCTGGTGGAGCGACCCCTCACCGGTCCCGGTAGGGGTTTGTTGTGGTGCTGGTAGCAAAAGGTGATGCAGTGCACTAGCCACTTAGTTAGGGTTTGTTTTGTGACTGGTGCCCCAAGTTTCCTGTGGGCAAAAGAGACAAACAACTGGTCTGTCTGTCAGAACTGGTTCTGGACGGATAGTAATGCAAGATTCTATGAACATCCAGAGTATGTAACAATGCCTCCCCGTTGTTCGAGTACTCCGCGTAATAAACTGGTAGTTGGATGTCCTGGTTCAACGTGAACTCAGACACTACCTTTGGTGAAAACTTTGGGTATGTACGCAGGGCTACCCTGTCCCTATGAAAAACAAGATAGGGCTCTTTACACATCAGAGCTTGCAGCTCAGAAATCCTCCGGGCTGAGGTAATGGCAACTAAAAAAAAGCACCTTCCAAGAGAGAAGGCGGAGCTCACAGCTTGCCGCTGGTTCAAAAGGTGGCAAGGTGAGCTTCTCTAAAACAAACAGGAGATCCCAGAATGGTACTGGGTCTCTCCTGGGGGGGTTTCATATGCAAGATACCTCTCAGGAAGATCTTGCAGATGTCCAACTGTGCCAGAGACTTCCCGTTTATTGGTGCATGGTAAGCTGACAGAGCACAGAGATGCACCTTTATGTACAAGTAACTGAGACCCAAGTCCAACAGGTGGAAAAGATACTCCGGCACAGATTCCGCTGGATAACCCAGGGGATCCAGAGAATGGGGAATCACCCATAAGCAGAAACGCTTCCATTTCATGGCATAGGTCACCCTGGTAGAGGGTTTTCTCCCTGCCACAGGCACCTCTGCCAGTCTAAGGGATACTCCAAACCTATCCCTAGCTAAGTCCGCAGGAGCCAAGCATGCAGGTGCAAGGACCACAGGGCAGGATGGACCAACGTCTCTTGCTCCTGGAAGAGCAGGAGAGTAGTAGTAGTAAAAATTTTATTTTTAGACAGGAAAGAAACGTCATTTGGGCTGTAAAGCCCAGTTTACAAGACAGTCCTGTACAGTATTATCTAATGTTTCACATATAACAGTACAGTATATAGTAGACAAAACTTACATCATAACACATATTAAATAATAAAAACCAGAATAAGTTAATAATTAAGAGGAGTACAATACTATGTGCAAGTACAATTATGAACAAAGAAAATGTTGACTGCTTTAACAAAAGCTTGTGAGTTTGTTTCAACACGTGTTCTAAAAGGAAGCTTATTCCAATATACTGCAGTTCTGGTGATAAGGGTTCTATCACCGTATTTGTTTAAACATTTCCCTTGGTAAATTTTTTCCAAATGTACAGATCTTGTTAGTTCTTTCCTCGAATTAGGTACATCAGGGAAAAGTTTACATGTAATATTATGCTCAGGATAATATGTTTTGTATTTAAAAATAAACTTTGTCCAAGTTCTAGAGAACTCAGTGTTAAGAGGTTGCCACCCCAGACTCTCTAACATAAAGCAATGGTGTGTCCTGTAATTACACTGCAGGATGTAAATTGCTGTACTGTAAAATAATTTATCAATCCTATCCAACAGATTTTTGTTTGCCACTCGATAAATCGATTCCCCATATTTCAAGGTGGGTAAGATAAGTTGTTTCGCTATTTTTTTTTCTATCTTGGATTTTTAAACCTCTAGTGGTTCTTCTCAAAGCTCCAAGTTTCCTAGTAGTTTTTGATATTAATGTTAAAATATGATCTTCAAAAGTCAAAAAAGAATCTCTTCAAAAGTCAAAAAAGAATCGATGAGTACAATCTAGGTAATATCTAGGTACTAATTCAATTTCGTTAAAGGAACTTGTAAAGATCTGCAAGTGTGATATGCATTTTTTAATTTTAGGAACAAAATGCATCAATTTAGTTTTCCCTGTATTTACAAGCAACTGTGACCTGGTGAACCACTCCTCCACTCTACTAAAATCGGCCTGGAGCTTTGTCTGAAGGTCCAACTCATCTACCCCTGGCGGTTCCGATGCCAGCTGCTGCAACAGCGAGAACCAAATCTGTCAAGGACAGAATGGTGCTACCAGTATCATCTTGGCCTCTTCTGCCTGCAACTTGAGCATGACCTTCTGAAGAAGAGGGAAGGGAGGGAAAGCATACAGAAACCTCCCTGTCCAAGAGAGGGACAATGCGTCTCACCAGAAAACACCAGGCCCTGGATCTAGTTAGCAGAAATTGGGCAGTTTGGCATTGTGTGGGGATGCAAAGAGGTCCAGTTCTGGCTGACCCCACCTTTCAAAGAGGTTGTCTATGACTTCTTGCTATAGTTCCCTCTCATGGTTCTGAGATCAAGAGTGACTTAAGCTGTCTGTGAGGACATTGTGGATGCCTGGCACGTGGACTGCTATGGTGTCCAGCTTGTGATCCACCGCCCAGGACCAAACTCTCATTGCCTCTCTGTATAAGGGATACGAATGTGTAACCCCTTGCTTGCTGAGATGGAAGACTACCAGGGTATTGTTCGATTGGACCAGCAGAAGTCCGGGAAGGAGTACCCCTTGGACAGCTTGAAGGGCATACAGAACAGCTCTCATCTCCAAAATGTTTATGTGAAGAGCTTGTTCTGTTGAGTTCCAGGAGCCCCTTGTCTGATGCGAAGCAAGATGTGCTCCCCATCCCAGCCCTGATGCGTCAGTGGAGAGAGTCTGCAGTGGACTGGGTCGCTGCAAGGGAACCCCTATGCTCAGATGGTCCAGAGTGAGCCACCAGGTCATGGACTGTCTGACTGCGTTGTGGACCCGAATGAGCTCTTCCAGCTCGTTTGTACCTTGATCCCATTGAACCGTGAGGTGCCACTGCAGGATCCTCATGTTCAGCCTGGAGAGTGGAACTGTTACAATAGCTGCTGCCATGTGATCCAACAGTTGTAGAACCACTCTTGCTGGGACCAAGTCCGAGCTCTGTACACTGCACGCGCCTTCTCTTAGCCTTGCTGCCCTGTCTGTGGGTAGAAAAGCTCTCCCTTGGATTGTGTCCAGGACTGCTCCAATGTATTGCAGCCTTTGAGCTGGCCATGGCTGTGACTTGGGCAGGTTTAGAGTGATGCCCAAAGTCTGAAATAGGCTGAATGTGTCCTTTAAGGTCCTGTTCAATTGGATTTCTGTTGGTGCAGTAAGAAGCCAGTCATCCAGGTAGGGGTACACGAAGTGACCCCCTCTCCTGAGGGCCATCGCTACCACTGCTAGGCACTTGGTAAAAACCCTTGATACTGAGGATAGGCTGAATGGCAGCACTCTGAACTGGTAGTGCCCTCCTTGGAAGGTGAAGCGTAAGTACTCCCTGTGGGATAGCAGGATCTTGATGTGCATGTAGGCATCCTGCATGTCTAGAGAGCAAAGCCAGTCTCCTTGGTGGAGCATTTATAACAGGCTCACAAAGGCCACCATTCTGAACCGTTTGTATTTGATAAAGATATTCAATTGACTCGGGTCTCCCATCTTTTTCAGGACAAGGAAGAAATGGGAATAAAATCCCTTTCCCCTTTGAGAAAAAGGAACCTCCTGTACGGCTCTTTTGTGCAGTAAGGTCAGTATCTCTGCTCGAAGAAGGAGTGCATGACAGGGTGAGCAGTGGGAGGGGACTGGTGGGTTGTCCAGTGGAAACTGGGTGAATTCTAGGGAGAACCCCCTTTCTACCATCTGGAGGACCCACTGGTCCGATGTTATACTGGACCATCCAGATAGGTAGAGGGAGAATCTCCCTCCTACCGCCTCCCCCTCCACTGGCTGTGGTGTCGGGGGGGGGGTCGGTACAGAGTCATGCAGTGTTGGAGGGTGTAGGCAGGGGATGTCTTGGCACCTTGGGGTTTCTGGGGCCCTGGGCGCCTGAAAGGACAGGGTGGCCTTTTCTTTTGAAGCCTCCCTTGTTATGTGTCTGGCGCCTTCCTTACTGTCCCTGATGTTTCCAAAAGGGATGGCGGCATGTGGATTGTGGCTTTAACCGGTACATTCTGTGGACTTCGGACACAGCTTTACCCGAGTCCTGAAGCCCGGTGATCAGTTTTTCTGTGTCCTGACTAAACAGGACTGGTCCTTGGAAAAGAGCATCCAGGATAGCATCCTGAAGATCCTGTCGGACACCCGAAACCCTAAGCCAAGCATGCCTCCGCATGCAAATGCCAGTGGCTGCTGCTCATACTGCTGTATCCGCGGAGTCATGAGAACTCCTGAGGACATGCTCATCCACGTCCATGCCAGACAATCACAGCAAGGAGTTCTGCCTTACCCTCCAAATCTGGCTGTGCTTTGGCCAGATCCATCACCTTTGCCTACAGGGATTTTTGGTAGGTCACCATGTGGGCCAGGAAATTGAGTGACCTGATGGTGCAAACTGCTGAGGAGTACACCCTGTACCCCATCTGGTCTAGTTTCTTTGATTCTGGGTCCGGTGGCTGGGCACTCATGTGGCGTGGTTGTTGTGCCCTGCCATGAGCAGCTGTCAGGACCACTGAGTCTATCCTTGGGTGTTCTCTGAGAAAAGGCTCCCCTTTTGGAGTCTTGTAGAGTCTATCAGCCTTACAAGGAACTGCAGCCGCAGTGGCCAGATGTCTCCAGGTGGATTTGGTCACATTCTGGAATGACTCCACTAAAGGATGGATGACCAATGGTTTTGGATCTGTGGCTCCTAAGACTCTGGCCAGTCTGCGCCTTTCTGGGTCTAACTCTTCGGTGACCCATTGGTAAAGCGCCTGAATATAGCACATGATGTCCAAAAAGGATGGGTCATCCGGGGGTGACCTCGGTGACTCCCTCATATTTGGAGACAGAATGAGGAGCTTGTCTTCTGAAGAGCAGTCGGAAGATGAGTCCCCTGCGTTGTCCCCTGACATCGATGGCGGGCATCTGCTGGACGAGGGAATGGATGATGGATGTCTCTTGTGGCTGTCTGACCTTGGCATCCACCTGTCCTCTTTGTCCTGCAGCCGGTCTTTCGGTGGTAAAGGCCGCTCAGGAGTGAGGTCTCTGAGTGGTGGTCATACTGGGGATGGATCCCTGGGTCGATGAAGAAGATCCCCATTTACAGTATTCCACCACGTATGAAAAAGTGCCCCCACCTACGCTAGTGGAACAACTAGCGGTGGGGGCATCTGATTTGAAGTGCTGGAGGGACCTGGCGTCTGGTCCGAAGAAGGCAGCATCTGGTCCCCAGGCTCTTTATCCATGGGTACATCAGGTGTCAGGTCTCTGGTATCTGGCGGCCCGACGTCCAGCTCTTTTGATGGAGGCTGACCAGTACCCCCACCTTAGGGAAATCGGTTGCCGGGGCTGATGGCCGGTCCTTAGGGGCCGACAACCTTTCTTTTTCTGGAGGCGCCTCCTTGTCTGATGTCGAGTTAGAATGCCCTGTCGTCTGGGAGGCAGACAACACTGGTGTTCAGTTGGGGGAGGCATCCGGTACCCGATGACCTCCCTTCGTTTCTCTGGTTCGTCCTTTCTCTTATGTTTTTCTGATGAGACAGAAGGCATACGGGCAGTGATTTGCCCGAAGCCAACACCTGTCCCTCATGGGTCGACCCATATTTATAGGGTCAGTGGGCCAAGGGGACATGAGTGGACAGCTGTCCTGTAGAGGAAGACTCCTTACCTTTTGCCTGAGTGGAGGTAGTGACTTCCTCTGAGCGTCCCCGAACCGCTTTGGTACCGGGGACGATTCTGACCTCCGACAGAGGTGGAAGAGGCCGACGCCCAGTGAGGCAACTTCGGGCGGGACTCTGATCTGGCCCTCTCCTTCTCCCAGTGGTGGTGTTTCCCTCCTGATCTCTTCTCCTTGGAGGGGAGGGGGGGACTCCCTGGTGGAAGAGGATGAACTGTGTCCCGATGGGGCCTTCTGCATGGTGGCTACTTGCTGCTCAAGAAGGTAGGCCTTCAAGGTGTTGGCACAGCGAATCCTGGTCTTATTGTTAAACTTAGTGCAGTGCAGACAACCGTCTGGCCAGTGGTCTGGGCCTAAGCAGATGAGACAGGCAGAATGGCAGTCTTTCGTGGGATCGCCCACCGCCACGCCGATTTTAAGCTGCTGAGGCGATGAAGACATAAATGTGTGCTAGAAAAAAGTGTCAAAGAAACCGTTGGTTTTTGATAAAAGCACTGCACGATGAGCAGAAAAAAAAAAAGACAGTTGACTGCAACTATGGCGTCCGTAGATCCGATGTTCACAGGTCGATGGCAGGAAAAGAACTGAGGTAGCACCGGGGAACTGCCCCCTTCATATCATGTCTGACATCAAGCGGAGCCGACATGGGGGGTGGTCCCTCGCCACAGACTGCTAGCTAAAAAATTTTCCGTGGGGTCCTAGCATACCTGGCGGTCTTAGTCTAATGGTATTTCTTGCTGCAAGAGCTCCCCCTCGAAGTGAGATCAGGAGCTCCCACTCATGAGCCCTCAACCTGGACCTGCTCAGGCTGTCGCCCAGGACGTTTTGGACACCTGGAACATGTACAGCGGCTAGTTTCAGGTTGTGCCATATGGCCCAATACCAGACTCTCATGGCCTCTCCGCAAACGGGGTAAGAATGAGTCCCCCCCTGCTTGTTGATGTAGTAGACTACAGACATGTTGTCCATCTGTATCAGGAGAGGGCCTGGAAGAAGGTGAGTCTGGAAAGATTGCATAGCATAAAGGACTGCCTGCATCTCCAGAACACTGATGTGGAGATGTTGTTCGTACTCCAACCAAATCCTCTGAGTCTGACAATCTGCCAAATGGGCACCCCAGCCCAGGACAGAGGCGTCCCGTCGTAAGAATCTGCTATGGGGATTCTGCCTGGAAAAGAACCACCATGAGGAGATTGGAGGGGTTCTGCCACCGATCCAGGGTCTGCCTTACTGGATTGGAGACCAAGACCGACTGATCTAGGTCATTGGTACGCTGGTCCCATTGGACTCAAAGAGTCCACTGAGGCACTCTCATGTGCAAGCAGGATAGGGGAACTGTGGCTATAGCCACCGCCATGTACCCTAGGAGCCACAGGAAAGACCTGACTGGAACCTGATGGGAGGAGGACACCAACTGGACCTGTGCCCTCAAACATTCCGCCCTGTCCTGTGGCAGGAAGGCTTTGCCTTGTGATGAGTCTAGGACCGCTCCTACATACTGAAGGCACTGGCTCAGCAAAAGACAAGACATGGGTTGGTTTAGAGTAACCCCTAGAGTCTGGAACAACCAAAAGGTGGTGTCCATGGTCCTAATCAACTGGACCCTAGAGGGGGCTATCAACAGCCAGTCATCCAAGTAAGGGAAGACATAATGCTCCTGTCTCAGTAGGATCGCAGCCACCACTGCTAGGCACTTGGTAAAGATTCGGGGAGCCAAGGAAAGGCCAAAGAGGAGGGTCCAAAACTGAAAATGGTCCCCCTGAAAACCAAAACGGAGGAACTGTCAGTGGGGCAGGAAAACCAGGATATGGAGATAGGCATCCTGCATATCCAGATGGGTTCTATGGCCTTTTTTGCACAGTAGTGTCTGAATCTCCTCCTGGATGAGGGCGACATGGGCCTGAGGGTGGTGGGAGTGCAAAGGAGGGCTGTCTGGAGGGACCTCTAGAAATTCCAGCGTGTGCCCCCTTTCCACCATCTAAAGTGCCCACTGGTCTGAAGTAGCAGTGCGCCACCCATCTAGGTATAGGGAAAAGTGACCCCCCCCCCACCACCACCTCCCCAAGGCCTCTGCCAAGAGGAGAGGGGTTGGATAAGGAGTCAGGCTGTGGTACTGGGGGTCAGCAGAGTGGTTGGGGATGCTCTAGGGGCCCTAGGGGTGGAAGCTCCAGTCGACTGGGTAGAAGCCTTGTGCTTGAAGGCTGCACAGGGACAAGGGTAGTTTCTAGGGCAGACTAGATGGATCACACAGCCCCCATCTGCCGACACTTTTCTTATGTTCTTGAAGGCACCTCTCGGCTGCTGGTCCTTGGACTACTGCCTAGGGTTCCAGTGAAAGGACTGGTGTTGGTTGAACCTGGGCTAAGAAAGGTACATGGAGTGTACTGACCTCAAGGCTTTACCTGACTCTTGAAGGTGAGAAAAATGTCCTGGGCATCTCCACCCAAAAGGAAAGAGCCCCAAAAGGGGTCATCCAGGATTTTTGTCTACACATCGGGTGCGAAACCTGATACCCGGAGCCAGGAGTGACATCAGATGCAGATTCCTGCTGCTGCTGCTGCTGCCCATCCCGCTGCATCTACCATGTTATAAGCAGTCCTAAGAACATGGTTGCCCACATCCGAGCCCGACTTAAGGAGCTGAACCAGTTGGGTGTTCATAGAGTCCTTGGGAAAGGCCTGCACTAGGTCTAAGGCCTTATCCCACAAGGTATTTTATTACTGTACCATATGGGTCAGGTAATTCTGAGTCCGAATGGCAAGTGATGCCAAACAGCAGACTCACTTGCCGAATGGGTCGACCTGGCAAGTCTCGTTATCAGGAGGGTGGGTGCTGAGGTGCCTAGGTTTCTTGGTACAGTCATGAGCCGCATTCATGACCACCGAGTCCACCTCCTTTTGCTCTCCCAAATGTAGTTTGCTGATGGGAGCATGATAAAGGTGGTCAGCCTTCTTATGTAAGGCCGGAGTGGAGGACAGATGAGTCCAGGTGGCCTTGGTGACATCCTTGTATAACTTGATGAGGGGTGGCACTACTAATGGGAGAGTCTTTTTTCTGTGAAGACAGACCACCAGACGGCGTTGTTCGTGGTCTAGTTCTTCCGTCTCTCACCCCATCAAGGATCGTGTATGTCCCATAAGGTCCATAAAGGTATGATCTGGCCCCCTAGAATCTTCAGAGTCCTCTGAAGAGGAAGAGGAGGAATCCCCTCCAGACAGGTCACTTTCTGGGACTGGTGTTTGGGGGGGGGGGCGCAATGTTCCTCCTTGCATCGGTCTGTATGACCGGGAGAGGGTCTTGGAGACCGGGGGTGGTTAGGACCTGTATGGGCAGAGTCCCGAAGCAGAGGGTCCCCAGGAGGCAGAGTTGTGGGCCTCCTCGGGGTATCTTTGTCTTTCACAAAGGCCCACCAGGCTGAGAAAAGTGCATTATAGTCCACTGGGGCTGGTGGATTATAAGGTGGAAACAGGTATTGAGGAGGTAGCCCCGGGTACCCAGGCGCTGTGTAATCTGGCAGTGGTTCCTGAGGCATCAAGTATCCTGGTGGCAGTCCTTGAGGCGCCGGGTATCCAGGCATTGGCTCCTGTGTCTTCGGGTACCTTGGTGTTGGTCCTTGAGGCATTGGGAATCCGGGTGCTGGTCCTCAGGTATCAATGGGACTGTCTGAGGCCAGCCGGGCATTGGCTGAGGCAATGACGGCTGGGCATTGTCAGTGATGCTGGAAGAGCAGGCATCGGAAGGACAGGTTAAGGCCGATGCCTGTCCGGCGAGACCAGTGACGCCGGCCCTGAAGGGGAAGCAGAGAGCTGTACTGGGAGCTTGCTCCCGATTAATTCAGAGGCGACACCTCTGTGGAAGAGGTGACAGCTTGCTCCAGACGTTGCTTAAAAGCACTGGACCCGGAGTCAGGGACCGAAATGGGCAATGCTAGGACTGGGGGAGTGACAGGCAAGGACCCGCCGCCCAAGAAAGAGCCCCCAGTCGAGTCACCTGGCTGAGGACCTGATGGAAGTAAGGGCCAACGCATCAGGGGCTGCAAGGCAGGAGACAAAGTCTGATGCCCTGAGGAGCTGCTGCCTGAGCCTGAAATAAGGGCAGGCGGCTGAGAAACTGGAAGCCCCGAAGGGGTAAAGGCTGCCGAAGGCGGAGGTCCCGACTTTCCGTGGGAGGAAGACCCAGAGACAGCCACTGACTTATGCGCTGACTGAGAGTGGGAAGCTGAACTGGGCCAGTCCCTTTGTTTGTCCCAGTGCTTATGCTTCCCACTGGACTTCTTCTCGTTCTGAGCAGGGGAAGAAGTCCAAGACTCAGAGGCCAGGGAAGAGGAGGAACATTTGCCCTGAAGCTCCTTCTCCATCACGGCTAATTTCTGCTGCAGCAAGAAGCTTTGGAGTGTCTTCAAACAGCGTCTCTGTGTGGCCTGGTTGAAGTCCATGGTCAGGTCCTAAGCAGAGCAGGCAAGAATAGTGTCTGTCCTTGGAGTGAAGCTGCTTGCTGCAAGCACACTTCGTATGTCGTTTGGAAGGTGAAGCTGGAGTAGAAGACATGCACAAATGCAAAGAAACACTGAAAAACAAAGTCTTTTTTTAAACAAAAATAAAAAAGATGCTGGCCCGGTGGTGCTGAGGGTTGAGGCGCTGGACGCCACACCTCGTATCACGCTGGCGACCCGGGTTGAGGAATGGACTGCGGGCGTCAGTGGGTCAACAGGAGATCAAGTTGAGCATCTGAGACAGCTCTCCTGATCCTGAGGAGAATGAAATTCCACCACACGGCGGCCCCGGGACCCTACTACATGCCAGTGGATACGATGGGAGGAACACGGTGAGCGTCGGCGTTGTGCCTAGATGTCACTGCATGTCCAAGTACTCAGTGGGGTTCAAATTAGGTGGAAAAATGGCTGAAATGGCGACCGGTGCAGCTTGATGCTTGCGCCCTGCCTCACCGGGAGGACTCTCATGGATTCGCACTGGGGGGCAGGGGCCGGTCTGGCTGGGCAGGGTACGAGGGAGGCCCTCTAGCAGACTGGCCACGGCCGAACCGGACCCCCCATCATGTAAGTGAGCCTGGTGCTCTCCCGGCGGGTAGGGCCGGCAGCTGGATGCCCCCACCGGTAGTTGCCACAGTAAGGTGGAAAAATAGGGATGTGATTAAAAAAAATAAAAAAGATTGCAGGTAAAGCACGAGCAAAATGGCTGTCAACTGAAGCAGGTGTTCAAACGTGCATGGGTCGACGGCGGGAAAAGACCTGAGGTTGGTCTGGGGACCGCCCCTTTTATACCATAAGACAGACTTTGGTGTGCCAACGTCCGGGGCAGTCCCCCGCTGCAGACTGCTAGCTAGAAGTTTTCAGTGTAGTCCTAGCACCTGGCAGCTTAGTCCTACCAGTGTTGCCTGCTGCAAGAGCCCCCTTGAAGTAAGATTGCCAAAACCAACTTCAGCCGATCGGTACTTCAAGCGGCCACATCTTCTCGGTCAGAACACGACTCATCTACCCTTCCCTTGATTACGGGTATTGCTTTATAGAACCCTAAATGTAAGGATTGTGGAGTGTCTCAGAGAAATCTACCACAATGGTAGTTTACTCACCTGGTAAAGGTGACTGTGGGGGTATATATCTCTGAGGCACTCCACTTAACACCCTGAGACACTCGTGTTCAGACAAGACAGGATATTTATCTGACATGCCATATGGGCCGGATGACCATTAGAATATAGAATTAGGTAATAAAACTGCATTTTGAACAAGTCCACCTCTGTGGAGCTGTACTGCCATTTGCACACCTCTATCATGCAGTGTAGTATGTGATCACAAGCTAACAAGTAACCAGTTTTATTCTAGATACAGCTTTGGAAGACATTGAAACTGGGCTAGACTGATCAGGTTACTGGACAAGATGGGCCCGGTGTCTTCGAAGTCACATGTGCATCAGCAACCTATCAGATGAATAACAAACCACAGATGTAAGGATTGCGGAGTGCCTCACAGATGTATATCCCACAATCACTCTTTACCAGGTGAGTAAACAATCATTACTAAAGCACAAATAACAGAGCTAAATGTAGCACAGACAGCAATTAAAACAGCAGCAAATCAGCTAAAAGAAAAAAATAACAGCAGAGGATTACTAGGCATTTTTGGATAAAATAAAGGATTAGAAGAATCTGAGGAAGGTATTCAGGCTCGTAGCCTCAAGAAGTTTAGAAGTGATCTGGTAGATTACCATGGTGAATAGGTTTACACTCGAGCAAAAAATAATAGGAATTTTGTACAGAGAAATGCATACAACATCAATTCTGGCTCTTTAATAATACTCTACAGATAGCAAGTCAGGTGGCCAAGGCCACAAATATCAACAGCCTCATTTTTTAGGGGGAGGGGGTTACAGACATGCACAGGGGAGGATACAGGGGCAGATAAGGATATAGATGGGAGGAGGCCCCACTGGAGGGAACATCTGGAGTAGCTACGGGCCTAGTAGAAAAAGAAATAGATGTCAAAAACAGAAAAAAAAAAAACAAGAAGAGGTCAACAAAACTAATCGGATGCTGACCTTCTGGTCTTTTTTCTTTTTTTTTTTTCCGAGCAGCTGTGCAACTAGAACCTGCTTCTTTCCGAGTGCAAGGCCCTATTTTCTGTTTAGTGTGGATTTATGTGTTTTTTTAAATATAGAATAGCTACAGGAATTTCTATTAGCATCTACTAATACAGGAAGACGTACCCTCCCTTTGAATATTCATCAGAGGGGAGGGTACTATTCAGTAAATACTAATGGTAACTGATAGAGATCCTTGAAAAGGGCAGGAAAGATCACAGAATATTATTAGCATACTGGACATCCGCAGTGCCCGACACAATGATACTGTCATGTTCATCACATATAACACATTCATCTGACAATTTTGAAAGCTAATGATTACTGTATGTCATATCAATGAAAAGGCTTCTGCCCTCAGACAACTGGGCTGGTATAGATAAGGAGAGATTATGAATACTGAATTTATTTCATAATTAGAGGACAAACCGCTTCCCTGTTTAATATTTTTTTTTTAGGGAAGGCAGTACTTAAAGTCTCACAATCTAGTTGCTACTAAGAAGAAGGGGGTCTTGTTCTCCAGGTCTACATTTGCATATAAGATTCTATCATAGGTGATGACGTCATGATGTTTGAACATCATGATGCAAGCGTACGAATCTGGAGTGCTCCCAGTGGTATTTAAACTTTCATTCAGACAGTGCTAGTTCTTCCACTCAGAACGCAGAAGGGGGAGCCATGCCATAAAGTTAAAATACTCAAGTGAGTTTTTTTATAAGGGATTATTTGCAGAAAAAAATAGGTTATTCACCTATAACCGTAGATCTAGGAGTGGTATATGGTTCGCATTCACACTCTGGCAGTTCCACTGGATTATGCTGATTTGCTGGACGTCTTTAAGCTAAGCTCCTCCTTCAACCCAAGTGATGTATCTTCCAGCTCTGCCCTGCATAGTCAGATCTTTGCACGTTAGAAGCAGGGATCCATCCATATGCCACTTGCCAGGGGAGGCCAGCTGGGTTGTGTGGATGTGAACCATACACCACTCCTAGGACTATGTTTACAGGTGAGTAACTTATTTTTCTAAGTGCATGGATATGATTCACTATCCACACTCTGGCAGACTCCTAGAAGATGTCCATGAGGAGGAAGCAACGTGCGCACCCCTACTTGACGAACACAGACTGAAGAACCGAGGTCCCAAAACTACCATCCCAGTGAGACTCAAGGTCGATGTGGTAGTGGGTTCTGAAATATGCGAGAAGGGGTAGGGACAAGCCTCATTTAATTATACATCTTGGGACAAACGACCTGGCTGACAAGACAGTAGATACAGTCCAGAGGAGGTTTGAGGAACTAGCACAATTATGTGAGGGAGCAGGAAGATCAGTAACTTTTTCAGAGATACTTCCGGTGCCAAAGGCAAGCACAACAAGGAAGCTGAGAATAGAGGAATTTAACGGATGGCTAAGAACCTGGTGTTGTGCTAAAGGGTATGGGCTGTTGGGGGGTGGGGAGGGACCTGGGAGGACAGTAGTCTCTATGCCAAGGACAGACTACACTTGAGTGAGGAGGGAAAGAAAGTGTTGAAACAGAGGATGGAGGAGTACATAGAGGAAGATGGAATTTAAACTAGGAGTGGGGATGGCAGTTGGGGAAGAGATATGCAGAGACCACAGGTTGGGAAATCATATGACTTACCCCATAACAGTGACAAAGGACAAATGGCAAGTACTGTTGGTGATGCTAGGAAAGGAGGGCAGGATGGGGAGGGTGGAAAGTGGTTACCCTTAATGCTAGGAGCCTTGGGTGGAAAACTGCAGAGTTACAGGTTCTCATGGCAGAGGAGGGTGGACATTGCAGCCATCACGGAAACATGGGCCACCAATACAATGACTGGAACCTGTCTGTACCAGGGTACAGGTTATTTCGTAGGGACAGGTGATTGGGAAAGGAGGGGGGGTGGCACTATATGTGAAGGAAGGACTGAAGTGTGTAAGGGAGGAAGGGGAGGAGGGTAGTACGGAGTCACTTTGGATGCAAATCCAGGATTCCAAGAATAGGCCACCATCTCAGACAGAGGAGTTAGACAGGGAACTAGTGGGACAGATCAGGAGGACCTGCGAAAAGGGTAGTGAGGTGATTGCAGGGGACTTCAACATGCCAGGAGTGGACTGGAGCACCCCAACAACCAGGAACAGAAGGGAGCAGGTACTGCTGGATGCCTTCCAGGACAGGTTCCTGCTGCAAATGGTCAGTGAACCAACCAGGTTAGGGAATACCCTTGACCTTGTGAGAGAACTTATAGTGGAGGAACCGCTGTCAGGGAGTGACCACCACTCAGTATGGCTCACATTGGATATGGGCAAGGAAGGAGTGGAATCTGGCACAATAGTGCTGGACTTCAGGAGGGCCGACTTTGGGAGGATGGGGGAAGTGGTAAAAGGGTACCTGGCCAGAATTCAATCTAGTATGGACACTAACCAGAGGTGGGAGCTCATAAAGCTGAGGATAAAGGAGGCAACCAAAACCTGCTGCAAAGCCCAGAGCAAGAAGGCTAGGGCTATGAAACCGATCTGGTTGAGCAAGGAGGTCATGGAAAAGGTAAGGAGGAAAAGAGCTGCCTTTAGGAAGTACAAGAAAACAGGGAGGGGGGAGGACAGGGAGGAGTACTTGACAGAATCGAAGGAGGTGACAAGGGCAGGTAAGGCGCAAAGCATCTACGGAACTCAGGCTGGCACAAGGCATTAAGAATGGGGAGAAGGACTTCTGTAAGTACATCAGGGAGAAAAGGAGCTGTAAGGACCACATAGTAAGGATTAGGAAGGAGAGGGGTTGGGTGGAAGCAGAGTGCGATAAGGCGGAAGCACTAAATGAGTACTTCTGCTCAGTATTTACTAAAGAGAAGAGGGGGGTGACACCCAAGGTGGGAGAAATGGCAGAAGCATGGTGGGAAGTGGTGACAGATGGGGAAATCATGGAGAGCAGAGTTCAAGAGGGTTTGAAGGCACTGAGGGTGGACAAGGCGCCAGGCCCAGATGGCATCCACCCCAGGGTACTGAAGGAGCTGGCGAGGTCCTTGCAGGACCTTGGGCAGACCTATTTAATGCCTCACTACATTGGTGTGTGTGCACCAGGACTGGAGGATGGCTCTGTGGTGCCCTCCACAAGAGTGGCCCTCAAGGATGAACCGGAAACTACAGAACAGTGAGCCTCACATCCATTGTGGGTAAGCTAATGGAGACCATCCTGAAGGAGGAGGCTGGTGGCCTCCTAGAGGCCAAAGGACTACAGGACAGCAGACAGCATGGCTTCACTACGTGGCAGATCCTGCCAAACCAACCTGGTTGAGTTCTATGACTGGGTAACTAGGCAACTGGACAGGGGCCATGCAGTGGATGTCCTGTATCTGGACTTCAGTAAGACATTCGACTAAGTGCCATATGGAAGGCTAGGAAGGAAGTTAGTAGGCACAGGGGCGGGTGCAAAGCTGGTGAGATGGGTAGGAAACTGGCTGCAGGGAAGGCAACAGAGGGTGGTGGTGGATGGGGAGCTCTCACACCCAAGGGCAGTGACGAGTGGTGTTCCACAGGCTCGGTGTTGGGACCAGTGTTGTTTGGGATATTCATTGCAGACATATCATGGGACATCAAGAGCAAGATCAGTCTGTTTGCTGATGATACCAAGGTAGGCACGGTGGTGAATGACCTAGGGGGATGGCAGGGGTTGCAGGATGATCTGGCAAAGCTTGAAACCTGGTCAGACACCTGGCAACTGGGCTTTAATGCCAAAAAGTGCAAGGTGCTGCATTTTGGGATGAAGAACCCAAGGAGGAGTTACCAGCTAGGGGAGTGCAGCTAGCCCAGACAGAGGAGGAGAAGGATCTGGGTGTGCTCATTACAGGGTCAATGAACAACTCGGCACAATGTAGGAAGGCAGCTGCAAAGGCCAACAAAATGCTGGGTTGTATTGCAAGGGGTATATCCTCGAGGAGGGAGGAGGTGATTCTGCCACTGTATAGGTCATTAGTTAGACCACACCTGGAGTACTGTGTGCAGTACTGGCGTCCGTATCTGAAGAGGGACATTAGTTACTGGAGGGCATGCAGCGCAGAGCAACAAAGATGATCAAGGGGCTGGGGGACTTATCATATGAGAGGAGGTTGAAGGAGTTGAACATGTACCCACTGGAGGAGAGGAGAGACAGGGGTGACATGATTGAAACCTTTAAATACATGAAAGGAATAAACAAGACAGGTACAGAGGGGCTGTTCAAAGTAAGGGAAGGGAGGGACACCAGGGGCCATGATATGAGACAGGAGCAAGGAAGGTTCAGGAGGGAGATGAGGAGACACTTTTTTACAGAGAGGGTGGTGGCTGGGTGGAATGCGATACCTCCTGAAGTGGTATGCAGTAGAACAATGGACTGCTTCAAACGAGGATGGGACAGGATAAGGGGGAAGGTTAATGAAGGGGAAGGGTGGAAGGGAGGGGCAGCTGCAGAATAAGGGGTGCTAGCTGCACATTCGAGCAGACTTGATAGACCTCTAGGCCTTTATCTGCTGGCAAATTTCGTATGTTCGTATGAAGGTGTGTGCTGACTTTCAGGTAGCAGCCCTGAAGATTTCCTGTATAGGGACATCCCTGGAAGCAGCCACCAAGGCAGCAGTATGTCTGGTGGAATGAGCTTTAAGCCCTACAGGAGGCTCCCTACCAGCCAACCTATAGCAGAGGTCAACGCAGGATGTTATCCACCTGCCACTCATCTGCTTTGCTGCCAGTCTGCCAGGTGCAGCTTCAGCATAAGTTACAAACAGCTGGTGAGCCTCTCCATGAACTCTAGCTGTGCGCTCTTTGTAATAACAGAGGAGGGTCTGGAGCCTGTGGTCAGCCTTCGGAGTGAGATTAGTAAAGCAGACCAGCAAGTTTATCACCTGATTAAGGTGAAACTCTGATACTACCTTTGGAAGTAACTTTGGGCAGGAGCGAATGGAAACTTTGTCCCTGTGGAAGATCATACAGGGAGACTCCACTGAGAGCACCTGAAATCCCTCAATTCTTCTGGCTGACATAATAGCCACCAGGAAGGCTGTCTTTCAAGACAGGTGTGACATCTCACACCTGTGCATTGGCTTGAATGGCTTACCCATAAGCATTGCCAACATCGGCAGCAGGTCCCACGGTGGAGGAGGCTCATGCACCAGGGGGGATAGGTGGTCCAACCCCTTGAAGACACGCATGACTACTTTCTCTTGGGCTGCCATCAGCTTACTGGCCCACATGTGGTAAGCAGAGATGACTGCCAGGTGCACTTTAAGGGTTCTTTCTTGCAATTCCAACTGAGATAGGGACCAAAGGTAGTTCATGATGCTAGCCACAAGACAGGCAAGGGGATCAAGCTCCTTGCCCCACCATCAAATGGAAAATATCTTCCATTTAAAGGCATAGCATCTGCAATTCGACTCTTTTCGGGAAGCCTCCACAATGTGAGCACATCCTCTGAGAGACCCAAGGCCTGAACTCTAGCCACTCAGAAGCAGGCTGTGAGGTGCAAGAACTGCAAGTCAAGGTGCAGGATCGTCCCCTGTTGTCTGGTCAGTAGATCAGGGACATAAGGTGGTCTACCAACTCCTGATTCAGGAACCACTAGTGTGTCACCTCTCCAATCTGGCTGCCAGCATCTGCCAGCTGACTGTTCACTCCCATGTCATGCATCGCCAAGAGATCTTCACCCAAGCTGCACAAGAGGAAGCAGGTACGGAGGGCCTCCCGACACACGGGAATGCAGTGTGTTCCACCCGGCACATTAAGGTAGAACATGGTCATGGTGTTGTCTGTCTGGATGTGCATGACCTAACCCCTGACTAAAGGGGTGAATGCCATCAGAGCAAGCCACACTGCATGGAGCTCCAGCAGGTTTATTTGGTGATGGGGCTCCTTGGGTGACCAGAACCCATGGGCTCTGTGGCCTCCCAGGTGTGCTCCCCACCCCACCAGAGACGTGTCACTTTGCAGACTGGAGCTGGCTGTGACTTTATTTATTTTTATGTATTTTCAGAAAATAAATCAGCTGTATGAAGCTTCTGGGTGTCTCCCTGTAACTGTGTGCTGGAGTCTGGGATATGAAGTGTGACTAGGTACAGGTGGGGGAGAAAGCACTCACCACCTAAAATCACAGTTCAGACAGAGACTTTACCATCAAATACCTCTCTACCCATCTAGAGTCATATTTGAGCAAGTCAAGTCCCAATTACACCTGGATTAATTTATTGTGTAACCTTGGTCTTTCATTTGTATTTTTATTGCCATGTCTTGGATCATATGCACTGCCACATATGATACTTCTAAAATACAATAAATACAAAGTTTAAAAAAAAGCAGAAACAAATTAAGCAAATAAACAAAAGGCACACTTTGACTTTAGAAATGATGTTTGTAAAAACAAACATGATTCTCTGCTGAAAGCTGCTACAGTCTGAGAAAACAAAAATGGTTTAGAATAAAATCTTCAGGCGGGAGAGTTTTATGAATGCTTCCACCCCTAAAGCCAACAAGACTGATGATTCAAATTATAAAAAGAGTCTCAGAAATGCTCCATTCTGATTGGCTGTCAGTATTCCCACAGCCTTACATTAATCTCTGTTACACTGTCATGTACAGCCTGATGTCCATGGCATATGAATTCCTTCTATCAGCATTCTGTTCTCTAGCACTGCTGAACGACTGGAATGATGCATTATGATTCTAAACGAGCACTCAGCTAGTGGATGAACAATTTTATTAAGTCTCCCTCTCATTGAGGAAAACACTCGTACGTACACTTCTAACACGTTTCTTTTTCAATACGTTTTTTATAATAGCAATAAGGCATGCCCAGGAGTTAGATTAACAGTCAATCCCCCCTAAGGACAATATGGCACACTCGACTGCACCTCGTGTCACATTACATCCCTAGGGGGTAATTAACAGACTGTTAATCTAACCACTGGTCATGCCTTATTGCTTAAGTGAACTCCCTCAGAATGGGGTAGAGCTAAGTGGTCTATTATGATGTCACAGATTTAGAGTGTGTTGGCCCCTAGAAGGTGACTATGTATTACTCAGCAGTAAACGACCAGCCCAGTGGAAACATGGAACGACACAGAAAAAATGATAAATGACAGTTTGATTCTAACAGGACTGATATATTTATGAAGATAAGTAATGGATGTGGACAGGTGACAAAAAAACCATGCAAGGAAAAATGTCATGTGAAAGAGAAAATGGCACCCAAGAAGAAAAACCTGAAAAGCTGGCACATTGATCTTTTTTTGTTATGAGGCTGACTTGCACCGGTACTTGTTTTGTACCAGGCATTAGGCTAAGGTAAATGTACTGGTGCTAGCCTGCCTCAATCAAGAGATAGGGTATTTCAAACCTGTTGTATAATCCATTGTAATGTACCTAATCTTCAAGATATAAATTTTGCCAACATTAACAAAAGGATATCACGGTATCTTGAGGTTACACACCAAAATATCACTTATCTTCTAATTTTTATCACCACTTGTGTTGTACAAATACGTATATAACACAAAACAGTGTGTGTGTGTTACTGCAGAATATAGGGAACATGCAATAGGATTCAATATATGCTATTTATCTTCACAAGCCAGCGGGCAGGACTGTAAGTCCAGTCAGTCCCTTTACAAGTGATTATAAACTGCATAATTTGAGTCAGCCTACTGCATACTCGAGTTATATACTACATCAGTTTAGTTTTAAATCTTCTGTTTGTATGAAAACTAAACTGTTTTTTCTCTTTGATTTCAACTGAGGGCTTCAGTCCTGCACATGGTTATTGTGATGTCATCAGAATTGTGAAAAGCTGCTCTCTGATTTGTTCAGAACTCTGTTGTGATGTACCCAATTTTACTAGATCTCAACTGTGACACCCACCCCAAATCTTGCAAGGTGGGCCCAACATCAGTTTTATTCTGTGGGATTTCCCTCTCTTTACATCTGCTGTAGCAAATGTCTTGAGAAGAAAGTCACTAAATGAGGCTGAGTGCCTTGTGTACCCAGAAGTGCTGTTGCTCTCACCAATGCACACCCTGGAATGACACACAGCAATTTTTTCGTTTTAAAAACTGTGTAATGTGGTGCAAAAAGTGAAGAACTTTTGATCTGGGATAATCTGTAGATGTAATTCATTGGTCATGTGATTACATCTGACCAGTAACATTTCTTATCACTTTATCATTTCTTTTTAACTACAGTACGCTAACTTCATAGCCAAACTATCAGCACTACAAGGCCCACTTACATTATACTGTTACACGGTCATGTACCACAAAGAAAAAAGATGGAATGTAACTTACTCCCTCATCCTGTGACAGTGGATTATTGACAATCAGGTCTTGCTGGCCAGCAGCTTTCCGTGGATTTGTTATGTGCTGTCAGATAAACAAGAAAGTCGTTTTGAATTTTGAGAGCTATAATGTCACTTCAGTGAGGAATCAAAGTAAGAAGTGAATTTGGAGGCTGGCTCTTCCCCTCACCCTTTCCTTTCCCCAATGATATGGGCTGCCTGGGAGACAGGACGTCCTTTTCCCAGGGAGGAGCTGGTACGGATGGGGACTGCTGGCAGACAAGTGGTCTGATTTAGATGGCATGGCAAGTGGTTTGGTGAATCTGGTGAATCAGAGTATAGGCCAGGTGAGATTTCGAAGTCTGCATGAGGCTACCTCCCCATTTCTTCCCCGCTCAGCTGTGGATTTCTGCACACTTCCTCCATCTCTCTTTCCATGTTTAGGACCACTTTGGGGAAATGTTGTTTTAAATGGGTTGCTCCACTACTTTCAGCTCCACTGAGATGGGGCTAACCCTCTGCAAAAGGATCCCCTTCATGGGAGGGGAACTGGTAGATCTGAGCCCTAGTCCTGCAGCCTGGTGGGACGGAGATTAGACTCCCAGCTATGCATGTCACACCATGTCTGCATCCAGCACTGTGAATGCGTAATCAATAAACACGTGGCTGTGGCCATTTAACAATCAACATTATGTTCTGTGTCAGGTAGTGGGCAACACAGCCTGGCAATTCAAACACATGTATCTGCTAAGCACTGGAACGATTAGTCATTCTACTACCAGGACAACTACTTACTGTTTCCTTGATCTTTGTGTACCATGCTCTTAACTCATTTATCCTCTTTATCCACTGGCTTCTCTCCATCGGAAGGATTCTCAGATACAGCTGTAAATGAACATGTTTCTGTTAGCAATTTCAGACACAGATATTTTTTGGGAGAGGTAAAACTCCATCACAGAAAAATGAAAATATTATTGCAGGCTTAACTCAAAGTGTACAAAATATAATTTCTACTTTGCAGCTGTCTGTCATGTTACTATTTCAAGACCTTATATCCCCCTCCATCACAAATGAGCCATGTCCAGATGTAACTGTACCTGAACAAAAACGTGTGTGAAAAACTGCATCTGGTATTGTTTTCCTTTTACGGATAACATTCTGTGCAGTTTGTTTCATGTTATAAAATGGGTAGGGAATTTTCTGCGTCCTGATTGGCCAAGAAGGTTCTGAAGCCATGTGATTCAGGAAAAGAAACCCATGGCTTTACACTTCCTCTGGCAACCGAGACACAGCATGCTGAAATGCTGAAATATCAAAACCTATGTGAAATGAGTTTAAAAATGTTCAGCTAGCCATCTTGGTATCACACATATGCCCTACCATCCACATTTTCCATAACTTTGTTCAAAACTGATTTGTAACATCAGCAAAAAACCAAAACAAAGTGAAATATATGAAAACCTAGTGAATTATTTTTTTTACATTCGGTATCCATGCAGGCCTTGAAGCCTTCACTCTCGTCTACTCAGTCACCCAGATGGATGCCATGTGAGCAGGCAACACTCCAACTGCAATATCTGCACCTAACACTAAATCCCTGACTCTCCAATACAGTGTTGCTGTTAAATGGTTCACATGGTGGTAGCAGTTTGCCTAATCTTTTCTTTTTTGGGGGGTAAATATGGAGCCGACTTATCGACTGTTAATCACAATCTTGTGATCTCACAGTGCTTCTGAACACGACTACTCTGACAACTTCCTGTCGCACATGACCGCACTCTCCACACAGACTCAGATGCCGAAACTGTGCCTGTTTTGAGCAAGCATTAGTAATTAATTTTCAGCCTGTTTAAAAAAAAAATCAACAGCATATACTGTAAGGGCTGTCTAGCTCTCCTTTCTGTACACTTCGGTGTGTTTTCTGTCAATCAGGCCAGCCCAGTTGATTGGCAGATTAAAGCACTGGCTGCCACACCAGCCGTCACACTTTGATATTTATATTTATTGCATTTTTAAAATACAATGCAGGCCTTCCAGACACAGCAATACAACCATTTGTAATAGTCAATAAAGGTCAATATAGAATCAGCGTCTCTTGTCTGTAACCTCACTAGAGGGGAAAAAACACATAGTACCACGTTCATATCTCACTACTAAAATAAAGCTATAGTGCAGTCAGTGCTTGGTGGAGTGTAGTAAGAGTTATGACAGCACAAAACATTTAAAAATCCAAGCTCTCAGCTATGAAATTTACTCCATGCCTAAAACTATATAATACTCAACGTTAAGCACATTCTGTTAGATTTCCAGAACGAACAGTAGTTCTCTTAACTTGCAGAACAGTATCCTAGCCTCATCTGTACAAGACATATAACACTAGCATGTCCACAACTATGTTAAATAATGTTTTAAAAAGTTTTAACTATAAAGCTTTCCATTGTATATCCCATATTTATGCAATAGGTGTGGACTCAGAAGCCGTTGAATAAATCCATTTATCTTCACAGCTGTTGAATAAATAACATTTATCCATATAGTAGCTATGTCACAATCACTCCAGAACTCGTTTAGAATGTTCGGCTTCAGTAGCAGTACTACCCATATTCAAATGCGAATAACTTTAAAACGAAAAAAGATAGCATGGTACTGTGAGCATGAAAGTTGTTCAGCACAAAATTATCTACCAAATAAGTGGTGTTGTATTTATAGATACCTTACACATTTTTTTATAATTAGCAAAAAAGAGCAGAAAATGCAATTTTTTGTTCACTTTTTTGACAAGCATATGCAAAAAAAGATAAGCAATCAAAAGCAAATGTCCCTGCTCTGACAGAAAGCATCTCTATTGCAAAAATGAAATATACAAGGGTGAGCTGTCAGATAAATGATTTATCTACACTTGTGCTGTTTGACTTCGGACACCTCACTCATGGCATATGCCACTCATGAGGTTACCAGAGGCCAAACAGCACTTGTGCAGATAAATCATATATCTGACAGCTCTCCATTGTATATCCATATATATATATATATATACACACACACACATATACACACACACACATATACATATTTCTCAAATGTTCACTGCTTATAACATGTAGCAGGTCCGCCCATGCCCATTAAAATTGCTACTGCTCCTGGTCATAGTTTCAACCATGCCTCTAAAATGTTGAGAGGATATACACCACTAAGAAGGCACACGTCGCTCCAGCTTACTGCAGTTCTGAGAGTTATGCGTGCTAAACTATAAAGCCATTCACTTGGCGCTAACAGAAGACATGGTTGTCACCATCTTGCATACTAAGCAGTTTAAAATAATACTAAATTGCTGACCAGTTATTTAACCATAAGAAAGCTAGATACACAGGGCACTTACTGAACCTTAACTATATTAACTTTTCTTTATGGTCCGTCTCTCCTCCAACGGTATTTCCTTCCCACTCGCCAGTCTCATAGTATGCAATATGTAAGCAATAAGACATGACAGGGTGTGTGTTAGACACTTTAACACACGGCTAGGAGGCGTAGTGAGGCACGAGGCCACCGGCTGAGTGCGTTCAGCCTCCTAGCCGTGTGTTAAAGTGTCTAACACACAGATCCTGGAGTGGTTTATTGCACTTATGAAATGGCTATCAAAAACACAGATGTATGTGATAGCTAAAGTGTATAGTATTTAAAAGTGAAAAAGTTTAATGTTTGTCTTGATTTTTAATAAAATAGTTCCTCCACCTACTGTTTTTGTTTGACTTAAGGAATTTTGTCCTACAAAGGTTTCTGTAGTTACGTCTGGTTGTCATGGCAGTATCCCCCCCCCCCCACACAAGCAAAGAAGCAGATTCTGTAGCTAATCGACCCCGGCTATTTAACCCCCTGTGCAAGCGTCCTCAGTTATGTCCGGCTCTCCGGTGAGCGAAGATGACAGCGTGTGGAACAGCTGAAGGCACAACCGTGGTGGTAGCTGACATGGGTGATTTCAATGGTGAGAGGCAGTGGGGTGGGCCAAGTAATGTATCGGAGTAAAGGGAAGCCAAGTGTGATTTTGGGGATGGAATATGTGCCAGGTTTTGGTAGTTAATATTGGTGGGGTTCTTGCATGGGCTCAGATCTGTGGGGCGGGCCATCTGTCTCGACTTCAGCCAGTTGTTCGGTTACGGTTTGCAATGGCACGCAGTTCCATGACCCGTCTCTGCCTTTGCAGGGTGTGTGTGCGCTGCTGTGGAGTGGCAGACTCTGCTTCATGCAGTGGTACAGTTCCCCCAAACAATTAATGAATGAATGTTCTCTTTCAGTAACAAGAAAAATGTCCGGTAAAGCATCTCTACTCGTAGCTTGGAAACTGTCCCATGTTTCCCGGTACGCTGGACTTTGTGATGCAGTATTTTTTCATAACGAGACCAGTTGCAGGTCAGAATACCGGGTTAAACACTGATAGTTTCAGGGGCTTGAGTGTCACTGACATGAACTTTATCTGTTGCGGTATTCGGGGGAGGATCAGTACAAGACGTTTTCACAATTGTGCTTTGCATTTAGAGAGTGCACTTTTACAAGAACCAAGTTGCCATGGATTTTTATTGAGTGTTTCCCCTACTATTTGGAGAGCGAGCGAGCTGGGAGACAGATCGCGGCACTTTGTTTTTTTTTCCACTTTTCTACATGCTACATGTATAACAGAAACCCTCAAAGACCAAGGTCAACTGAACAGATCATCAGATTTATTTCATTTTTTTTACAGTTAGGCTGGCACCACTTATGCCAGAAACAAGATGGCTACGTTTTCATTTTTCAAGGTTCTGAGTGGGCAGCATCACCCATATCAATGCCCGCTTGCCATAGCTTGGCACAGCCTGATCCTTTTCCCATGGTATTAAGACATATTAGCACACCCCTAGCAGCCAATCAGAATGCTGCTTTTCTACCACCCATTTCATAATCCACTCTATCACACACTTTTAGCACCAATGCAAGTACAACTCAATCAAGAAACAGAGCAGACAAATGTACATAATTATGATACAACACTGTCCGTATTAAGTCCCACACTGTTGGCGGATAAAATGAAAAAGAGCAACCCTTGCAACGATGGGCTACATACCAGTTTTAAAAGTCTATACTGACAAGCAGAAAGTTCAGGGATTAGCTTCCTCATCTCAGTGTCCTGCCCATATTCTGATTTGGGAGTTTGGCAGTGAACTCTCCTGACATATTTGGGTTGGT
Organism: Neoceratodus forsteri; assembly: GCA_016271365.2. Taxonomy (NCBI): domain Eukaryota; kingdom Metazoa; phylum Chordata; order Ceratodontiformes; family Ceratodontidae; genus Neoceratodus; species Neoceratodus forsteri. The sequence goes on along the minus strand of CM057456.1, from coordinate 1,172,004,749 downwards.
AAAAGTATTCTGTTTGTCTAAGTATGTAAACTGACGGCAATGCAATACACCAGTCCAGCAGATCTGAGTTTAGTCGCCACCCTCTCGAAAGCTTTCTGTCTCATCCTAGTAGCATAGGAGTAGTCTGGAAAAAATAATACTCTGGACTACCCTAGCATGACTGGACAGTGCTCATTCTCCCCTCTGAGAACTTGGTCCTTGATATTGGGGGAAGCCATGGTAAACAGAATTGTATGTGGCCCATCACTTGCTCCAGCCACATGGCGCAGAGAAATTCTATAAGCTTTCTGGATGGGTATTGCAAAACCCAGACCACCAGCTTCAGGTAGCCATCTCTCAAGGAAAGTCATTAAGTCCCCCTCTTCTGTGCTCTCAGGGATGCCAAGTGGCCTAATATCGGCAGCCCTTGTGGTATTCTCCAAGTGTTCAACTCAGTTTCGAATAGCTGCTTGATCTCTCACCATGGTACTGGTTGCGGCTAGCACTCTGCCTGCCACTTTGCTAGCCTCACCCACTGCTCTTGCCATAGTTTCTGTCCATTGCTCGACTAGCACCAGACATTCAGCTTGTTGGTCCAACTTCTTGTCCGGATGCTGTATCATCTGCATTAGCCCACTGGAAACTCTCTAGGGTTGCTAGCTGATCACCTACTCCATCTGCAGACTGCTGTCCTCCTGACTTCAAAGGCCCACCACCCACTGAATCTGGTTTCCTAGTCATCCTTGGTTGTCCCATAGTGCCCACACTTCGCAGAAGGTAATCAGACACACTGACAGTACTATTAGTTCACTTTCTGAACACAATAAAACGTTAAATTCAATTTGTACAACTTTTAATTATTGATCATGTGGAGCTCAAGGAGAATGCATCCTCCTGCTAGACTATTAGCTCCACCCCCCCCCCCGGTCACACTTATGACCCAAGTTCAGGAACAGATGTGGTCACTCAGGGACTGGCCGGGCGAGGAAGGACTGAACATCCCTAGGACATCTCTACTCCCTTAGGGAGTGGGTGCACACATCCTGCTATGCAGCTGCCACCTGGAGGAATCAGGGTAGTAGTGCGGCAGAGTGCAAGGCAGAGGAATCCCACCCGCAGGACGCCAGGGGACGTTTACGCAGAGGTGAATATGCACAATATGTCATTGCATGCATTGTGGGCCTTAGGGGTGCAAATGGTGGAAAAAATCATGACCATGGCTGGATGATGGCGTGGTCCCCCACAGGCTCCACACTGGCAACTGGGCACATCCGGGTCCTATGGTAAAGGGCAATCGGAGCAAAAGGAAAGTCCCACAGAATCCAAGTGATGGAGCTGGGGGACCGGTTCGGAAGGGGCAAGGTCATCGATAACATGAAATAAAATGCTAATTAAAAAAAAATCTTGTCAATCAAAACCAGACGGTGGGGGGAAGTGACCTTTCAAACACGCTCCATGCAACAGCAGTGCACAACCCTACCCCTCCATCAAATGAGAGTGTACAAGCTGGCCCTGTGGCACTGAGGGCTGAGGTGCTGGTCACTTTACCTCGCACTACGCCGGCGACCCATGTTCGGGAACGAGCATGGGCCGCTGGGGGTCAGCAGGGAAGGAGAGAGATCGAGCATCCGCAGGACTGCTCTCCTTCTCCGGGGAGGGGGACACCAGCACTCAGTGCACGAGTGGCCCCTGGTGGAGGCTAGGAGCTGGCACGCTGAGGCTACAGCAGGGGGAGATGAGGCAGACACTCGGAGCACATAGGGAAGCGAGCGCACTTGCTCCTTGTGGCATCATTGCACGCCTCGCCTCAGGGCCCAAAATTACCAGAAGGAAAAAGGGTACTGGAGCCGCATGAATGAAGGTCAGTACCCACAGGCGCCGCCCCCGTGATGGGCAGTAATCCTTCCAGCACCGGATCCATAGTTAGGCGGGTTGAGGGATCCCCACCACCCCGCCACGGAGGGCAAGCCATAGGGCAGCTGAAGAAGTTGGCTGAGAGTGGGGAACAGGGCTGGGGGATCCGACATGATGTAACGTCGCTAAGGACCAGGCGAATAAAATAATTAACTGCAAAAAAAAATGAGAGTACACAAGCAAGACCAGCAGTTATCAACAATTTCAGTAACTCTAACTATAACCCCCCAAAATAATGGAAAGAACACACTTTTTTTTTTTAATAGGCAGCACAGCTACACACACAAATGCCATCTAGGCACATTAGGGTTAAACACCAGCTAGTTGCTCATGGTACAAGAAAAGAAAGTACAGTTGTGTAAGAATTTACTGTAACCGTAGATCTTCTAGAGAGGCTCTTACAGTAGGTAATAACCATTAGGACTAGTGCCACCAGGCAATAGGACCACACGGAAAACTTTAGCTAACAGTGTCTGGCGGGGGACCGCCCATCCGACGTCACATGACCGACGTCAGCATGACACTATATTGTGGGCGGTCCCCACGCCTGCCCTTCAATTCTCCCGCCGGAGACCCAAGAAGGCGCAACAAGAGAAAGGAGTGGGCTCCTGGAGCCAAAAGAAAGGCTAGAAAGAAGTAGTCGCAGATAGGGGGAAAGTGGGAGGGAAAACGTACCTACAGCAAGAGCCTCTCTCAAAGATCTACTGTTATGGTAAGTTCTTAAGTAACTGTACTATCTTACTTCGAGAGGGCTCTTGCAGTAGGTTATAACCATTAGGACTGAGTCCCAAGCAGTGTAACTCAGACAAAGGCTGAAGCACAGGAGGCAGGAAAGGTCTGCAGTAGGTACCAGATTATGACAGGAGGCCCTGAAGGACTACTAGTCCGAAGCCTGCCCTGCGTCAAGAGGCAATGTCCAGACTGTAGTGTTTGGTAAAGGTGTGGACAGAGCTCCAAGTGGCTGTCGCACAAATGTCTGCAGCAGAAACATTTCTGAAACAAGCAGTAGAAGCAGCCATGCCTCTGGCCGAGTGCCCCTTGACTTCCCCCAGAAGGTACTTGTTATATTTCTGATAACAAAACAAAATGCAGTCTGCTAATCATTTGGACAAACATTGTTTAGATAAATGCAGCACCCTCTCCTTTGGGCATAAAGGAAATGAAAAGCTGATCCATCTTATGGACTGATTTTGTCCGGTTCGTATAATAACGAAAAGTTCTGTGCACATCGAGCGTGTGCAGAATGGCCTCCCCTGGATTAGAATGCTCAGGGTAATACACTGGCAATTGTATGGTCTTATTCAAAGTAAACTCAGAAATCACCTTTGGTAGAAACTTAGGATTTGTGTGCAGAGCCACCCAGTCTCTGTGGAAAATCAAATTCGGCTCTTTACACATCAGGGCCTAAAGCTCAGAAATCCTTCAAGCAGAAGTAATGGCAACTAAAAAGCGCACTTTCCAGGAAAGTTAACGCGAGTCACAACTTCGGCTGGTTAAAAGGAGGCAGTGAGTTTCTCAGGAATGAAGTTCAGGATCCCACGGAGGAACCGGTTCTCAACGGGGGTTTCAGATGGAGCATTCCTTTCAGAAAGGATTCAGAAAGGTTTTGGAAACTTCCAGCTGGGCCAATATATTGCCATCCACTGAAGTGTGGTTGGCAGAAATGGCAGACAAGTGGACCTTCAGAGAAGAGTAACCAAGGCCAGGGTAAGAGAGATGCAGCAGGTATTCCATGACCTGTGGGACAGGGCAAGAAAAAGGGTCCCAACCCTTGGTGGATGCCCAAATGGAGAACCTCTTCCATTTCATAGCATATGTGGTTCTTGTGGATGGCTTCCAGGCCTCCACAAGGACTTCTGCCAGTCTGGAAGAGACCCCAAAGCGTGCAACAGGTATGTCAGCAGGTGCCACGCATGGGGTTGAAGGGAATTGAGGCCCGGATGGACCAGCTTGCCCTGGTCCTGAGTCAGCAGGTTCTGGCAGAGGGGAAGAGGAAACACAGGTTACTCACCTGTAACAGTAGTTTTAGGAGTGGCATATGTTTATTGAGATAGTACATGGTCATGGTGTTGTCCACCTGGACATGAATCACTTGACCCGGAAGGAATGGAGCGAAGGCAGTCAGCGCCAGCTGGATTGCTTGGAGCTCCAGCAGGTTGATGTGACATCGGGATTCCTCAGGGGATCCAGACCCTATGGACTCTGTGTTCCCTCATGTGGGCACCCCAGCTTGTGAGAGAAGTGTCAGTCATCCGGATGACCGCCGGCTCGAGGCGGACAAACAGGATCCCTTCCTGCAGATGCTCCAGGACGGTCCACCATTGGAGAACGTCCAACATCTTCTGGGTCACAGTGACCAGCTGGTCGATATCACCTGGTCGCTGAGTCTACTGGCTGGCCAGCTCCCATTGAAGGGGGTGCATATGCCACCGGGCCCATCAGACCACGGAGGTGCAGGCCGCCATGTAGCCCAGAAGTCGTAGGACGTCCTGGGCAGGGCACAAGTGCCCAACCAGAAATGATTGGACAAAGGAGGAGAGAACCTCCACCCTGTCTGCCGGGAGCCTGGCTCTGGCTCAACAAGAGTCGAGCTCTCCCCCGATGAAATAGATCACCTGCGAGGGCATGAGTTCCAACTTGGCCTTGTTGACCAGGAGGCCAAGGTCGATGCAGGTCTGGAGGGCCAGGCCCTGGAGCTCTCCACCTCATGCCTAGAGAGACCCACAGTAAGCCAATCGTCCAGGTAGGGGTATACCCTGACCTCTCGATGCCGAAGATGGGCTGCCATCACTGCAATACATTTGGCAAAGTCCCTGGGGGCTGAAGACAGGCTGATTGGCATCGCTTGGAACTCGTAGAGGGTTCCCTCTGCTCGGAAGCGAAGGAACCTTTGGTGTGATGGATGGATCGGGACGTGAAAGAACGTATCCTGTAGATCCAGGGAGCAAAACTATATGTTCTGCTCGAGAAATGGTATGATCTGAGACAGAGTTACCATCCTGAAGGTGCAAAACCAGAGAAATTTGTTCAGGTTGTGCAGATCTAGAATGGGGCACCAGCCCCCTCGTCTGTTTTGGGACCAGGAAGTACCTGGAAATGAACCCTGGGTTGACAGGGGGATCCCCGACTCTAGCCACCACCCTCCTTGCGGAGGAGTTGGGTGATGTCGCCTCGGAGAGTCAAAAGAGTGTCCACGGATACCTTCTCCTCCCAAGGGGTGCGGGCTTGCCTTGGTGGGTACTGCTCGAATTCCAGAGGAAGACCCTGGCCGACCGCTTCCAAAACCCACCTGTCCGTGGTAACAGCGGACCAGGTGGAAAGGAAGTGGTGGAGCTGGCCGCCCATGGGAGGACCCAGAGAAGGCACGATGGGCATGGGGATGGTCACCCCCATCCCGTCACTGTGCTAGCTTGGAGGAGGAGGAGGATCCAGCCGGGGGACCACCGGGACCCTTCCCTCCGGGCTTACAGGCTGCCGAAGCCCCTGACTTGGGCCAGGCGCCAAGACTGAGCCTGCTGCTGCTGCTACTAGATTGGTGCCAGGCCTGCTTGTACAGAGGCAGAAGGTCAGGGCTTGCGCTTCTGCTTCTTGGAACCCTGAGATTCCTTCTGGGCGGAAGTAACAGAGTCCAAGATGGCTTTGGACTTCTCGATGCATTGAAAGTGACCATCAACCCCTGGACTGAACAAGTTGGTGCCCAGGAAGTGTATGTCCGCTAGTTTGTGCTGGGTGTCTGCCATAAAGGTCGAGACTCTCAGCCAGGCCCTGCAGCACATGGCAACTGCAGCCGCCACTGAATGGGCATTGCTGTTTTGCCACAGCCCAACCCTAATCCCGAACCTGCTTGACCATAATCTGGAGGTCCACTGGGAGATGAGGAAGCACCTCATCTAAAGAGCCCAAAAGAGCATGGGAGAAGTGTTCCATGATGACAGCTGAGCTTGCTTGATGAAGACAAACGAAGAGGTAGCATAGTCCTTCCTGGTAGAGTGGTCCAGTTTTTTGGATTCCTTGTCTGGAGGTATATCAGAGTCTCCTGAATTGCCCGAGCGCCGAAACACGGAGTTGGTCACCAACCCCTCAGCCAAGGGGTGCTCCATGAACCCTGAAAGGGAGCTGATGGGCACTGCATATTTGCGGCCCATCCAAACTGATGGCGCAGAGCAGGAGGCAGGGTGCTGCCAAAGCTCCAGGGCCAGGTCAGTAATGGCTTCGGACACTGGGAAGGCCTCTATCGGAGAATCCCCTTTATCCAGAATGTCTGTCAGGGGATAGTGAGCCCATTTTTGAACAAGCTCCAAAGGTATCCCTATAGATTTGGAGATGAGACGGTGGATGCCCATGAAGGATGTGGGACCCTCATCCGTCGAAAGACCCCTGAGTGATTCCTTGTCAAAACGATGGGAATGCAGTGAGGAGTACTCAGACTCTGAGGAGTCCAGATAGATCAGCTGACCAACTGTATCACCTTCAACCTACTGCGGACTGTCAGAGTAAGAGTGACCGACAGCCTGTGTGGGAGGCCCTTAGTGGGCCAAGACTCCTTAATAGAAGCCCCCAAGGGAGGCTGTTTAGGTGGTAGCTCCACTATTATCAGCAGAGATGCCAGTTTCGGCTGACCCAGGAGGGCCTTCACCGGCTCAGCAGGCAGAGGGATAGTGTCGACTGTTGCCAAATGAGATCCTCGTAGCGTCAGCGCAACTTGCGCTGAAGCCTCTCCTCTTCTGAGGAGGACAAGGATGAATAGCGGCGGTGCCCAGAGTGGCGTTTGTGTGTTTTCTTCAACCTGTCAGATGAAGAAGACCGAGATTTTGTCCTTGACCGATGGGGGTACTCAGAAGGAGCCAGGGAACCCCGCAGCTCCTCCAGGTCATGGTCAGGGACCATGAAGAGGTTCCCAGCAGGCTGGGTCTCCTCCTCAGTGGATCCAGACAGGACCGGAGTCCTGAACAGGGAGTTGTCAGACTCATCAAGTGACAATGGGTCGACTGAGTCAATGATAATTTCGACCGGGTCGTCGTCCCGTGTCTTAGCAGGCTGGCCTGAAGGGGGCACCGTGAAGCCTGGAGATTCCTGGGAATGAGACTGCTGTCGATTCGAAGAACGATGACGTCAAGTCTTTTTCTTTCTCAACTCCTTCGAATTCTTTTCCCTTTTATGGGAACGAGAGCTGTGTGAAGCTGACGGGCCCTCCCCCTTGGTCAGGAGAGATGGTACAACTCCTGGAAGGAGCCTGTAAAGGTGGAGCCCAGTTTTAGTGGGATGAAGACTGAAGACAAAGAGGACTGATCAGCGGCCCGAGCTGTCTCCTCCTCGAAGGCCTTCATCTGTTCTAGTTGCTCGGCTGACCTTGCAGCCATGGAGACCACCCAACAGGCTTCTTTAGATTTGACCAGCAGGTTCCGTGTCTCCGGATGGCCAAGCTGCAGTCGGGCAAGACAATCGTCTTGCATGTTCGTCTGGAAAGAGTGACAAAAATTGCAAGCTTGGGTATCATGATCGTGACCCAGGCAATAGACGCACATGGCATGTGGGTCAGTGCAAGACATCTTCTGCCCGCAGTGGCACCGGCGGAACCCAGGCGAGGATCTGTCCTCCATCGCGGTCGCGATGGAAGACTATAGTGGAAAAACTCTTATGAGTTTTAGTTTTGGTAGAAAATCTGAAGATTTAAGCGCCAGGGCCTACTCAACATGGGAGCGGTAAGGAGGGAACCAGATTCTTCCAAGCGAAAGGAGGATCTGGCATCTAGAGGTGGAATGAAGGATATACTACCGGGTGGGTGGGTGGGAGGTGCCAGCTTAAGACTTCGGCTGACCTTAAAGGGAAAGGCAACTGCCAAGACGTGTGGATAAGAACAACATATCCACATCCCTGGAATTGTAGGCTCAACCCACAGCTGCTGAAGAGAGGGAACCACACTTGGCGAAGCCAATAAGGGGCTATGAGAATCATGTGAGCCCCTTCTTGATGTAGTTTCAGAAGCACCCTCTGCAATAGCGGGAAGGAAGGGAAGGCATACAAGAACCTCCCTGTCCAGCAAAAGAGATGGCAGCGTCTGTGAAAACACCACGCCGGAGCAGTAAGCAGAAATTGGGTAGTTTTGCGTTGGATGGGGAGGCAAACAGATTGAGATCTGGGCAACCCCACCAATTGAAGATGTCTTCGACTACTGACTGCCTCAGTTCCCACTCGTGCCCTTGCCTGAGTGTGGCTGAGAGTGTCTGCCAGGATGTTGTGAATGGCTGGGATGCGCACTGCCATGAGTTGTAGGATGTGCTGTATCACCCATTGCAACACACGCAGCGCATCCCTGCACAGAAGATACAACTGCGTGCCTCCCTGTTTGTTCAGGTACCAGACCACACACATGTTGTCTGTCTGTACCAGGAGAAGCCTAGCAAGGGGAAGAGGCTGAAAAGTCCGAAGGGCGTATAGTATAGCCCACATCTCCTGCACACTGATGTGCAGAGATAGCTCCTGCTGAGACCAGGAACCCTGTGTCCTGTGGTCACCCAGGTGAGCACCCCAGCCTTGTCCGGAAGCATCTGTTGTCAGGGTCTGAGCCAGAAGGGGTGCCTGAAAGGGAACCCCACTGGTGAGACTGGTCAGGTTCTGCCACCAAAGGAGGTCCTGACGCATGGGGCAGGACACCAGGATACTGTGATCCAGGTCGTCTGATTTTTGGTCCCACTGGACCCTTAGAGTCCACTGCGTAATCCGCATGTGGAGCCTGGCCAGGGGGACAGTGGGGATAGCCACTGCCATAAGACCCAGAAGGCGCAAAACGGATCGGGCCATGGTCCATTGGCTGTTTGCCACTTGGAAGGCCTGCTGACGCAAGGTTTCCGCCTGATCCAATGGGTGGAAGGCCTGACCCTGAACAATATCCAGCACCACCCCAATAAATTGGAGGCATTGGGATGGAGCCAGGTGGGATCTGGGGTAAATTCCCACTTGCCAGAAAAGTTCCAGGGTAGCAGTCAGGAAGGTCGCCAGGCTGTCCCTTGACAATGCTGACAGGAGCCAGTTGTCGAGGTATAGGAACACATACATTCCTTGGCGGCATAAAGCCGCTGCCACCACCACTAGGCACTTGGTAAACACTCTGGGTGCCGAGAAGAGCACTTTGAACTGGAAGTGTTCCCCCTGGAAGGTAAAGCGGAGGAAGCGGCAGTGGGAGGGAAAAATCGGTATATGCAGGTATGATTCTTGCATGTCCAGTGCACACAGCCAATGTCCCTGGTGAAGCAGAGGCAGCAGATCCGGCAGGGTCAGCATGTGGAATCTCTTGTACTCTATGTACAGATTTAGCGTGCTGAGGTCCAGGATCGGACGGAGGTCTCCCATCTTTTTGGGGACCAGGAAGAAGTGCGAATAATATCCCTTTCCCTCCTGGGCCTGAGGAACGGGCTCCATGACTGCTTTGGTCAGAAGAGCCTGAATTTCCTCCCTTATGAGAGGAATGTGGCCTTTTGGGTAGTGAAAGAGACCTGAAGGATTTCTTGGAGGTCTCTCTGTGAATTTGATGGTGTGGCCTTGAACAACTAGTTGAAGGACCCACATGTCTGTAGTGATCGCCTTCCACCCGGTCAGATGGTTGGCGAATCTGCCCCCTACCGGTTCCTCCAGAGCCGGTGGCGGAGGCTGGGGGCCCTGCCACGAGTCAGGAGGCGGAGGGGGTGTGGGGGAGCGTCACCATGGCAGCCCGCAGGGACTTTGCTGGACGGGTGGGCGCTGCCGAAGGGGCCCGACGTTTGTTCTGATGTCTGGTTGGCTGTTGCCTATTCTGATGCCTGGGCTGGTGACAAAAAGGTTGTTTTGGCATGGTATTGGATCGATACATAGAATGGACAGAGCGCAGTGCCTTGCCACTGTCCTGTAGCTCAGTAATGATGTCTTTGACATCACCCCAGAAAAGGACAGGTCCTCTAAATGGAGTATTCTGGATGGCCATCTGGACATCTTGGGCCAATCCGGATACCCGCACCCAGGAGTACCTAGCATGCTGACAGCCGTGGCGGTGCTCTGGGTAGAGGTGTCTACCACATCGTATGCCGCCCACAGAGAATGATGGCAGGAGATTTCTGCTGTCCTGACCGTCTGGGCAATCTTTGTTTTTGCCTCGGAATCAGGTCATGCCTCGAATTCCGACTTCAGCTGGCCCAGGATCGATATCTGGTACACAGTCATGTGTGCAAGGTAATTCAATGCTCTAAGGGCCAGGGTGGAAGACAAACATCACGCCCAAACTAATCTATTTGCCTCGATTCCTTGTCCGGAGGGGTTTAGGCTTAGCTGTATGGTCATGGACTACATTGATGACCACCAGGTCCGCTTTGGGATGAGAACTAAAGTGGTATTTGCCCTCAGGAGCTCGATAAAGTCTGTCAGCTTTCTTGGCAACTGCGGCCACTGACGAAGGCTGCTGCCAGGCCGTGGAGGTGAGGTCCTCATGTGGTTCAATCCATGGAGGAATGAGCAGAGGGGACAGCTTGGGCATATCTAGATGTTCCACCAACCACTTACGTTGGGGGTCCAGATCCTTAGTCTTCCACCGATTCGCCTCCTGAATCTTCTGGAGGATATCTGTGAAAGAGGGGTCCTCCTGGGGGGATTTCTGGAGAGCCTTTGGGCTTGGGATCCTCTGGGGCAGGTGTCTCAAAGCCAAAGGAGAGGAGATGGAGGAGTCAGAGTCCATGTCCGACGACAGGCTTCTGAGACCCTGGGAGCAGAATCTCCTGCAATGAGGCTGCGAGTCCCCTGCTATTACCAGCTACCACGGTAGGGCACGAGGCCTGTCCCAAGGTAGAGGGGCAAGACTCCACTGGTGAAAGGGATCCCAGAGTAAGGTCTGTGAGGACCGGTGTGGAAGCCGCAGCCAGCTGGTGCCAGTCCAACTCAGAAACCAGCTGTGACTTGGTCTCAGGCTACCAAGACTGAAACACCGCCCTAAAGTCCACCTGAGGTTGAGGCGGTGGAGGAGGAGGAGGCGGGGGGAGCTGATAAACTGGTGGGTATGCTTGAAAATAATAACCTGGCATCATGTAGCCCGGCGTAAAGACCTGGCATACCATAGTTTGAATAGCCTGGCGTCAGATACCCTGGTGAAGGGTAGTGTGGCATAGGGAAGCCTGGCGTCGGGAGGCCCGGCGAAGGCCCCAACGGCAGAGCCGAGGGTACTGATGGAGGGCCTAACGGCAGGTAGCCAGGCAAGGGCCAAGACAGATGGGCAGTGGAACCTGACAGAAGGTTAAAAGGGCCTGGTAACGTCAGGTCTGCTGCCGGACCCGGAGGAAATTCTGGCATTGGCCCCAAAGGAGCGGAGGGTCCCACCGGAGTCTGGGGCAGGGGAATTGGCCCAGATGGTGGAGCCAACGGTGCATGAGATGCCAGCTCCCGAGGGAGGTCCAGTGTCAGGTGTTCTGGCCCTGGCACAAGGGTGGTGTTGGGCGGACGCTCCTCCAACTCTGGCTCAGAATGTATGGGCGAGCCAGGCATCTCAACCAGGGGAGGTGGGGAAGGAGGATCCTGAGAGAGAGGACCCTCTGAGGAGGGCTGCAGCAGGAGTGGCAGCATGCACTGATCTGCAGGATCGACGTCAGGCCTATTATCGGGGCCTGACGAAAGCACAGTGGCTGGGCGGATGCCAGAGAAGTTGGCGTGCAGCTTATCAGCCGGGGCTGGATGGTCATCAGAGGAGCTGACAATCAACTTATCAGCTGCGCCATCAGACTTAGGCCCTGGGGTTTTGAGGGGTCTAAGGGTGGAGGAGCTCTCTGGAACATTGGAGGCGCCTGCCTGAACTGTAACCAGCTCAGGCAGGGGAACCAACAGCTGCTCCAAGGAAGAGGAAGCAGGCTTAGCCAGAGGAGCGGTACCCACATCAACGAGAGGCCACTCAGTGCGCGCAGCCTCCAAAGGAGGCTGTGGGCGGGAAGGAGACCGATCAGTGTCCTGGTGCTTCTCCTTGTCCGTCATCTTCTTCTTATGGGAGTCTGAAGAACCCCCCTGGGGAGGAAGATGATCCCCGTAGATTCTGCAGCTCCTTCTCCATGGAAGCCATCTTCAGTTTGAGAATGTGGGCTTCCAGGGCATGTTGGTGGCATTTCCGTGTGGCCTGGTTGAAACTCTGGTAGGCCTTACAGTCCTCAGTCTTGTGCTCGGGTCCCAGGCAGAAAAGACAGAGGGAACAGCCGTCCTTGTGCAGGAGCTGAGTGCCGCAGGAATCGCACTTGTTCTTATGCGACTCAGAAGGCGAGGGAAAAGACATGCATGAAAAAGATTTACTTTTCTAGAAATACAGAAAAAGAAAGTAAAATGGTGAAATACTCATCTGAAAATGGTAGTCGACTGAAGCAGCATTCTCCGCGAGGTCGAACATGCCCCGGTCAATGTCGGGAAAGAACTGGAGGGCAGGTATGGAGACTGCCCACTATATAGTGTCACGCTGATGTCGGTCACATGACGTCGGGCAGTGGGGTCTCCCACCAGACACTACTTGCTAAAGTTTTCCGTGTGGTCCTAGTGCCTGGCTGCTCTAGCCCTAATGGTTATTACCTACTGCAAGAGCCCTCTCTAAGTAAGATCTACTGTTTATTTGAAACTTTTATTTGACTTTTTTTAATTAAATCTATTTTATCTATCTATAAAGAATTTTCTTTTTTTTTTTTGTTACAGGTGGGCTTATTTTGAAAGTGCAATACGATACTCTAGAGGGTGAGTTTCTATTAGTAAACCACACTTCCAGATGGTTGAAGGCCCTTGGTGCAAGCCCCTCATGCCTCACAATGCATTTGGACATGTGGGTTACAAATAGAAATCCATACCGGTCGTATTTTATTGCTTACAAAACAAACACATATTATACAGAATAGAGTATGGGCAACCATATGCAGCAGGGCTGATGTTTCCATCTCAGACTGAAATGACATTATAGAGACCACCTGAGCTTCATTCTCCAGGTCTGTGATGATGTCATCTCAACATGAGATGGAGGCACGGCCTTGGTGTGCATGGTTGCCCATATATTATTCTACATACAGTAACCAGGACTGGTTCAGAATATCTTTACCAACACTCTACTCTGTATCATTCCACTTGTGTTACCCATTTCATAAGCACAATAAGATACTCCTAAGTGTGTGTTTCTGTCTGTAAACCACACTTCCAGATGGCTGAAGGCCTACGGTGCAAGCACCTCATGCCTCACAATGCACCTGGGCATGTGGGAAAAAATTACTCACCTTAGTAATTGTGTTTCTTCTAATGGAGTCTTGCTGTATTCTGACAATTGCAGTTTGCTGCAGCCTTTGAACTGCCCCGGGGAGTATAGGGTTAAATTTCTATGCAGGGCATAGAACGTTGAGCTCGAGCTCCATTGAAGACTCTGTCTGCAGTACTTTGAATCCAAACCGTCAGATTCTTATGAGCTAAAAACTCACTGACCTATCAGAATGTAGAAATTGTAAAATTTCTACTAGCCAACTGACAACTAACGGTCTAAGTTCCCAAAGGAAGACTCAATTCAGGAAACCAAAAAAACAAACAAAAACCAGGTACTAAAGCATAACAAATTCTTAATGACCAAACTAATGCACCCAACAGGAAGTGTGCTGAAGACACCCCTGGGGTGCAACACTGCACCTGCCCACCCACATCCCAAAAATCCAGGTTCTGAGAGGGGAGGCGGGGGGAGGTCAGAATACAGCAAGACTCCACTAGAAGAAACATAATTACTAAGGTGAGTAATTTTTTCTTCAAACAACATGAAGTCTTGCTGTATTCTGACAATTGCAGACTACCAAGCAGTACCTCCAAGGAGGAGGGACAGAACCTACTTTGGGAATAGGCTCTGAAGTACTGCTGTGCCAAACCGAGCATCACTCCTAGCCTGGATATCCAGAGAGTAATGCTTGGTAATGATATGGACTATTTTCCAGGTGGCTGCTTGACAAACTTCTAAGAGAGGGATATCCCTGACAGGAGCCAGGGAAGCAGCTGTACCTCTAGTGGAAAGAGCCCTCAGGCCTGAGGGTGGAGTTTTTCCCGGTTTTTCATAGCAGAATTGTATACTTGCAATTCACTGATACGTCTAGCAGAAGTAATGGCTACCAAAAACACAGTTTTCCAAGTCAAGTACTTAAGCTCTGCTGAGGACAAAGGCTCAAAAGGGGGTTGCATAAGCTGAGCAATGCAAACATTAAGATCCCAAGCAGGAGCAGGATCCCTAAAGTGGGGATTGGTGTAAAGCAATCCCTTAAAAAACTTATAGAATACAGGGTGGGATGACAGTGAGGAAGACTTGCCTACTGACAGGAAAGCAGAAACAGCAGACAAGTGTACTCTGAGAGTAGCTATTCTGAGGCCCAGGCTATTAAGATGGACCATATAATCCAGAACTGTAGGCAATTCAGCAGTATCTGGGGAGATATGCCTCTTGGAACATCAAATGCTGAATCTCTTCCATTTGGAGTTACAAGTCTTTCTGGTGGAAGGCTTTCGAGAAGTTTTGAGAATATCCAGAACTCCCTGAGACAGATGCAAATCTGCAAACTCTAACTCTTCAAGAGCCATGCCTTGAGATTGAGAGACTGAAGATTGGGGTACCAAATCCTCCCCTGAGAGGAGGTTAACAGGTTGTAATTCCTGGGAAGAGACAGGGGGAGATGGACTGCTAGGGACAGCAACAAGGGGTACCATGGCTGCCTGGCCCAGTCTGGAGCAATCAGAATCACCTTACAAGGTTGTGACCTTATCTTGACTAGAACTTTGAACAGGAGACGGAAGGGGGGAAAAGCATAGAGAAATTTCCCTTCCCAGTCAGAATCAGAGCATCCAGGAGGACTGAGCCCAAGACTGGGGGTCTGCAACAAAAAAGAGGAAGTTGGTGATTGTCTGGGGCTGCAAAAAGATCTATCTCTGGAGTGCCCCATCTTGAAAAAAATCACCTTCAACACCAGAGGATCCAGGGCCTATTCGTGATGGCCCGGAGATATTCTGCTCAGTGCATCTGCTAGGACATTGTCCTTCCCTGGAAGGTGAACTGCTATCAGAGAGGTTTGCAGGGAATAAGCCAGGGACCACAACTTCATTGCTTCTGTGCACAAGGCTGTAGACTGAGTGCCTCCTTGCTTGTTGATGTACCACATGGTAGTGGTGTTGTCTGTTCTGACCTGAACCACCTTGTTCTGTACTGATTGGGAAAAAGCCTGCAGTGCCAGAAACACTGCCCTGAGTTCCAAGAGATTGATGTGTAGAAGAGATTCCTGAGGCGACTACAGTCCTTGGGTGGTGAGATCCCCCAAATGGGCTCCCCAGCCCAGCAGGGAAGCATCTGTGGTAAGGACCACTTAATGAGACTGAGTGGCAAATGGAACCCCTTGCCTCAAATTGTCCTGATCCTGCCACCATTGTAGGGCTTGGATCAGAGTTTAAGTCACTGGGATTAATTTGGTAAGGGAATCCTTTCTCTGGGACCAAAAAGCTCTTAAGTGGAACTGAACGTCCCTCATCTGGAATCTTGCGCCTTGGACCACTGCTGTAGAAGCTGCCATGTGGCCCAAGAGCTGAAGGAAATGCCTTGCTGGTTGAGACACCTGAAGGCTGAATGAAGAAGCCAGCTCCATGAGAGCTCTTGCCCTTTCCAAGGGAAGGAAGGCTCTTGCTTTTACTGTATCCAGCTCTGCCCCTATGAAGGTGAGGAGCTGCACTGGTTCAAGAACTGACTTTGGTAGGTTGAGAAGAAATCCTAAAGAAGTGAGCACTTGCTGGGTCACTTGCAGGTCTGACATGACTTGGTCTGGAGACTGGCCCACTATGAGCCAGTTGTCCAAATATGATAAAATGGGAATCTTTTGTCTTCTTAGGAAGGCAACAACTACTGCCAGGCACTTTGTGAAAACCCTTGGAGCTGAGGTTAGGCCAAAGGGCATTGCTCTGAACTGATAGTGGCCTGAAGGCAACTCGAACCTGAGGTACTTTCTGTGGGAACACCTGATGGGAATGTGAAAGTAGGCGTCTTTGAGGTCCATGGAGGCTAGCCAGTCCCCTGGCCTTAGAGAGGGAAGGCTAATTCCCAGAGTTATCATCTTGAACTTTGGCTTTAAAAGATGTTTGTTCAGATATCTTAAGTTCAGGATGGGTCGCCACTCTCCTGTCTTTTGGGGATCAGGAAGTACCTGGAGTACAGTCCTTTGCCCCAGTGCAGGGTAGGTACTCTCTCTATAGTTCTTAAAGCTAGGAGAGAAGAAACCTCTGCCTCTAGGGCAAGGGTTTCCAAAAGATTTGCAGGTGGAAAAGATCTGGCTTTCATCTTTGGAAATTTTTTGAAGCTGAGAACCAGTCCCTGGCTTACTACTTCCAGGACCCACTTGTCTGATGTAACAGACATCCAGTCCTGGACAAAGTAAGCCAGCCTGCCCCCTACTGGGATGGGAGAGTCGACCCGGGCAGACCCATCAGGGTGTCTGCTTGGCAGGGGCTTTAGGCTGAGGGGTGGATGCAGGCCTGCTCATCCCCCTTCTGCTTCTTCCTCTGAAGAACCCCCTCTGCGAAAAGGAAGTGGAGGCCTGTGCTTGGTAAAAAGGCCTTTGAAAGGGCCTGCCCCTGCCCCTAGACTGCTGCCTTTGAGGAGTTGCCTGCCTCTCCTTGGCCTGAGCACTCCTGTAAGTGGTCCTGTACTCGTCCATTTTCTTCATGTAATTCTCTGTCTGCTCCCCAAACAGAGAATTACCTACTACAGGAAAATCCATGGCCTTAGCCTGGGTATCCTGTGAGAGGCTAGTACATCTGAGCCAAGCCATTCTCCGAAGAGCCACAGATGTAGCCATGACTCTTGATGACACATCATTGGAGGCCACAGCAGCATGAAACTGAACTTTTGATGCCTCAATCCCATCTGCAGCCACTTCCTCCAGCTCCTTGCCAAGCTGGAGGGAGGCCTGTTTAGCCAGTGCCAGTACAGTGTCCCACCTGGACTTCTGGTATCTGGTTGTATAGGCCATATAATTCGCCTGCCTGAGTCCCAAGGAAGACGCCATGTACTGCTTTTTTGCCATGGCATCAATCTTCCTGGAGTCCATGTCTGGGGGGTTGTGATGCCAAGGGAATGTTTGCCTTATCGCAGGCAGCAGCCTGTACAACCCCAACATGGCTGCATTGCTGATAAAGGAACTCCGTATCTGAGCCTGAGAGTGTATGTCTCTTGTCCGTTCTTCTATCGACAGGAGGTATGGAATTGGGAGACTTCAGAATTTTTTGTGTCTGTTTCCCAAAAGATTTGTGGAGGGGAATAGATAGTCTCCTGGACTCTGGGATGTCCATCATCTCTACATAGTCAGGCTCCTCCTGATCCTCCACTGCCTCCTCCATAGGAAGCTGGAGGGTCTCAGCCACCTTTCTGTAAAACATAAAGTGGAAAGGGGACTCAGAAAGCCTAGGAGGAGAAACACCTGAAGGTCTGCCTGGGGAGATGTCCGGGTCAATAGGCACATCCAGATTTTCACCATCACCATATTCATCTTCCAACTCTCCTTCCTCCTCAAACTCCGGTTCATAAAATTCTTCCAGGGTATAATCGTGAACCGGGGGAACCGACCGAACCGAGCCCCTGCCAAAAGGTTCCGGATCAGTCGGAACTGGGCAAAGCGATTCCACAATACGAATCGCTTTGGCTATTTCTTCGGCGGTCAGAGAATGAGATTCTGGATCTGAACCGGACGATTTTTCTTTGCGTTTCTTTTTTGCTGGAACCGACCCCACAGGATTGGATCTCCTTTTGCCCGAAGAAGTATTGCCCTGGTCCGAGGGTACTCCTTCTGGTTCGGTCGGAACCGAACCGGGCTGACCATCCGGGTCAGCGGACTTTTCGGCCTCCCTTTCCCTCAGTCTACCTAATCTCTTTTCAAGGGTAGATTTGGGAACATTTTTACAAATTTGGCAGTCTGAATCGAGGTGGTCAAACCCCAGACAATAAACACAGGTGGTGTGGGGATCGGCCTTAGCAAGACCTCCACACTCACTGCAGTGTTGAAACCAGTGGGCCCGTTTTTTCTTGGGTTTCTCAGACATGGCCAACCTAACCAAACTTACCCTTTTTTCAGCAACCGCCAGGCAAGACTCCCCCTATCGGTTGCTGACCGTGTCACGGGTCTTGGAAAAAAGGTACTAAAACCCGTTGTTTTTAGAACCGATATGGACCGGTAACCACACACTAAAGTAAGATACCAAAATTACCTGAACGATCGGTTCAGCCGAACCGATCCACACTTTTTACAAGTTCCACAAAGAAAACAGAACAAAAACCTATCTAGTACTCACGGTACCACAGACAGAGACTTGAACAGACTATCGAAACTAAATTTCGGTAGAAAACGGACCGAAAACCGACACTTCAACCGACTTCGAACTGAGCTGCAGGAGAAATCTCCGGAGCGACTGTTCAGTGAGGCAGAGTAAAGAATCTGACGGTTGCAGTTCAAAATACAACAGGCAGAGACATCAACCGAGCTCGAGATCAACATTCTATGCCTTGCATAGAAAAGTTAACTTATTGTTCTCCGGGGCAGTTTAAAGGCTGGGGCTAACTGCACTTGTCAGAATACAGCAAGACTTCATGTTGTTTGAAAATAAATTCTTTACTTACTCAAATAAAAACCCTTGAAGAGCAACAAAATATAAAAGTAACTGCTATGGCCACCAAACAGTTAAAGATTCTGAAGCAGGACCTCAACAACCTGCTCGACTACTATGTGGAGCAGAAGTTGCCATTTCTTAGACAAAAATACTATGAAGGAGGTCCCCACTCCTTGAAACTTTTGGCAGGGTGTTTAAGAATACAACAGGCTAGGGTCATGATTTCCACGTTGAGACCTTCCCCAAGGATCCCCCAACATACTATAACTGCAATATCGGATATATTTGTCAAATATTACTCTAACCTATATACTGCACCTCAACCATAACCCCACATGGAACAAACTCGTACTTTCCTTAAATCCTTAAACCTTCCCACCCTCCCAAAAACTCTTGCAGGAACACTGCTTGCCCCAATCATGGTTAGGGAGATGGAATCGGAAATAAGTAATCTTAAAACTAATAAATGCCCTGGAATTGAGGGATTACCTGGGGAATTTTATAAAATCTTTAAACAAGAAACCTCCCCCCTCTTACATCGCTTGTTCACGAATATGGCCCTTCCCAAAACCCCTATCCCCCTCCTCCTGGCAATATGCAATAATTTCTGTAATTCCAAAACCTGGTAAAGACCCCCTCCATGTCTGGTTCCTATCGTCCCATACAGTACCTATTCTAAACACAGACTACAAAATCCTAGTATCCATCTTAGCCCATAGACTAGCAAATTTAGCCCCCGCCTTAATACATCAGGACCAATCTGGCTTTATTCAAGGCCGTCAAGCCCAAGATAACATTAGAAGAACTATATACCTGATTGAACACATTCAAAAACAAACAAAAAAAAAAAAACACGCTCCTCCTTAGCCTAGATGCTGAAAAAGCATTTGATATGGTTTCTTGGCCCTTTTTTAAAGGAAGTCTTGACAGCTTTTCATATCCCAAACCACTTTATAAATCTTATATTTAAATTTTATCATAGCCCCCAAGCATATATTAGATATAATGGTCACTTGTCTCACAAATTCGCCCTTACATAGAGGAACCAGGCAGGGATGCCCTATCTCCCCTTTACTTTTTGCCTTCTATATTGAACCCCTTGTATATTTGATCGGACAGGACCCCAATCTCCCTGGAATTCAAATGACTGGGGCAGAGCATAATATATCTCTATTTACAGACGACATACTAATATACTTAACTAATCCAGATATCTCCCTTCCCCACCTGTTCCAAAACCTTAAACTTTTCTCATCTCTAGTGGGATACTCACTAAACACCAACAAAACTGAACTATTAGCCTTTAGTTTTTCCCCTACAGCACAGATCAAAACATAATTTCAATTTAAATGGGACTCCCAAGCAATCGGGTACCTAGGGGTCAATATCCCTTGTGACCTCAATTTATTATACAACTTGAATTATGACCCCCTCATAAAGACCCTTAAAACAGATCTTAAATGTTGGACAGTCTTACCCTTATCCTTTTATGCTAGAAATCAAGCCCTTAAAATGAATGGCCTACCCAGGTTATTATACCTTTTCCAATCAGTACCTTGTGTGGTACCTGTACAATCCCTTAATACGTGGCAATTCGCCTTTTTGTACTTCCTGTGGCAGGGTAAAAGGCCTAGGCTTAAATCCCAATTACTAATGCGCCCCAAAAATCTTGGCGGAATTGCATTCCCTAATTTACACCATTATTGGAATGCCTCCCAAATGCGATTGGCCCTTCTCTGGGGAAATAATCATTATATAGCACATTGGAAACAAATCAATGTTAACAGACCCTTGTTATTCCCACCACCAGCGTCCCTCTTCACCCCACTCCAAATGAGACAACTCCAAGATGCACTTACAGATAGTACAGGTTCGATCCTCGAGGGCTGGAGGAGAGGCTACCCCCAAAAAAGATTTGCTCACCATGTCTGGAAATATGTTTGGTTCATTACTAACCCCACATTCCTTCCAGCACAGGAATATAAATGGTACTCCTCCCAGGCCTCATGAGGTTTTGTAGCACACTGGCAAATACTTTGCCACATAACAATGCTTTCATTTCTAGCAGCACAGATAAAATTTGGCTGGGTCTCAAAGGACTATATGTATTATTTGCAGATCAGGGACTTTGTCAATACACAGCTAAAGATTCAAACTTCAAGATCACTACAGGAGGAGGACACTAGCCCTTTTACTCGAATTTGGACAACAACTGATAGTGACCATGCTATATCTTTGTTATATAAATTTCTGACTACTTAGCAGAATCATTTCACTGACCTAATAAAACATAGATGGGAGAAAGACCTAGGCTGTCCACTCCTCCAACCGGTTTGGCAGTCTACCCGCTCTGCAACTTTGTCTCCCAGCTGGAAGGAGTATGTCTGGAAGGCACGCACCAGATACTTTCTTGTGCCTCAATTTTTAGCAAGGCGTAACCCAGCAGCTTCCTCAAGATGTTGGAGACAGTGTGGAGCAGTTGAGGCCACTCATGCCCATGTGTTCCTCTTTTGCCCTAAAATTATCCTGTTCTGGCAGTCAGTTACCCATCAGATGGTTAACCTGTTTACTATACAGGACCCCTTGCCCCCCAGAATCTTTCATTGGGTATACCCCCCAAAACTCTTAGAGATAAAGATGCCACCTACCTATGGTCTATATGTTTAGCTGCGGCCTATAAATTGATTACCAAGAAGTGGCTGCTTCCAGACCCTCCCACACTTTTAGAATGGCAGACCAGCATAAATTATATATAAAAATTGTAGCAATTAACATAATTTGCAAAACAGATCTGCAGCATACCAAAACCAACGGACCAGGTGGGAACGGAATAGATAACCAAGGTTGGAACCAGTGGGAAAACCATAAAATTGGACTCGGGCTCCTCTGGTTGTTAAAAAAGGGGTGAGAGCCAGGATGATGCTTCCCTGTGAGATATCTGCTATTATACAATGGCAAGAAAAAATCAAGGACTCTGATTGGTCCATATGTACCTGGGACAGTGATGTTATAACACGATAACATCACTGGATGAAGTTCAGGTGCACACACGGCTGCACGACAGACTGAAAAAAGCATGTGTCCTTCAGAAATTCCGACCGCTTGGAGCAGCTGCTAGAAAGCATTTCAGCAACCCCCCCCCCGTGATGTCACACCCCCATTTCCCTCAGTCCTCATTCTCTTTTCCCAGACAACTTACTTAGACTGCGATTCCTTGTATGTTTAAAACAGCACTGTAACTCTTTCAAACCAAACGAGCGGTTATGGAACGAGACAGCGCGTGCAGTTTTCCGTTTCCAGTACATATTGCGTCAATCGTCAAACTTTCATTTTTAATTTTCTTCAAGAAGCCTTGTTAAAAAAAAAAAACATAAGACAAAAGCCGTACTTGTAATTGGCTTTTATGCAATATCACCTCAGTGGCTGACTCCTCCCTTGATTCACCGGCCGCACTCCCCGATTAACTTGTTGGCCCGGTCCTCCAACATAACAGCTGCATTTTCCTCACACAGAGAAAAAAAACACAGAAATAAAGCTAAAATACAATGGCTGGGCAGTCGAATAGCCATGTGAGTGCGTGTGTGTGTGTATATGGGGTGGGGGACTCAGTTAAATGACTAACTGCACAGATGCCATAATTTAGGTATCTGCTCCACCTACTGGAAGAAAAATATAAAGGACTCTTTTTTTCAAAACATATACCTACATTTACAAAAAAAACGCTGAAAAAGCCAATAAATGTTTATTTTTTTTTCCGTTCTCCTTTTAACTAAAAAACGAGCCATTGTATAATAGCAATAAGGCACTCCAGGGTGTGTATTACTGTGCAATAATGTCACTCATGGGGTGGTGGAAGCACTCAGCTTGCCTCGTGCTAGCCACCCACCGGAGTAGACTGATCAACTATACAACACACCTGTCGTGCCTTATTAGCTTAAGAAAAGCCTGAACTTTAATGAACCTTATCTTATCGTTGCAACCTGTTAAACTTTAATTTTTTAATTATATATATATATATATATACACACAGGATATATAAAAAATTATAGACTGAATCTACCTATCTAAAAGCATTATATTAATTTGAACAAAAGACAATAGCTAATAGTTCTGTGTATGGTTTTGTATGTCTGTTAACCTTTTTGTCTGCAGCACAACTGTATAAAATTAGCAGCAGTCTGGGTTCCAGATGTTGTGGAACTGTGGCTCACTTCTGAAACTGTACAATATAGTAATGATGAACAGCCAGTAATCAACTGTTAATTGCTTCTGTATTGTATAAATTG
Organism: Neoceratodus forsteri; assembly: GCA_016271365.2. Lineage (NCBI taxonomy): Eukaryota > Metazoa > Chordata > Ceratodontiformes > Ceratodontidae > Neoceratodus > Neoceratodus forsteri. The sequence continues at coordinate 1,171,981,935 of CM057456.1, read as the reverse complement.
AACAATAAAAAAGTATAAAAAAAATAAACACAGCTGGGATAGAGCTAAGGGTACAGTAGTTACTCAGCAGGATGAGAGCATGGAAACACGGAGAACAAAAGGGGTGACAGGGTATGTATACACCCCACAGAGACAATAGTTCCCAGGACATGATAGGGTAATATGGGCAAACTAGACAAACCATCGTGTTTTTTTTTTTCTGCTGTCATTGTCTGTGTTTCTACAAAAAAAAAAAAAATGTTTCTGTTAGCCTTAAAACTACTGCTGAACTTGTGCTGGATGACTGAGGTTAGTGAGGGGAGGGGATTGTATTACAAACCACTAACTACATAGAAACAGAATGTGTTGACAGAGGGGGGCGCTGTTGAGCCCAAGCAAAATGGCAGCTTTGGTTTGAGGCTCTGTATAACCATCTATAAAAGGCGCCCTAAAACAAGATTTTTTGCCACTAGCAATGGATCAGACTACTTCAGCCATAAAAATGAAACATTCCTGTACAACATGGGGAAATCTCAAAAAGAAAGATAGCAGCAGGATGGAGCAAATTCCAAAAATACTATAGCAGGTCCGTCCACGCGGTCAGCCCAGGGTCAGGTGGCCACCACCGCGGATGAGCACAAGGTAGAAACCTTACAAAGTTTGGGGGGGTTAAACTTAACACCCTGATTCAGTCTTTAACCGGACTCTCTAACAAGTTTGACATGCTTACAAATCGTGTCACCAATTTAGAAACCAACGTGGAGGCCGTCCAAACAGCTACGATTGAAGCCAAAAAGCAGTCGGAATCGGTGATGGGAACAGAAGCTAACTTAGTGAAGGAACATCACCATCTTAGAACAAGACTTGAGAATCAAGCCCATTCAGCTAATTTGCGCATACTGGGGATGCCGGAGGACTGTGAGAGTGACCACCTGCCTATGTTCCTCACAGATTGGTTCCAACAGCAGTTTGGTCAGGAGTTGCAAGATACACAGATACTCATACTCAAGCTTACAGGGTAAATACTAGAGGAAAACTGGACAACCTGGAGGTTCCCTGAGCGATCCTAGTGGTAACAGATGGCATGGGTGCCACAGACAAAGTGCTGGCCTTGGCGAGGAGAAAGAGAACACTGCTCCACGATGGTACTGCAGTTCGGATCTTTCCTGATCTCAGTTTTGCTATGAGGCAAAAAAAGAAACGTTTTGATGGAGTTCAAGCAATGTTAAGGGAAGCTGACATTGCACACGGAATTGTGTTCCAGCTCGACTATGTGTTGTATATGAAGGCAAAGCATATGTCTTCGTGGATCCCTCAGAGGCCCCGAAATGGGCAGAGAAGAAAGCGGTGCGACGGCCAGACCCTGCCGAGCCAGAAGACTGGAGCTCTGAAGACGAGTCCTGAGAGTTCGAACTTCACTTCTAATCATTCTAGTTATTTCTCATGTTTTTTCATGAGATGATGAGTGCCTTTCAGGTACTGTTTTATTTTACATAAAAGGTGACACTTTCTTTTCTTAAGGCTGATTGGTTAATAAACTTCTTCTTGTTATGAGTTTTGATCTATACAAAAGGTCACACTGTTTGTGGCAAAATGGTTTAATATGCTTATATTGTTTATACTGTTTAAGCGCCTTTGAGATTTTGGTTTGTGGTAGACGAGCAGCTTAAACCTAATACTGGGTTAACATATATATTTAAACGTGGATTAGCATGGCTTACTGAATGTCCTCCTCTGGTAGGGGGTTATAAGACTTTAGTGCCCAGTAAACTTTTTTGGCATAATAAGCCATGCAGCTCATGGCTCAACAGCACAATTAAGAACTTTACAGTAATGCAGAAATACTGCTTTATGTTTTCCTCCCATATATGGCGTATCAACTTGACATGGAATGTAATGAATAGTTAATATTAAGAGGAGTGGCGCCCTCAATGGAGAAAGAGCATATATGTTAAATTATATGTCGCAATTTTTTTAACTCAGCTTTTATTGAAACTTGTAAATACAGCATGTACATTTTGTGATGCATATCTTAAGGATTACAATATAGGTAGACACAAACGTCTATATTATATAGTATCTTAGACTTCAAATAAAAATAAATCAGTCCCCTTTTTCAACTGGTAGAGATAGTACAGTTACGTTAGAACCTACTGTAACAGTAGCTCTTCGAGAAGAGCTCTTGCAGCAGGTAATACCATTAGGACTGAAGCCGGCAGGCGTCAGGACCCCACAGAAAACTTGTAGCTGGCAGTATGAGGCAGGAGGCCACCCCCAACGTCAGCTCCGCCTGTCGTCAGACTTGGTATAAAGGGGCGGTCCCCTGGCGCCACCCCAGTTCTCCCACTGGAGACCCGGCTATAGGAAAACAAGGAGAACCGGGCAGGAAATCCCCACTCTGGCTGGAACTCATGACCCCTAGTAAAAAGGATACCAGGAGATGGAGGGTGGGAAAGCCACCTGCTGCAAGAGCTCCTCTCAAAGATCTGCTGTTATGGTAAGTTCTTAAGTAACTGTACTATCTGTCTTCAAGGGTGGAGCTCTTGCAGCAAGTAATACCATTAGGACTGAGTCCCAAGCAGTAGAAAGGATAGGCCCAGGTTTGAAAGGGCGGTAGGCAGGTAACCCGAAGCTTAGGTAGACCAAGACCTCCTCAAGACACGAGGCCCTGAAGGACTGCCAGTCCAAAACCTGCTCTCCTTCTGGAAGCTATATCCAGACTATAGTGTCTGACAAATGTATGGACTGAGGTCCATGTCGCGGTGACACATATATCCACTGAGGAAACATTCTTGGGCGCCGCGAAGGAAGAAGCCACTGCTCTGGCGGGCCCTCCTATGATGCTGATAACAAAAAGATATGCAGTCCACTAGCCAACGGGCTAGCGACTGCTTGGACACAGGAGCCCCTAACATGCGCTTAGCATAGGAGATGAACAACTGGTCTGTCGACCTAGAGGAGCGAGTCCTGTGAAGGCAGAACCTAAGAATGCGGTGAACATCCAAGGTGTGCAACAGTGCTTCACCTTGGTTTGAAGCTTGGGGGTAGAACACTGGAAGGTTGATGTCCTGATTGAGGGTCAGGGCGGACACCACCTTCGGCATGAACTTGGGATTGGTTCTCAAGTTCACTCTATACTTGTGAAAAACGATGTAAGGTTCTTTGCACATCAGAGCCTGGGCGGAAACCCTTCAGCGGAGGTATAGCTACAGCAATCAAGGCCTTTCAGGAAACGAAGCATCTCGCACGAAGCTGCGGGCTCGAAGGGAGGGACAGTGAGCTTTTCCAAAATGAAAAGTAGATCCCAAGGAGGAACAACGTCCCTTCTTGGGGGCCTGACGTGCAATACCCCTCACAAGAAGGTCTTGCAGGCATCCAATTGTGCTAGAGATTTATCTCCTATAGAAGCATGATATGCGGAGACTACACACATGTGAACCTTGATAGACGAGTAACTCAAGCCTAAATCTAGGAGGTGACGGAGATACTCTAGCACGTGCCTGACTGGACAACCCAAAGGATCCAGGGCTCGTGCCGAAGCCCATAGGTAGCCCTGGTGGAAGGCTTCCTTGCTGCTACCAGAATCTCTGCCACCCTGCTTGACACTCCTAGCCTCTCTTCCGCTAGGACTGCAGGAGCCACGCATGCAGGTGAAGAGAGTGAAGAGCCAGATAAACAAGAGTTCCCCGATCTTGAGTGAGCAAGTGGGTGGAGAGAGGCAACTGCACTGGAAGTTCCTGAGACAGTTGCTGGAGCAGCGGGTACCAGATCTGTCGAGGCCACAGAGGAGCCACCAGAATCATTCTGGCTCCCTCTGACTGCAATTTGAGCAGTATTCTCTGCACGAGGGGAAAGGGAGAGAAGGCATACAGAAACTTCCCTGTCCAAGAGAGGGACAATGTGTCTCGCCAGAAAATACCAGGCCCTGGAGCGAGCGAGCAAAAACTGCGTAGTCTGGCATTGAATGGGGACGCAAAGAGGTCCAACTCTGGAAGGCCCCAATGGCCAAATAGGTCATCTGCGACCTCCTGGAGCAGTTCCCACTCGTGGCTGAGACAAATGGAGCGACAGATACTGTCAGCGAGAACATTCTGGACCCCCGGGAGGTGAACCGCCGGGAGGTCCATGCTGTGTTCTACTGCCCAGTCCCACACTCTCATGGCCTCTCTGCAAAGGGGGTAAAAATGCGTCCCCCTTGCTTGTTGATATAAAACACCACTGGTGTGTTGTCTGACTGCACCAGAAGAGAACCCTGGGAAATTTGACTTTCAAATACTGACAGGAGTATTCAGAACCGCTCTCATTTCCAGGACACTGATGTGCAGAGAGCGTTGTGTGTCGGACCAAGTCCCTTGGGTCCTGTCAATCCCTAGATGTGCCCCCCACCCTGACAGGGAGGCATCCGATGTCAGGGTTTGGGAAGGAGGTGGCCTGCAGAAAGGGACCCCAATTCCAGATTGTCCCGGCGAAGCCACCATTCGAGAGAATGGTGGGCTGCTTTTGAAAGCCGGATCTGAAGATCCAGGTCGTCCACAGCTTGGTCCCACTGCACTTCGAGGTGCCACTGCAACGTCCTCATACGAAGCCTGGCTAATGGGACAGTGGCAATAGCCGCTGCCATATGCCCCAACAGCTGCAGTACTGCTCGGGCGGGAGAAGAGGGCCTTCCCCGAAAGGCTCTCACCAGGTCCTGGAGGCGTTCTATCCTGTCCAAGGGCAGGAAGGCACACCCTTTCCTTGTGTCCAGGATTGATCCTATGAACTGCAGCAGTTGAGATGGCCTTGGCTGAGACTTCGGCCAGTTCACCGTGATCCCCAGGGAAGAGGAAAGCCTGCATTTGACTGACGGCGATTGCTTGCTGTCCCTCCGACTAGGCAGAGAGGAGCCAATCATCCAGGTAGGGGTAGACAAAGAGGCCTCCTCCTGTGGAGGGCCGCAGCTACCACTGCCAGGCACTTTGTAAAAACCCTGGGGTCCGACAAAAGGCCGAAAGGGAGGACCCTTAACTGGAAGTGCTCTTCTCCGAGACGGAAGCGCAAGAACCTCCTGTGCTGGTTGCGGATTTTGATATGCATGTAAGCATCCTGCATGTCGAGAGAGCACAGCCAGTCCCCTGATTGGAGCAGAGGAAAGAGGCCTGCCAGTGTTAGCATGCAGAACCTCTGATACTTGACAGAGAGGTTGAGCATGCTGAGGTCCAAGATAGGACGAAGGTCTCCCATCCTTTTCGGGACCAGGAAAAAAATGGGAGTAGAAGCCCTAGCCTATCTTGGTTGGTGGAACCCTTTGAATAGCTCTCTTTACCAGGAGCAGTGAGACCTCTGCCTGAAGGAGGCCGAGGTGGTCCAGTGGACAGCGGGACATAGGGGGTGGCGGGTTGTCCGGAGGTATAAAGATGAGCTCTATGGCATACTCTTAATTGAATGGTTTCCAGTACCCACCAATCTGAGGTGATGCTGGGACACTGAAGCAGGTATAGCTCAAATCGCCCTCCTACCTGCTCGGTTCGCCTGTCCCCGATGGGAGGGCTGGGGGGGTCAGGAAGAAGAGGGACGGGAGGGCGGGGCCCTTGGTGCCTTGGGAGGGTTGACTCCGTCTACAAAACCCCTTCCCTTGGGGCTGCTCGCCGGACTGGCCTTTGCGTTGGCAAAAAGGACGCCAGCGGTTACCCTGCAGCTGGGACCTGTACATACGATGTACATCCGCTACCGCTTTGCCTGATTCTTAAAGGCCCTTGACCATTTGCTCCACCTCTGGACCGAAAAGCACCGGACCCTGAAAAGGGACTCCAGGATAGAGTCCTGAAGATCTTGCTGGAAGCCTGTCAGTCTGAGCCAGGACTGTCTCCTCATACAAATGCCTGATGCTGCGGCCCTAGGAGCCATGTCCACCGCATCATAGGAGCATCTGAATTTGTGCTTGTTAACATCTAGACTGGACTGGGCACAAGCCAGAATCCCCTGCTTGAAGTCTGAGTCTGGGAGGGTCTCTGCCAACTCCATGGTTTTCCTCCACAAGGACTGCTGGTAGGAGATCATGTGGGCCATGAAGTTAAGGGATCTAATGGAGCCAGTAGCGGACGAGAAGACTTTCCTTCCCCAGCCGTCCAATTTGTTTGAGATGGGGTCGGGAGGTTGCGAGCTGAGGTGCTTGGGCCAGGTCTATCTCCCATGGGCAGCCGTGAGGACTAGGGAATTCACCTTGGGTTGCTCCACCAGCAATGGCTCTGACCTGAGAGGCTTATACAATCTATCCACCTTCCTCAGAACTGCAGGGACAGAGGAAGGAGTCCTCCAGATAAGGCGAGTGATGTCCTGGAAGGGCTCAATAAATGGAGGGATGACCAGTGGCTTAGGCTCCTTCTCCCCTAGGAACTTAGCTAACCACTGGCGTTCTGGGTTGAGAGCCTCCATATCCCACTGGTAAATAATCTGGATATGCCTCATTATATCGAGGAATGAAGGGTCGTCAGGGAGGGAGCGTGGCAAGTCCCTGGGCTCTGGGGATGGTGGCAGAAAACCATCTCTTGAATAATCCAAGTCCGAACCTGCATCGTCAGCAGAAGAGGACAATCGGGGAGAGGACGGAGACAGGGAAGGAGACCTCTTTCTGGGCTTCTTCTTATGGGGAGGAGGAGGGTGATATCCTGACTGATCTGTGTCTGGTGTGGGGACCTTATCTGGCAGCCTATAAAGGAGGTCCCCTTTGACTGTATTCCACCAAGAGGTGAATAAATTCCCAATATCTGCCACCGGGATCACAGCCGGGGCCAGCGCTGGGTTAGATGGCCCGGGCGCCTGATTGTCAAGGGCGGGCGTCTGGGGATCGGGCGTCCCATCCGGAGTGCCTGGTATCAGGTCCAGAAGACCGGCATCTGAAGACCGGCGTCCGGTACCTGACGGCCGATGGCCGGCATCCGGCCAGCGACCGGGCGTCTGGGGGAATGTCAGCTGGAGTCTGTCCCTTAGGGGGAAGCGCAGACGGCTGATCATCGTCCAGCAACCGTCCCGTATCTGGTGTTGGAGAATGAGTTATCAGGGTAGGCGACCGGCTGGTAGGTCTGGCGTCAGGAGTAGGACATACCTTAGCCAGTGGTGGGGGAGTCCGAGCCCGGACATCCCCACACCTACTAGAACTTTCCTCCGAGCGCTTTCTCTTTTCAGAGGACCTAGGCCTGTCCAGGGCCCTGGGCATGCCTTCTTCCTAGGCCGACCCTGTAGATTTGTGGGGTCGGTAAGCCAGGGAGAAGGATCGATGTCCCTTCGAGGCCAACTCCTTTTGGGCACCCTGAGAAGAGGTGTGAGTGGCCTTGGAAGAGCAGGAAGACTCAAAAATAGCAGAAACCAAGCCTGACCTCTGCGAGGAAGACGACGATGACAACGGTTTGGCGGGTGAATGATGGCAGGATTCAGATCTGGCCCTGTCCTTCTGTTTGTGATGCTTTTCACCCGAGGCCTTAGCTCTGGAGGGGGACGCTCTGGCGGGAGAGGAGGAGCTGGCTCTGGAACCCCTCTGCATCGCTGCAAGCTGCTTCTCTAACAAGAAGGTTTTTAGGGTGTGAGCTCTCCTGGCGTGCGTCTTTTGACTGAAGCGTTGGCAGTGTCTGCAGGAATCCGGCTGGTGGTCTGGGCCTAGATGGATGAGGCAGGCCGCGCGGCCGTCTTTGGCCGGGATCTGCTTCCCACAGGCATACTTAGACTTACGTCACGGTGGAGAGGGCAACGACATAAACGAGGCGTTATATTAAGTTAATGGAAGAGATAAACGAAAGTGACTTATCTTGGCGTTCGATGCTGTCGACTGCAAGCCAAGTGTCCAGTGGAACTGAACTCATTGGGTCGGCGGTGGGGAAAAGAACTGGGGTGGTGCCAGGGGACGCCCTTTCATCTCGATCTGGCGTCAGGTGGAGCCGGCGTTGGGGGCGGTCCCCTACCTCGTACTGCTAGCTACAATTTTTCCGTGGGGTCATGACGCCTGCCGGCTTCAGTCCTAATGGTATTACCTGCTGCAAGAGCTCCACCCTCAGAGACAGATCTAGAAGATTGTTTACTGCGTAAAGTCCAAGGCTTTATATTGATGGATACAGTTCTGTGCAGTGATTTATTGGTCTCTGTTGTTTGGCCCATAAGGGAAACTGACCATTTAGGAAAAAAGAAACCGTAAGATTAGAGCTACAGAGAAACAGTAACGTTTGTGAAGTAATAAGAAAAGAAAAAGAAGGATTTTATACAATAACAGATATACAATATTTGGCGTAACTCCTCCTGTCCCCCTCGACCCCGTCCAAAGCTCAAGCTGGTGAATAGCTTTTTCTGAATTAAATCAACTTACTACCTGTCTTTAGGCTAACAATCCAGTCACAGGTTAGGCCTCCCCTCTCTACTCCCACCTCCATCAGTAGTTTCCTCCCTCTCCAGGGTCCCCAACCAGGCATGCCAAGGGCGCCACAAGTCTAGGAATTTCTCTTTTTCTAATTTGAGTGTGTATGTAATGTTTTCCATCATTTCCAGCTCCTCCACCTTGGATATCCATTGGGTCATGGAGGGGGGTCCGGAGCCAACCATTTTGTGGTGATACATTTTAATGCTGCCACCCTCAGAATCTGGCTTAGTTCTACTATCCTTCTTTTCTTAAAAGATAGGGTCGGGAGGCCCAGTGCTAGGTCTGGGAAGGTGAAAGGGAGGGGAAATCCCGCTACCTGATGTATGATTCCGTGAATTTGGTGCCAAAACGTTTTTTGTTTAGGGCATCCCCAAAAGATGTGTTAGTGTGTGCCTATGGTCTCACCACAGAGCCTCCAGCAGGCTGCTGAGGCCTTTGAATTTAAGTGTTTTGTGACGGTGGTGGTCTTAAAAAATCTAATTAAACTCTCTCAACCCCGAGGAAGACGTTGCCTCTTTCCTGCTGCCACTCTTATGCAAAAGGACCATGCCCACTCTCTTCCAGTCCTCTGGAACCACGCCTACGTCCAGTGAATTGTTGAATAAGGCCATCAGGGGGCAGGCTGTACCTCCCTGAGTCCTTTTAGTACCAGTGCATGTATCCTGTTTGGTCCCATAGCCTTGTCCACTTTTAGAGCTGCAAGTCCCTTCAGGACTCTTTTCTCTGAAAATTGACTTGAGTCTGCCCCCGCCTTGTTCCTGCTGCTCCTTGGTGGTCCATCTCCCCTTCCCTCAACTGTGAAGACTGGGCAGAAGTACCTGTTCAGGATGTCTGCTTTTTCTTGGTCTCCTTCTGCTCTCCTCCTTATCCTCACTATCCCCCCCTTGCTTTCCTCTTCTCATGTATGTAGCTGAAGAAAGTTCCCCATTTGCTACCCTTTGGCTATCCTTTATTCTGTCTGTGCCTTTGCCCGCCCCGCTGCCTTACCTGCTTCCCTCTGTTTTACATGGTACATGTCCCCGTCTTCTTCCCTCTGCGTTTCCTTTTCCTTATACCTCCTGAATGCCACCCTTTTTTTTTTCACCACCTTTGCCTCTTACCTAGAGTACCATAACGTTCTAATTTCTTTTTCCTTTTATTCACTTCCTTCACGCAGAGGCTAGTTGTCTTATGACTTAATTATGCCCACCCTTATTTTTCCCCACTTTTCCTCTACCCCTCCAAGGCAACCCCCCCCCCCCACCAAACACACACAGTAGGCAGTTTCTGAGGCAGTCTCCCATTTTTTTAAAGTCCACCCTCCTAAAATCCAGGACCCTCGTTCCTGTGCGTTTTGTCTCTGCTCCTGTCTTAATGTTAAACCACACTGTACAGTGATCACTAGTGTGTAGGGGACTGCTCACTATGGCATCTGCAATGTAAATTGCGGCTTCTCCGGTTCCCAAGCGGTTCCAGGAACCGGAGAAGGCCACCCTTAAAATGCAGTTCCTGCCATGACGGAACTGATCGTAAATCACTTAATTCAGCATAAAAAAAACAAACCTAAATAAAAAGAGTATTTTATTCTATTTTTTTAGATTTGGTTAAAATGCTTTTGAACTTAAAAACTGAAACCACCCTGTCCCCTGGTGGTTCCTCATTACTGTGAGGAAAATAAATGTCACCTGTTTTAAAACCTATATGAACCTTTTTTATGTGAATAAGGATGCTTTTACTCTAGTGGGACAATTTTACACAAGGTCTACAGCGTTTGGCATGAATGATAAACCTAACAAATGGACAAGACCCAGAGGCTTTAAAAGTTGTATACATTTTTTTCAGCCCTCCCCCCGGCTTGCTTTAAAAATTGTACACATTGCTTTCAAATACCTCCCCCCCGGCAATGGTTAGGAAACCTGGGCAGAACTGTTGGGAGGTTTTGCTTTAGCAGTGGCTTGTCAGCGCCAGCAATATATTCCGCAGTGCTTTCTAGTACTGGGCTGTATATGCCAAATAAGCAGCCTAACTAAGAAGCAGGGAAGCTGTTGCATATAATTTTGGGCCATGTATCCAATTTCCAGGAATTCTTCTCAGGAGGCTGTGGGGAGCAGGGCACTTTGGCATTCTCACAAGTAGCTGCTTGGACCACTCCTTCATGAAAAGGTTGGGTGTACAGGTATTCCACCGCTGTCTTTTCACCTGATATTTCTTCTCCAGTTTATCACCTATGCCAGCAGCTGAACTAGGTGCAGACATGATTTTTAAAGTATCCTTTTGGAATGATTTGTAAATGGGGGCTAGCAGCCTTCTTGTAGGTCTACAGCCTCGCAACACACCACACGAAGCATGGGTAAATCCCACCATAACCCACACCCTGCTGTGCATTATTGCTTACATAGAAACCCACACCCCGTTGTGACTTACTGGTTACAAGCCAGTAATCTGGAGTTTCAGCTATTCCACAACTTGTGTACAGAATTCCAAGCACTACCAAAAAAGGTCAACAACTTGTGGTCCAGAGTTCATCCCAAAATAATGAGAGTGAAAACTCCCAATTCCTGGTTCCATTAACAGAACTGCATAGGCTGGTGTCCAGAAAAAGAAAATAATAAAAAACACAGTTTTCCCATCAGCTTTTATCCAGATACAGTTTAATACGGATCATTTGAAGGCATTAAAATAATTTATGAAAATAGAATTACTACACACAGCTGCAAATTAGAAATTACTCCCTGCCCCCCTTTAAGGTAATTACTTTAATAAAAACATTATCTGTCATCTATTTAAATCAAATGATATCCCCTCCTAAATAAAGCAATACTACTGGCCCGGTGGCACTGAGGGTTGAGGCGCTGGACGCCACACCTCGCGTCATGCCAGTGACCTGGGTTTGGTAACGAGCCCGGGCCACCGGGGGTCGGCAAGGGAGGGATGGGATCGAGTGTCCGCCTCTCCTTCCCTGGTGAAGGCCTCGGGTTCCCACTGGCTTGTAAAGCGGCACCTGGCAGCAGCGCGAAGCAGCGGTGGCATGTTGTGCCAGCCACCATTGCATGTCCAAGCTCCTCAGGAGACCAGCAAGCAAGAAATCCCCGTCTCCGGGGATAGGCAATGGCACCACCTCCTGTGGCCACACTCCACTGACCGAACCCGCTCTTCTCCTTGGCCAAGCCCAACCCGACCCGAATTGTCAGATAGAGTGCTCTGGGCAGACAGGGCGGCCCTACCTCGGGGGGCTCAGAGCCAGGGGATAGCCAAGCTGGTGCCAGGAAGGGGGGGGGTGTTCAGGTCCGGAGGTAGAGCGGCAGGATCCAGCGGCTGCCTGAGAGAGTTCCCCAAGTGCTGGTGAAAAAATAGAGTTAGGAAAAAAAAAAAAAGCTATATTAGTGTATGTCAAACTTAGTTATCTGTTTAAATTGATTTTCTCGAGGTACGGCAATACAGAGATTACCTTACATAGTATATACAGGAATAAGACTGCATAATTTCATGTTTGTATAACGCAAGTACAGTACAGTGTGTGTGTGTGTGTATATATATATATATATACATATATATATATATATATACACACACACACACCCACTTAATTCCAGCACGAATTAGCTATTTAAAACAGAGTACAGAAAGTTACACTGAGATTGCAGTGCTAAATGCTAACCTGCGACTGGCAAGTTTTCAGAGAAGACTAAGGGATTCCCTGTATACTGTACAACAATCTAAGTTAATAGTGCTTCTGAGGAGTATATCTTATTGTATAAGAGTGACATCTCATGATGTCTGGGAGAGTGGACCACAGTGCAAAACTGAGAGGTTCTGTCTCCCAGACCTGACAAGGTGACTCTTGTTCAGTAAGAAACATCCCTTCGGGGCCCGAGTAACTTGTAAAGTCCCTCAAGTTAGCTAATGTAATAAAAATGTACTGTAATGTGAAACTGTAAGTACTCTAAAGGCTCGCCCTGCTGCTGTCAAGTTCCCTAGGACCCTCGTAGAAATGAGGTGTAACAGCTAATTGAGGATATCCTACTGTGCGCAATTCCAAAAGAGTACATACGTTTACAATAAGGTTTGCTTTCCAGTTTTATTTAGTAAAAACTAAAATACCACTTCCCCCCCTAAAGTGGAGCAGTCCACTTGAACAATACCGCACAAGACATAACTATAGGCAGGATAAGGGGTTGCGGTTGTGAGCTCTGATTGGCTGACATCATGTAAGTGGTTTACAAATAATAAAAGCAGTTATGCAAAGACAGTGAATGACTGAAACGCTTACAAGAAAACTTTTTTTTTGAAACTTTGATATTTATTGTATTTTCACAAGGTGCCATCTCAGTAACATCAAGCTTTAGCATACATAGACAACCAAGGATTGCAATAGTCCAATAGTACACTGTGTGTAATATAAAATACAACATATAAATTAGTTCTCTGACAGACATGACCTACAGGAAAACTTTTAACAGTTTTTTTTTTTTAAATCAAAGTTTTTCCAGTTTTCCAAAACGTAAACACAATTCCAGTATCACAGGATGTACTTGTACATCTAGGCAAACCGCACCAATTTACATAGAGCACATACAGATGAATTGAGGAAATGGGTATATTCAAGCAGAACAGCTCAGATGGCAAAGTTGGCACGTAATAATAGACATATTTGGAACATCCCTGACACATACATTAATTGGATCTCTGCTAGTTTGTCTAAAATTGGGGCTTCCTCCCTTGAAAGGCATTTAATGCTTGATACATCATTCTTCAGAGGTATGGCAAAACCGAAAATTATTGTGGCAAAGAAATGCATGAAGTCTGGCAAAACAGTTTGCCAAGGTTTCTCTCCAGTTCCAAGGAGGTCAAAGGGGTAATTTACTCATTTTGTGAAAAATTGGTCTCAGAGGTTTATGATGGGTCATTAAGTCCTTTATTCAAATTGGGCGACCTAAGTGATTTAAATAATTACAGGCCCTGCTCTATCCTGCCCATTCTCTCCAAAATCTTTGAAAAACTGATTTACTCCCAACTAAAATGACATATCAAAACCTTCTCCCTTCTCAACCCAGCTCAATCTGGTTTCCAGCCTAATCATAGTGCTATCACAGCCCTTGTTAAAGTTACTAATGACTGGATTTCAGCTCTGGACTCCAAAAAGATCACTGGTGCAGTCTTCCTAGACCTCAGTAAGGCGTTTGACACCATAGAATGCAACTTAGTTGTCGGTAGCCTTTTAACCTAGGTGCCCCCCACCCACCCACCCTGCTCAGTGGTTTACTAGTTAGCAGGGAAGTTTCAGAAAGTTAAGGCTGATGGCCTATTTTCAGCCTCCCACTAGGGGAGTCCCACAAGGCTCCATTTCAGGCCCTATCCTATTTTCGCTTTACATCAATAATCTTGACCATAACATAACTGATTCCAAATTACATTTCTTTGCTGATGACACAGCCCTGTATACTTCTAGCTCAACTCTGTCTGAAGTAAGAGACGTACTACAAGCTGACTTTGAGCAGTTTGAACAGAACCTTGTTAACACAAAGCTCCTTCTTAACGCCATAAAAACTAAGTCTATGATTTTTACTCTCAACATCACCACCACTGCCTCTCTAAACCTGCCTAATGACTTTATTGTCACCTCTCTAGGTGAATCTCTTGAGGTTGTCTCCAAATTCAAATATCTAGGTATTTGGCTAGATAATAAGCTCACCTTTAATGACCATATTGATAACTTGACCAGCAGGTTAAAATCCAGATTAGGTTTTGTCTTCAGAAACAGGTCCCCATTCTCTATTGAGATTAGAACTAGGCTTGTTCAGGCCACATTCCTGCCTTTACTCGATTATGGAGACATAAGAAAAAATTACTCACCTTAGTAATTATGTTCTTCTATTGGAGTCTTGCTGTATTCTGACAAGTGCAGTTAGCCCCAGAATTTAAACTGGCCTGGAGAACAAAGGGTTAACACTTCTATGCAGAGCATAGAATGCTGAGCTCGAGCTCGGTTGATGTCTCTGTCTGTTTCCCTTTGAACGCCAACCGTCAGAGTCTTACAAGCAACACTCTAATAGTATTCTATGTGGAAATTGTAAAACAAAATTTTTCACAGCCAACTGGCAACAAAAAGTTTTGGACTACCAAAAGAAGACTTAAGTCAGGATACCCAAAACTCAAAACCCAAACAGTAATATAACAAAATAAACACCCAAACAAGAAGAGGGTGTGAAAAAAGCAGCCCTGAGGTGCAAACTGCACCTGCCCCAACCACTTCCCAAAAACAAGTTCTGAAAGGGGAGGCAGGGAGGGAGGACAGAATACAGCAAGACTCGAATAGAAGAAACATAATTACTAAGGTGAGTAATTTTTTCTTCAAACAACTTGAAGTCTTGCTGTATTCTGACATATTGCAGACTACCAAGCAGTACCTCCATGGAGGAGGGACAGAACCTACTTTGGGAATAGGCTCTGAAGTACTGCTGTGCCAAACTGAGCATCACTCCTAGCCTGGATATCCAGACAGTAATGCTTGGTAAAGGTATAGACTGTTTTCCAGGTGGCTACTTGACCAATTTCTAAGAGAGGGATATCCCTGGCAGCAGCCAGGGAAGCAGCTGTACCTCTTGTGGAATGAGCCCTCAGGTCTGAGGGTGGATTTTTTTCCCCAGTTTTTCAGAGCAGAATTGTATACAAGACATAATCCACCTGGCAAAAGATCTCTTGGTGGCAGGTTTGCCCTTTCCTACTTCTCCATAAGTGAGGAAGAACTGGAGGGAGTCAAACCTGTGACCCTTGGTGCGCTCTATGTAGTAACTAAGGGCTCTTTAACATCTAAACTGTGTAGCCTCCTCTCTCTGAGGAAGAATGATCAGTGAAGAAAACAGGAAGAGACAAGACTGGTTTAAATGGAAGTCTGAAACCACTTTGGGCAAGAACCTTCTATTAGTTCTAAGGACCACTTTATCCCTGTGAAAGGAGATAAAATCAGGTTCCACTTACAGGGCTTGCAATTCACTGATACGCCCGGCAGAGGTAATGGCTACCAAGAACACAGTTTTCCAAGTCAAGTACTTAAGCTCTGCTGATGATATAGGCTCAAAAGGGGGTTGCATAAGTTGAGCAATGCAAACATTCAAATCCCAGGCAGGGGCAGGGTCTCTAAAAGGAGGATTGGTGTGAAACAATCCTTTAAAAAATTTACAAAACACAGAGTGAGAGGATAGTGAGGAAGACTTCACCACAGAGAGAAACGCAGAAACAGCTGACAAGTGTACCTTAAGAGTAGCTGGTCTGAGGCCTAGCCCATTAAGATGGACCACATAATCCAGAACAGTAGGCAATCCAGCAGTATCTGGAGAAATATGCTTCTTAGAACACCAAATGCTGAATCTCTTCCATTTGGAGTTATAAGTCTTTCTGGTGGAGGGCTTTTGAGAAGCTTTGAGAATATCCAGAACCCCTTGAGAAAGATGCAGATCTGCAAACTCTAACTCTTCAAGAGCCATGCCTTGAGGTTGAGAGACTGGAGATTGGGGTACCAAATCCTCCCCTGAGAGGATGTTAACAGGTTGTAATTCCTGGGAAGAGACAGGAGGAGATGGACTGCTAGGGACAGCAACAGGGGGTACCAGGGATGTCTGGCCCAATCTGGGGCAATCAGAATCACTTTGCAAGGTTGAGACCTTATTTTGACTAAAACTTTGAACAGTAGTGGGAAGGGAGGGAAGGCATACAGAAACTTCCCTTCCCAATTCAGAATCAGGGCATCCAGGGGAACTGAGCCCAAGACTGGAGGTGTGCAACAAAAGAGAGGGAGTTGGTGATTGTCTGGAGCTGCAAAGAGATCTAGCTCTGCAGTGACCCACCTTGAGAAAATCACTTTCAACACTTGAGGGTCCAGGGACCATTCGTGATGGCCCTGAGAGATCCTGCTCAGTGCATCTGCTAGCACATTGTCCTTCCCTGGAAGGTGAACTGCTACCAGAGAGATCTGCAGGGAATAAGCCAGGGACCACAACTTCATGGCTTCCGTGCACAAGGCCATGGACCGAGTGCCTCCCCTGCTTGTTGATGTACCACATGGTGGTGGTGGTGTCCATTCTGACCTGAACCATCTTGTTCTGTACTGATTCAGAGAAAGCTTTCAGGCCCAGAAAAAATGCCCTGAGCTCTAAGAAATTGATATGGAGAAGGGATTCTTGGGGGGACCACAGCCCCTGGGCAGTGAGGGCCCCCAGATGGGCTCCCCCAGCCCAGTAGAGAAGCGTCCGTGGTAAGGACCACTGAACAAAGCTGAGTGGCAAAAGGAACACCTTGTCTTAAATTGTCCTGATCCTGCCACCATTGGAGGGCTTGGATCAAGGTCAGAGTCACTGGGATCAGTTTGGTAAGGGAATCTTTCCTCTGAGAACAAAAAGCTCTCAGATGGAACTGAATATCCCTCATCTGGAATCTTGCCCCTTGGACCACTGCTTTTGAAGCTGCCATATGGCCCAAGAGCTGGAGGAAGTGCCTTGCTGGTCGAGATACCTGAAGGCTGAAGGAAGAGGCTAGTTCCATAAGAGCCCTTGCCCTTTCTAGAGGGAGAAAGGCTCTTGCCCTGACTGTGTCCAGTTCTGCCCCAATAAAATTAAGAAGCTGGACTGGTTCGAGAACTGATTTGGGAAGGCTGAGAAGAAATCCTAGAGAAGTGAGCACTTGCTGGGTCACTCGCAGGTGAGACTTGACTTGGTCTGGAGACTGGCCCACTATTAGCCAATCGTCCAGATATGGAAAAATAGAAATCTTTTGCCTTCTTAGAAAGGCAACTACTACTGCCAGGCACTTTGTGAAAACCCTTGGGGCTGAGGTTAGGCAAAAGGGCATTGCTCTGAACTGGCAGTGGCCTGAGGGCAACTCGAACCTGAGGTACTTTCTGTGGGAGCACCTGATGGGAATGTGAAAGTAGGCATCTCTGAGGTCCAGGGAGGCTAGCCAGTCGCCCTGGCCTTAGAGAGGGAAGGATTATTCCCAGAGTTACCATCTTGAACTTTGGTTTTAAAAGATGTTTGTTCAGATATCTTAGGTCTAGGATGGGTCGCCACTCCCCTGTCTTTTTTGGGGTCAGGAAGTACCTGGAGTACAGCCCTTTGCCCCAGTGTAGGGTAGGTACTCTCTCTATGGCTCTTAAGGCCAGAAGAGAAGAAACCTCTGCCTCTAGGACAAGGGTTTCCAAGAGTTCTGCAGGTGGAAAAGATCTGGCTCTCATCTTTGGAAATTTCTTGAAGTTGAGAACCAGTTCCTGGCTTACCATTTCCAGGACCCACTTGTCTGATGTAATAGACATCCAGTCCTGGGCAAAGTAAGCCAGCCTGCCCCCTACTGGAATAGGAGAGTCGACCCGGGCAGGCCCATCAGGGTGTCTGCTTGGCAGGGGCTTTAGGCTGAGGGGTGGATGCAGCCCTGCACATCCCCCTTCTGCCTCTCCCTCTGAAGAACCCCCTCTGGGAAAAGAAAGAAGCGGCCTGTGCTTGGTAAAAAGGCCTTTGAAAAGGCCTGCCCCTGCCCCTAGACTGCTGCCTTTGAGGAGCTGCCTGCCTCTCCTTGGCCTGAGCACTCCTGTATGTGGTCCTGTGCTCGTCCATTTTCTTCATGTAATTCTCTGTCTGCTCCCCAAACAGAGAATTACCCACTACAGGAAAATCCATGGCTTTAGCCTGGGTATCCTGCGAGAGGCTAGTACATCTGAGCCAAGCCATTCTCTGAAGAGCCACAGATGTAGCCATGACTCTTGATGACACATCATTAGAGTCCACAGCAGCATGAAACTGAACTTTGGATGCCTCAATCCCATCTGCAGCCACCTCCAGCTCCTTGGCTAGCTGGGGTGAGGCCTGTTTCGCCAGTGCCAGTACAGTGTCCCACCTGGACTTCTGGTACCTGGCTGTATAGGCCATGTAATTCGCCTGTCTGAGTCCCAGGGAAGATGCCACGTACAGCTTTTTTGCCATGGCATCAACCTTCCTAGAGTCTTTGTCTGGGGGGTGTGAAGCCAAGGGAATGCTTGCCTTATCACAGGCAGCTGCCTGCACAACCCCAACATGGCTGCATTGGTGGTATAAAAACTCTGTTTCTGAGCCTGAGATTGTATACCTCTTGTCCATTCTTCTGTCCATAGGAGGTATAGAATTGGGAGACTTCAGAATCTTTTGTGTCTGTTTCCCAAAAGATTTGTGGAGGGGAACAGACAGTCTCCTGGACTCTGGGATGTCCATCATTTCTACATAATCAGGCTCCTCCTGATCCTCCATTGCCTCTTCCATTGGAAGTTGGAGGGTCTCAGCCACCTTTCTGTAGAACATAAAGTGGGAAGGGGACTCAGAAAGCCTAGGAGTGGATACACCTGAAGGTCTGTCTGGGGAGACGTCCGGTTCCACAGGCACATCTAGACTTTCACCATCACCATCATCATCATCAAATTCCCCCTTCCTCCTCAAACTCCGGTTCATAAAATTCTTCCAAAGTATAATTGTGAACCGGGGGAACCAACCGAACCGAGCCCCTGCCAAAAGGTGCTGAATCAGTCAGAACCAGGCGAAGCGATTCCACAATCCTAATCGCCCTGGCTATTTCTTCAGCGGTCGGAACGTGGACTTCTGGATCTGAACCGGACGATTTTTCTTTTTGCTTTCTGTCGGAACCGACCACTCGGGATCGGCTCTACTTTTGCCCGAAGAAGTATCGCCCTGGTCAGAGGGCACTCCTTCTGGTTCAGTCGGAACTGAACCGGGCTGGCCAACCGGGTCAGCGGACTTTTCGGCCTCCTTTTCCCTCAGTCTACCTAATCTCTTTTCCAGGGTAGATTTGGGAAAATTCTTGCAAATTTGGCAGTCTGAATCGAGGTGGTCAAACCCCAGACAATAAACACAGGTGGTGTGGGATTG
Organism: Neoceratodus forsteri; assembly: GCA_016271365.2. Classification (NCBI taxonomy): domain Eukaryota; kingdom Metazoa; phylum Chordata; order Ceratodontiformes; family Ceratodontidae; genus Neoceratodus; species Neoceratodus forsteri. Next base: position 1,171,962,693 of record CM057456.1, on the reverse strand, counting down.
GCCTTAGCAAAGACCTCCCACACTCACTGCAGTGTTGAAACCCAGTGGGCCGTTTTCTTCTTGGGTTTCTCAGACATGGCCAACCTAACCAAATCTCACCCTTTTTCAGCAACCGCCAGGCAAGACTCCCTTATCGGTTCCTAACCGTGTCACGGGTATTGGAAAAAAACGTTTCAAAACACGTTTTCTTTTTAGAACTGATAAGAACCGGTAATCACACACTAAAATTTACAAAAGAATTAAACTAAATGATCGGTTCGGCCAAACCGAACCACACTTTTTACAAGTTCCACACAGAAACATAGTGCAAAACTATCTAGTACACACGATACCACAGACAGAGACTGAACAGAGTTATGCGGGAAACTTTTTTCGGTTAGAAACTGACGAAAAAACGACATTTAAACCGACTTTCGAACCAAGCTGCAGGAGAAATCTCCGGAGCAACTGTTCAGTGAGGCAGAGTAAAGAATCTGACGGTTAGCGTTCCAAGGGAAACGGACAGAGACATCAACTGAGCTCGAGCTCAGCATTCTATGCTCTGCATAGAAATGTTAACCCTTTGTTCTCCAGGGCAGTTTAAAGGCTGGGGCTAACTGCACTTGTCAGAATACAGCAAGACTTCAAGTTGTTTGAATCTACAATTCTACTTCAGCCTTAAACTTGAACAAACTGGACATCCTCTACAATCGTGCACTACGGTTCATTAAAGACCACGATACTGGGGTTAGAGATGGAACTAAAATGTGTTAAATCAAGTATGCTCGAAGTAGGTGAGGGTAATACAGCCAATAGCGTGGAGGTAAATCATAAAAGAGACAGAGGAAGCTTAGAAAATGAAGAGTTCCTTGTAGTTCAGGAGGGGACTAGCAAAAAAAAAAAAAAAAAAGGAGAAGGGCAATGGACTTCCAACTTATCAAACCAGTACAAAGTATAGGAACCTGACCAAACCGAACCCGAGCTTTTAATTAACAGGAACCAAGGTGTTGCTGCTCCAATTGATGCTGTAGTAAAAATTCAGAATAAAGGACTAGGAAATGAGACAGAGGGAGTAAATCACAGACAGGAGTCCTATGGAACTGAAAGGGGAAGGTCATCCAAGAAGAAGAGTCGTACACAATTGCAACTGATGGAGAAATACAAGATTTGGGGGACACACAGTAAAGGACTTATGAAATGAATGACAATATGGATATTGGAGAGGAAACTGATCAAGAAGCAAGAGACAGGATATTTATACTTAGTGATTCTATCATCAAGTATACAGATTCGTATACTACAAGAATTGACAAGGAAAGGGTCACAAATTCCTATTTCTCAGGGGCTAGATTGAAAGATATAAGGAGAATGGTGACTGAAATTGTAAAGAAAGAAAATGACAAACCCTTTGTACTGATTCATGAAGGGACAAACGACATAGCCGTTAGTGAAACCGAACACATACAAATTGAAAAAGAAATTAGCAACAGAAATGGCTGTGCCATATTCTCATAAATCTTACCAATTCCTAAGGCAAGTATGGAGATAAATCATAAAATAAAAAGAATAAACAACTGGATGAGACAATGGTGTTTCAAGAGGGGTCTAAAATGTGTCAGAACCTGGGAAAAGTTTAGTAATGATGATAGCATGTTCTGTAAAGATGGTCTACACTTAGCAAAAAAGGGTAGTAGGGAGCTAGGATGAGAGTTTGAAAAGTATGTGCGAGAATATTTAAACTAAGTACCAAGGGGGAGGAGCTAACCAGGTTGGTCATTGCAGGTTACCTAAACATCCTAGACTTACGTACACAGAAAGCATAAAAGTACTCCTGGGAAATGTTAGAAGCCTGAAATCTAAAATAGACGAGTTGAAACTACTGCTGTATGGAAAAAAAAAATATATATGTGGAATTACAGATACATGGTTAAAACCAGAAGACTGGGTCAATTATATAGAAGGGTATTACTGTTACCAAATAGTTAGGAAAGTGAAGAAAGGAGGGGGAATGTCTATGTATGTGGCGTCTCATCTAAAATCCCAGGAAGTAATGGACGACCATAAACCTGATACTGAAGTAGAACAACTTTAGGTTAAGGTTCAGAGTGCGAACAGAAGTATTACCACTGGCCTCTGTTACTGCTCCCCTAGTCTAGACAAAGCTGAAAACTTGTTTTTTGAAATGTTAGAAAAAAAGGATTATAAAGGTCAGGTTATAGTAATGGGGGATTTCAACTTGCCAAAGACAGACTGGAACACAGAAAAGGGCTTTGTTCTCTGGGAAACCAGACTGTTGGAATTCTGTATAGGTAACAATATGGAGCAGGACATCAAAGAAAATACCAGCGGTAAGAGTATGTTGGATTTAGTCTTCAGTAATATAGAAGATAAAGCAGAAACGGTGCAAGTGACCCAACCATTACAGGCTAGTGACCACAACTTGGTTACTTTTGACATACATGAAAAAACAGAAAGACGAACAGGTAGCACAGAATTAAGGAATTACAAAAAGGCTAACATACCAGGTATAAAAAATGAATTACAGGATTGGAAATGGGAAAAAGATTTTGAGGGTAAGACCATAAGAGAGGTAGGAGTTCTCATCACAAAGAAGATCAACAGCTGCACGGAAGAATATGTACCTGAAGTAAAAAAATACAATACAACAGGAAGAATTCCAAGATGGAGGAACTATAAAGTTCAAAGAGCTATGAAAAAGAAAAACCGGGCCTACAAAAAACTCCTAAAGCACCCTACTGAACAAAATAAGAAATATTACTCTAGCAAGCTAAAACTAAGTAAAAAACTATACGTAAGGCCAAGGTCCAGGCAGAATTGAGACTGGCATCTGCTACTAAGGATAACCACAAGCAATTCTTCAATTACATAGGCAGTCTAATGTACAGTCATAAACACATTGTAAAACTAGTGGAGGGGAGTAAACTAACAGAAGATCCACTAGAGATGGCAGAGAAATGTAATCACTATTTTGCAGAAATTATGCCAGATAATACTGGTGACTTGCTCATCAATGACAATACACAATCACCTGTTAGATCCCGAACATGGAATGAAATCAGTACAAAAGAAGTGTTTGAAAAATTGAGGAAACTAAACAAGCACAAGTCTGGTGGACCGGATGGGATTCGCCCATATTTTCTAAATGAAATGGCAGAGGAATTAGCTGGGCCCCTGTCAGCCCTCTTTAACATGTCCCTGGTGTCAGGAGAAGTGCTGGACGAATGGAAACAAGCTAACATTACCCCTATATCGAAAAAAGAGGGCAAGACTAATGTACAAAACTATCGACCCATCTGTATGATATCAGTTATAGGAAAGATGATGGTGGGATTTGTCAAAGAAAGAACAGAACATAACTTACAGGAATCAAAGCAGGTGTATGTGACACAGCATGGGTCTGTGGAGGGAAGGTCGTGTGTAACAAACTTGCTTAGTTTCTTTGAGTCTGTAAGTCAGGCTCTTGATAATGGATTCCTGGTGGACATTGTTTATCTCAATTACTCTAAGGCTTTCGACTCAGTAGTACATACTACCTTAGTCTTAGCAATTAAAGAACTAGGAATAGATTCAGGACTAATAAAATGGATTACTGCCTGGCTGACCAAGCGAATCCGGAGCGTGGGTATTCGAGGTCAATGGTTGGAATGGGTGGATGTGAGCAGAGGGGTACCCCAGGGAATCGGTCTTGGGACCGGTCTTGTTTAGGGTATTTGTATCTACAATGCAGGTACATAAAGGCACATGGCTGTGTAAATACACAGATGATGCCAAAATCGGAGCAATAGTGAATGACGAGGCCGCTATTCAAAATTTTCAGACACAATTATGGAAGATAGAAATCTGGGTAGTAGAAAACAAGTTGGTTTTCAATGCTACAAGGTGCAAGGTAATGCACCTTGGGTGTAACAACCAAAGAGCAGTTTATAAATTTAATGACACCATACTGGATGTAACAGAGAATAAGAAGGATTTAGGAGTATTGATGATAGAGACTTTAAGTTTCTGCAAATATAACAGAGACTGTGTAAAAAGAGCCAAAAGACTCCCAAGGTAACTTTCTGAGGAACATAAGAAGTAGAGATGAGAAGGTACTGGCTGATCCCACTTTTCTGTTCATTGGTGAGATCAATTCTAGAGTACGGTGCTCCCTTAAGTACACTGCAGGACACTATTATGCTCAGTAGCAGTGGACAGAGTACAGTGGAAAATCACTAGGAAAGTTAGAAGTTTCAAAGGGGTTCCCTATAAGGATAGATTGGGAAAGTTAAATCTGTATTCTATGGAATACTGTAAACTGAGAGGGTGATTTGATATACGTTTACAAGGCTTTTAAAGATGAATTGATCTGGGAAACAACAGGAATCTCCAGAAAAGAATTGTCCACCAGAAGTACTCGCAGACATTCCTATCAGTTGAAGAGCGACTTAAAAACCTCCAAAAGAGGAAATGGTTTAACCAGAGAGTTGTAGACTTATGGAATGCATTACTCAAGTGGGTAGTAAGGGCACCGAATGTGGCAGTATTTAAATCCCAGTTGGATACACATATGGGGGATAGAAGATCAGAATACATTCACTGTTAGTGGCAAGTCGTTATATGGCTTTTCAGCTACAAGACTTGAATATACCTATGAACCCATGAATTACTAACTCCCATTTTAGAACCCACCATTGTGATCTGTATGCAGCTGTTGGCTGGATGTCGCTTACTACCAAACGTTTGATTCACTTTGGCACTTGGGACTCTCAAAATCCTCCTGAACAAACTACCAAGCTATATAACATCCCTTATTCGCATTTTATTTATTATTTATTTATTTATTGAAATGTTTCACCAGGAGGGCACACTGAACAACAAGTTGCTTGTCTCACGGTGCAACCTGGGGGAAGGGGGTTACATAGGGTTGTGAAGTATGATCAGTTACAATAGTATGTGGGTAGTACAAACAATCAACATTGTAAGATTATTCAACAGTTGGAACACAAGGTATTGCACAATAAACAATAGTGGAACATTGGGTACATTACAGTACATGTCCAAAATCATACAAAAGAACATATAAACGTACAAAACAGTAATAATGTGACATAATCTATAGTTCGTATTCCCTTAGAAAGTCTGACTTTATCCTTCTAGACGTGCCTAGGACTTGTACCTCCTTTGGTAAACGTGCCATCTCATACGCACTTCCAACTATCTGGAACCAGCACCAGTCTATACTGAAACTCTCTAGCATTGTTTCTGTCAGTCTCTTTAAAATCTTTGCTGGGACCAAATTAAAAAATGCCTGCGGCTGATTCTAGTCCTTACTTGACCGTTGACTTTTATATCAACAACTCAGTTCCCCTCCCTACTTCTTCTACTTTCTAATTCTACTTACCTCTCCTTTTCTTTCCCCATCCTCCCTTTACTCTTTATTTCAGTCATCCTTACTTTCGATATTCCTCCGCACTTTTCCTCCTTTTCCATCCCTCTCTTCTCCCTCTCCACTCCCCTCTGCACCTATCTTATATTCTCCCTTCACCTTATGCATCCTATTGCTCTTGTTCCAACTTCTGTGGCTGTAGTTTCTCTACTTTTAATGATTTCTCCAGGTTATGTTTAAAAATATTACCTTTTTATGTCTTATTTTGAGCACTATGTACCACATGTACCATATACTTTTATGTACCAAGATTTTATGTATGTAATTTCCTTTGTCAGTATATGTTCCTCAGGACCTCCTTGTGAATGAGCTTGCTCAATGGAGTTTTCCCTGCAATAAACTTGAAACTTGAACTTGAAAGTAATCAGGCTTATCCAGCTATGGAAACAAGCTGGGGGCATGACAAATCAAAAGTGTGAAAACCAGATGCTATGTCCACATGCAACAGACTTGATGATTGATAATGTCTGGGAATCAGTTTTTCCTCAGTGGGGGAGGGTAAATATATGGCAAACGTGTTATGAAGCAACTGGCCCAAGACAGGACTGTATCTATAGAATAGCCTTAATTACACTTGCAGATGCGTAATAACAATACTCAGAGCCCAGACACAGGTCAGGGTTCCCCACAGTCTTCAGATATAGGGCGGTGTTGTGATGATCGGGGCTGAAGGTGTACTATCCCTTGGGCCTCCTATATAGAATGTACATGTTGATAAGTACGTTTTAAGTAGGGTTTAGAGTACTCATGTCAAAACAAGGGTAATATAGTGCAATAATGGATGGTGGTAAATGGCAATTAGGAGAATTTTATAAAAACAAATTGGGCTGATGGTTACAAATATAGGGTGATGGTAAAAAATACAGGGTGATGTTAAAAAAAAGGTAGTGGTAAACAAATATAGGGGGTGGTAAAAAAAAATGTAGGGTGGTGGCCCACCACGCTACAATAATGAATAGGGAACACTGATAGGTAAAAAAGGCGAATGTCCGGTATGGATGGGGCAGACGAGGTTACATGTAGTTTTACATGCGAACTGTGAGAAAGAAGAACTGAAGGAAAGAAACCATTGGGTAATGATCAGAAAAGCCTGGAACTTTTATTCATTTCTAGTGTATCTAAGACAATCTAGCTGTAAGAAGGGTTATGTCTTTCAGTTACTGTTTTCACACATTGTTTCTGCTTTAAAGAGTTACTGACATGATCTACCTTCCCGTTGTCCACTCTCATTTGCAGCCTGTTTTGTCAGTTGATGCCGTGTAGTCATCTTGCAATTCCTCTGAATGTTATGAATCCATGTAAATTTATTTATTTTTTGCGGTCCACATGAACGTGCTATGCTCAGGACCTACTTCATGCCCGAGGCTAGAGCCTAAGCTAATGTTTGCAGCAGCCCGTAGGTGGATATCGACGGTTGTTTTCAGCATCTCCATCTTTTGTTTTTACTTTCAAATAAAGATAACTATAATGAATTATTTTTTGTGCGTCTCTTTCCTGTCAGTGTCCTAGTTTTATTCGTGGGGCATTTCTGTAGTAGAATAATGCTTTGTGCCCTGCAATGCCTGTACTGCTGTTATTGTAATTCATTTACTGTGCAATGTACTTGAAACTTCCTGAGTTTGCCGATTAAGTTCACGTAGTTATTTCTAAAACATGTTTTCCTGTAAGTACAGAGTGGTTCATGGAGCAACACTAATAATGTCAGGTGGCACAGTGATAGAATTCTGATTTGCATTTGTCTTCATCTGACCTGCTGCCTGACTTGCTGCAGTGATTCCTCGCTATATCCAAGTGCCTTGGAGTTTTGTTAATCGGAACTGTACACGTGGCTCCCAACCTAAATCAACTTTTTCTGCATGATATAGTGTAGCTGGCACAAAGATTCACCAACTCACAAAGCTGCTTATGAATAGAACCGCACAGAAAACATCACATTCAATGCCCACACACAGAAACAGCTTTGTATCGCTTTACTTTGCAGTGTGCGTGATTACAGCTGCTCGGCTAAAACACACTGGTGTTAGACACTACAAATATTTTCTGGAAGTATAAGTACAGGACAAGACAGCCCTGCAAACTACATTTTGATCAACACACACACACAAACATCACTTGGATAAGGCGCAAGCTGTCTCTTCTGACTGTCACAGTATAGCGTACCTGTCTGGGTTCTATTTTCCGGGGTGGGGGTGTTGGCAGGATACCAACCGGGTTGGGAGAGTGATCAGACCAAAACAGTGGGATGCATTGCAAATAAAATCAATAAGCCACACACTGGCAGATATTAGCAGCTGGACACCTGCTCAATGCCACCTACTAACAAGTATATGGCAGTAGGGCGAAGTGTGAAGTCTAGTTTGTGTGTGGGGGGTGGGGGGAGTTTATGTGCCACTAACGAAGCCTAAGTACCTTGCAGAGTGACTGATCAATTATCAAATTAAATCCCCAAAGCGCCAAGGCCGTGAGCACAGCAATGAGAATAAAGGGACTTGCAACCAGGAATAAACTTACTTGTGAACCCAAAATAACAGTGAAATAATTATCCATAACTGTTCAGGGTACTAGGGTTGGGTTGTTTGGGGGACACTGTATGCCGCTACAAGTAACCCATGAAGTAATGCTGCCCGTGTTATTGCTGCATACACCTTGTCCCGCAAGATCACTCTGAAACAGCTACACGTAATCTCTGAAGTTGCTTTGCTTGTGTTAGTGAGTGCTCACAGTAAAATCCGGCATTCTTGAACCCCGCAACAATAGTTGGCCACAATACCATAGAAATACTAAACTACAGTGAGACTGTCTGAGCAGTTGTGCAGAAGAACTGTAAGGTCATGTATGCCCACTTCATAGGCCAGAATGAATAGGTATTACTAGATATGCCATGTACAAAAGTAAAATACTGTACATTAAATGGGCATTCATATCCACTGAAAGGAGAACCACTTTCTGAGGTATCACCAAACAATTTTGGTTAGAGAACCAAACTGGTGATTATTTGATGCAGGCATCAAGCAGCAGAACAAAACTGACTGGAACCTCTTTATAGTATATGGTTAGCCTTTGTTCTGTATGAAAATCAGCCTGCTCAAAATCCTTGTTGTGCACATGCTAAACTGCTGTGCGCATTCCAAAGTGCTATTGTATGCATTCCAAACAGTTGTTCTGCACAGTACAAACGTCATACAATTTTAAATTTCTCATTTATTCCAGACCTTTTGTTTTATTTACTTATTACTAGGATTACAAAAACCTTTGAACCAAGGGTTCTTTTACAAAGGTACCGCGTCAGCAATGGGTGCAAGCAAAACAGTGGCAAGATATAATACAAGGTCAGGAGGTTAACATGAAAGTAAGCAGAGGTTAGATACAATAGAGGTCAGGAGGTTAACTTACTAGCAAAATACAGTACATGTATATAGACTAGCACAGTAGCAAACAGTCAGTGGCAAATAACAATGCACAATTAACAATACGAGTATATACAGTATATATAGCAAGACAGATACAAATGAAAACCATCCTGGGGTGACATAAGTGGAGCAAGGGGTGGGGATGAGGGTGGGGAAAGGGGGTAGACAGTCAAGGATTTGACATTGTCGTAAGTGCAAGAACAGAAAGATAAGTGCCAGGTAGTCTGGGGGTGGAGCAACAAGAGATAGGGTGATAGGGAGGGGACAGGAGGAGGGAGAGGAGCGGGAGAGGGGGTGGAATGGTAGGTGGGAGGTGAGATGGGGTAGAATAGTAGGTGGGGGTGGGAGAGAGAAAGGGAGTAGCAGGGGATGGAGGGGCAGAGAGAAGTGGGGAGGGTAGCAAGGGAGGAGGGAGAGGTGAAACAAAGCCGCAAGCCTAGGCAGAGCAGTCACAGCTGCTGAGGTCAGTGAGGTGCTGGCGGAGTTTACGTTTGAATGGGCCAAGCTTGTTTTCAGCTGCAATTTCAGGGGGGAGGTTGTTTAGCAGCAGGGGGCCCTGGTATGGAAAGCACGTTGAGCCTGGTTAGTATGGCAGAATGGAACGATAAATGTTGGTTTGAGGGAACTGCGTGTAAAATGTGCAGTGACTGCAAGCAACATTAAGGCATGAGTTTCAGGGGGTATGAGGTTAAGACAAATTTTCTTGGCCAGTAGGCAGGTCTGGTAGGCAAGTCTACTATTTAGATTGAGCCAGTTGGATTGCTTGTAGAGGTCACAGGTATGCGTATGCTTCTCTGCGCCAGTGAGAAGTTTACAGCATTTTTTAAGGGCTGTCTTGACCTGTTTTAGGGTGGTATCAACGGCAGCCCCATAGAAGACAAGCCTGTAATCAATGATGGGTAAGACTGAGGCAGTTATGGCTGCATGCATAGCTTCTTTGGTAAGACAGCGACGGTGGTGGAAGAGGACCTCAATTCTTGAGTTGACTGATTTTGAGATGCGTTGAACATGTGAGCTGAAAGACATTGTGCAAACAAGGGTAATACCAAGGTATTTAAACTCCTGCACTTGCTCAATGGACTGTTCAAGACCTAGCTACATACTAAGCATCCAATGCCCAAAGTTGTACCTTTTTTAACTTTCAAAAGTCTGTAATTTTGATAATTGAACAGAATAAAGAAATGGCAAAATTTGGTGTTTTCACTTCGGCAGGCGTCTTTCTCTCTGGTGTAAAAAAACCCCCAACATATACTATATAAAATAAATATGGGCACCCACACAACTCGGCATGTGTTTCATCTCGAAGGTGAGATGACAGCATGAACCTCGCAAGCTTTGCTCTCGAGGTTCATGTGCTGTCATTTCAACCCCTCGATGGGAACAGCCTTGTTATCTATGGTTGCCCATTCATTGTTCTCTATGTTATACATTCATCAGCAGTGTGTTGCACAGATGTGGTTCTTTTCGGGAAAGTTCTGACTCAAACCCTGCGTCTAGTACTGTGTGCACTGTACTGGTTATTGATAAACCACTTTACAGTTTTGTGCTGTTGCCATGCGACAGACTGCAGCTGCGGTTGATAACCAAAAAAAGGACAACGTTCCATGCCTTGACTGACATCTGCTTATGTATTAGGTAAAGGAAAAAACTATTTTTCTGACTTGATTTTATATGTGCCAGTATGCTGTCAGGTAAAATGACATTTTAAAAGTTATCAGCTGCAGGTGTAGTTACCCAAACTAGTCATTACTAGGCTCGTTGTTGGCCTACTGCATAAGGCAGGTGAAACAAACTGCATATTGGTGCATAACAAAGATCATCCTGCTGTGTCTTTATGCCTGCTTGATGAATACGTCACATAATAATCTTTGGCCTGTCACGTTTTTTGGGTGACTAAATAGTGGGTCATGGAGACTCAAAACTATTCAATTTGAATGCACACCATATATATTTATTAAGCCCGATGAAGCCAGTGCTGCAGACTGGGTCGTTATCAGGCGATCTGGAAGCATGTAAAGCAGCTGGAGGGGGGCCGCTTGCACAGGGTGATGTGATACGACACAACTTCATGGAAACAGTTGTGGTTGCATGGGACAGCCTGTCAATGGAGGTAATGTGTCGCCAGCACCTTGATTATACTGTGAACACTCGCTAAACACAAGCGGAGCAACCACAGAGATTCCATGTAGCTGTTTCAGTGTTATATTGAGGGACAAGGTGCATGCAGCAATAAAACAGGCTGCTTTCTTTCACGGCTGGCTTGTAATGACATATGGCCAAACTCAAACTTACCCTCAAAAGCTAAGGACCATTTATTCACCTGTGTTTCTATTGGGAAATAAGTAAGTTCCTTTCTGGTAGAAAGTAAGTTCATTTTTATTGATGTGCTTAGGGGACTTGGTGCTTTGGGATTTACTATGACTGTGGCTCGGTCACTCGCTACAGTACTTTTGGCTTTACTACTGGCAACTGTCTCACCATCCACCCCCCCCCCCCGTTCGAATACTCACTTCGCCCTACTGCCATATACGTTTTAGTAGGTGACATTGAAAAGGTGTCCATCTGCTGATACTGGCCACTGCGTTGCTTATTGATTTTCTTTGCAATGCATCCCACTCTTTTGGTCCAATCACTCTCCCAACCTGGTTGGTACCCTGCCAGCAACCCCCAGAAAAACGAAACCAGGACAGGTACGTTATACTGTGACAGTCAGAACAGACGGCTTGTGCCTCATCCAAATGGTATTTATGTGTGTGGATCAAAATAGTTTGCAGGGCTGTCTTGTCCCGGGAGCAAAGCGACCTTTGCATTGGTGTGAGGACGGTAATTTTTTTGCAGGCAATTGCTATTGTGTATGAATGAAAAGTTCTTTGCCGTTTATGTGTTTGGGCACAGACGTGAGAGTTTCAGTGGCTGTTGTAGTTAGCAGCTCTGCAGTATGCAGTGTCTTTGTTAAAGCATCTGAACATTATTGGGAAACTCTCATTTTATGTTGTGAGCCGAGAGTACCGTTCCTAGTAACCAAGTGTTGCACCACAATGTGGTATACAGAGGGAGAAATTGTATGTGCCACTGGCTTTTACACTGCTAAGTAAAACTAGGACTACTAAAACAGAGAACAGGGAGAAACCGCTTTGATCCCTGAACACAATGACTCCAGCAAACTAACTCAGGCTGCCCAAACCTGATGTCATCGATTCTTAACTACTGAGCGGCAGCTACACTTGAGCTGGGATGTGCATGTAATTGGCGGCTAGAAAACAGATGGAAAAGAACACAATAGAGGTACGAAATTAATAAAACTAACACATCAGCTGTTACTGTTTACTGAAAACTACTTAATGTAAAGTAAGCCAAATCGTGTCACCAGCTCTTTAAGAAGAGTCAAATATTGCAGTTACTGTTTACACATATTGTTTTTGCATTTTTCTCTTGTAAAGCAATTTCATTTTAATTGGTTCCATTTGTAAATATACAGAGAATATGCAATGGACTTTATTTATATTCAAGTGTGAGGGGGAGGGATCATAACTCACAAGCAGCAGAGCCAGAAGTGAATTACAAACATCCTGCCCACCCACAAGTGGTGATGAATTGCCTACTTTGAGCTAAGCTATTGTATATTCAATACATACAACTGTAGTTTACAAGTTATAGCTTTGAAATCTGCTAATTACTTAAAGAGTTTGCTGTTTTTCCTTTATTTTAACAGCTGGCTTCACTGCTGCACTAGGTACTGTGATGTCATCAGCACTGCAATAGCTGCTCTCTGATTGGTTCAATATTCCACTGTGATGACAGTAACCTTAAAAATATCCATTGTGACAACAGCAACAGCAATATTTTGTTGATATGTTGCTGTTACTGATGTCACTAACCAAGATATCTTTTTATCTCGTCATGTCTTAACCCACTCCTGTTTTGTGTGTGTATATATACAGACAGACAGACAGATAGATAGATAGATAGACAGATAGATGTAACCCCTAGATGGCGCTATCCCAGGGGCTACTACCCCTGCCTGATTTGCCACTAACAGGTTGAGGGGCCTGGATCCAATGGCGGGTGCCTCCACCCAGAGGTCAGGGTTTGCAATAGTTAAACTTACTCGGTCACAGCCCTCTGGGACACTGCAACCCCCCTTTCTTCCCACTAGTGGCCCACACAATATATCAGAATTACCTTCACAGTATACACTTACCCCCAGGGCTGGTTCAGGCACTGGGACCTCCTGTAAAATAAGATACAGTGCAACAATCACAGTACAATACTTTAACATAGACAAATACCTCAGGCAGTATAACTGCTGAAACAAGCAGCTCTGATTTATTTAGGGGGATATAACAAGGACAGGGGGAAATCAGGTTAATTAGCTTATCACTCTACTCATCTACCTATGGCTCTGTGCACAGGCCTATCCCTATCAGTTACTGTCCCTGGGTACCCAAACCCTAGAGGCTAGTCCAAACCGTGGCAGCTGGTAGGGGCTCTTTCACACAGAGAAAAGGAAAATTAAACAGTCAGCAGTACAGTAATTCCATTTGGATTTAATGTGGCAATTCAACAGGGAGCGACCCTGAATTAGTACTCACGACCTCCAAACAAGATAGGGTCCTTCAATGTCAGCAGGGCTACTCTTGAGCTCAAGAGACTCCTCACACATTTATATGGTAAACAGTCACAGGCAAAGTCACTTAATGGCAGCAGGATTCACTTGAGGTACACAATTCTCTTCACATTTATATGGTAAAAGAAAGCACTATACCAGGCAGGCTGCATCTGTATCCGATTGCAATTACTGCACAACCCGGAGAACACACAGCAGATTCAGTTCCTGACAGACCGAGTGCAATTTTCAGCAATTCCTCCAGTCTTCTACAGGGTGAGCCTGGTTTCTACTCTTCAGATATCCTTTGATTCTCTTCACAGGACGGATTCAGTCCTAACAAGCTGCAGACCGGAACTCTGGACCTTACACATGTTTTTTTTTGACTAAAACTGTGCACTGAAGGAGCACAGGGTTCCTTTCCCCTTCACTGCCAGAGCAGACTGAAACTCCAACAGACAAAACCGGGCACTTCCTTTGAGTTCCTCCCAGTTCTTGACTGGATTGGCTGTCACTCACAATAGACTGCTGCTGTTGGTCCAAAAAGGCGCCAAAGTCTAAACTACATCTCCCAGAGTCACTGCCCATACAATCCTCTTGTGGCTGGCTCAGATTATGAGTCCAAGTTCTGATTCGTCCAAGGCACCATTTTAGAGCTAGCTTACCCCACACTGATTGGTCCAGTTCAGCAGTTCAAAACCAGAATGGGGAACTAGGCAGACACAGTTCTGACTGCAAAGAAAGCAGGTTAGACAAACTGTAATTTCATTATTACTCTAACTGATTTCTGGCAAACAGTTACATCTTTCAGATAGGTTCCTTTGTACTCTTAGTGACTGCAAAATGGAGTGAATTGGCAGTAGTTAAGGTGGTACTCAAACAGAGAAACACACAGTCCCCCCATATAAACGAATTATGTCTGCAAGCAGACAGCTCTTAAAGAGACAGTACCAGAGGCTCTAAAAACACTCACTGATAAATGGCTTAAACGCTAAACACCATTCAGGTTTGGAGCATTCAAGCAAGCTCCTGGAAGTCTTTTGGGAACCCCCATTTGCAGGGGGGTTACATAGAGATTTGGATAGATTGACAGACAGGATATGTAATGAGCTGACTCAAAATATGCACTTTATCTGTAAGTGTGAGGGGGCAGGACCATAACTGACGAGTGGCAGAGCCACGCTAAGTTATGAAAGTCCTGCCCACTCACAAGTGGTGAAAAAGTGCCTAGTTTGAGTCAGGCTATTCTATATTCAAGATATACAACAGTAGTTTACAAGTTATAGCTGGATTTTCCATTTTTTCTTTGATTCTAACCACTGGCTTCAGTGCTGCACAAGTCATTGTGATGTCTTCAGCATTGTGAAAGCTGCTCTCCAATTGGCTTTGTGTTCCACTGTGATGACAGTAACCTTAAAAATATCAACTGTGACAACAGTAAAAACAGGTTACTCACCTGTAACAGTAGTTCTAGGAGTGGTATATGTTGTTCATCCACTCTTTGGCAGGTAACTTGCCTCTTTAAGAAGTGCTGGAAGTCTTCAAGCTGGCTCCTCCCACCCACCCGGGTGGTATAACCCTCGGCTCCGCCCCATAACGCCAGATCTTAGCCCGCTGGAAGCCAGGTTTGTGCATCTGCCGCCGGAGAGCTCGGGTGGGTCCGTATGGATGAACAACATATACCACTCCTAGAACTACTGTTAGAGGTGAGTAACCTGGTCTTCTAGGATTGTGGATATGTTGTTCATCCACACTCTTTGGCAGACTCCTAGTAGTTCTCTGGGAGGAGGGAGGGAGGCAAGGTGCACACTCCCTACTTAGGGAACGGAGATTGGAGAACCAAGGCCCCAAAACCAGCATCCCGGCGTGACTCAAGGTCGATGTGGTAGTGGGTAATAAAGGTGTTTGCTGACTTCCAGGTAGCAGCCCGACAGATTTCCTGGATAGGGATGTCCCTGGAAGCAGCCACCAATGCAGCAGTATGGCACGTAGAATGAGCTCTTATCCCTCTGGGAGGCTCCTTGCACACCTGCTCATAGCACAGACTGATGCATGATGTGATCCACCGTGCAATAGTCAATTTTGCTGCAGGTCTGCCAGAAGCAGCTTCAGTGTAGGTGACAAACAGCTAGGGAATCTCTCCCCGAATTTCCGCCATTCTCTCCTTGTAATAGGAGACAGCACGTCTCTGGTCCAAAGTTTAGGGCCTGTACTCGGCCTATGAGGTGTAACTGGGGTAGTACACTGGCAGAGTTGGCACCTGGTTAAGGTGAAACTCTGATACCACCTTCAGAAGGAATTTTGGGTGGGGGCACAGGACAACCTTGTCTCTGTGGAAAACCAGATAAGGGGAGTCCACCGAAAGTGCCTGGAGCACCCAAGTCCTTCTGGCAGACATGATAGCCACCAGGAAGGCCATCTTCCACAACAAGTGTGACAACTCACACTTGTGCATAGGTTCGAATGGCTTGCCCATGAGCTTTGCCAGTACCAGCAGAAGATCCCACGGAGATGGAGGTTCACGCACCGGAGGGGATATGTGTTCCAGGCCTTTGAAAAAGCACCCAACCACTGTCTCCTGTGCCACCATTGGCTGACCGACCTGTGCCCGGTAAGCAGAGATGGCTGCCAGGTGCACCCTAAGGGTCGACGACCGAAGACCCCCTTTGGAGAGAGACCAAAGGTAGTCGGGAATGTTAGTCACCAGACAGGACAGAGGGTCCAGGCCTTTGCCCTGACACCAAATGGAAAATCTTTTCCATCTGAAGGTGTAACATTTCCTGGTCGATTCCTTTCTGGATGCCTCCACCATGGTGAGGATATCCTCGGAAAGACCCACAGCCTGGAACTCTAGCCGCTCAGGAACCAGGATGTGAGGTGCAGGAACTGAAGGTCCAGATGGTATACTTTTCCCTGATTGAGAGAGATCAGGTCCGGATGTGTGCAAAGCCGCTCCAGGGGCCTGCAGCAGAGGTTGAGGATATCTGGATACCAGAACTGGCACGGCCAGTCTGGGGCTACCAGGATCACCTTCGCCTTGTCCCTCCTTACCTTGAGGAGCACCTTGTGGATCAAGGGAAATGGAGGGAAGGCATAGATGAGGCCTGGGGTTCACGGCCTCAAGAAGGCATCCCCCCTGCAGCGAGACCTGCTGAGGGGGGAGGGCATGGAACAGCCTCAGCTTGGTGTTTTCCCTGGAAGCAAACAGGTCCACCAGCGGTTTGCCCCAGTGGGAGAACAGGTTGTAAGCTACCTCTGGATGGAGAGACCACTCATGGGATGTCTCGCTTAGGTGGCTGAGAGCATCTGCCAGATGGTTTGAGGCTACTGCCACATGGATGGCTAGGAGATCTGCCTCCAGATGGCTCACGAGGGTCCAGATGTGGAGTGCCTCCCTGCACAGCAGATGGGAGTGCATGCTGCCCTGTTTGTTGAGGTAGTACATGGTCATGGTATTGTCCGTCTGGACTTGAACCACTTGACCCCAGAGCTGAGGAGCAAGAGCTGACAGTGCCCTTCTGACTGCTCTGAGCTCAAACAGGTTGATGTGGCATTGGGACTCCTCGGGGGTCCAGAACCCGTGGACCCTTTTATGCCCCATGTGGGTTCCCCAGCCCATGAAAGAGGCATCGGTCGTAAGGACAACCATCAGCTCAGGGCGGACAAATGGGATTCCTTCCTGCAACCGGTCTGGGGTGGTCCACCAGCGGAGAGCGTCCCACATCTTCTGGGTTACAGTGATCAGCTGGTCGAATGACCATGGCACTGGGTCCACTGGGCGGCCAGCTCCCATTGGAGGGGGCAAATATGCAACCGGGTCCAACGGACCACTGAGGTGCATGCCGCCATGTAACCCAGAAGGTGCAGAAAGTCCCGGGCAAGTGCAATTGCCCAACCAGGAAAGATTGGGCAAAGGGGGAGATGACCTCTGCCCTATCTGTCGGGAGCTGAGCTCTGGTTTGACAAGAGTTGAGCTCTGCCCCGATGAAGCCCATCACCTGAGAAGGTACGAGTTCCGACTTGGCCTCATTGATCAGGAGGCCTAGTTGGCAGCAGGTCTGGAAGGCCAGGTCCCTGGACCTCTCCACCTCCTGTTGGGTAGAACCTGCTAGTAGCCAATAGTCGAGGTAAGGATAAATCCTGACCCCCCTCCCGATGCCTGAGATGGGCCGCCACCACTGCAATGCATTTAGTGAAGACCCGTGGGGCCGATGACAGGCCGAACGGCATGGCTCGGAACTCACACAGGGCCCTTCGACCCAGAAGAGGAGGAATCGCTGATGGGATGGACGGATTGGGACGAGAAAGAATGCATCCTGCAGATCCAGTGAACAGAACCACATGTTTTGCTCCAAGGATGGTATGATCTGGGACAAAGTGACCATCCAAAAGGCGCTTGACCGAAGATATTGATTCAGGTCATGCAGATCTAGAATGGGGTGCCAGCACCCCATCCGCTTAGGCACCAGGAAGTACCTGGAGACAAAGCCTGGGTCTGCTGGAGGATCCACCACTGCAGCCACAGCCTCCTTGAGGAGGAGGAGTGGAGCGATGTCATTTCTGAGAGCCGACTGAGTCTAAGCGGATACCTCTTCCTCCCGAGGGGGGTGGGCTCAGCTTGGAGGGTACTGCTTGAATTCCAGAGGCAGTCCCTGGCCGACCACTTCAAGAACCCACCTGTCTGAAGTGCCAGCAGACCAGGCGGAAAGGAAGTAGTGGAGCCGGCCCCCCACGGGAGGACCCAGAGCTGGCATGACAGGAGAGGGGGTGGCAGCCCCCGCCCCATCACTGAGCAGGCTTGGAGGAGGAGGAGGATCCAAGACTGGAACCACGGTCTCCTTTACAGGCCTGGGCTTGGGCCAGGGGTGCCAAGCTTGAGCCTGCTGCTGTTGCTGCTGTCCTCCTCGAAAGGAGAACTGCTGAGCCACAGGGGAAGAATGCCAAAAAGGCTTCTTCTTTTTCTTCTGCTGGCTCTTGCCCGAACAGCCTTTGGCAGAAGTAGCGTCCAAGGTGGCACTGGACTGCTCAATGCACTGAAGGTGACCAACCACTCCTGGGCCAAACAGGTCGGTCCCTAGAAAAGGCACATCAGCTAGCTTGTGCCGAGTATCCACTGGGAGGAAGGAGGAGAGCCTCAGCCAAGCCCTGCGATGAGAGGCAACTGCGACTGCCATCGAATGGGCACAAGAGTCCCCAATGTCCAGGGCCATCTGAAGCTGCTGTCTGTCAACAGCTTGGCCTTGGTCCTCGAACTGCTTGACCGTGGTCTGCATGTCCGCAGGGAGATTTGGGAGGACTTCATCCAGAGACCCTAGGAGGGTGTGGGAGAAGTGTGCCATGATGACGGTCAAACTTGCCTGATGAAGGCCCAAGGAAGAAGCTGCGCAGACCCTCCTGGCTGAATGGTCCAACAGCTTGAACTCTTTCTCAGGAGGTCAGTCAGTATCGGCAGAACTGCCAGTATGCCTGAACACAGAGGCGGTCACCAGGCTCTCGGTTGAAGGGTGCTCTGTGAACCCCGTAAGGGACCCCATGGGCACCACATACTTGCAGGCCATGCGGGCAGACAGAGCTGGACAAGAGGCAGGGCACTGTCAAAGTTCTAGGGCTGGGCTGACAATGGCCTCGGCAACAGGAAAGGCCTCCATCGGGGTATCCTCTCTCTTGAGGATGTCCGTGAGAGGGTACTAAGCCTTTTTCTGGATAGGCTCCAGGGGCATCCCTGTGGACTCAGAGATGAAGTGGAGAATGCCCTGAAAAGACAAGGGAACTTCCTTCGTCTCTACCCCACCAGCTGATTCATCATCCCCCGGATGAGAATGCAGGCTGGTGACGTCCGAATCCAAGGAATCTGGTCTACCGCCCAGGTCACCTTCAACCCGCCGAGGGTGGCCCAGGGTGACAGTGACCGACAGATGCCAGAGAAGCCCGGTGTCCGGCCTATCTTCTTTGAAAGGAACCCCTCCCACAGGCTGCTTGGGCGGTGGTTCCACTACAATCGGTGGGGAAACCGTTTTAGGCCGAACCGGAGGTTTTGCCAGCTCTGCGGGCGGGGGAACTGACTTGATCGACTCCAAAGGAGTCGACTTCGGCCTAGGATGCGAAAGCCAAGTAATGGCCAGGGTGGAAGCCGGAGTCGGCTTGTGCCCCGTCAAAATCAGCTGCTGCCACATGAGATCTTCGTAGCGCCGACAGAGTTTCCACCAGAGCCTCTCCTCGTCCGAGGAGGACGAAGATGACCGATGGTGTTGCCTCTTTTTAGAGCGTTTATGGCTCTTCCTTGGCCTTTCTGTCGAGGGGGTCAGAGACCCTGATTGAGATCGGACAGGCTGATTCGGTCACTCAGAAGACACCGGCAGGACCGGTGATTTCCCGTGGTCGGGGACCACTTCCTCGACAGGAGTCCCAGCAGGCTGGGTCTCCTCATTGGGGAAAGTCAGAATTGGAGTTCAATCAACAGAATCGTCGACCGGAGTCGGCGATAAAGGATCGATCGGGTCGATGACGATTTTCACATCGTTGATCGACAGTTCAGTTGACTGGCCAGATGGCAAAACCGAGAAGCCAGCGGCCGAAGAAGCAATCTCAACCAAAGTCGAGACCGCATGTTCTTGGGACTGAGATCTCTCCTGCTCCCAAGAGTGTCTCTGTTGGGACAAAGACAATCCCGGATCCTTCTCCCACTTAAGGGATCGAGAGGAGTGCGTGCTCGCAGGACCCTCTCCCTTGGTAGGGAGAGACTGGCACAACTCTCGGAAGGAATCCGAGAAGGTGGAGCCCAGGCTGAGCAGAACGAAGAAGCTCCGAGTAGTTTCTGCAGCCCAAAATGCTTCCTCTTCGAATGCTTGCATGCATTCCAATTGCTCGGCGGATCCCACAGCCGCGGAAACTGCCCACTGAGCCTTTCTGGATTTCACCGGAGGGTTACGGTTCTCCGGCCTCCCCAACTTCAGGCACGCGAGACGGTTGTCAAGGACGTTAGGATGGAAAGCGAGACACATATCGCATTTCGAGGTGTCATGGTCAACACTGAGGCAATAAACACATGTGGTGTGGGGATCGGTCCGCAACATTTTCTGGCCGTAGGGGCACCGACGAAATCCAAAAGGTTTAGAGCCAGGGCCTACAAAATGCGTGAACACAAGGGAGGCAACCTGAATCTTCCGGCAGAAAGGAAGATCTGGCGTCATGGGGTGCAGCTGAGGGTTATACCACCCGGGTGGGTGGGAGGAGCCAGCTTGAAGACTTCCAGCACTTCTTAAAGCGGCAAGGTACCTGACACAGAGTGTGGATGAACATATCCACGATCCTAGAACAACAAACATTTATTGATATGTTACTGATGTCATTAGCTAAGATATCTTGCCATCTCCCCCACTCCCATTGTGTGTGTATGTGTGTGTGTGTATATATATATATATATATATATATATATATAGATATATATGATATATATACACATATATCTATATATACATATATATACACACACACAGTTGGATGGTCTGATCACTACACCATGGGATTTAGTTTTAGCACCCCCCTTCGTAGGCATACCCCTGTGGAGATGGTCAAGTATTGCACTTTACGAGATATTAGCTCTGAAGGCCTGGTGGTGGTACTTGACCTATCGTCCCTTCCAGTGGCCAACAGTGACCCAGATGCCCTCATGGTAGCCTATAACACGGCTATCTTGGCAGCCCTGGATGTCATAGCTCCTGTCCGTGTTCGCCATCTCTCCTTTCACACTCGGTCCCCATGGTTTGATGGGACCTTGAGGGTGATGTGGCGAATAGGACGAAGGTTAGAGCATTGCTGGCGGAGATCCTCCCTTGATGCCAACCACCTTAGATTGATGGAACATTATCAAGCCGGATAGGGGGGCCAGGGGTTGGTTCATCCTCTGGGCTTTATCTTGGGGGTGTTTCACTCCCGACCTCTGAACAGGTGCGTAACCTGGGGGTAATTTTTGACGAAGGGCTGACTCTGCATTCGCAGGTGTCTGCCATCGTCAAGTCCTCATTTTACTATCTGAAGAATATCTCCAGGATTAAGCACCTTGTTCCTTCCCGCGATCTTCCTACGCTGGTCCATGCCTTTGTGTCCTCGCACTTGGACTATTGCAATTCCCTTTACCTAGGGCTTCCTGGGTGAGAATCCACCACCTGCAGCTGGTGCAGAACGCAGCAGCCCGGCTTTTGACTGGTACCTCCTGCTCCAGTTATATTTCGCCAGTGCTGCGCGGACTGCACTGGCTGCCAGTACAGTGGCAGATCACCTTTAAAGTCAGTCTTCTGACTTTTAAGCCCTACATGGACTTGGCCCGGACTGCCTAAAAGAGCTCCTGGTCCCTTACTGCCCTGGGTGATCACTCTGCTCAGCTGAAGAGGGGTTGCTAGAGATCCCAAGGGTGTGCTTGAAATCTTCTGGGGCCCGTACATTTATGCATGTGGCCCCTACCCTCTGGAATTCTCTACCCCGTCAGTTACGGGAGTGCACGACCATGGAGGGATTTAAAAAGGCCCTGAAGACATATACGAACATACGAAATTTGCCAGCAGATAAAGGCCTAGAGGTCTATCAAGTCTGCTCGAATGTGCAGCTAGCACCCCTTATTCTGCAGCTGCCCCTCCCTTCCACCCTTCCCCTTCATTAACCCTCCCCCTTGTCCTGTCCCATCCCCTTTTGAAGCAGTCCACTGTTCTACTGCATACCACTTCTGCAGGTAACGCATTTCATCCAGCCACCACCCTCTCTGTAAAAAAGTGTCTCCTCATCTCCCTCCTGAACCTTCCTCCCTCCAGTCTCATATCATGGCCCCTGGTGGCCCTCCCCTTCCTTACTTTGAACAGCCCCTCTGTACCCGTCTTGTTTATTCCTTTCATGTATTTAAAGGTTTCAATCATGTCACCCCTGTCCTCCTCTCCTCCAGTGAGTACATGTTCAACTCCTTCAACCTCCTCTCGTATGATAAGTCCCCCAGCCCCTTGATCATCTTTGTCGCCCTGCGCTGCACCCCCTCCAGTAACTTAATGTCCCTCTTCAGATATGGGCGCCAGTACTGCACGCAGTACTCCAGGTGTGGTCTAACTAATGACCTATACAGTGGCAGAATCACCTCCTCCCTCCTCGAGGATATACCCCTTGCAATACGACCCAGCATTTTGTTGGCCTTTGCAGCTGTCTTCCTACATTGTGCCGAGTTGTTCATTGACCCTGTAATGAGCACACCCAGATCCTTCTCCTCTTCTGTCTGGGCTAGCTGCACTCCCCCCAGCTGATAACTCCTCCTTGGGTTCCTCATCCCAAAATGCAGCACCTTGCACTTTTTGGCATTAAACCCCAGTTGCCAGGTGTCTGACCAGGTTTCAAGCTTTGCCAGATCATCCTGCAACCCCTGCTAACATATCTATGGACTCAAGCGTTTGGAGTTTGATTTTATTTGCCTAACTGTGCCAGCTGTTTCATATATGTTAAGAGTTGAAATGTCTGATTGTTTTTAAACTTTGTAAGGCGCCTTGGTTTTTGAAAGGAGCCATAGAAATAAAAGCTTATTATTATATTGTGTGTATATATATATATATATATATATATATATATATATACATATACATGCATACGTGTGTGTGTGTGTGTGTATATATATATATATATATACACACATATATATATATATATATATATATATATATACACACATACACATATATATATATATATATATAGATAAGATATATATATGTATCTATGTACACACTACACTCCCAATCTAATAAACTCCGATCATCTGGAACTCCCTATCTTATTTTATTTTATTTAAACATTTATCTAATGAACTTGTTCCTTGTCGCCTGTTTTTTTACCACTATTACACACATTTACTATACTGTATTTAGAGAGTTCAGAGAGTTCAGGATGATCAGGTCCTTTATAATGATAAGGCTTTGGGAGGGGGAAGTTTACAATACAGCAACAAAACCGTCAATAAACAAATATCAAGCCATTTAATGGGCTAAGCTGTCCCCTTGCTTGCCCCTATTCTCACTGTGATGCGAACCAAGGAAGAGAACCACACAGTCGGCAGAGAGTCAGCGTGTGGTACGATCGCAGTAAAGATTTATTTTTCTCTTAATTTTGACTATTTTCAGGTACTCTGTATTAAAAGTAACCTGCCTTCAAAATGTTAAAATTTAGCTGCTTTTCTCGAGTCATTGACTGTACTGGGCCAAGCTGTCCCCTCACTTGCCCCCATGCTCACTGTGACGCGAACTGAGGAAGAGAGCCACGCGGTCGGCAGATAGTGTGTGGTCCGATCAAAGTAAAGATTTATATTTCTCTTAATTTTGGCTATTTTGTGGTACTTTGTATTAATGGTAATCTGCCTTCAAAATGTTAAAATGTAGCTGCTTCTCTCGAGCCACTGACTGTACTGGGCTAAGCTGTCCTCTTGCTTGCCCCATGCTCAATGTGACGCGAACTAAGGAAGAGAACCACACAGTCGGCAAAGAGTCAGCATGTGGACAGATGGAGTAAAGATCTTAAAAATATTGTATATAAACACAGACTGCAACTTTATCCTGCCACTTTATCCCCAGTGTAAGTACTTCCAGTACAGTACAGTACTGTATTTCATTGTTTTTAAGCCTACAGACACAAACACACATTTAGCCAATGAAACCTATTGAAATAAATGGCGATCCCAACATTACAAATTCCCGTTTATCCGAACCTTGAATTTGTCGCCCTAATGGTTCGGATAAACAGGACTGCACTGTATATATATGTACGTATGGAACTTTTGTCCCATTGAAAACCACATAATGAATTTCCCTTTGTATCACACCAAAGTCATATATCATGGCTGCTGCGCATGACTTTAATTGACGTGAAACAAGACTTTAGTTGCCATAATAAATGGCTTTGACCCTGCAACTCCAATCTTTCTCCTACTACACTCTCGAAACAACAATGTGCCACTCTACACTACAACCCCAGCCCTCTCTTGAAAAATCCCTCCTCCTGCACTTACCTCAAACAGCCATGCCCCTCAATGCAGCAGCTCTCACTACTCACCCACACCCTCCATGCTGCCGCCTCCATGCACCTCTGGACTGCGGCTCCACACTGCCAAATCGCCACTCCGTACTACAAAGCTGCCACATTTGATTACCGCAAATATTACCTGAACATCATTCTACAATGCACATGGCACACACCTCGACCATCCTGAAGCATTCTAAGGGACCCAGTACTGCAGCTGTGCATCCTCTTACAGGAGGCTCCTACACTACGGAAAACCAAACAGGACATAACATGTCCCTATTTACTAACTGCCACTATAGTATGGAACATTAAGAGGGCAAAATATTGCAATCAAACCTGGAAATGACTGCATATGCAGGAGTACCATTAACACATTAAACATCTGTATGTAGAATATAAAACTAATGCTACGAAAGTGTAGTATATGAAGATTAATGCCATTTCGGGGGCTAATGAGGTCATAATGGCAGTCGGCCTTTGGTTTCTTGGCTTATTATCTCATTATGCAAGGTATAAAATAAGCGGGTTCACATCACAATTTTTAATATTTTTTTTTTCAAACTGTATTTTTGGCTCCCTCCTTACCCCACCGAACTCTCTCCGGTGTCCTTCCATGTCCTCAGTCTCTTCCGCCCCGCATGAATTGACTGTTCTACGCTCCTCCCCGGCACATCCCCCGGGTCTGCCCTGCAGGGAAGGGTTGCCCCCGCCCAGGGCGCTCTTTCAATAGTATTGAGCTCTGGGCTGGAGAGGGGCAGCGGAGAAAGTCGAGTCCGACTCTGGGAGTGTGGACCATGGGTGGGAGGTGCCATCGCTTATCAATGAGAGGCAGGAGGTATTTGTGTTTTTTAATGAACCCCTGTGGAGCCCAGCTATCAAGGCAATGTACTTCTGTGGCTCCACCCCCAGGCATATGCCACATTGCTTCAACTGGCTACCTCCAGCCGCCGCCAGAGGTCACTTGCTGAGCGAACGTTGCCCCCAGCCCTCCCTGGGAAGAGAGGGCAGCAGTCCTCCGGATGCTCAATCTCTTCCCTTCCCTTCCCACCCCTAACAACCTGGGCTCGTTCCAAACCTGGGTCGCCAGCGTGACGCGAGGTGTGGCATCAGGTTCATATCACAATCTGTGACCCAAGAACTGGCAAATGCAATTCAATTGCCAACATGATTAACAGTGATTGCCAATCAGCCTGCTGGCACTGTGCATGTATAATATGAAACTAATGCTAGGAAAGTGAAGTATATGAAGATTAATGCCATCTCGGGGGCTAATGAGGTCATAGTGGCAGTTGGCCTTTGGTTTCATGGCTTATTACCTCATTATGCAAGGTATAAAATAAGCGGGTTCACATCACAATTTGCGACCCAAGAACCGGCAAATGCAATTCAATTGCCAGCATGATTAACAGTGATTGCTAATCATACTGCTGGCACTGTTTATGGCAATGTTTCATTTTTTAAACCTCCCTTCCTCAAGCCAAGGTCCTGCATCCCCCTCCTTTCACTTCTGTTCCTGGCTGGCGCATGAACATCTGAAGACACCCTCCTTCTGGTTGGCTGACTGGTGCACAGGCATCTAAGCACTCCCCACCCATTCTCAGAATGAGAGAAATGTGACTCGGTCCTTTGCTGCTGCTTTGGAAGGAGCTGGTGATCAGACCAGAGTAGTTACTGAAGAAATTTTTTTTTTTTTTGAGGGTTTAGTTAAATTTGTCCTGCAGTAGCGTTGGGTTAGAAAAAGAGCTAGAATTTAAACCATAATTTTCTTTATATTACAGAATCTGGGAGCCAAGTAGTCGAGCCACCAGTCAGTCGGTAGTCAGGAGCCGAGGAGGCCCGAGAACTGTGAAGAGCCAAGGGAGTTGAGGCAGAGTCCCCTGAGGAGCTGAGAGACGAACAGGCCGGAACAGGAGACAAGCATGAAGAGCAGCTTACCGAGGCACAGAGCAAGCCGACATCAACGTAGACGAGCAACAGCAGAGAGCAGCACAAGGATCATGGACTCCACAAACACAAGTGAAAACATTTTATTCTTATGGGTGGGAAGGCGAGGAAAGAGACCAGAGTTGGACAGTCAGCAGGGCACAAGCAGGCTTGGCACTCAGAACTGAAGGGGGGCTCATTACTGCCCAAATGAAAAAAAGGGCACAAGATGGCAAGCAAGCCCAATAAAGGAACACTACAACAAGCAAGTGACTACTCTGTGGACAAAACTGTATCTAAGTGGGGGGAGGGGAAAAACTGAAAATCTAAGGGCACATGACAGCCCCAAAGAAAATGGACACTTAACAGCACACAGAAGTGACATTGTGGACAAAACTGTAAAGAAATTGATCCAGTCAGACAAGAAACATTAAACTTTTGTGCCAGAGCCAGTGCCAGCTCTGTGTGAGCAAAAGGTATTTTAAAGTTCTCTGTCCTGCAAAATGCAGAGATCTGGACAGTACATGATCAGCCTGAATGCAACCATGTGAAATCAAAGTAAAAAGGTATGCGTAGTTTGCAGGGGTGGGAACAGAAAGGGGCAGAGGGAAATAACTTAAGTTCTGTGCCCCGCACCAGCAGTTACATTTTACCATGAGTGGCGAGTGCCAGATTAGACAATGTACTATGCCCTGCTTAGCCAAGTGCTAAAGCAGAGAATTTTAAAGACAAAACTAAGTTTATGCCCTGCCTCCTCACAGTGATGGGGAAAGACTGAAAAGGAGTGCTGCTCTGAGACTCTCAAAACAAGTGCTGTGTCCGGCACTTGCAATGATTAAAAAATAATGTAAATGTAATCATTATGCTGACAGGCATTGCTGTGTGAAAAAATTAAGTTCTGTGCCTGCAATATGCAGTGAAATCATGACGTAAAAGTACAAAGAAATGGCGTAGTGCCCTGCACTCTGTTTTTTTTCCTGTACGAGGGGATCAGTGCTGCACGGGAGTGGAGGGTTTTGTACTGGGTTTGATTCCAAATGCTGCGAGGGAGGGGGATGATTTTTAACCACCATAATATTCAGATTTACAGAGTATGTCCGGTTTGCCTGTTTGTTTTTTTGTGTGTGTGTGTGTGTGGGGGGGGGGGGTTAACCATCATCTTAGCTGCTGCTGTGCAGTGTATTTAATGGCGGTTCACCCCTTTTGGACAGTACATGATCAGCCTGATTGCAGTCTAAGGGGCTACATCTGCTCTTCACATGAACTTACTGTGCTAGGAGGATGTTGTGGAGAGGCCAGATCGGGAACAGTCATGTTTTTTGAATTCTTTACTCAACGTACACTGCTTCAGCTTCTGCTTCTGCTATGCTTTATTCGCTTTTTACAAAGTTACCCTGTCTGCCAGCTTGTCGGGGGGGCCTGCTGCAGTCTATGTTGGGAAAATGTAATTAACCCTGGCATTTCGCTCCTCTTCTGCTGCCTTCTGGGTCTGCACGTTCTCTTCACACGACGTTATTGTGCTAGGAGGTGGCCTTTACTTCATGGGAAGAAGACTGTGTTGCCCAAATGCTGTGGAGAAGGTGGGGCTGGGACAGTCACGGTTAGTGAATTCTGAACCAATACAGACTGCTTCAGCTTCTGCTATGTTTTATTTATTTTACAGAGTTATCCTAGAGCCATTTTTTAAACAACTGAAGAAAATGTAATCTCTCCTAATACTGAGAAAGGATTGGAGCAAAAGCTGATTAGACCAAACCCACACTTCACCAGGGGTTTGAGCAGTCTGCTTTGACTTGATGCAGGATACTGGTGGCTGGGCTTAAAGGGTCCAGGTGTCCAGGGCGTGCCACCTTTGCTGAGAGGGCTGAGGTGGGCACAGGACACAGTGATGGGTGACACAGGAGAAGGTCTGTGGCAGCCAGCTGTGAGAAGAATAGGTAGTGGGTTTGGACAACAGGCTTTATTTTAAACTACAGGTAATACTGATGTAACCCCTAGGTGGCGCTATCCCAAGGGCTACCACCCCTGCCTGCTTGGATAGTAGCAGGTTAAGGGGCCTGGGTAATGAAACGGATGCCTCCACCCGGAGGTCAGGGTTATTAGTGGTCAAGCTAACCTGGGCACAGCCCTCCGGGACACTGTAACCCCACTCTTTCCCTTCTAGTGGCCTGAACAATATACAATAATTACTTTCACAATTACCCTTATTCACCAGGCAATTACCCACACTGTTTGCACTTACCACCAGGGCTGGTTCCTCTAGCTTGACCCTGGGGACCCCCTGTAAAACAAGGTTAAGCACAGCAAATAGCAACAGTACAATACTTTTGGCACAAAATGGAACCACAGTCAGGTTAAATGCAAACAAAGTTAAATCTGATTTATTCAGGGGACTTGAACAAGGGAGGGGCATAATCAGGTTGATTTGCTTAAAAGCTACATTAATCAGACAGTTATGCACGCAGTTCAGAGTCCCTACACAGTCACACACTCTGGGTACCCAGGTAGGAAAATGGTGGGCTAGCCAGGAACATTGCAGCTGGTTGGGGTCCCAGTGATGGAAGAAAGCAACACGTACAACACACACTATTTGTAAACCGGAGCCGGAGGGCTCAGTTCGTGAAAGAAAAGGCAACAAGACAATCAGATGGCAACACTTTTAGATTTAGCTGTTGTTGCAGGAAGCTACCCTGATGTTTACTCACGCTACCCAATACTGGACACAGGCAGGATGAAATCGAGACTGCAGGCTGTTGAGCTGGAATGCCCAGAGAAGCAGGGCCCATGCAAATCACCGAGGCGTCGTTCCTGTTCAAGGCGTTGAGCAGGGGGCTGATCCCCAGGCCGGTCTCTCGTCGATGATTTTCTTTGTGTAGCAGGTATTCTGGCTGAGCCAGTGTAGCAGGGCCCAGGCAAATGGAAATGGATATGGATTCAGTCCGTGGAGCTGGATACAACCTCCAGCAAGCAAAACACAGTTCAGACACACAGTGGGGAACCAAATCACGACCCACTATAAGCACACAGCACATTTACATGTAAGGAAATTCCATTGTACCAAGCAAATGGCTCTCCGGTCGCAATTACAGAGTCTCTGCACAATCCTGGAGTTCAGAGGTAGCTGGAAGTCCTGACAGGCCGATCGCATTCAGCAAATCTTCGGTCTTCTTCAGGTTAAAGCCTGGTCACAATTCAGTGGCTTAATTTGCTCTCCAGATTCGGATTCAGTCCAAAAAAAAAACCACAAGTTCCCTCTCATTGACAGCAGGCAGGCATGCAGGCCAAACTCAGGCCTTTCTACAGTTCTCCCGTGCGAATCCACTATGGATTGCTGCTTGAACTATCTCAAGCTGATACTTCTTCACTTCCCAACTCAAAGCTAACTGAAACTGCAAGCAGTGTGGGACTTTCTCCAAGATCCAAAAGGTCTGGTTGGCTGATATGTCTGACAGTCACAACAAGGGCCCCCCTTCAGGTTATTTTAGGCTCCAAAAGCCCAAAACTACAATTCCTACAAGTTTTGGCCCCACCAAGCCCCTGTAGGCAGGCTCCATTTTAGCGTCCCAAATGTACTGATTGGCCCATTGTGACAGTCCAGGACCAAGATCTTAATAAATAAATAAAGATGATGGACACGAACAGAACTGTCCATGCTGCAGAGAATGCAGATTAGAACAAACTGCAATATTATTACTCTAACAAATGATCAGCAAACAAGTACATCTTCTAACAGAGCTTCCTCTCAGATTAATTATGACTGAAATCCAGTCAGCTCTTAAAGAGACAGTACACAGAGGCTATACAGGCACTCTCTGTCAATACATTTAAACTGCTAAAACACAGAACACCAGCCTGGCAGTGAGCATTTAGGAAAGCTCAAGGAAGACTTTTCGGGAATCCCCATTTGTAGGGGGGGTGACACTGACATTTCCAGCAAATTTCTTTTCAATCTGGGGCTGCTTCTTCAAGGTAGTAACAATCTAACATTATACATTTTATTTTCTTACTTTAACAACTGTTTGCTTTATGTGTGTGATGCACTTTGAGGCAGTGAAAACAGGAGGTGTAAGGAACAGCATAGTGAGCTCAATCATATCAAAGATCAGTGGATCTCATAAACCCTCTCCAGGTTCTACACAGAACACAGAAACATAGAATCTAACGGCAGATTAGGACCGCTTGGCCCACCTAGTCAGTCCATGTTCCCTACCTGGAAAATGTAGTAAACTGTACTCTGCTATTATGAAAGTCAAACTGGTGACACCACAGAGCAGTTTATTTGATTACATGTATTGTCTTTTTTTCTTAGTCTGATGTAAAGTAGCATGCACTGTGACAAAGAGATACGATGTTGTCCATGAAATGCTTAGCTCCAGCATCACATCCAGAGCTACTGTAAGGATTTTCAATTATCTAGAAATAGTAAAACTGAAAAAATAAACATTTTTATTTTAGAATTTTTGGCTGGGAAAGGCACACTGAGCTAGTGCTTGGCTCTTACATGCTGCCCTGTTTTTACCTACCATAGTCCAACCTAGACGAGATGCAATATATTATCTTCACTGGGGTCTTGTGTTTACCTCTTTTACACAGCATTGGCTTAGAGTATCTAAGCTGAGATGTCGCATCCTGTCTTCAGTGAGAATCTGCCTTCGACTGTTTGAGAAGAAGTATGCCATGTCTGTGCCAAGGATTCAATAAAAAAAAAAAAAAACACTGAAAACACCGAAACATATACCGGTGAGTGGGTCCTTTCCTCTACTGTGCTTGATATAACACAGATGGCCCAGCCCAGCTGAGATGCAACCAGCGTCTCATGTTCAGTGGAGTATTACTTTTACCCAGGAAAGCACAGGTGAGATGAGGCATCTTACTTTCAGTGGGGTCCTGCTTTCACTCATTTTTATGCTGTAGAAATGGGTGAATGCAAGACCCCCGTGAAAATGAGATATGCATTCCCCCATTTCCACCAAGACTGAATGCAATATTTCATTTTCACTGGGATCCTATATGTGCCCATTATGACCATAAGATTGAAATGTCATGGATTCTAGCCCCCACACGGAGTATTTGGAGTAATACACGTAACTGACCCTGTACTGCAGTGCTGTACTTTGGGTGAGATACTAAAATTAGATCCCTTCTGCCCATTTTTTTTTGTCTCTGTCATGGTGGGTCTTTAAAGATCCCATGGCCCTTTCTAAAGAAGAACAGGAGAGTTACCCAGTGCCATGGCCAGCATTTACCCTATTAGACAGGTCCATGTATCCCCCTACTTTCCCAAGAATGTATCTGGAAAAAAAAACTATCACAGCTCAGTGTACCTTTACTGATCAAAAATGACAAATAATTAATGTCAGTGGGGTCCTGCTGCTACCCATTTTTTATTCAAAACAAGTTGACTGGAAAAGGCACACTAAGCTGAAGCTCATTTAAAGTGTGATGGGGGGTTAACAAGGAAGAATAGACAGCAGAAAGTGGCAAATATTGAATACAGGTACAGGAAGCTGGAACAACATACACTGCAAATTATTCAGTCACAAAAGTAATATTTTTGCACTTATTTACTCATACTAGCCCAGCTGAGCTACAGTAACTCATTTTCTGTGGGTCCTGCTGTTACCTGTATCCAGGAAAGCCCACTTGTGATGAGATGCAATGCATCTCATTTCTATGTAGTTCTGCTTTCACCCATTTTTAGACTGTATTCACCCATAAAATCCCAGTCAAGGTGAGTTGAAGTATCTTTTTGTTCAGTGGGGTTTTGCTTTTAACTAGCTGAGAAGTGACATCTTATTTACAGTGGGATCCTGCTTGTACCCATTTGGACACTGAATTTACCACAAATAGCCCAGCTGTGCTACAAGGCTCTATCTGAAAATGTCATTTCTAACCCCTGATGAATCGGAAAGAATCAAGACTTCTGTCTATTCTACTCTCACTGCCGTCAGCATATTTGGTGGCAGGCGGCGGAGCAGAACTGCAGATACTGTTTACTCAGGTTACATACTGCATTTTTTTGGAGTGCGTGATAAATGGAAATTCTACTAAGATTATGCATACTGGCACAGATTACAAACTGATATGTCCCCCAAAGGAGTTAAATCCCTTTGCACATACCACAGAGACAGCATACTTTCAACGTTTTAGATTCCCATGCTTTCACTTTACACAGATAATAATGTAGGTGTATTACTTTATTAGCATACTCTTACCTCACAGAACACACTGCGTACAAGATATGGTTCTGTGACCACCACAGCACACATATATTAAAGCCCTGTCCACACTATCACTTTTTCTGTGTTTTAAACTGTGTTAACTATGTCAACACGATTTAAAAATATTGCATCCATATCCGTGCTACAATCTATGTTCAAAAACTTATTAAAACCTGTTTGGAGCAGTGTTTTAGCATGGTTTTTGACCAACACAGTTGCCTTAAACCGTGTTAGCAGCAGTGTGGTTGTGATCCGTGCTGCAATATGATTTAAGGCAACCACCACCACACTGTAAACTCTGCTTTTTGGACAGCACGAAAGGGGGAATAAAAAAGACATACAGGCACTGCTGAACTTGCAATGCGCTCCCAGACCGAAAAATGTACATTCTTCTCTGGATCCATTGCCGCTCCGGATCACAAGTATCCAGGCATGCACTGCAATACACACAATGCTTTGTGGTACTGCCACAATCATGCCTAGGAACTCGAGAAGGCAAGCATGGTGTCAGAGCGCAAAGTGGACACTACGACGACCGTGTTCAAACAGAGAAGTAAAACTATTGTAAAACTGTTTTGTGAAACCGATGCCAGTGTGGATGGGGCCTAAGGTCTGCATGTCCTCCTTTAAACTCAGAGCCTATTAATTTCCCCAACGTTTTGCTTCACAGGTCAGCTGTTGTTGATAATGCCATTCTCTTTACCAGTATGCGCTTCCAGCCAACCCATTTTACTTCATGATGCTACATGCAGAGGCAATTACAGCCAGAACAAGTAAGGGTTTACCATTTCATTCTATAGTTCCCGTTCTCCCTATGCCTTCCATTAATCCCTTTTAAGCTCCTCAGATCATTAGCAAAAGGAAAAAGAAAAAAAACCCTTTCAGACATTCCAGTCTTCGGTTAAGTATTCATTTTCACTACACTTTCTACTGTACATGACTGTACTTCTTTCACAAAGTCTATGTGTGCTTTTCCTGGAGAACACACCAGTTCATGAGGGACGCGTACATTTCCCACTTCCTTCCTATCACACCTATATTTGTGATGACCCCAATAAACCTACTGGCTACACCAACAGCCTTAAAAAGACCAAACTCTTGGTGAGTTGGTTGGACCTCCATGTGAAACAAGTAAGAAGAAGAATAGGGTCAGCAATGTAAAAATAACAAAAATGACAAAAAAGGAGAAGCCTACTTCACGTGAAACAATTAGAATAGGGACAGCAGTGTCAAAATGATAAGAGAGTAATCTGCATGGTTCACTGCTCCATGTAAAGCAGTGAAGAAGAAGAACAGGAACTACAGTGTTGAAATGTTTAGTAAAATCTACAAACTGTGTATACAAACATTTACATGGCACTATCCACTGCTTGAAAGGGCATAATGCTCCATTGCTATAATCGAAGCAGAGCGTCATGGTGGTGCAATACTTATATAGCTTCAGACGTTTTAAAGGGGCACTGTCAGCTTTGCCCCTCCGTTTTTAGTCACACATGAGCAGTGTGCTTCGTGGCACTCATATATCAAAGACTGACTCTAGTATGCCCCCGTACATCTTAAACTTAATTCATTGTGCCAGTTTTGTTAATATTTACATTATTAGTTGGTCACTTGGACCAACATTAACTCACCCGCTTACCGCAAGCATATCCTGGGCGAGACCGCGCGTGTGCTGTGAGCGCGATCCCGAAGTGCGTTTTTTGAGCATGCAAAGTGAAAAATCCAGTTGTGCCTGTACATTGTGATATTCTAAATCTAAACGGTTCCTGGTGTGTACAATCAAAAACCGAGCACCGAAAGTACTGCAAATTACTTTTGTAAACCGGGGACCAAAATCCCGCGCATGCGCAAGAGCGGCATACTGCAGGCCTGAGTGAGACAGGGAAAGCAAGTATTCCAGAAAAGAATTCACAGGATATGTGAAAGGGTCCATATTCCCGGAAGCAGGCCACATAGTGAAGCAATTCCATTTCAGGGAATAAGCATGTCTGGTAGAAGGCTTTTTTAGCTACACACAGGATATAAGCAACTTTAGGGGATACCTCAAAACATTCAATGGCTACATTTTCAGACAGTGCAGGGACTTTAGGTCTGGATATACCAAGGATATCTTGCCCTGTGACAACAGGTCCCGACACAAAGGCAGAGAGGTACAGGATGCTCCACCACCAGATGTTGAAGGGGTGGAAACCGTATCTGGTGAGGCCAGAATAGAGCAATGAGGATAAGAGTGGGAGTCTCCAACAGTAGCTTGAGCAGAACCCTCTGTATTAGAGGAATTGGGGAAATGCGCATAGGAATTTCCCCTTCCAAGAGAGGAATAACGTGTTTCTCCCACAAACTCCAGGCCCTGGGATGCAATGAGCAGAAATTAGGCAGTTTGCTGGTTGACTAGGGTAAGGCACCTGTTCACTTCTGTGTAATACTACTGGGAAGGGTGGAAGGTCAAAGGTAGGCCAAAACTGCGAATAGGAGCAACACCCTATTTAAAGTAGGAGTATATAAAGATTTCAACAAGGCATGTGGGAGCTCAAACTGAAATAAAGAAAAAAGAGGAAACTAAAAACACTCTATCAGAGCAAAGGGCACTAAAGTATCTCTAGGTAACACAGGGAGAGCAGAGGCTGGGGATGATGGGAGTGGTGCAATGCAGTGGCTATGGAACGGCAGTTTTCAGAGAGATCTTCTGGAGACTGCGGTGCTGCCTCATCTGCACACACCTCTCTGGGTTGACTGAGGTGGTCACTAGAATCCAGGCAGAGTTGGCTAGGAATTGGGGGACACCTCCCCCCACCCAGAGGCCACCAAGTCTGCCATCGTTACCTCAGAGTCTGCCAGGAAGGAGAAAGGGCTGGACTATGGTAGGCTCTGGAAGGTGGGGGTGGTGGGACAGAGGTACATTCCTCAACTGGTACCACTACAAAATCTCTACACCACACTAGTGGGGCGGGACTGCCAAGAGGAAGCACCCACGGTACTGACCAAGGGGAATGTGGGGGCCCTTCATAGTGGAGACCCCTAGGAGGGTGATAGAGAACCCCAGAGGAAGAGGAAGCAACTTATGGTGGGAATAGGAAAGTGGGAGGAAAAGGAGGACAGGCAGGTTAGATGCCTGACTGGTGCCACGGCCCGGAGGGATAGAAAGTGAATCCTGCAGATCACTAGGGCAGCAGAATGGGAGAGAGAGAGCTGGATGGCATTGTCTACCTAGGGACTAATGACCTGGCTAGGGAGGGAAATGGGATAGTGCAGGGGGGACTTTAGGGAAGGGGCTCATTCAGTGGCTTTTGCTGAGGTGCTGCCTGTCTAAGACAGGAGAGGGAACTCCACATCAGTAGCTTCAACTCATGGGTGAAGGAATGGTGCAGAGAGGAAGGGTTCAGCTACACTGGGACTGGGGACCCAACTGGAAGGATAAGGGCCTATAAAGGGGTGCTGGTCTGCATTCATCCGGGAGGGGAACTGCAGTCCTCAGTGGACGGT
The DNA here is from genome assembly GCA_016271365.2 of Neoceratodus forsteri. NCBI lineage: Eukaryota > Metazoa > Chordata > Ceratodontiformes > Ceratodontidae > Neoceratodus > Neoceratodus forsteri. The sequence goes on along the minus strand of CM057456.1, from coordinate 1,171,926,582 downwards.
TTAAATGTTACTTTGCTGAACATTAAACTAGCTAATGGGGGGTGGCAGAAGGAATTGGGGAGTCAGAAATTGCCTCCCCCCACAGGCTGATGTAGAAAGTAAGGAGAACCCAAGGGGAGAGGAATCCCCCAGGGTGCAAACTAATAAAGGGAACAGGATGGTAGAGAGAAAGGAACAGGAACATTAAAAAGATAGGTGGGAAGGAGGTAGGGAGGGCAAAAAGGAAAAAAACGGGGCCAACAAGCAGAGTGGAATCAAGATCTGGAAGGCCATGTGTGCGAATGCTTGGAAATACGATTCTGGACCTAGAGGCCATAATGGCAAAGGCCGACCTTGATATTGTGGCCATTACTGAGTTATGGTGCACTGAAAACCATGACTGGGACATGGCCATACCAGCCAATACACTGTTCAGGAAGGACCGGGTGGGAAGGAAAGGAGGAGGTGTGATGCTTTATATAAGGGAAAGTATAACAACCACGGAGATGCAGGGAATACAGGGGAAGGCAGAGGCACTGTGGGTCTCCCCAGAGGTGGAGAATGGAGACATTATTCACACTGGCGTGATCTACAGACCTCCAGCACAGAGGGAGGAATTAGATAAGGTACCGGTGGAAGCCATTGGAAAGATCATAGAAAAGGGGAAGGTGCTGCCGATGGAGGACTTTAACCTGCCAGATGTGGATTGGAGCCTCCCAGCAGTGGCTTCAGCTAGAAGCAGGGACATCTTGGACTCTCTGCAGGCGGTATTCCTCAGGAAACTAGTGAGTGAACCACTTTGTAATGGGGCAATACTGGGCCGGGTACTAACAGGGACAGTGTTGCAGACATCAAGGTGGGAGGCCACTTGGGGACCAGTGATCACCGTATCGTGTGGTTCAATATAAGGACAGCTGCAGAATCAAACCACACAAGGGTGAGGGTCCTGGACTTCAGGAGGGCATATTTTAAAAAGATGGGTGCATGCCTAAGGGATGACCTAGCAGGGGTGGGTGACCTGGGCGGAGTGGAGGAACAGTGGGCAAAGATAAAAGGGAGCATAGTACAGGCACCAAACTCCTGCATTAAACAAGTGGGCAAAAGCAACAGGGAAAAGAGACTGCTATGGTTCTCGAAAGAGGTGGCTGAAAAGCTAAAAGGGCAAAAGGTATAAGGGGACTCAGAGGGAGGATAGGGAGGTGTATCGGGGGAGACAGAAGGAAGCAAGGAAAGCAGTAAGGAGTGCAAAGGGGCAAACTGAGCAAAGAATAGCCCATGAGGCAACAAAAAGGGACAAGACATTTTTTTAGAAATTTTTTAGATACATACGTGAAAAGAGAAAGACCAGGAGTGGGATTGTAAGGTGAAAAAGGGAAGGGTGGACTGTGCAGATGGGGACCAGGAAAACAGAAAACCTGGAAAAATACTTTAGTTCACTGTTCACAGAGGAAAAAGAAGGGAGGGACCACAAAAACAATTAACAAAAGCTTCAGAGGGAGGAGGTGGACATTAGTCCTTTTTTGGAGGAAAGAGTCCTGAAGGGACTTGTTAATCTGATGGTGAACAAAGCACTAGGGCCACATGAGGTTCATTCAAGGGTACTGAGGGAGCTCAGGGAAATACTGGCTGCACCTCTGACAGTTCTATTTAACAGCTCACCGGAAACAGGAGTGGATCTGGAGGACTGGAGGAGGGCGGATGTAGTCCCACTATACAAAAGTGGTAGCAGAGAGAAGGCTGGCGATTATAGGGTAGGAGGTGACTGATGGGGGAGGGGTGACTGACATAGGATTACAGAGGACAAGGTTCTGGAAGGATTAAGGGCACTGAGGCTGGACAAGGCACCGGGACCAGACGGCATTCACCCTAGGGTACTTAGGGGGCTGGTGGAGATCCTGGCTGGATCACTGGCTGACCCATTCAGTACCTCCCTGGACCAGGATGCATACCACAAGACTGGAGGATGGCGCATGTGGTGCGATTTCACAAAAGTGGCCCTAGGGATGAGCCAGGTAACTACAGACCAGTGAGCTTCACATCAATTGTGGGGAAGCTCATGGAGACGATCCTAAAAGAGAGGCCAGTGATCTTTTTGGAGGACAATGGTCTCCAGGATAGCCAACAACATGGGTTTGACTCAGGCAGATCCTGCCAGACAAATCTAATTGAGTATTACAACTGGGTGACCACGGAGCTGGACAGGGGCCATGCAGTGGATGTCCTGTATTTGGACTTCAGCAAGACCTTTGATTCTGTACTGCATGGGAGACGGGGGGGGGGGCTAGAATACATAGGGGTGGAAAAGAAAATGGTCAGATGGACCATCAACTGGCTGAATGGAAGGCAGCAGAAAGTGGTGATGGTGGGGGAACTCTCATCACCGAGGGAAGTGACGAGCGGAGTGCCACACGGATCAGTACTGGGACCAGTGCTGTTCGGGACATACATAGCTGATATCTCACATGGGATCCGGAGTAGGATCAGTTTGTTTGCTGATGATACGAAGATGGGAGCTGTGGTAGATGACACTGAACGGTGGAAGGGGTGCAGAAGGACCTGACCAAACTACAGGAGTGGTCGGAAACATGGCAGCTGGGGTTCAGCGCCAAGAAGTGCAAGGTACTGCATTTCTGAGCTAGAAACTAGGGGAGGAGCTATCAGCTGGGAAGGGTGCAGCTGGAAAGCACCATGGAGGAAAAGGATCTGGGGGTGTTTATAACGGGCAGCATGAACAACCCAGCTCAGTGCAGGAAGGCAGCAACAAAAGCCAACAGGATGCTTGGGTGTATAGCAAGGGGAATCTCCTCTGGAAATAGGGAGGTGCTCCTTCCCTTGTACAGATCTCTAGTCAGGCTGCACCTGGAGTACTGCATGCAGTACTGGCGCCCATTCCTAAACAAGGACATCGAATTGTAGGAGGGGGTGCAACATTGGGCGACCAAGATGATCCAGGGATTGGAGGGAAAGTCCTACGGGGATAGATTGGGCGAGCTGAACATGGACTCCCTGGAGAAGAGGAGGGATAGGGGGATATGAATGAAACCTTTAACTACCTTAAGGAAATAAATAAGGCTAATGCAGAAGGGATTTTCCAGCTTAGAAGAGAGAGGGATACGAGAGGGCATTAGCTGAGATTGGAAGGGGGTAAGATTCAAGAGGGAAATCGGGAAACAGTTTTTCACTAAACGAGTGGTGGACATGTGGAATGCTCTGCCCAAGGAGGTGGTATCATGTAGAACGGTGGGCGGCTTTAAGAGGGAATGGGACAGAGTGGGTAGGGGTTGTGATGAAGAGGGTAGGAGGCGGGCAGCTGCAAGTTGAGGGCTAGCTGCAAAATCGAGCAGACTCAATATACCGTAAGAAAAAATTACTCACCTTAGTAATGTTGTTTCTTCTAATGGAGTCTTGCTATATTATGACAATTGCAGTTTGTCCCACCATTAGAACTGCTCTGGAGGTGAAATAGTTAACTCCATTCCATGAATGGAACTTTGAGCACGAGCTCTAAAATAGAAGCTCTGTCTGTGGAGATTCAAATCTGAACTGTCAGATCTTACGAGCAAAACTCACTAAGGTCTGTGTGGAAGCTGTAACCTACACTAGCCAACTGGCTACCTAAATAATAACACCCATTGCTGGTCCCAACACCCAATACTCAAGTCAGGGGACCAGAATTACTAATACAATTTTAACAAAATGAGAATAAAACAAGAGAATAATAAAACACTACACCCCAAACCCCAAAAAGGGGTGAAACGCTTAAAAAAAGGGCATAAAATAGTGCCCACACTAGGTTGCTCACACCCTACCCAAGTAGAGGTTCTGAGAGGGGCAGGCTGGGGAGGTCATAATATAGCAAGACTCATTAGAAGAAACAACATTACTAAGGTGAGTAATTTTTCTTCAAACAACATGAAGTCTTGCTATATTATGACACTGCAGACTACACAGCAGTACCTCCATGGAGGAGGGGCAGAACCTACTTAGGGAATAGGCTCTGAAGAACAGCTGTGCAAACTGAGCATCTCTCCTAGCCTGGACATCCAGGAGTAATGCTTGGTGAAAGTGTGTACTGCTTTCCCAGTAGCAGCCTGGCATATCTCCAATATAGGGATCTCTGGCAGCAGCAGGACGCGACTGTACCTCTGGTAGAATGAGCCCTCAAGCCAGAGGGGGATCTCTGCCCAGTTTCTGATAACAAAATTGGATACAGAGACAATCCACCTGGCAATTGATCTCTTAGTGGCAGGTTTCCTTTCCCAACCTCACCAAAAGTGAGGAAAAGTTGGAGGATTCAACCTGTGACCCTTGGTACGCTCTATATAGTAACTAAGAGCCCTCTTAACATCCAGGCTGTGCAATTCCTCTCACCAGAAAAGGAGTGTTCAGAGAAAATACTGAAAGGAGATAGATTGGTTAAGATGGAAATCTGAAACCACCTTAGGCAAAAACTTCCTGTTAGTCCTGAGAACTACCTTATCCCTGTGGAAAGAAATAAAGTCAGTTTCTACTGACAAGGCTTGCAACTCACCTATGCGTCCAGCAGAAGTGATAGCCACTAGGAAAACAGATTTCCAAGTTAGATACTTCAGCTCTGCAGAAAACAGAGGTTCAAATGGGGTTGCATTAACTGGGCAATGCAAATATTACACGCAGGCAGGGCCCGATCCCAAAAAAGTGGATTAGTATGGAGTAATCCTTAAAAAACTTGGAAAACACAGAGTGAGCGGAAAGAGAGGATGACTTTCCTGATGAAACAAAAGCAGAAACAGCTGCCAAATGAACTCTCAGGGTAGCTGGTCTGAGGCCCAAGGAATTAAGATGGACCATGTAATCTAACACAATGGGCAAATCAGCAGATTCTGGGGAAATATGCTTCCTAGCACACCAAATGGAAAACCTTTTCCATTTAGAATTATAAGTAGTTCTAGGAAGGCTTCCCAGCTTTTAGGATTTAAAGGACACCCTGAGAGAGGTGTAAGTCAGCAAATTCTAACTCCTCAAGAGCCAGGCCTTGAGGTTGAGGGATTTGAGGTTCGGATACCAAACTCTCCCCTGAGCACAGGTTAATAGGTTGTGATTCCTGGGGAGGGAAAGGGGAAGATGGACTGTCAGGGACAGAAGGAGTGGGTACCAGGGCTGCCTGGCCCAATCCAGGGCAATCAGGATCATCCTGCAAGGCTGAGATCTGATTTGACTAACACTTTGAATAGGAGAGGGAAGGGGGGAAAAGCATAAAGAACTTCCCTTCCCAATCCAGGAGAAGGGCGTCCAGGGGGACTGAACCCAACACTGGAGGCCTGCAACAGAACAGTGGAAGTTGGTGATTGTCTGGGGCTGCAAAGATCTATCTGAGGGTGCCCTAACTGGCAAAGACTATCCCTCAATACTTGAGGATCCAGGGACCATTCGTGATGGCCCTGGGAAATCCTGCTGAGAGCATCTGCTGAGACATTGTCCTTTCCTGGAAGGTGAACTGCTATGAGGGAAGTGTTCAGGAATAGGCCAGAGACCACAACTTCATTGGCTCGGAGCACGAGGTCAAGACCGAGTGCCCCCTGCTTGCTGATGTACCACATTGTTGTGGTGTTGTCTGTTCTGACTTGTACCACTTTGTTCTGAACAGATGCAGAAAACGCTTGAAGAGCTAAAAAGACAGCTCTGAGCTCCAGCAAATTGATGTGGAGCAGAGATTCCTGGGGGGACCACACTCCCTGAGTGGAGAGGTCGCCCATGTGGGCTCCCCACCCCAGAAGGGAGACATCTGTAGTGAGAGTCAAAGTGTGAGCAGGGGGAATGAAGGGGACCCCCAATCTCAAATTGCTCTGATCCTGCCACCACTGGAGGGCCTGGATCAAGGTTCGAGTCACTGGGACCAACTTGGAAAGGGGGTCTCTTCTCTGAGACCAATAGGCTCTCAAGTGAAACTGAATGTCTCTCATCTGAAATCTTGCTCCCTGCACAACAGCTGTGGATGCAGCCATGTGCCCCAGGAGCTGCAGAAAGTGTCTTGCTGGTCGAGAGACCTGCAGAGTGAAGGAGGAGGCCGGAGCCACTAAATTCTTACCCTTTCTAAGGGAAGAAAAGCTCTGGCTAGGTTTGTGTCCAATTCTGCCCCTATAAAGGTGAGTACCTGGACTGGTTCCAGAACCGACTTTGGTAGATTTAGCAGAAAGCCCAGGGAGGTGAGAAGCTGCTGGGTGACTTGCAGGTGAGATTTTACCTGTTCTGGGACTGGCCTACAATGAGCCAGTCGTCTAGATAGGGAAAACAGCAATCCTTTGCCTCCTTAAGTGAGCCACTGCTACTGCCAGACATTTTGTGAATACCCTTGGGGCAGAGGTAAGGTCAAGGGCATTGTTTGAACTGGTAATGACCTGAGGGCAGTTCGAATCTGAGGTACTTCGATGGGAGCTTTGATTAGGACGTGAAAATAGGCATCCTTGAGGTCCAGGGAAGCTAACCAGTCCCCTGGCCTTAGAGAGGGTAAAATCATTGCCAGAGTTACCATTTTCAACTTTAGTTTCAAAAGATGCTTGTTCAGATATCTGAGGTCTAAGATGGGCCGCCATTCTCCTGTCTTTTTTGGGGTAAGGAAGTATCTGGAATACAGACCCCTGCCCTGGTGCAGGGGAGGAACCCTTTCTACTGCTCTGACAGCCAACAGGGTTGAGACCTCTGCTTCTAGAGCAAGGGTCTCTGAAGAACTTGCAGGTAGAAAAAACCTGGTTCTCACCTTGGGAAACTTTTTGAAGCTGAGAACCAGACCCTGGCTTACTAGTTCCAGAACCCACTTGTCTGAGGTTAAAGACGCCCAGTTCTGACTGAAGTAAGCCAACCTGCCCCCTACTGGTAAAGGAGAATCGGCCCTGGGCACCCCATCAGGGTGCCTGCTTAGCAGGTGCTTTAGGCTGAGGGGTGGGAGCAGGCCTGCCCACACCCCGTCTGCCTCTGCCTCTGAAGAAGCCCTCTGAACATAAGCAGAGGAGGCCTGAGTCTGATAAAAAGGCCTGTGAAAAGGCCTACCCCTACCCCTGGGGGTATGCCTCTGGGGAGTGGCTTGCCGCTCCTTAGCTTGGGCACTTTTGTAAGTGGTCCTATATTCATCCATCTTTTTCATGTAATTCTGTCTGCTCCCCAAACAGAGAATTTCCCACCACAGGAAAATCCATAGCCTTAGTTTGGGTATCCTGTGACAGGCTAGTACACCTGAGCCAGGCCAACCTACAAAAGCTACAGATGTGGCCATGACTCTAGGGAAACATCATTAACATCCACAGCAGCATGAAACTGCACCTTAGAAACCTCAATGCCATCGGCATCCACCTGTTCTAGTTCAGCTAACCAGCTGGCCATGAGGCTTGTTTGGCTAATTCCATAACAGTATCCCATCTAGATTTCTGATACCTTGCTACATAAGCCATATAATTTGCTTGCCTGAGTCCCAAGGAGGCTGCCATGTACTTTTTTTTTTTTGCCATGGCATCAATCTTCCTGGAATCCTTGTCAGGAGGATGTGAAGCCAGGGAATATTAGCTTTTTCACAGGCTGCAGCCTGAACTACCCCAACATGACTGCATTGCTGTGAAAGGAATTCTGTATCAGGACCTGACAATGTGTACCTTCTGTCCATCTTTTATCTACAGGAGGCACAGAATTAGGAGTTTTAAAATTTTATTGTTTGTTTCTAAAAGACTTATGCAAAGGAATAGACAATCTCCTAGACTCTGGTGTATCCATAATTTCTACAAAATCAGGTTCCTCTTGCTCATCCACAGCTTCCTCCCATGGGAGCTGGAGGGATTCAGCAACCCTTTTTATAAAACAGAAAAAGAGAAGGGGACTCAGAAAGCATAGGGGGAGATTGTAAGGGTCAGTCTGGGGAGATGTCCGGTTCAGTGGACACACCCAGACTCTCTCAGTCACATTCACACTGATCATCATCATGCCCCCCATGCTCTTGGTTCATAAAAATCTCCAATATCATATTCCTGAATCGTGGAACCGGCCAAACCAACCTTTTACCAGACAGTGGCGGTTTGGACGGAACCGGAGAAAGTGACTGTACAATTTGTATAGCTATTGCTAGTTCTGCAGCAGTTGGAGAAGGAATTTTGGACTCCATACCTGCTGATTTTCTCTTTTTTTTTTTTTAGTTTACTTTTGCCCGAGGAAGTCTCGCCCTGGTCAGAGGCAGTCCCTCCGGTTCAGTTGGCACCGAACCGGCTGGCCATCCGGTCAGCGGACTTTTTGGCCTCGTTCCTGAGCCTGCCCACTCTCTTATCCAGGGTGGCTGCAGGGAATTTTTACAAATCTGGCAGTCTGAAATGAGGTGGTCAACCCCAGATAATAAAATACATGTAGTGTGGGTCGGCCTTGGCAAAGCTTCCCCACAGACACTACAGTGTTGAAACCCAGTGGGCCCGGTTTTTTCTTTTGGGTTTCTCAGACATGATGCCAGCCTAACCAAGAAACCTGCCCTTTTAATGGCAGTGCCAGGCAAGACACCCTTATCGGTTCCCAACCGTGTCACGGGTCATGGAAAAAAACGTAATGAAATCCGTTTTTTTTAGAACCGATAAGAACCGGGAACCGCACTCTAAAAGCTTTAAAATGCTTACTCTTTAAGGTTTTAACCAACCTGATCGGTTCGAACCGAACCGATAAACATTTACAAGTAACACACAGAATAAAACCTGTCCATTACTTACAATACCACAGACAGAGCTTGCGGTTAAAATAATTATACTCGCGGTTTAATTTAACCGAGAAAATACTGTTTAAACCGAGAAATGAACAAAGCAGTAGGAGAAATCTCCGGAGCGACTGTTCAGTGAGGCGGAGTAAAGAATCTGACAGTTCAGGTTTGAATCTCCACAGACAGAGAGCTTCTATTTTAGAGCTCGTGCTCAAAGTTCCATTCATGGAATGGAGTTAACTATTTCACCTCCGGAGCAGTTCTAATGGTGGGACAAACTGCAATTGTCATAATATAGCAAGACTTCATGTTGTTTGAAGGACTGCTTCTGCTGGCATTTTGTATGTTTGTAGAGGCCAGTCAGCCAGACATTGGTAGTGGGAAAGTTAATGGAATCACTGCAGAAGGAAAGGATTGTGGAATATCTTGAATCCTGTGGGCTATAAGACCCAAGGCAGCATGGTTTCACAGGGGAAGGTGGGGGGTAGGTCATGTCAAATGAATCTGGTAGATTTGGGAGGGGCACTGATGAGCCACTAACCAGCAAGATGTCTTTCCCTATGCTCCGTCTCCACGTGGTTTAAGTAAGTTTTAAAAAAGTGTTTTGTTTTTTTTAATACCCTAAGCTTCTGCAAACTGCATTGGTAGAGAGCTGAAAACAAGATAGATGAATATCTGACATCAGGTCTGGGAAAACTGTCTCATGGAGCAGCAAAATCAACTGAAAAAACTGGTGCTCCGACTGTAGGAGGTGGCCTGGGGATTGTCACACTGTCAGCGAGGAAGATATAAGTGCTGGGCCACACAGTTACAGACCAGGTCCTAGTCGCGCTAAATCCAAAGCTGGATACCCTGACAGACAAACTCGCGGAGCTCTCTGCACAAGTGTCAAGCCAGGCTACAGGAGATTTCAGCTGCCGAGCAACACATTTTTGCTGTGGAGGATACGTTCAATCCATTACCTGGAGACTGCGGCACAGCTGAAAGAAGAAGTTGAGGATTTAAAGGAGCAACTTGATTTTCAGGAAAATTATGAGCGTATGAGTAATTTGCATATCTGAGGTCTGCCAGAAGGCAAAGAAGGAACAAGTGTGGAGGATTTCTGTGCCAGCACCCTACCAGAACTTCTGGGACTACAACCAAAAAGGTTGTCATTTTAAAATCGAAAGGGCTCATCCAGCTTTGGCTCCCAGAATGCCACCAAAAGAACCCCAACAGCAGATTGTCTTCCACCTGCACTACTTCAGAGATTGACAAGCTATCAGGAATGCCTACCAGAAAAAGAAAGAGCTGATGTACAAGGACTCCTGACAGTACATACATCAAGATTTCTCTCAGCGTCTGCAACAGAAAATGAAGGTGTTTAATCCAGTGCTGGACGCTTTGAGGGAAAGACAGGTGGACTTTTAATTTGTGTACCCTATGGTGGTGCAGATCCACAAGGAGGGAACGACCTACACCTAATTACGTTGTGGACAAATTAAAGCAGTATGTGGTGGAGCTGGATCAAAAGAGTGTTGCTTCCTGAGAGGATGTCCCTGTTTTGAATCTGTTATTTTTCCACTGACTGGCACAATGAGATTGAGGTGACTCATGTTCCTAACCACCCTACTACAACCGATGTTGTATGTACTACAAACTGAAGGCTGGTATTAGGCTGGAATGTGTGGCTCTTAACACCACCGATTTTGGCATCAGCACCACAGACTCAGACTCTGACTTTTAACTGCCAGCAGATTGTTTCTACTACCTCCCTACAGAGCTACTATAGAACAGAGTGCTACATGCTTGGGGGATGTCACAATTTCTTCATCGGGCAGAATTCTGGCACTGCAGCTTTTTCTTCTGTGCACCAGTCTAGAGCAGTCCTGAGGATGACAGCAGCTGCTGGTATCACACAGACTGCTGAATGGATTGATATATGGGGACTTTGTCAAAGGAAAGTTGCACTGTGAAAGTCCTGATGCCTCAAGAAGAGAAGTGCTGCAACCAGAGTGGGCTGAGAGAAACATCGTCAGCTAGGAGAACAGTGGCCTGCAATAATCAGCTCTCAGGAGGCAGGTGTAGGGATGGAAGAGCGGTGGCATGTGTTTTTGAGGGTGCCCCCAGCTCCTGCTTCCTGCACAAGTTCCAATAATATCTATCTATTTTTGAATCCTGATGGAGTTATCTCTGGTAAAAGGGGGAGGAGGGAAGGGTCTGATTCTCTGTGGTGCATTTTTTTTTTAAACTTGCGGGAGTGGGTTTCAGTCCATGCCTTCACTATCGAAACAGAATACTGGAATGTGCAGGAGGACGCTGATGCGTGACCTGGGTGAGTGATCTTTTGGAAGGGTGCCAGTTCAACAATGCTGGGGGGGGAGGCAAGCAACTCTCCGATATGGGAGGTGCATATTTTTGGTAGAAAACAAAACCTTTTAGGTGATTAGCTGCACCAGATGGGGTTAAATGGTGACCGGAGCTTGCTCTCTCTTGAGACTGAGCCAGGCATGAGTAACAGCCTTCTGGGTTACCCCCAGTGCATGGTGGGTTCAGGGTTGTGAGGCTGCTCCCTGCTGGCATATGGAAGGGGAAGCCATACAGGGACTGCATTCCTGAAATTAGATAATATTTGTTTTCTCTCAAAACCATTACAGAGATTTGTACAGTGGTGGAGATGGGGGGCAGTTTTTGAGTAACAGCAGGTTACTCACATGTAACAGTAGCTCCAGGAGTGGTATTTGGTGTACATCCACACTTCTGGCAATGTTCCTTTCCCTTTAACAGCAGCTGGAATGTCTTCAAGCTGGCTCCTCCCACCCACCTGAGTGATAACTCCCCTAGCACTGCCCCATGACGTCAGATCTTGCCCACTGGAAGCAAGACCAGTGTGCCACGTGCCAGGGGATGTCGGGTGGGTCAGTGCGGATGTACACCATATATCACTCCTAGAACTACTGTTACAGGTGAGTAACCTGTTTTTCTTGGGATGTGGATATGGTGTACGTATCCACACTTCTGGCAGACTCCTAGCAGTTCTCTGGCAGGAGGGGGCAAGGTGCACACCCCCTATTTGGGAAACAGAGATTGGAGAACTGAGGCCCCAAAACCAGCATCCCGGTGTGGTCATGGGAGATGAAGGTGTGTGCTGACTTCCAGGTAGCAGCCCTGCAGGTTTCCTGGATAGAGACATCCCTGGAGGCAGCCACTGAGGCAGCGGTATGGCAGGTGCGATGAGCCCTAAGCCCTACAGGAGGCTCCCTACCTGCCAACCTATAGCAGAGATTGATGCAGGATACAATCCACCTGCCAGCTGTCTGCTTAGCTGCCAGTCTGCCAGGTGTGGCTTCAATGTAGGTGGCAAATAGCTGGCGAACCTCTCCCCAAACTCCAGCTGTTCGCTCCTTGTAATAGGCAAGAGCACGCCGCAGGTCCAAAGTACAGAGCCTGTGCTCGGCCTCCGAGATGTGGTTGGTGAAGGACATGATTACGTGAAAAAAGGATGAACTCCACTCCAACAATGTTGTTTGTGGCAAAAATGCTTTTTTTTATTTTAAGCCACACTTATAAAATAAGGCAACAGTTTCATGGCCATCGCCACTTCATCAGGCCCAACAGTGTTGCATTCTGTTAAAAATACAAAATAAAACTTTCTCTTACCAGACAAATATTCAGCTTGTCTGGTAAAAGAATGTTTTCATTTGTATTTTTAACGTACTACAACACTGTTGGGCATGACGAAGAGACAATGTCCATGAAACTGTTGCCCTAGTTTATCAATGTGGATTAAAATAAAAAAAGCGTTTTTGCTGCAAACAAGATTGTTGGAGTAGAATTCATCCTTTTTTTACTTATTCATGTGTCTGGATTGGCTTCTTTGGATGACCCAACATTAGAAGAAGTACTAGGGACTTTGGGCAACCTGAACCACCCACTATGTTGGTGACGGACACCAGGAGATTGATCACTTGGTTAAGGTGGAAATCATACACGAACTTCAGACTGGAGCGAAGGACAACCTTGTCCTTGTGAAAGACCAGGTAAAGAGACTCCACCAAGAGCATCTGAAGCTCACTGATCCTTCCGGCTGACGTGATAGCCACCAGGAAGGTGGCTTCCATGACAGGTGAGAGATTTCACATCTGTGTATTGGTTTGAATGGCTTGCCCATGAGCTCTGCCAAGACCAGCAATGAGTCCCAAGGTGGTGGTGGTTCATGTACTGGAGGGAAATGTGGTCAAAGCCTTTAAAAAGCACCAGACCACCTTCTCTTATGCCACCAACTGCGTACCAGCCCATGCCCAGTAAGCAGAGATGGCTGCCAGGTGCACCTTAATGGTTGTCGACTGAAGGCCCAACTGAGAGAGGGACCAAAGGTAGTCAAGAATGTTAGCCACCAGGCAAGATGGGGGGTCCATCCCCTTGCCCTGGCACCAAATGGAGAACCTCTTCCATTTGAAGGCATAACATTTTCGGGTCACCTCCTTCTGCGATGCCTTGACCATGGCGAGGACATTGTCGGAGAGACCCAAAGCCTGGAACTCTAGCCACTCAGGAACTAGGCTGTCAGGTGCAGGGATTGAAGGTCTGGAAGAAGTATCTTCTCCTGACTGTAATAAAGCAGGTCTGGGCATAGGAGGAGACACCTTGGGAGCCTGCTGCTGAGGCTGAGAAGACTGAGGTAACAAAACTGGTGGGGCCAGTCCAGAGCCACCAGGATCATCCATGCCTTGTCCCTCCTGGACTTGAGCAACACCTTGTAGATCAAGGGAAATGGAGGGAAGGCATAGAGAAGGCCTGTGGTCCAGGGCCTGGAGAATGCATCCCCCTGCAGCAGTCCCTGCTGAGGAGGGCAGGCACAGTACAGTCTCGACTTTGCATTCTCCCTGGAGGCAAACAGATCCATCAGAGGTGTGCCCCACTGAAAGAACAGGCTGTGTACTACCTCCATATGGAGAGACCACTTGTGAAATGCCTTGCCCACATGGCTGAGGGTGTTTGCCAGCTGGTTAGAGATGCCAGCCACATGGATGGTAAGAAGATCGGTGTCCAGGCCGAGCATGAGGGTCCAGATGTAGAGAGCTTCCCTGCACAGAGGAAGGGAGTGCACCCCATCCTGTTTGTTGAGGTAGTACATGGTCGTGGTGTTGTCCATTTGGAACTGAAATACCTGACCCCAAATGTGTGGAGCAAAGGCTGTCAACACCAGCTGAAGTGCCCGGAGCTCCACCAGGTTAATATGACATCAGGATTCCTCCAGGATCCAGAGCCCGTGGACTCTGTGGTCCCCCAGGTGGGCACCCCAGCCCATCAGGGAGGCATCAGTCATCAGGATGACCATTGGATTGAGGCAGACAAATGGGATTCCTTCTTGCAGATGTTCCAGGACTAACCACCACTGGAGGGCATCCCACATCAGTTGGGTCACAGTGACCAGCTGGTTGAAGTGGCTCTTGTGCTGAGACCATTGACAGGAAAGCTCCCATTGCAGACAGTGCATTCTCCACCAGGCCCAATAGACCATGCTGGTGCATGCCACCATGCATCCCAAGAGGCACAGGAAGTCCCAAGCAGGGTGCAACTGCTGAACTTGAAATGATCAGACAAAGAAGGAGAGAGAGAGAGAGAGAGAGAGAGAGCCTCCACCCTGTCCATCAGGAGCCAAGCCCTGGCTCTGCAAGAATCAAGCTCCATCCCGATGAAATGAATCACCTGTGAGGGCACGAGTTCCGACTTGGCCTCACTGACCAGGAGGCCAAGGGAGACACAGGTCTGGATGGCCAGGTCCCTGGACTGCTCCACCTCCTCGCTAGAGGGACCTAGAATCAAACAGTCATCAAGGTAGGGATAAACCTGGACCTTCCGGCGCCTCAGGTGAGCTGCCACCATTGCAATGCATTTGGTGAAGCCCCTGGGAGCTGAGGAGAGGCCGAATGGCATGGCCTGGAACTCAAAGGATCCCCTCCGCACGGAACCAGAGAAACTGACTTCGGGATGGATGGATTGGGATGTGGAAGAACGCGTCCTTAAGATCCAGAGAGCAGAACCACATAATGTTCTGCTGGAGGGATGGTATGATATGAGACAGAGTGAACATCCTGAATGTGTGCCGCCAAAGAAACTTGTTCAGGTCATCCAGATCTAAGATGGGGCACCAGCCCCCATCTGTTTTGGCAACAGGAAGTACCTGGAGACAAACCCTGGGTGTACTGGAGGGTCCGAGACAGCAGCCACAACCTCCTTGCGGAGAAGCTAGGCAATGTCGCCCCATTGCAATGGTGGCAGCTCACCTGAGGCACCGGTGGGTCCAGGTTTATCCCTACCTTGATGACTGATTGATTCTAGCGGACCGTCGAGGGTGCACAGCGAGGTAATAAACTACCTCTGTAGCAGCACCCTTGTGAGGGGGGTTAGCCCGTCGACACACTGCGTGTGTCGACTGCCCCGCCTGCCACCCCTCCCACCCACCCAGTGTCATCCTTCATTTACTGGCCCTCTAGTATGACATCACTTCCTGTCTGTTCTCATACTAAGTCCCCACTTTTCCATTTGCAGGTTATACCTGCCAGCCACTAGAGAGACCCGCGGACTTTCATCTCAGGTTTTCTACCTGACTTCCTCCCCCCTACTTCCTGGGACCCCTCTACCTATCTGTGCTACTTCTCTCCCCTACCATTCACCGCGGCCTCTGCCCACACCTCACCCCAACACCCAGCCTCTTAGCTAGCCCTACTTTCTGACCCCTTGCCCCACCACCTAACCCACACCCAGCATGCCACTAACCACCAGTGACCACTAGGAGTCGCTATTTCCACCCTGTTTTTTGGCCCAAACCCAGCCTGCTTGAGCCCCCCCAGAACCTGGATCCCTGCTCTTGCCCATGTCCCATTCCAGCTGCCCTGCCAGGGTCTCGAACCTTGTACCCTATCCACTAGAGTCTGTGACACTACCACTATTCCAAAGTGGTACCTACACTTTCTGAGCAGCAGCCAAGATATTTCTACCTTTCTGCCCTGCTGCTGCCTCAGGCACTATGATTGGCCACCCCCTCCCCAAATTTCTCCCCCTCATCTACATGCTAGTACCCACGTCCCATCAGCCAGGCATCTCCCCTGGCACACTTGAACCAGCACCCACAATTCCCCCTGACATAGTCCAATCCCACCCTACACTGACCATGTGCCCTGGCCCGCAGCATCCACCCCCTGGATGCCTCTCCACTGCCTACCCTGGCTCCCTTTGGCAGCTTATCGTTCTCACCCACCCGACCTGCCAAACCCTGTCCATCCCTTGTTCCCTTATGGCCTCCTCCCCATCCCAACGTACCCCTCGGAAGCTTGCACACTACTGTCCCCTGGCCAGAGCCTTGGTCTTCCTATTACTCCTATCAGGCAATATACATCCTAACCCAGGCCCTGCCCATACTAGCCCACCAGCTGGGTCCACCGGTCTCCACATAGCCGCCATGAATATATGCAGCCTACTGAAAAAATTTGATGCCCTCCAATGTTGGGTCATGCTGCATAAACCAGATGTCATAGCCCTGGTCGAAACCTGGCTGTCAAAGTCCACCCCTGACTCTTTTGTCTCCCTCCAAGGCTACACCCTATACCGGGAGGACAGAGTAGGCAAACGCGGGGGTGGCTGTGCAATCTATACCAGGGACACACTCACTGGACAAGCACTCCCTGCTCCTGCTCTTGTTAACGGGGCTCAGGCCCTTACCCTTAAACTTGCTCCTGACCCCTCCAGGGGCCCCCTATATTTCACCACTGCCTACATTCCCCCAAAGAACCAGAACCCGGCACTGTTATCCTTAACAGATTACCTTATCACTCTCCCTCACAAGGCAGAACAAATTCTAGTGGGGGACCTAAACGTGAACTGGCTCAGCGCCTCCTCCTCCACTACCCATGATTCTTTTGCAGCCCTAGACATGACACAACTCATTTCCCAACCCACTAGAGTAAACCCAAAGAGAGGAACCAGCACCCTTCTAGACGTAATCATCACCAACAATCCCAAAAAAATACATGACATCCAGGTCCTCCCAGACTCACTTAGTGATCACTCCCCTATCCTATTCCTTTGGGCGACCCCCACTCCCCAACTCACAGCCTGGACCACACTCCGCCGGCGCCTCAGACCAGGTGGGCTAAAAAACCTCAAGCAATTTCTTGCCCAGACAAATTGGTTCCCCCTTTTCCACGCTCCTGACATAGATACTGCCCTTGCCTTTTTCTCCCAAACCTTTAACAAAGCCTGTGACCTTTTTGCACCCCTCCCAGGAATCCGATCCAAAAAACATAATGCACCTTGGGTTACCCCTGCCCTACTTCAAATGCTCAGACTTAACCTGTGGCACCTTGCCACTGAAACAGGCCGGATGGCTGATAGGCAGGCCTATAATGCTGCACGGAACAAGTGCATGTGGGCCATCCATAAAGCTAAGGCCAACCATTACCAGGCCACCCTCACCTCCTCCTGGGGGTGTGCCCGGACATTCTGGGACAATGTTAAACAATTAACTGGGAAAGCACGTTCCCCTCCCCCATCTCAGATCACCATTGATGGCTCTACCTCCACCAACCCTCCCTGAATAGCAAACTACCTTAACACATCTTTTACTGACCTTAGCTCTGTCCTCCCCAGTAATTTCTTTGACCCTCCCCCCTCCCTACCTGCCCCAGTCTTCCAACACCCCAGTTTCCACCTACGTAGAGTATCTGCCCAGGAAGCCAGACCTCACCTGATCAAAGCTTTAAAGAGCAATAGTCCCGGCGGCGACTCCCTGGACCCCAGCATTCTCCGGCTGGTGCTGGATGAAGTCCTTGCCCCACTCACCAGCCTACTAAACCGATCCCTCTGCCTGGGTCAATTCTCCACTGCATGGAAAAAAGCCATAGTCACACCCATACACAAAGGAGGTGACAGGTCCTCCACCGGGAACTACCAACCTGTCTCCATCCTCCCTCCCCTCCTCTCCAAAGCCCTAGAAAAACTAGTGGCCATTCAAATCACCGAATATCTGACCAAACACAACATCCTATGCCCAGAACAGCACGGTTTCTGTGCTGGTCACAGTACCGGCACTGCACTAGTTGAGTTCACAAATTTCCTACACTCCCCCCTGGACTCTAGCTCCCTAGCTGGTGCAGTGTTCGTCGACCTCTCAAAGGCTTTTGACACTGTCTCCCACCCTCCTCTACTGGATGCCCTCTGCCACACTGGTTTCTCTTCTGGGCCTCTCGCCTGGTGCACTAGCTACCTATCTGCCCGCTCCCAATGTGTCAAAAATCAATGGGACACTATCCAAAACTCATCCCATCTGCTCAGGGGTTCCTCAGGGCTCCATCCTGGGACTCCTACTCTTCTCACTCTATCTAAACACCCTGCCCAGTGCATGCACTGGAAAAATTCTTCTGTATGCAGACGACGCTGTCATTTTTGCCACCCACCGCAATCCCATCTCCCTCCAGGACACCCTACAACAATCATATAATGATGCTGAAAACTGGTTTAAAGAGCACAGACTCGTCATTAATCTCAAAAAAACAAAACAATGCTTTTTGCCCACCCCAAAACAAAGCCGGCAATTTCCCACTCCATATCCTCCCTAGCACCAAACAGCCACTTCAACAAGTCCACTCATACAAGTACCTTGGAGTTTCTTTCGACTCAGCCCTCACCTACCACACCCACATTGATGCGCTTGCATCCAGCACTAATGTATGGCTTGGCATCCTCTACCGTTATAAAAACTGCCTCCCCCTGATGCCCTCCGACTAGCGGTTACTTCCGCAATACTGTCCCTTGTTGACTATGGCCTGCCAGTATACGGTGCGGCTGACACTACCGCCCTCAATAAAATTCGCCTCACCCTAAATAAGGCCTGCAGGCTGATTACTGGTGCCCCCAGACTCACTCATACGTGTCAGCTCTATGACAAGGCAAAACTGCTTAATCTACATGAACGGCTACGCTACCAAATCTGCCTCCTCACGAAAAAAACTCTTCTTGGGCTATCCCCCCCCCCCCCGGGCTGACAGCCTCCACCCGCCAAATCCAACCCTCTGTTGCTACACGAACCTCCTGCAAGACCAATCTACTGGTCCCTAGATCCAGGACCACCCATGGACAGAGGTCCTTCTGCTACAGAGCTCCATCATGGTATAACTCGCTCCCTGTCCCCATCTCCAACTTCAAAACCACACTTCAGAGCCAACTATTTAATACCCACAGCTGCTCCTGTCTCTGAATGAGTCATAGCTCACTTCGTACCTGACAACACTCACTGGGCGGCATTACTCCTCACCGCACACAACCTCACCGCATTGCCTATGGCCACTGTTATTATCCAGCTGTTTTTTGCGCGACTGTATCATTGTAACAAAACTGTTTAACTGTATAAATGTACGTAACCACTTGTGCTTGCTAAATTATGTGACTCGTATGCTGTAACCAAAAAGTCTGTTCTGTGTGCCCTCAATGTGACGAGGTACCTTTGGAAATGAGCCTCTGGCTCAAAGGTTGTAAACTGATGTACAAATAAATAAATACATGGCTGACAGAATGTCAGTGGACACTATGTTCTCCTGTGGGGCACAAGCTTGGCAAGGTGGGTAAATCTCAAACTCCAGAGGCAGACCCTGACCGACCACCTTGAGAACCCACCTGTCCATGGTGACAGCGGACCAGGCGGAAAGAAAGTGGTGAAGCCAGCCCCCCCACGGGAGAACCCAGGGGAGTCAGGACGGTATGAGGAGGCACCCTCCATCCCATCACTGGGCAGGCTTGGAGGCAGAGGAAGGGTCAGCTGAGGGGCCACCAGGACCTCAATCTCCTGGCTTTTAGATGACCGACGCAATGGACTTCGGCCTGCTGCCCAGGAGGCAGGATGGGCACAGGGGCAGAGAGGGGCTGAAAGGGCTTCTTCTTCTTCTGAGATTCAGAGCCCTTGGGATCCCTCTGGGTGGAGGTCACCGAGTCCAAGGTGGCATTCGACTTCTCTATCTGAGTGAAGTGCCCTTTGACCCCTGGCCCCAACAAGTCAGCGCCAAAGAAGGGGAAATCTGCCAGCATGTGCTGGGTATCTGCTGTAAAGGTCGAGATCCTCAGTCAAGCCTTGTGGCACATGGCAACCGTGGCCGCCATGGATCGCGTGCAAGAATCGCCAATGTCAATGGCTGTCTGGAGCTGCTGCTTAGCCACAGCTCAGCCCTGATCTCGGACCTGCTTGACCCTAGCCTGCAAGTCAGCCAGGAGATGGGGATGCACCTCCTCAAGCATGCCTAGAAGGGCACGGGAGAAGTGGTCCTTCAAAATGGCCAAACTCATCTGCCAAAGGCCAAGAAAGGAGATAGCATAGACCTTCTTGGCCATGTGATCCCATTTCTTAGATTCCTCATCAGGAGGTTTATCCACATCTCCAACATTCCCCGTATGCTGGAACACAGAGTCAGCCACAAGACGCTCAGCCGAGGGTTGAAACCTGAAAGTGAACCAGAAGGGACCGCGTACTTGCAGGCCATCCCAGATGATGTCACAGGACAAGAGGTCAGATGATGCCAAAGCTCCACAGCAGGGCCATGAACAGCCTCTGCAACCGGGAAGGCTTGCCCAGAGGAGTTGCCCTGGTCGAGAATCTCAGTAAATGGGTACTTAGCCTGTTTTTCGACAGGTTCCATCAGCAGCCCGGTGGATTCTGAGATAAGGCAGAGAAGGCCCATGAAAGAGGTGGGGCTGTGCTCCACCAACAAATCCTCTGCTGACTCCACGTCCACCAGATGGGAGTGCAGAGAGGAGCCTCAGAGTCTGAGGATTCGTCGTATAAAGGCTGACCGCCAGAGTCCCCGCTGACCCTACAGGGCCTGTTGGGAGCGACAGTGACAGACAGCTGATGAGGAAGCCCCTATGCCACATGGGCATCCTTAGGAGGAGGACCAAACATCAGCTGTTTCAGCGGCAGCTTCACCACGATTGGTGGAGAAGCCCAGGGAGGCTGACCCGGCTCCGGCAGAGCCAGGGTAGGTTGGGACCTCTGTGGCGAGAGCCAAGTGATGGCCAGGGTAGTGGCCGGGATTGGCTTCACCCCAGTGAACATTAGTTGGTGCCATATAATCTCCTCGTAGCGCTGAAGCATCTTGCGATGAAACCTCTCCTCGTCTGAGGAGGAATAGCGGCAGCACCGCTTGCCCGAATGTGGAGACCAGAAATGTCCTTATGTTTTTTCTTGCTGGAATTTAGTAGTGTTTCATATTGGGGTATTATTGATGTTTTATTTTATGTGTTATATCTGTGATATTACAAAATTGATGATCACGGATGAGAGCTTGCTAGAGGTGGGGACAAAGCCTGCAACAGATGTACCTGCCATTACAACGGGGTCTGATATGACTATCATATCATGTTAAATGGAAAAAGGTCCTCACAACACTAAACTGACGCTCGGCCCATGTAGCACTTCTTCAGGAAATGCATCTCACTATGGAGGAGCATAAAAAATTGGTGGGGGGCTGGGTGGGGTCCTGTTACGCAGCATCCTACAACTCCCATAAGCATGAGGTAGCTATTTTATTCCATGACAACTTTGCAATTAAAGTGGAGAGCGACGTGTTGGTTCCCCGGGAGGGTAGGTATGTTTTTATACAGGGCAACTTAAGAAGAGTTCAAGTTACATATGCAAGTATTTATGCCCCATCTACACGTGATACTGAGTTTTATAAGAACTTACTGGATGTATTTGTAAGCAATTTATTAATGTGTTTATGGGTGGTGATTTTTACTGTATAATGGAGCCCAGCCTGGACAACTCGAGACGGGTGGGCCGACATGAGGGAAGTATTACGCAGTGGAAGAGGGGTGTTTTGGATGGAGGTTTGATGGATGCTTGGCAGGCGGCAAACCCAAGGGCTGAGGAGTTTACTTTTTTTTTCGAATCCTCATGGTATGTGGTCCAGGCTGGACTACATATATATACACCACGGAGTACATATGACCAGGTCTGCGATGTATCCCATAGCCCCATTCATGCTTCCAACCATGCCATGGTTATTCTGAAAATGTTTGCTATGGGGTAGAAACGTCCTTATTCCGGATGGAGATCCCCCACCTATCTTTTAACTACTGAAAAATTCCAGGCGTATTTGAAGAAGCAGTGGGACACTTAAAATATAGAGAATGCTGCTTTGGCTCCTTCAAAGATGATTTTCTGGGAGGCGGGCAAAGCCTTCATGATAGGCATGATTATGAATTATGTGGCTAGTTATAAAAAGCAGAGGCGAGATAGGCAGCAAACTCTTGAATCACAACTGAAAGACCTTGAGAAGAGAGTACTTGTTAGTTCAACAGAACAACTTCTGAGAATTGTTAGCCATCCGGGGACCTTAAATCTGTTATTGACAGGGGAGGCCAGTGCATCTTTATTTTATGCCGTGCCGTACACTGATGAATGCTAACTGACCTTGAACCAGATTAAGCTGTTGGTGGTATTTTTAGTGAATGAGGGAAATTTGGCCAGGACACCGGGGAAATTCCCCTACTCTTTTCGATAAGTGTCATGGGATCTTTAACATCCACCTGAACTACCACCAATCCAGGCAGATGGGACCTCGGTTTAACGTCTCATCCGAGCAGTGTCAGTGGCTCAGTAGGTAGCACACTCACCTCTGAGGCCGGGAGATCAGAGGGCTGTGGGTTCAGTTCCCACATCTGGCACGTGGGTTAATATCCCAGTACTGACACTGTAATGCAGCATGAGAGGGGTGCTGCATTTCTGAGATGCCGTCTTTCGGATGAGACGTTAAACCGAGGTCCCATCTGCCTGGATTGGTGGTAGTTCAGGTGGATGTTAAAGATCCCATGACACTTATCGAAAAGAGTAGGAATTTCCGGTGTCCTGCCAAATTTCCCTCATTCACTAAAAATACCACCAACAGCTTAATCTGGTTCAAGGTCAGTTGGCATTCATCTGTATCCCCCCTCCCCCGGGTCGTGCCTGAAAATAGGCAGGATTTGTCTAGTGCACTTACCCGGTCAACAAAAGCTAAATAAATAAATAATAAAATAAATGCTCGTCAAAGGGAATATGAGTGGGGCAATAGATGGGGGGGGGGGCTATACTGGCAGGGTTGGCTAGGGGTAAGAAGGGATCCTCCACTGTAATGGCAGTGTAGGAACTGTTTGGAAAGGTGGAAACCTCTGGGGAAAAGATTAGGGAAGCCTCTAGATCCTTTTATAAAGTTGTATCAGGCTGAATGCATAGGTTTCACTGAGTGAGCTACAGAATTCCTTGATAACCTCCCAATTCTGAGGTTTACAGAAGCTTAGAGGGACATATTGGAGGCTAAGGTAACACAGGGGGAGTTGCTTCTATGAAGAGGGGTAAAGCAGGCGTTCCAGACAGCTTCATCGTGGAGTATTACAAGGAATACTGGAGGAGGCAGTGGAGGGACGGTGCCTCCCTGCCTCGTGCTTACAATCTCTTATCTGCGTGTTGCCTAACCGGGTAAGGCTCTTCTCAACTGTGCGTTCTACCGGCCAATATCTCACCTAAACTGTGACCTTAAGTTATATATAAAGGTTCTGGCTATGAGATTAGAGACATTCTTGCTTTTGCTGGTCCATCCTGACCAGACTGGTTTTGTCCAAGAACGGTTATTGTACCATAATACGAGAAGGCTCCTTAATGTGATCCACTGGGGAACTCTGCATCCTGGGCAAGTGGTGGTGCTGCCCATGGATGCCGAGAAGGCCTTCAATCACACAGAATGGCCGTACTTGTTTGGAGCCTTGGTGAGATTTGAGCTGGGGGACTCTTTCATTGATATGGTTAAATTACTGTATCAGGGACCTAGCACACAGGTTTTGGTGAATGGCACGAGACTGGATATTTTTGAGCTGGACAGGGGAATGAGGCAAGGATGCCCTCTCTCCCCGCTCCTCTTTGCATGAGCTATTGAGCCTCTAGCCATGTGGATCAGAGAGGAACACAAAATTCAGGGGGTAGTCAGTCACTCGAGCCATAATCATATAATTACACTACACGCAGATGATTTACTATCATTTGTTACAGAACCCGAGACTACCAGTACCGGCACTGCTAGAGGTGGTAGGGCTTTTGCCGCTTTCTTGGGATACAAATGAATTGTTTCTAAATCAGAAATGCTTAGGGTTTCTGCCCGGGATGGGGCTACAGTAAGCAATACTTGGGGACTTAAAGAAGTGGAGAACTGCTTTACATATATGGGTATTAAGGTTGAGAGGGAACCATCTGGGCTTTATAAGTTGAACTATGGTCCTCTAATAAAGGAGATATTGGCGGATTTAGAAACATGGCATGCTCTCCCCACATCTTGAGTGGGCCGCATCAACCTTCTTAAAATGAATATCCTTCCACGTATTCTTTATATCATGAGAATGCTCCCTATGGGGTTAACGAAAGGGGATCTTAAGAAACTAGAAAGTGCAGTTACGTAAGAACTTGCCATAACAGTAGATTTTCAAGATGAGCTCCTGCAGTAGGCAACACCGTTAGGACTTAGCTGCCAGGCACCAGGACTACATGGAACATTTCTAACTGGCAGTTTATAACAGGGGGACCACCCCCAACGTTGGCACGCTGACATCCACTTTTAGTGTAAAAGGGGCGGTCCCCCACACCCACCTCAGTTTTCCTGCCGGAGACTTGTAAAGAAGTCCAACAGGAGAGAGAGAGAGAGAGGACAATGGAAGTCAAAAAGGCTAATCGTGGAAAAAGAGAGCAGGGGGATGGAGGGAGGGAAATCCTGCCTACTGTAAGAGCTCCTCTCGAAGAGCTACTGTTATGGTAAGTTCTTACTTAACTGCACTATCTTACTTTGAGGGGGCTCTTGCAGTAGGTAACACCGTTAGGACTGAGTCCCAAGCAGTGCCTGAAGGGAAAAGGAACACCCCGGGAGGAGGACATGGAGGAAGGTGACAGCATAATAGTGTCAGAGTCGAAAGGATCACTGGCCCAGGTCCCACTCCATGAGTCTATATACCAACCCCCTGGATTGAGGGAGAAATCTTTAATTTCATTTCATTTTTATTTTTATACTGAAAAGTCTGTGAGCAAGAATGCCCTTTTTCACAGACGTCCAGTTACAAATACAAAAAATAGACAAACATCAATAACACAACAGTAATACAACAAACAACAGATAACATAGCATATAAATTTGATATAAAGATCAGTTATGACAATTACAAGCAGCATCAGACAATAACTTTTGTTTCAGTAATCCCTTGAAACAAACAGCCTTACGACAGTTTATAATATTATCAGGTAAATGATTGTACAGCCTAATGGTCCTAAACTGTAAGGAATTTAGTGCAAAATAGTACGAAATAATGGTAATTTAAACACATATTTTCTACTAGCTCTAGTGCAAGTAGGATTAATCTTTTTAGGAAATAGACTAGAAACACTATTCGGTGAAAAACCTAACCGTATTTTATGTAAGAAGGTCAGTGCTCTAAGATTAAAAAGTGCAAATAATGGTAGATATCTAGATTTCTCATATAAAGTGCAATGATACGTCAACCTAGGTAGGCCAGTGATGAAGCGTAAAATATTGTGATAAGTGTGATTTCAATTTATTTAACATTTTCTCAGTAGAGAACGAATAAACTAAAGAACCATAAATCCCTGGAGAGAAAAATGACGTGGCTCCAATGGCCTGCCAAAGAGGAAAAAAACAATAAGGAAAAAACCCTGGAGTCGTCAAGGGTGAGAGCAGACTCGCCAGAGGGAGTCTGGAGAAAAGAGGAGTCTCCTGGAAGGGGGAGAGTAAATCTTGGGGAAGAAGGAGAAAACGACATATGGCCCACAGAACCCTGCAAGGGAGCGGGGCGGTGGGGGGCCAAGAAGAAAAAACAGACCACCCTTAAGGAAGGTCCACATCAAAAGGCAAACACCAAAAGGTGCCTGACCCGGCAAGAGACCAACAAGCAGCTCTGTATCAAGGAAAAGACCCGATAATCATGATAGTTATGAGGCATCAGCTGGAAAAAGGAAGGAGGCAGTTGCTCTCCTCAGCCTGGGAACAGGCTAGCTTAGGAGGGAGTTAACCCATGCCCCACAGGAGGGGTCTCCGCAAACAACAGTTCCGGAGCCGGGGGGGTGCAAGGGGGGGCCCGTCAAGAAGGTCATCTCTAAGTGGAAGAGCAGAGAACAACAAGGGGGCTTGTCTCAAGGGAAAGGAAAGGAATCCACGGCTAAGGAAAGACTCCTGGCTGACTGAAGTACAAGGAACATCTCCCCCTTACCCAAAACCCTAGGGGGGGTGTTACCCCGACAGGCATCCTGCCTAGAGGAAAAAAACAGGGGAAACCCCGCGAGACAAAAGGGGTTTTGGTCTGAGCTGGAACACCAGGAGGAAAGGGAGGGGAAGGAACTCATTCAAACTAGAGTATGTCCACTGGGAGGGAGCAAGAAGAGACAGGTAAAAGTGGGTTGAAGAGTAAGGACCATAGACTCCCCTTACTAACACTGCCACAAAGGGGGCAAGACCCCAAGGAAGGCCCCGATGACAGTCGAGGCACACCTAATCAGGCTCCAGCAAAGTAGGGGTGTAGACAGTCCTGCTCCTGCTTCACTGGGCTGCTTCCCATCATTGAACAGCCCAGAAGAGAAGAGAAGAGGGCCTAGGGTAAATAATCCAAACCCTCAGTTCCCCAAACTCTCCTCATTTAAAACTCTTCCACGGCTTTTGGCCCATTTCTCTGTATTATTTTTTTTTAATTTTATTTATTTATTTGTTTTAAGGAACGAAATAGGGGCCTAGCACGGTTGCCACTGGCCTGGCAGTGGAATAGGAAAGGAGATCTGCTTCCTTTTACATCAAGCCTCCAAAAGGGACTGGGAGGGGAAGGACTTCCAGACTGAGGATGTAAGCCTGCACAGAGTGACCTAATGTCAGTCCAGCACTCTCGAATGGGACGCTAGTGACAGAAGAAACCAGTGAGATCAGACATGGCTGGAATCACTCAAACAGAGAGAAAAGCTTGAAGGAGAGGCAGAGTGGAAGGAAAGGGAGGCTCTCCGACAAGGATCAAGGCCCCGCCACCAGTCAACATAAGGGTTCCCCTAAAAGCGGAAAAGGGGAGCCCCCTCCAGAAGGAGAAAGATAGATGCCACCCCCTGGGGCACTGTAGACTCTGAGATCCCCTCCAGAAGAAAAAGGCCCTCTGGGAGGGGGATCCCGTCACACCTGGAGGGTTAAGAAACAACTAGGGGTGAAAGAGGCTGGTAGTTCCGGACCAGACATCCTCCAGTGGCCAGAAGGACCAATGGGGCCCTGGCCTAGAAAGTTAACAACCCTGGCAGGGGCTCTCCTGGGGGAGGAAAGAAAGCTCCAGCTGGCCATCCAAAACAGATGAACCCTCTCTGAGGCTGAGCACACTTAAAAATTTGAAGGCCGTGAAAGAGAAGAACTAGAATGGCCCGCTGGCGACAGATCCCCTGGGGCTGTCGAGACAATACCAGGGGAGGCTGCCAAAAAAACGCCCTTGCAGAGCTCCCAAAGGTATGCTGGCAGAGGAGAGAAAAGCCAGCTCAGGATGACAGAAGTGGGCCACAGGATGACAAGAAATCCATCTAGGAAGTCCAGGGAAGGGATCAGAGAAAGGGCTGAAGACACTGAAAGGTTTCCTCCCCAAACACCTCTCCCGACACCCGGTAGGGAGAGTAGCTGTGAGGGGATGGGGAAGGGTGTACCCTTAAGAGGGGTCAGAAGGTTCAGAAAGTGCAGTCGCCACCTCCTCTATCCTGTGGATTTTGCAGGCTGGCGTCACCCAGGAGGTTGCTCGGCACTTGCTCTGGGGCCCACAGAGAGTGGTGGGGGGACTGACACTTAAGGCTGTGAGAAGCGGAGTGCTGGGCCCTGGTCCACGAACCTCAAAGTCGAAGGACAGAGAGTTAACCCCAATGCCTGTAAGGAGGCGAGCAGCTAGCACACATCTTCTCCAAACAGGAAAGGGCCATGAAATGGGGCATCTAGGATGGAGGCCTGGATGCCTGGGGAAAAATGAAAAAAAACAAAGCCAGGCGTGACGTCAGAGGCATGTGGCTGCTGCCGTGCCCCCAGCTGAGGCATACGCTGTATCGTAGGACGCACGGAGGACATGGAATCCCACGTTGGAGGAGGAGGAAGATAGGATCTGTTTCAACTGGGACTTGACAGGGGAGTCAGGCAGTGACCAGAGTAAATCCTCCACTTGGTCCAACAGAGACTGCTGATGCATGATCACGTGAGCCAGATAGTTCTGGGCATGCCAGGCCAAGGTAGTTGAATCACAGATTCTCCTTCCCAGGGAATCCAAAAGTTTGGACTCCCTGTCTGGAGGGACCTCACCCTGATGCTCGGACCCGAGGCGACTCCAGAGGCCTCCGATAAAATTGAGGGGTTGGCTGGGGGGGTGGAGGCAAAGTGGGGTTTACCATCCGAGGTGCGGTATAAGTGATGAGCTTCCTTGGAAGTAGGAGTAACTGAAGCTGGTTGCTGCCACAGGTAATATTGTGTGGAACCACCAAAGGAGGAATGACCACTGACAAAACCTCGGGAAGACATAGGTGCTCCATCAACCTGCAATGCTGAGGATCCTGTTCTTCAATGCGACAACCTTGAGAAGTCTGCATTACTTTCATGAACTCTAAGAATGAAAGGTCCTCAGGAGGGGACTTAAGAATGTCCTGGACCCACACCTCCTCTGGGATACATAAAGAGAGGAACTCGGAGGCTCCGAAGAGTCAGAGGTAATGTGCTCCAAAGCAGGTAGGCTCCGATGAACGTCATTGGGTTGACGATGAGTCTAGTCGAGCGACTGTCTCAGCGGCGGAAAGATCCTCTGTATCCGGAGGAACCCCTCGAGTGGACAAAGCGGGGTCCCTGGACTGTGAAGGTACCAACATCAGTGCTGCCTGGACTGAGGCCTGACGTTGGGCTCACACCCACCAGGTGTTGAGAAGTAGGCTGTAGTCGGCTGGCGTCCAGCCCAAGAAGGCCAGAATATAGGAGCAGCCTGGGTAAAGGGACGTAAGGCTGCCTGGAGGGTTCGTGAACTGAGAACCCGCCTGCATAGAGCCTGGGGCTAGACCCAATGAAAGACCAGAGGAAGGGTCCGGAGGGTCATCCAAAGTCCCACCTGAAAGTAGAGGCTGAGCAGGCAAATGCCCTGGATGGGCCAGGCCACTGGGCCTGGAAGGGTGATCCGAAGGAGGATCCTGAAGCGGCCTAGCTGGAGGTGCCTTATACGGGAGAGGATCGCTGGGACCAGGTGTTGGAGGATCCGGCGCAGGATCACAGGAAGGAGGATCGGCGGACGGCATGACCACTGGCACCTGGTGGGGGGATCCCAGAATAGTGATCACCAGTGGCAGTTGAGGAATATAAGACACCCCTGAGGGGGGACTCCACTAAGGATGGCTGTGACCCAGAAGGAGCAGGTGACAGCAGGTGTCAGTCCAAAGGACATGTGCTAGACCCAGATCTGGGATCCGGCGATGTCACAATGATACGAGGGCCAGGCTGGTGCCAGAAGAGGAACTGGCTTCCAGGAGACTGGGTGCCACCTGGCTGGGGACCCGAGGGTTGAAAGGGCATGAGTATCCGGGGCAGTGGGAGGGAGGAAGGATCCCCCAGACCTGAACAGGCAACGGCCACCACAGAGATAATGGCAGCGGGAGAAGTCACGGGAAGCCCCGAAGGAAGAAGGACTGAGGTGACCGAGGGAGCCGAGCCGACCCCCCCCCCCACGGAGGGGGAAGGCTCAGGATGGGCTGTGGCTCCCTAAGAAGGCCGCAGTTCCAAAGCAGACTGTTCCCGCTCTCAATGTTTTTTATGCTTCTTCTTCATTTAGGCAGAGGCCTCCAGAGAGGCTTCCGAAGCAGAACTCCGCACCTGGAGCTGTTTCTCCATGGTAGCCAACTTCATTTGGAGGAGATGGGCCTCCAAGACAGTCTGGCATCGTTTTCTGGTAATTTGGTTGAAGTTTTGGCAGGCCTGGCAAGCTTCGGTGTCATGGTCCGGTCCTAAACAGATGACGCATGAGGAATGGCCATCCTTTTTGGGAATATGCTTGCCGCAGGCGCATTTAGACTTGCGGGAATCCATTGAAGAAGTCAGGAGATGACATGCTGCTGACAAGAAAACTAAACTTACTAAACTAAGCATAGTAGCAAAAAGAGATGGTGATCGACTTAAGCTACAAATTGCAAGGTCAGGAGCACACAAGTCTCTGGCAGGAAAAGAACTGAAGTAGGTGTGGGAGACCACCCCTTTTATACTAAGGGCAGATGTCAGCGGTCCCCCTGTTATAGACTGCTAGCTAGAAATTTTCCATGAGGACCTGGCACCTGGTGGCTAAGTCCTAACAGTGTAGCCTACTGCAAGAGCCCCATCGAGAAGTAAGATCAGGGATTCAGCAGTTCACATGGCAGAACAAATGCCCTTGGATGAGCTTAAAGAGACTCAAAGGAAGTACAGCTAAAGGGGAATTACATTTCCTGTATATCAAGGGGTATTTCTTGTCTATCTAACACAGATATGTACAAGATTGGGTTAATGAGGGTGGGGGTGTGGAGGCTTGCTGGGTAGATCAGGAGGGGAGAGGTTCCTGCCCAACTAGCAGCTTATTTAGACCCCAGTGGCAAGCGAGCATATGGCCAGGTTAGGAACAGAAAACCCTTAGTGAAGCTTACCTTAGATGCTTGTAGAAGACTAACAGAAGGAAAGAGGCAGGGGAAGATCTAACATGGCTAGTTCCTGTATTTGGAAACCCACCATTCCTGCCCGGGCTTGCAGATTCTGGCTTTCAACTATGGGATTAAGGGGGTTGCGATATTTAGATGACTTGTACACACACACCAGAAGGAATTAAACCTTTTGAGGATCTCCGAAATCAGTTTGGAATTCCTATCACATAGATGTAAGTATTTCCACCTTTGTGCATTTGGGCAAAGCAAAGGTAGAACTCTGGTGGACTCATCTATTTTTGGCCCATGCAGTGGTTCAGGCGCACCACTCTCCAAAAGGGCTAACAGCAAGATTGGCGCATTAAGATAGGGATATATTTATACACTTGTTGGGTAGGGTAAAGGCGCTATGGTAGTGGGACCTGAGGATGCAGATTTCAGATGAAAATTGGGCAACTACTATTATAACTGTAACCCCCCTGCAAATGGGGGTTCCCAAAAGACTTCCAGGAGCTTGCTTGAATGCTCCAAGCCTGAATGGTGTTTGGCATTTAAGCCATTTATCAGTGAGTGTTTTTAGAGCCTATGGTACTGTCTCTTTAAGAGCTGTCTGCTTGCAGACATAATTAGTTTGTATGGGGGGACTGTGTGCTTCTCTGAGTACCACTCGAGCTGCTGCCAATTCACTTCATTTTGCAGTCACTAGAGTGCAAAGGAACCTATCTGAAAGATGTAACTGTTTGCCAGAAATTATTTAGAGTAATAATGAAATTACAGTTTGTCTAACCTGCTTTCTTTGCAGTCAGAACTGTGTCTGCTAGTTCCCATTCTAGTTTTGAACTGCTGAACTGGACCAATCAGTGTAGGAGTAGCTTAGCTCTAAAATGGTGCCTGGACGAATCAGAACTTGACTCATAATCTGAGCCAGCCACAAGAGGATTGTATGGGCAGTGACTCTGGGAGATGTAGTTTAGACTTCAGTGCCTTTTTGGACCAACAGCAGCAGTCTATTGTGAGTGACAGCCAATCCAGTCAAGAACTGGGAGGAACTCAAAGGAAGTGCCAGTTTTGTCGGTTGGAGTTTCAGTTGAGCTTTGGCAGTGAAGAAGGAAGGAGCCCTGTGCTTTTTCAGTGTGCAGTTTTAGTTAAAAACGTGTAAGGCCCAGAGTTCCGGTCTGCAGCTTGTGTAACAGCTTATAGGACTGAACCGCCCTGTGAAAAGAATCAAAGGATCTCTGAAGAGTAGAAACCAGGCTCACCCTGTAGAAGACTGGAGGAATTGCTGAAAATTGCACTCGGTCTGTCAGGAACTGAATCTGCTGTGTGTTCTCCCGGTATTGTGCAGTAATTGCGATCGGGATACAGATGCAGCCTGCCTGGTATAGTGCTTTCTTTATATGGATGTGTGAAGAGGTTTGTGTACCTCAAGTGAGCCCTGCTGACATTGAAGGACCCTATCTTATTTGGAGGTCGTGAGTACTAATTCAGGGTCGCTCCCTGTTGAATTGCCACATTAAACCCAAATGGAATTACTGTACTGCTGACTGTTTAATTCTCCTTTTCTCTGTGTGAAAGGGCCCCTACCAGCTGCCACGGTTTGACTAGCCACTGGGGCTTGGGTACCCAGGACAGTAACTGATAGGGATAGGCCTGCACAGAGCCATAGGTAGATTATTAGAGTGATAAGCTAATTAACCTGATTCCCCTGTCCTTGTTATATCCCCAAATAAATCAGAGCTGCTTGTTTCAGCAGTTATACTGCCTGAGGTATTTGTCTATGTTAAAGTACTGTACTGTGATTGTTGCACTGTATCTCATTTCACAGGAGGTCCCAGTGCCGGAACCAGACCTGGGGGTAAGTGTATACTGTGAAGGTAATTCTGAATATTGTGTGGGCCACTAGTGGGAAGAAAGGGGCTGCAGTGTCCCAGAGGGCTGTGACCAAGTTAGTTTAACTATTGCAAACCCCTGACCTCTGGGTGGAGGCACCCGCCATTGGATCCAGGCCCTCAACCTGTTAGTGGCAAATCAGACAGGGTAGTAGCCCCTGGGATAGCGCCATCTAGGGGTTACATCTTGGAGGCTCACCGCTGGATTGTGTCCTCTAGTGGCCATATTTACGAACCACTGTTAAGAAAAAATGGGTACCCCGGACAGAAGTGGCTGTGCACCGGCTGGTGGAGTGGTGTACTGGGAGGAGATCGACCCCAAAATGCTATGCTTATCCTGGACATCCCCGGTATCAATCGACACTGTGCAGGAGTACTTCTGCCAAGCGGAAGGTTTTACAACCCTGTGGTGGTGGGTCGGCATGCTAATCTGCTCACCCACACTTTCCTGGCCCTAGTAGAGCTTGATGATCCCATAGATAGCTCCAAAGTGCCACAGACCATTACCCCAGAGGGAGCCCTCACTGCTTGGAGAGTGATAACTAAGGACAGTAAAGACCCGGGGGGGAATCAGCCCCCACCACTATCTGAAACTTTTGAGGAGAAATTTGCTGAATGGTTGCTGGGAGAGGGGAAAACTGTGGAGGACTTGAAGAAACTATTCTTGCCACCTGGGGGTGTTCCTCCCCCAACACCCTCTCCTACTCCAGTGCCCGTAATGGTGGCTGAACCAATGCAGACTCCTATTTCTGCACCTGCCATTAGTCGCGACTCTTACGAAGGTTGAGGATCTTCTCTGGCACCTCCCACCCCCAAGGAGGATGACTGGGAGACCTGGATAGACTATGTTGCCCCCAAGTGCTAGAATGGCAATGCTCGGAAGGCGAGCGAAAGAGGGTTAGTGAGAGCTCCGAGGTCCTGCCCTGGCTACCATCCGTATAAACGGGCCAGTAACCCTGAAGCGACTGCACAGGCCTATCTTGAGGCCTTGAGAATGTGTATGGGAGCCCAGATTCTGATGAGGACCTATGGTGGAGAGTAAGAAATGCACAACAGTACCAAGGGAGTTGTTGTCTGTATGTCTCTCGGCTGGAAAAATTGTTGCAAGAATGCCTCAGAAAGGGTAGTTTGCCAGCGATTGAACTGGACCGAACCAGACTGGACAGAATCCTTAAGTCTGCCCCTTCTCAGAACTGCTGTTGCTTCAGTTACGCCTGGCAAATCGACTGGAATCCCCACCCTCCTATGATGAGTTAATGAGAGAAATTGAGGAGTTGAGAAAGGCGACCTCGGAGGTACCTGCACCAACAGCTGTGGCTACGACCCGAGTGACTGAGGGTGACCCATCAAGTGAAGTTCAGGGCAGAGGTTGACAGTCAATGAGTGCTCTGACAAGGAAAAAGATATGCCACAATGGGGCTAAACTGTTGAGAGAGATCCGGGAATTCAAAAACAGATCCTTTATGAAGGCCAACGCCTGCAAGTACGGGCCCTGACCTATATCCCGACTGCATCTCGTTATGGGGTGGGTACCCACCCATGTATCTCCTGCTGATAACAGCTCCAAACTCAATTCCTTGACCATGGAAGTGGAGAAACTGACGAGATGTCTCCAAATGCTTATCACGCCGCAGACAGAGATGGCACCCAGGTTTCCAGTTAGTAATACCCCGCCCTGGCTCCCAGTGTGGCGCCTCGGCCAGCTCAAACTCCAGAAAGTATGTTTTGCTATAATTGTGGGAAAGATGGGCACATGAAAAGGAATGCCAGTCCCCAAAAGACACTGACAAAGTTGCATATAGGCTACAAGGAGAGCTTGGAGAAGAAAACAGTGGTTAAGAGGTGCGACATGATCCCAGTGAGGGCACCAAAAATGCTAGTCACGTCCTTTGTGTAAGGTCAGTTGCTCGAGCCCCCACCGCCTCTCAGACTGGTCCAGAATAGTGGGTCCCTCCATGGAGACCACTGTAAAGGTGAATGGAGTGTCTACAATAGCTGTATTAGACAGTGGCTCCCAAGTGACAATTAAGTTCCAGGATTGGTATCAGAAGCATTTGTCAGACGTACCCTTACAACCATTAGAAGGACTGCATGTATGGGGTTAAGTGAGAAAGCCTACCCTATTCCGAGATATCCAATTTGGCTGTCTTTCCCCACCTCCGTGGCTGGAGTGGCCGAACAAGTAGAGACCCTAGCCTTATGTGTCCCCCACTGGACTGTATGATGGTGTCCCTTTGTTGATTGGAACAAATGCTCATATGTTCGGAAGGCTGGCACATTGTGTTATGAAAACAGGGGTCAAAGACTAGTAGAGCTTTAAGAGTTCCGGCTTTAATTAAGAAGGCCTATGAGGCACAGAGAGATGCTGAAAACAGAACCAGAGGAACCGGTCGGAATTGTATGGAAGAAGGATCCTGAGTCTCTGATCCTGGCACCAAATGCCCAGTGTACCTTACAGGGAGAGTCCGTATCAGAAAGGATGTTAAGAATAAAATATTAATGTTGGATGCACCAGGCGTAGGAGAATTGCCAGAGGGACTGCTGGTCAAGCTCATAGTATTTTGCCCGGCTAGAGCCCATGCTTATGCCAGAAGGGTAATGGTCCAAGTTCATAATGTGTCTGAAAGAGACATTCGAGTAAACAGAGGTTGCATCCTGGCTAATGTGCATTGTGCAGACACTGCAGTGCTACCCAGCAGCAAGAGTTCAAGGAAGAATGACAGAATAGCTACGACTTGTTTGATTTCGCGACTCCCGCTGCCAGCTGAATGGAAAGTGAGGATCAGTGAGAAGCTTGCCCAGAGAGACCAGGTGTTTTCTTTAAAGGAATGGGATGTAGGATGCGTGCAAGGAGCTGAGCACAATATCCGGCTGCATGACGAACCATTTCGTGAGAGGTCTCGACGCCTGGCACCTGCTGACATAGATGATGTGAGCGGCATCTGCAAGAGATGTTAGCTGCTGGTGTAATACAAGAATCCAGAAGCCCTTATGCTTCCCCATTGTGGTAGTGAGCAAAAAGAATGGAACAGTAAGGGATGTGTGTGGATTATCGCACCTTAAACCGCGGACTATCCTGATCAGTACACAATGCCCGCATTCAGGATGCTTTGGACTGCCTAAACGGGAGCAAGTGGTTCTCTGTGCTGGATCTCCTGCAGTGGGTACTACCAGATCCCATGGCCCCAGAGGACCATGAGAAGACGGCCTTTATCTGTCCGCTAGCTTCTATGAATTCATGAGGATGCCTCAAGGATTTCAGGTGCCCCAGCCAACTTTTCAACGATTGATGGAGCGTGCAGTGGGGACATGAACTTACTAGAGTGCCTGGTATACCTAGATGATGTTATTGTGTTTGGCAGCTCACTGGAGGAACATGAGAGCACATTATTTAAGGTATTGGACCGACTGGAGGACTTTACTAAACTGTCCATTGATAAGTGTCAATTCTTTTCAAACATCAGTAAAGTATGTGGGACACGTAGTATCCAACGAGGGAATAGAGACCGACCCAAGTAAAGTTGAGGCCTTGACCACCTGGCCACAGCCCAAAATCTAAAAGAACTGCAAGATTCCTGGATTCTGTGGTTATTATCGGCGCTTCATCAAGGACTATTCAAGAGTGATCCGCCTTTACTTAACCTTACTCAGGGTATCCCCAACCCACAAAATACAAAAGTCAGCGTCCCTCAAGACTGAAAGAGTGTATTTTCATCCGAGTGAAGTATTTGGGGCCCGCTGGACTCCTGATTGTGAGACTGCTTTTCATGAGATCATATATCAACTTACCCATGCTCCAGTGCTAGCCTAAGCCGATCCAAAACCTTACGTCCTGCACACTGATGCTAGCTTGCAAGGGTTGGGGCTGTGTGTTGCAAAACGTGCGAGAATAGCCTGAGACCAGTGGCCTTTGCCAGTAGAAGCCTGACCCCATCCGAAAAGAACTATCCTGTACATAAGTTAGAGTTCCTAGCTTTGAAGTGGGCTATTGTTGACCAATTCCATGAGTACTTTATGGGGCTAAAATACTAGTAAAACACTGAAATAATCCTTTGACCTATGTGCAGACCTCAGCTAGTTGGATGCCACTGGCCATAGGTGGCTTTCTGCATTATCTACATATGACTATGCTCTCAATACCGAAGCAGGTCTGAACCACATAGATGCTGATGCTCTCCCCGAGGCCTGTTTCCCAGAATGATTGGGTCCGATTGGCAGAACCTGACATTCGGGCACTCTGCGGAAGTTTGACAGGGAGGAACAAATGTCCCCGGACGCAGTGGACTGCATGGTGGATTGCTTGGGACCCTCTGAGAATTGCATACCTGCTGCTTATTGCCACTTTTCTGCAATAGACATTGGTGCACTGCCTCAGCTGGACAATGACAGTATTAGGGCTCAATCCCGCGATCCCATGATCAAAGCAGCTTTAGAAGCCCTCTATGCAGGAAAAGATGTGTCCAAATTACGCTCCACTGATTTGAGAACTGCACTGTTATACAAAGAAGGTCCTAAGTTGAAACTGATCAATAAACTGTTATACAGAGAAACAGTAGACAGAGGGGACAAGTAGACAAACAACAACTAGTGCTGCCCACTGCCTTTCGAGACTCAGTACTGAGGTCCTTGCACAACCACATGGGGCACCTTGGTATAGACAGAACACTTGACTTGGTGAGATCCAGATTCATTGGCCTAAGATGGGGCTGATGGGAGCAACACATTCAATCCTAGAATGCTGCTTACAGGGAAAGCTTTACCCCAGAGGGCTGCCCCTGTTAACATCACCACCAGTGCACCCATGGAGCTGGTCTGTATTGATTTTCTGAGTTTGGAGTCAGATCAAAGAAATATCAGTAATGTGCTGGTGGTCACTGACCATTTCACGAGATATGCCCAAGCTTTCCCCACCAAAGACCAGAAAGCATCCACTGTGGCCAAAGTACTTGTAGAAAACTTTTTGTTCACTATGGGGCTCCACAAAGAATCCATTCTGATCAAGGGAGAGACTTTGAGAGTCGTCTGATCAAAGAGATGCTTTCTCTGTGAGTCACGAAAGTCCAGAACCACTCCTTACCACCCCAGGGGACCCACAGCCTGAACGTTTCAACCGCACTTTGCTAGATATGCTAGGCACCCTGCACCCAAAGGACAAGCCTAGATGGAGCCAACAAATTAGCACCCTGGTACATGCTTATAACTGCACCAAAAGTGATGCCACTGGATTCTCCCCTACCGCCTGATGTTTGAAGAGAAGCCGACTACCAGTAGATGTGTGTTTGGGGTCTCTCCTGATGGGGTTCAAGCTGACAGCTATTTACAGTATGTGCAAAAGTTAAAGGCCCAGCTAACTCATGCGTACCAACTGGCTCAAACCATGGCTGCCAAAAGAAATCTGGCCAACAAAGAAAGGTATGATAAAAGGTGAAAGCACAGGAACTCCAGGAGGAGATCGGGTATTGCTAAGAAATCTGGGACTGCATGGCAAGCACAAGATTGCTGACAGATGGCACCATCTCCCTCACATTGTAGTGGGCAAACTAGATGATCTGCCAGTGTACAAAGTAAGGCCTGAGAATAATTCAAAAGATGTAAAACAATGCATAGAAATCATTTACTGCCCATTGGACAAATCTTAATTGAGTCTGAGCCCCTAGAAGATGCCCTCTGGACCAGTGACTAGAGCTGCTGCTAGAAAGATCAAGAAAGTCTGCACCTACAGAAGCAAAGTTAAAGTGTTCCCTCCACAAGTCCCAGTTGAGCATGACTGTCAGTCCATATCGGAAGAAAGTGGAGTGACTTTGAATACTATCCTTCTTACGAACTGAGTCAATTGTTTCGGGGCAATCCCTAGTCAATACTGGAGGAAGCTGGGCCTTCTGGACTGTCTAAGCCCCAGCTTCATCCCTGGAGCCAATGCTCCCAGAAAGTGAAGTGCAAAGCATCAGATCAGATGAAATGGAATCATTGTGCATGGTTGAACTGTTTGAGCTTTCAGGAGGAAATGATAGATTAGGGCAGACTGGTGATACACCAACAAGAAGAGTATTTTGAGTGCCCTGACAGTCCACTGCCAGTGTCCAAAGCTCTCCATGCGAGCCAAATGTTGTGGACTCAGAAACTGTAACTCCTGGAGCTGAAAGTGCCCCAAGTTCTAGCCTCTCTACCCCATGGAGACTCCCCTGACAAGTGAGGACAATGCTGAAAATGAGGCTCAGAGTGCAGAGACTATAACAGTTCCCCTAGAAAGACTGGTCGAGCTGTAAAGCCTGTGGTGCACCCTCAGTTATGATTCACTTGGGAGGCCTGTGGACTTGCCTCTCAATGTTGTCCATAAAGGAGTGTATGTGTCCCGAGCTCATTGCCCAAACTGAGCATCAGTGCTAACTCCAAGTTACTTGTGTTGCCCTCTAAGTATGGTGCCCTTGCCCCATCCAGCCCCAAGGTAACTGATAGGAAGGGCCCCCTCTCTTCAGGTTTCATGTACAAGAGGTAATAACTTGAGTTATGGTACAATGTGTATGTAATACTGTGTAAAGAGTGACGTACTGCAATGTTTCAGAAATGTGTTCTTGGTAAAATGATATATTGACTGATGATTACATGTGCGAGCCTAATGCAAATGTATATGGTTGCAGTTGAAACTTATGGGGGTACTTGCTTGACGCGGACGTCAAGCTTTCCCAGGCCAGGAAGGGTGTAACCCCCCTGCAAATGGGGGTTCCCAAAAGACTTCCAGGAGCTTGCTTGAATGCTCCAAGCCTGAATGGTGTTTGGCATTTAAGCCATTTATCAGTGAGTGTTTTTAGAGCCTCTGGTACTGTCTCTTTAAGAGCTGTCTGCTTGCAGACATAATTAGTTTGTATGGGGGGACTGTGTGCTTCTCTGAGTACCACTCGAGCTGCTGCCAATTCACTTCATTTTGCAGTCACTAGAGTGCAAGGGAACCTATCTGAAAGATGTAACTGTTTGCCAGAAATTATTTAGAGTAATAATGAAATTACAGTTTGTCTAACCTGCTTTCTTTGCAGTCAGAACTGTGTCTGCTAGTTCCCATTCTAGTTTTGAACTGCTGAACTGGACCAATCAGTGTGGGGTAAGCTAGCTCTAAAATGGTGCCTTGGACGAATCAGAACTTGGACTCATAATCTGAGCCAGCCACAAGAGGATTGTATGGGCAGTGACTCTGGGAGATGTAGTTTAGACTTCAGTGCCTTTTTGGACCAACAGCAGCAGTCTATTGTGAGTGACAGCCAATCCAGTCAAGAACTGGGAGGAACTCAAAGGAAGTGCCCGTTTTGTCGGTTGGAGTTTCAGTTGAGCTTTGGCAGTGAAGAAGGAAGGAGCCCTGTGCTTTTCAGTGTGCAGTTTTAGTTAAAAAGCGTGTGTAAGGCCCAGAGTTCGGTCTGCAGCTTGTGTAACAGCTTGTTAGGACTGAATCCATCCTGTGAAAAGAATCAAAGGATCTCTGAAGAGTAGAAACCAGGCTCACCCTGTAGAAGACTGGAGGAATTGCTGAAAATTGCACTCGGTCTGTCAGGAACTGAATCTGCTGTGTGTTCTCGGGTATTGTGCAGTAGTGCGATCGGGATACAGATGCAGCCTGCCTGGTATAGTGCTTTCTTTTATATGGATGTGTGAAGAGGTTTGTGTACCTCAAGTGAGCCCTGCTGACATTGAAGGACCCTATCTTATTTGGAGGTCGTGAGTACTAATTCAGGGTCGCTCCCTGTTGAATTGCCACATTAAACCCAAATGGAATTACTGTACTGCTGACTGTTTAATTCTCCTTTCTCTGTGTGAAAGGGCCCCTACCAGCTGCCGGTTTGGACTAGCCACTGGGGCTTGGGTACCCAGGGACAGTAACTGATAGGGATAGGCCTGTGCACAGAGCCATAGGTAGATTATTAGAGTGATAAGCTAATTAACCTGATTTCCCCTGTCCTTGTTATATCCCCTAAATAAATCAGAGCTGCTTGTTTCAGCAGTTATACTGCCTGAGGTATTTGTCTATGTTAAAGTACTGTACTGTGATTGTTGCACTGTATCTCATTTCACAGGAGGTCCCAGTGCGGAACCAGACCTGGGGTAAGTGTATACTGTGAAGGTAATTCTGATATATTGTGTGGGCCACTAGTGGGAAGAAAGAGGTTGCAGTGTCCCAGAGGGCTGTGACCAAGTTAGTTTAACTATTGCAAACCCTGACCTCTGGGTGGAGGCACCCGCCATTGGATCCAGGCCCCTCAACCTGTTAGTGGCAAATCAGGCAGGGGTAGTAGCCCCTGGGATAGCGCCATCTAGGGGTTACATAACTCACATGGGACTTTTGCTTTGTGTTAAATACAAAGAATAACAATTCAAATTTTTACATAGACTGTACTGCCCCCCCCCCCCAATTATAGAACATATGTTTCACCCAACAGTGTCCCAGGTACATATAGTCATTACTTTTGGGAGTGTATGGATCTCCTCCCCTTCTGGATGCAAACTGCCCAAAAGGTCTCAAACATTTTTAATGTGCAGATAATGGACACAGCAGTGTCTCTTCTATTTGAGGAGGAGGACCTGGGACAAGACGAGTGAGAACCCTGTCCCAGAGCAATCAGAATATTACTGGTTTTGGCTCGTCAGTGCATTCAAAATACCTGGGTATCTCACGACAAGCACACCGTGGGTCAGTGGAGGACCCTGATCCTGCAGAATATGGCCCTGGAGTGCTTAACTTACCTGTTACAAGGGAGAAAGGAATTGTTTCTCCATAGCTGGGATCACTACACTGACTCACTCTCTGGGGTGGAAACAATTCTGCTTTGACAAGGCATACTGTATGAGGCTTGGAGTCTCTCTTTTATGGTGCCTGGGGTTGGAGGCACCGCTCTGGCTATGCCCTAGCAGTTGGGTTTGTACACCCCCGGTTAAAGAACAGCTTGACTCATGTAGAAATGGCTCGAAATCTATATGACTGAAACATCACAGATAAATCTGTATGTGCA
This sequence comes from Neoceratodus forsteri, assembly GCA_016271365.2. Classification (NCBI taxonomy): domain Eukaryota; kingdom Metazoa; phylum Chordata; order Ceratodontiformes; family Ceratodontidae; genus Neoceratodus; species Neoceratodus forsteri. The sequence continues at coordinate 1,171,885,329 of CM057456.1, read as the reverse complement.
CATGCTTTTTGCTCAGTTGAGGGGGGGATATGTTTAGGCGCTTTAGCATTGGCGCCAGGGGGGGGACTGGGAAGGGGACCGCCACCCCTGCCATGGCCTTGCTGACAGACATGATTGCTCTGGGCAGCAGGCCTACGAAAAGAGCCCTTACCATGGCCTCTAGTGGGACAGAAGGACTTAACAGACTAAAGTCTTGGGCCCTTTAAAGGGAGAACTCAAAACTGCCTGTTGCAAATCAGTGGCAAAGCCAGCAACTCTAAGTCAAGAATATCATCTAATGCAAATGCCAGAGACTGCAGCCCTGGCAGAAGCATCAGAAACATCATAAGCTGAGCACAGCAAATATTTGCCAATCTCGGCTCCAGGAGATACATGTTTTACGTAAGTCAGTCTTGGCAGAGCCATCAAGTAAAGCCTGGACAGCAGTAAGATCAGCTTTCCACAAGCTGTTCTGGTATTTAATCATATGGGCCTGGTAACTTGCAACTATAAGGCTCAAGGACGCAGAGGAGTAAGTACACTTGCCTATGACATCCAGTCTCCCAGATCCTTTGTCAGGAGGTAAAGTACACATGTGCCTAGGAGCTCTAGACCTACCATGAGCAGCCATGAAGATTACAGAGTCAGTTTCAGACTGGTTAGCATAATTTGGCTTAGCAGATGGGGTAGGATACTGCTTACTACCTTCCTGGGGACATCTGGCACTGAGTTAGGCCTATGCCATGCATCAAAAGTAGCATCCTCTAATGCAAGATACTGTACGTAGGTGGAATAACTATGGAGGGAGAGCAAGGCACCTCCAAAAACTCCATGTGATTCCTCTTTTTTTCTTATACTTTATTTTTATTAGTTTGCAATGTACAATACATTGTAAAATACAAATCCCTTGGTTACAAATGTGGGAATAATCATCAAATACAACATGCTTTGATAGGATATAATATTTGACATCCTTAGCTACTTCATGGGGGGGAACTGTATATTTGATCAATATACCGATTACAAGTAATAGTTCCACCATGTGGCCATTGCAGCATGCTTATGGACTAAAGCGATAATTGTAAAAAAAAAAAATGTTCCCCCAGGTGATGAATCTCACCCTATAACGCCAAATGGAGTTTTACAGACCATAAAACAAATAAGATCATTAATTTTAAACTTTTAAAAATAGGACATGTCATTTCAGAGGATCCATCCATAATAACTTTCCAACCCAGGAAGTGTGCCTAGTAATCATCTCCCTAAAACAAAATAAAGAAAAAAAAAAAAAAAAACAGAGAGTTAGGCATCCCGAGTACTTATACTTTAAGTATAACCTCTTATTTTACTCAGTGATAAACCTCTTTTTTAACATCGGTCTAATTCTAATCTGGTAAACCCAATCTCAATAAACAGTAACTATAGACAGTTGATAAATGTGCCGACGTGCACTGCACACGTTGTGAGAGCACTCTCGGTGTCCCATAAGGGAACGGGCTGAAAAAACAGAAAAAAATGGCAGGCACAGCAGCAGGACATCCACTCCACACTACAGGCTCCCCACTGCCGACCAAGACACTCCTCTCTGACCATATCGACTGAGTTTCCACTGAGGGGTTTGTAGGATAGGCAGGTAAGACCTGCAGAATGTGGGTGAGGGGGCAGAGTGTGGGGGCAGGACCAATGGGGCCACCTGACCTTGGGAGAAAAGTACAGTAAATTAAAAAAAATAAATAAAAAATTGTGTCAAATCATATTGGAGAATGACACAAGCACATCCTGGGAATCAACAGTGCCCTGTAAAGAGTCCAAGACTACCTGTGTCAACAGGCCAGAAACCAACGATGATGGCAATGTAGCATCCGTAGTAGGTACTGCAGTGCCTGAGCCAGACCCTGACTTCAGTGTGTCAGTGATGGCTGGGGGGGTGCTTCTGACACTGCCAATGCAGGCACTGACGAGGATGTACTTTATTCAGTGGTGACTGGGACCTCTTCAGCAAAGCAGACTTGTCTTTATCCTTATGTTTGTGCTTCCGGTCGGAAGCCACGGACGCCCGAGATGATGCCCTCTCCTTGTCTTTGCCTTTCGACTTCAACGACCATTTCTCAGACATCAACAAGAGAAGCAGAATTTTAGCCCTTTTCCTTCTCCATGGCTTTTAGCACACTGTGAGCTAGGAAGTTTTCTAGAGCCTTCCAATGGTGTCACCCTGTAGCCTGGTTAAAACCCTGGCAAATCTCACAAATCCTCATAATGTGAGAAAGGCTTAAACAGCACAAATAAATGGAGTGCAAGTCATCCTTGTAGCATTTATAACCACAAATACAATATCTAAATATTCCTTAGACTTCGACAGCATGCAGAGACAAAGATAGTAAACTACAGTAGTATAGAAACATAAAACAATTGCAACGCTTTGCCAATGTTTCCTTCAGCAGATCCTATGAGGATGATTGACGGCAGGAGAAATGACTGAGGCATGATGGGGCCATCCATGTTATACATGCGTCGATGCTTCACGTCACTGTGGGCGGACCCTGTCTAGCAAAAAGTTTCAATGTGGAACTGATGCTGCCGGCATACAGTTCCAAAGGTGTAGCCTTACGGAAGAGATATCCTCGATGAAGATCTTACCTTTCCCCTTGAGCTTATAAGAACCACCGGCCTACTTTATAGAAACATAGACAATGACAGCAGGAAAAGACCAGAGGTCCATCCAGTCTGCTGAAGTTCCCTATAATCCATGGAATCTACTGTTCCTCCAGGGTTCTAACCCTCCCTGTTATCCCTCTAGTCTCCTCCCTGGTTGTCGCCCTCCTGGTAACTACTACTATAACTTCCAACATCTCCTTCATTGTCTTTCTGTAACCTAGACCCTGAAAAGCATCAGCTCTGCTGGAATCAATCTTCTACTATTATAACTTGCAGACAACCTTTTGGCACATCCAGCAGCTGTCCTTTACAACCTTACCTTCTCCAGGCCGGTCACATAGCTTAAAGCAAGCCATAGTAACACCATTCTTTAAATCTGATTTTCCATCTGATGATAACACCTAACACCCAATAACAGTACTATTGATTCCGATCTGAAAAACTAGAGAAATGTGTGCACATCCAACTGGTGAGTCACATTCTGGGCAGCACTCTACTACCAAATAAAAAAATCAGGCTTCAGACCCTGACGTTTCTCCAGCACATACAGATCGCTGTTAGCAAGCTGAGAGAAGCAATGTCTTCTTATCCATACAAGACTGACTTTTATGCTGCCGATTCTGAAGTTCTAATGTTTATGACCGCCGCTTTACACTTACTGAAACTTAGGACTTTTGCCTGCTGGAAAACTGCCAATATTAACGCACTCAAGGACCTAAAGACCTAAAAGATTGTGCACTATCTTTGGTGGACATTTCTGAAGATAGCAGGCTCCTGTTTTGGATCAGTAATTTTTTAAATCCTTGGCTATAGACATTATGAATCCTCCAACACAACTTAACTAAAAATCTCCACTGACACTGCATTAGTACCCAGCTCAAGCCACCTTATGGGTGCCATACTCACTGACTTATCAAAGGCCTCTGACACTGTGAACCACGGCACCTTATTGCACAAGCTACAATTACAAGGGCTATCCAAGAGTGCACTAGCATGGTCTGATGACTACCTATGACAGGTCCTAAGTGGTAAAAGCTAATGCTGTAACATCCGTGGTTTACTCCCTCAATCTAGGAATGTCACAAGCCTCCATTCTGGGCTCCCTAACATAGATCATTTTTGTAAATAATCTCCACCTCATCTGCTTCAATACAAGCTTCAATATTCACCTATATGCTGACCGTACATTAATCTACACTAAAGATAAAACTGTCAGTGACCTCAATAGCACCCTCCAGACAGTAATTAACAGCACTCAACTATGGCTGACTGTCAATGTTTTTTTCCTCAACTGCTCTACCTCCAAGGTCATGTATTTCTCACACAAACCACACCATTCAAAAAGCACTGCAAACCTCAACTTCAAACGGAACCACTCTTGGAAACACCCAACAAATCAAGTATCTGGTCTTTGTTCGAGCACATAGCTTTCTCATAATGAGAATATCACTAGAAGTCAGATGCTCCCAACAAAAACTTTGGTTACTCTTTCGGAAGTAGCCTTAACAATAGAACCTGGCAACTACTCCGCAAGCCCTTCTGCCAGCCCCTGAATATGCTAGTGAGGAATACAAAGCAGCCAACACTCACGGCCAAACAAAATCACAACAACCTTTAATAGTATGTGTAGATTAAACAGTCTGCCAAGCCTTGCAACAGACTAACCTTTGCTTTTGGTCCCTCCCCTGAGAAACCTGGCTTTAGGTAGGCAGGTAGGGTTCCACCCACGGGGGGGGAGGGGGTGCTCTAGCACCCCCCCCAAGAGGAACCAATGGGGCCGCCCAAAGGGTGGGGGCATCTGACTGGGGGAGGAGAGTGAGGGGTTAAAAAGAACAGTGGCCTGCTGCTCCCCCTCACCCCTCCCTCCCAGCTGAAGATTTGACTCTTCCCTCCCAGCTGAAGATTTTCCACTCTGGCCAGAAATGCTCCTTTACCCCCTCAATTTCAGGCAGAATGGAGTATCCGGCAGCAGCTCAACTGATATTCAGATATTTCTTTTTCATACCACTGCAGCCTGTAGCAGTGTGGACAAGCATAGCAAACAGAAAAGGGATTCATCTGGCAAGGTGAAAGCAGCCACGGCGCTGGAAAAGCAACTGAGGGCCATGAATGCTGAGGAGGGCCGAGCATGGCTAGATGCTTGTTTGGAGAGGATTCCAGTGCCTAAGGAGGATTTGGTGCCAAGAAAATGGAAGTGGCTAGCAAAGGACCTGCCCCCCCCCCTTCCCGAACAAGGCAACCAAAAAAAAAAAAAAACAAGACAGGTAAGGCAAACTCCAGAGTCAATACGGTGTCTGATGACTTCTGGTGATGTCAGCAGATTAATGGCTGTCTAATCCCTTGGCTCCGTCTCCTCACCGACAACAATCTCATTACATCATCTACCTACAAGATGTCTTCACCTTCAAAACCAAAGAGAAATAAGTCTGGAAAGCCTCCTTCCACTCCGGCACAAAAATTGAAGGAATTACTTCAAAATGAACGGATGGATGACACAGAGGAGCGTGAGATGCCTGAGGGCCTACTGCACACAGGGCCGCATGGTGGGGGAGCGCAGTCCGACCTCATTGAGACGATCAAGCAAACTGCACGAACTGTCTCCAAAATTGACCAGACTCTCACAGACCAGATCGAATCTAAATAGAATCGACCATAAAACGGAGCAACTGGAATTATGTGTCTCCCAAATGTCAGAGCAAACCGACAGACATGACAGGTTACTGCTCTACCTGTTGGCCAGAGACCGTGAACTTACCCATCGCCTCGACGACCTTGAAGGCAGAAGTAGGAGGAAAAACGTTAGGGTCTACGGAGTCCCCAAAGGAATGGAAGATAAATATCCAAACACTACAACATTCCTGCAAAAATTCCTTTGGGACCTGAACACACTCCCTCTGGGCTTTGATTTAAACATGGACCATGTGCACAGGTCTCTCAGCCCCGAACCCCGTGCAGCTGAGGCAAGACCCCGCTCCTTCATTGCCAAATTTACTTCCTATGGAGTCAAAGTAGAATTACTATGCAAGGCCTGGCAACATGGTGCCCTGCAGTTCTCAGGGCACTGAATCAACACTGACAACGATCATACAACTCAATGCAGGATGCTAGGAGAAATCTGTGGCCAATCCTGAAACAACTACGAGCCCGGAATGTTAAAGCCCAGATTCTCTACCCAGCAAGGCTTAAAGTCATCATGGAACAAGGACCTAAAGTTTTTCAGGACCTTCTAGCCACCTCTCCCTATTTGGAGATCATGAGAATCAGCGTTGTCCCCCCCACAAAGGAGAAACTGGAGAAGGACTTACTTGTCTCAGCGTGGTCCGTCGCACAGAAGGGAGCTGCCAGACCTGGGTATACTCAGAAATTACCACAAACAAACCTACGAGCCGACGTCTCTGCCCTACTTTGGCGATATGGCAACTCCTCTAGAATAAACAAGAAAGCTCTACACTTACATGAGGAAACTGAGGGATCTTCGTCAAAGGATGGCTTCCCAGCTGGTATGGAGACCTGAAGGTACCTGGATTGAGTTTTTACCACTCTTACATTTATCCCTGATTGTTAGAGATGCCCCCCCCCCCACACTCCCTCAGCTTCAGTTTAACCCGGGTTGCATTTTCCCCAGTGACTGTGCTTTCGGGGTACTTAGGGCTGCCATGTCATCTTCGATATGCCTGAGGAACTGTGCAGCAATACCCTGTAAGTAGCTCCAATTATCTGGACATAACTTTATTCCTTATTTTTCAAATCTTTGAACCTGCACCTGGGGAAGGGGCACGCTCACCAGGGAAGTCGACATTGCGAGCATCTACAGTTGGACGTACTGGCCTCTTTTGTCGATCCACGGTCTGATGCTTGCTCCCAAACACAAGAACTCGAAACGTCTTTGCTCCTTGACTGCATAACCTTCCTAAGCCTCTTGTATTACAGGCATAGAGCCACGACTCCTAACGGTATGAAGCACTCTGACTGCATCCCTAAAAATGTCTGAAGCTATACAAGAGGAGCTGAAATGTAGTTGCTGAGAATGTTTTTAGTACTATCAATTTGTTTACCCCCTACAGATGGATCGGGGTCTATGCTTCATTTGACAATTTGCAGTTACATCCAATTAACATTTTTCATATGAGCGTTGCTGCCATTTGGGATTCCATATTACTGGCTACTGTCTTCTTAACTAGACAGAGGGGATCTGAGTTTATGATTTCAACATTTCTACTATTATTGAAGAGTGCATATCCCCTACAGGCCATCCAGGGCATCTGACCCGCTCCTTTTAGTTTCCTCTTTTTAGAATTGACATCTTGCAGTTAAATTAGCCAGCAAATTAATGTTTTGGTGATATCACAGTTTGAAGTTTATTGTGTCTGTCGGGGGGGGGGGGGATAATGTTAGTACCTGCCTACTGCTGACATAAGGGCTAGCCCATTATGGGTTAACTCCCGTGGGCTAGAGGGATGGCTCTTACTATTTTTGAGCACACTCTTCTTACTTGCACATGTGTCTGCCTTACAGCTGGGCACTATCCACCAGTTCTCCCTTGGAAGCCAAATTACACCCAAACAGATGTAGCGGCGTCAGGGCCTAAAAACCTTGCCGAACCCTACATCTTTCATGCTCTTAGCCTCAGTTTGGGGATGACCAGAGCACAAAGTTTCTGCCTATTATTGGGCTTTCTTAGTTATATTACAACTGTATATAGGTTTCTAGTTGTTCTTGTTTTTTTAAGATAAATGGGTACATGACTACGAAAAGAAATTGGGATTCTCAGATTAAGTCTTATTGTCTTTCCTCACAGTGGTTGCCAGGAGGATCAACCCCATCACACCGTAATGGCTAGCCAACATGCAAAAGTACTTTCTTACAATATCAATGGTTGTTCCAGACCCATCAAGAGGAAACAAATCCTGAAATACATAGCAGCACAAAAATGTGATGTGAATTACCTGCAGGAGACCCATTTGTCTCCTACTGAGGTTTTAAAGTTGAGATCCAGGACCCACCCCCACCTGTTTCACTCCTCACTAGACTCTGGCAGGAAAAGGGGAGTGGCTATTCTGCTTTCTGCTTCTTTCCCCTTTGAGCAGGAAGAGGTGATCGTGGACCATGGGGCAAGATATATTCTGGTGGTGGGCAGAGTCCAGGACATGCAGGTAACACTGGTAAATGTTTACACCCCTCCAGGGTCCCCAGTTTCATTCTACTCATCTCTCTCCCAACTTGTAGCGGAAAAGACAAAGGGTGTTCTCATAATGGGAGGTGACTTGAACCTGACTTTTGATAGAAACCTAGATACTACCTCCCGAATCTCCAAGCCTGAATTTCGGAAAGCTTGGGCCCTCAAAAAGATCTTTAATCAAACAGGACTGGTGGACATCTGGTGGGAGAAATACACTAGGGCTAAGGAATATACTTATAATTCCCCCCAGATTTAACATTTTCTCCTGGCTAGATGCCTACTTCACATTCTCTAGGGACCTCTCCTGTTTTCCCTCTGTGGGTAGGAACCTCCACCCTATCTGATCATAACCCTATTTTTCTTGAGGCCACTCTCTCCCTCCCCAGAAAAAATACTCATTGGAGATTGAACACCTCCCTGCTCTGGGATAAGGAGGTGCTGGAAAAGTTTAAACGGCATATTAAAGACACCATAACTGAGAATACCACAGCAGGGGTAACACCCCAGATTCTGTGGGATACTCTTAAAGCCACTACCAGGGGAAAACTAATCTCCATAGCCTCTCAAAAGAAAAAAGCACAAATGCAAGAACAGCAGGACCTTCTGGTTCAAATTAGAGAGTCAGAGGACTCTCAGAAAGTTAACTGGGAGGGACATAGGGATCTGAAATTAAAGGACCTCAGGAAGGACTTGTAGAAACTTCAAAAGGGTGAAACAGATCCTTTTTCTACCTGTAACAGAAATACTATGAGGGTGGCCCCAGGGGAACCAAACTTCTGACATTTCAGCTTAGGCAATATGCAGCTAGAGCTACTATTACTAAAATAGTGTCTCCGTCTACTGTCCTCCCAGTCAGTAAATCGGAACAAATTGTGGAGGCGTTTGTTTCATATTATGCCAAGCTCTACAGTCCCCAGGCTGATACGGCCCCAGCAGACAAACTGAAATATCTTCAGGGCTCGGCCCTCCCTACTCTCACACTGGAGATGGGTCGAACCCTGACCAGACCAATTTCACAAACAGAAATCCTAAATGCCATCAAGAACCTAAAAACAGGGAAATGCCCCAGCCCGGACGACTTTAGTGCTGAATTCTACAAGGTTTTCAGGACAGACACAGTGCCCCTACTATCAGAAGTTTTCTCAGAGGTTTGGAAGGAAGGGAATCTGGTCCCCCCCCCCCATGGCAATATGCTACTATTTCCCTCCTACATAAAGAAAATAAAGACCCCACCCATTCTGAATCCTATCGCTCTCCTTAACTCAGACTACAAGATATTCACGTCGATTATAGCCTCCAGACTCAATTCCCTGCTTCTCGACTTAATTAATATGGACCAGACTGGATTTGTCTCTGGCCGACAGGACTGACAGTGTCCATTCAGCACTAAATGTGATTGATTCCATGCATGGTACTCACCTCCCTGCATGCCTGATGAGCCTAGATGCTGAAAAGGCCTTTGATAAGGTCTCCTGGGGATTCCTATTCCTTGTTCTGGAATGCATGGGTTTTCCACAGGTCTTTACTGACAGCATCAAAACACTTTACTCTGACCCTCAGGCATATGTCAGGGTGAATGGGGGACTTTCCAACAGGTTTAGACTGGGTAGGGGCACCCGTCAGGGTTGTCCCCTATCCCCTCTCCTGTTCGCCTTGTACATAGAGCCTTTGGCTGAGGCCATTCACACTTCAGATTCCATTCACGGGATTGAAGTGGGGGGCCAACACCGAAAGATATCCTTATATGCAGACGATGTCTTGCTCTATCTATCTCGTCCTGAACAGTCTATTCCTCAAGTTTGGGCGGCCTTGTCTGAATTCCAAAGCACTCCGATTATTCACTTAATAAGACTAAAACCGAAGTCCTTAGCTTTTACTACTCCCCCTCTCCTATAATCCTAGATCTTTGACCCCTAAACTGGTCTGCGGGAAAGATGAAATATTTGGGGACTTAGGTTACCAAACATAATTCTCAGTTATTTAAAGCAAATTACACCCCACTCGTAAACCAAATGAAGAAGGACTTTGACAGGTGGGCCCTAATAAACTTCCCTATGTAGTCAAGGATCCAGACGATTACTATGAACATACTCCCCAGGTTTTTGTACCTCTTCCAGTGCCTCCCATCCTTTATACACAAGTCACATTTCCAGATCTGGCAAAAGCTAATTTCTAAATTTATATGGAACAATAAAAGACCTAGAGTAAACATGCCCATTCTCCAGACACATAAAACGAAATGTGGTAGATCCCTCCCGGATCTTGAAGACTACTATTCAGCCGCACATTTGAAAGTGGCCCTGAAATGGTCCCTTACAATGTATTCCTCTAATTGGAAAGAAATGGAAAAGGGAGAGGAAGATGAACAGGGTCCACTGTTGGAGACCCAACTCTTGCATTCTTCCCAACGCATGCACAGCCCACTCGCCCCTGTTGTTTACTGTCAGAGACACCATAAAAGCCACTTGTAGGGTCTGGCAAAAATATAAATTAAAAAAACTCACTTTGGCCCCTTCACCGGTTAGCCTGGGATCCTGACTTTTCCCGGCCCTACTTGGTCACACATTCAGGACCTGGGAGAGACTGGGCCTGATTTACATGAATCAGTTCCTCCAGGGAAATACGATACAGGATTTCGCGACCCTTAAAAACTCATTTGGGCTACTAAATCTGATCACTTCAGATACTTACAGGTTAGGGCCTATATTAACAGCTGCTAGAAGATAGATCAAGACCCACTTAGGACTGCCCCTTTCCTTGAGTGTCTATAAGCAATTTTGTCCACTCAGAAAACAAAGGGCCTAATTTCATCAATTTATAAGTCCTTGGCTGGCCTAAAGAATGACCCCCTAGAGAAAATCAAACTGAACTGCGGGGGGGGGAGGAGAATGGACTTGGAGGAGGTCAATTGGAGCTCAGTATTTCATGTGGTCTCCAGGACTACCCTCTCCCCACAATGGCAAGAATTCAGTTGGAGAGTTAGGGTGCGTTTCTTTCTCACTCCTTCAGTTTTAAACAAGAGGGACTTAACGAGGCAACCGACCTGCTGGAGGAAGTGCGGAGAGGCCCTCGTGAACCACCTGCATGTCTTCTGGCTTTGCCCACAAATCAGGTCCTTCTGGAATTATGTGATTTCTGCATTGCAGGACCTCTTTGCTCTGGACATCCCCCTAGACTGGCCTAATGTAATTCTGGGTGAGCCCTCGAATGGCCTCAAGGACCCAGATTCCATCCAGCTATGGGCTATTCTCCTAACAGCCGCCCATAAAGCCCTTACCCGTTATTCGTTAACACCTGAGTCCCCCACTATACACACCTGGAAACAGGTGACAGAGGAAATTGCGGAACTTGAAGAACTTACATTTAAGATCAACCAGAAAACACGAATTTACATTCGCAGATGGACAAAGTGGCAGATTTGGCTGGACACCGATCCTGAAGTGAACTCCCACCGGGTGACCCAGGGGGACTCCTTGGGCTTACCTACCTGAAATTGAGGATAACAGTTCCAGGCTGAGGGGTAGAGTTGACTGCCTAATTGGGGTTGGGAATAACTGCTTTGAGGATTATTGGAATAACACTCTGTAATAAATGTACATCACTGATACCTGGAAAGACTTGAAAGATATATGGAAATGAACTGTACCCTACGCTAGAACAATATGTGAATTCACAATTGACTATGTCTGTAACCATCCAATTGTCAATGTACCCGACTGATGTTAATAAACTTGAATTAAAAAAAAAAATATGGTGTCTGATGAGGAATTCTTATAGATGGTGATCAAAGTGTCTGGAGGAGCCAATCCAGTAAATCCCCCTCCAGCTCAACCATCAACCAACACAAGGGCAATGAGGGCCTCATTTCAGAAGAAAGCTAAGACAAACGTGGTTGTGACAGGGGATTCCCAACCCCATACAACCAACCTGATAAGGGTGGATCCCGTACAGTTGCCCTCCCCCTCCAAAAGCTGCTGGAACTCGTAAGGCCTTCCTCCCCAAGCCAGAAACTGGAAAGTCTAATAGAAGCAGTAGTGGGTCTTTTAGTGGCTGCTCTTGCCCAGCAGAAAGAAATGGCTACAGCCCAAATGACACCAGGGTCAGGAGGCAAGGGAAAGTACTGGCAACAGTGCCTCTGGCCCCAGGGCATTGCATCAGTGTAGCCAGTCAGTTTGATCACATTTGCCGACAAAGTCCTCCAGCAAATTCACAGGCACAGATATTTGGACATGCTTTCTTTATTGAACTGGCATAAGGAGACAGAAGAAAACAAAGAAAAAAGAGGGGCCTTAAAGTGAGTTAAGGTTTACATGACATTCAATAACTGGCTGACAGAATTTTGCCAACACTATTTGCCAGGTGACTGCAGAAAAAAGTGTTGACCTGTTCAACTATCTGAATAGAATCCTGTGTGTCCAAAGATGCAAAGGGGGGGAGGAGGGCTGACTGACTGGAATACGATGAGGCATTCCGGTGCCATATGCCGTATGACCCAATCAAGGACTGAGTCATCTTGGACATGCCTTTAGTGCTTGAGATCATGCACAGGAGCGGGGTCCTCCAGATAGTTGGCCACCAAAGTATCCCAGTCCCACAGGTCTCAGCCAAATGAGACTCAAAACCAGGTGTGCTTCAGGTTCACCAAAAGGATTTGCAACAGGAACCCTTGCAGGTTTCAGCATGAGTGTTTTGGCTGCGGTCAGCGGCACCCCTTCAGCCACCGCAAACCTGGCAAACCCCCACAAGGAGGCACCAGTCCTTTCGGAAGAAGTACAGTAAGCTGGATAACAGCAAGCTTCTCCACTCCAGTAAGAGTTGGCCAGCTTATGCCCTGGCTTGAGCAACACCTGGACCAAGAGGCAGCCACCACTCTATAAGGAGGATTCACGGTAGGCTTTAGGATCCCATAAGAGAGGCCTCAGCAGGGCTAGAAAGCTGAGAACACAAGTAGTCTGGGACAAGCTCCCCAAAGAAGTTGGCTTGGGCAAAATTATTGGTCTTTATTTCTCCCTGCTATTTCCTATTCTGAGGGTTTCTCCTATTGGTCTGGTGCCCAAGAAATCCCCAGGAGAGTACCACATGATCAACCACCTGTCATATCCTGAGTGCAACTTGGTGAATGATCACATTGACCCATGCTACATGGTGGTTTAGTATGCATCGTTTGACAGGGCACTGGAGGCGGTGCAAGCAGTCAATCCAGAAGCTCTTATGGCCAAAGTGGATACTGAGCTGGCATACCGACTGCTACCCACCCACTTGACTGAGTGAGACCTGCTGGGGATTAAATTCGAAGGGCAGTTCCTGGTGTTCAGAATAGTTATGCTAATGCTTTATCTTGTTCACAGTGGCAGAAATTCAGGGAAATGGCTCCAGCAGAGGATGGGGATCCATGTCCAGTTCCATCTTTCCTCTGAAAGGCTGAGACCCTGAGGCATGAAAGTTGATAGGTAATTCTATTGTACCCCGGACCAGAGTGGCATATCATTGAGGGGTGGATCACTTTCACGCCGCCTGGGTGGAGAGTGAATGGCCTAACAATTGGCCAGTTCCAGCAGAGCAGTTGTGCAGTTATATCTTTGAGGCTAAGAGGTGGGACCTGATGACTGAGGTGGTAGTAGAGCACCTAGTAGGGTTATCATGGATTACCCAGGTGCTGAACTTCACAGACACTACTTGAGCTTTAGAGGTTCAGAAGATTCACGAGGACTGGACCAAGGGAACCCCGAAGTAGGTTGACCAGTGTCATGGTGCCCCCTTATCCCAGTGACACTGGAGTGTGGAAGGCCCTGTGGTCTGCTGGTCTCCCATGGAGGTTGGATTATTCAAGGCTGCATTTCTGTTGGTCTTCTGTGGGGCCCTTGACGTCTCAGAGTTGGTGCAGCCAGCAAAAAGTGGGGTCCCCACAGGTCGATAGGGCAAAGATATAGCAGTGACACCAAAGGGTCTGTTCATCAGGCTCACCAGGAGTAAGACAGTACATGGGGATGCAGAATGCTTGTGCATCCTGTAGGCTCCTGGGGGGGGTCGGCATGGGACGTAGGGACTATGGTGTTGGAATGCATGGCCCTCCACCCACAAGTCAGGTTGGCTTTTCTGTGATGTGCAGATGGCACCCTGGTTGTGGCTTTCCAGTTCAGACATGTATTAGGCCTGGTGGCACAATGGGTGGGGTTGAACCCAAAGGAATTTAATACCCATTCCTTCAAGATGGGGCAGCCACGACTGCCAAGGGCTTACTAATGGGCAGATTCAGGCCCTGGGCCAGTGGCGATCCCAAATGTTTTTGCATTGTGTGTGGCCACATATGCTTTAACATTGCCTTGCTGTTTTCCAGGTTCCTGATAGTTCCACGTGGGTTTGGATCTGCAGACACTGCTTAATGCACTGGGTAAGAGAAAGTGCAGGACACAGGCCAGAGGGGAGGAAATTGACATCTCCACAATTGAAAGAGCAAATCCACTGGTTGGGTCAGAGGGGCATGCGCTGCGGGGAACATCACTCTAGGCTGACAGCAAAGGCCTACTGTTTTTTTTGTTTGTTGGTACTTTTTCTCTCCCTGGAGTCCTCCGCCGATGCCATCTGATGTCCCCCTCCTGTGCCAACCCGGGTATGAGACCCTTCTCCTTCAGCCCCCATGACTTACCCCTCGTGGCAGAGGGTGGGGAGACCCTCGACCCACCAAACCGGATCCAGTTCCAGGGAGGCGTCTTCCCAGGCGGTGCATCAGAAGGGGACCATCGTCATCCTGTGGCCGAGGACTCCTGTTTTTTCCGTTTTCATCCTAGGGAGTGTGGCGTGCAATGATGCCAATGGAGAGAGCATGCACGCTCTCGTGCGTGCTCCTTCCGGTGTCTGCTACATCCCCTGCTCACCACATCAGCGTCGGCGATCTGCCTCCCAACCTCCACTAGTGGGCAAATGCACGCAGACTGCTGGAAAAGCCCTCCCAAGAGAAGGCGAGCAGTGGGACGCGCAATCCTTCTCCACCCCTGCCAACCCCTGGCATCTCATGTCCATTCCTGAACACGGGTCACCGGCATGGCGTGAGGTGTGGCATCCCGCGCCCCAACCCTCCGCGCCACCGGGTCGGCTAGTGAAGGCCTATTATGGAAGCTCACTGGACATACTGCTGGTTCATCTGGGCAGAAACTACCTGGGACTCCGGGAGGCTATCGACCTGCTACTCAGAATGAATGAGGACCTAGGATCTACTCACAAACTGTGGCCTGGGACCAAAATCCTTCAATTTGATATAATTTAAAGGCATCACTGGTGTTAAGTAGGGGAACCCTCAGGCCATGAACAAAGTGTGTATATACATTAACAGGGAGATGTGGCCTTTCATGGAGTCCACTGGGGGAGCCGTTTTGCAGCACAGCAATATTAACATATTGTGCAGGGGACTTTATGCCAAGGATGGTGTTTGTTTGTTGGGCAATGGTTAGGGCTTGTTGCTGGATTCATTCCATCAAGTCTTGGAGAAGCATCTGGAGTGAGCAGCATGGGGGTCAGACGTTGTCCAGCCTGTGGCAACTTGGGACTCTCTCAGTGCGACAGTACAAGAGTTGAAGGAGTCAAATTCTTCCGAAGGACTGTTCTACCCTGGTCAGCATGAGGCAGGGGAGCCACATACTTGGTCCCATTTTGGGGGGTTGTGGCCCAACATCATCGGGCTTGCTGCGGGTACAGGGCCACAAGATGGGGTGGGGGGGTTGCTTGCCACTTAGCCACATGACTCTCCTACTCACTGAGATTTGGATTCCAACTCAGAGCGGTGCATCATTCTCTCAATCTGTACGTGGGTAAAGTCCTTCACAGAAAGGGGTGCTGAGGCTTCTGAGGTGCCTGTTGAGCCTTCCCAAGCTTCATACAAAACTCCAATATTGTAATATGTCATTTAATAAACACATGGCTGCAGACATTTCTCCAAGACTGGTGGTGTGTGTGTTTATTCAAGGCAAGGGGTTATGGGGGCCTAACAAGACAATTACACTTGGTTGGCATAAGCCCCCCCCCAACACCACTGCTCACAATACAATTAGCTGAGCCTGCTTTCACTGCATTTAAGGAGGGAAGTCAAATAGGCTGCCTTGCTTTACATGTGTGTGCATGGAATGTAACCCACATATCTCAGACCTCCTTATAAGAGCCACCCTAGTCTACCAGCTAAGGTTAATGATCTATTTCATGTTCCTATAGTTTACAAATCAACTGGCAAAAAAGGCTTTCCCTGCAGTCACATCAGTCAGTTGTGACTTGATTCAGGACAATTTAAAAAATCCTGAAATGTCGGATGGAGGTGGTAGCAGTAATGATACCACTGACACTGAGTGACAACTTTGTGAATTTAGCCCACTGTATTACTTGTTATTTTGCTATGCAATGTTTGGCTTATTCATAGAAGAGATTTTGTATAGTTGCTTAATAACAAATTTATCTAATTGCTTTGTACGACTGTGATGATACAATTGGTCTGTCATTGTCTGCTTCCCTCTAGGACCCCCATAAAAAGAGATTTGCCATTTTTGTGGGGCCAACTCTAGAGTGGAAAACTATTGCGCCAAGTGGGCGGGGGCGGTGACAAGACAGGCACACAGGTCCGCGCAGGGTTGGGCCGCAGGTGCCATGCAGCATCTGTACGTCCACTGAGCCCAGCCGTCCTGTGGAGGGGTGAGTGGGCAACACGGCTGCATGGATGGGCATCCTGGGCTGGACCATGGTGGGCCGCCCTGTGGAATCAGCACAGCATGAGGTGCCAGCCACAGCACACAGTGAGGGACACGTGTGGGCCTGGAAACATAAGTGCTCAGTGATGTAGCATCATCACTACACACACGGGCATTGTGCCCTAATGGCTGAATGTACCACACAATCCGGCTGTGACGCACCACGTTGCCGTTGGGGCCTGTCGGCATGTCCATGGTGGTCCACGGACATGGCTCTGGACTGGGTCGTGCGGGGCTGGACCTGGTCCTGGACCAACCCACACATGTACCGCAGTGTGGCATGGTCCACACAGAACCGCTGGAGGCATTTCGTGTCCTGCAGCATCTGTGCCAGAAGCCTGTTCCAGTACACACAAGGGTGTCCCTGTAGTCTCCTTTGCCTCATCCACTCAATGGCGTCCTCAATGAGGACAACATGCATAAGTGCGCTTGGGCACATCCTGAGCAAATAGGCACACGGTCACGTGTGTGGCGTAACACCGGTGGTGGTGTAGGTGTCCCGCGGTGTGCAGTGCACAGCAGCCCACTGCAGCCGCACACCTTTTAAGGGGTATGGACAGGCACGTGGGCTGGGCATGGCACATACTCTGCTGTGCTACCTGGTGCACATGGTGGTGTGTCATGCACATGTGGACGATGATGGCATGCGCAACTCGTAGTGGGACCAGTGGTGTACTTGAGCGCGGCCTACCACAGTGACTCATTCGGGCGTCACTGACCTGCTACCAGGACAGCCTCCCAGTGGGGAATGTTTGGGAGGTTCAGGAGAAGCCAAACGTAAGTACCGATCCTCATGTGTGTGTATGTGTGTGCCTTGGCCATTGGTACCCTGGTTCATGCCTACCACTCAGGTGTATTTTGCAGGCCACACTGGAATGGCCGGCAACAATGCTCCTGGAATGGCTGGACCTGGGGAAAGATGCCAAAGGCCAGGTTGTGGCTCACAGGCACAGAGGGTGGTGGTGGCCCGAGGACATATCCCACTACCTGTCCAGATGGAGGACACCTCTCAAGGTGGTGTACAAGGATGAGTGCAAGAACCTGTGGCCCATCCAGGTGCCATCAGAGGTGGGTGGTCATTGTGTGGGTGTTGGTGTGTGTGTGTGCTACACACATGTGTGACCCCCCTGTGTCTGATGGGCATCCTCATGTTTGTTCTTGTGGTTTCAAGGGTACATATGTCCAGTACGGAGGCTGGTCAATGTGGAGTGGCCCTTCTCCGGTACCACCGCACACCTGCCAGCTCAAGTACCTCGGAGTCCTCAGATTCCGCATATTCTGCTGTTGTTACCTGTAATGTGATGTGTGCTGTCCCATTCCCAGGTCCCCTTCCGTACCCCTTCCTACCTGATGGTTTGCAATATAGGCCTACATTTTGCATCTGCCTTGTCTATGTCCCTTTGTCGCGCTGCTGCTGTGCAGTACAGACGTGCATGGCTTGTCTGGTGTGTGCATGGGTGTAGGCAGGCAAACCCACTGTCCACAATTGTGTACTGTTGTGTTTGATACCCGTCCCGAGCCATATCCCTTTATGTTGCCATTCCTATTCTTTTCTATGGTATCTGTGTTCATGTGGACCTCTGTGCTGTTTCAGTATCAGGTGACCTGGCTTCAGGCAACAGTCTGATTTGCTTTGCATTGTACTGTATTGGGGGGCAGCAGTTGGGGGGAGTGTGTTCATTCGTCCACATAGGGGCAGTGGCTGGGTAGTGTGTGTACACCATGGGTATCCCTGGTTACACCTCAGGATGTGTGTAGTCTGTGTGTAGCTATCCATGTGTGGCTGCCGTGTTTGTGGTTGGTGGCATGCTGGGCACTGTCCTGTGTACGCTGGCCCTGGTGCCCTTGCAGGTGTGTGATGTGTGTGCCAGGTGTGCGACTGTGGTTCCCTCCGGGTTGGGCCATGCCATGCTGTGCAACACTGGTGCCGATGTTGTGCTTGCCTGTGGCTGCTGGGGTGTGCTCTGGGTGAGGCTGTGGTGTGGCGGTCCTGCGGGCGGACATGGTCACAGGTCCCATGTGTCTGCAGTGCTGGTGCCTGTGGATAACGGTGCCCTACCCTGTGCCAGTCCCTGTCACCTGTGATTGCCTCTGTTTGGGGTCAGGTGCTGTGTCTTATGTGTATGGTACCTTGCTGTGCTAATGGGCATTCTGTGTTGTGGGCAGCCTGTGTGACTGTGTCCCTTGCTTGTGGGGGGGGGGGGCTGCGGCTCATGGTGGTGTGTGACCGTGGTGGTTATGGTGGGCCGCTACCCCGGCTGTTCCCTGTTCTACCCTGCATGTGTGCCGCACGTGATGTGTGGCCTTTGGATGGCAGTCATGTCTCCCAGTTTTTCCAGAGGGACTGGGGGCCTTACACTACGTTTCACGGGGATGCACTTGGGAGGTACTGTGGGACAGTATTTGTTTTCTGGCCACTGCCCGCAAACCAATGGTGGTAGCTGCCAATGGGGGCAGTGCAAACAAGGGGTGTTGGGTCTGTTATTTTGTGACTGGCTGCTGCGGCACAGGAGTTCTGCTGGGGCCATTAGCTCCCTCTGTTTACATCTGCCTCACTGAGGCGTAGGCTGGGGCCTGCGGCCATGTACCACTTTTGGACGTATGTTACTTCGTGCATGCGCGTATGGCATGCCACACAGGTGGACTATGCCCCTACATGCCCGTGGAGCCCTGTCCACATGCAGGTTCGCGGACTGGGCCTGAACACGCTCCTGTGCATGTTTTGTGCATACCACGTGCACATGGGTTATGTGCCTGGTACGCATATCCCCGTGTGTGTTGCGTACGTGCACTGTGTAACGCTTCTGCACCTTTGTGAACAGGCCCCATTATTAGCATACTTATTTCATCCCTGCTTCTAAAACAGGAGGTGAAGGAAGACATGATGAACATGGAGTCCCTTCCAATTCTAAATTTTAAAATTATTGTTGTTACTGTAATTAAGTACAAATATTAAAATGGCATCCATCATCCAGAGAGTTTATCCTTGAGTAAATGGGCCATTTAGCTTTTTGGGTAAAAAAGCAGAATGTAAAACATCCAAGGCCAAGATGACTTACGGTCATTAGAAAGCTAACACTAGTAGGTCACCTAGTTGTCCAGAGGAAGGGCATTTCCATTCCATGCATAGGTGTACTACTCTTCTGCAAACTACCTTCTTGATAAGCCCACTCTGAGTCTGCCCACTGTCCAGGGGTTCTGACTTGGTACTTGGCTGAGACATCAACTGCACTATACAAAGGACTCCTAAGAGGCTTAAAAACAAGTCTGAAGTTTGTTGTTCTCAGCCTATACTGGTCAAGCCCATTTAAAGAGCAGCTGATACCTTAGGGGCAGGCAACTCATGGTAAGCAGCTGCCTGGCCCAGGACCTAAATCAGCCCAATACTGATTTTTTTTATTTCTGCAAAGGATTACTAAGTTATTTCATTTACAACACTGACTCCCCTCCTACTCTGAAGCTAGCTGCCAAGCGCCCACCACAGTCCTGCACACAACACTGTGTTTTAATGACAAAAAGTAGAGAAAGGGCTGCAGGTCTATAAATAGCATTATTTATTTATTTTTTTTATTCTTTGGTAACTGGGTAAGGCCCACTAGGCACAAGTGCATGTTTTCCGGGGTGACCTGGGGAGGTTAAGACTTGCTCAGAGTCTCACAGTATGCAAGTGGTGGTTGTGGGAATCAAAACTAGGTTTGCCGGATGTACCACGCTCATTCACAGCTCGTTACTCTAACCTCTAGACTAAACTGCCAGCCCCATTATATTGCTAACGAGGCAGCGGTGGACTTTTGGTGTCACGTGTACTTATTATGGGCACTTACATATATTAAGGGGGTAGTACATGTAAAACTACCCCCTTAAAATGTACAAGTGCTTGTAATAAGTAATAGGAACACCAAAAGTTACTACTGTTGCCCCAGATAGCAGCATTATAATGTTATCTTATAGCCCTGCACCCCCTTCTCTACTTCGCGTCATTAAAATGTGGTTTTCTGGTGATGCTGCAGTGGGTGCTCAGTGGTTGGTTTCAGAATAGGAAGTGAGATCGCAGTTGTAGTAAGTAAAATAGTTTACTAATCTTCTGCGGAAAAAATCAACATTGGGTTAATTTAGGTCCTGGGGCAGGCAACTGCTTCCCACATGCTGCATGACCCAGGTACAATAGCGTGCCAGCAGCTCCTTAAAATGCAATGTCTTTTCTGGAGAAGCCTTGCCAGTCTGCCCTGCACAAAGGTTTGTACACCTATGATGGCTTGCACTGGACTGACATTTTAGAGTATGTGTGTACTTTGAAAAGATGCATAAAAAAAAAAAAAAAAGAACAGGAAATGTATGCAATTCAAATTTGAGGGGGAAAGGAGAATGTTTTACAACCCAGTTTTGCTGATGACTAATGTGATTTTTATTTTATGACAGAAGAACCCTGTCTTTTAAAGTGCTGAAAATTGTGTACTGTTAAATGTATCCCTGTTTGTCCAGCTCGGTGGCGCTGAGAGTTGAGGCACTGGACGCCACACCTCAATCTACACCGGTGACCCGGCTTTGGGAATGGACTCAGGCTGTCGGGGGTCAGCAGGGGAGAAGGAGGATCGAGCATCCCATGACTGCTCTCCTTCCTCTGGGGTGGGTGGGGGGGTCCCACATTGCTCTGACAGCAACTGGCAGCTGACCAGAGGCCTCAGTAATGCATGCAGTTGAGGGCTGGAGCACGGTGGCATTTAGTCGCGCTGATGCCATTGCATGACCGGCTCTGAGGAAAGCAAAAATGGTGGAAAACTGTGGGGCAACTGTGGCGGCTGATGGCCGTGCCCTGCTCCCCTGGACAAGAGAGTCGCCCCAGGTGATGGATTCAGGTCCCCGGGGGGGGGGGGGGACTCTGCGTGCTGGCCTGCATGGAGAACAGCATGTCACTGGCCAGACCAGGTCCCGGGGGTGGCAGGTGCTGGCGGCCACACATCTCGCCACCTGCTCCACAGTAGGGGGAGAAAAAGAAAGTCGTGATAAAATAAACAAATTATCCCAACTTTCCATTTCATAGCAGTCATGTATTCTGATAAATGCTGACCATATCTTAATGAACTAACTAACTTTGTAATACTCTCAGCTCTGCACCGTGTTCCCATCTCATTAACAGCTATTGCTTGTTTCTTATTTCTAAGACATTTCATTATCAGTCACACCCTTCCATTCAATTCATCTGATGGGGCTGGAGTAGTGTAACTGATGTCAATGAAAGTCCAGGTGGTGTGAAAAGAGAGAGCATCAACTGCTGCGGAGAGAGGAATTCAAGGCAGTTATAAAGGCAATAAAAATTGATTATTAATGTAATACAAAAGGTCAAAACCTAACAGAATATAAGGCAGATACCAGAAGGGAAACAGGACAACCTATAGATATAAACACTGTTTTCCATCACCTTTAAAAATGAAGCCCCTTAAATTCTACTAAAAAACCTATAAAGTACATATATACATTTTTCTTGCATGCATATATCATTTTTTTTGTTTGTTTGTTTGCAGTTAGTGCTAGTTCTCTCCCTGGCCAAAAGTAGCCCATTGGACGCCAGCCACCCCAGCTCCATAACCTCAATTTTCCTCCAGGGTTAACCTTTGCGTGAAGAAGCATGGCCTGGGTGTTCGCTGGATGCAAGGCTACAAGGTGACTGGACATCAGCAGATGCTCAGGAGTCTGCCATTTTCCTGTGCTCCCAAGGAATGTGCATGCAATGCTGCCCAGATGCTCCCATGCATGCTTCCGTAGGTGGGACATCAGCATCCACCACGTCCCGTCTTTACAGTCCTGGCTGGTTACCACCAGCAGATGCTAGGGGCCAGGTAAACGCTGGTTACTCTAGGACTCCCTTGATCTTTTTACGACCCAGCCGACCCCAGACTACTGGAGTCTGCATCCAAAACCCGGGTCCCCAGTGTGGTATGAGGTGCAGCATCCCACATCTCAACCCTCAGCACCACCGGGCCGGCAGTTATGTAAGCATTAATCCACGATGAAGGTGGCATCTGATGGGGAGTTAATGCATGGTTAGAAACATAGAAACATAGAATTTGACAGCAGATAAGGACCGCTTGGCCCACCCAGTCTGCCCATTTCCCTACCTAATGGATAAGCTGCAGATCCTAGTTAACCAGCAGCCTACTTCTTTCTACCCCCAACCCCTAGAATTGCCTTATGGCTGTCCCATGCATGCTTGAATTCAATCACTGTTTTGGACTCCACAACCTCCTCCGGAAGGCTGTTCCATGCATCCACAACCCTCTCTGTGAAAAAATACTTCCTTAAATTACCTCTGAGCCGCCGGCCCTCTATCTTCAAATTGTGCCCCCTTGTTCTTGCACACCTCTTTTTTTGAAAGATGCTATCCTCTTGGAATTTGTTGATTCCCTTGAGGTACTTGAACGTTTCTGTCATGTCTCTCCCTCCCTCCTTTCCTCAAGGCTATACATATTAAGCTCCTTTAGTCTCTCTTCATATGTCTTCCGTGCAGACCCTGCACCATTTTAGTTGCCCTCCTCTGGACAGCTTCCATCTTGTCTATGTCCTTGCGGAGATTGGGTCTCCAGAATTGCACACAGTACTCCAGATGGGGTCTCACCAGCTGTCTGTACAGAGGGATAACAACTTCCTGTTTTCTGCTGGTGATGCCTCTCCCTATGCATCCCAGTATCCCCCAGCCCTCCTTACTGCCCTCTCACATTGCTTGCCCACCTTTAAGTCATCTGATATGACTACCCCAGGTCCCTTTCCATTTTTGTTGTTGTTAGTATCTCACCCCCATTGTGCACTCTTCCCCTGGGTTTTTGTTTCCCAGGTGCATTACCTTGCACTTCTTAGCATTAACTCTAAGCTGCCATACATTTGACCATTCCTCTAACCTTGCCAAGTCCCTTCTCATCCTTTCCACTCCACCTTGTGCATCAACTCTGTTGCAGATCTTTGTGTCATCTGCAAAGAGATATACTTTTCCTTCCAGTCCCTCTGCAATGTCACTTACAAAGACACTGAAGAGGACCGGTCCTAATACTGAACCCTGCGGCACCCCACTAGTAACCCCCCTTTCTTCAGAGTGGACTCCATTTACTATTACCCTCTGCATCCTATTCTCCAGCCAATTCTTTACCCAGGCTATCATCTTGGGATCCACTTCCAGGCTGGCTAACTTGTATATTAATCTTTTGTGTTGGACTGTGTCAAATGCCTTGCTAAAGTCTAGGTAGGCCATGTCCACAGCCCCTCCCTGATCTACTACTTTGGTCACCCAGTCAAAGAAATCTATTAGATTAGTCTGGCATGACCTTCCTGCTGTGAATCCATGCTGCCTTGGGTCCTGTACCCCTCTGGCCTCTAGGTACTCGACAATTCTTTCCTTCAAGTGATTCCATCATTCTCCTATCACTGAGGTTAAACTAACTGGTCTGTAGTTTCCTCGTCTGCCCTGCTCCTACTTTTGTGAAGGGAATCACATGGCTCTCCTCCAGTCCTCAGGTACCACCCATCCTCCCATGATTTGTTAAAGAGGGTAGTCAGTGGTGTCACTAGTTCTACCCTTAGTTCTTTTAGAATTCTGGGATGAATCCCATCAGGCCCCATTGCTTTGTTCACCTTCAGTTTAAAGGTTTTTGAACCCTTTCTTCTGTAAATGGGCTGGTATCAACTCTGTATCCAGAGTGTTTCTATTGTTTGCTTTGGGTATCTCCCCTCTTCATTTGTAAATACTGAGCAAAATATTTGTTTAGTATCTCTGCCTTTCACAGGCACCTCTTCCCCCCCTTCCCTTTATTAAGCCTCACTATCCCTCCCTTAGTCTTCCTTCACTCCCTGATGTACCTAAAAAGGTTTTATCCCCTTCTTAACTGAGTTGGCTATCTTTCCTCAGTTCAGGCCTTTGCTGTTCTGACTTCGCTTCCTTTCTTTGTAACTGATACAATTCTCTGTCCTGCTCCTTCTGTGATTCTCGTACTTTCTGAATGTTTCTTTTCTCTTGAACCTTCACTGCCACCTCCTTTGAGAACCACAGTGGTTTCTTATATCGTTTTGGTTTATTTGCTTCACACAAAGACTTGTTACCTCTGTGATGGCAGTTTTTATTATTCCCCATTGTTCTTCCACTCCTCCTTCCTGCCCCTTTGCTAGTGCATTCCTTAGGCACTCGCCCATTTTGGCAAAGTCAGCCCTCCTGAAGTCCAGTACTTTTCCGTAGGTGGGACATCAGCATCCACCACATCCCTTGTCTTAACAGTCTTGGCTGCCTTACCATCAGTTGATGCTAGGGGCCAAGTAAACGCTGGTTACTCTAGCACTCCCTCGAGTTGGGGCCGTTGTGGGCCGAGTGTCTACAATGACCAACCATGCATTAACTCTCCATTAGATGCCACCTTCGGAGTGGATTAATGCGCCTGTAACATGGCTTGTGCTATGCTACTTTTATGTGCTTATTGTTTTACTTGTTATCACACACTCACCACTACTAATAATTATCTCCTTACTCATTTATGGTTTATATTTCATTCTTTAGAAGCATCTGTGTAAGTGCCACAATGCGCGTGCACGCTGCACTGCCGACATTCACTTCCATAGTGTCTACCAACTTGTGAGATGTTACGAGTTTCATTCATGTTGCAAGATGCACATAACATTATTTTGTCAATTACAAACCTCGCCATTCCGATCGGCTGTTCTGCTGGTATACTTCCATCTTCCCTGATATTGCTCCCCTGCTGCATTGTGGGAACTATCTGTTGGCTGCATACTTTACTGTACCGAAACACTAACAGTAGTTCTGTTACCAGAGTGTTTAGAGCTCCCCTCATATTTCTGACCAACAGGTGGCACTAGTCGAACAGCCCACCACTTTTGCTCATTTTCTGAATGCCATCTTTTAGGATCTTGCAGTTTTGCTATTGCATTCTGCTGCCAGTATTGCTATTTGCATCGGGTGCTGTCCTAGGCTCCAAACTGAACACTTTCAGCTCCCACATGTATTTTCTTTTGTGTCTATTTCTCCGCACGCTACACCTCAGTCGGACATCTCCTCCACACACACAGACTCCCTTTCCGACCAATAGGTGGCGACCTCGTTCGCACTCCTGTGCCATTAGTCGCTCTCTCCTCTGTTGATGGCGCCACCTGTTAGTCGACCTACCTATGTAACTACTCTTGACCACATTTCTTAAGGCATTTGTGCGCCTGTTCACAAGCTCAACACGGCATTATCGTCTCATAATGCTGGGTTGCTCTTGTACCACCTGGCACTCTTGCACCAATCATCTTTCTTCCCTACGATAGTATTTTTTTTGGCATGTTACAAGTATATATAATTGCTAGTCATTTCCATGCTATACAATAAAAAGAAAATCAGAATCCCCGCAATGCTGAGGCAATTCTAGCCAGGTAGGTTACAGCTAATTTTTTCACACAGTACAGCACTTACTGATTAAAAAGCATGAAACAGGAGATACATCCTGCTATGACAATCTTTATATAAGTTATTGTCTGCAGCATCAGGCAATGTGCTGATGTATCAGATTTGTAAATAAATGCTTTCTTCTTACCTTCCAGCAAATGCTGCGGAACCTGCTGCTTCTAAGCTTCCCATTAATCCCATAGTCCTTCACCCTTGCAAAGTAATTGTTGTTTACAAATAAGTCTTCCCATTCTTTTCTAGATAAAAGCAAACAGAAAGTTTGGAAATAAAAAAAAATGGGAGTCACAAGAGACAGACCTTTTCAGATATGTACGAGAATCATACAGGATCCAATCTGTACAAAAGGTGAAGAGGTTCATTTTCTTTCAGTACCCCTGCCCCCTGGCAAACACACCAAACTGTAGGTGGAGGTAAATATTTTAAGACAAAATAATTGACCAAGTTCCCAGTCATAAAGTTTAAAGGCAAAAGAGCTTGCTCCCCTGTGTTTCACATTTTGGATCATACAAACTAGTGATTCTTTACTGCAATGCCAGTCAGCCTGACAGATGTTAGTTGGCAAAAATGGAGTCTGCACTACTGGTTAACAATTCCTGCAGAGGGCTGAACCTGGTATACCTGCTATCAGAAGTGCCTCCCACTGCCTTCTCTGCACCCACGTCTTGGCATTGTTGTCATCATTATTTTATTTATTTATTTAAATTTTGGTAACCGGGTGGGCCCACTGAGACACTGCAGTCCCCTTTTTCAGGGGCGACCCGGGAAATACAATGCATTGGTAGTACAAACATCACAGTTTACAGAGGAAGTGCCAATTACATGTTAAGGAATAACAAACAAGGAATTAATTAATCTAAAAGCACACAGTATGGACAGAAATTACATCAATTAGTCAATTACAGAATTACATCAGATAGACAAATACAAAGAGGTTGGCATTGCACATATAATGACTCGTAACAAGCTATGACAGTGGTAAACAGGTAGCAATCACCGTTACACTGGCAGTAGCATAGGTAGAAAAGTGCATGATAATATTTGCAGGCATCACATTCAAGTTCAAACAAAGTTTCCCCCATAAAGAAGTCTGGGGAAAGCTACACAGGGTAGACCATAGACTTGGGGAAGCTGGAGCAGGGATCATCTGAAGCAGGAGCATGGGGTTGTGAGGTAGGATAGTAAAGAGGATTGAAATTTCGGGAGCGAGAAGCAGGATAGTACTGGGTGAGGTAAGGAGTTCCAGTCACACACAGCAGAGGAGTAGCCAAAAGATCTATGGGCCACAGCAAGCCGCAATGTGGGTATGATAAGCAGGGTAGGGAGGCAGATCTGAGTGCACGCTGTGGCTGACGGAGCCAAACTCAGCAAGACTGGGAGGAGTGTATTTATGGACCAACTTGTGCATTACGCAGAGAGTGGAACACCGGAGTTTAGATTCATAGGGTAGCCAACCCAGGGAAGAGAGGACATCACAATGGTGGTGACGTGCATGGACACCTAAAGCAAGTTGGCCCACTCTGTGGTAGGCCTGTTTTAGGTGGGATAAGATTGTAGAGTTGGTTGTGAGCAGAAATGGAGCACTATAAGTAAAGAGGGGAAGGAGCGAGGCCGACGCGATCCTGTGACAGGAGACCAAAGTGAGAAAGGGACGGGTACGATATAGAAGGCGAAGTTTTAGGTTCAGAGATTGGTAATAAGGGAGACATGAGTGTCCAGAGAAAGTGAGGTATCAAGGGTGACTCCCAAGTACCTGAAGGATTGAACTGATTCAAGGTTTTCACCACTGCGAGAAAGAATCATAAGCGGGGTGGCTGGCATGTGCTGAGGAGGGTGGATGGGAGAACAGCATGCATTTAGCTTTTTTTATGTTGAGGACAAGTTGGTGTTTTAGAAACCAGTCTTCAAGGGCACTAAAGTCATAGGCTAACAGACTGTTAATTAACCCAATGTCAGAAGAGGAACGGTAGATAATGGCGTCACCAGCACAGAGATGTACCGAGGCCCTTCCACAGTTATTCCGTAGCTCATTAATGAAGAGGGAGAATAGTAGCAGACCCAGGATGGAGCCCTGTGGTACACCATGGGAAACAGATCTGTGGTCAGAGAGAGAGAGCCAGCCCACTTGACACTTTGCGTGCGGTCAGAAAGATAACTCTGAATCCAGGTTAAGGCACTATCATCGAGTCAAAGGAGATGTAGCTGATGGAGCAAGAGACCGTGGTTGACCAAATCGAAGGCCTTTATCAGATCGACGAAGATGGCCGCAGTGGCATAGCCTTGGTCCATGGAATGAAACAAATCAGGTGTGATTTTGAGGAAGGCAATAAGGGTACTATGATTTTTCCTGAACCCATGTTGGAAGGGGGAGAGTAGCTGCTGGAGATCAAGGTAGTCCTGAAGGTGGTCATAGAGGATCCGCTCCTGGATTTTTGCCAGCGGAGAGAGAATTGATATGGGTCTATAATTCTGTACTGTAGTGTTCGGGCCACCCTTGTGCACAGGAACCACTACAGCAACCTTCCATTTATCTGGGATAGTACTCATGAGAAAGGATCGATTGAACAAGTCATGAATGGGATGGGCAAGGGCTGCAGATCCCAGTTTAAGTAATTGTGGTTCAAGGGTATCATGGCCAGGGGAACCACCGGCTTTCAGATTAGCAAGTACCCGATGGACTTAATTAAGGATAGCAAGTTGCAAGTGAAAAGCAGAGTGATCTGCAGTTACGACTGAAGGCTGAGGGTCCCTGGTGGTGGTGGTGGTGGGGGGAGGAGTGAGTTGTTAAATTGATATGTACATATATGAAGATCAGTGAAAAATCCATTTAAGCCCAAGGAAATGGATGAAGGGTCAGTGAGGATGGTGTCCTGGATGGTAAGGGAGCTAGGTAATTCTGTGGTCTTCCCCTTGATTAGAGAGTTAATCTCCTTCCAGGAATTCTTGGAGTTGCGGAGGTGCTCCATTTGGAGTGTCCTGAAATGGAGGCATTTGGCCCTTTGAATATTATTCTTGCACTTATTCCCGAGCTCCCTATATACTATCCAGTCATTGGGCAGCCCAGTGTGTTTGTAGGTCCTCCAGGCATGGTCTCGAGTAGATATGAGTTTCCTGTGCTCATGGGAGAGCCAGGATGCTTTGATACCTTTTAACCTGCACTTTTTTAGTGGAGCTTGGCTATTAACGATGGCAGTAAAGGTGGAAATAAAGAAATCGAGGGCTAGGCTGATGTCAGGGAGAGTGTTAATAGAGCCCCAGTCAGCTTCATATAAGGACGCAATGAAAGCACCAGAGTCTAAATGGGTCACATTCAGGATCTGGAGGATCCTTGGAGGAGGGTTAGGGAAGTTATTACGCCACATGCATGGAGTTGGGGAGTGGTCGCTGCTGCTGTCCAAGAGAACACCAACTGATTTTACCTTATAGGCACAATTAGTGATGACACAATCAAGCACAGTGTAACTGCCCGTCTTGGAGTTAATTCTTGTTGGTTCGTTGATGAGCTGGACCAAATTACAGTCAGCAAGAGCGGCACACACCCTATCCGAGTTTCAGGTTTTGCCAATCTATGTTGAAGTCACCACCAAGTACGAGGTCATAGCTAGGGAGGTTGGCGAGGGAGGTAATAAAGGAGGGGAGGCAGGTAGTGGCTTCCTTAGGGGGTACGTAAACACATCCCACAAGCAGTTTCTTGACTGTACTCAGGGTCAGTGAGAGGAGTAATGTCTCCCCTTCAGGGGGCCCAGGACCAGGCACAGGGATTTCAGTAGCATCTATGTCAGACCGAATGTGCATAAGGACTCCACCTCCCCTTTTACCCACCCTATCCTTCCTAAGGAGTTCTAGCTTGGTAATGCAATTTCATGTTGCCTGATGCTAGGCTTTGGCCAGGACTCAGAGATACCTAGTATGTCAGGGGTATGTTGATCGACCCAGACTTTGAGTTCAGCCATTTTAGGTCATATACTTCGAGCATTTAAATGATCGATTTTCAGATCTTTGTGGGCGCTACGTATGCCAGGTCGGGTAGTGGATGTTAAGGTGGAGCATGCTGGTCCAGGATTGAGCTCAATATTTCTTGCCAGTATTAGCAGAATGAGGAGGTAGAGGGTTGCTGTCATCCCAGTCGGAACCATGGTAGTCCAGTGCCCCCCCAGTCCCTCTGCATTCCATGGTGTCCAACAAAACCCCCCTTCACATGCCCCAATCTCCTGTGACAGTTATCTTTCAGCTGATCTGTGCCCCCAATCAACTACTCAAACATCAGCTACAGAGTTGCAACACCACTACTGTCTGGCTGTATTGGTTCTACAGGCAAGGAGTGTTGCTACGCTCTACAACTGACTTTGTGAGGGATGCCATGCTTTGTTGATGGCTATGTGGTCCATTAACTTACCGCCCCTTCCCTGCATGGCTACAATGGGTATTTGCGACTGCACAGCTAAAGGAAGCGATGCTCATTGTGAACGACACACAGTGGAGTCATAAAGTCAAGACTGTCGCTAAGTTGTCATTCCTTGTGAGAATAGGTCCCGTTATTTTTCTTGTTGACATGCAACACCTGAAACAACATGTTATTTTTAAGGTTGTAAATATCACAATGGACGGTATTAAGGTTGCCAGTATCATAATGGACTATTTAAATTGTATTAAGGTTGCCAGTATCATAATGGACTATTTAAATTGATGAGACAGCAGCTACTGTAGCATCATAAAGGTCTGTGCTGCACTCCGCGCAAAATCCAAATACAAACAGAAACTGTTAAATCTTTATATAAAGAGTCAGCTTAAAAGTTAAACTTTGTAAAGTGATGTGGTATATTGCATATAAAAAGCATGACATTTACTGTATGTAATCGAAGTGCAAAGAAAAAGTCACAAATATCAAGACTATTTTTGCTAGTTAGGCATTTACAGTGACATTATCTTGTTATAACATGGTTTCAAGAAATCATACTTTGTGATTGACTGACACGTATGCAGGGGGTCAGTTTCTTTTTGGTGCAAGTCAAACATTTCCAAGATTTCATATTTTGAAGTCATTCCAAATTGTTTTAAGTCAAAAGGCTGCAACGGTCCCAACTTTTGGAACTCTGTAGTTTGAGAGACACATTTTAGATCAGAGTTGATATTAGTGATAAAAAGCTCATTTCTTCAGAAAAAAAAGTAATAATTTCCTGACTTCCACGACTGCAAATTTGGAAGTCGTTTAATTTTCTTTTTTACCATTTGGAAGTCAGTGACAATGCACTGAACTTTTAAGATTATCAAAACAACCATATCATAGTAATGAAAACAAGTTCCAGTTCACTTTTCAAACTACTGTTAAAATGTGCTCTGCCTATTTTCTTCCATTTTCAGAAAAAAAAAAGTGCAAGAAGACCCTTCAGGGTGAGATATGTGGGGAATCGATGCACTCCCCGATGGTGCAAGGTATGAGGCACCAACCAAGGCATGTTTTACTGCTTGCATATTCTTCCTTTCAGTGGCTGACATTCTCACTGTAGATTCTTCAAGATACAAGACTGCCACGTGGCTCAGCAGGGTTAAAAGACACAGGTGTTAGAGTTACTATGGAAATGCCTGCGTGGATGTTTAACCTTCTTAGCTTCAGACACTGAGTAAAACACATCTAAAGTTGGCAGCTCCCATAGTTTTTTAAAACTATAGGAGTGATGGAGGATTTTTAGCTGCTCGTTGGTTGGATGGGGTAATTCGTTTACTATGGAACTCAACTGAACAGCCTTCTTCACCTACAAAAATACAACTCAAATGGGAGGGGCATTATCACAATTTTATAATATGAGTTCTAGATTTTTCAATGATTTCTGTGATCTGCTTGGCTGATGAAACCTGTACAGCCGTTGTACAATCTCTTACAGCTCACTCTATTTAAGTCATATTTATTTGTAATTTGTGCCATTTTACATGTGGGATGCCACAGTGTGGAATGTGCAGCTGTATTCCAATAGATACACTTCTTGGATGCTTGAAGGCACTTTGCTTTGCCTTGTGCAAAGCAATGCTCCCAAAGCAGGAGTATATCAAAGTATGACTGCCTACCTGGTTGTGTGCGATTCCTCAAATAAACTGCTTTATGTTTTCATACATAACAGTCTTCCACATGGCATTTTGGTAGCTAGGTGGTTTGGGTCAGGATATTTAGCACCTTTTTTGTGAAAGAATGAGGGACAGGCTAGAGAGTACTTTTTAAGGAGGATGGATAGTCCATTTTTTTTTTTTTTTATTTGTTTTATACTCCTGGGCTGGCGGGCCAGCTCAGGACCTCCTTCCAGCTGCTGCCTAATACCCTTATGCCCTCCTGCTGAGATCCGCCCATCAGGACTTCCACCCACCCATAAAACACCGCTGTGCTGCCCCCTGGTTTGCCCCCCCCCCCAAGGCCAAGGGATGCCTTCAGCTCCATGGTGCTTACCCCCACTGTAGACATCTGGCCACCCACGGCAGAGGTGAAGATTGGTGGCTAGGATCTGGCGGTGGAGGTCGTGGGCCAGCAGAGGCTTCACCTTTTCGATCTGCACCTCCACTTTTCCTATTGTGTATTCCCCTGCTGGGAATGCACAAGAGGATAGGCTGCCGGGAGTCTCGATACAGCCAATCTTTAACTGCGCTCCTAAGGCCCCCTCCCTTAAGTCGGGGATATTTTGCACCACTACCCATGGTCACCCAGGTGGCAGCAGAGCAGCGGGATGTGGCACCTCCCCCCCTCGATGGTCTGTGCTCATTCCTGAACCCAGATCAGCATCATCGCAACCAGCAGCACTACCGCTGCGCCAGTGGGTGGGCTATGACTATTCCATTTTAAAAACCATTTAAAACTGAAAAAAAAAACTTTTCAACTTAAAATGATACTAAATTATGCTAGTACACATTTTATAAGCACAAAAACACACTCCAGGGTGTGCGGTGGTTGGGAACATACACACTTATTTTTACTTTAAAGACACTCAGATAGGTCCCGTGCCAAAAAACACTTGAGAGAGAGAGATACGGAGAGATGCAAGGATCCTTCATCCCCAGGCAGTGGCGTGTTACAGCACTGTCCCAACCAGGTTCGGAAAGCCTGACTTACCAAGAGTAAATTAGAAGATAATATGCCACAGAGACAGAGCCCAAGACTGGTTGCTAGAATACCTCTATGCCAAGAAAAAAATTTCTAAGTGTGGGTTCTGAAGACTACAATGTGCCCGAGAGGACCTCCCCAAGGGAACCACCCTAAAGCAGAATAATGGGGAGACATAAAGAGCAGCTCCTTTAGCACTGGGCTAGAGGTTAGGCACCCAACTCTTGTATCTTCTCCTCTTTATTTTATTTTTTAATTTTGGAGAAATGCACAGACAAAGGTACTTCCTGGAGACTGGGGTAAGTGGTCATGAATGATAAAGACAGAAGGCATCTGACAGTGTCTCACTCTCTCTACAAGGAGCTCCAAGAGGATACTCTTGAATGGAATCATATACCCTTTAATGTATATAAAGGAATTAGGACAAAAGGTTGGAGGAGGGCACACATATATGTACCCCAGAAAACAGGGACAGATATGAAGAAAATCCATTGCTTGCGTTGACCCACTACTGAACATCCTAAATGAAAGTTTGAGGATTTTAAACTACAATAAAAGCAGTGTCTCAGTACTGACCTTCTGCAGAGTAATGTTTGCACGTATATTACATGCAGAAAGTGCCAGGGCAGTGTAGTACAGTGACACTACAGCAAGTTTTTGACCTTGAACTTTCAGAGATGATCCCCAGCAAAAAGCAGAGGGTCAAATGACGCCCACATGACTGCAGTTAATGCAAACCCTGGGAACCTTTAGATTAGCAGACCTCTTCTCTAGAGGGAAGAGTGAAAGGAAGGTAAAGCTGTCCATATTCGCCTTCCCCCCCTTGAACCTAAGGAGAAGGGAAAAACCCTCCTGACTATAAGCCAAGAGTTTCCTTTGGGGGTGCTGGCTAGACATTGGCCCCTTTTAGGTTAAAAGGGGGAAGGCAAACAGGAAGGTGGCACTGCTCAGAAGCTTGGCCATGAGGGGGAAGCTGAGTGGGAAGCAGTAATGAATAGTGAAGATATCTTGGAAGATCAAGAATTATGGTAAGTACATAACTATCATATCTTCCAAAGATTAATCTTCACCATTCAGTAATGGTGGGGGAGTACTGAGTACCACCTAGGTTGTGCTGGCACCTCCTGAAGAAAAAAGTTCCCTCAGCCTCCTGTGGGGGATACACAAGAGGAGGGGGCCCCTCACAGGTCTGGTGAGACCCAAGACTGGTCAGGAGCAGGTGGGCGCTCCAAGACCTGGGAGAAAAAAGGCACCCCGCCAATTCCTGCCCAGCCTTGGGGGAGAAAAAGTGGGCCCCCTGGAAAGGTGAGGCAATCACGCTACGCTGGACCAAGGGTGAGAGCCATGAAAGGTGGAGCCAGGCCATCCACCTAATGCAGAATGTTCCTACCAGCAAGGTGGCTACCTCACTGGCAGCATAAGACGCTCTTGAGTGGTGTCTTGCAAGCTCCGGGCTACAAGTGGAAAGGATTATGGCCAACTTGGTTGCCTCACTGTCAAGGCATGGATGCCAAGAGCTGTCCCAACGTCGGCCATAGATGCCTGGCATAGGCAGCCTGGTGTGACGAGATACACAGGAAATGATGCGTTGCTGAGAAAACCCTTCTTCCCTAGCGGTCAAACTCAGCCAAGTTGGACTCAGGTGGGCAGTCGTGCCTGGAGAGGGTGTCAACAGCTCCACTTCTGATGTGGGATGGGGCATAGCACCAGGAGACCTCACGGGTGTGCAGTACCTGTGTCAGCAGTCTTTCGGGACTGGAACAGGGGCAGACCAGTTCTGCCAGACACTAAGTGACACCTCTATGAAGGGCTGAGGCCACAGAGGGATCACAGTGGATTCCATGCTTTATTCCTCTAGGAATGACAACACTGCATAAGAAAGATTGCATCCTCTGAAGTGGGAGAGGTGCAGCTCCTTCATCATCTCTGACAGGAAATGCTGATACCCTGTTAGGTCAACATCGGAGGAAAAATGGATTGAAGTGTCCTCTTCCTCAGAGGAGGATGTCAGAAACTTGGAGCAGCGAGATTCAGGGTGAGGTGGCACCAGGACTTGAGGTCTGAAAATGACCTCATTCAGGGCTCTAAGGTATCTGGGATATGCAGTTACCATTGCCATGAATTGCTCCCAAGTCATGGCTCCCACAGAGCCAGAAAAACCTGGGAAGGAAGGGATGGGAGGCAGAGGTAAAGGGGGTAACAGTGAGTGTGAGAAACCACTCCAGCACTTCTGCAAGGGCCGCAGGAGCAAGCAGGGGGCCCTTTCCTGGGGAGGAGCTGCACAAACCACCCAACTGGAGGGGGCGAGCTGAGTGGTGCCTTTGAGGGAGTACCGCCAGGTGAGAGGATCGGAGCCACTGAAGTCCACTAAGGTGGCCCCTGTCCCCACCAACTACAGACCCAGCCCAACTAGGCAAAGAAAGAAGGCCTGAGTCAGAGCTCCTACTACTCCCAGAGCCTCCAGGCATTCTGGCAACAGCAGGGGCACCAAACTAGGCCTCCCAACACACACCCTCAGCAGAGACCTCCCTCTTGCCAGAGGCCTGAGAGATGCTGCGAAGCCCAAAGAGGACACAGGTGGGGACCCGGCACTGCTAGCAGTGCCAGAATCCTCCTCGGCACCAGTGCCTGAAACAATGCCACCTGTGGCACCAAAAACAGGGTCCGTGCCGGAGATGACAGCAGATTTGGTGCCACCCTGCTCGCCGGTGCACCACAAGCAGAAGACAGAGATGCCAGGAAGGGAGCACCACTGTCGGTACTGAGTCAGGCACTCCAAAGCCCCGAAGAAGACCTCCAGTTAGGCCTAAGGGAATCAAGGGGATCCGGAGAACTGGGTAACCAATCAGGATCATCTTGGTCATCATCCGAATCTAATCTAAGGACGACACCAGGGAGATCGCCAATGTTGCTGCCTCTGTAACTCACACTCTTCCAACACCGCGAGCAGTGTCAGAAGGGAACCCAGCCACGTGGTTGGCCCCGTCCTGCTCACCAACATTGTGGATGGTGTCCGGAGACAGGGAGGCACCGGGACACGACATCAAGAGAGTTGCCGGCCCGTGCCCAGCGTATAGCTGAGACTTCGACACCAGAGGTGTCCTGGCCCCCAAGGGGCACTGGACTGCAACAAATGCTCAGCTAACCTCCCAGAAGGAAGCCAAATGTCCACCCAATCCATTATGCAGGCTTCCAGTCTCAGCAGGACCAGAAATAATGGAAGCGTACTCTCCCTTGGTACATGCAGTACCAGGGAGAGACCCAGGAGAAGGGCCCAAAGACCTTATCTTGGTGTCCTGGGTGCGACGCCTGGGGAGGTCCCGCCCCAACTTCAACCCACCCCAACTTCAATGTGCAGATTTCGAGAGTGCAGTAGTCCATGTTGAAGCAGGCCACACACTTGTCCAAGTCGTGATGCAGTCATGGCAGTCCAAAATGGTCATGGGCCTGCTTCAAGGGCAGTGATGCATGGGGTGAGCCCTGCTTTTCATTTTCCAGATTTACTAAGCCCCAAACTGAACATGATCAAAGACGGTAAAAATAATATAAAACTGAAGGAAAAGCACCAGACGCTGCACTAGGAGGGCAGGTAAAAACCTAAAATGGTGTGAACAAATGGTGTTGGAGATCATACAGTGTCAAGCAAATCACTGGAACTGGAGACAAGCAGAACAACGCACTTTCTTGTGGCTGCAGCTCCACATGAGGTGTTGCCTCAATGGCAGCAAAAGCAGAACTAAGGAGGTCGGGGAGCTGGCGGTGGTTACTGGCCAACCAACCCACGAGCACCACGTTATGTGTCAGCCTTGTGGGTGGCGCAATCTCTGACGTCGGCTCCTCTCCTCAAAAGTCAGAAGTCTTAAAGCTACACACTCCTTTGGGGTTGGCGCCTTTGGCTGATAACCCACCATAAGTAATGAATTGTGAAGAGTGATCTTTGAAAGATCAGGCAGAATGAATAGACTACACAGTCCTTGTCTGCTGTCAAATTCTATGTTTCTATTCAGGGATGTCATGGATTCATAATAAGAA
This sequence comes from Neoceratodus forsteri, assembly GCA_016271365.2. Lineage (NCBI taxonomy): Eukaryota > Metazoa > Chordata > Ceratodontiformes > Ceratodontidae > Neoceratodus > Neoceratodus forsteri. The sequence goes on along the minus strand of CM057456.1, from coordinate 1,171,848,232 downwards.
TCACTATAAATCCAGTAAAGAGGCAGTCTATAGAAAGTGTGTCAAGTTCACAAAGTCAGTCAGCTTGCAATCACTAGGTTGATACCATTTTTGATAGGAAACTACGCAACTGTGCATAGAAATTCATCGACAACAAAGTGAATGTCCTGAACCTCAAAGAAAGTCTGCACACGTATTAACATTCACATTAGTAAAGAGACACCAATTATAAGTTCCATCCACTGCCGGCTACCAAATTGGAATCCTAAATTACTCTTAAGATGTTCCCAAAGTCTTATGGTTGACCACACATATTGGCTTAGTTTCTGAGTCTGTCTCTGGAGCCCTGGGAACTTCCTTCTCAATTTCTGGCAGCAGTTTCTTGAGGTCTTTATGGCGGTTATAAATATCGGTGTTGCCACCGTACTGCACCCAGAGTTTTGCTGGGTAGATGGTGTCACAAACGCACTCCACAGGTCAGGCCCTCTGCTCCCACAGTGCCAACCTCAGAGGAGAACAACAGTGTAAACAGGTAACAGACAGAGTAACCCTCCTGTCTGCTTTTGGGTTCAAATCACCTTTAGTCTCAAGAGTCAAAAACAGTGGTGGAATTCAAGCATGCATGGGACAGTCATAAGGCCATTCTAGGGGGTGGGGGTAGGAAGAAGTAGGCTGCTGGTTAACTAGGATCTGCAGCTTATCCAGTAGTAGGGAAATGGGCAGACTGGGTGGGCCAAGCGGTCCTTATCTGCCGTCAAATTCTATGTTTCTATGTTCTGGGGGGATTCAAACTGTGAACCTTATGCTAGCATACCCAATTATAGGCTCAGATATGTACCCTCTTCGGGACTGCAGTACAATCTTTCACCAGGGGCACCAAGCCAGGTCTCCAAAATGAACCCTTAAAATTCTATAAGAGACCTTAGGTATATTCTTACCTTTTTACTCAAGGTTTTTTTTTACTCAAGCTCAGTAACACCATCAAGCACCATCTCCAGGGCATCTGAACTTTGCAGAAGAGAGAAGAAATCTGAGGTAGAATGTAGGCAGTTGACACTGGGCAGTTTGAAAATAGATGCACAAGCTAAACATTCCATGATTAGCATAGCATTCTATTCTTTCTGGGGCAGTGCTGATTTAAAGGAGCACTGCAAGAGTAATAATATTAGTGGATTCCTGGGGTTAGAAAGTACAGTTACGCAAGAAATGTAAATTACGCACCGTACTTACTGCAATTCTTGATCTTCTTGGTGAAGTCTCCACCACTCATTCATACTAGTAGGACTACGCCGGAGGTGCTACAACTGAGTGGAAGCCAAAAATCTTCAGAAGGGCTGGGCGAAGGTAGGACCACACATGCGCAGCACCACAAGACTGGCTTGTGCCGTATAGGCTATCTAGGTGTCGACCCTCCAACCACCTCAGTATCTTTTTTTTTTTTTTTTTTTTACAGAGGAGGTGCAGTGTAAACTAACCTAGTAAAACGAACTCATGTCGGACATAAGATAGTCTATATGACTCGTGTAAGAAGAGTCAATACAACAGTGTCTTCACAACCCAGCCAAAGAAGGAGTGCAGATCAAAAACAAGATAAGTGAGCTCGGGGAATGGTGGGTAGGCGTGTGAATGAGTGGTGGAGTCTTCTTCCAAGATGATCAAGAATTACAGTAAAATGCGTAATTTACATATCTTCCTGGACATAAAGTCTACACCACGCATTCATACTAGTGGGGGGGGGGGGTACCGAGCCAAAATAATCCCCCGAGAAGGGTGGCAGGAGAGAAAGAAGCTCACTCAGGACAGAAGTCCATTAAGGATTGTCCTGCCAAAGGATGGATGCTGTCTGGCATGGGCATCCAAGGCGCAGTGCTTCACAAAGGTGTGCACAGAGCTCCAAGTAGCTGCATCACAGATGTCTGCAATGGGCATGTTCCGTATTTCTACCAGAGATGCCGCGATTGCTCTGGTAGAGTGGGTGTACACACTGCCTTCCAGCTTGACCTGCATCACTGAATAGCAATGGCGGAGACAAGCTACCAGCCATGCCAAAATACACCTGATAGCAACAGGCTGACCCAGCTGGGCCATGCTGAATGACACAAAGAGTTGCCTGGATTTGCCGATCTCTTTCGTTTTGTCGATGTAGAACCACAAAACTCTTTTTACATCCAGAGAATGCAGGGTACATTCTCCTTCATTCTGAAAGTTCGCAAAGTAGGTCGGAAGGACCAAGGGCTGGTTCAGGTGGAATTCTGAGACTACTTTTGAAAGAAATTTAGGGTGAGTTCTGAGAACCACCTTGTCCTTGTGAAATACTATATATGGAGGATCTGTGACCACAGCATGTATTTCAGGCACTCTGCAAGCAGAAGTAATAGCTACAAGGAAGGCAGCCTTCCAGGTCAGGAACTTTAACTTGCAGGTTGTTAGAGGCTTGAAAGGTTAACAAGTGAGCATGTCTAGCACAAGGTTAATATCCCAAGCAGCTACCAGACTCCTGACTGGTGGCCTAGTGTGGAGGATACCCTTAAGGAACCTCTTAACCAAGGGCAGTTAAGCCACTGACATATTGTGGATAGGGTCTTAGTAAACCAAAATCACACACTGGTGTACCTTCACCGTCGAATAGTGCAGCCCTGCATTTGACAGGTCTAGCAGCTACTTTAATACCTTGTTTGGTGAACAAGAAAAGGGGTCCAGGGAAGACTTTGCACACCAGATGGAGAATCGTTTCCACTTTGCCATATAAGTTTTCCTAGTGACCGGTTTGCACGCTGCTAGGAAAATGTCTGAGACTCTACAGGAGACGTTAAATCTACCTAATTCTGTCTCCTCAGGCACCAGGCATGGAGATGAAGGGACCTCAGGCTGGGATGGACCACTAAGCCCTGGGTCAGACGGTCCATTTGAAGTGGTAGTTGTCTTGGTGGAACTTCTGATAATCTGTTGATTAACCGAAACCAAATCTGTGGAGGCCAGTATGGGGCGATGAGAATCATTCTCACCCCCTCCCCAGTGCCTCCAGCTTGAGCAGCACCCTCTGAATTAAGGGAAGAGGAGGAAACATGTACAGAAAGCGTCTTGTCCATTGCAGTCTAAATGAATCCTGACAGAAAATGGCAGGTTCTGGATTTCTGGAGCAGAATAGAGGCAGTTTTGTGTTGAGTGGGGATGCAAAAAGGTCCAGGTTCAGAGTGCCCCATTCTTCAAAGAGTGACAGCACGATGTTTGAGTCGAGAGAACACTCGTGTGGATCCGCCTGTATTCTGCTGAGGCAATTTGCCAGATCATTCTGGATTCCTGGTAGGCAGACCACCTGGATCAGGGCTTCATGCTTGAGGCACCATTCCCACACTCTCATTGCTTTCCTGCACAGAGGGCAAGAGTGTGTCCACCCTGCTTATTGATGTAATACATCACTGCCTTGTTCTCTGACTGAAGGAGAACTACTTTGTGACAGAAGATATCCTTCAGGTCTTGGACAGCGTACAGGACAGCTCTCATTTCCAGGACATTTATGTGTAGCTGAGACTCGTCCTGACTCCACAGACCCAGGGTGTGGAGATCCTGACAGTGAGCTCCCCAGCTGATAAAAGATGCATCTGTGCTGATGGTGATCTGTGTCTCCAGTGGGGCAAAGGGAAAGCCTTGAAGAAGGTTGTCTTCTTGAGTCCACCAGGTGAGTGACCTCATTAGGGGTTCTGTCACCTTGATGTGAAAGGACTGTGGATGTGTGGTAGGGGACCAATGAGTACTGAGCAGCCACTGTGTGGTTCTCCTGTGCAGGCAAGCCAGAGGCACCATGAACACGATGATGCCATGAGCCCCAGCATCCGCTGCATTGAGAGAGCTTGAACCGAGTCGTTCTCCTTGATGAAGCGAGCCATTTGGAAGATATAGTTTCTCCTGTCTTCTGGAAGGAAGGCTCTTGCCCTTGAGGTGTCCAAGAGAGTTCCTATGAAGAGGAGTTGTTGGGAGGGCTGTAGCTGCGATTTTTCCAGATTCAAAAGAACTCCCATGGATGTGAGAAACTTGGAAGCCGTGGCCATCGCTTCCTGTGTCACTTGTCTGGAGGAGCTTGCTAGGAGCCAATCGTCCAGATACAGGAATACTTGAACTTTGAGTTTCCTGAGATGCACTGTGAGTACTCTAAAGCGCTTTGTAAAGACTCGAGGCGCTGATGACAGCCCAAAGGGCAGGACTCTGAATTAATAGTGCTGACCCAGAGCCACAAAGCGGAGATACTTGTGGTGGCTCAGGTGCACCGGGACAAGTTGGTAGGTGTCCTGCATATCTAGGGAAGCCAACCAATCATTTTGATGAATCAGAGGTAGGAGCGTACCTAGCGATATCATCCTGAATTTCTCTTTGAAGAGGAATTTAACTTCCTTAGGTCTAGAATAGGGCACATACCGCCTGTTTTCTTTGGAACTAGGAACTAGTGAGAGTAGAAACCTGTGTTCCGTTCTGCTTGCGGAGCCACTTCTACTGCCCTGTTGTTCAGAAGGCCCTGAATCTCAGAAGCGAGGAGGTCTGATTGAGTGAGTGGCAGTTTGGGCTGTCGTTTGGGTGGATGATACGGAGGGGTATCTGAAACATTTAGAGAGTAACCCTTGCAAATTATCCTGAGGATCCATTTGTCCATGGTGATTGACTTCCACTGGTAGTAAAACTGAGTCAGAAGGCCCTCTACTGTCAAAAAGAGTCCTCCTCAGGCAGCTGAGGTGGGACATGGGCCAAGACTTCAGAGGGTGGCACTAGGCGCCTTCGGGCCCTGTGCCTTCTACTGCATTTTATTTTGCGACTGGGGGCTTGATTCTTGTTGAAGGCCCCTCGGCCTTTGCCACAATAGGACAAACGGTTATGAAACTGCCAGCGATCTCGACCCTGCTGAGGGGCATCAGAGCCCGGGCTGGCCATCTTAATAGCAGTCCTAATTTTCTCAGTGGCCTCTAGTGCCTACTCCACTTGTAGGCCAAAGAGATAAACTCCAACGAATGGAAAATTCATGACTCTCTGCTGAGCATCATTTGTGAACCTTGAAGTTTGTAACCATGAGTGATGCTGGGTGCATATCCCAGCTGCTGCTGCTCTCGAAGCAGTGTCAAAGGTATCCATAGCAGTCTTAAGTTGCTGATTATTGGATTCAGTGCCTCTAGTAATGGTTTGGAAAAGCTCTGAACTAACGTCCAATTCCGGAAGAGCCTCCACAGTGGCTTTTAGCGCGTGCCAGAGGGTATAGTCATATTGAGAGAAATAGCCCTGGTAGCTAGCAATATGCATTCCTAGGGTAGCAGCCACGAACACCTGCTTCCCTAAAGTGTCACTCTTATGGGATTCTTTATTTACTGGACAAGCCGTAGATTCCTGAGGGAGAACAGCTTTTTCATTTTCTGCCAAGACCACTACGGCATCCGCAAAGGCTTGAGAGGCCAGGATTGGACTATCCTTGGGGGGAGCGTATTTCCTGTCTATGGACTTAGCCACAGATGGAATGAGTGCCAGACTGTCCCACACCATTTGTGAAAGTGTCTCGAAAGAGGGCTGTACTAGAGGTGTCAATTCCAAAGGGATTTCAGGGACATGCAGATACTGAAGGTGCAACAGCTTCCCAGGATCCACCTCAGAAGTCTGGAGAGAAAGAGTGGAGTTCATATTCTTCAGGACAGACTTAAAGGATAGGCCCTCAACCAAGGGTTCTGCTGAAGTACAAGGCTTACCTTCCACTCCAAAGGATGAATCCTCATCCAAAACATCCCCTAATCGCAGATCAGGATCAGACTCAATATTATCTCCTACTAGCCCAGAAGGGATAGTACAGAAAGGAAAAGGAGGAAAGAGAGCAGGAGGAGGTGCTCCACAAATTGGAGTCAAAAACCCCAGCACCTGAGGTGGCACTGGTGTCGAAAGTGGTGCCAGCCATGGTGCCACCAAGTCCGGAGCCATGGGCAGCACCACAACTGGCGCCGGGCAAGTCCCTGGAGACCCTAACCTCAACATCGGGGCACCCAAGGCTAAAGACCTGAAAACATGAGTAGGAGAAGATAGTACATATGCTGGCCCCTGCACCACAGCAATGTGAGGGGGAAAAGCACAAGAGTACAGCGTCGATGGCACCAAAGGTGTTGCATGACTAGGTTGACCCAACCGCCCCACCCGTGGGTCCGAGATCCCCAGGTTCTAAGGCCCTGGGGACAGCTCTGCAGGCATGGGAAGTCAGGACAACCACCGGACCCACTGCTCCATAAGAGTGGCCCAATGATGAAACTGCTCACCAGGGGGCGGGGAAGGACTCCGGAGCTGAGGATCATGGCCACCGGGAACCAAGGCCACAGGTGATCCCGACAGAGCCAGGGTCAGCCTCCTGTTCCACTCTACCAAGGATCTCTGTGCAGACGTACCAGTGGGCAACCTTGAGCGATACCATTTCTTCTTCGACTAGTGAGATGAAGATGAACTTGAGGCCAAGCAGTGCCGGGTCCCTGACCACGATCGTGAATGGGTCCGTTTCTTTTTGTGCTTTCCGGAGGATCACCTTTCCTTCCGAGCACCAGATTGCTCGTAGTCAGACCCCCCCCTTCCATAGAGGGCGGCAGACTGGACCCAGCCCTACTGCTGAAACAGCTTTCAAGCAAAGTCTCCCAACCGTCACTGGCCCCATTCATGGTTGACTCCGTCAAAGGTGGGTTAAAGACGACTACTCTGTTCTTCATTGAAGAAAGTTTTTTTTTTTTTTAAATAAATAAAAAATAAAACTAATCAAATACTGAATGACTATGCTGCTGTCATACAGACATGAAGATCTGACTCCCAGCGGGCGAGCGACGTCGTCATTGAAGGACACTCAACAGCGAAAAAAAAGGAATTGAGGCAGCTGGAGGTTGACGCTGAGATAGCCTATATGGCAAGAGCCAGTCTTGCGATGTCACGCATGCGTGGTCCTACCTTGGCGCCAGCCCTCCTGAAGATTTTTGGCTTCTGCTCCGTCCTAGCGCCTCCAGCGTAGTCCCACTAGTGTGAATAAGTGGTAGAAACTTTATGTCCAGGAAGATCTTACCATAACAGTAGATCTTCAAGAGAATCTCTTGCATCAGGCCACACCTATGGAACTACGGCCGCCAGGCACTAGGAAGAAACAGAAACTTTTTAGCTAGCAGTCTATCAGGGGTTGCCCATGACAACATCAGACGCCGATGTCCTTCATCACATAAATGAGGGCAGCCCCACGCCCTCCTCAGATCACCTGCTGGAGAACATACACAGAGAGCCTCCTCTTGGGAACTGGAGGAGAGCAAGAGGTTCCCACCAACAGGCAAGGTCAAACAAAAGGTAGACTGTCCTGGAGAGAAAGAGACAGAAACTAAGAAGTCAAGGGGGATGGAGGGTGGGACGGCATGGCCTAATGCAAAAGATTCTCTCAAAGATCTACTGTTACGGTAAGTTCTTATGTAACTGTACTACCTTCTTCAAGGAGATATCCTGCATCAGGCCACAACTATGGAACAAGTCCCAAGCAATTCTGAAAAAAACAAAACAAAAAAAAAAACAGCCTGGGTGCCCGTATCCAAGCCTTGCTACCATTTAATGTCCTTGCCACACTGGTACACACCTTCTTCACATCTAGGTTGGACTACTGCAATGTCCTGTACCTGGGGCTATCTGGAGGTAATCTCCACTGACTGCAAGTGGTGCAGAACGCGGTGGCTAGGCTGTTGACTGGTGTCACTCCGCGAACTGCACTGGCTGCTGGTGAGGTGGAGGATTGCCTTCTAGGTCGGTCTGCTGACCATTAAAGCCCTGCATGGGGGGGGACCAGTTTGCCTGCAAGACCTCCTGGTTCCTCATCACCCATCAAAGGCTTTCCATTCCTCCGAGGGTTGCCTCCTTGTGGTTCCCAGGGCTAGGCTGCAGCATTCCAGGAACTGTGCTTTCTTGGTTGCCGCATTAACCCTGTGGAACTCTTCACCAAGACATCTCAGGGAGACACCCTCGGTGGAAACCTTCGAAAGAGAATTAAAAACCTTTCTGTTTAGTCAAGCATTTGATTAAGCTAATATTGAAATGATTTGATTGCTGTTTTATTGATTATTGGTTTATTGTTTTTATTGCTTTATTAGTGAGTTGTTTTAAAATGATAGAATTTTATGTAGATCTCTGCACTATGTTAAAAAGTGTGCTATGTGGTATGTTATGGATGTTTTTAAATTTTATTAAGTGCTCTGAGCCTCCGGGAAGGAGCGCTACCTATATATCTATGTACCTATCTATCTATGTATCTATCTCATGTTATGATTGCCACTCAACTTAGAGAGACCCTCCTTATCAACCTTACTGTATTTATCCCATTCAAGTACTTGAAAGTCCTAGTCATGTCCCCCCTTTCTCTCTCTTGTCCTCCAGGGAGTACATGTTCAGTGCCCTCAACCTCTCCTTGTGTGCCTTACCTTGCTAACCCGCTATTATCTTTGTAGCCCTCCTCTGGACCTTCTCCAGTAGGTTAATGTCCTCCTGTGAGAGCAAGCCTTTGCACAAGGTCAGGGGTAAGGGAGCAGAGTGTATCAGAGTTGCTCCTTCTATCTGAAGCTTGATCAACACCCTCTGAATTAGAAGGAAGGGAGGAATGGCATAGAGGAACCTATCTTTCCAAGATAGGGACAATGCATCTTGCCAAAAAACTCCAGGCCCTGGAGTGAGTGAGCAAAACAAGAGTACAGTTACGTAAGAAGTTACCATAACACTAGATCTGTGTGGGGATCTCTAGCCCCAAGCCACACCTATGGAACTATAGCCGCCAAGCACTAGGGCCACACAGAAACCTTTCTAGCTAGCAGTCTACCAGGAGACTGCCCACTTCACCATCATACGCTGACGTCAACCTATAAGAACAGGTGGCCCCCATATCCAACTCAGTTTTCCCGTCAGAGACCATAAGCACCAGCTGAGGGAACTGAGCAGGAACTGAAGGTGCCCACCAAATGCAGATTAAGATGAAGGTACAGACACAGAAGAGCCTCCCAGGCCCAGGGGGAAGGAAGGAGGGCCAGCATGGACTGCTGCAAGAGATCCCCTCGCAGATGTACTATTACGGTAAGTTCTTATGCAACTGTACTATCTGATTTTAGGGGTATCTCTTGCGGCACACCACACCTATGGAATGAATCCCAAGCAGTTCCATCAAAAAACAGCACAGTCTGGGTTGAGGAGGCCCCGGAAGACAGCTAGGTCTGGGACAATCTGTTACCCATAATGGTCAGGAAGCAGTGCCTGCTACATGCTGCTTCACCTTAGTGACAAGGAAAGTGATAGTAAACAATGAGTGTTCAAAATCAGCTGACAATACTGATGAAAACCTGGACAGAGTCATAGTAAAGGGAGTTCTCCTGTTATTTTTTAAATGTTAAAAAAAGGGCTAAAACAGACTCAGAATGCAGAACAAAAATTGGATTGTATAAAACAAGCTATATGGATCAATCTAAAACAGAAGAAAAAGTATTTGTCAAAATGTTCACCACTATCATGCTAGTCCTTCCATTAGTAGATTGCCAGTAGAGGGTGCTATTGCTAGCAGTACTAACCAGCACAGTTTACAGTAAATGGTACAGTCAAAGCCGCTTATAGTGGACTCATCCGTTACGGACCAAAATGTCCACAACGGATGCCCGCAGTACACGGCTGCGATTGGTTTGGAGATTTTTTTTATTACAGTAGTGCTGAAACAGCACTGTTAACTTAGGTGACGTAACTCACCACAGAATAGGGGTGATACTGGTGGTTATAAAATGGCAGGATGAAATCGTGTTATCTGATTAGCTCTTATTTATGTGTAAAATCCGGTTTACACATGAGTAAAAAAAAGGACTGCTCAGCAGTGGAGTCTGCAACACAGATCAATGGGCATTTGGAACACAGGCATTTCAGTTAGCCCTCTACTGCCAGAGCTGATCTTACAGCACAAACATGGCTGCTACCTTTACACTGTAAAAAAAATTGAACAGGGCCCTAAAAATAAAATTACCTTAAATAAAATAAATGAATTAAATGCTGTTTCCCTGATTATCACAGTCTCCTTACATACATAAACAAATCAGAGACAACAAGTATTGTTTATAGTTTTCACTATAACCGTTTCCTCACTGACAGTCAAAAATCCCCCTTCTATCTTTAACTGCTTATCAGGGAACTCTCCTCTTCTCGCCCTGACAGTGAGATAATGGAGTCTCTGGCTATAACATAGAGAATAATGTATGGGCAACCATACACAACAAGGCTGTGCTGCCATCAAGGGGTTGAGATGATGGCATATAAACCTCGAGAGCGAAGCTCGAGAGGTCCATGTTGTCATCTCACCCCCGAGATGGAAACACATGCCAAGTTGTGTGTGGTTGCCCATATTTTATTTTTTATAGTACATGTTTTTTTACACTACAGTGACAAACCCCCACCGAAGTGAAAACAAAAAATCTTGCCATTTCTTTGTTCTACTCGCATAACAAAATTAAATTTCCAGACTTTTGAAAGGTAAAGGTATGACTTTGGGCACTAGGTGGTTAGTAAGTAGCTAGGTGTAGAATAAATGAGAAATTTAAAATTGTATGACCTTTGAACCATGCATAATAACTGTTTGGAATCCGCACAACATTTTAGAATGCACATAACGGTTTAGAATGTGCTTAACAAGGATTCTGTGCAGGTTGATTTTTATACATGACAAAGGGTAAACTGTACTATAAAGGCCTTTGTTGTCCCTGTGTACTGTGAGTTGGGAGAGAAACATTTTGCCAGTGGAACTGAGCAGAATTTTGAATCCATATATTCCATGGTAAACATTCCATATCTTGAATGTGGGGAACAACAGAGAAAAAAAACAGGAAGAAGAAAGTAGGCAATAATACAATTACATCATCAATGACATCACTTGCAGTGGGTGGAAGGATTATTTTATCACAAATGCACAAAGTAAATCTATTTTTCTACATATAAACATGATTTTCCCAACAGTCAAAAGTGAAAAAAAAAAAAAAAAAGTCAATTTTAGAAGTGCAATAAGGTACTCAGGGGTGTGAGTAAACCATATTTTACAGCACGGCCAGCAGCTGAACTCACTCGGCCCGTTGGCCTCATGCCTTACTATGCCTCTGGCCGTGCTGTAAAATATGGTTTACACACACCCCCGTTAGGCCTTATTGCTTACTTGGTGCACTGTACCAAATATCTAGCACTGTACTGTAAAGAATAACTGAGCAGAAACTGAGCTAAATGTGGCAAACTGTTTAGAAATACTACATACGGTACCTGGCACGGCGGCGGTAGTATATGTTACCATACTGTAGTAGAAACTGCACTATAGTGTATAGTGGAGTGTTGTTCTGTATAGAATTCCATCCCTTTCAAAATGCCGTTGTACCACAGTTCAAAGGTCATGGAATGTGATTCTACCCCACTGTAGTAGAACAGCATTCTAGAACCTCTAGAAACTGCATGAGTCAGTTTCATTTTGAAAGTAAAAGAACTCACAAACATATTTCACACAGTACTATGCACTATAAAAAATACAGGATGAGCAACTCTATGCACAACCAGTGTGTTCTGCCACCTCGGGGGTTTTGATTCCCACGGACCTCTCAAGCTTCGCTCTTGAGGACAGAGGGAATCAGAACCCCTCTGTGACAGAACACACTAGTTGTGCATAGTTGCCCATCCACTATTCTCGATGTTAACTTCTGAGAACAAAACTCACTACTCTATTACAGTGGAGGACGTTGGTTGTCCGTGCTTGACATCTTGAGGTAAAACGTGTGAAAGCCATGGGTTTGTGTGTGTGTGTGTGTGTGTGTGTATGTTTTAACTTCTTCTCTTTTTATGTTCGGAATCTCTGTCATTTGGTTTGAAAGTCCTGTTTTTTTTTATTTTTTTGATTTAATGGAGTAGCAGTGCTTTTGGAAAGATGAGTGTGTCTTATGGCAGCATGGGTGAGGCGTGATCAGGAGAAACTTTCAGCACTGCCGAGAAATGCTGTGTCAGTGTTGGCAGTGGGATTCAGGTAGGAGCAGGAGTGATGTGCCCAAGTCATTTTCGAAAAGGAAAGAATGACAAGGGCTGTGTGTGTGTGGGGGTGGGGGGAAGGGGATTGCAAGGAACATGTTTCAGGGTTATTGGTTGCATGCAACAAGAAATACTGTAGTTGTTATTTTGTAAAATCTCACATGTTGTAAACAGATGGGAAAACATAGCATCCACCTGAGAAATGAAGATTCCATGTTCAGCTCATGGATATTGTTTGTAAAGGGGCAACTCCTTCTCTGATAAACATATGGTTTCAGAATCACAGGCATTGCTGAAGTCCAGGTACAGGATGCCCAACGCCTGGTCCCTGTCCACTGCCTTTATCACTTAATCAAAGTTTATCATTTGTCTGACATGACCTACCGCTAATGTGCCTTGAGGACTTTCACTATCTGTTCCTTGATTATGTTTTTAAGCAGTTTACTTACAATGTAAGTCAGGCTCACTGGCCCATAGTTCCCTGAATTCTCCTTATCCCTGCACTTGTGAAGAGGCGCCACATCCACAACCCTCCAGTCCAACAAAACTTCACCTGTTTCTAGGGCTTGTTTAACAAGTCCACTAGGGGAACTGCCAGGGCCAGTCTCATCTCCATAAGCACTCTTGGGTCTTGGATGTAACCCATCTGGACCATGGCTTTGTTTACTTTAAGGCTTGGTAGCACCTTTGATGCCTTGTCTACTGGTATTAACCCTAGCTACCAGTCTTCGATCCTTAAGACCCCAGCACTTAATTCCACTGTTGGGAAAGGGGCATGAGGCCTTGACCACAAACACAGAACTGAAGTATTAATTCAAAGTATCTACCTTTCCTGCTTTATTCACCTCACTAACCCCATCCTTCCTCATCCTCTCAATGCTTTCTATCACTTGCCTTTATTTCCCTGATGCACCATGTAATCGTATACCTATGTCTGTGGTTACTATCATTTGAATGCTAGTGTAGCCAGAGACTGTGTGATTGCAGTCTACTTGTTCTGTTGCTGCAACTCCTATATAGGGTACTTTGTGTCTTCCAGGTTACTCCTGCCTGCTGTTGCATGACTCCACTACACTGTGACCGGACATTCCTTGTTAAGAAGGTCTATAAGCAGGTTTGGCCAGATCTCTTCTTCCCCCCTCCATAATCACTTAATGCCTACCAGGCTTTGCCTTTTGCTCTGGTCACCTGGAAAATGGCACTACAAGGAACAGTGATGGCCGCTTTATACTGTGGCAGTTCTGGGCTCTGACCTATTACCTCTGAGCTCTAAATCCCAAAATGCACAGCAATCTGCCTCACTGTATCCCCCTTGACTGACTATGGTGCCTTTAGAGCTCACAGCTCCTTCCTGCTCGTCTTACACTGTCTAAAAGAAGAGGGAAACTGCTACAAGCTGTGCGCTTTGCTACAGAAACACAACTGCAGAACTATCCTCCCCTCCTCCAGACCCCTCGTTAAGCTCCTAACATCCCTCCTAACATTATTAGTTGGTGATGTCGAATCTAATCCTGGTCCTTCCTCTGCAAATCTAAGAATAGGCTCCCCCACTGACTCATGCTGGGCAAATACTCATGGACTAAAAATTACTCATATGAATCTGAATAGTTTTAGGACCCAGATACATGAACTTGAAGCACGGGTGAACACATACTCTCCAGACCACGTTGTTATCTCGGAAACCTGGCAAAAAAACACAATACAACCAAAGGAGGTGGTGCTCCCTGAGTTCATGACCTTCAGACACGACAGACATGACAAGAAAGGTGGTGGAGTTCTCATCTACCCTAAGACCTCCGTGAAGGTCTCCCCTTGTTTCTCTCCCTGCACTAGAAAATTCTGAGAGTGAAGCTGTATTTGAAACTTGTTATTAGATGATGCAAAGTCTCTCCACTAGTTGGTTGTATCTATAATCCCTCTAAAGCAGCTATGACTGCCCTTGGTACTCTGACAAAGGCACTCACCAAATTCCTCCCAAGGGAAAGGATACTCCTAGGAGACTTCAACATACAATGATCCCCTGACATCAGAGAGGTATAAAGGCCACCCTGCATGAAGCCCAACTAGTGAACCGACTTGGCTAAATAATAAAGCAGGCAACTCCACCATACTTTACTGGATACTAGTGTCCAAACCAGACAGAAACAAAGCAGCAGGTATCTTTGCCGACTCCATCAGTGATCATGCCCCTATCTTCTGTGTTTGGAAACATAACTACCCGAAACCTCTCCCTAGGATATTTTGGGCACAGGATTTTCCCAGCTTTGACACCAATTCCTTCCTTAGCACATTATCTGGGGTAGACCGGACCCAGAATAGAGAACTCCCCAGTATTAATTTAGCCTTAGACTTCTTTATAAACAATTTCGTCTCGGCAGCCAATAAACATGCCCCTCTTAAACAATTTAGATTCAAGGGGCAACAATCCAAATGGCTCACTCGAGGGTTCAAAAAAACTCATGAGAGATAAGGACAGTTTGCACTGCGCTTTGTGCCTCTTTGGAAATCGGGCCCCGAAGCTTATATAAACTCTAGCATGCACTGCAGGCTATTGAATCCCCTACTGTTCTGATGTCAGCTGCACGGGATTCTGGGATCTGTAGTAAGAGAAGATGTCAGCCTAGAACTAAGCAAAATTAGTCTGATACAGTCTACTATACTGCAGTAAACAGTAAGTAAACTGAAAAGTTTTTGCACATAAAGTGCACACTGGGACCAGCCCAGCACTGAATGTGGGGCCCTTGGTGCTGACTGTTCCCCTTTAATAATCAAATGGATATGACATTCTACAGGAACAACAGACCACACAGCTTTACCTATTTTGCACACCTATGCACGTAATAATCAAAACTAATTATTTTTGCTATATAGACAATGCTGCACTGGCTGATGAACACACATACAGCTATCAAAGTGTATAAAATTAAAAAGGAAAAACATAAACAGCCACCATGACACATCTTAGTACCACCTCTGTTCGTAAGAAATACATGCACTCCCCCTCCCTGCCTTTTCTAAACAGATCCTCTGCAACAGAAATAAACGTATTGAAACACCACTGAATGAAATATCAGTAATAAGTGGGGATCCGCATCTATCGACTGCATACCTGCATCAACAAATACAGACGAGTATGAATAGATAGGCCACTGACACAGAAAAGGCAGATGGAACATTTATAAGGTAGAAAAAGAAAAGGGCAGACTGGAGGGGCCTTGCGGTCCTTATCTGCTGTCAACTTCTATGTTTCTACAATATATTATTAAAATCAACTGATTCAGTAAGGTACAGGTTTGCGGTAATAGTGTAGGTAGGAAGAAACAGGCAGACTGGATGGACCATGCGGTCCTTATCTGCTGTCAAATTCTATGTTTCTATTCAGGGAGGTCATGGATCCATAACAAGAACGACTAAAAATCCAGTAAAGAGGCAGTCAATATAAAGTGTGTCAAGTTCATGCCGTCAGTCAGCTTGCACTCAAAAAGGTTGGTGCCATTTTTGATAAAAAAGTATGCATCAGTGTATAGAAATGCATTGTGAAAAAAAGTTAATGTCCTGAACCACAAAGAAAGTCTGTACAAGGATTAACAATCACATTAACAAAGCGATACAAATTATCGGTTCTATCCACTGCCGGCTACCAAATCAGAGTCCTGAATTACTCTTAAGATGTTTTCAAAGTCCTACGGTCAACCATACATCATGGCTCAGTTTCTAAGTCTGTCTCCGGAACCCTGGGAACTTATTACTAAATTTTTGGCATTAATTTGTTGAGCTCTTTATGGCGGTTATAAATATCAGTGTTGACGCCATACTGCATCCAGAGTTTTACTGGGTAGATAGTATTAAAAAAACATTAAACTCCCTAATCTTCTGTTTGCACCTTCAAAACTTTTTTTTGCATTGCCAAGTCCTAAAGCTCAGATCAGAGAAAGTACAGTTACGTTAAAACTTATTGTAACAGCAGATCTTCAAGAGAATCTCTTGCATCAGGCCACACCTATGAAACTACAGCTGCCAGGCACTAGGACCAAATGGACATTTTTTAGCTAGCAGTCTATCAGGGGTGGCCCATGACAACATGAGATGGCAACGTTCTCCATCACCTAAAAGTGGGCTGTCCCATGCCTTCCTCAGTTTCCCAGCAAGAGACCATACACAGAGAGCCTCCTCTTGGGGAACCGAAGGAGAGCAGGAGGTTCCCGCCAATAGGCAAGGTCAAACAGAAGGCAGACCATCCTGGAGAGAGAGAGAGGGAGAGGGAGAGCGCTAGAGACAGGAAATGAAAACTCCTGAGGTCAAGGGATACGGAGGGTTGGACAGCATGGCCTGATGCAAGAGATTCTCCAGAAGATCTACTCTTACAGTAAGTTCTTACATAGAAACATAGAAGTTGACGGTAGATAAGGACCGCAAGACCCATCCAGTCTGCCCATTTCTTTTTCTACCTTATGAATGTGCCATAGGCCTTTGCTCTGTCAATGGCCTATTTATTCATACTCATCTGTATTGCTCCCTTATGCCTATCCCATGCTTGTTTGAAGCCCTGCACTGTATTCATATCCACCACTTCCTGAGGTAGGCTGTTCCATGCATCCACCACCCCTTCTGTGAAAAAGAACTTCCTCACATTACCCCTTAATCGGCCTCCCTCTAATCTCATGCTGTGTCCTCTTGTCCTGCTATTTTTCTTATATTGAAACATGTTAGATTCTTTCACCTCGTTAATGTCCTTAAGGTGTTTGAATGTTTCAATCATATCACCTCTCTCCCTCCTTTGCTCTAGGGTATACATATTTACATAACCGTGCTGCGGCAGAAACTTAGGCTTGCTACGCTAAGACGTCCTGTCTTTGTGGAAAGCTAAGTAAGGAGGCTCGCACATCAGAGCCTGAAGCTCAGAAATCACTTGAGCAGAAGTAATGGCAACTAAACATAATGCTTTCCACGACAGAAAGCGTAGCCCGCAACTTGCGGCCAGCTCAAAAGGAGACAAAATAAGTTTCTCTAACACAGAATTTAAGTTGTTTAACCAGGAGTAGCACACTAAGCTGAAAGCTTTTTTACAGGTGCGACTTGGGAGCACAGGGAAGTTAACCATATTAATGGGTGACTTCAACATCGACTGGGCATCCCCATCCTCCTCCGTCTTCAGAGATGCTGCCCAGGCTATCGGTCTCTACCAAATTATCACATCCCCAACGAGGCGCGACACAAGAACTGGGACATCCTCACTACTAGATCTCATCTTTACCAACAGGCCAAAAAATATTACCCAGGCTTCAGTGCTCCCTGACTGTATCAGTGACCACTCCCCGGTTATCTGCTGGTGGTCGGGCAAACTGCCCACTGCACCACCCAAAACCACATGGCACCGAAAAATCAAAAAAGGAGGCATAAATAACCTCAAAGAATACCTCAGCCAATAGTTACTGGCTTCCTTTATATAACGCACAATCAGTTGATGCCGCTCTTGCCCACTTTATAGCTACCTTTAACAAAGCCTGCGATATATATGCTCCCTCACTAGGCAGGTCGTGAAAACCAGGTCTACACCATGGATGACACCCTCCTCCTAAAACTCATGCAACACAGGGACAACCTCTGGCACAGGGCCATAGACTCCAACGCTCCCAGGACAGACAACTCTACAGGAGGCTCGAATAAATGCACCTGGGCCACACGGCAGGCCAGGCTGATTACTATCAGCACACCCTCTCCTCCTCCTGGGAGATGGGAGAAAGTTCTGGAGTAACATACAAGAAATTAGCGGCAAATCACGTTTCCCACCCTACCCAACTAAGTCTGAGCAGGGCGTTACCCAAGATCCTGCTAAAATCACTGAAGCCCTCAGTGAAACTTTCTCAGACCTCTCACATATCCTCCCTTCTTCTTCCACCCCCAAACCCCCTCTACTCCCACTTATGGCGAGAACAGCCCTCCCTCCCCCTTTCCCGGTTCAAAGTACCATCCCCTGCTCCTTAGCCAAAGCGTTACATCTCCAAAGCAATAGCTAACACTCTCGCTTCAGCAATGACTCCTGACCTAAAACTCCATAAGGCTTACCCTTGATATCACCTTAACCCATCTCACACATATCCTAAACCTCTCGCTTTGCCTCGGCCAATTCCCACTACCTGGAAAAAGCTTGATCACCCTATCTTAAAGAGCGGTGATCCCACCCTCCCGGAATTATAGACCAATCTCTATACTCCTCCTCTCTCCAAAGCCCTGGAAAAATAGTCTCAGACCAACTTACTGAGCATCTAACAAAACACAACCTGCTCAGCAAGGAACAGCATGGGTTCAGAGCTGGCCACAGCACCATCCACGGCTCTCGCTGAGCTCACAACATTCATCCATGAGGCGCTCGACCAAGGGTCACTAGCAGGGCATCTTTATAGACTTAACTAAGGCCTTCGGCACGGTCAGCCACGAATTACTCCTTCAAGTCCTGTCGCAACTAAATGTAGTCTCCGAGCCGCTGCCTGGCTAAAGGACTACCTCACAGAATGCTCGCAGCAAGTAAGAATAACTCCCCATCTCCACTCCCAAGCCTGTTCGCTCCGGTGTTCCGTGAGAGTCAATCTTAGGCCCACTGCTTTTCACTCTCTTCCTTAATTCTCTCCCCAAAGCCTGCAGTGGTCATCTCTTACTCTATGCCGACGACGCTGTTCTCTCACTGAAACACCCCAACCAGACAGATTCCAGCACCCTCCAGGAATACTTCCGGAGCTGGAAAATTGGTTCGCTGACCACCGCTGATCATTAATTATTCCAAAACCAAGGCCATGACCTTTGCTCACCGCCAAAGCCCGCACAGCCAGATGGCTCTTCACATTTCAACGTGGATGGTTCCCTGCTGGGCGTGTCAATCACTTCAAATACCTGGGGTCACCTGGATACCTCCTCTCTCCTACCACAGACATGTACGCCTCCTCTCGGCAGCAATCAACTCGAGTGGGTACCTCTACAGAATCAAAAACAGTCTGCCCGCACATGCCATGCAGATAGCTGTCATCCTCCATCCTCTCCCTAATCGATTCACGGGTTGTAATCTACGGCACTGCTGATAACTCCACCCTAAGCTGCATAACCACTCGCTAAACAAAGCATGTTGCCTTGTCTCTGGTTGTGACAGACTCACTCACACCTGCGACCTATACAAACTGACTGGCTGGCTTAATTTCACAAAGGCTCAAGTACCACACCTGCATTCTAGCAAAAGATCCACCTCCAGCTAGCGCAGCCGCCCCTTCACCCATCATCAAACCGGCCCCTCTCAGGCGTGACTTACCAGACTCACGGCTTCCACATCCTTCGTGGTTCCCCCATGTCGAAGCGTCCCTTGCGCAGAGATCCCTCCGCTACCGTGCCCCCAATTGGCTAAACACTCTTCCTCCTCCCTCCCAATCCGCAGTATCCATCTCTTCAAAGCAGGCCTAAAACCTTCCTACTGGGTAGCTCAAAATGTGAATGCTACGTTGGCCTACCTGTCTCCTCTCCCCTTCCCCACACACCCACACAGGGGCCCTTCTGACCTTTCTAAACCCCCCCATGCTCAACCCAGGGGTCGCAGGTATGGCTCCTACCTGCCCAAACCAGAGAAAAAAAAAAAAAAAAAGTCTCTCTGCCATGATACCGACAATTACTTCAGTAATACCACTTGTTTATTATGTATTGAAAGTTGCCTTCCATTGCCTTTACTGTCATATGTCTCTCCACCCTCTGTAACCACCGGAGAGCTAATGTTACTAAAATGTGATTGTACATAAATCTGTAAATAATTCGTGCTTGTATATAACTTGCCTGGCCTGTTCCATCTGTCTTCCCCCAACTCGTGTTCCCCCCTCCACCCTTTGTAACCGACGTGGAGCCTTTGCAAAAGAGTCTTTGACTCAAAGGTTTGTAATTCCGAATTTCAGTAAATAAAATAAAAATAAAATAAAAATAAGTGACTTGCTCAGGGTCACACAGTATGCAAGTGGAAGCTGTGGGATTCAAACCCAGGTCTGGTCTGCTGGATGTCACCAGATTTGCAGTTCAGAGCCTTAAACCACTGTGCTATACTGCCTCTTTTGCAGATGGAAGGCTTCAAATGCAGAATGCCTCTCAACAATTTACGAAATACCTCCAGTTGTGCCATTATATGGCCATCAGTGGGCACATGAAATGCTGAAATGGCAGCCAGGTGCACATTAATGGAGGAGTATTGCAGTCTAGTGTCTGAGAGGGACAGGAAGTATTCCAGAATCTGATTCACTGGACAAATGAAGATCCAAGTGATGGGAAGCAGCACACAGAGCAAAGCACTTCCACTTTAAGGAGTAAGTGGCCCTGGTAGAGGGTTTCCTAGCTGTCACCAGGACATCAGCCACCTTTTGAGACACTCCAGATCTACCCATGGCCATGTCCTCAGGAGCCAGGCATGAAGATGGAGCAAGTTGCGGTCTGGCTGGACCAGGGTGCCCTGCTCCTAAGAGAGAAAGCCTATGCACAGGGGCAAGGGTACCGGGGTCCCACCGCCAACTGCTGCAGTAAGGGGAACCAGATCTAATGAGGCCAGAAGGGAGCAATGAATATCAGAGTTGCACCATCCATCTGAGGCTTGATCAGTACCCTCTGAATTAGAGGGAAGGGAGGAAAGGTGTACATACAGGAACCTCCCTTTCCAAGAGAGGGAAAATGCGTCTCGACAGAAAACTCCAGGCCCTGGATAGAGTGAGCAGAAAAAAGTACAGTTACGTAAGAACTTACCGTAACAGTAGATATGTGAGGGGATCTCTTGCTGCAGGCCACACCTATGGAACTATAGCCGCCAGACACTAGGACCACACGGAAACTTTTCTAGATAGCAGTCTACCAGGGGGCTGGCCACTCCAACACCATATGCCAACATTGTCCTATCCTATAAGAGTGGGCAGTCCCCATATCCTCCTCAGTTCTCCTACCGGAGACAATAAGCACCAGCTGAGGGAACCGAGGAGGAACCAAGGGTGCCTGCCAAACACTGATGAAGAAGAATATACAGACACAGAAGAGTCTCCCAGGGGAAGGGAGGGAGGGATGGCATGGTTTGCTGCAAGAGATCCCCTCACAGACCTACTCTTACGGTAAGTTCTTAAATAACTGTACTATCTGATTTCGTCGGTATCTCTTGCAGCAGGCCACACCTATGGAACGAGTCCCTAACAGTTCCATCAAAAAACTGCACAGTCTGGATGAAGAAGGTTTCTAGCCTAAGAAAGAAGGCCCTGGAGGACAGCCAGACCAAAACTGGCCCTACGCCTAGAGGCAGTGTCCAAAGGTGAGGACAGTACTCCAAGAAGTAGCAGCACAAATCTCTGCAGTGGACAAATTCCTGAAATAGGCAACAAAACTGACCATGCCCCTCCTGGAATGGTTAGGAACAATGCCAGGAAGGTCCTTGCCATACTTCCTATAACAATAAATAATACAGTTGGACAACCATTTGGACAAGCACAGTTCTGACACAGGGATGCCCTCTTTCCCAGGGGTGAACGATAACAAATAACTGAGAGGACTTCCTGCAGTCCTTCATACGATGTGTATAATAACGTAGAATTCTAGGTTCATCTAAAGTGTGGAGCAATGCTTCCCCTGGATTGGTATGCTCTGGGTAATAAACAGACAGGTGGATGGATTGATTTAAAGTAAACTCAGACACCACCTTAGGAAGAAACGTAGGATTCATATGCAAAGACATCCTGTCTTTGTGGAAAATCAAATAAGGCTGCTCAGACATGAGCGCATGAAGCTCTGAAATTCTTCAAGCAGAAGTAATAGCAACTAAACATAGCTCGCAAATCACAGCTGGCTCAAAAGAAGCCAAAGTAAGTTTCTCCAAAACAAAATTCGAGTCCCAAGGCTGGACTGGATTGTGTATGGGAGGCTTCAAGTGAAGGATGCTTCTCAGAAAGGTATGGGACACCTCTAATTGTGCCAACATACAGCCCTCAATAGGCACACAGATGACAGATATGTGTACTTTAAGGGAGGAGTACTTCAGACACGAGTCTGAGAGGGACAGCAAGTACTCGATAATCTGATTTACTAGGCAAGTGAAGGGATCTAGCTGATGCGCTGCAGCCCACAGCACAAAGCATTTCCATTTCATGGAATAAGTGGCCATAGTGGAAGTCTTTCTAGCCAACATGAGAACATCAGCCACTTTGGGAGACACCCCAAACTAAACCATAGTCATATCTTCAGGAGTCAGGCATGGAGATGCAGGGATTTGAGTTCTGGATGGACTAGAGTGCCCCAGTTATGGGACAGCAAGCTGGTGCACAGAGGAAGGGGCACTGGAGGTGTGACTGCTAGCTGCTGCAGTAAAGGGAACAAGATCTGAAAAGGTCAGAAGGGGATGATGAGGATCATCGTGGCCTTTTCCATCTGGAGCTTGATTAGAACCCTCTGAAGCAGGGGGAAGGCAGGAAATGCATACAGAAACCTCCCTTTCCAAGACAGGAACAGCGTGTCTCACCACAGAACTCCAGGCCCTGGACAGAGCAAGCAAAAAAGCGTCTGTTTTGTGTTCAGTAGGGACGCAAAAAGGTCCAACTCTGGACAACCCCACCTGTTGAACAGATCTTCTAGTACTGAGGTCAGCAGCTTCCACTCGTGTGCTCTGGACTGCGACTGGCTTAGGCTGTCCATCAGGACATTCTGGATGCTGGGAACATGGAGAACCAACAGTTCTAGATCATGTTCCAGAGCCCAATACTAGACTCTCACTGCTTCCCAGCAGAAAAGGTGCGAGTGAGAGCAGCCCTGCTTGTTGATGTAGTGGACGACACTAATGCTGTCTGTCTGCACTAGCAGAAGGCCCAGGGACAGCTGAGTCTGGAAGGCCAGCAAGGCATGAAGGATGGCCTGCATCTCCAGGACACTGATTCGGAGAAAGAGGACTTCAGTGTGTACCCATGTCCCTTGAGTATGGTAGGGCCCCAGATAGGCCCCCACCCGAACCATCTGTAGTGAGGCTTTGCTGGGGGGAGGGAATGAGGAACGGAACCCCTTTTAACAAGTTGCCTGGTTCCATCCACCAAAGAAGAACCTTTTCCCCGGAGAAGAGACCAGGACCTGTTGTTCCAATTCATCGATCCGCTGTCCTACTGGACCCTCAGTGTCCATTGGGGAATCCTCATGTGCAATCTGGGTAGAGGTACCATGGCTACAGCCGTGGCCATCAGGCCTAAGAGCCTGAGAATGTCCCTGGCTGAGACATAGCAGCTGTTGTACAGCAAGTGGGCATGAGCTATGAGGGGATCTGCCCTGTCCTAGGGTAGGAAAGCCATAACCTGGGCCATATACAGGACTGCCTCAATGAACTGGAGGTGCTGGCAGTGGGCCAGAACTGACTTGGGCAGGTTGACTGTGATCCTCAAGTCATGGAACAAGCGAATAGTTTGTTCTAGAGTCTGAACCAGGCAGTCTATGGACTGGGCCTTGAGAAGCCAGTCATCCAGGCAGGGGAAGACACAGAGCCCCTGCCACCTGAGAGCAGCTGCCACCATTGCCAGGCACTTGGGAAAGACTCGAGGAGCTGAAGACAAGCCAAAGGGCTGGGTTTTGAACTGGAAATGTGCCCCCTGAAACTGGAACCTGAGCTATTGCCTGTAAGAGGCATGTACTAGGATATGCATGTAGACATCTTTCATGTCAAGGCAGCATATCTAGTTGCCCTGGTGCAGAAAGGAACAGCCTCTGAAGTGTCACCATCCAAACCTTCTTGTACTCTATGAACCAATTCAGCTCCAGGAGGCCTAGAATGGGCCTGAGATTCCCCCATGCATTTGGGGACCAGGAAAAAGTGGGAGTAGAACCCTCTGCCCAGTTGAGTCTCTGAGATGGGTTCTATGGCCCTTTTCCTCCTAAAGCACTGGAATGTGGCTTAGAGAATAAGAAGACATCACTTGAGGTTTTTCTGGAGGCCATTCCAGAAGTTCCAGAGTGTGGCCACTTTCTATGAGCTGCAGTACGCAAGCATCTCTTGTGATTTCCCTCCACTTGTCCAAGTGCAGGAAGAAACGACCCCTGACCACCACCTCCTGCCCAGCTGGAGAGGGGACTGGGCAAGGAGTCAGGCTGAGGTGGGGGGGCATCCATAGTCACACCTCCTCCTCCGGGGACTTTCTCTGTAGTGGAGGAGGGGCTAGGCAGGGCAGGGGCAGCATGGTGCTTACCCTTGGGCTTGCCGGAGGGCTTGAGTCTATGGATAGACCAGCAAAATGACACTCTTTAACCACTTCTGGGCTGATTGATGTGGTACATAGAGTGGACTAACCGCAAAGTGTGTCCAGAAGCCTACAGCTGAGATAGAACGCCTTGGACATCTGCACAAAACAATCTGTAGTCCCTAAAGGGGGCATTCAGGATGAAGAGTTGAAAATTCTGGGCAAAGCCTGACACTCTCAGCCAAGAGTGCTTGCACATGGAGATGACCGCTGCAGCTAATCTGGCATCCATGGCATTGTAGGCAGACCTAAGAAGGTGGTTGCCAATGTCGGATCCCGCCTTCAGAGAGCACAGCAACTGCTGTGTCTGGGGGTCCTCTGGGAGGGCCATGACGGTCTCAAGGGCCTGGTCCCAAATCTGGTTTTGGTACTGGACCATATGGGCAATGTAGTTCAATACCCCTATGGTCAAGGTGACATAGGCAAAGGTACTCTTGCCAAGGAGATCCAGTCTCCAGGACTCCTTGTCCGGGGTAAAGGAGCTGAGGTGTTTGGGTCTCTTGGTGCAGTCGTGGGCAGCATTGATGACCACTGAATCTGCTTGAGGCTGGTCAGTGAAAAAGGGTTTCCCTGCTGGAGCCTGATACAATTTGTCTGCCTTCCTAGGTATGTTGGGTATCAGATTGGGTTGGTGCATCCTTAAAAGTGTTTATTAGTGGAGGAATGACCAAAGGAGAGGCATCCGGCAGGTGCAGGTAGGTAGTCAACCAACATCAGATGGGATCCTGCTCCTCGTTGTTGAAGCCCATGGCCACGTGCAGCTGTCTCATCATTGAGAAAAAGGATGGGTCATCTGAGGGATAAACTTCAGCGTCTCCTCACTGTCAGATGAGACCATCAAGGAGGAGTGGAAAGGGGTGGCACCCCTTCATAATCCTCGTCATTGTTATCTAGGAGAATGAGGTCAGGGCAATGTTCCTCCTTTTCCTCTGGTCTTGGAGTGGGGAGCGAGGGCCCTGGATCCCTGGGCACAGCCAGTGGCTCCACCAGAGGAGGGGGCACAAGGGCCGGTGCCAGATGCCACTGTGGGGATGGACCCTGGGGAGAGGCAAGCTGCGCTTTCATATAATCCCATAGGATATGCAGCATACACTGGAAATCCACTGTGATTGGCGTCAGGCCTGCCAGCGTCGGCTGAGGAAAGACTAGGGCCAGTGCCAAGGGCTGCAGTGGGGAGGGTAGCTGAACAGGACTAGGTCTGCAAGAAGTCTTCCCAACATGGGTTGCCGCCATGGAAGGTAGGTGGTCAAAAATGGCGGTCGACTGAAGCTGGCAGATTTGTGTGAAGTCCGATATGGGATGGTCGACAGTGAGAAAAGAACTGAGGAGGATATGGAGGCTCCCCACTCTTATAGTGTAGGGCGATGTCAGCGTATGACATCAGAGTGGGTGGCCCACTGGTAGACTGCTAGCTAGAAAAGTTTCCAGAGGGGTGCTGCAGAGCCCGAGATAATGGCCACCAGGGTTTAAAGCTCTGCAATATACCAAGACGAATTTGCA
The DNA here is from genome assembly GCA_016271365.2 of Neoceratodus forsteri. Lineage (NCBI taxonomy): Eukaryota > Metazoa > Chordata > Ceratodontiformes > Ceratodontidae > Neoceratodus > Neoceratodus forsteri. The sequence goes on along the minus strand of CM057456.1, from coordinate 1,171,822,451 downwards.
AATTTAATTTTTTTTTTTCAGGTGACCTGTACACAAAAAACGGCACAGTTGATAATCAGAAGACCTGCTGATACATCATGGGTAATCCAAAGAAAGATAAAGCAAGCCAGGAGGGAGTCAATAGCAAAAATGCTCCCGGACCACCACTACAAGGTCTACCCAGGGCCACGCTACATCTGAGCCCATTAATGGTCGAGAAGAAACATTACAAAGTTTTTGTCTCAAAATTAAGACTGATTTCATCAGTGAAACACTTGGCTACCAGGTTTGACTCTTTGACTAATAGAGTCACGGTTCTTGAATCAGATGTAACTTTTGTAAAAACGGAGGTGACAAGACTCCTGTAAGTGTTCCAAAGTAGCCTTGGGGGCTACAGCTAAACTCATCAAGGAAAACACGCATCTACAGTCCCACATCAAGATTCTGGAAAATCAAGCGAGGGCTTCCAATTTGTGAGTTGTTGGAATGCCAGAGAGGAGACAGGGTGACCAGCTGGGATTATTTATAACAGAATGGCTTTAATAACAACTAGGATAATCCCTTGTCAATCACCACATTACAATACAAAAAGCATATAGGGTGGCAATGAGGGGCCTACAGGAGAATCCCGATGCTCCTAGGGCTACTGTGTTGGTCCCGGATGGTGTGGGGATGAGAGATTTCATCCTGGCTTTGGCTAGACAAAGAAGAACTTTGCTGCAAGATGGACAAGAAATCTGCTTTTACCCCGAGCTGAGCTATGCGATCAGGCAGAAAAAAAAAACACTTTGATGGAGTAAGAGCTATACTGCGAGAGGCTGAGGTGTCCCATGGAATGCTTTTACCTGCACGCCTGCGAATCGTCAGTGAAGGGAAAGTGTACATTTTTTCTGATCCTCAAGTACCTTTAAAATGGGCACAGAGACATGTCCCGTCTCGACGTCATCTGAAACAACAGTTGCAATCCAACGAGGAGGAAGGGGATGAGGGCACTACCTGATTTGCTAGAAGAGGATGGCTGTTCAGGTTTGCCTAAAGCTTCATTTACTCTGCCATTTTAAAAATTTCATCTGTTAAGACTGACGTTTGCTGTTAAACATTTGTAAGGGCAGCCACATTGGCTGACTTTCCATTTATTCAAGCTAGGGCTGAAAGTCTGTAATATTTCTCTAATGGGGAAGCTTATTATCTCTCACGAACATACAAAAATTGCAAGCAGCAAAAAGCCATCATGGTTTAGGCAGGCTGCTTGAGACTGCAGCTAGCTTCTTATTCAGCAGCTGCCCCCCAAAAAGAGGTAACTAGTGGGAAGAATTGTGGTGCTAAGATTAAGATTTGAAAGATGTAAAAGCTACTAATCTGTGCTCCAAATGAGTGTTATAATGAGAACAGCCTGAATAAGCATGTACAGTGCAGAGCAAAAACCCTATTTCGTTTTGTACCTAAGGGTACTAATTACTGAAAAGTGCATGAACTCTCATTTCTTCTGGTAAGAAGATGACACTGGGTTACATACCCACTATGGGTTAGTTTGTTTTTTGTATTTTACATATTTATGCTGCTCATGGGCTCATTAACACGGCGGTTTCATTGTTAAAAATTGGTTACTGGCTATTATAGCTCATGAGCGATATCCTCCAAAAATGTATGCAATTGATGATGTACAATTACTTTTAACTGCATGTATTAAGAGGGGTGGCACCCTCAATGGTATTCATAATTTGTATGCACTTCATCCGGATCTTACTTATGTATCTATTATTGATAACTGAATAAATATAAAGTTAAAAAAAAAAAAAAGTTTCCGTATAGTCCTAGTGCCTGGTGGCTGTAGTACAATAGGTGTGGCCTGCTGCAAGAGATACCCCCAAAGTCAGATTGGCAGTTCTGCGTTGAGCGGGGATGCAAAAAGGTCCAACTCTAGATGACCCCACCTGTTGTACAGGTCTTCCACTACCGAGGTTAGCAGTTCCCACTCGTGCATTCTGGACTGCGACTGGCTTAGCCTGTCTGCTGAGGCATTTTAGATGTCATGGACATGAACTGCTGACAGTTCTAGACCATGTTCCAGAGCCCAGTAACAAATCTACATCACTTCCCTGCACAGAAGATATGAATGAGTTCCCCCTTGCTTGTTTATGTAGTGGACTACACTGATATTGTCCATCTGCAGCAGCAGACCCCAGGGACAGGTAAGTCTGGAATGCTTGCAGGCCACACAGAATGGCCCTCATTTCTAGGACGTTTATGTGGAGGGAGTTCTCCACCACAGTCACACAGTCCAGGTACTTTGCGCCTGACGAGGCCCCAGATGTGCCCCCCAGCTGAGCCCCAAGGTGTCCATGGTGTGGATCTGATGGAGGGGATGGGAACAGGAAGGGAGCCCCTTAGAGTTGGTTGCTCGGTTCCATCCACCACTGAAGCACCTTCTATACTGGCGAGTTCACTAGAACCCTCTGTTCTAGATTGTCAATGCATTGTTCCCACTGGACCCTCAACGTCCACCGGAGAATGTGCATGTGTAGCTTTGCAAGGGGAACCGTGGCAATGGCTTCCACCATCAGGCCCAGGAGTAGTGGGAATGTCCTGGCTGTGACAGACCTGTTGCAGTAAAGCTCCTGGACCTGCACTCTGAGGCACTGTGCCCTGTCCTGGGGCAGAAAGACTGATCCCTAAGCCATGTCCAGTATAGCTCCTATGTACTGGAGACACTGGCAAGGGGACAACACTGACTTGGGCAGCTTGACCGTGATCCCTAGGGCATGGAACAGCTGCCTGGTACATGCTAGGGTGTAAGACAGATGTTCTTTGGACTGCGCTTTGAGCAACCAGTCATGCAGATACAGGAAGATGTACAGACCCTCTCTCCTGAGGGTTGCCACCACCACCGCTAAGCATTTGGTAAAGACCCATGATGCAGACGACAAGACAAAGGGCAATACCCTGAACTGGTAATGCTTCCCCTAAAACAGGAACCTGAGGTGCTTCATGTGAGGAGAGAATACCCAGATGTGCAGGTATGCATCCTGCATGTCCAATCTCCCTTTTGCAGTAGGGGCAGTAAGCCTTGCAGGGTGACCATCCTGAAGTTTTTGTACTGAATATAGAAGTTCAGGTTTCTTAAGTCCAGGATGGGCCACAAATCCCCTGAGGATTTGGGGATGAGAAAGAAGTTGGAATAGAACTCTGTTTTCCTCTGATCCGAGGGAGCTGATTCTAGCCCTCTTATGCAACTATGTGCAGACATCCGCCAGTAACACTGGTATGTGGTCTGCAGGGTAGCGTGAATTAATTGGAGGTAGAGCTCCAGAAGTTCTAGAAGGTGGACTTGCTCTATGAGCTGCAAGACCCAAGTATCTGTGGTGATTCCCCTCCACCTGTCCAGGTGGAGGGAGAAGTGACCACCTACTGCCACTGCCTGGGATACTGGAGGGTAAGGGTGTAGTATGGAGTCATGCTAAGGCATTACTTGCATCTGGGGCCACTCTTCCATGCCCTAGGTTTTTTTTCCATGGTGTAGGTATGGGTAGGCAATGCTGTATCTGCTCTGCTCTGAGTTTGTCCTGCTGACAGGCCCCCCACTTGGATCTGTGGGTGGCACTAAGAAAGGGCACCCACTGCCCACTTTTTGGTTGGGTGTGGTAAAGGGAGAGGACTGACCACAGGGTCCTTTCTGAGGCCTGCAGATCAGAGCCCAAAAAAGTTTATAGCCTCTGAAGAGGGCATTCAAAATGGATTGCTGGACATCACTAGCAAAGCCAGACACCCTAAGCCAAGAGTGCCTTCTGAGGCAGATGCCGGCCACAGCTGCCCTGGCTGAGGTGTCTGAAATATCATACTGTAGGTAGACCTCAAGAGGTGCTTACCTACATCTGCCCAAGTCTGGCAGGCCTGAGCTGCTGCTTTGGCCTTTTTCCAGAGAATGTTCTGGAATTTTACCATATGGGCCTCGTAACTGGCTATCCTGAGGCCCAGAAGGGCAGAGGCAAATGTCTTCTTACCCAAAAGATCAAGCTTCTTTGAGCTGGCTCACCGATGCAGCAGCTGGGTTTCTGCTTGCAACACCAATACCCTGGGTTTGGGAATGCACCCAGGGAGTTGGAGGGCCATCCGGGGGGAGGAGGACTGAGCATTCTTGGGACTGTTCTCTTTCTTCTCTGGGGGGAAGGGTAGGGGTGCGCCTGGTGCATGCTTGACCCCTGGCAAAGGCCAGGGAGAATATAGCTGTCGGGAGTCTAGCTGTTGGGGAGGCATGCTGAACGTCAGTGCTTTGGCGCAGCATGTCACTGCACGCCACACCTCCTGGAAGTCAACACATTGAAAAATGCTGACAGCTCCTTCTATGATGCCCCACTTCTCTGGTCCGCCCCACCCTCTGTGACACCTAGCCAGCGACTGAGCCATACAAGTTTCCGCAGAGATCAGCCTGATCTGCAGTCCCACCCTGGAGGGTAAGCAAGGGAGGACCCCCAGCGATTGCCCCACTGTGACCGTTACAAGCTTCTGTGGGACCATGCTGGCTCGGCGGCCCTGCGCAGAAGCCGGGTAGGTCTTAGGTGGATCATCACTACAAGTAAGTCCCGGGTTGGGGGAGAGCAGGGGCTGAGGCTAGGGAGGTCTGGCACCAAAAAGCATAACAAAAAAAAAAAAATATCCAGTTTCTTCCATTCCTTGTCTGGAGGAAGAGAACTGAGGTGCTGAGGTCAGCTGTATCTGTCATGAGCTGCATTTATCACCACTGAATCAGCCTGTGGTTGCCAGGCAAAAAAAGGCCTCCTTGAAGGAGACTGGTACAGTTTGCCTGCCTTCCAGAGCATGGCAGGAATCATACTTGGCCTGTACCTGGCAGCCATGGTGGCACCTCCAATGCAGCCAAAAGAGGAGGGACATAGAAACATAGAATTTGACGGCAGATAAGGACCGCTTGGCCCACCCAGTCTGCCCATTTCCCTACCTGATGGATAAGCTGCAGCTCCTAGTTAACCAGCAGCCTACTTCTTCCTACCCCCACCCCCTAGAATTGCCTTATGACTGTCCCATGCATGCTTGAATTCCACCACTGTTTTAGACTCCACAACCTCCTCTGGAAGGCCGTTCCATACATCCACAACCCTCTCTGTGAAAAAATACTCTTAAATTACCTCTGAGCCGCCTTCTACCTTCAAATTGTAGCCCCTTGTTCCTGCACACCTCTTTTTGAAAGATGCTACCTCTTGGACTTTGTTGATTCCTTGAGGTACTTGAAAGTTTCTATCATGTCTCTCTCCTCCTTTCCTCGGGGCTATACATATTAAGCTCCTTAGGTCTCTCTTCATATGTCTTCCAGTGCAGACCCTGCACCATTTTAGTTGCCCTCCTCTGGACAGCTTCCATCCTGTCTATGTCTTTGAGATTGTCTCCAGAACTGCACGCAGTACTCCAGATGGGGTCTCACTAGCTGTCTGTACAGAGGATAATAACTCCTGTTTTCTACTGGTGATGCCTCTTCCTATGCATCCCAGTATCCCCCCAGCCCTCCTTGCTGCCCTCTCACATTGCTTGCCCACCTTTAGGTCATCTGATATGACTACCCCCAGGTCCCTTTCCATTTTTGTTGTTGTTAGTAGCTCACCCCCATTGTGTACTCTTCCCCTGGGTTTTTGTTTCCCAGGTGCATTACCTTGCACTTCTTAGCATTGAATCTAAGCTGCCATACATTTGACCATTCCTCTAACATTGCCAAGTCCCTTCTCATCCTTTCCACTCCACCTTGTGCATCAACTCTGTTGCAGATCTTTGTGTCATCTGCAAAGAGACATAGTTTTCCTTCCAGTCCCTCTGCAATGTCGCTTATAAAGACATTGAAGAGGACCGGTCCTAATACTGAACCCTGTGGTACCCCACTACTAACCCCCCTTTTTTCAGAGTGGACTCCATTTACTATTACTCTCTGTGACCTATTCTCCAGCCAATTCTTTACCCAGGCTGTTATCTTGGAACCCACTCCCAGGCTGGCTAACTTGTATTAATCTTTGTGTGGGACTGTGTCAAATGCCTTGCTAAAGTCTAGGTAGGCCATGTCCACAGCCCTCCTGATCAACTACTTTGGTCACCCAGTCAAAGAAATCTATCAGATTTGTCTGGCATGACCTTCCCTGTGAATCCATGCTGCCTTGGGTCCTGTGCCCTCTGGCCTCTAGATACTTGACAATTCTTTCCTTCAGAAGTGATTCCATCATTTCCCTACCACTGAGGTTAAACTAACAGGTCTGTAGTTTCTGCTTCTGCCTTGCTCCACTTTTGTGAAGGGGAATCACATCTACCTCCTCCAGTCCTCGGGTACCACCCCATCCTCCCATGATTTGTTAAAGAGGGTAGTCAGTGGTGTCACTAGTTCTACCCTTAGTTCTTTTAGAATTCTGGGATGAATCCCATCAGGCCCAATGCTTTGTCCACCTTCAGTTTTAAGAGTTCTTTCAGAACCCTTTCTTCTGTAAATGGGCTGGTATCAACTTCTGTATCCAGAGTGTTTCTACTGTTTGTTTTAGGTACCTCCCCTCTTCCTTTGTAAATACTGAGCAAAATATTTGTTTAGTATCTCTGCCTTTTCACAGTCACCCTCTGCCCACCCTCCCTCCCTTTATTAAGCCTCACTACCTCCCTTGGTCTCCTTTGCTCCCTGATGTACCTATAAAGGTTTTATCCCCTTCTTAACTGAGTTGGCTATCTTTTCCTCGGTTTGGGCCTTTGCTGTTCTGACTGCCTTCCCAGCTTCCTTTGCATTAACTGATACAGTTCTCTGTCCTGTTCCTTCTGTGATTCCTTGTACTTCCTGAATGCTTTCTTTTCTCTTGAACCTTCACTGCCACTTCCTTTAGAGAACCACAGTGGTTTCTTACCTCGTTTCGTTTGTTTATTTGCTTTACACAAGGCTTGTTACCTCTGTGATGGCAGTTTTATTATTCCCCATTGTTCTTCCACCCTCCTTCTTGCCCATTTGCTAGTGCATTCCTTAGGCACTCACCCATTTGACAAAGTCAGCCCTCCTAAAATCCAGTACCTTTGTCTTTGTGGCTTGACTCTATTGCTGTGTTTATTGTGAACCATACTGTTCGATGGTCACTAGTTCCCAAATGGCTACCCACTTCTACATCTGTGATCCTCTCTTCATCTCCATTTGAGAGAACCAGGTCTAAGATTGTTCCCTCTCGAGTGGGCTCCAATACTAGTTGTCTAAGGCATGCCCCCTGTAGGGCATCTAGAATAACCCCCCTCTTAGAGGTGGCTGCTGCAACTGCACTCCAGTTAACATCTGGCATATTCAGATCACCCATCAGCAATATCTCCCCTTTTTCTGCCATACTAAGTATACTTTCTATCATTTCCTTGTCCATTTCCTCCCCCTGAGAAGGGGGTCTGTATACAACCCCTGTGCGGATTGTGGTGCCATTGCCGGTCTCCAAATTTACCCACAGGTGCTTCTTCTCCTCCCTGTTTACCCTTTTGTTCTGTTGCTTTGATTCCTTCCTTATATGAAGAGCTACTCCTCCTCCTCCTCTTTTACCCTCCCTGTCCCTCCTGTAGATAGTGTATCCTGGTATGTTTACATCCCAGTCATGGTTTTTGTGTACCATGTTTCTGTGACTGCCACGATATCCAGATGTTCCTCCTCCATCAAGGCCACTAATTCAGGAAGCTTGTTACTCAGACTACGGCATTGGTACTCATTGCTCTCCATTTTTTGATGGCTTTACTTTCTGTTGCAGCATCCCCCACTGACCTTTCTACCTCGGTCTTTTTCCCATTTAGTACCCTGTTTTGTAGGGAGAGGCTGGGATTTTTCTGCTGCTTATCAGTGCCTCCCCCCTTGACTAGTTTAAAAGCTTGCCAATGAAGCATTTAAACCGATTGCTCAAAAGACTTGTTCCCTTCCTGGACAGATACAGACCATCCTGCCAGTATAGGCTGGTGTCCCTCCAGGTGGAACCCCAGTCCCCAATGAAGCCAAACCCCTGTGCTCCACACCATTTTTTCAACCACTCATTAAACTGCATGGTGTAAAGTACCCTTGCCTCACTCATGCCATTTACAGGCAGCACCTCTGAGAAGGATACTGTGTGTGCTACTTGATCAAAGGAGGAGAATCTGGGAGTTCCAGAAATTCAATCTGGTTTCCCCTGGTAATGTTTTGCTTCCGAGCATCAAAGTCCATAGCTGTCTGCAGCAGCTTCATCACTGAGATGAAGGAGGGGTCATCAGGAGGGGACCTCGGGGTGTATCTGGTAGAGTTCTCTCCCCTGAGAAAACAGTGGAGGAAGATCTAGATGGGCTCCTATCCCCATCTTCCTCCTCCTGTGTGATGAGGTCTGGGGCATATTTACTCTTGCAGCCCTCTTACCAACATTCTCAACCTCTCTCTCTGCTCTGGCTGTTTTCCCAGTACCTGGAAGACTGCCACAGTTAAGTGTCTTTTCAAGTCAGGGTCTAGGAGTGAAGTACGGAATTACTGTCCCATTTTTTCTCCTCATCCCCCTCTCCAAAATCATCGAAAAGGTAGTTCACACTCAGCTCACTACCTTCCTCAATGAAAATAATGTTCTTTCTGAAGCTCAGCATGGTTTCAGATCAGGACGCAGCACAGTCACCAGTGACATCCACAAGGCTAATGACAGCAGTGTTTACTGGCTCGTTATTTTGTGGATTTGACCAAGGCATTCGACCTTGTCGACCACAACCTACTACTGGACACCGTCGCTGGCTTACAGATCTCAGAGAACGTAGTCAAATGGGTTAGAAGTTACTTCTCCCTCAGATCTCAGAAGACATTGATAAATGGGCACCTCTCCGAGGACTGCTTTATTAAATGCGGTGTTTTCAGGGCTCCATTCTCGTCCCACTCTTGATCTCCCTTTTTATCAACAAGCTTCCTGACACCTGCCACTCAACCAAAATCATTCTTTATGCAGACGATGCTGCTCTTTACTGCTGCAACAAAAACCTTGACTTAATGTTGGGTAATCTGCAAACTGATTTTAGCAGGCTGTACTTCTGGTTCTCTGCCAAAAACATGGTCTTAAATTCAAAAAAGACCAAATTCATGATCTTCGCTGGCCCAAAAAAAGCCCTTAATATAGACCCAACCCTCTCTGACAATCAGGGAAATCCCATTGAAAAAGTAGATGATTTCAAATACCTGGGTCTGTTCCTTGACCCACACATGATGTACAACACTCACGTGTCTAACCCCATAAAAAAAGATCCACCAGAGACTGGGTCTCCTTTACAGAATCAGGAAGTTCCTGATTCCTGCCTCCAGGTTTTGCCTGGCTAGCTCCTTGCTTCCACCCCTGCTGGAATATGGTTCCACTGTTTACTCCCCACCCTCCACCTTCCTACTTTTCTCCAAACTCAGAACCACTTACAGTAACACTGTGTGTTTGAACTGGCCTGCCTTAGTCCACTCACCACTGTACGCTCTTCAACTCTCCAAACTGGCTCACTCCTTGAAGACCGGTTCCTCTCTAAAATGCTCTCTTTCCTCCATAAGGTTAACCTAAACACACTGCCATTGAGCATCTCCTCACTCTTCCATAAATCTGTCTCAAACCACTTTACTGGGGGGGGCCCCCCCAAGTCACATTTTCAAGATCCCCTTTTACCACACCTCCCACGCACAGAACTCTATCATATATTTGGGCCCTAAACTTTACAACAGTCTACTCCTAGTCATCCAAACCTGTAGCTCCGTCAGTTCCTGTAATAAATATAAAATAAGTATAAATAAATGCTCATCTTAAGGACCACCTTCTTAATGCTACTGCTTGCCTGTGCTCCGGACAAAAGTCCCTCAATAAGCTACGTGTTTAGCACGGTACCCTACACTCTCCTCTTTCTTGCTTTCCTAACTCCCTCCTCTCATACTCTGACTCCCTCTCCCCTCTACCTCTTCCACTCTCCCCGGCCAGCTCTTACCCCCTTGCCCCTATTCCTTGCTATGCTTTTATCAGCAGGGGTTTGCCTTTTTTTTTTTTGGATCATCGCTCTTTGCCCTGATCAATGTTTACAGTCCTGCTACTGTATTTTAGTTAACTATTGTGATCCTTCATAAATTTCTAGGCCGTTTTGCACATTTATGTATTAATTTATTCTTAATGGGTTTGCATATTTTTCCTCAATATTTTTATTTTCTTTTTGTTGTCTTCTTCACTGGTTATGTATTCACTGTTGTTATCGCTCTGTATTTTTTTTTCACATCCTATTTGCTCAGTCTGTAACCATGTTGGCCTGACCTTGCTGTACATTGTTTTTACTTCTGTTATATCACCTGTATTATTTTGTTTTTATTCTTAAACTGGTTGTTTGTGAAAATGGGCATTTTTGCTCAAATGCCTTCCAGTATAAAATAAATTGAAACATACTCCTGATCCTCACAGATGGACTCTGAGTGATAGAGAGAAGGAAAAGAAGATGTCAACAGCCTGGAATGGGTAGGGCGCATTCATGTGACAGGTGTCAATGCGGGGACTGGCCTAGTAGGCCCTGGCATCATCATGACCAGAGCAGGAATAAAACACTGATTATACAATGGCAAGAAATAATCTTGGTCTGTGATTGGTCAGTTTGGGGCTGGACCCATGGCGTTATCCCAGCATAACGCCACAGGTCTAGTCTCAGCACTGTGAAACAATATGGATGAGCATTTGGATGGTGAGCTCATTCTCTTTTTTTACATCTCGTCTTAAGAAACAAAAATATTTTTTCACACTAATAAAAACATTCTTTAAAATTATTTTTTTATTTTATATATAACAAGCCATTGTATAATAAGAATAATTCACTCCAGGGTGTGTCGTGCTGGGATAACACCACGCCTGGGGCACTGGACGCACTCGGCCTGTGGCCTCGTGCCCAACCCCCCAGACGTGGCTTTATCCCAGCACGACACACACCTTGTCATGCATTATTCCTTTAATAGCCTCCATAAATGATGAAAACATGGTCTGGATGTTGAGGGTTGTCACTGTCACTGGAGCACCTTGCGGTGTCGATGGGGGAGGCTGGATACCCGGCACTGAAGGAATGGCCTGAGGCATTGAAGCGGGAGGTGGGAGCCCCGACATCAACTGGCCATTGCTAGCCGAAACAGGTCCAGCAGAACCTGTTGCCTGGCACCCCTGAGCAAACAGGGATCTAAGCGGCAGGAGTTGCTGCATGGCAGGGGGCGTTAGAAGGCTCGACATCGATAAACCATCACCGGCCATGGAAGGCCCAGCAGAAATCTCTGCCAGAGCTGACCCTGTGGAGGTGAGGGGGTGAGTGGCAGGGAGGTTGCCACCCTTACTGGGGAGGATTTTTCCATGCTCCTTTCCCTGTCCTAGTGCTTGTGCTTTCCAGCAGATTTGTCCCAGGCCTTTGAGGAATGGGAACCTGTGGATGGAGCCAGTGACACAGAGGAGCTTCTTGCCTTTGCTCTCTCTCCATTCTGGCTACCTTCTGTTCCAGGAGAAAGGCTTTCTGGCAGTGCCACTGGGTAGCCTGGTTTTAGCCACGACAGATCTCGCAGGCCTTAACGTTGTGGGCCTTGCAGAGACAGTGGATGCAGGTGTCATGGTTGTCCTTGTCGTAGGTCTTACCACACCTGCAGTATCTGAAGAGTTTCTTGGGGTCAGTTGACAAACAACAATGAAAATCACTTTAAAAAATAAAGTGATGAGTTAACTAGCGTGAGAAGAATAATAAAATGAGAAATCAGTAGACTTGGCGGTTGACTGGAGCAGCGGTGTCTCCGTGGAGTCCGACGTGTAATGACCAATGGCAGAAAAGAACTGAGGCGGGCACAGGGCCACCCATGTTTATGTGATGGAGGATATCAGCGTCTGACGTCACCATGGTTGGCTCCTGATAGACTGCTAGCTAAAATGTTTCCGTGTGGTCTTAGTGCCTGGCAATTGTAGTTCCATAAGTGTGGTCTGATGCAAGAGATATCCTCGAAGAAGATCATCTATTATTTTCTTACTGTCCACTAACAAGTCCTTAATTTGATGCACTGCATAAAGCACTGTGACCTGCTGTAGCACAGATCCAAGTTGTATCACAGGATTCCTTCACTTGGTATGGCACAGATCCAAATTCTAGCACAAGAATCCGGAGTGTAGTGGATTCTTTTACTTGGGGAGGGGTTACCCTGTAACATTTTCCACATCTAGTGTCACCACAGTAGGGTCCAACCCCATGACCTCCCGTAGCCAGGCTGAAATTGTTGGTATGGGAAATATCACCCCTGAATCCTTCCATGAGGCCTTTACCCTGATGTTGCGTTCTTACAACAGGTTCTCCAAGTGCTCTAAACGAGACCACCACTCATGGTTCTTCTTGGCCAAACTTGCCAAGACAGCGAGTGCTTGGCTCACAGCACTCACCGCATCCATGACCTCCATGCTGTGGGACTCCACCTGCTGCTCGACAACTTGGGAGTCTCCGAGTAAATGAGTCAAATTTGTTATTTAATAATTCAAGAGACCTGTGCATTTTCTCCATTGTTTCATTTAGAGTAGCGCTAGAGTTATGTCAGAATCTGACATTTAAGAGGCCTCCGGCAACTTACCCGCATCTTTCAATGTGGTTTTGGGCTTAAAAAAGTCCTGAGAGTTTCCCAGCTGGTTTACTGCTTTCCCATAGTGGAACATCTGCACACCTTTTCCCAGTTACTCCAAATAAGGTCATGTATTGAATGTCCAATGTTCAATGGTTTCACTTATCTTTATATCAGGTTGAAGGCTGTTTTCATCTGGAGCTGTGAAAAACTGCATCTGGATGCCCAGGCTGCAAGCTATGTCCCCTGTGCTTCCCTCCTGTGCTCCTTCCCATTTTAACATAATTTATACACTCCTGTGTTACCTCTAGTACAGTCCCCCTATTCTCCATTCTCACAACTCCTTAATGTCCTTCATTCTTTCCTCAAGTATACCCACCATCCTGCTAAAATCTGCAGATTTGAAGTTCGGGACCATAGCACTTGATTTTATTTGCTGAATGTACATAATAATGCTAAACTGCACAGCACCATGATGGATCTAACCTAAGGGGTTCTCTACCCTCTTGGCATACGTATTATCTATGTGCCACTGGTCAACCCAGGATGCAGAGCCAGTGAATCAGCCAATTGCCAGCCAAACTGGGCAATGTCTTCAGACAACTCCGTGGTGATCTGTATTAGGACGTCTCTTTTAAAGAGCTACTCTTGCTGTGTGGGATATGGTGTATCAAGGGTTCCAGGCTTGAGGGGGTTGCCTATACATCCCACTGATTTCACTTTTTTTTTTTTAATTTTTTATTTATGAGATTTATGCCATTTACAAAGCACACATATATCCTGAGCAATGCAATACAGCAGTCAAAGAAAGAGAGAATGATATAAAAATAATATTAGATCAGTTGAGTCATTGCTCCCTCTGTTACAAGATAGGGGGCTTACAATATACTGTACTTAATCATCAGGAAAAATAATCAATATGGCTTCTAGTGCCAATGCCTTAAACTGGTATCGTCCATTAGAATAAAGTACCAAAGTAACAACCGGCTACCCAGCCTTTGGTTTAATTTCAAACATATTTAAATGCAATGTAGCTTCCCAGAATACCCCCCCCCCATATGCATCCCTTTGAAAAGAAAAATAATAAACACCCCAGAAAGTGAAGTGCACCCTAGAAATTATCATAGTAAAACAAAATGTTATGTAAAGATGAAACAGGTGCACCACTAAAACTAAAATAAGCTAAAAACAAATAACACTCAGGGTCCATCACTGGCTCACAGTCTCTTCCGATGTAGCAATAGTTCATAGCATCGCTCCCAGTGACTCCGGCCGTTCAAACAAAAAAACAATCTGCCGTTACCATCCAAGTCCAGGAGCACAGTAACCAGATTAGATAGTCCATTGTGCTAATAAGAGCACAGTACATTAAAAATAAACGCACCATGCTTGAAGGAGTATTTGATTCAATGGTGGATTGTCAAATAAGCGACTGGCCTGCAACCTGATATCGACTGAGGGTGTAGAGGGTGAAGTTCTTACTCTACATCAGCTTGTTTCAATAGTGACCGTTTTAATGTGCAGAAAAAAATATATAATTACCCTTCCTCCAGTAAATGATAGAAACAGAGACTCATGGCTGTACAATCAAGAGTCTCCCTCTTCAGAGTCCGAGGAGGAGTCCCCTTCCCGGGCTGCCCTTTCTCTCTCAAGTTTTTCAATCAACTTCGCCGCTTGGTTCGGATCAGTAAAAATATATGCCTTGCGACCGATCATGACATGCAGGCAGGCTGGCATCGGCAGATTATTAGGGACTTCCAACTCCCATAAGTGGTGACAGATCGAGTCAAAACCTTTATGTGGCATAGGACAAATCGGGAAACAGCATCACTTTAGAGCCATTTATCTCCACACTTCTGGCAGCCTGTAAAATCTAATCTCAAATAGCCATGGACATAGTGATCAACATTATGGTCCTCGTCCCCGCTGGTTGACTGTTGGCTCTGTGGAGGTTCATTCTGTTCACTGCACGGGTAACATTTTCCAAATGCTCCAGTCTGGAGCGAAAAAGGGCTTGTTCCTTAACGCAAGTCACTGCCATGGCTTGAACTCATTCTGAGGATTTCTCTGCAGCCAGGCCATACTAACCAGACCAGTGACCTTGTGTTCCACTGCCACCATTCTTTCGCAGTATGTATCCATCTTTTTGTCCATATGTTGCACCACATTAATTAAATTTTGCACAGCAAGCTGCAGTGAATCTAATGTGACAGGTATGTGCTCATCGTTAGCTGGCTCCACCGTCAAGGGGCCTGCAGGAGTCGACGGCATCTTCATGGCCCCACCATGAGGAGCAAAAAAGTTTGCCTTTTGCTCAGCCATCTTGTGACCTATTATGATGAGACTTTCACAGTTCAAACACCTCACCCAGTGGAACTGCTATCAGTAGTTTCCAGGTGCACAAACAGGTTCCAATCAGTAAAGTAATTCCATTATTGGATGCGAAGTAGGGAACTCTCTGAAAACATGTCCATGCAGCTAGGCAGCTGGCCACGCCCCCACATCCCACTGATTTCACATACCTCAACTATCCTATTTTCTTTTGTGTCTAAGGTTAGACGTAGCAGACAGGCCCCATTAGACATTGCCACAGACTGAGTGACACTGCAGCTGCTCCTGCTGGGTGGCCCTGATACTTTACCACTATTTCATTTTCATGCTTTTTACCATTTTGTGGGGAAGCTGAACTCAGGTATTAGCGATCAGCAGTCTCAGACCCCTGGTTGCTGAGGCTCCCACTCTCTTATCCACTGTTACGCCCCCTCGTTAAGCATCAGTGAGCATGCTTTACCCCCCCAACAATGCAATGTAAGGGACAGTTGGCTTAATGGGCCAAAAGCATGGGCAAACCCACCCAGCACTGACTGTTTTGCTCCCGACATCCCCCTTCTAGCTGATCTCCCTGTATGAGGTCCTTAAATTGCATTGCAGGCATCTATATAAATTAAAACCGGTGAGAGGGGTTATCAGCTTTGCAATTACTTTAATGTCAATTAAATGTGTTCGCCGAAGGACAGAGTAAATCAAAGACAGTACTCAGCTATCACTCCTACAACTGGAGCTGAGCTGCAGTCCAGGCCTCAAGTTCAAGCAGAAACGAACCAAGTCACCAACAGTAAATCCAAGGGTTTGGGGCTGCCTCTGTCTCAGTTCTCATTTCGCTTCTTTATGGGGGGATTTTCATGGAGGAGGTGTCTTTGCTCTTTGCTAAGGGTTCCCTGCTCAAGAAACACAGAAAATATCGGCAGACAAAGGCCAATCAACCCATCTAATCTACCCAAGGCTACCTGCCAAGAATGAAGAGACTGTCCTGGAAAGATTTTTGCCTATATCCCATCTTTTTTACACTATTTTTTCACACTGGAACTGACTTACCAACAGGTCTAACAGAGTTCCTTTTCAAAGCCTCTGCCTTCAGTTGTGGTGTAGAGAGTCTCAACTTGTGGAGAGCTTTACAGATGGCAAGGGAGTTCTCTAATTCCTTCCTACCCCCTTCAAACTCGTTTAGGATCCTGACTGGGAAGGGCATGTGTGCTTTGTAACCCATCTCCCTCTATGGCCCTCAATTGGACAAGTTGCTTTCCTTTTCTGGAAAACTCAAAGTCATTTTAAAGTCATGCTTAAAGGCGATTCTGTGATCAGCATGCTCAACTGATTTGCAATGCCAGAGGGTAAAGAGTTCTTCAGTCTGAAAACAGGAACCACATTACGAATGACTAGAGTCGTGCATCAGGGTCATTTGAATTGGGCCCCAGGGCCAAGTGGGCTCTGTCCATTTCAAGATCTAGGGCTGTATCAAGTTCCATAGTGTTACAGAGCAAAACTTGTAAAAATTCAGTTACTGACTAAGCCATGATTTTGCGGCACTCTGGTAGACTGTAAATGTGCAGGTTGTTGTGATGACTCCGGCCTCGAAGTTTCTCAGCTTTTCTAACCATTCCCACTCCCACAGTAATAGACAGAAGATAATACAGTTCTGCTTGTCAGCTAAATTCAAGATTTCCTCCACTCTTTGAGCTGTGACTTTTTTAGAGCATTTCTTGAGGGTGTCCACTTCTTTTTTCATCCCTAGCAGTTGACTTTCATCACTCTCAAAGCAATTTTTTTAAATTCTGACAGAAATCAGAACAGATTTCTACCTGACATCTTACTCTGAACAGCTTGTTGACATTCAACCTATTTTATTCTCTTCACCATATATTTGTAGGTCTCCATCAAATATGTCCCCTCTCTACTTCGTACCAGGGTCACTGATCGGTCCACATCCTTCTGAGTGAGGACTGGGAGCACCGAGGTCTACAAGGCCAACTCCTCAGCCATGTCCAACCTCTGGTCGACCGGGTCAAGAAAAATCTCAACGGCTAGGTCGACCAGAGCCGAGGTCAACTGGCTCAATGGTGAAGTCGAAGAGCCTTGACCTGCCCCTCAGCTGAGGAGCACTCAACAGCCGTTAAGCCTTCGGATCAGTAGAGGGACAAGAGGACTATGACCTCTCCCTGTCCCACGACTGGTGCCAACAATGCTTAGATTTAGAACCATGGAAGGCAGGGCTCTCCCCCGAGGTCTGGAGGGCCCAGCACATGTCATGGAACTGGTCTGTGAAAGATCCTCCATCACTGGCCCCAGGTGGGAACAGCATCGAGACCAAGAAGGTGCCTGCCACTGCAGCCACTGCTTCCACCTCAAGGGCTGCAGATCCAGCTGCAGTTGAGGCCTTTTTGAGGCCCTTAAGGCAATCTTTTGGATCCCATTTTGAAGGCCAACCCAGTGACAGCTGGAGTTTCTTCTCATTGAGGGACTCAGGAAGCATGGATAACCACTGGCTGCACCCAGCCACATCGTGTTGCCTGCCCAAGCTGTACACACTCACGTGTCATGCAGCTTGATGATCGACACTTTTTGGAGGCACCGAACACAAAATATGAATCCAGGTTCTTCGTGTTCCATTGTTGGTCCAGTTATAATTCCACCTTTGTACAAGACACTTGTTGGTCCAATAAAACGCATCAAACCTTCCATCTTCTCCATTGTTGGTCCACAGATGGAGTCAGAAGAACCACAAAACTACAAACAATTAACTTTGAAAACTTTTAAGGAAAGGTTCGCTTATGGTGCAGAAAAATCCTAAGCAGAGCGTGAAGGAGGTAACCTATTCTCTCAGCAGACAGAAAGATCTGACATCATGGGGTGGAGTCGGGAGATATACCACCTGGGTGGTGAGAGGACCTTATTTTAAAGATGTCTGGCCAGTAACATCATTGCAGTGGAACTGCGAGAGTGTGGATAAGTGAACCATATCCATGCTCCTAGAATGATGTTTTTCATGTTAGCGGGTTGGCTCTCCCTGCTCTGCCACCTGTTAACTCTCTAGTTTAACAATTCATTATTTCTTTAATGCACCTCCCTTTCTTCACTGGGCCACTGGTTACTGCCTAGACAAACCATCTGCTCTGCCATTTTGTGACCCACTGCAGAGCCCAATGTTCATGTTACAGGACTGCTATACCAGGCTCCATTTTAACAATTTGCGGGTTTGCCTGCTGGACCTGTGAATCCAAGTGAGGGGATAACACCCTCCCATACATATATGGTTGGAGCTTCTGCAAAGCCCAGTCTATACCAAGGAACCCTTTCTCAATTGTGGCGTAACCCTCCTCTCGGCAGCAGGTTCCTACAGAGGTACGCAACAGGGTGTTTCACTCCTATGTGCATCGCCTGACTCAGAACTGCTTATAGCACATGATCAGATGCACTTACATGCACAATGAACTTCAGAAAATAGTCAGGGCTTGCGAGCACAGATGCCCAACACAATGCCTCCTTCAGCAGGTAGAATGCTGTCTCACAATGATCTGTCCACTGAACTTTCCCTGGCATCTTCTTCCTAGTGAAATCAAACAGAGGTTTGACTATATCACTGAAGTTTGGCACAAACTTTCAATACTACCCTGCTGTCCTTAGGATGGCCCATACTTTCCTCCTTGTGGTATGTGTGGCCCATCACTGTATGGCCTCAATTTTCACTGGTTCAGGATGGACGTACCCACTGCCTACCCTGCACACAAGGTATGACACCTCTGCACCTCTATTTGGTACTGCTTCATCTTGACTGTCAGCCCTGCAGCTTTCAGTCAGTGAAGCACCTTGGTCATGTGCCTGAAGTGATCCTCCAGTGTTTGCTGAATGGTGATGTCATCCATGTATGCCACAGCAAAGTCTACTGCCCAAGACAGAATGCAGTCCACAAGCCAATAAAAGGTGGCTGGCACATTCTTCATCCCGAATGGCATTACTCAAAACCTGAACAGGCCAAACGTAATGATGAAGGCCAACCTCTCTGGTTGCATGGGTCGGGGTACCTGCCAATAGCCCTTTGAAGGTCTGTAGTGGTCAGGTACATGGCTCCTCCTAACCTCTCTAGGACCTCATCTGTCCTGGGCATGGAGAATGTGTCTGATTCTGTATAACTGTTGAGCTTCCAGTATTTAACACAGAACCTCGTGGTCCCATTCTTCTTGGGGATCAGTACCATGGGGGAGGCCCAAGGACTACTGAACTCCTGGATTACCCTAACAGCCAACATTCCCTTGACCTCCCCCTCAATGGCATGTTTCACTCTCTCGGGGACTCTAGGGTAGCTGTCTCTCAGCGGGGCATGGGACCCGTATACATGTGATGCTCTGCCAGCATGGTATACCCGGTTCTCCAAGAACATTTCCCCAAATGTATGCAGAACCTGATGCATATTAGCTGTGTAGACCAGCACCAGTCACTATGAGAGGTTGACAGTGTCCACTGAAGAGTCTCCCTTAAAGAAAAAGTCCACTCAAAACTTGAAAAAATATATGTTGCGCAGAGTGTTTTAATTTGTATGTGAAGTTCTAGTGTTTCCTTCCCTCTGACTGGTATTAGGAGTTTTTCCTAAATTAGCCTGCTCGCTTTATGCAAGTTTTACGACCCCTGGGGATCTTCATCCCTGATAGTTTAATTGTATTTCTTGTTCCCACAGTGCATCTTGTTTCATGTGACTGTGATGTAAGAGAGACCCAACATTCAGCACACACATGCCAAACAAACTAAATACCTTAGAAGCTTTACAAGCTGCACAAAAATTACCAGCAGCAAAGTTTTTCAGGACGGTAAAACCTTTACGATGAGGGTGGTCACCAAGCTGAATGCTACAGATTTTAAAATATAGCCATCTCTACTGTTGTGAACTAATTGTAAAGCAATGCTTTCTGCTGGATTTATGGTCTCTGCTACATCACCGACACATGAAACAAGGTACATTGTAGGACAAAGAAATACAATGAAGCTGTTTCATATGGAGATCTCCAGGGGGTTGTAAAACTACCCTAAAACTAGCAGGCTAATTTAGGAAAAACTCTTCTTAGCAGACAGACAGAAGGACACACAACAACTTAACATACAAATCAAAACACTCTGCACAACATATGTTTTTGCAAGTTTTGGGTGGACATTTCCTTTAATCTCTCTAAGGAGATCCACCAGCTGGTCTGCTTCTGCCTCCTCCTCTGAATAACTGCACACAGCCAGGACCATCTCTTCCCAGTCATGACAGGGCTGCATCATGTTTATGTGGTAGATTCGTTGCTTGCACCTCCTGTCGGGTAGCTCCCAGCAGCGGCTCTAGCCACAAATGGTTACCAGGGCACAGCTGGGGCACAACAGATGGAAGCCAGGGCACTGATATATTGTTACTATGGGGGAAGCTCTGCACCATATGGGGCACCAACTGGGGCACAGCATTTTTTTACCGGGGCACGTGCCCTGGCGGGCCCTGGTGTAGAGCCACCACTGGTAGCTCCACCATGTAATTAATATCATTCACCCTTCTGACCACAAAGCACAGACCCTCCCAAGCCACCTGTAATTTTTTTTTATGTAACCAGCTTTATTCAAAACATAGCAAATACAAGTGCTAGTAAGAAAACCAAACACATCTCATTTTCAAAGCAGAAATTCATATCCATATGCCACACAAATGAAGTGCAGTGGTCCAAAGCTTCTCCTCTATTTCAGAGACACTATGGTGTCATAAAGAAAAAAAGTCCATGATATATAGTAATATTCCGCCAAGTCTAATTTAAATAACATCACTTAAAATAAATATTGCCAAAGTATATTTAAAGACATTGGACCAATGTATAATCTGCAATGAGATGAGTAGTCCAACAAATACAGAATCACTATGACCTACTGATATATAGTTAGTACATTCAAACAATATAAAGGTAATATAACAAACTAATTAACATGTGGTGTAGCAGTCAAGTGAGTACAATGTGTCTCAATAAAGGGGTGCAAATCATACCTCAAACAACAGAGATCAATTAAAATTTAAGAGATACATTTCTAGGTTTATCCACTCAGAGGGTCTTAACCTAGGGAAATGTGAGGCATGGACTCATCCACCCCCAAAGCTGAGGCTTGCACCATTTGATAACAATCCCAAGTTGCTCAAAGTATCAGATGCTTATCTAGAGAACGATGGACCAGAGTGGTAATCAGCTCCATAAGTTGTACTTGCTTAACCCTGGCCTCCCATTCACTTACAGTAGGGGATGTAGCGGCAAGTCATTTGGCAGTAATGCTGTTACTAGCCAACAGGCAGAGGAGAGCATAAAGTCTTTTCTCCTGCCTACTGACAATCTATTTAGGAGGTGCCCCAATATCATTGTTTGAAAACTATTGGACAAAGACTTGCCCCACAGTTTATCCAACATGTCTTTGATATTATACCACAATTCTAAAATGTGTGGGCATGGCCAGAAGATATGCAAATGAGTGCCAAGACAGCCACAACCTCTCTAGCACAGGGGGCTAGAGTTAGTACCAAAGTGCTGTGTGATAGTAGTAACATGGAAAAAGTGGGCCCTCAACTTCCATCTAAATTCCCCCACGATAGAGATGTGGATTTAATTTTTTTTTTTTATTTAAAACTTTGTTAACCAGGTAAAATAAGCACTGGGCCACATGGCCCTTTGACAAGCTTGACCCGGAAAAGACAGTACACACATTCAATGTAACAATTTAAACAGGCAGGTACAATAAAAAATCAACAATATGACAAACATACAATACTATACCATACTATAATCCTAAAACAGATTATGTTATGTCTATAGTACATAATGAGATTGTGAGCGGTAATACCACAAAACTACTTTATGTGCATTTATAAGTTGCCATTGAATATGCATATTCAACACCCTTTCCAAAGTGTCTCCCAGCTGTCCTCCAACTGCAGCTCCCCTAACTACTCCTCCCACTGAACCCCAAGATATTCTGTCGGGCTAACATGGGAGTCAAGCAGTAACTGATAACTGTGAAATCCATTTCCCATCCACTTGCAGGTTAGCAGCCCAGTATTAAAAAACCTCTAAGGGAGATAACGCCTGGGTGAGATTTGTGAGATCAACCATAGTGAGAAGATAGAGTTGCAACTGTAAATACCAATAATAATCAGTGGTGGGAGGCCAAAAGCATGCCTAAGGGTTTTAAAAGTGACTACGTTTGCCCCCTGGATTAGTTGTTTATAATGTGAAAATGATGCTCAATTCCATCTCCTGAAACTCTGGTCAAGCCTCGGGGAGAGAAATCAGGATCCCAATAATTATGGTAAGTGGACCTGGAGAATTCAGAGTCCCAGTATAACAGCAGACTTGTAGAACCCTCAAGGTTTGTTTAGTTCATGGGTCCGTGATCTCCGCCAATCTACTGGCCAAGAGTTTTAAGTGCATACAATGGGGCCAGCAATGATAGTTTTCTAGGTCATGCCACCTCTGCATTTGACCAAGGGGACCAACTGACTGGCCATTTAATAATCCCTGAAGTTACGAAGGCCCATCCCGCCCCTGTCCCATGGCTGTTGCAGTAGCCTGACAGCCACTCTTCAGTGCCCAGCCCTCCTCAAGAACTTTAGCAATGCTCCATTAAACACATGCCAAAATCGCCCCAGAAACTGAACTGGTAGAGTCTGGAACAGGAACAGCAAATGGGGTAAAATGCTCGTCTTCATACCACTGATCCAACCAACTACAGAAAGGTGGAGGGGAGTCCATCGCAGCAGGTCTGTGAGAATCTCCTTGAGGAGAGGCTCATAATTGAAGCTGTAAAGTTGATGTAGGGCTAGGGAAAAAACAGTTATGTAAGATGTTACCGTAACAGCAGATCTTCGAAGGGATCTCAGTCATCAGGTCACACATATGGAACTTCACCATCAGAGAAGTAGGATCCACACAGAAGATTTTCAGTAGTACAACTGGGGCCGACCACGCAGATGTCTGCCAACATCAGCAACCCTATAAAGGTGTGAGCAACCCTGCTCCCTCCTCAATTCTTTCCCCAGGAAACTAAGGGAGCAAAGCTCGTGCCATGGAGGACCAAGGAAAGAGAGAGGTGCCCAGGCCTAAATAAAAGTCTGGATACACCAGATAGCCAGTTCGGAGAAAGAGCCCCATGAAGGGGGATGGTGGGAGGGAAGGCAGACCTGATGACTGAGATCCCCTCAAAGATCTACTGTTACAGTAAGTTCTTATGTAACTGTTCTGTCTTCATTGGGGCTATCTCAGCCATCAGGTCACACATATGGAACAAATCTCAAGCAGTTACAGATGCATAAAAACAGTTTGGAAGGGAGGCCCTGCTAAAACCTGCACAGGCTCTAGAGGCAACATCAAGACTATAGTGCTTGGTGAAAGTATAGATGGTACTCCAGATGGCAGTAGCACAAATGTCAGCGGCCGAGACCCCTTTGAAACAGGCCACAGATGTAGCCATGCCCATCTTGGAATGGGCTTTCACCGCCCCTGGCAACTCTTTGCCATGCTTGTAATAGCAGAACACAATACAACGTGACAACCATTTAGACAAACATTGTTTAGAAACCTGAATGCCCTCTCTACCTGGGACAAAAGAAACAAAAAGCTGCTTCGACTTTCTGCTTTCCTTAGTTCTGAGCAGATAATACTTCAAAATTCTGCGCGCATCTAACATATGGAGCAGTGCTTCCCCTGGATTGGCACACTCAGGAAAATAAACAGGTTAAGTGGACAGACTGGTTCAGGGTAAACTCAGACACTATCTTAAGAAGAAACTTAGAATTTGTGCGCAAAGACACCCTGCTTTTGTGAAAAATCAAATAAAGCTCCTCGCACCAGAGGGCCTGAAGTTTGGAAATCCTTCGAGCAGAACAGCAACCAAAAATACCACTTTCCAGGAAAGAAAGTGTAGCTTGCAAGTCACGTCTGGCTCAAAAGGAGACAGAGTCCACTTCTCCAAAACAAAATTCAAATCCCAAGCCGGGACAGAGGAATGGATTGGAGGATTCAGATGCAGGATGCCACTAAGAAAGGTATGGGAAACATCCAACTGGGCCACGGTGCAGCCACCCACAGGCTCATGAAAGACCATGACAGTCAAAAGGTGCACCTTGAGGGAGGAGTTCCTACCTGACTCTGATAGTAACATCAGGTAATCCAGGATCTGGCTCACTGGACAAGTGAAAGGGTCCAGATGGTGAACCTCTTCCACTTCATGGCATATGTGGCCCAAGTGGAGGGATTCAGAGCAGCCACAAGGACACCTGCAACCTTCTGGGATACCCCAAACTGGGCAATGGCTATGTCCTCAGGAGACAGGCATGCAGACAAAGGGACTTAAGGTTGTGATGGACCAGGGTCCCCTGAGCCTGCGTCAACAGATCCCTGCAGAGAGGCAGCAGGACTGGAGGTTCTTCCCCTAACTGTTGCAGTAATGAAAACTATATCTGCCATGGCTAGAATGGTGCTACCAGGATCATGCTGGCCCCCTCCATCTGCAATTTGATTAGCACCCTCTGAATCAGAGGAAATAGAAGGAAAGCATAAAGGAACCTCCCGCTCCAGGAGAGGGACAACATGTCTCGCCATAAAACTCCAGGCCCTGGATCTAGTGAGCAAAAACAGGGCAGTTTTGCATTGAGTGGGGACACAATAAGGTCCAACTCTGGATCACCTTATCTGGTGAACAGATCTTCTGCGATGGATGAGAGAAGCTTCCATTCATGCATGCTGGACTGAGTCCGACTGAAGCCAAGGTGTTTAACATGCCTGGGACATGGACTGCTGATAGAACCAGACTGTGGTGTAGCACAGAGTACGAAACTCTCATGGCCTCCCTGCATAGGGCATACATATGTGTCCCCCCCTGCTTCTTGATATAGTATGCTACACAGACTGGATCAACAGCTGACCTAGGAGGTGATGGTTCTGAAAAGCCTACATGACATACAGGACTGCCTGCATCTCCGGCACGTTGATATGCAGGAAGGTTTCGATCTGGGACCAAGAACCCTGAGTCTGAAAGGGATCCAGATGTGCCCCCAAGCCTGAACTGTCTGGAGGCATCCGTAGTGGGGATCTGCTGGGGGAGGACATCTGAAACGGAACCCCTTGAAACAAGTGCAGTGTCCATCCACCATCAAAGCACCTTGTGGACTGGGAAGGAGACCAGCACTAACTGATCTAGCTCACCCATGCGCTGGTCCCACTGCACACTGAGTGTCCACTGGAGGATTTGCATGTGCAGACTGGCTAGTGGAACTGTGGGAATGGCTGCGGCCATCAACCCCAACAGCTTCAATTATACAGTACCCTTGCTGGAACATAACGGCTCTAGGCGACCTCCTGAGTCTGGGTGATAAGGCACTCTGCTCTGAGGCACAAAGGCCTTTCTCTGCACCAAGTCCAGAACCACCCCTATATATACTGCAGTCTTTGGGATGGGATTAGGACCGACTTGGGCAAGCTGACGGTGATGCCCAGGGAAAGGAACAGCGGAAGGGTCCTCTCCAAAATCCGGAGAAGCTGTTCCCTGGACGGAGCCTTTAGGAGCCAGTTGTCCAGACATACAGTCTCTCAATTCTGAGAGCTGCAGCTACTACTGCTAAGCACTTGGTAAAGACCCACGACGCAGAGGATAAGCCAAAGGACAGTACTTTGAACTGGTAGTGCTTGCTCTGAAAAAGAAATCAGAGGAACCTCCTGTGTGGGGGAAACACCGAGATATGGAGGTAAGCATCCTGCATGTCCAGGGAGCACAGCCAGTCGCCCTGCTTGAGAAGAGGCATCAGGCCTAGCAGGGTCACCATGCAGAAGTTTTTGTATTGAACAAGCAGATTGAGGTCCTTGAGATACAATATGGGCCTGAGATCTCTGGTTTTCTTGAGGATCAGGAAAAACCTGGAATAAAATCTCCTGTTCCTTTGAGGCCTGGGTAATGGCTCGATGGATGTTTTGCACACAAGGGACTGTACCTCCTCCCGGAGAACAGACAGATGGGCCATGGGGTAGGTGGAGACTACTGAAGAAGTCTCTGGGGGTATCTCTATGAGCTCCAGAGTGTGACCTCTCTCTATGCTCTGAAGAATCCAGGCATCTGAAATAATGGTTCTCCATTGATGGAGATGGAGGGAGAATCGACCTCCAACCACCACCTCTTGGTCAGGGACCGGAAGGGGGGGGGGGGGTCTGACAAGAAGTCAAGTGGAGGCGGATCCAGCTGCTGGGGCTGATCCGTCACCTCTAGGGTGCTTTGCTGTGGTGCCAGAGGAGAAGGAAGGGGCAGGCAAGGCAGAGGAGGCTCTTCTCTTACCTTGGAGTCAGGAGGCTCCTCCAGATTTATAGGACACTTTTGGAAAAGGAGGGCACTACCTGCTCTTAGGTTGAGTATGGCAGAACAACTGGACAGACTTAATAGCCCTACCAGATGCCTGAAGCTCATTTATGATGTCCTGAACATCTGGTCCAAACAACTTAGAGCCACTAAAAGGGGCAATGAGCACCCTTTGCTAGACATCAGCTGGGAAACTCGAGACCCTCAGCCAGGAGTGCCTATGAAGGCAAATGTCTGTGGCAGCAGCCCTGGCACCTGTATCCAAAATATCGTAGTGGGCTCTCAGGAACTGCTTGCTAATATCTTCAGCACTTTGCAAGCATTTGAGAACTTCCTGCTTCTGGAAACAATCAGGAAGGGCCTGGGCCATAGCCTTGCCCTTCTACCAGATTGCATTTTGGTACTTGACCATGTGGGAGAGGTAACTGGCAATCCTCAGCCCAAGGGTAGAGAAGGCATAGATCCTCTTGTCCCAGAGTTCAATCCTGCGGGGTTCACTGTCAGGGGGAGGGTGTTTGGGCACTGTCGACTTATCATGAGCTGCCTTAATAACAACAGAGTCTGTTTCTGGTTGGGCAGCATAATATAGAAGACCCTGGGTGGCATGATATAACTTATCAGCTCTGCAGGCATGGCTGGCACCATGTCAGGCCTGTGCCAGGTGGAAACAGCGGCATTCCTGAGAGCTGAAAGGACAGGAAGAATGACCTTGGGAGGAGACTCTGGGATCTCCAGGATGTCAACCAGATCTCTTCTGGTGGCATCCTCCTCCTCTGTACGGAAGCCCATAGGTAAGGAGAGCTGCTTCATGACACTGAAAAAGGTAGGGTCCTCTGGAGGAGACCTAAGAGTATGTTAGAATCCTTGCTCACTGTGGAGGCTGTACACATGTCATCAGAAGAAGACTCCTCCTCTTCTTCCTCCGGTAAGATGAGGTCAGGATGGTACTCCTCCTCTACACTGACCTGTTCCAACTTCAGGTCCGATGAATGAGGGACCATCAATGGCCCATGGGAAGCAGCCCGCAGAGGCCGAAGTGGTGTCGACGACGACAGTGCCATCGATGGCGAGGCAAAGCAGGCCTATATAAGCCCAGCTGATAGACCAAGATGGTAATGAACTTGGTCAAAATGTCGTTAAGGTCGACGACTGTGAACTGCTGCGCCAACAGAGGGTTGATGGCATAGGGTGCAACGAACCCTACAGTGGACCCTGAGAGCCGGAAGCCTGAGGGCCTAGGGAAGCATCAGGCCTCGATGGGAGGGCCAATGACAATGAGCCGGCCATCAATGGAGTGGGGGCCAATGACCCGGAGGTTGACGACTGGCCACCCTGTACAGTGGTCAGCAGCACTGTCCATATGGGTCTGGTAGGAACAGAGACCTGGACAGCAGCAGGTGTCGGCGCAGCAGCAGCCGACGGAGTACCCCTGGATGAGGAACAGGAGGCCGTCAGGGACCGGGAACGCTGCCGGTGGGAGCGATTCCAATCACTGTCTTTTTTATGACTTTTCCCCGAGGATTTATCTCATACCTTAGAGGCCTGGGAGCTCAAAGAACCCGCCAGCATCTGGGAAGGAGGGAACTCGGAGGACCTCTGCCCAGAACTAGCTACCTATTGCTCCATTAGGAATTGTTTGAGAGTCTTTTAGCGTCCCTGAGGTTGGTTTGGTTACACTTCTGGCAGAGCTCACAGTCTGAGACATCGTGGTCAGGCCCAAGACAGCAGATGCAGAGTGAGTGATTGTCTGTAGGGGCAATCTTTTTTCTGCTGCAGCAGCAACGGAAGAGAGAAGTCGAAAGACTAACTCTCGATATAAACAAAGTAAAGGAATCTCTTTGGAAAAAGAGATTCTAAAAGACTAAGCATGAAAAAGCCGTCGGCGAAAATGGTGCAAAACTGTGTCGGAGCTTCCACGGAGACCCATTCAAAATGAGTCAAAGGCGGGAAAGAACTGAGGAGGGAGCGGGCTGCTCATGCATTTACAGGGTTGACAACGTTGGCGTAGGCAGCCCCAGTTGTACTGAAAATCTTCTATGTGGAGCCTGCTTCACCAATGGTGCAGTTCCATATGTGTGACCTGATTGACTGAGATACCCCCAATGAAGGTCATTTAATGCCCAGATAGCCAACCAAGTTTACCATCACCCTTGCAAAAGGGTAACCCTCCATAAAGCCATGGGGGGGTGACCACTTGATCATAGAGCTTCCGATTTACTATTATTAACTTTATAACCTGATATTTCCCCATATTCACCTAATACTCTTCATAGCTCAGAGATCGAGGTGGAAGGATTACTCAAATAAAACAGGGCGTTGTCCGCATATAAAGACACTTTATGGTCTCCATCTGGGCCTCTAATACCCATAATGTTTGGGTTACTGCGGACCGACAAGAGCCAACTGTTCAATCACCAGGGCAAAAAGGAGAGGGGACAGGGGACACCCCTGTCGAGTACCACGGATCAAAGTAAAACAGGCAGATCTAACCCTTAACTTTCATCACTGCATCTGGGGATTTCTACAGAGCCCAAATACAGTTCTGAAAGTGAGATCCAAACCCCATCCTCTCTAATGTGCACATAAGGAGGGCCCAGTCCACCCTACTACACGCCTTTTCAGCATCCATAAATAATGCAATAAAAAACTGCTGGGAGTGTTGTTTCTTGGCCATAACACTCAATAGCCTATGGATGTTATCATTAATAAACCATTCTTTGATAAAGCCTGCCTGATCAGGGTGGACCACGCCCCCCACCCATTTCTGCAGTCAACTCGTGAGAACTGTCATAAATATTTTCTTCTTAACATTCAATAAAGAAATCGGGTGATAGGAACTGCAGAGAGTATGGTCCTTCCCCTGCTTATGAATGACAGAGATCTGGGCTTGCGACCAGAATGATGGGGCATCCACTCCCACCTGTACCTCCCAACATATTTCAGTTAGGAGTGGAGCATTCATCTCCCGAAAGCATTTATAAAAAACGCATGTAAAACCATCCAGGCCTCTGGATTTGTAATTTTTTAGAGTCAAAATGGTGGAGGTAACCTCCTCCTGAGAGATAAGGCGATCAAGATCAGCCCTGGCCTCATTATCAGGTGTGGGTAACTGGAAGCCCACAAAAAATTGTTTCTGCTTACGGAGCCTATTAGGGATGTCTTGTCCCATGCAGAGCTCCTTCTAGTGAGTGGCAAAACGGTCTACAATCTTCTGCAGGTGGGTATCTTGCTGGATATCATAGGGATTGTGCCGAATCTTGAGTACCGCCCAGCTGGCTGCTTCGCAGCAGATCTGCCAAGCAAGTAAGCATCCTGTCCTGTTTCCTACCTTACAAAATTGCTGTCTAGCATAGTGAAGTTCCCCCCTCAATCTTAAGCTCCAGCAAGGCCATTAGTTGTTGTCGGAGTGTTTCTAACGTTTGCTTACGGATTGGATCTAATGTTATTTTATGCTCACATGCCAGTTCAAATATTTGCTGTTCCAGCTGCAGATGCCACCTATTTCTCTCCCTCCCTCCTCTTCCCCCGAGGCATAGCTAATAATGTGACCTGTGAGGGTGGCCCATCCCACCAGGCTCCCAGTGTAGTGTCAGGGATCCTATTATTAATCTGATAATCATTTATGAATGCCTCCACTTGAGTGCAGAAATCTACAGCATTCAGCAGGGACACATTTAACCTCCACATGGGAGTTTGATTTTTTTAAAGACTGGTTGGATTCCCAACGTTATAGATACTGGGGCGTGGTCGGAGGTGGTAACAGAGGAAATCTGAGTCTGTTGCAAGGCATGTACCCAAGTCTTGGCAACAAATAAATAATCAAGTCTGGCACATAAATCATGTGGGCAAGAGTGAAAAGTGTAATTTCGACCACTGGGGTTCTTGTAGCACCATGCGTCCATCCATCCTAACTCCTGACGGAGAGAGTGGAGCATCTTTTTTTTTTCCATATTTTGTTTATACTCCTTATCCTCCAGTGCCCATTCAGACTGACCTCCTTGGCCTCAGCATCCTGGAATTACCAGGGCTTACCTTTCTGCCTGGCTCAGGAGAGTCGGGCTTCACCCAGCGGCTGGAGATTTTTCCTTCATTTTTCTCCCCGATACCCGTTGCTGGGGTGCACACGCCAGACGTGCATGCATGGAGGCGCACGCATGTCAGCGGAAGCCCCACAGCAGCCTCCCTTCTGTGCACCCCTGCACTTCCCCCAGACCTCCACCTGGGGGCAGTCATTCAGTAGACGCCACCCCTCCCCTTCCGGGAGAGGAGAGCTGTCCTCCGACGCCAATCTCTCCCTTCCCACCAACCCCCCCCAATGGCCCAGGCTTGTTCCCGAACCCAGGTCACCAGCGTGGCACGAGGTGTGGCATCCAGCGCATCAACCCTCAGCGCCACTGGGTCGGCTGATAGCAGAGCATCTTACTTGATTTTTCCCTTATAATGGGTCCCTTTGTCAGATCTATCCAATACAGGAGACAGTGGTCAATTTAGATCATCCCCATAACATACTGTATAATCTCATAGGGTCCATTTCTACCCCCAGAAAGTGTTTTTGAATAATGGGCAATTGCTGTTCATCTTTATTTGGAGCATATAAATTGAGGATCGTGCATGAGATGCCCTGGTAAGACCATACAAGTTTAATGTTCTGAACTGTGTCATCTAGTGTCACCTCCTCCACTTCCAGGGGGACATCCTCGTGGATCAAAATGGCCACCCTCCCCCATGAGGGTGAGCTAGATAGGAAGAGGCATACACTGCTCCCACCCATGTTTGTTTCAACGTCACATGTTCCATGGAGGTAAGGTGATTCTCCTGCAGTAGTACAAGTGCTGCCCCTTCCTCCCCACTTCCAGCAAAATGCGACTCCTCTTTATGGGGCTATGAAGCCCTTTTACATTACATGTAACCACTGCAAGGTCTCCCATAAGTTATACAAATAACTAACACAACAGGTTATTAATATATCTGCCCCACTCACCTTGGCCAATGTAAAAAAATAAATAAATAAATAAGTTAGCTGTCCCAGTGGCGCTGAGGTACTGGACACATTACCTCGCTTTGCGCTGGCAACCCAGGTTCGGGAACGACCTCGGGTTGTCGGGGAGCCAGGATGGGGGTGAGTGGAGCAGGACTGAGCAGTCGAAAGGTAGCTTGCCCCCCCTCGTAGTTCTGCTCCCATCAGGTGGAGGTCCGATGGGAAGCGAGGCAGAGGGTGCAGCAGACGGGCCGAGCCGTATCCGGGTATGTGTACCTCCACGCGCACATGTGTGGCTGCCGGGGTTCTGGGTGGGAAGAAAACACAAAAATTGTAAATTAAAAAGAAAACCAGATAAGTTATCATACACACCACCAAAAAATAACTTGGAAACTGTAGCACAAAATTCAGAACATCCAACAACCAAAAAAGCTTCAAGGTTAAGACATCTTGAAACTTTACTCTTGCTGTTGTTTTTAGAGCAGATATGCGAGGCTTCATTACCTCCATAGCAAGGGGTTTGAAAACTGCCTCTGGGATGGCACCTCACATACTAATCCCTTTGGCATAACACCGTTGTGACAGCTTGCACGTAGTATGCAACAATACGAATGCAATGCATCATGCCTCCCTCCCCATCTCTAAAACAAATTTACCCCCCCACCCCAATTTGGCAGCACAGCTGAATTCCCATGGTGATTCAACTCCTATATCAGTAGCGCAAAAGTAAAGTAGCTGGGGTAATATCTGGAAGCTGGTAATAGCAAGGTATTTCCTCTTACTAACTCCCTGCAAGCCCAGCCGTCGAAGCGATAAGAAACATACTGACCACCCGATAGAATTGAAGCTCCTCCCCCTGCCAACCTCCCACCAAGCCAGATTACCATATGTCCATTCAAACACAGAAGAAATTCTGACCAGAATGAGTACAAATAGGCAAGGGAAATGGGAGGAAAAAAGGTTCCCTCCTGTGCCTGAGCAAGTTAAGTTACTCCAGTCACTCTAATGACTTATAAAACTAATATAAAAGGAAGAAGCAGGTTACACAGATCACCAGTTCATTAAGCAGATCTCAACCACTGGAGGAAGGTCCCGGCTCAGAGTCCACTTCATAGTGACACTTCTTAGCTGCCCAGATTGCAGTCCCGCTTTTCATCATCATCGACGAAGAGGCAGTTTTGTCCTTGTGATGGTGAGCTTTGGGTACTTGCCAAGTTTGGTCTTCCAGGGCCTCTTCTTTTTTTTTTTTTTAACTTTATGTTTATTGACTTTACAACAGACACATAGTAAAAACTTCCTGAGGCAGAATACAAGGAATTATTAGTATATAATGTTTCCTCATGAGGGCGCCACCCCTCTTAATACATGCAGGTTAAACTTTTTATCATACTGCTTCTATTAGATACGTCCCTTGGGGGGAGTCAGTAAATAAATCATATTTCTTCTCCATTAAGCACCTCATTTTCTAAGCCGTTTAATGAGCTCATGAGCTGCATGAGTTTATAAACCATTTTTTTATCATAACATATAACAATCTCTGTTTCCTCAAAGAGGGAGTGATGGTTTCTTGCCTTCCAAAGCCATAGGAACCTAAATGGTTTCCTACTAAAAATGTGTACAGTGTTCCGTATCATGTACATTATTAATAAATTGGATTGACAGCTTAACTACCTTCAATAGGCAAACTTGCTACATAGAGGACAACCTCATTGAAATAAAGTTAAATCCATTAACTTTTAAGAGACTTGCCAACTGTATGTAATTGAGATACATTTGAAAAATTGAACAAGAAAAATCAGGCAAGAAAAATACCCCAGCTGATCACAGACATTTCTATTAACATCTAACAGTATTTGATCATATTTGATCTAATAGTATTTGAGCATATTTGCTCAAAGGTCCATAAGTAGATTTGTGCTGTGAAAAATCTAAATTAGTTTGTATTTATGTCCACCTTAGAGTTTTCCTAAGTAGAAGCAAACCTGTACTCCAGATCACCGACTGGAAAATCAGGTTTCCCCTTCGTTATCTTCATCCAAGTCAGACCGATCTGAATGTTCTCTCCTGCTAGACGGTGGAGCATGATGCTGAGCCCATTTAAGAGCCTCTCTGGGATCCGAAAAAATTAAAACTTCTCCTTTGTGGAGAAATCGCAGACATGCGGGAAATAACATATTGTGAGAAATTTCAGCTCCCAGTAACATAGCCCGAACTCCATCAAAAGATTTTTTCCGTTGTCTGGTCGCATAGCTAAGGTCGGGATAGAGTCGGACCTGCTCACCATCCTGCAACAATACCTTCTTTTGGCGAGCCAGCGCCTGCACAAAGTCTCTCAACCCCACACCATACAGGACTGCTACCACAGCGTGAGGAGCTTCAGGGTTTTCAGGACATCCCTGAAAGGCCACTCGGTAAGCTTTTTGAATAGTCACCTGGCGATCGGAGAAGGGGCGTCCCAGCTGTTGTTCTAGCCAATCATGAAGGAAAAGGGCCAAATGGTCTCCCTCGCTCTGTTCCGGCATGCCCACAATCCGTAAATTAGCCGCCCGGGCTTGGTTCTCCAGAACCTCAAGCCAGGAGCGAAGGTGCCCATTTTCTTTAACTAATGTGGCCATGGTGCCAAGGGTGGCATCAAATCTCTTACTGGCTTCTGTAGACTCGATCTTTACTGCTGTGACCTCCGTTTCCAAAATATTGACATGGTTGGTCAAAGAATCAAATTTATCTGCCAAGCCTGACACAGTGTAAATAAGATGAGTAATTTTAGCGCCTATAGTCTGTAGGGTTTCCTCATCCCCAGCAGTGTCCTCCATAACAGAACAGCCTCGCGCAGACCTGGTGGCAGGAGGCCCCGATGCTGTCTTGCTATTAGTACTTTCGTGGTGCATCTTGTCTTTCTTTGGGTTGCCCATTCTTAATCTGGAAACGTTCCAATCTCCTTCTTTACTGATATAAGCTGTCAATAAGTCAAACAGAGTATTTTAAACTAACTAAATGTACAGTGAATAGGGACAGCACTAGCACTAGACCTCCATCTTGCTCGGGCTCAACAGCGCCCCCGACCCCAGGGCCTCTTCTATAGAATCTGTTAATGCCTTCAGCAAGTCATTGGGTACTCCCAGTTCCAGCAGAGTTTGGTGGGCCTCAAACAGG
Source organism: Neoceratodus forsteri (assembly GCA_016271365.2). NCBI lineage: Eukaryota > Metazoa > Chordata > Ceratodontiformes > Ceratodontidae > Neoceratodus > Neoceratodus forsteri. The sequence continues at coordinate 1,171,788,093 of CM057456.1, read as the reverse complement.
CTACTATAAAACACAGGATCATTTTGTAAATATATCTTGCACTGTGCAGGATAAAACAGCTGCATTTTCACTTCTTTTTGCTTCAGCAGCTTTTGCATTTCCACAAGCCTTTGTCTTTTGACCATGGTTTGGGGGGGCATAGTCATGGTCAAAGAACAGTCTAGTGTCTCCAAACAGCACTTCTTTCTTATCCCAAGCCACTTAAAGATCTTTCATTTTGTCCCTGAAGTCGAGGAATTTCAAAACCATTGATCTGGGGTGATCTTTAGGTCCATCCAGTCAAGGTGCCAGTGCGCAGTGTGCGCTTTCAATAGGGATAAGGATCTCCTTCAGCCCTGCAAAAAAGCTCCATAATGAACAATTCCATATAATCTGCCACATCACTGGTCTCTGTTCCCTCTGGGAGGCCGTGAATATGCAGATTGTTACGTTGACAGCAGAGTTCAAGATCTTCCAGTTTTTCAGCCACTGCTCTATCTCTTTTAAACAAATAGCACAGTGCCATGCTGTGATTGTCTGTCTGAGCCGCGGTTTCATTAAGCTCACACTCCAAATCCAAGGTGCGGTCTTTGACTTCTTTAAGCATTTTCCCTTGGTCGGCTAGGGCTCCGTCCATCCTTTGGAGGGCATTTCCTAAATTCTGTTGTTCCTGTACTAGCTTTTTAGAAGTGATGGTGTATTCAGCCTCCTCTTCATCCATATTGGAGAAATCCTCATGGCAGGCTGGAGATGTGCTTCGCTGAGAGGCAGGCTGATTTCGGAGATTAACTGATTTCTTTGAGGGAGCTGCATTTGGTAAAAATTCTTGCAATTTTTGCCTTGCTGCTATAGTAATGGCCTCTATAATTTCCTCTTCCCCAGCAGTTTTGCCATTGTTTCGGGGGAAAAACACAAATTATTTTCTGGGATCAGGAGGGAGCAAAAAGATTCAGCTGCTGCTTGTTTCCACGGTGCCATGGAACCAGAAGTCCAAAGTCACCTGTAATTTATTTTGCTGGACAAGGAAGAGTACCATCACCTGTTGCACGACTTTGTACTTCTGGCTCCCGCCCCAAGGTCGTACCACATCTTCTGTCTCTCTTGTTCAGTGGCTAGGTGCTCCTGAGCAAATCCCATGAGCTCCTTGAACTGTAACCTAAAATTCAGGACATTCTCCACAACAGAGTCCACTTGGGGAGCAAGTTCATACTCCCATTCATCCATTACCAAATCGAGGGGACCCCTTACCCTATGGCCAAACAAGAGTTTGAAGGGTGAGAACCCTTTGGACTCCTGGAGGACTTCCCTATATGTGAGTAAGAGATGGGGTAAGTACTTGTCCCACTCGGTCTCATGCTGTTTAGCAAATCCCTTAACACAGATTTAAGCAACACATTCAAACACTTAACAAGACTGTTAGTCTGGGGGTGGTATAGTGCGGCCCTCAGCTGCCACACGCCAAACATCTCTCAAAGAACAGCCATTACGGCAGGCATAAAATTGGTGCCCTGGTCTAACAAAATCTCCTGGGGAAACCCCAATAGGCTGAATATCCCCAGCATGTAATCAGCCACTTTTTCTGACACAATGGAGGACAAGGCCATGGCCACCTGGAACCTCGTGGCCTAATCCAAGATGATCAAAATGTACCTCTTGCCTGTGCAACCTGGGCTGCTGAGTGGCCCCATAACGTCCACAGCAACTCATTGAAATAGCTCTTCAATTATAGGCAGGGGAAGCAAAGCTGTCTTAGCCTTGTCCACAACCTGTCCAACCATCTGGCACTGCAGGTACATCCAGTGGAAGTCTGCCGTGTCCTTAAAGATTCTGGGCCAGTACAAATTGATAGTTAGCTGACTTTTTGGTGTGGATTTTTATTTATTTATTTCAAGTTCAAGTTTATTGGCAGGAAATGGAAATTACGTACTTACCGTAATTATTGATCTTCTTAGACAGTCTCCATCACTCATTCACACTAGTGGGATAGCGCTGGAAGTGCTAGGACCAAGCGGGAGCCTAAAGTTTTCTGAAGGGTCGGCACGAGAGAGGACACGATGCATGGCACCGTGAGAGACTAGCTCACGCCTGTAGCTAACCCGCATCGACCCTTCAACCGCCTCGGTACCTTTTCGATCGAGGAGGTGCAGCGTAACTAATGAGAATAACTCATCCTGAGTTTCTGGACCTGAGAGGGCCAAGATGGCCTTTACAAGAAAGGTCAAAGAATAATGTCCTCACAGTCTGAACCATAGGACCGTGAAGACCAGGAAAGAAAACAAGTGAACTCAGGGGATGGTGGGTGGGCGTGTGAATGAGTGATGGAGACTGTCCAAGAAGATCAATAATTACGGTAAGTAAGTAATTTCCATATCTTCCTGGACTAAGTCTTCATCACTCATTCACGCTAGTGGGAGAGTACCGAGCTAAAACCAACAACCCTGAGTAGGGTCGTAGGAGATAGGGTTCATTCAGAAAGGACAGCCAAGGACTGTCCTGCTAATAAAAAGAGCTGTCTTGTAAGAACACCTAGAACATCGTGCCTACAAGATAAGTGCTCGAGTTGTAACTCACCACTTTGCAGATGACTGCAATGGGCACAAAATGAAAGTCTGCCAGGAAGCTGCAACCACTCTAGGAGAGCGGCAAGAACCTGGCCTCATAGTTTGGCCTAGGACCAAAATTAATAGTGTCAAAGACATGTACTAATGTAATGTAAAGGGACATCAGGAACTGAAAGAGTCGGAGGTAAAGTCTACTGGTACAGGGTAGATCGGAAAGTGCAGATGGAAACCCCCACTATCAAGCATGGCTGACCTGTAAACAACAGGTCCAAGAGCACTTGAACCCCGTACTCGGTGAGCAAGGGGGTCCAGGCGGGGTTAGCCCATCAAGGAGAATGGTCTCCACTTAGTCACAGGAATCTTCCTGATGGAAGGCCAAGCACGACTTAGAAGCCTCTCGTGATGGTCTAGTAGAACCAGATCCTACCCACTGCATATTCCAGAAGGAATCATCCTGCCCCTGTGTGTACAACTGTAGCAGGAGTCTCTGAACTCAGGGAAGAAAGGAAAAAGTGTACAGGAGGATGTGTCCACTGTGAAAAAAAACATTCTGACAGAAAAAAAAACAAACAGAGGCTGGATTTCTATGGCGAATAGAGGCAGATGTGCGTCGAGGAGGGACACAGCAGGACCAAGTCAGGGCTAACCCATTTGTTGAAGTGACTGAAAAAGGCAGTGACTCAACGCGGTGAGGCACTACCCACTCTGGCTTCGATGAAGGGAGTAGGAAAGGATTCTAGTTTGTTTGCTGAAAAACAAACATCACAACTCCATCCCGCACTTGAAGAGGATAGCTTCATGAGCGACTGGCATGGACCAGTGCTTCAGGAACCGAGGTGTGAATATTTGAGAAGCTACCTCAGAAAAAGGACCTACTTGGCCTTCCGTCAAGAGGGAGAAAATCGCCTGTTAAATTAAGCAAGCAAGGAAGTAGGAACCTGAGTTCCAACTCGGCGAAGAGTCGCTTCTGCTGCTGCAAGGCTCTGCTCAAGAGAAGAATGCCAGATAAAAAGAAAGGGGAATTAACAGACTGGGCAGTCGCCTAGGTCTAGGAAATGTCTCTGAATGAGAGAAATCTCTCTTAGAGAAAGAGATGACCCATACAGCCGACGGATCGGACTCCCCCTAGAGAAAGAAGAAATCAGGTACTCTTTACCATACTCTGGAGATGAGCACCTCAGGGGCTGAGGCAGAACCTGACCAGATCCAAAAAGGGGGTATCAGGTAATTTCGGCTAGGCCCTGTGCTGTGATAAAAAGTGTATATATTTTTTTATTTTCAGTCCGAGCCTAACAAGGCTTTCAGGCTGCTATTTGCAAGGATTGTGTTGATACAAGAAGACGAAGATGTTCTCTATCTGAGTGCAGAAGGAGCCTAAGCGTCCATACTGAAATCATGACCAGACTAACAATCACAGCTGGAGAGATGTTAACCACCTGTGCTGAAGAAGCCACTGAAGAGGCAATATCACAAGGGGGCTATATACCCCTATCAAAGCAGTGGAAGAGTCAGAGCAGCTCCCAACCATTAAATTAGAATGTTCCACAGAGTGTAATTGTCTTGACGATTGAAAAAGTCCAGACGCAGAAGTGTATGGTCCATGGATGCAGTGTGAAATACTATAGTGGACCCCATTACTGAGGAACTACTGAAAAGATTTTCCATCACAGACTCTGATGATAGACAGGATGTGCCCTTCAGTCTATAAAATGAGTCATCCGCTGTATTACTGACCAGAAGGACAGGGAAAGACCCATCTAGATGCACTTCTACCCCAGGAGGACCTCCAAGAGAGGTCTAGGTCAGAGCCACTAGAGACTCTGACATCAGGAAGGATGTCGAGGAGCTTGGTACCACGTAGAGAGCAGAGAAAGTGCTGAGCAGAATGAGATTCCGCTGGCAGAGCAGTACAGCAGAGTACCATCAGCAGAAAACTGCTGGATGACACAAGATCCCACATAGACCACCACTCACTAAGATGTGTGGAAAAAATAATCTGCAGAACAGGCATTCATTCTGTGATAAACATCCCGCTACAAGTTCTGTGGAAAAGAAGTCTGAAAGGAAAAGAGTGTCACTAATTCTGCCACACAGCATCCACTAGCACCCGTGTGGCACCAGCACCACTCGTAGCAGAGGAGGGCACCAAGCAGTGCCTATGCCAACCTGGGCGATACCCGAGGGGAGCCCCGGCAGTATCCGCAGGCACCCCTGGCACCCATGTAGCAATGGCACCCGAAGGCACCTCCGACACCCATGGCAAGAAAGGCACCCGAGGGCAACAGTGGCACCCATGGCACCCGAGAGCACCCATGGGCACCTGTGGTGCCACCCCTGGTATTGATGGCACCAGTGGCACCCACGGCACCCATGGAACCCATGGGTGCTAATGGCACCACCCGTGGCACCCACGGGTGCTCTCGGCACCACCCATGGCATCCCTGGCACCCATGGCACCTATGGCACCCGCGGGTGCCCAGTGCCACCCAGGCACCCGCGGCGCCACTGAAAGCGCCGACAACCAGTGGCAGCAACAAGAGCACCCACAACACCGCACAAAGCACCCACGACACTGCACAGAGCGATGGCGCCGACCCACTGCACAGAGTAAGGAACGGCGCCAACCAAAGGCACTGAGGCATGGCGCTGACCAAGGCTCCGAGGCTCGGTGCCAACTAAGGCATCGAGCCACGGCGCCGACCAAGGCACCGAGCCACGGCTCCAAAGTACGGTGCCAACCAAGGCACCGAGGCACGGGCCGACCAAGTCATCGAGCCATGGCGCCAATAAGCATCGAGCCAGCAGATCAACCACCGCACCGAACCACGCTACCAAGGAAAATGCCAATGGAAATCCTGAGAAGGAGAAGGAAAATGGTGGTGCCCGTGCCGGCCCCAGCATGGAAAAGGGGAGAGGGGGGTAGGCACGAGGGGTCGACATGATGGCAAAGGCACAAAGAGGGCACCTCGCCATTCATGATCCAATCAACCCGGCTCCAGTCCATTGGCTCAGACGCCCGGAGGTCCTGAAATCAGGAACAGAGCCAAGAAAAACTAGAAAGTCAAACCCCTTGCTCCATAGGAGCAGCCCAGAGGTGAAACTGCCCACCGGAGCTCCAACGAGGACAGAGATGGAGCTCAGAGTCTAGAATGCAGCCGTTAGGAGCGGGGCCAAGAGGAACCCACGAAAGTCAGTTCAGGCCCATCGCCCCTCCCGAACACTCCTCGTGGAGACATACCAATGGGCAACCTCGAGCGGCACCAATTCTTCTTCCCCCAACGAGGAAGAGGAGCTTGAGGTTAAGCGGAGCTGGATCCCCAGAACCACTAGATTTGTGCTTCAGCGGACTGTCCTCCCCCCCTGAGCACAGGACTGTCCGTAGTCAGACCCCCCCCGTTAATTAAGGGCGGCGCACCGGACACAGCCCCTCTGCCATAAAAACTTTAAAATGAAGTCCTCTTACCGTCACCGCTACCATCTAAGGACGACTCTGTTGATGGCAGGAAAGAATTTCTTCTTCTTCTTCTTCATAATCTTCTTCTTGTTTGTAAAATAAGAAATTACTACTTAAAATATTAAAAGCTGCTGTCGTATAAACGAAAACTTTGACTCCGACAGACGTGCGACATTGACATCCAAGCGCACATGAAGGCAGGAGAAAAGGAACTGAGGCGGTTGGAGGGTCGACGCCGAGATAGCCTACACAGGCGCGAGCTAGTCTCGCAGTGCCATGCATGCGTGGTCCTCTCTCGGTGCCGACCCTTCAGAAAACTTTAGGCTCCCGCTTGATCCTAACGCCTCCGGCGCTATCCCACTAGTGTGAATGAGTGATGGAGACAGTCCAGGAAGATCTACTCCACTTGAGTAGGCTCATTTACAAGGAGGTCCTGAACATAAAATGGTAACACAACATGAGCGAATCATGATACACAGATATTATAACACACCTTTACACAGAGGCCATGCACATACATGGCCTAACAGCATGAACAAGTCATGGTACACAGATATTGTAATGCACATAGAGCAAGCTACAACAATACATTTGTACAATAGTTGCCTTAATACATACAGTTTGTAAAGGCAGGGATGCAGGACTAAGTGGGAAGGACAGGCTGGTACAGTATCTATACTGCTGATCGAGCAAGGCGCTGTGAGAGAAAAGAGCAGATAGGAATATAAGTGCTTAACATGGAGCTTGACTACAGTTTGAAGATCGAGGCAATCAGAAGGGGGAAGGCAAAGAAGGGGGAGCGTGTGTTCAAGTGAAGTGTGACTGGAATGGCAAGGAGTAAGTTGGTGGTGTGGACTGAGTAGGAACAGTAGGGTGGAAGTTGGGTGATTATGAGGGGGTGAGGGTTAGGTAGGAAGAGTGGGTGGCAGTGGTATGCTTAGTTAACGTGTGAAGGTAGGGGCACTATTTGTTGTTTAACAGGGAATGATGGTGATGGTCACTGAAAGCATGTACAGGAGCATTTAAGTTTGCAGATTACCTGTTTTCTGAAGCTATTTAGGGGGATTAGGTTTTGTAGCTTGAGACTGGATTGGGCTTTATTCCAGGCATTTGGGAGTTAACGGTTTATGGCCATTTCACTAAAATGGGATCAGATGCTGGGTACATCTAACATGATGTAAGAGTTTCTGCATACGGGTTATGAACAGGCTGTGCACTAGATGCGATTTGTTATGTATGGGGGAGCTTCAACAGAAGGGCTTTGTAAACCTAGGTGAGGGAGTAGATGAGACATCTAGTTGATAGGGAGGTCCAACCCAATGTGGCATATAGGTTGCAGTGGTGGGTGCGATGATGGTCACTGGAGATAAAATGTATCGCTCTATTGTATATGACGTCTAGTTGGTGTAGCAGAGAGTCTGTGCAACAGCCATATATTATGTCCGCATAGTCTATGAGTGGCATGAACGTAGACTGGACTAACCATAATCTAGCTTCAGTAGTAAAAAGTGATTTGTTTCTGAAGAAGAAGCCGATTCTGTGTCTTAGTTTCTTCGTCAGGGAAGTGATATGGTCAGAGAATATTAGGTGTTGATCTACTGTAGCTCGCATTCTAGATATTTAAATTAGTTGACTACCTCGAGATCATCGTCAAGGAGGGTTTTTATGGGGGGCAGGAATGCAAGAGCATTAGTGGTGGAGGTCTTGTGGTTGGAATGGAAATACATGACTTTTGTATTTTTTTGCATTTAATGGAAGTTTCAATTGGGCGTGACTGTGCTGAAGCAGGACAAATTCAGATTGGAGGTCAGCACTGGCTTCAACTGCTGTTGGTCAGGAGAGATATATCACTGTATCATCCGCGAACATGTATAATCTGACTGAGCAAATGTTGTTTCTGACGGAGTTTATGTATATCATGAAGAGGAAGAAGAATTGAACCTTGTGGTACTCCTCTCGTGAGTGGGAGGAGCGGGGGGAGGGAGCCCTCTGCTTTCACCTGCTGAAGTCTATTTGTTAAATAGCTACTGAACTAAGACTGCGCGGAGCCGGAGAGGACATGCCAGTGTAGTGTGTCGAGCAGCAAAGTGTGGTCGACAGTGTTGAATGCTTTGCTTAGGTCCAGGAAGACAGCCCCTATGATCTGTCGCTTACCAATGGCTAGGAGCCAGTCATTTGAGATGGAAGCTAGGGCAGATGTAGTGCTGTGGGAGGATCTGCTTCATCAAGATACTCTCTTATTTGGGCATTTACCACTTTTTCAAGGAGTTTAGAGAGCAGGGGTAGAACTGAGATCGGGCAGTAATTGTTCAGGCCCATAGGGTCACTTGATTTAAACAAGGAGATCACCTGAGCAATTTTCCAAGTGGCAGGTACAGTACAAGAGCTGATTGATAGATTAAACAGAGCAGAATAGGAGCTGTTAGGAACTGATAGCCGATTTTAAGGAAGTAGGGATCTATGCCATTGGCTCCTGCACCTTTCTTAATGTCTAGGTGGATTAAGAGATCTTCAACCTGTTTGAAATGAATTTGGGTAAAGGAGAAAATGTTTTTGATGGTGCTGGTGGGTATTTAGGTAAGCCGGAGATGATGGTGGCAGTTTTGGAGGAGTTGAACTCAAGCCCCGCAGTGAAGAAGTGGTCATTAAAACTACGCAGGATGTCAGATTTATTAGAAAGGATATTACCTTTGAAGGAGATCTTCCCTGGTAGCGAAGAGGACAAGGTGTTGCCTTCTGTCTGCCTGATGATACTCCAGAACTTGCAGGGGTTACCCTTGGTTGAATCAAAGGTGGATAGGTAATAGTTTGCTTTTGTGGTCCTAATCTTTTTAGTGCAGCTGTAGCGGCAGGCTCTGAAAGCTGCCCAATCCGCGGGGAGCTTATACCATCTGGCTGTAGACCAAAGGCGGTCCCTTTCTCTTAGAGCAGCCCTTAGATCAGCTGTGAACCAGGGCTATGAGAGTTTCCGGGTTCTGCATTTCAGAATAGGGGCATGTTTATTAATGATGCTGCTTAGAGTTCTGTTGAAAAGGACGGCTGCATCGTTTACATTTGAGGCTAGGTAAAATTCAGACCAATTGATAATTCTGATGTCATACAGATAAAGGGATATATTGAAATTACATAGGCTTCTTTTCCATATGAATCTATTTGATGACTTGAAGGGGGTTTGTCCTCTAATACAGGCCATGGCACAGTGGTCAATGGCATCATTGTGGAATACTGCAGTATGGGTGATTTTGTGAGGTCTGTTGGTGAGGATTAGGTCGATCATGGACCTGTTGTTGGGGGTCTTGGGATTAGGGCAGGTAATCTCCATTATTAGCCAGCCAAAACCAGCTTCATCACAGAACTCTGAGCTGCATACTCCTGTTGCAATTTTTTTGCCAGTGATTGTTTATATCACCCAGTATTATGATCTCATTCTGCCGCAAATCTGAAATATTTAACACTTTGGAATTAACCTTCGAGCTATGAGCTCTTTTACAAAGGTTCCATGTCAAGAGACAATACAACAGCTACAATGGTACAATTCACACAGACAGAAATACAGGTATCTAACATAGGAATACTAGCTGCACAAGACCGTAGCTTTGTAGTTGATTACAAGCAGTCGCAATTAACAAGTTTGAGAGGTATAATCAGCTGCCTTGGGAACAGGCATTGTCACAAGTTTCAGGTCCTAAATTCTTTAAAATACTTGCAGGTAAAGGGAGGAGGGAGAGGGGTGTGGGAGTGGGGGATCAACAGGCACAGTCCCGGAGATAAGCTGGAAAATTGGAGCTAGGAAACAACAGGTGATAGGTGAAGTAAAGTGGAGGTGAGTATGAGGTAACGGCAGGATTGGGTGGAGAGACAGTAGTGAGGGGGAGAGGAAATGAGGGGGTAGGAGCAGGTTGAGAGTCACAGGGATGGGATTGAATTAATGGAGCTCAGGTGTGTAGAAAGAGGGTCTGGGAGGAACAGGGTGGGAGTAAGGTCTAATCTGCGGTGGATTAAAATCTCATCAGGTGAAGTTAGGGAGTCTGATTTCCCACAGTGAAGTACTCATGTGGACAGCGAGTGCCTTATTGAGGGGTGTAAGTGCCTTATACATGTCTGCGTTCACAGGTTCTAGAGTTGATTAGGGATTGCTTCAGCTCATGCTTAAAGGTAGAGAAGCTCTTTGTATTGTTTACTCCGACTGGGAGCTCGTTTAGCCAGAGGGGAACCTGTAGGTGAAAGAGCGCCATTTAGGATGTCTCAATGAAGGGGACGATAGACTACACCCTCTAACTGCTCCCTTGTGTTATACTGCAGGTGAGCCAGCAGGATGATGTTTTGGCTGCAGGGGGGTGCAAAACCTAGTTGGGCTTTTTTACCTAGTAGACAAGTTTGTAATTTGACCCTGTCTCTGAGTGTGAGACAGTTAAGTTTGTTCGTACAAGGCGCACGTGTGGGTAAGTTTCTGCCCCAAGGACTAGCCTACATGCTTTACCGAGTGCTGTAGCCACCCATTTTAGGGCAGTTTCTGAGGCAGCACCATACACTACCAGATCATAGTCCATTATTGACAGGATAAAGCTGGTGACGGAAAGGCGAAGGGTTGTGGTCTTAAGGCTGACTCCTAAGTGTCTGGAAATGGGTATATCATGGGCTGAGGCCACGTCACTGTATCATTTATAGGCTCTGGTTCACCTGCCCTCTCACTAGCACCAGTCTCACAACTTTGGCCAGCAGTGAACACTTTTGCAGCTTTCTCGAGGATGTCTAGGAGTTCTGCCCATGGCTTGCCTTCTGCAAAAACAAACCCTCTTCTTTTGCACAGAGGTCTGCCACTGTGCATCTCTCATATGGCTCAGACATAGTGCCTTCTTACTATACACGCTAACTTACAACAAAATAAAAATGGTAGAATATACAGTATCCTTTCTGCATATCTTCTTCTAACTGGACAGATAACCTTCATACTGGCAATCCATTTCAGAGTCCAGCCACTGCAAACCATTTTGTCACAGACTGGTTCTCTCCCAGAACTCAGTCTGCACTGTGCTGCCAGTTTTCACAGTCTTTCAGATGCCTGACTGGTCATCTTGGTATGCTGCCACCCCCTCAGTTTGACTTTCACCCGGGGTATCTTTAGGTCTGAATACCACTAGAGCCACTACTCACACAGTACAGTGCCCTTTCCCACAAGTCAATGACCCACCCCTTTAGTCACAGCTGAGAACACGTTGCTGTAGATATGGTAGCTTTGTAGTCTGTCTCTTTGCCAATTTACTCTTGGTTATCTATTCCTTAAAAGAACCAGTCAGAGAAAGCATGAAGCATATAAAACTAACATTTAATACTCTATGATATTTATATATGTTACAGGAGTATAAACACTAAAGACTATGGAGAATATAGTTTTCTACAGAAAAGAAAAAACACATTTGAAAAGACAGAGATCACACAGAAAAAACTCACTAAAAGGTAATTAAATTTCCCAAGTAGAGTAGCTTACCCAAACTAGGAACAAGTGAGTTATACTTTATAAAGGCATAGATGATAAAAAAACACACTTCATGGTTGTCACACTACTACGGTAGCGTGATCATACCTCTCAACCTCCTGCCACTGAAATGAGGGACACAGACACTCAGAATGTGGGAGAGTGTGGGACTGGCCCTCATAATGTGGCAGTATAGCACAGTGGTTTAAAGCTGTTAGCTACAAATCTGGTGACATCCAGCAGACCAGACCTGGGTTTGAATCCCACAGCTTCCACTTGCATACTGTGTGACCCTGAGCAAGTCACTTAATTTCCCTGTGCTCCCAGGTCGCTCCTGTGAAAAAGCTTTCAGCTTAGTGTGCTACTCCTGGTTAAACAACTAAATAAAAAAAAAATAATGTGGTACACAGAGATACAAACTAAGAATACTGTGGAAATCGGTGCCTTTATTTATGCAGAGTTTAATTTAGCATCTTAAATATTATCAATTTCTGCTTTAATATCTGAGTTTATGCACCTTTTACTGTGTGGGTACCACCTTTTCAATGTGGGACAGATGTGGGGCAGAACAGCTTTGAGGGGTAAAATGAGTGGTGTCCCTTATAACATGGGACAGAGGAGAGCTATGGGTGTGATTATTTCACCTTAGCTAGTCATACATTTTTTTTTTAATTAAAAACTTTAAACCAGACAAAACAAACACCTAGAAAATAACACACTGCAAGCTGCTACAGATGAGCCTCAGTACAGCAACTATGGTGGACTAGATAAACAACTTAAATATGCCTCCCAGGTGCATACACCAGGGACCTAACACCTGTGCCTCATTAATATACAAATAAATCTGCTCTACTGGGAACACTCTGGAAATTAATTGTCCCAAACCACTGCCTGACTTCAAGGAAAAGAATTAGACATGTATGTTGTGCATTCTCCACTGGATCAATTTACAGTAGGTCAGTTTTAGCCACTTGATGGTAGAACCCTTGTTGTTTTGGCCTGCTCATTACCACATTTCAGAAGCCAGTAATGACTACTATAAAATCAACTGAGGCAGGCCTGCTCAAGGGAGCAGGTGTTGAGTTTTTTTTTTTTTTTTTTTTTTTGAGTAATATAGCTCAGATGAATTCCCATCCTCCCCTGCCCCTTCCACCAGTGTTCTCCCAACATACTTATTTGCTTTCTCTGGGGTGGGAAGGGGGTGAGAAGACAATAAGTGAGTAAATCTGTAGGTTAAGTAGCAGAGTGCAGTACAAGCAGGGTACATGGGAAATCTGTTCAGAGAAATAATAGATTTGCAGTAAAAAGGCATGGTACCGATTATAAGGTATCTCTTATTGAAACTTAGTGTACTATAAATAAAACTGCAGTGGAACTAGCATGGTAAACTGCACATTAAATGATATGTTATCTAAGAAGTATAATAAATGCTTCTTGTGCGGTGGTGCAGTTAATAAAATTGAGCACAATTGTGAGGTGATTCGTGGCATTAATCCACAACAGAGGAGGACTCTACTAGGGATTAATGCCTGGTTTGGGGGTTGGTGCCCAGTGCTTCCAACCACTCAACCAGACATTAATCCCCTAGTAGAGCCAGACTCTGGAGTGGATTAATGCTCTTGTAACATGGGCAATGTGCAAATGGATACTATTGCATTATTACCTCATATATTATAGATACTGATAGATGCACTGTTTCAGAAAATATGATTTGACATGAAAACTACTGTATGTAGTACTTCTCATTTAAATAGTTTTTTATTTTAATGGGTTCACCACAATATATCCCAGGTACACTGCCTTAGGGGTAGCTGGTCCATTCCACTGGGGTGTCAAACAGACGAGGCATACTGATGAGTCCTGGTAGGACGAAACACGTGTCTATGTCTTCTGTTAGCACACTTTACAAACTGTGTGAGAGGCCTTTCGGCACCATGCAATTCTGCTTAAAGTTGGACCAGCATAACATTCTGTGGTGATTTGCATATGCAGCCCATGATGCTTTGCATTGTGGGGCATGTGTGATTTTGTATTTTCTTGAAACTTGGCTTCCCAGCCAAATGCCCTTTGGGGTAACCCTTGCCTCAATGTTTACGCACAGAGGTTCTTTGTCTTTTAAATAGTTTTTTATTTTAATGGGTTCACCACAATATATCCCAGGTACACTGCCTTAGGGGTAGCTGGTCCATTCCACTGGGGTGTCAAACAGACGAGGCATACTGATGAGTCCTGGTAGGACGAAACACGTGTCTATGTCTTCTGTTAGCACCCTTTGCAAACTGTGTGAGAGGCCTTTCGGCACCATGCAATTCTGCTTGAAGTTGGACCAGCATAACATTCTGTGGTGATTTGCATATGCAGCCCATGATGCTTTGCATTGTGGGGGCACGTGTGATTTTGTAACTTCTCATTTGCTCAGAACCATATTTATTCATATAGTGATATATGTTTGCTTACAAATTAATAATTGTGTCATTTGAAAGGAAGATGATTACTGATATGCTGCTTTTATTTTTAAAATCTTTGCGTAATATTTTTAGTTTTTTCCATCGTTTCTCTTGTTTCCCCGATGTGTCTTGCTTCTACTGGCATACAATGCTCTTTAATTTGCATATTGACTATGTCTCCCAGATGCGCACATTTAAGATCTGTCATGTGCACTGATCGCTGCTCTTTTTCTCTGGATTCACACATTTTTCAACTATTCAAGCACTGCACACTACTTTTACAGCCAATGTACGCTGGTTTTACTGAGATTTACTTTTACTTATCGCTGTCATGCATGTGCATTTCCTTCGCTCCGGTGGACAGATTCCCTCGTCAGCCACTTCTACCATACTGCTGATCCTGGCACTGACTACTGCCGACAACTGCACATATGGTGAATCTGTATCCGCGTACACAGCACAATGTCCGTCGGGTGGGGAACATATCTTGCTTCTTGTGACAAGTTTAAAAACACATTCTCATGGTGGTTTTACTGTGCTACTAAAACAGCGGGCATTATTCTGTGCACCTTTGGTTACTGCTGGATGCATCAGAGATTACAGGAGCGGGCATTATGTCTGGATTAATACTCGCTCCATTTCTGTCACGTGCTGCGTTTGGACAAATCAGTATGTTGCGTTTCGTAGCTCATTATTTACCATGTTACAAATACAGTATATTTCATGAACTTTTATTAAACCTATTGCCACTTCAAAATAGGTTTCTCTGACAGGAAATTGGAAATGCGCACTTCTTATAACCTGGTGGCACATTTACTGTAATATTATTATTATTGGCTTCTGAAATAAAATATAGTTCCCGAAATGTTCTTTTAGTTTTTAATGATTTAATAATAATTATGAGGCAAACCATTAAGACTGCCAATATTGAGAGACTGCAACACCTATTGCTGGTGGTGTGTAAACTACTGATATCATTTAAAATAATTTAAACTCAACATTTATAATTTAGAGAAATGTGTTTTGAAACCTCTCAAGGAGCAGAAAGGCAAAAGCTGGGTCTTGATTTTCAGAAAGAGCTTAAGAGCACAAAAGTGGGATCTTATGTTTCTTAGTATCACAAAGACAAATAGTGGCGATCAAGCGCTAACAGTGACCTTGTTTACATGAAGCTTTTTCTCTCCACCTTGTGTCTGCCTTGCTACCTTCAAACCTATTTCCTCCACTTCGCACAGCATCAGGTCCCCATCAGTTTGAGATGAGCTCTCAGCCCCAAAACTGACCGTCAGCAAGGATGGCCTTAGGTCCTGAAGTGGCCCTAGGCAAACTTGGTATCAGTACCCCCCTGCACAAGAGCACCCCTTTTGATGGGCCCTGGCAGCCCCCCCCCCCGAAAAAAAAAACAAGAATATATTGTTTTGGAGCTCCCTCACAACTGGCGCTCCTAGGTGAATGCTTAGGTTTCCTGTTCTTAAGGCTGACCTTGACAGTTGGTGTGCGATCCAAGAGGATGGGGAGGGGGGGCACATACTCTCATGCAAGCAGTCACCAAAGGTTTTACCACATATTCTCCTTGTAACATTCCACCTCTTATGATGACACGCATGGTCAGGCCACCTCACGGTATTTTCTACAAATAGAGATAAACTATGCAGCCCAGTACAGAAATGTTGGGCAGAGGTCTGATGCACTACATAAACTACCGTTTATTTAAAAAATGTTAAATTCCTTCTTGAGTGCTTTACCGGTTTGTTTCTTTGTCGCCGATGCTGTGGGCATGCACTTTCATCCCTGGTCATGGAAGTACTGCCATCAACGTTATTCCCTGACCTCCACTGCCTGACAGCAAACTCCCTGAGCTCACTCCCAAGACCTTTTTTTTTAACCAAGGATCAACGTTTTTTTTGGGGGCTGCAGCTGAAACATGCAGATGGATTTTCACTGCTCTCTCCTCCAAAACCATTCTAAGATAAACATTTTGTATTTTTACTGAAAATACCTGAAAACTAAGTACGCCACTCGATAAAGCACAACTTTTCTGCAACTTGGGAGTCTTTTCGTTGAATCTGGACAATGGGGAGGCTGAAAAATGAACACCCTAAAGAGAGCAGCAAGAGAAAAGCTTGGCACCTGCAGCAGGCTGCAAGCACCAGTAAAGGGGGCCTGGCTTCAGATGCAAGTCTGAACCAATGATCAAGGCCATTCTCACAGCCGAATTAGGCAAGAAAGTTGAGGGTTTCATTGCTAATGTGACTCTAATGGAAACCAAAATACAGTTAATGGAAGATGAGCATAAGACCCTTACTGATTCTGTAAATAAATCACAAACAGTAGTAAGAGGAATTATAAAAGGAAAGAAACTTCTCTGGGCAAGACTTGAGCACTTACAGAACGGTGCTCCGTCCCTGAACTTGTGATTTCGCAGTTTGCCGGAAGGTATCGAGGGAGCCGATCTGTTGTTATAAATTCAGAACATGTTAAAAGAATTGCTTAAATTTGACTCTGCTGACTTGATCTTCAGTGCCTACCACATCACGCCAAGGCTACTAGTGGTCACCTCTGCAGTTCATGTCTGTCACGGGCCTGATTTTAATGAAGTGAAAAATGGTGGTTCACTCCAACTTTTGAATGGTTTACCCTTCCACTGCCTCCCCAACCTGAGTTATATTTGATGCCATTTGCTCCAGACTGCACTCATTGGGAATATCCCACACACTGCCATTACCAGCTTGCCTCAAAATCATGCATACAGGGGCGGTATTTTTATTCTGAGACCGAGCAGAGGCAGACTGCAAGCTAGAGGCCACCTGCAAAGATTCTGAGCAGAGGGTACAGACAATGAAGGAAGGAGGACAATTGAAAAGCATGTACAAGTGACTGATTATTTTTTATTTATTCATTTATTTAGCTGTTTAACCAGGAGTAGCACATTAAGCTGAAAGCTTTTTTACAGGAGCGACCTGGGAGCACAAGAAAGTTAAGTAACTTGCTCAGGGTCACGTAGTATGCAAGTGGAAGCTGTGGGATTCAAACCCACTTTCCACTTAAACTCCTACTAAGCGTGTCAACAAATATTTTCTATGATGTTTCTGATAGGTTCCGTCTGATTTGATGCACATTAAACAATTACTTTGGTTACAATGTTTCTAATTGGAATTATGCAAGTCCCTCGCTTCCTCAGCATGTTGGGTCCAAGATGGTGATGGCCACGTGGTCGATGCAGTGCTCGGGGGTCTCCACCTCAGAGAGCTTATCACTTGACTTTTCTATGCAGTGCCAGAGTTAACAGGAGTACAGCTATCCAGATCACAGCTGTGGTCTTATACTTTGGAACTGAGGCAAATTCTGTTTATAGTTATATTGTGTGACTGCTTTTCTAAGCAGTTAAGATGTACTAACCGCAGTTATTAAATATGCTACTGCGCACTTTGACAAATCTGTTGTCCAGGTTCACCTACCTATTAGTAGTTCTGCTCTACACGTACTCATCACTGAACTCTTCATACGTCCCTCTCCTTTCCTTCCCTTGAAGCAAAATCAGTGGCACACTGCTTCTCATTTATTGCCAAGTGCTGGTTTGGCTCCCTCCCTTCCTACCTGTCCTCTACCCTCTCGCTGCCCTCACCCAACTCCTATGCCCTCTGCAGCTCCCACTCTTTTGCACTCCCTCCTAGATCCTCCACAGCTGGCCAGTCTGCCATCTCCTACCGCTTCTCTAAGCTCTGGAACTCCCTCCCTCTCCCAATCCACTCTGCCCCCTTTCCCTACTCTTCATCCTTCTTTCTGTGTACTCTCCTCCCACACCTGCAACTGTAACGTGTAACCACATCTAATTTCTCCCCTATTTCTAACATCTGTCCCCTCCCCTTTTCTACCCTCCTTTCTCTATTCCACCCCTTCTCCTCTCTGTTCCTCCTCCCCCTCCTCTCAAAACCCTTTCCCTACCCCTAATCTCATTCATTCTACTATATAATTCTACCCCCACCTCTCTACCCACCTTTCCCTTTACCACCCCCTTCTCCTGTCCTCTCCTCCTCCTTCACCTCCTCTCATAACCCTTTCCCTACTTCTAATCCCTTCTCTCTATTATTTCACCCTCCCCCTTGTGATAAGATTGTTCTACAACTAGTCGGTGCTGGCACACATATCGGCTTTATCATTTATAACACTCACTGCAGCGGTGTATGGTATACAAGTTCTCACACTGATGGATACTTCTTTATTCATTTTTCATGGGTCAAATCCATGCACCCAGTTCACTGTACATAGTTGTTTTTACCTATTTATTTATCTGCTGTACAGTATATAGCTGCACCATGATGTTCTTCAACTCTGCGTATTTTCACGTTGTACTCCCTTTTCCCTTCCCCCCGGGACGCATCTGGAAACGAGCTTTGTTTAGCTCAGTATGACTTTCCTTGTGAAACGTTTAACTAAATAAATAAATAAAATAAATCTTACGCTAAGTTACTGGTTTTCATGATGCAAGCATTTCTATGTAACACCATAAGGGGTGATCTAAAGTCACGTTCAAAGCATAGATACCGTAGCTCCAATTTTATGGCAGTTTTATTGAGTTATGAAGGGTTAGAAGGAGTAAACCAGATCTAATCCTTCCAAAACACAATGTAGTACTGTAATTGTGTTTAACTTGCTTTATTTTTCAAGGTTCATGGACTCAAAGGCTTTTTTATAGCCTTTTATCAAAGGGATTTTGTCTCAGGACTTTATGTCAAATATTATATCAGATCGGCCATGGTTTTGCTGCATAAGGCCTATTTAGCTAATCATTTATAATGGATAGATTTTTTTTTACAGAATAACAAATCCCTATTCTGCGACAATGAAAAAGGAGATGTTCATTACATACTGTAAAACTCAATTTCTGCCTGACCTGCATACTCTAAACTAAGTTTAACGTTGTTGTTCCTTGTCAAAATGAATATGAATAAAAACAAGGTTTAATAACAAAAATAAAAACAGGATCAAGGTTTTTCTCTGTCAGTTCACCAAACAGGGTTCCACTGGCCCTAGTCCTCCCAGTCCCATCACCACCTTCTCTGCGACTTCCATCTCTCTCTCTCTCTGGTGAGCCCCCCCCCCTGAATTCCCCCACCCCAGCAGTAAGGCCAGCAGAACTAGCCAGGCCCCTCTGTAGCACAACCCAGATTATGGAGGAGAAGCCCAGTCAGAGGTGTGGGGTTTAGGAGTATCAGAGGGTCTCTCCTGCTTTGGTCTGGTGCTTTCCATCTATTTTCTGCCCAGGGCTGCGGAACATGCAATGATGCTCTGCTCATACATGACTAGGCACACATGTGTGTCGATGCTGGATGGCAGGCCCTCCCCAAGAAGACATTCCCAACGTGCTGACAGTCAGCTTCCTCCAGGTGGCAGGCAAGTAGTGGAGTGACCTGTCCCTCCTCCTTAAGAGAGCAGTCTGAGGGCCACTCTATCCTCCCTCTCCAGACCGGCCCCCACGCAACTCATGTCCACTCCCAAATTCAGGTCGCCGGTACAGTGGGTGGTGGCACCACAGCTGTGCTACCATGCTAACAGTATATGGAATTTTTAATACCCAGCACCCACCTTGATGCCCCCTTCAGAACAGGAATACCACTACTCAGAGACAGGCAATTAATGAACATACGAATGTGCCAGCAGAAACAGACCACCCGGTCTATCTACGTCTGCTCAAGTGTGCAGCTAGCACCCCTAATTTGCAGTTGCCCCACCCTCCTTTGTCATCCCACTGCCACCTCCCCCACCCTCACTCTCCCTGTTCCCTGTCCATGCCCTTTTGAAGCTGTTCACAGATTTACATGATACCACCCATTCTGGTAGTGCGGTCCATCTTGCTACCACCCTCTCTGTGAAATAGTGTCTCCTCATTTTCCTCCTAAATCTTCCCCCCCTCTATTCTTAGCCCATGCTCACTGGTGTCCCTCCCCTCCTTAACTTAAAAGACCCCGTCTGCCCCATCCTTACTGATTCCCCTCAGATACTTGAATGTCTCTATCATGTCCTCCCTGTCCCTTCCATCCTCCAGGGTGTACATATTCAGGTCTCCCAGCCTGCTCTCATAGTTTCTTCCCTCCATTCCACATATCATCTTTATTGCCCTCCACTGCACCCCCCTCCAGTAGCCTGATATCACACTTCAGGTATGGCCTCCAACACTGCACACAATAGTCCAAGTGTGGCCTTACCAGTGACCTGTAGAGGGGCAAGACCACCTCTGTGTGCCTGGATGAAACCCCCCTCGCTAAGCACCCTAGCATTTTGTTCACTTTTGCAGCAGCTCTTTTGCACTGGGCAGTGTTGTTTATGGTTACCATTACCCCGGTCCTTCTCCTCCTCAGTGATCCCCAGCTTAACCACCCCCAAGCCAGTATTCTCTCCTTGGGTTCTTCGCCCTGAAGTGCATAACCTTACACTTCTTTGCATTGAATCCCAGCTGCCACCTCTCTGACCACTCCTCTAGCTTGCTTACGTCCCCCTGCAGCTGCTTCTATCCCTCCCCTCCATCCATTACTGCTCCAATTTTGGTGTCATCTGCGAACAGACTTACCTTGCTCACCATCCCATATGCAGTGTCTGATATGAAGAGCCCAAATAATACTGGTCCTAGCACAGAGCTCTGTAGCACCCTGCTTGTCACCAGCTTCAGAGATGAGGGCTCCTCTCCCACAACCACCCGATGCAGCCTCCAATGCAGCCAGCTTGTAATCCAGTTCACCATTTTCGCTCCTACCACTACACCAGTTTGCTTCCCCCAAGCCGCCCATGAGGCACAGAATCGAAGGCCTTGCTGAAGTCCAAGTAAAGAACATCCACCGCATGACCCTTAGCCAGCTCACCTGTCACCCAGTCATAATATTGTATCAGGTTGGTTTGACAAGACTTCCCCAAAATGAACCCATGCTGCCTCACATCCTGGATGCTGTTGTCCTCCAGGTATGACACCAGTCTTTCCTTTAGTATTGTTTCCATGAGTTTTCACACTATGGAGGTGAGACTTACCGGATGATAATTAACCCGGTTCGTCCCTTGGTCTGCTCTTGTGTAACAGCACTACACGTGCCATCCTCCAGTCCAGTGGCACTCATCCCAACTCCAGTGAGGTGCTGTACAGATCCACCAGCGCCTCCACCAACACTTCCGCTATCACCCTGAGGTGAATATCATCCGGCCCTGGTGCCTTGCCTACCCTCAGTCTCTCTGGGACTCTACCTCCCTCAATTCTTCCATCTGTCGCCTCCTCTCCCCCCGTCTCCACCTTCCCAGCCCATGGTGGTAGCGGTCCCACCTTTTCTTCCGTGAACACTGAGCAAAAGTATCCATTCAGTGCTTCTGCCTGTTCCTCCCCCTTTTCCGTCCACTCCCCACCCTTTTTTATCCTCACTGTTGTCTCCTTGCCTTTCCTTTCTCCCTGATGTATCTGAAAATGTCTCCCCCCTCCCCATTATTCCCTGCGTTAATCTCAGCTCCCTCTGGGCCTTGGCTTCTCTCACTTTTCTGGTCACCTCCCTGGACCATCTTGCTTACTCCTCCCTGTCCCCTTCCTTCCCCATCATCCTATACCTCTGGTGCGCCTCTTGTTTTGCCCTCACCACCTCCACTACCTCACTGTTCAACCAGCATGGTTTCCTTGCTCTGCTCATCTTCTTCTGTGTCTTGGTGCAGGCTTCCGTTGCCTCTGTGATCCTGTTTAATAATATCCCATTTCTGCTCTGCATCCATCTCCTGCCTTATGCCCTCCAGTTTCCCTTTCAGTACTTCCCGCATCCTCCCAAAGTCCGCCCCCCTGAAGTTTACCACCCAGGCTACTGATTTCTCTGGCTCCCCGCACATCGTGATATTAATCCACATTGTTTGGTGATCTCTGTCGGCTAGTGGGTCCTCCACCCTTATTTCCCTTGCTGCCTCCCCATTCGACAATACCAGATCTAAAGTGTTCTTTGGCCTAGTAGGTAAACTGACCAACTGTGTCAGGAGACCCTCCTGGATCGCATCCAGAAGCATTTGCTCCCTAGCACTGGAGGTGACCGAAATGCTCCAGTCAACCCCCGGCAAGTTGAAATCCCCCATGATGACCACCTTCCCTTTTCTACATACCTTTCTGATTTGTCCCGCTAATTCCATCAAGCTCCTCAGACTGGGACGGTGGCCTGTATACCACCCCAAACCTCAGTTTCCTACCCCGAGTCTAGGAGATGCAGCCATACTGCCTCTGTTCTCCTTTCCTCCCCCTCGTCCCTTGTGCATTTGATCCCATCCCTCACATAGACTGCCACCCCACGCCCCCTCCTTATGGTCCTTCCTGTATAATCTGTACCCTGGGATTGCCATATCCTAGTCCCAGTGCACGGTTGCCCACGTTTCTGTGACAGCTGCAATATCCACCCTCCACACTGCCAAGAGTTCCTATGGCTCAGCTGATTTGTTGCCTAAACTTCTCACATTCAGCAAGATCACCCTCCATCCTGCCCCCTTCCCTTCATCACCCTCCATCTCCTCCCTTCTACTCCCTCCCTTTTCGGCCGCCCCAAGTCCTTCCCTGCTAGCATGGGGGTAGGCTATGACTCCACTCTATTGAATCCCTGCCTACCTGCTGTCCACTTGCCACCCCCCCATCTAGTTTAAATCAATCTCTGTCGCAATACACCTCCCCAGTCTTTGCTTTAATACCTCCATCCCCTTCCCACTCAGGTGCAGCCTATCCCTTGCAAACAGATTGTTATTATCCCAGGTACTGCCCTAGCCGCCCACAACCCCATACCCCTTAGTTCGACACCATTCTACCAACCATGCATACAACTCCCCAATCCTCTCCTTTCTCACTGTGCTTGCGCAGGGTACTAGGAGCACCTCCGAGAAGGCCACAGACTCCCCAGTCTCCTTGCACAACCTTTCACTCCCTCAAACCTCTCCCTTGTTACCTCCACTGTTTCCCCTGCTAGGTCATTTGTCCCCACATGTATCACAATGTGCGGTTTCCTCCTACCCCTCCTTGCACACCATAGGATTGCCTGTCCTGCCTTGTCTGCCTTTAATCCTGGTATGGTCTCCACCCATATCCAACTGTGCCTCTCCCCCTTGCTTCCCCATCTGATCCCTTTGAGCATGGAGTCCCCCAGCACCAGTACACACCCCTCCTCTTTCTTTGTACCCATCACCATCCCCCCACCCAGGTTCTCATTCCCGTGGCCACTCAAGGTGGTGCTTTTACCATTTGCCCCAGTGTCTTCCCCCTGCCCCTCCGAATTGAGACCCCTCCCCTTCCCTCCTCCTCCTGTTTGACTGCCAACCTCCCTCTCCCTCCTCACTGGGCAAACAACAAAAAAAGCATGAACAATCAAACTTTGCACACATAAATACATCTATTGTGAAGAGAAAAATAAAGGAATTATGAAAGTGCAGTAAAGCCTACCATGGAACTCACACGTGCAGAAGAAAAGCTGCCCTACATATCAGGACAACGGTCCATTCATCCTGGGTGGAGCTTTCACACATTACAGCTCCCATTTAAATAGTGACAGGTTAAAGAAGGTGCACGATATGTATTAAATCCTTTTTTCCCCCTCCCACTGCCTAGACTGCCCTCATCTGCCATCTCCCAACCCCAGCCTCATACCTCACCTTCTTCCAGACTTACTCCTGCCTCCTTGTTGCTCCGTGGCTTACGCCCCAAGGCAGGGCCAACACAGGGGGCCATGCACCAAGTGAGGTCCAAGCTCGGTCTGGAGGTAGTTGCCAAGGTCAGCAGTGCAGGACCTGCAGAGCAGAAGCCACATTATGCTGCTGCATCTGGGGTATTCTTCCAGTGTTCTGGATCTCCAGTCCCCGAAACACCGACTAGTGTGAGCTGAGGGACACTCATGCACATGAATGTACAGTACATCATGTATCCAGCTCTGTCAGCATCTTCCCTCCCTAGCACTGAGCCCCCCTTCCGCACCACAACATGTAGTCACCCAGGTGGCGGTTGCATAGTGGCTGCTACAACATTCCCTCCCCAGAGATTTTATTTATTTATTTGAAAACTGGTGACCGGGAATGGCACACAGAGCTGAGGCTCATTTCCAGGTGCGACCTGGGAGAAAAGGCTACAGGAAGTGCAGCGAACAAACACAGTACATTTCATGGTACACAATAAAGTGCAGACACGGTACAATATATAATACTTCACAGGTACAAAACCGGGAATGGATTAAAATACTAGTTTATTGACAATATGTCATGCCTGTATAAGTGCAAAATAATACTGAATAACAACACACTTTCTCCCACGCATGGCCCCGGATGACTCAATCTCACTCCCAAACTCAGGTTACCAGAGTCATAAATTACAGTGTTACCACTGTGCCAGCAGGCTGCATGTTGTGCCAAATCCTAAATATGTTTACAACATTTTTTAAACAAAGACATAGCCAGTTTAAACATTGTGAATTCCATCATGTCTTAATTAAAAGACTGGTCTTGACGATCACCCTCGGGGGCTGATGACAGCCTGAATGCCATGCCCCGAAACTGGTAAATGGTTCCATTGGCCCAAAAGTGGAGGACCATCTGTGGAACAGACAGATAGGAATATAGAGGTACACATCTTAGAGGTCCATAGAACACAATCATGTATCTGGCACCAGAAACGGTATTATGTAATTTACCCTGACCATGAACAACTTCTGTTTGGGAGTAAACCAATCAATGTCTGCACCCTAAAATACCAAGACACAAATTCCGGCTAAGCTTGACTTTTTGGAACATGCTCTATCACATGATCTGACAAGAGTTTCTGAACATCCTCCTTAAGTGCATTGAAAGACTCTGGCGAGAGCTCTTGCACCTGAGAAGTATGGGGCCTACAGGGGAACACCATTTTGAATTCTAGAAACAACCTGAATCATACTACTTCCAGGACCCACCTGTTGGTGGCGACAGTGAAAAACCAGGAAGGAGGTGAAGCAGTCTGCCCCCGAACGGGGACACCAGGGCCCGTAGTGCAGACAGATGTACTCTGCACCCCCTCCTCCTGTCACTGCTTATCCCTGGAGGCAGAGCAGCACACATGTTCTCCAGAGCTACCACTCTTACTATTCCCCTGTCCTGAACCCTTGGAATGGTAGGATTTGGTGGGTTAAACTGTAGTCTCTGATGTTGTCTTTGCTGACAACAAGAGAGCTCATAATGGACCCTGTGATCACTGCTTGGGAGTCTCCTTAGTAACTAAAGTGATGGAATCCGAGGTGATGGCAGACTAATAAATCTTGATCAAGTAAGTCCTCTGCTTCATGATGAAACAGATCCTTACCTGTAAACAAGAGATCTGCTACTCTATACTGGATCTCTTAACATAGACAATGGCAGCAGAAAAAGACCAATGGTCCATCCTATCTGCCCAAGTTCCCTATTTAGCTCTGGGACCTACTGTCCCTCCAGGGTCTTAGCCCTCCCCATTCTTCCCCTCATTCCCCTTGCAGTTTCTGCCACCCTGCTGCAACCACTATACCCTTCATTTTATCCCAACTGTGCCTGAACCCACCAATAGTTTTAACACCCACCACTTCAGCAGGTAGACTGTTCCATGGCTCCGCCACACTTTCTGTAAAATAATACTTGCTTATGTCCCTTCTGAGCCTCTCTCCTATTAGTTTCCACTCATGACCCATGATCACAAGTTAGTATTCAAGCTAAATAGTTCCCCACAGATCACCTTGTTGACTCCTTTTGAGAACTTGAAGGTCTCTATCATATCTCCCCTCTCCCTTCTGACCTCCAGCGGGTACATGTTCAGTGCCTTGCCTGACATGTTGGCCCTGAATAATTTTTGTTACCCTGTGCTGCACTGTCTCCGGCATATATCCATCTTTCCTGAGGTGAGGACTCCAGAACTGGGCGCAATACTCCAGGTGTAGCCAAACTAAGGATCTATATAGGGGAAGTATTACCTCTTCCCTTCTGCTATAGTATCCCTCCCAATACATCTCAGCATCCTATTTGCTTTGCTATATGCCTTGTTGCACTGACTCAATTGTTTGAGGGAGTCACTGATGACAACTCCAAGGTTCTGCTCCTCAGCCATAATGCCAAGGCTCACCCCAGCCATCCAGTACTCTGTCCTGGGGTTACTGTTCCCTAGGTCCATTACCTTGCACTTTCCCCCCATATTCTGTTTTTCCTCCTTATGGCCAGGACAGACTTGCTCCATTCAGCTCTGCCCAGTTGATCCCACTGTCCTGTACTCCCCTGGGAACTTATCTGAGAGCCGTAGAACCCCCACGGATTCCCCCCACACATGGTGGGGTCAGGAGGTGAGGGCTGTCCTCCCCCACCATGAAGCACAATCCAGTTCTCTGGCCCCAGGATCCCCAGTGATGCGGCAGGCAGGCTTTATTAATGCCTATCCTGCCATGATTTTTCGACCATTTTTGTCCCATCCCCACACTGGGGCACACTCGTCAACATGCGTGAGTGAAGGCTTGTGTACGCTATGGAGTCCCACAGCACCTCCCTTCCTCTGCCCTCCTCGACCTACACTGCCACCAGGCCTCCACTTGGTGGCAGTCATTCAGTGGAACATGCATTTCTCCCTCCCCTGGGAGAGGAGAGCAGCCCTGTGGGCGCTCGATCTTCTCCCTTCCCAACTGATCCCCGGCAACCTGTGCTTGTTCCAGAATATGGGTTGCTGGCGTGGTGAGAGGCAAGGCGTTTAAAGGGAAACGTCCGGCAGTAATCGGGCCATACCTGTGTATAAGGCATGGCCTGATTAGCTTTTTCACAAAGTGTATTCATTTTTTTAACTTACTGTTGTTGAAATATTTAGCTTGTATTTGGCCTCAGCCCTCTGCATCACTGAGTTGGGTTTGACCTTGCACATTCTGGCATTGAATTTCAACTGCCAAACCTTTTAGACCACCCCTCTAGCTTTTATATGTCACTTAGCATTTCCTTGATTTCCTAATCACTATTCACCCTCCCATAAAGCTTAGTGCCATCTGTGAAGAGACACAGCCTGCCCCAGATACCCACAAGAATGTCACTAATGAACATACTGAAGAGGACCGACCCCAGAACGGATCCCTGTGGTATCCCTCATATGATCTTCTCTCTGCTGACTTGACCCCATTGACTATAACCCTCTGCTGACCCCCCTTTAGTCAGTTACCTACCCAGTTTACTATGACCTTAGCTGCACCCAGATCCTCCATCTTCATCAGCAAGCAAGCATGCATCTGTGAGGCACTAAGTCAAAAGCCTTGCTGAAGTCAATGTACAGCAAATCCACAGCATGTCCCCTATCCAATTCCCTTGTCACCCAGTCAAAAAAAAATTAGTTAAAAAGGTAAAACAGGTTAGTCTGACAAGACCTCCCTGCCATGAATCCGTGCTGTTTACTATCCTAGATAGCCTGTTGCTCTCCAAATAGTCCACATGGTCCTCTTTGACCAGTGACTCCATCAGCATCTCTACAATGGAGGTAAGACCGACAGAGCTGTAGTTCCCCGCATATTCATTGTTTCCCCACTTACGAAGTGAAACTAAATCCACCCCCTCCAATCCCTGTCTTTAAAGAGCTGTTGAGCAGACCTACCAGGGGTTCAGTCTGTTCTGCTGCAACCTCCCAGAGTAACCTCAGATGCTACCCATTTGGTCCCAGAGCCTTATCTATTTTTAGTGCTGCCAGCCCTTTCTGGATCTTTTCACTTGTAAATATTGGCTGCCTCATCTCCGGGACCCCCTTAGTGGCCGCTGTGATGCCACTCTCTGGCATGGGCCCACCGCTCTCCTTTGTGAAAACTGAGCTGAAGTACTCATTAAGAATGGCAGCCTTTTGCCTGTCTTCCTCTATCACCCTACCCCCCGCTAACTTTACAATTCCCCTCCTTTCCCTAATGTATCAGAAGAATTGTTTTTCTCCACTCTTGACCCTCTTTGCAATACACAGCTCTGTGTCTGTTTTGCCTCACTAACTGCCTTCTTTGCCTCCTTATTTTTCAGTACATCTTCTCCCCATTCTTCCTCCCCCGCTTTTCTTTATACTGGTAGAATGCCTTTTTCTTCACCATCACCACTTCCCGGACTCTTGCCGAGAACCATAACAGTCTCTTGAATCTATTCTTTTGGGTTATAATTCTCACGCATAACTTAGATGCCTCAAAAATGGCTCCCTTAATTGCCCCCCCAACTCTCTTCCACCCTCCCTTGCTGTCTACCCCAGCTAACTTTTCCCTGACCAGCTCCCAAAGACTGTTGAAGTCTACCCTTCTGAAATCCAATACTTTATCTCTTAATTGAGATTTTCCAGACCAAAGGGCCAGTTTAAACCAAATGGAGTTATGGTCACTCTTATTCAGTGGCTCCCCTATTCTCATAGCTTCAATAACCTCCAAGTTGGTGAGCAACACATCGAAAATTACAGTCTGCCTTTAGGGTTTCTTAACTAACTGTACCAGCAGACAGTCCTGTAAGGCAACTAGCAAGGCTTCACTTCTGGTGCTTCGGGCAACTGGAATATCCCAATCAATGTTTGGCAGGTTCAGATCACACACCACCACTACTTCACCCTTTGCCACCCCTCTTTCAAATTCTTTCCTGAGCTCCCTGTCTCTCTCTCTTCCCTTGCACCAGAGGTCTATAGAGTATCCCCAAGTGCAGTTTCTTGCCTGACGTTGCCATGAGTTGCAGCAACTCAGTCTCTCCATTACTACCCCTGATGCAACCATATTCTGCCACCTCGATGCCCTTCTTGACAAACAAGGCTACTCCTCCCCGTTCCTCCAGCATTCCTACACAATGGGCACCCAGGGACTGTCAGGTCCCAGTCATTATTTTCCAAAGCCCATGTTTCAGGTCTTGGGAAAAGGAAGAGGACACAGCAATGAATGGCACTGGATGATCACTGCAGCTGCCATCATAGTCAAAGACATCCTGTAGCTGATGCTCTGCAACCAAGCATGGCATATCTCAAATCTCTATGAGAGTCTCCTGGTGGTTCTCTAGCACAGGGTGCTACAGATAAGAGAGTATCTCAGAGTATCTCAAACAGCTCATGGCTGTACCAAGCAATGTAGGCAATATAAGTAACTTGGCAGATGCCCAGGGACATGACTGTGCACACTCTACATACAAAGTGGTCCTGGTTGTTAGACTCCTTGTCCTGAGGCTTAAATGACTCTCTTTGCATCCTGACCTAGCAGAAACCACATCAGCTACCAGACCTTACACCAAGAGCCCTGTGAACCCTTTTGGGGGAGAGGGCTGCACACAAAGCAGGGCATTCCAAGATGTAGAGAGTGGGGCCCCTTACTACAGGTGTGATGGAAAAGACCACCCCAGGGGAGGATTCCTTTTTCAGGATGTCCAACAAGGAGTGGGAAGTGAGCTTCTGAACTTCCTCCAAGGGAGTGTTCAGAGCCAAGAACATCCTGTCCAGGTCTGAAGCAAAGGTTCCCCACCAAGACTATCCCTATCCTTGTTGTGTATGCAATAACACATGACAGGGGACTGGTAGTTGTGCTACAACCTCACGTCCTCAGATGTAGCCAGCCAAGTGTCTTCCACCCCTGTAAGTGTGGTTGTGGCACAACTAGCAACTCCCTGGAATGTCTTATTGCATGCATAAAATGGTTTTTCAATTGACAAAAAAACATATCCAAACAACTGTAACTTTTGAAGAAATACACCCAAGTTTATTCTGAGTTCATTACTTGACTATTTTAATTAACATTGGGAAAAAATACTCCCAGACTCAGGGAGGGGGCAACATAAAGATGCACTATTTAACACGGGTTGCACTGTGCCAGGTTTAGGTACAAATAATAAACTCATTTGCCATGTAGACTAAAGTTAACAGTGCCATGCTGCTGTTTGATCAGTAGGTGTCACTAGGCTGTTGCCTGTACACTGTCAACTACATTTTCCTTACAGCACTCTGTTGGTCCTCTTTCATGACATGGAAACATAGACATTGCCAGCAGATAAAGACAAAAGGTCCATCCAGTCTGTCAGTTTGGAGTTTCCTACCTATCTTCTGACCAAATGTCTTGAAAGGGTTTTCTACCCCAAACCAGTTATCTCTCCACCTACCCACCCCCACCACCACCCTAGCTTCTCCTCCTGGAATTATCAGTCTTTTAATACCTGTTGCAGCCATGTTTCAGCCCATTTATAAACCCTGCCCCCACCACTTCTGCCAGTAATCTGTTCCACGGCTCTACCTCCCTGGTGGTGAAGTAGAACTTCCTCATATCCAACCTGAAGTTACAACCCACTAGCCTCCAACTGTGCCCTCTTGTGACTGCAATAGTCTGTTCCTGTTGAATAGGTCTTCACAATTCACTTTATTAATTCCCTTTAGGGACTTGTACATCTCTATCATGTTGTGCCCCACCCCACCCCACCCTTTCTGGCTTCCAGCATGTACAGTACATGTTTAGGGGCCTCAGCCATTCCTCACAGGATCTGCCCTGCTGGCCCTGGATCATCTTGGTGACTCTTCGCTGCATGGACTTTAGCCTACTCTGGTCTTTTCTCAGGTGCAGACTCCAGAAATGGGCACAGTACTCCAGATGAAGCCTCACCAGTGAGCTGTACAAAGGAAATATCACCTCCTTCATCCTACTGTCAAATCCAATGTACCCCAGCTTCCTTGT
This sequence comes from Neoceratodus forsteri, assembly GCA_016271365.2. NCBI lineage: Eukaryota > Metazoa > Chordata > Ceratodontiformes > Ceratodontidae > Neoceratodus > Neoceratodus forsteri. The sequence continues at coordinate 1,171,757,524 of CM057456.1, read as the reverse complement.
CATCCTCCCATCTGCTTTACTGCACTGGCTGGATTGTTTGAGGGAGTCACTAAGGACTCCCAGGTCCCTTTCCTCAGATGCTACAACCAACCCCTCCCCCCCCCCAATCCATCCCATGCTCTGTATGTGGGTTCCTCTTCCCTATGTGCATCACTCTGCACTTTCTGGCACCGAAACCTCAATTGCCATATTTTGCACCACCTCTTCAGCCTCTTCAGGTCCCTCTTTAACTTCCTCACCACCTCCTTGCTGTTAAACCTGGCACATAATTTTGCATCATCTGCAAAGAGACAATCTTACTCTGTATACACTCCTCAAGTCAATGATGAACACACTGAAAAGGACTGGTCCCAGGACTGACACCTGCAGCACCCCACTCATGACCCCCTTTCCTCTGATCTGACCCTGTTCACTACCACCCTTTGGCTTCCCCCAACCAGTTCCCCTGCAGACCCATCTGACCAATTTCCTCCCTACTCCTAGGTGTTCCAGCTTCTTTAGCAGCTTCCTGTGAGGCACCACTCAAAGACTTTGCTGAAGTCGAAGTGACATGACCCCCCCCCCCCCAACAAATCCATGCTGTTTGCTGTTCATTAGTCTCTCTGCCCTCACGTAGGCCACTAGACATTCTCTGACCAAAGTCTACTTCAGCTTCCTAAAATGGAGAGAAAACTGATCAGTCTGTAGTTTCATGAATCTTCCCTGTCCCACTCCCATGAAGTAGAACCACATCTGCAGACCTCCAGTCCCACGGCACCAAATACGTTTCCTGCAAGCATCTGAACAGCTCAGACAGGGGCTCAGCCAGTTCTGAACCAAGCTCCCTCAGCACCCTCGGGTGTTAACCATTCATTCCTGGTGCAATATCTACCTTAAGGGCTATAAGCCCCTTTCTTATTCTGTCTACCGCAACCACCACCCACCACATTTCCTGCACTCCCAGTGTGGAAATCTTAACACCACTCCACGGTAGAGGCCCCTTGACCTCCACTGTGAATGCCAAGCTGAAGTTTTTATTTAGGGCCACCTTCAGAATCACGGTGTTCCTGTACAAATCCAATTAACCAGCAGGTGGAGGTGAAGGACGGAGGGATTCGGGACCCAGAAGGGCAGGATCTAGCAGTGAAAGTGGGGTCTGAGAAGCAACATCTCCCTTCTAGTCAATAGGGTATTTCTGTTTTGCTGATGTCCCTTCAGAAGCGCAGATGTGCAATGACATCCTGCACAGGACTGGCATGCTCCTGCACCTGACCCACGTACATCTCTCATTGCCTCCTCCCCTCTCTAAAGTGGCCCTGGCTGTTACACACCCAGCCTTGCTGATAGCCAGGGGAACCACAACCCACCCCCATCGGATGCTCATCCTGCCCCCCCCCCGGCCAACCTACTGAAACCCGTGCTCACTCCTAGCTATGGGTGTTTAAAACATTAGCCTTCTGCTCGTCATCCACTACTATCCTCCTCTCTCTGATAGTCTGACGAGGCCCTCCATATATTTCTTTCCCCCCCTGATCTATGTAAAGAATTCTCCCCCTCTTTGACACCTATGGCAATGTGCAGCTATGTGTATGCCTACGCCCTCCTGATCACCCCCTTTGGTGCCTGTAGCTTGCCCTAATAATCCCCCTATTCCTCCTCCCCTTGCCTCTCCTTAAATCTTTTGAAAGCCCTCCTTTTGGCCTTCAACTCCTCCCTCACTTCCTTGCAGAACTAAATCGGCCTTTTATACTTGGTCCTCTTAGTGACTTAAGTCATTTACCTCCAAAATGGCCCCCTTAAATATTGTCCATTTTTCCTTTACCCTTTTGACCCCCTTTACTCCCTCCAGTTTTCCCCTGAGTCTTTCCCTCATTTTCCAAAAATCTGCCCTTCTGAGGTCCGGGACCACAGCCCTCGAATAGGGTCTGCAGTTACCCAAGACTAGTTCAAACCACACATTGTTGTGGTTGCTGGACCCCAGTGGTTTCCTTAATGTTACCCCTTTCACCGTCTCTGAATTGGTAAGCATCATATTGAGAATGGCCTCCTGTCTTGTGAGTTCCCTGATCCACTGTACCAGTAAGCAGTCCTGCATTGTGTCTTAACAGTGCCTGACCTTTGGTACTCTTAGCTGCTGGGGTATCCCCATCAATGTCCAGAAGGTTCAGGTCACCCACAACCACTAGTTGCCCTTTTGCCACCCCTCTCCTAATTTCCTCCCCTAGTTCTCTATCTCCTTTCTCCTTCTGCCCTAGCAGTCTATAGACCACTCCCACCCATATATTTTCCCCACTGCTGCTGTCAGCTGCACCCAAACTGACTCTACTTCCCACCTTTCACTTCTGATAGTACCGTCTTCAGTGTCCTTTCTGCTCTCCCAATTGTAGAGGGCTACACCTTCCCCTCTGTTCTAACCCCTATCCCTCCTATTCAGGATATGACCTGGGATAGCCAGATCCCAACTGTTCTTTCCAGCCTCCCATTGCTCTGTTATGGCTACCAAGTCTAACTCGGCATCTGCCACCATCACATGGAGCTCCCTAATTTTGTTACCCAGGCTCTTGGCATTCAGGAATACCACCTTCTAATCTCCCTTCTTTTTCACTAGGGCACCACTGTAAATGAGCTTCAACTTAATGGGTGTTTCCAGGGACTGAATCAAATTCCCTGTGCTTTGGCAAACTTGAAAGCATCGTGGGAGTGTAGCTGGATGGGGTTCATTTGGCTGCTCGAGTGAGTGATGAGACTTCTCTGTGTCATCTGCATGAGTCCAAGCAAATATATCAAAGTTGGTCTTCCATACATTTTATTTGCACAAGCAGTGACAGTTGCATGGTTAGTCAGTGTCTGAATCTCTCTACAGCCATATGACTGTCAGCCATGCTATATTTTTCACTGGGGGCATTCTCTAGATTTTATTTCTTTGTTTTCCTTCATGCAGTTATATATTTTGAATCAATATAGGGCAAGTACCATCAAAGTCAAGCAAAAACTCGGAAAGCAAAATCCAAACCCACTATTGGGATTTAATCATCTCCGTTTTCTAGCCCAGTATGTATAGGCAGGGACCAAACCCAAAGGCTGACATTTTATTGCACTGTGTCTTAGTCTCCTGCAATGTGGAACATCATCAAGACAAAGATTATTTTAATTGACATTGTACTATGTTTACTGGTTGATTTACAACCCAGGTTTGGGAGAGGTAAGATTTAAGAACAAAGTCAAAAATTACCATAACATTAAAAAAAACTGACAAAATAGATATCACAAAAAATACATAATTCCACATGTCTGGGGCACTTATCAGGCTGAAGACAGTCAGAATAAATATTGGCAATACCATAAACATTCTTGAGATTGTGAGTTAGTCCTTAATAACTATTCATGACAGTGTCTTTGTTCTTGGCTAGCTTTGAGTAGCCTGTTTGAACCTGTTTTTTAATGTTTGGTACAAACACAGAGTCTGGTCTCCTCTTGTTATCACAGGTGTCTCAATGCTTTATCTTTCCTCACTTCTAACTACAAATAGAGTTATGATTATTATTGTGGTTTGCAGTAATGTTGGGGTTCAGTAGGACTGCAACACACATGACAATGTTTTGCTGTTACAGAACAGAACATTTAACCACAGTGGTTACTGCTCTCATACAGTAGATCAGCAGCTGTCGTAGAGTTTGCTGTAAGACCTCTGTTGCTCTAATTTACTGTGCAATAAGCAAAATAAATGCGTCACAAATAAATATAATACTGTTTTGACCCCCCCATTGTACAACATATCTTGCATTTTTTCTGCCAGTGTAAAAGACTGACAAACCCTTCCAGCCACAAGTCATTGTCAAATTCATAAATGCCACAATAACCACTCAGAAGCTGGAAGTTCCAGGGCTCTAGAATGTAACTTTTGGCATTACACTGACATTTTTAAAGCATTTAATCTTAGTGTTGACATGATGATGTGTTACAGCCGTAAGGTTTATCTCAACACTTACGGGGAGAAAAAACAAACTCTTTGTTGTACATCTGCCAAGAAAAAGACTACCATTCCCTATGTTAAATGGACAGCTACTGCACTTACTCCAAACTGCTTGCTTCTTGGCGTGAGGGGCTCAAGTGATATCTGGAATCAAGTTACTACATGATAAGTGGGATGAAAAAGACCAATTATATCCATCATTCCTTAACAGAACTTCATTACAATTTTATTTAGGAACATGAAGAAAATACTATAGCGGTAACAAACTTACTGTACAGTAACAGACTACCCCCCCCCCAAAAAAAAAAATTTTTTTTTTTTATCATATCAATACAAGGTATCTCTTGGACTTATCAGGCCCAATTTTGAAATAATGGGTCCATATGAGGACTTACAACAAAGGGTTTGCTGCAAGTGCCAACTGTGTAAACTTGCACAATTTTATAGCCGCTTGCCGCCAAAATCCCTGCCGCCATATTGCTTGTGACACAGCAATGTTGCGGCAGCTCCCCTCTGGCGTACCTGTGTGTCTGTGGGGGAGCTGGGTTTTGGGGCATGCATCACATCTTTGGTGCAAGCTTCCATAAAACAAAGGCACTGTCACAACTTGCATCCAAGGTTGGAAAATTTGGTGCAAGTTGCGACAAACCCTCGGCCCCAGGTGCGGCAAACTTTATGGGGACATAGGGCATGGTTGCAAGCCCTGCGTCCCTGCTTGAAAATTGGGCCCAGAGTGTCAACCTGACTCCAGACTATACACAGTTCCTAGCCATAACAGTTCCAAGGTTAGACCTTTCTAAAGAAGATAATTCCTTTGGAAAGAGCTCATTTGTAACTGGAGTAGAAATTGTTAAACAAAAGTGTCAAGTCATGTTGACATAGATAAACCAGTTTAATCCAGTTGACGTGAAAAACATGTCAACACAGTGCAAAGACGTTGACATACTGCACATTTAATATTGTGAAAACACTACAAAACATGTTGCCACAACAAAAGACTATCAGCTCAAAGGGAAACATGCAGCCAGAAGATACCAATGGTATTCCACAAAGCAGAACCACAACCTTTTTCTAGCTTCATAGTGACAAATTACTTTTCATTTGCAAGGAATGAAAATACAGTTGGGGAACCTGAACAGAAAGGCTGATGTGAAGCCAAGCATGAACATATGGAGAAATAAAATACTAAAAATGTGGAGGACAGACATGAAACGTCAACAGTTTCACGTAGGCCCTAGAAAATTCCCCAAGAAAATACTGTGTGACAGAGAGCCTCTGAAACTATGAGTATTGCTGGCAGAGAATAACCTTTGCTCAGATCCAAGAAAAACATAATTCAGGTTGGCCTGACTTTTAAGGCAGATGATGGAAGCTCACCTCCCTTCGATACTGACAGAAGCAAAGAGAAAGGAGTGGGAAACCCTGTTCAAGGTGGCTAAAGGTACCTCAGGTAGGATTTATAAGATCGTCAATAAAAGTAATGAAGACTTTACTGATAAGGCAAAATGAAGGTAGGAAAAAGAGCTGAATACCTCTAAGTACCCTGTAAAACAGTATATATTATGGCAGAACACATACAACTTCTAAAGAGGTCCAAGGGCATACCATGGCATACACTATATGATTTTACATTATATCTACCATATGCCTAAATCACTCTCCAAATTTGACAGAGCTGTAAATGGTACCTGTTGGAGATGTGGTGCATCTAATACCAATTTTATTACATATTCTATTAACCTGCACTTATCTGCAAGGAATTTGGGACAAAGTACTCATCCTACGCTCAAAGCAAATAAACTTTCGTATCAGCACTGACCCTTTGTTATGCATACTCGGAGACTATACTACATGCTTACCTTTGCCTAAGCATTACCAATACCATGCCTCTCTGCATGTCTATATATTAAAAGACTAACCTTATCATGACTGAGAACTACCTTCATAATACTATTTCAAGATTGGATACAATATACAGGCCCTCTGGCATTCAACAAAAAGGTTAGCTATATCTTGCAACTGATAAAAATAGGTTACTCATCTGTAACCGTAGTTCTAGGAGTGGTATATAGTTCAAATCCACACACTGGCAGTTTCACTGGAAAGTGCTAATTTGCTGGAACGTCTTTAAGCCAAGGTCTTCCCACCACCCAGGCGATATATCCCTCAGCTCTGCTCCGTGACTCTAGATCTCGCACGATGAAAGCACGGATCCATGTGCCACTTGCCAGGGGAGGCTGGGTGGATGGTGTGGATGTGAACTATATACCACTCCTGGAACTATGGTTACAGGTGAATAACCTATTTTCTAGGGCCGTGGATACAGTTCACTATCCACACACTGTCAGACTTCCAGCAGCTCTCTGGGAGGAGGAGGAGGAGGCAGGGTGCGCACCTCTACTTGACAAACAGAGAACGGAGAGCAAAAGTCCTAAAAGTAGTATCCCAGCGAGACCCTAGGTCAGTGCTATAATGGGAGATGAAGGTGTGTGTGGACTTCCAGGTGGCAGCCCTGCAGATATTCTGGCTTACATGAAGGTCATCTTCCATGTTACAGTAGGTGTGACATCTCACACCTCTGCAGAGGCTCAAATGGCTTGCCCATGAGCACAGCCAGCATCAGCAGTAGGTCCCATGCTAGTGATTGTTCACACACCGGAGAGTAAAGATGGATCACACAATGGAGAGGAAAAATGGTCAAGGCACTTGAAAAAGTGCCCGACCACCTTCTCCTGGGCCACTGCCAGCATACCAGCAGTGACTGCCAGGTGCACCATGAGGGTCATAACTCACACCCCAAGCTAGGAGAGGAACCAAAGATTCTTGAAAATACTAGCCACTGGGTAGGCAAGGGGATCAAGCTCCTTACCCTGAAACCAAATGGAAAATCTTTTCCATCTAAAGGCATAGCACAGTGAATCTACTCTTTTTGCGAGGCCTCCACAACATGAAGCACAGCTTCTAAAGGACCAAGAACCTGGAAATCTAGCCACTCAGGAATCAGGCTGTGAGGTGCAGGGACTGAAGGTCCAGGTACAGGACCTTCCCCTGTTGTCTGGTCAGCAGGTCTGGATGAAGAGGCAACTGCCATGGAGGCCTGCTGCCAAGGCTCAGGAGATCCAGGTACCAGAACTGCCGTGGCCAGTTTGGAGCTATCAGGATCATCCATGCCCTGTCTTTCTGGGCCTTGACCACCACCTTGTGGATCAACAGGAAGGGAGGAACAGCATATATGAGGCCTGGGGTCCATAGCCTCACGAAGGCATCCACAATCAGTGTCTCAGACTGTGGGGGGTTGGCACAAAACAGCCTCAGTTTTGCTTTCTCTCAGGAGGTAAACAGATCCACTAGAGCTGTGCCCCACAGGGATAACAGGTGGTTCACCACCTCCTGATTCAGGAACCACTTGTCCAACACCTCTCCAACCTGGCTGAGAGTGTGTACCAGTGGACTATCTGCCCTGGCAACATGAATTGCCAAGAGATCTACACCCAGGCTACACATGAGGGTCCAGGTGCAAAGGGCCTCCCTACACAAGGGAGGGGAGTGCATGTCCACCCGTTTCGGCCCATCTGGACCAGTTGCATGAGCTGACCCCTGACTAAAGGAGCAAATTCCATCAGAGCTAGTAACTCTGCACAGAGGTCCAGCAGGCTGATGTTGTGACAGGACTCCCTGGGTAACCAGAACCCATGGGCTCTGTGGTCCCCCAAGTGTGCTCCTGATCCCACCAGAGACACGTCCGTCATAAGAGTGACAGTTGTCTCTGGGTAAACAAATGGGACTCCTTCCTCCAGATGTTCTGGGATCAGTCACCACTGGATGGCATCCCACATCGACTGGGTCACTGTGACCAGCTGGTCCAAGTGTCCCAGGCACTGGGATCACTGACAGACCACTTTCCACTGCAGGAGCCGCATCCACCAGTGGGCCCATGGGACCACGCTGATGCAGGATGCCGTGTACCACAGCAGCTACAAGAAGTCCTGAGTGGGGCATAAGCCACTAACCTGAAATGATAATGCAAACAATCTAAGATCCAGTGCCCAGTCCACAGAGAAATGGCCCTTGGCCTGCACAGAGTCTAGCTCTGCCCCAGTGAAGTGAATCACCTGTGAGTGAATCAGTTTAGAGCTGGTCATGTTGACCAACAGGCCCAAGTCTCTGCAGGTCTAGAGGGCCAGATCCCTGGACTGCTCCACCACCTCCTTGGACAGCCTGGCTATCAATAACTCATCCAGATAGGAGTACACCCTGACCCCTCTGCACCACGGGAATGCTGCCAACACTACCATGCACTTGGTGAAGATCCTGGGGGTGGATGAGAGGCCGAAGGGCATGACCTGGAACTGATACAAAACCCTTTCTGCGTGGAACCAAAGGTACCACCACTGGGACGGATGGACTGGGATGTGGAAGACCTTGGAGGTCCAGGGAGCAGAACTAAATGCCCTGCTCTAGGGATGGTATGAAAAAATTACTCACCTTAGTAATTATGTTTCTTCTATTGGAGTCTTGCTGTATTCTGACTAATGCAGTTAGCGCCAGCCTTTAAACTGCCCCGGAGAACAAAGGGTTAACTTTCTATGCAGAGCATAGAATGCTGAGCTCAAGCTTGGTTGATGTCTCTGTCTGTTTTTCTTTGAAATCTAACAGTCAGATTCTTAGGAGCAAAAACTCACTAGCTATTCTATGTGGAAATTGTAAAAGTTTTACTAGCCAACTGGCAACAAAAAGTTTTGGATTCCCAAGGGAAGACTCAAGTCAGGAAACCCAAAACAAAAAAAAACCTTCAAATAAGAATAATAACAAGAGAAACACCCAATAAAAAGCAAAGGGTGTAAAGGAGCACCCCTGAGGTGCAACACTGCACCTGCCTGCCCACTTCCCAAAAACTAGGTTCTGATAGGGGAGGCAAGGGGGCAGGTCAGAATACAGCAAGACTCCAATAAAAAAAACATAATTACTAAGGTGAGTAATTTTTTCTTCAAACAACATGAAGTCTTGCTGTATTCTGACTAATGCAGACTACCAAGCAGTAGCTCTATGGAGGAGGGACAGAACCTACTTTGGGAATAGGCGCTTAAGTACTGCTGTGCCAAACCGAGCATCACTCCTAGCCTGGATATCCGGAGAGTAATGCTTGGTAAAGGTATAGACTGTTTTCCATGTGGCTGCTTGACAGATTTCTAAGAGGGGAATATCCCTGGCAGCAGCCAGGGAAGCAGCTGTACCTCTTGTAGAGTGAGCCCTCAGGCCTGAGGGTGGAATCTTTCCCAGTTTCTCATAGCAGAATTGTATACAAGACATAATCCACCTGGCAATAGTTCTCTTAGTGGCAGGTTTTCCCTTTCCCACTTCTCCATAAGTGAGGAACAACTGGAGGGACTCAAACCTGTGACCCTTGGTACGCTCTATGTAGTAGCTAAGGGCTCTTTTAACATCTAAACTGTGTAGCCTCCTCTCTCCTGAGGAAGAATGATCAGTGAAGAAAACAGAAAGAGACACAGACTGATTCAAGTGGAAATCTGAAACCACTTTGGGCAGGAACCTTCTATTGGTTCTAAGGACCACTGTATCTCTGTGAAAGAAGATAAAATCAGGTTCCACCAACAGGGCTTGCAGTTCACTGATACGTCTGGCAGAGGTAATGGCTACCAAAAACACAGTTTTCCAGGTCAAGTACTTAAGCTCTGCTGAGGACATAGGCTCAAAAGGAGGTTGCATAAGTTGAGCAATGCAAACATTTAAACCCCAGGCAGGGGCAGGGTCTCTAAAGGGAGGATTGGTATGAAGCAATCCTTTAAAAAATTTACAGAATATAGGATGAGATGATAGTGAGGAAGGCTTCCCCACTGACAGAAAAGCAGAAACAGCTGACAAGTGTACCTTGAGAGTAGCTGGTCTGAGGCCTAGGCCATTAAGATGGACCATATAGTCCAGAACTGTAGGCAATTCAGCAGTGTCTGGAGAAATATGCTTCTTAGAACACCAAATGCTGAATCTCTTCCATTTGGAGTTAGAAGTCTTTCTAGTGGAGGGCTTTCGAGAAGCTTTGTGAATATCCAGAACCCCCTGAGACAGATGCAAATCATCAAACTCTAACTCTTCAAGAGCCATGCCTTGAGATTGAGAGACTGAAGATTGGGGTACCAAATCCTCCCCTGAGAGGAGGTTAACAGGTTGTAATTCCTGAGAAGAGACAGGGGAAGATGGACTGCTAGGGACAGCAACAGTGGGTACCAGGGCCGTCTGGCCCAGTCTGCAGCAATCAGAATCACTTTGCAAGGTTGTGACCTTATCTTGACTAAAACTCTGAACAGAAGGGGGAAGGAAGGCATACAGAAATTTCCCTTCCCAGTTCAGAACCAGAGCATCCAGGGGGACTGAGACCAAGACTGGGGGTCTGCAACAAAAGAGAGGACGTTGGTGATTGTCTGGGGCTGCAAAAAGATCTATCTCTGGAGTGCTCCACCTTGAAAAAAATCACCTTCAATACCAGAGGGTCCAGGGACCATTCGTGATGGCCCTGTGAGATCCTGCTCAGTGCATTTGCTAGCACACTGTCCTTCCCTGGAAGGTGAACTGCTATCAGAGAGGTTTGTGGGGAATACGCCAGGGACCACAACTTCATGGCTTCTGTGCACAAGGCTGTAGACCGAGTGCCTCCCTGCTTGTTGATGTACTACATGGTGGTGGTGTTGTCTGTTCTGACCTGAACCACCTTGTTCTGTACTGACTGAGAGAAGTCTTGCAGGGCCAGAAAAACTGCCCTGAGTTCTAGGAGATTGATATGGAGAAGGGAATCCTGAGGGGACCACAGTCCCTGGGCAGTGAGGGCCCCCAGATGGGCTCCTTAGCCCAGAAGAGAAACATCCATGGTAAGGACCCCTGAATGAGACTGAGTGGCAAATGGGACCCCTTGCCTTAAATTGTCCTGATCCTGCCACCACTGAAGGGCTTGGATCAGGGTCTGAGTCACTGGAATCAGTTTGGTTAGGAAATCCTTCTTTTGGGACCAAAAGGCCCTCAGATGGAACTGAATGTCCCTCATCTGGAATCTTGTCTCTTGGACCACTGTTGTAGAGGCTGCCATGTGGCCCAAGAGTTGAAGGAAATGCCTTGCTGGTCAGGACACCTGAAGGCTGAAGGAGGAAGCCAGCTCTATAAGAACTCTTGCCCTGTCCAGGGGAAGAAAGGCTCTTGCTTTGACCGTATCCAGCTCTGCCCCTATAAAGGTAAGAAGCTGGACTGGCTCAAGAACTGACTTGGGAAGGCTGAGAAGAAATCCTAGAGAAGTGAGCATTTGCTGGGTCACTTGCAGGTCTGACTTGACTTGGTCTGGAGACTGACCCACTATTAGCCAGTCGTCCAGGTATGGAAAAATGGAAATATTTTGCCTCCTTAAAAAGGCAACTATTACTGCCAGGCACTTTGTGAAGACCCTTGGGGCTGAAGTTAGGCCAAAGGGCATTGCTCTGAACTGATAGTGGCCTGAGGGCAACTTGAACCTGAGGTACTTTCTGTGGGAGCACCTGATGGGAATGTGAAACTAGGCATCTTTGAGGTCCAGGGAGGCTAGCCAGTCCCCTGGCCTTAGAGAGGGAAGGATTATTCCCAGAGTTACCATCTTGAACTTTGGTTTTAAAAGATGTTTGTTTAGGTATCTTAGGTCTAGGATGGGTCACCACTCCCCTGTCTTTTTTGGGGTAAGGAAGTACCTGGAGTACAGACCTTTGCCCCAGTGTAGGGAAGGTACTCTCTCTCTATGGCCCTCAAAGCCAGCAGAGATGAAACCTCTGCCTCTAGGGCAAGGGTTTCTGAGAGACCTGCAGGTGGGAAAGATCTGGCTCTCATCTTTGGAAATTTTTTGAATCTGAGAACCAGTCCCTGGCTTACTACTTCCAGGACCCACTTGTCTGATGTAACAGACATCCAGTCCTGGACGAAGTAAGTCAGCCTGCCCCCTGCTGATATAGGAGAGTCGACCCAAGCAGGCCCATCAGGGTGTCTGCTTGGCAGGGGCCTTAGGCTGAGGAGTGGATGTAGCCATGCTCATCCCCCTTCTGCCTCTCCCTCTGTAGAACCCCCTCTGTGAAAAGGGAGAAGAGGCCTGTGCTTGATAAAAAGGCCTAAGAAAAGACCTGCTCCTGCCCCTAGACTGCTGCCTTTGAGGAGCTGCCTGCCTTTCTTTGGCCTGAGCACTCCTGTAAGTGGTCCTGTACTCATCCATTTTCTTCATGTAATTCTCTGTCTGCTCCCCAAACAGAGAATTACCTACTACAGGAAAATCCATGGCCTTAGCCTGGGTATCCTGTGAGAGGCTAGTACATCTGAGCCAAGCCATTCTCCGAAGAGCCACAGATGTAGCCATGACTCTTGATGACACATCATTGGAGTCCACAGCAGCATGAAACTGAACTTTTGATGCCTCGATCCCATCTGCAGTCACCTCCTCCAGCTCCTTGGCTAGCTGGGGGGAGGCCTGTTTAGCCAGTGCCAGTACAGTGTCCCACCTGGACTTCTGGTACCTGGCTGTATAGGCCATATAATTTGCCTGCCTGAGTCCCAAGGAGGAGTCTTTGTCTGGGGGGTGTGAAGCCAAGGGAATGTTTGCCTCATCACAGGCAGCAGCCTGCACAACCCCAACATGGCTGCATTGCTGATATAAAAACTCTGTATCTGAGCCTGAAAGTGTATACCTCTTGTCCATTCTTCTATCAACAGGAGGTATAGAATTGGGAGACTTCAAGATTTTTTGTGTCTGCTTCCCAAAAGATTTGAGAAGGGGAAGAGACAGTCTCCTGGACTCTGGGATGTCCATCATTTCCACAAAATCAGGCTCCTCTTGATCCTCCATTGCTTCCTCCATAGGAAGCTGGAGGGTCTCAGCCACCTTTCTGTAGAACATAAAGTGGGAAGGGGACTCAGAAAGCCTAGGAGGAGATACACCTGAAGGTCTGTCTGGGGAGATGTCTGGTTCAACAGGCACATCCAGACTTTCATCATCACCATCGTCATCCTCAAACTCCCCCTCCTCCTCAAACTCCGGTTCATAAAATTCTTCAGGGGTATAATCGTGAACCGGGGGAACCGACTGAACAGAACCCCTGCCAAAAGGTGCCAGATCGGTCAGAACTGGGCGAAGCAATTCCACAATCCAAACTGCTCTGGCTATTTCCTCGATGGTCGGAACATGGATGTCTGGATCCGAACCGGACAATTTTTCTTTGTGTTTTCTTTTTGTCAGAACTGAACCTTCAGGATCGGCTCTCCTTTTGCCCGAAGAAGTATCGCCCTGTTCAGAGGGCACTCCTTCTGGTTCGGTCGGAACCGAACCGGGCAGGCCATCCGGGTCAGCGGACTTCTCGGACTCCTTTTCCCTCAGTCTACCTAATCTCTTCTCAAGGGAAGATTTTGGAAAGTTTTTACAAATTTGGCAGTGTGAATCGAGGTGTTTAAACCCCAGACAATAAACATAGGTGGTGTGGGGATCGGCCTTAGCAAAGACATCCCCACACTCACTGTAGTGTTGAAACCCAGTGGGCCCGGTTTTTTTCTTGGGTTTCTCAGACATGGCCAACCTAAACAACTTACGCTTTTTTTCGGCAACCACCAGGCAAGACTCCCTTATCGGTTCCTAACCGTGTCACGGGTCTTGGAAAAAAAACGTATCAAACACGTTTTTTTTTTAGAACCAATAAGGACCGGTAACCACACACTAAAGTAAGATATAAGATTTAACAACTGATCGGTTCAGCCGAACAGATCCACACTTTTACAAGTTCCACACAGAAAAAAACAGTACAAAACCTATCTAGTACTCACGGTACCACAGACAGAGATGGAACTGACTATGCGGAAAATAAATTTCGGTTAAAAACCGACAGTAAACCAACACTTCAACCGACTTTGGAACTGAGCTGCAGGAGAAATCTCTGGAGCGACTGTTCAGTGAGGCGGAGTAAAGAATCTGACAGTTAGATTTCAAAGGGAAACGGACACAGACATCAACCGAGCTCGAGCTCAGCATTCTATGCTCTGCATAGAAAGTTAACCCATTGTTCTCCGGGGCAGTTTAAAGGCTGGGGCTAACTGCATTAGTCAAAATACAGCAAGACTTCATGTTGTTTGAAGATCTCGTTCTGGGGTTACCATCTGGAACTTGTGCTTCCTTATGTACTGATTGAGGCTATGCAGATCCAGTATGGGGGGCCAACACCACCTATACTAGTGTTTATGCTTACATTAAAACTGCTTATGCTACAGCTCGAGCTTACACTACAGCTTACTATTGCACTAAACCTAATGCTTCAGCTTATGCGACAGCTTACACTAATGCTACAGTTCACGCTAATTATAATGAATCATTAGCTAGCACACTCGCCTCTGAGGCCGGGAGATCAGAGGGCTGCGGGTTCAGTTCCCACATCTGGCACTTGGGTTAATATCCCAGTACTGCCACTGTAATGCAGCATGAGAGGGGTGCCGTCTTTCGGATGAGACGTTAAACCGAGGTCCCATCTGCCTGGATTGGTGGTAGTTCAGGTGGATGTTAAAGATCCCATGGCACTTATCGAAAAGAGTAGGGGAATTTCCCCGGTGTCCTGGCCAATTTTCCCTCATTCACTAAAAATACCAACAACAACTTAATCTGGTTCAAGGTCAGTTGGCATTCATCTGTATCCCCCTTCCTCGGGTCGTGCCTGAAAATAGGCAGGATTTGTCTAGTGCACTTACCCGGCCAACAAAAGCTAAATAAATAAAATAAAATGTTTTGGGACTAGGAAGTACCCAGACACATACCCCTAACTTGCAAGGGCAACTGGGACACAGGCTATAGCCCCTTTCACAAGGAGCTGAGTGAGGTCCCTCATTAGGGTGGGCAGCGTGTCCTGCCACACTGAGGACTCCCGTGGTGTGTGGGATCAGTAGGATGGGAGAGCCTTGAAATTTAGAGGCATCCCTCTGCCTACCACCTCAAGAACCCACTTGTTTTTGTTTAACTTTCTTTCTTCACTCCACGTACCTGAACTCTTTCAGGAGTGGTCACTTGGGATCCTGGTCCTGATCCCGGCCATCTGTAGCCCCCCTCTTGCTCCTTCCAGCCGGCCTCGCTGCCACCCGGCCCCCTGGCTCTGAGTCCCCCGAGGCAGGACCGCCAGATATACTTCTCCTGGCACTCTATCTAACAATCCAGTCTGGTGCAGCGAGGCAGTGGAGAGCACACAGGAGCAAGAGGAAGGCCCAATATTGGGCATGGTGGACTGATCCCCCGACCCTCCACCACCTATCAGGAGGTGGAGGGTTTTTATGTGTTTTTCCTGTTCCACCCTCACCCCCCCCCAGGCAGGCCCGAATGTGGAATGACACCAGGGAACATCCTGTTGTGGCTCCGCAGCCCTCTAGACGGGTCCTGGAGTGATGCAGTACCTCCGGTCTCCACCGAAGGTCACTGCTGTGCTGGGCATAGTCCCTGGAACCTCCCCCGAGGAAGGAGAGCTGTCCTCCGGATGCTCAGTCTTTTCTCTCCCCAGCCGCATCTCGCACCCAGGCTCGCTCAACCCGGTCGCTGCACGGTGCAAGGTGTAGCATCCAGTGCTCAACCCTCAGTGCCACCGGGCCGCCCAAGAACCCACTTATTCATAGTAAGGACAGACTAGTGTGGCCAGAAGTGGCAAAGCCAACCCCCCCTCCCCGGAAGCTGGGTCAGGGATTGGAGAGGCTGGAGACAGACACCCCACTAGGGGCTAGAGGGGCACCACTTCCCTACTCCCACCTCTTTTTGTACTCTGGCAGGAGAACGTGACCTCAAGGCGCCAGGCTTGGTATTGCCCCTACTGGGGCTGCTGCAGAGGCTGCTGTGGCTGAAAGAACCAACGCTTAAAGGCCTTCTTATTCAGTTTCTAGGCCTTGGGGTCCTTCTGGGATGAAGCCACAAACTCCAGGTTGGCGTCGGACATCTCAGTCCTGGTGAGATAACCTGCCACCCTGAGTCAAACAGGTTGGTGCCCAAGAAAGGGACATCACCCAGCTTAAGCTGAGTATCTGCCATGAGGGTGGAGAGCCTCAGCCAGGCCCTTTAATGCATGGCAATGGCTGCTGCCATGGCACAGGTGCAGGACTTACCCATGTCTAAGGCTGTCTGGAGCTGGTGTTTAGCCAGCTCTTGACCTTGGTCTCTGACCAACTTCATCGGCAGCTGCTTGTCAACAGGTAGGTGAGGGAGGACATAATCAAGCACTTCCAATTGGGAGTAACCAAAGTTGGTCACCACCATGGTGTAGCTCGCCTGGGGAAGACAAAGAGAGGAAGTGTTGTAGACGTTCATGGCCGCCTGGTCAAGCTTCTTAGATCTTTATATGGGCACTTATCAATGTCCACTTGGTTTCCAGACTTCTGGAAAGCGGAGTCTGTGACCAGACTCTAGACCTAGGGATGATCAGAGAACCCAGAAAGGGACCCAGCAGGAAGTGCATACTTGTGGTCCGTATGGGCGTAGGGTACCTGACAGGATGCTGGCTACTATCAAAGCTCCAGGGCCACTCCCAATAAGGCCTCAGCCATGGGAAAGGCAACCACTGGGGGATTCGTCCTTTTTGAGGATGTCTGTGAAAGGGTACTTAGCCCTTTTCTGAACAGGCTTCAGAGGGACAGACATGAACTCTGGGAAGAGTTAGAGTAGAGACCCAAATAACAACAGCCCATGGTCAGTAGTCAGCTCCTTGACCAACACGTCGTTGAAGGTATGCATCCTTGACAACAGCAGGGATGAACCATCCAAGTCCTTCCAGGACTCCTCAGAAATGGGCCTTAACATTTTCCACCCAAGAGTCATCCAAATGGATTATTTCCACCAACAGCTGGCCTGGCAAGCCAGTCACAGCATGCGAGTCATTTGCTGGAACTCCAGCCATAGGCTGTGGTGGAGGCAGCTCCACCCACAAGGGTGGTGAGGAAGGTGCTGAGGACACCTGTTGTGGATGGACCACTTTGGGCATGACCGGTGCCTCCAGTTGACCACAGGTGTCAGGGGTAGAGCCCTACCTCACCCTAGAATGGCCCATTGCTGCCAGAGGAGTTCCTCACAGTGATGCCACATCTGGCGGTGGAGCCACTCCTTGTCTGAGGATGAGGAAGTTGAGGAACGGTGACGGCAATGCCTCCCAGTCAAGCACGAGCAGTGCCTCAACCAAGAGCTCGACGTTGACTATCAACATGAGGGCGGACACCGAGGAGAAACCACTGGAGGTGCATTACAGACTACATCCCAAGGTGCATGGGGAAGCACCAGCATCGGTGGAACAACTGCATCTCCAAAAAATGGTCGATGGAGTCAAGAAAGATCTTGACTGTCTGCTCAGCTGGTGTCTTGACAATCTCAATGGGGACACCGTGGAGTTTTCAACCTGGCCCTTGATCACAGAAAGCTTGACCCAAGTGGAGTAGAAGGGGGAGTCAAGGGAGTGGGAGGACCACAATCTCTCCAGCTCCCAAGACTGGTACCAGAGGCACTTGTGTTTCTTACCGTTGTGGGCAGAGCTCCATCCAAAGGCCTGGAGGGCCTGACACATTTCACAGAATTTTCTGGTGAAGGATGCTTTGACACTGGCCCCAATCAGAGCAGCGCTGAGGCCGATGAGGTGCCCACCTCAGCAGCAGCAGCTGCCATCTCTTCCATAAGTGCAGGCTAGGCAGCAGACCCTGCAGTAGCGGAGGCCTTCTTGTGGCCTTTCCGCTAAAGGTTTGGGTCCCTATCAGCAAGGCAGATGAGAAGGAGTTGGGCCGCATGATGCTCCAAAGAGGAAGGCTGCATCACTTGGCACAGGTCACAGCCTGAGAAACTGTGTGTAGCCCCCAAACAGTAGAGGCAAAACATGTGTGGTTCTATCCACAACATTTTCTAGCAGCATATGACACTGAATTTGAAGACAGGAGTTGGCTTCACTTCCTTGTGTTCCATTTTCCGTCGACAAGGCTGAATCCGAACTGATGGCTAAAAGTAAGGGTTGAGGAAATCCAAAATATTTGAAAGAAAAGCTGAATTTATCAATGGTGCACTTGGTAGCCTACAATGCACAGAACTGCGAAGGAGGAGACCAAACTCTTACATCAGAAGGAAGATCTGATGTCATGGGGTGGAGCTGAAGGATATACTGCCTGGGTGGTGGTAGGAGCCTAGCTTAAACACATTCTGTCGAATCAGCACTTTACAGTGGAAATGCCAATGTGTGGATAGTGACTGTATCCATGCCCTTAGAGTGTTGAATTATTTGACCTAATATAGAGTTCTTTTATGAAGTATATTGAAGCAACTTAATTGCATGTTTCTGCATGTGCATCTGTCTTTTGAGTTATTAGTCATTAGTCTTAGTAAAGTTTTAATAGTGGATGCATATTTTATATATAGTTATGTTTGTATTGTACAAATTCCACTGTGTAAATTTCCATGTATTGTTTATTTTTAAAACCAGTAAAATATAATTAAGTAAAACAGAAACTATGACTATCATAATTCTTTCTCTTTCATCTTGCAGATAAGCAATCTGTACTGACAGCTTTAATAAACACCAGCAGTTCTACTTTACCACCACAAGTGACGGAGCCAGAGGGAGGCAGTAGGGCAGCTGCTTCCCTTGTAACACTCCTAGCTGTGGGTAAACGAATGCTTTTTGACCCCCAAACACACACACACACTGAGGCACACATTTTACTGTGAGCATCATAAATTGCTGTGGAGGCTTTAAAAGTCCTCAGACAGCACAACAGGTGTTTTCTGCAGCCCAGCATAACAGGCTGGTAAAACACATTTACCGGTGGTGAAGACAGCAGTGGGTTAGTATGCCTGGGTGGACTAACACATTTGTAACTCCAGCTTGCTGTCCGAGGTTCTGGAAAGGTGAAGCATCAATGGCAGCAGCAGGAGAGTCGCAGTACTGTGATACACCTCGGGGCATGCATGCATGCGCATACAGAGCCTGGACACAAACTAAACAAGGCAATAAACAGCTTGGTCTTAACCAAGGAGCTGCACCTCATAAACTGCAAGAAACCCTAAAGATTAGGGGAACATTAGCCACAAAAGACATACCGCGGTGCTCAGTGATGGTTCCGTCTTTTTATATATATACTTTCTTTATTGAAGCCACCACAGGTAGACATACAGCTAGAAATACAACAGCTGTGACATCATGTAACACCTAGGTGCACTTAGAGTAACAGTACAGCAGTATCACAGTTCCTTTTTATTTTTGTTCTTCCAACCAACACAAATAAGGTGGAGGTTGGTACGATGTGCTGTATATAACTCTGCATGGGGTAGCTGGAAGCCTCTGGTTGAATAGGGGAGCAAGTGGGAACTATACATAATGTCCAGCCCTCTCCAACAGCTGCTCCTCATGGGCTCCAGTCTAATGGAAGATATCCTAATACTATTGTCAGGATCCTCCTAGTTACAGTGGTGATCGTACAAGTACAACTAGCATCATAACACTAGGAAAGGTTATTTAAAATGCATCAAGTTGGTGGGTTTAACGATTGTTAAATGAAGTTAATTGAGAGTTACTGATGAAAATGTCATGATATGTCACAGCCATTCACTCAGCACCACTCTAAAGTACAATTGTGCAAGAACTTACCGTAACAGTAGATCTTCGCAATAGGAATTCACCAATAGGACTAAGCCGTCAGGACCCCACAGAAAAATCTTCTAGCTAGCAGTCTCTGGCAGGGGACCACCCCCACGTCAGCTGACTGGTGTCAGTATAAAGGGGCGGTCCCCACATCTGCCTTCCAGTTCTCCCATCACAGACCAAAAGGGCACGACAGGAAAGAGGAAATGCCCCCTAGAAAGAAAAGGAAAACTCAGGGGGATGGAGGGAGGGAAAGTAATACCTACTGCAAGAGCCTCTCTCGAAGTGCCTCTCTCAAAGATCTACTGTTATGCTAAGTTCTTACATAACTGTACCATCTTACTTCAAGAGGGCTCTTGCAGTAGGTATTCACCAATAGGACTGAGTTCCAAGCAGTATGGAACAAGTCTGAAACCAGGGAGGAGGAGAAGTATCATCCACAAACAAACAGAATGGCAGAAGAGGGATTCAAAAAAGCAGCCCTTGTAAGACCGCCAAACCGAAACCCGCCCTGTGGTGAGAGGCAACGTCCAAACTGTAATGCTTCAAAAAAGTATTTACAGAAGTCCATGTAGTGGCTGCACAGATTTCTGCAGCTCACACATTCCTGAAACAAGCAGCGGAGGAAGCCACCCCTCTGGTGGAATGACCTCTTACCTGACCCTGAAGGGTTTTGTTGTGCTTGTCATAACAGAAAGTGATATAATTAGCTAACCATTTAGAGAGGCATTGCTTGGAAACAGCAGTGCCTTCCCTCTTAAGAGCAAAGGAAACCAAAAGTTGATCTGTTTTCCTGAGATCCTTGGTTCTGTTAGTATAGTATCAGAATTCTGTGAACGTCTACAGTATGCAGAAGACACTTTCCATGGTTAGAGTGAGCCGGAAAAAAGACCAGGAGCTTGATGGACTGGTTTAGGGTGGACTCAGCCATCACTTCAGGACGGAACTTTGTGTTAGTATGCAGGGTTATTACCAGGCACATCCGAGTCCAGTACAAGAAATGGTCCCTTTTAATGTCTTTATAAGTGACATTGCAGAGGGACTGAAGGAAAGTATGTCTCTCTGCAGATGACACAAAGATCTGCAACAGGGTTGATATGCAAGGTGGGGTGGAAAGGATGACAAGGGACTTGGCAAGGCTGGAGGAAATGGTCAAATGTATGGCAGCTTAGATTCAACGCAAAGAAGTGCAAAGTAATGCACCTGGGAAATAAAACCCAGGGGAAGAGTACACAATGGGGGGTGAGATACTGACAACAACAAAAATGGAAAGGGACCTGGGGTAGTTGCATCAGATGACCTCAAAAGTGGGCCAGCAATGTGAGAAGGCAGTAAGGAGGGTTGGGAGGATACTGGGATGCATAGGGAAAGGCATCACCAGTAGAAAACAGGAAGTTGTTGGCCCTCTGTACAGACAGTTGGTAAGACCACATCTGGAGTACTGTGTACAGTTCTGGAGACCCCATCTCCGCAAAGACAGACAGGGTGGAGGCTGCCCAGAGGAGGGCAACCAAAATGGTGCAGGGTCTACATCAGAAGACACATGAAGACTAAAGGAGCTTAAGATGTATAGCCTCGAGGAAAGGAGGGAGGGGGGACATGATAGAAACTTTCAAATACCTCAAGGGAATCAACAAAGTCCAAGAAGGTAGCATCTTTCAGAAAAAGAGATGTGCAAGAACAAGGGGGCACAATTTGAAGACAGAAGGGGAACGGCTCATAGGTAATGTGAGGAAGTATTTCTTCACAGAGAGGGTTGTGGATGCACGGAAAAGCCTTCCTGAGGAGGTCATAGAGTCAAAAACAGTGGGGGAATTCAATAATGCATGGAACAGACATAAGGCAATTCTAGTGGGGAGTAGGAGGAAGTAGGCTGTTGGTTAAATAGGATCTGCAGCTTATCTGTCAGGTAGGGAAATGGGCAGACAAGGTGGGCCAAGCAGTCCTTATCTGCCATCAAATTCTGTGTTTCTATGGCCACCCAGTCCCTGTGAAAAATCAGATAAGGAATTTTGCGCATAAGGGCCTGTATCTCGGAAATCCTTCGAACAGAAGTGATAGCCATGAGAAAAAGCATTTTCCAGGAAAGGAAACGATTTCAGCATCGGCTGCCAGCTCAAAGGGGGGCAGCGGAGCTTCTCCTCGCATGAAATTAAGGCCCCGGGAGGGGGGTGGGCTACAGATATGGGGCTTTAAATGAAGAACCCCTCTAAGGAAGGTCTTGGAGACTTCCAATTGAGCTACCGACTTGTCCCCCACTGGGAGATGGTAGGCCAAGATGGTCACCAAATGTACTTTCAGCGAGGAGTAGCTGAGCCCCAGGTTGTAGAGACACCTCAGATAATCCAGGATTCTGGTTGTGCAGCAGGAAAAGGGTTCCAGGTCCTTGGAACCTGCCCAAATTGAAAACTGCTTCCACTTCATGGTGTAAGTAGACCAGGATGGCAGCAACCTGAGGAGAAACACCAAAGCGAGCAGCAGCTACGTCTGCAGGAGCCATGCATGCAAATGGAGGGATTTGAGACCTGGATGGACCAGGGTCCCCTGATCCTGGGTCAGCATGTCCTGTGACAGCAGAAGAGGAATAGGAGGCTCTTCTGAGAACTGTTGTAGAAGACAGAACCAAACTTGCCTCGGCCAGAAAGTGATGAGAATCATGCGTGCCCCTTCTGCCCGGATCTTGTTCAGAACTCTCAGGATCAAAGGTGTTGGAGGGAAAGCGTAAACAAATCTGTGCCTTCAACACAGAGACAGCATGTCCTGCCAGAAAACGCCTTGTCCTGGAGCGAGTGAGCAAAAGGTGGGAAGCTTGACGTTGTCGGGGGAGGCAAACAGGTCTACCTGTGGAGTCCCCCACTGTGCGAAGATGTCATTTACCACATCCTGCTTGATTTCCCACTCATGGAATCTTCCCGATGAGCAACTGAGAGCATCTACCAGAGTATTTTGTACTCTTGGCACGTGGACCGCTGTCAGGTGTAGGTTGTGCTGAGATGCCCAATACCACACCCTCATCGCTTCTGGCACAGGGGATAGGAACGAGTTCCTCCCTATTTGTGGAGGTACCAGACAATGCACATGTTGTCCGACTGTACCAGAAGGTGGCGAGGAAGGATGAAGGGATGAAGAGCATACAGGACCGCCCTCGTCTCGAGAACGTTGATGTGCAACTGCTTCTCGATGTGGGACCAATTCTCCTGGGTCTTGTGTGACCAGAGGTGGGCTCCCGAACTGGCCCCTGAGGCATCCGTTGTCAGAATCTGGGTGGGATGGGCGGAACAGAATGGAACCCCTAGACTGAGGTTCTCCTGAACCAACCACCATTGCAGGTCCCTGATCATCGAGTCCGAAATGAGGACCTTGTGATCCAGATCGTCCTGGGATTGATCCCATTGGGTTCTGAGGGTCCACTGCGAGACCCACATGTGGAGCCGTGACAGAGGGACAGTCGGAATGGCAGCTGCCATAAGGTCTAGAAGACAAAGGACCTTCCGGGCCAAGACCCATTTTAGAGAGGACAGGAGCTGAGTCTGGAGTTGCAGAGACTCTATCCTGTCCAGAGGGAGGAAAGCCCTGCCCAGGGTCATGTCCAACACTGCCCCAATGAACTGCAGCCATTGGCAAGGAACCAAATGAGACTTGGCCTGATTGACAGTAATGCCAATACTGGAAAAAAAATCTCCAGGGTAAGGGAGAGGGAACACTGAAGATCCTCCCTGGAAAGGGCTGCTAAAAGCCAATTGTCTAGGTAGGGAAATACCTGGACCCCCCTTGGTACGCAGGAAAGCTGCCACTACCGCCAGGCATTTAGTAAATACTCGGGGAGCTGAGGATAAGCCAAAAGGAAGGGCCTTGAATTGGTAGTGTTCCCCCTGGAAACGAAAACAGAGAAATTTGCAGTGGGAGGGGCGTATGGGGATATGCAGATAGGCATCCTGCATGTCCAAGGCGCATAGCCAAAGGCCCGACCTGAGCTGGGGGAGAAGGCTCTGCAGAGAGAGCATTCTGAACCTCTTGTACTCCACATACAGGTTGAGGGTGCTGAGATCCAGAATGGGTCTCAGATTGCCTGTTTTCTTTGGCGCTAGGAAGAAATGAGAATAGTAACCTGCCCCCCGGTAAGGGGGGGGGATGGTTCTACTGCCACCTTCCTCAGAAGGGAGTTTATCTTCTCTTGCACCAGAGGAATGTACAGTGGGGGTAGGATGACAGTGGAGGAGGTCTGTGTTTTTTTATTTTGAATGAACTCTACAGAGTGCGCCTCTGAAACTAGTTGGAGCAGCCAGGAGTTGGAGTTTATCCTCTCCCATTCCGACAGGTGGAAGGAAAACCTCCCCCCCCACTGGCTCCTATGGATTGTCCAGAGGAAGACAGAGAGGCAGGGAGTCAGGAGGCTGAGGGCAGAGCAGTGGCCTTAGCTCCAGAAGCCTTACGGGACTTGTTCAGAGGGGGTTTGGCCGCTAACGCGGCTCTGCGTTTGTTTGGGCATTGAGCCTGCATCTGTTTCTGCTGAAGGTGGTTTTGGTGCCAAAAGGGAAGTTTCTGTCCTTGGGGAAGTTTATACATACCCTTAACAGACCTCAAGGCTTGCCCTTTCTCTTGTAGGTCAGTGATAATATCTTTGACATCACCACCGAATAGTACCGACCCTCGAAAGGGGGCGCCTGGAAGGCAGTCTGCACCTTGGGCACCAGGTCTGAAACGCGAAGCCATGCGTGGCACCGCAACCTGACGGTGAAGGCCGAACTTCTGCCAGTCGTGTCCACCACTTCATAGGTGGAATGAAGTATATGTCTACAGGCCGACCTGGCTGAACAGACAAGGTCTCCCAGTTCTTGTTTGGTCTCAGAATCTGGAAGAGAATCTAATTTAGATTATACCTGACCAAGGATGGACTTCTGGAAATCACCACGTAATTGAGGGCACTAATGCCCAGGGTAGAGGAGGCATACACCTTTTTCCCATATTGGTCCAGAAGCTTAGATTCCTTGTCAGGGGACGAAGAGCTCAAATGTTTAGGATGAACGATTATGTTGTGGGTGGCACTGATGACGACCTAATCCGCCATAGGGTGAAGGCTCAGGAAATTTTTGTCTTCTGGAGATTGTTAGAGCCTATCCGCCTTACGAGGAGGGGGAGCTAAGGAGGAAGTCTGCTTCCAAATAGTGGAAACGAGATCCTCGTGAGGTTCAATCCATGGTGGAATCAGGGGGGGTGAGGACTCCGTCAGATCCAAATGTATGGCTAACCTCTGCCATTGGGGATCTTGCTCCACTGTTTTCCAATCGTAAGCCGCCTGGATTTTCTTTAGTAACTCCAAGAAGGAAGGATCCTCCGGAGGGGATTTAGGAGAATCCTTCGGTTTGGGAGTCTCTGGAGTATGAGGCTCGTCTCCTGGGTCAGAGGGCTTGACATCGCTATTGGGTTCCAAGAACTCCTGAGAGGATGAAGCAACTACTGGAGGTAAGGGAAAGTTCAACCCGTCTGGACACATCCAGCGGTCAGGAGAATTCCCTAGGGTGAGCACCAGTTGAAGGTTCTGGTCTAGCATCCGGTAACGTCAGAGGGTTCTTCTCTGGCCAATGTGCGGCAGCCAGCATTGGGTCCTGTGTCAGCTGATGTTTATCCAGTTCCAAGGTGAGCTGGGATTTGGCTTCAGCCCACCAGGATGACAATACCGACTGTAAGCCCACCTGCGGCTGCGGCTGAGGAGCGGGACTCAGAAACAGGTACTTCGGGAACCCGTAGTCTTGGTACCCGAAACACGACGGGGAAAAGCCTGGGTTAGGGAATCCAGGCGCTGGGTACTGTGGCGTCAGGTACTGTGGTGTAGGGTATCCCAGCGTTGGAGGACCCGAAGGAGCCAACGGTCCTGATGGAGGCCCAACCGGAGGCCCTGATGGGTCTGGCATCGGCCCGGCAGGTGGAGAGGCGGAAACAAGGACCCCATAGGAGGGTCCAGAAAAATGGGTCCTGCTGGCCTAGACAGCGCAGCAGAGGTCAGCTGTCAGGCAATGGCAAGCCAGAAGGCAATAGAGGAGGGACTGTAATCGGATCCAGAGTCGGAGGCTCTGGCGTTGGGGGGGGGTGCCCCCAACGGCAGAAGTGTCCTTTGGTCCTCATCCCCAGCTGGGGAAGGAGGGGCTGACTCCCCGAGAGGAGGCAGCGGGGACAGAGGAGCCTCCGAAGGCAGCTGGTCAGGAGTCAGCTGCGGCATCCCCCAAATGTCACGTGTGGCGTCAGGACCTGACATGGGATAGCAGGCTGGGCGTTCGTCGGACTGGTCGACGGGCGACTTATCAGCCTTGTTCAGGTGGGAAGTGGAACAGCCACAGCCTGACTTACAGGACCCACTCACACCGTAGGTTGTGTGTAAGAGGCGGCAGTAGTGGGGGTGGAGGCCTCCTTTGTCCCGGAGGGTCCCGCCGAGTCAAGCGCGAGCCCGACTGGGGGGGGGTGCGATGCACGCCTGGACACCACCAAAGCGGCCATCGGAGAATGGTCCCCTGGTGGGGAAGATACCTGTAAGGCCGTGACTCCAGCTGAAGTCAACGGGGCTGTGGATGAAGAATCCCTGTCCCTATGCTTCTCCTTGTCCCATTTTTTCTTATGGTGGCCTTCAGGAGAGTTCGACGTCTGCCTGAGTTTTTTCAATTCTTTTTCCATGGAGGCCATCTTTTTCTTTAGAATATGGATTTCCAGGGACTGCAGCTGCCTTTTACAGGTGACCGAAATTAATTTCTGGCAGTGGTCACACTCCTCCAAGCAGTGGTCCGGGCCTAGACAGAAGAGGCACAGGGAATGGCCATCCTTATGTGGGAGCTGGGATCAGCATGAGTCACACTTGTTTTTATGTGAGTCGGAGGGCATCTTGGATGACATACACAGGCGATTAAACTAGACAGACAAATAAAGAAACTTCAAAGAAGTAGAAATGGGAGTAAATATTCATCCAAAATGGCATTGCTAGTAGCGCTGTTCTACCGTGAGGTACTCTTGCAAGCCGACGGTGGGAAAGAACTGGAAGGTGGGTGTGTGGACCGCCCCTTTATACTGGCACATGCTGACACTGGTCAGCTGACGTGGGGGCAGTCCCCCACCAGAGACTGCTAGCTAGAAGATTTTTCCAAGGGGTACTGATGCCTGATTGCTTAGTTCTATTGGTGAATACCTACTGCAAGAGCCCTCTCGAAGTAAGATCTCACACTTCTGGCATAGGAACTGTAAATTACAACTTTCTAACATAATTAGCAGGTAGAACTTATTAGAAAAATATGTGATGAGTACAAAAACAAAAGTTGACAAGATTTGAGTGGTGCTTTAAGTTTCTCGCAAGCTTAACACAGCACAGAGGTACATAAATATAGAGCAACACACAGGCTTATGTATATAACTGGAGCAACAAACACAGTTACACTATGTATACAAGTGTAGCAGAACAAACAGGGTTATGTATATAACTGGGACAACAAACATGGTTACACTATTTATGCAACTGTAGCACAACAAACAGGGTTATGTATACAACTGGGACAACAAACGGGTTACACTATGTATACAACTGTAGCACAACAAGCAAGGTTATATATACAACTGGGGCAACAAACAGGTTACACTATGTATACAACTGTAGTACAACAAACAGGGTTATATATTTATGTATTTGCCTTTGGTAATCAGGTAGGTGCTCTAGGCATAGAGATGCCTATTTTCAGGCATGACCCGAGAGGGTACATGTTTTCATACGTAACAACAAACAATGCGAATACAGTACATCAAGTGGGTGAAACAGAGGATTACAGGTCAAAACACTTAGTTCTTAGGAAAAAAATACAGTTTGAGTCTAAATAACAAATAACATAAGTGCAACTTCAGCAATATACAAAGTACAAATCTGGTGTAATATATTTACAGAATACAATAGGGTGCCATTGAGACTGACAGAGTAGGAACGCAGTAAGTCAAACTAGTGAGCAAACAGGACTAAAGGTCCAAAGATAAAGGTTTTGGAGTAGTAGAGAGGAGGTACTGAGCTACTCAGTGGGTTTGATTGTGGAGGAAGAGTAGGGGCTAAGAGGGAGGAGGAGAAGGTGGAGGGGTATAGCAAAGGAAAGTGGTAAGGGGTAGAGAATAGCTGTTGCAAGGTGGGTATGTAGTAGAAGTGGATGACCTAAGATGGGTGAAAGTATGTGCGAAAGCATGTGCAACGGTTTGATACAAGTAAGTGATTACGGTGACGCTTCTTGAAACAGGCATGAGTGGATGCAAGGCAAATAGCTTGAGGAAGGGAGTTCCAATATTTAGGAGCTGTGTATGAAGAAGCATGCATGCTCATAGAGGTTTTACATGTGGAGAGAGGTTTGGTCATTTGAGCGGAGCCCTCAGGAGAAAGTCTGGGGGTGTAGCGTGGAAGTAAGGGATTGGGGGGAGACCTGATCTGGCTATGCCACCAATAAGAGATCCAAAGAATTGTAGTCAATAGGTGGCAGTGCAAGGCCATTTTAAATCAGCATAGAGCTGACAGTGGTGCATGTACCGAGGGGATGAGGAAGCATAACAGCAAATGTAGGTGGTGTCCATTTGTGGAGAGTGGTTTTGGTGGTGCCTAGGTAGGTGACTGAGCCGTAGGCCAATGCTGGGAGCAGAAGGCCTTGTGCAATAGCAAGCCTGGCTGATGGGGTTAGGGCATAGCTGAACTGGTAGGCGCCCCCGATTTTAGCATTGATGGATATACAGGTGGTTGTGATGTGTTGATCAAAGTCCAGTGATTCATCAAGCAGGATGCCCAGGTACTTGAAACAGCTAGTACTGACCAATAATGAGCCATCTACGTATGACATTCTGAGAGGGTTACGACTGGCTTGAAGTCTGGCAGAGGAGGCAAGAAGCATAGAGTGCGTTTTGCCAGCATTAAGAACGAGGCTGTTTTCTGACAACTAGGATTGTATGTGGAGGAAATATGAGGTGAGCGAGCAGTTTATACAACTGGGGCAACAAACGGGTTACACTATGTATACAACTGTAGCACAACAAACAGGGTTATGCATACAACTGGGGCAACAAACTGCATTACACTATGCATACAACTGTAGCACAACAAAAAACAGGTTACTCACCTCTAACAGTAGTTCTAGGAGTGGTATATGTTGTTCATCCACACTTATTGGCATGTCCCCTTCTGCTTTAAATTTCACTGGAAGTCTTCAAGCTGGCTTCTCCCACCCACCCGGGTGGTATATACCTTGGCTCCGCCCCATGACGCCAGATCTTAGCCCGCTGGAAGCCAGGTTGTGTGCGTTCGCAGCTGGGGAGGTCGGGTGGGTCCATGTGGATGAACAACATATACCACTCCTAGAACTACAGTTACAGATGAGTAACCTGTTTTTCTAGGATCGTGGATATGTTGTTCATCCACACTTATGGGCAGACTCCTAGCAGTTCTCCAGGAGGAGGGGGGGCAAGGTGCACATCCCCTACTTAGGGAACAGAGGTTGGGAGAAATGCGGCCCTAAAACCAGCATCCCGGCGTGACTCAAGGTCAATGCGGTAGTGGGCGATGAAGGTGTTTGCTGACTTCCAGGTAGCAGCCAGACAGATTTCCTGGACAGGAATGTCCCAGAAAGCAGCCACCAATGCAGCAGTATGGCAGGTAGAATGAGCTCTTATCCCTCTGGGAGGCTCCTTGTCCGCCAACTCACAGCATAGACCTATGCATGATGTAATCCACCTTGCAATGGTCCATTTAGCTGCACGTCTGCCAGAAGCGGCTTCAGTGTAGGCGACAAATAGCTGGCGAACCTCTCCCTGAATTTCTGCTGTCCTCTCCTTATAGTAGGAGAGAGCACATCTCAGGTCCAAAGTATGGAGCCTGTACTCGGCCTTCGAGGTGTAATTAGGGTAGTATACTGGCAGAGTCAACACCTGGTTAAGGTGAAACTCTGACACCACCTTCGGAAGGAATTTTGGGTAGGGGCACAGGACAACCTTGTCCCTGTGGAAGACCAGATAAGGGGACTCCACCGAAAGCGCCTGGTGCTCCCTTGTCCTTCTGGCAGACATGATAGCCACCAGGAAGGCAGTCTTCCACAACAAGTATGACAAGGTACACTTGTGCATTGGTTCGAATGGCTTGCCCATGAGCTTTGCCAGTACCAGCAGTAGATCCCATGGAGGTGGAGGTTCATGCACCGGAGGGGATATGTGATCCAGGCCTCTGAAAAAGCGCCCAACCACTGTTTCCTGCGCCACCATCGGCTGACCGACCAGCGCCCGGTAAGCAGAGATGGCTGACAGGTGCACCCTAAGGGTCGATGACCGAAAACCCTCTTTGGAGAGAGACCAAAGGTAGTCAAGAATGTTAGCCACTGGACAGGATAGAGGGTCCAGGCCCTTGCCCTGACACCAACTTGGCACCCACTTTACCTCAAGCTGCTCATGCTTTAGCTAGGGCCAGTATGTATCTCAGACTATGTGTTGAAGTGACTCACTGGAACATCTCACCTCTAGTTGCTCATGCTCTAGCTAGTATATACTATGTATCAGATTACTGTTGATGTGATTTCTCTGAAAAACACTATCCCCGTGTAGGCTCCCCCCTTTTCCTATTGTTCCAGTAGGCAGGCAGACCCCTCACTGTGCTGTTAATCTATATGTACCTGTATTTGAGTATTGTATTTTATATGTACCTGTATTTGAGTATTGTATTGGGACTTGTCCCCCAGGTCACATCTGGAATCGAGCAATAACTGCTCAGTATGCATTCCTGGTTAAACTCATAAATAAATAAATGAATGGAAAACCTTTGCCATTTGAAGGCATAACATTTCCTGGTCGATTCCTTCCTGGATGCCTCCACCACGGTGTAGACATCTTCAGAAAGACCCAAAGCCTGGAACTCTAGTCACTCAGGTACCAGGCTATGAGGTGCAGGGTTTGAAGATCCAGATGGAATACCTTACCCTGACTGAGAGATACCAGGTCCAGGCATGTGCAAAGCTGAGGCTGAGGAGATCTGGATACCAGAACTGGCACGTCCAGTCTAGGGCTACCAGGATCACCTTCACCTTGTCCCTCCTCACCTTGAGAAGCACCTTGTGGATCAAGGGGAAATGTAGGGAAGGCGTAGAGAAGGCCTGGGGTCCACGGCCTCGAGAAGGCATCCCCCTGCAGCGAGCCCTGCTGAGGGGGGTGGGCATGAAACAGCCTTAGCTTGGTGTTTTCCATGGAGGCAAACAGGTCCACCATCGGTTTGCCCCAATGGGAGAACAGGCTGTAAGCAACCTCTGGATGGACAGACCACTCGTGGGATGTCTGGCCTAAGCGGCTTAGAGCATCCGCCAGGTGGTTTGAGGATCCTGCCACATGGATGGCTAGGAGATCTGCCTCCAACCAGCTCACGAGGGTCCAGATGCGGAGCGCCTCCCTTGCACAGCAAACGGGAGTGCATGCTGCCCTGTTTGTTGAGGTAGTACATGGTCGTGATATTGTCTGTCTGGACTTGAACCACTTGACCCCGGAGCTGAGAAGCGAAAACTGACAGTGCCAGTCTGACTGCTCTGAGCTCCAACAGGTTGATGTGGCATCGGGACTCCTTGGGGGTCCAAAGCCCGTGTGGGCCCTTTCGTACCCCATGTGGGCTCCCCAGCCCATGGGAGAGGCATTGGTCGTGAGGACGACCGTCGGCTTGGGGCGGACAAACTGGATCCCTTCCTGCAACTGGTCTAGGGCGGTCCACCATTGGAGAGTGTCCCACATCTTCTGGGTTACAGTGACCAGCTGGTCGAAATGACCATGGCGCTGAGTTCACTGGGCAGCCAGCTCCCATTGGAGGGGGTGCATGTGCAACCGGGACCAATGGACCACTGAGGTGCACGCTGCCATGTAACCCAGAAGGTGCAGAAAGTACCAGGCAGGGCGCAACTGCCCAATGAGAAATGATTGGGCAAAGGAGGAAAGAACCTCTGCTCTGTCTGCCGGGAGCCGAGCTCTGGCTTGATAAGAATCGAGCTCTGCCCCCGATGAAGCTCATCACCTGAGACGGTACAAGTTCTGACTTGGCCTCGTTGATCAGGAGGCCGAGTTGGAAACCGGTATGGAGGGCCAGGTCCCTGGACCTCTCCACCGCTTGTTGGGTGGATCCTGCTAGGAGCCAATCGTCGAGTTAAGGATAAATCCTGACCCCCGGCACCTGAGATGGGCCACCACCACTGCAATACATTTGGTGAAGACCCAAGGGGCCGATGACAGGCCAAACAGCATGGCTCGGAACTTGCACAGGGTCCCTTCAACCCTAAAGCAGAGAAACCGCTGATGGGATGGACGGATTGAGATGTGAAGAACGCGTCCTGTAGATCCGGTGAACAGAACCAAATGATTCGCTCCAAGGATGGTATGATCTGGGACAGAGTGACCATCTGAAAGGTGCGTGACCTAAGATATTGATTCAGGTCGTGCAGATCTAGAATGGGGTGCCAGCCCCCTGTCTGCTTGGGCACCAGGAAGTACCTGGAGACAAAGCCTGGGTCTGCTGGAGGATCCGCCACTGGAGCTACTGCCTCCTTGAGGAGGAGCTGAGCAATGCCGTCTCTGAGAGCCGACTGGGTGTGAGCAGATACTCGTTCCTCCCGAGGGGCGCGGGCTCGGCTTGGAGGGTACTGCTCGAATTCCAAAGGCAGTCCCTGACCGACCACTTCCAGAACCCACCTGTCCGTGGTGATAACGGACCAGGTGGAAAGAAAGTGGCGGAGCCGGCCCCCCACGGGAGGACCCAGAGCTGGCGTGACGGGAGAGGGGCTGGCAGCCCCCGCCCCGTCACTGAGCAGGCTTGGAGGAGCTGGATCCAGGACCTGAACCTTGGCCTCCTTTATGGGCCTGTTGGGGCCCGGGTTTGGGCCGAGGGCGCCAAGCTTGAGCCTGCTGTTGGTGCTGGTGCTACTGTCCACCTTGAAAGGAGGACTGTTGAGCCACAGGGGAAGAATGGCAAAAAGGCTTCTTTTTCTTCTTCTGCTGGTTCTTGCCCGAAGAATTCTTGGCAGAAGTAGCGTCCAAGGTGGCACTGGACTACTCAATGCGCTGAAGGTGACCAGTCACTCCTGGGCCAAACAAGTCAGTCCCGAGGAAGGGCACTTCAGCTAGCTTGTGCTGGGTATCTGCCAGAAAGGAGGAGAGCCACAGTCAAGCCCTGCGACAAGAGGCAACTGCCGCGGCCATCGAGCGGGCACAAGAATCCCCAATGTCCAGGGCAGTCCAGAAGCTGCTGTTTGATGTTTAAGCGCCCGGGCGGCGTGAAACGTTGATATTATTGGTGCCTGGGGGGTGCTTTTTTGTAATAAGCAAGTTGCTATTTTTGAAGCTACTATGATATTTGCGTGCCTTTGTGCTGTTGAGACAACTTATTTTCTTTTACAGAAGCTGCTGTTTGGCAACAGTTCGGCCCTGGTCCCAGACCTGCTTCATCATGGTCGGCATGTCCATGGGGAGATGTGGGAGGACTTCATCCAATGACCCGAGAAGTGCGTAACAGAAGTGTGCCACGATGACGGCCGAACTTGCCTGATGAAGGCTCAAGAAGGAAGCTGCATAGACCTTCCTGGCTGAATGGTCCAAAAGCTTGGACTCTTTATCAGGAGGTCGGTCAGTGTCGGCAGAACTGCCAGTATGCCTGAACAGAGAGGTGGTCACCAGGCTCTTGGCCAAAGGGTGCTCTGTAAACTATGCGAGGGTCCCCATGGGCACCACGTACTTGCGGGCCATGCGGGCAGACAGTGCTGGACAAGAGGGAGGATGCTGCCACAGTTTGAGAGCTGGGCCAAAAATGGCCTCAGCCACAGGAAAGGCCTCTGTCAGGGTATCCCCTCTCTTAAGGATGTCTGTAAGAGGGTACGCCGCCTTTTTCTGGACTGGCTCCAGGGGCATCCCTGTAGATGCGAGATGATGCAGAGGATCCCTTGAAAAGACAAGGGACCTTCCTCCATCCCCAGACCACCGGTTGATTCATCATCACCTGGATGTGAGTGTTAACCGGTGATGTCCGAATCCGAGGAATCCAGATACAAAGGCCTACCTCCCAGGTCACCTTCGACTCGCTGGGGGCAGTCTGGGGTGACTGTGACCAACAAACGCCTGGGAAGCCCAGTGTCTGGTCTGTCTTCCTTGGAAGGAGCCCCTTCCACAGGTGGAGAGACCATTTTGGGCCGAACAGGTGGTCTTGCTGGCTCCGCTGGCTGGGGAACCGATCTGGTCGGCTCCGAAGGAGTCGGCTTCGGCTTGGGAGGCGAAAGCCAAGTAATGGTCGGGGGTGAAAGCCGTGGTAGGCTTATGCCAGGACAAAATCAGCTGCTGCCACATGAGGTCCTCGTAGTGCTGACTGAGTTTCCAACGGAGCCTCTCCTCCTCATCTGAGGAGGATGAGGACGACCGATGGTGTCGCCTCTTTTTAGAGCGTTTATGGCTCTTCCTCGGCCTATCAGTCGATGGGGTCCTATCAGGCAGGCCAACTTGGTTGGTCGGGAGACACCGGCAGGGCCGGTGACTTCTCAGAGTCCAGGACCAGTTCCTCAATGGGGACTCCAGCAGGCTGGGTCTCCTCATCAGGGAAAACGAGGACCTCTCCAAGGAGTCGTCGATCGGAGTTGGCGACTAGGGGTCGATAGGGTCGATGACAATTTCCATGTTGTCGACCAAACACTAGGTGGGATGGCTTGATGGCAAGTCCAAAAAGCCAGCAGCCGAAGAGGTGATCTCGACCGATGTCAAGACCACATGTTCCTGGGACCGAGATCTCTCACGCTCCCAGGACCGTATTCATCGAGACAAAGATGCACTCGGATCCTTCTCCCGCTTATGGGATCGAGAGGAGTGTGAGCCTGCAGGCGCCTCTCCCTTAGTAGGGAGAAACTGGCAGAACTCCTGGAAGGAACCCGAGAATGTGGAGCCCAGGTTGAGAGGAAAGAAAAAGCTCCGAGAGGACTCTGCGGCATGAGCCGCCTGCTTCTCAAATGCTTGCATGCGTTCCAACTGTTCGCCGGATCCCGCAGCCATAGAAACTGCCCACCGAGCCTTCTTGGATTTCACCGGAGGGTTCCTCTTCTCCGGCCTCCCCAGTTTCAGGCATGTGAGACGGTCGTCGAGGACGCTGGGATGGAATGCCAAACAGAGACTGCAAGACGAGGTGTCATGGCCGACACCGAGGCAGTAGACGCACGCGGTATGGGGATTGGTACATAACATCTTCTGGCTGCACGGGCACCGACAAATCGCGGGAAGATTTATCTTCCATGACCGTGCTGCAACCATGATGCTGTTTAGCACGCGCACTCTTCGCAAACCAAGGCTTGAAAGCCAGGCCTACGAAATGTGAGAGAGAGCACGAGGGAGGCAACCTGAATCTTCCAGCGGAAAGGAAGATCTTGCGTCATGGGACAGAGTCGAGGTATATACCACCCGGGTGGGTGGAAGGAGCACTTCTGGTGAGATTTAAAGCAGAAGGGGACATGTCAATAAGTGTGGATGAACAAAATATCCACGGTCCTAGAAACAGGGTTATGTATACAGCTGGGCAACAAACCGCATTACACTATGTATACAACTGTAGCACAACAAACGGGGTTATATATACAACTGGGGCAACAAACCATGTTACACTATGTATACAACTGTAGCACAACAAACATGGCTATATATACACAACTAGGGCAACAAACGAGTTACACTGTATACAACTGTAGTACAACAAACAGGGTTATATATACAACTGGGGCAACAAATGGGTTGCACTGTGTATATAACTGTAGCACAACAAACAGGGTTAAGTAGAGCAACAAACGGGTTACACTATGTATACAACTAACACAACAAACAGGGTTATGTATACAGCTGGGGCAACAAACCACGTTACACCATGTATAAAACTGTAGCACAACGAACAGGGTTATACATACAACTGGGGCAACAAACTGCGTTACACTAAGTGTACAACTGTAGCACAACAAACAGGGTTATATATACAACTAGGGCAACGAACGGGTTACACCATGTATACAACTATAGCACAACAAACAGGGTTATATATACAATTGGGGCAACAAACGGGTTATACTGTGTAAACAACTGCAGCACAACATCAGGGTTATGTATACAACTGGGACAACAAACCGTGTTACACTATGTATACAACTGTAGCACAACAAACAGGGTTATATATACAACTGGGGCAACAAAGAGGTTACACTATGTATACAACTGTATCACAGCAAACAGGGTTATATATACAACTGGGGCAACAAATACAGGTTACTCACCTGTAACAGGAGTTCTAGGAATGGTATATGTTGTTCATCTACACTTATTAGCAGGTTCCTTGCCGCTTTAAATCTTGCCGGAAGGTCTTCAAGCTGGCTCCTCCCACCCACCCGGGTGGTAAAACTCTCGGCTCCGCCCCATGACGCCAGATCTGGCCCGCTGGAAGCTCAGGTTGTGCGTCCGGCCGGGAGGTCGGAATGGTAAGTGTGGATGAACAACATATACCATTCCTAGAACTCCTGTTACAGGTGAGTAACCTGTATTTCTAGGGACATGGATATGTTGTTCATCCACACTTATTGGCAGACTCCTAGCAGTTCTCCGGGAGGAGGGAGGCAAGACAATTCTCTACTTAGGGAATAAAGACTGAGAACCGAGGCCCCAAAACCAGCATCCCGGCGTGACTCAAGGTCGATGTGGTAATGGGTAATAAAGGTGTGTGCTGACTTCCAGGTAGCAGCCCTGCAGATTTCCTGGATAGGGACGTCCCTGGAAGCAGCCACCGATGCAGCAGTATGACGGGTAGAATGAGCTCTTATCCCTCTGGGAGGCTCCATGCCCGCCAACTTATAGCAGCGATCTATGCAGGAGGTGACCCACCTGCCTATCGTCCGCTTGGCTGCAGGTCTGCCAGGTGCGGCTTCAGCGTGAATGACAAACAGCTGGCGAACCTCTCCTGAATTTCAACCGTGCGCTCCTTATAATAAGCGCCCTTCTAGGGTCAGAGTATGGAGCCTATATTCGGCCTCCGAGGTGTGATTGGGGTAGAACACCGGCAGAGTCAGCACCTGGTTAAGGTGAAACTCCGACACCACCTTCGGAAGGAATTTCGGGTGGGGGCACAGGACAATCTTGTCCCTGTGGAAGACCAGGTAAGGAGACTCGATGCAAAGCGCCTGGAGCTCTCACATCCTTCTGGCTGACGTGATAGCCACCAAGAAGGCGGTCTTCCACGACAGGTGAGAGAGATCACACCTGTGCATTGGTTCGAATGGCTTGCCCATGAGCTTTGCCAGTACCAGCAGTAAATCCCACGGAGGTGGAGATTCTCGACCGAGGGGAAATGTGATCAAGGCCTTGAAAAGCGCCGACCACCTTTTCCTCGCCACCGACTGCTCCCGGCCCGCGCCCGGTAAGCAGAGATGGCTGCCAGGTGCACCTTTAGGGTCGTCGACCTAAGCCCTTAACTAGAAAGGGACCATAAATAGTCCAAAATGCTTGCCACAGAACAGGAGGAAGGGTCCAAGCCCTTGCCCTGACACCAAATGGAGAATCTCTTCCATTTGAAGGCGTAGCATTTTCTGGTCGACTCCTTTCGGGACGCCTCAACAACATTGAGGACCTCGTCGGAAAGACCCAAGGCCTGGAACTCTAGCCGCCAGGAACCAGGCCGTCAGGTGCAGGGTTTGAAGGTCCGGATGGAACACCTTCCCCGATTGACTGAGAGCAGGTCCGGGTGAGCTGGAAGCTGCCTCGGGAGCCTGGAGCTGAGGCTGAGGAGATCTGGGTACCAGAACTGGTGGGGTCAGTCTGGGGCTATCAGAATCACCTGCGCCTTGTCCCTCCTTGCCTTGAGAAGCACCTTGTGAAGCAAGGGAAATGGGGGAAAGGCGTAAAAGAGGCCCGGGGTCCACAGCCTCGAGAAGGCATCCCCCTGCAGCGAGCCCTGCTGAGGGGGGCCGGCATAAACAGCCTCAGCTTCGCGTTCTCCCTGGAGGCAAACAGGTCCACCTGAGGTGTGCCCCAGTGGGAGAACAGATCTTGTACTACCTCGCAGGAGACCACTAGTGAGATGCAGCCCTATCCGCTCAGGGCATCGGCCAGGGATTGGAGGCTCCTGCCACATGAATGGCTAGGAGATCTGCCTCCAAGCTGCGCACGAGTGACCAAATGCGGAGAGCTTCCTTGCATAGAAGCATGGATCGCGTCCCGCCCTGGCGGTTCAGGTAGTACATGGTCGTGGTATTGTCCGTCTGGACTCGGACCACTTGACCCGGAGAAACGGAGCAAAGGCGGGTGAGAGCTGGGCGGACCGCTCGGAGCTCCAGCAGGTTGATGTGGCATCGGGACTCCCGGGGACCAGAGGCCGTGCACTCGGTGTTCCCCCAGATGGGCACCCCAACCCATCAGAGAGGCATCGGTCGATAGAGAGACCATCGGCTCGGGGCGGACAAACGGGATGCCCTCCTGCAGATGGAATGGAACGGTCCACCACTGGAGAGCGTTCCACATCTCCTGGGTCACTATCACTAGCTGGTCCAAAGGATCGCAGCGTTGTGACCACTGGCTGGCCAGTCCCCACTGAAGGAGGCACATGTGCCAGCGCGCCCAACGGACCACGCTGGTACAGGCCGCCATGAGACCCAGGAGGCGCAGGAAGTCCCAGGCAGGGCGCGATTGCCCAACCAGAAATGATTGGGCAAAGGAGGTAAGAACCTCGGCCCTGTCCGCCGGGAGCTGTGCTCTGGCTCGAAGAGAGTCGAGCTCTGCCCCGATGAACAGGATCACCTGCTTCGGCTCGAGTTCCGACTTGGCCTCGTTGATGAGAAGGCCAACCTGAGAGCAAACCTGGAGGGCCAGATCTCTGGACCGCTCCACCTCCCGTCTGGAGGAGGCTATCAGCCAATCGTCCAGGTAAGGGTACACCCGGACCCCTCGGCGCCGCAGGAATGCTGTCACCACTGCCATGCATTTGGTGAAGACCCTGGGAGCTGGAGATAAGGCGAAGGGCATGGCTCGGAACTAAGAGGGATCCCTCCGCTCGAAAGCGGAGGAATCTCCGATGTGACGGACGGATAGGGACGTGAAAGAACGCATCCTGTAGGTCAGAGAGCAGAACCACATGCCGTGTTCCAGAGATGGTATTATCTCGCCAGAGTGACCATCCTGAAGGTTCGAGACCTTAGGAACTTGTTCAGGTCGTGTGAGGTGAGAATGGGCGCCAGCCCGTCCGTTGAACCAGGAAATACCTGGACACGAACCCGGTCTGAAGGGGTCCTCCACCTCCGTGATCACCTCCTTTTGGAGGAGGAGAGCGATGTCGGCTCGGCGAGCCACCAGTGAGGCTGCGGACCCCGAGGCCCCCCGAGGTGCGACGGCTCTGAAGGGCGGGGCCTGCTCGAATTCCAGAGGTAGGCCTTTTCCCACCACCTCCAGTACCCACCTGTCCGTGGTAACAGCGGACCAGGTGGAAAGGAAGTGTCTGAGCCGTCCCCCAGGGGGACTGGGGTGAGGTGACAGGGATGGGGGCGACACCCCTCAGCCCGTCACTGGGCAGGCTTGGAGGAGGGACCGGCCGAGGGACCTCCCGGGCCTTTACCTCCCTGATTCCTGTTGGAGGAAGCCGACGGCTTGAGATACCAAGGTCGAGCCTGCTGGCCCTGACGTTGCTGGGCCGGGCGCGCCGCGGGCGCAGAAGGACGAAAGGGCTTAGGCTGTGGCTTGCGGCCTTTGTCCTTCTGAGCGGAAGAGACCGAGT
The DNA here is from genome assembly GCA_016271365.2 of Neoceratodus forsteri. Lineage (NCBI taxonomy): Eukaryota > Metazoa > Chordata > Ceratodontiformes > Ceratodontidae > Neoceratodus > Neoceratodus forsteri. The sequence continues at coordinate 1,171,718,163 of CM057456.1, read as the reverse complement.
CCAAGGTAGCATTGGACTTCTCAATCCTCTGCAGGTGACCTTCCACCCCAGGGCCGAAGAGGTCAGTCCCCAAAAAGGGAACATCCGCCAACTTGTGCTGGGTATCCGAGGTAAAGGTGGATATCCTCAGCCAAGCCGCGATGCATGGTCTCGCGGCCGCCACAGACCTGGCACAAGAGTCCCCGATGTCTACGCAGTCTGGAGCTGCTGTTTGGCCACCGCCCTGCCGGTCCCGCACCTGCCTGACCGTAGTCTGCAGATTCATGGGAAGATGAGGACAACCTCATCCAGGGAGCCCAACAGGGCGTGAGAAAAATGTGCCATGAGGGCGACCAACTGGCCTGACGAAGGCCGAGAGGGCGCAGCATAGACTTTCCGCCGTATAATCAATTTCTTGGATTCCTTGTCGGAGGTTTGTCCACATCCCTGGCGTTCCGCACTGGAAAGCTGTCGGTAACCAACCCCTCAGCCGAGGGGTGTTCCGAAAAACCGGACAGGGAACCGGTAGGGACCGCATACTTCCTGGCCAACCTGGCTGAAGGCGCAGGGCAGGAAGCAGGACGCTGCCAAAGTTCCAAGGCCGGACCCACTATGGCTCCGGCCACCGGAAAGGCCTCCGTAGGAGAATCCCCTTGGTCCAGAATCTCCGTGCAGGGATACCTGGCCCGTTTAGAAATGGGTTCGAGCTTCATCCCGGTGGACTCCGAGATGAGTCGAAGCAACCCTAAGAAGGACGAAGGGCTATCATCCATTGACTGCCCTCCCGAGGACTCCCAAGTCCATGCGCTTGGAGAAGAGGGAGGAACCATCATCAGACTCAGAAGAGTCCTCAAAGAGCTGCCTCGGGCCTGAGCCACCCTCCACCTGCCGAGGTTTATCGGGAGTGAGGGTGACAGACAGCCTATGGGGCAAACCCAAGGCCGACCGAGAATTTTTGGTCGGAGCCCCAACTAATGGCTGTGGAGGCGGAGGTTCCACCAGAATCGGTGGGGCAGCTGGAATTGGCGAACAACCACCTGAGAACAGGCTCCTCGACCACAACGAGGGGTTGTTTCGCTGCTCCGTGACAGCCACTTAATGGCCGGGAAGACGACTGGGTCGCTTATTCCCGGTCAAAGGACTGTTGCCACATGAGTTCCTGTACCTCCGAGCAACTTGCGCGAAGCCTCCCTCGTCCGAGGAAGAGGAAGAGCGGTGGTAGCCGCTGTCAAGGTGCCGAGATCGAGATCATCATGGGCGCGGATCGGTTGACTGCGAGGATGTCCGAGACCGAGACCCAGAGTCTCGACCAGGCCGAGGAAGCGAGGAGAAGTGTCGGAAATCGGCACTCCCTCGGCTCGGATGATCCCACCGAAGGCTCCGGAACCGGAGGCACAGACGAGCCGACGGGATCCTCAACTCCCACCGGGGGAACCGGGGAGAGGGTATTCTCAGCTTCTCCAGCCGACAACCCGTCTAACGGGTCGAGAAAAATCTCGACCGTGTCGACGGGAGTCTCGGTCAACTGGCCTGACGGGGACACCGTGAAGCCAGTGGACGAAGCTGAGGGGTCGACCGAAGTCGACTGTCGACAAGGGGAGGGGGATCTTTCCCGCTCCCAAGAGCGTCGACGGAGAGACTTACTTTTGCTCTCTTTGGACCTGGAAAAAGGTCCCGAAGAAGTTGGACCCTCACCTTTGGTCGAGAGGGTCAGACAAAGCTCCTTAAAAGAAGCCGAGTACGAGGCACCGAGAGAGAGCGGGACAAATGCCGCAGCCGAGGTAGAAGTGGCCCGTGCCGCCTCCTCTTCGAGGGCGATCATCTGCTCGAGCTGATCCGCCGAGCCCGCCGCCGCGGACACCGCCAATCGGGCTCTCTAGATTTCACCGGTGGAATTCTTTTCTCGGGCGCCCAGTTGTAATCGGCAGCACGGTCTTCAAGAACGGGGATGTAAAAGGAAGAGCACAAGTCGCAGGCTCAAGGGTCGCCCCAAGGCCCAGGCAGTAGACGACGTGGAGTGCGGATCCGCTCCTAGACATCTTCTGCCCGCAAGGGCACCTCCGAAAACCCGGAGTCGATTTGTCCATCGCAGCCGCGAGGAGAAGAAGACCGAAGTCTTTTTAGCAAAAACTTTTGATTTCGAACTTTCGAAGAATTAGGAACCAGTCTTAAACGCAGCGCATTAAGGAGGGAACCTGAGCTTCCAAGCGGTAAGGAAGATCTGGCGTCATGGGGCGGAGCCGAGAGTTTTACCACCCGGGTGGGTGGGAGGAGCCAGCTTGAAGACCTTCCGGCAAGATTTAAAGCGGCAAGGAACCTGCCAATAAGTGTGGATGAACAACATATCCATGTCCCTAGAAACCGTGTTACACTATGTATACAACTGTTGCACAACAAACGGTTATACATACTACTGGGGCAACGAACGGGTTACACTATGTATACAACTGCAGCACAACATCAGGGTTATGTATACAACTGGGGCAACAAACCGCGTTACACTATGTATACAACTGTAGCACAACAAACAGGGTTATGTATACAGCTGGGGCAACAAAATGCATTACACTATGTATACAACTGTAGCACAACAAACAGGGTTATATATACAACTGGGGCAACAAATGGGTTATACTATGTATACGTTATACTATGTATACAACTGTAGCACAGCAAACAAGGTTATATATATACAACTGGGGCAACAAATGGGTCACACTTGTATACAACTGTAGCACAGCAAACAGGGTTATATATACAACTATAGCAACAAACAGGTCACACTATGTATACAACTGTAGCACAACAAACAGGGTTACGTATACAACCAGGGAAACAAACTGGGTTACATTACGTATACGACTGTAGCACAACAAATAGGGTTAGGTATATAACAGGTGCAACAAACTGTGTTAACAAACTTGACAGATGTTTTACACACTATACAGACTATTTGCCTAGCTATAGCCTTGAAATGCTGATAATTATACAAATTACTGTAAGACTATGAATACAGGTGAGAAAGAAAGAAAGGAGTGAGTCTCTGAACCTTAGGCTAGTCAGCTGGCTGTGTACAGTAAATCAGCTGGTATGAGTGCCTGGATGTATTTCAGGGAGCCTGGGTACAAATCTCTGCTTAGTCACCAAGTTCCAGCTCAACAAAAATAAAACTGTATCTGCAATACCAAGTGTTGGGTTAATAAAATAGAAGTAAGATATTTGCTTAATTCCAATTCAACAATTTTTTCTCCTCATGATGTAAGTCTCTTGGATCCACATATAAAAACTAAAATACTGTATATATAAAAGCTGGTGCAGTTGTAAATCAGACCAGTAATTCCATCTCGGGGGCTTCAGTGACATCATAAAGCACTTGAAATGTCACCAGAACACCCTCAGTGGAACTGCTGCCCTGTATTTCACAGCTGTCTATCCTTCCATTAAAAACACTTTACAACGCCAACGTGCTAATACACATTCTGCATATTGTTCAGACATTTTGGTCCGAACGGAGCTCTCTTAATAAAGAAAACAAAGATTCTGGTTACACAATGCAACTTAAATATCTCCAGCTGGGGTCTGATATCTACAGAGCTAATGCACTTCTGATATCTCATTAACAATACCCTCAAGTTAATTAATAAATGTAATTAAATCATTACAGTATGCCGCTCTGCTTACCTCCCCCCACTCCCACACGCAAGCGCTTTTCAGGTTAGCTGAAAATAGACTAGTCTAAGTGCCTACAGTGCGTGTTCTTTCACTGTACTGTAGTTGAAAAAGCAATTCTAACAATTTTGTTTTTCAGTATTGAGAAATTGGACCTAGAGTGCATGGTATCCTCTGCATTCGAACCTGTAAGTATCAGATGCAACAAAATACTGTCTAATTATGAGTCTCACAGTACTTGAATTTCTTCTCCAAAATGGGTGCTACTGGTATAGAGATATCGGAAATGCAACAAAAAAGGTCTAGCGCAGAACACATTTAAACAAAACTGTCACTGGTGTATTGAAGGTTTTGTCTGCTTTCAAGCAACGACACTAACTGTGTCATTGGCAGAACTTAGTTACACAAATTTCACCCCAAACTGGAATGTCTGTACATTCCATCTTTTATTATTGAAGGCATTTTCATTAAAACATTGTGCCATGTTCTCATTATAATCAGTGGCTTTAAAGCAGGAATAGTGTTATGATAAAAATTTTGACCTATACTTTTTTTATAGTGTATAGTGGAGTGTTGTTCTGTACAGAATTCCATCCCTTTCAAAATGCTGTTCTACCACAGTTCCAGGGTCATGGAATGTGATTCTACCCTACTGTGGTAGAACAGCATTCTAGAATCTCTACAGACTGCATGAGTCAGTTTCATTTTGAAAGCAAAAGAACTCACAAAATAGAGGATTGTGTATGACCAAGCATACACAACAAGGCAGTTGTGATTGAGAGGTTTCCGTGGTAACCAGAGACCTCAAGAGCGCAGCTCAAGAGGTCCGTTACCACGGAAACCTCGAGATCGTATAACCGACTTGTTTGTGTATGGTTGCTCATACAAAATCTTTTATAGTGTATTTGCAACCATATGTGGCATTACTTGATCCCCCAAACAGGTCGCTTAGGAAAAAAATGCTTATTTTGGCAGCTGTTTTTTTCTGTTTCATGGCGCCACTTACTTCCTCACCACACGGCCCACTCAATTGTGCATGCGTGACCACGTTCGATGTTGCTGTGCTGCACCGGTGACGTACTCGGTGCAGCACAACATCGTGACGCACTGAGGCAAGCACAACCACACTGTTGGGAGCATGGATTTCCATGCTCAACGGTGTTCCACCATACACTATACACATATTTCACACAGCACTATATACTATAAAAAAATACAGGATGAGCAACTCTATGCACAACCAGTGTGTTTTACCACCTCAGGGTTCTGATTCCCATGGACCTCTCGAGCTTCACTCTCGAGGTCAGAGGGAACCAGAACCCCTGTGTGGCAGAACACACTGGTTCTGCATAGTTGCCCATCCAGTATTCTCTACTTATTCCATTTTAGATTGCATTTTACCTCCTGTCTCATATGATCCCCTTTCTTACCCATTTTTGAGTGTCCTTTAGCATTTTTTATTTTCTATTTTAAATAATAAAAGGTGCGCTTCTTTTGATATGGCTCGGTCCAGGTTTTCATCAGTATAATTAGTTATTTTAGTATACCTCTTGTCCCATAAGGTCATGGCGTTTTGTCTGCTGCATACTACTGTAGGCCATTTTAGTCACAAGAAAAGTGATGTACAACACAGGGCATTCAAAAATAACAGAGAATACTGAGGAAAACCTGGACTGAGCTCTACTGAAAAAAGCGGTCCTTTTATTATTTCACATAAAAAAAAGGGTTAAAGCACAAGGAAAACAAGGGTATCAGAATCCGGGGAGTACTGTCTCATCACACCTTGAGAACCACATTGTGGACCGGGGGAAATGGGGGAAGGCATACAGGAGGTCCTGAGCCCAGAACTGAAAGAACATCACCTGGCAGAGTGCCCTGCTGATGGGATGGGCACAGAACAGTCTCAACTTCCTGTTTTCCCAAGAAGTGAACAGATCCATTGATAGTGTTCCCCATATTGACAACACCTGGGATGCATCTTCAGGTGCAGCATAACACTTGTGGGACATATCTCTCACACGACTGAGCACATCTTCCACCTGGTCATTTGCTCCTAGGATAGGGACCACTAACAAGTCCACTTGTAAGGAGTGAGTCAAGAACCATGTCCAGAGCACCTCTTGACAAAGAGGGAAAGTGTGTGCCACCCTGTCTGTCAAGGTAAAACATGGTGGTCATGCTATCCATGTTGACCTGGCCTACTCAACTGCGAACCAGTAGGGAAAACTTCTCCAAAGCCCAGTGCACCCCAGTGAGTTCTAGCAGGCTGAAGTGGAGCAGAGTCTGCTTGGTGACCAGAAATCATGCACTCTGCAGTCCAGCAGATGTGCCCCACAGTCCACTGACAGTGTGTTGGCTGTGCAAGTAACCAAGGGTTTCACTCGGACAAATGGGATGGCTTCTAAAAGGTGTGAGGGAACAACCACCAACGGAGGATGTCCAGCAACAGCTGGGTCATAATGACCAGTTGGTTTATAGCTTTATTTGACTGGGCCACTGGTGATACAGCTCCCACTGAATCCACTGCATGCCCAAATGGGTCCAATACACCACATATGTTGTGGAGGCATGAAGCCCATAAGCCAGAGGAAATCCTGGGCTGGGCGCAACTGCTCAACCCGAAATGATTACGCAAAGGAGGAAAGGTCCTCCACCATGTACAAGGGCAGATGAGCTCTGGCATGGAGGAAGTCCAGCTCTGCTCCTATGAAGAGGATCACCTGCTACGGGGTGAACTCAGACTTGGTGAGACCGACCATCAGGCCATACCCCCCCCCCCAAAAAAAGATGAACCAGTTGTTGAGGAATGGATATGCCCTGATACCTCTGCATCTGAAAAAGGCTGCCATGATTGACAAGCACTCTGTAAACACCCTGCGTGTCATTGACAGGCCCAGTTGCATTGCTCTTGACTAATACTGGGTTCCATTCACCCAAAGGGGAGGAACTGTCTGTGTGCTGGATAAATGCGGATGTAAAGTATGCATCCTGGAGGTTGAAGGATCAGAATCAACACCTGGCTCCAAGACTGGAATGACCTGGTGCAGAATCACCATGTGAAACCTCAAACTGCAGACAAACTTGTTCAGACCATGCAGATCGAAAGTGGGGTGCCAGTCCCCCATCCATTTGAGCACAAGAAATTACTGTTATATGAACCCATGCTGAGATTAGTTTCCTGGGACAGGCTCTATCATACACTGCTCAAGGAGCTGATAAACTTCACTCCTTAGGGTTAGAACAGACTTCTGCAACATTGTGTCCTACAATCACTCTCAGGACTGATGGAGGAGGCAGAGTCTCGAATCCCAGAGATAATCTTGATCCCATCACTTCCAGGACCCACTTATCTGAAGTGACAGCAAACCACTGTGGCAAGAAGTGGTTGAGCAGGCTCTCAGCTGGAAGCTGCAGCAGGAGTCGGAACAGAGGTATAATGGGGGCCCCCCAATCTGCCACTTTTTGCCTTTGGCGATGGCCTCCGAAGACTGGCCTCCAAAGAAACCACTACCACTGCCCATGCCACAACCCTGACCTCCCAATTTATTGCAGGACTTGGCCAGGCAGTGCTTCTAATACTGCTGCCTTTGCTGCTACCGAGGCTGCTGATGCTGTTGACCTTGCTTGCCCCAACAGGGTCCAGAAAAAGGAGCCTGAATCGTGTATCTTTGCCTAGGGCTGATGCATGGGGTTGGAGACCAATGTCACTGAGCCCAAAGTCAAATGGGTCTTCGCAATGAGTGTGAGCCGGTCCCCAGCCTTAGCCCAAAGAGATCTATCATTGTGCTTGGCTGGTCTGGCATTCATTGCTGGATTTTCTGTAAAATGATGAAACTGCAGCCATGCACATCAGCGAATGGACAATTCCGCAGTCACCACTTGGCCAACATGTTTGCCACGTCTAGAACAATCTGCAACTGGTGTTTAGCCACCATTAACCCCATATTACAGACCTTCCATGGATCTAGCTGAACCTCTTCAGTGAGCAGATCACAGAACTTGGAGATCCTCTTCCTCTCGAAGGGCTTATGGCTCTATCAGGCCATCAAAGAGGCATATCTGACCTGGAGGATGCCCAGGGACACAGCTGTATAGATCTTTCAGCCAAGGTAGTCCTATTTCTTGGATTCCTTGTCCAGTAGCTTGTCTGACTCACCCTTCCACCTTCACCATACATCACCATACAGAACACTTAATCAGCCACTAGCCCCACCGGTGGCAGCTGTTTCAAAAATCTGGACAATCTGCCTAGAGGACTGCATACCTGTGGTCCAGAGAACATGGCAGCACCTGGTACGAGGCTGGATAATGCCAGTTACTGAGTGCTGAGCCCAGGATGGCAGAGGCAATAGGGAATGCTACCCCCACCATGAGGAATCTTGCTTGAGAATGTCTAGCAACAGACAGGTTTCCTTACTCTGGACCTCCAACGAGTGTCCAGAGCCATGACCATTTATGACATGAGAATAGTAAAGGAAAACTGGGGCCCTGTTTGTTGGCAGACTTCCTTCCTAATGACTCAGAGTTAAAGAGATGAAGCATCAGCATCCGAGTTGTAATACAGGAGCATCAACCACCAACACAGGTTGTAGATTACCCTCTCCAACAGGGTAATCACCACCAACAGGAGATGAGGAAGCTGAGACTCAGATCTATATTCCTTGGTCTGAGTGGCTCTGGAGTTGGTACTTCACCAGTTCCAGTCAATGCAACACAGAAAGCAATGCCACAGGAGCAGCAGCAGGAGGCATGACTGGAGTCAGCATTGGGAGGGGCAACCAAGGCTGGGATTGGTCTACTGGTATCATAAATCAACCTTTATCCCTGGGCAAACATTCCACAGGCCCACTGCTGCCAGAGTGCTCTCTCTCACCTGCAATGGGCTCGACATTAGTGGTGGGAGCCAGATGATGAGGATGAACTCAACATTGACCATCGATGGTGATGTTGGCATTGATGCTGAGAATGAGACAGAGAGCAAGGTCGTGATCTCAACTTTATAGACTCAGTGATCAACATAGTCTGGGGCCTCTGGATCCAGATACCCAAACAGAGTGACCATGAGTACCAGATGAACAGAAGGTGGCACCAGGGTTGGGACTACCATTGGCTGCTGAATCAGTGGGGGCCCAAGTGAAAGCTCCATCAGGCCTGACCCACCCCGCCTTTGTTGGGTCTCAGCTTCAAGGTCCAGGAGTGAGGAATCTTCCCTCTTAATGGACACATCTTCAGCAGCACCAACAGTTAGATCAACCGGCACTGACTCAGTCAGGTGCCCCAAAGGAAACTCCACAGGCAGATAAGACTCCACTGGTGGCAGGACCTCCACTGAAGGCAGCAAACCACATTAATCTTCCGGCAGGGGAAAGTGTGAACAGTCCCTCAACTGGCATTGACTCTTTTTGTTTCTTGGTTGATGAGACAGAGACTTTCCTTTGAAGGAGTGGAGAGAAAGAATAAAGTTTTTAAGCCTTTGTCTTCAAGAGGAGTTGGCAGATCCAGTGCAAACTCATCCACCTCCGACAGAAGATCCAGAACCGGAAAATCCTCATCTGCTTCCTCTACCTCTTAGGCCTGTAACGCCAATCCCACAGCTTTGGATGACACATGCAGTTTCATTGGTTTGCCCTGGAATACCCACAGCTGCCACTCCTACAGTGGGTGCACAGCCTGACACAAAGGGTACTGCGCCATGCTGTGGCCCAGACCCAAACAATACATGCAGAAAGTCATGTCTGTCTGTTACAGACATCAGGTAATCGCACAAAATGCACCTGTTGAATGAACCTTGGCTTCTTCATGCGTTCCATGGCAAATTGCAGAGGTGAAGCAGAAGCCAACAAGGAGGGTACAGTAATGAGTAGAAAAAAAACTAAAGAAAATCTTGAGGAAAAATGCTTAAAAACAATCAGAATCCTAATTGACTAGCAGGAGCTGTGAAGGAAAATACTAATTCCTTCCAGTGGAAAAAAGATCTGAGACCAAGGAGGCAGAGTCAGAGGACCACATGGTTGGGTGGCAGGAGGAGTGGAGCTTGAGAACAGTTCCAGTGACTGAGCATGCTGAGTGGAAGACATAAGCAATAATACCTGACAGGGTGGGCGGTATTGGGGAATACCGGACTGCCCAGGGGTGTAATGAGGCCCGACACTGCAGGTGGAGGGCCTTATAGACCCTGGAAGGTCTGGTATTCCTCAATACCGCCCACCCTGGAGGGTATTATTGCGCTTAGAAAATGGGCAGTGTGAAAGAAAATACATTTTATAAAAAAGGGTAAATAAAAAAATAGTTTAAACTACATTTTTTTAATAAAATGGTTCCTCCGCCTGCATTACAGTATATGTGTGTGTGTACGTGTGTTTTCTTTTTTTTTTTTTGAGATTTTCCTTGTATAAGTTTATGTAAAAAATGAGCACATACTTTGGAGCCGCTTTCATGGCCCCCCCCCCGGTCAGATGGGAAGTGACGGCTAGAAGGTCGGGTGATAAGGCAGCAAAAAGAAAAGTAAACCTGTAAAAACAGGTAGATATTTTTGTTTTCCCCTGGTGTTGCTGTTCAGTTTGGAGAGGGGGTATTCAGCAGGACAACGATATTAAAAATGAAGGGATTGGGGAATCGGGCCAAGGACTGGTGGTGGCAGTTCCGTAAAATTTGTTTCCCTGGAGATGAAGGCGTGTTTCCCGCTTGCTGTACTAGATCAGCAGAATATTACACTGGCCTTTGGGGAATTGTGACACAAGTAACTGACATTGGAGCACTATGGTGTTGATAAAAAGGTCATCTATTCAGTCCATAGAGTTTATTTGTTTATTCAAAGTGATGTACAACTTACCGGCGACTTTGCGCTCGCTCTCATGTACATGCGGTGCCTTGGTCAGCACTTCCGTGTTTGCTCGTGAATTAGGAGCGGCAATGTCTCTACCAGGAGCAGGGGGAGACTGATTTCCCTTTGAAAGAGCTGCAGTGAAAAACTAGGCAGTGTTCAAATGTTTTTTTCTATTTTATTTATTTAATGTAAATTGAGAGAGACTTGGGAGGGGAGGGAGGGCTGTCCGAATGGCAACTCGGTAAGTTGCTAAGTCGCCCGCTCAGCGATAGAAAAAAATGGTGGAAATTTGAAATGGCAAAGAGTGGTTTTACCCAATTAGACAGCAGGCTGGGCACCAAGATTCTGGTGATGAAGTTGGCTGGGCTGGTACTTTTAATAGCTCGGCATCTGTTGTCTGATAGATGCCCAGCTAGAGAAGTCCCTCGGACAGTCAGAGGCTTGGAATAGTTTTACCCATTTTCTAATGCCTAAGTTTGGACAGTTAACTGAATCAAAGTAGTTAGAATGGAATGTTCTAAAATAAAAAATAAAAAATGGGGGTGGGGATATTATAAGATTTGTATCTCTGCACTGCCAACTGTAATTTGTTTTGCAGGTTTGGGTCCCTCATATAACCCAGTGATCGCGTGTCTGTTTTGTGTTTTAATCTTTCCCCTACCTGCCCTAATTTTGTACCAGTGCATCTATTTTGCTTTTGTTTGTAGTATTCCTACTACCTCCTTCAACCCTGTGTTAGGTGCAACCATTTTATTTTCTCACTCCCCTCCCCCAACAAAGTGTTGAGTCATCCATTTTACCTTCTTGCTCCCTTCTCCAATCCCCCAACCCAGTGCTAGAGTGTCCCTTTCATCTTTCCACTCCTTCCCCCCCCCTTTTTTTTTTCTATACTCTGTTTTTCCTCCCTGTGGGACTGGCAGGTGGCTCCAGCCCCCTCTCACAGGACTTGTCTTCTGAGCCCGGCTACCCCTATCCATCTTCTCCCCAATGATTCCCCTCCCCCCGTGGCGGGGCCGGAGGGAGGAGTGCTGGCCTCCCCAAGCAGAAGCCAGATAAGCAGGAACCGGGGACATGGCCAGGCCATCATGGAGCCTGCCAGCTCCATTTTCCAGTTGTCTCCCCTCCCCTTGCTGCAAGCGCATGCAAGCTGCCGCCCGCAATGCCCTCCCTTGGTGTCGTTCTCCTGTCCCGCACTACCCTCCAGGCCTCCACGTGCGAGCAGTTGTTCAGTGGAAGTGGCAACTCACTCACCCGGGGAGAGGAGAGCGGTCCTCCAGATGCTCAATCCTCTCCCTTCCCAGCCGACCATCGGCTATCTGCGCTTGCTCCTGAATACGGGTTGCTGGCATGGAGTGAGGTGTAGCGTCCAGTGCGTCAACCCTTAGCACCCCAGGGCTGGCTCCCCTTTTTGGTTTTTAAAAGATATACTGCACCATGCCTTCCACCCTTACCTCTGCTGGCTCCCTGCACAACCTGGTCCCAGCTATGCTGTAGACAGTTATGAGTGATCACACACTGACAGAAAATGCTTACAGTGTTTCATCACCCCACTACACCTCAGTGAACTAAAAGGCTCATACTGAATAGGCTCAATGTCACTTCAGGACATGTTCACACATAGGCAACAAAGCAGCCACTGTGCATTGCTCATATCCGTTCCTGCAAATATATGTAAATGTAGACACACCTAAAGTCAACAACGTTGAGGAGGACAGAAGAGGAATAGCACGAGGTTTATCAGTTCCAGGTAGATCTACACATGATCTCTTCTTAAAAGTTGTCCAGTCACTCAGAAAATCCTGTCAAGTGTTTTGAGTCTGTTGCAAGATTAGAGGGTACACTAGCTCAAAGTCGTAGACTGACTATGGACTTTGAGTTACAGTGACACAAGACTTGTTTATCTTCTTCCTAAACAACATGAACTGAAACTGGGTTTACAGAAAAAAAAAAAAAAAACCTGCACAAAGCTGTAACATGAAGGAAACAAAAAATGCAAATACTGACATGTGCACGTGTTCTAAAAAGTGAAGTTCTTGAATTTTTCAGCAAAACTGGTGTGTCTTTTCTAGTAAGCCTATGGTTTCTTAACAGCAGTCTGCCCTTCAGCACAACATACTGATCATTCCACATGTGTTATTAATGGCAGCCTGTCTGGTAGTCATTGAAGTACTCATTTAGAATGATTAATTAAAGACAAATCCCATAAGGTGGTCACAGGTTTTCCAACTGTTGGCAAGATTAAAAGAAGACCCTTTTGTTTCCTAAGATGTAAGGGTGAATATGCCACTTTGAGACTAAGAAGGTATGCTTAGATGGAGAACTCAGGTCAGTGAGGGATAAACCCATGACAGCAGTTCTGTAATGACAGGAAAGCCACAATCCATTCTCACAGACATGATTATTTTATTCCTTTCATAAGTCAAAACAAACTACACGTACAAAGAGCTGCATCACTAACAGTGGCTGGCAATGGTCCACAGCAGCTGGCCGGTATTGCAACATACCTCGTTTAATTGGCACGGGACTCCAATAAGGTAATATCTATAATTTATTCTACTTCCTGCTTCACTTTATATATTTAATGTATGAGTTAAACTGCCGAACCCCTGAACCGGGGGTGGGGTTGCATGGGTGGTGCAAAGCTTTAAGAGAAATTAGATTAAAACTGTGATGAAGACCCCACTACTGCTTTATTTAAAGACACAGTGGCCAGGGTTTAATATACTGATATTACTGATTCCATGGGGAAGTTGATGTTTAAAATACTTACAGCAATGGGAGTTTGGTGCCACTAAAAAAAGGTTATGTTACAGTTTCAGACACCTCCAATAAGCCATTGCCTGTTACCTTTAAATCATTGCTACTTCTCTGGTACACTGATACAGAAAGCAGTTTTTGTTACGTACTGTAGCTACAGAGACAGAGAGCACCTCTGGAACTGAAATTTACGTAAGCATTAATTCACAACAAAGGAGGGCTCTACTAGGAAATTAATGCCTGGTTGGGGTTTGAGGATGCAGGCGAGTGCCTCAACCACCAACCAGGCATTAATTCCCTAGTAGAGCCGACTCTGGAGTGGATTAATGCGCTTGTAACACGGTTAGTGCAAGGGGAATAATGTTACAATTGAATTACATGTGGGACATAAATCAACAGCAAGTCACAATATTGCTTGATACAATATTATGTGCTGTTCAAGTGTGTACTTTTGAACACCTGTGAATGTCCGATGGGGCGTGCATGTTCACCACTCAATATCTATTTATATTGTGGCTGTTGTTTTTATATCGCTTTCAATTTGATGTTTTGCACAAAATTACATATAAAGATATCAAAACAATTTACCTCTCTTTTTAAATAGAGTGCTCTGTTCCTTCGTTTGCAGTTGTGATTCAAGAACGCATTCTGGGGAAAGTACAAATATTTGCATATCTGGCATCTCACTTGCTTGTACATGCCAATGTACGCAAATATTAGTGCTGTGCCCAGAATGCATTATTGAGTGCAAATATACAATGGAGAGCAGTTGGCTGAAGTAAAAGAAGACACAGAGCAGTGAGTGGAGGTTGGATCATCTCCCTCGCGACCGCTGTCTTCATGGGGTTGCTAGGGTTGGCAGAACAAAACCGCAGAGTGACAGTGAGAAAGACACAGAGAGAGTAAGTACTGCTTATTCACAGACAGAGTGAGTACTGCTTATTTCTCTGTGTCTCCTGCTGTGGAAGGCAACAGCTTTCACGTGTGCTGCACTAATCCCCAAGGTCCATTGGGCACGTGGGTAGGTGGAAAATAGAAAAGGAAAACACGGAGAACAGTAAGTACAGCTCTGATCACCTCCGTCTCGAATGCGGTCTCCATGGGCTTGCTGGGGTTTGCTAATATTTTCATTTGCACGCTCTCGACTGCACCATCAGGCATTGTGGTTGCAAACAGTGGTACATTCCGAAGCAGGCATTACTAGGGAATTAATGCCTGCTTCATTTTGTACCACGTGTACTGTTTATACCAACGTGCTTGCTCTGTTTCTGTCTTTCATTTCTTGCCATGTTACAAAAAGTTTTGAACTCCGCCAACTGTGGACAGTTAGTAAAAAAAAAAAACACAAATAACTTTTGCTTAACTACAAAATACCTAACATAAACCTTCCAGCTAAAATATTTTCAATAGCAAATTTAAAAGGTGTTTCAGGACCAGCTGTGATTCCTACCCCTTCTCCTCCCTTCAGAATTTACAAAAAGAAAGATACACAATACATGCCATTAACTGCGACTCATCACCTACATTACAATAGGTTTTTATAAATCCTGCTTTCATGCCACAAGTAGCAATTTCTTTCTGAAATAGCTGAATAAACTGTGACAAATGAGGTTTACTACTGTAACACTGTTGAGCAACATAGTAGCTTGTTTGCAAACATTTCATCACTTCTGTCAATTATCTGATGTATCCAGTCACACAAAACAACATATCAATCTACCCTCACATCCATTTTAAAGCTTTGAAAAATAAAATGTGTCCAATAGTTGTTACTGAAACAAAAACTCTGAGTGGGTATGTGTCTGGGGGGTTTCGCTAAAGTACATTACAGTGTGGAAGAAGAAATCTGTCCTTCAATAACAGAAACAGTACACAGCACCAGTGCTTACGGTGAATGGGAACCTGCTCCCTCAGGCAGCCCAACCCAGTGGAAATTCAGGTAGGTCCAATAGTGCCCCCCCTCCCCAAAAGAGGATGAGGGGGCATGGAGTAGGAGACACTTACCAGAATGTGCTGGAAGAAGAGGCTTTCCATGGCACATCCTGGGACCATGCCAGGAATGATGTTCCCATGAAGCTCACGTCTCGAGCTATGGCTTAAAGTGGGCAGGGCAGCCAGATGTCCTAACAGAATACTGGAAAGCTTAACAGCCAGTGGCTCCCTTTAACGAAAAAAGCTGCTCTTAATTGCTCATGGATCCTGATAGACCAGAGGCCAGTTGCTAGGCTATTAACTTTCCAGGGGCAGGATGAAAGACAAACAGTGAAGTTTTGTGCAGATCAGTCCATATAGCAGATCAGGTGGTATCAGCAGTCACTTGAGAGGGAACAGCAGCACACTCCTTCAGCTCCTCTGCACTCGACAACCTACTAGCGGGGAGCAGGGCTGCACCTGCAGCCTTGGCCCGGGATTTTAGCTTTGAAGGGGAGTGCAGTTCAGTTGGGTTCTTGGAGGGGGTTGGGGGGGCTTGGAAGTTCTGAGGTTGGGTCAAGGTGTTGGAGGGCTGTAAAGTGGTCATTTTGCAGAGTGACAGGGGCTGACACCAGGAGTCCTTGGAACTGATGCTGTGGCTTCGGCTCTGTGAGTGGACGTGAGGAGCTCTGTCTCTGCTTTAGCGGCAACTGCAATTGCTCTTCTTTGCTGGGATGTAGTAGAAGTGGCGCCTGTGTTCTTCTGGTAATGCGGTATTCAGGTGAAGGCTTTCCCTTGACCTGAAAATGGAGCAGGCCTGTATTTAGCCATGCTAATTTTAGGCCGCTGCATCAGGAGGTAATGTTCAGCAGCCTCTGGAGTGTCAAAAGACTTTGCAACCCTGCTGGAGATAATCCTCAGTTCGGCTGGGTAGCAAAGGGAATACTGTGACATTTTACCCTTCACGGCCCTCCAGAAGCCCACCAGCCATAGGCTGTTTCTATGGCAATGATTTTCCTTATCTTCCACGTGGTCCCAGAAGATTCGGATTGTGCGGTCTTGGTCCCATACGTAGGCCATCATATGGTCTGTGCAGTCCCCCACATCCGCAATGCACTGTTCCACCAAGCTGACTCAGTGGGACACAACTATTACGGCTACATTGATTTTTGGAGTAGCTAGTTCTAGTTTGTCCATGGGAGAAATTAGGTGCTCAAACATTCCTTTTATTTCATGCAGGTTTTTGTCGGCAGGGTCCCCTGTGGCCACTGCCATCTTTGTCTGGTTTTCTCATGCTGTGTCTTGGATGTCAAATGGGAAGAACAGCAACAGTGGTGAACAGTGTCCTACTGAGGAAGATCTGCCTATGTCAGGTGTCAGTGGACTCAGAAGGTTAACAGCTCTCTAATAAAACACTTGATGGGGTCCAACACACATTTAGCACAGCGATGGTGAGCGGAATATACAAGGGATGAAACAAAGCAAAGATCTGGGTGGCCATCTTGGTCAGCTACCTAGCCACACCCCTCCTTCTGAACCATTTTTAGCAGCCTTTTCTGTCTAATCTGTCCCCTCTGCCAGGGCCTGTTGCTTACTTTGAGGGGCTGAACCCTCCTCTCAGCCTTTAGGTGACATGGAAGCAGACTGAGAAGCCATAATGTCTTCTAACTTTTTAGCCCTTTTCTTTTGCATTTTGTGGCAAAACTTAACATAAAACTTACAATTGACAAAATCATGATCTGGACCCAGGCAATTTAAACACAACTCATGGCAGTCTGCTTTTGTCAGAAGCTGGAAAGAAACTTTACAACTTTTAAAGCCTGTGGGTCACATTTTCTTTTTGGGCCTGTCAGTCATGCCAAATATTGACAACCGTATGAAAATGTTCTGGTTCCAAAAAAACAGTATTTTGCTAAAGATACACACCCCTATTAGGAAAAATAGGAAAAAGGGGTTTAGAATCACAAATGTGTTTCAGTTTCTTTTTATGTTTTCTTGTGTGTGTGAAAGGAACATTTTGCTTTGCTTCAGAGAACAGCATTTGAGAGGTGTGTCACAGACTAGCCCAATGCAGGGCAATCTACACTGAGCTCGTCCCTGACAGACCAATGACCACTCAAGCCCCAGTATGACAGTGGTTCACAGTTTTGGGGTGTAAACTTTGTGTAATTGAAAGAAACGAGCTGCTCCAATCCAGTGGGGCTCTCTATCCTTTCATTTGTGTGATACCGCCCTGCAGCCAGCTGAGTAGGCAACAGAATCAGCTAGCTGTTTCATCATAGTCCAGTATACCATTACAGACCCCCCCACACACTTAACCAGCCCCCATCCTAAAACACTTCCACCATAGTGTTTGATTTAGTAGTCTGTACAGCTGCTTCCAGGGTCTAAGTGCTCATTTTAGTCTGTCAGCTGTTTTGGGCTCCCAGTGGCTATGTTAGCGAGATAAGCGCCTCCCCCCATGTTCTCTGTATGAGAACAGTGGGATTTTCTTGACTTTTGCAGGCACAGCTGGAACTCATGCTGTCAGCTGCAGGTGTGCAAGTGAGACACCCTTTCGCTGGTGTCTAGTGGCACCCCCAACCTCCAATCGCCATCCCCCTTCATCTTTTTATTATAGTTATATACTAATCCAACACCAGGATGCCCACCCCCAGCATCGGATGCCCCTTCCCGCCACCCGCCCATTGTTATAATTATTGCCAACATGGGGGCCCCAATTCCCCTGTCAGCATTCACAAGTCCCTCCCACCCCAACAGTGTAGGACACTGTGGAGCCCACTCCCAGTGTCTCCAAATATTTTAACTGTCGTGTTACCCCCCAAGCAGTGTGGGACACAGGGCAGCCACTCTCGGTGCCCCCCAGCAGTGTGGGACACTGGGGAGCCCACTCCCAGTGTCTCCAAATATTTTAACTGTTGTGTTACCCCCCAAGCAGTGTGGGACACAGGGGAGCCTCTCTCAGTGCCCCCCAGCAGGTTGGGGCACTGGGGAGCCCACTCCCAGTGTCCCCTAATAGTATTTCATTTTTATTTACCTGAAAAAAAGAAAATTGTCCTGCAACGTCTTTTATTTTTTTTAACACCTGAAACAAAGAAAATGGTCCCTCATTGTCACCTCTGACCCTCTCCCCTATCCCGACCCTCCCACTGAGCACCCACCACCAGCACCTCCCCTTACCCTATACTTACCACTGGAGGTCCTGGGCTGTCATCTTCTGTGGACCGGGACACGTCTGCACTCTTCAAAGCTGAACTGCGAAATGAAGAATCAAGGTAAGTGCCGTATAATGTATGTCAATCGCATTTTGAACTTATGTGGATACCTTTGGCATTTTTTGGTATTTTTTCACCAAATTTTCAACATGGACTTTTTGGGGCCCCACCTCATGAACACTGTAGTGTCATTTCGTTAATCAGACCCAGAAGGTGATTTAAGTGAGTCGCTGCGAAATTACCTTTCAGGTCTGATTAATGAAACTGACGGTGTCAATGTTCAAGAGGTGCCAGGGTCTCAAGCAACGTGGATGGTGACTAATTCTAAAAATGGGTGAATTCTAAGCATTCGTTGAAATGTTTCTACGCACGCATATAACTTTGGTAGTTTTTAATATTTTGACTCTAAATTTTCAACATAGACATTTTTTCACACCACCTCAAGAAGAGTACAGCTGTCATTTTTCTCATCCTGCCCGAAATGTGTTTTAGCACCTGTAGCACGGAATGGCATTTTGGCACAGATTTGTAAATTTTCACCTATTGGGTTTATGAGGTGGGGTCACAAGAAGACTGTTCAAAATTTGGGACTGAAATATGAAAAAATGTTAAAGTTATGACTATTCGTTGTAATTTCGGTATGCCCGCTCATAACTTCGGAATTTTTTTATATTTTCACCCCCGATTTTCAACATAGCCTTCTTATTACCTGACCTCATGTATGTCACAGCTGTCATTTTTCAAATCCTGCCCAAAATGTGTTTTCGCACCTGTTCCGCGGAATGGTGCTGCAATTGCGCAGAATTACATTTTGGCATGGATTCAAAAATGTTCTGTGCCATGGTACATGAGGTGGGTGTAATAACATGACTATGCTGACAAATTGATCACTGTTGTCCTATGAATAGAAGCGCAGGGTGACAAAAAACAAAGCCATCTGTAAAAGAAAACTGAAGTCTTTGTGTAATCAGAAGGGTTTTACAACTTCCATTGGGACATTCACTTGCTTTGTTGGTATTATATAATAGTCCATTATGTGGTGCCCCCACCCCCATTGTTTGCAAGTCCCCAGTGACTAGGATGCTTTCAACATCTAGGGCAGTACTGTGACCATATAGACTGCAAGTGGAAAGCATTATAATTACCTAGTTCTCCTCTTTTCTTATCTCATTTAAAGCTTTTTCTCTGTTTATAAAGGAGAACACTTTGCATTATGAAATGGGTAGAAAGAATGCTGGCTCCTGATTGGTCAGGGTACTTTCAGCTAGGCCGTTATCCAAGCACAATGGCCCAGCTGAAAGTAGTTCAATGAAAACATGTTTAAAAAAGCATCCAATTTACTAAAGGGGACCTATTTCATATCATAATAAGGCACTCCAAGGAGTGCACTGGTACATTAGCTAACGGCCCTTCTTCTGGTGGTGGGAAGCAATTTGTTTTGCCTGCTTTAACCAACCTGAGGTGGGCCATTATCCCACTATAACACACCCTTTGTCATGCCTTCTTGTTTAATTCTTACACTGCCATGGGGAAAGGGGACTTCTTCACCCAGGCACATGCTGCCTTTTTGTGTATCGTGCAAACATGTGGCAGCACTATGGGAGAAAGTAACCCTACCATTTTGCACAGCCAGATGTTGCACCTAAGAATGGGGCCCTAAATGTTCACACTGAACATTTTTTTTTAAAGATTCAGCTATACAGTCACAGACCTGATATTGTAGTCTTAGAAGACCACCTTCAGAGGTTTGAAACACATGACTAGATCAGCATTTTTAAACTAAGTAGATTCAAAAAGCCTAAGTTTTGTTCCGATTGCCTACTATCATGTCAGCATTTAATAAGCACAATGTTTACTATGAGGGAACAATATGTAAGGAATAAAGTACACCAACATGTATATAATAAGGCTAGGATGGTATGGAGGAGCTCTGAAGCCATTTACAAAGTACACATGTGATGCAGCTTATACATGCCATGAGAACCCCAAGATATCATTATAGCCTTCTTTTGAACACTTTGAGTATATTTTATTTGTTATAAAATAAATTTCAGTTATCTAACAGCGCAATAGAAATCTGAAGACTAGAATAGCAATGCTGACATCAAAATTCACATGAATGATTTTTCCCCACAGACAAATAACAGCCCATCTAATGGTGACGAGAAAGTATGCACATGTATCCCGCAGCATTGTTGTTCTTGTCTTTATGGTTCTATGACTTTACCTGATCCGGTGCCAGTTTACTTTCCCTTTTGGTGGTTAAAGCTAAGCGACGTAGGAACTCGCTGTTTACAGTCTTATTATCGGTAAGATCATACACTGCATCACAACTTTTATATAGAAATGAATGCTAAAAGAACCGTAACAGTGTCAACTATTAGTTAAATAAAGCAGATGAAAACAATCTGAAATGTTACTGTTTAATTAGTTTAGGATAGGTCTGTATATTGTGTCGACTTCAGAAATCTCCATGGCAATGCATCCAACAACAAGGTACAGAGTTATGACAATGATGGATAATAACTAATGACAAAAAAGCTGACACTACTTTTTTAAATGATTACATGTTCAAATTTATTATTGTTGGAACTGCTCAATCCTATTCTTTCTGTTAAGATGGTTAAAATGGGCTATCCTCACTCAAAGGCTTAGTTAAAGCTTACTTCATTTTTGGAGGGAGGGGTTACGTTTTGAAGCAATTTTAAAGCAGTATCATTTGTTAGTCTGCAAAATATTTCATCATATGATCTGTTTTGGAAAAAATGTATTTCTGACATCCAGTATATTCATACTCTGTTTAGTTTTAGTTTTCTCAGATATTGTTAAAACAGTTTTATAGCTAATTTTGTAATTAATGACTAATGCCATTAAAGATGGCTGTTACAATTTTAAAAATCTCGTCAGTTGAGGATACTTGAATGTGCATGCTATATTCATGATATGGATGTATTGGGATGGTGTTATCACATGTTTGTGATGGTAAACAACATGACACTGTAGCTGGTGGGCATGGCATGGAATGGGAACTCTTTAAAATGTCAAAATCTCACGCCTTGGTTCAGGAATGAAAGAAAACAAAAAGAAAATGGGATATCTTAATATTTTGCCAGACAAACATTGCTGAAAAAACTACAGTATATGGTCACTAACAAATACTGCTGCTTTAACAGATTCACCAGTATATAGTGAACATTTAGGTAGCAGCAGCGGCTGAACTCAGCTGCACAAACTCACAAGAAATTTTAATTTCTGGACCTTCCATTTTAATTACCAAAGACATTTTTATTTAAAAATTCTTGGACTTCATCTGTTCCAGCTGCTTTTCTTACACTGAATTTATAATCCTCTGCTTATGACATCTCAACTTAATGCCCTGAAAAGTTCAATGCCACAAGCAGACAGTTATGATATCAGGGCGGGAAAAGCAACAGGAACAGATGAAGTGTAAGGGACAGAGAGCCTGTTTTCCTGTGGATGTCTTTAGTAATAAAGAATGCAATGACTGGAAATATAGTTTCTGGGTAATAGTATGAGATTTGAGTTCTGTAGATGCCAACTTCAACTCTATCCACTTATTAAGAGTGCCATCATTTTCCAATATGTTCCACTTTTTTTTTTTCAATACTTTCTTTTTAGCACCCCAGGCCTGACCTGGGATTCTCATTCCATCATCCTCAGTGCTCCTTTCTCCTGTCTGTCTAACCTCTGGGGTCTGACACTCCATTCCTGTCTTTGCTCACTCCTAACTCTGGCTCCTGGGCAAGTAACCTGCAGCTTGTCCTCTTCAGAGAAGGATTGTGCCTCCAGGCAGAATACTACCAAACCTCAAAGGAGACTACTTTGCTTGTCATGCCCAGGATGTCAGAAAGAGGAGTCAGCAGGCCAATTGGGGATAGTGGGATGAGGGGATTTCATCTGTCTCAGATCCATGCCATATTTATTGTCTCAGAGCCTCACCTTTTATTCTACCCACATTGCATGCTCCTGTGGAGCAACCAGGCCTTGCACCCATTAACTAGTCACAGAGGACGGGTGAGCCCCTCCTTCTCAGATCTCCCGTCAACCCCACTCTGGGCATGTGATGCCTCTGTGGTACACGCCAATCAAGCAGGTACATGCCAAAGTACAGCTTCTCCAGAAGGAAGTACTGTGCTTTCAAATGACCTCCCTCCCACTGGGCCATCAGGGGATGTCATGCAATGGTAGGAGGTGCCCTCCTCCCAGAGGCAGGAGGCATCCACGGCAGACACCGGATCCTTGTTTGGGATGGGCTTGATGCTCATCTGGCCTATAAGAAATGGCCAAATCAAATGGGTGGTTGGAGCTGTCTTTCCTTTGCTGTGCAACAAGTACAGGTAATTGCTGCCTCAGCCAGGAACAGGGACATCCTGTA
This sequence comes from Neoceratodus forsteri, assembly GCA_016271365.2. Classification (NCBI taxonomy): domain Eukaryota; kingdom Metazoa; phylum Chordata; order Ceratodontiformes; family Ceratodontidae; genus Neoceratodus; species Neoceratodus forsteri. Next base: position 1,171,695,410 of record CM057456.1, on the reverse strand, counting down.
CTCCATGCAAGGCAAGCCTCAGGCAGATAGTGCTAGAGCTCACCTGAGAGGGTACAATTTGGGACCTGGTACTCATCAATGGGGACAGAACTGCTGAAGTCAAGGTGGGTGGACACCTGGGGTCCAATGATCATTCGGCGTGATTCAGTATGAGTACAGTGGCAGAGTCAAGCCACACAAAGGCAAGGGTCCTGGATTTCAGGAGGATGGACTTTACTTAGATGGGGATACGTCTCAAGAATGCCCGGTAGGGGCAGTGGTTGGGGTGGGGGGTTTGAGGAGCGGTGGGCCCATCTGAAAGAAGCCATAGTGGAGGCGAAAAACCTTGCACGATTAGGCAAGTAGCAAGGGCACGAAAAGAGAAAACCACTATGTTCTCAAAGGAAGTAGCCGAAGGTTAGGGCAAAAAAAAAGGCTTTCACAAAATACAAGAAACACAGGAGGAGGAAGACAGGGTAGTGTACCTGGATAAACAGGGGAGGAAGGAAAGCAGTCAATAGCATAAAGAGGCAAAAAGAGGGAAAAAATACCACAGGAGGTTAAAAAAGGGACAAGACAATTTATAGGTACATTAGTGAAAGAAGAAAAACCAGGGTGGGATTGTAAGGCTTAAAGGGGAAAAGGAGTGTGTTGAAGGGACCTGGAAAAGCATCAGTACTGAACAAATATTTTGTTCTGCATTCACAGAAGAAGGAGAAGGTGAGGGACCACAGTTAGAAAACATGAGCAAACATGGGAGGGAGGTGGATACCAGTCCATTTACGGAAGAGAGAGTCCTAAAAGAACTCACAACACTGAAAGTGGACAAGGCAATGGGACGGATGGGATACATCCTAGAATATTAAGGGAACTATGGAGGTGCTGGCAGCACCACTGACAGTCTTGTTCAAGGAATCACTCAAATGGGAGTGGTTCCAGAGTACTGGGAGGACTGATGTAGTCCCTCTTCACAAATGTGGAATTAGGAAGGGGATGGAAACTATAGACCAAACAGCCTCACCTCAATAGTGGGAAAATGATGGAATCACTACTTAAAGAAAGCATTGTAGAACACCTTGAATCCAGTGGAGCACAGGAACCAAGCCAGCATGGATTTATAACAGGAAAGTCACGTCAAACAAATCTAATTGATTTGTTTGACTGGGTAACTAGGGAAGTGGATCGGGGAGCGTGGATGTGGCCTACCTGGATTTCAGTAAGGCCTTCGATACTGTTCCACACAGAAGACTTGTGGAACAAGCTGGGCAGCCTGGAAGTGGGTTATAAGGTGGTAACCTGGGTTAGAAACTGGTTGAGTAATAGAAGACAGAGGGAGGTGGTAAATGGAGCTCAATCTGAGGAAAGGAGGGTGACCAGCAGTGTGCCACAGGGATCAGTTCTGGGGCCAGTCCTGCTTAATGTCTTCATAAGTGACATTGCAGAGGGTCTGGAAGGAATTGTGCCTCTTGCAGACGACACCAAGATCTGCAAAAGGTAGACACTCCGAGAGGGTGGAAAAAATGAGGAGGGACCTAGGTAAACTAGAGGAATGGTCTAGAGTGTGACAGCTGAGTTTCAATGCGAAAAAGTGCAAAATCATGCATTTGGGGTGCAAGAACCCAGGGAGGATTACATGATTGGGAGGAGATACTGATGGTCACCAAACAGGAAAGTGATTGGGGGTTATCATGTCTGATTACCTAAAGGTGGCCAAACAATGTGCCAAGGCTGTGGGGAGCCAGTGGGATGCTGGGGTGCATAGAGAGGTATCACCAGCAGAAGAAAAGAGGTGGTGATGCCACTGTACAGATCACGAGGCTTCATTTGGAGTACTGTGTCCAGTTCTGAGGCCGCATCTCCGTAAGGACATTGACTGGGTGAAACAGTTTAAAGAAGGGCAATAAAGATGGTGCTGGGCATGCACCAAAAGTAATATGAGGAGAGACTGGAAGACCTGAATATGGATACCCTGGGAGAGGAGAGACCAGGAGATAGGATAGAAACCTACAAATATCTAAAGAGCATAAATAGGGTACCAGAGGTAGCATCTTTCAGAAAAGGAGATGTTCAAAACGAGGGGTATGAATGAGGTTGAAAGGGGTAGACTAAGGGGTAATGTGAGGAAGTATTTCTGCATGGAAAGGGTGGCAGATGCATGGAACAGACTCCCAGCAGAAGTGGTGGAGGCAAACACAGTGGGGAATTCAAAATGCATGGAACAGGCAAAGGGAAACCCTAGTGATAGGAGCAGAAGGTAAAGCAGGAGATCAAGTAAGGTCCGTGCTTTTGCAGCTGGTAGGAAAATGGACAAACTGGATGGGCCTAACAGTCCTTATCTGCTGTCAGTTTCTATGTTTCTAATTGTTATTGTGAGAAGACTCTGTAACTTACGTAAGTGTAATAATTGGTGTTATTGGTATTCAACAATTAATCCTGCCCTCCTGGTCGGCACCAGAGTTCCCAAGCTCAGGGCATGAACCCTGCACAACCTGGTTGGACTTCAAACACGTTACTTTCTGAGATGTGTGCATTTAGATGTTTTAACAATTCCTCAGTTATGAGGAATATACTGTAAACAGAAAGTCTAGTTTAATGACTTCTCATTGGAAGAACAGAAGGTATGTTAAAATAAGGTTTTCTGTATGCCATTCCACACTCCTTTTCAACCCTCCCATGTAGAACTCTGCTGTTTATTTTGTTTCAAAATCCATTTATATGATGCCACATTGCATTTTATTGAATAAAAGGCACAGGTACAAAATATTCACAGTAACAACTGCTGCTTTAAAAGCTCACTCATTTTTATCTTTAAAATGGGTTTGCCAAAAAACTGCCTTGCACTAGTTCTAACTCATTTACAAGCTGCCCTGGTCAGGATCAGTTACAACCACAGGACAATAAAATAAACTGTAGTATACTGTGGTATGAAACATATATTACACGAAGATGAGACAGGTGATGAGAAAGTCAACCATTAAAATCTTGTACTGTGCTGATTCGTCAGCAGTGTGATAGGATTACCACTCATGATACCGTGACCCAAGATTCGCAATGAGCCTTGGTCACTGAGGGCCTGCTAGCGGGAAGACTGAGCATCTCACTGTTTCTGGCTACTGTACTGCCACTTTGGTGACTACAGGTGGTGGTGCAGCAGGGCTCTCTGGCATGCACTTGGAAGGGAGGGCATGGACACTGATGCATCAGGCTCACCGGCACCCAGAAGGCACCCCGTGCATGTACCCGCAAAAAAGAAACCCAGCTGTCTTCAGTAGGGAGGTGAAGTTTGCCTCCTGACAGGCAAAGCACATCCCTATTTCCCTGCTCTGGAATGCCCCACACTTGAGGCTTGCCATGGCTGCTGGGCAGACAGGGTGACAACACCTACCATGGCACAGTTTGGGATATTAACTGAAGGGTCCCAGAGCTGTGGCAGTGAACTTGAATCAGTGCGAATGGAGCAGCAGTGAGATGGGGTTCCATGGCCATGAACAAAGCTAAATAAAAGCCATGTTTGAAAGTGTACATTCAGTAGCCATGTGTATTCTTGGTGCTGTAATAACATACTATACATACTGTAGGACTTCCTTGCTCAGCTCATATTCGATTCCATGACAATTTCAAAGTGGAATGATGGATTTGTTAACTCAGATTTCAACTGAGGCAGTGTAAGGGTGAGGTCACTGACAAACTCGATGCAGTGATTGAGCTACTGCTCGTGATGTGACCTGGGTTTCTGCAAGCCTAGGAGACTGGGAGCCAGCCGAGAGAGGAGAATTGGGTGCTCTCCTCTTCCATGGCGGGAGTGCAGCTTTCTGCACTGCAGCGCCGTCAAGCTGGGTGACCACAGGTGGCGGTGCAGCTGGAGAGTCTAGTGGGAGGAGAGATGCAGCCTGGCTTCTGTGTGTGGCCATGCAATAGCGAGCTTATGCCATACAGCTCTAGCTGACAGAGTTCCAAGGGCTGGAAGAATATGAAACAGGAAACCCTGAAGCATGGTAACATGAAGCTAGCATCCTCAGGCCCTACCACTCCCAACTACCCATAGGCACACACTAGATGGACCTGAGGGAGGCCATGACTGACAACATTCCCAACAGAGTCCACCATGGAGGACATGCCTTCAGGTGAGGAAATGTCCATCATGAATTTCTGGGGACTATAAGTGACAGAGATGGATGCATGGCTGATGCGGCTACATGGTAGCCAGACAGAGGCGGCAGTGTCGGTGATGGGGAGAAAATATAACAACAATTGAGGCAGAGTTGTTAATACTTTATAATGTGTATTAACCGTCTTAATTTTTAGCAGGATCATGGGGTTGGGAGGGTGGAGTGCCATATGATAAGTGAACCCCAAGTCCAACAATCTGGGATTACAGGAAAAACAATGGAAGCCTATGAATGATGCATGTACAGGTAATGCAAGAAGATGGCTGCAGCTTAAAGTCTCAATTTATTTTCCAAATATTCTTTATTGAATTTTTAACAAAACTGACACTACATAATATGTACCATTAAACTGACCCAAGATCTTCATTAACAAATTAATTATTAATTTCCTGACAAGGTAAGCTAAAATATACAGTATGTCTCCTTCAGTGATCTGGTCCAGCGAGAGTCCAGATAGGTATCAGAGATCAGTGGTGGCAGAATCCTTTGCATTCAACTACCTGCCATTAATGTGGTTCATACCAAGCTGTAATAATGGGACTACACTCATTTATAGAAGGTTTATAAAAATGTATGCACACACACCTATGTGCTGACGGTCACTTTTTATTCCTACACAGCCATGAATGATTCAAACAGTGACTGCATAATAACCTGTAGAAGAATGGGCTCTAACTGGGTCAGATTTCTCTTACTTGAAAGTGGATCATTTTTCTAAAATAGATGTTTGAAGAGTTCTGGCACTGACATGTTCTTCTATTAGACATAAAAACACGATACAGTCAGGTAATATTAGATGTAAAATGCTGACTCAGTCAGCAGTGCTTTATGAAATGTTTGTCTAAGCAAAACATGTTAATGGAGCTATTACTGTGAAATGCTTACCTGTAGGAGCTGGGTGTACCAACAGTGTCTGAAGTCAGGCGTCTCTGATTTCGGTTTGTTGTTCCTAACAAACAGCAAAAAAAAAAAAAAGAAAAAAACACACATTTTATGTCCATGTTTGAGTTCATCATGGTGTTACAGAAATCTAACACAAAAAGCATAAGAAGGCTATGAAATATCTAAAGCATGAATATCCCTTCCAGGGAATGTGAGGTTTTTGTTTTTTAAGTAAACAGTGTTTGCGGCAACCTGGCATACAGCGTAATGTTCTTTTCGCTTGGTTTTAAGATTTCAAAAGTGTTTGTGATTTTCAAAAACAAAATCAAAGCAACTGGGTAGGGGGTACCACAGGCACTACAGTACTTAAGAACCAACAAAGTAATTCGATTTCATTTCCATTCCTAGACAAGCACGGTACTCCTAGAGACGCAAAAGGTAGAAACAGAGAACATGTTGGAAGACACCTGCCTTTTAGCCCATCTAGTCTGCCCAAGTCTGCTTAGTTATATGGGACTGTGCCCTGTAAGTCTTCAACTCAGTTGGATTTATGAGATAATAATCAGACAAGGAAGGGTGAGCAAACACTGAGGCTGTAGGCCAAGGTGTTAGACAACTCGGTCTGATTTTCACCAAGTAATAAGATGGTGTTGACCATTAGCACAAAACCAAGGAGCATTTCTGAGAAACAGCCACATTTTCTGAATTACTCAGTACTTAAGAAGGTAATGAAAACCCGGTTAATAGGAAAAGGGGAGCAGCTGCTGAAGAAATGTCAAGTAGCGCTTTCAGCATTAAAGTAAAATATTAAGCACCTGTTTTAGATCTTGTCTTCTTTTGAAAGATCCACCAACAATCCGTCACTGAGCGCCTCACCATCTTGGCACACCAGACAGTTTCTGGCATGGGTATGCTAATGAGGGCTACCAACTCTACCATTAGGTGGCAGCCCTCATCAGCTGCCTAATGCTGGAAGCCACCTGATGTGTGCGAGATGCTCAGGGTGGCTCGACGATTACGGTCAGCGTGGTCTTTCAAAATAAGATAACATCTGAAATAGGTACTTAAAAATTTACTTAATGCTGAAAGCCCTACTTTGGCATATCTGCAGCAACTGCCGCCTTTTTCTATTAACTGGGTTTTTCCTTAAGAAGCTATTAAAGACAGTTGTAACACGGCACTGCAGAGACCAGGCAAAGCGAGGAACGGCATTGGCTGAATGGCCCAGGTGATACCAACCGGCGGTGATTAACCCACGGTAATGTCCGCTCGGTTAGTACCACACCTGTGGCCACCGCAGCAGTAGAGGGACCCGCCCGCCTGTCACCACCCCTCACGCCACCCGCGGCGCCACAGCCGCAGGCCTGGTAGGGGCCCGCCTGGACTGGTAGCGGGCCGCCAGAGCTTCCACATCCACAACATGACGGCACAGGCCGGTAATGTTCTCCTGCCTCCTGCAGGACACCCGCCTCCGCAAGGAACTGTAAATGATGTCGTCATCACCAGAGCGGACGCGGCCCTGGACCTCGCCCACCACGAGCAAGTCTGCATGGCACGCACCCGACAGCTGGAAGCGCTGCAAATCTTTCCGCTACACAGCCGTCACTTGCAATTTTGTGGATCGCCTGCCGATCGTCGACGGATGCTGGACGGAGCCTGTGACCGATTTGCAACTGCTGTCACTGTAAGTTACTAAACCGTCACCATTCAGCAAAACCGTGTCTGTGTCCCTGTGTCCGTGGGGCGCTGGCAGCAAAGTTGCACACACCAGTAACATAGGCTCATTGCACGCCACTCGAGCCTATGTTACAGCATTAATCACCTCCAGTCGGGCTCTGCCGTGATTAATGCCTGCTGGTGGTTGGACCCCAAACCCCCAGTGGGCATTAATCCATCGGCAGAGCCCTCCTCTGTCGGTGATTAATGCTTCTTCAACTAGTATCAAAGTCATTAGAGTGGAAACATATGGAAGTAGAGTACAGAGACATACTGCATATGAGTTCCTGAACAGAGTACAAATAAATATACTGTTATCTGTTATCTGAGTGCAAACAAGTAGCAGTTACTTAAGACTACAACTCGGTTTATATCAGACTGCAGACAAGTACACAGGTTAATAACCAGAGTGCAAAGATACACAGAAGTCATTGGACAGTTATTCAGCACAGTGTGAGCCACTGAGCTAGTATAGCAATTACCGAGCACAGTGCAAAGAAGTGCAGTATCTAAATTAGTGGATAAAGTAAAACAAGAATGCACATTACTTATATTAAACAGATCGGAAAAACACACTGCAGAGTGGGATAAGAGAACTGTGCTGAACCTAGTCACAATTATTTCCAGTACAAGACAAGTTTCAAATACTGGTTTCATGTCTATGACTGGTCCTCTGGCTCATGCAAGTCAGGCTGACATGACCTCACCAGACCAGACTCTGACTTTTAAACAGGCTTGTACATCTGATCTAGTATATGCTAAGAACGACAGAGTACAGACAACAAAACAGATTTAGCCAGGAGAAGAGGACATTTGGGTCCATTAAGTTTGCCCCTTATCCCTGCCTATTCCATCACTACTGACCCTAGTTGGTCACAGGGTTCATTTCCTCCCTTCTTCTACCTAATATGTACCTCTGTGCCTATGCCATGCATGCTTGAAGCTCTCCACAGTCTTTGCCCCACTACCTCCTCTGGCAGGCTGTTCCAGTCATCCACCACCCTTTCCCTAAAAAATATTCTTAAGTTCATGCACTGATATAAGACAGACACATGCATTATCCTCTTGGGACTACTCTGAGTACTGCAGTCATCATCTCAACAGTCAGAACTCCAAGGTAATGGACATTTACATTACTCACAGTGGGCCTATCGGAGAGGCAGCTTGCAGGAAGAGTAGTATATGGGATCTGTAAAACAATGCTAGGACAGAAAACGTATCTAAATTCTTTGGTAAGCTCTAAACCAAACACATACCTTAAAGCCTCATTCCCAGTGCAAAGCATCATGGGTATGCAAACCCTTGTGCAAGTCAGGCTGACAAGGCTACCCCAGAACAAGCATCCTCTTTAAACAGGCATGTCCATCTGATCCAGTATCGGCAGAGAATGACAAGGGCAGACATGTGTTCCATCCTCTTGGGACTCGTCAATGTACTACAGTCAGTATCTGAACCAGGCACCAAGTCAGAGCCCAGAAACAATTGTTCTTTAGAACCCTGAGAAGAACATACCAAAGGAGCATTGTGCAGAGCAATTCATGGGATCCGTAAAGGGTGCTAGAGAGGAGAACTATTCAAATTCCCCTCCCTCATGCATATGATGCTGCTTTTTGCCTTCCGGAGACAGATAATACCAGGGCTGTAATGTAACACTACCCCCCTCCCAGCACACCACTCTTCCTGTTTGGTACACTTTGTGTGTCCTCTAGGTTTACACACGATTTTGATCGTGTGAGATAAATATGGAAAATTTTTTTTTTTTGGCACAGGGTTCTTGTTTGAATCTGTCATCAAGGGTGGGATGTGCAGCTGAGAGTGGGGTGTGTCCAAACTGCAATCCTGTGAATGTTTATTTTTCCCCAACAATATTTTATTGGAAAATGTGTGAGTACATACATGTATGATGCTTGATTTTTAGGTATATGAGTTACACAGAACACAGAATCTGTCGGCAGATAAGGACCATACAGCCCACCTAATCTGCCCGCTTCCCTAATTATTGCTGCAGCCCCAGATCCTATTTGATCTGTGGCTCTCCTGCTCTACACATCTCCAGGGTACCCATGTCTATCCCATGCACTCTTGAACCCCATATTGTTTCACCCCAAAACACTGATCCCTGTGGATAAACTGGCAAAAAAACTGTGATTTGCAAGCTTAGTGCAAGTGGCACCCCATGAGGACCACTGATACAGCCCTCAAAAGGGTTGCCACTGCCATTAATAAAGCTTGCAGACTATTCTAAATGCTGACCGCTTCACGCTCACTTGTACCCTGTATGGTCTGGCCCACATACTACCGCTTCAATCCAGAATCAGATACCAAACTTGCCTGCTAGGGAGAAAGGCCATGCTCTCCCTAACCCCTACCTGCATTGCAGACCTGGTAAAGGAAGCAAGCTCAAATACAACACACAAGAACAGTGACAACACAGCTTGATGTCCCATTTGTAGAACTTCCCTAGGACAAAGATCCTTCACGTGCTGAGCTCCACTGTAGCTAAGTGAGATCCTGCTGCAGCTCTTAGTACAACAAATGTTCAGTCTTTCAAAAGAGAACTGAAGCAATACCTGTTGAACTCAAAATCCTGTGACTGCCTTACCTGAATCCATATCTTCAACCTGGATACGCTCTTAAACACCTCTGACTCCCTTACCTGAGTCCATATCCTCAACCCAGATACCCCCTCGTCTGTCTGAGCTTTTCTACTGTTTTACCTACCCTGGATCCCACCTGCCATCCTTGCCAACCCCCCCAAGCTCCCTCCAACTCCATCCCTCCGTACCCACCAACACCTCCCTTTCTACCCGCTCTCCCCTAAATATTCTCCTTCTCCCAGTCCCTTTCTCTCTCTCTCTCTCCCCTCTCTCTTCCCCTTTCTTTCTTCTACCCTTTCTAATCACGCTACCTGACAGGCCCTCTGGGCAGCTATGCACATACGTTGCTAATTGGGAAACCTCGTCGCATTAGCCCCTTTCTTTCTCCTACCCTTTCCGATACTCTACCTTGACAGGCCCCGGGACAGCTATGCCATACGTTGCTTATTAGGAATCTCCTCCGCTGTTTAATTTCAGTTGTCTAGGTTACTCAAATGTATTATTATCTATATTCTATATTACATAGGAATCTTATGTTTTGTGTTAACTGTCAAGTTTTTGTTACGTCTCTGCTGTTTTACATCCTGACATAGAACCTTTGTAAAAGAGTAGAAAAGAGAAAAATGGTGGCAACTGGAATCCATGGTGCTCAGACATAGAGCGATATGTACCAAGAGAAAAGTGTGGCAACTCAAAGGACCACATTCACTATAATTTAAACTGAAAAATCCAAACTTATTATAAATACATGATTATAGTAGTAGCAGCAAAATTATTACCACAGTGCAAATAGCATGCATAAAAACACCTTGGTAAAGCATTGAAAGTGAAACATTGGTGTGTGTTTTATGGCGTATTGCATGCAAAATTTGCTACTATAAATTGAATATTTTCTTTCAAATTATAGTGAATGTGTCCTTGAATTATCATTTCTCTCTAATTTGTCAAAGTGTATGCTCAAAGGTTGTAACGAATTACAAAATAAAAAAATGTTTAGAAGTTTTGTTTTTTTAAGACATGAAGATTTTTTGAACTGGAGCAGGTTTTTGTGTTTCTTGCGACATCTGCGGACATGTTGGCTCGTAAGAATCAAGAGAGGAGAAAACAGGAGATGAAGGCAAGTTACGATTTAAAAAAATTGAGGGACACAACATAACTAGACAATATATTTGCTGGCAACATTTTAGTTATATATTTTTTTTGTGTGTTCCTGGGAAAGCGGTATATGAAAGCTGGATGCAAAGGAAACAAGATGGTGGAGGCCACAGGGTTTTCAGTTACTTTATTAGTTGGCATTTTAGGCACTTGAGACCTTATTGTTTTGCTTCTGCTGTCAATCACATTTTTTGTCCAGCTCCCGACTCCCGAAGAGGCTCAGCCCGCCTGCTCGCTGCCCCCATGCCCAGACTTACCCCTGGGCGCTGCAGGCGGGCACCGCTCCCCATGGTCCATGGTAATGTGCTCTAGCTTACCCCACCCCTGGGTGAGGCCACAGGAGCGGAACCTACCCAGCAGGCACTGTTGGCCATGGGGGTGGTGGCAGAGCAGAGCTTCATGCTCGGGGCCAGGATTTTGTGTGCGGCTGTACCTGGGGGTAGGGGCGTGCAGACAGCCAGCGTCCACCCGCAGATAACAGTGCCAGCACAATGGAAAACCCCAGCCTCTGACAGGGGTCCATGATGTGCGGACACCTACTCCCCTCCCCGGAGAGGAGAACAGTCCCAGGGCGCTCAGTCCCTCTCCCTTGGCCGACCCTCTGATGTCCTAAGTCTGTTTCTGAACCTGGGTCATCGGCGCCAGCAGATGGACACACTGCCTCTGCACCGGTCGAGCCAGCTCTGTCAATCGCATTTATTGACAGCTGAACATAAGTGGGAAAAAAGCCTTTATTCCCACAATAGCTCATTATTTCCTGAATGGATCTCAGCAATTGTATAATACTGTATACAGTAGTGATGTTATTTGGTGTCTCTAACGTCCACTTAAGCTGTTGCGACAGGCATACAACAAGGCTGTGTGTCCTCGTCCAGGGATCCTTCTTACATCATAAACTGAAGAGTGAAGGATACCTGATATGGAAAGCAGCCCTGTTGTACATATTTTCACAGCTGATATTTTTATTATAGTGTAGGATGGTCTCTTTTTCACTTTGTTGATGGTAAACTTAACACCTGGTAATTTCAAATGCTTAAGGGACCACAACTGACATCAGGATGTTGCATCATTGATCTCACATCATAGCGATGGTACTACAGTATCCTGATGTCAGCATGAAACAGGGCTGTGATGTCACTGATCCCAGTGGCAAAAGTGACTAGTCAACCACTTTAACGTTTGTCTGTACATCACTCAGTTACTTTACGTCTTTCACTAATAACTTATATACCTTGCTACCAGAGAAAGTACAGCTACGTAGAACTTACCGTAACAGTAGATCTTGAGAGGAGCTCTTGCAGCAGGCTATTACATTTAGGACTATACATGAGCACTAGGACCACCAGTGAAAAAACTTCTGCCAGCAATACCAGCGGGGACCGCCTCGACGCCAGCCCCCGGCCGACGCCGGTCAGGGTACAAGAGGGGCGGACCTAACTCCACCTCAGTTCTCCCGCCAATACCCAGCAGAAGGCCTGACAAAGAAGGAGCGAAGCCCACCATCTAGAAAAGGAAGAAAATAGATCTGCACATTCCGAGGGGAAGCAGCACCTGCTGCAAGAGCTCCTGAAGATCTACGCACAGTAGTTACGTAACTGTACTATCTTACATCGAGTGGGAGCTCTTGCAGCAGGCTATTACATTTAGGACTGAATCCCAAACAGTCCCACAGCAAGGAGGTAGCTGACCCGGAGGAGGAATATGCTGACTCCAGAGGCACTAGGACAAAAGCCCTTGCAAAACCGCTGGGCGAAGCCAGCCGCAGCGTCTGGAGGCGATATCAAGCTGTAATGCTTGATAAAAGTATGCACCGAAGTTCCAGATCCAGCGTCAGCATAAAATGTCCTGGATAGCGACGCCTGTTGGTTAGCGCGAAAGAAGTTGACACTCCTTCTGGTGGAGTGACCCCTAACCGGCCCGGCAGGGGTTTATTGTGATGCTCGTAGCAAAACGAGACACAACGGACTATCCATTTAGAGATAGTTTGCTTGGACACCAGTTGACTCAAGCGATGTGGTGCAAAAGCCACAAAGAGCTGCTCAATTCTGGTACTGAACCGTTCTGCTGAGTACCTGTGGACATCCAATGTGTGGAGGAGAGCCTCCCTCTATTGGAAGGGAAGGAAAATAAACTGGAAGATCAACCGACTGGTTGAGGGTCAACTCGAGACCACCTTGGGAAGAAACTTAGGATTAGTTCTGAGGAAACTCTTTCCCTATGAAAAACCAAATAGGGCTCTTTACACATCAGAGCCTGAAGCTCGAAACCCTCGAGCTGAGTAACAACAACAAAAACAAACTTTCCAAGAAAGGTAGCGCAGCTCACAACTCACTGCAGGCTCAAAAGGAGGAGGTGAGTTTCTCAACACTAAAAGGAGGTCCCAGGGTGGGACAGGATCCCTAATGGGAGGTCTCATGTGTAGAATTCCCCTAAGAAAGCGCGGGCTACATCTAACTGCGTAATGCTCTCTCCACAAGAGCATGATAGGCGGAAGTGCCACATGTGCACCTTAATAGAGGAATAACTCAGGCCTTTCTTGTACAAGGAGAGGAGGTGCTGCAAAGTGGAGTTCACAGGGCAGGTGTGAAGGGTCCAAATTTGCCAAGGCCCAAGACAGAAAGCAGCTTCCACTTCATGGCGTAAGTGGAGGCGAGTAGAGGCTTTCTTGCGGCGCTAAGACCTCCGTCACTTCGGAAACCCGTATCTGTTTGAACTACATCTGCAGGAGCCAAGCATAAGGAGGAAAAAACATATGAAACAACGGCAGCGATACTGGCGTTGGTGTCATGATAAACGAACAAAACCGTCGAGAAACGGTAAAATCTTGCTAGAAGATCTATTTTCTCACTGAGAGTTGCAGACAGAAGCAAGCTTCACGTGCGGTGCAGGCGGAAAGAACTGAGGTGGAGTTGGGTCTGCCCCTCTTGTACCCTGACCGGCGTGAGGCGGGGCGGCGTCGAGGCGGTCCAGCTGGTATTGCTGGCAGAAGTTTTTCACGGGTGGTCCTAGTGCCTGCGGCATAGTCCTAAATGTAACAGCCTGCTGCAAAGAGCTCCCACTGGCGTAAGATAGTACAGTTACGAAGAACCACCGTAACAGCAGATCTTCGAGAGGAGCTCTTGCAGCAGGTGCTGCTGCCTCCGCCTCCCCTTGGAATGTGCAGATCTATTTTCTTTCCTTTCTAGATGGTGGGCTTCGCCTCCTTCTTTTGTCAGGCCTTCTGCTGGGTACTGGTGGAGAACTGAGGTGGAGTTGGGTCCGCCCCTCTTGTACCCTGACCGACCTGCAAGAGCTCCCACTCAAGTAAGATCTGGGATACTCCTGCAAAACAAAAAGCAGTACAAACATCAATTTATAGATCCACAAAGTTAGAACTATTTAACATAAGTATCATTACTATATGTAGGCTCTGCACGATATACCTCACTCCCCACTGATACTGGAGGTGCACTGTCAGTGGCTTAGCAGGCTGCACACTCGCCTTTGATGCCAGAAGATTGGAAGGCTGTGGGTTCTAGACACACACCAGGAACTTGGGGTAAACTCCAATACAGACACTGTAGTGTAGCATGAGGGGAGCTGCACTCCTGAGGTGCCATCTTCGTATGAAACATTACACCAAGGACCTGTTTGTCTGTTCCGATGGTTGTTCAGGTGGACATAAAGATCCCATGGCACTTCTTAAAGAGAAGAAAAGGAATCTTTCCGGTATCCTGGCTGAAATCCCATTCACTAAAGATACCACCAACAGCTAAAACTAAATATGCCACTTTACATCTGTATCCCCTCCCCTGGGGCAAGGCTGAAAACAGGAAGAACTGCCTAGCTCTCCTTTCCTGTCAACTAAAACCAAATAAATAAATAGAACTGCAGACCTACTGCTCTTAAAGAATGATCCTTAAACACTTTGAAACAGAAACATGTTTCAACTAGGCACAAAATCATTATACAAATTCTTTTTGTGCAATAGGTATTGAAATTTGTAATAACTGGCACGGTGATGCGGTTTATCACTGGCATGCTGCAACCTGGGTCTGTGCCCTGAACCTGGGATGGCAGGGCGGAGGCTGACAGGGAGGGCTCAGAGCATCCCATGGATGCTCTCCTCTCTCAGGGGAAGGGAGCAAGCTACCACTCTTAGGCGACTCCTGGCGGCCCACAGGGCAGCAGTGAACACGTTCCGTGGGGGTGTCAACCAGGATGCTGGGAGTGTGGGCCATCTGTAGAGAGGCGGGGCATCAACTGAAAATCTTGGCCACCTGGCCATCCAGATGACGGCAACCCGCCTCCCTCACCGCCATGAAGCTGGAGGTGTCCATGCTGCACCCTGCCGTGCGGACTGAGGACTCATGAAATGCCTTCGGCATAAGAAAGTCTCCTTTCTTGGCCATGACCATGGGAGAGGGCCGCCCCGCAACTAAGGGACACGTTGGGTGACTGGGGCTACAGCGCAATAAGAGGCAGTGGACAGTAATGGGGAGACAGTGGGTGAAGGGCAGGCTTAGTCACCTGAAGGAGTGGATGACCAGGAGTGGCCGGGGGATAAAAGACAAGGCAAAAAAAAGTTAATCTGTAATACTGTATCATTAGCTGTGTAACTGTTAGTCAGCTTGGGAAGGGCCCTGCAAGCAATGACACAGTGTGGGTATTAGTGTGATCTCTGCATGCCCAGGGGCATAATAAGGCATGAGGCTGAGGGCCGAGTGCATTTTGCCCTTAAAAGTACAGTGGTCACACTACTACCCACATCCTGAAGTGTCTTATTGCTCATATAAAATGGGCATCTGTTGAAATGAAAAAAAACTAGAAAAAAAAAAAATTTGAAATATATATTAACAAGCATTTGTCAATGCCGAATGCTGTCTCGCTGACATTGGCATTGGTAGTGCAGGAGTTAGAGATGCATAATAGGAATGGCAGTGAAGTACTGAACTGACGCCAACCCCACCCACCCTGCAGAGACTGACAGGCGTTGGGGTGTGTCTTTAGGTCATCAGTTATAACGCTCATGCTATTTTTACCTCACCCTACCCTGTAGACACTGACAAGTGTGTGGTGTGCTTGGGGTCTTTGGGCCTTATACTTACCCCATTCTATAAGGAAATACCCTGAGGTGGGTGCAGTATAGGAGAATGGGGTGAACTTTGGGGCGAGCACTCCAAGGCACACCTCGATGCTCTCACTGACTGCAGGGTGGGGAGTGGGGTGGCATGGTGTGAGCATTAGAGCTCATGATCCTAAGTCACACCCTGCTGCCTGTCGGTCTCTACAGGGTGGGGTGTTACAGTTGGAAACCCTAATGCCGAGGGAGTGTGTTGCATGTTCTACTCAAAATTATCAACATGGGCTTTTTTGACCCCACCTCATGAAGAGCGGCACTATCAGTTTACTAGCCGAAGGTGATTTTGCTCAGCGACTACCATTTGGCTACAGTACGGAAACACATTTTGGGCAGGATGTGAAAAATGACAACTATATTGTTCATGAGAGGAGTAAAAAATGTCAACGTTGAAAATCTGGGTGAAAATATGAAAAATTGGTGAAGTCATGAGCATGCATAGAAACTGCGCAATACGTCCGTAAGCAATTATTTTGGGATTTTTTCAACCACATTTTCAACACAGGCATTTTGGGACCTCCCTCATGAACAGTGGCACTGTGATTTTGTTACTCTGTCCCAAAAGTTGATTTCCCACAGCAACCATGCCATTGTGTGCCACAGGTGTGAAAACAAATTTTGGGCAGGATGTGAAAATGACAGCTGTACTGTTCATAAGGAGGTGAAAAATGCCAGTGTTGAAAATCTGGCATGAAAGTATTGCAACTTTGAGAACTTACAAGGGTGCATGGAAACTGAGCAATGCATGCTTGTAACACAGTCACATTATGGACTTTTGTCACTAAAGTTTCAACATAGGTATTTTAGGACCACTGCTCATGAACAGTGTCACTATCATTTTCTTAATCTGTCCCTAAAACTGATTTCTCACAGCGACCATGCTATTCTCGCGGAAGTGACCGTGAAATCACCTTTCAGGACTGAATAACGCCATGACAGTGACTGAATTCACGAGGAGGGTCCAATAACCCCATGTTGAAAAGTTGGTGGCAAAATTCTCAAAATGCCCTAGATATGCACCAAAGTTGAAAAAACACTATTTGTGCCATTATACAGCTTACTGGCATTTCTTCAGTTCAAGGGTCGGCTCAAGAGTGCAGACATGTTCCCGGTCCGTACTGGGTCATAATGTCACACGATATTATGGGGAACCTGGACCTATGCGTTCTCCGAGTTGGACCCCCCTGGAGTTGAGAATCTTTAGTAGAGAGGATCGAGGAGCTGCAGCTCCCGTAATGGGGGGTGTAGAGCAGAGCCCCTAAAAGCTCGCACAGCTTCAACGGAAATCCGCAGTACGCCTTGACTTGTGGCATTCTGTCTTGCGACATAATGACCGTGCCTTCCTGGTCCACGAAAATCATCGCACCGGCTCCAGAGGTAAGTATGGGTGAGAGAGGTGTGGGAGGCAGGGTATGCAGAGGTGGATGCGGTTGGGGAGGGGCAGGAGAGACCGCAAGGGACCATTTTCTGATTTACAGGTTTACAAAAAAATAGAAGAACATCGTGGACTTATTTATTTTTTTTACAGGGATGTTGGCATGCTGGGGTGGGCTCCAGCATGCCACCTAATGTTTTGTAGGGGCTGTAGCCGACGGGGATTAGGCACCCCATTGGCACATACCGGAGGGGAAGAGCCAAGGGGATTGGGCATCCCCTCGGCTCACAACAAATGGGGGCAGACATTATGCCGACGGGGAGTGGTCTCCCCATTGGCAAATGAACTGGAAAGGGGACTGAAGTCAGCAGGGATGGGCCCCCGTCGGCAAAGAAAGACTGTTGGGGGCGATGATGTTGAGAGCGATTGGGCACCCTCGGCACCACTTGAAATGGGAGGGGCAAATGAAGTGGGTCGGGGCATGCTGACAGGGGATTGGGCACCCCTGAAGCCAGCGGTGGCAGTCAGTGCCGCCACATTTAATGAAAACCTTCACCAGTAAATGCACGTCGGGGCGTGTTATTGTGCCGCTGCATGACGGGCTTGCCCTTCATTGCAGTGACACTTTGTTAGATGTGGTGACCACTTTACGTATTGCTGGTGTCAGCATCTGCATGCTGGCTTGTTGGGGAATGAGGGATGCACCTACTGATCCGTGCCCTGCATTGCCCATAGTGACTTCACCACTAAATCTACTACTACTGCAAGATGTTGGCTGGTGCTGCGCTAGACAACATAAAAATGATTTACCTGCTGCCTGTTTGGTGCTACCAGGGATCTCTACATTTTACACTAGTAACCACTGTTTAAAAGACCTGTGTCTCTTTTTAATTCTGTGAAGTTGTTAGGCTTTTTGGGTTGGTTGGTTGTATCTAGCAGCTATGGAAAATGACAAACTCCAGAAATGTCTGAGGCACAGCAGGACTGCAAAAGAAAATGCTATTCAACAACTAAAGAGGGGTAATCAGCTCCCACAGAACTGCCAACCGTGACTACTACACAGTACAACACTCTCTTTCCTGGTGCCCCAGCTAGTTCTTCACTTTTTTTGTTCAATTTAAGCCCGCCATATTGGAGAAATCAGTGCTTTCCTCTCCCTCTTCCTCAGAGCTGCCGATCATGACTGCTGTACAGTACAGCACTTTCACTTTCCTGGTACCCTTGATGCACTGTATCACAGGAGAACACTGCTATTTTGCTGAGTGGCAGTCCTGCAGATGGAAGAGCGCAGCTGGCTCATGTCCTCTAATACAACGGTTGCAAGAAGATTTTGTCCTGTTATGCTCATTCCATTATGACTGAGGAGCTGTCAGGGCAACAAGGATGAATGGTTTGGGGAGGAACAGGACAAACAAATGGCATGGGGGCAGTGGACGCAGCAGCTGGGTACGGAAGAGAGTGAGCATCATTCGGTCTATAAGGTACAGTTACTGTATGTAAAATAATGTTTGACATGTAAAATGAATATTCCATCATATGGCACATGGATATAGAATGTGCTACGACCAGGTTGGAGGGACTTGTTTTTAACCATGGACAGTACACTCACCATACCATGGCTAGAACCATGTCTCAGTCAATCAGAGCAGGAGTTCCCTAAACCATTTTAAGTATTTTAACCAGGCCTTCAGGTTAAATAGGCTATTCTGTAAAATATCTTCAAATAAATGAATACATAAATAAATGAAAGAATACTTCTTTCCACTCTCCAATAACTTAAAGATTTATTTGTACCCCAACAACTTTTATAACTGTTTGCATTCTGTTCAGTAACTTAGAGACTTATTTCTACTCTACTACCTTGTTTGGCTTCTGTTCACTGATTTCTAGACTTGCATACTCTGTACTTAACATATAAGATAGTGTGGAAAACTAAACACAACAAGGCTATTCTTCCCCAAGTGGATACCATGACAACAGAGGGACCTCTCAAGCTTCGCTCTCGAATCGTCATGGTATCCACTCAGAGGAAGAACAGCCTTTGTCGGTATGGTTTCCATACTCTGTTCTATAAAATGTACAGTGGAATGTGATCACTGTAGCCATCATTTAAACCACAAGAAAGACCAGTATTACTTATTTTTTTAGTGTCAGCAACAAACTCTCTGCTCCGTTGACCACACTTCAACCACAACCGCCCACTGGCCAGCACATGCATGTGACTTTCCACCAGCCACTGACCAATGATGACGCTATCGGGTCGCTTGCCTTATGATGTCCATACGTAGAATGAAGTCATTCTGCATTAGTAAGGACGTCACTACTGAAACAGAATGACTTTCTACGGTGTGTGCTCTCCATACACAATCGCGTTCCCATACACCATAATATAGATCTGTTCATACTTTAATAACTTACAGTATACAGAATTTTCCTGTTTGCAAATGAATGCGCTTTAGTTCCAAAGAAAAAAAAGAGACCATGGTTTTAATTCTATCATTAGCATTTCTACATTGGTTATACCATGTACTTTAAATCAGAAAAGATGTTACAAAGTCGTACTTTATATTCTTTTACCTTTTGCTATGCAACTATAAATCATCTGTCCTGTTTCAACAAATCCTTCGTAAGAACAAGAGGTCCTCACACATGCTGAGTAGGTTCATAGACATTTGTCGGCAGAAAAGGACCATATTGGCCCATCGAGTCTGCCTATTCCCCTGGCCTTACTTGGCCCCTCCCAGAGACCCCCAGACAACCCTTGTGTTTGTCCAGTAAGAATGTCGATCCAGCCACAGAGGTGGGGAAGGGATGATCTGTGTAGTTTTTATTACAAAATTAACTTTTAAAATAAATATAAACTTAACAACTTATGTGTCACAGGTGACGCAGGCACCTCTCGCCATTACAGGACTGTCCTCCTTGCAAAGCTGGGATACCAAACCAGCACATATTCATGGCTTTCTTACCCAAAGAACACCTAAAAGCGAGCCCTGCATTGTCCCACCCTAGACAAATATTTTTGATAAGACCAGTTTACTTCTAAAGCAGTTCATAACATGCTGAGAAACTGTCAATGAAGCATAGAACCATTGGGGCATGAACCCAGAGAGAGATGTAAAAGTACCTCTGTTGTGACACAATTCCTATAGTTAGTTCAGATCATATACTGCACTGCTACATTCCTGAAGCACATGTTCTCCTACAACTTGCTATGTTCTTTTTAACCAGTGTTTAAAAGCTCAATAATTTAATGATTTATCCAATTTAATTAACGCTTCCCAACCACTCTGAACAATTGATGGTGCCACTGGAGATCATAACAGTAGCCCTAGTTAAGTCAAATAATAATTATGGAGCTTTCACTTTAAAGATGAGATTATTTTTAATTATTGAGTATAACACTGGAGGCACCATACTTATATAATTATGCTACTCATTAACCGGTTATTGAAAGCTGAAGTGTAATTTTAATGACACCTACCTATTTCCTAGCACACTTTATACTCGACAGTTTAGTCAAGAATAAATATGGGTTTTACAGCACATTCTTTGCAGCTGCACCAGAGCCTTCAGGTGCAGAGTTGAATGTTGCATTTCCTCAACCTTTCCCAGCATTTCCATTAATACTAATATTGTTCACTTAAATGCATATAATGTCAGCCTTGGCTATGCTGTAAATCTTGCAGAAAGTAAAAAAGAAGCAGTGCATTATAAATAAACATTTTCAAAGTCAAAAAGTGTGGTGTTGCAGGTGAACAGACCCCCAGGTCACCACTAGGCAACTCAGACTCCCACATCTGAAGTACCCTACCATGAGAAATCACATTCCTTTTATCAGATGAAACAAGTCTTTTGATGCAGATATGGCTGAGAGACCTCTGGATGGAGTTCCCAGTCTTGCCTCTACTTCTTTGGACAAAACATAACCCACGTCAATAGTGAGAGCAGGCATGTGGCTTCTCAATATGTTGTTGGCCTGAAGGCAGAGAATGGCAATGCCCTACATATCTAGTGTTAAAAAGCAATGGTCATCAGTGCAAAATAATTAGCAAGCAAGGTTAGCATCATGCTGACTGCAAGCCAGGGCGCTGAAGTTCACAGTAGCAGTAGTGCCAGTATTATACTTTAGTGTTTGTGCCTAAACCCCTATTTCTGACAGCTTATAGCTCAGCTGTCTTGTACTTAGAGTGTTGCACAACAACACACATCTTCTTCATTCCAGAAGCTAAGTGAATGCCAAATTTTAAAATAATAGGTCCAGTAGGTTTTAAGTTACAGACTGTACAATTTATGTAAAATCTCCATTTGAAGACTTTGTGGTGCACTTGGATAACATAAACAATACACACCAATTTTGAACCTGAAACTTTAAAGTTTGTTAGGTGTTGACACAAAATAGTCTAATTTGTTTTGTGATGAAAAAGTCCAAATTTAAGTTAGAAATGTTTACAAACTACTGAACTGAAGGAACTGGAAGTAATAAGAGTTGATAAAGCAATGGGGCCAGATGGGTGCACCCTAGGGTCCTTAAAGAACTAAGAGAGGTGGTGGCTGAACCTCTATCTATCC
Organism: Neoceratodus forsteri; assembly: GCA_016271365.2. NCBI lineage: Eukaryota > Metazoa > Chordata > Ceratodontiformes > Ceratodontidae > Neoceratodus > Neoceratodus forsteri. The sequence goes on along the minus strand of CM057456.1, from coordinate 1,171,673,846 downwards.
TGTTTGACTGATCACTGGAAACAGGGAGGTACCCAAAGACTGGAGGACAGCAGATGTAGTCCCCTTATACAAAAGTGGGAACAAAGAGGAAGCAGGGAACTACAGACCAGTCAGCCTCATCTCAGTAGTGGGGAAGATCATGGAAGCACTACTGAAGGAGAGATTAGTGGAACATCTGGTAGTCAATAGACTACAGGACCCAAGGCAGCATGGTTTCACCAGGGGAGGTCATGTCAGACCAACCTCATTGAATTTTTGACTGGGTGACTAGGAGGTGGATCAGGAGGGCAGTGGACATGGCCTATCTGGACTTCAGCAAGGCCTTTGACACTGTGCCAGTTAGAAGACTATTATACAAACTGGGGAATATGGGTGTGGGCAGGACAGTAGTGTGGTGGGTAGGTAACTGGCTGGGTGGCAGGACACAGAGGGTGGTGGTAAATGGCTGTCATTCCACAGAGGGAAGAGTGACCAGTGGGTACCACAGGGATCAGTGCTGGGACCGTCCTATTCAACATTTTCATCAGTGACATGGCGCAGGACCTAGAAGGCAGAATTTCACTGTTCGCTGATGACACAAAGCTCTGTAACAAAGTAGACACACCAGAGGGTGTAAACAGAATGAGAAGCGACCTGCAGAAACTTGAAGAATGGTCAGGGTTTGGCAGTTGAAATTCAATGCAAAGAAGTGCAAGATAATGCATATGGGCACAAAACCCTGGCACAATATATCAATTGGGGATGAGGATATAGCATGCACCAAGCAGGAAAGGGATCTTGGGGTTATCATCTCTGATGACCTCAAGGTGAGGAAACAGTGTGACAAGGCAGCAGGTAAAGCAAATAGGATGCTGGGATGTATAGGCAGGGCATTGCCAGCAGGAAAAGGGAGGTCATAATTCCGCTATACAAGACACTAGTGAGGCCCCACCTGGAGTACAGTGTACAGTTCTGGAGACCATACCTCGTAGGACATAGACAGGGTAGAGAAGGTTCAGAGGAGGGCAACAAAGATGGTGCATGGATTGCATCACAAGTCCTATGAAGTCAGGTTGAAGGAACTGAACATGTACTCCCTGGAGAGAGAGGAGGAGAGAGGATATGATAGAGACATACAAGTATCTTACAGGAGGAACAGGGTGCAGGAAAACACTATTTTAAGCGAAAAAGATGTTCCAGGACTAGAGGCATGGGATGAAGTTGGAGGAGGACGATTCAGAGGAAACATGAGAAAGAATTTCTTCACAGAACGGGTGGTGGACAAGTGGAACACCCTGCCAGAGGAAGTGGTGGAGACTGAAATAATCACAGGATTTAAGAATGCATGGGATAGACATAAAGGAATTCTGGAGGTCAGGGTAAGGTGCAACACACTTCTAGGAAAACAAACTGAACTTACAAGCTCAAATGGGCAGACTGGGTGGGCCATAGGCCCTTATCTGCCGACACTGTCTATGTATCTATGTAACATGACAGTTTCAAGCCAATCACGAAACAAAAACCCCCATGTTGCCTTGGGTCCTGTGCTCCACTGGCCTCTAGGTACTCAACTATTCTTTCCTTCAGAAGTGACTCCATCACTTTCCCTACCACAGAGGTCAGACTGACAGGTCTGTAGTTTCCTGCCTCTGTCTTGGTCCCACTTTGTGAAGGGGAATCACATCTACCTTCCTCCAGTCCTCGGGTACCACACCATCCTCCCATGATTTATTAAAAGAGTAGCCAGTGGTTTCACTAGTTCCTCCCTTAATTCTTTTAGAATTCTGGGTGAATTCCATCAGGACCCATTGCTTTGTCCACCTTCAGTTTTAGGAGTTCTTGCAGAACCCTTTCTTCTGTGAAAGGACTGGGATCGACCCCGCTATCAAGAGTGCTTCTGTTAATTGGATTAGGCACTTCCCCTCCTCTTTGTGAATACTGAGCAGAAATATTTGTTCAGTATCCCTGCTTTTCACTGTCCCCTCTGCCCACCCACCGTTCATTCTATTCAGCCTCACTATCCCTTCCTTTGTCTTTCTCAGCCGCTGATGTACCTATAAAAGGTTTTATCCCCTTCTTAACTGAGTTGGCTATCTTTCCTCAGTTTGGGCCTTTGCTATTCTGACTTCCCTACCTGCTTCCTTCTGCCTTAACTGGTACAGCTCTCTGTCCTGCTCCTTCTGTGTTTCCTTATACTCCGGAATGCTATCTTTTCTTCCTGACTTTCACAGCCACCTCTTTGAGAACCATAGTGGCTTTTCTTTCATTTTGATTTGTTTATTTGCTTCACACAAAGGCTTGTTGCCTCTGTGATGGCAGTTTTGATGATTCCCCATTGTTTGCTCCACACCTCCTTCTAGCCTGTTTGCTAGTGCTTTTCTGAGGCACTCTCATCTTGCCAAAGTCAGCTCTCCTAAAGTCCAGTACCTCACTTTTGAATGGCTTGACTCTGTAGCTGAGTTTAACGTGAACCACACTGTTTGATGGTCACTTGTCCCCAGATGGCAACCCACTTCTAGATCTGAGATCCTCTCACTGCCCCCGCTTGAGAGCACGAGGTCTAAGATTGCTCCCTCACATGGGTTCCAAAACTAGCTGTCTAATGCCTGCCACCTGTAGGGCATCAAGAATGGCCCTGCTCTTGGATGTGGCTGCAGCAAATGTGCTCCAGTTAACATCTGGCATATTCAGGTCTCCATCAATAGTATCTCTCTTTCTCTGCCATTCTAAGAATGCCTTCTATCATATCCTTGTCCATTTCCCTCCCTGACATGGGGGTCTGTACACAACCCTGTGCGGATTGTGGTGCCCTTTCCAGTCTCCAAGGTGACCCACAGTGCCTCCTCTCCTCCCTGTTTACTCTTTTGTTCTGTTGCTTTTATCCCTTCCTTTACATAGAGAGCTACCTCCCCTCTTCTCCCTGCCTGTCTCTCCTGTAGGTTATGTACCCTGGTATGTTAACATCCCAGTCATGGTTCTCTGTGTACCATGTTTCTGTGACTGCTACGATATCCAGGCATCCTCTTCCATCAAGGCCACCAGCTCAGGGAGCTTGTTGCCCAGACCACGGGCATTGGTACTCATACCTCCATTTCTGATGGCCTTACTCCCTTTTGCCCCATCCCTGTCCTTCTTGCCTTTGTCACTTTCTCCATTTACCCCTGCCTTCTCCCTATAGACACCTCTATGTTTGTGTTTGCCGCACTTACTACTGTGATTATTTGGGGGCTAGAGTTTCCTGCTCCTTTCCAGTGCCTCCCCTTGGCTAGTTTAAAAGCTTGCCAATGAAGCATTTAAACCTATCACCTAGGATCCTGGTTCCCTCCCGGACAGATGCAGCCCATCATGCCAGTATAGGCTTGCATCACTCCAGGTGGACCCCAGTCCCCAATGAAGCCAAATCCTGAGCTCCACCAGTTTTAACCACTGATTAGATCCCATGATCTGCGGAACACCCTAGCCTCCTATGCCATAGATGGGCAGCACCTCCGATAAGGTTACCGTCGTGCTACTTGACTAAGGCCCCTCCCAATTCCACAAACTCTTCCTGCACTTCTCTAATCCCTTTCTTAGCCAGGTCATTTGTCCCTAGGTGGACAATGACATCCAGCTCCCTCCCTGTGCAGCTGCTCCAGCAATCCTGAGGATTCGTCCCTGTCCCTCAAGCCATGGCGCCAGGCAGGCACTACCTCCCTCTCCCCTTCCTCCCCCAGTTCTACCTTCCTAACAATGGATTCCCCACCAGGAGTTGTTTCCTTCCTGCAGGGTCCCCTGCCACCCACCTGTGGCTCTCCTTTGTGAGGTTCCCAGCATCCTTCTTGGTCTCCACTGCGGGTGCCTCCATGGAGGAACCACACTTTGCCAGAATGGCATAGGAATTGTGGAGAGGGTACAACTGGAGGGATGCGCCTCTGTTCCACCACCCTCACCCTCCCTGAGCCCACTGTGGTCCAACCGCTCCTCTTTCTTGGCAACCTCTGAGGCAGCGGCAGTGGCACTGGTGGTCCCTGGATGGAAGAGGAGGTCCCACAAATCCTGGTCAACTCAGCCTGGAGATGAGCAACCTCCTCCCTCAGCCCAGAGAGGTGCCTGCAGATGGGACAACACTGCATCCTCCAGAACGCCTCCCGGAAGACTGCTGCTCCACAGCCACTGCACTGCACCACTCCAGTCATGTCTTATTTCTGGCCCTAACTGTTTTTTTTTTTTCTTCTCTCTCCTTACTTTCTGCCTGTGTGCCCTTTAAGCTCCTGATTGTCCTGTTCTGAGACAAGAATATCCTATATTTCTCAGTAGACCACTTACTTGCTCCCTCCCCAAACACCAAGTGCCTAATCCTGGTGTTGGATACCTCTCAAACACCTTCCCATCATGGCGTGGGGTGGCTTGCACAACCAGCTCAAACTGCAAAACATCTCCCACCCCCTGGCACCCATGCCACCGTCTTCCCCTCCCATGGTCACTCTGTACGCACACATAGAGGTCTCATGGGGTGACGGCACAGCCCTCCCTTTACCTCAGCTGGATGCCATCTTGTTCTCCACTGTCCCTGCTGATCGCGAAGAAACCTATCCTCACAGAAACATAGAATTTGTCGGCAGATAACCCATTTTCCCTACCTGCTGTATCACCGAGACCCTACTTGATCTCCAGCTCTTTCTCCCTTATCATGCAGCCATGCCACCCTCCTCATCCCCCCCATGGCCACCACAGGACATATGGGTGGTCTGGCATAGCTCTCAGTCATAGAAACATAGACTTTGAAGGCAGATAAGGACCACTTGACCCACCCAGTCTGCCCATTTCCTACATACTGGATAAGCTGCAGATTCTAGTTAACCAACAGCCTACTTCCTGCAACCCCCACTACAACTGCCTTATGTCTGTCCCATGCATGTTTGAATTCTCCACTGTTTTAGACCCAACGACCTCCTCAGGAAGGCAGTTCCATGTATCCACCACTCTCTCCGTGAAAAAATTTCCTCACATTATCCCTGAGCCATCTCCCTCTATCTTTAAATTGTGTCCCCTTGGTCTTACATCTCTTTTCTGAAAGATGCTGCCTTCCTGGACTTTGTTGATTCCCTTGAGGTACTTGAAAGTTTCTATCATGTCCCCAGTCCCTCCTTTCATTAAGGTATACATATAAGCTCTCTCAGTCTCTCTTCATACGGTTTCTGCTGCAGACCCTGCACAATTTTAGCTGCCCTCCTCTGGACTGCTTCCATCCTGTCTATGTCCTTGCATAGATGAGGTCTCCAAACTGCACATAGTACTCCAGATGGGGTTTCACCAATTGTCTGTATAGAGGGATAACCACTTCCTTTTTCTACTTGTGATGTCCTTCCTATGCATCCCAATATCCCCTGGCTCTCCTTACCAACTTCTCACATTGCTTACCCACCTTTAGGTCATCTGATATGACTACCCCAGGTCCTTTTCCATTTTGTTGTTGTTAGTACCTCCCTGCTATTGTGTACTCTTCTCTTGGGTTTTTGTTTCCCAGGTGCATTACTTTGCACTTCTTTGCACTGAATCTAAGTTGCCATATGTCTGACCATTCCTCCCACCTTGCCAAGTCCCTTCTCATCTTTTCTACCCCTCTTGTGTATCAACCCTAGTCAGTCCCCATCTTCTGCCAATCACCAACCTGAAGAAAAAATGATTAAAAACTTGTCCCAAAAACACGCCACACTATATCCCCAAAAATCATACTGTGCATGCAAAGCAGTTAACTTTTTAAAGCCACAAAGCCTTGAATTTGGTGTCCTGGAAACGTGTTTAGCAGCCAAACTAAAGTGCCACACTTAAGTGGTTGTGAGGAACAGGAGTGGTGATAAGCACCTAGACCCACAAGAAATAAAAGTTATGGTTGGTTGAAAAAAAAAACACCACAAAAACCTCTAAGTCTAAAAATATAACTGTGCATGCACAGAGACCTAGACTATTTTTCACTGTTTTTTTCTATCACCCATAATAGCAACTTTTTAACATTTTAAGCCCAAATTTGGGTAATGGGCTACTTACCTTCCACCCTCAAGACCACCCAAGTGACAAAGATCTTTCGCTTTGCACAAGCGCTTGGGAGCCCTGCATGAGGCATCCTTTGGTCCTGCATGAGGTATCCTACAGGTCCTGCACCCTGTCTAATGGGTCTAATACTTCATTCAGGGCCCAATGTGAAGCTAGCTACAGGCATGGTGCTCTGCACAACATCTGCTGCTTCACATACATCCCACAGGACTCACACAAAGCAAGCTACAGAAAATGGGTCTACTGCTTCACGTGGGACCCACAGGGCCTGTGTGACACAAGGTACAGGTCTGGTGCAGTGACCAAAGGGTCTGCTGCTTCACATAGAGAATGTAGGGCCCTGTACGAGTAAGCTACAGTTCCAGTGCCATGTCGAATTGTAAGCTGCTTCACTTAGAGCTAGATAGGCCTGCACAAAGCAAGCTACAGGTCTGGCACCACACAAAATTATAAGCTGCTTCGCTTAGAGACAGACAGGCCTTGTACTGAGCAAGCTCCAGCTCCAGCGCTGTGCTTGAAAGGTCTGCTGCTTCATGTGGGGCTTGCAGTGCCCAGTTGCAGAGCTAGTGCTGCCACACTAATAAAGCCAAAAGATACATTTTTTAAATGGCAATGTTTAAAACTGTTTGACGCTATCAAATGTTGATTAAAATAAGTCATCCTCACCACATGATGCAAGAGAAAACATCTGGTGAATCGATGGCACAGAAAAAAAGCCAGCATTAACAATGTTGTGGGAAGCAATCCAAGGCCCAGTGCTATTACACATGGGTTTGCTGCTTTGTGTAGGGCCCACAGGGCCTTGTGCAAAAACAAGCTACAGGTATGGTAATGTTCTGACAGGTCTGCAGCTTTGCATGTGGCCTGCAAGACCCTGCACATAGTAAGCTACAGGTCTGGCACCTGTGTGCTGCTTCACACAGGGAATGCAGCACCTTGGGTGCCGAAGCTACAGATCTTTTGCCATAGTACAGGTGTACTGCTTTTACTCAGGGCCTGCAGGGCCCTGCATGAAAAAGCTTCAGATCCAGTGCCATGCCTCCCAAGTCTGCTGCTTTATACAGAAAGATAAAGTTGTCTGTTACATATCTTTTCAAAAGTAAGAAAATAAATTGAAAAACAAAATACTATGTTAATGCATCTGTTAGGGTTAAGCGAACAGAGCAGAGAAGTAAAGTAAAGGGCAAAATCCCTGTTCTGTTCAAAAGTTCTGTATAATTTACTGCAATCCTAGTCACACCCTATTTGGGTGTGACCACCAAACTAGTTTTGTGTCTTCTACATTTGGTTTGCCTGTACTTATCATCTTATCAAATTTAAATTGTTTGTTTTGCAGTAAGGCATCTAATGTCTACCTCACTGCCAGACTAATTTACTAGCAAAGGTGATACTTACTCTTTCTATATAATTTACTGTAAAATAAAGTCCCACACAAAGATTAATAAACAAATTAGCCAGCCTGGGAGTGGGTCCCAGGGTCGTACTGGGTATTACACTGGCTGGACAACAGGACACAAAGGGTAATAGTAAATGGAGTCCACAGTGAAGAAGGGGGTTACTAATGGGGTACCGAGGGTTCAGTACTGGGGCAGGTCCTTTTTAATGTCTTTATAAGTGACACTGCAGAGGGACTGGTAGGAAAAGTATGTCTCTTTGCAGATGACACAAATTTCTGCAACAGGGTTGTCACTGGAGTGGGATGAAAAGGGACTTGGCAAGGTTGGAAGAATGGTCAAAAGTATGGCAACTTAGATTCAACGCAAAGAAGTGCAAAGTAATGCATCTGGAAACAAAACCCAGGGGAGAATACACAATCGGGGTGAGATACTGACAACAAAATGGAAAGGGACCTGGGGTAGTCATATCAGATGATCTAAAGGTGGGCCAGCAATGTGAGAAGGCAGTAAGAAGGACAGGGGATACTGGGATGCATAGGAGAGGCATCACCAGTAGAAAACAGGAAGTTGTTGGCCCTCTGTACAGACAGTTGGTAAGACCACATCTGGAGTAATGTGTACAGTTCTGGAACCCCATCTCCACAAAGACATAGACAGGTGGAGGCTGTCCAGAGGAAGGCAATCGAAATGGTGCAGGGTTCTGCACCGAAGACGATAAAGAAAGACTAAAGGAGCTTAAGATGTATAGCCTCGAGGAAAGTGGGGGCATGATAGAAACTTTCAAATACCTCAAGGGGATCACCAAAGTCCAAGAGGTAGCATCCTTCAGAAAAGAGATGTGCAAGAACAAGGGGACAATTTGAAGATAGAAGAGAGACGGCTGAGACATAATGTGAGGAAGTATTTCTTCACAGAAAGGGTTGTAGATGCATGGAACAGCCTTCCTCAAGTGGTCGTAGAGTCAAAAACAGCTGGGGAATTCAAGAATGCATGGGACAGACATAAGATAATTCTAGTGGGGGTAGGAGGAAGTAGGCTGTTGGTTAACTAGGATCTGCAGCTTATCTGTTAGGTAGGAAATAGGCAGACTAGGTGGGCCAAGTGGCCTTATCTGCCATCAAATTCTATGTTTCTAGTAACATCCTATTTGGTTATAACCACCAAACTAGTTTTGTGTCTTTTATATTTGCTTGCCTGCTCATCACATCTTATCACATTTAATTTGTCTGTTTCTGAATTAGGACAGCTAAGGTGTATTTTATTGCCAGCGAAGTTACAGCAAATGTGACCTTGGAGTTTCTGAGTATTTGGTAATAGTAGAAATATGCTGAGGTAAGGACACAAATTATTTTCCAGGTCATCGAGAGTGGTGTATTGGGATTGATGGGAGTGGTGTAATACAGTGGATGTGGAGCAGCAGTCTTCAGGAGACCCTTTGGAGACTAAGATGCTAACCTATCTGCATGCACCTGTGGGCTGAGGGGAGGAGGTCACTAGACTCGGGCAGAGTTGGCTAGGATTCAGGGACCTCTTCCCCACTCAAGATCGACTAAGTCCACCACCACCACCACTGCCCCAGAGAGTGCCAAGAAGGAGGACTGGCTGGACTGTGGTGGGCTCAGGAAGGTGGCGGTGGTGGGTCAGGAACACATTCCTCAGCTGGAGCATTACACAACTCCTTCACTGTTCTGCCAACACAGGATTGCCAAGAGGAGGCACCTGTGGTAGCGCCAAGGAGTATGTGAGGTCCTCCAAATAGGGGGCCCCAAGGTGGAAGGAAGAGAACCCCAGTGGAGGAGAAAGCAACTTCTGATGTGGGACTCAATCATTAGAGGAGTAGTTTTGGGAAAAAGACAGGAGTGAAAGAGGGACATGAGGTGCTTACTTGGTGCATCAGCATGGAGGAATGTGAGTAGATTCTTAGGCTCTCTAGGACAGTGGGGTAAGAGGGAGCTGGATGCCATTGTCCATCTGGGGACTTATGACCTGGCAAGGGATACAGTAGGGGTGATGCAAGATAGTTTTAGGGAGCTGGGAAGGAGCCTGAAGCAGGTAGCTCACATGGTGGCATTCACTGAGGTGCTACCTGTATATGGCCTGGGGAGAGGATAGGGAATACTGCACCAGGGTCTTCAGCAACTGGTTGAAGGCAAGGTGCAGGAGAAGATCTGGCTACATCAAGGACTGGGGTTCCACCTGGGGTAGATGGAGGCCTGTACAAAGGATGGCCTCCATCCATCCAGGAGGGAAAGGCAGTCCTAGATGGAAGGTTTAAATGCTACTTTCATGTGAAACTAACAGAGCCAAGGAGGCAGAAAAAATGAGGAAAGTAGTAACTGCCCCTCCCACTCAAAAAGGCACAGCAGAAAGGAAAATCCATGGGAAATAAGTTCTTCAGAGACAGAGGGGTGTAGGGATGGGGAGGATGGGACAGGAGGGTTGGAAGGTTGTTCTAAGGCTGAGAGAAGAGTTAAGAATGGTGGGATGAGAGAGTATAAAAGGGAGGACAGTACCTGGGACAAGGAAAGGGTGACGGATGGAATAGGGAAGGGAAGGAAGGTAGGGACAGAGAAAGACAAAAGGAGTGGGGTGCCTTTGTGCCAGTGCCAGTGCAAGGAGCCTAGAAAATAAAATCACTAACCTGGAGGCAACCATTGCGAAATCTCGAACCTGGATACAGCAGGTGGCCATAACAAAACTACGGTGCACCAACAACCGCAGCTGGGATGTGGCCATTCTGGGTTACACCATGTTCAGGAAGGATAGGACAAGGAGAAAAGGGGGTTGTTTTATATGTGAGGAAGGCATAATGGTGACGGAGATATAAGAACACAACAGGGACAAGGTAGGGCTGGAGGTGCTATGCACTGGCTCAGATACAGAGTCCAGGGCCTTAATCTTCATGGTGGTGATGTAGACCACTAACAGAGGGGAGGAGTTAGTATTTTGTAGGAGGCCACTGGCAGAATGACAAGCATAGGGGATGTATTGATTATGTGAGACTTCAATCTGCCAGATGTAGACTGGAGTATTCTGGTCGCAGCTACAAAAAGAAGCAGGGCAATCCTTGACTCCCTGCAGGGGGCATTTCTCAGGCAGCTGGTTACAGAACCCACTAGGATGGGGCAATACTGGAACTGGTACTTACGAACAGTGACAGTATTGCAGAAGTCACAATGGGTAGCCCTCTGGGTACAAGCAATCATTATACATTGTGGTTCTGCACAGATTGAGCAGGGAGAAACATACTAGGACAAGGGTCCTGACTTCAGGAGGGCAGATTTTATGGAAATGGGAGACTGCATTAGTAAATACTTGGAAGGTAAAGGAGGAAATAACTAAGTCAACAGCAAGGACAATAGAAGGAGGAGGAAGAGGCCACTACGGTTTTCAGAGGGGTGGGTAAGGTGGTAAGAAAAAAAACAGATTTTTGGAAGTAAAGAAAACCCAGATGGAGGGAGACAGGGAGAGATAGCTAGATAAACAAAGGGAGGCAGGAAGGAGGGTGAGGCAGCTAAGGCACAAATAGAGAGGAGGAAAGCAGGAGGTCAACAAAGGTGATAAGACTTTCTTCAGATATGTGAGTGAAGAGAGAAAACAAGGGGTGGGATAGTGAGGATCAGGAGGAGGGGGACTGTGCAGAGGAAGACCAAGAAAAAGCTAACATTTTAAATGAGCAATTCTGCTTGGTCTTCACAGTAGAGAGAGGAGGATGGATGGACCAACATTTAGCAACAGGCACCGGAGACAGTGGACACACAAGTCCATTTCGGAGGAGAGAGTCCAAGGGGTAAAGCTCTAAAGAAAACATGGCAATGGGACCAAATGGGATCACCCAAGGGTCCTATAAAATGAAACACGTGCTAGCTACCCCTCTGGCAACATCATTCTGCACCTCACTGGAGATGGAGGTAGCACCACAGGATTGGAGGAGTGCCAATGTGGTCCCTCTGTACAAGAGTGGCAGCAAGAAGGAGGCTAACAATTGCAGGCCAGTCAATCTCACATCAGCGCTGGGTGGGGGTGGGGCTGAAATTAATGGAAACCCTGCAGAAGGAGAGAGACTGATGGAGTACCTGGAGGCAAATGGAATGCAAGATCACCAGCAGCAAGGTTTCACAGCAGAGGTCACGTCAAGCAAATCTCACAGAATTCTTGAATACATGCTAACATGGTTTCCTAAGGGGCACAGCACCTCTACTGCTCTGATACAATTTACAAATGATGCTCTTACTGCTATGGATCACGGTCTCATGACTGGTGCAGTATTCACTGACCTCTCAAAGGAGTCTGATCTTGTAGATCACCCTCTTCTGCTTGATTGCCTTAGCTTCACTGGTTTCTCGAAGCAAGCCACAAACTGGTTTCAGAGCTACTTAAACAATAGAAGACAACAGGTAAAATTTTACTCTGCAGTGTCAGACTCTGCGCCTATCAATGTTGGTGTTCCCAAGGCTCCATCTTGGGCCTCTTCTCCTCTCCATTTTATAAATGCGTATCTTCTAACACCCTTGGTGCTCAATAATCTTATATGCAGAATGATCTGGTGCTCTACACCTCCTCTGCAAACACAGAAGAAATAAATCGTCACTAACATCTGCATTTCTCATAATGCAAGAATGGATTCACAACAAAAGGCTCGTCTAAACATAAAGTAAAACTCAGGGCATGCTCTTGACTCTGCAACAAACTTAGAACAAACATAACCTTTTTAGCGTCTCTCTGTACAAATGGCTCCCCTTACAGTAACCTCATTCAAGTATTTAGGTGTCCTGCTTGATGAAACTCTCAACTTTGAGCAACCTATCATCGACACCCTGCAAGTAAGTAAACTCCAAACTTGGAATAGCTTACAGGACTAGTCAGGTGCTTACCCCTCAGCTAGACTGGCTATTTCTAGGGTATCCTACTTCCATCCCTTGCGTATGGTGCTGTCACCTACATAAATGCTTCAAAACCACCCTAAGTAAGTGGGATACAACGAGAATACTATATGTCATTATTCCTTGGCTTCCCCACGCTTGAAGCACCATTGCTTGCTATATGCAGACCTTAGATGGCCTTCTCCATCTGCCAATCAACTCCTTGCCCTTGGTACTTTGCTGGACATCATTAGAACTAATCTACCTACCTCTCTTGCAGGCATGCTGGTGCGTCTGCCCCCATCCATGGCCTCCGCTCTACTGGACTCTCTCTACTAAGCACCTATAGGTGCAGAACCAAAAAGGAACTTCAGTTTTCTCCTGCCAGGCCCCAAAATATTGGAATTCTCTACCTTTTGATGTTCACTCTGCACCTAGTCATATTGCTTTTAAAAAGATGCATCACACTCCTCGTCAAACATGCCCTATGTTCCTGTTTTAAACCCTATAGGGTGCTTGACATCCCCTTCCTCAGCTCTCAAAATGTTTCAATTTTGCTCTGACCCCTTGTTACTGTTATATGTAGTACTTATCATGGATTACGTGTTAAAACTCTACTGCACTATGATTGCATGCTTATTTGTTTTGTACTATTTTGTATTTTTCTGCCATTGTCTCTCATATTAACAATATTGTTTACGTCACAGAACATCATGTAGATTCTTCCTTGTATGGTTAATTACCTTTGAACTATTTCTGTTGTTTGTTTTGTCTGCCAATTTTGTATTGTAACCTCCGGGTCATGTCTGAAAATAGTCATATTTTGTAGCTCTGACACCTTATCCGGTAAACAAAACTAAATAAATACTAAGAGAGGTAGATGAGGGGAAGGCAGTGACTGTGGCCTATCTGGACTTCAGTAAGGCCTTTGACACTGTGCCACACAGGATGCTAATTAAGAAACTTAGCATCCTGTGGTGAGAGAAAGATAGTAAGCTGGGTATCAAACTAGTTGAAGGATAGGAGGCAGAGGGTGGTGGTAAATGGCAGTCAGTCAAGGATGGGACAGTGACCAGTGGAGTACCACAGGGATCGGTGCTGGGTCCTGTCTAGTCAATGTTTCTATAGGTGACACTGCTGAGTAGCAGGATGGTCGAAGTGTCTCTCTGCACAGATGACACAAAATCTGCAACAAGGTGGACACCCAGGTAGGGTGAAAAATGCAATGGGAACTGGGGAAACTTGGAGTGGTCTAGGGGGTGGCAGCTGGGTTTCAATGCCAAAAGTGCAAAGTTATGCACCTGAGGTGGGGAAACCTGGGGCTGTGTATAAGATGAGGAGGTACTTATAGTCACCAAGCATGAAAGGGACCTGGGGTAATCATATCTGATGATCTCAAAGTGGCAAGGCAGTAAGTAAGGCTAGCCAGATGTTGGGGTGCATAGGAAGGGGATTTCTAGCAGGAGTAGGGAGGTAGTGATTCCACTATATTGCTCACTAGTGAGACCCCACCTCAGTACAGTGTCCAGTTCTGGGCCACACCTCCATAAAGATACTGACAGGGTAGAAGCGGTCAGGAGGGCTACCAAAATGGTGTGGGAGATAAACAAGTACCCATATGAAGAGAGACTTTGGGAGCTCAACATGTACTCCCTAGAGGAGAGAAAATGAGAGGGTACATGATTGAGACCTACAGGTACATCATAGGGGTGGACAATGTGCAAGAGGAGAGTCTCTTTCAGAGGAGTAGGAGGAGTACCACAACACAGGGTATGCAATGAAGCTTGGGAGAAAATACTTCTTCACAGAAAGGGTGGTGGATGCCTAGAACAGCCCACGGAAGAGGTAGTAGGGGTGAGCTTCAAGCATGTGTGAAATAGGCACATGAGTATAACAGGTGGAGGAAAGGGAGAAGGGAGGAACACCTGTGATGAAATAGGGTCCACGGTGTAGAAATAGGCAGGGAAAATAGGGTACACTAGATGGGCCTACCAGTTTGTTTCTGCCATCTAATTCTAGATTTCTATGCCCTCACTGCCTTGGTGAATCTGTGGTTTGCTCTTCCAGGGGTTTAAATGATCATACAATTCTGCAGCAATGACACACCCTAACTTCACCATGGTCTTGTCTCACATAGTAAAATGCTGACACAGTAATGCTTGCACAGAGTGTGCCAAAGACTGGTTAACATCAACGCTGTGTTGCAGGATTGTTTAAACCCAGAAGAACAGCACACCACAGATTCACCAAGGCTCCAGGAACTTTGCCCTTAACTTTTAATTTCCTATATGTTGTGGGCTTTAACCCTAACAGATGCTTTAACATGGATTTTTGCAAAATATAGCTATATATATATATATATATATATATATATATCATTGCAAAAACTGTGGTTAATGCATTAGTTAGGAGTTGATACTACAGCGACAAAAGTATGGAAATGTGATGCTAGGGTTACCCTCCTACCACCTTATCCCCATCCTCCACACCAACAGACGCCGGGTGTGCCATAGAAATGTTAGCTAACCTCACCCCATTCCATGTAAGCAAGCTGGACATGCGATACAGTATAGGAGAATGGGGTGAGAGTTAGGCCTGATGACCCCATGGCACACTCCAATGTCTGTTGGTGGGTGGAGGGTGTGTGGGGTGAGGTAGGGGTAACCCTAACATCACATTTCCATGCTTTTGTCGCTGTGCTATCAACCCTAACCATGTATTAATGAAGTTTTGCAATTAATTTCCTTCTTTGAGAAAGTGTAATGTAACTGGTATGTGTTAGCAGGCGTGGATCCTCCAGGCCCTGCACTCCCTTCACATTGCCCAGTTTTGCATATGGTATGCGATGTCCACTTATACATAAGTACGGAGCCATACAGCAGCCTCCTAGTACTCAAAGGAGCCTCGTAACACATATTTGGCAAGATCTCAGTAACCGTAGCAACTATGAAAAAATTCTACTGCAGTTGTAATCATGACTTGAAATTCCACACATGCTTAGTCCACCTACGCAAGGGTAGCGAAAATCCAGATTCGAATATTTTAAGATATGGGTGCTGCAATGTTATCCTATGGAAATGTCTCAACTTTGTAGCACTGTAACTATGTAAACGCTTTACATTTTTTACCAAACCACCAAAAGGCACATCTATGTGGCCAGGGCTTACCACCCTGAAAATTTCAGCCAAACAGTCCTAACCATTAGTGCAGTGATGTGGCAAAGAAATTGTATTTGGTACAGTAGTGCTCTAAATTGCTACAGTACAGATGCAACACCACGATTTTAAAAAGGTATTTCTAGGGGTCTTAGAAAAAACTGATGGCACCATTGTGTTCCTCAGGCCCCGTTTAGGTAAACACAACTGTCAGTGTTTATCTAGGGCAGTAAATTTGAATTACAGATATTTTTCTTCACCACTAACTGAAACAAGATGGCTGCAGCACGACAGTAAAAGGACCATTTGCAACAGTAAAATGTACTGGCGGCAGCTTTTGTGAGACACACAGATTTTATTCCCATTGACGATACTGGAAAACTTAAAATTTGAATAACTTTGAAAGGATTCATTTTTTTACCAAATCTTTAAGAGGCACATCAGTGACTCAGATTGCATCTCCCTGAAGATTTCGGACCAGTTGGACAAATCGTGTGAGCTGTAGCCACGAGCAAAGAAACGGCAAAACCCCATTTTGTGCATTTTTGTGCTCTGCAATTGCTCATCTGACAGTAATGCAACCTGCTAGATCCAGAGATCTATGGTGCCCTAGCCAGCGCGCCACAAAATATCAAGCAAATCAGTTATACAGTGGCAAAGTTATTCAAGTGCAAAATTTGGGTTTAACACAGAAGAGGCCTGCCGGCCCAGTGGCGTGGAGGTCTGAGGCATCATGCCCTCACCTCCTGCCACGCCCGACGAACCTGTGTTCGCAGTGCAGTGGGTCGCCAGGGAGGGAAAGGATTGAGCATCCGGAGGACAGCCTCCTCTCCCGAGGAGGGTGGGACTGGTGATTGGTGCATGCCTGGCCCTAGCAGCAGCTGGAGGCTAGCACACCGACTCCATAAAGGCGAGGAGGGTGGAGACAAAGCAGATGCCCAGCGTGCCACATGCGGAGCGTGCACCTTGGCCACTGGCGCCAGTGCACACTCGAGGTCGGGAGAAAACTGGAGACAGAAAACCACTGTGGACCGTCATCCGGCTCCACAGGCGCCACACCCGCCAGCTGGCACCTCAAGTCACAGGTGAGTACCTGCGGACGCCTGGGTGATGGGGCTGGGGGCTAGAGGAAGGGGTTCATTTGGATAAGGAGATAAAGAAATTAATGTAAAAAAACATAGAAGTGGCTGGCACCTTAACTATAGTGCACTACCATGCAGCTATAATATTTTATTTATTTATTTATGTCTTTGTTTATCGGGTAAGTGCACTGATCCAGAGGACCGTTTTCAAGTCACGACCTGGTAGCCAGTGTACCAAGCAATACAGAGAACACAGCAGCACATACAGGTAAATACAATCAATGCAGTAAATTCACACCTCAGGCACGAGGTGGTGTGGAAAAAAAAATAGTTCAATATATATTCATGTCAAAAACTCTGTTAATGCATCAGTTAGGATTGTTCCACAGCGAAAGAAGGAAATTCAGTGTTAGGGCTCAAAACCTAACTCGCATTCCTCCCCACCACACACACACATATATATGCAAGTAAGGGAAGGACCAAGGAAACACAACCAATCACACACAGCCAGCAGGAGGTGTCTACCTGTGTTACCATAGGAAGTGGAGAAATCCAACTTCAGGTATCACACAGTATTTCCAAACTTGTTCCACGAGGTTAGTTCACCTAAAGGTGAACCAATCTGCCAGTAGTGAAAATTGTACCGCCTTGTTTTCAACATATGGGTGAAGGCATCATGGGCACCGCAATGTTAGTCTATGGGAAATTGCTCAATTCTGGAACACTGTAACTTTGTCATCCTTGACTATTTTAGCACCAAAGCAGCAAAGGCACATCTGTGGGACCAGGCTTGCCACCTGCAAATTTCATCTCAAAGGACCCAACCATTTGCTTGCAGAAGGATGGCAACGATATTGCAGTTATCAGGAGCACAGTTTATAAAATACTTTCAAAAACACAACTCTTGCAAAACAGAAGACACAACACTTTCACATTTGCAAAAGCATGTAAAATACTTTCATAAAATACTGTCGAAACAAAAAAGTGTCACAAATGCTTAGCACGACAGTTTTGTATTTTAGAAAGTATTTTCAGGAATGTCCAAAATCCTGTTTTGGGGCTTGTAATCCCCACAATAGCATATGTGTAGTCTGTGTTATGTGTTGGTGGCAGCATGGGCCCAAGATGCACAGTTGTCTGTAGTGATATGTGTTTGCAAAGTGTGGAACGTCCAGGATCAGAGTTAGCAGTGACAATGCCATGCCACACCCTGACATCTGTTGGTGTGTGGAAGATGGAAGCACAGGGTGTGGTTTTGTGGTTTAGATAGTTGTATGTTATTTCTGTTACCTGCTTCTGGTTGTGTGTGATTGGTTGTGTTGCTTTGGTCCTTCCCTACTTGCATGTATTTGTGTGTGGTGGTGGTAGGGGAATGGCAGTTAGGGTTTTGAACCTTAACACAGAATTTCCCTGCTTTGTCGCTGTGGAACAACCCTAACTGATGCATTAACGCAGTTTTGCCATGAATTTCCCTTCTTTTGAGAATGTGCAATATAAATAGTGAATGGTATGTAGTGGTCGAGCGCCGCCTCCCACCATGCTGCCCAGTTTGGCATAATAACCATAACAGTGATGCTAACAGTAACAGTATTGTTAATGGTAATGGTAATGTTGACGCCTAATGGTAACACTAACAGTAACGTTAACAGTAACACAAGGGAAACGTACACTAACAGTTAATGGTAACAGTAACGCAAACGATAACACAAATGCTAACACTAACAGTAATGGTAACAGTGATGCAAGAGCAACGAAACGGTAATGCTTACCGTAACCATCATGGAAATGCCAAGAGAAACGCAACCGTAATGGTAATGGAAGCAGAGATGCAAACGGTAATGGTAATGGTCATGGAGACGCAAACGCAAATGGTAATGATAAGGGGAATGGCAACGCAAACATGAACGGAAATGCAAACGGTAATGGTTACAGTAATGCAAACTAAATGTTAACACAAACGGTAACACAAATGCAAACACTAACAGTAACGGTGATGCAAACAGTAACGGTAACGCCAACACAAACGTAGACAGAAAAACTTACAGTTACGGTAACACAAACGCAAACAGTAAAGCAAATGGCAACAAAATGCAAATGGTAATGGCAATATAAACGAAGTGCAAATGCAACTGTAACAGTAACTTAACGGTGACGCGAAAAGGAAACGGTACCGCAAACAGTAAATATAAATGGAAGCGGAAACGTAAATGCAAATGCAAATGGTAACGCAAATGGTAACGGAAACGAAATGGTAACAGTAATGCAAATGAAGCTCAAATGCAAACGGTAACGCCAACCATGACACAAACGGAAATGATAATGCAAATGGTAACGGAAACGCAAACGCTAACATTACGATAACGGAAACGCAAATGGCAACGGTAGCAAACGCAAGTGTAAATGGCAACATTGATGCAAACGGAAATGCTGATGCAAATGGAAACACTAACGCAAATGGTAATGGAAATGCAAGTGCAAATGTAAACGCATAAGCGGTAATGGTAACAGTAAAGCAAACAGTAATGATAACGACAACACAAACATGAACAGAAGCAAAAGCGGTAACAGTTACAGTGATGCAAACGCAAATGGTAAAGGAAACAGTAATAGAAATGCAAATGGTAATGGTAACACAAATGCAAGCGCAAGCTCAAACACAAACGGTAACGCTTAATGGTGACGCAAAAGGAAACGGTAATGCAAACGTAACAGAAACACAAACGTTAATGGTTACAGTAACGCAAACACAAAATGGTAACACAAACAGTAACAGTAATGCAAACACAAGTGCAAACGCAAACGTAACGCTTAACGGTGATGCAAACGGAAATGGTAATGGAAATGCTAGATAAACAAAAAAGAACCACAGTGAATACAAAGAAGAAAAATACTACCATAGTAATGTAGATTCTTCTAATGGAGTCTTGCTGTATTCTGACAATATGCAGTTAGACCGATCAGATCAAGTGCCCGGAGAACAAAGAGTTAAACTCTATGCAAATGCACAGAACATTGAGCTCGAGCTCGGTTTTCAAACCACTGTCCTTGGTACGTTCTAGTAACTGATCAGATTCTATGAAGCAAAACTATAAATATATATATATATATATATATATATATATAGGCAAAAAACAAAGCCTAATCAGGGGTCCCCAACAAGGGCAATATAAGCAAAGACAAAAAAGCACGTGAAGACTCAAGTCACGGATACCCAAAGAAAACCAGTACCCACTACTGGGTTAAATCAGTATAGGTGCTGCAGGAGAGCCACCCTTACCCAGGTTATGAAGGGGAGGTGGGTGGAGATCAGAATACAGCAAGACTCCATTAGAAGAAACAACATTATTATGGTAAGCAATTTTTCTTCAAACAACATGAAGTCTTGCTGTATTCTGACAATATACGAAACTACAAAGCAGTGCCTGGAGGTGGGCAAAACCTATTGGGGAATAGGCTCTGCAGTACTGCTGTGCCAAACCTAGCATCACTCCTAGCCTGAATATCCAGGCTGTAGTGCTTAGTGAATGTATGGACAGATTTCCAGGTGGCAGCCCTCATATCTCAAGCAAAGGGACTTCCATGGCAGCCGCCAAGGAGGCAGCAGTCCTCTAGTAGAATGGGCCCTAAGCCTGCTGGTGGGTCCGGCCCAGCTACTATAGCAAAACTGGATACAGGCCACACTCCATCTGGCTATAGTTCTCTTTGCAGCTGGCCTGCCTTGACCAACCACACCATAGGTATGAAAGAGTTGGGAACAATCCTTCCTTAGCTCCTTTGTCCTGTTCATGTAATAGATAATAGCATTTTTCCTTCCAGATTGTGGAGCCTGCGTTCACCTGAACTGGAGTGCTCTGAGAAGAATACAGGCAAGGTAATGGATGGATTGATTAAGATGGAAATCAGAAACCACCTTAGGGAGGAACTTCCTATTAGTTCGAGCACAATTTTATCCCTGTGGGGTGTGATATAGTTGGGCTCCACTGACAAGGCCTGAAGTTCACTGATTCTTCTAGCAGAGTGATGACCACTAGAAAACAGTTTTCCAAGTGAGAAACTTGAGCTCTGAAGAAAACATAGGTTTGAAAGGAGGTTGCATAAGCTGGCCTATGCATATGTTCAAGACTCATGCAGGGGTAGGTTCCTATGTGGAGGATGAAGATGCAGCAACCCTTTGAAAACTTTTTGAAAACTGGGTGTGTAGCCAGAAGAGCCCTTCCTGCTGAAAGATAAGCAGAGACAGCAGAGGCGTACCTTCAGGGCAGATGGCTGTAAATACAGAAAATGAAGATGGACCAGATAGTCCAGAAGTTCTAGTAATCCGGCCTGCTGTGAGTCCAGGTCTTTCTGGAGCACCAAAGAGAAAATCTTTCCACTTAGAGGAATAGGTTTTCCTAGTAGCAGGTTTTCTGGAACCCTTCAGAATATCCAAGACAGACTGAAAAAATTGTAAATCTACATATTCTAAGTCTTCAAGAGCCAAGCCCTGAGGTGAAAGAGACTGAAGTCTGGGGTACATTATCCTGCCCTGAGAGGATGTCAGCAGGTTGTACCTCCTGGGGAGAAATTGGCTTGCTCAATGACAGTGACAGTAGCATTGAGTACCACGGCTGTATGGCCCAGTCTGGGGCTATGAGAATCATGGTGGCAGATTGAGACCACGGCTTAACCAAGACTCTGGCTATCAGAGAAAAAGGGAAAAGCATAAAGGAACCTGTTTGATCAATCCAGAAGGAGAGCATCCAGTGGCACTGGGCCCTGGAATGGAGGCCTGCAACAATACAGTGGTAACTGGCGATTGTCTGCGGCTGCAAAGAGATCCATCTCTGGCACCCCCCACCTCCTGAACATTGAAAGAAGGACCTGCCTGTTCAAGGTCCATTCGCAATGGCCCTAGCTCATCCTGTTGAGAGCATCTACCAGTACACTGTCCTTGCCTGGCAAGTGAACTGCTAACAGTGACATGTTGAGAGAATATGCCAGGTTCCAAATCTTCATGGATTACGTGCACAGCAGGAGGATCTTCTTCTCCTGCTTGTTGATGTAGTACATGGTGGTGGGATTCTCTGACCTAACTTGAACCACCTTGCCCTGTAAGAGACTGTCAAACTCCTGAATAGCCAGGAACACTGCCCTGAGTTCCAGAAAATTGATGTGCAGGAGAGACTCCTGGGGAGCCAAGTACCGTGTACTGTGCGATCCCCTAGGTGAGCACCCCAGCCCAGAAGAGAAGCATCCGTTGTCAGCACCAGAGAGGGTACCTGAGGAAGAAAGGAACCCCCACTCTGAGGTTGTCCATCTCCTGCCACCACTGAAGAGTTAACAGAAGGGTGGGAGATACTGGACAGAGGATCCCTTTTGAGACCAAAAGGATCTCAGATGGAACTGAATGTCTCATCTGAAACCTGGCCCCCAGGACCACAGTTGTGGTGGAGGCCATGTGTCCTAGGAGCTGTAGGAAGTACCTTGCTGGCTGAGGAACTCAAAGGTGGAAAGATTTTACCAAATCTATAAAAGCCTGTGCCCTTGCAGAAGGCAAAAAGCCCTTGCCTGAATGGTATTTAGCTCTGCCCTATGAAGTCTAGTACTTGTACTGGGGTCAAGACAGACTTTTTGAGTCACCAGGAACCCTAGAGACTGCAGAGTATCCTGAGTGAGTTATAGGGCTTCTGTGACCTGCTGAGGGGATTGACCCACCAGCAACTAGTCATTCAGATAGGGGTAAGCTGAACCCCTTGTCTTCTGAGGAATGCCACTACTACTGCCAGACATTTTGTAAACACTCTTGGTGCAGATGTCAACCGAAGGGCACAGCCCTGAACTGGTAATGGCCTGAAGGCAGTGAAATCTGAGATATTTTCTGTGAGACTGTCTGATGGGGATGTGGAAATAAGCATCCTTTAGGTCCAGGGATGCCAGCCAGTCCCCTTGCTTGAGAGTAGGCAGAATGGTAGCCAGGGTTATCATTTTGAACTTTGGCTTTGTAAGATGCCTGTTTAGGAATCTGAGACCCAGGATGGACCGCCACTCCCCATTTTTGGTGCCAGAAGTACCTTGAATACAACCCTTTGCCCTGTGCTGATAAGGCACAGGCTCCACTGCTTCTGAGTGTAGAAGAGTGGAAACCTCTGCCTCCAACAGGGCTATTTCTGAGGGCTGGAAAGTCTGAAAGCTCTTGCTGACAGTTTTGGGAGCAGCTTGAAGCTGAGAGCAAGACCCTGACCTATTATCTCCAGGACCCATGTGTCTGAAGTGATGGATTGCCAAGCCTGGAGATAATGCGGTCAGCCTCTCCCTACAGGGGAAGGAGGTGGCCGGAGATACCTCTCAGGGTGTCTGTTTAGCTGGAGTAGCAGACTGGGGGTGGAAGCAGCCTGCCAGCTCCTCCTGCCCCTCCCTCTAAAGAACCCCTGGGTTGCTGGTAAGAGGAAAAGATTGGGCCTGATGGAAAGGCCTGGGGTAGGGTCTATCCCTGCCCTGGCCTGCTGCTTTGAGAAGTGGCAGCTTTCTCTTTTGCTGAAGCACTCCTGTATGCCACTCTGTACTCATTCATCTTCCTCATGTATGCCTCAGTCTGTTCCCCAAACAAAGAATTCTGGACAAGGGAAAATCCATGGCATTATTTTGCGTGTCCTGGGACAGGGTAGTGCACCTGAGCCAGAAGAAACACCTGAGGGATAAGCAGAAGACATAGTTCTAGAAGCTGCATCATTAGAGTCCACAGCCATTTGGAACTGGGACTTTGATGCTTGTACCCTTGTTGACCATCTCCTGGAGATCAGCAGAAAGCTCAGGAGGGCCTTTTAGCAAGTTGTTCCACAGATTCCCAAAGGGACTTTTGGTACCTGGAGGCATAAGTCATATAGGAGGCTTGCCCAATACCTAAAGAAGATGGCAGGTATGCTTTCTTGGCAAGAGAATCCACTTTTCTGGAATCCTTGTCAGGGGTGAGAGGCCAGGGGATGCCAGCCTTCTCACAGGCTGCAGTTTGTACCACCCTACATGGCTACAATGGCTGGATAAAAAGTCAGTGCCATTGTCAGCCAGGATATATTTTCTGTCCATTTTCTTATCTACAGGAGGGACAGAACTGGGGTTTGGAGGATCTTTAAGTCTGCTTTTAAGGGACTTATGAATGGGAATCGAAGTCCCTGGGACATAGGAAGATCCATCATCTCCTGTAATCCTCTTCCTCATTATCTTCCTGCCTGGCCTCCAGTACAGAGAGTTGCAGGGTCTCAGCCACTTGCCTCATAAAAGCAAAATGGGAGGTGGCCTCAGATACAGGCCTGGGAGGGATTCATACTGGGGTTGGTCAGGGTAGACCTCTGGGTCAATGGGTTCCCTGTCATCCTGCTCCTTCTCCGCTTCATCACAGTCAGAAAAATAATACTCCTCAGGATCAATGTGTCTTGAAGGAGTTGAACCGGTATCTGGAACCATTGGCTGCCCAGGCGGTACCTGCGGCAGTTCGCCAAACCCAGATTGCAAAGACTGCACTATCCGAATGGCTTTGCAATTTCGTCTGCGGTTGGAACTGAGATCGAGTGTTTGCATGGTTCCGAACTGGGCGTTTGGCTTTCTCTGATTAGTGCAGGTTCGAAATAGACTCGAGCGTCTTTTACCTGTTGATGGTTCACCTGGCTTGAGTGGTGGGTTGTCAGATCCGAAGGTTCGGTTAAATGGGAACCGCACTCAGCAGTCTTTCCATCCTTTCCTTCAGTTTACTGAGGTGTCTGTCTAAAGTAGACTGAGGAAATTCTTACAAATATCACAGTCTGCTTATTAAGTAGTGAAACCCAAACAGTACAGAGAGACCAAGTCGGATCAATTTTGCAAATTGCTCCCTGCATTCAGTACAACGCTGAAACCCAGTGGGACCATTTTTTCTCTTGGGTTTCCGTGACATAACCCTAAATTTGGCACTTAACCCAGTGGCTTAGTTAGGCCAGTTAAGCAAAAATCAAATATCTACTTTATCCAAATTTTCTTAGTTAGGCTCGGATAAAGAAATGAAGAAATTAAGCAAATTACCGAAGGCTTAGTTAGGCTGGGTAATGAGAAGAAAGTCCAAACCGCCAAATGTTTAGGCCAGCCAAAAGGAACCGAGAGAGACCCCTGGTTCTGGTCAGGACTTTGCACGAGCCCAATACAGATGAAATTTACAAAGAAAGGGGAAAAGAAATCTGTCCCCTACAGTCAAGGGAACCAATCAGAAACTGAACACTTACCCAACCTAGGAACGTATACGATACCGAAGACAGAGGTTTGAGAATGTTTTAAAACAAAATAATACAGCAGTTGAAAATGAACTGGCGAAACTCAGCTAGACCGAAAGCAGTGAGGAGAAATCTCGAGGCATCTTCACGGGTGGGCGAGTAAAGAATCTGATCAGTTACTAGAATGTACCGAGGACAGTGGTTTGAAAATCGAGCTCCAGCTCAACGTTCTATGCATTTGCATAGAGGTTATCTCTTTGTTCTCCGGGCAGTTGAACGGTCAGTCTAACTGCATATTGTCAGAATACAGCAAGACTTCATGTTGTTTGAATGTGGGCATAATAGTGGCCCTCAGACAGGAAAATTAGCACTTGGAATACTAAATTGCTTATATCTCAGGAACCGTATGACGTGAAAAAAATTTAAATGTCATATTATTTACAACTTTCCAGGCTAGTTTGCACTTAGAGCAGGGGCTAGAATTTTGTGACGAAAAGCCTGTATCTCAAACCGTTTTCGAGATCACGGGACCCGAAAAGCCTGACAAGCGTCTAATGTTACCCTATGGGAAAAATTGTCAACTTTGGCATGCCGTAACTTTGGAACCCTGTCATATTTGGCACCAAACCACCAAAAGCGCATATCCTGAGTCTTGGATTTCTTCCTGCAAATTTCAGCCGAAATACCAAACCGTTGTTTTGCAGGATGGTGGCAAAGATTCCCTGTTGTTTTGGCCATACTTTCGCAATTACTTTTGCAAATCACGAAACTTTAGCATTTTGAGATGTGGGTCATTAAGAAAAAGCTATATGAAATGAAGACACTATCATTTTACCTACAAAAATTGCTACTTTTAAAATTTGAGAGGGGAAAATAATAAATAGAAGGATAAATTGGAGGCAGGCATGGGGCAGTGGGAATCCTCTAAAGTGTTGCAGTTCTGTATCAACTGTGAAGAAGGTTGTAAAATGGAAGAGAAAATACTGCATCATGATTGGTCAGACCTGTGCAGTAGGACAGCACAATGCAAGGGTAAAAAGTGCTAGAAATCAGGACACAGCACACTAACAATATCAATGCTTTTTTCAAAACTCCTGAGTTGCCATTACAGCCATGGCTGGCCTTCTACTCACTAAAATCATCTAGGCCCTAAAAAAACTCCCTCTGAATAAAACAACAACAACAAATTGATTAAATGCTCTTTTCCTTTATATTCCCTCCTTACACAGGTACACAAATCTTTAAAAAATGAAGTACTACTCAAAGTTTTATTTTGTTGAGCTTCTTTTCTAATCATCACCCGACCCCCCATTCTTATCAGATAAATCTTTGCTGCTTGCCTTGCCACAAACACTGAATCAATGGCTTTACTGAGGCTTTCTGTTATGTACTTTTGAGAGCAGAATGGTAAACATTCAGCCAGTAGAATTCCACAGAAGTTTGAATTCCTGCATTCCATGATAAACAAGCATCCCTCTATTGAATGTGTTGATAGACAGATACTTAACAGCTGCAGAGGACTACATTTTACTAGTTACTTTTAACTAAAGAAAATACCAGTTTATAATAAATAGAAAAGTTGCCATTTTTTTGTTTGTTTTCAAATGTTCTCATTTGCCCATTTATAAGTGCAATGAGACACTGCAGAGGTGTGCATTATACTGATGTAACAGCACTTACAAGGGCTAAGGCACGCCACCTGTGGTGTTGTGCCTTACTACCCCAGGTGTGTGGTTAGATCAGCATAATACACACACCTTTGTGTCTTATTGCTTACTTACCTTTCAAAACTCAGAAATAAGGCAGGTTAGCCATGTCAACATACATAAGAGGTCAAGTCAAAACATTTTAATGCAAAATAGAAAGCGTAATGCCAATTTGGGGGTGGGGATGGAATGCTCAACAGTTTGAAACAGAGAAATTTACAGGCAGATACAGACCTGTGATCCATCCTGTCTGCCTGTGGACCCTAGCTAATAGGACAGATATGCTCATTGAGGTGAAACAACCTGAAGATGCCCTGAGCTGAGATTCATGATCCTTTATATGGCCCCCTCCTGCCACCAGTACCTGATCCATGAATCTGTCCCATCCAGCCTTGAATTCAGCTGCAGTTTAGCATTCACCACCTACTAGTCAAACCACTCCATTTGGTTACCACCTGCTAGTGAAGAAGTACTTCCTCTCTTCCTCCTGAAATGAATCCCCCTCCCACACGCACACACATACACACCAAGTTGTAGTTGTGCCCCTGGTATCTGAGCAAGGAATAAGACACGTGAGGGTGCACATTAGACAGTTCTAATTCTTGGCCTGGGGCACAGCGAGGCACAAGGCCACTGGCAGTGCCTTGAGCCCCTGGCAGTGTGTTAGAAATGTCTAATGCATGCCCTGGAGCGTCTTATTGCACTTATAAAATGGGGTTGTGTATTTTGCATGGATCTAAAATTTAAATATGTATGTTTAAACTGTTATAAATCATATTTTTTTACTAGGTTTTATGTAAAAGAGTTCCTTTGCCTGTATTACCATGATCTGATCTTTTTTTTTTTTTTTTGAGCTAGGAAGTCTGTCCTACTGTGACTTCCATAGCTCTAGCTCCTCAGCACCACCCTCCTGCACACACTAAAGATTTAAATCAGGGATTTAAAGTAGGGTTAACAAGGAAAAAAACCCTGATTCTCCAGATTCCCTCCTATATCAATAAGTTTTGTCACTTAAAAGATTTGCAAGGGCGGTGCTGGGGAGTGAGCAGGCTGGTGGCTGAGGCGAGCAAGTGGGCAAGCGGAGAGTAGGAGGACAGGCGCCAGCACAGCATTCAGGGTGCTGTTTAGTGATTAAAAATACAAAATACACCAGCTTCTGATCTGCAGAGTTGTTTTATTTGTAGGCATTTGCACAGAGTTGCATTCTAATCCTGACTCAAGAGTTGTAAGTGTGGTGCTGGTGCATGGCAGGCTGGTGGCCAGCAGGACGGACGAGTGGGAAGAAAGATGCCAACACAGCATTCACATTTCACAGTGCTGGTAACTGTTAAGCGATTAAAAAATACAAAATACACCCACTTCTGATCTGAGCGTTGTTGTTTAATTTGTAGGCATTTGTGCATAGTTGCAGGTTATTCACAAATCCTGCTACCCCTGTAAGAGTCTCGGCATATAAGTACTAGTGGAGGGAATGAGCTAAATGGACTAGTGGGTTTGTGGGAAGAAGCGAGTGCAGTATTCAGAATGCTGGTAAGTGATTTTAAAGAAACCAGCTCTCGCACCAACTTCTGATCTACATCTTCCGTTAATGTGCAGCATTTTAAACTGAACTGTGTTTTTTGCCAGACTCATGCTTACCATACAAGTTGCAGCATTTGGGGAGCAGAAGCGGGACTCAATGGTGTGATTGAGTTTAGCCATTTGGTTAAAAATATAGTTTTGTACAGTAAATAACAGCCCTACTTTAGAAAAAACTGACAATATCCTGCCAGGCTATTTTTCTCATACAGTTAATTGTTCAAGTGATTTTCTTCAGTGTTTGTCTGTACTGTGTGTGGAAAACATGCCTGCCATTTGAATTATGAACATTCTAATGGCACAAGGATTTTGGCCATTTACTGGGTCCAGGTTGGCAGGATTAGTTTCTAGCTGTGCATTAGACACTTCTAATGCGGCTATTAATCAATCAGTTGCTTGAAATCCTGTTCCCATTTATAAACCCTCATATCCTGTGAAACAGCCCTGAGGAGTTCACCCAATTGATCCCATGACTTAACTTAAAGAATTACTTCTATCCTCCCTTCTCCTTCTAGCCTCCAAAGAATACATATTGAGGTTTCACAACCTTTCATAGAATTTCCTTGCTGGCCCTGTAAAGTTTTAGTCACCCTCCTTTGGATTATCTCCATCCTGTCTTGGTCCATCCTCAGATGTGGGCTGTAGAAATGCACACAGTTCTCCAGATGCAGCCTCACCAGGGACCTGCACAGTGGAAGGATTGCATTCTTTCTCCCCACTGGTAAAACACCTAACTACAGTATACACCCCAGCATTCTATTGTCACTCCTCTAATCCTTACTACAGTACACTGTGAGGTGGATTTTAGGTTATCATTGATGATGACCCCAAAATCCCTTCCATACACCATTATTCAAGTAGCATGCCTCAAGATTCTTCTTCCCTCAGTGCATAACCTTGAACTTCAGCTGAAAGATGCCTGACCATTTTCTCATCTTCCCACATCATTCTGTAGATCAGGGCTTGGATTTAGTGCTGGCTGTTGACAAAGCACCAAATAAAATTAATATTTTGCTATTTCTCTACAGTGGCAGGCATCTCTTGTGTTTCTGTTAGGGGACCACAGCTGGCTCTGACTCAAGACACCAGACTTAACAGCAGGAAACATCCATTCCTATGCTCCTGGACTTGTAAGCTGAGTGACACTGCTGGCAGGAAGATCAGACCCTGAGCCACACTGCAGATCAGGCAGCAGTAGTCCTCATAAAAACAGATTCTGGGACCTCCACAACTGCTCTCACGTTGTGTAACTCCTTAGCCTTCCATCTGAGGAGTTCACCCTCAGTGGAGACATTTAAAAAGGTCCTGAAAAGTATCGTCTGACCAAGCTTTTGGTGCTGATTCATAATCTTTTCCAGACATACCGCTAATTTTATACATAGTTGAGTCTGTATTTATAAGAGTTCATGGTTTAATGTATGTGATCTGCTATGTGAAGTATATATATGTAAAACACCATGAGCCTTTGGGATAGGGATCTCTGCCTTGCCTATGAAGATTTCTACAGCTAAGCAGTTAATAAAATTAATGGTGTTACCTAATAAACAGACACAAGTCTTGCCAATTCAACTTGAACTATGAAAACATTTACAGAATGGCGTTTTTATGTCTTGGGCAGGCAGTGGCACCTTAGAGGTTTAGCTTAGTTCAAGATTAAATGGAAAAGATTTGCTGGCTGTTTATTTGGTAAAGCCATGATTATTAACTGCCTAGCTGTGGAAATCTTTATAGTACAACTATGGAGGTCCCAGCATCTGTTTGTGAGAGTAGTGCTACTTCCAGGACTCCAGTGTGGGTCAGTAATCTGGTCTCCTGCTGGCAATGTCACTCTGTTTGCAAGTTCCAGGAAGATGATGCAAAAGGAAGAGCAAGAGAGAGAGAGAAATGAAGATAAAAGGGAAAGAGAAATGGAGAAGAGAGATCTGAAAGAGCATATGTTAGGATAAAGAAAAGCAGTAGAGTTACTCAAGAAAGAAAGACAGCATAGATAAGAAGAAGAAAAGACAGCAAGAAATTTCAGCAACTCACAACCCAGCTCAAACAGCCCAACAGGAATTATCCAGCCTCATGCATAGTTTAGTATCATCTGTGAAGAGGCATATCTTGATAGAAACACAGTTTCTGGCGCTAAACAGTAAGCGAGGATCAGCATCTACAAGAGAAGCAGCACTAGAAAAGCATGAAAAGATGTGATACACTCGAAAAAGCTCAGTTTATCACTAATTTTTGTGGACATATAAATTCCACAATAAATTACTGAAAAAAAGAGCTTTGAGTAATAACATCTATTCTATGTGTTTTTCAAGAAGATATATCTTCTCCTTTATTCCCACCACCCCTATATCAGTGAAGTACATATTGAAGAGTATGTCTCAGGACTGACCCCAGAGGAGCCCACTTGTAATGTCCTGACTTCTGAAAATTTGGTGTTTAGGGCCACCCTTTGAGTCCTCCTACATTGCCAGCAGTCAAGCCAGCTAGTCAGGTATTCCCTCATCCCCAGATCCCCACTTTCTTGATTAGTCACCCATGCGGCAGAGGGTCAAATGCCTTGCTGAAATGCAGGTCAAGGATATCAACTGTGTGACCAGTGCCCAACAATTTCATTATGGACTCAGAGAGACTATCAGATTTTTCTGCTATAACCCACAGTACACTACCTCATGAATCTGTGTTGTCTCTTATTCTGATAATTCCTGCTTTTCTACACACACTCTAATCTTTCCTATAACTATGGTCACTAGGCGTTTGCCCAGAATAGAGTTCATACTGACAGGCCAGTAAATTTTGGGCTTGTCCTATTCCCACTCTTGTGCGGTGGAACCACATCTGCCCCATCTGGTCTGATGGAACTACCCATTTTCAAGCAGCAGTTAAACAATTTATCATCCTGTGCATTAAACAGTATAGGAAAATCAAAGTTTCTTATACTATATGTAACAAACCCTTTCTATGATGAGAGGGACAAGGGTTATTATTCACCTGTAACTGTAGTTCTAAGAGTGGTATACAGTTCCACATCCACACAATGACAGTCTTCCCAGAGACAGCTGAGTCATCAGAATGTCTTCAAGCTAAGCTCCTCCCACCACCCAGGTGGTACAGTATATTCTCGGGTCTACCCCATGGCGTCAGATCTTTCCATGCTGGAAGCAGGATCTAGGTGACACACTGCCAGAGGAGGTCAAGAGGGTGTCGTGGATGTGAACTGTAAACTACTCTCAGAACTACAGTTACAGGTGGTAACCTATGTTTCAAAAGGTGTGGATATAGTTCACTATCCACACAATAGCGAACTCAAGCAGTCCTCCAGGAGAATGGGGCAAAGTGCACACCCTATTTGGTGAACAGAGACTGCCCTCGGCGTCCGGGCCTCATTAAGCCCCTAGGTGGTCCGGTATCCCCAATACCACATATCCTGTCGGGTGTACTGCTTACTTCAGTCCATGGCACTGTGTAAAGTGGACACTGTATTGTTATATGATACATGGTTTCAGGAAACCCTTGCTACATAGGCATTGCTTCATTGTATTTGCCTTTTCCAGGCCTGAAGTTTTGTTAATATAACAATACTTTGAGTTAATTATTTCAAATTTGGCTATTTAATAAGTTTTCTATACTCTGATGAAAAGGGAAGTATAAGGTTGTCCTCTGTATTATGGCTGTTTTGTTATTTTTAAACCAAAAGGCACATTTTGATTCTGATTAAATCTATGTCAGTGTTTTGTGCCTCTATGAACAGTTTCCTTTTCATAATCTGCTTATATTGCAGGGAAATATCTATCTTCATAAATGGTCTGACCATATGTGTTGTAATTTTATTTTCTTTAGGACAGACAGTAATGTATTTCACCAGTTTGATTTTAAGTTGGAGTTTATCCACTGGGACTTTTCAAGAGACATTGTTGGGGGAAGTGATTATATTTATTGTTTAATTATTCTTAACCAGTATGAGATTATTCTCATCTCTGTAAGTGTTTTGACTGAAATTTTTCCCAGCTCAGCCTCACCATAGCTGTAGCTGTGAGAGTAGGTTTTATAGAAATATAAAAGTGGGGTTTCTAGATTTTGAGCTCATAGTCAGAAACTTCATGTTCAGGCCAAGACAGCAGGCAGAGAGAGTATTCATCTATGGAGGCAATCTTCTTTCTGCAGCGATGGAAGAGAAGTAGAAGGTTTAACTCTCAACATAAACAAGTTGGATGAATCTCTTCCCAAAAAATTCAGAAAAATATTAAAGCGCAGGTGCGGATCTGGCATTGGAGCTTCCCGGAGACCCATGTAAGCGAGTCGACATCAGGAAAGAACTGTGGAGGAAGTGGGCAGCTCACGCCTTTATAGGGTTAGCGATGTCAATGGAAGTCGATGGTGTGGGCAGCCCCAGCTGTACTGCTGAAAATCTTTGGTGTGGATTCCCTTTCACCAATGGTGAAGTTCTCTGATTGTGACCTGATGACTGAGATAACCCGATGAATCCTGGGTTTCAGATGACCAGTAGCTGAAATCAGTCCTGCTGGGGCTGCTGCTGAGGTTGTTGTGACTGAAAGAACTGAAACTGAAAAGCCTTCTTCTCAGTCTTTGGGATCTTTGGGTCCTTCTGGGATGGCCACACAGAATCCAGTGTGGCACTCGACTGATCGTGCTAGGTGAGATGTCCCTTCTACCCAGGACCAAAGAGGTCGGTGCCCAGGAATGGGACACTGGCCAGCTTATGCTAAGTGTCTTCTGTGAAAATGGACAATCTCAGCCAGGTCTTGCAATGCATGTCAACTGCTGTAGCCAGGCATGTAAAGTAGTGTTGGGCCAATGAGTGATCCTGTTCCTTGATCATCTGGGCTGACAGCTGCTTATCAGCTGAGAGCAGGGAGGAGGTGCCCCACAATCCCAAAGAGAGAATGTCCAAATATTGCCATCATGACTGAACAGCTTCCTGGCACAGACTCAGAAGTGGCCACATACACCTTTTGGCTGCATGGTTAATCTTTTGGACTCCTTGTCTGGAAGTTTCGCATATCCCTTGGCCTTTTAACTTGCAGAGACCAAATCTGCCACCAGACCCTTCAAAAGGGTGGTCAGAAAACACCAGACAGTACCGATGGAGACCCATTATGCTTGCAGATCATACAAGCAGAAGGTGTTGAGCAGGATGCTGGGTGCTGCCAAAGACAGTCCCAAGATGGCCTCAGCCAAGGGAAAGGCAATACCTGGGGATTCGTTCTTATCAGGATATCACTAAACAGGTATTTACCCCATTTCTGTACTGGCTAAGGACACTTTCATGGACTCTGACAATAACAGAACAAAGCCCCAAAGATGTTGGCCCACGGATCACAGTGAGCTCTTCAACAGATTCCTCATCCTGGTCGAGGCCATCGATAACTTGGCTTCGAGTCTGAAGAGTCCTTGAAGGTGGCACTCAAACTTTCACCAACATGGACCAGCTTGGTATCTTCATCCTGGGAGATCTTCACTGACAGCTGTCCTGGCAAACTGGCAGTCTGGCAGGATTCGCCGTCCAGGGCCCACTACTGGAAGAGGAGTTGAAGCAGACATGGTGGTCTGCTGAGACTGGTGGACCGGCATGGGAACAGCTGGAGGAGGCCAAGGGCTGCTGGTCCATGGGGGCAGTGCCTGACCCCTCCATGCAGTGGTCCATGGCTGCCAGCTAAGCTCTTCACAGTGTCAATGCATATGGCATCGATACCTCTTCTCACCGAGGATGAGGAGGTTGAGGAGCACTGTCAGTGCTGCCTCTCGATCAAGTGAGACTGAGAGCAAAATGGCACCTCAACCTTGACCGCTGGCCCGTGGGTTGACATCAATGGGGTCCTTCAGTGGGCTGGTATAGATCACAGGCTTAGGCACTGAGACCAAATATAGGCCTCAGAAGCATAACCGCTGGTAGTGGCAGCTCCAGAGACAACTCGGTTGGGGGTTCTGACTGGGTCTCATCCTTCTGGGTGGGGACAGAGAACACGGGGTCTGAGATCGACTCCTAACCAATCTCTTCTGACACCTGGCTTAAGAAAGATCTAGCCCACTAGTCCCACTGGAGTCGAGGCGGACACTGGACATAATGGCGTAGCCTCCTACTGGACAAACTTAAAGCCGCAGGTCTTTCTGAATCTTCAGTTAGCTGGTTTTGTTCCTACCTTATAGGCAGGTCTCAAGCTGTCCGGATAGGTAAATCCTTTTCATCTTCTCTTCCCATTACCTCAGGTGTCCCTCAAGGGTCTATCCTGGGTCCTATTTTCTTTCATATATTCCTAAGCGACCTACCCTCTGTCTGTTCCTCTGTGTCCCTTCATATGACGCTGGCGACACGTTCTTTTTGCTTCTGGCTCCTCTCCCCATGATCGTAACTCCCGACTACAGTTGGATTTTGACAACATTCAGCATTGGCTCAAGGTAAACCACATGTCTCTTAATGCCATAAAAACAGTCTCTATGACTTTTCGTACCAGTTAGAGGCTTTGTAAACTACTTCTCCTCCACTATTTAATACCTTGATGGCACTAAATTTGAAGATGTCTCCTCCATTAAGTACCTCAGGGTCTGCCTTAGACCAGCATCTTGATTTCTCTGTGCAAATTGATGCAATTCACCATAAGCTTCACCCTAAGCTTGGTGCTTTGTACAGGAACAAAGCTTGTATACCGCTCCCTGCCCTTGAGATATTGTACTAAAAATTATCCTTCCAATCTTTGACTACAGTGACATAGTCTACAGTAGTGCCCAAATCCTCCCTTGCCAGACTGGACCCCATTTTCATTCTTTCTGCCACTTAGCTTTAGATTGCCCTCTTGTACTCACCACTGATCTCTTTACTCAGCTCATTCTCTCCCTCTCTTGAGCCTAGGCGCCTTTCCCATTGTGTCTCTTTTTGTCCAAATTCTAGCTTGGCACCCTTCCTCCCATCTCAAAATCCTTCTTTCCCTCCTCCTTCTTCCTCCTCCTCCTACCCTCTCCTTAACAGTGCTTCTCATTCTCTAAATATCACTCTTAGAAAATCTATTGTTGGCCAATCTGCTTTTTCTTACGCTTTCCTAAACTTTGACCCCTCTTCCCTTTCTATTCATTCTGCTTTCTCTACTTCCTCCCTAAAGTCTCTTCTTTCTGACTTTTGTCATCCTACCCACAACTGTCTTTGACCCTTCCTCTTTTCTCTATTCTCAGTCTTATCCTCCTGTTGCTGTTTCCGTTATTGTTTTCTATCTGTATATTTTGGAAGAGTTTTTATTTTCTAGTTGCCTTCATTTTCTAGTTGCCTCCTCAAAAGCTGTGCTGAGTAATGTCGCCCCCAACCTTAGGGTGGAGGGGTTAAACAAGCCTAGCCAAACCATGCATGGACCTCTCCCTAATGGCTACAGCTATAATCTATCTTCTCACTTTAGAGAGTGACCAGTGGAGGCTCCTCCCTTCCCCACAAAACCACTGGCTATCTTGCCATGCTCAAACTTGCACTGGGGGATATTGAACTTAACCCTGGTCCCCACTCTTCTAATCACTCTCAGCGACCCCTCCAACCCCCTCTGGGCCAACACCAAAGGACTCAAGCTGGTTCACATGAATATCGGCAGCTTAAGGCACAAAATCCATGACCTTGAGGCAGGGACAGCAATTTATAAACCGACATACTAGCTGTGACCCGAAACTTGGCTCCAAGCCTCAGACCCTCCCCATAAAGTGGACTTAGCTGGCTATCAGGCATTTAGAAAGGACAGAGCGGGGAAAAAGGGAGGAGGGTTCTTATCTACCTCAGCACTGCCTTGCATGCCTCGGAGATCGATCACCCCTCTTGTGGACCCTAAGTGAGATTCTGTTTGGAAAAAGTGCTCCTTGGAGACACCAAGCTCCTCTACATAAGTGTGTGCCTACCTCCCGCCCCAATCCTGCCTCCTCCTAGAATCCCTAACCAACACCCTTAGGTGCTCCACAGGGGAGATCATCCTCCTTGGGGATTTCAATCTCAGCTGGCCAGCCCTGGTGACCTCCCCTACCAAGAGCAAATACTGACTCCTCACTTACCCAAATCATTGATCTCCTACTAGGCATAATGCTAAGTCAGGTAATCATTCCTTACTTGACTGGGCATTAGTCTCCGCCCTGACCGCATACTGGCTGCTGGGATCATGTCAGATTCTCTGGTGACCACTCACCTATTTTTTGTACCTGGTCCAACAAGCCCCTAAAATTGCCGCTAGAGTCATAGAAGCCAGGCACTTCAGCAGGCTTGTACCAGCTGACCTCTCTGCTGACCTGGGGACTACAGACTGGGACCCCATCGTTTCCCTCCCTCACTCGGTAAAGGGCATGACTACTTCACCAGTTCATTCTTGTCAATGACCAACCTGCATGCCCGAGAAAGAAGCTCAGGGTACAGGAAAGTGCCATAAATGGCTGAGCCCAAAGCCTCAAGCATACCATGCTACTCCAGAGACAGGGCTTGGGGAATCTACAAATCCTCTGGCAGTACATCTGACTGGGAGAAGCACACAGAATTGAGGAATCAATGTAAAAAACTTCCAAATAGGCCAAGTCCAAGTACCTAGAGACCTCCAAACAAGTCACCTCGTGACCCTAAAATTCTGGGGCCACATTAACACCCTCCTCAGGGTACCACAAATACACAAGTAAACTCAATCCTGGTTGGGATACTTTGACCAATGACCCCTCACGTGGTTGCGAAGCCTTCTGTGCCTCTTTCTCTAACCCTAATAGTCCCACCCCCAGTCCCTCCTGGGACTCCCTCTACACCAGAGCAGAATGGGTGCCTCCTCTGCCCCAATTCCACCTGAAACTAGTTGAACCATCTCCTGTACTTCCTTTCCTACTCAAAATAAACCCTAACTCTTCCCGGGACATGACCTGCTAGAACTCCGGCTGCTGCGGGCTGCTGCCCGCTATAACCTTCCCTGTCACTTGCTCATCAACAGGTCCCTCCTTGAAGGAATAGTCCGCACGTGGAAGGTGTCGACTCATCCCCACCCACAAAAGGACCCGGACACAGTTGGAAACTACAGGCCCATCTCCCTACTCAGCCCTCTAGGGAAAGTGCAGGAGAGATTTGTATACAATCAACTGCAGGACTAGCTAGAGCAGCACCTACTCCTTGCTGATGTTCAACATGGCTTCAGGAAAGGTCACGGCATGGACACGGCCCTCATCCGACACATCCGACATCCTCAAGGCCATGGACCAGGCTCCCCTATGGGTGCTCTATTCATCGACCTGTCAAGGCCTTGACCTGGTCAGCCACAAACTCCACCAACTTGCTCTGGATGAGCACTTCGCTCTCCTGGTTTGAGAGCTGCCTGGTCAACTGAACCCAAAAGTCCACTGGAGAGAACACAATCTGGCACAAGACCCATGGTCTCCAGGGTACCCAGGGCTCGATCCTGGGCTCCTGCTATTCTCACTCTTCCTCAAGCGACATCAAGGATGACGGAGTGCTCAACAACCTCATCCTATATGCGCGGATGACACTGTTGTCTACTGCAGTGACCCAACCCAGTGTCATCTCCCGCCAAACTGCAGGCCTGTCTCTCATCTCTCAAGGTCTGGTTCACTTCTAATTCCCTAAAGCTGAGCGAAGACAAAACTAAGGCTGTCCTGTTTGGGACTAGGCGCCTGAAACTGACAGAGTGAGCTATTCCAGCTCAACACAGCCCAAGGGAAGAGAGTAGGGGTCACTGACAAGTTCAAATACCTCGGGGTCCTTCTTGACCAGAAGCTGACCTATAAACCACACATTGACTCCTTAACTAGGTCAATCCATCAAAGGCTTGGTCTCCTCTACCACCTGGGCAATTCCATCTCCAGCGAGGCTGACAAGCCATCACCAATTGCAACTCCTCCCCTCCATCCAGTACGGTGCCCCTGCTACAGTTCCTCCAAGAGATGGAACTCAACAACTCTCCTTGCTCTATAACAGAGTGGCTCACTTTGCAACTAACTCCTCCCCTAGGAGGCACCACTGTGAGGCCCTCATGGACCTTAACTGGCCCTCCTCTGGCACAAACTGGCATACTCTGCCCTGCCTGGCCTTTAAATTCTCCTCCTTCAGGCCCCCTCCACACCTTCATGGGCTGCTCCTCCAAAAGTCCAGTGCTGAACCCTGCGATCCTCTCCAAGTCGCCTCCTCTGATATCCCAGTGCGCACCAGCCAAGGCAAACGCTCCTTCCAATACGCCTGCCTCCTACCTATGGAATACCCTCCCAGCAAGTCTGGTTGACAAGTTTACTCTCCCTGTGTTTAAGTCAGGCCTCAAAGTGTATCTCCTGGAACTCAGCCTCTGCGGTTGCAATCGCTAGCCCCAGACTGGGCCTTCTCCTTGCTACAACCAGCCTAACCCGCCTACTCTCCCAAGAATCTCTTATGAAACAATGTTATATGTACTGTGTACCTGTCTTAATACCTGAGAACTGTTGGGAAACCTGATGACTCTGTGCCAACGTTTTAATTCCTATCATGTATCTGCTGAAACTACTGTATATTGATACCTATGTATGTATTCTCTATATAAACTAACTCAGGTGCCCCTGAAAAAAGGGACCATTGGTCTCAGTGGGTTTAGCGTCACCAAAATCTAAATAAATAAATAAATAATTTACTATTTTGCCTTTAGTATTTATTATTCTGCTTGTATTATTATATTTTTGCATTTTACCTTATTATTATATTGCTAGCTATACTACACCCCAGGACCCATCTGGAAATGAGCTGTTGTCAGCTCAGTATGTACTTCCTTGTTAACCTACGATAGATAGATAGATAGATAGATAGATAGATAGATAGATAGATAGATAGATAGATGAGAGGCCCAACGGAATTGCTGTGGAATCCTGGACCAAACCCTTGACTGGAGAAAGCTTGTCCAAGGCCGGCGCTCGATGGAGTTGGAGTAGCAGGAAGAGCATGATCATTTCTGGTCCCATGACCTGTGGTGACACAGTTTCTTCAGCTTCTTCCTGCAGACAGAAGGGCTCTTCAAAAGGTCTGGACAGCCATGCACATTTCCTGAAATCAGAGGAGGACCCTCCGATGATGGTGCCACCAACAACAGCCCGAGACTGATGATAATAATAGAATTCTAACAGTTAACAGTGCACAGACCAGAAAAAGGAACGGGAGGAGGGTGCACAAATGTCCACAGTCTGGGACACAAAATCCCAGACCTAATGGCATCAATGGAAGATGCAAACCTGGACATTGTGGCTATTACAGAAACATGGTACACAAGGAACCATGACTGGGATACAACCATACCAGACTACACAGATTCTGGGAAAGACAGGTGAGGAGAAAGGGAGGGGTGGCTATGTACATGAAGGAGGGATTAGAGTAGCGGAGGCTCAAGGGTTACAGGAGGGAGCAGAGGCACTGTAGGTCACCCTGGAGGCAGGGAATAGGACAGCCATTCACACTGGTGTGATCTACACACCTTCTGCGCAAGGGAGGAACAGATGACATTCTAGTAGAGACCATCCACCAAATGGCAGCCAAAGAGAACTACTACTACTACTGGGTGAATTCAAACTGCCAGATGTAGATTGGAGCAATCAGACTGAGAGTACAACAAGGAGCAGGGAGCATGCAGGAGCATGACTGCCCTGAAGGGGCAAACTTAAGACAGCTTTAGCAGAACCCACACCAAGAGGGCTAGATTGGACCTGGTGCTGACCAATGGGGACAGGATCACAGATGTTGAGGTGGTCAAGTTTAAGTTTATGACAGGAAAGAATCCGTTGAGCAAGCTCATTCACAAGGAGGTCCTGAGTCACATGCACATACAATTCGCAATTATATTGACAGGAAAATTGAATGTGGAACAAGCAAAGAATATATATATAAATACAAGAGGTATACAAAATAGAAATCCTTGTGCTATTTATGCAAATACATTCTAGATTAATCCTTGTGCCAAGTTATGCAATACATTCCAGCTTAATGGAGAGGGACAGTTGGTACATAGGTAGTTGGCTTAGAGTTGGGGGTGCCTAGTAGCAACTACATCGTCTTTTATTTTACAGACAGCTAGTGTTTTGTAGGAGTTAATTGATACGATGCTGGTTAGCTTCAGCATGGCTTGTAGTCGGTTCCAAATGTTGGGGAGGGTGTATGAGACAGCTCGTTGGCCAGTTGTAGTACGAGTCCTGGGAACATCTAGTAGGATAAAGTCAGATTTCCTTAGGGAGTAGGCACTATGCAGATGTGTTTGAGAGGCGTTAAGTAGTCAGGCAGTTTGTGAAGAAGTAATTTAAGGGTCCAAATACCAGCATGAAGAAGGCATCTGGTGGCAGTGAGAGTCCACCCAACCGCTGCATATAGATCACAGTGGTGGGTCCTGTCATGAGCTAGTAATGAGCGAAGCTCATGGTGGTAGAGTACATCCAGTTTAGACAGTCTCAAGGTTGGGGAGGAGATAAAATAAAGCCTCCATAGTCAAGTAGGGAAGGAATGTTGCTTGGACAAGTCGTTTTGGTCAGCGAGAGAAAAGAGGGTCTTATTTCTAAAGAAGAAACCCAAGCCTGCTTTAAGCTTCTTCGATAGATCCTCAACATGGTAGTTGAAAGAAAGCTTGTTGTCTATCCACATACCTAGATATTTAAATTTAGGCACGACTTCCAAGGGTTCACCTAGGAGGTAACTATGAAGTTCTTTGGTGAGGAAGGTAGGGCACCAGACAAGGCAAGTCGCGAAAATCATTGCCTTGGTTTTTGGCATTTAAGAAAAGCTTGGCATTGATAAGGTTGCTTTCTAACTGGATAAAGTCAGCTTGCAGCGCTTCCTGACTTCAGATAAGGTCGAGCCTGATGTGTACAAAACCGTATCATCCGCAAAGAAATGTATGCTAGAGTTCTTTATGTGGGAATCAAGGTTGTTGATATACAGGAAAAAAGGACTGGTCCTAGGATGGAGCCTTGAGGGACTCCTCTGGCAATTGGAAGGGGGCAGATAGTAGGCCATCAGCTTTGACTTTTGTATCCTTCCAGAGAGGTAACTGCTAAACCACTGTAAAGTAAGTGAGTGGCACCTAGGTAGGCAAGACAGGTGATTAGGAGGTGATGGTCAACAGTGTCAAGGCCTTACTGAAGTCTAGAAAGACTGCACCAGTAACCTTCTTGGTGTCCATAGCAAGGATCCAGTCATTAGAGACTTTAGCCAAAGCTGAGATGGTACTGTGTTTTGACCTGAAGCCAGACTGGGCGGGTTTAAAAGTGAGTGCGCTTCAAGGTGATTTTTAGTTGGTTGTAGATAAGTTTTTCCAATGCTTTGGAGAGAACAGGCAAGATGGAGATAGGTCTGTAGTTGTTTAAATCACAAGGATCTCCTGATTTGAAGAGAGGAAGAACATGGGCAGATTTCCAGCAGGATGGAACAGTGGCTGTGGTAATGGAGAGGTTGAAAATGTGAAGGATGGGAGCTGTGAGCTGGGCAAAGCCTAAGCATAAGAAAAATGATTCAAGGCCATCATTCTCTGCACTTTTCTTGGTGTCAAGGCTAGAATTATGTTGACTTCTTTGTAGCTAAACAGGGCAGCTGAAAGGGATGAGGTCAGCCCCTGGGCTCTAGCGACCATAGGACAGTATGGTTTAATGTGACCACAGTGGAGGAAGCAAGCTACACAAAGATAAAGGTCCTAGATTTCAGGCGGCCAACTTTAAGGAGATGGGAAATATCTTAAAAGAGCACTAGCAGCAGAGGAGAAAGGAGGAATGTGAAGAAACAGTGGTCTAGCCTCAAAGGGTAATAACAGAAGTAACAAGTCACTTGTGTCCATAAATGCCTGGTTAGGGTAAAGAAAACTGGCCACTATGATTCTTGAAGGAAGTGGCTGAGAAAGTAAGAAAAAAAAACGACTTCAGGAGATACAAGGAGACACAAAGAGATGAAGATAGAGAACAGTATCTGGAGAAACAGAGAGAATCTTGGAAAGTAATCAGAAGGGCTAAGGCACAGACAAAGGAAAGTATAGCCCAGGCTGTTAAGAAAGGCGACAAGACCTTCCTCAGATACATTAGCAAGAGAAAAAAGACCAGGAATCGGATTGTTAGGTGTACAAAGGAAGGAGGAGGAAGTGTGGAGGATGACCAAGACAGAGATACCAACAAATACTTTTGCTTAATATTCACCAGGGAAGGGAAGGTGAGGACAAAACTCATCAAGAAAGGTATCCAGGAAGGAGACACCAGCCCATTCATAGTGGAAAAGAGTCCTAGAGGGACTTGGTAAAAATAAAAATAAATAAAGCAATAGGGCCAGATAGGATTCACCTCAGAGTTTTAAAGGAACTCAGGGAGGTACTGGCAGCTTCACTGACTGCCCTTTCAACTCATCACTAGAGACAGAGGAAGTCTCAGAGGACTGGAGGAGGGCAGATGTGGTTCCTCTCCACAAGAGTGGAAACAGAGAGGAGGCAGGCAACTACAGGCCAGAAGCCAGACTTCAGTAGTGGGGAAGTTAGTGAAGTCTATACTTAAGGAGAGGAATGCGATGTTTCTGGAATCTAGCGGCACAAGATCTAAGGCAGCATGAATTCTCAGCAGGAAGGCCTTGTCAGATAAATCTGATAGATGTCTTTGACTGGGAGACCAGGGTGGTAGATCAGGGTCAGGCGGTGGATGTGGCCTACCTGGATTTCAGCAAGGCCTCTGACACTGTTCCATAGGAGATTGTTAAATAAATTGGGGAACCTGGGGTGGGTCCTACTGTGGTAAAATGGGTTGAAACTAAGTGACAGGACTTAAGGGTGATGGTAAATGGCGAAATCCAAGGTGAGGAGGTGACCAGTGGGTACCACGGGGATCATTGCTGGGGACAGTCCTCCTCAATATCTTCATTAGCGACACTGGAGAGTGACTGGAAGGAAAGTATGCCTCTCTGCAGATGACACCAAGATCTGCAACAGAATTGACATCCTGGAGGGTGGAAAAATGAGAAAAGATCTAAGCTTGTTAGAAAGTGGTCAAATGTATGGCAGTTAAGTTTCAATGCTAAAAAGTGCAAGATCACGACCTGCAACACAGGAATTCAAGGGAGGAGTATCGGATGGGTGGGGAGGTTCTGGCCACCACAAGTCAGGAAAGAGACCTGGGGTGATCATATCTGATGACCTAAAGGCGACCAACCAATGTGAGAAGGCTGTGGGAAGAGCAAACAGAATGCTGGGGTGCACAGGGAGAGGTATAACCAGCAAAGAAAAGGAGGTAGTGATGCCACTGTTCAGATCACTGGTGAGACCTCATCTGAGTACTGTGTCCCATTCTGGAGACCACATCTCTGGAAAGACACAGACAGACTGGAGGCAGTCAGAGGATGGCAATGAAAATGGTACACGGACTACACCAGAAGCCCTAGGGAAAGACTCAGAGACCTCAATATCTATTCACTAGAGGAGAGAAGGAGAGGGGATATGATGAGACATTCAAGTACCTCAGAGGTATAAGCGGTACGGAGGGAAGCACCTTTCGGGAAAGTGATGCACAAGAACAAGAGGACACAATATGAGGCTGGGGAGGCTCAGGGGCAATGTGAGGTACTTACAAACAGGGGGTGAGAAAGAGTAAGTGCCTCAGCTGGGACTTAAACCCAGGCCACCTGTAATGCGTTCCAATTGAGCTAGCCAGCTAGCCACTGAGACAGCTGGAACCTGGGCAGGTCCCGGAGCACGATTACTCTTTCTCAAATACAGCAATGTAGCATATATTTACTTGTAACAATCACATAGGAGGTACTTATTCTTTCTCACCTCTGTTTGTATGTGTTCCATAAAATATACACCACCTCCTGTGTGGTTGTTACAAATAAATATTTGTGTTGCTATTGGTTGTGCATTTGAGAAAGAGTAGTAATGCTCAGGAATAGACCAGGTTCCAGTTGTCTCAGTGGCACAACTGGTTAGCGCAATTGAACAGTATTCCAAGCGGCCTGGGTTCAAGTCCCAGCTGAGGCACTTATTCTTTCTCACCTCTGTTTGTATGGTTCATAAAATATACACTACACTCCTGTGTGACTGTTACAATGTGAGGAAGTACTTCTTCACAGAAAGAGTGGTGGATCCATGGAACAGCCTTCCAGCAGAGGTAGTGAGGGCAAAAGCGGTGCGGAGATTCAAGAGT
Organism: Neoceratodus forsteri; assembly: GCA_016271365.2. NCBI lineage: Eukaryota > Metazoa > Chordata > Ceratodontiformes > Ceratodontidae > Neoceratodus > Neoceratodus forsteri. Next base: position 1,171,629,716 of record CM057456.1, on the reverse strand, counting down.
GTGCATGGGATGAGACATAAAGGTACCATGGAGATGGATAGCGCAGGGCGATCAGCAGATCAAATAGGATCTGTGCTGTTGCACTTGAGTAGGGCAATGGGCAGACTAGATGGGCCATATGGTCCTTATTTGCTCAGAACTTCTATGTTTCTATGAGGAACTCACTGCAGCCATTGACATCTCTTCTTCCACGACTGCAAGTTGTGCAGTCAACCTGGCAGCCACCAAGGCCAACTTGGCATCTTTATGTCTATCCAAGACCAGACTGGCCTTCCATTTGTCAATGGATGCTAGCAGCACGGCCCAGCACTTGCTGCAATTCTGAACATCATGTTGGTCACCTAGGCAGTAGACACACGTGTTGTATGGATCTGTGGCTGATATCTTCAGCCTACACTGGGTGCAAATTTGAACCTCTGTTTCCTTTTTTTTTTTATACTTAGGTTTATTAAAATCATCTGTAAGTTACATACACTTCTCTGTACTTCAGAAACAACAACATAGTCATTTTGACACTTATTATGGACTATAGTTAAACTTATTGTCCAACATTGTAAATGATCATTTCCAATAGTCCAGTTTACTAAATTCAATGAAATGGCAAACAAAGTTAACATTAAACAAATTCATTCCAGGACATGTGATCAAAGAGATAGGTACTCAAATGCTTCTAATTCAACTTGATCTATTGTCAGAGATGACAGCTGGCCTGCAAGGAAGGTCTGTAGTCCCCCTACTGCTAGTTAAGTATGAGTTGCTATGGCTCCTGGAGGGCTTGAATCTAGGCAGTGAGTGTCCTATGTTCCTAGAATGAGCCTATGGGTCTGGTTCCTGCATTCCTCAGTACAGTAACCATCGAGTCCATCTATTTTGGTACAGTTGGGGTTTCTGGCTAAGACAAAATGCTAGTTTTTCCACTCGATGTTTGGACTCAATCACCTCCATCCATTCCTTTACAACTAGGGGCAGTTTCTGCAGGCATCGCCTAGTGATAGTTTTAATGCTGCTGCCACTAGGATTACCCATAGGTATTTTTCATCTTTACCCTTCAATTCTCTGGGAGTAAACCCAGAACCAAGTGCTCTGGACCCAGCGATGTCTGTGCCATTAATATCTGGGCTAGGTGACAAGCCACTTCCCCAAAATGGGGAGATATTGAGGCATGACCAGAAGATGTGAGCCTGTGTTGCATGATCTTCACCACAGGCCCACCAACATGTGGCAGGGCCTCCTCTGCAAAGTGGGCTGCTTGAACTGGTACAAGGAAATAAAGAGTCCTCCATTTCCACAAAAAATCCCTCCATGTCAACAATCCAGATGTGGGACCATGTGCTTCTCCATATCTAGGGCCATTGCTTATCAGTAATAGATATTTGAAGGTTTTGTTCCCATTTATTCTTCATATAATTTGAGAATATACCATGTCAGCTATATAGTTAGTATATAATACTGAAATGGCATGCTCTGCACCCTAAAGCCCACATTCTTTGAAACAAAGTGACCTCTGTGAGATCAGGGGCTCTCTAGAATTGATTCGTTTATCTGTTTATCCAAGAAATCACGCAACTGACAGTACCTGAGTCTATCCACCTGGGCTAGGCCATACTTATGCTGCATTACTCCAAAGAGAGAACTGTGTGACCAGCCAGCAGTTGGTATGGCAAGTGAAGGCCTCTCTTGGCCTGCATCTGATACCAATTGTCGAAGTTTGGCTGGCGTGAACTGTGGGTCATAAGCCCATCTATACTGCCATAGCTGCTCTATGGGTAATGCCACTACTGCATTCCCTCTTCCAGCCTTCTATAACTGCTTTGGTGCCAGAGAATACCTCTATCCCATCTGGTCCCTGTTCCCTAAATAATTCTGCCTGTATAGGAGGTCACTTTGTTTCAAAGATCTAATCTTTTCCAGTGCGCATCGTATCCTGGGTTGCCCCAGAAGAGCAACCCTCATCTGTGCCACCACCCAATAACCCTGTAGACAGGGGAATGCTAAGCCCCTCTGCTTTCAGAAGGTACAGCAGGGTTTTCCGTGTTCTAGGTTTCTTACCTCTCCACAGAAAGAAAAACATTCCCTGCCAGGCCTCCAAATCCCTTGAGCTACCATGCAAGGGATAAATTGGAATAGATATAGGAGACATGGCAGCGCATTCATCTTGAGCGCCTGTACCTGGCGCATAACGATAAGCGGGAGTAATGACCATTTCTGGAAGTCACTTTTTAGTTGCCTTATTATATGTGGATAATTCAACTCCCAGAGTTGGGGTGTCAGTCCTATCCTGGCTCCAAGATACTTATTCACATTTAGGTCCCACTTCATGGGATATTTTGACTTTATCTCCCTATCCAGGGTGCAGTGGAACCCTAATATTTCCATTTAATTTTTATTTAGCTTATAACCTGCTAAAGCCGGAATTCCTCGATCTGGTGAAACACAGAGGGCAAGGAAGTCCCTGGGTTGAACAAATATAAAAGCAGGTCATCAGCATACAGTGTCAATTTGTGGGTCTTACGCCTATCTCAAGTCCCCTTACCTCTGGGTTTGCCTAATGCTCTGAGCCAGAGGCTTGATGTAAAGGGCAAGCAGCAATGGGGAGAAGAGCACACCTGCCAAGTGCCCTGTCCCAGGCCAAAGCCTCTGAAATGTGGACACTGGCCCTGATGTATGCCCGTGGGGACTCATATAATCTGAACAAGGCTGTGATGAGTTGCTTGGAACCCAAACCAGGAAAAGACACCCCCAGAAAAGACCAGGATACCCTATCAAAGGCCTTTTCAGCATCCAGACTCATTATCAGGGATGGGAGCTTTTGTATATTAATATGATCAATTATATGGGTTGTTCTACGTAAGTTATCTTGGGCTTGTCTTCATGGAATAAAGCCAGTTTGATCCATGTGTATTAGGGCTGGGAGGTATTGTTGTAGCGTCTAGCCAGGATCGAGGCCAGGATCTTATAGTCTGTGTTTAGTGACGATAGGACGTGACATCTGGCAGGGTCCTTTCCCAGCCTGGGTATCACCGAAATCACTGCCCATGACCATGAGGGAGGGCTGGTCCTTCACCCCCATGACCTCTGCATAAACCTGTGCAAGCATGGGCTGTATCTGCTCTCCCATGCATTTATAGAATTCTGCTGATAGGACATCAGAACCAGGGCATTTGCCTGCCTTTAGCCACCAATTTCACCTTTAACCTCTTCCATCGTCACGGAGCTATTAATGACCCTCCCTACTTCTTTGATAGACCTGGTAGTTTTAGTGCCTTAAGGAATTCTTGAATCCTCTCCTTTCCGGATCTATCTCCTCTGTGTACAATTTGGTAATAAGCCTTAAAAGCATCCGCTATCTATTGAACCTATGCGTTCTTTCCTATCTGAGGGTGCCAAACACTAGTTATCATAGCCCTCGCCCACAGCCTACAGGCTAGGAGCAGCTGGGAGTGGGGACCTCCTCATAATACTGCTGCAGAAAAGAGGAGCTGCTGCTCCACCTGGAAGTCCAAGATTCCCATCAGTTCTCTTTTATACTCGAAGCTGTCTCTTTCGCTCCTTATCTAGCTTTTGTTTTATTGTCCCTCCAAATCTTGGCTACATCTAATAAGTTCCGCCCTTCTGGCCTCCTGTTCCCTCATTTTGGGGATGCTAATTGTATAAATTTACCTCACAATACTGCCTTTGCAGCATCCCAGAGAATTGATTGTGAGTTCCCTGCTCAGCATTCTCCTCTAAGTATGTCTTGTATGTCTTTAAGATCGTTTATTTTACCCGTTGTCCCTTAGCAGTGATACATTAAGGTGCCAAAAGGTATTTGACATATCTCCCCAAGTCCACTTTTATATATAGGGGTGCATGGTTCAACAAGAAGAAATTCCCCATCCAGGAATCATACACCTATGTATTTCATTCTTTGGAACAGAAAATAGTCCAGTCTGGAGTACACATTATGTGCAGAGAAAATGTATAGTCCCTCTGCTGCCCATGCTGATGCTGCCAGACATCCAACAGACCCAGCTCCCAATCAATTTATGTACCTTTTTGCTATATAATGAGACCTTCCCAGGACCAAGGAGGAGGAATCCAGACTGGGATTTAGGGGCAGGTTCATATAGTCCCCACATATCAGTATCCCTCCTCCACTCCAGCAGTGTAATCAGAAGTATGCGGTACTCTGAAAGTGCTGAACCTGGGGAGTACACCCGATGCTAAGCGTTAGTACAGTACCCTGAAATTTCCTCTTTAACATCACAAAATGCCCTTCTTTGTCTATACTCAGATCCAGCCTTTCAAACTGAGTCCTAGATGGGACCAACACCACTGCTCTTCTCTGTCTGCCATTTTATAAGATGCAGCAGCTATTTCTTGAAAGCCAAATTTTATTAGTTTGTCATGCTCCTGCAAAGTTAAAATCTGCCAAAGCTTTCTTTGCCTGGCTCAAGATCTTGCTTCTCTTGATTGGGTTTGTGAGCCCATTTATGTTATAGGAGCATATAATTGAGCCCTTACCAGCCTAGTTAGGAAAACTGACAACCACCACTTTGCTCTCCCATGGGATTTCTCCTCCAAAGCTCCCCAACCCCGCACCTCAAACCCATACTTCTGAACAGGTCTCTCAGTAATACATCATCCTGGAGTAAAATCACATCAATACTAAATGCAGTAAAGAAGAAAGAAACAATACGCCAACTGGGCCTCAAACAGGTTAAACATGGTGAGCCACCAAGGTTGAAGACCCATACTGCTGGTTTTCTTTTCTTACCAACTTCCTATCCAGGAGAAGGTAAGCACAGAGGTATCCAATGTCTCCTCATTGTGAGACCCCTCCGGGAGCTTCTGCGTGTAAACTGCAGCTCCATGCCTAACACTGTGGCCAATCTATATCTTGGCTCAGGAGCACAAATTAGTGAGCACCAAACACTTCTAATTGTCCAGGCAAAATTGGACTACGGCCTATTTATTTGGTTTCAACTACACACCCATTACCAACAGTCCCTGCTTTAGGTTGCTATGTGTATCAGTCAGGCTGAATGAGCCACCCAACAGAATAAAGGCAGATAGGGCCTCCCCGGTAGACCCTCCCAGGAGAGCACAGAGGAGACTCGATCAGTGCCCCATTAGAGGACATTCAAGTCTATGTACCTCCATTAAATACGTAATAAGGCATTATCTTAATTTGAGGCAAGCTCTTACCCATAGATCACTACTATGTTCTGTGGCCCAGTCACCTAGGAAAGTGGTAGCCCACCCCACCTCCTTAGAAGCCAATCCCTGGGGCGTTATAGAGATTAGAGCGACCACAGCCCCTGCACCCCGAGCAACCTGTAACAGTCGCGACAACAGCAGGGCCCCGAGGCCTCTCCATGTTCTTCTGCCCAACCCAGTTCACGGGTCCATATAGCTCTTCTATGTACACAGGTTGCATTTCTCAGTGTGGCTGGTGAATCAGCTCCCCCCTCAAAGCAGCTAGGACCAATAGACCACAATGCCAATTATTACTCTTAGTCATGTCCCCTCTGCCCCCCAGGTCGGAAAACCCCCAGGAGGTAGCCCCCACCCAAGTCCCAGAACCAACACATCCCTCCCAACCCCATATCCACTAAGAAAAGATTATTAACTTTTAAAATCATCCCCATCTGTTTTCTGGGACCCACCCATTTAATACCACTCACAGGAGCTTCAAAAGTTCTAATTAGATTACTGCACTCCAATTTTAAATGAGTCCCAGCGTCTGCAGTAAGTATACTCTGCTACATTAGCCCCACAAAAGAAACAGAGAAGAAAACTAGTCTGCGGTGTTACTTGCATGTCTCTGTTTTAAAACCTCTCTTTAGGTCGGGATTTCTCCTGCTTTCAAATCTGCTCCTCACTTGATTTGCTTCTTTGCTCTGTGGCGTTCTGCTCTGTCTCTCTCGTGGTGAGCACAGTTTAGCCAGCATAGTGCCCCACACTCCGGAAGTAGCTGTGTTGGATCTCATGCCCTGTCTTTCCGGTCCTCTTGTCATCCAGGCTCTCCCATGCAGTTGTTGTTGCTGGTTCTGGCTTGTGTCTGCTCCAGTAGCAAAATCCCACACTGATCTAAGAATTCCATGACATCTCCCAGCTCATGGAACTGGATCAGGCCTTTGTCCATTACAACCTTGAGTCTAGCAGGGTACTCTACAAAGCTTTATGTCCCTTATGTTGAATCATTTTCACAATCATTAAAACCTGCCATCTTCTATTTAGCAACTGGGTTGAGAAATCATGATCAAAGTATAATCGGACATCTCCAAACTCCACACTCTTCCTCGACCAGTCTAGTGATAAAGTTCCTCCTTGACCCTAAAATTCAGGAAGACCAGCACCACAGACTCGGTCACAGCCTTGGATCCTGGGGTGCGGCACAAGGGATCTATGTGCCATAATTATATCCAAGGTTTTTCTACAGGCAGATTCAATAATTCGTGCAAAAGGAGTCCATAAACTAATCATGTTCCGGTTTCTGTGCCCTCCGGTATTCGTGGATCCTGATATTATTCCTATGGTTTCGATTTTGAGCTCTTGAGCTTCTGTTGCAGAGACAGGGTATGCTGATGTAACTCCAGGAGGGCAGTATTGTGGATGTCAGTAGTCTGTGTGCAGTCTGTGACCACCATCTCTATGTCATCCGCTCCGCTGAGACAAGGCTGTAATGTCTTCACGGTGATCCAAGACCTTGGATTCCAATCGTTGCAGGGCCTCACTCATCTGCTTCAGCATTTGGCAGAACTGCTTGGATGTGATTGTACAGTCTGCCTCTTCCTGCCACTTCCTCATGTTCCATGCTACCAGTCGAGGAGTCTCCCTCCCAGGCACAGGTCTCTGGCTGCCTGTCGCACTCCTGGCTGATTTTCTGCTGCCTGCCTCCGCTCGGGCAGAGTTTCTTTAAATCTGTGCTCGGGCTATCAGGTAATCTTGATAGACCTGTTTGAATTCAGGATGAGGGTTTGTAGTCATGATTTGGGTGGATTGTTGTTGGTAGAGTATGGGCGGGGAGCTCAAGCCGCCATTCAGGAAGTGCTCAAACTGAAAGTCCTGAACCTCGGTTTCTTGGTTTCTACTGTCAATCACAACCATGGAGTGAAGTTGTTGTTGTGCTTGTAAAAGTTTATTCCTATGAATTCAAGGAAAAGGATAATACTTTGAGTGTTTAGACTCATTTTCAATGGGGTCCATTACATACAATACAGTTTCATAAGAATACACATAATACAGTAAAATACGTATTTTACAAAATAGCACTTTGTCACACACAAAATATAATTTATCCATTAACAAACAACGTAAATGACAAGTTTAAAAATATAAGGTCCTAACAATAACCATTCTACATTTAAAAATGGCTTAAAGAAATAGCCATAATAGTAATAATGATGATAATGAAGAGAGACCACAAAAGTCCATGCTTAACTACAACCACCGTTAGTTGATTGAAGAGAATTCTGACAACCATTTTTGATCTCTGTACCATGGGGCAATTACCTTTGTTTTCAGATAGTCTGGTAACCAATTCCAAAGTTTAGGCCCACTCACTATTAATGCAGAATTCCTTTGCTGTTCTAGTTTTCGATTACTAATTCCAAATTTTCTGTTGATCGAGACCTACTTTAGATGTGTGTATCTTAAACAAATCATCAAGTAGGGTGGAGTAAATCTTCTTTAAATGTTGATGAATTAAGTACAATATATGCAAGTTTCTCGCTCCGTGAGACTAGTCAGTTTAAAACACTGTACATAGTGCCGATGCATCAACGAGGTGCATCTAGAAACCTTGCAATCTATTCAAGGCTGTGTGTCCAGCCTCTCTATGCAGTTTTTGATGCACCGGGGCATACACCACGTCACCATAATCAAACAGTGGAATTATTGTAGAGTTGATTAGATGTATCCTAGCTTTATTTGGTATACATCTTTTCAGTCTATACAATGCTCCCAGTCTACTGTGTAATCTTTTAATCAGATTATCTATATGTACATCTCATTTTAGATGTATGTCCAGCCATACTCCCAAGTATCCGTCTGAGTTCACCTGTGTTAGTATTTGTTTAGTAAGCGTTTTAATTTGGAGTGAGTTTGTTGTAGCCATCTGCTTATTTTCAAAAAGCATAACTTGTGTTTTGTTGTCATTTAATATTAAATTTCATGTCTTATATAGTACTCCTGTAAGATATCAAAATCACTTTGATTTTCCTGAATTTCTGAAGAAACAGCACCATCTGCATACTGAGTGGTGCCCACCCTTCTTATTAGGCGCCAGCACCATTCGTGATACAGATTAAACAAAAGCGGAAGATACAGGAGCAAGTTTAGTATTGAACGCAGACTGAAAAGTCAGAGTTTGAAATCCTTGATGAATGCAGAGCTGTGAAAGGGAAACCTGTCCCTTGCAGTGGGAAAAAGATTTGGCGTCACAAAGTAGAGTCGGAGGTTATGCCATCTAGGTGGAGGGAGGCATTTAGCTTGAAGACATTATGATGTCTCAGCTGTCTCTAGGAAGTCTACCATTGTTTGGATAGTGAACTGTACCCAGGCCTCTAGAAACAGTGCCCCCACTCTGACTATTACTGTAAAGGGTGTGGGAGTAGCACAGCACTATGAAAGTGGACCATGTGTCCCAGGCCCAGAAGAGTTCTTCTTTGGCAGGAAAGTGAAGGCTCGAGAGGCAAAGGTCGAGCCAGCCCAGAAGATGGAGGGAGGATGTCACAGCCAGCACAGTGCCATATGCCAGGGCACTGGCTGTTGGGATGCTTGAAGCTATGCTAGTCACGTGGCTGGATACATCGGACACTGCTACACTCCCTGCAGGATGGGCAAGGAGACAGCTCATGAGGAGAATTCCCGAAAAGTGGGGTTCAAGCAGTTATTGTTGGGGTGGGTGAAGTTATGGATGCCAGACAGCCATATCATCTAGGAATAGTGAGAGGACAGCTCTGACTGAAGACAGCAGCTAACTGATTGCTGAGTTGGTAGGAAAAGAGTCTCTATGATGCAAGCAGCAGAGCATCTCCGAGAATGTAGGGAAGGTCCCCAAAGTTGACATACAGCTGTGCACTTGTGGCAGCACCAGTGAGCAACTTCTGAGGGGCAGGCTATGAAGTGCTGCAGCAAAACATGAGCTTCAGCTAGTGTCAGTGTTGCTAAGAATGAAGGTACATTGGAAGTTCCTGGAGAGCCTGGTGGCAGTTAAGTACTTGGCACAGAGCTGAACTCCTATGATGCCCTACAAAACTTGTGGGTGCCTTGTTTCAGTGTGCAATTTCTGTGCACTTATTATTAGTCAGCTTGCCAAAGGCTGAGAATGAAATCCTACTGAAGCGGAGATTCAAGTGCAGTGGCTCAGGTGAGACCAGGGAAGTTTCCAATTAGTTGACTATGCCAGGGAATAACAATGATGGAGAAAATCTAGGATTAAGGTTACAGGTCAGGCCACAGCTAGGGTGCTGGGTTCAAGGAATACTTGACTGAGTACCATAAATAACTGTACAGATGTTAAACTGGTAAGGTCTCTGTGACCAGATAAATGAACTGTTGAACCCCATGTCCAACTGCCTTTAGTAAAGCAGGGTCAAAGGGCTAGAATATGGCTAGATATCCCATGTCTGGTATTTATTCCCACAAAGTTTAAGCCTAGCTCAGCAGATCCTTCACCTTCATCGCCAAGTACTGGTCTGGCACCTTCCCTCCGACCTTTCATAGATTAATGCCCTAGCCCCAAACTCAGAATACTCACTGCACAACTCGACCACCACTCCTTTGCTCTGCCCCAACCTCACTCACTCGGGAAATTATCCTTTGCCTACAGGCTCCCAGCCCTCTGGAACAGTCTCCCTCTCCTGGTCCGCCTCTGTCAACCGCAGCATCCCTCAAAAGCACTGCAACCTCCCCTCCCTCCCCCATGTATGCTCTCCTACTCCTTGCACCTGAATCAGCATGCCCCACCTCCCCAACCTCCTAGCTGCCTGACCTTCCACCAAACAACTTTGCCCACTTGCCCTACCTCCCCTGCACACCCCTCAGCAGCCTACCCTTGCTTTGCCCTCCTTGTTACTATAGACGGACTTCAACTCCGCTGCTCGGAGTCTCCGGTTGCTGATCTAGTCTAACCATTATTAATCCCCCTACATACCTACCTGTGCATTTGTCATATAGCTGTCTCCTGACCTTAATGCTACTTATCACCTGTACTGGATTGCCGTATTGTCACATTGTGCAATGTCTTCATTTCAATGTAAATATTGTTTTTCATTGCTGTTTTAGCCACACTATCTATTAGTCATCTCGGCATAATGTTTCCACATCTATGTAAATACTGTATTTATTGCATTTTCTATGTATGTCTATTCTCCTATATATGACGTTATATTATTGTCCCTATCCTCTACCTCAGGTCACACCTGAGATGAACCTTGGCTCAGTGTACCTTTCCCGGTTACCAACATTTAAAATAAATAAATAAAACTCCTAGCTCAAGGAAACAAAATGAACCAGTCTAAATGTGCAACTGTTTGCAAGAGGCTCTGTGCAAACTAAATACCATCATTATAGATCAAGGGTGCTCCCAATCAATCGGGCGTTCCTTTCCTCTGCGATTGAGACACTCTTATTCTGTGAAGAGAGTCTCACATACGGCTGCCCTAGAAATGGGCATGTTCACAGCAGGTTTGGTTTTTAAATGCCACTATATTACTGATCAATCTTGATCAATAATATATTATTAAGCGAAGCTAGGGAGTCTGGAGGCAAGTGAGGCAGCAGGGTGAAGATGGTCAGTCAAGGATTACATGGGGGAGCCCAAAGGAGGGGCTACAGGGGCAGGGTGAAGCAAGAAAAAATAATAGTAATATATTAATACTGCCGTAAGACCACTCTTATGGCTGAAACAGTGGTCTCACTTACATCCTTAAGGTATCAAACTGGCTTTCGTTTAGTGATTCTCATACCCTAAGAATATGCGTGAGACAACTCTGCCAACCATGAGTGTGATCTAGGCAGCAGTAACAAAATAAAAGATACCCTGAACACAGGAATACCCTGGGCCATGCCCACCCCACTAGGCACAATCACATCAGGTTGCTAAACGAGTCAAGGGGCTGCATTACGTTTTTATTGGGGGCTAAGCAAAATCTTACAGAATTAAATTTTCTCCTACACTGAACAATTGACTTGACTTCTGAAACAGGAACTAAGCAGTAGTGTTATAGTAAGTTTGTCACTTTTGAGAGAACTCTGAAAAACTTAATATTTGGACACAATTCAGCTTCTATTTAATGTTATATGTGTTTTTCCCCTTGGTTTATTTATTTATTGAAATGTTTCAACAGGAAGGCACATTGAACAACAAGCTGCTTGTTTCACGGTGCATCCTGGGGGAAAGGGTATAGGGAAAACATACAGACCAAACAAAATTTTGAATATACAATTAAAGCATGAACAGAGTATGCATAACTGAAGAATTACATAAGAATAAAATTGATGGGCGGCCCGTTGGCGCAGGGTAGGATTTCCACCTACAACACCCGGCGAGCTGGGTTGTTCGAATCGGACTCGGGTCAAGGGCAGGCGGGGAGAGTTGAGCACCCATGGAATACTCTCCTCCTCTGCTGGGGTAAGGGTATGTGATTAGTGTCCGATGCAAAGTGCGGACCCTGGCAGAGGCTGGGGATCCAAGCGACAGGCGCCTGAATCGTGAGGAAGCGGGATGGACGTCGGGTTCGTCCCACTGGCGTCATTGCATCCCGCCTCCTGAGGTTAATATCACATAAAGCGCTGCCTGTCACAGGAATGATGTAGCCTCCTGGTACTGTGGCCCCCAAAGTACCCGACCCGACCATGTTCTGCTGGATGGCCCCCAGCGGCCCCACCGGGAAGGGAGTAAGCCTAAAAGCCCTGCAGGTGCAGTGATGCTGGCGGTAACCTGGACCTGTCTCCATGGGGTGGGATCAGCTCAGCAGCCCATGCCTTGGGGTAAGCCAGGCGAATCGGGGATCGGTTATGGAGGTGGTCCAGGAGGTAGGAATGATAATAAGGGACAGGCGCTAAAAAAAAATCGATGTACATAAGTGCAACACAGGAATGCAATAGTAATATACACCTGTGACAGATAAGTGCAACTGTTAAGAGTACATGCATTGTCAGTGGGATGAAGCATAGAACCAGCTTGCAGGTGGACAGAGCAAAGTAAGGAGACCGTGAGAGTGTAGAAAGGGGTAGGGTAGGTGTGGTCTACTGAGGAGTGGAAGGAGGCAGTTGGGTGCAGTATGAGGGATGGATAAGTGAAGCATTGGTTGGAAAAGAGAAGGGAAAGTAGTTTGGAAATAGGCAAAAGTGCGATTGGAATTAGTCACAGGTACAGTTTACTGATAGGAAGTTATGTGAGGGCTGTAGAGGTGGAGTAGGGGGAGGGTTAATGGCGTATCTGGTGGGAAGAGCATTCCATAGTTTAGGAAGCGGCGAAAGACATCTGACCTCTGTTCATCATTACTAGTCCAGTTTGCATGGAAATAGGAACTCTGTCCCTGAGAATTTATCTGTTTCTGCTGTGTAATCCTTAAAGTCACAGTCATATTTATGACATCACAGCTTGTTGCTATGGAAAAACTGTGTCACAAACAGAGGATTGTGATTTCAGCAAAAGATTAAACAGCAGAAGCAGACTGGACATATGGAAAATTATTTTCCACATAAAGGAACCTAGTAATGAAACTTACAAGAAATGGGATTAGTCAGCTCCGTTGCAAGAGAGAGGGATTAGCAAGGCACACTGGTGACCCAGGTTCACATCCAAGCCCGGTACCAGGAGCTAACACTGGCAGGGAGGGATGCATAAGTGTCCATTGCATGTTTTCCTCCCAAGTGTGGAACTGCCTGGGCCCCTCTGGGCAGATTGGGTGTGTGCTTGGGGACGTGATGCCTCGACACACCTCTGCATGCCCCTTCCTGAGGGCGCGGTGCACACAAGGCTGAGAACTTGATGGTCAGGGCACCGAAAAATTACACCTTGGCCGACGGATGGCCGCCCGGCACCACTCACGCACGGAGCCCCCAGACGGCATGGACCAGCCCCAGCAGCACCCAGGGCCCAGCCAGGAAGCCGTGAGCATATTCTCTCCAAATGGAGAGGACCCGCCTGACTGAAGGGATATGTTAGGTTACCTTGGGGGGCTGCATGGGGTGGCAGTTGGTGACGGGGTTACCTGGGACGAAAGCAGGTCTTAGGCTTCCTGAAAGAGAGGCTGGTGCAAAAAAAAAAAAAAAATGGGATGAATTGTGTCTAAATAGTATGTTTCAAATCTTCCAAAATGACAAACATACTTTAATGTAAATATCATAACAGCCCATTACTCTTTGGTAACTACTGAATCATCATCCTGCTCTGTCTATTGCTGTCCCATTGTACACTGTACCTAGTTCTCAGTGTTAAATGTTTTGCCTAATCAGACTGCTGCTACTTGGTATAAAATGACAGGCTATATGGACAGCCATCGTCATGGGGCCTCCTCACAAACACACAACAAAGAAAGCCAGTATAAGAACACAGTGAATAATGTAGGTAGACTCTAATACCACAGCAAAACCTTTTCATATGCAGTCAGGATGGTTTTGCTAGGAATCTGATACTTAAAAAAGAAATGTATACATTTTTTTCATTTTCTATTTCTGCTTCTCCATCCTGGTCTCTGCAACACCCCAGCCCTGTCACCACCTTCTTGATGGGCTTATCAGTTATCCACAACTTACCCAGGATCACCACGTGGTGGTGGTTGGCTGCAAAGCCAGTACTGCGGTACCTGAGGGGATGCCAGCTAGGGCCAGGGCATTTTCATCTGGTTTTGACTTCAGGGTGTCAGCGGCAAGGACACGCATACTACAACATGGTACACATACCAGTGTCTGTCACCCATCCTTCTTCTGCCAGTGCGTGTTACCATGCACTACCACCTGGCCTCCACCCTGAGAGAGAGAAGAACTGTTGCTGAGTGCTCAATCCTCCGCCCCCAGCAGGCACCCAATGGCTCGTGTTCATGCCTGAACCCAGGTCGCTGGCATCTTGAGTGGTAGCCCTACCCCTGTGCCAATGGTCCAAATGTACTATAAACATTCTGTTTGTATATTTTTACAAGTTTTGGCCAGGGAGGCACATTGAGGTGCAACAGCTTATTTCCAGAGTGCGACCTGGGGAAGTAAACCAGGAGGCATACTGTAAATACATACACTACAGTGAACAACAAGGTGTACAGTGCAAAGTCCTAGAAACATGCTATTTACTCAACAAATACAACCAGGCCAAGGGAATACACTATGACAGGAAGACAATAAATCTGGGGTAACTAAAATTTTGCTGGCAACAGCATTCTGCAGAAATCACAGGGCTGCAAAGCTTTCCTACCGACCACATTTTATATATACAGATCCAGAAACCTTGTTTTAGTGGTTCCTAGGGTTGCAGTAGATATCATACGGGTAAGGGCTGCACAATCAGCATCGAAGCTGCTGCTTGCCAAATCCTGTTTGCTATTCCCTTCTGAATTTAGCTATGTAATTTCCAACTCATACCCTGCATGATAATCATAATGGTTGGTTTTAACCACAACCTCTGGTCACCCCAAATAGCAATGTCAGTGGCTCAGCAGGCTGTACACTTGCCTCTGAGGCCAGAAGATCGAAAGCTGTGGGTTCCATCCCACTCCAGGCACTTGGTTAAATCTCAATACTGACACCTCTGGTGCAGCATCAGGGGTACTGCACACATGAGGTGTCATCTTTCAGACAAGACATTGTTTGCTTGTTCTGGTGGTTGCTCAGGCGGACATTAAAGATCCCACGGTACTTCCTGAAAAGAACATGGTAATGTCCCAGAGTCCTTGCCAGATTTCTTCTATTCACTAAAAATACCACCAACTGATTAATCTGATTCAATGTCAGTTGGTTTCCATCTCTATTCCCCCCGGGACGAGGCTGAAAATAGGTGAGAATTGCTAGTCCTCCTTTTCAGGTCAATAAAAACTACATAAATAAATGATTCCCAGCCCTGACTAGGTAAACACAAGTTAGTAATTATAAACTGTACTGGTGGGCCAGGCCAGGAAGACATTCTACATGTGCAAAAGAACAAAGTGCAACTGAAAAGATTACCATGATATATATATATATATATATATATATATATATATTTATAAAATGGGTAAGAAAAATGACCTCTACTGACTGGATAAAGCACACCACATGACCATCATTATATCAGGCAGCGACTGCACACCTGCTCTTTCACCCCTCCAAAACAGTTTGGCCATTTTGTAAGATAGATAACCACTCTAGGGTGTGCAGTTGCGTTCTGATACAAGCATATGGGTGGTTGGCGCACACCAGGTATCTGCGTATATCAGAGCATGACCACACACCTTAGAGTGGGTTATCTATTACATATACTGTATAACGTAAAAATGTCAGCGCAGCTTATATTCCGCTCTCCCATGGTCATGGCAGATATTCAGCGCCAATTGATATTAGCGGATATATAGTAGCACCTTAATCATTATTTCTGCAAGCTACAAAAAGCCTTTACTACTTCATTATTCTCAGGAACAGTCAGATATCCCTTAAATGTTGCTCTATTTAAGTTCCGTAGATTCACCCCCAGAAATACCACTTTACTGTCTGTACCTCCGGCAGCAGATGGAACAAACATCAGATGAACGGGCTACACTAGCCACTGAAGAGAGAACCACGAGGTTGGTGCAGTATACTGCAGCTGAAGTAGGGGCATGGTGATACACAGGGTAATACAAATAATGGAAGTAAGTAAGGAATGTGGTTAAAAGGCAATGTTTGAGTAGCAGAGTCAAAGTGATGGATACCCCTCACGGAGATTGAATGATGAGGATGGGACATTAGCCACTGAGGTGAACCATGAGGTTGGGTCAGTATGCATGCGGGGGCGGCATGGTGATACGAGGGGTAATATAAATAATGGGCGGGCAGAGGTAAAGAATGGAGTGAGGTATTACTACTGGAATTAAGGAAGTATGAATAAAGGAATGGGGTTAAGGCAATGCTAATGAGGGAGCCGGTGACAGGAACCATGCGGACGGACAATTACGGACATTTATAAGATGGCAGGATGACAAAGAGGTTAAGGAGAAAGAAAAAGGACAACACAGGTACTGTATTTACTCACACAGTTGAATAAAATGTTAATGTAGGTCATTGTACAGAATTTGATTAAGATTACTATGGCAAGTATTTTTTTCGTTTAAAAAATATTAGCTGTCTTCATATTTCACGCTTTACAGCAGTCCCAAGGATATAGCTAATATTATTTGTCAGTGAAATTATGCAGTTATACAGTGTGTGTGTGTGTGTGTGTGTGTGTATATATATATATATATATATAGATAAACCACTCTGAGGAATTGTGGTCACACTCTGATATCACATGCTGCAAAGTGCAGCCTTCGTATGTCAACTACATTGCTACGTGACGATATCAGAGTAACGACCGCACACCTCAGAGTGGTTTATCTATCTTATAAATGTCAAAATTGTTTTGAGGGGTAAAAGTGCAGCTGTGCGGTCGCGGTTCTGATATACACAATCATGTGATGATCAGTATTAATAAATCCCAAGCAATTTCCTACCCATTTTATAAATATATATCTATCTATATATATATAATATATATATATATATATATATATATATATATATATATATATATATGACTATGATTATATAACCACTGGCAGTGTAAAGTGCAGATATAAAAGGTTTCATACGGTGAGGTATACCTGAGCTCACCTGAGTGTGCAGATAACTAAGGATGCAACCAGTGTTCCACTAGGTACAGCAGCACTGGGGACTAAGCAACTCACATAGCAGAGCCATTGGAGCCCGTAGAGATGAGGGAATCTCATGGAAAGAGACAGATTGTTCCACAGGTGGGATAGCCAGTAAGAAGGCTGCCTGACAGCAGAATTCCTCAGGGAGCAGGACGGGGAGATGGAGTAAAGAGGGATCCCAGGTAGCAGAGGAGGTTCCTGCCCAGAACATGTGAAGGATGCAAAATGCAGAGAGACACATTCACGAGTCCTTGGTTTTCCCAGAGGATAAATCCCACTATTTGTACTTCAAAACTATCTTTGTTTTGTACCACTCGCGTGCATTTAGTACAGACTAAGGCCACAGTGGTATGTTTTATGCTTGAACCCTGGGTGCCATTGCTTGGTTCTTCTGACCCAAATCCAAAATGCCAGATCCAATGTGAGAATGAGGAGACACTCCATTTGTGCAAAATAAATCAGTAGAACTATAGAGGCTACTCATCCCCACAACTCCATCTGAGGAAAAAGCAGCTAAAAAGCAAATATGGACTGGATTATGGCTGCATAAAGCGGAATAAAGGTTGGACCTCTTGACTACAGACAGAAATGCAGAGGGATGACTAGGGATCAAGTGGACAAAAATGCTGCACAGGATGCTATGTAAATCCCCCAAACAAAAATGGCGTAGGCCCCTGATTCTGAATCAGTGTCTCTACTGGAGCCCTTCATAGCACACATTTCCTAGTGCAAGCGACACTGGCTGAAAATGGAAGAAGGACCTCTCCGAGAACCAGGTGGGGCCCAAACTGGTAAAAAATAAAAATGTTCTAATTTGTAAGTTAAGATTTTTCAAGTTTCATTTTGGAATAGAAATCTCTTAATTTGTAAATAAGCAGAAAAATAAAGGAAATCAATGCCTGAGGCAACTGCCTATCTACACTCTTAGGTACAGTAACTTATTTATGCTGCATTCTTGTAACTACTTGGTTTGGAAAACCCTAAAATTATAATCAACAATGTCCAATGTGTCATTGTTTGAAGTAATAAATAAGGTGTATTTTAAGCTACTTTAAAGAGAGTTGAAGTGTGCCTTTTAAGCATGAAAAACTATGTGTAGCACACAAGGCAGGTTTCTAATGTAATCTGCAATGAAGTCAGTCTCCAATGAAACTGATGTCAAACAATTCAGCAGTACTACAACAGAGGGCGCTAGAGTTTTGCATACTCCATCCATCACTGCTCTCATTCGCAGGCTCATCTTCTGTCTCTACCTGACGGACTATGTACAGAATGCATAGTTACATAAGCATCTCCTAGACTTTACATAAAACCTGTGCAATTATAATGCTAAAATCAATTTACACCAAATAGGCTTTTAACATGATTAAAGAGAGCACGCTCAGGCAGCACACAGAAAGTGAGAATAATCCCCTCAGCGAAAGAATTAACAGCACTGTACCACTGATATTTATGAAATAATTATTAGGCCTGGCAACTGGCAGAGTACATTTACTGCAAGGAAGTTGACAAGGTCTTCTCAGAGAACAGAAATACGGTACATTGGCTGTTTAGCAGATGTATGGCCAAAATAACAGATCTGACATCTTCTCTTTTTCTGTTGTTAATGCAAGCAACTTCTGTTGTGCTCATCTCTAACATTATCAAATGTATTCTGTAAAGTTACTGCTCAGACAGCAAAAACTTTCCGAGATTTATTTCTCTATTTATGGAATAGGCATGGACCCAAAAGCCATGTGATAAATCCATTTATTTCAACATATGTGTGATAAATTTTAGAACCCAAAATTAATCACACGTGTGATAAATGCAACCTGTCAATCAACCCTCACCCCACCCAGCTGACAGTTCCAGCTTTTACACATACAGTACTACTAACCATATTCAAATCGAATAACTTTAAAGCGAAAAATAATAACACAGTACTGTGAGCACAAAAGATGTTCAACACAAAATATCTACAAAATGAGTGGTTTCAATTATAGATACCTTTTAGATTTTGTGATAGTAAGCAAAAAAAACAGCAAAAAAATAATTTTGTTTTCATTTTTGATGAACAAATGTGAATAACTTTAAAACAAAAATACTAGCACGGACTGTAAGCACGTATTTTGTCCAACACAACAATATCAACAAAGCAGTGGTGTTTCACTTATAGCTACCTTTCATTTTTTATAATTAGCAAAACAGCAGAAAAATTCAATTTTTGGTACTTTTTGACAAACAAATGCAAATAACTTAAAAAAAAAATGGCAGCATGGTACTTTGAGCACAAGCGTTGTTCAGCACAAATATCTACAATATGAGAGGTGTTTCATTAATAGATACCTCTTAGATTTTTATAATCGGCAAAAATGGCAGAAAAGTCTATTTTATTCGCTTTTTGACAAACAAATCCCCCACCCCACACAAACACAAAAAATAATTGTGCATCAAACTTTTCATTATGTACTGGCCATAACATAAAGTCAGAGCCTCCACAGCAACCACCTTAAAGCCATACTCCTCCATTAAGTTTTCCTTGCACAATAGCACCTCAGTTCCTCACTTCACTGGTATCCCAGCCTAAAACATGATCACATCCGGCCCGAGGAATGTAAATCTCTTCCTGCTGGCTTCATCCACCTTGTTTGGATTGTTGTTGGCTATGGACTTGCTGCTATCATCCTAGCAAAGGAACAAAGACTCCTCTACCACTGCACCCTACTTACCTGCCATCATGCCCTACAAACATGCCCTATGTATCATCAAATAAAGACACATCCCTATACTCTATACTTCTGGCATCCTTATCACACATGGAACAAAGACAGCTTGGGAATCTGCTGTATCAGGCACCTCTGGCAGCCTCCCACCTGCCCACTCTTGTCCCTCCTCCTTCTAGCCCTCCTAGCAGGTGGACGTTGAAACAAACCCAGGCCCAACAAACATACAGATAAACAACATGGATGTCGCCTGGGCAGGTGGCCATGGAATAAGATTGCACATCTAAATATCCCTAGCCTCCTTCCAAATTCAGAGGTTAGAGGCCTGGGCGACCCTCTACAAGCCCCACATACTGGGTATATCCGAGATCTGGCTAAAACCGTACCACGACTTAGCTTGTGCCAGCTCCAAGGCTACTCCGTCCTCTGACTGGACAGGCGGAAAGGAAGAGAGAGTGTTGCACTGTATTTACAGGACCACATATCAGCTACCATTGTTGCCTGCTCAAGACCGACTCCATAAGTAAATGGGTTATCACCGAGCTGACTATTAATGCAGCAAAAAAACTCTATGTTGGCTGCTGCTACAACCCCTCAGCCTCTAGCAGGGCTTGTCAGTTTTCTCTCAGTATGACAAGCTCCACCCGTCCAGGGATACGTTCTTGCTTAGGGATTTCAACCTAAACTGGGCTGCAAACCGTAACACAGACTGCATAACTCTACTGAAGTCCCATAACTTAGATCAAGTAATCTCTACCGCAACTAGATATGACCATCGACTACAAACCACTCAATCCTTGACTGGATTTTAACAAACCGGCCTCATCTAATCCTCCAAGCGGGGACCATGGCCGATGCAATTAGTGACCACCCCATCTACATTATCATGAACAACAAGTCGGTCCGCCCCCACCAAAAATACTGTCCTTGAAATTTCATCACCCCAAATCATCACCTCGCTACGGACATGCACTGTCCTTAAACTGGTCCTCCTATATGTGACAAAAACATCTCTTCTGCTGTCAATCTATTCACCAACACCCTCTGGAAACTACAGGACTACTATTTTCCCATAAAACCAGGAGGGTTAGGGCGGCTGCATGTGCTGGATAACCAAAAATTGCTGCTACAAATGAAGGTCAGGGACTCTAGTTGGAAAGCTTTTAAAAGCGTCCCATCCCTCATCTATGGAATGCCTATAGGCAACTACTGAACGCATGCAAACAAATGACAAAGTCACTCAAAAGAAAATATTTTAATGACATTCAACAAAACACACTGGGAAATTCTTGTAAATTCTGGTAACAATTGGGTCTATACTAAACCCCAAGACCAACAAGCAAATAACACACCTTCGTCTACAGCAGGCTCAATAAATGACCCTGCAGGCATGAACCTTTTAACGCCATGTTCACCGACCTTACCCTGCACTTAGCAAGCTTCCCTCACCGCCATCCAACTAAAACAGAATCGGTAGCCCTCACTCCTCAAGAACATCGTGCCTCCACCCCCTTTCTACTTCAGAGCCATTGGTTTCACTACTACTGTAAGACTCCTGAACCCTACCCCATAGGGGCAGTCCTGGTAGTGATGGACTCTACCCTGCCTTTCAGAGGATCATATCCCCAGCCCGCAAGACCACTAACACACATCTTTAACTCTCTCTGTTCACATCAACTGTGCTAGACACCTGGAAACACGCTAAAGTGATACCCATCTTCAAAGCAGGAGATCCCTAGCACAGAAAACTACAGACCCATTTCCCAGCTTCCTCATCTTAGCAAACTGTTAGAAGGTTGTCCATATACAGTTATCTGAACACCTAAATAAGTTCACCTCCTATGTCACCTCCAACATGGCTTCCATAAGCATCACAGCACCTCCTCTGCCCTGGCAGTCTTCCCTAACCACATCCTCAAGAACATAGACATGGGTAAGGCGACAGGTGCGGTCTTCGCTAATTTGTCAAAAGCTTTCGACTTAGTGAACCACAACCTTCTTCTCTCCACATTTCGACAATTTGGCTGTGCCCTGGACCCACAGCCTGGTTCCATAGATATCTCACAAACAGATCCCAATCCATGCTCATAGGCAAAGCTGCCTCAGTCCCCCCTTCCCACAAGCACTGGTGTACCCTAAGGGATCAATTCTTGGCCCCCTTCTCTTCTCTATGTTTATCAATGCACTACCTGCTGAGAGCTAAACTGCAATGCGATTCTCTACGCAGATGACCTAGTCCTGTACCACAATGACAAGTCCCTGGATCCATCTCCTGTACCCTCCCAGACAACTAGGGGCGGCTGAAAGCTGGTTCACATCCAGAAAACTCCTAGTAAATGAGAAAAAGACAAAGGCTATGCTTTTCGAATCCAAGCCCTTCTTAAACAAGACCACTAGATCTAACACTGCCCTGACTGCATCTACTCCTGCTGGCCCCACTCGAGCAGGTCACCTCCTTCTCATACCTTGGTGTTTACCCTTGACTCTCTCTCACGTTTAATGATCATACAGCCCTGATCATTAAAAAGTTTAATCAGAAACTAGGTCGGCCTATTGTGCCACATTCACCTGCTTTCACCTGAAGCTCGCCTTGCCATAGCACAAGGCAACCTTCTCCCTCTCTCTGGACTACTGCTCCCCACCCACTCCCAATACCCACAGCAAAACTTCGGCCAATATATGACATATATGCTATCTGTCGCTTTGTCCTCAATGCCCTCATTAACCCACCACTGCAACCTCTATCAGTCCCTAGGATGGCTCTCACTCCAGGACGCCTGAACTATCTGCTGGCTGCCTGGTGGACAGCACCTCAGTAACCTGCTATCCCTTACACTCCCTTCTCACCTTCAAAGCAGCCACTAGACCACTCAGGACCTCTTCCCTTCCAACCCTCGAAGTTCCTCGTGTCTCTCGATGATGGGTAGCAAGGCTTTCTTCTGTAACGGCCCTCCCTCTGGAACAGTCTTCCCATCTCCATTCGTACATCCCCATCCCATGCGTCATTCAAAGCCAACCTTAAAACATGAGTTACTGATGGAGTCCACCTGCAAATGCTCAGCGGACAGAGCAAAGCCCGTGAACCACCATAAACTACCGTAATCTGTTGCCAATGCCACCTCTCTCTCTGGAGCTGCAGAACAAACATGATTAGCTCGATGACTCGCTCACCTACCTCAGATGCTCCCACTTCTCAGCGGATACAGCATAAATGAAAATATCTAGATACTCTATGCGTATGCTTAACGATTCTCCTCTGTATCTCTACCTGTATTCTTTGTCAAATGTTATGTTCTCTCAACGCCTGTAAACTTTTATGTAAATGTTGACTGTTTCTAGCTGTCCTAATGTAACCACTGTACTTTACAATGAGAAGTTGTATCCACCCATGCATTTCCCTGTACTGCCACCTTTGTGGCCGGGTACGTGACTGAAAAGCGGTCCACTGGATCACTGCACTTACCTGGTTACCAAAAACATAAATAAATAAATAAATAAATAAATATGCTACGTGGAGCTACAATGGAAAACCACAAATGTCCATGTAAGTTTACATTAAAATTAAATAAACAATTTAAAACAAAACTCCCTGCACTATCCTAAAGGATCCCTATTGCATAAATGGAATACATAACAGGGACTTTGTGGAATCGTAATTTATTTTAACTTGAGCTCTTTGATCTTGGGCACATCACTCGTGGCTTACTCCACCTTGTGAGGTTACCCAAGGTCAATCAATCAAAATCTTTATTTATCCAGGTGGACATCATTGAGCAAGGCTCATTTGCAAGATGGACCTGGGTGTAACAAGGTCAGGTATAGCAAGGAAGCAATAATAATACATCACGGAATATGGTGCAATAAATAACAAGCCATACACAGAGAATATATTACAGGAGAACCATATACAAGCTGCAATGCACTGGTACAGCTCTAGTACTGGAGCTTAACCTGGGGAGCCATTTTCTAAATACTGCTAAAAACAAGAACATCAGAGAGCAGGGAGGAGAGGAAGCAGAGGAGGGAGGGCAAAACCCAGATTAAGTGTACAGAATTAGAGTCCCAAGGATTTCTTTATGGAAACCAGGGTAAAGCAGCAAAAGGGTGATAAGGGTGCTGGGATGACGACAGGAGTACAGAGGAAGGACTACAGAGAGAGAGGTACGCTAATAGGATACTAAAGAAAATTTGAGAGGTATAAGTAAGGACAGGAGGATGACATGGAAGAGCTAAAATAGAGGACATGCAAGCTCGTTCTGCTATCTGAAGAAGGAACATCCATCATAAGGGAAGAAGGGGGTAAATAAGCAGGATGGGTAAGCGGGCTGGATAGGGAAGCTAGAAGACAGTAGTGAATTTCACATGATGAATGAGTTTACTGAAGATTGTAGGTAAGAAGAGAATAAGAAGATAGGAAACCTAACACCTAACAGGGATTTGGCAAGGTTAGAGGAATGGTCAAATGTATGGCAGCTTAGATTCAATGCTAAGAAGTGCAAGGTAATGCACCTGGAAACAAAACCCAGGGAAGAGTACACAATGAGGGTGAGATACTAACAACAACAAAATGGAAAGGACCTGGGGTAGTCATATCAGATGACCTAAAGGTGGGCAAGCAATGTGAGAGGGCAGCAAGGAGGGCTGGGGGATACTGGGATGCATAGGGAGAGGCATCACCAGTAGAAAACAGGAAGTTATTATCCCTCTGTACAGACAGCTGGTCAGACCCCATCTGGAGTACTGCGTGCAGTTCTGGAGACCCAATCTCCGCAAGGACATAGACAGGATGGAAGCTGTCCAGAGGAGGGCAACTAAAATGGTGCAGGGTCTGCACTGGAAGACATATGAAGAGAGACTAAAGGAGCTTAATATGTATAGCCTCGAGGAAAGGAGGGAGGGGGACATGATAGAAGCGTTCAAGTACCTCAAGGAATCAACAAAGTCAAGAGGTAGCATCTTTCAAAAGAGGTGTGCAAGAACAAGGGGCACAATTTGAAGATGGGGGGTGGCGGCTCAGAGGTAATTTAAGGAGTATTTTTCACAGAGAGGTTGTGGATGCATGGAGCGGCCTTCCGGAGGAGGTTGTGGAGTCAAAAACAGTGGTGGAATTCAAGCATGCATGGGACAGTAATAAGGCCATTCTAGGGGTGGGGTAGGAAGAAGTAGGCTGCTGGTTAACTAGGATCTGCAGCTTATCCAGTAGGTAGGAAATGGGCAGACTGGGTGGTCCAAGCGGTCCTTATCTGCCGTCAAATTCTATGTTTCTATGTTTCTATCGCGTAGAATGCAAAAGGAGATATAGCAGCAAATACAAGACTGGGATCATGGAAAGCAGCTCTTGTGAAAATAAATCATGTATTCCACAAGTCCCTGTTATGTATCCCTTATATCTCCAGACAATCTAGTGAGATAACATTCTGAATTGCCTGTTACTATGTCGAGTAGGAATAAACAGACCATGGACTCTACCCACAACCCCTTCAATGAGTATTTTGCTAATCATTGTTCTTCCCTGCTCGGTTTGGAGAAAACTACAACTATGTAAGAAATTACTGCAACAGAAGATCTTGAGAGGAGCTCCTGCATCAGGTAACACCATAAGGACTGAAGCCGCAGGCACCAGGACCCACGGAAAACTTCTAGCTAGCAGTCTACAGCAGGGACCCCCTGACGCCGGCCCGCCTACAATGTTGGCCAATGGTATAAAAGGGTTGTCCCTCAGCCCTACCCCAGTTCTCCCTACCGCAGACCCCAGCACAGGTAAAAATCGGAGAACCAAGGAGTTCTTCAAACTGAGGAAAGAAGAAGTTGTGGAGCATAGAGAAGCAGATAACGGACGGAGGGAGGGGAAAACAGCACCTGTTCCAAAGCTCCTCTTGAAGATCTACTGTTACAGTACATTCTTATATAACTGTACTATTTTACTTCAAGTGGAAGTTCTTACAGCAGGTAACACCATAAGGACTGAGTCCCAAGAGTTCAAGACATATACATACATAGATACATAGACAGTGTCGGCAGATAAGGAGCCTATGGCCCACCAGTCTGCCCATTTGAGCTTGTAAGTTCAGTTTGTTTTCCTAGAAGTCTGTTTCCCCTTACCCTGACCTGCAGAATTCCTTTATGTCTATCCCATGCATTCTTAAATCCGTGACTGTTTCAGCCCCACTTCCTCTGGCAGGGTGTTCCACTTGTCCACCACCCGTTCTGTGAAGAAATTCTTTCTCATGTTTCCTCTGAATCGTCCTACCTCCAACTTCATCCCATGCCCTCTAGTCCTGGAACATCTTTTAGCTTAAAATAGTGTTTTCCTGCACCCTGTTTCTCCCTGTAAGATACTTGTATGTCTCTATCATATCCCTCTCTCCTCCTCTCCTCTCCTCCAGGGAGTACATGTTCAGTTCCTTCAACCTGTCTTCATAGGACTTGTGGCGAATCCATGCACCATCTTTGTTGCCCTCCTCTGAACCTTCTCTACCCTGTCTATGTCCTTCGTAGGTATGGTCTCCAGAACTGTACACTGTACTCCAGGTGAGGCCTCACTAGTGTCTTGTATAGCGGAATTATGACCTCCTTTTCCTGCTGGTGATGCCCCTGCCTATACATCTCAGCATCCTATTTGCTTTACCTGCTGCCTTGTCACACTGTTTCCCTACCTTGAGATCATCAGAGATGACAACCCCAAGATCCCTTTCCTGCTTGGTGCATGCTATATCCTCACCCCCAACTGATATATTGTGCCAGGGTTTTGTGCCCCATATGCATTATCTTGCACTTCTTTGCATTGAATTTCAACTGCCAAACCCTTGACCATTCTTCAAGTTTCTGCAGGTCCCTTCTCATTCTGTCTACACCCTCTGGTGTGTCCACTCTGTTACAGAGCTTTGTGTCACCTGCGAACAGTGAAATTCTGCCTTCTAGATCCTGCACAATGTCACTGATGAAGACGCTGAATAGGACCGGTCCCAGCACTGATCCCTGTGGTACCCCACTGGTCACTCTTCCTCTGTGGAGGACAGCCATTTACCACCACCCTCTGGGTCCTGCCACCCAGCCAGTTACCTATCCACCACACTACTGTCCTGCCCACACCCATATTCCCCAGTTTGTGTAATAGTCTTCTATGTGGCACAGTGTCAAAGGCCTTGCTGAAGTCCAGATAGGCCATGTCCACTGCCCTCCCTGATCCACCTCCCTAGTCACCCAGTCAAAAATTCAATGAGGTTGGTCTGACATGACATGACAGGACAAATCCTGATGGACAGGTGGAGGAAACTGGTAACTGGAATCCATACAAAAGCAGGTCCTGAGGACAGCAAGGCCAAAGCCTGTCCCACGCCTGGAAGCAATGTCCAAACTGTAGCGCTCAATGAAAGTGTGGACCGAACTCCAGATGGCAGCTGCACAGATATCTACCACTGACACATTACACAAGGAAGTGAAAGAGGCAGCGACTCCCTTGTATAGAATGGCTTTAACTGATCCCAGTAAAGGCTTGTCGATTTCTTTGATAATAAACAATGCAGTGAACTAACCACTTAGACAAAGTCTGCTTAGGAGACAAGTGCCCCTAGAATCTTGGGGCACATAAAACAAACAACTGATCAGATTTCTTGATATCCTGGCGAGGGTCAAATAATAACGAAGAACTTGGTGAACATCCAGAGTATGAGCAGAGCCTCCCTTGATTAGAATGATGTGGATAGTAAACTAGAAGATGGATATCCTGGTTAAGGGTAAACTCGGATACCACCTTTGGCAAAAATTTAGGATTTGTCTGCAAGGGCACCCTGTCCTTGTGGAAAACTAAATAAGGCTCTTTGCATATCAGATCCTGGAGCTTGGAGATCCTCCATGCAGAAGTAACAGCAACTAAAACAACACTTTCCACGACAGAAAGTGCAGCTCGCAGTATGCAGCTGGCTTGAAGGGAGGTAAAGTAAGTTTCTCCAAAATAAACAAATATTCCCATGGAGGGACAGGATTCTGAATAGGAGGTTTCAAGTATAAAATACCTCACAAGAAGGTGTGGGGTAAATCCAGCTGGGCAGAGCCTTACCCTGTACCGGTGCATGATATGCTGAAACAGCGGACAGATGCACCTTAATGGAAGAATAGCTCAGGCCGAGTCTGACAGAGAAAGGAAGTACTTGAGAATAGAGTTTGCTGGACAGGTAAAGAGATCGAGGTGGGCGGAGGCTCAGATGCAAAACAGCTTCACTTCATAGCAAGCGGCCTAGTGAGGGCTTCCTGGTGGCTACAAGGACATCCGCCACTTTAGGGAAACCCGAACCAGGAAACTGTGAAGTCCGCCAGAGCCATGCACGCATGCAGTGACTTGAGGTCCAGATGGACTAGATTCCCTCTCTTCTGGGACAGCAAGTGCCAGCTCAGGGCAGAGAAGTGGAGGTTCCACTGCCAGCTGTTGGAATAAAGGAACCAAATCTGTCAAGGCCAGTAGGGAGCCATCAAGATCATCTACACTCTGATTGCAATTTGAGAAGAACTCTCTGGATTAGTGGAAAGGAGGGAGCGTGTATAGGCATTTTCCTGTCCAACAAAGGGACAACACGTCTCGCAAGAAAACACCAGGCCATGGATCCAGCGAGAAGACACTGGGCAGTTTGATGTTGAGTGGGGTTGCCAAGAGGTCCAACCGGGACAACCCTATCTTCGAACAGATCTTCTGCTATTGATTGCAGAAGCTCACATTCGTGAGCCTTGGACCAGAACTGGCTTAGGCTATCAGCCAAGGTGCTTTGGACAACTGGAACACACCACGGCAGAGAGTTCCAGTTGGTGATCAATATTTAATACCATACCCTCATGACTTCCCAGCACAGGGGATACGAATTAGTCCCCTACGCATTGTTTATGTAAAAGACCACCAACATGCTGTCCATCTGGATGAGAAGGTGGCCGGGCTAGGTCTGTCTGAAAAGCCTGGAGGGCATAGAGGATTGCCCTCATCTCAAAACACTGATGTGGAGGTTTTCTCAGAGCAGACCATGTTTCCTGTGTCTGGCGGCCTGCAAGCGGACTCCCCAGCCCTGGCCCAAAGCATCTGTAGTCACAGAGTGGAGAGAAGTGTCCTTTGGAAGGGCATTCCTCCAGAAAATTACATACATTGTTGCCAGCAGATTAGACCCATCGGTCTCTGCATCTACCTGACACAGTTCACTGTTTGTGCCGCAGTGACTGCACTACTGAGTAAGTAAATCTGAAAATAATAAAGCACTGTAAAGCGTGTGAGTGATGGCGGTTGACTGGAGCAGAAGGTGTCCGTGGAGAAAATGTGCATGGGTGGCAACGCGGAGAAGAACTGGGGTAGGGTTGAGGACCACCCTTTTATACCACTGGCCGACATCAAAGGCAGGCAATCAGGGGCAGTCCCCACTGTAGACTGCTAGCTAGAAGTTTTCCGTGGGGTCCTGGCACTTGCCAGCTTTAGTCCTTATGGTGTTACCTGCTGCAAGAGCTCCACTCAAGTAAGATCCGCTGTTCTCAAAGAAAGTCTGCAAACCTGTGACTTGTGAATAGCAGGAAGTCTGAGACTGGAAAAGATGACAACTTCCAGAATATTTAAGTGGGTGAGGAGATAATTAGTACAAAACAATTTTTATACAATGTATTGCTTATGTAGCACATTGCATCGTAAAACCATCTTAAAGCCATCTGCAAGAACCAGAACATACAAAAAATTATACATAATGTTCACCAGTTTATAACATCATCAGTTACAAGCGAGACACTCATAAAACAGATGTGATACAATACTACTTCCTGTGCAGTCAAAATATGGCCACTTGGAGTGTGGGATATGTGATAACATAGTGCAATGTTTCCAGGGAGTAGGCAGGATTTCAAAACCTGGAGGGCCAAGCATCAGTACATGTTGTGTAAAGCAAGTCGGTATCCACGGGCAACTAAATTAAAGAGATTTAGTTTAATGTCTGTAATCCAAATGAAGGCTTCAGGCTACAGCCTGGCTACTCCTACTTTCAACACAGCTGTCAAATGTATATATATATTTTTTTTAACAAAACTAAAACCATTTAAGAAATGGAATAAAAGTTTGTGGATTAAGCTACATTAAACCCCTCCTTGGTGGTTGAAGATCTAGCAGGGTACTCTATATGTTTAACATATAGCATTGATCCACGCTCATTTGTTCGTATTCCCTACAGATGTGCCCTGGTATTCTCTTGTTCTCTTGATTTCTTGAGGAATTTGCATAGAATTTGCACTCATGCATAGAATATATATAGTGCGCATAATTCATTGTTTTGGTGAATTTTCATATAAATATACTGTTTTCCAGTGTTAGGCTTTCTTTCCTACCTTGTTTATCCTGAAGCCCTCCTCTATGCTCAGCATAGGATGTCATCGATGACATCACATCATATTTAGCCAATGACAGGACTGCATTCTGCAGAGAAATGAATAAATCATGCGAAATCAGAAAATGCTACCACAGAAGTCAAGGAGCCCTGTGTCAGAAATCAGAAAATTCTGCGCAGAATACCAGGGGCCCTGATAGGGAGGCCCTGAAGGAGGGAGCATATTTTACGCCTGTGGGGACCTGAAAGCAAAGCTACAGTATGTGCCTCCCTTAAACATAAAAAGACGTGTTTTAATTAAAATGACATCACTACGCTGGCCCAGTAGCACAGGGCTACCACTCGCTATGCCAGCAATCCCAGTTCAGGAACAAACTCTGGTCACTCAGGGCCAGCCAGGGAGGAGAATCATGCATACGAAGGTCTGCACACCCCTTGGGAGAGTGGCTGCCATGTCCTGACATTTGACTGCCAGCTGGTGGATGGGGTAGTTGTGGGTTTGCATGCTCCCAATAGTAAGGGTGTTGGTTTTGCAGATGATAGTTACAGGTACTTTGATCACTTAACACTGAAGCACATTTTGCTATTACAGGAAGATCTGGAAACACTGGGAGGTGGTCCAGGATCTGGCAACAGCTTCAATGCCAAGAAATGCAAAGTTATGCATATTGGAGCCAAGAATCCCAGGACAGAGTACTACCTCCGTGGAGCCCAAGTATCTGCATCAGAGGAGAAGGGACCTGGGAGTGATGATCACTAGTGGCCTGAAGCACTCCACACAGTGCAAGAAAGCAGCAGCAAAGGCAAACAAGATACTGGGATGCATATCTAGGGGATCAGTAGTAGGACAGAGAGGTTATACTGCCCTTGTACAGGTCACTGATAAGGCGCATCTAGAATATGGAGTTCAGTACTGCTGCCCACCTCAAAAGGACATTAACCTGCTGGAGAAGGTCCAGAGGAGGGCTACAAAGATGATAGTGGGTCAGCAGGGTAAGGCATATGAACAGAGGTTTAGGGCACTGAACATGTACTCCTGGAAGACAGAAGAGAGAGAGGACATGATTGGGACCTTCAAGTATTTGAAAGGGATAAATAAGGTTGATAAGGAGGCTCTTTTAATCTGAGTGGCAACCATAACACTAGGGGCACAGCCTTAAGCTGGAGGGCTGGAAGTTTAGGAGGAAGGTCAGGAAGCACTTCTTCACAGAGAGGGTGGTTGGCTTTTGGAATGCATTGCGGAAGAGGTAATCTCATTGAAGACAGTGGGCAGCTTTAAGGTGGCGGGGACAGGCATAGGGAAAGTAAGGACCATGGGAAGGGAGGATGGGAGGAATGGGGTTGGGAGGGCAGGGACATTAGCTCAAGCTGAGGACCCTGCAATATGAGCATACTTGATAGACCAAATGGCCTTCTTCTACTGGCTTCTTGTATGTTCATATGTTAGTATTAGAAACAGAACTTTATGTCAATACTATCAAAGTTGAAATGTAAATTATATTCTTGTTGGCACACTCCAGGTCAATGTAACTAGAGTCGTTTTAACTCTATGAACCAATATATTTTGTTCAAGTAAGTGATGGCAATATGTAGTAAATTCCGAGAAAAATCTTCATGGAAATGTTTCTTCACTTTCAGTAAAATGTCTGTAATCAGCGCCTCAGCTGTCTACAACCCACAAAGTGTAGTGAACTGAAATTTGGGGCAACCAGTAAAAGTATCATGGAAATGATCCCAGCTATTTCAATACATTTCATGAAACAACCACATTTATTTATTGGTCAGTTTTGACCCAGGGCAGCATGCTGAGCTTTGACAGCATGTTTTTTATGTCCTGGGGTTGGGTTACATGGAATTGTTTTATTGACAGAGAAAATGTTGGCCAGAACATGGGGGGCGGGATCCTTTACTCTTAAAGAGGAACTTCACTGATAGTCTAAAAAGTTACAACTTGTAGTCATTATATGCAGTACCAGACCTGAAAGGCGTGCATTTGTTACTTCTGGCAAGGTTTACTCTGCCTTCCATAATCTGAATTTGTTTTGAGCCCTGCTGCACTTGCCATTGCTGTTCAGCTGCTGGGCTGCTAGCTCTGATAACATCATTGTAGGATAGGGAGTGACTCACACTGTGCAGTACCATGCAGTTGCAACAATGCTGCCAGGAAACCTACCAGTACTTAGTATACATACTATGTTCCCCTCCCAAGACACCCCTGTGAGCAATGCATTATGCCAAAATCCAAATGCCTTGTCAGTATGTTGTTTTTTTTGTGTGTGTGTGTGAAATTGACTCTGCCCTACAGTGATGTCACCAGTACAGGCCTAGATCCACAGAAACATCAGGCTTGCTATAGAAGCCCGGTACACCCTGCAGTTTTAGCAGCTCAGAATGCAAAACTAACTCAGCAGACAGTAATGAAATACAATTCCAGAATCAATGCAAGAAGGGTAATTTATACACGAAAGTCAAAAGGACTGGTGAAAGTCCTCTTTAAAGCTTAAAACTTTCAATTTTATGGCTGGTCTGCACAGCAGATCAGTTCATAGTGAGATCAAAATCAGGAAAAGTTTTGCAGCTGTCCTGAAATGCACTGGGGACTGAGGCATGATCTTTTATGGTTGCAGATGAGTAAGTGGTTGCCTTGCTAGTGCTCTTTGCAGTTGTCTGTAGCACTTTACTAACCTTCTGTTGCCTGCAAGGAGGAAAGTGTATGAGAACCTGTTGAGCAAGTGGCAGATCTCTCGTGAAAGTGCAGTTGATCTGAGGTGATATCCCTGAAGATGCCCTCGGGTTGTTTGGCCTAGTCCGACCCACCCACCTGCCACTGCGATGACAAGAATAACAATGAGTGAGCTCACAAGGAAGTACTGTACTAATCTGATGGTCTGCACAACAATTTGATGCTCATAAGAAACAGAAATGATCTCCCCAGCCTCTCGATATTTAAAGAAAAAGAACAACTAAGTATCCAGTTTTATTTATTTATTTAGTTTTTGTTTACCGGGTAGGTGCACTAGCCATAGCAATGACTATTTTCAGGCCGCGACCGGGGAGGTACAATACAACAATACAGAAACATTTCAATACAAGTACAAAAATAGTTGACAATAGTTATACAATTGCAGGAAAACATTTTGATACAAGTATAAATTATTTGACAATAGTATACAGAGCAATTTGCAGATGTGATACATAGACGGTGTAGGTGATACCAGTGTCGAGAAAAATAAAGATAAGAGAGAGCTGTACAAAACCAAAGACTCCTACAATTTGCTATAAGGAAGAAAACATGGAACAGATTGAACATTTTAGTGCTAATAAGGAAAAGAATAAAGTATTATAGGAGGATACTAGTAAGTGATTGAGGTAAGAGCCAAGAAAGGAAGGATGAGCCAAGAAGCAAAATTACTCACCTTAGTAATTATGTTTCTTCTTTTGGAGTCTTGCTGTATTCTGACTAATGCAGTTAGCCCCCAGCCTTTAAACTACGGAGAACAAAGGGTTAAACTTTTCGATGCTGAGCTTGGCTGGTTGATGTCCCTATCTGTTTCTCTTTGAAATCTAACAATCAAATTCTTACGAGCAAAAACTCACTAGCTATCCTACATGGAAATTGTAAAATTTTACTAGCCAAATAGCACAAAGTTTTTGATTCCCAAAGGAAGACTCAAGTCAGGAAACCCAAAACACAAAACCAATTCAAATAAGAATAACAACAAAATAAACACTCAAACAAAAAGCAAAGGGTGTAAAGGCACCCTGAGGTGCAACACTACGCCTGCCCACCCACTTTCAAAAACAGGTTCTGAGAGGGGAGGTCAGAATACAGCAAGACTCCAATAGAATAAACATAATTACTAAGGTGAGTAATTTTTCTTCAAACAACATGAAGTCTTGCTGTATTCTGACTATCTAACTCCAAGCAGTACCTCCATGGAGGAGAGGACAGAATCTGCTTTGGGAAAAGGCTTGAAATACTGCTGTGCCAAACCGAGCATCACTCCTAGCCTGGATATCCAGACAGTAATGCTTGCTAAAGGTATGGACTGTTTTCCAGGTGGCTGCTAGACACATTTCTAAGAGAGGAACATCCTGGCAGCAGCCAGGAGCAGCTACACCTCTTGTAGAGTGAGCCCTCATGCCTGAGGGTGGAATCTTTCCCAGTTCTCATAGCAGAATTGTATGCAAGACACAATCCACTTGGCAATAGTTCTCTTGGTGGCAGGTTTGCCCTTTACCACTTCTCCATAAGTGAGGAACAACTGGAGGGACTCAAACCTGTGACCCTTGGTACGCTCTATGTAGTAGCTAAGGGTTCTTTTAACATCTAAACTGTGTAGCCTCCTCTCTCCTGAGGAAGAATGATCAGTGAAGAAAACAGGAAGAGACATAGATTGATTCAAGTGGAAGTCTGAAACCACTTTGGGCAAGAACCTTCTATTGGTTCTAAGGACCACTTCATCACTATGAAAGGAGATAAAATCAGGGTTCCACTGACAGGGATTGCAATTCACTGATACGTCTGGCAGAGGTAATGGCTACAAAAACACAGTTTTCCAAGTCAAGTACTTGCATCTACTGAGGACATGGCTCAAAGGAGGCTGCATAAGTTGAACAATGCAAACATTTAAATCCCAGGCAGGGGCAGGGTCTCTAAAGGGGATTGGTATAAGCAATCCTTTAAAAATTTACAGAATACAGGGTGAGATGATAGCGAGGAAGACTTCCCACTGACAGGAAAGCAGAAACAGCTGACAAGTGTACCTTGAGTAGCTGGTCTGAGGCCCAGGCCATTAAGATGGACCATATAATCCAGAACTGTAGGCAATTCAGCAGCATCTGGAGAAATATTCTTCTTGGAATACCGAATGCTGAATCTCTTCCATTTGGAGTTATAAGTCTTTCTGGTGGAGGGCTTTCAAAAGCTTTGAGAATATCCAGAACCCCTGAGACAGATGCAAATCTGCAAACTCTAACTCTTCAACAGCCATGCCTTGAGATTGAGAGACTGAAGATTGGGGTACCAAATCCTCCCCTGAGAGGAGGTTAACAGGTTGTAATTCCTGGGAAGAGACAGGGAAGATGGACTGCTAGGGACAGCAACAGGGGTACCAGGGTTGTCTGGCCCAGTCTGGAGCAATCAGAATCACTTTGCAAGGTTGTGACCTTATCTTGACTAAAACATTGAACAGAAGAGGGAAGGGAGGAAGGCATGCAAATTTCCTTCCCAGTTCAGAATCAGAGCATCCAGGGGGTTTGAGCCCAAGACTGGGGTCTGCAACAAAGAGAGGAAGTTGGTGATTGTCTGGGGCTGAAAAAAAAGATCCATCTCTGGTGCCCCACCTTGAAAAAATCACCTTCAATACCAAGTGTTCAGGGACCATTCGTGATGGCCCTGTGAGATCCTACTCAGTGCATCTGCTAGAACATTGTCCTTCCCTGGAAGGTGAATTGCTACCAGAGAGGTTTGCAGGGGAATAAGCCAGGGACCATGGCGTCTTAGCTTCTGTGCACAAGGCCGTGAACCGAGTGCCTCCTGCTGTTGATGTACCACATGGTGGTGGTGTTGTCTGTTCTGACCTGAACCACCTTGCTCTGTACTGACTGAGAGAAAGCTTGCAGTGCCAGAAAACTGCCCTGAG
The DNA here is from genome assembly GCA_016271365.2 of Neoceratodus forsteri. Classification (NCBI taxonomy): domain Eukaryota; kingdom Metazoa; phylum Chordata; order Ceratodontiformes; family Ceratodontidae; genus Neoceratodus; species Neoceratodus forsteri. Next base: position 1,171,594,176 of record CM057456.1, on the reverse strand, counting down.
TTCTAGGAGATTGATATGGAGAAGGGATTCCTGGGGGACCACAGTCCCTGGGCAGTGAGGGCCCCAGATGGGCTCCCAGCCCAGAAGGAAGCATCCGTGGTAAGGACCACTGAATGAGACTGAGTGGCAAATGGGACCCCTTGCCTTAAATTGTCCTGATCCTGCCACTATTGAAGGGCTTGGATCAAGATCAAGTCACTGGGATCAGTTTGGTAAGGGAATCCTTCCTCTGAGACCAAAAAGCTCAGATGGAACTGAATGTCCCTCATTGAGACCTTGCCCTTGGACCACTGCACGTAGAAGCTGCCATGTGGCCCAAGGCTGGAGGAAATGCCTTGCTGGTCAAGATAACTGAAGGCTGAAGGAAGGCGCTAGTTCTATAAGAACCCTTGCCCTTTCCAGGGAAGAAAGGCTCTTGCTTTGACCGTATCCAGCTCTGCCCTATAAAGGTAAGAAGCTGGACTGGCCAAAGGACAACTTGGGAAGGTTGAAGAAATCCTAGAGAAGTGAGCACTTGCAGGTCTGACTTGACTTGGTCTGGAGACTGGCCCACTATTAGCCAGTCGTCCAGATATGGAAAAATAAATCTTTTGCTTCCTTAGAAAGGCAACTACTACTGCCAGAGCAGTTTCTGAAGACCCTTGGGGCTGAAGTTAGTTCAAACAATGCCTTTGGCCTGATAGTGGCCTGAGGGCAACTCGAACCTGAAGTACTTTCTGTGGGAGTACCTGATGGGAATGTGAAAATAGGCATCTTTGAGGTTCAGGAGGCTAGCCAGTCTCCTGGCCTTAGAGAGGAAAGATTATTCCCAGAGTTACCATCTTGAACTTTGGTTTTAAAAGATGTTTGTTTAGGTATCTTAGGTATAGGATGGAGTCATCACTCCCTGTCTTTTTGGGGTAAGAAAGTACCTGGGTACAGACCGTTGCCCCAGTACAGGTTAGTACTCTCTCTATGGCTCTTAAAACCAGCAGAGATGAAACCTCTGCCTCTAGTGCAAGGGTTTCGGAGAGCCCTGCAGGTGGAAAAGATCTGGCTCTCATCTTCGGAAACTTTTTAAAGCTGAGAACTAGGCCCTGGCTTACTACTTCTATGACCCACTTGTCTGATGTAACAGACATCCAGTCCTGGATGAAATAAGTCAGCCTGCCCCTACTGGAATAGGAGAGTCGACCAGGCAGGCCCATCAGGGTGTCTGCTTGGCAGGGGCCTTAGGCTGAGGTGGATGCAGCCCTGCTCATCCCCTTCTGCCTCTCCCTCTGAAGAACATCCTCTGTGAAAAGGGAGAAGAGGCCTGTGCTTGGTAAAGGCCTATGAAAAGGCCTGCCTCCCCCTAGACTGCTGCCTTTAAGGAGTTGCCTGCCTCTCTTTGGCCTGAGCACTCCTGTAAGTGGTCCTGTACTCATCCATTTTTTTTTTCATGTAATTCTCTGTCTGCTCCCCAAACAAAGAATTACCCACTACAGGAAGTCCATGGCCTTAGCCTGGGTATCCTCGCGAGCTAGTACATCTGAGGCAAGCCATTCTTGAAGAGCCACAGATGTAGCCATGACTCTTGACACATCACTGGAGTCTACAGCAGCATGAAACTGAACTTTGATGCCTCAATCCCATCTGCAGCCACCTCCTCCATCTCCTTGGCTAGCTGGGAGGCCTGTTAGCCAGTGCCAGTACAGTGTCCCACCTGGACTTCTGGTACCCAGCTGTATAAATATATAACTGCCTGCCTGAGTCCCAAGGAAGATGCCATGTACTGTTTTTTTGCCATGGCATCAATCTTCCTGGAGTCTTTGTCTGGGGGTGTGTGTAGCCAAGGGAATGTTTACCTTATCACAGGCAGCAGCCTGCACAACTAACATGGCTGCATTGCTGATATAAAACTCTGTATCTGAGCCTGAAAGTGTATGCCTCTTGTCCATTCTTTTTATCAACAGGAGGTATAGAATTGGGAGACTTGAGGATTTTTGTGTCTGCTTCCCAAAAGATTGGTGGAGAGAACAGACAGTGTCCTGGACTCTTGGATGTCCATCATTTCTACATAATCCGGATCCTCTATTGCCTCCTCCATAGGAAGCTGGAGGTCTCAGCCTTCTGTAGAACATAAAGTGGGAAGGGGACTCAGAAAGCCTAGGGAGGATACACCTGAAGGCCTGTCTGGGGAGATGTCTGGTTCCACAGGCACATCTAGACTTTCACCATCACCATCATCATCTTCAAACTCCCCTCAAACTGGTCATAAAATTCTTCAGGGGTATAATCGTGAACGGGAACCGACGAACCAAGCCCTACCAAAGGCGCGGATCGTCGGAACCGAGTGACGAGTCGACAATCGAATCGCGCTGGCTATTTCCTCAGCGGTTGGAACATGGGCTTCTAGATCCGAACGGACGATTTCTCTTTGCGTTTTCTTTTGTTGGAACGAACCTCAGGATCGGCTTCCTTTTCAAGAAGTATCACCCTGGTCAGAGGGCATCTTCCTGGTTCAACCGGTCAGAACCGAATCAAGTTGGCCATCCAGGTCAGCGGACTTCTTGGCCTCTTTTTTCCTCAGTCTACCTAATCTCTTTCAAGGGTAGATTTGGGAAAGTTTTACAAATTTGGCAGTCTGAATCGAGGTGTTCAAACCCCAGACAATAAACACAGGTGGTCTGGGGATCGACCTTAGCAAAGACCTCCCACACTCACTGCAGTGTTGAAACCCAGTGGGCCTGTTTTTTCTTGGGTTTCTCAAACATGGCCAACCTAACCAACTTACCTTTTTGGCAACCGCTGAACTGCATCCCACTTATTGGATCTAACGTGTCACGGGTCTTGGAAAAACCGTACCAAACATGTTTTTAGAACCGATAAGGACCGGTAACCACACACTAAAGAAAGATACAATATCAACAAATGATCGGTTCAGCGAACCGATTCACACTTTACAAGTTCCACAGAAAAACAGTACAAAACCTATCTAGTACTCACGGTACCACAGACAGAGACTGAACCGACTATCGGAAATAAATTTAAGTTAAAACCCACTGTGAACCAACACTTCAACCGACTTTGGAACCGAGCTGCAGGAGAAATCTCCAGTGATGTTCAATGAGGTAGATTAAAGAATCTGACGTTAGATTTCAAGGGAAACGAACAGGGAGCATCAACCCGAGCTCGAGCTCAGCATTCTATGCTGTGCATAGAAACTTTAACCCTTTGTTCTCGGGGCAGTTTAAAGGCTGGGGGCTAACTGCATTAGTCAGATACAGCAAGACTTCATGTTGTTTGAAAGGAAGGGATGAGAGTGAAAGTAGGAGGTGGAACATATTGGTAAGGATAAGTGCATAACAAATAGAGGGACAGGTCAATAAAATGCCATGGAAGTAAATCCAAGTAGTCTGACCAGGGACTAGGAAAACAAGCCGGGGGAGGGTCAGTTGCGAAACAAGAAGGGGCCAAAGGAGGCAGTTTGCAAAACAACACTTAACCAACATAAAAACAGTTTTAATATTTTCACGTTTGCCCACAGGGAGATATTATTAGCAGCCTATCAGACACAATGAATGCTCACTACCATTACATCGACCAACTACCAGTGCAACAAGTTATGACCTAGCTTCAGCTCAAGTCATTTACTTACTGGAAAGAGAAAAGCAGTGACACATTATCTGATGAGTCCAGGGCCCACCCTGGCTCGATTAGAGGAATAACAACAAAATCTGTCCCCCTCCTATCACCAACCTTACAGATCCAGCACCCGACCTGTCAGGGGAAAATAATCAGTCCCTTCCTACAAACTACTTGATGGGTCCAGTACCCAACCCAGTACGTCAGGGAATACAAACAACATGAGCCCATCATCCAGAAGATTGAGCCAGATTACTCCCTCACTCATTCTACTCACCATCCTTATGAAAGGTAGCACATTACATAAGAATGTGTTGAGAACAGTTCTCCTGTTGATCTTAGTAGCCAAAAAGCCATAACAAGACTATGGCACATGGCTGGGATCCACACCAATGATATCTGGAGGAAATTGTGTTAGAAATCTATACACTAGAACGCATAGCATATTGGATCATGGACCAACTATCCTTACAGTATTTGAAATCTGTTGGCACATGTGGGTTTTATACCAGCTTGGTAAATACCTGGAATTTGTTGCATGAAGCAGAGTCCATTTCCCCTTCCCCACCTTACATCTCTTTCTTTTCGGCCTAAGCAGTTCATCGCTATACTCTACTGTACTCTCCGCCTTAATAGCCTTAGTCTCTTCAGCCTTGCCCTGTTCAGAACAATTCTGGCCATACAATTTTGGCAGATTCTGAACAATGAGATACCAGTGTATGGACTCAGAGATGTATATTTGACAGAAACCTTACATCTCTGGGTCATATAAAATAATGGATTTGCTAGTCTAAATGTAAATTAGTTGCAGCTGGAGACTAGGTATAATATATGAAGCATACAGTTCTCCTCATATCTGCTTGCTGGTGTCTCTTGTATAGAGTTTTGAATAAAACAATATATGCCCCTCTGCTGCCACACTGCTGCTAATACTAGTGAGTTTGGGCCTCTTCTTCACTTCTGGCCTGCTGCACTCTAGTGTGGGAGTAGCAGAACATACTTCAAGACTGTAATCCTAAGTGCATGTGATCCTGGCTCCACCGCCTGAGTCTCCTTCTCACAGTACTCAATCTAAGCCCTGCACTCTCCCTACACACATGCAGGATTATTATTGCCATGTGCAGCATGTCGAGCAGTGGAACATCTGCCCCTGGGTCCCCCACTGACAAATAATGCCCTTTAGAAGCAGAGTCTTTTGGAAAAAATGGTCAGTGTGGGCATCATCAGTTACCATCCAGGAAGAAAAAAAATCTGCCCCCTGCCAACCAACTACCGGACAGATTCAGTGCCCAACCCAGCCTATAAGGGAAAACAAATCTGCCCTCTCCCCATCTATGACCAGTCTGGCGATTTATAAAGCACAGGAGTTCATGGCGGCCCAGTAGCACTGATGGTTGAGGCACGGGATACCACACCTCACACTACACGGCGACCCGGGTTCAGAAACGAGCCGGGCTGCGGGCGAAAGCTGGATTGAGCCACAAGGCAGCTCTCCTCTCCGGGAGAGGTTTCAGGCATCGTTCCACTAGGGGCGGTATCGGAGAGGAGAAGGCTGTCACAGGCTTGGCTGAAGCCGTGTCCTCAGCATGGCTTCATGTCTGGGCTTTTCAGGGGTGGGGTTATGGGACAACATAGCTACTTCCACACCCTGAAAAATCCCACCTCTATTACTGTGCAGCGTGATCCTGACAGGGAGGATGAGCCCCAGACAGCGGTATGCCACCACGGAGCCCTAGCCTGTAGTGGGCATAAAAGATCATATATGCATATATGTGTGTGTGTGTGTATAGATAGACACAGGAGTTAGACTCTGGTAGTGCAGGGACTATAGAATATAATAGCATTTGGTTTTATAGAATGACTGTCACACACTGTATCCCAAAGTATTTTACAAGACAGAGAAGTTCCATACGGTAGGGAATGTACAGAGAACACAATTTCGAGTGCTCAACCTGGGCGACAGGAAATAAAAAATGTATGCCCCTCTCCAAACTATCTGATGGGTACAGTGACAAGTCAGGCCATCAAGGAATAAGAAAGTCTGCCCCCACCCCAACTACCTGATGAGTCCACTGGCCAACCCATAAGAGAATAAAACAAATATGCCCCTCCTCAACAACCTGACAGATCTAGTGCCCAAAATAACACATCAGGAATTAAAAAAAAATCTGTCCCTCCCCAACTAACTGGTCTGATACCAACCAAGCCCTTCAGCGACTGAAAAGAAATATATATGGCTCTCTTCCTAAACTACCAGATGGGTCCATATGCAAGTCAGCCTGTTAGGGAGAAAAATTCTCCTCCCACCAACGGCTTGAAGGGTCCAGTGCCCAACTCGCCCATCAAGGAATACAAAAAATGTGTCCCTCACCCAAACTGCCTGAAAGGTTCAGTACCCAAACCGCCCATCAAAGAATTAAAAACAAAAAAACTGTCCCTCTCCCAACAACCTGAAAGGTCCAGTGACCAATCTAAAATGTCAGGAATAAAAGAAAAGTACCCCTCCCTAGAAAGCTGACAGTTCTGGTGTTTAACCCAATGAGGGAATAAAAACGAACAAATATCCAAGCCTCCCTCAACAACCTGACAGGCCAGGTGCCCAACTCCACCTGTCAGGGAATGAAAACGATCTGTCCATCCACTCCCAGCTATCTTACCAGTTCTGTGCCCAACCTGGCTCATCAGGGAATAAATCAAAATCTGTCTCCTTCCTCCAACTACCTAATGGGTCATGTGCCTTACTTAGCCCATGCATTAAGCCAAACAAAGATAAGGAGGAGCATTAGCAGAGTGGTGAGTGGAAGCTGGAATAGGCAGGGTACTAAAACACTGCTCTTCCCCATTCTCATCCAGTGAGGACACATCGAGGGACTGAAACACTGCACGGAGGCTTGGGACTGCTCCTACACTGCTGCTCCTACCAGCCTGTTAAGGTATCTTTGCTCCACCATCCTGCAGCACACTAGCATGGGAGACTGGACCCAGGTGGACTGATGGCACACCCTTCCGAGGCTGTAACTCCAACTGCCAGTGATCCGGCTCCAACGCCCAACTCTCCCTCTCTAGCTCATTCCTTCTCTCAGTGCTCAATCTCAGCTCTGAACTCTTCTCAAAACACACACAGGTATCACACTGCCATGCCGCTCAATCCAGCCTGCTGTGCAGCAGAACAGCCCCATGCCCAACCTGCCTGTCATGGAGTAAAAACTCTGCCCTCCCATACACTACCCAACAGGTCTTTGCCCAGCCTGCAGAATAAAAAAAAAATCTGCCCCCCCAAATTACCTAATGGGTACAGTGCCAAATACGATCTGTTAGAGAATACAAAAATATCTCCTCCTCCTCCACCCAACAACCGCACCTGATGAGTCCACGGGCTAACCTGCAGCATCAGTGAATAAAAAAAGCTGCCCTCCTCCCAACAGAAACAAGCTATCCAGCTCAGCCAACCTCAGATAAAGATACAAATAACAGACTTTAGGAAGTAACCAAATTCAATCGAGGCATAACAAACAGAAGAGCATCTGATGGCCACTCACCAATTTTAAATCAAATACTTTTATTCTTTAAACTCAAGTAAGAATAGTGCTGTGCATCAATTCCTCGTTTCACAGAAAACCTCCTCCTTCAGGGGAATGCACTTTAATTACTTGACTACTACTGGTTGTACCAAATGGTAAGGGCCTTAGCAAAGAGGAGCTGACTGAGGTGGGGATCCTTAGCAGAAAAGATCCAAAATGAAAAACACATAAAAAGTGAAATGCAGGAGCAAGCAGTTGGGAAAGTGTTACACATTTTAGACATTTTCCAAGGCATGGTCTGAACTGACATATAAACTTTAAAATTTAAAGAAATAGTGAAAACCCTAATGATTACTATTTGGTACAACCAGTAGCAGTCAAGTCATTAAAGTGTACATTCCCTGAAGAAGGAGTTTTCTCCAAACGTAGGAACTGATGCACAGCAATATTCTTACTTGACTTTGAAGAATAAAAGAATTTGGTTTAAAATTGGTGAGTCGCTAGTTTATCCAATTAGATGCTCCCTCCCCACCAACAACCTGACAAACCCAAACCCACCCCAGCCAGTCAGGGAAAATAAAACCTGTCTCTCTCCCTCCCCAAACTACCTGGGGGTCTGATGGCCAACCTGATCCATCAGGAAAAAAAAACACCTGGCCTTCTTCCCCAACTACCTGACAGATCTAGTACCCGACCGGCCAGTCAGGAGTAAAAGAAATCCAGCTCCCACCCGCCAACTACCTGATGGATCTGCTTTTCAACCCAGATCACCGGAGAATTAATTTTAGAACACAATTGGTCATATGGAGGGGAGCTGTAAGTGAGTTTGGTGCTGTGGGATGAAACTAATAGCCTAGTGCTGGGGGCATTAAACCAATGTGTATAGAGTATGGCGCATTACTGAAAAGCAGTGGCGCTGCGTCAAAGCCCTCCATGAAGGCAATGAATATAAAAAAAACCCTGTAAAGCCAACATGAATGTGATACTTCTATAACTATAGTTTTTTTTGCTTTATCTCCCCGGGTTGGCTCTTAGTCAGCTGCCGTCCTTGCTTCACTCCTTCACCTCCATGGCTTATCCCTATGGTGGAGCTGTGGGGAGCCCCCACTCACCCGCCAACAGGATTCAGTTTGGGCGTACTTCCAGAGACGAAGCGCCGGGGACAGCCATCAAGCCGCAACGACTCAGCCACCAGGGTCTTTTTCCTCCATATTTCCCTTGCGGCATTCAATGACGCCAGCAGCGGGCACACACATGCACCCACGCCGCATCCCTCGCCAAAGCCGCCTGCCGAGCTCCCATCCCCTTTCTTGTGGCAGGATAGTGCCGAGCCTCAGCCTCCGCTTAGGGTCAGACATGCACCGACTGCAGGTCGCCTCTTCCCGGAGATGGACAGCAGTCCATTGGACGCTCGATCCAGCTCCTCCCTGCACTCCCCCGGCGCCCGCTGCTCACTGCCGAATGCAGGTTGCCAGTGTGGCACGAGGTGGTGTCCAGCACCTCAACCCTTAGTGCCACCGGCCGAAAACTAAGGTTTTAAAAGTGATACAGGTGGGACATTAACACAAAGATGACAACATAAAACAAAGCATGACCAGCCATGCTGAGATCACAAATGTCATTTTACTTTTAATGTTTGTTTTGTTTTGTTTTTTAATCAAGGTACTTTGGGCTTTTATTTCCAGCACTCAGGCTACCTCAGCAGCCTCCAAGCCCACCTCACTCAACCCACCACTTGCCCCTCATGGCTTGCTCCATAGCAAGGTCCTCAGGTTGGAGTCCTTCAGGGTCTGCTAGTTCAAAAGTGCCATTATAAGTCTAATTAATTACTCATGAACTGAACTAGCTCATTCATTGGCGCCATGCCGTCTGAAATCTCTGAGAAATGCCTGGCGGCTGCTGCTCAGCTGTCGCACCACTAAGACTGTGTTGTGTACCGTGGCGAACAATAAGAATATTCCCAAGAAAATTAGAAAACCAAACAAACAACTGAGGTAGAAATGATAGAAACAATGTAAAAATCAGTACTAAACTGCTGCACTTTGAAAATGTAAGACATCGATGAACTATAACACCATGCCACAACATCCCCTGCTAGCCACACATATGCGTATGCGGCGACACACAGACGATTTAAAACAAAATAACAGAAAGGAACTGCTCAAAATAAATCATTGTGATTAGATTTATGATCATAATAACGACTCAGAGCATTCATTTCCTGTAGCTTAATGACCGACTGCGCACTGGCCACCCTTCCACCCAGCTGGTCTCTAATCTCCAGGAAATTACTGGCTCTTTGGTCATTATTGCTTAAATCAAGACCTTCATCCTGACGGTAGGAGCATTTGTGTCATATCTCATGCTGCTGCATGATAAAGGTCTGGTTCCCCTGACTGCCCTCCTCTCACTAGTATCTATGTTTGCCCTGCCTAAACAGCGTCCTTGTGAAGAAGCGCACATGGTGCAAGCATCCAGGTCACTCTGTTGGCCCACCACAGGGGTCAATGTGGAAGCATTCAAGGCAACACGCCCTCCCAGCCTGGAAGTGCTGGCACCAGCAACATTCAAAGCCACATCACCCAACTGCAGGATCCTTGGGCTTGCTTCTGAATCCAATTCACCACATGGGAGCACATAGCACTACTGCTGGGCAACTGGGCAACTTCTGAAGTTTTCTTTACAAATTGGGTGGGCAGAGTACCCATGCAGTACAGTGAAGGTGGGATATTAACCAGTCTGCACAAGCACAGCAGCAGACAAAGCATTGTCTTAGACCCCGCCCTGAAACCTGGCCTCCAGATAGGTAGATAGGGATCAACCAATGGGGTAGGGACTGTGACCTGGCACCACCCCTGGGAGGAGCCTCTTGGGGCCACCCCAGGGCAGGGCATCTATCTTGAGGAGGAGACTGGGGTTAAAGAGCTACAACAGAGGCTCCCCTCACTCTCTCCCTCCAGCCGAAAATTTTCCACCTGCCCACCCTCGTAAAGCAGGGTTCCTGGTTGGCCAGGCTAGAGTAGGGAACCCCTTGCACCCATACAGGGGCAGCATTAGGAAGTGAAGGAGGAATTTTCCTAGCTTTTCCCTCAGAGGGTTTTCCCAGGTTTTCCTCCCCCTGCCCACTACATCTCAGAGATCATAGTGAGTATTATTTGTAACTATTTTTCATACAACCAGTATGGTACCAAACCATTTACACACTTGTACAAGAAACCATAGGAAGTCTATCTCTCCTAATACTCAACGATGTCCAATTCAGTTCTGAAAACATTGTACAATGGAGGATGGCCAGGCCCCAAAAGCCTTCTTACAGCTCTGAGCAATCACAATATGTTTGCTAGCCTTTGGCAAGCAAACATTAACCTAGAAATTATGATATACTTCTGTTTAAATGGTTTAGCCAAGATTAAACATGGATGTCAATGGCAGAAAAAAGGCCCTCAGCTTACGGCCCATAAGACTGCCCAGTAATAACAATACCTTTATTTATAATGCGCTTTTCAAAGCCAAGTCACAGTACATAAAATAACCATATAAATTCAAACATTAATGTTCCATAAAATACACATCTAAAATACACATTAATCCATAATAAAATTCAAAAACAACAGCATGGCTAAAACTATCAGTTATAATACACTTTGAGGAGTGCCTGCCCTAAATAAATAGGTTTTTAGGGCTGACTTGAAACTCTGGGCGGTTGGGCACTCTCTCACCTGAGGAGTAGAAATTCCACAGGGTAGGGGGCTGCGTAGAGACAGACCCGCGCCCCAGATGTCTTCAAGCACACCCAGGGAATCTCTAGCAATCCCTCGCCAGTGGATTGAAGTGAGTGGGAGTGGCGGTAGGGGCAAAGGAGATCTTTCAGGTAGCGCAGCACCTGGTCATGTAGGAGCTTATAGGTCAGCAAGTGGGCCTTGAGGTGATACCTGTACAGGCAGCCAGTGCAGTCCAGGGAGCACAGGCGTGAATGTGACTGGTCCTGAAGTACCACTCACAAGCCTGGCTGCCGGATTCTGCACCAGCTACAAGAGGCGGATATCAACTCTCAGAAGCCCCATACATGGGCATTGCAATAGTCAAGGCGGGTGGTCAGAAAAGCGTGGACTAAGGTAGAAAGATCATCGGGAGGAACCAGGTGCTTCACCAGTGCGATACTCCTCAGATGGAAACGAGGTCTTGATGACTGCTGACACCTGAGATTTCAGGGTCAGTTCGTCTTCACAAATAATGCCCAGATTACACACCTGATGTGAGGCAGCTAGTGAAACATCCCCAAGCCAAAGCCAGGTAACTGTCCAACCAGCATACCCACCGCCCGATGATCTGGGTCCACCACCAACACCTCAGTCTTATATGGATTTAGTCTCAGCCAGCTGGCACTCATCCAGTCCTGAATCTCAGAGAGACAGTTGTTAAATACCAAGACTGCATCCTCCTACCTGGGTACAAAGGACAGGTACAGCTAAGTATCGTCTGCAAAGCAGTGAAAACTCAAGCTGTACTGCCTAATAACGTCTCCCAACAGCAGCATGTACACTGCGAACAACATGGGCACTAAAATGGAACCCTGCAGGACTCCACAGGGCAGGAAAGAGCATCAGAGGAATAAATCCCGTGACCACTCTCTGAGTTCTACCCTGGAGGAAAGATCTAAACTAACTGAGTACTGTACCAAAAAGTCCACAGATGATTACATGGGTGATCCAATAGCACTCCATGGTCCACAATGTCAAATGCAGAGAGAGATCAAGGAGGACCAAAATGGAACAGGACCTCCGATCTCTTGCTATAAGGAGATCATTAAGTACCAGACAAGAGCCATCTCAGTACTATGCCTCTTCCTAAATCGGACTGGAGAGAATCATAGACATCGTGGATAGTAAGATGGTCATCCAGCTGCAGTACAACCACCTTCTCAATAACCTTACCCACAAAGGGCAGGTTTGAGACAGGTCTGTAGTTAGCAGAACAATCCGGGACAAGGGAGGGTTTTCAGGAGCGATTGCATGACTGCCCCTTTAGGGACCAGGAAAGATCCCCTCTCAATGAACTCCAGACTATCTCTGCAAAGATCAGGCCGATCTCATCTACATAGCCCACCAGGAGTCGTAGGGCCTGGATCCAAACTACAACAGGTTGGCCGCAAAGTCTGGATGACCCTCATGATGTCAGTGAATTCCAGCCGGCTGAAATCCATCCAGACAGACCAGGTGCTTGTGATGTCATGCTGACCCTCGCAGCACCCACTGGAGGTAGACTGGCCAATCTCAGATCTGATGGCACAACCTTATCTGCAAAATTGAGCAAACTCATCACACTTCTCTTGTGAAAAAGCTCCCGCAGACTGAAGACAGATTGGATTGCACAATCTGTCCACAGTCGGAAGAGCTGATCTGGTCGATTTTGTGCAGCAGCAATCTCCTGGACAAAATTCTGCCTTCTTACAGGTGATTGTCAATTGATAAAAGAATAATGTTCCATCAACCTAAGCCTGTCGCCATCAAAGTTCCAATTTCCACCAGGCCCTCTCCAGCCTACACCCTACTTTTCTCAACTCCTCAAAGGTCCCATCAAACCACGGAGACCTTAGGCGGAGGGTAAGGGCAAACACAAACAGGAGCAATACAATCCAGGGCCCCTGTTATCACGCATTATAGGTGAGTACCAGATCCCCAGATCCATGCATTCCTCGGCATGCTCGATAGATCCAGTACCACCATTAGACCATCAAGAGTCACATCCGTAAGGGTGGTACTGGACTATCTCCGTAGGGAAGACCCATTGGGGAGCCCCAAAACTGAACCTTATGGTGTGATGGTCAGACCATCCGACTGGTTCCACCACTAAATCAGATGTCCCCATCCCCAGGAGGAACACCATGTCCAATGAGTGACCCTAATGTGGGTAGAGGAGGTAACAACCTGTATGAGGCCCAACAAAGTCATTAGTTGGAGGAAGTCACATCAAATTCAGAGAGTTCACTGTCAACCCAGGCATTTGAAATCCCCAGAATCAACCATCTAGGGGACCCAAACCACATCGACAATGAAGTCCGCAACTTTCTGCAGGAATTCTTTCTGATCTCCAGGTAGACAGCAGATGAAGTAGCCTGCACCCCATACCCACACCATGATACACTCAAAGGATCTGGCACACCCCACTGGCACCTCAATAAGGCCCAGTTCTTATCTAAAACAGTACCTGCCTTCATCAATACCACTGACACACACACACACAAGCCTCGCGCTTATGGTGCTGGGTCTTAGGTGCGACCTAGGGCAGCTGGCCCAAAGCAAATACACACAGAGACAGAGTGTACTCAAACTTGTTTGTGAGGGCTTCTTAGAACACACTGAACAGCACTCAAGGGTTCTTACAGTGCAGTGTGTTTACTGCACATGCATATCAGATTAACAGTGCTAGTGCAGATAAAGTACAAACATCTAAGGTGAAATGCATGATTGAAAGGAACCTCACAAACAAGATACTGTCTGACTCCCGGCCTGTCATTTACCTGAGCTTCATCCATACCCAGCCTAATGCTGGACTGAAGCTAGTCTACCAATGGCCCTGGGCCATATTTCAACACCCCACCCCAGCCCACTCATCACCTTTCCTTAGCTGCCCACCTCCTCCCTACCTCTGGCTTGGACTATTCCCTGTACTTATCCAAGCTGTGTTTGAAGCTGTCAATAGACTTTCCATTGATCACTACTTCTAGCAACACATACCACTTCTCCACAACTCTTCCTGCAAAGAAGAACTTTTATACATTCCTCTTGAAGCTTCCCCACCAGTTTCCATCCATGGCCTCTTGTTACTTTGCCCTCATGTCATGCGAACAGGGTACTGCTGTCCACTGTATTATTACCCTTAGGCACTTAAAGCAGCAGTGCAACAAAAATGGGTTAAAATTATACCCCACCTTTTTCTTCCTAATTTATGCCAGATGTCTTCCAGTTTATTTTGCTGGTAAAATTTTTCAGTTTTCATTATCATTTAAGAATTTTATGGAAGTTTTAAAGTAATTGTTTTCAAGAAAAAAGATGGCGCCTCATTTTGCACAGAAATAATATTGAGAACCTGAAGCGGGTAAGAGTGCAGACAAAATGCAAATGTACCATACACAGCATAGGAAGCATACAGAAAACCCAAATCAACAGTTCTGCCAATATTTTTTATACCATAGCAGAAAATTAGTTTTGGAATAACTTTTTCATTGCACTGCTGCTTTAAAGGTCTCTATCATTTTCCACTTCTCCCTCTTGGCCTGTAGTGTGTACACATTGCTTGGCAAGAAAGCTCCTGCCCTATCACTGATCCATTCCGAGAAACAAAGGCAGCATAAATGCTGGAAACATGGGAGTGGGGGGTCTGGGACAATCTGAGCATCATCCATCAGGAACTGTAATCTATACATCCTAAAGTTAGAACTAATTATGGCAAAGCATCTTTTCTATATTGGTCCTATACTGCATAGCACACTTGCCAGTGACATTAGAACAGCTCCTGATAAGAGAATGAGACAAAACACTTTGGTACAGTTATCTTGGGCCCTTTGTTCAGTCACAGCAACTGAGACACAGTGGTCACTGTGACTGCTTTGCACCGCTGTGATTTTCCAACCCTCTTCTGCTATGCACAGTGGAGGTGACAGCACTTCCCTGCACAGACAGGAAACAGTTTGCATCCATGTAGGGATGGGAGAAGGATGCCATGCATGTGGCAATAGCTAACTCTGACCCAGTTTCATGAACTTCCCCACCTGTAGAACTCTACAGGTAAGTGGTAAGGGGGTTCAAAGTGCTGTAACATAAAACTAAGTTGCAGAGAGAAAGGGCTTCGGGAACATGCAGTTATCTGGGCTGCAGTGTGAAGGCTTCTGTCCTCTAGTGAAGACCTCTTTCTGGTTGCCCTATGGTAACTGGACACCTGTCACCACAAACAGCAGCACGCCTTGGCTGCTCCCCCAGTGGGACGGGAGGGGAGACAACCTAATTACTGTGCTGCAGCATGGGAAGAGGCGATGCAGTGCCTAAAATTAATGGGGTCCACCATCTGCTGCTGTGAAGCCTTCTTTTTGTTCCATCTGCCCCTAGGACATTTACACAAGTGGCTCAGTGTGGGTACATGCACATTGGCGCATAATCTGCGAGCCCGTAGACATCTCCCTTCCACTGTGCCTCCCCTATGGTCATTCAGGGACAACGCTTCAGCAGAGGCAGTGTTCCTCCCTCCCTGGAGCTCAGGAGCATCCTCTGGGACACTCAGTCCTCCTCCTTCCTATGCTGACCCTCCTGTGACCCAGGCTCATTCCTGACCCTGGGCCACGGACTTTGCAAACAGTAGCCCTACCCCTCTACTAATGGGACTAGCAACTCAAATTTAATGCCAAAACAGCTGATAGTCATGCACACTGGGAAGGGAACCCAAAAACTCAGTATTGGATTGGGGTGGTCAGGCTAGACCAGACCTCAGAGAAAGGGACCTGGGGTTACCATAAGTGGCAACCTCAAGAACACAGCACAAAAGGCATATAGGAAACCCAGCAAGATTCTAGGGTGCCTAGGCAGGGCCTTTGTAGCAGATAGACGGAAGGACGTGATTCTGCTCCTCTGCGGGTCTTTGTTTATGCCACACCTGGAGTACTGTGCAAAATTCTGGTACCCTCATCTTAAAGCAGCAGAGCAATGAAGCAGGGCAAAAATCTGACTCTACCTTTTTCACTATAAAGATTCCAAATACCTTCCTTCCACTTTTATTTGGTAGTAAAATGTTCTAGTTCAGCTGAAATTTGAGTATTTTATAAATGTTTTAACTTAGTTTTTTTTCTCAAGAAAAAAGACGGCCACCACATTTGACATAGAAATACAACTGTACACCTGGTAAGGGACAGGACTGAGAGATGCACAGAAAATATATTTGACAGGTGTGCTAATAGTTTTATTAACTGCAGCTGAAACTGGTTTTTCGGAAGAAGATTTTTCATTGCACTGCTGCTTTATAAAGGACAAAGACTGCTTAAACTAGGTCCAGAGGAGAGCAACCAAAGGGATACACGGGCAGCAGGGGAAGACAGACTGGCTGACCTGAATATGAATATGTGCACTCTGGAGGTCACAAGAGAGTGGGGATGGGGACTAAACATTTCAAATATCTAAAGGGAATGAACAGGGTGGCCTGCCAGCAACTTTTCTGGCAATGTGAGGGTCTCTGTGACAAGAGGACATAATTATGAGCTGATGGAGGAGCTCAAGAGGGATGTGAGGAAACATTTCTTCATGGAGACAGTGGTGGACCGTGGAATCAGCTACTTCGGGGGTGGGGGTCAACATTGAGAAGGTAACAGGGTTTTAGAGGGTAGAATATACACATAGCTATGGTGTAAATAATGGAGGGAGAGAGAAGGGCCAAGTGGGTGGGGGGTGATGTGGCTCACAAAACAGAGCTACAAGTTCTCAGCACTAGAAAGGCCTTACCAGGCTAGACTGGTGGGGAGTAAGGCAGGAGATGGCAGGCTCAATTGACTGTAGGTCTTTTCTGCCTGCAGAACTCAGTTTCAGGGCTCACCAAACTCGTCAATGATGAAACAGGATGGCCCCAACAAACAAACAAAACACTTTAAAACCCTAACCTCAAAAGTCGGAAAAACAAAGTAAGGACCTAAGAAGATTCAGGGGACTGGCAAGACAGATACTGCTACCCACTGTGTGCCCAACATTTCCATTCCACTGATCTGTATAGAATACTGCAGCACCATCTAGTATATGAATATTTCAGGCCAAATTATCTGCACCATACCCTCTTGAGAAAAATCTGTCTGGGATCTGGACCTGCTAAGGTCACTTGTACATCCTCGATCTACTCATAGCAACTAAACCAAGGGCAAACTTCAATTTGTTGAAGGTACAGTAGAATCAGAAAAGGGTATCCATGACTGATGTAGTCGACTGCGGTGGAGGTGAAGCTAGGGGATCCAGGAGCAGGTAGGTAGGACTTACTACGGATGTGGAGGGCTGAGCAATGTGCCATGTCACTTGGCTGGGTGGTGGTTTCCTCTTTCTCTTTCCCTGGAAAAGCAAGTATGCAATAATGTTATGACACAACCATGTGTGCTTCCACACACAGTGTGTCAATGTATTTTTATTTGGTAATTGGAAAGACTTTTGAGTGTGAGCTCTTTTACAAAGGTTCCCGCCAGTGTAGACATCAAGAAAAGTTACAATACAATACAGTAGATTGGATTATCAGTACAGGAACAGTAGGCAAATGAACAAATTGGTGCAAGAACATCATTAAGCGATGTAAATCAAGGGTGGAGCAATTACAATTTAAGTACAGTGCTGCGGCTAATTAATTGCTTTCTATAAAACACATACGAATTAACATTAGACATGTAGAGGTAAAGTCAGTCAATAGAGGTGAGTGGCTAGATGTTGGATCATTGAGAGAAATGGGTCAGCGGAGATAGGAGAGACAGGAAGCAGCCCCTCGGGCCTAGTTGATATAGGGGTGGTTTCATGTGGGGTTTGGGTTGGGGCAAGTGGTGGGAACATTGTCAGAGCTTAACTGTAGAGCAAGGCCTGGTTAGAGAAGGAGGGACAGGCAGGCAAGGTTAATGATAGGCAGGCAAGGGATGGAGGAGGTGAGAGGGAGGGAAGCACGAAGATGCAAATGGAATGGAAGTATGGAAAACCATGGCTTGAGCAGAGGTGAGGTTCATTTATGACCTACTGAGCTTTACATAAGGGTAGGTCAACGGGGTGGTGGGTGGGTGAGCATCCTTTAGAGGCAGGAGCATTCTGAGATTGTTATAGCATGTATGTCACTCCTGCCCTGATCTTGTGGTTCCTGCATCCCTAACTTCTAGTCACCACAAGCCCTCCCTCCTCAGAGATGAAGAGCAGTCCAGTGGCTCCTCAGTCCTTCTCCTACCAGCTGGCCTATGATGATCCAGGCTGCGTTCCTGAACGGGGTCGTCAGCTTTGCATGTGTAGCTCCATGGCTGTACTGGCTCCATGCCTACCCTTTTTAGTATTTTAAATCGGTGTTTATTTGGGCACACAGTAGATTCAATATTATACAATTTTATTGCATTCAGATATTGCAAAATCGTGGTTTGCTGGCTAATGCACAAGCTCAGGAACCAGGGGACCCAGGTTCAAATCCTGACACCAGTGCCACTTACTCACTGTGTGACACCCCTCAGTGCTTCAGTCTAACCAGTTGTACAAACAGATAAATGAAGAACCCCACTGAAAACAAGATATTATATCTCATTTGTATTACCCGGGCAAATTAACAGGCAAAAATAGTACTATATCTACAGATTATATATACACCTCAAGGTAGCTATCGGTGTGACAAGGCAGTGAAAAGCACATATACAAACATATATATTCTTAATATGCTGTAATACTATTTGTTAACATTCCTTTTATTCATATATTAAGCAGCTGTGTCCATATCCCATTTTCCATTTATTTATTTCATGTTGAACACGAGGGACCGCCACTCTGTAGAAGATTAAATTAATGTTGCAACTGACATAAAGCTATGAAAAAAAACAGATGTGGTATCAAAACCATAAAGTTGGTGAAACTTTTAACAAGTAAAACACATCTTAACTCAGCTACTCCAGAATGAGGAATAAAGGGGTTTACATATGTTCCAATTCTAAACCTATCAATCAAACCCATGTTATTCCTTTGGGAGCTTATTTACATGCATATTTATCAGCCTCACATGCTAATTCCCTGCTGTTTTATGCCTCGAGGCATGTTTATGACTCATAATTGTTGATCTCATTTGATGTATTTCACTGAAGTAAGACATTTTTCAGTTATGTGGTCTAATGTCAATGAGTGAGGATGACCCAGTCCTCCAACGGTAACTTGTGCTTTAACTTTTATTATAACCTAATGAGTCCTAATTATTTAACAAAAAAAAAAACAAGGATACAATTTGCAGCAGACAATCTGTGCTGCATGTTCATTAACTTAGCCTGCTGACCCTTTCACCATGGACAAGGTTAAAACTGCATTTCAAGGGCCTAGAAACATCACTCATTTGAAGCGGTTATGCAATGCAATGTAGTGACCTAACAGTCACATGCAAGGTCTGGGAGGCACAAAACTGCCCTGGGTTTTATATGACAACTGTGGAAGAATAAAGAATACAGCAGTACAAAGGAAGCGTAGACATGATCCTAAAGGCCCTATTCATCAACCCTTACCTCCCCTTGGTTTACTCATGTGGGCAGTTTATTTTCCGGTGGGGGCATAGCTGGGTATCCGGTAAAATTGTATTGTGATGATGGAGGTTGTGGTGGACAGGTACTGCAAACAGAGGCGTACTCGGCAGCAGGTAATGGTGTTGAGGCTTCTGCTGTTCAACATCTTTATCCATGATCTGGAGGCCGGAGTCTGAAGCAAGCTGCAACAGTTTCCCCAACAGCTTTTAGAAGTCTGGATATTCTGTTACTTTAACCTGGAAACAAAATAGCCACCCCAGAAGGACTGAGTCAGGTTCACAGCTGGCTAAGTTTGCAGATAACACTAAACTGTCCAGGCGGTGGACTACCTTGAGGATAAGGGACAAACTCCAGGAGGACATGAGCAAGCTGGGTGATTGATCAAATTCTTGAAGTCTCATAGTCAGTGAAACCCAATGTAAGATGCAAAACCTGGGAGGAAAAACAGAGGTGGGACTATGGGACTAATCTTTCTGCCACGGAGGAAAGGACTTGGGTTCATAAAAATACAAATGGCTAAAAAGCATGACAAGCAGTCGCGGCCACTGTCCACAGTGCCCCGGAATGGCTGAGGAGGGTGACCAGTAAGGCAGGAGGAAGTTATCCTGCCTTACTGGTCTTAAAAACGACACCCCCGACAACCACAAACCCACGACTAGCTTTTTAAGCTGAAAAATGTTTTTTATCACTTGTGTTGTTTAATATCTGTTCAGATACACCAGCTATAATGTAAACAACCCCGAGCTGCAAGGCACCATTTCACATTCTAGCATGGCCACACGCTCATTGTATAAAGGGACAAAAGCAATGAAAGAGGCTGGTGGCCTTAACATGTTCATGTTAGAGAAAAACAGGCTGAGAGGGACATCATCTCCGTTCTCCACATAGGCAATAATATCCAACAGGGTGGGTGGTATTGGGAAATATCGGACTGCCCAAGGCATAATGAGGCCTGACGCCCACAGGCAGAGGGCCTCATAGCCCCTGGAAGATCTGGTAGTTCCAATACCATCCACCCTGGAGGTATATACTGCACTTAGAAAATGGGTCATTTGTTGACATGTAAGAAATATTACAAATAAAAAAACAACCTTAAGATGATTACAAATAAAGAACAAAAAAAATACCTTATTTGTAAGTAGTCCCTCTATTGGCACATTTTGCCAGTAGAGGGCGCTACCGTTTAGTGTGTGTTTTTACTTTGTGGTTTCTCTTGTCCCTTGTCCCTGTCCTGCCCCTCCCACAATGCTCATATTAAAATAAAGTTTCATGTCCTCCAAAATCCGTGATGGGTTACATTTTATTTTCTCCCCAACGAACTCTGTTCAAGGGTAGCTGGCGGGCAGACAGCGGCACTCAGGTTGCTGAGGATGGGCGGAATGGAGCCAGCCAGCTGAAAGAAAAGTAATGATTCAAAAGAGGTACATTGCTGTCCTTTTTAGTGGTGTGGCCATTTGTTTGTGTGAGCTGGGATGCAGAGTGGGGTACAGTTTTAATAGTGCTGGCGGTAGTGCTAGTACGTGAGATTGAGCTTCTTTTAGGTGCGGTATTGGAGCGGTGGGTGGCTTCCTAGAGGCAGTCTTTTTGGGGTAGAAACAAGGGTGGAGCTTCAGAATGGGGTTATGTTTTTCAGAAGAATGAATGGCAGGAGACTTTGTGGGCAGGGTTGTTGCGCGTGTGTCTCTGTGGTGGGGCAGAGTCTGTTTTCCTCTTGGTAAGCAACAGAATAACATGGCAGTTGGCCAGTTTGAAAATTCGGGGTGACCCAATACCATAAGTAATGAGGCATCCTGAATTGGCACTTGTTTTCAGTGGGCTCTACTGAAAAATACCAACCTGCTAAAGCAAGTGTACTGACCATTCAGGATGTTAGAATTAAGATACCTATTTTCTAAATATATAGTAGTACTGGTAAGATTGAACAGACATAAATGTTTGATCTGCTACCCTCAGCAGGACACAGGAAATGCCCTGAAGCTCAGAGGTGGTAAAGTCAGGGGTAATGTTAGGAAGCATTTCTTCTCCCAGACAGTGGTACATCTATGGAAAAACCTACCAGCAGAGACAGTGGACATGATGACAGCACAGGATATAAGCCTGGACAAATTTTGGGCTTACCAAGGGACTCACTGGATACTCTGAGTAGTAGAGTGGGAAAGGAAGCCTTTTAAATTAGTACAGTACATGTTTGCATAACACATTTATTTATCCTACATATGAAGCTGGGGTGAACAAGGGTGGACATAGAGTAGCTTCTGACCTTGTATTATACCTTGTATTACTATGTTACTTAGGATCCATCTTGTCCACCCCTCTTGCCATATGGCAGTGAATATACCCAATTTCAGTATGAAACACATCCCAGCTTGTCAGCTGGACTGGTACCTACTACTTTCAATAAAATCCTCAATGCCATTCTACCTGAGGTACCTGTCTAGTCCTGCTTTGAAAGCCTGAATAGTGCTAGCTTCCAAAACTTAACTGGCTAGGCTAGCCAAATGTTAAACTACCTCTCTGTGATGTAATACGTTCTAATGTTTCCCTTATTCTGCAACTCCCCCTCCCCGCACTCACCAGCTCAAACATCTATAATCCTGTATGGCCCTTCAGTATTTGGAACATCGTGGTCACGTCCCTCTACAGTTGCTGGGATAGTACAGTATCTTGGAAAATCTGATATCGTTAGATTTTCCAGTTTACTAGAAACTTATTTACAAGTGAATAATTTTAAATCAGATTATATTTTATATATTTAAAGAAACCCTCCTACTAAATAAATATTCCACATTCCCGGCCATCCCACATTAAACAATGACCCCAACAACACACACTTCTCCACCACCACCTCCCAAGGCATGGTCCTATCAGGCCAGGCTTGATAAGTTGAAAGACTGTTCCTGCTACCCACTTACAAGTTCAACCACAGTCCCTGCCCTCCCCTACCCACTCTTGACTGGCAGCCACAATCCTCCTTCAACATCTGGTCTCTCCAACCCATTCATATAGAGATGTGGGGCCTCCTTGTGATGCCAAACAATTTAGTATGTCCATTACTTTCTACAGCTGCCCTTGTTTTCTGAGGAAAACAAAAGTGAATGCATGCCAGGGTTCAAGTACTTAAAGTTTATTTGCTTTTAGCACTTTACTCAAGCAGACACCCCAGTGCTCTCGCCTGCTCTAAGGCTTGTCAGGAGGGCTACAGGCTGAAAGCTACTTTTTCCATACACTCTTTCTGTCCTCCTGTGACCCCAGTTCCTGGGCCCCGGACCTCCTCATGGATTTAGAATTACCCATCACTTGCAATGAACCTGTTAGTTGGGTGGTCTCCCACACTGGTCATAAGGTGCCTGCGGCAGTGGAGGTGATAACAAGCAAGTTGGGGCATCTTTCCTGTTTTTCCTCCCTAGATCATCGGGGCAATGACATACACACATGCGTATCTGCATGCCAGCATCTGTGACAGCCCTACCACAAGTCAGTGCTCTCACTGGTGCTGCCACCTGACCCTCAGGTTACAGTCTAGTGGCAAGATTTAAAGAATTAGGGGACTCAACACCAAATAATAAATTCAATGATTTTTTTATTAACACTCTGCTCTGTCACCAGATTACTGGGATTCATTATTTGGAGTTGAGTACATATTTCTAGATTTTGTTTGATTCACTCACCGCCCAAGTACTTGTCTGCCACAAAAAATGGTTTCCTTCCCAGTTAAAGGTGTCACCCATGAAACTCTCCTTAAATTGAGTCACACAGGAAGAGACAGGATCCCCATTCCGAGGAAGAAAGTCATCCTTGGGCAGCTCAGTCCTCCTCCTAGCAAACACCCAGCGAATCATGCTCATTCCGAACACAAGTCACCCGGCATATGCAAGTGGTAGCACTACTGTGGTGCCGACTGGAGGCTTAAGAGCTCTACTTTTAACTAGCTCAGTTAAAGATATAGTACCATCGACACATTCAGCAGTTTACAAAAAAAGTTATCTTCTTATAAATATTTAAATCTTGATTAACTACTTTTTACTCTGTCTAGTACTGTATTTATACGGAAAACTCTTTTATGCTGCTTCGACTATGCATTGGTATCTAGAAACTATCTTAATGATAAGCGTGAATATATAAGTGCCATACAAAAGTGCTACTCAGGGCAAAAACTCTAATGAACATTCACTGTAGGCATTGTTTCGTTGGAGATTCACAGCATGTTTATACTGATATTGGATGCCTCGAAAATTTGTTATAATTAAGTGCAGTCGTGGTTTAAAGCTTGACTCCAAGGTGGATTCCTTTAATAACCAACTAACTCAAGTCGAAGCGAAGGTCACTGCTGTAGATGCCAACCACACAGCCTTATTTGATACAGTGACCAAATCAGCTACAGTGGTAAGCGGCATGCTCAGAGAAATAAGCTGTTGCACAAGGTTAGATTACCTGGAGAATGGGGCACGTGCATCTAACTTCGTTTTCTGGGGATACCTGAGGTCTTGAGGATCCGACCCACTTTGGTATATAACTAATTTAATATCAGATTTATTTGAATTGCAAGCTGATTCCCTTATCCACCGAGCCTATAGGATCACTCCTCAATGCAAGCCCACCAATCCAGACATGAACTTTTCTAGTCTCCACTTCAGGGGTCCATATTAGAGATATGATTCTTTAAAAGCAAAATGCAGCTCCTTTGTCCGTTTCGGACAGATCTCAATACACTGTTTTCCAGACTTAAGCTCACAGACAAGGATGAGGCTCCGTGGTTTTAATGCCGTCCGCTGGGCTCTGAAATTAGGCACAAACCATGCACTCCAGCTCCCACTAAAATGTATACGCTGGTAAAGTGTTTCTCTACACGACCGGCAGATGTGTAGGCTGAAAGCTGGAAGCCATCTGTATGAACTTTGCATCTCAGTCACATGGAACAGACCCGAGGAAGATACTTAGCATACCTGAAATCTTACAGGGTTTGACTTTGTAATTTCCATTCCCTGTGTCTCGGGGGACTTTGCTTCTGAGCCTATTAAAATACAGTTGATGTTTAATATCTGTCATGTTTGATACCTAAGGTCCACTGTTGACTCTCCGCTCCACTAGTTGGTGTCTCCATGGAGCTAGTAGATACTGGGTATTCTTAGCTTCAAATGTTTAAGTTACTATACTGCCAGGGCAAGTTTCCATACAGTTTGCTGTTTAAATAAAAATGTTTGTTCTTGCATGTATTCTACCTGCCTTTGGGATGAGTGGGTGCTGGTATAGGTTGCTTCTGTTAAGTCTCAGAGGTTAATTCTCTGTTTATAATAATTTTACATGGACTCCAGGGTTACTTTTTATTTTTTCTAAGGCCCATCTTAACAGAAGGGATTCGCTTGGACTATACTTGTGAACATTTGTGCTAGGTTGTCTATGGTCACATTGCTAATGGCTATTTTGGCAACCATTATAAGGACATTTGTTGGACATTCTTTCACACCCCAAAGTGTTGTAACACTGAATAACAGGATCGTGATTATGTACCATAATTTTTTCTTTTGTATTGCATCCTATACCTGAAATCAAGTATTGTGTATGTTAGTTCACCTAAAACTGAATAAACATAAATTTAAAAACAAATAATATAGTGCAGTCAGTGTCTTTTACAACACTTCATCATTTTCTATCTATCCTCTTCTCTCTTAAATCCCAAAGTACTGTAAATATTTCTTCTGCTGGTCCATCACCGAGTGTGGTGTGTGTGTGTGTGTGTGGGGGATTCAAAACAAAGGAGGCAGAAGAAAGAGAAGGGTAAAAGAAAAAGGAGGTTGTGAGATGGAAAAATGAGAGGGATGGGGAACAATGAGAAACAGAAATCAGAGTGGTACAAGCGTAATTTCAAAATCATCTGTTTTATATATATACTGTGTGTGTATATATATATATATATATAAATCTAAGTAATATCAGTACTATCTCCACCACTTTTATTTTCTTTTCGGCAAAAGGTTTTATCAAATCAAGTACCCAGTTCCCATCCTGTTCATGTCATAGTTATTTTCTCATTACATTTTTGTTTCATGATAGTCACTCACATGCATGTTTCTGATTTCCAGTATAGTTACCAAGAGGACACAAAGTCATTGTCTTTGCTGAGTCCATACAGACTCAGACTAACCAATAATGAGATCCACTGTGTTTCTTTCTGTAATAATATTTCAACTCTGGCTCCACCCCATACTGGTGGTGATATCCATTCTTTTCCCATTAAGTATAAATCCATTGTTTTGCCATCATGGGCCCTATCAAAGTCCTTGCTTTAAGATATATTAGAAACATAGAAATTTGTCGGCAGAAAAAGACCCCATGGCCCATCTAGTCTGCCCGATTCCCCTCCAGGAAGACCTCTGCCCTCCATACTCTGTCTGCCCCTGTTGGTTAGGCCCATGTATGAATCCCATGCTCTTTTAAATTTGTCCACTGAATCAACCCCACCACCCATCCTGGCAGTCTGTTCCATGGCCGCACCACCCTCTCAGAAAATAATTTCCCCGATGTCACCTCTAAATCTGCTCCCTCCAGTTTGAATGCATGCCCTCTAGTGGCTTTGTTCTCACTCAATCTGAACATGCTGTCTTCCTTCACCCTGTTTATGTCTCTCAAGTACTTGAACATTTCAACCATATCCCCCTCTCCTCCTCTCCTCCAGTGTGAACAGGCCCAGCTCACACAGTCTTTCTTCTTAAGACTTCCCTGCAGCCCTTTCACCATTTTAGTTGCCCTTCTCTGGACCTCTCCAGCCTGTCCTTGTCCTTTGTAAGTATGGCCTCCAGAACTGTACTCCATATTCCAGCTGTGGTCTGACCCTGATCTTGTATAGTGGCATGATCACCTCCTTCTCCTTCTGGTAAAACCCTCCCATGCATGCCAACATTTTGAGTGCTTTCCCGCTGCCCTGTTGCACTGACTCCAAACTTTCAGGCTGTCTGAAATAGTGATCCCCAGGTCCCTTTCCTGATCCGTTACCTCCAATTCTAACCCCAAGCCAGTATTTTGCCCCTGGGTTTTCGCCCTATATGCATAATTCTGCATTTTTTGCATTGAATTTTAGCTGCCACCTTTCTGACTACCCTCAACCTTGCCAGATCCTCTCACATACTTTCCACCCCTCCCCGTCATATCCACCCTATTACAGATCTTCATGTTGTCTGCAAACAGGCACACCTTCCCATGTAGGCGCTCCGTAATGTCCCCAATGAAAATGTTGAAAAGTATGGGCCCCAGCCCTGACTCCTGGGAACCCACTCATCACCCTTTCCTGTTTGGAGTGCACCCCATTTACCAACACCCTCTGTATCCTCCCCTCAGCCAATGTTCTACCCATTTTGTGAGCTTGCTCCCCACTCCCAAACTGCCCACTTGCCTACCAGCCTCCTGTGGGGCCAGTGTCAAAGGCCTTCCTGAAGTCCAGACAGGCCACATTCACCACCCTGCCCTGGTCCCTATCTCCGTAACCTTGTTGAAGAATTCAATCAGGTTGGTCTGGCAGGACTGGCCACCTGTGAATCCATGCTGGTTGACATCCAGGAGGCCCTCTGCCTCCAGATATTCTATCAGCCTTTCCTTGATAGGTGACTCCATCAACTTACCCACCACGGAGGTAAGGCTAACTGGGCGGTAGTTACCTGGCTCCTCCCTTCCTCCAGCCTTATGCAATGGTACCACTTCAGCCCTTTTCCAGTCCCTAGGAACCCTTCTCTTGGCCATGACAAATTAAATAACCTCGAGCAGTGCCACCAACACCTGCTTCAGCTCCTTGCACACCCTCAGGTGAATCTATCTAGGCCCTTCGCTTTATCAACCTGCAGTTTCCCAGTTCTTCCAATATCCTATCCTTCATTGAATGGACTCGAGTCCATTTCCTTGACCTTCCTTCCCTGCTTTTCAACTCTGGTCCTTCCCCTCCTCCACTGTGAGACTGGCGTGAAGTAGTCATTCAGAACATGAGCCTTTCCATATCCTCTACTAGTGCCCCTCCTTCCCCTTGAGCCTTATAATCCCCATCTTCCCTTCCTTCTGTCACTCACATATCTCAAAATCTTCTTATCCCCTCTTTTGCCTCCCTCGCTATGTTCTCCCAGTATCTGCCTTTGCCCTTCTGATTATTTTCCTGCTTCTCTCAGTGTATTCTTATATACCTCCCTGTCTGTCTCCTTCTGAGAGGCTTTATATGCCCTGAACACCCTCTTTTTCTCCTTAAGTACCTGCTTCCCTCACTTCTTTTATAGACCAAAGTGGTTTCTTCCCTTCTTGTTTTGCTCACCAACCCACCGCATATTTCTGCCGCCTTCAATATTCCTCCTTTGATTTCCCCACAGCTCCTCTACATCATCCAAGTTCTCCTTCCTTTCTAGCTCTTTCTGCACCTCTTCTCTCATCCTCCTAAAATCCAGTCCTCCTAAAGTCTAGCACCTTAGTGGTGGAAATGCTCTTAACCGGCCCTTCCTAATTCTAAAACTTACTGTCCTATGGTGCTGTTGCCCAAATTTCCCCTACTTCCACCTCCTCAACACCATCCCCATTTGTCATAACCAGATCTAGTATGGCCTCCTAGTAGGTTCTGTGGCTAGCTGGTGAATGAACAATTCCTGCACGGCTCCAACAGCTCCCTACTCCCTTCTGTGTATGCTGTCGGGATTTCCCAATCCATGTCTGGTAGATTCAGATTGCCCACCACCACAATCTCCCTTTCCTGGCCATCTCCTGGATTTCCTTAATGATCTCTCTATCCACTTCCTCCTTTGATTTAGCGGTCTGCAGACCACTCCTACCCTCACTGCCTCCCCACCATTCTGCTTAAAGTAACCCATAGGGTCTCTGCTGATTCATTCCAATCCCACACCATCCACCCTAATCCCCTCCTTTACATACAGGGCAACCTCTTCTTCCATCCTGTCCCTCCTGTAGAGTCCATACCCTGGTAATTCCACCTCCCAACTGTGGTCATCAGTCCACCAGGTCTCCCGTGACTGCTACTAGTCCAGGTCATCTGCCGCCACCGCCGCCTGAATGGCCACCATCTTATCTCAAGACTCCTGGCATTTGTTGTAACCCTTTCCAACAGTCCTGTCTTTCTCCATTTCCTCCCCCCCCAGCGTCTCCTATCCCCAGCTGTGGGGGGTGTGAGATGAGTAAGTTCTACCAGCCCTTTTCCTGGGCCACCCCCAACCCATGCCCCCTCTCCTAGTTTAAACTGCTCCCCAGTATTTAATCCATGTATCCTGGGTGTCCCCTCAACAGTCTAGCCCCCTCATCATTTACATGCAGCCTGTCCTCGCATACTAGTGCTGGTTCACCCACGTGTCCCTCACTAATCTATACATTCATAACCCTCCTTCCTGCACCACTGCCTCAGCCAGTGATTAAAGTCCTTGATTCTCAATTGTCTAGTTGTACTGGCGCAGTGTACTGGCAGAACTTCAAAAAGCTATGGAATTTACCATCCCTTGCACCCTCTTGCTAGCTCCATGAATCTCCACCCCTCACCAGCTAGGTCATTTGTTCCGGTGTAAGACCAGGTGAGTGTCGCCACCGTTAGCCTAATGCACTCATTAATTTTAGGCGCCCTGCTCACCTACATTCCTGGCTCACAAAACGGGACCTCGTTTGCGTCCACTCCCTTCCTTAACCAGCGGATCCCTTTTATTATAGAGTTCCCATACACTATCACCCGATTATTTGTGCCCTAACCCCAAGGGTGCCTCTGTATCCTTACCTGACCCCTCCGGTGTTAACAGCTCTGTTGGATGGCTCTCTTTGCAAAGGCCAGTTTGATTTTTACCCTTGGATGCCTCACAGATGCTATCATACACAGTGGCCCTGCCTCCCCCCTCTATTCTCTTTTGAGCACCGTGCCATTCAGAGGAGTCTATGGTCCTACTGTCCCTCCTGGTGATTCTGAGAACCTCTATCAAAATGGGTGGCAATGCCCTATCAGTTGCAGCCCCTCACTTTGGAATATGCTTCCTGCACCCTCAGATCATCAATATGCATCTCAGCGTTAAGTGTAACCTCAAATCCTGGCTCCTTGATGCTTGATACTTAGCGACTGCTTGCTAAGCATTTCCTCCCCTCCCCCTTTAGTTTCTTTTCACCCACTCTGTCTTGACTCTCTCTCTCTCTCCTCCTTTCAGCTCTGATGGTTCACTTTGCCTGGTTGGACTTATATTGTGTTGGGGGTGAGGTTCCTAACACCTGATCATGTCACTCCAGTTGCTTGTTTTATAACTGTACAATAACTACAAATAGTTGCTCATTCCTTGTGATCTTACCTCACAGTAATATACTATTGTTATAGTGGATGTCCCCACTGCTTTTGACCACTACTGTTTTTTACCAGTGCTTTGTTTTCTGTTTGTACACTATTCTGTAAATATTGTCACTCCCTGCTTGCTGTGTTATAACCGTTACAAAAACTACAAACTGCTGCGTTTTCCTTTGTGATCTCACCTCCTATAAATGCTATTGTTATTACTGTAATATCCCTTGCTTTTGACCACTGCTATTTTTACCTATGCTATGTTTTCTGTTTGTACATTATTCTGTAATATGTCTGACACGTGCCTCTTGGCCGGGTTGTGCCTGTAACGCAGTCCCTCGGACCAGCGCACTTACCGGTTAAAAATAAATAAATAAATAAATACACCTCCAGGATGTCCCTATCTCCTCCCTCACCACCTAACACTTCACCCCTGCCCTCTCACTGGTACCCTGCTTTGTCCCCTTTCCCTGCCTCCTCCAGTCCTCGTCCATGCTATTTCACCTATCCCTCCCTCTTTCTAATCCCTCATCCACCTGGCTGTCCATGCTCTGACTCCTTTCCTGCGATCCCTCCTCCTTGGGCGTCCCTCCATTCCCATTTCTATTACTACTCTTGTCCTTTACACTTGTTCGTCCATATTGTTTTCATTTCCTTCAGTGTGCCTCCCCACTGCTCTTATCTTGTACCACCTTTGTGAGATCCACCCTTATCTTTGTCTTTGTCTGCCTTCGTGATCCAGCTCCCTGTTGCCCTTTACTTCCCTCCATCTACTTCCTCCTTTTCCACCATCCCCTTAGCTGACCAATACCTGTTTGAGCCTGTTGTGTATGCATGCTCCTTTATGTTGCATTCATGCCCATTGTGCCCTGACTCCTGCCCTGGCACCTCTCCCCAGACCCCAGTGTACCCTGCTTACTCCTCCTCCTTTACATTCCCTTGTCCTGCCTCCTGTCCTCTACACTTTTACCTTCTGTGTCTCTCCTTTCCATTTTCAGCCATGATAGCTCAGCCTCCAGTCTCCTAGCCTTTGACAAACTGGGCACTCTCCAGCCTCCACAGAGGGCTCATGAATATATTGTAAATTATGATTCCCCACACACAAACTGGTCTAGATCATCTTTAGACTGTCTACTGGCATCTTAACTGAACTTCTCAAAACATCTCTGCCTAGAAAACAATGTATGTTTTTCTGAACAAATGAAGACAAACTAAGTACAGTAACCCTAAGCTATATTATTCCACTATAGTGAATTATCGGGTATAAGTTAACAAATGACTCCCACGGCTCCCAGTACAAATACAGTACTGTTCAATATGTTCCAATCCATAATCTAGGCTCACTCACTCACTTGCCTTAGGATCAGTGATTTCAAAATAAAATGCCCTTGTAGCTTGTCAAATCACTCGACCACTGTTGTTTTAACAGCGAGTAGGCAGAAAGACACGGAGTTGGGTGGGCTCACAAGTCATGTTAAGAGCCATTGTGTGCATGTGTTAAGAAGCCACGGCTTTGCCTTCTCTGAGTCCAGTGAGTTGAGTAATTTACAAAACAGAAATACCGTGTGACTTGCCAAATCACTCATCCACCATTTACTTTTGTTTGAGTAGTGCATAGGGTGGAGGTAGAAAGACATGGAGCGAAAAAGCCATCAGTAGTGTGGGCAGGCGGGGCAGTGCGTCGTGGCGAACTGTACTGGGGTAAATAAAACAACAGAACAAAACAAGATATGTTAGTTTCTTTACTGCATTAATCTTATGCATGTCTAAACTTCTACTGCTGTTTTGATGGATGGGAAGAGAA
Source organism: Neoceratodus forsteri (assembly GCA_016271365.2). Lineage (NCBI taxonomy): Eukaryota > Metazoa > Chordata > Ceratodontiformes > Ceratodontidae > Neoceratodus > Neoceratodus forsteri. Next base: position 1,171,562,704 of record CM057456.1, on the reverse strand, counting down.
GAAAAATTACTCACCTTATAATGTTGTTTCTTCTAATGAGTCTTGCTATATTATGACATATGCAGTGAGTCCCAACCTTGAACTGCTCCGGTGAAAGAGTTAACTTTCCATGCCAGGCATGGAACCCTGATGACTCGGTTAAACACTCTGTCTGTTGTTCTTCAAACTCAAACTGTCAGATCTTCTGAAGCAAAACTCACTAAGGTTCTGTGTGGAAGCTGTAAACCTACACTAGCCAACTGGCTAATAAATATATGAACTCATTTTTGGTCCCAAAACAAAAACTCAAGTCAGGGATCAAAAATGAAAAACAACACCCAATCACCCCAAAAGGAGGGTGAAAAACAAAGGTGGGCATCTACTAAGTGCCAACACTGCACAGCCCACCCACATCCCAAAAGCAGAGGTTCTGAGAGGGGCAGGCAGGAGGAGGTCATAATATAGCAAGACTCCATTAGAAGAAACAACATTACTAAGGTGAATAATTTTTCTTCAAACAACATGAAGTCTTGCTATATTATGACATATGCAGACTACACATGACCTCCATGGAGGAGGGACAGAACCTACTTAGAAATAGGCTCTGAAGCAGCTGTGCCAAACCAAGCATCACTCCCTAGCCTGGATGTCCAGGGAGTAATGCTTGGTAAAAGTGTGAACTGTTTTCAGGTAGCTGCTTGACATATCTCTAGGATAGGGATGTCCTGGCAGCAGCCAGAGGCGCAGCTGTACCTCTGGTAGAGTGAGTCCTCAGGCCTAGGGAGGAACCTTACCCAGTTTTTGATAGCAAAATTGGATACAAGAGACAATCCACCTGGCAATGGATCTTTTAGTGGCAGGTTTCCTTTACCAACCTCACCATAAGTGAGGAACAGTTGGAGGAGTCAAACCTGTGACCCTTAGTACGTTCTATGTAGTAACTAAGGGCTCTTTTGACATCTAAACTGTGCAGTCTCCTCGCCAGAGGAGGAATGGTCAGTGAAGTACACAGGAGAGACATAGATTGATTAAGGTGGAAGTCTGAAACCACCTTAGGCAAGAACTTTCTGTTAGTCCTGAGGACCACCTTATCTCTATGAAAGGAGATAAAATCAGGCTCCACTGACAATGCTTGTAATTCACTTATGCGCCTGGCAGAAGTGATGGCTATAAAAACACAGTTTTCCAAGTCAAGTAGTTAGCTCTGCTGAAGACAGGGAGCTCGAAGGGGTTGCATAAGCTGGGCAATGCAAATATTAAGATCCCAGGCAGGGCAGGGCCCTGAATGGGGGTTGGTGTGAAGCAACCCCTTGAAAACTTGGAGAATACAGGATGAGCTGAAAGAGAAGAGGTTTACCTGCTGATAAGAAAGCAGACACGGCTGCCAGGTGAACTTTTAGGTAGCAGGTCTCAGCCTCAGAGTATTCAAATGCACCATATAATCCAGGACTGTGGGTAAGTCAGCAGATTCTGGGAGATATGCTTGTCAGAGCACCATATGGAAAATCTCTTCCATTTGGAATTATAAGTAGCCCTGGTGGAAGGCTTCCTAGAAGCCTTCAAGATATCCAGTACACCTTGGGAGAGGTGTGGGTCAGCAAACTCTAACTCTTCAAGAGCCAGGCCTTGAGATTGAGAGATTTGAAGTTCGGTACCAAACTCTCCCTGAGCACAGGTTAACAGGTTGTGATTCCTGGGAAGACACAGGGAAGGTGGACTGCTAAGGACATAAGGAGTGGGTACCAGGGCTGTCTGGCCCAATCTGGAGCAATCAGGATCATCTTGCAGGGTTGAGATCTGATTTTGACTAGCACCTTGAACAGAAGAGGAAGGGAAAAGCATGAAACTTCCTTCCCAACTGAGAAGGAAGGCATCCAGAGGGACTGAGTCAACACTGGGGGCCTGCAGCAAGGAAGTTGGTGATTGTCTGGGGCTGCAAAAGATCTATCTGCGGGGTGCCCCATCTGGCAAATACTACCTCCAGTACTAGGGGATCCAGTGACCATTCGTGATGGCCCTGGGAAAACCTGCTGAGAGCATCTGCCAGGACATTGTCCTTGCCTGGAGGTGAACTGCAATAAGGAAGGTGTTCAGAGAGTAAGCCAGAGACCACAACTTCATTGCTTCGGTGCACAAGGTCAGAGACTGAGTGCCCTTGCTTGTTGAAGTACCACATTGTGGTGGTATTGTTTGTTCTGACCTGAACAACTTTGTTCTGAACAGATCTGGAAAAACTTGAAGTGCTAGAAAACTGCTCTGAGTTCCAACAGATTGATGTGGAGCACAGATTCCTGAGGGGACCACAATCCCTGGGTAGTGAGGTCGCCCATGTAGCTCCCACCCCAAGAGGGATGCATCTGTAGTAAGGATTAAGGAGTGAGACTGAGGGGCGAAGGGACCCCTGTCTCAGATTGCTCTGGTCCTGCCACCACTGAAGGGCTTGGATCAGGGTTAGTCACTGGGATCAATTTGGATAGGGTCTCTCCTTTGAGACCAAAAGGCTCTCAAATGGAACTGGATGTCCCTCATCTGAAATCTTGCTCCCTGCACTACTGCTGTAGAAGCAGCCATGTGCCCCGGAGCTGCAGAAAATGCCTTGCTGGTTGAGAGACCTGCAGGGTGAAAGAGGAGGTCAGAGAGACCAGGGTCCTTGCTCTTACCAGAGGAAGGAAGGCTCCAGCCTCTTTTGTGTTCAGTTCTGCACCTATGAAGGTGAGAACCTGGACAGGCTCTAGAACTGACTTTGGAAGATTGAGAGGAAACCTAGCGATGTGAGCAGTTGCTGAGTTACCTGAAGATGTAATTTGACTTGGTCTGGAGACTGGCCTACTATGAGCCAGTTGTCCAGGTAAGGAAAGATGGCAATCTTTGCCTTCTTAAGTGGGCAACTGCTGCCAGGCATTTTGTGAATACCCTCGGGCAGAGGTGAGGCCAAGGGGCATTGCTCTGAACTGGTAATGGCCGGGGGCAGTACGAATCTGAGGTACTTTCGATGGGAGCTTCTGATAAGAACATGGAAGTAGGCATCCTTGAGGTCAGGGGCGCTAGCCAGTCCCTGGCCTTAGAGAGGTAAAATAATTCCCAGAGTCACCATTTTGAATTTTGGTTTTAAAGGTGCTTGTTTAGGTATCTGAGATCCAGGATGGGCCGCCATTCTCCTGTCTTTTGGGGTAAGGAAGTACCTGGAGTACAACCTTTGCCCTGGTGTAGGGGTGGAACCCTTTCCACAGCTCTGAGAGCCAGGAGGTAGAAACTTCTGTCTCTATGGCAAGTGCCTCTGATGGATTTGCAGGAAAGGACCTGGTTCTCACCTTTGGAAATTTTTGAAGCTGAGAACCAGTCCCTGGCTTACTACTTCCAGGACCCACTTGTCTGATGTTAAAGACATCCAGTCCTGGACAAAGTAAAGCCAGCCACCTACAGGTAGTGGAGAATCGGCCCTGGCCACCCCATCAGGGTGCCTGTTTGGCAGGGGCTTTAGGCTGAGGGTAGAAGCAGGTCTGCTTGTGCCCGTCTGCCTCTCCTCTAAAGAACCCCCTCTGGGCATAAGCTAAGAGGAGGCCTGGGCTTGGTAAAGGCCTATGAAAAGGCCTGCCCCTGCCCCTGGAAGACTGCCTTTGAGGTGGCCTGCCTTTCCTTGGCCTGTGCACTCCTATAGGTGGTCCTATACTCATCCATTTTCTTCATGTAATTCTCTGTCTGCTCCCCAAACAGAGAATTACCCACAACAGGAAAATCCATGGCCTTAGTCTGGGTATCCTGTGACAGGCTAGTACATCTGAGCCAAGCCATTCCCAAGTGCCACAGGCGTAGCCATGACTCTTGATGACACATCATTAGAGTCCACTGCAGCATGGAATTGCACCTTAGATGCCTCAATACCATCAGCAGCCACCTGCTCCAGCTCCTTGGCAAGCTGGCCAGGGACCTGTTTTGCTAGAGCCATAACAGTATCCCATCTGGATTTCTGGTATCTAGCAACATAAGCCATATAATTTGCCTGTCTGAGTCCCAAGGATGATGCCATGTACTGTTTCTTTGCCATGGCATCAATCCTCCTGGAGTCCTTGTCAGGGGTGTGAAGCCAAGGGAATATTTGCCTTGTCACAGGCTGCAGCCTGCACTACCCCAACATGGCTGCATTGTTGTGTAAGGAACTCTGTATTAGAGCCTGACAATGTGTACCTCTTGTCCATTCTTTTATCCACAGGAGGTATAGTGTGAGGAGTTTTAAATTTTTACTGTCTGTTTCCCAAAAGATTTATGCAAAGGAACAGACAGTCTCCTAAACTCTGGGATATCCATCATTTCTACATAGTCAGGCTCCTCTTGATCATCCACAGCTTCCTCCATAGGGAGCTGGAGGGTTTCAGCCACTTTTTATAAAACATAAAATGAGAGGGGACTCAGAAAGCCTAGGGAGACACTCCTGAAGGTCTGTCTGGGGAGATGTCCGGTTCAATGGGCACATCCAGACTTTCAAATCCACATTCACTCTCCTCATACTCCTCTTCCCCTCCTCCGGTTCATAAAATTCCTCTAAATCATATTCTTGAACGGTGGAACTGGCGAACCTCGCTTACCTGATGGTGCCAGTTCAGTTGGAACGAAAGCGACTGGACAATTTTAATCGCTTTGGCTTTTCTTCAGCGTTGGAGAGGGAAATTTTGGCCCAAACCTGCTGATTTTCTAGTCCTTTTGCTGGAAATGACCTCTGAGTCGGCTCTCCTTTTGCCCAAGAAGTCTCGCCTGGTCGAGGCACTCCCTCAGTTCCGGTTATAACCCGAACCGGGCTGCCATCGGGTCAGTGGACTTCTTGGCCTCCTTTCCTGAGCCTACCAACTCTCTTATCCAGGGTAGCTGCAGGAAAAGTTTTGCAAATCTGGCAGTCTGCATTGGGGTGGTCCAAACCCCAGACAATAAACACAGGTGGTGTGGGGGTCAGCCTTGGCAAGGCTTCCCGACAAACACTGCAGTGTTGAAACCCAGTGGGCCTGGTTTTCTTTTGGGTTTCTCAGACATAGTGCCAGCCTAACCAAAACTTGCCCGTTATGGCAATCCACAAGCAAGACTCTCTTATCGGTTCCCAACCGTGTCAGGTTGTGGAAAAACGCAATGAAACTGCTTTTTTAGAACCGATAAGAACCGGGAACCGACTCTAAAAGACAGATTAATGTATTTATAACAACCTGATCGGTTCAAACCGAACCGATAATACCGCTACAAGTTCCACACAGAAAGTAAATGTAAAACCTATCTAGTACTTACAATACCATAGACAGAGCTTGAACTGACGGTTGCGGTTTAAATCGGTTAAAAACAAAAATTAATACTTTAACCGACAAAATGAACCGAGCAGAAGGAGAAATCTCGGAGGCGACTGTTCAGTGAGGCGGACTAAAGAATCTGACAGTTTGAGTTTAAGAACAACAGACAGAGTTTTCAACCGAGCTCACGCTCAAAGTTCCATGCCTGGCATGGAAAGTTAACTCTTTCACCCGGAGCAGTTCAAAGGTTGGGACTCTCTGCATATGTCATAATATAGCAAGACTTCATGTTGTTTGAAAGGGCTTACGTATTTCATAGTGCTTGGTGCTCTTTTTGCATCCCTTGTTATAATGAATGAGGCACTATTACAAATGCCTATGTTGGCTCCCATTTGTTTGTTACAGCGTAGGGTTACTATACAAAAACAGAATGCACAACAGGAGCCATCAGAATATGGTCTGCTTCAACACAGGACAATTTCCACATGAATACTGGACAACTAACAGGTGCTGTTTTTATTGATCTTACTAAAGGCATTTGACCTGGTCGACCATTCCTGCTTCTTACTGCTCTTCAGAATCTAAATTTCTCATCCCCAGTTTGCAACTGGTTTAGTAACTACCTTCTGAACAGGACACAAGCCGTGAAATTAAATTCTTCCTGTTCAATTACTCCTCCACTAACACTGAAGTTCCTCAAAGTTCCATATTGGGCCCCTTCTTCTCTCTTTATATAAACAACATTTCGGATACCTTTCAACACTGCTCACCTATTCTTTATGCGGATGGCCTTGTCTTTACACTAGCTCCTCAAATGTGGTCAGCATCAACGCATCGCTGACTGCTGATTTAGAAATGTCTAAAACCTGCTTTGTGCACATAAGCTTGTGCTTAGTACACATAAGACAAAAGTCAAGTTGCTATCGGCTCTGCTCCCAAAGCTCAAGGGCTGCCCACCCACTGATGGTAAGTGACCTGGGAGGCACAGATCGAATCAGTGGAGTCCTTTAAATATCTGGGGTCCTTCTCGGCCAATCCTTTCTTTTGCTCCCATATTCAGACTACCTGTAAAGCTCTCAACTCTAAGCGTGGTGTGGCCTACAAAACTAGCTACCTACTTATGCCATCTGCTAAGCTAGCTACTGCCAGAGGATACTGCTCCTGCCTAACCTAGATGCCCTATTTTTCTATTGCTCATAAAACAACCCTGCAAAAGTGGGACATCACGTGCAACCATATGCCGTTATGCCTCCTCATTGGCTCGGCTCAACCACCACTGCCAACTATACAGTGACCTTAATTGGCTCTCCCCTTAGCTAGTAGGCAATACCGTTGGAACACTTATTGATTCAGTTATCAGAGAAATACTCCCTCGTCCCTTGCGGCTTTGCTTGCTTCGCTGCCTCAATCATGGACTGCGATCTGCAGATAAATCTCTGCTGAAGGTGGCTAGATGGCATACATCTAAAGGTGCAAGTGCCTTCCAGTGTGTGCCCCTCAACTCGGGAACTCCGTTCTCTTGGCCTCAGACTATCGAGTCCCATCTCTGCTTCAAAGGGAATTCCATCGTTATCTATTACTTGCCAACGGTGCACTTGCTTCAATTCTACTTGATAGCTTTCCTCCTCCTCCCATCTTTCTACTTATCTCTCCTTATTACTCTTCTATCTCTCGTCATTACTTGTCCCACTACTATTACTACCACTACTTAAATCACTTCCTACTTTTCACTCCATTCTCTCCCTCCCCTTCTTCCCCCATCTTCTCTACCAAAGCCCCTTAGCAAGACTGTTATCTTGCTAAACCTCTAGGTGGATCATGTCCTTAGTCCCTCTCTGATACTTCACCTAGACCTCCATATTTTCAGTCTTCTACTTGATTCATCTCTTATGACATTCCTTCTTACCTCTAGCTCTCGCATACTATTCCTGGTCTCTCTCTTTCCCTAACACTGCTTCTTGAATTGCATATGTATCTTACTCTGCTGTTTCCATTGCTTAGGTTAGTCATGTTCATGTAATTTCTCTGTGTCATTATTTGCTTACTCCTGCTTATGTAACTTATGTTTGTTCATCACTGACTGTATTTGTTATGCCATGTACTCATGGACTGTTGAATGATAATATGTACTAGGTTAGTCATGTTTATATAATGTCTCTTGTCATGATTTGCTTATTTTGGCTTATATAACTTAGGTTTGTTCATCTTTGACTGTACTTGTTTTGCCTTATACTATTGGTCTGTTGTATGATGATGTGTTGTGTACTCTCGGGTTGTGCCTTAAAATAGTCATTTATGGCTGGTGCACTACCGGTCAACAAAACTAAATAAAAGCGATGTTGGTAAGACTCAGCGTGGGTCGTGAACTGCTTGTTTAGTGGTTCACTGGAAGGCTTGGTTCTCACACATCCAATCTAAGCAGCACTGAGTCTGTCAGAGGTCAGGAAAAAACACACACACACACAAAAAAAACACTGGCAGCTCAAAGACTGGTGTATGTGAAACTTTGAGCAGAAACTTCAGGTTGGTGAGCAGCACAAGCTTGCCCTTTGGAAAACCAGATGCGTTGACCCATAGTGCTTGCAGCTCCTGATCCACCATGTGATGTATTGCCCAAAGCGAAACAGAAGGTGCATGTCACCTGAAGCTTGAAGGCTTCTCCATCAGCTTAGTGAGGACCAGGTTTAAGTCCCATATTAATGGCAGGAGATTCACAGAATGAAAATGGAGAAACAAGGTTGAGCACCTGTAAAAAATGAACAACTTGATTCAAACCCACTATCAGAAGCTTCTTCACAGATGCAGATGCACCAGCAGAAAGGTGGGTATCAGGGGCAAGTCTGTTGGCACAGCATTAACCTACCGCTCACTGTCCCAGAAACCTAGGTTTGGGAATGAGACGGACTACTGGAGGGCCAGCGGAGGAGGGGTTTAAGTGTCTCACAGACAGTCACCTCCCAGGGTGGGAGGCAGACTGATTCCACTGCAAGGACACCACCTGGGGTCCACTGGTGAAGTCAGTCAGTGTGGAACAGAAGAAAAGTAGGGGAGACCGTCTGGTTTCCCAATGTAGACTCATTCAGTGGTATGTCGACGCTCACAGCCACCATTTCAGGGGTGAGAGGAGAAAAACAGGAAACATCCCAGTCCAACAGTGCAGTGTCAGTGGCTCAGCAGGTTGCACACTTGCCTCTGAGGCAGGGAGATCATATGGCTGTGGGTTCTATCCCCACACTAGGCACTTGTGTTAATATCCCAGTACTGACACTGCAGTGCAGCATGGGGATGCTGCACTCCTGAGGTGCCGTCTTTTGGATGAAACATTAAACCGAGGTCCCGTCTGCCTGTCCTGGTGGTTGTTCAGGTGGACGTTAAAGATCCCATGGCACTTCTCGAAAGAGTAGGGGAATTTTATTAAGAAGAAATGTACTTCATTACAAAATGCGGAGAGAAAAAAAAATAACAAGAACAATACAAAAGCAGAAAAACAAAAAAAAAAAGAACAAAACAACAAATCATTCCAACTTCCACAAGTCACTGTTAGACCAGAAAGAATGAAATTGCAGTCTGGAATAGGTTGAAAAGTCAGAGATTTTCACTGCAAGTACTGCATTCCCAACATTCTGTACAATTTCTGGGAGAGGATCCACTTTGATGCAGAACCAACATGCATCTAGCCTGCCATAAAAATATCGCATCAATACAAGAACAACATATACAGTTTCAGCATGATATTTGTTGTTTAAGGCAATATGGGTCCCAAACATAATTTCAGCATATGTTAATTGAGAAAAAGAGGTTCAGCCAAGCAACAGCAATAGTGTTCCAAAATCAGTGCAAGCGACACTCAAGAAATAAATGCTGTTGAGTTTCAATAATAGAAGAACAGGACTCCCTAGGGCAGTATCTATCAACATTTTGTGTTTATGATTTCCTAACACTGAGTCTGCCATAATTACTAAGCCAGACCATGTCCCATACATAAGGTGGTAGCCTAGAATTCAAGAGTTGTTTCATAATCCATGCTTGTCTATCAGGAGGACAGAAGGAAATTCGACAGGCTCCTGAGCACCCTGCCTCCAAATCCTTCACATGAAGCCTTCCTGCTTTGTATACAACAATCATGAGACGTGAAACCCCAAGCCATAGCCAATTTCACAGCCTCCAAACCATAGGCGGAGACCAGGAACTCAGAACCACACTCTTCTTTCGTTCCCAAGGGGTAAGACAAGGCAGTAGTCAGGAATGAAAGAAAAGGCTTCCAACCCTTATCACCAGGTTTTAAAGCCCAACCAAAATTATAATTCAAGAATATACTGCAAAGAAAGCCACAGGATGTAACATCCCTACCCCTCCTCACCAAGAGGTCTATAGGTTAAATCTCTTTTAATAGGATTCAACCGAGATCCCCAAAAGCCCTGAAAAAAAACACTACAATTTGGTAAATAATTTCATGGGTGGGGAAAACATAACAGAGGTACAAAAATAGGGACCATCAAGGATTTAAGCAAATAAACCTGTTTCTTCTTACCGATCTGCTGTTGTCTCCATCCAGCTATGAGCCTATCAGCCCTCCCCAAAGCAGTGTTCCAATTCAGAAATTGCATATCGCCTGATCCAAACCAGAGACCAAGAATTTTAATGGGTTCCAGAGAACGCTGATTCCGCAAAGGATCCTGACTCAGGGACAGCCGGATTCCTAAGGAAGCCGAGCTTTTCTCAAAATTAATCTGAGAACCTGCCACTAAAGAATACTGGCAGAGAACATCAGCCAAGGCCTGCTCATCTGAGTTGGCTGCTACAGTCAGGACCAAATCATCACATAAGCCAAGATTTAGAGCAGCAGGCTATAAGACCTTGCAAGCCAAGTACCCCAGGGCATTGGAGGACAGCCCTAATTAAAATGTCAATTCCAAAAGTGTACAAAAGGGGCTCAAAGGCAGCCCTGTCACACCCCTCATTTAACCAGAACCCGATTCCCAACCAACCATTAACACTGGGAAGAATAATGGCCTCATGATAAAGGGCTCTAATCCACCCTATGAATTCAGTGGGGAATCCAAAAGCTGCCAAAACAGAAAACAAAAACCTGTGGGAAACCCTATCAAAAGCTTTCTCCTGGTCAATCCCAAGCACCCATCCCTTAATGCAGTTCTGGTCCCCAAGGAAAATAATTCCTCAATAAAATAAGATTATCAGTTTGGCATCGACCTGGGATGCCACATGTCTGAGCCAGACTAATAAGTCTAGCTGCCGAATAAGTCTAGCTAACAAAATGTGGCAAGAATCTTACTATCCACACTGAGGAGACTAAAGGTCTCCAGTTATTAATGTCTGATACTGAACCTTTTTATGGATTAAAACTAGAATGGCCTCCTTTGTGGACTTGAAAATTTAGCTGTGGACAACATCTCATTAAACAAAATAGTTAAAGCAGGGACCAATTCTTTTGAAAAGTAGAATAAAACATGCCGTGAGCCCATCAGAGCCAGGAGCAGAATTTATCTTTAAACCAACAATGGCATGTACCTCCTCCTCAGAGATGTCCGTGGTCAGCAAATCACATTCCTCAGGAGTGAGGTGGGGCAAGGTCATAGATGCTAAAAGTCATCAGCATCTTCACAGGGTGATTCGGTCCCCAACATGTCCAAAACATATTGCTCAACTACCTGAACAAGCAACTCAGGGAGCTAACCAGATCCCTGTGGAAGATAACAACTGATAAATAACCCTGGAATAAACCCTGCCTTGACATTCTTTAAAGGGTCTAAGCCACCCTTGGGTAACTTAGTCCCAAACCTTGCTTCTTCCCTAAGGATCTGGCTCTATCATACTGCAAATCCATCTGACAACTAAGGACCGAAATTTGTGTGCTATAATCACGGGTAGAGCTATCAGAAAGAGAAATTAAAGTCTGTAATTGCTGACGAATGCTAGATACTGCTTATAGCGACTTGCATGATCGCTAGCAGTTTTTGTTGTAGAACCTGTCTCCATCTTACCTTAGTATCCTCCCACCACTCCATAATATCCTCATAGAGATCAGCAACAGACAACCGTGCCGCCCACTCCGCCTCCACAATTTCTGGACTTTAGGGTCCTGAAGTATGGAATCATTAAGTCTCTACCTATTCTTTTTGCAATGGGAACATTAGTCCAAGAGATTGTAACCCGAGAGCAGCGTGATCTGAAAACTCACTCCCAATGAGTCCGACAGTCAGAGAATGAGAAAGAAAGATAAAATCTATTCTAGTTCTACAGTCACCCCCAAAATAAGTAAACCCACCCCTAGGATGCTGAACCCTATAGGCATCCTGAAGTTTAGCAGTGAGATTATATTTTTAGGGTCATCGCGCCATGAAAAGCTTAGAGGTATGAAGCCCCCTACCTGCCTGATGTAATCCACAATTAAAATCCCAGCCCAAATAACTAATCTAGAAGTATACAAAAGGGTTGTACTAAACGAAAAGGGCAGACCGCTGTGCTTTGGTCTGAGAAGCATATAAGGCAATTAACTTGAAATCTTTCAGTATGAAAAGAGATATCTAGCAGTAATGCCCTCCGGGATGAATATCCATAAGTCTGGACACTTTAAGAGCAGAATTAGAAAACAAATACCTACCCTGTCACATTTATCACGAAGGACCAAAGGAAGGGCCATGGGACCAAGCCCTAGAGGCTTGCTGAAGTTCTTTATTAGTTTTTAACGAGTATCAACTGAACAGGTAATATCACAATGCATATCCTGTAAAGAAAGCATGACACCCAAGCTTCCTGTCTCCTTTATACTATTGACATTAAAACAGAGTATTGACAAAGAATCCATGGGGAAAAGTTAAGGTGATTTACTCCGTTAACACTGTCTAGTTCTTTTGGCAATTGGGTCCGTGTCACCACCCTCCACGCCTGGGTTGGAAACAACAGTGGAAGTATCCGTATCCTCATTTGCAGAATCCTTATCCATAACATCAGAAGCTAAACAGCAAATTTATTGCCAGATGTCCAAGTCCTAGCTCCAGAGGCCTTACCTCGGCCAGAAACAGCCAGCTCCTTCCTATTCATTTCTGCCGTACAGTGATAAAGGTAAGCGGATCCAGGATCAGACTAAGTCTGAGGCAGAGGCGGGGAGGGGCATTACCTCAAGGTCTTTAGAGCCAGAAGCACTCTGAATAGGGCCCTCAGCCTCCCCAGTATCTACCTGCTCCTGCATATGAGCCACATCCTGTCGGGATTAATCAGATTCCCCTATATCCCTACATCCCCGGGGCTGTGGTATGTTGGGGAAAGGACAAAGCCACCAAACCAACCCATAAATGATGCTCTGCAATCCTCTTAGCCTGCTGTTGCTGAGCAAGGTTAATGAGGCCTTCATGAGAGGGGCAATCATCCCGATTATGCAAGGCCCAAGGGCAGCGACCATAGGCATGACCAGTGTGCTCACATAAGTTACACTTGAAAAGATTTAAACAGGAACTAAATTTTGGCCAAACTCCAGACAGTGGCTACATTTAACAGTATCACAAGCTGAGCTCAAGTGGGCCAGAGCCACACTTAAAGCAAGATCTAGGCTGTCCAGCATAAAAATCAGCCCCTTATCCTCCCAAGGTAAAAGCTAGGCAAGTGACTGGGGCCTGAATCGCACAATATAACTTAACTTCGAACCCTCCACCCTCCATCCCAAATCTGCTCACTATCCAACGTAGAGAGGGCCTATTCAAAACCTCACAATGTTGTTTTAACCAAAACAGGATATCTTCAATGTTCACTCCTTCATTTTTAAACATGATGGTGATATGTTTGACCATGGGTTTAGTCAAAGGAAGAACATAAAAGGGGACCAAGCAGGCAAATTTTGCATGTACCATATTGAGCCCAAAAGCGATCTAAACTGGACACATTTTTAACGCTAACATCATAGTTAGCGTTCCCCAAACTAATCAATGCAAAATTTTGGAGGAGAAAAATGCATAGAACCCTTAAGCAAGGTTTTGCAATATAGATCCTATCCGAGGATTTTCTAGCCCCTTTATATAAGAAACGACAGCATTACGCCTAGGGGCAGGCTCACCCTTATTTTGAAATAAATCAGTGAGCTTAAAGCCCAGAGGTTTACCAGAATCAGTACCAGTATCCTGTAACAATGCAGGGTCAGGACCCAAGTGAACTGGAACCTCTGGAGTATTGTCCACGGCAACTGCCTGGGCTGGCAAGGCCAAACTAGAAGCAGGACATGTTGGTCTAGGGAAGGCATACCACAGCAGAGACTCTAAGAACAGGCACAGAACTACCCCCAGTAACAGTACAAGAAGCAACTTTAGAGTCCATAACACAAGTAGTAGAAATATTACCGCGAGTCGGAGCTCATGATGGTAGAAGGTGCAGTGGCCACTGGTGCTGCTACATTCTTCAACATGGCGATATAGGAGGGATCCTGTAATTGAGCGACCAAGAACCACTGTCCAACTGTTCTCAACCAGCGTTTTTCAAAGCCAGTTGAGGCGACCAAGCCGACCCATCCCGTAAAACAGCAGGTTGCAAATCATGATGCTTGTTAGGCAAAGTAGAAGAAGAAACTCCGGTAATTAACTCCAACCAGGCCTCTGTGTTCGAGAGGAAAAACACAGGACCACCGTAGCGTCTCCTGACTCGAAACAGTAGACTGTAGGGGAGCTACCTGGGCGCCGTCAAAATGCTGGTTTTCAGAAAGGTGAATGAGTCTGGGGAGCTGTAGGCACCGAGCAGAACCCAACAAACTGCCAACCCCAGAAGCAGGCGGTAACGCTGCGGTGGACAGCGGAACAACAGTATTCAGAGGTGCATCAGAACAGACCAGTCCAACTGCAGTAATAGTCCAACTGGAAACAGCAGGAAGGAAACTGGGGCAGGAGGCTCAGTATCCACAGAAAAAGCAAGTTGCTGATCAAGTAAGTGCATTTGCAATACCAATTGAGATCTCGCTGCAAGTAAGCGAGCTTTATCACCACCAGAAGGAGCACAGAACTGTGCACAGGACTAGATGTCACGGAAGAGCGTAGCATCAATAATACTCAGCTCAACAAGATCAGCCACCGTACAAGCTTCCTCCAACGGCCTCTTGTGCTGCCAGCACAGGAGAGAAGGCCCACTCTCCTGTACCTTCTGCATCCATCTTCTCCGACGTCTCACTTAGACTGGCCATCGCAATGCTGACCAGGTCCCCCTACTGGCAGAAGTGAGGGGAATTTCCCTGATGTCTGGCCCAATTTCCCCGTTCACTAAAAATACCACCAACAGCTTAATCTGGTTCAATCTCAGTTGGTTACCATCTGTATTCCCCTACCCCTGGTTGCCCCTGTAAAGGGACTTCTCATCTCAGTGGGCCTACCAGGTCAACAAAATTCAATAAATAAATAAAATAAACAGGATGAGACTGGCAACCAGGGCTCCACGCTACCAGTCTGCCTGGCACAAGGTAATCCCAGCACTGAATCTGTAATTACCTGAAGGGAATGCAACTCCTGAAGGCTCCACTGCACTAGGAGGGGATCACACTGGACCAGTAAGGGGACTGGGCCTGGATTGGTAGAAGTGGGGAGGTTGGTTTGAAATGTTTCTACCCAGGATGAAAATCACTATTGACTGCTACATCAGCAATTCTTGTGGTGGCTCAGGAAGCTTACTCCTCCACATGGGCTCAAACTACAAGAGCTCAAGGCAGTGAAGCTAGCACAGTGCTGGTGAATGGCGGGGGTGCTCCTGTGGAATGCAGCACACTATATCATCCACCAAGCAAGATGAAATGAACAGGGTTACAAACATGCAAGAAGCTATCAGATGACAGCCCCAGTGTGCTTGTGCACAACTCTACAGACCTTACCACACTAGATATATCTGAGTTTTTTTTTTTGGGGATGCGCATTCCAACTCAAGGGCCCCTACGCTGTGGTGAACTCTGACATAGGTGAGTAGATTCAGAGCTAGAAATCACCAGAGATGACCTGAATGCCAGGCTGACATTAGGCAGGGTTCTATTTCAACTGAGATAGGCTCACTAAGTTGGCCAGCCTTCCCAACTTTAGCACGTACCCACTGCTTCCTAGTCCAACCCTTTCCCAGTTGCACATCATGTATGTTGGGAGGGTGCCCTGAGTGAGAAGCAATTCACTTCAAGTTTCACAATAACAAGATTGTTTTCACAAATGTTCCACTTGAATACATCGTATGAAATCAGGAGTTTGACATATTTTCTCTTCAGTCCACATTTCAGACTGCCTGTGTTCGTATTAAATGGGTTCCACTTTCTGAACACGTAATCCTTTAATTACTGGATGCTAGCTTTGAACAATGTAGGAAGGGGAGTTTTAAGCTAGGACATATGCTTCATTAGACCTCATTAGGATGTTATCTAAATGCAATCATGACTTTATAAGAGGCAGTGTTCTTCGTTAAGGCTTGTACACATGATTAGAAAGTATATATGATACTTTTCCAGACTCCAGATAATCCTAAAGCTAAAATCATATTTTAGGATATTTAAAGGACAGGTGTAGACCAAACAGATTATTTTAGGCTCCTATTTTCCTTCTCTTTCTGAAAAGAACTCCACTCCATAGTTGTGCTTCTTTTCTGATGCAGAAATGATTTCTTCTTCATCAAAATGGCAGTATATGGCCTGAGTGGCGGACAACCCAAATGACCTCATCAGAGGTGTTGAGCAATAGGATTTCCCATTGTGTCCTGAGATACAAAGTCTTAACGAGCATGTATACTATAAAGGGTTATCTACTGTACTATGAAAAATCCCTGTTATTATTTGTAAATGTACTATATATATTGCAACACTGTGTCTGTAAATTGCTGTATCTTGGAATACCCATGAAAATAAGATACTGCATCTCACTGACTCTCAATCTCTATCGTACAGAAGATGGATTTTAAATAAATAACTAAACAATTGTTTGACGTCATTGTGTTTATATAGAAGCAACTGCATTTCACTTCATCGTTCCCTCTGTTATCAGTCTTCTAAGCGTTTCACTTAAGCAGACACATCCTCCACTTGATTTTCACACAGACTTCATGGGATACACTGGCAAAAGCAAATGGCAACACCTCAGAAAGTCAAATGAAATTTAACAGTGTAACTCGCTGAACAGAGTATTTTATGCAATTGTATGCTGCAGTAGATATTTGCTCTGTAAAGACACAATTTTGGGACAGCAAGGGAAAATAATAAAATTATGGAACACTTGTCTACTACGTAATTATTTCCAGAGAGACCATATTTTATAAGAGTGTGTGCTGTGTGCATGCAGCGCCACTGACCACCAACATACTTTCATTAGCAGTGCCAACGATCATGACTGCTGGGGGCTGCATACAGTGTAAGGGGCACACATGTTGAATTTGTTCCAGAAATGGACCAATGTAAAATCTGAACGTGAAAAGAACTAGAACTTGCAGCAATTCTTGTGTGTGAGTGTGTGTGTGTGTGTGGGGGACTTCCGTATTAGTAGATCTTCGAGGGATCTCAGTCATCAGGTCACACTGTAGAAACTTCACCATCAGTGAAGCAGGATCCACACAGAAGATTTTCAGCAGTATAACTGGGGCCGCCCACATCGTCTACATCTGTCGATGTCACCAACCCTATAAAGGCGCAGTGGCCCCGCTCCCTCCTCAGTTCTTTCCCCAGAGACAAAGGAGCAAAGCTCTAGCCATGAGGGATCGAGGACAGAGAGAGGTGCCCAGACCTATATGAAAGGCTGAATACACCAGGAGCCAGTTCCTACACAGGAGCCCCAAGAAGGGGATGGTGGGAGGGAAAGCAGACCTGATGACTGAGATCCCTCAAGATCTACTGTTACAGTAAGTTTTATGTAATTGTTCCATCTTCTTCAGGGTATCTCAGTCATCAGGTCACACCGAGGAACGATTCCCAAGCAGTTACAGGTGCAAACAGACAATCTGGGAGGAGGGCTCACCATAAACTTGAAGACAGAGGCCATGCAGCACAGCCCTGCCAAATCCTGCATGGACTTTAGAGGCACTGTCCAGACTGTGAGTGCTTGGTGAAAGTATGGAAGGTACTCAGGTGAGTGTCTCAGACCCCTCGAAAACAAGCCACAGAGGTAGTCATGCCTCTTGTGAAATGAGCTTTGATACCACGAGACAATTCTCTAGAAACATAGAAACAGACTTTGACAGCAGATAAGGACTGCTTGGCCCACCTAGTCTGCCCATTTCCCTACCTATTAGATAAGCTGCAGATACTAGTTAACCAAACAGCCTACTTCTTCCTACCCCCACCAGAATTGCCTTACAACTGTCCCATGTATTCTGAATTCCCCACTGTTTTAGACCTCACGACCACCTCAGGAAGGCCGTTCATCCATCCTACAACCTCTCCATGAAAAATATTTCCTCCGTTGCTTTTGAACCATCCCCTCTATCTTCAAATTGTGCCCCTTGCTTTTGCACATCTTTTTTCTGAAATATGCTACCCTTCTAGACTTTGTTGATTCCCTGAGGTGCTTGAAAGTTTCTATCATGTCTCCCCTCCCACCCCTTTCCTCGAGGGTATACATATTCGCTCCTTAGTCTCTCTCAGATGACTTGTGGTGCAGACCCTGCACCATTTTAGTTGCCCTCCTCAGGACTGCCTCCACCCTGTCTATGTCCTTGTGAAGATGGGGTCTCCAGAACTGCACGCAATACTCCAGATGGGGTCTCACCAACTGTCTGTACAGAGGGATAACAACTTCCTGTTTTCTACTGGTGATGCCTCTTCCTATAGTATACATCCCAGTATCCCCAGCCCTCCTACTGCATTCTCACATTGCATGCTTACCTTTAGGTTATCGGATATGACTACCCCAGGTCCCTTTCCATTTTTGTTGTTGTTAGTACCTCCATCCCCATTGTGTATTCTTCCCTGGGTTTTGTTTCCTGGTGCATTACTCCGCACTTCTTTTGCTGCCATACTTTTGACCATTCCTCCAACTTTGCCAAGTCTCTTTCATCCTTTCCAACCCTCCTTGTGTATCAACCCTGTTGCAGACCTTTTGTCACCTGCAAAGAGCATACTTTTCCTCTAGTCCCTCCTCTGCAGAAGCAGAACTCAATGCAATTTCCACCCATTTGGATAAACATTGCTTAAAACTGAAACGCCTCTACTTGGGGCAAAGGAAACAACTGCCTCGACTTCCTACACCCTTGGTCTGAAGCAGGTAGTACTCCAAAGTTCTGCGCACATCTAATGTATGGAGCAGTGCTTCCCGGATTGGCACGCCGAGAAAATAAACAGGAAAGTGGATAGATTGCTGAGTACAAACCTGAGGCCACCTTAGAAGAAACTTAGATTTGTGCACAAAGACACCCTGTCTTTGTGAAAATCAAATAAAACTCCTCACACCAGAGGGCCTAAACCTCTGAAATTCTTCGAGAAGAAGTAATGGCAACTAAAGAGAGAAAGCGAGAGTTGTAAGTTGCAATCGGCTCAAAAGGAGACAGGGTCAACTTCTCCAGAACAAAATTCAAATCCCAAGTCAGGACAGGAGAACGGATAAGGGTTTAAGGTGCAAGATGCTCCTTAGAAAGGTATGGGAGACATCTAGCTGAGCAATCATGCGGTCATCCATGGACTTATGAGAGGCAGAAATAACCTAAAGGTGCACCTTGAGGGAGGAGTGGTGGAGAACAGTCAGACAGAGAGATCAGGTAGTACAGGATGTGGTTCACCAGGCAGGTGAAAGGGTTCAGACTGTGTTTAGCAGCCCAGATGGCAAATCACTTCCATTTCCTGGCATACGTGGATCAAGTGGAAGGCTCCGGGCAGCCACTAGGATGTCCACCACTTGTTCGAGACCCGAACTTGGTGATGGCTATGTTCTCAGAAGCCAAGAATGCAGATGGCGGGACCTGAGGTTGGATGGACCATGATCCCTGATCCTGGGTCAGCAGGTTCCTGCAAAGAGGGAAGAGGGTCTGAGAGGCACTCAATGAGTACTTACTGTAATGCTCAGTCTTCACACAGGAAGCAGATGGTAACGGACCAAGAACAGGCATAAAGAAGTGTCCAACTGAAGGAACAGACATGGGTCTCTTCACAGAGAAAAGGGTCCTGAAGGAAACAGACAAGTTAAAGGTAAATAAAGCTATGGGGCCAGATGGGATACACCCAAGAATACTGAAAGAACTAGGGATGGAACTGGCAGCCTCTTTAACAGTGCTCTTCAACAAATCATTAAGGAGTGGGAGGTGCGGAGGATTGGAAGAGTGCAACAGTAGTACCACTCCACAAGAGTGGAAGCAAGGAACAGCCACTAGCTACCATCCAGTTAGTCTAACGTCAGTCATGGGAAAATTGATGGAGTCCCTGTTGATGGAAAGAATCACAGCTTTTTGGAGCAAACTGGTCAGCCTGACAAAATCAACACAGTTTCATGGCAGGGAGGTCCTGCCAGACAAACCTGGTTGATTTTTCAGTTGGGTAAACCAAACAGTGGATCAGGGTGGGGCAGTGGATGTGGTTTACCTGGACTTCAGCAAAGCTTTTGACTTCATTCCGCACAGAAGACTAGTCAAAAACTGGAGAACATGGGAATTGGGCCTGAGGTCACAAACTGGATCAGAAACTGGTTACATGGGAGAACTCAGAGAGTATTAGTAAATGGTCTGTAGAGGGAGGGCTGACTAGCGGGTCCGCAGGGCTCAGTTCTAGGGCCAATCTTCTTCAACATATTCATCAGCGACATTGTGGATGAACTGGATGGAAAGGTGTGCCTGTTAGCAGATGACAACAAAATCAGCAACAGGGTAGACACAATAGAGGGACAGCAAAGCACCAAAGCTGTTCTCTGAAAACTGGAGGAGTGACCCAAGACCTGGCAATTGAAATTCAATGCCCAAAATGCAAGGTCATGCACCTGGGAAGCATAACCCAGGAAACTGTACTCAATGGAGGGAAGCAGCTGGTGGCTACCAGGCAGGAGCGAGACCTAGGGGTGATCATATCAGATGACCTCAAGGTCAGTAGACAATGTGAAAAGCAGCACTAAAGGCTAAGTGGTATCCTGGGCTGCATAGGGAGGGCATCACAGGCAGAAGGCATGACATAATCATGCCCTGTATCGGTCCCTGGTCAGGCCTCGCCTGAGTACTGTGTCCAATTCTGGAGCCCACACCTCAGGAAGGACATAGATAGGCTGGAGACGGTACAGAGAAGAGCAACAAAGATGGTGCAGGGCTTGCATCAGAAACTGTACGAGGCAAGACTGGATGACCTCAAACTATACTCCTAGAACAACACAGGAATTGTGGGGACATGACAGAAACATTCAAGCACCTTAAAGGCAACAACAGGATGCACATGCAGAACCTCTTTCAGGAAAAAGACTACAGCAGGACTAGAGGGCACAACCTTCAACTTAAGGGAGGAAACTTGAAGCAACACGAGGAAATTCTTCTTCACAGAGCGTGTTGTGGAACCATGGAATAGCCTGCTGGAGGTGGTGGGAGCCAAGGCAGTGGAGAAATTCCAGTGGGCATGGGACAGACACTGTGGGATACACAAGCAGGCAGCTAAGTAAGGGGAGGAGGGGTGGAGCCAAGGGCAGACTTGATGGATCGCAGGTCCCCATCTGCCAACAACTTTTATGCTTCTGTGTTTTCATGGAGGTTCCTCCGCCAGCTGCTGGAAGCAGGGGATCCATATCTGCCGAGGCCAGAATGAAGCTACCAGAATCATGTTGGCTCCTCCATCTGCAGCTTGATTAGCACACACTGTGAATTGAGGAAACGGAGGAAAGCACAAAGGAACCTCCTGCTCCAGGATAGAACAACACATCTCGCCAGAAAACTCCAGACCCTGGATCTAGCGAGCAGAAATTGGGCAGTTTTGCACTGGGGACACAAAAGGTCTATCTCTGGATGACCACATCTGTCGAAACAAGTCCTCTCATGGGAATAAGAGGAGCTCCCATTTGTGCATGCTGGACTGAGTCCGGCTGAGACTGTCCACAACAGTGTTTAACACGCCTGGCATGTGGACCGCTGGGAGTGTCAGACCATGATCCAGTGCCCAGTATCACACTCTCACAGCCTCCCTGCACAGGGGTACAAATGAGTCTCCTCCTCCTCACTTGTTGATATAGTATACTACCCTTACATTGTCTGACTGCACTAGCAGCTGACCTGGAGCAAGGTGTTCCTGAAAGGCCTGCATGGTAGAGCACTGCCCTCATCTCCAGGATACTGATATGCAGGAGGTTTCCATCTGGGACCAAGAGCACTGGGCCTGGAAGGGACCCAGGTGTGCTCCCCAGCCCAGACTTGAGGCATCCAGGGTTAGGATCTGCTGCAGGGAGGAAATCTGAAATGGGACACCATGAAGCAGATTCAAGGGTCCATCCACCACTGTAGTACATTGTGGACTGGAGAAGAGACCAGGACTGGGTGATCTAACTCATCTGATAGCTGGTCCCACTGAACCCGAAGGGTCCACTGAATCTTATATGAAGTCTGGCCAGTGGAACAGTGGGTGTGGCAGCTGCCATCAGGCCCAGTAATCTGAGGTACACCCTGGCAAGAATGTAGCGACTTTCTGAGCTTGGGCTATAAGTCACTCAGCCTTGTTTTGGAGCACGGCCTTCCCCTGCATTGAATCCAGAACGCCCCTATATACTGTAGCCTTTGGAATGGTACTAGAACCGACTTGGGCAGACTGACAGTGATGTCCAAGGAGTGGAAGAAGCTGGAGAGTTCGCCCAGAGTCAGCAAAGCTGTTCCCTGGACAGAGCCTTTAGGAGCCAATCGTCCAGATAAGGGAAAACATACAGACTGTACCTTCTGAGAGCTGCTACTACTGCTAAGCAGTTGGTAAAGACTCGCTGCACAGAGGACAAGTCAAAGGGCAGTACCTTTGAACTGATAATGCTTGCCCTGAAAGGTAAAACGGAGAAACGTCCTGTGAGGAGGAAAGACAGATATGTACAGGTAAGCATCCTGTATGTCCAGTAAGCAGAGCCAGTCAACTGTCTTGAGGAGAGACAGCAGGCCTGGCAAAGTTATCATCTGAAACTTTCCATACTGGACATACAGACTGAGGTCCTTAGGTCCAGAATGGGCCTCAGATCACCAGTCTTCTTGGGGACCAGTAAAATCCCTTGTTTCTCTGTCGCCTAGGTACTGGCTCGATGGCATTCTTGTGCAGAAGGGACTGTACCTCCTCCCGGGAGAACAGACAGGTGAGCTGGGGATAACTGGAGAGTGGGGAGGGTTTCTGGAGGCTGGTTGATAAGCTCCAGGGTATGCCCCCATTCTATGATCTGCAGAATCCATACAGCTGAAGTTATGGTTCTCCACTGATTCAGATGGAGGGAGAACCGACCTGAACCACCACCTCCTGGTTTGGAACTAGAGGAGGGAGTCTGGCAAGGAGTCAAGCAGAGGCGGATTCAGTTGCAGGGCTGCCCCTTACTTTGGGGGCCCTTGACTGCAGCTCTAGAATTGGAGGGGCAGGCTAAGCAGCTGGGGCTCTGCGCTTCCTTTGGGGACAGTGACTGTACAGGTCTGTTGGAAGCCCCTACGAAAAGAGGGCAGTCTCTGCCTCTCGGCTGGGTATGGTAGAGGGGGACAGACTTGATGGCCCTGCCCGACGCTTGAAATCATTGATGATGTCCTGGCCATTAGGGCCAAACAGCTTAGTGCCATTAAAGGGGCAAGGAGTACCTTTGCAGAACATTGGCAGCAAACCCGATACTCTCAGCCAGGAGTGCCTACGAGGCATATGCCGAGGCAGCAGCCCTAGCAATGATGTCAGCCATACCATAGAGGGTTCTGAGGAGGTGCTTGCTAACATCCTCAGCAGTCTGGAGGCACTGAAGCAGCTCTTGCATGTGAGTGCTGTCTGGGAGGGCTGGGCAGCGGCCTTACCTTCTTCCAGTTGGCATTTTGGTACTTTACCATGTGAGACACGTGGTTTTCAATCCTCAAACCCAATGCAGAGGAGGCATCCACCCTCTTACCCCAGAGGTGGATTCTATGAGACTCTTTGTCCAGGGAAAGGGGACGAAGGTGCTTAGGTGCCTTAGACCAGTCATGGGCTGCCTTAATGACAACTGAGTCTGTCTCAGTCTGGGCAGCATAGCAGGGGACTCTCTGGGGGACATGATAAAGTTTATCTGCCCTACGAGGCATACCTGGCACCATGTCTGGTCTGTGCCAGGCAGGCAAGATGGGAGGAATGATCTGTGGGTGGGATTCTGGGATCTCCAGGAAGTCCACCAGCTCTTTCCTGGTGATGTCCTCTTCCTCAGTGTGGAAGCCCATGGCTGAGGATAGCGGTTTCATCACATTAAAAATTGTGGGGTCCTCAGGAGGAGACCTAGAAGTATGCTTTATTTTATGCTCACTGACAGAGGAAACAGCAGATCTGTCAGAGACCAGAATTTCTTCCTCTTCTTTCTCCTCCTCATTATCGATGGTACTCCTTCTCAACGCGTCGACCCTCATCTACAGTTGTGGCCCAAAATATTGGCCCTTGCACTTTTCAAATAACTCACAATTTCCTCTAAACATAAGTTGAAATTAACAACAGTACAGTATTTGGTCTCCACAATTCTTTATTTCTCTGTTAATATTACAGAATCGTTGTTTTTGTTCAGAATTTAATATATCCTTTTAAATCAGAAAATGAAAAGAAATGGCATTGACAAAATTATTGACACCCTAGACTTAATATTTGGTAGCACAGCCTTTGGTCAAAATAACTGCAATCAACCGCTTCCTATAGACATGGATGAGCTTCCTGCACCTCTCTACTGGCAGTTTGGCCCACTCTTCTTGTGCAAACTGCTCCAGTTCTCAAATTTGAAGGTGCCTTCTCCCAACAGCGGTTTTCCGATCTCTCCACAGGTTTTCAATGGGATTTAGATCTGGACTCATTGCTGGCCACTTCAGAACAGTCCAGCGTCTTGTCTTGAACCATTCCTGGGTGCTTTTGAAGTGTGTTTGGGGTCATTGTCCTGCTGGAAGACCCATGACCTTCAACGGAGACCCAGCTTTCTGACACTGCGTTCAACATTGTGCTCCAAAATGGCCTGGTAATCTCTAGATTTCATGATGCCATGCACACGCTCAAGGCACCCAGTGCCAGAGGCAGCACAGCAACCCTAAAACATCACTGAACCTCCTCCATGTTTGACTGTAGGAAGGTGTTCTTTTCTTTGAAGGCTTCATTTTATTTTCTGTAAACATAGAGATGATGTGCTTTACCAAAAAGCTCTAATTTTGTCTCATCTGTCCACAGGACATTCTCCCAGAAGGATTTTGGCTTGTTCAGGTGTGTTTTGGCAAACCGCAGTCGGGCTTTCTTATGTCTCTCTCTCAGCAGTGGGGTCCCCTGGGCCTCCTACCATATAACCCCTTTCATTGAGTTGGCGACGGATGGTGCGAGTTGAAACTGTCGTACCTTGTGTCTGAAGGTCAGCTTGAATCTGTTTGGCAGTTGATCGAGGTGCTTTCTCCACCATTCGAACAATCCTGCGCTGCAATCTTGATCAAGTTTTCTCTTGCAGCCACGTCCAGGGAGGTTGGCTACAGTGCCATGGGCCTTAAACATCCTGATAACATTACGTCTGTGGAAACAGGAACATCAAGGTCTCTGGAGATTGATTTGTAACCTTGAGATTGTCTATGCTTGGCTACAATCTTCTGTCTGACCTCCTCAGACAATCCCTGGCTGTCCTTCTTTTCTCCATGCTCATTGTGGTACACACAGTGACACAAAACAGGAAAATGAGTCATTTCTCTATTCAAACTAGTTGAATGAGTGATTTTATATTGCAGGCACCTGCAACTCACCACAGGTAGTTCAATTCCAAAGTGAAGGAGAATCACCTGCTTGAAATCTAATTATTTCTAACTACTTCTAAAAGGTGCCAATAATTTTGTCCGGGCCATTTAAGGATTTCTGTGTGGAATAAGCTAAGACTTAGTAAATTTTTCTGCTTTTGTGTTTTATTCCACTGCAAACCAAAGAAATACATATGTGGATACGAAATATTTTTTAATTTCAACAATTTTCTGGAAGGAATGGTGCATTATTAGAAAAAACTGCAAGGGCACCAATATTTTTGGCCACGACTGTAAATTCAGGTCTGGCTTGGTGCACCACCAATGGTCCGGGAAGCTTCCCGCGGCTGACAAGAAAGTGTTGATGATGAAGCTGCTGTTGATGGCATCAGCGAGAAGGGCCTAAGTGCCTGTACAATCACAGAAGTGAGATTTGCGAGGATTTCATTAAAGTCGATGGTATTAGTGATGGAAGGGGGGCTCGACAGCATTTGTGTCGATGACCTGCCTGCCAAATCCTGGGAATCAAGGAGCCTGTAGCCCTGGAGGAGAAGGGGCAGGCCTTGATGATGAAGGAGGGGCGGCAACCCGGAGTTATTGACCGGCCACACTAAGGTTGGGCGGAGATGTGGTTGGTATAGGTCTTGTAGGCACAGAGATCTGGACAGCAGTTTTAGCGTCAGTGCAGCTACAGCTGATGAGGATTCCCGAAGGAGAAGAGGCCATTGGGGAATGAGATTGCCACTGGTTGTGATCTCTGTCTTTTATGACTTTTCCCTGAGGATTTTTTCTCGGCATTTGAGGCCTGGGAGCGCAGTGATCCCATCGGCGACTGAGAGGCCCCTGCCAGGAACTGGCTACCTGTTGATATATCAGGAAATTTTGACAGCCTTTCTGTATTGCCTGAGGGTGATCTGGTTAAACTTCTGTCAGAGCTCACAGTCAGAAATGTTGTGGTCAGGCCCAAGACAGAAGACACAGAGAGAATGCTCATATGTAGAGGCAATCTTCTTTCTGCAGTGGCAGCAACGGAAAAGAGAAGTTGAAGGATTAACTCTTGACATGCATGATTTGGAGGAATCACTTTAATTAAAGGGATTCTGGAAAAAAGAAAAGGCCATAGGTGAAAAAAGAGCACGAATACTGCATCGGGTGGGCTAGGGGGCTTACTCTTCCTACAGGGGTATACTGCACATCTCAGGCTGTAAGGCACAGCTCATGCAAGGAGGAGGAAGGAAGCAAGGGTGAAAATCAGAGAAAAACTCCAAGCCACCTACATGAGAGCAGAAGCAGCTTGAACAGGGTATATCCCTGACTACAGGATATATCCCCAACAACAGGGTATATCTCTGATTACAAGGTAAGTATATCCCTAACTACAGGGTATACCATCAGCAACAGGGCATATCCCTGACTACAGAGTATATCCGGACTACAGGGTATATCCCTAACAATAGGGTATATTCTAACTACAGGGTATATCCCTAGCAACAGGGCATATTCCTGACTACAGGGTATATCCTAGCAACAGGGCATATTCCTGACTACAGGGCATGTCCCTAACAACAGGTATATCCCTTACTACAGGATATATCCACAACAACAAGGTATATCCTGAACAATGGGAAACATCCATGGGTTCTCAACATCCTGAAGGGGAAATCAGGAAATGGCTACCCATTCTCCTCATATTCAGTTCTTGCCTCTCCTCCCTCTCTTCTGCACCTGCCCTTCTGGGTCACCAGTGTGCACAACCTAATCCCATCCTTTTACTCCAACAGCACTTGCGTACTACCTCGAGCCTGCTCCTGGTACACTCATGCACTATAAATGGTTCTATTGCATTATTATTGTTTTATACGTTCACATGTTCTTTTGTATGATTTTGGACATGTATTGTAATTTACCCAATGTTTCACTACTGTTTATTGTACAATACCTTGTGTTCCAACTTTGCACAATCTTACAATGTTGTATTGCTTGTACTACCGCATACTATTGTAACTGATCATACTTCACAACCTATGTAGCCCTCCCCAGGTCGCACCATGAGACGAGCAACTTGTTGTTCAGTGTGCCCTCCTGGTGAAATATTTCAATTAATAAAATAAATAAATAAATCCCTGACTACGGGTATATCCCTAGCAATAGGGTATATTCCTGACTATAGGGTATATCCTGACTACAGAAGTGCGGTATGTCCCAGACTACAGAGTATGTCCCTAACATCAGGTATATCCCAGACTACAGGGTATATCCATGACATCAGGGTATATCCTGGACAATGGGGTACATCTCTGACTATGGGGTACATCTCTGACTATAGGAGTATATCCCTGACTACAGGGTATATATGCCTAGCAATAGGGTATATTCTGACTACAGAGTATGTCCCTAACTACAGGGTATGTCTGTAACTACAGGGTATATCTAGCAGCAGGGTATATTCCTGACTACGGCGTATATCTCTGACTATAGGGTATATCCCTGACTACAGGGTACAGTATGTCCCAGACTACAGGGTATGTCCCTAACAATAGGGTATATCTAACAACAGGTATATCCCAGACTACAGGGTATATCCTGGACAATGGGGTACATCTCTGACTATGGGGTATATCCCTGAAAAAGGATATATCCTGGAAACATGTTATATCCCTGACAACAGGGTATATCCCTGGTATGAAGGCAGTGGAAAGGGAAATAAAATTAGATTAAAAAAAAGACACTGGTAGTGCTGCAGGGACTATATTCAAACAAGAATGACAGGCATTAAGCACTTGCAAACCCCAAACACAACCATAGCTAGATGTAGGCATATGTATCTTTTTAGAGAGGAATGTGGGCAGGACACAAGAGTTATCCCCTACTCCTTCTGAGAAGTTACATTCGATCTTTAACCTCAACCTTGATGACACTCAGACTTTGGCAGAAAGGCCTCCAGTTTAACATCTTAGCCAAGCGACAGCGCCTCCAACAGTATAATGACACCAGTAGATCTACACTGCAGTGTCAGTGCTGGGAAGGGTCAACGTAATAAAGGGAGGGCAGGTTTATTTTTATGTACTGCAGTAATTCCATGCTAAAGGAAAAATAATCCAGATTATTTAAAGATGCAACTTCTCAAAGATATTATCATGTTTATTAGCTAATCAGAACAATGAACTTCAGCTTGCTAACTCATGGCAGAAGACAGCTACTTGATAATGTTAAATTATAAAATGGTCTGTGTCCCTCAGCCAGTCAGTATTGCTGTTTACCATTATACGGATGCCCTCTGGAATTTAAAACCTTGTAACTGTTCAAAAGTGTTTGAAAATTCCTGGCCAAAGAACACCAATGTAAAAGAGCAAGACCACGCCATGGACGGGTGTGCTTGCTGAGAAAAATCACAAATATCCCAACAACTCCAGCACCATCCACCACAAAAAACACCACAATTGCATTCAAGAGCTCAAATGCATCATATAGTTTAATTCATCAAAACACCGCGTGGACCCCGACCACAAACAAGGAACGCCAGCAGGATCACACCAGCTCCTTCCGGTTTTGCTTCTGCATCCTCAGGTGGGTGGTGCTGGAGTTGTTGGATATTTATCAAAGAACACCCAAACCTGCCCAGTGAAGGTGATTACATGTTGATGACACAACACTACACCTCAAATACATTACACTCTGAGGTTTACATGAACAGGAGCTGACACCCATCACAAAAAGTACAAACAGGAGTTTATAGAGCAACTTTAACAGTTAGCTTCACTTCTCATTTTTATAGTCACACTGATGCAGGTTTTCAAGTAGAGTTACATTTAAATGATTTTGCATCTTTAATTGGCTTTTCTGAATAAAACCCTAATTTCAGTCATCAGTGACTGCCAACTACATATAACAAGTGTTTGTTAGCAGTCTGCATGCTGTTGACGTTCAGTGAAAACTGTGATTTCTATATATCTGAAGAATATAATAAAGTATTCTTTCAAAACATGTTGAATATGAGTCTGCTTGTAAAGCTGTATCAATATGAACAAACACAAGCAGGAATTGAAGTTGTGTTAAAGCAGCAGCAATGAAAAAGTTATTCCAAAAGCAAATTTTCTGCTATGGTTATGAAAATATTGGCAGAACTGTTGATTTGGGGTTTGGGATGCTTCCTATGCTGAGTACTGTACATTTGCATTTTGTCTGGATTCTTACCCTCCTCAGGTCCTCAATATTATTTCTATGCAAAAATAAGGCAGCCATCTTTTTTTTTGAGAAATAATTATTATAAAACTTTCATAAAATTCCTAAATGATGATGGAAACTGAATATTTTATCACCCAAATAAACTGGAAGACACCAGGCATCATGTAGGAAGAAAAAAGGTGAGGTCAAATTTTAGCTCATTTCGTTGCACTGCTGCTTTAAAGCTTTCAAAAATACCTGGAAGCAATTTTGTGACATACTGTATGTCCACTACATGGAACTTCTGTAGTGTATGGTGTAGGATGGTGTAGGATAATGTCAACAACATGTAATCCCTTCTTAATGAAAAGCACTGCAAAAGTATCTACAATTCATCCAAAACAATACTTTTGACTTTACCAAATGTTGTTGTTACACTGTTATGCAGGCACTTTAATGTTAAACCCGATGTTTGCACCTTAATAACTCATCCATCATTCAACCAATTTATTTGAAATTTGGCAGGCACTGAGTGGGTGCTAGGGTCTCTGGATCCTGGCAATTTCATGGTGATCGGTTCGGGGTACAAAGTTAACTGGCCCACATTAAGACCTTTTATTTGCTCACCAGCAACTAAATAACCAGGCTGATTTCAAACCAGAAACTTACAGATTTTCATGTTTGACCCAAAGTGTGTGCTTTTGTGCTTTTATGCCCCATAGTTAGCTCAGTTTTGAGTAATTAACAAGGCCCATTTTTGCAGCTCAGTTAAAAACTGAGCATTCTGGCTGACCAGTGCACTGAGGCACTGCTTGGCATACCTTGCAGCCTTACCATCAACCAGAGTTCTGCAACAAGCTTGGTTGCCAGGGGTCGGTGGGGTAGGGGAGGGCAGGAGCAGGATCGAGCGAGCCACTAGGCAGTTCTCCTACCCCCGGGGTCAGGGTGGCAAGCAGTCCTCTTCTAGGCTGACACCTGGTGGAGGCCAGGTGTCAGAGCACAGACGAAGGAGGCTGACTTCATGTCGGGAGGGTGGATGAAGAAGCGGGCTGGGAGCACCGCATACCTCCATGCACCCACTGCATGCCACAACGTGGGCCAGGGAGAAAAATGGTGGAAAACAGATGGCACGGCTGGGCTATATGACACCTGCACCACACCTCCACCTCGCTATGACACTGTAGCAGTGGCAATCTGAACTGTGCTGCAGGGAGGGTGCAACACTTCCTCCTAACCCCATCATCGGGGTGAATCTGTGGGGGATTATGCCAATAGGTAAGCTGGGGACTGTGGACAGTAAAGGGAAGTGGTGGTGCCAGTAGAAGAAAGCCCTACTCAGTTATGGCCAAGTGAGAGAAATAGAATATGGGGATAAAAAATGAACATTCTAAAGATAATTGATTTTTGAGGACCACATTTCTAAATGCAGTTGTTTGACGAACCTCTGTGTTTGTATGAGGGGCAAGGCTATAGGCATCACCAGGCATTAGGGCTTACAACCCAAGGAACACCCCACCATTGATTCACCAAGACAACTCAGACCTAAAACCTAATGTTTTCATTTCCCTACTTCGTGCACTTGCGTTCTTCAGCCCTAATGTCTACATTAACATAGTTCTTTTGCAATGAATAAGTTTATCTGTAGGCAATAAGACTCTCTGGTGTTTGTCATGGGTTACAGCATGCCCAGGTGCATAGTGAGGCACAAGGCACTTGCACTGAATGCCTTCAGCACCTAGAAGTGCATTAACCCATGACAGCCACCAACCTGGTGTGTCTTATTATGCTTATCAAATGGGTCCATACTATTAAATTTGATCCCAACTCAAAATTAAAAAATAAAATAAATACACAAATGTCAATATTGTTGTTTTCAGTTTTAAAAACATTCCCTGTTGTAGTTTTATTGCCACTGTGTAGCATGTTGAAGTTTTTGCCACTATGTGGCACTGTTGTAAACAGATCCTGTTAATATTTATTAATTCAAATGATTAAGTTTTAGTTTCTTTCAGATACATTAGGCTTTAATATGCCTTCACTGATTGATTGATTCATGCCTCTGTTTGTGCAGAGAGTGTATTTAGAGTGCTGTTCTCGAATGCTGTTTGAGACCAAGCGAGAGGAGAGAGAGAGAGGTAACAACATTAGAGCCCACGCTGCTTGCTGTCATGATAACAGCACAAGACAGTGTGCAGGCTATTGAGCAGTGCCGATCGCATGCAGCACTGTGTACTTTTGAAATAAAGTACAGTATATTTTTTTGTGCTGTTTGAGTGACTGTGCAAGCAGACACTGACAGGCTGCCAGCTGGACAGTTGGGCAGCATTATGAGCCGGGCAGGTGGTGACAGATTGCCAGAGACATGGTAAAAGAGTGCTTCACATATTGATGACAAACTCGAGAGGAGGCTTGCAGGCCACTAAAGAAGCTGTGAGAAAAGATTAAGATGAGTGAATGGGTTTTGTTGATTTATTTTTTTTACCTGTATGTGTTTAATACAAAGGGCTGGGGGATGGTGAGTTTTAAAATGTTGTAACATGTAGTTTTAGCATTATGGCAAGTTAATATTGTTAAGGTTTAACTTTGCAACTGTGGCTCCCAGAGTCTTTTTTCAAAACACTTCTAGGAAGCATGGCTATCTAGGTGTGCTGCGTTCTGGTTGCCAGAAGGGTTTCCAATCTGGTGGTTATCAACACATAAAGCATGGGGTTCTGAACCCTCTCGGCCAATCAGGACACAGTAGATTTCTTACCCATTTTATAAGTGCTGTGTGAGATTCTTTAATAGTACAAAAGTGTCATCTAATGCAATTTGGGCAACAGAACAATAAAAGGAAACTGAGTGATCTGTTTGCCCAAACTGAATGACATGATGCTGTTATATCGTAGTGACATCTGCCACAGCACCCTACGTGAGGATAATGTATGGGGTTTGATTAATAACCACGCTGTAATCACTTCAAGAGTTTGCCATGACAACATTATAAACCTAGAGAGCACAGCTCGAGAGGTTTTACAGTTGATATGGTAACCTCGTGATTTCAGCGGTTATTAATCAATACTGCTATAGTGCATAGAGCTTGCGAACATGAAATCACTAAAATGAAACACATCTTGCATTTTATTTCTGCCTACTAGCGGCAGTCAGAAACCGGCGGTGTAATTCTCCAAATTCGCTTACTAAGTATGCTTAAGTGCTGGAGCCGTCAAAACACAAACAAGCATATTCAGACATTAACTGAACGCTTCTTTACTTGTTAATAAACAAGAAATCATTGAGCTCTCCCAGTCTCCCAGTCAGCATTATTCAGTAACTGAAATGGGAGCGACCAAAAAGCAGCGCATGCTTGAGAGATGCCAAGTTTGTTAAGGTATCGTATGACATAGTCAAGAGGTGTTAACAACCTCTTGATGTCACAAAAGCAACATAACAACAGTATAAATATTTTGATTTCGGAAGGTAATAAGGGCTTCCCATACATTATAAACTTATATATCACTTGATTTAGATAAAGCAATTTAGAATAGGTTTTATGCTTCATTTTTCTTAATTAAAAATGTGTCATGCTCCTCCACTTGTCTCTGAAATGGAATACTCCACTAGCAACAATGTTACATGTTCTGTCTTCAAAAAGTTGGCCCCAGCTGTTCTGGTGGCCTACAGTAAGACAAAGTGTGTGGCTTTATGGAGAAGACTGACTATAAGGCACTTGATCTGGGATCTGTTACTCTGGCATGGGGTCTGATGAAATCAGCATCATGTTCACTGGACCCCAAGTGAAGGCTGGTGTGGTCAAACTCAGATCTCTGGTGTTTGGAGCCACAATCCAAGACAAAGTCAACCTCTGATGGGCAATCTGACTGGGAAACAGCACTGCTGTAAGTAATGAAATGGTCCATGGATCATCCTCAGCTAGTGGTGGGAAGTAACTAGTTGTATGTACTTACTGAAATATTATTACCTTATTTAGTAACTAGTAACAGTAAGGAAAAATAATAAGTAACTGCAACAAACTACTTTTCTAACAGTAGCATTACTGTAATAGCAACTTTTGTTATTACTGCATTACTGTATGTGGGAGGTAGTGGGGCAAAAACAGTGGTGGGGTTCAAACATGCCTGGGATAGGCACAAGCAAATTGTTGAGGTAAGGGTGGAGGAACAGCGCCATAGATCAATTAGGGTCTGGCAAAATGAAGATAATAAAATGGGCAGACTGGGTGGGTTCCAGCATGTTTGTAGTTCATTTGCATCACCAGGTGAGGAAAAGGTCCGGCTCCCCCATATAGCGCACAGAAATGCCAGACCTCGCCCAACAACTAATACACGAAATGTGGCCAATGAAAATTATGTACACAATGCTCACAGTCTGGGAAACAAGATCCCAGACCAGCAGGCAATAATGACAGAGGCTAAACTGGACATAGTAGCAATTAGCGAGACATAGTTCACCAGTAACCACACTTGGGAGACTTCAGTATCTGGCTGGCTATGTACTGTTCAGAAGAGACTGAGAGTGCAAGCAGGGGGTGGGGTGGGGTGGGGGTGGAGTGGCCCTGTATGTCAATGAAAATATCAAAGCTACAGAAATGGAGCCTGAAGAACTGTGGGTCACCCTGGAAACAGAAATGGGACAGCCATACAAACTGGGGTTGTCTACAGGCCTCCAGACAGGGGAGGACATAGACACATTAATGTTAGAAGATATACAAAACATGACAGCTAAAGGGGAGCTTCTGATAATAGGAGACTTCAACATGCCAGATACAAGCTGGTCAATACCAGCAGGAACATCTGCCAGAACTAGGCACATGGTGGATTCCTGCAGGGGAGGACCTCAAACAATTGGTACAACAACCCACAAGAGAAATGCTATCCTAGATCTAGTACTGACTAACAGGAAAGGATCACAGATCTCTCAGGTAGAAGGTCATCTGGGGGCCAGTGACCATCACATGGTATAGGTTCAATTTGGCCACTGGAACTAAATCATCCCATTCCAAAGCAAAATATGGGACTTCAGAGGAGCTGACTTTGATAAGATGGCCAACAGAGTTAAGCTAGCCTGGCAAAAGAAATACAGGTGAGGGGTATAGCAAAGTGGGCAAGCATTAAGGATGCAATACTTGAAGCAACATCCATTCGCGTTAGAGAAAAGTACAAAGAAGAAGGAAACCACTTTGGTTCTCAAAAACAGTAGCAGAAAGGTCAGAGCAGGCTGGCCTTGAAATAAAGGGAATGCTGCAGGATGAAGATAGGGAGGCATACCAAACTCTCTAAGGGAAGCAGGAAGGCAGTAAGGCAGGCAAAGGCCCAAACCAAGGAAACACTAGCACAAACAGTAAAGAAGGTGACAAGACTTTCTATAGATCGTTAGTGAAAGGAGAAAGTCCAGAGGGTATTGCTAAGATCAAAGAGGATAAGGGGCATGTGAGGAGGAGGACCATGTAAAAGCAGCTATCTTAAATAGATACTTCTGCTCAGTATTTACTGAAGAAAGGTAGGGCAGAGCCCACAGCTCAGCACCATGGACAGGGGAGGAGGTGTGCACTAGTCCCTTCACAAAGAAAGGGTCCTACAACAGCTCGATAAGCTCAGGGTGAACAAGGCAATGGGACCTGATGGCAACATCCCAGGGTACTAAAGGAGCTAAGGGTGGAACTAGCAGAGCCATTATCAGAACTGTTTAGTGAGTCTCTGAGCACAGAAGAGGTCCCAGAAGACTGGAGAAGGGCTCATGTGATCCGCTCTACAAGAGTGGTAGCAGGGGAGGCAGGGAACTACAGACCAGTCAGTCACACCTCAGTAGCGGGCAAGATTACAGAGGCACTCCTTAAGGAAAGGATAGTGTAACACCTGGAATCCATAGAAGCACAGGATCCGAGAGCATGGGTTTACAAAGAAGGTCCTGTCAAACTAATCTCATAGATTTCTTTGACTGGGTAACTAGAGTGGTGGACAAGGGGAGCAGTTGATGTAGTCTACTTTGACTTCAGCAAAGCTTTCAATATTGCTGTACACAGAAGTTTGATTAATAAGCTGGGTAGGCTCGGGTGGGTCAAAAGTTGGTCAACTGGGTGGCAAACTGGTTGGCGGGCAGAAAACAGAGTGGTGGTAAATGATATACAGTCAGAAGAGATGCAAGTCACAAGTAGGGTACCTCAGGGGATCAGTCCTGGGGCCAGTTATCTTCATTATCTTCATCAGTGACATTACAGATGGCCTGGAGGGTAAGGTTTGTCTGTTTGCAGATGATACCAAGATCTGCAACAGAGTAGATGATCAGATGGGGTGGGCAGAATAAGAAGAGATCTGGATAAACTAGAAAATGGTGGAAGAGTTTCAACTGGGTTTAATGCAAAAGTGCAAGATCATGCACATAGGGAAGAGAAACCCTGAAGCCATCTATAGGCTGGGAGGAGTTACTGGCAGTCACAAGGGAAAAAGAGACTTGGGCATAATCATCACCAATGACCTGAAATCATCTAAGCAGACCACTAAAGCAGTAGGTAAGGTTAGGGGATGTTGGGGTGTATTAGTAGGGTATCACAAGTCGGAAGAGGAGGTAATAATCCCTCTTTACAAGACACTGGTTAGCCCCATCTGGAGTACTAATGCAGTACTGGAGCAGCCACTCTCACAAGGATATTAACCAAATTGAGGCAGTCCAGAGAAGGGCAACCAAAATGGTGCAGGGACTGCATCCGAAAACATATGAGGACAGATTAATGGAGCTCAATATGTATACCCTAGAGCAAAGGAGGGAGAGAGGTGATATGATTGAAACATTCAAACACCTTAAGGGCATTAACAAGGTGAAAGAGTCTAACATGTTTCTATATAAGAAAAATAGCAGGACAAGAGGACACAGCATGAGATTAGAGGGAGGCCGATTAAGGGTAATCTGAGAAGTTCTTTTCACAGAAAGGTGGTGGATATATGGAACGCCTACCTCAGGAAGTGGTGGATATGAAAACAGTGCAGGGCTTCAGACAGGCATGGGATAGGTATAAGGAGCAATACAGATGAGTATGTATAGATAGGCCATTGACAGAGCAAAGGCCGATGGCACATTTATAAGGTAGAAAAGAAATGGGCAGACTGGATGGGCCTTGCGGTCCTTATCTGCTATCAACTTCTATGTTTCTATGTATCAGTTTCTATGAATTAGTTGTTCTTCCATAATTGTAGTCACTAAGTGTTCCGTTCAGGTAGAAGAGCTACAAATCCAGGGCTTGGATTAAATTGGTCTTCAACATTATTCCACAGCATTTGTTTCCATAAGTAAAACTCAAAAAATTCTGCAAAACACAAGTAGCGAAAAGTAATATAAAATAAAAGAAAAAATTACTTGTATTACTATTATAGCTACTTATTAATTTTATAAATAAGTAATAACTGCAACGTATTACAATTATTTGAGAGTAACTAGTAGCTGTAACCTAATTTTTAAATGTACCCTCACTAGTGCTGTCCCTGTCCATAAAGTCCAAGTCACAGAATTTAACATCTGCTCAAAATCCAGGAAGCGACAGTAACCACTAGGTGACCAAGATCGTGCTTCGACCCATGATTCCAAGGGCATTTTTGTCTCCCACAATCTCAGAACTTCTGAAGCTGGGGACAGTCTGGTTGCTAAAGAGGTTTATGCCCCACCTTATACACCTCACAGTTTGTGTCAAACAGCTGTTTTGGACATCGACAGTCCAGCCATTTCTTATGGGCATGAGCCACTAGCATCGGCTTGTTTCAGGTCCTGCAAGGTCTGAGTAAGTTGAAGGGTTTCCATCACGCAATGACATGGAGCTAAGAGAGAAAAGAGTACTCAGCCGGAAAGTAAAACAGTGGAGTGGGAACCAAGCTAAAGAACTCACTGAAACTGAAAGATCTGATGGTTGGAATGGAAAATAAAGTGTTTTACGTTAATTATTTTTATTTCTTTTCAGAAAAAGAAGCAATGCAACAGTAATACATCACAAAAACATGAAAATATATAAATAATCTTGCAAGTTCATACAGTATGATCATTGCTGCTGCATTCATAACTTATTCTATTTTTATACTGTGTTGTAAAGGCCTTGTATGGCCAAACAATAAACTATTTAATAGAAGCATTCATAACTTTGACGAACAAGAAAGGGAGTCCATTCAGATACACAAAACACTAAATAGTAGGCAATAGTATGTGCAATCACAACAGCATAGTGATAAACCATTTAGGTCCCACATAAACAGTTAATTTAGGTACTGCTTTACAGTGGGGCAGGGCTCAGGACGAGGGATCAGGATACCCCTCAGCTTGATGGAAGTGAGCCAGCATGGAGGGATGTAACAATGGGGGGGGGGGTACCCAAGTCTGCAGATACCAAATCCTTGCGTATTCTACTTAAACTGTTGAAGGCGTCCAAATAGGTTGGGGAGGGCAGTTTATGGTGGTCTCAGGAGTCTTTGAATCTACCTGGGCCTGGCTAGAGTCA
This sequence comes from Neoceratodus forsteri, assembly GCA_016271365.2. Taxonomy (NCBI): domain Eukaryota; kingdom Metazoa; phylum Chordata; order Ceratodontiformes; family Ceratodontidae; genus Neoceratodus; species Neoceratodus forsteri. The sequence continues at coordinate 1,171,524,985 of CM057456.1, read as the reverse complement.
GTAGGAATCGTGGTTTTCAAAAGCGTAAGTAAGTAAAAGTTTATTTAAAGCACCCTATCCCTGAGGCTCAGGGCACTGTATAGGAGTAAAAACAGTAGCAATAAAAATCAACAATAACATGTTGGAAATACTTAAATAAAACAGTGTAAGACAGAGACAGATTTTCTCATACTGTGGCATAGTGCATGTGGCATGATGAGATATTCTGGGCATTAATGCCAAGCAATGAACTGCAGCTAGTCATTTATAGAAGTGGGAATATTAGCAGTCTGCCAGTGATGGAGGAGGAGCTGTCTGGCTTTAATACTCACTGCCAATAGTCACCGTAATATGGAGGAGCTAAGGGGTCTAGCCTCTTTAGGAAGCCCTAGTAGGAAGAGTGCTGGAGAGAAGGAGATAAATCCCCAAAATTCGGGAGCATTCAGTGTGCATCTTTGAGCAAAAGGGTGTATTCTCGCAGCCCCAAAATATGAATGAGGTCTACTCCTTGGACATTACATCTCCAGCAATTACCGTGGGGTAGCAGACCCAAGAATTTCAGAATGGTTGGAGTATGATACCACTGAAGTAATATTTTGTTTTTATCAGCAGACTGCAGCTGTCAGGGCAGCTTTTATATGCTCAGTGCCAGCAGTGTCAGAGATTTTATGAGATATCTGCCACTTATAACTTACAAAAGCGGAGCACTCAGTGCAGCTCGAGAAGGCCAAACTGCCAAAAAATAAGGAACTCAGCACTTAATTCCTTTTACAGTTGCATGAGCAGAGCTCCACGGACATTATACCAACATCTGAGAAAGGCGCTGTGAAGCACAAGACCAAACTGCTGTCAGTGTACTTCCACAGTGCTGTGGCACAATTTCCAGTGCTTGTGTTTATGCAGCCTTCCCTCCACTGGACACAAACACACCCATAGAGGCAATTCTTTTCTTCACAACTCGCGGGAAGTGACAGCAACCATGCACAACACTGTGGCACCAAATCAGGCTGCGCATGCTCAAGTATCGCACATGTGCAATTCAGTTATGCTGCCATCTTGTGCATGGCGGCTCATGAAAGCACAATGCAGCCATATCGACTCTGGACCAGATTTGTTGTTTATGCCTGCCACTTATCCCTGGCTTTCAGCTTAGTGTCTGGGGCAGTGTCCCTTAGTTTTATATGTTCTTCCAGCCCTGCCTTTCTTTTGTGAACACCATATGGGCAGTGGTGATGGGGAGGATTGGTCAGATGCAAGTTCCCCAGGCTAAATAGAAGGTTCCACTCTTAGTTTTGCAGCCACCATACTGCAGATATGTAGTTACTTCCGAAGTCTGAGACTGAGAGAGTACCACTTTTGTACAGGTGAAAAGGAATCTAAGTGATTCCTCCCAGAATAGTGGGTCTCTTATACAGTGGACGGCAGCTTTTTCCATGAGGGCCAGTGGAGACTTTGGTTATGAATTCGTAAGGATGGGTTGTTTCACAATAAGCCCCCATTTTTGGTATGAGTGGCAATCTCACACGTTTACATAGCTTAGACCAGGTCTTCAGTGATGTTGTCAGTATCTGCCATTGTCTGAGTCGGTCTGAGATGGGAACACAGTGGCAAGCAGCAGGTGAACTTCCATCTGTGAAGCCATATTCTATGTCTACCCACGTTGGAGCAATTGGGAGGGCAGGTGAAACCGCTGGCGAGTTTGTGCAGCTCTAAATGGCAGATAATCGCATATAGCTAGGCAAGGTTCCGTCCTCCTTTCAACAAGTGAGTGCAGAGCTTGGCTCTGCTGTAACTGGGGTGGGGTGGGGGGTGCCTCCCAAAGCAAACTCAAACCATTTATCAACTTTGGTAAACAAGGCGGCAGGGATTTCTACTAGGGCGTGGGAAATACAGTGGAGGAGTTTGGTCAGGAGGTCATTTTAAAGAAGAGATTTTCCAATCAATAAATTAAAGCAGCCACCTGTCTGTCTCCCCTTCAAGTTATGCAGAAGAGGTATCAGGTTTGATGAGCATGGATTAGCTAGATTAAGTCATCAGTGTGATGCCCAGGTACTTGACATAAATGAGGTCCAACTTAAGACCTAGGGTAGTTACGGTCTGTTCCTGGCAAAGAGGGTTAAAGGCATTATTTTGCTTTAGTGGTGTTTATTTGTAGACCTGAGATGTGCTTCAAAGTATGAAGGATGGAGAGAAGGTGTGGTAACTACAGGGCATCCAAGAGCAACATTATACAGTCATCAGCGTATAATTTAGTTTTATATTCAGCAGAGCTGACCTTAATGCCTTGCAAGTCCGGGTGCATCCTGAGATGGGCAGCTAGTGGCTCAATGGTCAGTACAAGAGCTGTGTAGGAGAGGAAGCAGCCTTGGTGAGTCCTGCGGCCTGAGGAAGGGCTATGAAAGGGTGAGTTAGTTAGCACCCTCATGGAGGTTGAGAGTATAAGATAAACATCCAGTTCCTGAAGGATTGACTGAAACCCATGTGTTTTAATACTACATTGAGGTATCCAAACCCCATCAAGTCAAATGCTTTTCAAAGTCAATTGCCACTGCTGTGGGTGGAGTGGACACAGAGCTTGCAGTATATATTAGAGAAACTAATGCACAGAGTTTGTCAGCTCTTACTCTGTCTTTGACAAATCTGATCTGGGATTACATATTAAAGTGGGAAGACTTGTTTTCAAGTCAAAGGGCTAGAGTTTGGCTATCACTTTGGTGTCAGCATTAATGAGGAGATGGGTCTGTAATTGGAGGCGAGGGTGGAGTCTTTTCCTTCTTTCAGGAGAACAGAGTTTATAGCTTCCTGGAGTGTAGAGGGAAGAAAGAAGGCATTTTGTGAGGCTTCAAACATTCTCAGTAAGTAACAGCAGGCAGTGGTGCCAAGATGCTGTTAGAGATCTACAGAGAATACATCACCTCCTGGGGCCGTAGATGGGTTAAATGACTTGACAGCTTGTTCAATTTCAGAGGGTGAGGCAGGCCTTGAGGACAGCCCAGCGAGAGTTACTCAGTTTTGGAAGGGGTATAGATGAGATGGCGTTCTCACATGCATGTGAGCCAAGCTTCCCCTGGAGGTGTACAGAGTTTGGAAGAATTTAAACATAATGTCACTAAGTTCGTTGAGGCTTTGTTTGTGGGGACTCAGTGCTATTCTGCAGTACAGCAATGTGCTGCTGAGCTCTACTTCCTCAAATGACAGGAAAGAGTCCTGACTACCTCTCGCTGTCCCGTATTGGCGTCAAGTGCATGTGATTGCTGGTTTCGCCTTACGTGTGTGCAGGAGTTAAGCTGTAGTCAACATTTTGTAATGTCCATAGGAAGAGTCTTATTCTGTAATTGAGATGTATGTCTTTATCAGTCTTCTACCTCTTTTAAAGAGGTTTCAAACTGTACAGATTTGGCTTCCCATGCTCTCCACCGGCAGGCTGCACAGTCCATGATTTTTCTTCAAAGGTGCATTAAGGCTTCCAACAAGGTTGCAGGAGATATCTCTCAATGTCATTATGAAAGTGTGCCTGGGCCTCTACTTGGATCCAGCTTAACAAAGCTTGATCCTTCAGCAATAATGGATCCAATCTCTAGAAGCTGGATTTGGGTACTTCTGGTCCCCACAAAGCTGAAAAATCAACTGGAACATGGTTGGAGATATACAAAGGGGTGATATCTGAGGCCAGAGTGGAGTGGGTAAGTTTGGAAGGAAGTTAGCCAGAAGTCCAGCCTACTGGCTGTGGCACTGGAGGAAGAAACATAGGAGAAATCCTTTACTGAGGGATGTAATAATCCTCAAATGTCTGATAAGGTAAATTCGGCAATAAGGTGTTTGATTTAGAAAGCGACTCATTGATGCAGGTCCAGATGCCCATCTGAATGGTCAAAGCAAGACTCTAAGGTGAGGCTGAAGTCCCTCCAAGGGGAATGGCTCGTCTTCTTCTTTGAAGTTCCTACAGGGCATGCCAAACCTCGTCAAACATGGAAGGCATTATCGGTATTTTGAGCATTTATGCCCTCTAATATAACGAGTGTTCTGGGGTGGACATTTTAAGTAGGACTCATCTGCCATCCTTGCCTGAGAGTTGTTTAGGGGTGTCCATTTTATGAGCGTGTGCAACAAAATCAAGAATCAGGTTTGAGGCTGATGCACAGCTCTTGGCTTCCCACCACATCCATCCCTCTTTAGCTTTATGGCCTCAGCAATTCAGCATCAAAAAACTTTGTTTCTTGTAGGAAGGCTAACTGTGGTTTTAGAGACTTAATGTAGGAGAGGCTTTCTTACAGTTTCCAGATGAGTTAATGTCTGTTACATTCCATGTAACACTGAGGAGAGTTTTCATATAAACAGGAGCAGAGCAAGAAGAAGCGGTAGTGCCTAGGGGAGTAAAACCTGTGTGGGAAGTGTGAGTGGAGCCTTTTCCTTTCTTACCTTGATCTGTACAAGTCTATTACAATAGTGAACTAGAGAGACCTGTGTATACATCCAAGGACTTGATATGAGACAGTAGATGCTCACATTAATATCTACAACATATATTAATACACAACAAATACATTTTATGACAGTGTTTTGTGATAACGGAGTTAAAATACTACTGCTGCAAATCAGAAAATTATAAAATCAATTCAGGAACAACAAACCTGAGCCTAGACCAGGAGGAAGACCCTTACCTTGGAGGTATTCCAGACCCCAATACAGATAAAAGACATGGGGAATAAGGCTTGTTAAAGAGGTCGTCAGCAGCCAGTTGTGGAAATACAGCCAATGTCCGCCCTCTATAACCTGGAGGAGTAGCAAGTTCTGACTTTGAGGGTCTGAGACTACTATGGGAGGAAGGTGGGTCTAGCAGCACAGAACAGTCAATGGAAATAGTAGGCTGGCTTAACAACCAATCGGGGCCATCCTAGTAGGATTTTAAATTGGACTCACAGCAGTGTTCATCGGTATTTAAAGCTCGAAAGCACCAGCAGCTGGAGGGATACTTGAGAAAGCTATGCATTAAAATGCTTATTTAACGATAGTTTTTTTTGTCTTGTAGCCACAGCACCCAGGGAGTTTGGAATTCAAAATAAACTGGACAAATTCTTTTATTTAAATTTGTTTTATTTTTTTGTTCTTGTTAGCTGATAAGCAAAATGCCTGTTTTCAAGTGACAAGTCTCTAAATTCTTAATGAATAAGTCTACACTGAATTACTATTAATATAGGAGCAACACAGGCACACAAACCTCATCGCTCCAAACAGCCCTTAGTATGATTCTGAGGCTGATACAGGAGGGATGGCGGGTCTAGAAGCATAGAACAGCCAATTGGGGAACAGCAGGAGGCCCAGAACAGAATAACGGTTATCCCATGTACCATCACACTTGTGTCCCTGCAAGTGAGTGCAACAGGTATTAGACTGGTGTCTTGGGCATCAGCAGGAGGAAGCAAAGGACTCTAGTGGTCCAGTAAGTAAGACAGACTACCTACGTACTGGTTTCTGCCTGTTTAAAAGGATGCACTGTCAGTAGGATGGGGAAAACAGTTGGGGGTAGGGAGGGTAAGACCTACAAAGGTCAAGCTAAAGGCAGCTAAAACACACAGTAACGTGAACTGAAGGAAACCCCTATCCAGAATCAGGGTTGAATAGACCGGTAAGGGAAGCCAAGGCGGGGTTAGTAATAAGAGAAGCCTAAAGGCAGGGAAGCAAAAAAGTCATGAGGATAAACAAATCATCAGGTGTGGGAGTGGTACAGTGTAATGGGTGCTGCGCGCAATCTTCAGAAACACATTCTGGAGGTGTTGCCCATGTAGACACCCCTCTGGGCTGAGAGCAGAGGTTGCTGGATTCTGGGCCAAACTTGACACGGTACAGCTTCACCCAGGGGCCACCAGTTTCCACCACTCCTCAAGGACACCAGCAAGGAGGCAGAGCTGCTGGACCTTGGTGGCTCCAGGACGGTGGGGAAAGGAAGGAGGAGAGCACCCTCAGACCTTACTGCTGCACAATTCCTTCACTATTATGGTGGGACACTTAAACCAAGAAGAGGCACCAGGCAGAAGTAAGAGAGGAAGTGGGGTCCTCAAGGGACAGGCCACAAGGAGGGTGGGAGAGTCCTCCAGCCAAGGAGGAGGTTGTCGCTGGTGGGGGACTCCATCTTCATGGGACTGAGATAGGGGCAGGGAATGAAGGAGCAGGGACATACAGTGCATTCCAGGCACTTCGGGGGAGGACTGGAGGGTGGATCTTGGAGATCTCCATGGAAGGGAGGAGGGAGGAGGAGCTGGATGTTACTGTCCACCTGTGGATGAATGATCTGGCAAGGAAGCTGTAGGGATAATGGGGATAGGTTTAGGGAACAGGAGAGGGCCTAAGCAGGTAGCTCGCACAATGGCTTTAAGGGAGGTGCTATCTGAGCATGGTCGGGGAAGACAAGGGAACTCTGCAGAAGGTCCTTCAATGAGTGGTCAAAGGCATGGTGAAGGGAGGAGGACTTTGGCTATATCGGGAATAGGGTTACACCTGGGGGATGGAAGGCTGTACAAGGAGACAGCCTCTATCCATCCAGGAGGAGCAGCAGTCCTAAGTGGAAGGTTTAAAAGCTATTTTGATGAGCATTTAAACTAGCCAAGGGGAAGAAAGAAAGATGAGGAAGGCAGAGACTGCTCCTCCAAAGACTAGTTCAACTAAGAGGGTTAACCCACGGAGAAGAAACTCCCTGAGGTTGATGGCAGCAGAAAGAAGAGCAGGGCAGGCAAGTCTGGAGGAGGAATGTCAGCTGGAAGAGAGGGAAGAATGAAAGGAAGGCAGGAAGACAACATAACAGCAGAGGCAGGACCTGGCTAACAGAGGGCAAGGGAGGAAGCATAAAGGGAGGAAGGTTAAAGGAGAAAGGAACAAAGAGAATGGAGAGCCATGTTTGCCAATGCAAGGAGTCAGAAACAAAATTCCTGACCTTGAGGGTAATCACTGTTGAGGCACACCTGGATCTGAGGACCCCTCATAAGGAATCATGATGCATGGACAACTACAGCTGGGAAGTGGCGATCCCAGGCTACACCATGTTCCAGAAGAATAGGTCAAGGAGGAAAGGTAGAGTGGCTGTTTTATATCGATGGAAGGTAAAGGGCCACTAAGATACAGTGGTAACAGAGGGACAATGAAGGGCTGGAGGCACTATGGGTCAACCAAGAAATGGGCTTGGGGTCATTATTCACACAGGGTGGTGTACAGGCCTCTGACATGGGAGGATTTAGACAGAGCCGGTGGGCATCATAAACAAAATGGCCATCAAGGGAAGTTTTGATTATGGGAGACTTTAAACTGCCAGATATAGATTGGGGCATTCTGGCTACAGCTACATCAAGAGACAGGGCCAACCTCGCTTCATACAAGAGGCATTTCTCAGGCAACTAGTTTAGGAACACACTAGGGATAGGACAGTGCCAGACCTGGTACTTACAAACAAAAACAGCACTGCTAATGTCACAGTGGGTAGTCCCGTGGATGCATGTGATCACTGTACTGTGTGGTTTGGCAAATGAATAGGAAAGAAGAAGAATTACACTAAGATGAGAGTCCTGGACTTCAAGAGGGCAGATTTTAAAGATATGGGGAAAATGTCTCAGAGAATGCCTCAAAGCGGGAAGGAAGAGGGGACTGAAGGCTGAATAGAGAAAGATAAAGGAGGGTATAGCCCAAACAACGGCATGCTGTTTGAAGGAACTGAGGAATAGACACAGGAGAAGAGGCTGCTATGGTTCTCCAAGGAGGTGGCAAAGGCAGTGAAGGAGAAGAAAACAGCATTTAGAAAGTACAAGGAGATCTGGAAGGATGAAGACAGGGAGGTATATCTGGCAAAACAAAGGGAGGCAGGAAGAGGGTGAGGGCAGCCAAAGCTCTAAAAAGGAGAGAATAGCTAAGGAGGTCAAAAAATGGACAAGCCCTTCTTCAGGTATGTGGGAAAAGGAAGACAAGGGAGGATAGTGAGAATAAGGAGAGTGGGCAACTGTGCAGAGGAAGACCAAGAGAAAGCGGAAATACTGAGCGATTACTTCTGCTTCGTCTTCACGGGGAGATGATCCAGCATGCTGCAGTAGGCACCAAGGGAGGGACACACAAGTCCATTCTCAGTAGAGAAGGTCAGGAAGGGACTGGAAGCCATAGCGGAGATGGGGCCAGATGGGATTAATCCAAGGGTCCTAAAGGAATTAAGCACAGTGCTGGCTGAATCTGTGTAGTGCTTTTAGCACCTCAGTGCAGACTGAGGAAATTCCAGAGGACTGGAGGACGGCTGATGTGTTTCCTCTGCACAAAAGTAGCAGTAGGGATGATGCCAGCAACTACAGACCAGTCAGTCTCCCATCAGTGGTGGGTAAGTTAATGGAGACACTACTGAGGAGAGGCTTCCTGGTGCCTCTAGAGAAAAAGGGCTGCAGGACCATTGTCAGTATGGTTTCACAGGGGGAGGCCATGTCAAAGTAATCTCATAGACTTCTTTGACTGAGTTACCAGGGAGGTGGATCAAGGGAGAGCAATTTATGTCACCTATCTGAACTTCAGTAAGGCTTCTGACACTCTGCCACACAGAAAGCTGATTTAGAAACTAAGCAGCCTGGGTATAGGGTGAAAGTGACAAGCTGGGTATCAAACTGGTTCAGAGACAGGAGGCAAAGGGTGAATAGTAGCCACTCAGGTGATAGAAGAGTGACTAGTGGGGTCCCACAGGGTTCAGTGCTGGGACGGTCCTCTGCAATGTCTTCATAAGGGACACTGTGGAGGAGCTTGATGGCAAGGTGTGTTTATCTCGGATGATACAAAAATCTGCAACAGGGATGACACTCAGGAAGGGTGGGAAGAATGCAAAGGCATATGAGGAAACTAAAGCAGTGGTCTAGGGTGGGGCAGCTGGTTTCAATGCAAAAAAGTATAAGGTTATGCTCTTAGGGCTGTGGAATCCAGGGCTGTGTGTAAGATGAGGAGTGAAGCTTACAGTCACCAAGCAACAAACAGACCTAGGAGTCATCATATCTGTTGATCTCAAGGTTGCTGGGCAATGTGACAAAGCAGTGGGAAGGTTATCAGGATGCTGGGGTGCACTGGGAGAGGGATTTCTAGCACAATGAGGCAGGTGGTACTGCTATTGTATGGCTCACTGGTGAGGCTCCACCTGGAAGTACCGTGTCCAGTTCTAGAGGCCTCACCTCCATGAGGACATTGAAAGAGTGGAGGCGGTACAGAGGAGGGCAACCAAAATGGTGAAGGGGTTGCCTGAGAAGCCATATGGAAAGGCTGTAGGAACTCAACATGTACTCCCTAAGAAAAGTGAAGAGCAAGACAGGCCATGACTGAAACCTACAAGTAGCTCACAGGGAGTGAACAAGGTGCAACTGGAGGGTCTATTTCAAAGAAAAGAAAGGCACTAGAACAAGGGTGCATGCATTTAAGATACAAGGGGAAAGTTTTGAGAGATGTGTGCAAATACTTCTTCAAGGAAGCGATAGTGGATGACTGGAAAGGTAAGTATCCTCCTACAAATCAGGAAAGTACAACAATAAGACATCACTTATTTAGCACATGCTAATAAAAGTGCTATCTTTAGAGTAGGTGGGTATATGCTGGCTATGAGGGAGGGGAACAGAAGGGGAAAAGTAAAAGTCTCAAGCCATGGAGGGTAGGGAAGGAGGGGAAGGGTGGGAAAGAGAGGAGACAGTATAGGAAAAAGAGCTGCCAGCCAATACCTTGATGCCTAATTTGGTCAGGACCACATATCCTTTTGGTCTATGACTTGTACAGAATATGGGATATACCAGAGACATGTAGCCCAAAGTGCTGCCTATTATAGAATACAAAATCCAAAAACAGAGAGGTCGCCTCTGGCTTCAGCTGCGCCAGGCTTAGCAATTTAAATCACAGTACCAGAAAGCCAGAACTCTCCCAAGTGAGAGCATATATCAGTCCAGACAGGTGTGTGTATCAAGAGTCAAACATTTATTACATTCATTATAAAAAACACACACTTGCATCTAATATAAATAGTGCCACCCCACTAGAACAGCCAGACGGTGTTTCACTCCATTAGTGAGAGCTTTATCTAGGATAACAAGGTGCTGATCTGGATGACAATGCTTTCTAGGTGGATGTCCAGCCCATAGCTCCTGTTGAGATGGAATTAGACCAAGAGTGCTGTTGGGGCAGGTATGTCTTAGTCATCATCCTATTATAGGGATAGTACAACTGGGCAACTTTACTAAAGACAAATAGTCCTGAGACTTTAGGTAAAGCCTGGCAGCATGGGAGGGAGGGTAGAAGGAGGAGGTAGATAGGGAAAGGATATCAGTTACTCATTTGTTAACCAGTGTCCTTAATACCTTACGTAAATGCAGTGTTTAAACTTACACTGCCAATAGGATGGGCTTGGGAGGGAGGCTTGAGCAGAATTCTATACAGTCTCCTGTGTTACTGAGGTGGGGAGAACTGCTCTACATAGTGCTGAAAAAAGGAAAAACAAACTAAGTGTTTAAACCATCATGACAACTAATTCATACCTGTTAGCATTCCTCTTTATCAGTACTTCTGCAATGTCTGCTCACTTTATTGAATGTAATCAAATTGTATATCCACATTGTGTACCAAATCTCTGTATACTATCCACATGTTCCCAACTCGCTTCAGGTCGCACTGGGAGACAAGCAACTTATTGCTCAGCGTGCCTTCCTGGTGAAACATTTCCATAAAAAACTGTGTACACATTTCTAAGCATCAGCACATCATAATGACCAAAGTCTCTGTATCAGGGGTCATCAGGCCCAAAAGGATATGTTGACCATAGGGTCAGTTCTCTGCAATGTCAGTTCTTAGTACCATTAAGATGATTTCCTCATTTGTCTGGGCCATGACCACCTGTAGATCATGTGGTGATACAGAGTTCTGCTGAGAAGTGAGGTTTTAACTCTATAACACATCAGCCCAGTCTGCTATGCTGTGTTGCATTCTGTTAAAAGTCAACAGTGTTAATCAGGATATAAGCATCCTCTGTGGCGGCATTGAAATGGGAGTAAAACTCGGCAGTTCATGGAAGGAGGTGCTGCTACAAATATAGAGTTGCTACATGAAGGCACTACAAGTCAAGAGTGGGCGGGGTTGTCATGCTTTATATGACCCTGAGCAGAAGACACAGCACATTTGAAACTTTTCATAACCAGGGAGGGGTTCAACCATGCCCAACAGGAACATATCAGTGTCACGTAACAGCACACAATCCCTGCCTCCACTGTAGACCAAACTGTCATGGTTAAAGAATACAGTTGGAGAATTGAGGGGTGTTAGAGTAAAAGCAAGTCTGAGGAGGGCAGAACTGTGGAGCTGGCATCAACAGGGAATGTGTGCTATTACACAGGCAAAGTACTTACAGTTCCAGAGACTTGGGGCTTCAAGTTTAACCCTGCTAGTTTGGAGGGCAATCTCTGTAGCAGTATGGGGCTGCAGTTCCCAAGACAGTGAATCCTGATGGCTGGTTGACTGGTGGAGAAGCTGCCAGGTCGGTCCATGAGGTTAATACTGGAACCCCAGGTGGCAGAAGTGTAGAGTTTTGCATCTACAAATCATTATTCATGCCTGTTTTTTTTTTCTCATGGAGAGTCAAAAGCGTTGAGCCCGCATACCTATTCTGGCTTCTGAGTGGTCGTGTAGGCCAAGAGCTGCTCGATGGCGTTGGTGAGTGAGGGCTTCTCTTTCTGCTTTGCAGTCGGTGTCTGATAGAACGTGAAGCAAAGTTACTCTTAGTTTCAGCCTTCATGAGACCCTATTTCTGGTGACCTGGCACCATGGATCCTCCAGGATAATTTTAGGCTTGCAGTCCAGAGGTTTCCATCTGCTGAGAGGAATTCTGGTCGCCAGGGGTTGCATCTGATCCCCCACCTGAAAAGGTGTAGTCAGGCCAGATGGAGGATATGAAGCTCAGCATCTTCTGAGGAGCAGATATTATATCCTGTTTCCAATCCCAGTAACCCAGAGGACTGCAGAGTATCTACACAAATAAGAACACATATTGGTGAAAGTTTCCTCAGGGCCCCACTATAGGTCATGTGTTTTTAGGAAAGTTCGATCGAGAAGTCCTGGGAAACATCAATGAGGCAGCTCTCCCATTTTCAGAGGGCTGCATTCCTTGCCAGCCTTATCACATTCTCTTTCACAAGGAGTCACAAGAACTTACATAGGATTTGTCTCATGTGTTCTCCAGGTCATGGCTTGGGTATCAGCAATTGGTGCACCCATTCAAGTTCCAGTGGGGGTCAATGAGGTACACTGACCTCATGGGGATGGCCGCTAAGGGAAAACAATGACACTGAGTCCCTCAACACCCTCTAGAAAGCTCACAATTCTCAAGTTTCTGTGGCATACACAGTGTTCCAGGTCATCTCCTTTTAACATCACATAGTTTATTTACCTTTCATAGTCACGGAGTTAGGCTCTATACTGATTCCCCCATCTTCAGCATGAAGAAGCCCCTGGTTCAGTGGTCATGACACGGTTCCCTAGAAAATTACTAAAATGTAGTACAAGGGTGAGTGATCGAAAAGCTGCAACTCCCCTTCCTTTCAGACAAGCAAAGTCCTCCTGTGCTATACATGCTGTGATGGTAGGCATAAAAGTTGAAGCGAAATAATAATGAAAATCAAAGTTTACAAGTCACTACACAACCACGAACATCACAAAGTGCTCAGCAGTGCAGTTTCTTAGAACATCATCTGAAAACAAACACTACAGGGTTAACAGAGAGTTGCTAACTGTTACTCCAAAAGTAAGCCACAGACCCTGAGAAAATACCTTAGCAACAGGGCTGGGAAAAATGTTATTTCTGTTTGTGAAAATTCTCGTTTTCTGAAAGTGATAGGATGTGGCTATTTTAGCACAGATTGCATTATTAAGTGAAAATCTACACTGTGAGAAAATATTTTCACTGGGGATCCAGCAAAGACACAATTTAATGTTGAAAACTGTTCTATGTACAATTTCTCCATAAAAATAGGTGATTTTCTCTTAATTTGCAATTTCATGAAAATGTATTTTTAAAAATGCAAGATGAAATTTTGGCAAGCCTACCCTGAAGGAAATACTATACAAACATCTTTAACATTTTCCTTCATGGAATGACAGACGGAAGCACAAGCTTCAGGAGGTCCTATAAGTGCTTTAGTACTTTTTATATTCAATTTTATACATATTTTTTAAATGACAATATAGGACCAGGTAACAACACAGAGAAGTTTGCAGTGTGACAGCTTATGAGGTGACAACATTTGTAATGACAGACATAAGAAGAAATTTCTCACCTTAGTAATTATGTTACTTCTATTGAGTCTTGCTGTATTCTGACTAATGCAGTTAGCCCCAACCTTTAAACTGCCCGGAGAACAAAGGGTTAACTTTCTATGCAGAGCATAGAATGCTGAAGCTTCGAGTTCGGTTGGTGTCTCTGTCTGTTTCCCTATGAAATCTAACCGTCAGATCTTCTGAGCAAAACTCACTAGCTATCCTATGTGGAAATTGTAAAATTTTATTAGCCAACTGGCAACAAAGGTTTTGGATTCCCAAAGGAAGACTCAAGTCAGGAAACCCAAAACAAAAAACCTTCAAATAAGAAGAACAACAAGATAAACACCCCCAAAAAAAAAAGCAGAGGGTGTAAAGGAGTACCCGAGGTGCAACATCATACCTGCCCACCCACTTCCCAAAAAACAGGTTCTGAGAAGGGATGAGGTCAGAATACAGCAAGACTCCAATAGAAAAACATAATTGCTAAGGTGAGTAATTTTTCTTCAAACAACATTAAGTCTTGCTGTATTCTGGCTAATCTAAACTACCAAGCAGTACCTCCATGGAGGAGGGACAGAACCTACTTTGGGATTAGGCTCTGAAGTACTGCTGTGCCAAACTGAGCATCACTTCTAGCCTGGATATCAGTGAGTAATGCTTGGTAAAGGTATGGACTGTTTTCCAGGTGGCTGCTTGACAAATTTCTAAGCGAGGAATATCCTGGCAGCAGCCAGAAGCAGCTGTACCTCTTGTAGAGTGAGCCCTCAGGCCTGAGGGTGGAATCTTTCCCAGTTTCTCATAGCAGAATTGTATACAAGACACAATGCACCTGGCAATAGTTCTCTTGGTGGCAGGTTTGCCCTTTCCACTTCTCCATAAGTGAGGAACAACTGGAGGGACTCAAACCTGTGACCTTTAGTGCGCTCTATGTAGTAGTTAAGGACTCTTAACATCTAAACTGTGTAGCCTCCGCTCTCCTGAAGAAGAATGATCAGTGAAGAAAACAGGAAGAGACATGGACTGATTCAAGTAGAAATCTGAAACCACTTTGGGCAAGAACCTTCTACTGGTTCTAAGGACCACTTTATCTCTGTGAAAGGAGATAAAATCAGGTTCCACTGACAGGGCTTGCAATTCACTGATACATCTGACAGAGGTAATGGCTACCAAAAACACAGTTTTCAAGTCAATTACTTAAGCTCTGCTGAGGACAAAGGCTCAAAAGTAGGTTGCATAAGTTGAGCAATGCAAACATTTAAATCCCAGACAGAGGCAAGGTCTCTAAAGGGAGGATCTGTATGAAGCAATCCTTTAAAAAATGTACATAATACAGGATGAGATGATAGTGAGGAAGACTTCCCATTGACAGAAAAGCAGAAACAGCTGACAAATGTACCTTGAAAGTAGCTGGTCTGAGGCCTAGGCCATTAAGATGGACCACAACTCTTCAAGAGCCATGCCTTGAGATTGAGAGACTGAAAATTGGGGTACCAAATCCTCCCCTGAGAGAAGGTTAACAGGTTATAATTCCTGGGAAAAGACAAGGGAAGATGGACTGCTAGAGACAGCAACAGGGGTACCAGGGATGTCTGGCCCAGTCTGGAGCAATCAGAATCACTCTGCAAAGTTGTGACCTTATCTTGACTAAAACTTTGAACAGAAGGGGAAGGGGAAGACATACAGAAATTTCCCTTCCCAGTTCAGAACCAGAGCATCCGGAGGGCTGAGTCCAAGACTGGGGAATGCAACAAAGAGAGGAAGTTGGTGATTGTCTGGGGCTGCAAAAGATCTATCTCTGGAGTGCCACACCTTGAAAAATCACCTTCAATACGTGATGGCCCTGTGAGATCCTGCTCAGTGCATCTGCTATCACATTTTCCTTCCCTGGAAGGTGAACTGCTATCAGAGAGGTTTGCAGGAATAAGCCAAGGACCACAACTTCATGGCTTCTGCACACAAGGTCGTGAGACTGGTGCCTCCTGCTTGTTGCTGTACCACATGGTGGTGGTGGTGTCTGTTCTGACCTGAACCACCTTGTTCTGTACGGACCGATAGAAAGCTTGCAGGGCCAGAAAACTGCCCTGAGTTCCAGGAGATTCATTGATATGGAGAAGGGATTCCTGAGGGGACCACAGTCCCTGGGCAGTGAGGGCCCCTAGATGGGCTCCCAGCCCAGAAAGGAAGCATCCGTGGTAAGGACCACTGAATGAGACTGAGTGGCAAATGGGACCCCTGCTTTAAACTGTCCTGATCCTGCCACCATTGAAGGGCTTGGATCAAGGTTAGAGTCACTGGGATCAGTTTGGTAAGGGAATCCTTCCTCCACTGAGAAGTTCCCTGGATGTAGCCACCATCGCCAATCTCGAATTATGGTTTTCGTAATTCGGATTGGATGCTGCAGATAGTCTTGCCTTTGGTCCCACTGCACCCGTAACATCCACTGGGTTACCGCATATGGAGACAGGCTACGGGATTGTTGCAATGGCCGCAGCCATGTGTCCGAGCAGGCAAAGGACCAGTCTGGCTGGGACGGTCTTCTTTGCCGACAACTCCTGATGAGGGATCTGATGTGTTCCGCTCTGTCCGTGGAAGGAAAGCTTTCCCTCTGACGGTGTCCAGAACTGCTCTGATAAACCTCGGCTTCTGGGACAGAACCAGGTGTGACTTCTGTAGTTGATGAGAATACCCAGGGATTGAAACAGAGACTGGGTGCAGTGAATAGCAGTCATCAAGGCCTCCCTGGAGGTGCCATGAGAAGCCAGTCGTCCAGGTATGGGAACATGTAGTGGCCCTGTCTCCTCAGAGATGCGGTTACGACTGCCATGCACTTCCGTGAACATGCGGGTCCGGATGACAGCCCGAGGGAAGGGCTCGAACTGATAATGGCGCTCTGAAACTCGAAGTGCAGGAACCTCCGTGCGCCTGAGCAATGGGAATGTGCAGGTAGGCGTCCTGCATGTCCAAAGACACCAGAAAGGTGTCCTGCTTCAGCATGGGAATTAGGCCGGAAGGGTCACCATGTAGGCGTTTATGGCGACAAAAGGTTGGGGAGTCGCTGAGGTCAAGTATTGGATGGAGATCCCTGTTTTCTTTGGAACCAGGAAGAAGTGAGAATAGTACCTAGTCCTCTCTGGTTCTCTGGGCGTGCTCTAAGGCTGCCTTTTCCAGAAGTGTGAGCACTTCCTGCTGTATGAGCAGGGCATGCTGACCGAATAACGAGAAAGCAGGGAGGTCTTGTGGGTGGGCTGCCTACAAACTCTATATAATGGCCTTTTTGACTAGCTGCAGAACCCACCTGCGGTGGTGATCGGTGCCACCCTGGAAAATGGCGTGCGTACGACCCCGACTTTCTTTCCCGTTGATCCTGGAGGCGGGGGCCGGGAAGGAGCCATGCTGTGGCAGCGTTGACCCTGCAGGCTGGGCCGACTTTGAAAATCGTTGGCCTCTGCCTGGGGATGACTTAGCCTGGGCCTTGTGTGTGAAAGTGCCCTCTGCTGCTGGACCGGAACATTGCTGTTGCCTTTGTAGCCAGCCACAGCGGCTCTGGTTCCTCACGAAAGGAACTAGGCGAGACCTGTACATACCTTGTACAGATCGGACTGCCTTCCTTGCGTCCTGGAGTTTTGTGATTACTCTTTCAGAGGCTTCGCCAAACAGGACCTTGCCGTTATAAGGGCGTCTAGGATGTTTTTCTGGGCGTTTGGGTTAAATCCGGAGACACGGAGCCAAGAGTGTCTCTGGAGACTAACACCTGAGGCTGCAGCTCTGGCTGAAGAGTCCACAGAATCATATCGGCTCTGAGCACTTGGGTCCCCACATCTGAACCTGTGCGGAGGAGGTTCAAGAGCTCTTCCTTGTGTTTGCCATCGGGCATCTTCTCAACCACGTCCTGACCCTATTCCCACAGGGCATTCTGGAACTGAACCATATGGATCAGATAGTTCAGGGACCTGATGGTGCAAGTAGCAGCCGTGTATGTCGCCTTCCCAGGACGCTCAATTGCTTGGATTCCTGGTCCGGTGGCTGGGTGCTCAAATGCTGGCGTCTCTGAGACTGGTCATGCAAAGCAGTGATGACCAGGGAATCGCCAGAGGATGGTTGCCAAATACTGGTTCTCCCTAGGGGGCCTTGTATAGGCGGTCAGCCTTCTTCAGCACCACAGGAGTGGAATGCTGGCGTTTCTAGGCAGCCTTGGTGATGTCCACAAAGGTATCCACCAAGGGCGGCACTACCACAGGCTTCTGGTCTTTTGCCGGAAGGTAGCGGCAAGGCATTGTCGCCGGGGTCAAGCTCCTCAGCATCCCACCCCATGTTCTCCTGGATGTGCCTCATGATCTCAGTGAAGGAGGGATCATCCAGAGACCTGGCTAGGTCGTGTGGGTCAGGAGGGGAATGCTGAGAGGAGGTGGTGATCTGGAACACTCTGAAGTGTCCGACCTGGAATCCTCCTGACGGGTGTACCGTGTCGTCCTGGGTCTCTTGGGGCTGGGTGACCCTGGGGGGATTTGGAGGGAGGCCTTCTCTTTCCGAAGATCTACCCCTAGGAGGTGGCGTCTGCTCCTTGGGGATGGAGGTGAATCCACGGGCCCCTTAGGTGGGGAGGGGCATGGCGGTGGCGGAGTAGGTGAAGGCGGAGTAGCAGGTGTAGCAGGAGGAGGCGTGCGGAGACCACATCTTTCTTGATCGTGTCCCACCAGAAGGTAAAAGCTCCTTTACCTCTGCAAGATTCATACCCGATGCGGGCTTGGTCCTCGGGGTCTCCGCTCCTGGAAGGTTCCCTTGGGAGTCCAGGCGTCTCTGGTGTCACCCGCCTGATCTTGGGCTATGGCGCCCTCCTCGGTGGAGTCCCTCTGACGGGCGCCGGCGACGCAGGGCGGTCCTTCTCCGGGTAGCCGACGCCGGTCCCTTGGCCGACGCCTTCGAGGCGTAACACTGGCCGGGCGACGGGTGTCTGGGTGTCGCCAGCTCCTGTGAGCGCCAGTGATGTTTGGCCGGCGTCGGATCCGGCGTCCGTTTGAGGGCGTCAGGTCTTTAGTTTTGCGGGCGCTGGATCCGAACCGGGGTGGCTGGGAGACTGACCTGGCGTCGGTGTCCTGGCGGCGGGAGGAAGATTTATGGTGCTCACCCGACCAACGAGACCTCGGAAGGAGTAGAGGAGGCCGAGGGCCTCGAAGTCTTCAGAGGCTGGAGAGGAGGAACGCCAGATGACCTGACCTGGACCAGGGAGGTTGCGACTGAGCCCTGGAGGAGGCGGTCGATTTGGAGCGGAGCTTGGGAGTCAAGGCCCTCGAGGAGACCTGGACCTCGTCTTTCCTGGTGCTTATCCTGGTGTTTGTGGGTTTTGCTTCAAGGCTCTCCCTGGGAGGAAGGTTCCTGGTCCATGCTTTTTAGTTTCTCTTCCAGAGAAACACTTGAAGTGCCTTCTGGCGCGCGATCCTGGTGCGGCTGTTGAAGCCCTGGCAAAAGGAGCGGGCCTTGGTGTCATGGTCTGGGCCTAAGCAGCGCACACAGGCCTAATGGGGGATCCTTGAAGGGAATCTGTTTGCCGCAGGCGCATTCTCGCGTGGTGACCCTCTAAGGATGTAGTTGAGAGGACATCAGTGCTCAAACTCAAAATTAAGGCAAAATCGTCGTAGTTCTGACAGTCGTCGCACTAGAAAAGGAGACCGAGAGGCCGATACTGGAGAGTCGGCGGCAGGAAAGAACTGGGGATTATGGGAGGACCACCTCCTATGTACTAGCCCGGCGTCAGGCGGGACCAACGTCAGAGGCGGTCCCCGCTGAAGACTGCTAGCTAGAAAATTTCTGTGGGGTCCTGGCGCCTGCAGCTTCAGTCTAATGGAGTAACCTGCTGCAAGAGCTGTATCTGAAGTAAGATCTGAATGTCCCTCATCTGGAATCTTGCCCCTTGGACCACTGCTGTAAAGCTGCCATGTGGCCCAAGAGCTGGAGAAATGCCTTGCTGGTCGAGATACCTGAAGGCTGAAGGAAGAGGCTAGTTCTATAAGAACCTTGCCCTTTCCGGGAAGAAAGGCTCTTGCTTTGACCGTATCCAGCTCTGCCCCTATAAGCGTAAGAATCTGGACAGGCTGAGAACCGACTTGGGAAGGTTAAGAAGAAATCCTAGAAGTGAGCATTTGCTGGGTCACTTGCAGGTCTGACTTGACTTGGTCTGGAGCAGGGCCACTATTAGCCAGTCATCCAGATATGGATAAATGGAAACCTTTGCCTCCTCAGAAGGCAACTACTACTGCCAGGCACTTTGTGAAGACCCTTGGGGCTGAAGTTGAGCCAAAGGGCATTGCTCTGAACTGACAGTGGCCTGAGGGCAACTCGAGACCTGAGGTACTTTCTGTGGGAGCACAGATGGGAATGTGAAAATAGGCATCTTTGAGGTCCAGGGAGGCTAGCCAGTCCCTGGCCTTAGAGAGGAAGGATTATTCTCAGAGTTACCATCTTGAACTTTGGTTTTAAAAGATGTTTGTTACGTATCTTAGGTCTAGGATGGGTTGCCACTCCTGTCTTTTTGGGGTAA
Source organism: Neoceratodus forsteri (assembly GCA_016271365.2). Taxonomy (NCBI): domain Eukaryota; kingdom Metazoa; phylum Chordata; order Ceratodontiformes; family Ceratodontidae; genus Neoceratodus; species Neoceratodus forsteri. The sequence continues at coordinate 1,171,505,181 of CM057456.1, read as the reverse complement.
GGAAGTACCTGGAGTACAGACCTTTGCCCCAATGTAGAGGTAAGTACTCTCTCTATGGCTCTTAAAGTCAGCAGAGATGAAACCTCTGCCTCTAGGCAAGGGTTTCTGAGAGACCTGCAGGTGGAAAGGTCTGGCTCTCATCTTTGGAAATTATTTGAAGCTGAGAACCAATCCTGGCTTACTACTTCCAGGACCCACTTGTCTGATGTAATAGACATCCAGTCCTGGACGAAATAAGTTAGTCTGCCCCCTACTGGTATAGGAGAGTCGACCTGGGCAGGCCCATCAGGGTGTCTGCTTGGCAGGGGCCTTAGGCTGAGGAGTGGATGCAGCCCTGCTCATCCCCTTCTACCTCTCCTCTGAAGAACCCCCTCTGTGAAAAGGAGAAGAGGCCTGTGCTTGATAAAAGGCCTATGAAACTGCCCCTGCCCCTAGACTGCTGCCTTTGAAGAGTTGCCTGCCTCTCTTTTGCCTGGGCACTTCTGTAAGTGGCCCTGTACTCATCCATTTTCTTCATGTAATTCTCAGTCTGCTCCCCAAACAGAGATTTACCCACTACAGGAGAATCCATAGCCTTAGCCTGGGTATCCTGCGAGAGGCTAGTACATCTGAGCCAAGCCATTCTTGAAGAGCCACAGATGTAGCCATGACTCTTGATGACACATCATTGGAGTCCACAGCAGCATGAAACTGAACTTTTGATGCCTCAATCCCATCTGCAGCCACCTCCTCCAGCTCCTTGGCTAGCTGGGGAGGCCTGTTTAGCCAGTGCCAGTACAGTGTCCCACCTGGACTTCTGGTACCTGGCTGTATAGAGAGCTGCATTGCTGATATAAGAACTCCATCTGAGCCTGAAAGTGTATACCTGTGCCCATTCTTCTATCAACAGGAGGTATAGAATTGGGAGACTTCAGGATTTTTGTGTCTGCTTCCCAAAAGATTTGTGAAGGGAATAGACAGTCTCCTGGACTCTGGGATGTCCATCATTTCCACAAAATCAGGCTCCTCTTGATCCTCCATTGCCTCCTCCATAGGAAGCTGGAGGGTCTCAGCCACCTTCCTGTAGAACATAAAGTGGGAAGGGGACTCAGAAAGCCTAGGAGGGGATACACTTGAAGGTCTGTCTGGGGAGATGTCCGGTTCAACAGGTACATCCAGACTTTTACCATCACCATCATCATCTTCAAACTCCCCTCCTCCTCAAACTCCAGTTCATAAAATTCTTCAGGGGTATAATCGTGAACCGGAGGAACTGACCGAACTGAGCCCCTGCCAAATGGTGCCAGATCGGTCGGAACCGGGTGAAGCGATTCCACAATCCAAATCGCTTTGGCTATTTCCTCGGCAGTCGGAACAACGGCTTCTGGATCCGAACCGGACGATTTCTCTTTGCGTTTTGTTTTGTCAGAACCGAACCCTCGGATCAGCTCTCCTTTGCCCGAAGAAGTATCGCCCTGGTTAGAGGGCACTCCTTCTAGTTCGGTAGGAACCAAACCGGGCTGGTCATCGGGTCAGAGGACTTCTCTGCCTCCTTTTCCCTCAGTCTACCTAATCTCTTTTCAAGGGTAGATTTGGGAAAGTTTTACAAATTGGCAGCCTGAATCGAGGTGTTCAAACCCAGACAATAAACACAGGTGGTCTGGGGATCGACCTTGCAAAGACCTCCCACACTCACTGCAGTGTTGAAATCCAGTGGGCGTTTTTCTTGGGTTTCTCAGACATGGCCAACCTAACAGACTTACCCTTTTGGCAACCGCCAGGCAAGACTCCTTATCGGTTCCTAACCGTGTCACGGGTCTTGGAAAAAACGTACCAAACACATTTTTTTAGAACCGATAAGGACCGGCAACCACACACTAAAGTAACATACAAGAATTAACAACTGATCGGTTCAGCGAACGAACCACACTTACAAGTTCCACACAGAAAAACAGTACAAAACCTGTCTAGTACTTACGGTACCACAGACAGAGACTGAACCGCTATATGGAAATAAATTTCGTTAAAAATCGACAGTAAACCGACACTTCAACCGACTTAATAACCAAGATGCAGGAGAAATCTCGAGTGACTGTTCAGTGAGGCGGAGTAAAATCTGACGGATAGATTTCAAAGGGAAACAGACAGAGACACCAACCGAGCTTGAGCTCTGCATAGAAAGTTAACCCTTTGTTTTCGGGCAGTTTAAAGGCTGGGGCTAACTGCATTAGTCAGAATACAGCAAGACTTCATGTTGTTTGAATTAATGTACACAGCATGACTACTATTTCCTGCACATACTAAGTCACTCAACAAGCCTTTCTAGGGTTTAACACACACTATAATAAACAAGACAGAGAAACAACTGTGATCCAAAAGTCAGGTGTTAACTGTGCAATTGGAGCTTAATGCTAAACATCGTGTCATGGCACAAATCTGAGTTTGGTCCATAACATGTAGAATCCAGGACTGCCAAATCTCAAAAAATGGTTGCTGACGATTTCTGAGACAAAAGCTCCTCTGTTCCATATGATACGGGCAGCCGACAATGGTGACCCAATACTGAAGTGTTGGTGCTTGCTCTTTTAATCAAAGTCTAGTAACAGCTTTGTGAGGCGTAACCAGTAACATACATAACAAAATGTTGGAATTACCACATAATCTAAAACCTTTAGGTGGGATGTTCAATAGGACCAAACATGCTGTTAAGGGTAGAAAATCTGTAAACAATTGCTGCAAGTGAGATTTGATTTCTGCCCAGTATGCAGAAAGTTTTGGACATGACAAAATACAATAAATGGGCCTGGTCAGCCTGTTCCCCCACATGTCCACCAGCAAGTGCCCCAATGCTCCCTGTATATAAAGCCTGCATAGCTGGGGTACAGATGTACAAAGGTCAGCCTTCCATGAAAATTCTCTCCAAAAGGAGAGGGCTCCTTTAACTGTTTGGAGGAACCACTTAGACCAGGACTCAAAGTCAATGGGGCCGATTCTGAAGCGGCTCCAATTACTGCAGGGACTTGAGCAGGGTGTTTGACGCAAGTGCCAACCTGTGTCAAACAGGGCTTAAATGTGCTATTCTGGAAGTCAGCTGCCTAAGTCCCCAACACAGCAAGCACAGTTAGACTAGCTCCCCTCTGGCCTAACTCTGTGGCCATGGGGTACTCTTTCAATCAATCAATTTTATTTAACCAGGCAAAACACCATTGAGCAAGCTCACTTACAAGATGGTCCTGGGATGACAAAAACACAATACAATAATCAGCACAACTGAACATACAGTTAATAACATATAATAAAATAAAGGCAATGAACAAACAAAGTACTGCTGCATGAAGTACAATAAAATAAGGATAAAAAAATAAAAAATAAGTAATTTTATACAAGATTGCAACAGTTTTCTTAAACTGTTCAAATTAGATAGCTACAGAAGGCAAGCTGACACCTAGGTATGGCTGATATCATCGGCTGCACACAACTCAACCGGGATACCCTACAAGTATTCTTTGTGGATAAGTAAGAGCATAGCGACATGAGTAGATAGTAAAGAGGTGATGGAGGACAGAGTAGTAGTGGGAGGGAGCCACGGGCTGGTGGCTTAGTAATAGTAGGGTTACCACCTTTTAAGAAGCCAATTGGAACATTTCTTACTGAAACAGGATTTTTCACAGGACAATGTGTATCCTCGACCAATTCAACAGACTTGTTTTCTCTAAATAATCAAATTAAGACTAATTGTTGTAGTTTTTTTAGTTGTTTCTAGTGTTTCTTATCATTTTAAGGTATTTTAGTTAAGGTATTATAGTTTTTTGCAGCATTTGAGAAAGTCAGAAATAATTTTTCTACTATAATGTCAGGAGATGAAGCATTTTTCATGTTTTTTGCAGGACACAGCTGCCCAAATCAGGACTGTTCTGCGAAAATTGGGAGAGGTGGTAACCCTAAGTAATAGTTAGGGTGGGGAAGGAGGATTAGTAAAAGGTGTTATACAGGTAGGTTACATAAGTTATAGTAGCTGGATAAATTTGATATTTAGGAATAACAGGTGCATGTTTCATTCAGCACACTCTTTAAAAAGGATTTAATGGTGGAAATTCCAGGTAGTTGTGCAAGTCTTAGAGAGTTCTGAAAAGAGTTCCAAAAGAGAAGGAGGCAAAACTGATGGATGAGGTGCCATAGTGTGTTCTGACCTTGGGTACATCAAACATGATAAAGGAGTAGCGCCTCAGAGTGTAAGGGGCTTGTGCCAAACCTTTGACGAAGCTGGCTGCTAAGTATGGAAAACTGTTGCAACTGCTCCAGCCCTTCTGGAACTGGACCAGGTTACCGTCCGAGGGCTTTGGCACAACTGTGACAAACTTTGCGGTGGACGCAGGGCATGGTGCAAGCCCTGCACCCCTTCTAGAACTGGCCCCAATCCTTCAGAGAGATCCTGATTTAATCTCTCCAGGATCAGTAGTTTCGAGTTCATCTGTGCCAGGTCTTGAAGACCCTGTAGAAATTGCCTATCAAGTGACTCCAGCCCCACCCATAAGACAGATATCACCATGTGACAAACCATATTCATGGGGTGGGAAGCCTTGCCATATCCCTACCCTGCTTCAGCAAGTATGCCCTATTTTTCAGGTATCTAAAATGTTCCCTACCAGTAAGGCCAAATTTGGACTGCAGAGCTTCAAAAGAAAGAACCCCTTGTTCATCTAAAATTTGAAAATGTGTCCTAGCCCTAGTTGTTGCCACCTCGGAAAAGAGTGGTCTATATCAGTAGGGGCAAATCCAGAATCATAGGCCAGATGGAGGCATAAAAGCAGGAAATAAAAATTTCAGTGAGCCTTCCAGCCGTTTCCAAAATTTAAATGTACAGGCTGTGGCAGTTAAAAAATCTTTAAATGGTGGGAGAGCTAAGGAGAGGCAAAAGGAATTTAGAGATATTGTGTGAGTCATTTAGTGGAATTCTATATGCTTCCAAGAACCCTGTAGGAGTGCAATTATCAGTAATAAATTATACGAAGATGAGAGCTTCCGTATAAAGTTTCAAACAGGAGATTGAGGCCACCTTTATCTCTAGGGAGCTGCAATAGAGTAAACCTAATCCTAGGAGATTTACCACTTCAAATAAATCTGGAGATTAATTTATTCCACAATTGAAAATAAAATGCAGCTGGCCATCGTGGCAATATCTGTAGAAAATACAGTAGACAGGGTAATATATTTATATGGATAGTTTCCACCTCGACAAACAGGCCAAGGGGGAGTTATGCCCATGTTTTAAATCTGTGGCAATTTGTTGTGGGATGGGTTCCAAATTTTAGCTGACGCTCTGCGAGTTAACTATTGGGGAGTATCACTTCTAGATATTTAATGGCTGTTTTGTTCCATTTAAAAGCAAGTGCCTGCTTAAGTGTCTCGCTAGGGTTATAATTAAATTTCAGGAGCTCAGTCTTATTTATGTCATGTATGATATCTGCCATGGAACCAAATTTATCTAACTCTGAGCCCACTGCCAGTAAGGATTGCTAAGGGGATAACAGAGTCAGCAAGACTGCATCAGCATAAAGAGTTAATTTACGTTCCTTGTCCCCTCAGTGGGGATGCCCTCTATCCCTTTGTTCTGCTGAATAGCTGCAGCTAAGGGCTTTATATACAGAGTGAATGATAAAGGGTACAGAGGGCAGCCCTGGTGGATGCCTCTTTCCAGGCAGACTGGATGGGATAAAGAACCATTAACACAGATCCAGGCGTGAGGGGCAGAATATATTTTGTAACAATTTAATAAAGTTGGTTGGGAAACCAAAGTTCAGCAGGGTGTCCCATGGAAAAGGCCAGGACACCCTGTTGAATGCCTTCTCAGAGTCTAAGCTGACAACTACTGCTGGAATAGCCCTCTGTATCACATGTTCCATTTGTAGGAAAGTTGTCCTGATAGTATCAAAGGTCTGCCTACTTCTCACAAAACCAGATTGGTCACCATGCAGGGGCGGAAGAATTTTATATAGCGCATGGCCTAGACTGCCATGAAAAATTTGTAATCTGTAATTAAAACAGAAATTGTTCTATATGAAGAAGGCTGCAGGGGATCCTTACCCGGTTTTAAAAGTGCAGATATAGTGGCCCAATGCCAAGAAGAGGTGTCACCCTTTGGACCTCCTTAAAAGTTCAGGTTGGTAATAGAAGCAACAAAGGTGACTTCGGTGGCGTCCACGGACATGGTGGGTAGATAACTCTAAGGGCTCCTTGACCACCTCACCTAATCCAGAGAAATCAGCAAGAAAGACACTCCAATACAGCTTTTTCTACAGCGAGGCTGATAGTATACGTGGCAGGAAATCGCAGAAGGCAAAAGGAAACTGATTCCTTCGTCCTCAACAAGTAAAATGAAGCAAACAACCCTGAGCAGGCCGCAGGAAAGCCTAATGACTTTACCACAACATAGAAGGCCCCTCAGAATCATCTCGGACTGGGATCAGGATGATATGAACAACTGGAAAGCAACCAAACTACTACAGTAAATAAAATTGATTCAGCAATGGCTGACCTGAGACAAGATGTGAAAGCTCTAGGACAGGAAAGTTTCATCGTGCCGGAAGCCAGAATCGGAGACTTGTCTGAGGCACAAGAAACTACAGAGCGACTGCTGTTATTTTACTCCAGAGAGATTGAGAAACTCAAGCCAAATTAGAAGATTTAGAAAACCATTCCCATAGGAACAATTTCAGAATTCATGGAATCCCTGAGGGGGCCAAGAAGGCTTTCCAACGACAGTGGACTTTGTGCAGCAAGTACTGTGAGCAGTGCTCTCTCCGCCTCCGACCTGAATTTAGAGTCAACCATGCCCACCAATCTCTAATCCCGACACAACGGATCCCAATGCAAGGCCCGCTCCTGATAGTTCAAATGTTACATTCCAAACTAAAAGTGGATCATTAAGTGAGGCTTGGAGGCTTAAAGACTTAAAATACCAAGATGCAACAATTTTCTTTGACCAGGATTTCTCCCGGCCCTGCAAGCCAAAGGCAAAAAGTAAGAGGGGTTATAGGGAGCTCGCTGCAAAAGAAATAAAGGCACAGTTGCTTTTCCCAGCAAGGCTGAGAATTTACCTGGAGTCAGGAACCAATAACTTCCCTCCTGGTCGAGGTGAGTGCCACCTTGAAGGAGCTTCAAGTTGCGGTGCCAGATTTGGAACATGAGATTTTAGAGAAAAGTTAAGAGTTGGAGCCTGGAGCGTGGTATCTCACAGTCAGACTAGGAAGCAGGCCTACCAGGATCCATCAGCGATGGCAGTGAGGGAGACACTGCTAAGTTGTTGTCGCTGAGAAGAGAAACAGGACCCAGAACGAGGAGAAACAACCTCACCATCTTCAAAAGACTGAGTTTACTAGCAGGTGGGGAGTATTTTGTGGAATGAGTAGTGGAGCTCAAATGGGAAATGGCATATGCCTGTGCGAATGTATCAGTAACTCCCCAAGTTAACTATTACTATGTAGTGATAGAGGAGGACTAAAAACAGTGGTTCCATACAGACTATCTGTCCTTGGTCCATGAATGCATCCTTTTTTTGTGGGGACACTGGGCTTTGGGGGGTCCTCTATTCCCATATTTGGCCCTACTAGATACTGGAACTGAATGGGCAATGATACGCTTGAGTTACTAGAGGGCTGTAGAGGGCCATACAGAACATAAAATGTCTGATGGAGGTTTCGTTTTTAGCCATTTCCTATAGAGATGGCCTCGGGGAGGGACCTCTCTCTCTCTATTCTTCTTTCTTCGCTCCTCTCCTTTCTCACTGTCTAAGCCTCTCAAATAGAGCTCTCACTGCTTTAGGCTGGGGATTCTCTTTTTTTTTAACATAAAGGACAGGGGAAAATAAGGGAAGCAACTGGACTCAAGAGGAACTTTATTGGAGGACGTAGTAAAGCACAGGAGGGTGGGGGTGGGGTGGTTATGGTCTGGGTGGCTCTTTCCACATATGCAAAGTGACATCTAATAGACCAACTGTTGTCAGCGCAGGAAGTCATTTAGTTGGCCAGGCGACACAGCCCCTTAACATCAGAGGGTAGTGATCGTGTGTCACATGTGTGACAACTCTTTGTGGCTTTTGACTACCAGAGTTAATTTTCCTAGGAAGTCAATTTAACAGATACTTGTTTTGGTTTAGATAAAAGTTTTCATTGTGGATCCAGGTTGGATCTGATGTTTCCAACTAATTGGTTGGTGTTACTAGTTTATCAGTTTCAGATGTTTCTGGTCAAAGTAAGTCGGCGTGGGTTCAAAGGAGAAAAGGGGGTCTGGATCGGCCTTGGGGATCCTATAGGGCAGGATGTATATTCTTGTGGGACTGTATGAATGAAAATATAATTCACTGGGATAGATTATGGCGGTGCGCTTAAGGATTATTTCCTATAATGTAAATGGGTTTCATTCCCCATTAAAGAGCCAAAATCCTAATGGATCTCAATAAGAGGAATGTGACAAGCTCTCCTCCAGGAAACCCACCTCTCAGAGGTGGAGCACACGAATTAAGACGGCAGTGGGTGGGCAGAGTGCTACCTACCTGGGCAAAGAAACAAAAAAGCCGGAGTTGCGATAATAATCAAAAAAACTCCCATTCTGTATCCAGGAAGTAGAGGTCATACTCCAGGGTAGGTGCATCAGAGTTTCAGGTTCAATTCAGGGTAACCTAATTCATGTGGTAAAGTTTACGCCCCAATAGTGGGGCAGCCACTTTCTATCAGGAAGTCTTTCAGAGGGTGGTGTCCTTCCTAGGGGTCAGTTAATACTTGGAGGTGACCTCAACACCACATTGTGCCCAGCTTTAGACCGATCCTCTGGCAAATTGGAGACCTCTAAACAGGCCACTGAGATGTCTGAATACATTAATGCTGGGGTCTTGGGGACATTTGGAACAACATCACAAAAGAAAGGGATTACACATTCTACTCAGTCCCCAGAAATCATACTCTCATATAGATTTCTTTATAACATATACCACAGATTTTACTTATTCTCTAACTCTGTAATCTACCCAATGACTATTTCAGACCATGCCCCAGTTTCTGTTGATTTTATTTGGGATATGGAACCTAAGACAACAATTGGAGATTGAATATTTCATTACTTAATGACAAAGTGTCATCGACAAATCACGGAGGATATAAAAACCTTATGATAGAGTCCCCTATGTCAGACAGTACCCCAATGGTGTGGTGGGATACAATGAAGGCCGTCCTAAGGGGACAACTAATAAGTTTAGCCTCAGCTAGGAAGAAATTGAGGAATAAAAGATAGAAGAACTGCAAACTAAGATAAAAGGGTTAGAGCAGGAACATAAAGGTAACCAAGAAGTAAGGAGAAAATTTGTAGGGACCTAATGGAAAGGAGGAGAGAACTTAATGAGTTAGAAGCTGAAAAGGGATGGATGCTCGTTATACAAATCAAAAATATTATGAAGGGGGCAGGGCTTTAAAGCTTCTTGCCATGAGATTGAGAAGGGAACAAGCGAGCAGACATGTCCCATCCCTCCAAAGTGGAAAAAGGACACATCTCGGATAGAGAAACCTAGAGAAATAGCCAAGGCCTTTAAAATTATTACAGGGAGTTATACAGGAAGGGAGAGATCCAGAAGATGTGCAAAAAAATGCAGAATTCTTTCTGAAGGCCCTGAAGCTACCCAAGCTGTCCCCAGGAATGCAGCAAGAGCTTTCTGCCCCATCACAGAAAAAGATATAGCAGCAGTCATAGATAAGCTTCCCTCAGGCAAGTACCTGGGTCCCGATGGCTACCGCCAAGTTTTATAAAAATTTAAAAAACACTAGCATGCAAATTGGCTATGATGCTGAGTGCCATCCTAGAGAATAATGAACCCCAAGTTCATGGAGTGAATATATAATCACTGTTATTCGAAACAGGGAAATCCCGGATCTTTGTGAATCATACAGGCCCATCTCCTGTTAAACCAAGAATATAAAATCCTTACAAAAATCCTAGCTAACCGACTACAAAAGCATATTGAAAATTTGATACATCCAGTTCATACCAAACAGACATATGTCTGATAACATCAAGCGTTTACTAAATATCTTGGACCACAAGAATGCCTCCCAGAACATCCAGATTGCTATTTTTCTGGATGCAGAAAGAGCTTTGATAGGCTAAACTGGTCATACTTGAAAGTGGTTCTCACAAAGATGGGGTTTGAAGGCACCTTTCTACAATGGGCACCTTGGCCTATCAGAAGCCTCGGCTAGGGTCAGGGTTAATGAGACTCTGTCAGAGGCCTTTCTGATTAGGAGGGCACCAAGCAGGATGCCCCCCTGTCGCTCTTTTGTTTTTGCACTGGCCATGGAGCCCTTGCCCAGGCCATAAGGGAGGAGAGCAAATTACAGGGCATTAATATAGCACAGGCCCAGAATAAAGTGTCACTTTATGCAGGCGACACAGTGATATATATATGCAGGACCCTGGGAAGTCGATCCCACCCGATGGCCCTTTTGGATCAGTTTAGGAAGCTCTCGGCTTTAAAATTAATATGGACAAATCTGAGGTCCTGCCCATAAGGGTAAAATTACACAGAGTTTGTATAAGCTGATTCCATTTAACTGGGTTAGAGAGAAGGTAAGGTACTTGGGGATTCATATTCTGATCAAATTATCAAGACTACATCAAGTTAATTATGGTGCACTCCAGAAAGCTGTTTTTGCAGATATAAATAGATGGCATTCTCTGCCTCTTACTTTTATTCATAGGATAGACACGGTGAAGTTGACGTGCTCCTGGATATCTTTTTTGTTCACTAATCTACCCTGGCCTTTTCAGAAGGGATTGGAAGAACTAAAACAAAAGATCTCAAGATTCATTTAGGGAAGGAAACCAGAAAGTGATGGGATCTCCTTATAGAGACAAAGACAAGGGGGGCAAGGAGTCCCTGATTTATATAATTATTATAAAGCAGCTCAAGTGGTGCCTATCCTAAGCATATTAAATCCAGGCCAGAGAGGGGTGGTCTCTTATGGAACAAGGGTGCATCAAAACATACCGCTTAGGTTGCTGCCCTGGGTTGCCATGCACTCGGATCTTAAATTAATCAATAATAAATGGACCAAACATACCCTCAAAGTATGGCTGGAGTGCGGCAACACTGGGGGTGGTGACTCCGGTCTGGAAGTATATTCCTTTGCTCTCTGCAGGTTCCAGCCTCCTCAGTAGACCCTTGCTTTAAGAGGTGGCAGGAAAAGGGACTGCTTTTTCTTACCCAATTTTTTTCAAAGGGACACAATGAAATCCTTTTGGAAATGTAAGGCAAATATAACCTTCCAAGACAGGACTTATAGATACCTACAATGCCGGCATTACATCTTGACAAGCGTGGGAGTGGGGCAGATTCTTGCAGACCCTCCAGTCCCAGTGAGAACCACCTTCCTCAAAAGCAAGGGGACAGACTCGGGGTATATATATCATTTATTTACAAGTCACTTCAGGAGGAGGTGGGTAAATTACTGACTCAACAAATTGAACGAAAATGAGAGGAGGAGCTAGGTTTACATCTTGCAGAAGAGGATTGGGTAAGAATTTGGGCAGGGATCCCCAGCACTTCCAGCTCTCCAAGTTGGGGGATTTCAGGTGGAGAGTGGTTACCAGGTATTTTATTCCTCCAGTTGTCTCGGCACACTATTCAAAGGGTATGTCACAGGAGTGTTGGAGGAGATGTGGAGGAGTTGGTTCTTATGCCCACATATTTTGGGACTGCCCCAGATAAATAATTACTGAAAGCTGGTGCACAGGTGCTACAGAACATTTTTCAGTGGAGCATTGTGCTGACTAGCTCTCATTTGATCCTGGGTCTTCCACCCAGTGAGGAGAACCAAAAATCAGAGATACTTATACTATATATTAGTAGCGGCTGCAATAGCGGATTACCCAACACTGGTTAAGCTCTGACCAGTTATCCATTTCGATGTGGAGGCCAATATTAACAGAATTAAAGAGATGGAGGCCAAAAGCGCCCGTTAAGAACACAAACAGATCAATTCAATGTAAATGGCTTCCATTTTATGAATACATTGAAAATCTGGAGGGCACTCCCATATTAGACCAATATGTGCTACCCTGAAACACTCTGCACCCACATCGACCAGAAAGTTAATTTCTCTTTTTCATCTTTGCTTTGGCTTTATTGTTTCTGTGAGAATATGATTAGAGCACTTATGGAAAAATCAAATAATTAAGAATGGATCATTACAAGTATGGTTAATCAAGTAGAACCTATGTAATTGTTAAATAGTTTAAAACAGATTGTACAATGAAGGATTTAAAGGACAGGGGTAGTGGGAATGCATTTCCCCATGGCACTTTAAGTGTCACTGGAATAGTTGCACCTTCATTTACAGTAGTAATAAGGGAAAGTATTCCTGGGAGTCATACTGAAACTTGTATATTTGGAAAAGTTAGAAGTGCTTTTAGCAGTGAATACTGGATGTACTGTAATCCTTCAAAGGAATGTACATTGTACACTGAATTCATGGAAGTTTTTTAAACTCTTAATAAAAATGATGCAAGTTCAAAAAAAAAGCAACAAAGGTGTAAAGCCTTATACAATGCTGTAACAAAACCATCTGGTCCTGGACAGTTTGCTCTTTTGGCTTCCTTGATGGAACTGAGAATTTCCTCTCTCCTGTATAGGAACTAGTAGGAGTCACTTTGGGTTAGTTGTGAAGTTGGGAGCTGAAGGTGGGAGATATTGAGAAACTGCAGGGCCCTTTGAGAGATGTTTTATATACAGTCTGATAATACCCACTCATAATAGCTTCGATCCAGTCCGTATAATGAGTAACCCGACAAGTCAGATCCACGAGTCTGGGGATGCATGTGTTCCTTCGTTTGGCCCTGAGCTGCCTAGCTAGGTGGCGAGTCCTTTCACTCCCCTTCATAATAATATTGCTTCAGGTAACACAGAGCCATTTCTACTGTTTGGTCAAACAGACCCTAGATTTGCTGTCGTGTTATCTGGATCTAAAGGTCAACCCCTTATCCCCCTTCCTGCAGCTGTTGCAATGTCCCTAGGGTGTCCATCAATTGCCAAGGTGCAGTACTTTAAACTGAATTCTTTAACTCTTCACATTAGGTTCTTGTTTCTTACTACCACCATAGTACGTCTTTCTCCTCCATGATATCATACTTATAGTACTAACAGGTAGCTGGAGATGCCAGGAGTGGAAATGCCTACCAGTTTCCATAACGAAAGGCCCCAAAATATCACTGCATACTCTAGGTGCTTATCATGTATACGAACCATCAGCACCTTTCTCAGGTAATTACTTACATCATAGGTGGGCCTTAATGGTTTGATTTTATGCACAATATGGTCTCTTAACAAAGAAAAATAAGCCAATGGCATAAGATACCAGTGCAACATACAAACAACAGCTGAGATTTTAATGAATACCATACTGGAGATGGCGCTGGACATAAGGGGCATTAACCAGGGTGCAAGTGTACATCTTCTGTTGAGACAGAGAGAAACTCCCCAGAACCAGCAATTACTTGCACTGATCGGGCAGACAGACATAAACAGAAGGAGGCCATTTGTATCAATTTGAATAACAGATTTGTAATGAAGTAAAATTACTGCACAGAGGAGGATCACTTCTGCAATAAATTATAAAACACTCTCTGATAGAAGGTTCTGAAATGCAACTGCTGCAAAATAAATTACACTACACCTATCTAAAAGGCTATTCTTGGAAGCAAAGTATTGTTTGCAAGTTATAATGCAGTACACTTGCTTACATATGTCTAAGAAAGCAAGTCCCGATTTTTTTCCAGTATAATCTCACCAACACCAGGCCAATTCCTCCAAATTTTCAGAGCTTCTAAATTCCTTGCTATCCCCTGCTGAAGTTGCATCCAAATGTGTTACAGTAACATAGTAAATTAAGGTCAAAGGGACTCTTGGTCCATCAGGTCTGCCCTCCCACTTCTGTCCTCTGCAAATGCACTAACGTATACTACTTTACTGGAATTCCCCACCACTCAAATATGCAGGATACCTTGTAATTCCCTTGGTAAGCAGACGTTTGTCCAGGCTTACCTTGGTCTGTACTGTATTCTGTAGTAGTAGTCTTTAAGTCATAACACTGGACTAATGCTCAGAAATCATACCTCCCAAACATTCCATGACAGCTGATGTACTCACTCTACTATACTGCCATATAGCACCGGAAAATTATATAAAAATGTACACAATGTACTGTACTCCTCTGAAAGTGAAAAAGAATCAAGGTTCACCAACCGTCACAACCTTCAACAGTCATACTTCACACCAGATCCTTCAATCAATTCTGCTTATAATTTGGTGTGGACATGTAAGCAGGCATGCCCAGCTGCACAGTGTCTTCTCATCCATCACATGCACTCTCTTCTCTTCAATCCGTAACCATGTCTCAACCTCCTTGCCCTATTCTCATCCCGTCTATCCCCTCAAGTTCAAAGTGAGCTACTACTTCAGTGATTCTTGTTCAAAGAGCTCTGACATCCCAGATAGCTATTTGCTAGGAATAGAGGCTCCTGTCATCTCCTAACCTTATGAGATATCATGAATATACAGTGTGTCTGCCACTGGTATCTTCCTAATGGGAAATTGGCCAGGTCATCAGCCATTTCAAAGGTGGTCTATGCATTCAGCTTAATAACTACATAGATACATTGAATTTGGCGACAGATCAGGACTGCCAGGTCCATCCAGTCTGCCCATATTCCCTACCCCCAAGTGTCCCTTGGCTAACCTCTCTATACTGCCGCTAGGATTTTCTTATGTCTATCCCATGCATTTTTGAATGCCTTCTCTGTTGCACCTCTATCACCATCTTGGGAGGCATTTCCAGACATCCACCACCCTTTCAGTGAAGAAGTATTTCCTTGCATACCCCAATTCTACCTCCCTTCAGCCTTAAGTTATTATGCCTAGTTTTGGGGCATTCTTTTTCTGGAAGAGGCTCCCCCACTGGGCCCTACTGAAACCCTTGAGGTATTTTAAAGTCTCTATCATCCTTCTCTTTTCCAGCGAATACACGTCCGAGTTCTGCTAGCCTTTCCTTGTATGTCTTCTGGTGCAGCCCCTGTACCATCTTTGTAGCTCTCCTTTGGACTGCCTCTAGTTTGTCTATGTCCTTTCTGAGGTACAGTCTCCGGATCTGTATGCAGCATTCCAGATGAGGCCTCAACAGTGATCTGTAAAGTGGCATCATCCTTCCATTTATTGCTGGAGATACCCTCCCTATGCACCCCATCATATTGCTGGCCTTTCTTACTGCTCTCTTGCACTGCCTGGTTACTTTTAGGTTGTCTGTTTCACCCCCAAATCCCTTTCCTGTTTAGTGGTTGCCAGCATCCCCCATTGAATACTCCCCATTCCTGTGCCCCAAAAGCACAAGTTACATTCACATACAAACGTTTTGCAATATTAGCCTCCCTACCAAGATTACAAAACATCTACTTCATAAACAAGTTAGCAAATGCTTTCATTCATGCATTTATTTAAAGTATTTGTTCAGGAGGGCACACTGGGAAACAACGGATCGTTACCAGGTGTGTCCTGGGAAGGGGAAAAACAGAATACAGGAAACAGTGATACAATATATTTTACAATAAATACAAGAAGTCTGCATACAAAGGCAAATAGTTACTATGGCTAAAAACAGGTGAACCAGGAAGAGAGAGAGAGAGAGAGACAAGGGGCAGTTTGTAGCTCTGAGGAAGTAGGAAGGGAGGAAAATGCTGGAAAGGAGAGAGCTGAAGTATAGTAGCAAGTCGGAGACACACCAGAATTTGGAGATTAGATTTATGCAATGGGAGAGATGTCTGCCCAGCAGGAAAAAGCAAGGTCAGAGAAGGGGAGAAGAGGTGGGTATGGGGGTACAGTTGAGAATAAAGTGACAGAAGGTGTGAAAGGGTGAGTCCAGTCTGGCTATGTCTGGTCTTGGAGGTAGCACTATATATTTACTTACTTATGGGGACATCTGGCTTAAAAGCTGCTGTAAATATATCTGCATACTGTATCTCTCTCACTCTCTCTCTCTATATATATTTCAAACACTAATATACACATGTACAAAACTGTAATGTAATACATATCTATTTCTGTATCCTCTAAACAAGACAAAGCAATCCTGCCATCAGAACAAGGAGGCAACTGACTGAGGCAGCTAAAAATTTCTAACCAGGGTGGGGAAAGAAAACAAATACTTTATTAGAAGTGTAGGGACTGTAAGGTAAATGGGTAAAACAAAACACAGTAGTTATGGAGTGCACTCATCTGAGTTGAGGAAGGGAGTTGATAATCATCCTTGCAGTTAGCAGTGTTGGGAAAGCTGTGGAATTGTGGGTGTGGCTTAGGCAGAAGTGAAGCAGCTGTCTGCATTTAGACTTTCCAAACCTTCTTACAAGAGCCCTATAAAGGAGTCCCACCTAATGTGTCCTATTCACATTTGTGTCCCAGTGAGTGAGTGAGTGGAACAGCAAAGGAAGGAACAGGCAACCACCTTTTTAGGCATCAGCAGAAGGAAGCAGGAAACAGGGCACTCTGCTGGTTCACTAAGGTAAAGTTCCAGGTCACTCCCATTGAAACCCACACTGCAGGGAAGGGCGGAAGGCAAACAGTAGGCTTTAACTGGAAATAGGTGCGACAACATATCTAGGGTAATGGTATAAAGGGATTTAAGGAGGGTATAGGAAACACTAATAGCAATCTATCTAGGATCAGGTAGCAAAGGATTGGGTGAAGGTGAAACTGCTGCTGCCTCAGTTGGAAAAAGCAGAGAAAGGTAAGGGGTAAAGGAAGTGGAAAACACTTCATATAAGAGGGATTACTTGTTGAGTGGCATTGTTGGGAAAACACTGTCCAGGGTAAGGCAGAAGGTCTCGAAGCAAACAATAAAAAAGGAAGACCAGAAAAACCCTATCAGGGTAAGGGTACAAAAGTATTTCCAGGTGACACAAGGAGAGTAGGAAATGGGAACACTGGGAGTGGTGCAGAGCAGTGGCTGTGGGGCAACAGTTTTCAGAAAGACCTTCTGGAGACTGCGGTGCCGCCCCATCTGCATTACCTTTCTGGGCTTAGGGAGGAGCTTGCTAGAACTCCAGGCCAAGTTAGCTCACGATTCTGGGGACCTCTTCCCCACCCAGGAGACCACCAAGTCAGCCATCATTACCTCAGAGGATACCAGAGAGGAAGAGTGGCTGGACTATGGTGGGCTAGCGAAGGGTGGAGGTGGGAGTCAAGGGCACATTCCTCAACTGGAGCCACTATGCAATTCCTACACCTCTCTAGTGGGGTGGGACTGCACGGAGGAGAACATCCGGTAGTGACCAGGAATGATGTACGGGGTCCTCTGCAGTGGAGACCCAAAGGACGTGGCAGAGGACCCCAGAAAGGAGGACGCAGCTTTGATGGGGACTAGATTGTGAGGGGAATAGAGTCGGAATAGGAAAGGAAGGGAGAGGGAGGTAAGGTGCTAGATGCCACGGCCCAGAAGGATGGGAAGTAGATCCTGATGATCGCTAGGGAGGCAGAGCTGGATGTCACCTGTCCACCTGGGACTAACAACCTGGCTTGGGATGGGTCTGGGATAGTGCAGGGGAGTTTAGGGTGCTGGGAAGGGGTCTTAGTTGCACTAAGTAGTGGCTGCCGCTGAGGTGCTGCCTGTGTACAACCATAAGCTTCAACTCATGGTTGAAGGAATGATGCAGAGAGGAGGGTTCAAGCTGCATTGGGGATCTATACTGGTGATACACCTGGAGGGATAAGTGCCTATACAGGGGTGATGGCCTGCATCCATCTGGGAGGGAACCACAGTCCTCAGCGAATGGTTTAAATGTTACTTGATGAACATTTAAACTAGCCAAGGCGGTGTCAGAAGGAATCAGGAAGGCATAAACTCCCCCTCCAAAGACTGAAGTAGAAAGTAAGGAGGACCGAGAGGAGCAGATCCCTCAGGGTGCAAATTAATAAAAGAAGCAGAGTGGTAGAAATGAAGGGGTGGGATGAGTATTAAAATGTCAAGGAAATAAAATTCCGGACATAGACGCATAATGGCAGAGCTGACCTGGATAATGTGGCCATTACTGAGACATGGTGCACTGAAAACCATGACTGGGACATAGCCACACCAAGCTGTACCCATTCAGGAAGGACAGGGAGGGAGTGTGGTGCTTTATGTGAGGAAGGCATAAAGGCAATGGAGATATGAGGGGAGTACTGTGGATCACCCTGGAGATGGGAAACAGAGACACTATTAGCACGGTGGTGACCCACAGACCTCCAGCACAAGGGAGGATTTTGATATGGTACTGGTGCAAGCCAGTGGCAAGATGGTAGAAAGGGGAGATGCTGCTGGTGGGAAACTTCTATCTGCCAGATGTAGACCAAAGCCTCCCAGCTACAGCTTCAGCTAGAAGCAGGGACATCCTGGACTCCCTGCAGGAGACGTTCCTTAGGCAATTAGGAAGTCCACTCATGATAGGGCAATACTGAACCTGGTGCTCATTAACAGGGACAGTGTTGCAGATGTCAAGTTGGGAGGCCACCTGGGGACCGATGATCACCATACAGTGTGGTTCAGCATAAGAACAGCTGGGAACTGAACCACACAAGAGTGAGGGTTCTGGACTTCAAGACGGCAGATTTTAAAAAGATGGGTGAATGCCTTAAGGATGACCTGGCAGGGGTAATGACCTTGGTGGGGTGGAGGAACAGTGGGCAAAGCTAAAGGAGGGTATAGTGAGGGCAACAAACCTGCACCAAGCAAGTGAGCAAAAGCAAGAGGAAAAAGAGACCACTACGGTTCTCAAAAAGAAGTGACTGAAAAGATGAACGCTTAAGGGTAACATTCAGAAAGTATAAGGAGATACAGAGGAGAGGACAGGAAGATGCATCACAGGAAACAGAGGAAGCAGGGAAAGCAGTAAGGAGCACAAAGGCACAAACTGAGGAAAGGACAGCCCAGGTGGTAACTAAAGAGGACAAGGCATTTTTAGGTAAGTGGAAAAAGGAAGACCAGGGAAGGACTGTAAGGCTAAGAAGGGAAAGGGGTCTGTGCAGGAGAGGAGCAGGAAAAGGCAGGTATCCTGAACAAATACCTGTTAAGTGTTCACAGAGGAAGGAAAAGAGTAGAGGCCACAAAAAGTAATGAGGAGGCACTGCGGAGTCCCAGCAGAGAAGTCGCCTGCACTTCAGCTCCTGGAATGTAGAAGAAATAAACCTTAAAATCACAGTTTCAGTTACAGAAAAGTTGAACAATTTATACAGTCAGAAAGAAGAAGGCTTGGGCAGCATGATGATGAAGCCAAACCACAATCTGCAGCAAGGGGAACCACACAGAGGTGGAGGAAAAGGAACAGTGGTAGGTCACTGCACAAGATCTGCACAGCACAGCTTAGCAGATGGTGGCAGCTCAGAGGATATACTCAGGACTCTGGCTCAGAAAATGCAGCAGTTGTTAGCCTCTTCATCGGTAGACTCCATGCAAAGGGAAATGGAGGACATTCAGCCATTCAGACATTTGTAAGGCCACACAGACACAAAGGGCTAAGAGGAGCCACATTCTACAACAGGCTGGAAATACTGTACTAGAAAATCAAATCTGGGCGAACATTAGGCTCCTTGGCCTCCCAGAAGAATCCAAAGGGCACCACGTGGCACTGTTCCTGCAGGACTGGCTGAAGACACTATTTCAAGCTCCGTCCTAACGTCAGCTTTCTGGTAGTGCAAACTACCGTCTCAGACCTAGAGGGAAACAACCAGAGGCACTACCAGTAGAAATGATGATGGTGGTGAGACAGTGTTGGCACAAGGGACATGCTTCTCAATATGGCAAACAGACATGGGGCGTGGCTAGCTGTCACCGATGAGGGCGCACTTCTGGTGAGCTCCTGGAAGCACCCTAAAAAGATAAAATTATAACCGTGAACCTACTCCACGAATTTCGACAATAGCAAAAGCCTGTAGTTGGTCGCTGACTCTGATTTGCGATGGGGAAGAAAAATAACGAACTAAAGCAAGTTTTTACACCGCTGTGCCAGGCCTAAAAGCGCCTTCCCATTTGGTAGGCCAAGCTCAAGAGGATCCGAAAGGAGAGGTTACACTGCCAGCTACCCTAGAATCTCTGCAATCAGCTGTCCTAAATCTGAGAAAGACGGTGTAACAACTGGATAAGAAGATGGACTCTTACCATGATAGGATGTTGCAAGTGGAACAGAAGATGGGTGGTCTGGTTGGCGCCGCTCAGACAGCTGAAAAAACCTCGGCGGGCCCAGGCCATGGCCCTTATGTGTAAAGGAGCAGGCGCTGCTGAAATCGCGCCTGGAGCATTTGAGAAAACCAGTCTAGGGCCGCGAATGTGCGATATTGGGCCTTACAGAGGGGCAGAAGGGATGGCCTTCTGGCTTTCCTTACAACCTGGCTGGAAGAGACATTTGACCTGCACTTAAGAGACTCTCTTATCGAGCTTACGGTTAATCTCATGAGCCACAGGTCAGACAGGAGGCACTAGAACTGTTATGCTTCAAAACCGCCTCCTCGGTGATTCGGGACAAAATACTCTTTGCAGCCCGCACAAAGAAAGGGATCGAGATGGATGGTACCAGAGTAATGATCTTTCCAGATCTTTCGTATGCAACCCACATGAAGCGGAAAAGCTTTGACCCGATCCGAAGCAGATTGAGGGACCTGGACATCCCTACCAGTATGCTCATGCCTGCTCGCTACAGGTGGTAGTTGGTCGGCGAGTGTATGTCTACACTGACTCAAGAAGGCAGGAAAGCTGTTGGAGAAGTTGGAGGCAGAACGAGCTGTAAGAGATGAGGACTTCTCAAATGAATCTGAGGACAATGACACTTGAAACGAAACTGTGAGGTTTCTCTGCCCTATCTCAGCTTCCTGAGAACTATACTAGGCTTTGCTTTACTGGACAATCGTATGTTTGGTGGAGACATTTATGATCATTAAAACCTGAAATTAAACAGTACATTTAATCTGGTTGTATACCTGTTATAGCTTGATATATCATTAAGTCAAGCTGGGTTTAAATTGTTGGATCAAAACTCTGAAGTTAATGGGTGTGTGACGGGGAGTTTACTGTGAAGAAAAGCTCAGGTGTTATTAAAATGAAATTTCAAACAAGGGCAGTATTGCCAGTTCAGAAATTGGTGGAAGTTAATAATTATGATTAATCTGTTTAGGGCATTGACAGCATTGGTCAGAATGTTGCTTTACTGTATATGAACTAAGTATTTGTTTTCCCCATATCCTGTATCAACAGTAGCCATGTCTTGCATTCCGCATATCAAATCTATTACGTTTTACATATCCATGTAGTATGGACTCATGGATTCTGTATGCATGGCACTGTAATGTCATAAAATATATAAATAAAAAGTTAAAAAAAAAATATGGCAAACAGACATGGACTTTTGAGTGTGGAGAAACAACAGTCTACCTATTTCTGACATCTGTTATGCCACCAGACACAGAAAGAAAAAGTTTGATGAAGTCAGATCTGTTTTAAAGGAACTGAACATACCCCATTTCATGCAATTACCAACAAAATTCAGGATTGTGCACAACAGCATGGTGCTATGGACCCGGAAGACTCAGGAAATGGGCCCTCACGATGGTGACTGCCAGGAAGACCATGTGAAGGACACCAGGAGAAGAAGATGCAGAGACCTGAGTGACTCATTTTTATTTCTTTAATCCCAATACCTTTGTGTAGGAGGTCTTTCCTACCAGTAAACTGACCATTGATTTGTTACAGACAATCTTCAGTGATAATGTTTGGGGTATTAAGTTTGTATCTAAAATTGTAGTGCCAGAGTGCTGAGTAGACACATTTTGTTTACTATTATTTCCTAATTTTGTTCAACATATTGTACACAGTATAGTATTTATACCATATGTGTTATCCATACTTTTGTGCCTGTATTTGAATTATCGATACTGTGCTGTTGTCTTGATTTTGTTACTTCTGTTTGTACTCTCCTGGGTGCGTGCCTGAAAATAGGCAGAATTGTTGCCTAGTGCACTTACCCGTTACCAAAAAGCTAATAAATAAATATATATATACATTTACTCGCTCTAGGAAGAGCTGTATTGCAGTTGCTTGCACCAGGACAAGTACTATAAATACAATCAGGACTTGTAGCTATTAGTTGCATAAACTTCTTATATGTTTGCTAAGCACTATATTTTAAACCACTCAAGTAGTGGTTAATTGTTACTATTAGAAGCAATCTATATGCAGATTTATCACCTATCTTTTTTTGGTTTGTTTGTTTCTTAAAGTTCAATTTGGGCAGGGTTTTACTGTGCCCTGCAAACACTTAGAAAAGTAGTTTCTTTCTGGGGAGGGGGTTAGCAAGTGACTAGTTAATCAACGTGGATATGTAGATGTTGTGCACAAAGGATGGACTTTTGAACTAAATATCTGAGGAAGAAACCATAAGCTCTTGGGCTACAGTTCTGCAAATTATGATAACTTTAGCTATTTTGATGCACTTACTTTAGCAGTAGCCTCTCTGTATTTTGAAGGTGCAGGGATACTGTTTTATGCCTAAATATTCATTAGATGTAATATCTATTTGGGACTAGTATGATTATTTGATGTTCCTTGTAGGAAGTACTTACGGTTATATTTTACCTGAAAACGAATAAAATATAAGTTTTAAAACAAAGCAACAAGATCTTTGGAGGGAAGGTGGTGGTTATTAGTCCTTTTTGGAGGAGAGTCCTAAAGGGATTCACAAATCTGAAAGTGGACAAAGTGATGGGGCCAGATGGGGTGCCTCCAAGGGTATTGAGGAGCTTAGGCAGGTACTAGCTGCACCTCTGACAGTCCTATTTAACAACTCACTGGAAAAGGAGTAATTCCAGAGGAGTGGAGGAGGGCAGATGTACTCACATTTCAAAGAAGTGGTAGCGGGGGCTGGCAACTACAGGCCAGTCAGCCTGACATCCGTAGTAAGAAAGTTCATGGAATCACTGCTGAAAGAAAGGACTGTGGAATATTTTGAATCCAGCAGGTTACAAGACCCAAGGCAGCATGGATTTATGGGGTGAGGAGGTCATATAAAAAGAACCTGATAGACATCTTTGACTGGGTGACCAGTGAAATAGATCAGGGCAGAGCAGTGGATGTGGCCTGTCTAGATTTCAGTAAGGCTTCCAACTTGGTTCTACATAGGAGACTCATAAGGAAGCTGACAGGCTTAGGGGTGGGTCCAAAGGTGGTAAACTGGGTGAGAAACTGGCTAGAGGAAAAGCCACAGAGGGTGGTGGTAAACAGAGTTCACTCTGAGGAAGTGAGGGTG
This sequence comes from Neoceratodus forsteri, assembly GCA_016271365.2. NCBI lineage: Eukaryota > Metazoa > Chordata > Ceratodontiformes > Ceratodontidae > Neoceratodus > Neoceratodus forsteri. The sequence goes on along the minus strand of CM057456.1, from coordinate 1,171,481,847 downwards.
ACCAGCAGGGTGCCTCAGGGATCAGTACTGGGACTTTATAAGTGACACTGCAGAGGAGCTAGAAGGAAGGTCTGCTTCTTTGTGGATGGTACCAAAATCTGCAACAGTGTGGACACTCCAGGCATAGGCACTGGCAGGCATACTCAGTGTACTTTGCTGAGTAGAGTAAAATCTGGAAAATCCAGGGTAACACGAACCTAAGGCCAGGGCAACAAATAGAGCCATAGTAAAATAATGAAGCTGTCTTTCCATTCTTGTGCCTGGGGATTTGCAGCAGCCAACAAGTACTCAAGCGAGTTGTGAGTCATCACAGCAGTGGAGATGGGAGTGGGGACTACATGCCATGAGTAGGACCCTATGCAGTTTATTCCTTTGGACATCTGAAAAGGATGGCTACCTTAACGTGATACAAAGGCTTATCACGATGCATCCTAAACAGTGTAACTAAAATCTAGCCAACTTCTGTCTGTCTGGTAGTGTGTGGTTAGATAAAATGAAATGTGAATCTAGTGTATTAGGATCACTGGTTTACTACATATTGCTGACTAAAATGGGGAGTGGGACAATGTTTGTGTGGCAGGGCAACACATCTTTTAGTTTGTGTTTACATGGGGGCAACAGTTCCATTAACTCCAAGTACAAGTTTAAAATTCCTGGCTACACCCATCTCCAGGAGGTGCGTGGAAAAATGAGCACAGATCTGAGAAAACTCGAGTGATCGAGAGGTGGCAGCTGGAGTTCAATGCAGAAAAGTACAAAATCATGCACTTAGGGCACAGAAATCCAGCGGTAGTGTACAAAATGGGTGGAGAGGCAGTGATGACCACCAAAAAAAGCGACCTGAGGGTAATCACAGCTAATGACCAAAGGTGGCCAGTCAGTGCGACAAGGCGGATGGAAGAGCTAGTGGGATGCTGGGGTGCACAGGGTAACATAGAAACATAGACTTTTGACTGGCAGATAAGGACTGCTAGGCCCATCTAGTCTGCCCATTTCCCCACCTACAGGATAGGCTGCAGATCCTAGTTAACCAACAGCCTATTTCTTCCTACACCCCACAAGAATTGCCTTATGTCTGTCCCATGCATTCTTGAATTCTCCCACAGTTTTAGACCCCAACCTCCTCAGGAAGGCTGTTCCATGCATCCACTACCCTCTCTGTGAAATAATACTTCACCATTGCCCCTGAACCCCTCTCTCTTATCTTTAAATTGTGTCCCCTTGTTTCACCAGCAGAAAGAGACAAGTGGTGTTGCCTCTGTACAGATCACTGGCGAGACCCCACCTAGGGTATCAGTATCCAGTTCTGGCCACCACATCTCCAGAAAGACAAGAGGCTGTTCAGAGGAGGGCAATTAAACGGTGTAAGGTCTGCATCAGAAGCCCTACATGGACAGACTAAGGAATCTCAATATGAACACTCTGGAAGAGAGGAGGGAGAGCAGGAGTATGATGGAGACCTTCAAATACCTCTTTGGAGTAAATAAGGTGCAGATCAGGAGTATTTTTAAGAAAAAAAAATGAAAATATGCTCAAGAACAAGGGGACATGCAGTGAATCTTGAAGGGAAAGATTCAGGAGGGATGTGAGGAAGTACTTCTTCACAGAAAAAGTGGACGACACCTGGAACAGCCTTCCAGTAGAGGAGGGAGCAAAAACATTGGTGGGGATCAAGAATGCATGGGATAGGCATAAGGGAATATTTATCTATTTAAATGTTTTACCAGGAAGGCATACTGAGCAGACAAACTGCTCGAGTCTAGATGCATCCGGCGGGAGGAGAGAGACATGGAGACAGTACAAATAATATACAGCATACAGTGAAGGAACAGTACACTGTGCACAGAAACATTAGAAATTATGATACAATGCATAGGAATAGGAAATTACTATGATAAAATACAAACTCAGATGAGTAATGGTAAGGAAGGAGGGGAAGGCCGGAGATCAAGTAAGGTCTACGCTGACAAAGTAGGTAGGAAAAATGGACAGACTGGTGGGCCAGCGATCCTTTCTGCCGTCAGATTCTATTTTGTATGTTTCTTTACAGTAGTGGCAGCTGCTATGTCACTGTTCAAAGCTTATTCTCCTGCAGCCTTTGCTACCACTCGATCGGGTACCATGGGGTGTCAAGTCCTTATTCCGATAATAAACTGAATAGCTGGTAGGTGAAAAAGACATATGGTAGCAGAAAATCACAAACTTATTAACCAGATACAAAATCAACTTTCAATCCAACCTAAGCACCACTCATCCTGATTATATTCACAAACTGTGGGCAGGATTTTCAAACACGTATCAGGGATTTGGGGCACAATTTTTCCACATCCCGACAATTGGGCCAATAAGTTAAAGTGATCCACCTTATCTACACAAGTGACATGAGCTGCAACATGTGGAGTGCTACTTGCAAAAAACTGACAAATTACTAGGGTGTTTTAGGCAGATGAAGACCAAGAGGCCCATTTCGACTGCCTAACCACTTCTCAGTGGTACTAGGATTTACTAGAAGAATAGAGACAGCAAAAGACATTAATGGTCTATGTAACCCTGTCCCCCACTAATTACTAGCAATATTCAGTAGATCCAGACTCACTCTGGTGTATATCCAAGGCCCTGGAATTCTGCGATTCTGTGGTTGCCGAATTTTCTCAGAATTTGCATCATGCCACAGAATTCATATAGTGCCACAGAATTCATTGTTTCTGGTGAATTTTCATTCAAATATACAGTTTTTCTACAGTGCCAGGCTCTGTATCCATCTTGTTTATCCTTAAGCCCCTCCTCTATGCTTGGCAGGTGATGTCAACTATGACATCATATCATATTTTAGCTAATGGTAGAACTGCATTATGCCACAGAAATGAATAAATCATGCCGCGAGAAATCAGAAAATGCTGCGCGAGAAGCCTAGGAGCTCTGCCGCAGAAATCAGAGAATTCTGCCACAGAGCACTAGGGGCCCTGTGTATATCTAATCTTCATTTAAAATGTTTATATTTAGGCTGACCGGTGGTGCTGAGGTTGAGGCGCTGGATGCCACACACCTTGCACTGCACTGGCGACCTGGGTTCGAGAATGACCTTGGGTCATTAGGGTGCCCGGCATGGGGTGGGAGCAGCGGGATTGGCGTGCCGTTAAGCTGTTCTCCTCTCCGGGGGTAGTGGGTTGTTGACCCTCTTGTAGTCCTGTTCCCCACTGGGTGGAGGACCGGTGGGGTAATGAAGGCAGGCAGGGCGGCAGAATGGATGGGTGGAAGGGGCTGAGCTGGCTTCAAAAGGCATGGCTCCACAGCACGCATTCGACACAAAGCCAGGGGAACGGGGAAACCCAAAGAAAACCTAGAGAAAGCTTAATAAAAATAAATTTTTATATTTTCACTATTTACAATGGTAGTTTTGTAAATTATGCCCTGAAACAATTAGTCTAATCTGGCTTTGAAGATCTGTTTATTTGGTGAATCGACATGTTCATAAGAAAGGCCATTTCAGATACCCACAACCATCTGAGTAAAAACAGAACTAGCATGCCTCATTTTGTTGATGTAAGCTGTCTTAAAAAGAAAAACTGTTGCAAATGCATCAGAACCTTTATCAATAGCATATAAAGGGTTTGGCACGTTTCAGATGACACAGGCATTGCCTAAAATTACGAACTATGCCTGCTTCATTGCTTCTGGAAATTCTGGCCTTTATATTTAACAAACTTCACAAAGGCAGAATAGTCAACACCACCACTTTCGCTGACTGTGAAGAAGAGTTTGTTGTTGTTGACTACTCAATATTTTTGTCTGGACTAAAAGAAACATTAGTCTCTCTGATTTAACAGCACTATGGCTAAAATCGTATTTGATAAAATTATCCCAAAACAGTAAATGAAAGTGATCTCCTCCGCATGCTTGTCAGTCATCTATAGGTCCCTCTTCTTTTTAAGTTTTATAAATAATCTCCCAAATGCCTGTAGACAACTCTGTGGTTTTATTGTTTGCTGATGACAAGGCTAATGTCACAGCTAGCAAAAATCCTGACCTCTTCTATACCTATGTAAAAGATGGCCTAAATAATATTAATACAGTGCTCCCCGTTATAATGAATCTAAGTAATCGAACCCCGCATGTAATGAATGCGGGTCATGGATCCCAACAAAACAGTGTAAAGGGATCAGTTTGTGGCTTGCAGTTTCAATATTTCACTTATTTTTATTTGCGGTTTGCTGTATTCTGTTTACGGTCCTGTCCAAATTGGTAGCACTCAATCAATTAACTACATTCCCCATTACCCCATAGTTCTTAGCAATTATCAATTAGCACACAGCACTTAGCACTAGTTAATTTTCCTGTGGTATTCCTCTGTACAAAATACAGCTAGCTGTGCCTCTGCTCAGCGTTCACTGACCTCTGAAAGCCGGTCCCTGCATTCCGTTATGTTTTGTCCATTAAGTTTGCTCTGATGGCTGAGACGAAGAAAACAGGCGGTAGATATAAACACTAAACTCTCAATTATAGACAGACTGAAGAATGGGAAGGTGCGCAAACATGCTGCAGAGTTCTCCCTAGCCAAATCCACTATCTGCACAATTGGCAAACAAGAAGACTGTGAGCTTTTGCAGATAACTGCTGTGAGGAGGAATGCAGAGAAAAACTGCGCTAGCTGGAAATGAAGAGGTGGACCAAGCGGTAAGGATCTGGTTTGAGAGTCAGCATGCTGCTGGTGTGCCTCTGTCAGGGGCAATTGTTAAAGAAAAGACAGATGCATTAAGCCAAGCAGCTGCTAGGGAGGACTGCAGTTTTAAATCATCCCTGGCTGGCTATGGCGATTTCAGCGCAGAAATGGATTTCGGCAGTTAAAGATCGCCAGAGAACAGAAGGTCAGCAGATGACACTGCTGCAGCTGATTTTATGCCTAAATTAATAGACATTCTGGAGGAGGGTGACTATGAGCCAAGTCAGCTTTATAATGCTGATGAAGCCAGACACTTCTATAAATGCTTGCCGGACAGAACATTACCGTCCAGAACAGAAACAGATGCATCAAAAGGCTACAAAATTTATAAGGATGAACTTACTCTGCTAGTTTGCACAAATGTCACAGGTGAACACAGGTTAAGGCCCCTGTGCATTGGTCAGTACCACGAAACCGGGTGTTTCCACCACATTGACAGAGATGCACTCCCTCTGCTTCGATTCCAGTTCGATGACTGGCGACATTGTTAGAGAATGGCTCCACCATCGATTTGTGCCCTCAGCGCCATTTCCTATGAGGTAAAGAGTGGACACCAAAGCGATTTTACTCCTTGACCAATGCCCTGCTCATCCCAAAACAGAAGAACTTAGAAGCAGAGGTGGCAAAATCAAAGTTTTGTATCTTCCGCCTAACGCAACATCAGTGATACAGCCCATGGACAAGGGCATTATTGCAAACTTAAAGAAACTCTATAGGAAGCAGCTGCAACAAGAGATTATTCTCCAGGACAGTGGTACAGAACTGGTTAATTCCTGAAGGCGTACAACATCAAAGACATGATGTATGTGACGAACAGCATGGGATTCGATAACCACAGCTAAAATAATAAACTGCGGGGATCATGTGATGCTACTGTGAAGCTAGCAGCGTCACAGACCAGCTCCGCTTGACTTCTATTTCCTAAATATTTTCTTCAACTTACTTTCAACCTTTGGTCTCCAGTGCTAGCAGTACTGACTTTAAATAACCTCCCGACCTTTCAGAGGTGACATCTTCAAGCAAAACGACTGCAAAAGGCATTGGAGCACAGCTCACCAAATCTACGGCCTATCTCTGACATGGAGGCAGAAATCGCTGGGCACCCCTACTCATACCCTGCTGCAGACTCCTGAAAAGGGCCAAAGAGACCCAAGAATCAATTGGGGACCTCATCTAAGGCTATTATAACTTCATAAGCCCCGATACTTCTCTCCGAAAAGAAATATGGAGGAATTACAACCCTTCAAGCTGACACTACAAGAAACCACAGCGGAGCTTAAAACCATGAGAGGGAGCTCGCTGACACAAACCAAGCTATTTCTGATGTTGCAGCCGTCGTCCTCCTTGGAAGGCTGGATAAACAAAATTGACACAGAAACTGTTAATCTCGGCAAAGTTACAGAAGACTGAAACTAAACTGGAAGATCTGGAAGGCCAAAGTCGAGGAATAACATCTTAATCTTTGACCTTCCAGAGGATACTGTGGGCCCACACCAATACATTTCCTGCAGAAGATGCTTACTAAGATCGCTGGGCCCTCTCCCAATAATACTACATATATTACAGAGAGGGCCCACCACTCCTTAAGACCAAAGCCTGCAACCAGGAAGCCTCCCGTCCTTTAATTTAAACATTTCTGAATTATCTGGACAAAATCCATGTACTTGGGCACATCAGAGACCTCCTACAAGTGTTATGGGAAGGTCAGCAACTCAGATTTTCTCAAGATTTACCTGCCACTTTCAGCAAGAGGGATGGAATATCATCAAATAGTGACCAAGTGCATAGCGGTTGGAATTAAATACAGGGTTCAATATCCTTCACGGCTCTCTGTATTTACCTCAGGATCCTGGCATAATTACGACACGCTCAACAAGCCCTCCCAGCACTGCAGGCTCCGCTCCTGGATCTCTTTTCTGTTCGCTGATGGTCTGCGATCAGTAGGTCCTATATGATAGCTGCAAAGCTCTGCACGAATGTGCAAATTATTCTATGTGACAGTCTGAAGTTGCATCATCCGACTATAAGGGGCAGCAAGGACTACATTATAAAAGCGTCTGATCAGCTTGAACACAAAAAGCTCCTGTTAATTTTTCTGAATCAGATTGTTGTTTTTGTTTTAAAAGCGCTGCCTGCGGCTGGACTAGTTATATCTCATTTGCTCCAGGGAAATGTCTATTTACTTGCTTGTTTTTTTTTTTTTACTGTCTATTGTGTCAGCCCTCGATTCCAGACGCTACAGTCTATTAATGGGGTAAGCTGGACTGAAATCAACAGTTATACGGACTTTTCGGTGGGACTTTTGTGCGCTTTCAAACCCTTAAATTAGAAATGGATCCCATCATGCAGTGTTCAACTCGGTTTCCTTTCCTATGCTATGACAGGGGCAATTTCTTACGCTGGGACCAGCAATCACAAGTTGCCCTCTATCTGACTGCCACAGACTTTGGTTACTGCTCCAGGCTGTATAAATCATTTTCGTTTTTCTCTCTCTCTCTGGAGCACTTTCTTTGTTTATTATCTTAATATTTGTTCTGTTTCTGCTTACTGCTTGTATAGCTGAATGCTAGTATAGTTTCTTATGATGTGAAAGTCGGGGCAGGAGGGATGGGTTAGTGGAAGGTTTCTGCAGTTTCAGCAGGGCGTTATGTGCTGTAGTAGAGGGAGGGGCATCCACAGCCAATTCATGCACACTCCACGATATAAGTTCTTTGTTCATTTATTTCCTTGGGCAGCAGTATTTAGTAGGCCGTGCATTCGTTAGCCGGTAAGGGTTTTACTTGCTATGCTGTGGACAATGGGTATCGCATGGGGGGCCTAAGTTTCATCTCCCCTACAATCTTGTTTTCATATATACATCTGTCTGCTCCACTGGGTGTGGTAAGAAAATCAGGAGTGTGCTTGTATAAAGTTTTGGGGAATCTAGACTTAATGTTCTTCTTCTTCTACTTAATTTTCTCAGGGTCAGCTTTAATCCTGGGCTGGGCTTATTTAGGGTTGGGGAGGGTTTAAGGAAGCAGTACGCAGTGGAACTAGTAGTAAAGTTTCTTTACATGGAGAGAAACATGTGTTATTACACGATCTGCTAATAGAGGATATTGCATTATAAGTGGTTTAAATGGCCAGTTATAAAATTTGTTTGTGGAATGTGAAGGGTGCCCAATCTCCTGTAAAGCGAGCAAAAATAATGTTACATCTTCGTAAGTTAGCAATTAACGTTGCTTTTCTTAAGGAAACCCACTTGCCCTCATCCCAGGTCCTCCAGCTTAGGTGGACATGGGTAGGACAAGCATTGGGAACAGGGCCTATTACTCAAAGAGGGGTTGCCATTTTAGTAGCCTGTAGATTGCCCTTCCGATTGCTGGATACCATAGTGGATGTTCAGGACAGGTTTATCCTAGTTAAGGCCTCACTAGGTCATTGAGGTAGTGCTTGGGTCCATTTGTGGTCCCACAGTAGGTGACTCTCAGTTTTCACATGGCTTATGGCCCATGTGGCCCCAAATCCTCTAGCCCCTTTTGTTGTCGGGGATTGGAATTTCGTCTATTGTAATATTTTAGATCATTCTAGAGTCAATAACTCCCTCTCTCCCTGCTCAGTTGTCCATCAGGAAATGATGGACACACTGGTTTAACTGACCCATGGAGAGCCCTCTTCCCTCTCGGAAAAATACTCTTTCCATTCTATCCCTCACAATTCGATCTCCAGGATTGATTATAATTTGTTGGATATTGGGCACCTTTCTTCTGTCCTGTCATGTACCTATCTGCCTCGAAGTTATTTCTGATCATCAACCTACTTTTATTGCACTGGAACCTGGGTCCACCTGCTGTCCAGGACAAGGTTTGGAGATTCAACTGTCAATTACTGAGGTATGACTCCTCAAATCTCATCTCAGTACTTTTCTCACCAATTTTTGGATAATAACTCTCTTACCATGCCCAAATTAGGCTACTCTAGGGGCTTTAAAGTGCACTATAAGGGTGAGATCATCAGACTGGCTACGACAGGAAACAAATTACCTCCCAGGTCACATCCCATCTTCTCCAGGAAATAGGAAGAGCAGAATTGTCACTTTCCACTCCTCCCTCTCCTGGCGTTCTTAATACCTGGAAATTCACAGAGATCGATATAATCTATTGTTAACCGAAAAGCTGAACATCTCTTCCAACGATCTAAGATTCGATATTTTGACCAGGGGACAAGCGGGTAAGCTATTGGCTCTCCGGCTACAAGACCATGCTGCAGACAAGATAATCCTTTCCATTCACAATTGACGGGTCATCTTGTTACCTCCCCAGGAAATAGTTGACTGTTTTCGGGACTACTATCATACACTTTACTCTTGTCTAAACATTCCATTTTGTTCAGGGGACGTAGATCAATTTTTATGGCATATTCAGCTCCCACATTTAGAGACACCAGATAACTGTATTGAAAGCCCCTATCGGTAGCCAAAATATGCTCTGCCACTGATACACCGTGTTAAACAAAACACCAGGCACAGATGTACAGAGTTCTATAAAGATTCTAAAAGCAACTGGCCCCGATTTTATTAGGTACATATAAGTACATCTATGACCCTGGTATGTCAGACCGTTCTCTTACAGAAACCATGATAGTAGTTCTTCCAAACCAGGAAGGGATCCTCTCCTCGTTTCTAACTATCGTCCTATCTCCCTGATAAATGTAGATTTTAAATTACTAAGATTTTAGCTAGTAGACTTGCAAAGGTGTGGCAGTGTCTAATAAGTCCGAGCAGGTTGGTTTTGTGGTGGGAGATATTCCTCAGACCACATGTGCAAAATTGGCATATCTTTTCTCTATATCCAGGGACTCTGTAATTCCAACTGCATTGGTTTCCCTGGATGCACAGAAGGCTTTGACAGAGTCTCCTGGGACTATCTTTTCTATCTTTTGCCCAAATACAGATTCCTCCACAATTTACTTACTGGATAAAGATTTTGTATACATATCCCACTGCTCGTGTGCTCTGCATTGGTCTTGCAGCCCTTTACTTTGCAACAGGGCACTAGACAGGATGCCTCTTTCTCTCTCCCTTTCTATTCGATCTTTACTTGGAACCGCTTATCCGTAGTATTAATGCTTCTTCCTTAATTACGGGGATCACTGTTGTGCCCATCAGTATAAATTATCAGTTTATGCTGACGATATACTTCTCCACATGTCCCATCCCTCCGCATCGATTACTGCTACACTGTCTATTATTAAGGACTTTGGTAAATCCTCCAACTATAAGCTAATGTAGCTAAAACGGAAATAATGCCTCTTAATATTCACACATTCTCTTCCAATGTCTCCCATCTGGGCCTCCAGTGGGTTAGGAACAACTTGAAATATTTAGGGCTCTACCTTTCCTCTTCTACTTCTCACATGAAGCAATATAATCTCGACAAAACTCTTGCCCAGATTAAAGTAGATCTAAACCGTTGAGCCCTACTCCCTTTATCACTCTAGGGCGTATAAATGTAATAAGAATGAATGTTCTTCCTCGTCTTTTTATACCCCTTGCAAATGACTAATCTTTTTCTCCCAAAACTCTGGTTTACACAGGTGCACAGAATAATATCTAGCTTTATATGAAATAACAAGAAGCCTAGAAGGGCCCTTTCTAAGTTACAATGCAGTAAGGCCATAGGGGTTTACAAATACCTAATTTTCTTCTCTACTGCTTTTCTACAACATGTTAGATTCTTCAGCAATGGATTAAGGAAGCAGTGCTGATGGACTCTCAGTTATACTCTCCTCAGTGGCTACAAATCGAAAAACTCTATGTTCCTCTCAGGGTCTTGATTTCAGGATGCTTATATATGGTTCCCTTAAGAACATTCCTAAGGTTCTGCTTGCTACACCCATTAAGGTCACTCTCCAAGTGCATGCCCAGCTATGTGCTATGATCCAGGTCTCCACAGAGAAAGATGTATCACAACCCATGCTTAGAAATCCTAATTTTAAAACTGTAGGCAAGCCTCTTACAGAACCTTTCTGGCCATTTAACCCCAAACCTACAGCTGCCGATCTGTTGAAGGAAAGTACAGTTACATAAGAACTTACCGTAACAGTAGATCCTCGAGAGAGCTCTTGCAGTAAGGTTTCATTATAAGACTAAGCTACCAGGAGTCAGGACCCCACGGAAAACTTCTAGCTAGCAGTCTCTGGCGGGGACCGCCCCATGTCAGATGACCAGCATCATCGGCGTTGAAATGAAGGGCAGTCCCCGCCCGCCTTCAGTTCTTTCCTACCAAAGGCCAAAGAGGCAAGATGAGAGAGAAGAAGATATTCCCCCATGGAAATGAAGCAAAGAAACTTAGGGGACAGAGGGCGGAAGGTAATACCTGCAAGAGCCTCTCTCGAAGATCTACTGTTATAGTAAGTTCTTACATAACTGTACTATCCTACTTGAGAGGGCTCTTGCAGTAGGTATGCTAAACAGGACTGAGTCTCAAGCAGTCTGGAACAAGGAAACACACTCAGGAGGAGGATTGTCATCCATAACATAAAACCTCAGGGCTGAACAGGTCTCATGAGAGGAGACCTTATAGGACAACCAACCTGAAGCCTGCTCTCGGCGAGACAATGTCCAAACTGTAGTATTTCATGAAGGTATGGAAAGAAGTCCAAGTTGCGGATGCACAGATGTCTGTCGCTGACACATTCTTAAAACAAGCAACAGAGGCAGCTACTCCTCTGGTGGAGTAACCTCTGACTTGACCCGGAAGGGTCTTGTTGTACTGTCATGACGGAAAGTGATACAATTCTCCAACCATTTTGAAAGGCATTGCTTAGAAACAGCATTGCCTTCTCTTTTGTAAGTGAAAGAGACACATAGCTGATCAGCCTTCCTGAGATTGTTAGTCCGATTAGTGTAGTATCTCAAGATTCTGTGAACATCAAATTATGTAAGAGGTACTCCCCTTGATTGGAGTGTCTCAATTGGAAAACCCTCCAAGAAAAGTCTTAAAGACTTCCAACTGAGCAAAGTCCTGTCTCCAAAGGGAATATGGTAGGCTGAAATAGCTGCCATATGGACTTTTAAAGAAGAATGGCTGAGACCCAGGTTGAAGAGGTGGCGCATGTAGTTCAGGACTTTGTTGGCTGGGCATGAGAAAGGTTCTAAGTCTTTAGAGTTTGCCCAGATGGAAAACCGTTTCCACTTCATAGCATAGATGGACCTGGTGGAAGGTTTCCTCGCCTCCACCAAAATGTCTGCTACTCGAGCGGGCTTTAGCTATGTCTGCATGAGCCGCATGGAGATGAAGGATCTGAGGCCTGGGTGAACAAGGGTCCCCTGATCCTGGGTCAACAATTGCTGCGACAGAGGAAGAGGAAGAGGCAGTTCCTCTGAAAACTGTTGCAGAACAGAAACAAACTTGCCTGGGCCAAAGGGGCGATGATAATCATTCGAGCCCTTTCTGATCTGAGTTTGTTCAGGACTGTGGGAATCAAAGGAATGGGAGGAAGGCATAAACAAATCTGTCCCTCCAACAGAGAGACAGAGCGCATCGGTTAGAAAGCTGCCTCGCCATGAAACGAGCAAAAAAAAGACGGGAAGTTTTGCATTCTGGTGAGGACTAAGAGGTGTACCTGAGGTGTCTCCACCACCAAAAGATTTTGTTTTTGACCTGCTGATCTAATTCCCATTTGTGAGACCTGGGTGAGGACCGACTGAGTTTGTTTGCCAGTGTGTTTTCCACTCCCGGAATGTGAACTGCGGTCAGGTGAAGGTGGTGCTGGGCTGCCCAATACGGACTCTCATTGCCTCCCGGCACAGGGTGGGAGGAACGTGTTCCTCCTTGTTTGTTGAGGTACCAGACTACGCATTATGTTGTCTGATTGAATGAGAAGCTGACCGAAGAATGAAGGGAAGAAGAGCCTGGAGGGCATAAGAACTGCCCTCAGTTTGAGCACATTTATGTGCAGTTTCTGCTCGAATCTGGACCAGCTGCCCGAGTCCTGTGAGACCCTAGATGGCACCCCAGCCCTCCCGACGCATCTGTTGTCAACGCTGGGAAGGGGAGCGGAGCAGAATGGAAATCCCCACATAGCTCCCCTGAACCATCCACCAGTGCAAGTCCCTGCTCACGGATCCGATACTAGCACCTCTTGGTCTAGATTGTCCATGGTTTGGTCCCATTGCGACTGAAGCAAGCATTGAGAGATTCTCATATGGAGCCGCAGCGGGACTGTCGGAATGGCAGCCGCCATGAGCCCGAGGAGGCAGTGGACTGACCTGGCTCTGACCTGTCTGCGACTGGACAGAAGACAAGCCTGATTCTGAAGGGTCTCGACCCTGTCCAGAGGCAAAAAGGCTTTGCCTGTGGTCATGTCCAGTATCGCCCCTATAAATTGGAGGCATTGGCAAAGGTGGGAGTTGGCTTGGTTGATGGTGATACACAGACTGGTAAACACCTGCAGGGTAAGGGAAAGGGAGTGCAGGAGTTCCTCCCTGGATGGGGCTGTGAGGAGCTAATTGTCCTGGTATGGGAAGATCTGCATGCCCTGGGTATGCAGGTAGGCCACTACCATCGATAGGCATTTGGTGAACACTCGGGAGCCGAGGAGAGACCAAATGGGAGGGCCTGAATTTGTAGTGGTCCCCCTGAAACAAAAATGGAAGTATTTGCAATGGGAAGAGCACATGGGGATATGCAGGTACGCATCCTGCATGTCTCGAGCACATAGCCACTGTCCCAGCTGGTGTAACAGGTAGAAGGCTCTGCAAGGAGCATTCTGAAGCGTTTGTACTCCACGAACATGTTCAGGAGCTGAGGTCTAGAATTGGTTTCAAGTCTCCCGTCTTCTTTGGAACTAGAAAGAAATGGGAATAGTAACCCATCCCTCAAAGATGAGTGGAGACTAGCTCTATCGCCGTCTTCGACAGAAGGGATATGATTTCCTCTAGAAACAGAAGATGATGTTGTAGGAGTAAGATGACTGAGGGGTGGTTTTCGGGAGGTTTCTGCAGAAACTCTATCAAGTGTCCGCCAATATTAGCTGTAGCACCCAAGCTGCCCGATGTTATCCCTCCCAACCCAGCAGATGGAAGGAGAATCTCCCTACTGAGTTCCTCCGGAATGGCCAAAGGGAGGGCAGGGAGTCAGGAGGTGGCAGCGAGCAGCCGAGGCCCCACTGACTTTTGCTGGGGAGTCTTGGTTGCAGGGCGGCCCCAAGTTTGTTGGTGTGCTTTCCTTGAGGCTTTTGTTTTGTCAGGTTTGGCTGACGCAAAGGATGTCACTGCCCCTGAGGGTGTCTGTACAAAGTGACTTTAGTGCAATACCCTTCTCTTGCAGTTCGGTTATGATGTCCTTGACATCCCCCCAAACAGCACTGAACCCCTGAAGGTAGCATCCTGTATAGTGGACTGTACTTCAGGGACCAATCCTGACACACCAAGCCAGGCATGACGCTGTAGGCCCACGGCGAAAGCTGAGCTCCTGCCAGCTGTGTCCATCGCGTCGTAGGTGGCATGAAGCATGTGCCTACAGGCCGAGCAGGCAGAAGCACTAGGTCTCCCAGTTCCTGCTTATTTTCTGAATCAGGCAGGAGTCCAACTTGGATTCTACCTGGCTAAGGATGGACTTCTGAAATCCCCATATGGCTGACGTAATTGAGGGCCCTGATGCCTAGGGTCGAAAAGGAAAATCTTCTTCCCATGCTGATCCAGAAGCCGGATTCCTTGTCAGGCAGGGACGAGTTCAGATGTGTGGGTTGGCGGAGTGTCCATGGGTGGCGAGATGACAACCCGAATCTGCCTTGGGGTGAACACTGAGAAAGTCTACACCCTCCAGAGCCTGGTATAGCCTTTCTGCCTTACTCAGAAGGGGCTAGTGCAGAAGGTTGTTTCAGATAGTGGAAACAAGATCAGTGTGAGGCTCTATCCAGGGTGGAATCAGTGTGGAGCAGTCTTGGGCAGATCCAAATGAGCAGCGAGTTTCTACGCTGTGGGTCTGGCTCCACTGATTGCCACTGACGTGTCTCCTGGATCTTCCGTAAGAGCTCCAAAAGGAAGGTACTGTGGTGCCGGTTAATGCAGCATCGGGTACTGCGGTGTTGGATAGTGAGGGACCGGGTACTGTGGCACCGGGTACCTTGGCGCCAGAGGCTCTGATGGAGCAGAAGGACCTGGCAAAGGCCCTGCTGGTGGGCCAGACAGAGAGGCGTCAGCCCCACAGGCGTCAAGCCGGTGTTGGGAGACCGAGCAGGTTTGACGGTCTTGACAGAGGCGGGTCTTCCATTGGGCAAAGGGACGCTAGATGGCGGCTGGGTTGGCCAGCGTTGAAATCGGCATCTGAGGGTCTGGCATCAGAGGGTCCGACGTAGTAGGTGGGGGCCCTGACGGTAGCGGCCCCAAGGTCGCCTGTCTCAACCGGGGAAAAGGGTTGAAATCCCTGGGTGTAAACTGAGGGGACGCGGGACCTCAGTGGGCAACGGGTTATCCACTGCGGAGAGCCTGGGTGTCTGATATAACAACAGGGTCTGATGCAGGCTGGTTGACCAGGCGGTCATCAGATGAGCCAGCGGCCATCTTATCGGCAGTGTCTGGGCGGACGTCAGAGAGCGGCGTCCGACTATCGGACTCCTGTCAAGGAGGGCCATGAAGGTGGTGGCCTTGTTGGAAGGGGTTGGACTGGACGATCACCCGAGGAGGTGAGTGACTTAACAGCCCTGTCTGGGCAGGCATCGGTAGGACCGACGTCCAACTTACCAAACCCGCTGGACCAGAAGGCTGTGAAGGAGGAGCGACCTTGATGGGAGCGGATGCTCCTTGCCCCGGAGGCTCCCGGCGGGCCCAAGCAGCCTGACAGGAGGGGCTAGCCACCTTCTTGATAGCCACCAACACTAATTGTCGAGGAGCCATCTCGAGGGGATGTGATATACCATTGCTGCAGTGACTCCCAGATAGCGAAGACCACCAATCCGCCAATCACTATGGCAATGGGGACTGCCTCGCTGGGTGTTTGCCCCCGTCCAACTCGAGTTAGAATCCTAGAGACCTGGCGGAGCCCTGATGGATACGGAGGCATCCCTGACACTGCAATGCCGACAGTGGGCACTGTGGCTGTCACTGTTGGGGATGTCTTCATGATGACTGTCGCCATGCATAGGTAAACTGAAGGGATGTTGCCTTTAGGGCCACGACTCCAGCCAAAGTCGCGGCTGCTGTGGAAGACGACTCCCGCCCCAGTGCGCCTCCTTGTCACACTTTTTTTTAAGTCTTTGGTAACCGGTAAGGCCCACTAGGCACAAGTGCCTGTTTCAGGGCAACCTGGGAGCACTGGCGGTTAAGTGACTTGCTCAGAGTCACACAGCATGCAAGTGGAGGTTGTGAGAATCAAACTCAGGTTTGATCTGCTGGATGTACCAAGCTCGTTCACACCTCATTCCTCTAACCTCTAGGCTATACTGCCTTCAGGGAAGTTGACGCCTGCCTAAGTGTCTTTAACTCTTTTTCCATGGAGGCCATTTTCTTCTTGAGGAGATGGGCTTCCAGGGACTGCTGCCTTCTCTTGAGGGTAGCCAAGCTGAACTTCTGGCAGTACTGGCACGTCTCCACAGGGTGGTCTGGGCCTAGACAGAAGAGGCACAAGGGTGGCCGTCTTCAGTGTGGAAGCTGGGAACCACATGAGTCACACTTTGTTTTATGCGATTCGGAGGGCGCCGGGACGACATACACTTCGGATATTGTAGGAAAAAAATTGAAGAAACTGAGAAAAAGGTCAAAAAGTTGAAAACTTTAGGACCAACGAATGAACTGATGAGCGCTGTTCTACCATGAGGAACTTTCACAATCCGACGGTGGAAATAACTGGAAGGCGGGCGGACTGCCTCAATACCAATAACATTGCATGACGCTGGGCACCTGACGTGGGTGCGGTCCCCTGCCAGAGACTGCTAGCTAGAAGTTTTCCATGGGGTCCTGATGCCCAGCGGCTTAGTCCTATACGTGAATACCTACTGCAAGAGCCCTCTTGAAGTAAGATCATAAGTTGCTGACACTTCAGGATGTGTGTCTCAAATACAATCTTCCCACTTCATACTGTTTTAAATACTTCCAACTCTCACATGCTTCTTCACCATTTCAGACCAGGGCCCTGGGATCAGAACTAAAAGGTCCCATATTATCAGCCAGTTCATCTCTTCCCACATCATCTCATCTCGTTTTTCTACGCCTTCTGAGGAATGCATTGGATGAACTAGGGTGGTCAGTCACATTATATATGGGACCGGGTATTACCGTCTCTTCCTCAACACCTAGATCATGGTCCGAAATATGGTCCCGTCTGTACAGAGATGTAAAGTGGATAGGTACCGCCCACTACAATTTTGTGTAATTCATGATCTCTACTACACCCCTCCGCAAACTGCATAAATTAGGGACACTTCCTTATTAAACTTGTGTTCCAGATGTGGGATTCAACCTGGTACACTACTACACATACTATGGGAGTGTGATAAGGTTTCTCCATTCTGGATAGCCATTAAGACTAAATTAGATCCCTTATTGGGCTCTCCGAGGCCTTTAATCCAAATCTGTATTCTGGGGACTGCTGGGGATCCTTGATTGGCAATCAATGCAAGCACATGGCCATTGTGTGCTAAAAATAATATTATGCCACTGGCTTGACCAAGAGGTTCCTTCCCAACAGAATGGTTACATGAAGTTCCCTTGCCTTACAGCGGAGAATCTTATGGCTCAAATGTCTAGAAGGTCACAATATTACCAAAGTGTATGGGCTCTTTGCATACCTTACTTAAGCAATAATGCCCAACAGGGTGTGTATCACATAACGCCACGCCTCAGGTGGTTGGGCACAAGCCGCAGGCAGAGTGCATCCAACAACTGAGGCGTGACATTATCCCAAATCGACACACACCCTGGAGGGCATTATTGCTATTATGCAATGGCTTGTTGTTATATAGAATAAAAAAATCATTTTAAAGATGTTTTTGTGTGGAAAATATTTTTTTTTTAACAGCAGATGAAACAATCAGGCAAATAATCAATGTGTTCAAGATCATCTACAGGTTCACAGTAAGCTAAGACTAGACCCTGATGTTGTACTGGGATAACATCACGGGTCCAGCCCAAGACTGACCAATCAGAGTCCAGGATTTTTCTTCCATTGTATAATTACCATTTAACCACAGTATAAATGTTGTTTAGTATATTCTAATGTATTATAGTCTCTCTACTAATTTTGCTGTGTAATCTATTTTCTAGTCATATGATATCATGCTCGTCTGACGGGGTGGGGAAATTGGTGTGGGGAGGGTGGGGGAAGGAAGGATGCAGTTTGTTGACTGGTTACTGTTGTATTTATCTCCTTAGTAACCAGGAACATTGTTATAATTTCTCTGTTAAATTCTGGCTAACAGCTTGTTATGTCTTCTGTACAACAACAGTGTCCAATTGTTGATAATTGATAAAATTCAATAAAGTATATTGAATTTGAAAACAAAAACTGCTGGTGCGATGCTCTGGGCATCATAGAGACAACAGCACACCTAATGTCGATGGAGTGTCACTACAGATACTGAAAATGACATGGAAGATATGGGCACGGTTGCCAGTGTAGGGCTTATTAAAGTGGCTGGTCGTGAAGCTCATGATCAGCTGCAGCAATGGTTTACTGAAGATGACACTCCCCCTGTGTCAGAAGCCATTACAGATGCTGAGATTTCAGCAGAGATTAAGAGTGGAACTTGTGCAACTGACTCAGATGATGACGACAGACCAGAAGATGCTGAGGGGCAGAAGTCAGCCCATCACCATGTCCAGTCAGTGGAGGGATAGCTGGACTTGAAACAGGGTTCGTTATCTAGAGCAGCAACTCTTGTGTCCTCTGCAGCTAAGGTAGCTCATTGTACACTCAGAAAAAGAAGTGCTACAAAATAAATTGGTCCAAACATATTTTTAACAAACAATAGAACCAGGTTCTTTTAAAACTATTTTTAAATAAATAGAGTATTTAAAAAAAAAAATTTAAATTGTTGAACAAAAATAAATATTTGATACAGTACTTAGCTAAAACTTATTATTGAATCCTATGTGCTTCATTTAAAAATTTAACTGCCTTGATTAGTGCACTGAAATTGACTAGCTTCCGCTATAGCGAACCCTCAGTATAATCTAACTTCTCGAGTGGCTCCTGAGGGGTTATACAGCAAGGGACAACTGTAACTGGTTGGTTGATAAACTTCTCCAAAGCTAAATACTTTAGCCCAGCCCAGTGGTGCTGTAGAGTGCCTCTTGCTCCTATTGAGGTGGACCAGGTTTAAGTCTCTCCCCACTCCATCTCGCTGGTGAAGTCAAGGTAGCACTATGAAAGCAGTGTTCTTAGATTCTGGGAGTTGGGGGGTGAGTTGATGCTCCACTGTACCAACCCCTCCTGAGGTAGGCTACTGGAGGCACTGGACATCATGAGTAACCACATGACATCCTGTCTCCGCAGAGGTTGGTGCACATGAAAGATGCTAACTGGCATGAAAGTTGGTAAGCAGGACTTAAAAGAAGGGTAAAAATGCCTTGCTGCATGGGTGGTCAATACCCCTGACCTGACGTCACCATCCCCAGGCTTATCCTAATCATTCCTCCCACCACCAGGACAGATCCAGCAATCTATCAATCCTTATTTATATAGTGCCTTATCGCATAGGTTCAAGGCACTGAACATCACATTATCAAAAGCCAATGAGAGATCAGTCTGAGGACCAAACTGATATTAAGCATAATCTAAATCACAGAGGACCAAAGCTGACATAAAACATCAGCCTGGATCAAAAAGGACAGTGAGAAAAGATGAGCTTCAGCGTTTTTAGAGGCCTCCACCAAGGGGATGCGAAGCAGAGAAATAGCAAGGAGTTCCAGCTGGTGGGGCAGCAACCACAAAGGCCCTATCCCTGATGACTTTGACCGGCACGTGGAACCTTCAAAAGACTCTTCCCGTGGAGCAGAGGAGGCATTCAAGAACATGGACACAACAGATCTTTAATGCACTATAGCAAGGGACTCTGCCCTGTGCAAGGCCTTGAATACTAGCACAATGACCTAGCAAGCCTAAGGGAAGCCTTTTGCTTGCCATGGGGAAGCTAGCCTCATATAGTGTCCTTGGTGCCAGCAGCTTAGTCTGCTGATAAAAGGCAGGCATGGTGGAAGTAAGCATGTTGGTGGGGGTAAAAAGTAAATAGTAACAAAAATTTATGTTATTGACCCTAAAATATATTTTGATTACTCTGCTTTTCCTTCATTATCCATTCTGGACTCAAATGCAACTGCTGAACATGTCACTACTCTAACTTTAAATACCTTGGTCTGCTAGTCAATTCCAAATTGAATCTGACCCATTACAAATTACTCGGTCAGTGGCTCAGTAGGTTGCTCGCTCACCTCTGAGGCCAGAATACTGAAAGGTCATGGGTTCTAGTCCCACATCAGGAACCTAGGCTACTAACAAATACTGACAGTGTCGCACTGCTGAGGTGCCATCCTTCAGATGAGACATTAACTAAGGTACCCCGCGCAAGCACAGTGAGAAAGGAGAGGATTAGGGAGTTGAACACATGGTTGGTAGAATGGTGTCAAACTAAGAGATATGGGGTTGTGGGTGGCTGGGACAGTACATGGGATAACAATCTGTTTGCAAGGGATAGGCTGCACCTGAGTGGGGAGGGAAGGAGGTATTAAAGCAAAGACTGGGAGGTATATTGTGACAAAGGTGGATTTAAACTACATAGGGTAGTGGCAAGTGGACAGCAGGTAGGCAGGGATCTGATAAGAGTGGAGTCACAGCCTACTCCCCAGGCTAACAGGGAAGGACTCGGGTGGCTGGAAAGGAGGGAGAAGGAGGAGATGGAGACCAATGAAGGGAAGGGGCAGGATGGAAGGTGGTCTTGCTGAATGCAACAAGCTTAGGCAACAAATCTGCTGAGCTACAGGCACTCTTAGCAGTGTGGAGGTGGATATTGCAGCTGTCACAGAAACATGGGCAACTTAGGACTGGGATCTAGCAATCCCAGGATACAAAAGTATACAGGAAGGATCAAGGAAGGGAGGGTGGCAGTCTATGTGAGGGATGGGATCAAACGGACAAGGGACGAGGGGAAGAAAGGAGAACAGAGCAATCTGGGCTGCAGCTCCCAGACCTGGCGTAGGAAACTGAGGTTTGGGTGGTATACAGGCCACCGTCCCAGTCTGAGAAGCCTGACAGGAATTAGCGGGACAAATCAGAAAGGTATGTAGAAAAGGAAGGTGGTCATTGTGGGGATTTCAAACTTGCTGGGGGTTGACTGGAGCATTTCAGTCACCTCCAGTCCTTGGACAAGTGCTCCTGGGCGCAATCCAGGAGGGTCTCCTGACACAGTTGGTTAGTGTATCTACTAGGCTAAAGAACACTTTAGATTTGATGTTGTCGAATGGGGAGACAGTAAGGGAAATAAAGTTGGAGGACCCACGAGCCAACAGCGATCACCAAACGGTGTGGTTTAATATCACGATGTGCAGGGAGCCAGACAAATCAGTTACTCAGGTAGTAAACTTCAGGGGGCAGACTTTGGAAGGATGCAGGAAGTACTGAAAGGAAACTAGAGCGCATAAGGTAGGAGATGGATGCAGAGCAGAAATGGGATATTATTAAAAGGGGATTATAGAGGCAACAGAAGCCTGCACCAAGACGCAGCGTACAAGGAGCAGAGCAAGAAAACCATGCTGGTTGAACAGCGAGGTAGTGGAGGTGGTGAGAGCAAAACAAGAAGCGCACTAGAGGCATAGAAGAACAGGGAAGGAAGTGGACAGGAAGGAGTATGCAAGACAGTCCAGGAGGTGACCAGAAAAGTGAGAGAAGCCAAGGCCCAGGGGAGCTGAGATTAGCAGAGGAATTAACGGGGGGACTTTTCAGATACATCAGGGAGAAAAGGAAGTGCAAGGAGACAATAGTGAGGATAAAAGGGGTGGGGAGTGGACGGAAAAAGGTGAGGAGAAGGCAGAAGCACTGAATGAATACTTTTGCTCAGTGTTCATGGAAGAAAAGAGGGGACCTCTACCACCATGGGCTGGGAGGGTGGGGACAGAAGGAGAGGAGGCAACAGATGGAAGAATTGAGGCAAGTAGAGTCCTAGAGGGACTGAGGCACTGAAGGTAGACAAGGCACCAGGGCCAGATGGTATCACCCCAGGGTGCTGAGGAAGATGGCGAAGGTGTTGGGCGGAGTCAAGCCTGGATCTGTACAGCACCTCACTGGAGTTGGGATGTGTGCCACTGGACTGGAGGATGGCACATGCAGTATCATTACACAAGAGTGGGACCAAGGATGAACTGGGTAATTATCACCCAGTAAGTCTCACCTCCATAGTGTGCAAACTCATGGAGACAATACTAAAGGAAAGACTGGTGTTGTACCTGGAGGACAATGGCCTCCAGGATGTGAGGCAGTATGGGTCTGTTTCAGGGAAGTCTTGTCAAACCAACCTGATACAATATTATGACTGGGTGACAGGTGTGAGCTGGATAAAGGTCATGAGGTGGATGTTCTTACTTTGGACTTCAGCAAGGCCTTTAATTCCGTGCCTCATGGTCGACTTGGGAGAACTAACTGGTGTAGCGGTAGGGCAAAATGATGAACTGGATTACAAGGTTAGCTGAGTGGGAGGCTGCAACGGGTGGTGGTTAGAGGGAGCTCTCAACCCAAGGCCGGTGACGAGAAGTGGGTGCCACAGGGCTCTGTGTTGGGACCAGTCATTGTTCGGCTCTTCATATCAGACATTGCACAAGAGGTGTTGAGCAAGATAAGTCTGTTCACTTACGACACCAAAATCGGAGCAGTGGTGAATGGAGAGGAGGGATGGAAGCAGCTGCAGGAGACCTAAGCAAGCTAGAGGAGTGGTCAGAGAGGTGGCAGCTGGGGTTGAATGCAAGAGTGCAAGGTTATGCATTTTAGGGTGAAGAACCCAAGGAGAGAATAATGGCTGGGAGGGGTTAGCTGGGGATCACTGAGGAGGAGAAGGACCTGGGGGTAATGATAACAGGGACCATGGACAACACTGCCCAGTGCAGGAGAGTGGCTGCAAAAGCAAACAAAATGCTGGGTGCATAGCAAGGGTTTTTTTTGTCCAGGCAAAGAGAGGTGATCTTGCCCCTCTACAGGTCGCTGGTAAGGCCGCAATTAGAGTACTGTGTGCAGTTTTGGAGGCCATACCTAAAGCGTGATATCAGGCTACTGAGGGGTGCAGAGGAGGGCAACAAAGATGATACGTGGAATGGAAGGGACAGACTATGACAGCAGGCTGAGAGACCTGAATATGTACACCCAGGAGGACAGAACGGACAGGGGGACAAGATAGAGACATTCAAGTATCTGAGGGAATCAATAAGGATGTGGCAGATGGGGTCTTTAAGTTAAGGAGGGAGGGTCACCAGGGGCATGCACTAAGAATAGAGGGAATATTTAGGAAGGAAATGAGGAGACACTATTTCACAGAGAGGTGGTAGCAAATGGAACACCCTACCAGAATGGGTGGTATCATGTAAATCTGTGAATAGTTTCAAAGGGCATGGGACAGGGAACAGGCGAGTAAGGGTGGGGAGGTTGGGGTGGCAGGGGATGACAAGTGGGAGGGGTGGGGTAGCTGCAAACTAGGGGTGCTAGCTGCACACTCGAGCAGAGTTAGATGAGCCCGGGTGGTCCGTTTCTGCTGGCAAATTCTGTATGTTCGTATGTAAGGTTCAATCTAGCTATCTCTGGTGACTGTCTCATGAAGTTAAACATACTGTAAGAGTAGAGGAAGTTTATTAAAAGAATACCTCAAAACATAGCTGGCCTTCAGCACCAGCGGTAGCACTACCTAATTGTGGCCAGCAGACTGACCCAAGGGTTCAGGAACGAGTCCAGGGAGTCGGAGGGTCGGTTGGGGAGGAGGCTGTGAACATCCCAGGGACCACTCGCTTTCTCCAGGGGAAGGAGAGGGGGCGGAGGCTCAGCACTTGACCATCTCAGCGGAGGCCTGTGGTACAGCAACCACCTAGTCATGCTGCATTGGGAGGGACGATTTGACGCTGGGCGGCTACGCCTTGAAGTCGGGCCATGTTGCATCTGCAGAAAAAGGAAAATAGCTCCAGGCACTGGGAAGATGGAGCACCCAGTGTAGACCCCACAGTTCACACCTGCCTGACCCAGCTGGACCTGACTAAACCAGAAAGTTCGGGTGTATGGCCCCACCTCGGTCTCCCTGCCTTTGGGAGAACAATGCAAGTAAAGAAAAAAGAAAATACCCCAAAACATTATACAAACTTCAGACTCCACAATACATTAACAAAAGAGACATACAGCAAGCAAAGAAAGCCCCTAACAATAACATATGAAAATCATGATTATTCCCTCAACGTACTCCTTGTTATTAACTACCACAGGGCTTATGATTTTTCAATTTCAAGAACAGCCAAATTGGAGGTATTTGCACAAAAAGCTGTTGCAAAGTAGGGTTATTTGCTTAATAAAGTGGTGCAAATAGGGATTTTTTTTAATAAAAAGTGACTCCCAACTGCTGGTTTAAAAATTATTAATTTAGTTTTTACTGGTGTTTTCCATTGAAAGTGGAAACTCATTAAATATTTTCCCAAGTTTCAACAAACTTCTTTGTGCTAAAGATGTTTACCCCTTCAAGTACAGGACTATTAGAGTTTCCTGTATCAAAGTAGCCAATCCATTATGCAATACTAGGTTCCGCTGCATTGTAAACTGACATCGCACCAGCATATAAAAAAATCTGAGACAAGCAGACACTACTATCAATGTGGTGCTGCAACAGTATTTGTAAAAGGTTCTGAAGGAATTTCCAGTGATACACTCATATGTGGGTGCAGCTATACTTCCTAAATCCTCTAATATAAGGACATTTCAGAAAAGATGTTGGAAATTTCCTCGATGCCCAGGCCAACATGTCAATAAAACAGGTCAATATATCCCACTTCTGTGGACACAGCTGAAAGTAAACTGTGACAACTCAGTGTGCCTTCTTGGCCAAAATTACAAAACTCTTATGTATGTTAATTGTCAGCAGAAGATTGCGCTATCCACAGAAGAAAAAACAGGTTACTCACCTGTAACAGTAGTTCTAGGAGTGGTATATGTTGTTTATCCACACTCTTTGGCATGTCCCTCCACTTTAAGTTCTACTGCAAGTCTTCAAGCTGGCTCCTCCCACCCACCCAGGTGGTATATACCTCAGCTCTGCCCCATGGCGCCAGATCTTAGCCGCTGGAAGCAGGGAGTTGTGCATCCGTAGCTGAGTAGTGGGGGTGGTCTGTGTGGATGAACAACATATACCCTCCTAGAACTACTCTTACAGGTGAGTAACCTGTTTTAGGAGCGTGGATAAGTGTTGTTCATCCACACTTTGGCAGACTCCAGCAATTCTCCGGGAGAAGGGAGGCAAGGCACACAACTGCTACTTAGGGAACAGAGATTGAGAACTGAGGCCCCAAAACCAACATCCTGGCGTGACTCAAGGTCATGTGTGGTAGTGGGTGATGAAGGTGTTTGCTGACTTCCAGGTAGCAGCCCGGCAGATTTCCTGGATAGCGATGTCCCTGGAAGCAGCCCACCCATGCAGCAGTATGGCAGGTAGAATGAGCTCTTATCCCTCTGGGAGGCTCCTTGCCCACCAACTCATAGCACAGACCTATGCATGATGTAATCCATCTTGCAATAGTCTGCTCTGCTGCAGGTCTGCCAGAAGAGTCTTCAGCGTAGGTGACAAACAGCTGGCGAACCACTCCCGAATTTCCACTGTCCTCTCCTTGTAACAGGAGAGACACGTCCCAGGTCCAGGGTATGGAGCCTGTACTCGGCGTCCGGAGGTAGCTGGGGTAGTATACCGCAGAGTTAGCACCTGGTTATAGTGAACTCTGCCACCACCTTCGGAAGGAATTTCAGGTGGGGCATAGAACAACCTTGTCCCTTGTGGAAGACCAGATAAGGGGAGTCCACCGAAAGTGCCTGGGCTCCCTGTCCTTCTGGCAGATGTGATAGCCACCAGGAAGGCCGTCTTCCATGACAAGAGTGACAACTCACACTTGCACATTGGTTTGAATGGCTTGCCCATGAACTTTGCCAGTACCAGCAGAAGATCCCACGAGGTGGAGGTTCAAGCACTGGAGGGATATGTGATCCAGGCCTTTGAAAAAGCACCTGACCACTGTCTCCTGCACTAACGTCCCCTGACCAGCCCGCGCCTGTAACAGAGATGGCTGCCAGGTGCACCCTAAGGGTTGATGACTGGAGACTCCCATTGTAGAGAGACCAAAGGCAGTCGAGAATGTTAGCCACTGGACAGGACAAAGAGTCCAGGCCCTTTCCCTGACACCAAATGGAAAACCTTTTCTATTTGAAGGTGTAACATTTCCTGGTCGATTCCTTTCTGGATGACTCCACCACGTGTAGACATCTTCGAAAGACCCAAAGCATGGAACTCTAGCCACTCAGGTACCAGGCTGTGAGGTGCAGGGATTGAAGGTCCAGATGGAATACCTTCCCTGACTGAGTGATATCAGGTCTGGGCATGCTGGAAGCTGCTCCGGGTCTGCAGCTGAGGCTGAGGAGATCTGGATACCAGAACTGGCTGACCAGTCTGGGGCTACCAGGATCACCTGCCTTTGTCCCTCCTCACCTTGAAGAACACCTTGTTGATCGAGGGAGGCGTGAGAGGCCTGAGGTCCACGGCCTTGAGAAGGCATCCCTGCAGCGAGCCCTGCTGATGGGGCAGGTATGGAACAGCCTCAGCTTGGTGTTGCTGCTAGGGAAAACAGGTCCACCATCGGTTTGCCCCAGTGGGAGAACAGGCTGTAGCTACCACTGGGTGGAGAGACCACTCATGGGATGTCTGGCCTAATCAGCTGAGGGCATCCGCCAGATGGTTTGGAGGCGCCTGCCACACGGATGGCTAGGAGATCTACCCTTAATTAGCTCAGAGGGTCCAGATGCGGGTGCCTCCCTGCACAGGCAGACAGAAGTGCATGCCGCCCTGTTTGTTGAGTAGTACATGGTCGTGGTATTGTCCGCCTGGACTTGAACTATGACCCGGAGCTGAGGAGCAAAGCTGACAGTGCCAGTCTGACTGCTCTGAGCTCCGACAGGTTGATATGGGATCGGGACTCCTCGGGGTCCAGAGTCTATGGGCCCTTTGTCTGCCACGTGGGCTCCCAAACCCATGAGAGAGGCATCGGTTGTGAGGGGACAAATGGGATCCCTTCCTGCAACCGGTCTAGGGCAGTCCACCAGAGGAGGCGTCCTACATCTTCTGGGTTACAGTGATCAGCTGATCGAAATGACCATGGCGCTGAGTCCATTGGGCGACCAGCTCCCCAGTGGGGGCACATGCAAACGAGCCCAACCGGACCACTAAGGTGCATGCAGCCATGTAACCCAGAAGGCACAGAAAGTCCTGGGCAGGGACTGCACTGCCCAACCAGAAATGATTGGGCAAAGGAGGAAGAACCTGCCCTTTCTGCTGGAAGCCAAGCTCTGGCTTGACAAGAGTCGAAGCTCTGCCCGATGAAGCCCATCACCTGAGAAAGGCACGAGTTCCAACTTGCCTTGTTGATCAGGAGGCCCTAGTTGGGAGCAAGTCTGGAGGGCAAGGTCCTTGGACCTCTCCACCTCCTGTTGGGTGGAATCTGCTTGGAGCCAATCGTCAGGGTAAGGATAAATCCTGACCCCCTCCGCGATACCCGAGATAGGCTGCCACCACTGCAATGCATTTGGTGAAGACCCATGGGGCTGAGGACAGACCGAACAGCATGGCTCAGAACTCGGACAGGGCCTCTTGACCCTGGAAGGGAGGAACCACTGATGGGATGGACAGATTGGGATGTGAAAGAGCGGTCCTGTAGATCCAGTGAACAGAACCACATGTTTTGCTCCAAGGATGGTATGATCTGGGACAGAGTGACCATCCCAAAGGTGTGGGACATGAGATACTGTTTCTGGTCATGCAGATCTAGAATGGGCGCCAGCCCCCATCCGCTTGGGCACCAGGAAGTACCTGGAGACAAAGCCTGGGTCTGCTGGAGGATCCGCCACTGGAGCTACTGCCTCTTTGAGGAGGAGTTAAGCAATGTTGTCTCAGAAGCCGACTAAGTCTGAGCGGATACTCTTTCCTCCCGAGGGCTGGGCTCAGCTTGGAGGTACTGTTCCAATTCCAGAGGCAGTCCCTGACTGACCACTTCAAAAACCACCTGTCCGAGGTGACAGAGGACCAGGTGGAAAGGAAGTGATGAAGCCGGCCTCCCCACGGAGGACCCAGAGCTGAGTGATGGGAGAGGGTTTGACAGCCCCCAACCGTCACTGAGCAGGCTTGGAGGAGAAGGATCCAGGACCTGCACCTCGGCCTCCTTTATGGGCCTGGGAGGGCCCAGGCTTGGGCGGGGTGACAAGCTTTGAGCCTGCTGCTGTTGCTGGTGCTGCTGTCCACCTTGAAAGGAGGACTGCTGGACGTGGGGAAGAATGCCAAAAGGCTTCTTTTCTTCTGCTGGTTCTGCCCGAAGAGCCCTCGGCAGAAGTAGCGTCCAAGGTGGCATTGGACTGTTCAATGCGCTGAAGATGACCAGCCACTCCTGGGCCGAACAGGTCGGTCCCTAGGAAGGGCACGCCAGCTAGTTTACGTTGGGTATCCGCCGAGAAGGAAGACAGCCTCAGCCAAGCCCTGTGAAAAGGCAACCGCGGCTGCCATCGAACGGCACAGAATGCCCAATGTCCAGGGCCATTCGAAGCTGCTGTTTGGCAACAGCGGGCCCTGATCCTGGACCTGCTTGACTGTGGTCTGTATGTCCATGGGGAGATGTGGGAGGACTTCATGCAGAGATCCTAAAAGGGCGTGGAGAGAAGTGTGCCATGATGACTGCCGAACTTGCCTGACGAAGGCCCAAGGAAGAAGCCACATAGGCCTTCCTGGCTGAATGGTCCAAATGCTTAGACTCTTTATCAGGAGGTTGTTCAGTGTCGGCAGAACTGTCAGTGATGCCTGAACACAGAGGCGGTCACCAGGCTCGGCCAAAGGGTGCTCTGTGAACCCCCGCAAGGGACCCCACGGGCACCGCATACTTAAGGGCCATGCAGCAGATTGAGCTGGACAAGAGGCAGCCAGAGTTCTAACAACAATAGCCTCGCCACAGGAAAGGCCTCCATCAGGGTATCCCCTCTTTAAGGATGTCCGTGACAAGGTACTCCGCTTTTCTGGATTGGCTCCAGAGGCATCCCAGTGGACTCAGAGATGAGGTGAAGAATGCCCTGAAAAGACGAGGGACCTTCCTCCGCCTCTAAGCCAATGGCTGATTCGTCATCCCCAGGATGAGAATGCAGGTCGGTAACGTCCGAATCAGAGGAATCCGGATATAACAGCCGACTGCCCAGGTCACCTTTGACTCGCCTAGGGCAGTCCGGGGTGACCATGACCGACAAACGCCAGGAGCCCAGTGTTCAGCCTATCTTCCTTGAAGGAGCCTCCCACAGGCTGCTTGCCAGTGGTTCCACCATGACTGGTGGAGAGACTGTTTTAAAGAACTAGAGGTTTTATTGGCTCAAGGGCTGTGGGAACTGACTTAATTGGTTTCTGAAGGAGTTGGCTTTCGCCTAGGAGGTGAAAGCCAAGTAATGGAATGTGTGGAAGCCGGAGTTGGCTTGTGCTTGGTCAAAATCAGCTGTTGCCACATGAGGTCCTCGTAGCACTGACAGAGTTTCTGCCAGAGCCTCTCCTCATCCGAGGAGGACGAGGACGACCGATGGTGTCACCTCTTTAGAGCGCTATGGCTCTTCCTCGCTTTTCAGTCAAGGGAGTCTGAGACCTCGACGAGATCAGACAGGCCGACTCAGTCACTCAGGAGACACTGGCGGGACCGGTGATTTTCCGAGGTCAGGGACCACTCGATGGGAGTCCCAGCAGGCTGGGTCTTGTCATCTGGGAAAACAAATTAGGAGTTCGATCAAGGAATTGTCGAACGGAGTCGGTGATAAAGGATCAGTCGGGTTAATGATGATCTCATCAAGCCGATCGACAGTTGGTCGACTGACCAGATGGCAAAGCCGAAAAGACAGCGGTCGAAGCAGCCACCATCGGGAGTCCAGACTGCATGTTCCTGGGACCGAGATCTCTCTCACTCCCAAGAGAGTCTCAATCGAGATGAAGATGATCCCGATCCTTCTCCTGCTTATGGAATTGAGAGGCGCCTGTGCCCACAGGACCCACTCTCCCCTTGGTCGGAAGAGACTGGCACAGCTCTCGAAAGAACCCAGAAGGTGGGAGCCCAGGTTGAGCGGGAACTAAGAAGCTCCAAGTAGTTTCTGCAGCGGAGCCGCCTCCCTCAAATGCTTGCATGCTCCAATTGCTTGGCAGATCCTGCAGCCATGGAAACCGCCACTGAGTCTCCTTGATTTCATCGGAGGGTTCCGCTTTCTCCGGCTCCCCAGCTTCAGGCATGTGAGATGGTCGTCATGACATTAGGATGAAAGGCGCAGACACATATCGCATTTTGAGGTGTCATGGTCTTACACCGAGACAATAAACACACACGGTGTGGGATTGGTGCGCGACATCTTCTGGCCGCATAGGGCATCAATGAAATCCGGAGGAAGACTTGTCTTCCATAATCAAAGAAATAAACTCACGGTTGCTAATGTGAATGAGGCGTATTTCGGAATAACCGAAGGTTTTAGAGCCAGGGTCTACAAAATGCATGAGCACGAGGGAAGCAACCTGGAATCTTCCAGCGGAAAGGAAGATCTGGCATCGTGGGCATTGTCGAGGTATATGCCACCCAGGTGGGTGGGAGGAGCCAGCTTGAAGACTTCTGGTAGAACTTAAAGTGGAACGGACATGCCAAAGAGTGTGGATGAACAACATATCCACGCCTAGAAATATGCTTTCTGTAAAACCTTTATACCTCAAGAGGGGCTCTGAGTTGCCTGAAAGATTGTGTTCTGAAAATTTCTTGTTGGTTCAATAAAGGGTATTAAATCACCCACTTTGTTTAAAAAATAAACGAAACTTGACACTCCAACAAGCAGAAACTTGCCTCTCCTTCAGATCTAGAAAGACGCTTATCCTAAGTTTTATCATACCCCAGTGTCTTATGCCAACAACAGCTGATGCTATGTATTCATCAGTGGCTGTCTCTACTCTAAAAAGATAAAATAGAAATCAGTGGCCTACATCACAGGCCCATTACTGCAGATTCATTCTTGGTATAAGAGGAGAGAAGAGATGTGCAAAGGGGCATGATTTATGAAATCCCAAAGGCTGGCTCGACCTCCTGACCAGGCATTCCTTCCATGCTCTTGCATCATTTGTAACAGTGTTCTGAAACGTTCTTTGTTTTATGCACTGAGAAGCTGAGCAAAGTTGCTACATGTGCCCAAAGCCCATCCCTCACCAGCTCTACAGCCTTTTGTGTCTTTGTCCCACCTCTTTGGAATGCCCTACCACAGGAGCTTAAGGCTGTTAATGGCATTAGCATCTTTAAGTATCAACTGTGGAATCATAGAAACTGTTGGCAGATATGGACCTGGGCCCATCCAGTTTGCCCAAAAGCCCTACACTAGTCTGTGGCCTCTGACCCTACCTGGTCAATGGCTTTTCACCCTCCTTCCCACCTCTAAGGTACCCTTATGCCTGTCCTGCATGTTTAAACCCTCCACTGTGCTCACCCCCACCACTTCTATGGCAGTCTATTTCACTTGTTCACCACCCCTCTCTGAAGAAAAACTTACTCACATTTCCCCTCAGCCTGCCACCTTCCAATTTCATATCATGCACCTCATTCTTGTACATCTCTTATATTGGAAGATGTCTCCCCTGCACCTTGTTAATGCCCTTAAGGTACTTGACAGTTTCTATAATGTCCTCCTGATCCTCTTCTCCTCCAGTGAGTACATACTGAGGTCCTTTAGTCTCTCCTCAGATGTTTTTCTGGTGCAAGCCCTGCACCATCTTAGTTGCCCTTCTCTGGACCACTATCACCACCTAATGTCCTTAAGAAAGGTGCGCCTCAAGAATTGCACACAGTACTCTAGGTGAAGCCTCACCAGCATTTTCTGCAATGACATCACCACCTCCCCACCTTCTGCTAGTGATACCTCTGCCTATGCACCCCAGCATGCCACTGGCCCCATCTGCAGCCTTTGTACGCTGCTTAGACACCTTTTGGTCATCAGAATTGATAACCCCAGGTCCCCTCCTTCCTGGTGATAGTCATCAACTCCCCCAACATCCTGTAGCTCTCCCCAGGGTTCCCTCTTCCCAGGTGCATTACTTTGCACTTCTTGGAACTGAACCTTAGTTGCCACACTTCAGACCATTTTCAAGCTTCTCCAAGTCCGTCCTCATTCTCTCCACCCCATCTGGAGTATGCACCCTGTTGCAGATCTTGGTGTCATCTGCAAACAGGCAGACCTTTCCCTCCAGTCCTACCACAATGTCACTAATGAAGACATTAAACAGAACTGGCCCAAGGACTGATCCCTGAGTTACCTCGCTGGTTACTCCTCTCTCCCTGATTGGATCCCATTTACCACCACCCTCTGCTTCCCTGTCCATTAGCCAGTTCCTAACCAAGTTTACCACCGCAATGCCCCATACCCAGACTACTCATTTTGTTAACCAGCCTTTTATGTGGGACAGTGTTAAAGGCTTTGCTGAAACAGAGCAAGGCACGTCTACCACCCACATCCCTGATTTACTTCCCTTGTCACACAGTCAAAAAATCTATCAGATTTGTCTGACATGACCTTTCCTGCTGTGAATCCATGTTGCCTCACATCCTGGGCACAGTGGATTCCAAATGTGCCACTACTCTTTCTTTAAGCAGTGCCTCATGATCTTACCCACTACTGAGGTGAGGTGAGGTTGACCGACCTATAGTTTCCTGCCTCCCTCCTCACTACCACTTTTGTGTAGAGGGACTCCATGTGCCCTCTTCCAGTCCTCTCTGAACCACTCTTGTGTAGAGGACTCCGTGAACGCTTGTTAGAGGTGCCACTGGTCTGTTCGCAGCTCTTAATATCCTTGGGTGCATGCCATCTGGCCCCAGTGCTTTGTCCACCTTCAGTTTTGTGTGCTCCTCCAGGACTGTCTCCGCTGTGAATGGACTTGTGTTTACCTCTCCCCACCCCTTCATGTCTGTTACTCAGCTGTGATCCCTGATCCTCCCTCTTTAGTGAATACTGAACAGAATTTTTGTTCAGTATTTCTGCCTTCCATGTCTCCTCCTCCTTACACTCCCTGTATCCACTTTGAGCCTTACAATCTGCCCGCTCTTCCTTCTTTCACTAATGTACCTATAGAATGCCTTGTCCCCTTTCTTCACTGTCTGCACTAATCTTTCTTCAGTCTGCCTTTGCTCTCCTAACAAGCCTTCCCTGCTTCCCTTAGATTCCTTAGATGCACACCTCCCTGTCCTCCTCCCTTTGAGTCTCCTTATATTCCTGAAACCTGCCCTTTTGGCCCTTAGCTTGTCTGCCACCTCTCTCAAGAACCACAGTGGTTTCATTCTTCCCTTGCCCTTATTTACCAACCTGATGTATTGACTCGCCACCTCCTCTAGGGCTCCTTTTAGTTGTTCCCACTGCTCTTCGACCCCCTCCTGTCTCCCTTCTTGTCAATGCCTCTATGGTACAACTCCCCATTTGCAAAACCAGCCCTCCTAAAATTTAAGACATTTGCCTTCGTGGGAGCAGACTGTGTCTCGTTCCCACGCTAAACCACACTATGTGATGGTCGATGGACCCCAGTTGACCTTCCTCCTGGATATCTGTGATTCTGTCTCCATGGTCAGTACTAGGCCCAGTATCGCCCCTTCTCTACTGGGATCAATCGCTACCTGTCTTAGGCCTGCCCCTGTAGGGAATCCAGGATGTCTCTGCTCCAGGTTGAAACAGCTGCTGGGATGGCCCAGTCCACATCTGGGATATTGAAATCACCCAGCAGTAATACTCCTCACCTTTGCTACTATCCTGTGAATTTGATCCCTAGATCCCTATCCAACTCTCCCACTTGTTTTCCCAGATTAAATGTTGCAACTGACCTCATATATTACTTTATTTTGTGTTTTATGAACTGATCATTTGTGATATTTATTTTTTATTTTTAAACTTATGCATGGAATTTGTCTTGCCTTTGTGTCTACAGGACCTCACTGTAGATGAGACTCTGGTCTCAGTAGCACTGCAGTTAAAAACCTCAGTAACTATAAATACATGCCACAAGCAGCAGACTAGAACTTAAGAGCAAATAAACCCTAATTAGCAGACTTGAAAATGGTACTTGTTTCAAGCAGCCAGTTGTAACATTTATTTCTTAACAGTTATTTTTCTTATGTCAATGAAGAGTTTTTCTGCACAGCACCATGAGATGTGATTTGGGGAACATCACTTTACCTGGTGGCCGACACATCTAGTGCTATCCCCTTCATATTGCTGCAGCATCGTGAACCTCACTGACTTTGAGATCATTTATAAATCAGAGTCAGTGGGAGAATGTTCAGCTAATTGAAGACGTTTATACTGCAAAAGGTCTTCATGTGCAACAGCCTGTAGGAGCATTTCTATTCCCACTCCAAATAACATATTCATTCTATGTGCTTTAAACAAAATTTTGAATTCTTTTCAATCAGCAAGTGTCGGTAAACACAGACTGCTTCGACAGTGTGAACTGTTGGTCTCCTTCCTTGCCTGATGTATTCTGATTAAAAGTTATAAACTGGACACCTCACAATTTCCTCACATTACATATATTTGTAAAAAATAACATAAGCAAAATTAGACACAGACCGCTCAACTATGTCACCAATCAGACACCATGCAGTAAGAAACCTGTACTGGTTCATTTTATTTAAAAAAATGGGACAGATGGCGATATCATTTCTTTGCCCACACATAACAGCACACAATATAAATAACTGTATGTTTTAAAACTTTCTTTCTATCTAATTTGTTATTGGTGACCTTCGGAGGGAATGCGGTAGGAGGAGGTTGACTGTTTTCTACAATCAAATGCTGTAGTTTTTCCGCCTCTCAGTGTGTGGCCTGTGAAACCTAACTATAATGCGGTTCGCCAATGTCTGCAATCAGTAGATGACCTAAAGGTGTCCAACCAGAGTACAAAGGCAACGGGAAGGCCAGTGGCATGCTGGGGTGCATAGGCAGAGGCATCAGTGGGGTAAGCTGAACAGAAGATGTCTCTCAATGTATACTGCACTCATGGACTTCACCACAGCTGAATCACACACTTAACGGAACAATAATCTAGGCATTCTGCACAGAAGGGTACACATGACCGCAGTTGGCACTCCTGCTACTGCTTACCTCCTAATAAGTCACTGATTGCCCCTAAAACTGGCATAAAGTGACATGTTACAAACAGAACATACTTCACTGTGTTTGAAAGTAAATAAAAACAAAATGTTTGAGGGTGCCGTGTCAACAAAGCAAACAACACCAAACCAACATTTCTGTTCCACAGCACTGATATCTTTATTAAACTAACAAATACAGTACTTTGTTATGGTGAGGATCAAGTAATGAAGAGCCCTTATAAATCTAGAAAGCTTGTATTGTCCATTGACCTAACAAAGGTTTTGTGTATGACAACTGATCTGTGTTTAAAACAAGGCTAATCCTTATACAGTAATTTATTATTACAGATTTTAAACCTGGAAATGCCACTGAAAACGTCTGAGAATATAATGTATCATCAGGATCTTGTGCTCAAAACAGTGAAAGATTGAATCTCAGTGAGGAGGGCTGGTTTTCCCACCCATTTGCCTAAGATACAGCAGCACAGCCCTGTAAAAAGACAAAATATGGTAAACAGTCTCTCCTCCCGCAACTCATTTTAAGCTTTGCATCCCATCAATATTTTCTGACAGCAGAACTGTTCTCCACTACTGTTTTATCTGCTCTCATTTCCAGCCCTTCCAGAAATTCACTGTAATATATTCTATTTTCACAGTTGCCAGCTGTTTTAAAGCAGACAAAGATGCCAAGCTGAATGAGGGGCTTGATTACTTCCAGATTAGCTATCCAAAGTTTCTATTCATTTTAAGTGTTTAGTGCTTAGAGTCATTAGTCACTTCCTTGTCTCAGAGAACATCAGCATGCATTTACATTGTTAATGAACATTTGTGGTAAACGTATTAATGACACTTTTAAACATCAATTCAGTGCTAATAACTCTGCGTCAGGAAGATTTTCGTGCAGGGTAAAGAGTGTTTTGAGTCAAAGTGCATGCCGCTTGCACAATCCGCTGGAGAAAATAGTTACTCCTGGGCACAATTAAGACCCAAATTAATTTAAAAAGGTTTCCGCAACAGTGTGAAAACTCAAACATTTGTACTGCCATGATTCTGCTAGGGCCTCTCAAATCAAACTTTGATGCTAACTGCAAGACTGGCTCAAACCTTGTGCCTGCAATCTAAACTCTGCAATGTTTATAACTATGGTGCAAACTAGATCAGTTGTACAAGTTTGGTCCTACAAAAGAATCAAACAGGTCTTCTCACAGAACAAACTGAACTTAGGGTGGAAATGACAGATCTTGGTTCACCTTCATTCAGGGATGTCACGCCACACAAAGGGGAACCCTAAATTACACTTTTACAGCTCCCTCTCAGTCCAGAAAGTACCACCTGGATGGGAAATGGTGAGGGGGGCACGGTCCCCAAAGTCTATGGGCATGATGGCCCCACTGTCACTTGAAGCCTGGAAGCCAGCAAACCACACATCATTACATAGTCAGAGAAAAGAACTGTGAGCCAACTTCCAACACACCACCCACAACACCGTGTCATCAAGCAGGGCTCCACCAACGTAACGACTCCAAAGTGAGCCGCCATCCCCCAAGTGGATGGCGTGGGACAAGCAGGGCTGTTCCCAATCTTAGATAAAACTATACGGTGGTAGAACCCACTATTGCTAGGATTAAGTAGACACTTCTGTGTTTAATCACACTTTCAGATGCTTATAAGTCAACTGATGAAAACTCTGACTGAACACCCTTTGTGGTATGACCTACAATTTTTTCCTGGGCAGGAAAGCCAACTCTTGTGCTCAAGTTACCAAATGACAACAGAGGGGTAAATCCAAATTAGGAAGCTAGATAGTTATAGACAAAGAACCTCCGTGCATACCACTGAGGCAAGCCACCCTAAAGGGCATTTGGCTGAAGAAAGCCAGGCAAAATACAAATGTTTCATTAATGCAAAAGCATTTGTTGTGAGTGTAATTTATCAAAACATAAAGAACTATCTTTTGCTGAAAGCCTATAGAAAGGGTGCTAACAGAAGACATATGACTTCTGTTAGCACCCTTTGCAAACTTGTGACAGGGCCTTCGCACCATGCAATTCTGCTTAAAGTTGGACCAGCATGACATTCTGTGGTGATTTGCATATGCAGCCCATGATGCTTTGCATTGTGGGGGCATGTGTGATTTTGTATTTTCTCTTAGATAGCTATAATACTTTTTAAGAGAAATGCATACAATAAGGAGAATATATGCAAGAATATAACATGATGGACATGACTACCACAATACATGAAAACCCTTGGGGCAACGCAAAAATATCAGTGCTTGTTCAGTAATAGCGATAATTCTGGAAAACACGGCTGGCCCAGTGGTTGAGGCGCTGGACGCCACACCTCGTGTACACCGTGACTCCCGGTGGCCGGGGTCGGCAGATGGGGAAAGAGATTGAGCATCTGAAGGACTGCCTCTCCTCCTGGGGAGGGCTGGGGAGTGATTCGCTTCAATAAGCGCTCCAGCGGAGGCTGGGGGTAGCTGAACGTAGCGCCGCAGGCGCATGCCGGGTGAGTCATGGCACGCGTGTCTTGGCAGCCAGGCTCCACAGGGCATGTAGCGACAAGAAAAGGAAAAAAAAACCTCGCCTGATAGGCGAAAGCACCTTCCTTCACAGACCACACTCCCAGACACGGGCTCGGTCCTCAGGCTATCCCTCCTCTTCGGCCCGGTGTCTCAATACTTGGAGAAAGAGCACCTGGGCTGAGGCGGCCCTTCCCGGAGGGTAGACCTGAGGGATGCCCAGTGCTGAGAGGAGCTTACACTCCGAGCCATGTTGGGAGGTAGAGACTATGATCCAGGAGGTTGCCAGAGAGTTCAGGAGGAATGGTCATAAATAGAGTTCAAAAAAAAAAAAAAATTGGAAAACACATTCTGAATTGGTATATAAATGGGAGTCAGCTCTACTTTTTGGTGTACATAATCTATGAATCTGCCAAAGTTGATGAACAATTGTTTAGTAGTTTTAAAGTTGGGGAGTCAAAATAGCAAAATTCACTCAGTTTTAGACCATTTTGCACTAAAAATGGCAAGAAAACTTTCAGATTCAGTAGATCCAATCCCAAAGGTGTTGGTTTGTAGTTTCTGTAGCAAGATAATTTGCTATTTGAAAGTTATATGCCAAGTGCTTTTTATTTATTTACAATTCGATGACTGGGAGAGACATGCTGAGCCAAGGCTCATTTCTGGGTGTGAACCCGGTAGGGAATGGGAGGGAGCAAAAATAAACGCACAGAGCAAGAGTAGGGTGGGGGTAAGTGTTCAGCACATTCTTGCCTATAATTCAACAGGGTGGGGCAGTCTTGTACATCCTCACCCTGAGTAAGTGGGGGAGGGGAGTCTTGAACATCCATGTCCAGAGTCTGTAGGGGGAGAGTGAGTGTTTGCCCTGCCAAGTATTAGTTGGGTGGGGAGAGTCTTTGAACATCCAAGTCCAGAGTTACTAGGGTGGAGGTGAGTGTTTGCACATCCATAGTTAGTTTGGAGGGGGGCAAGTGTTTGTACATACATGCCAAGTGTTAGAAAGGTGCGGGTGACTCTTTTAACATCCATGTCCAGAGCTAGTAAGGTGGGGGTGAGTGTTTGCACATCCCTGCCCCGTGTTAGTAGGGTGGGGGTGAGTCTTTGAACATCGATGTCCAGAGTTACTAGGGTGGAGGTGAGTGTTTGCACATCCATAGTTAGTTTGGAGGGGGGCAAGTGTTTGTACATACATGCCAGATGTTAGAAAGGTGTGGGCAAGTCTTTAACATCCATGTCCAGAGCTAGTAAGGTGGGGGTGAGTGTTTGCACATCCCTGCCCTGTTTAGCAGGGGTGGGGGTGAGTCTTTGAACATCTATGTCCAGAGTTAGTAGGGTGGGGAGGAGTGTTTGCACATCCCTGCCCAGTATTAGTAGGGTGGTGGTGAGTCTTTGAACATCCATGTCCAGAGTTAGTTATGGGAGGCGCAGTCTTTGAACATCTATGCCTGGTGTTATGGAGTGGGGACAGGTGTTTGCACATCCCTGCCCAGTATTAGTAGGTTGGGGACATTAATCTTTGAACATCCCTGCCCAGTATTAGTAGGGTGGGGCGACTGCTGCACAACCCTGACTAGTGTTAGTAGGATGTGATAGTCTTTGAACATACATGCCCAGTGTTAGTAGGGTGGTTGAGGTTTGCACATCCCTGCCCAGTGTTAGTAAAGTGGGGGAGAGTCTTTGAACATCCATGTCCAGAGTTAATAGGGTGGGGCGAGTGTCTGCACATCCCTGCCCAGTGTTAGGTGGGGGCAAGTGTTTGCACATGCTGCCCAGTATTAGTAAAGGCGTCTTTGGAACATACATGTCCAGAGTTAGTGGGGGTGAGTGTTTGCACATCCATGCCCAGTATTAGTTGGTGGGAAAGTCTTTGAACATCCATGTGCAGAGTTAGTAGGGGGGTGTTTGCAACATCCCTACCCAGTATGAGTAGGGTGTGAACGAGTCTTTGAACATCCACGTCCAGAGCAAGTGTGTGTGTGTGTGGGGGAATGAGTGTTTGCACATCCCTGCCCAGTATTAGGAGGGTGGAGGTAGTCTTTGAACATCCATGTCCAGAGTTAGTAGAGTGGGGGGAGTGTTTGCACATCCCTTTCCAGTATTAGTAGGGTGAGGTGTCTTTGAACGTCCATGTCCAGAGTTAGTAGGGGTGGGGAGGAGGTTGCACATCCCTGCCCAGTATTAGGAGGTGGAGGTGAGTCTTTGAACATCCATGTCCAAAGTTAGTAGGATGGGAGGGAGTGTTTGCACATCCCTTTCCAGTATTAGTAGGGTGAGGTGTCTTTGAACGCCCATGTCCAGAGTTAGTAGGTGGGGAGGAGTGTTTACATCCCTGTCCAGAGTTAGCAGGGTGAGGTGTCTTTGAACATCCATGTCCAAGTTAGTAGGGTGGGGAGGAGTGTTTGCTCATCCCTGTCTAGTATTAGTAGGGCGGGGTGTCTTTGAACGCCCATGTCCAGAGTTAGTAGGGTGGGGAGGAGTGTTTGCACATCCCTGCCCAGTATTAGGAGGGTGGAGTTGAGTCTTTGAACATCCATGTCCAGAGTTAGTAGGGTGGGGAGGAGTGTTTGCACATCCTTTCCAGTATTAGTAGGGTGAGGTGTCTTTACATCCATGTCCAGAGCTAGTAAGGTGGGAGGTGTTTGCACATCCCTGCCGTGTTAGTAGGATGGGGTGAGTCTTTGAACATCTATGTCCAGGTTAGTAGGGTGGGGAGGTGTTTGTACATCCCTGCCCAGTATTAGTAGGGTTGGCGAGTCTTTGAACATCCATGTCCAGAGTTAGTTAAGTGGGGCGCAGTCCTTGAACATCTATGCCTGGTGTTAGTGGAGTGGGGACAGGTGTTTGCACATCCCTGCCCAGTATTAGTAGGGTGGGGAGCGGAGTCTTTGAACATCCTGCCCAGTATTAGTAAGGTGGGCGAGTGTTTGCACATCCTGACTAGTGTTAGTAGGATGTGGGCCAGTCTTTGAACACACATGCCCAGTGTTAGTAGGGGTGTGGCCTGAGTGTTTGCACATCCCTGCCCAGTGTTAGTAAAGGGGGGAGAGTCTTGAACATCCATGTCCAGAGTTAATAGGTGAGGGGCAGTGTCTGCACATCCCTACCTAGTGTTAGGGTGGGGGCAAGTGTTTGCACATTGCTGCCCAGTATTAGTAGGGCTTAGCCTTTGAACATACATGTCCAGAGTTAGTGGGGTGAGTGTTTGCACATCCATGCCCAGTATTAGTTGGGTGGGGCAAGTCTTTGAACATCCATGTGCAGAGTTAGTGGGGTGAGTGTTTGCACATCCCTACACAGTATGAGTAAGGTGTGGAGCTAGTCTTTGAACATCCACGCCCAGAGCAAGTGTGTGTGTGTGGGGGGGAATGAGTGCTTGCACATCCCTGCCCAGCATTAGGAGGGTGGAGGTGAGTCTTTGAACATCCATGTCCAGAGTTAGTAGGGTGGGAGGAGTGTTTGCACATCCCTGTCCAGTATTAGTAGGGTGAGGGTGTCTTTGAAACATCCATGTCCAGAGTTAGTAGGTGGGGAGGAGGTTTGCACATCCCTTTCCAGTATTAGTAGGGTGAGGGTGTCTTTGAACATCAATGTCCAGAGTTAGTAGGGTGGGAGGAGTGTTGCACATCCCTGTCCAGTATTAGTAGGGTGAGGGTGTCTTTGAACATCCATGTCCAAAGTTAGTAGGGTAGGGAGGAGTGTTGCACATCCTGTCCAGTATTAGGAGGGTGAGGTGTCTTTGACGCCCATGTCCAGAGTTAGCAGGGTGGGGACAAGTGTTTGCACATCCCTACCAAGTATTAGGAAGGTGGGGCAGTCTTTAAAAATCCATGCCCCTAGAGTTAGCAGGGTAGCACAAGTGTTTGCATCCCTACCAAGTATTAGTAGGGTGGGGCTGAGTCTTTGAACATCTGTGTTCAGAGTTAGTAGCGTGTGTGAGTGTTTCCACAATACGCTACCCAGTATTAGTTGGGTGGTGTGAGTCTTTGAACATCCATGCCCAGAGTTTATGGGTGGGGGAGAGGAGTGTTTGCATATCCTGCCCAGTATTAGTAGGGTGGGGAAGTCTTTGAAAATCCATGTCCAGAGTTAGTAGGGTGGGGCAAGTTTTTGAACATCTATGCCCGTGTTAGTAGGGTGGGGCGTGTGTTACACACCCTGACTAGTGTTAGTGAGGCTTCTGGAGTCCACTGCAGAAAGTATTTAAACAATCATTTTAATAGCTGGCCCCTGGGCAAGGTGTCTGCGCCGCCTGCAACATCAGCATCCTGGGATCAGAAGCAATCTCGGATCGCTGGGGCTGGCCGGGAGGTGAGGCTTGAGCATCTGATGGGCTGCAGCTGCCAAATGAGGTGGAAGCCTGGTGATACTGCAAGTCTGTGAGCCACAACAGTGGGTGGTGGGTGCTGTGGGACTCCGCAGCGTGCGTGTGCCTCCACATGTGCATGCTGACATTCACATACCAGCAGTGGGGACAAAGGAGCAAAATAGGAGGAAAACTACAGTGAAGAGGTGTCAATGCCACTCATACACTGAGCCCTCATCTGCCCCTTACCACCAGGGAGAGCCTGCTGGCCATACTGGATGATGGACATCCAGGGGAGGAGGACACAGCCCTTCTTCTCCTATCCTGCCATGGGAGG
The DNA here is from genome assembly GCA_016271365.2 of Neoceratodus forsteri. Taxonomy (NCBI): domain Eukaryota; kingdom Metazoa; phylum Chordata; order Ceratodontiformes; family Ceratodontidae; genus Neoceratodus; species Neoceratodus forsteri. The sequence goes on along the minus strand of CM057456.1, from coordinate 1,171,439,608 downwards.
GGGGACATCCGTGGGGAACCTGGTCCAACAAGTGAGCCCTGGGAGGTGGTGTACAGTAGGAAGGGCAGAAGGAAGCCCAACCATGCCCTCATCCAGGAGGTATAAACAAAATATGGGAGGGGGAAGCAATCTTGTTATCCATTTTGATTTAGACAGGTGGGAGGCACTGCCAGTTTTACATGCCCACCCCCAGTTTTAGTAGGGTTTGCTAACCTACTGTACAAAGTATTTAAATAATCTTTTGCCGGGGCCAATGCCAGTTTAATATGACAGTTTTCAGTGTTACTGGTCCATTGCCATGCTGCTGCAGAAGGTATTTAAGCAATTTTATAAGCCACTGAGCTTCAGTTATGTGTGTGGGTCAGTGCAGCTTGTGCATGCCTGTGCTCTGTTTTAGTGAGGGTTTCTAGCTCACTGCAAGCAGTGTTTTAAATAATCTTATTAGCCATTGTCTGGGGCTAGTGCCACTTTTGAATGCTGGTGCCCAGTATCAGTGAGACTTTGCAAGCACAATACTGAACATATTTAATCAACTTATTAGCCATGTTCATGTTTTCTTCTGATTTGATTTTGGTAATATTTTTAACACAGATATATTTACAATTTTTACTATAATTACTACTAGTACTAATCATGGTGTAGTCTGCAGATGCATTTAACATCATTATCACTTTTTGCCATCATCATCAAGTTCATTTGTTCGATCTAAAAAAGAGATCATTACAAAAGGATACATTGGTTATAGTAAGTACTAAGCACAAAAATAGTCTTATCAATAAATAAGACATCACATCACACAGTTAAAAATGTGGTATTCAGCAAAGCATAAAATTAGCAGTCAGTTCTGTAGAGGTGACTCACATCATCATTATCAAATAATGGTTATCATTTATTATTAGTCATCTGTATTTTACTAATACACTGTAGATTATTCAACTACAAACACATCCTTTCTTTAATATTACCATTATTATCCCATACTCTTAATTATCATCATTATAGTGTGACATATTATTAATTTTCATCAGCATCATAACCAAATAGTGGCCATTATTGTATAGCATCTTTATCATAGTAGCCATTTACACGTAGCTACAGAGGTAGCCAGTGACATGATGCAGATTTTACAATGGCAAGAGAATTTGTCCTTCAGTGATTGGTCAGTGTGTGTTTGGTACAGTGATGTTATTGAACAATAACATCACTGTATTAAGTCCAGGTACACAAATGACCACATTACTAACCATGAAATCATCCTCGCTTCCCAACCTGCTGCAGCAGTTCGGTCAGCACGGTTTAAATACTTTCACCCCGACAACATCAGCACGCCGAAACACCATTTCCAGCAACAACAGAAGCAGTCACAGTACAGTAGGATAGAAACTACTGTCATTCCCTTTTTCTCTATTTTTTTATTTCTGAAGCGACTGGCTTCATTGAACAGTGATGACACTAACTGCTGGTCACGCTGTTCAGTAACGCCGCCGCCGCCCGCTTAAACACAAACCCACAAATACTGCCAATTACATTTTATACATTCGCCACCTTCTCAGCAAACAATTATTTTCTTAAAATGCTTTTGAGGAAAAGATCTGTAACTTACAACTCGACTTAAGTCAAGTTCTGAAGCCAAGCGAAACCGAAATAACCGTTTACCTTCAGTGTTTCTTTACACTCTCCACATATTCTCACAGGGCTCAGAAAATAAAAAATCTTCAACTGCTCCCACAACAAGCAGCGGAAGCACACTGATACAATATTATTCACCCAAAGATTCAAGACGACGGAGTGTCTGTGTGTGTGTGTGTGGGGGCGGTAATCACCATGCACAAGAAACACAGATACTACCAACAGCACCACCTACTGGACTACTTTTCTTTCATTTCTAAAATATGCCTAAATATGCATCTCATACAAAATGCAATACAAATACAACTTTTTGTTTTACTTTTAATATTATTTTAAAAGCAGGCCATTGTATAATAGCAATAAAAGGCACTCCAGGGTGTGTGTGATTGTGTATAGCATCACTCCTGGGTGTGGAAGCACCCCAGGAGTGACGTTATTACACACAACACACACTCGTGTTTTATTAAATATCACATATATCCCCATGTATCAAAAGAAATCCCTGTTCAATTCGATTGGATTTCTGTGGTATCTCCTGACAGCATGTAATTTTATTGGGAAAGGGAGGGTCACGTGGAGCATACCTAAAAAAAAAAAAATCAACTGGGTACAGCATGTAATTTCACTGGGGAAGAGAGGGTCACATGCAGCATATCATATCTGTCTGTCAGTGAGGTTGCTTCCTGGGCTCTGCTGACTGCTTTTGAGCAACAGTCTCTGGATTTAGTTTAGTTGCCTAGTGTGGTGAGCAGCCTCCTGTTGCCCAGTGCCTCAATCAAGCAGGTGTGTACCGTTTTTGGGTGGCTTATGTGCAGTGATGGCTCTAGCCACAAAATGGTTACCAGGGCACAGCTGAGGCACAACCAATGGCAGCCAGGGTACTGATATATTGTTACTATGGGGAAGCTCTGCAACGCATGGGGCACCAACTGGGGCACAGCATTTTATCGGGACACGCATGCCCTGGCGGCTCCTGGTGTAGAGCCGCCACTGCTTGTGTGCTCTGTTTCTGGGTCCACTTACTATGCTTAATGTTGGCTGTCATCTGTTACCTTATAAACTGTAGGTATTTGCTGTCTTACTTGGTGTCTGTAGTCATTTAAAGTGTTGCCTTATATTTTATTTATTCTGAGGTGGTATCAGCTTGTCCCCAGATGCATCCTGGAGACAGGGGGAAGAGGATAGGACACTGCAATTACAAAATACTATGTTCAGAAAATGTAATACTATGCAAATAAGTACAACAAAATGAGCAAATCACGGGCAATTCTTTTGCACAGGAAATATGCAACACAAACAATTCAGCAGAAGTACAAAAGAACAACATGCAGTGTGTAACAATCCAGTACTAAGAAACGGTGGAGGTAGTGGCTGAAACGGAGGTGGGGCTGTATTATTGACATGACGGTAGGGTGGAGGGCTTCAGACACAAGTCCAGGACCTAGTGTCAGGAGCAAATGCAGTAGTGAGTAGTGAAATCACAGAGGAGAGATTTCAGTGTGTGACGCCACCTAGGCTAAAATCACTGTGTACCACATGTAATTTCATTGTTAAAGAGAAGGACACATGAAGCATACCTTGAAATCACGGGTACTTGTGAAATTTCATTGGGGAAGGGAGGGTCACATGGAGCACACCTCATAGCAGAATCAATATGCCTTGGAGAAAGGTAGATCACTTGGCCTTGGATTCTTTAAGGGTTCCAATATTTCACACAGTACTGAAGTCTGCAGCAGCCTGGATGGGTAGGAGATAAATATAGTGGCCTCTTGTTTTCTCCGCTAGCATTTCCTATATTCCTTTTTCAGTTATTTATTTACTTTATTTATTAAGAATCTGTTGACCGGAAGAGGCATGCTGTGTCAAGGCTATGCCAAGACTCAGGAAAGGCATGCCAGCCAAGGTCTGAAAAGGCACATGCCGAGCCAAGGCTTGGGAAAGGCATGCTGAACCCAAGGCTCAGGAAAGGCATATAGAGCCAAGGCTTCAGAAAGGCATACTGAGTCTAGGCTTGGGAAAGACATGCGAACCAAGGCGCCAGAAAGGCATGCTGAGCCACGGCTTGACAAAGGCTTACTCAGCCAAGGCTTGGGAAAGGCATGCTGAACCAAGGCTCTGAAAGGTATGCTGAGCCACGGCTTGGAATGGCATGCTGAGCCATGGCTCAGGAAGGCATGCTGAGCCCACGGCCCGGAAAAGGCATGATGAGCCACAGCTCAGGAAAGCTAATCTGAGCCACAACTTGGGAAAGGCATGCTGAGTCATGGCTTGAAAAATATGAACTAAGCCTATCATCTGATTACAGTAACAATCATTATGCCTCAGTATTGTGTACAATCACCTACTGTGCATCTAGCACCTTTAACACAAACATGAAGCTCAGTATCTAGGACCAACCAAGTACGATGATTTTAACCAATGCCTACAAGTTGCTTTCAGTATATATACTGTACGTATAATATATATATATATATATATATATATATTTATTTATATACATGTATATGTATGTTGTATTTGATAGCTGTGCATCCCAAGACATGAGAAATCAGGTGCTTCAGAAATGTTTATTTAAACCAAACTTTAGAGGTTATTCAAGCGCCATCCTAAACTGACTAATACAGTCTGTGCACTAACTCTGAAGACAATGCCTACCACAGGAGTGGAGAACAGCACATGTGGTGCCCCTCCACAAAAGTGGTCCCAATGGATGACCCGGGAACTACAGGCCAGTCAGTCTGACCTCAATCATGTGCAAGCTCATGGAGACCATACTAAGAAAAGGTTGGTAGAATATCTAGAGAAGCATGGTCTCCATGATGCATGGCAGCACAGGTTCATGGAGGAGACTGTGTCAAACAAATCCGAATGACTTATTTGACTGGGTCACTAAGACAGTAAACAGGGTCAAGCGGTAGCATTCTCTATCTGGATTTCAGCAAGGCCTTTGACTCTGTGCCCCACAAAAGGGTGATCAGGAAGTTGGAGGATCTCGGGTTGGAGATAGATGGCCAGATGGATGGAAATTGACTGAGGGACGGAACCCAGAGGGTGGTTGTTGGGGAGAGTTATCTGACACCAGAGAGGTCACCAGTGGGTCCCAGGAGGCTCAGTGCTCAGGCCAGTGTTGTTCAATGTCTTCATCAATGACATTGGTAATGGCATTAAGGGCAAAATGTGCCTATTTGTGGATGACACCAAGCTCTGCGGAGAGTGGACACAGCTGAAGGGATACAGGACCTACAGAATGATCCGGAAAAGCTGGGAGGTGGTCCGGGATCTGGCAGCTTGGCTTCAATGCCAAGAAATGCAAAGTTATGCACGTTGGAGCCAAGAATACTAGGATGGAGTACTACCTGGGTGGAGTCCAGGTATTTGCACCAGTGGAGGAGAAGTACCTGGGAGTGATGATAACTAGTGACCTGAAGCACTCCTCGCAGTGCAAGAAAGCAGCAGCAGGGCAAACTAGATGCTGGGATGCATATCTAGGGATCAGTAGTAGGAGAGGAGGTTATACTACCCTTGTACAGGTCACTGGTGAGGACACATCTAGAATATGGAGTTCCGTACTGGTGCCCACACCTCAAAAAGGACATTAACCTGCTGGAAAAGGTCTCGAGGAGGGTTACAAAGATGATAGTGGGTCAGCAGGGTAAGGCATACGAGAGAGGTTGAGGGCACTGAACATGTACTCCTGGAGGAAAGGAGAGAGAGAGAGAGAGGCATGACTGGGACCTTCAAGTACTTGAAAGGGATAAATGAGGTGGATAAAGAGGGTCTCTTTAAGCTGAGTGGCAACCATAACTCGAGGGGGCACAGTTTTAAACTGCAGGGAGGGAGGTTTAGGAGGGAGATCAGGAAGCACTCTTCATGGAGAGGGTGGTGGATACTTAAATGCGCTTGCCTGAAGAGGTAATCTCATTAAAGACAGTGGGCAGCTTCAAGAGAGACTGGGACAGGCATGGGGAAGGTAAGAATCATGGGTAGGGAGGATGGAAGGAGTGGGAGGAGGGCAGGGACAGCAGCTCAAGCTGTGGACCCTGAATGAGCAGACTAGATAGACAAATGGCCTTCTTCTATTGGCTTCTTCTGTATGTAATCAAATTACTCATGTTTAAGCATGCGGTATGTTAACCAACATTTACCCAACTGCTGATTAAGAGATGGAAGGCTGTGTAATTTCCTTCAGATGGTATAATAAAACATAAATTATGGTTATCCAGTTTTTCCCTGAAGTGCTCCTGTCTTCAGACTTCAGGCTTTGTCAAAACACATTAAAAGCAGAGCTGTGGTTCCCAATGCTATTAATGCAACAGCACTGTGGCAGGAGAGGGGTTAGAAAGACAATAAAAGGCACAGAGGAAAAGTGCACTGAAAAAAAAAACAGGGGCACCCAAATACAGACCAGGCAGGGAAGAAAATGTTTCAGCCTCTGACAGTCAACCCACCTCTCCACATCTTCTGGGGACAACACTAATCCTCATAATACCAGCTGAACAGTGTGATGTGGTTTTCATGATCATAATATTAATACGTTGTCGTAGCCTAGATGTTACATGGTGACTGTTCAGTCTCATTGCTGTCAGCCCCCATCCTGCATTAGCATTAACATTCATTGCCAAAAATGTTAAATAAAGACAAACATGTGCAAGACATGAGATACAGCACCTTCACACATGTAAAGATGCAATATCCCTCTCAGGGACCTCATTTGGGGGCAATGTGAAGCACCGAAATAACAGTGTTCCTGCCAAGAACAAAAAGAGGACACAGTGTATAAACAGAGCGTCTAAAATATCTCCATTAGTATGGAGAGTCTGATTTTCTATTGTGACTGCCAAAAGTCTTTGCGTGAAATTATGGGAAATACTGAACTCTAACAAGCAATGCCATAGTTAAATCTCATTTGGTATCCATAAGTCAAACTACAATTTTATAACGCAAAATTAAAAATCACAGGCTTTGAGCACAACAGTGCCAAGAAAGGGACAGCACACAGTCTTCCAACTGTTCACCCAATTATAATTTACAGAATTGCGGTATACCCTCAAAACAACCTTCTAAATGGCTGCTTTATGGACGTTCCAAAGCTCAAGAAGGAGTTTGTCTCTTCCATCTCCTTAACTTTACTTATCATAAAGAAATTATATATTTGTTTCTTATTTTGTGCTGCTTAAGTAACATGCTGATGACATACAAATGTGGAAATAATAGCTTGAAAGTATTTTCCCAGTTTGCATGTCACTAACCTACGATTTCCAGTGTGAATGTCATAATGACATACTTTAACCAATGGGAGAACAGTTCTCACATTACTTTTACCGACATCTCAAAGGCCCTGCAGCTGCACTTAAAAAAGCTGATGAATTTAAAGAAAATTGTTCTAGTTCCGTTGAAGAGCTAATTCAAAAGGTTTACCTTTTACAGTGTTGTATTACGAATGGAACACATAATGCAATAGAATGCAGTGGATCCAATTATTGGTTAACCTTGTCCCTGATGACAACTCGAATGCAAGTCGCAGAAAACTCCGTAATACATAAGTGTGTATTGCAACCCCATGTATTACAGAGCTCAGTCTTACATATGCTCTACACAAACGTGTCACAAGACAAACAGCTCACCAATGAACCAGTAAGTATAAAAATAAAACACAGAGAGTCGCAACGGTTCTTTTTGACATCCTTGGTGTGTGATACCAAGATAAACCACTTTATCCACGCCTCATGGTTTATGAGACATCACACAACCTCAGCGGTGTAACAAAAAAAAACCTCTCACACACCAAACTCCTATGCAGGATTCTATATTTAACACCCTCCAGTGTGTGGTTGAAGGCCCTTGGTGACATCTTTGACTCAATTCACTGGGGGGTAACACTGTTTAAACATGTTTACAAGTATTATTCTTCATATGGACTACTGTTTTGAGTTTCAGTGATGATGTACAGAAGTCAGGTATCTGAACAGAAGAATGTCTCTGAGTATAATGAAAATCCTTTACAGAGTCCAGTACCAGGCATGAATTTAACGCACTTTTCTTACACTACTTTAATTTTTTTTAAACTCTTTCTTTCTAACTTCAGAGAGTACAACAGCATAAAAGTAACCAAATCACAAGTATCAGACTAGGCATTTACAACGAAAGTTCTCAAAGAAATACATTTCCACAAATACTCAGCAGACCGAAGTTGCCAGGTACCTAAATTACAAAACTAGACAGAGGCTGGAAAAATCAGCAAGGTATACGCTTACATTAATTAGAATTAATATGGAGCAAAGATTAATAATAATAAGTATAAATGAATGAGAACTAGGAGCAAGGTCTCTACTACCGTAATTTTTTAATATTATTTATGCACTTGCATGAGTGCTTTTGTATAGTAATGTTGTGGTTCTTGTAAAAATAATAAAGTTAAAGATGTCTTGCCAGCCCCTCTGTAATTAAAATGCTAATACATCTTTATGCTGTATAAATGATGTCAGTCAGTTGGTGTTGGTCACTCCTGACAATGCAGTTTAAAATGCAAAACACTGTGTAATTAGAGAGACCTGCTGTATCTTTCTATTTTAGCTGGATTTTCACAAAATAAAGCTACTTGTGGACTCAAAACCTGCTGTGTTCATGAAGCTTTTATGGTGCTGAGGTTCGGTGTGCAATGAGTACTGGAATCTTGCTCTTTGCTATAAACATTTCTTTCCATTAACCATGGGCCAAGGGTGTTGCTTTTCTGCTGTCTTTAGATGTTAATTTTAAACCTGTCAAGGACACACTTGAAAACAGAGGCATTTTCTCCACTGCAGATTTCCTGTAATCAAATTTATTATTAGTTTTAAGTTTCTGCACCTCAGACTCCCTGGTCCTCGGCACCCACCCCCAGCCCCATCAACAACCTTCTCATGGACTTCCTGGTTACTTGTCACTTACCCAGGACCACATGGTGGTGAATGACCTGCCACGTCATTGTGCATGGGCCTGCAATGGTGCCCGATCAGACCGGGGCATCTGTCCTCCATTTGTTCTCGCCAGGGCACGCCTGAGGTGCATTGACAGGTATGCATGCATGTGATGGCAGGTGTCTAATGGCAGTCCCTTTTCCTGCACATGTGTGCTTGCTTGCACTACCACCTGTCCTTTGCCAGGTGGCAGTCAGACAGTGAACCACTGCCCCCCCCCCAGGAACGGGAGATGTCCCAGGACACGCGATACTCCTCCACAAGTCAGCCTCCAATGACAGAAGCTCAGCCTGAACTCACGCCACGGCCACTGTAAGCAGTGACCCTACTGTATGCAGATGGGCTGACCTGTGATCACATTTTAAATAAATACATTTGTCATGTGTCTCAGAGAAACAAGACTTCAGTTCACTAAAACGCTATGCTTTTATAATGGCATGCCTCTTCCAGTGTCCACAGCACTGTTTCCTCGTCTTTCCTGTGTGTCAAACATATAAAATTATCAAATAAGCAGGGAAAACCCAGTATCCTATTGGTTAGCACCTATGTCTTAGATCCAACTAATGCACAGGTAAAAACACTGTTGCCAATCAGGGCAGAGCACACTAACAATGCCTTTTGAAAATTCCATTGCCATTAAGAATAATCTAGGCCCTAAAATAAAATCCTTAAAAAGAACAAACTAACTGATTAAACATTCTTTTATATCCCCTCCTCACATACATGCACACATTTTGAAAAATAAATTACTACTCACAATTTTATTTTTGCAGCTTCTTTCTGACTATAGCCTCACCCCAACTCCCAGTCCTTACCTGCCTACCACAAACATCTTTGCTGCTTTCCTTCCACCGATAAAACTGAATTCCTGGATTTACTTAAGGCCACTGTTGTGTGTTTCTGCATGGGGAGAGGTGAACGTTCAGCCAGAAGAATTCTGCAGAAGTCTGAATTCCTGTATTCCAGGATAAACATTCCATCTATTGGATGTGTGGATAGACAGATGCTTGACTGTTGAGGAGGGATTGCTTTTACTAGTTACTTTTAACAAAGAAAATGCCTTTAAAATGTTCTCAGTTTACACATTTTACAAGCACAATAAAACACTCTGGGGTGTCCATTATGCTGATCTAACCACACTTCAAGGGGTTGAAGGCTCTCCATCTGTTCCGTGATTCACTACTCCACTGGGTATGCGGTTAGATTAGCATAATGCATGCCCCATTCGGCATTACTGCTTACATGTTTTGAGGCTTATAGCTATCACACAGTTCTAAGCCACTGGTAATTGAGGTGATGCTGCAGGGCAGCAAAACTGTACCTTCTTCATTCCTGTTGCTGTAACTCTGCAAAGGATCGATGCCGATCTCTTGATCTTCTGCTTGTAAGGGTGGCTAGTTTTGACTGCTGAATGATGCATCTTAGCTACTTACACAAAAGTTGTGATCTGGGGAGTTAAGAAAAGAAACATAAATGGCAGAAGTTGAAACAACTCAGATTTTAATAATACAAAATCAAACTGGAACTGCTTCAGGAAATTACAATGAATGGAAACAGGTTACTTGCTGTTTCAGGGCAGTATACTCAACATATACTGGTAATGTCCTGCAAAGAAACACATACACATGAAAAAGAGAAGATCCTGAGTGACTCAGTGGTATCAGGATGGCTCTATTTGCTGAAGTCACATCCGGCCCTGTCAAGGCACTCGTTGTGTAGTACTCAAGTCAAGGTTGTTGTAACCCCTGTTACTAGTAGGTGCCACTATGACTGGCAATACAAACACTAGATACAGCAGGGTTTCAAAGGATTGTACAGAGGATGTCTTATCTTTAAAACAAAAGGCAGCATTAGAGAATACTTAATGTTAAATAAGGTACTCCTGTATTATAATCAATCATCCAAAGCCTGAATATTTAATATTGTCAGGTTATATAGTAACATGGTTTTATTGTTTATTTACTCAAACCTCTTTCCAGAGTAGTTCACTTGGCAACAGGGGCTGCCAGGCACAAGATAAATGCATTTACAATACCTAATAAATTATATATAAAAGCATTTGTCTTAATACATGTCATTCAATATTTAATACCACCCTTTGGTACCACCCTGAAACGCTAATCCATTTCCAGCGAGCTCACATTTGTATTATTCAGATGTTCGCTATTAGCAGTTGTCTCCTGAGTTGCACTACAGGACTACAGGTCTGAACACATTCATCCTAGGAGCACTAATAAACTATACATAAACTGAGCTCTGGAACTGTTCAGGAGAACTATAGCCGGACACATCTTTCACGGAGTATTCATAGGGTGGGTAGGTGGAAAGTGTGCACTGTAAAACGTACTGTATACAGGAAGAAAGGCAGGAAGCGGTATTTGGCAGATGCTGCTGATAAGCAGGTGGTAAAAAAAGCATTATCAAATTAATAAGAGGAACATTAATTATGTGCATTAATAATTGCCTTCACAGATTCCCTGCTCTGACATTTGAGCTGGATTACATGCAGGAGTTGATGACATGCACCATTTGTTCTCCAATGCACTAAATGGAGACGCCCACAAATTCAACTGTACACAATGGGATGAGAACATTGTCAAAAAGCACAAAATTAAAGAAGCATAACTTGTTTTAAATAGTGAACTGGTTTTATAACTTTACTAAACTAGTTCTAAGACACCAAACTTGTTACAAATTAAGAAAGGATAGCACTCTCCAGAAGGCATTTAAAGCAGCAGTGTCATGGTAAAAGATGTAAATGCCTTGCATTTGCCAGTTTTGATACACACTTACAGTATTAAAGTATTTTACATGTATATGAAACCAGAATGTGAATCATAAAGGGTATTATTACACTGAGGAGTTTTGGAGACAACATACACATGAAGCTTAAAGGAAAACAGTCATTATAGTAACCCTCCCACCCCGAAGCTTTACCCCTTGATTAAGCTCTTCACATAGCAAAACATTTTTCTCCTGTTTACTTACTTTATTTTTGTAAAGTTAGCGATCGCCAAACATGGTGGATACTGTGTAGTGTGACGAGACAGTTCTAAAGTGCTGTATCATATTTTTTATATAAAATGTATTAATGACCATCTCTGCTGAAAATCTAGTGCTCTAGGAGTGACCTCAACACCCCCCTCAGATTTCAGCTGACAGATGCAGGCCAAGAGAAATGCTGACAGCATGTATCACACACACACAGTTTTAGAGACAATGTGTTACATGGAAGACTTTAATCAAGGATCCTGTTTCTCTGAGTTAATTACAGAGTTGTTTAAGTTAACTTTGTTAAGAGGGAAATCATAAAAAGGTTTATGACGCTGAAGAGAAAACACAGGTTATTACACAGAGGTGAGAGGTTGTAAATGCTCATACGAAGCCTGGTGAGGAGGATGCAGCATGAATTGCAGCATGAATCAAAAGAGGTGTCATTGAAGAAAAATTACTCACCTTAGTAATGTTGTTTCTTCTAATGGAGTCTTGCTATATTATGACATATGCAGTTTGTCCCAGCCTTAGAACTGCTCCGGAGGTTAAAGAGTTAACTTCCATGCCAGGCATGGAATCTTGAGCGCAGCTCGTTGAAAAACTCTGTCTGTTGATCTTCAAACTGAAACTGTCAGATCTTTTACGAGCAAAACTCACTAAGGTTCTGTGTGGAAGCTGTAAACCTACACTAGCCAACTGGCTACTAAAATATTAACACATTTTCTGGTCCCAAAACAAAGACTCAAGTCAGGGATCCAAAAATAAAATAAAATAAAGTACAACACCCAAACACCCCCAAAAGGGGGTGAAAACACAAGGTGGGCATCATTAAGTGCCAACACTGCACTGCCCACCCATATCCCAAGAGCAGAAGTTCTGAGAGGGGCAGGTAGGGGAGGTCATAATATAGCAAGACTCCATTAGAAGAAACAACATTACTAAGGTGAGTAATTTTTCTTCAAACAACATGAAGTCTTGCTATATTATGACATATGCAGACTACACAGCAGTACCTCCATGGAGGAGGGACAGAACCTACTTAGGGAAATAGGCTCTGAAGCACAGCTGTGCTAAACCGAGCATCACTCCTAGCCTGGATGTCCAGAGAGTAATGCTTGGTGAAAGTGTGTACTGTTTTCCAGGTAGCTGCTTGACATATCTCTAAGATAGGGATGTCCCTGGCAGCAGCTAGGACTAGCTGTACCTCTGGTAGAGTGAGCCCTCAGGCCTGAAGGGGAACCTTACCCAGTTTTTGATAGCAAAATTGATACAAGAGACAATCCACCTGGCAATGGATCTTTAGTGGCAGGTTTCCTTACCAACCTCACCATAAGTGAGGAACAGTTGGAGGAAGTCAAACCTGTGACCCTTGGTACGCTCTATGTAGTAACTAAGGGCCTCTTTACATCTAACTGTACAGCCTCCTCTCGCCAGAGGAGGAATGGTCAGTGAAGTACACTGGAAGAGATATAGATTGATTAAGATGGAAATCTGAAACCACCTTAGGCAAGAACTTCCTGTTAGTCCTGAGGACTACCTTATCTCTGTGAAAGGAGATAAAATCAGGCTCCACTGACAAAGCTTGCAATTCACTTATCGCCTGGCAGAAGTGATGGCTACTAGAAACACAGTTTTCCAAGTCAAGTACTTAAGCTCTGCTGAAGACAAAGGCTCAAAGGGGTTGCATTAGCTGAGCAATGCAAACATTAAGATCCAGGCGGAGCAGGGTCCCTGAATGGAGGTTGGTGTGAAGCAATCCCTTGAAAACTTGGAGAATACAGGGTGAGCAGAAAGAGAAGAGGGCTTTCCTGCTGAAATAAAAGCAGAGACAGCTGCCAAATGCACTTTCAGGGTAGCTGGCCTCAGCCCAAAGTATTTAGATGGACCATATAGTCCAGGATCAGGGCAAATCAGCAGATTCTGGAGAAACATGCTTCCAGAGCACCATATGGAAAACCTTTCCATTTAGAATTATAAGTAGCCCTGGTGGAAGACTTCTAGAAGCTTAAGATATCGAGTACACCTTGAGAAAGGTGTAGGTCAGCAACTCTAACTCCTCAAGAGCCAGGCCTTGAGGTTGAGGGATTTGAGATTCGGATACCGAACCTCCTGGCACAGGTTAACAGATTGTGATTCCTGGGAGACACAGGGAAGGTGGACTGCTAAGGACAGAAGGAGGGCTACCAGGGCTGTCTGGCCCAATCTGGAGCAATCAGAATCATCTTGCAAGGTTGAGATCTGATTTTGACTAGCACCTTGAACAAGAGAGGGAAGGGGAAAGGCATAGAGGAACTTCCTTCCCAATCGAGAAGGGAGGCATCCAGAGGGACTGAGCCCAACACTGGGGCCTGCAACAAAAAGTGGAAGTCGGTGATTGTCTGGGGCTGCAAAAGATCTATCTGAGGGTGCCCCACCTGGCAAATACTAACCCCAGTACTAGGGGATCCAGTGACCATTCGTGATGGCCCTGGGAAATCCTGCTGCGAGCATCTGCCAGGACATTGTCTTTGCCTGGGAGGTGAACTGCCATGAGAAAGGTGTTCAGGGAATAAGCCAGAGACCAAAGCTTCATCGCCGGTGCACAAGGTCAAGACCGAGTGCCCCTTGCTTGATGTACCACATTGTAGTGGTGTTGTCTGTTCTGACCTGTACCACTTTGTTCTGAAACAGATGCAGAAAACCTGAAGTGCTAGAAAACAGCTCTGAGTTCCAACAGATTGATGTGGAGCAGAGATTCCTGAGGGGACCACAATCCCTGGGTGGTGAGGTTACCCATGTGAGCTCCCCATCCCAAGAGGGACGATCTGTAGTAAGGGTCAAGGAGTGAGATTGAGGGATGAAAGGAACCCCTGTCTCAGATTGCTCTGATCCTGCCACCACTGCAGGGCCTGGATCAGGTTCGAAGTTACTGAGAACAATTTGGTTAGAGGATCTCTCCTTTGAGACCAGAAGGCTCTCAAATGGAACTGGATGTCCCTCATCTGAAATCTTGCTCCTGCACTACAGCTGTGGAAGCAGCCATGTGGCCAAGGAGCTGTAGAAAGTGCCTTGCTGGTCGAGAGACCTGCAGAGTGAAGGAGGAGGCCAGAGCCACCAGGGTCTTACTCTTTCTAGAGGAAGGAAAGCTCCGCCTGCTTTGTGTCCAGTTCTGCGCCTATGAAGGTGAGTAGCTGAACAGGCTCTAGAACTGACTTTGGAAGATTGAGAAGAAAACCTAGAGATGTAAGCAGCTGCTGGGTAACCTGAAGGTGTGATTTGACTTGGTCTGGAGACTGACCCACTATGAGCCAGTCGTCCAGGTAAGGAAAGATGGCAATCTTTGCCTTCTTAAGTGAGCAACTGCTACTGCCAGGCATTTGGTGAATACCCTTGGGGCAGAGGTGAGGCTGAAGGGCATTGCTCTGAACTGTAATGGCCTGAGGACAGTTCAATCTGAGGTACTTTCGTGGGAGCTTCTGATGAGAACATGGAAGTAGGCATCCTTGAGGTCCAGGGACGCTAGCCAGTCCCCTGGCCTTAGGGAGGGTAAAATAATTCCCAGAGTCACCATTTTGAATTTTGGTTTTAAAAGGTGCTTGTTTAGGTATCTTAGGTCCAGGATGGCGCCATTCTCCTGTCTTTTTGGGGTAAGGAAGTACCTGGAGTACAGACCTTGCCCTGGTGTAGGGAGGAACCCTTTCTACAGCTCTGAGAGCCAGGAGGGTTGAGACTTCTGTTTCAAAGCAAGAGCCTCTGATGGATTTGCAGGTGGAAAGGATCTGGTTCTCATCTTTGGAAATTTTTGAAGCTGAGAACCAGTCCCCTGGCTTACTACTTCCAGGACCCACTTGTCTGATGTTAAAGACTCCCAGTCCTGGACCTAAGTAAGCCAGCCTGCCCCTACAGGTAATGGAGAATCGCCCTGGGCATCCCATCAGGGTGCCTGTTTGGCAGGAGCTTTAGGCTGAGGGGTGGGACAGGCCTGCTTGTACCTCTGCCTGCCTCCCTCTGAAGAACCCCTGGGCATAAGCTGAAGAGGAGGCCTGGGCTTGGTAAAAGGCCTGTGAAAGGCCTGCCCTGCCCCTGAAAGCCGCTCTCTGAGGAGTGGCTTGCCACCCTTGGCCTGTGCACTCCTATAAGTGGTCCTATACTCATCCATTTTCTTCATGAATTCTCTGTCTGCTCCCCAAACAGAGAATTACCCATAGCCTTAGCCTGGGTATCCTGTGACAGGCTAGTACACCCAAGCCAAGCCATTCTACTAAAAGCCACAGATGTAGCCATGACTGTTGAAGATACATCATTAGAGTCCACTGCAGCATGGAATTGCACCTTGGATGCCTCAATACCATCAGCAGCCACCTGTTCCAGCTCCTTGCAAGCTGGCCAGGGACCTGTTTCGCTAAAGCCATAACAGTATCCCATCTGGATTTCTGGTATCTTGCAACATAGGCCATATAATTTGCCTGTCTGAGTTCCAAGGATGCTGCCATGTATTGTTTCTTTGCCATGGCATCAATCCTCCTGGAGTCCTTGTCGGGGTGTGAAGCCAAGGGAATATTTGCCTTATCACAGGCTGCAGCCTGCACTACCCTAACATGGCTGCATTGTTGTGAAAGGAACTCCATATCAGAGCCTGACAATGTATACCTCCTGTCCATCTTTTTATCCACAGGAGGTAAAGAATTAGGAGCTTTAAAATCTTTATTGTCTGTTTCCAAAAGATTTATGTAAAGGAATAGACAATCTCCTAGACTCTGGGATATCCATCATTTCCACATAGTCAGGCTCCTCCTGTTCATCCACAGCTTCTTCCAAAGGGAGCTGGAGGGTTTCTGCAACTTTTTATAAAAAGAAAATGAGAAGGGGACTCAGAAAGCCTAGGGGATACTCCTGAATGTCCATCTGGGAGATGTCCGTACAATGGGCACATACAGACTTTCAAAATCACATTCACTCTCTTCATAATCCTCCTCCCCTCCTCCGGTTCATAAAATTCTTCTATATCATATTCTTGAACCGTGGAACCCGCCAACCGACCGCTTACCTGCTGGTGTCGGTTCGGACGGAAACGGAGAATGCGACTGGACAATTTGGATTGTTTTGGCTATCTCTGCAGTGGTTGGAGAAGGAAATTTTGGCTCCACACCTGCTGATTTTCTAGTCCTCTTTGCTGGAACTGGCTCCTCCGAGTCAGCTCTTCGCTTGCCGAGGAAGTATCGCCTGGTCAGAGGCGATTCCCTCCGTTCGGTTGGCACCGAACCGGCTGGCCATCTGGGTCAGCGGACTTTTTGCCTCTCGCTCCTGAGCCTACCAACTCTCTTATCCAGGGTAGCTGCAGGAAATTCTTGCAAATCTGGCAGTCTGCATTGAGGTGGTCAAACCCAGACAATAAACACACGTGGTGTGGGCCAGTCTGGCAAAGACTTCCCACAGACACTACAGTGATGAAACCCAGTGGGCCGTTTTCTTTTGGGTTTCAGACATAATGCCAGCCTAACCAAAAACTTGCCCTTTTCCGCAAATCGCCAAGCAAGACGCCCTTATCGGTTCCCAACCGTGTCACGGTCGTGAAAAACCGTAAAGAAACTGCTTTTTAGAACCGATAAGAACCGGAACCGCACTCTAAATGTAATTTAATAAGTTTTAATAATAACCTGATCGGTTCAAACCAAACCCGATAACAACGTTTGCAAGTTCCACACAGAAAAGTAAAATCTGTCTATTACTTACGATACCACAGACAGAGCTTGAACCGACCGGTTGGGTTAAAATATATACTTGCGGTTTAGAAACCGAGAAATAACACTTTTTAACCGACAAATGAACCGAGCAGTAGGAGGAATCTCTGGAGCGATTGTTCAGTGAGGCGGAGTAAAGAATCTGACAGTTTCAGTTTGAAGATCAACAGACAGAGTTTTTTCAACCGAGCTCACGCCAAGATTCCATGCCTGGCATGGAAGTTAACTCTTTCACTCCGGAGCAGTTCTAAGGCTGGGACAAACTGCATATGTCATAATATAGCAGGACTTCATGTTGTTTGAAATTGAGTTATGCTAAGGTTGCAGAATTAATACTTTGAAATTACATCCTGTGGTTGTATAGAAATATATATTTTTAGATATTTTGACAGGGAGGAGCTAGATGACCTCATGCAAAAGAGGTGGGCAAAACAGCTTTTAAAGATTATTCTGTTTCACTACAGACACACTTTTATCTGACACTGACCAAGAAAACATCTGAGCACTGAAAACAGGTATTTAGAAAGCTAGACAAAATCTAAACATTGTTGTAGGAATTTCATTGTTTTAAACCTTGTTTTGTTTAAAGATATGTATATCTTGTGATATAAGAGTTCTGTATTGTATGTTTGACATATTATTATATATTTTAGTAAAAACTCTAATTTAAGAGCATACCTGGTCTGTTTTGAATTGCTTTCTTTTGCTAAGAAATATTAATGGTTATAGCAGACAGCAGACATAAGCTTGTATGGTGGTGCCAAACTGGAAAGAGAAGCGTTTTAAATCTGAGGTCTTTATTAAAGTTTTAAGGGTGTATGTCTGAATACCTGGTTAGGTGCCCAGGCAAAGATATCTGGCCCCTGAAGACAGATATATCTGAGCCTGTACATTGGGTAGCAAAGAGGTTAACAGTTTGAATCTCTCCAGAACTTGAGACCAAAGGTTCATCCGAACTCACAAAACAGACAAGAGGGTTACCTGTCTGTTACACCATTCACAAGACTGCACTCAGAGGTTGGCACTTTGGGAGTAGAGGGCCTGACCTGCTCAGTGAATCTGTGACACGGTTCCATTTCATTTAATGGTGCAGAGCACTGTCTCCTCATACAAAATGTATTGGGGTGAGGGTATGGCACTGTTAGATCAAACAGAACCACACAGCATCCGCTATGTTTGGTGATCATGGACTTACAAAATTAAAATAAAGTAAGTAAACAGGAGAATTTTTTTTTTTTTGCTATGCAAAAGCTTAATTGAGGGGAAGAGGTTTTGGGGGTGGAGGGTTACTATAATGACTGTTTTCCTTAAGTGGTTTGTAGTCCCCAAAAATCACAACGGAATTACAGTGCATGGTGGAATGCAACTGTGTATGGAGATGCATAATCCATAAAAGTCATTCTGCTGCAGAAGTGACGAGACACCAGCACAGAATGATTTTTCGTCCTGTGCTGGCATCTACGTTCAAATGCAAGTGACCCCATCAGTGCTGTTGATAGGGCTAGTGGCGGCTGAAGCATCATGGAGTAAGCTGGGACCGGAGCGGTTGGGTGGCTAAAATGCAGGCTGTAGAAAGTAAAGACCAATCTTTGTTCACTACAAAACTAAGCAATTTTTTTTTTTTTTTTTTCACCATTCACTATATAAAATAGTGTATGGTAGCCCAAATAGACATCAGTACTCTTCTTGTTACTCGTGTTTTTCCATGATGACAAAGGGACTCACGAGCTTTGCTCTTGAGATCCTTACCATCATGGAAAACACTCAGTGTAAGAATAGTGTTACAGTGTTGGTGAACATTGTTTTAGTTAAAATCTATCACTTACTAGTATTGTTGTACCATCACTGTGATGTCAGTAAGCTGCTATACTATCAATGGTACGTCACAGCGATGGTACAACAGCACTGACTATCTTTGCGCATGCGCAAAGTGGCGTGCATGCACATCCAAAACCGCTGGCCTCTGAGGCTACCATCAAACTGTCAGACTGTCTACAGCCGCCGCCTTCGGAGTGGCATCCCGCAGACATAGAGGACTTACCTCCCAGATGTTGTAGCGAGACACGCCCCACTCTCTCACACTGACAGCCGCTGCCTGTTGTTGAGGGAGAGGAGAAGGGAACTGTGGTAAGTAGCACGGACTTTTGAGCGGACGCGATCACAGAAGAAGTGACAATCTGTTTATTTACTGTTGCCCATACACTATAAGGACAATGGATGGCAACAGTAAACAACACTGTCTTCACTTCTTGAGGTTGTATGACAACTGTAAACCTCTATCTTCATTCTCGAGGTTTACATGGTTGTCATGACAACTTGAAGTGAACAACAGTGATGTTGTTCACTGTTGCTCATCCATTATACTCTATGTTGTGATGTGATACCATACACTATTCTACATATAACCTTAAGAATACATACATGGAATTTTTTTAAATAAAATATGGTAAATCATAGGTATGCCATATGTCGAACCACAAGTACTGTAAAACAGTAGAAACCTGCCCAAACCCAATAATATCCCCATAACACCCACCCATCTGCCACACACTCACCCCCTCACCCACTCGTGATCTTACTCTACATATTTTTTTTGTTTTCAGTTAAGAGATTACTTTTTTTTATTCATGGCACTGTCCTGTTTATAGAAGCGCCACTGAGATGTGAGTCACCTGGTTAGAAATGACTGAGTGCAACAGCACATTTACAAACAGGGCTGGTAGTATAGAGCAGGTGTCCAACCTTTTCGGAGTTGTGAACCACATTTAAATTTCTGAGTAAGACGGAGCCACAACAACATGCAACCCCTACCATACCCAATGTGCAGCCTACAAATCTATATTTACGATTTAAAATAATAACATAGTCATAGTCAATATTTGTGTTTTATTAAGCTAGAGTATTTTTAAAAATAGTTGTAATTTTAAAGTAATTATTCAGAGCAGCTCTGGAGTTTTAGATTTGCTTGTAGGCTTAGTAAAAGTAGCTTGCTGAGCACTCAGGACACTTTTCAGCTCCTGCACTTAGATTTTCTCAAATTTAAAAGACTGTGACATGTACTTGACATGTAATTGACAAACCCCTCTAGGGCCACATCAAACTGCTTTGAGAGCAACATATGACTCCTGAGCTACAGGTGGTCACCCTGGCCTAGAGGAATACCAGCCTGTCAGCGCAGTGGTAGCGCTCTGCTCACGATGCCGGGTGACCCAGCTTCAGAAGTGAGCCTAGGTCACCAGGAGCTGTCAGGAGGGAGAAGGACTGAGTATCCCAAAGATGCTCTCCTCCACCGGAAGGAAGGATTGCTTGTCTCCTATGACACTGCCACCTAGGTGACCCCAGGTGGCAGTGTAGCAGAGCTGTGCTGGTGGCATGCGGTTATTGCCCAGAATGTCTGCATGTTTATGCACAGACATCCATGTGACCCTAGCCCACGGAGTGCCTCAGGGAGGGAACTGGGGAAAAACACCTCCTCGCTCTGCAAGCAGTATGATCCTGTCTCTTCTTGTAGGCTCCACAATGCTCACTGGGCCCCCAACTGCAACCCAGCTCTAACACTTCTTGGGCTTGGGGAACCTGGGAGGCTTCACCATGGGGAGCAATCTGTGGGGCACTGACTGGTTGGGAGGAAGTCCTGGGACAGCGAAGTGACTGTGCTAGGAGGAGAGGATGGCCAAAGTGAGCCAAGCAGGATGACAGAAAGTGCAGTAAATTGAAAAAAATATATAGCCTAGAAGTTAAGAGTATTAGCTGTGAATGAGCTTGGTATATCCTGAAAATCTGAGTTTGATTCCTACAACCTCCACTTGCATACTGTTTGATCCTGAGCAAGTCATTTAGTTCCTGTGCTGAACTTTGTCTCAGTTTGCCTTTCTCAGACACAAATTTAAAATGAAATAAAAAACAGGAGGACTGCATTGCAAATAAAGAAAAGTACATCTCTTTTTTAACTGAAAAATATAATGAAATAAATACACATGCTGCCTGTTGTTCTTGGCAGATTGGTGGGAGCTATAGGGAGATATTAAGTTTCGCAAGTGTCTGTGTTACTTTTGGTTCATGCACACTGATATTTAAAAAAAAGAAGTCATCACAGGGTGTAATTTTATTTTTATTTTGCATTTAGTAACTATATTGACTCTTGAGCAGAAACCTGCAAGAGTAACCTGGGAAACAATACAGGCACAGTGAGCACAGAAGTATAAAATATAACAATGAACAAAACAATACATTGCACGACTGTACTAGTTGATGGTAAAGCAATGACACCAGTGTACTGAATTCAAGAGGACAGGAAATGAGTTTCAGTTTTAAATGTGTGGCTTGATCTCGATCTCCAACAACACATATTATCAAATGAGTTTAGATGTGATAATCACAAACAGAAGAAACTTGCTTTTTAGACACATTTTAGTTAAAGTCTCCAATATGGCCAATGAGTTGCTGTGAATGCTAGAGAGGAATCTGCTGACGATTGAGTTGTGCTCTGTGGTGCCTTTCTGATGCAGCGAAGCCTGGCACATGCTTTGCAGTTTCACTCTGTCAGACGTGACTATCAGTAGCATTGAGTAAAAGGCTGTGCAGTTTGTAGTCAAGTTAATATATATTTTAATTAATTAATAGTTTTTATTTGGTTTCTTACCACTATAACATATTGTTTTCTTCCATGTCTTACCATCTATGTAATGCTGTCCTAACCTCCCACCCTCCCTCTCCACATAAATAAGCTTAAATGAAAAAGTCTTCATATTCTTCACAGCTCGGCTTGCATGTCTTTCTGTTTTTACTCCGCAAACATGCATTTTATATCAGTATTACAAGGGTTTGTTGGGCTGTGAATTCTCTGTATAACTGTGTAGACTTTATTGATTTAGTGGGCATTGTGTGTTTTTATAACTCGCCCATTTGTTTACCTTTATCCCACAAACAAGAAAAATTTATTTGCATATCAGTCTCATGCTGAGTCGGCAAAAATATCAGGAATATAATGTACAAGAAATTAAGTATACATTTCAACTGTTTCTCTGTCAACTTCACTATCTCTATTCAGAGTGGTCCTGGAGTGGCAACAGTGCACTCCCTTTAGTCTATATAAATCAATGCTACTTTGCCAATCATTCACCCTCCCCAATACACAATCTGAATCACTGTATGATTCTCAAAACTATGGGCACCTGTGTCTTATAGATACTTTGCTGTGTCACATGGACAACAGTTTTATTACTTTAAGGGTCTGACTCCTTTGCACATCGAAATTTCAATAGGGATATTTAGAATGAGAGATGAACACATGACTGTCACTATAGAATTTGACTGTTTACCAACAATCATTCCATTTTTAGATTCATATAGTAGGCAGATTAGTTTTCCAGCAGATGTTATCCCACATTCTCTCATGCATTGTCTGTGCACTTAGGTTTTGCTATTTTCATTTTCTGTGCTTGTCAGATAACTGATTTTGTACACCTAGCTAGGAGGTCAATTTCAAAGCTAAAAATACCACCGATGAATATCCGCTTTAATTAGGAGCTAAAGTTTTAATTCTTTTACTTAACTCGACAGACGAAATGGTTGCAAGACAATTAAAAAGTATTTTCGTTACATTACTGCATTTGAAGAAAGTGCATGAAGTAGGTAAGCATTGAAAAACGTGTTTGCTGTGCTTAGCTCAAATATGGAGCTGTGTGCAGACAGCATGCACAAATGGAGTCATCATCTGAAGACAGCAATTCCCATCTTGCAGGCTCAAGCAATAAAAGAGCACTGAGGACAGACTTCTCAGTCGATATTTATACCAAGCACTGAAGACAAAATAAATGATGACAGGACACACAAACTAGTACGTAAATGATGTTTATTAACTTAGGAACACAAATGACTCATATTTAAGCTATAGCTGCTTTCCTGTCCCCTTTAAGGTACAGTGTTAAATGTTTAGATTCAATCGCAAGATGCTTTTCAGCAATTATAATGGTAGAGAATGAGGAAGGAATTCATAGTTATGACAACATATCCGAATAATGGCAAGTATGACATCATAACCATGAATTACTGTGCTGTAAAATGCTAGGTTTTTAGTTGTATGGATATTTTATATATGTATACTATGCATGGGAGAATAAATCTGGCAATTCAAACATATTATTTGAGCCTGTGATGTCTCAACAGAGAAAATAAATACAGGTTACTCACCTGTAACAGGAGTTCTAGGAATGGTATATGTTGTTCATCCACACTGTCTGGCAGGTTCCTTGCCGCTTTAAATCTTGCCGGAAGGTCTTAAGTTGGCTCCTCCCACCCACCCGGTGGTAAAACCTCGGCTCCCCCCATGACACCAGATCTGGCCCGGCTGGAAGCTCAGGCTGTCTGCCGGGCCGGAGGTCAGGAGTCAGGGATGAACAACATATTCATTCCTAGAACTCCTGTTACAGGTGAGTAACCCATTTCTAGGGACATGGATATGTTGTTCATCCACACTGTCTGGCAGACTCCTAGCAGTTCTCCGGGAGGAGGAGGCAAGCACACCCCCTACTTAGGGAATAAAGACTGGAGAACCGAGGCCCCAAAACCAGCATCCCGGGGACTCAAGGTCGATGTGGTAATGGGTAATAAAGGGTGTGCTGACTTCCAGTAGCAGCCCTGCAGATTTCCTGGATAGGGATGTCCCTGGAAGCAGCCACCGATGCAGCAGTATGGCAGGTAGAATGAGCTCTTATCCTCTGGGAGGCTCCATGCCCGCCAACTTGTAGCAGAGATCTATGCAGGAGGTGACCCACTGCTTATCGCCCCTGGCTGCAGGTCTGCCAGGTGCGGCTTCAGCGTAGGGTGACAAACAGCTGGCGAACCTCTTCCTGAATTTCAGCCGCATGCCTTATAATAAGCGAGTGCCCTTCTAGGGTCCAGCATGGAGCCTGTATTCAGCCTCCGAGGTGTGATTGGGTAGAACACCGCAGAGTCAACACCTGGTTAAGGTGAAACTCGGACACCACCTTCTGAAGGAATTTCAGGTGGGGCGCAGGACAACCTTGTCCCTGTGGAAGACCAGGTAAGGAGGCTCAATGCAGAGCGCCTGGAGTTCTCCCATCCTTCTGGCTGATGTGATAGCCACCAAGAAGGCGGTCTTCCACGACAGGTGAGAGAGTTCACACCTGTGCATTGGTTCGAATGGCTTGCCCATGAGCTCTGCCAGTACCAGCAGTAGATCCCACGGAGGTGAGGTTCCTGACTGAGGGAAATGTGATCAAGGCCTTTGAAAAGCGCCAGACCACCTTCTCATAGTGCCACCGACTGCTCCCTCGCCCGCGCCTGCAAGCAGAGATGGCTGCCAGGTGCACCCTTAGGGTCGCCGACCAAGCCCTTGACTAGAAAGGGACCATAATAGTCCAAGATGCTTGCCAAAGGACAGGAGGAAGGGTCCAAGCCCCTGTCTCTGACACCAAATGGAAAATCTCTCCATTTGAAGGCATAGCATTTCCTGGTCGACTCCTTACGGGACGCCTCAACAACACTGAGGACCTCGCCGGAAAGATCCAAGGCCTGGAACCCTAGCCAGCCAGGAACCAGGCCGCAGGTGCAGGGATTGAAGGTCCGATGGAACACCTTCCCTGATTGACTGAGAGCAGGTCCGGCGAGCTGGAAGCTGCCTCGGAGCCTGGAGCTGAGGCTGAGGAGATCTGGTACCAGAACTGGCGGGGCCAGTCTGGGGCTATCAGAATCACCTGCGCCTTGTCCCTCCTTGCCTTGAGAAGCACCTTGTAGAATCAAGGGAAATGGGGAAAGGTGTAGAAGAGGCCCGGGGTCCACAGCCTCGAGAAGGCATCCCCTGCAGCGAGCCCTGCTGAGGGGGCGGGCATGAAACAGCTCAGCTTCGCTCTCCCTGGAGGCAAACAGGTCCACCTGAGGTGTGCCCCAGTGGGAGAACAGATCTTGTACTACCTCGCAGGAGAGACCACTGTGAGATGTAGCCCCTATCCGTTCAGGGCATCGGCCAGGTGTTGGAGGCTCCTGCCACATGAATGGCTAGGAGATCCACCTAGGCTGCGCATAAGTGACCAACACGGAGAGCCTTGCATAGAAGCATGGAACGCTGGCCCGCCCTGGCGGTTTAGGTAGTACATGGTCGTGGGTATTGTGCGCCTGACTCGACCACTTGACCCGGAGAAACGGAGCAAAGGCGGTGAGAGCTAGGCGGACCGCTCGAGCTCCAGCAGGTTGACATGGCATCGGGACTCTGCTGGGACCACAGGCTGCGGCGCCCGTGTTCCCCAGATGGGCACCCCAACCCATCAGAGAGGCATCAGTCAGAGAGACCGCTGGCTCACGGACAAACGGGATGCCCTCCAGCAGATGAGATGGAACGGCTCACCACCGGAGGATGCCCACATCTCCTGGTCATTATCACTAGCTGGTCCAATGGATCGCAGCGCTGACCACTGGCTGGCCAGTCCCCACTGAAGGGCGCATGTGCCAGCATGCCCAACGGACCACGCTGGTACAGGCCGCCATGAGACCCAGGAGGCGCAGGAAGTCCCGGTAGATGCATTGCCCAACCAGAAATGATTGGGCAAGGAGGTAAGAACCTCGCCCTGTCCACCGGGAGCCGTGTTTGGCTCGAAGAGAGTCGAGCTCTGCCCCGATAAACAGAATCACCTGCTTCGCTCAAGTTCACTTGGCCTCATTGATGAGAAGGCCGACTTGAGAGCAAACCTGGAGGGCCAGATCTCTGGACCGCTTACACTCTGTCTGAGGGGGCTGCTATCAGCCAATCGTCCAGGTATGGGACACCCAGACCCCTCAAGCGCAAGAGGGAAGGCTGTCACCACTGCAATGCATTTGTGAAGACCCTGGGAGCTGGAGACAGGCCAAAGGGCATGGCTCGAACTGAAGAGGGATCCTCCGCCGAAAGCTGAAGGAATCTCCGGCGTGACGGACGGATAGGGACATGAAAGAACGCGTCCCTGCAGGTCCAGAGAGCAGAACCACATGCCGTGTTCCAGGGGTGGTATTATCTGAGCCAGAGTGACCATCCTGAAGGTTCGAGACCTTAGGAACTTGTTCAGGTCGTAGGTCGAGAATGGGCGCCAGCCCCCGTCCGCTTCGGAACCAGGAAGTACCTGGACACAAACCCCGGTCTGAGGGAGGGTCCGCCACCTCCTGATCACCTCCTTGGAGGAGGAGAGCGGCGTCGGCCCGACGAGCCGACAGTGAGGCTGCGGACCTGAGGTCCCCCGAGGTGCGACGGCCTGAAGGGCGAGCCTGCCTCGAATTCTAGAGGCACGCCTTTTCCCACCACTCTCCAGTACCCACCTGTCCGTGGTAATAATGGACCAGGCGGAAAGGAAGTGCGGAGCCGCCCCCATGGGGGAACTGAGTGAAGTGGACGGGTTGGGGCGACACCCCTCAGCCCGGCCACTGGCAGGCTTGAGGAGGAACCGCCGAGGGACCTCCTGGCCTTTACCTCCTTGCTTCCTGTTGGAGGAAGCTCCTGGCTTGGTTTGGGATGCCAAGCTCGAGCCTGCTGGCCCTGACGTTGCTGGGCCAGACGCTCCGGGGCGTAGAAGGACGAAGGGCTAGGTTGTGGTTTATGCCTTGTCCTTCTGAGCGGAAGAGACCGAGTCCAAGGTAGCATTGGACTCTCGATCCTCTGCAGGTGACCTTCCACCCCAGGGTCAAGAGGTCAGTCCCAAAGGAACATCCGCCAGCTTGTGCTGGGTATCCGGCAAAGGTGATATCCTCAGCCAAGCCCGACGACGCACAGCCACTGCGGCCACCACAGACCTGGCACATGAGTCCCCAATGTCTAAAGCAGTCTGGAGCTGCTGTTTGGCCACTGCCCTGCTCCTGGTCCCGCACCTGCCTGACCGTAGTCTGCAGATCCGTGGGAAGATGAGGGACGACTTCATCCAGGAGTCCAACAGGGCATGAGAAAATGTGCCATGAGGACGGCCGAACTGGCCTGACGAAGACCGAGAGAGACGAGCATAGACTTTTCGCCCGGCATAGTCCAATTTCTTGACTCTTGTCGGGAGGTTTGTACACATCCTCAGCGCTCCCGGCATGCCGGAAAACGCTGTCGGTAACCAACCCTCAGCCGAGGGTGTTCTGAAAACCAGACAAGGAACCGGTGGACTGCATACTTCCTAGCCATCCTGGTCGTGAAGGCGAGGACAGGAAGCTAGCGCTGCCAGAGCCTCTAAGGCCGGACTCCACTATGGCCTCGGCCACCGGAAAGGCCTCCGTAGGGGAATCCTCGTCCAGAATCTCCGTGAGGGATACCTGGCTAGGAAAGGGTTCGAGCTTCATTCCGTGGACTCGAGATGAGCCAAGCAATCCTAGGAAGGACGAAGGGCTATCGCCCACCGACTGTCCTCCTGAGGACTCCAAGTCCATTTGCTTGGAGAAAAGGAGGAATCATCCCGGACTCGGAAGAGTCCTCAAAGAGCTGCCTTGGCCTGAGCCACCCTCCACCTGCCGAGGTCTATCGGGGGAGGAGGGACAGACAGCCTATGGGGCAGTCCCTGAGCCACCGAGAATTTTTGGTCGGAGCCCCAACTAACGGCTGTGGAGGCGGAGGTTCCACCGGAATCGGTGAGGCAGCTGTAATTGGCCAAACAACCGCCTGGGAACAGGCCTCGGCTAAAACAAGGGTTGTTTCGCCACTCCCGTGACAGCCACTTAATGGCCGGGAAGACGGCGGCTTATTCCCGGTCAGAAGGAGCTGTTGCCACATGAGTTCCTCATACCCGACGTAACTTGCGCCGCCTTCCCTCGGGCCCGAGGGGAGGAGGAAGAGGATGAGCGGCGCCGCCGCTGTCGCTGGTGCCGAGACCGCCATGACGGCAGGATCGGGCTGGACCGCCAAGACGCCCGAGACTGAGACAGAGAACCTCGCTAGGCCGAGGACGGTGCGGGAGGTGTCGAGGAATCGCACTCCTCAGTTCGACAATTCCACCAAGGCTCCGGAACCGAGGCACAGACGAGCCGACGGGATCCTCAACTCCCACCGGGGAACCGGGAGAGGGATTCTCAGCTTTCCAGCCGACAATCGATCCAACGGGTCGAGAAAATCTCGACCGCCGCCAACGGGAGTCTTGGTCAACTGGCCTGACGGGGACACTGTGGAAACCAGTGGCCGGCCGAGGGGCTCGATCAAGTCGACAGCCGACAACTAGAGAGGGATCTTCCCTGGCCCCAAGAGCCGCCACGTGAGACTTACTCTTGTCTCTCTTTTGAATCAAGAAAACGGTCCAGAAAGTTGGACCTCACCTTTGTCGAGAGGGTCAGACAAAGCTCCCTAAAGAAGTCGAATAAGAGGCACCGAGAGAGCGGACAAATGCCGCGAGCCGAGGTAGAAGCGGCCCGCCGCCTTCCTTCGAGGGCGATCATCTGCTCGAGCTGATCCGCCGAGCCTGCCGCCGCGGACACCGCCGACCGGGCCTCTTTGACTTAACCGAGGAAATCTTTTCTCGGACGCCCAGTTGTAACGGGCAGCACGGTCTTCGAGGATCGAGGTCAAAAGGAAGAGCACAGGTCGCAGGCCCGCGGGTCGTGCTCAAGGCCCAAGCAGTAAACGCACGGGAGTGCGGATCCGCCTGAGACATCTTTCTGCCCGCAAGGGCATCTCCGAAACCGAGTCGATTGTCCATCGAGCGCGAGGAGAGAAGACCAAGTCTTTTAGCAAAACTTTCTAATTTCAAAAATTCAAGAACTAGGAACCAGTCTTACACGCAGAGCTGCTATGAGGGAACCTGAGCTTCCAAGCGGTAAGGAAGATCTGGCGTCATGGGCGGAGCCGAGTTTTACCACCCGGTGGGTGGGAGGAGCCAGCTTGAAGACCTTCCGACAAGATTTAAAGCGCAAGGAACCTGCCAGACAGTGTGGATGAACAACATATCCATGTCCCTAGAACATGGTATTTTCAGGCCCCCCTCCAGCGGTAGAGTCAATCGCAGCGCTTGATGACCTGCGCTCTGGAACAAACACACAGCATCAGAGGGTTATTGGGGAAAGCAGGTTTTAAATAATTGATTAGCAGTTTTTTCTTGGGACTATACTAACTGTATAGAAAGTATTCATATAGGTTTTCTAGAAGTGTTATGTTTGCTAAACAAAGTGAGGCAAGTGCTATGCATTTTCACAATGTTTTAGCACTTTTATGAGCAAAAAGCGAATCAATTTTAGAGTTAAATAAAACCCTGAAAAGGATTAGCATCCTACAGACTGGTCTCCTCCTCGGGGGCAGGACTAGAGCTCCTGTCAATATCCTGACTCCTGGCGGTGGCCAGGAGCCAGTGTGCCAGTTAAGAGCCTCAGAATTGGGACTGTCGCTGGGGTGGATGTCGACATGCAGTGTGCAGGAGCGTGGCCAGGGCCACTGATGTCACTGCACATCTCAGGCACTGGGGAAAACAAGCAGGAAAACCCTCCTATGCCAAGCATAATGACACCTGGTCCCCGGCTCCACTCTTGCTCACCCACCATATCGCCAGATTAGCATATTTCTACTCTCTTCACGCCTCCCTCTCATGCTCCTTGGGGTGGGGGGGCATTGTATGGGTTACTGCAGTCTCCGTGAGGCGGGGGGCAATGTGGTCAGAGCCCTGCCAATTAGGGAAGAATAAATAAATAAAAACAAAAAAAACAACACAGTTATTTTACTTACTGACATGTTATTTTCACAAGTTATGTTAGCACACAACACAGTGGCATACATAAATATTAACAGGATATTGCAGAGGCCGATGAAAATAAGCTATTTATTTACAATTCAGCATGTCCTTTAATGCCACGCTTGTATTTACTGCTAGGCAGCATTGAGGGAAATCATGGTACAGTAAATAAATGGCTTGTTTTCAGTCTGCTCTATGCAATATCCCTATTTATACCATGTAGATGAAACTAAAATCTTATGGATAAATAACTTACAAGACAATCTTGCCAGTGTTTGACTATGTGGATTTGGTCTATGGTGCTGCCCCAGATCTTCCCTTTGAGAAAATGATCTCCTCTTCAATTATTACTGTCATTTCGTTCTGGATGCCAAACCCCCCAACACTCATCACTGTTCTCTTTACTCCAATCTTCCACTTGCCACCTCATAGCATGTTGACACTTGCACTCTTTCCTGTTAAAATTCTTCTTCTTCTCCTCCTCCCCTCTACCCCATCCTCGTACTCCCTCCTCTTCACTAATACTGCACATTTTCTAGCATACGGAAATCCACCAGTAGTCAATATGCCATTCTGTACATTTCCCTAATCTCTGAAATAATCTCCTCTCCCTGTCTAAATCACACCTTCTCTCCACTGCTTCCTAAACCTCACTGCTCCCCTCCTGCTCCACCTGCTTCTACAGCTAAATCATCCCTCCCCTCCTCTGTTGTAACTGCCACAGCAGCTTGTTTGTCACCTAGCGTCATTAATGACTTTATTTTGTCACTTTTAGCAGTTTAGTAATTAATGTTATCTTTCAAGAGGTACCCTTCCTGGTTTGGTACCACTGATTTTGTATGCGTTCATAATGCTCCTTTGCCTGTACTGTACTTTACTCTGTAACCCTCCCCGAGTTGCACTTAGAAACGAGCTAAGGCTCAGTGTTTCTTACCCAGTTATCAAATTTTCAATAAATGAATCAATAGTTCATTTTAGCCACTTGGGACTTATAAATGAAGAGGAATCATGTATCTCAATAGGCCCTATGCACAAAAAGTACAATGCCTATAGACAAACCTAAGGCAAACAGCCACACATGGGGGTCCCACTGACCCCTATGGCATTCACTACAGGGCCATGCACCCTTCTTCTCCTGATCCCTCAGCCGTTATCACTGCTATGCACAGGGATGGTTTGGGGAGTGTCCGAAGCCCACACTCCGCACCATTCATTACCGGAAGAGTGCTGGGTGACAGAGGCGCGAGCTATACAGGAAGGTACCATTCTGCAGCCACTGCTCACCCCACATAACACACCCACCAGCAGCAGCGGACCTAACCCCTCCTATGGTGCCATCTGGCAGGTATGGGTCAGCCATGGGCACTTGTCCGCTCTTTTGCAAAATATGGTATCTACAGTGTCCCACAATCCCTGCTCTGTGCAGTGCAGGGGATTCAGTAGCAGGATGGGCATCTGAATGGATGCCGGCCTGTGTCCTCTGATCCATTCCCGTGCACCAGTACACCAGGCGGGCCTCTGAAGACACCCTGTGGTGGCTGGTGATCATGATTGCTGGCCACCGCGACCTGTCCGTGGGTGTAGAGCTGCACGAACAGAGCTCATGATCGTGCATAATCCCAGTGCTAACATTTATGTCCACTTTGGACAGGTCACAAGGGTCCCTAAACAATCGGAGATGGCGTACACAATACCCGATGACATCACAATGGCTTCTTCTGCACTCAAAACAGCTGTGAAATCTAGCAAAAACAGTTAAATCTTCATCAAAAGAACTAATTCAAAGCATTATAAATTAAAATACTTTACAGAAATTGGACACTCAATAGCCTGATTCAGAATATTCCATTTAAATCATCACTTGTAAGAGGTTAGGACTTTCATAACTCACTCACTCAGCTTTGCCACTCGTGAGTTATGGTCCCGTCCCAAACCAAACCACACTTTATTTATAGAACACTATTCCAGAATTGATCATAGGGTTTACATAAATGTAATAAGGTAAGTTAAAATGATAAAAAAGAGCATATTTCTAAAATCATCATCATCATAGCAGGAGCTTAAATAGTGTAGGCCAATTCAAATAAATACATTTTCAAGGCAGATTTAAAGGCCTCAACGGATGGGCATTCCCTTACCTGAGGAGTGTAGAGAATTCTACAGGGTCGGAGCAGCAACGCAAATGACCTAGCCCCTCAAGTTTTTGTTTTTTTCCGTTCTATATTTTGTCCTGTTTCCTACCGCTGGGACCATCTGCCCAGTCACGGACTCCGACTGCGGCTACTCATATTTTAGCTGCCTCCCTGGACCCCCTGACTTGCCCCCCAGGGCGGGTCATGGTGCCCTCGGGCCAAGGCGCCATGAACATGGGAAAGGCGGAGTCGGCTTGAGAGCCAATGCAGCCAGAGCGGTGTCATCAAGGCGCAGGAGCAGGGTTTTCTTCCTTTTTGTGGAGGAGGCGGGACGTAATGATGTCCTGCATCCGCCCTGCCCCTGAAGTTATCCAAGCACCGGTAGCGTGTACCCCTGGCCTCCCGCCAGGGTCTGCCAAGTGCCGGGCATTGTCCCTTCACCTCCCCCAGAGAAGGAGAGCATTGCCTGGGATGCTTAATCCTTCTCCCGGCCAGCCCTCCAGCAACCTGGGTCCATTCCTGAATCCAGGTTGCCGGCACCGTCAAGGGGAAATCCAACCAAAGCAAAGGGCCAGCTATATAACCCTCATGTATGAAGATACTGCGGTATATCGTGATACAAAACATACACATCTATTATAGATATGCTGTAGAACTATAAATATCTACATAAGTAAATTTCGTGCTCGCTGATTGCCACTTTTCTTGCCAAACAATCATCATGCACTGCTACTGGTTGTCTGTGACGTATCAGCTGATTGTGAACTGTCACTGTCAAATACCGCTGTATTTTCAGTTTCTCTGTTTGTGCGCTAGAGCAAGTGGTAATCGAGCACTCCTGTTACACTGACCCTGTTTGCTGCCTGAGCACTTCTAAGAAAGTAATGAAACAAGATTTTATTACCCTACTGACCAGGAACATGGGTGCTAACATTTTCAGTGTAACGCTAGTATTTCCAAGCTGATGGCAGAATCTGTGACACAAGAGGTCTCTGCCAGTACTGCTTCCTCGCCTCAAAAAAATAAAGAGAACCACGAGTGCAGTACTCTGTGTATGCTTCTGAGGTTCGCTCTGAAACTGATCAATATGCTTGTCAGCAAGCTGTCATGAATGCTGTTCGCTTAGCTTATAGCAGACTATTCATGTTCTACCATTCTGCCCGCTACACAGAATGGTTTGGCATACTGGTCCAGTATACGTGTGTTAATGGAAGGGGTGCAGTCAGCAACCATGATGTCCTACAAAACCATACTAATCCTACGAAACCACAAACTACTTTAATAAAAACAAAAAGCAGGAGAGGAGGAGGACTGGGTTCTTTACCCCAGATGGATTAGCATACTTTTAGTGGTAGCTAGACAAGGAATACAGAATACCAGTATCCTGTGTTACACCCACAATGAATCAATGGAAAATATGGCATTACAGAGCTTAACAATAGAAAGGCTGACTTATGTACTAAAGGGCAAATCAGAGCAATTTTAACAGAGGGTGGGGAAGTTCCTGATCCCCTGCCCCTTTGGAAGCTCAAGTTTTAAGAATGGGAGTAGGATGATTTGTACAGTACATCCTCCCTAGAGTGGTTTGGTAACCAAGAGATGAATTGTGATCTTGACTTGCATATACAGCTCATGGTCTAACTATGTATAGTGTATCCAGTAAAGAGACTGATGCAATGGGTGGTCTTGACTGGACATGAATTTTGGGCAAAGTGTTTCTTACATCTTGCAGAATGCACTGTTATCTGATTATTTGTTAATCGGTCTTTTTACTATACTTCTTCTCTGCTATACTGGTATGTTTCTGTAAACACTATTTTGCATCAAATTAATGCTCTTATAAGTGGATTGGATGCCATACCTGGATGTTATAAAGGTCGTGTGCACTATGAAATTATTGGAACTTTCTGCTGTATAGTTACTTCTGCAAAGAAATATTAATAAAATATTATACAAAAAGCAATCACTACACAGTACCGTATTGTATCTATTACAAAAGAAAAACTTACACATAACTATTCATAAACCAGTAAAGAAAGAAAATATTGCATTCATAAACCTGCAGGAAAAAACTCAGCAATCATAAACCTGCAAAGCAAAGAAATGTAAATTTTTATCTTACTGGAAGAAGTCAGTAATTTTTTGGGACAGCTGGCACGGCAGTAAGGACACCAAATTCACTCGGCGATGAATTGTGCTCGTAGTCCGCACCAGATCCTCATTCTGTTTTATCATTTGACACAACATTAAAAATGCAGACCAAATGTCAGCGTGTGTCACACCAGTCTCCTCCAGCTTCTTGCTCACCCCGCTGTGCTCTGGTTCCTTATCCTCATCACTGTTGGGATGCAGTGTGGCGACAGTCTCCTGAATGTCGCCAGTGGGTTGCTCCTGGCTACCATCACCTACATGTCAGAGTTCAGCAAACTCCTCTGCTCTCAGTCCTGGTGAAGGTTCAACGTCAGGCTCATTATTTTCCTCTGGTAAGACTGCCATTTCAGGTTGCCAAAACCCTTCATTTTTGTAAAGGCGCTGGATGATTTCTGTGTGACTATTTCTCATAACTGCTTTAGCAACCTGACTGCAGTGAGGAATGTGGTGTTCTTCAACATTGGCTTAGTCCAATCAGCAATGGAGCTGAGCATTTCAAGGACCCTCCTGCACAGAGCGCGATGCAATGCTGTTTTAAGGAATAAATTATGCCCTGGTCTAGGGTCTGAATTATACATGTTGTGCTGGGAGGAAAATGCCAGTTTTATATTTATAAGATCAGGGTTGGCAGAGTGATCAGAGAAGTTGTCCAGGATCAGCACAATTTCTCTCTGTCTCAGTTTTTTATCCCAGACCCTGAACCACTCTGTAAACATGTGCCTCTCATCCACACTGTCTAGTTTGATTTGCAGGTGAAGGGAGAAGGTACACACACAGAAGCTGTGTAGGATGGCAGACCTGTCAATGATGAGAAGATCCTCGTTCTCACTACCATCCATATTACAACAAGCCCGAGGGAGATCCACTTTTGCCTTCTTTACCCCAGGCCACTTTCACTTTTCAACCAATGTGCCATACCCAACACACTGGAAAACGATGTCAGTCTCACTGGCACTGAACATATTTTGAATCATACCTTCCAACAGTCCCGCAACACCTTGACGATCTACTGATCTGTGCTGGCTGCATCGGCATGAATCTTCTTCCCATGTGTTCTATGAAAGCCGATGATATGTCTGGCTTTCCAGTCCCCAGCCAGGAGTGAAATCTGTCCTCCCTAAAGGTGCTACCAACTGCTCTACCTTCTGTGATAGGAGTGGCTACTTATGAGGGCTGCCTCGCCCTACTACATTTTTTAAAATGTCTGAGAAGGGCTTCCTCGCCATGCTTGCCCTCTCTTTTTTCTCTTCCGTTGGGGTAACAGCTGGTGTGTCATTCTGACAGAATCTGATCCCACTGCTTCAACAAGTCAGCAGTTGTTGATTTCAGGACAGGCAGGTGCTGTGACAGTGATAGATCACTTACTCATTTGTGGCAGTTCATCTATTTTTTTAAAGCTCCACTTTCTTGGACAAAGAAGATTTCCACTTTCCACCAGCAGCCATTCTTACTCACTAGATAAGTTAGCACTCTGCGATTAATTCGCAAATCATTTTGACATTTTATAGTGTCAGTGTCAACCAGCTGATTCTGACATATGGCACCACTGTGAAACAGATGAAATAGCAGCCATTCAACGTCCAGTATAAAAGGTAAAGATTTCATTAAACCCTACTGGGTGGCAAATGGATTTCAGTTTTGCCTGACAAAATAGTCAGTTGTATTAACCGCAGATGGTAGAACTGGTGACGATGGTAAAACATGAAATAAATGAAGATCACAGTAAGAGTCTTCAAGAAAGACTGCCAAACTAAATTAAACAAGAACCATGACCTAGAATAACTGAACAAATCCCTGCCCATCAAACCCCAAGGTCATCTACCACTCTTGCTTAAGGATTTCGAGATAGAGCTGAAGAACACTGTTAGATCGCTTAGAGCTGAGGGGCAGGTGACAACGGCTGTGTTTTGGCAGTGATAGCCATGGGTATTGTAAAACTTCACATCTTCAAATGTTAGCTAAAATGGTGGTACACTTTTTCTTGAGGCGTGTGGTCATGGTTGATTCTGAACTGCATGGGGTCAGCAACCATAAGGGAACCAAGGCTGCTAGAAACCCCCACTGTAGATTTCAAGATTTAAGCAAAGTTCTTGCAGTGCATCACCACTGCCATCAGTTAAGAGCTTATTCCACCACAGCTGGTTTTAAACTTAGACGAAACCGGGTTAACCTCATACCCTGTTGTGAGTGGCCCATGGACACTACTAGCAAGAAATATGTTATGGTCTCTGACCTTGGTGACAAGCAGTGTTATGGTTGTTCTGGTCTGCACTCTGGTCGCTACTTAACCCCCCAGATTATGTACCAGGAGAAGACAAATCAATGCCATCCCACCTTCACGCTTCAAAGAATGAGATGTGGCACACTGAAAACCACTAGGCTTAATTTAGAAACAACCATTCAACACGCCAAACACAGACGCTGTTATCGTACCTGCATCAACCACATAAAAACCACCTGAACATTCTTGATCTACAGAGAACGACCTGATCCTTGATTTACTCAGGGCCACACCATGGAGAAAGTGACTGATAACTCTGAGAAGCATAATACTGTCCCTGTAGTTGTACCTGTTTGGTACTGATCTGCTTCAAACACTAGACATCTCAATTAACAAGGCGTTCAAGGATGAACTTAAAAACTAGTTGCCACACAGATCTCCAACCAGCTTCAAAGCGGAATAAGTACTGGCCCAGTGGCATGGAGAGTGGAAGGCCACGCCTCATCTCCTACCACACCACCAACCCAGGTTTGGAAAAAGGATGCAGATTGCTCAGGGCTGACCAGGAGGAAGGGAGACTTGAGCATCCCAAGGACAGCTCTTTTCCCTCAGTGTCGGAGGACAGGATGTCTCGGTCAGCAGATCATGGGTGGCGCGGCATGGCGCCAGGGAAGGTGACCCACCCATTGATGCCAGGAGCCGCATCCATGCAGGAGGAGTACAGACAATGCATCATTGCACTTGACACAGGCCAGGGAGAAACCAAGGTAGAGACCCTCTCCCGACCCTGGTAGGATCACGGACTGGTCCCTCACAGGCTCCATACGGTAACTGAGCTCTCCCAAAATGCTCTAGCTGAGGATGCCAGGGCAACAGCAACAGGTAAACCCCAGGAAGCTGGGTGATGGGGCTGAGGGTCCGATCCTGAGTGGGCTGGGTCGGCAGTGAAACAAAAAGAAAAAGGTGGAAGCAGCAGCTAATGATCTAAGATCAACAACTCTGAAAATCAAACACACACTGTGGCTTGTCACCAGCTTTTCAAAACTGTCTAACCAAACTGAGGACTGCAAACGAGGGTTCTAGCAAGCAGGAATACTCGAGACCATGCTGACTGTTTGAATGATCCAAGCACTGATGGTACTATCGGCTCACCAATAGCAGAATAAATCTCCCAAAACCAAAAAAAGAGTTAACTAATTGTTTTTCCTCTTTATTTATTTTTACAGAATTAGCTGTACCTGCTAATGCTGCAGATGCCACGGATGTGGACTGCTGAGCTGAATTGAGATGACCAGCAGTTGCATACCAACTTCCTGTGCGGACAGATTTTATATTTTGTATGTTCTTTCTGTTCACAGCCACTGAATTACATAAAACTTCACCAGCAGCGGTCCATGTGTGTTATGCTTCTCATTTCTTACCAAATGCTACATAGAAACATAGAATCTGATGGCAGATAAGGACCGCATGGCCCTCCTGGTCTGTTTATTTCTATCTAACAGATAAGCTGCAGATCCTAGTTGACCAACAGCCTACTTCCTCCTACCCCTCACTAAAATTGCCTTATGTTTGTCCCATGCATTCTTGAATTTACCCACTGTTTTTGACTCTACAACCTCCTCAGGAAGGCTGTTCCATGCATCTACAACGTCTCTGTGAAGAAATACTTTCTCACATTACCTCTGAGCCGCTCCTCCTCTATCTTCAAATTGTGCCCCTTGTTTTGGCACATCTTTTTCTGAAAGATGCTACCCTCTTGGACTTTGTTGATTCCTTTGAGGTATTTGAAAGTTTCTATCATGTCCCCTCTCTCCTTTCCTCGAGGCTATACATATTAAGTTGCTTTTAGTCTTTCTTCATATGTCTCTGGTGCAGACCCTCCTCTGGACAACCTCCACCCTGTCTATGTCTTTGCAGAGATGGGGTCTCCAGAAGTGTACACAGTACTCAGATGTGGTCTTACCAACTGTCTGTACAGAGGGCCAACAACTTCCGGTTTTCTACTGGTGATGCCTCTCCCTATGCATCCCAGTATCTCCCCAGCCTCCTAACTGCCTTTCTCACATTGCTGGCCCACCTTTAGGTCATCTGATAAGACTACCCCAGGTCCCTTTCCATTTTGTTGTTGTCAGTATCTCACCTCCCATTGTGTACTCTTCCCCTGGTTTTCTGTTTCTCTGTGCATTACTTTGCACTTCTTTGGCGCTGGAATTTAGCTGCCATACATTTGTCCATTCCTCCAACCTTGCCAAGTCCCTTTTCATCCTTTCCACCCCACCTTATGATCAACCCTGTTGCAGATCTTAATGTCATCTGCAAAGAGACATACTTTCCTTCTAGTCCTTCTGTAATGTCACTTATAAAGACATTAAAAGGACCGCCCTCAGTACTGAACTCTGCGGTACCCTACTAGTAACCTCCTTTTTCACTGTGGACTCCATTTACTATTACCCGCTGTGTCCTGTTGTCCAACCAATGTTTTATTTAGGCTACCACCCTGGGACCACTCCCAGGCTGGCTAACTTGTTTAGTAATCTTTCAAGGGACTTTGTCAAATGCCTTCCTAAAGTCTAGATAGGCCATGTCCACAGCTCCTCCCTGGTCTACTACTTGGTCACCCAGTCAAAGAAATCAATTAGATTCATCTGACATGACCTTCCTGTTGTGAATCCATGCTGCCTTGGGTCCCGGCCCCACTGGCCTCTAGGTACTAACAATTTTTCCTTCAGAAGTGATTCCATCATTTTTCCTACCACTGAGGTCAAACTGATAGGTCTGTAGTTTCCTGCCTCTGTCTTGCTCCCACTTTTGTGAAGGGAATCACATCCGCCCTTCTCAGTCCTCAGGTACCACAACATCCTCCCATGATTTATTAAAAGGGTAGTCAGTGGTGTTACTAGTTCTTCCTTTGTTCTACCAAAAGATGCCCCAGCTACTTATGCTGCACAGAAAAAAGCTACAAATAAACACTGTCAAAACTAGTCACACCTTAAAGGGGCATAGCAAATATAGCTAATATTTTTGCCAGTTTTATTTCTAGTTCTGCAAATATAAAATAGAGAGAGAGTGATAACATAAAACCTTTGAGAGCAAAGGTCGGGGTATTCCAGCATGTCACAAGAACCTCAAGACGGTCACGTAGTCTAGTAATACATAATTCCATTTGTTATTTTTTGTAATATATTTGTCTTATATATATGTGTTGTCAGGGTGGGACAAATCACTTTTGACCTGGTGGCCAGTTTGGCCACCATACCTCAAAATCTGGTGACTGAAATGTTTTTTGGGTGGCCAATTTTTCACAGCCACTGGACTAGAAATCTGGTGGCCTTTTTTAACTTGCCTTTTGGCGGTGAATTGCCTAGCAGCAACTTATCAGTAATAGTTTTTTTTTTTATTTCCCTCCACACAGAAGGGCAAAGTCAGGGCTCCTCCCTGACCACCAAGGCAAGCAGGCTATCCATCCCTCCCCAGTCAGCACGTCGGCCGCCTTGTGTGACAGCAGCAACACTACTGGAGATTTTACTTTTACTATTTTTTCTCCTCACAGGTGTTTTCCTCCACAGTCTGTTCAAACAAGCCGATTACAGGGCTCCCCGGACCACTAAGAAGGCTCTCCCTCACCTCCCCAGTCAGCATGTGATACGGAATTAGATTGACCGGTTTCTAGGAAAATTATTACTAATATGTCCCTGAAATTGAATAAACGTCCTATATGGACTAGAGTGCTGAGACAGGCTTTTTACACTTCACAGCCCTTAAAAGGGCTTTTGTGCAACTGTTCAAGTCTTGATGCCTGGGATAACTCTGATCTCCCCGAGAGCAAAGGTATACCCTCTCACTCTGTTTCCTTCAGAATGGTAGGCTTCAGCTCAACGTCATTAGAAATGCGGCTCCCACCACCCACGTGGAACACCCAGTCGCTTACCTTGTGACTTGTCTTTCTAAGGAGTTCTGCGTGAACTCACAGGTGGGTGCCAGCAGCCGGACTGATGGTGGATCGCATTACAGTCGGCAGAGAGGCCACGTGGTGGCTGTTCTGTGACCAAGCTCTCATGGACATGCATTCCCCAATGGAGTTCTGATCTTGCGCATGTGCAACAGCGGCAGCTCAGCTCATGACTGACAAGCATTCTGAGCTACTGTGCATGTGCGGGGACATTGTAGTTACCACTCGCCAGAATGGCGTAATATTTAAAGAAAACTAGTTGCCACAATGATCAGCCAGGTCACATTTGTCGACCTGGTGATCCTATATGTCCCACTTGAGTTTGTGTGTGTGTGTGTATATATATATACACACACACACACACACACACACACACACACACACTGTATATAGATAGATGGATATTTATGCAATATGAGCGGCACAAAACAATTAAATAACTCTGTTTATTCTCACATTCTCACTGCTGTTGATTGAGAACCACCATTTATTTAACATCGTAACATCAATCAAACGCCATTATTTAACACCCTAACGTCCAATCATTCTTCCTCCGATCGGCACTACGATACTTACCCTTACTAAGATGTACATCTGAAAAGCAGGATCAGCTAGATACTTTATTTCATTTATTGAAATGGCAGCTCCAATGTAGCTCTCTGTCCACAGAAACCAATCTCCTTTCTGAGTCTGCCATTTTCAAACAAAATATATATTTTTTAACCTTCCTCTTCCTGTCACTGCCTGCTTTCATTCCATGCCTGTCTCTGTTGTCAGTTTCTCAGCCTGCCTGACCGGCTACACAACTCTGCTGGGTGGGGCCGCCCCTCCTCTTAGGCACACTATAGAGACAG
This sequence comes from Neoceratodus forsteri, assembly GCA_016271365.2. Classification (NCBI taxonomy): domain Eukaryota; kingdom Metazoa; phylum Chordata; order Ceratodontiformes; family Ceratodontidae; genus Neoceratodus; species Neoceratodus forsteri. Next base: position 1,171,398,334 of record CM057456.1, on the reverse strand, counting down.
ATCTGGGCTGCAGGTGAGGGCCCGGCGGAGGAACTGGAAGGCCAGGAGAGATGGATCCGCAGTGGGCATGGGGGTCAGGTGCCATTGCCTACCCTGCAGAGCCGGGTTTTCCTGTGTTCTGGTGACTTGCTCCCTCCCTTGCATGGTGCATGTCTGATGCCAAGCGCACGGCAACCCTGCCTGCGCTGGGGCCACGCTACTGAACATGTTGCCCAAGACTGCAGTGCCCCCGATCTCCACCGGGAGCCGCTTGGAACACCAGGTGAACCCCAGTCCTCCCCCGGAGAAGAGAGCAGCACTGCGGGTGCTTAATCCTCTCCCTCCCATGCCAACCCCGCGTGCTTGAGCTCGCTTCCCAAATTTGGGTCGCCAGTGTAGCGTGAGGTGTGGCATCCTGCGCCTCAACCCTCAGTGCCACCAGGACGGTTGGAGCTATGCTTAAAAAATTATTTATATTTATTTTTAAACTAACCTGAAAACACTGCAGAGCACAGAGTAGTTACAGTTCTTCCAACTCGCTACCACTCACATCCTGATGTTGGTTCCTCTGCAATTTGGACAGTTAATTGTCCACTACAGCCAGGATCAGCCAGATAAATGAATTAATTTTAAAATAAATTGAAAAGAAACACACAAAAATGAAACCGATGTTGCTCCCTTGAATTCTCACTAGCGAGAAACAGCCGCCATGTTTTCAAAAGTCTCTGGCGCTCCACATGGCAAAATTAACAAACCAGAATTGTGCTCTGAACATTGGTAACGCGGTGTCCTTAGCTACCGACCAAACAACAAAAAGAAAGCTAAATTAAAAAATACAAACCCTACAAAAAGTCACATCCCTATTGTACAAATGGAACATGCAGTGGAACTGTTAAATAATGATTTATGTGCACTCAACATTTTTGACTGGTCAACTCCACCATGGCTTACGCCACTCGTGAGGTTATCCGAGGTCAAACTGCTCTTGTGCACACAAATCATTTATTTAAAGGGAAGTCTCCCATAGTTTCACACCAATATTTTCCCAGCTCCTTATGTGTAACTGTTGCGTGCCTCCTCCTCCAGTTGCCAGCAGTCCTATTGATGTCCAAATCTAGATTATAAATAAAAATATACAGCCCCAGAAGTTATCAATGTGTTTGTCCTCCATTTTACCATCAATGTTGCTGGAGGATGATGTCATCAGAGCAACAGATAATGGTGCTGCACTAAATGCAGTTCCACCAGCAGACCAAACCCACAATGTTTGGTTCCTCACTTGAGTAATGGAGAACCCTTTAAGTGTTGTGCACATCCCAAGTGCAGGTCTGATAGGGACTAGGACCATGTAAGTGTGATGCAGCACTGATTTGAGGTATATAGTATTCACATAAGAAAGTGCCTGTATGTGTTGTGTTACTGTTTCTGTTAGCAAAAACAGTTTACCCAATAAATGACTCTGGGTACAACAAAGTTTTAAGTGGTATTATGCAGCTGTTGTATTAAGGTATGTGTATGTTAACATTCTCTGTTTTGATTGACACCAGCAGTGAGAAACAATCTTGCAAATAGGCCCTTTCCCTTTGTAACTAGGCAGTCAGTGACTGGATGGCTGCTGTAAGGCAATAAAGAATTCAACTATGGCAAGGAATAGGTTACCAGGAAAGCACAAGCACTGGGGACTCTGGTTTAAATCCTACTAGAGTCCTTACTCTCTAACCCTTAAGAAGTTCCCCTAACCTCCTTAGAAACTGTGATGGCCCCACAGGTCCATGACTTTAAAAGTGCCCCAATTCCTATTATAAATCATTAGCAGTGATGTGAGAGCTACAGCACTTCACTTTCAAGGTACTAAGGATAAGCTGTGGCAGCCCCCTCCCCTTCCTTTGTAATGCCAGCATTTGAAGTAGGATGTCCTCACAAATCAGATGCTACACCTCAGCTGTAGTAGATAAAGAAACTAATCAGTATCTGTTTGTAGTGCTCTGTATTTGCTTAGCTCACTCCTCCCATGTCATATGCATTCTGTGTCTTGGTATTTCCAGTCAGAAACTCAGATTTAAGGAGCATTTGAAATGTAAAACAATACACTTTATAAAGTAAATGATCTAGCTCTCCACTTTCAGGCTGCTGAAAGGGGATGCATAAGTCAGTCTTGTGTGATCCTTTGGTAAACTGCCCAGGCTCATCTTGTAACAAATCGTCTTAAGGGTGCTCACCTGGTTCAATACAGAGTGACTGACTGACTGCTTGACTGATTGATTGGTTGACTGACTGATTCAGTCTACTGCTTTCCACAACATGTTACAACTGTCTCACAGAGAGAAATGAGCAGTACAGAGAAACAGCTTTTGTTTCCTGTGAATACAATACTATTGGATGTATTATTTGCTCTACACATACAGTATTAAGGCTACAAGTACTACTCCCTGAGTGAGTTGCATGACAGAACTGCCTTAAGCCATTGCAAACTTAAACTAAAATCAGGCTAGACAGCATTGATACCCTTATGTTTTGTTCTGCACTGTTGCTGCAGTGACATCAAGGAATGGGAGGCTGTATTACAAGTAACTTATTTACATGTAAATGGAGGCTTGCTTGACATTTTACTACCTTGTGTCAGAGCCTCAACCTCTAGATATGCTGCAACAGAAGAAATGGCTGATCTCTTATTGACATATGTACAGTACTTGATGTAATGTATAATAAATACAGATATATCCAAATCATTCATATACAGGAGTCTTCTCCTTTAACTCATCCCCATTGTATATCTCTTACATACAGAATAACCTGATAGAATAGTAGAGTTAGGAAAATAATTCCATTGATGAAGTCTAATGAAGTAATAAACCTCAAGCCTGAAGGGCAGTGGGTTTTTATCCCATAAAAGACCTCCCCCAGATGGAATTATTTTCAAGAATATTACACTTTTAATTCATTTCTTTTACATTTGTGTAGTTACACAATGCATTGTTTTAATTTTTAGAGATTTTCAAAAAATTCTGTCAGTGCAGGAGTTAAATTGTCCCATTCACACCTTGATTTCAAAGGAATAACTTACTGTAACTGATGACGGGTGTATGGGGTTACACAGGAAAGTCTAGTGAATGTGTTTGTGCCTCACAGCACAGAGCATGGCGCCTGCAGCAGGCTGAGGACAGATGGGATAGCATGGCTTCTTGAGATTGTTTGAATCTGTTCCTTCTTTGGTAAACTGAACTCTTGTTCAAAATATTGTTTAGTAGTTGTGGAAACTTTTATTGTGTTTTAAATTGCTATCTGGAAGTGTTCAATAGTTTTTCAGATAGACACAGACTGGTGGAGATTCGGGGTGTGTGTGTGGGGGTAAGGTCAGAAATTTGAAATCTTTTTTTTTTTTATGTGATATCTTGGTTTTGGACTGTGTGGGGGATAGAGGATGTGATTTAACCCAACATGCTGCCAAAGTATTTTTCATGAATGTTGTAGCTTTAGGCTTGAGACAGAAAATTGTAAAAAGTCTTATTTTGTCTAGTATTTCAGTAGTAATGCTTGCTCTGTGATGAGCTGCAAGGCGGATTTGCTGTGTGTGTGTTGGGGGCTGAAACGTTACTGTTCTAGGTTTTCTGGCTTTCAAGCTGTGTGTTGGGAGGGGTTGAGGCATCACTACAGCAAATCTTTTGGTCCAACATCTACTGGCTCCCTGAGTATCTAATAGAAACACTAAACTCTGAAGAAAATCAAGCCAGCTGCATCTCAAATAATCTTCAAAACCAACAAATCTGTAGACATTATTGATAGATGTGCCCTATAAACTCCAACCAGCACACCACTCGATAATAAGTAATTATTCAACAAAATATTAAGATAATTAGATCAGCAATTTTGAAGGCATCAAGATAATCAGTCAGTCAGTCATCCTTGACTGGGTCATCCCTTAAATCTAATCAGTACATCTTAATATGAAGTGTGATCCTTCATTAAGATGTTAAATATTAGATTAGAGTTACTGAGAATTGAAACCTACATGAAATCAGTGGTTGAAATGCATACAAGTGGAAAAGAGAGAAAACCCTTTAAATTAAACAGTAAACACAAACGGTATTTACACACAAACAAGCATCCACTGACACTAAAACAACTAGTAGCAAAGACAGCCCCTCCCACCCCCACGTCCACTGCCTGATTTTAAATTGTACTGTAGTCCTGGGTTTGACATAGGGCTGTTCTGAAATATCATGAAAGATCGTGGTACTACCACAGACAATAATTTATCACTGTAAAACAATATCATGTATATTGTGTAGCACCACAGTATATACCACAGTATACTATGATTAAAGTCTTGGCTGCAGCTCCGCACTCTGCCCCTTTCCAGATGTGACTGAGATTCAAGATTATCCACCTTCCCCAAATCAGATTTTTTTCTATTTTCCTTAAATTAGAAATGCTAAAAATTATTGTGATAATATATATATAATTTTTTTTCTTTTATATTGTTTATCCCCTTCATTGGTGTGTCCTTCCAATCTGCCAAGCTGCCCCAAGACCCATTCTTTTTCTTCTGCAGCACTTACACTTCTGGGAGATGGTGGTGATTTCCCAATCCAGCCCACCTAGTTTGAAGGAGTCCGAGAGGCCAGTCGGATCGGCAGGGCCCAAGAGGCACTGGCTTCATACTGCATATACCAAGGGTTTCCACCATGCAATGTTCCCCATATGATGCCAACATGCAAGGCATCAGGGAGCTCACGACACATGCAACATGGCCATACTGTGATGTAGCCGTTGTCCTCCAACCCATCTGCTAATCTAACTGCACCCCACCTGTGGCTACCCAAGTGACAGTATTGCAGCGGTGACCTTTAGTCTGTCTTCCCTGGAGAAAAGCATTGTGTGGATGCTTGATCCTCCTCCCGTGGCTGGCCTCCAACACCCCTGGATCATTTCTAAACCAGGGTCACTGACATCATGAGCCATAGCCCTACCACTGCACCGATGGGGCAGCCATGTTATTTTTAACACAAACATCATGATACTGAGAACATGATATTGTGACAACCCTACCTGTAAGTCTCATCCATGCTTTTCAAAAGCTGTAAAACCGGCCCAGTGGCACTGAGGGTTGAGGCCCTGGACACCACATTGGCACCACACCAGTGACCCGGTTCACGAATGGACCTGGGTCACTGGGGGTCGGCCAGGAGGAAGAAGACTGAGAGCCTGGCCAGACTGTTCTCCTCTCTCCAGGAAGGGAGTGTTGTCTTCTCCACTGCCTACTGCCACCCAGTGGAGGCTGGGTGGCAGTGTAGGTTGGGGCAACACATGAAGGATGGCAGCTGTAGGACTCGTGATGATGCACTGTGTGCCTTCACGCGCACGCCTCCGGTGGGCACACGTCCCAGCTCAGGAACAGGGAGAAAAAGACAGATGGAAAAATGGCAGGCTGGCTTCTTGATTGTCAGTGTGCCAGCCTCTGCCCACACCATCACTGGGATCCTGGGCCCTCATCTGGGTGAGTGATTCCAGGGTGAGGGAGGATGGACCTGGTCCTGCCATAGTGGGGTATTCCATGGAACATTTGGAGGGTCAGGTAAGTCCTGGGGTGGTGGATGCCAGCAGAGGAAGGCAGGGACATACGCTGAAGAGCTGCACATCTGGCAACTGAGAGACAAAACCTTTATACAAAAGCGAAAAAAGGAAACCATATGCTGTCCAACTGGGGCATCACCCCAAATAAAACAAAAAAGAGGTCTTGGTAAAATATTCCTAGGGTCATTATGCCACCACTACCTCAACTGTTGAAGGACCATTACTGAGCAACAACCACTAGGCCACAGTCTTCTTCACACAGAGGGGCCACCACTGGGAGACTCCACTCCCAGGTCAAACTAATGCTCCCAAATTGGAGGGCTGGTCTTAGAGAGACAACGCCCTGCCCACATGGGCTGCTACAGTCCACCGAATCAGCTCCTTTACTTCCCCAAACCAAGATCCTATTTTTGGGCCTGCCTGCTGCTACATCATGTAAAATGCCCCTCTCTGGTCTATCAATCTGCAGGTGCTCCTGGACTCTGGAAAGACCTCCACAAAGAGAGACACTGCTCCCAGGTCTACCACTCCGCCCACTCACTGAACACACAGGGACCACACAGAAAGCCATAAACTGGGAACTGGAGAACCACATGGGTAAAGAAAGACAATAACAAACATAGTTTATTTATTTGCTTATTTCAAACATTTTACCATGAAGGACATACTGAGCTGGTATCAGCTCAATTCCAGATGCATCCTATGGGGGGAGAGAGAGAAAGAAGAGAACAGTACAAATACAGTGTTCAAAATGCGATAATATGAAAACGAGCACAAAAACATGAGCAATTACAAGCAAGTTTTCTGAGCAGGACTTATGCAATAAAATAAACTGCAGAAGAACAGAAAGAACAATATGCAATGACAACAACACAATAACAGAGTGGTGGGGTTAATGGCTGAAAACTGGGGAGAGCCAAAGGTAAGGAGTACCATACTAGTGACAGTGCAGAGTGGAGAGTAGTGGACAAAAGTCCAAGACCCAGTGTCAGGAATGACTGCAGGAGTGAGAACTGCAAACATGGAGGAGAGATTTCAGAGCATGACGGGAAGGAGCACAGCAAATGGAAGGGCAGAGAGACCCAGAGTTTAGGAAAGTGGAAAGTGAGGGCAGCTTGATTAGAAGAGGATTTCATAGGGGAAGAGGGACAGCAGGAGCTGCAAAGGAGTAAGAGGTAGTGTGTGTTTGTATGTGGGGGGACAGAAACAAGATAAGAGGGAGGCAGCCAAACCAATATTTGGAGATAAAGGAGGCTGAATGGACAAGGTGAAACAAAAAAAAAGCATCAGTACTCCAGAGCCAGGAGTTAATGGGTAACCCCAATGAAAGTACTCGGTCAGTTTTGAAGATGCAGATACAGTTTTATTTTGGAATGTTCCTCCAACAAAAATTGATACACATCCACATGAGCGGTGGTCCGTGACAACCAGGTGCCCTGGCACTTCACCACATAAGGGGCTTTGTCAGGGGCCAAGGTGCCTGGCACCAAGACAGTTGAGGGAGAGGGAGGTGTACAATCAACAGTGGGGAGTAAGGGGTTTGCTGAAGTCAAATCGGCAGAAGGAGTAAAAGAGGAGGTCCAGTTTGGCTAAGACGGACTTGGGAGCAGCATTATAAACAATGCCACCATAGTCAAAAAGGATAATCATCTCCAGGAGGATCCCTTGGTGGACAGAAAGCAAGATGCTCCTCTTATATCTATAAAGCGTACCAAGTTTGGCGTGGAGCTTCTTGTGGATTGCCACATGAACAGAGAAAATCAAGGTAATGGTCCTGATAGACTCTGAGGTACTTGAAGGAGAAGACCTCTTCAATCACTGCACTATCAAGGGTATGGAAGGAAGGAGAGGTGGGAGTCCAACAAGCCTCTGCCTGATGCCAAAAGTCATACAGACCATTTTCTTGGCGATTGACGGACAGCTGAGCTCATGGAACCAGTGCTAGACACTGGTAAAATCCAGCTGGAGCCAGGGCTGTGAGATCAACAGCAGACGAGCCAAAGGTAAAGAGCACCACATCATCTGCATATTTGTGAATGGGCACAGGGAGCAGGAAATGCTAAGGTTGTTTAGAAAATAGAGAAAGATTTGGGACAAGGATGGACCCTTGGGGAACGCCTAAGAAGACTGGGAGGGAAGAGAGTCTTCAATATGAGCAGCTTGTGACCTGCCCTCAAGGTAGTGGCACACCTATTCAACTGATGAGGCAGAGAGTCCTCCTGCCTTAAACCTGTCCAAGAGATGAGGTGGGCAACACTGTCAAAAGATTTGAACAAGTCGACAAAGATGGCAACATGAATAGGCCCTGATCCATGCCAGAGAGGATCGTATCAGTGAGCTGCAGTAAAAAGTTAAAGTACAGTGGGACTTCCTGAAGCCAAACTGGAAAGGAGTGAAGAAGGAGGTTGTGTCAAGAAAAGTTGAGAGTTGGGAGAGAACAAGGTGTTCTTGGCATTTAGCGAGAGTGGGGAATAGAGACAGGATCGCAGCTTCCAGGGGAAGAAGGTCTGCCTTTTAATTAGGGGGATGACGGTAGCCAGCTTCCATGAATTAGGGACCGAGGATAAGGAGGAGAGGCTGAGGAGGTAGGTAATAGGGAGAAAATGAAAAGCAAGGCATAGTGCCTCACAAACAGAACATCAAGGTCAGAAGCAGAGGTGTTGTTTCAGATGGCAGCCTCATCTCCCAGCTGACTTACTCCGCACCACCTTGTTGTCATGATGAAGAAATGTAAAGCCAGTTTTCTGCACACTGTACTATCAAGGGACAAAATTCATCACTTTTATATAGACTGCATGTGTTTAGAGGTGAAACAAATTAAGACGGTGCAACTTGTCTAGTTAACCTCGTTATCCTAACCTGAAATGCCTTTTCCTTTAGATAGCAAGCTATTCCACCTAGTTTTGAAATTCTGAACACTGTCTAACTTTATCATTTCTGCTGGTAATCTGCTCCACGACCCTTTCACTCTCTGGGTGAAAGGAATGTTTCTGCATCCTTCCTGCCTTCCTTTAGCTTGAAATCAAGTCTGCTGATTCTGCTCTCCTTAATTCTGCTGAACAGAAGGTTTTGGTCTGTTACCCATTTATGATTCTGAATACTTCCAGTCATATCTCACCTCAGTCTCCTTTTCTCTTGGGGACAATACACCCAGGTGTTTAGCCTTCTTCGATGGCATGTCTGCCAGCCCTCAATTATCTTCGTAGTTCTATGGTGTACTTGCTCCTGGTCCTTTCTGTCCTTTCTGTAATGCAGTGCCAGAACTTCACACCACACTTCATATGAAGTCTAACCAGGGTCCTGTATAGCAGCACTATAAGCTCCTGTTCTCTACAATTTATTCAACTTTTAATGCAACCTAGCATTCACTGGCCTTGTTGGCTGCTACTGAGCATGGCCTGGACATTTTCAAAGATGGATCTGTGACAACCCTCAAGTCCCTCTCCTGCTCTACGACACACAGTATTGTACCATTTAATCGGTAAGCCCATTTTCTGTTTCTGGCTCCTACTATAGGTGCATTATTTGTACTTCCCACACTGAATTGCATTAGGCATCTGTCTCACCAATAGCTTAGTAGAACCAGCTTCAGCATAACTTTGCAGAGGTAGATAAGGTGGTTCAATGAGCACAAGCTAATAATGAATTACAAAAAGACAAAATAATGCTGTTCTGCAGCTCCCAAAACAGGCATAGATCTTACCCTCTCTCAATCACCAATGACGGGTTCTCCCTTGGAGCTAGTACAACACTTTAAATACCTGGGGATTACGGCTGATAACACCCTGTCTTATGCCCAACACATTAACAATATTGCTAAGGCTGTCAATACGTGCATAGGGCTGCTCTAAAGGCATAGATATTGTCTGATCTCAGAAGCCCTTAACCTTGCTGTACACAGCTCGGTGGTTCGCTCATTGACTACAGGCTAGTAGTCTATGGGTCAGCCACAGATACATCCCTGCCCTCGTCAAGTGGCACTAAACAAAGCTGTCGGCTCATAACTGGATCTGCATGGCTGACTCACACCTGCGACCTGTACGCTCAGGCTAATTGGCTCCAGTTCAAAGGCAGACTTATGTACCAAACATGTCTGTTAGCAAAGAAAATAAACCTTGGAATGATGCCCCGGTGTTCAAATGCTTCTTTTCCCTATGAGAATGCTCGCTGCACTAGAAGCTCTGAAAGTCAGATCTTCAAAATTCCCCACTGTCGTATTTCTTTAGGTCAAAGATCATTTGCTCACAGAGCCCCACTCTGGTTGAATTCTCTTCACCTCAACATATCCTCTACACCCAATCTGGGCACTTTTAAACATAAGCTTAGACAGCATATAGCTGCAAATGCCAGCTGCGATTAGTCCAATAATTCAGCTCACATTGTAGCCCAGCTCTTAAACCTGCCTTACCACTTGACTGCCCTGGGCCCCTTGACCAAGCACTTCCTTCACCTGTTCTACCCACCCTCCCTCTCTTCCACTGCATGCCCTCCCACTTCCGCTCCTTACCTCAACCTCACCTCCTATTGACTAGGCCTTCTGGGCTGATCCTTCTTCCCTAGTAATTAACTTCATCTCTAATTGTCCACCCATTGACAGAGTGCCTCTTGTGCTGTCGTTCTCCTCCCTGGTACACCAGACTTTGTCTCTTTTGTCCCTCAAGTACTGTTTATGCATTTTGCTATAAGGCATACATTGTACAATGCCTCATGTGTTTTGATTTTATTAATCCTGTCCACAATGATTAGTTATTCATATGTTAGCTACCTATTTGTAATATTACGCTCTCTGCTTGTTTAACCCTTGACGTGGAACCTATGTAAAGAGCTTTGTGGTCAAAGGTGTTTAATCCGAGAAGTCAATAAATAAATAAAATAAAATCCTACCTCCTACTCGTGAATGGTAGGACAGAAAGAATGGTGTATCACCCAAAAATGGATGGAGAGGGCCACATACATTGTTACACCACCCCTTCAATATGGTCTTACCTGACAACTGTTATCCAGGGAGGACAACAGCCACAATGTCACTTGCTAGAAGTAGCAGCAGACAGGTGATAAGCTTAAAGAGCCCCTAACTTAATTGGTATAACTTTGAAAATGTGAGATTTAGACACAAATCACTTTACATTTCTCATTTCCTGCAATTATGTTTCCCTTTTTCAATATTACTGAGGACAGTTTTATGAATACAGGGTCACTGTCCTCTAGACTTCATCTACTCTGGCAGCTTGTCTACACCTGACATCACAATCCCCAGTTTATGACATCATAATTATTGACACAGCAACAGACTGTTATGTCATAAACAGAACTGTGATGTCGGAGCAGGCAAGCAGCCACAACAGATAGGGCAGAAATCCTATCATCATACAGATGTCCTTAGTAATAAAGAAATAAGGTTGCGATTACAGAAAGAAACATGAAATATCAGCTGAATTGTGTCTGTATATTACATTTTTAAAGATGTACTAATGGGGTCATGAGGTCCTTTTAAGGGAGTCATAAGGTTTACAGTGGTGCAGAAGGCGAGATGATTTATACTGGAGAGGAGGGACAGTAGGCGGAAGGAGTCATCAGAGGACTTCAAGGTAGAGCCAGGGGACCTAATGAAAGAGCTACTAATGGGTCAGGAGGTACATGATATGGGAAAAGAAAGTTGGGGAAGAGAGGGAAAGATCACTTTACTTCACATTGGATGCTGTAAGGTTTGCTAGTTTCGGGATTCTGAGAGTTTCATCTGGGCAATCGCCACTGTGTTGACCCGTGACTATGGAACTGCTGGCCAAAGCAACAGCTTCTGTGGATGAGAGCTGCTTCAGTCGGCGTGAGACCCGCCGCTGCTGAACACAGACCACGTGTTGTTTAACTTTAAGAAAAGAGCGTATAGTTGTAGACAAGGTCACCACCCAGACATGTAATCATGAGGCAGCCCTTGGGCCCCTCACTGAGGGTGAAAATGTTCTTTCCACACAGTAATTTGCCCAATGACTGCAGACATTTGGAGCTCTGGGGTGAAGAAATAGGTGCCTGTATTCTGCTGTAGCTCCCTCAACATCCTCATTAATTATAGCAGTTCTTCTGACTGAACTGCAAACGCTTCCTATTTTGGTAATAAAATAGATGTAAAGAACTTGTAAGAGTAAGTGGAATCCTGTTTTGTTTAGTTTTTTTACTTTATAAAGACTTGGTGAAGCAAGCCTTTTCCCCACAATGCTGTTCCTTGCTGGACTTGTATGACTCTAGTTACTTACTTCAGCATGATCAGGGTTCTCTGAACACCAATCAATTTGATTTTACTTCTGGTGTGGACTTTAAAATCTGCAATTTATTTTATTACCTAAGTTTTACATGATTTTGAGCGTATTAGGTTTTGTAGGTGTTAATAGGTTTTACACTTTATTAGATAATTAAGTGTGGTGTGGATGGAGAAAGGATGTTGATGGCTGTAATGTATGACGATGTGAATACATCAGTTCATAATGGGTAGTTTTGAACTATGTGTAAGGGTTCTCAATGTTTTAGTTATTCCCCAACCTTCTTAGGTTACCTATGTCCTTTATGGGATATATGCAAAGAAGGCTGGAGGAAGTACAGTGGTTGTATATAAATGTTGGCATCAACAGTGAAAAAAAACCACAAGAGCAAGAGAGGGGCAGTCAGAAAATGGAGTGAAATATATCCTGAGGGTTGGTGTAAAAATACAGGTTACTCACCTGTAACAGGAGTTTTAGGAGTGGTATATGTTGTTCATTCACACTGTCTGGCAGATTCTTGCCGCTTCAAATCTTGCCAGAAGGTCTTCAAGCTGGCTCCTCCCACCCACCGGATGGTAAAACCCTCGGCTCTGCCCCTTGGCGCCAGATCTAGCCCGTTGGAAGCCAGGTTCGGCGTCGAACCGGGTTGAGGTCGGGTGGAGTCGTGTGGATGAACAACATATACCACTACTCCAGGAACTCCTATTACAGGTGAGTAAATACAGGTTACTCACCTGTAACAGGAGTTCTATGAATGGTATATGTTGTTCATCCACACTATCTGGCAGGTTCCTTGCCGCTTTAAATCTTGCCGGAAGGTCTTCAAGCTAGCTCCTCCCACCCACCGGGTGATAAAACTCTGGCTCCGCCCCATGGCGCCAGATCTGGCCGCTGGAAGCTCAGGTTGTCTTGTCCGAAGCCGGAAGGAGGTCGAGTTGTGTGGATGAACAACAATTACCATTCCTAGAACTCCTGTTACAGGTGAGTAACCTGTATTTCTAGGGACATGGATATGTTGTTCATCCACACTATCTGGCAGACTCCTAGCAGTTCTCCGGGAGGAGGGAGGCAAGGCGCAGACACCCCTAAATACTTACTTGGGAACAAAGATTGGAGAACGAGGCCCCAAAACCAGCATCCCGGCGTGACTCAAGGTCGATGTGGTAGTGGGAAATAAAGGTGTGTGCTGACTTCCAGGTAGCAGCCCTGCAGATTTCCTGGATAGGGACATCCCTGGAAGCAGCCACCGATGCAGCAGTATGGCGGGTAGAATGAGCTCTTATCCCTCTGGGAGGCTCCATGCCCGCTAACTCATAGCAAAGATTTATGCAGGAGGTGACCCATCTGCCTATCGTCCGCTTGGCTGCAGGTCTGCCAGGTGCGGCTTCAGCGTAGGTGACAAACAGCTGGCGAACCTCTCCCCGATTTCAGCCGTAAGGCCCTTATAATAAGCGAGCGCCTTCTAGGGTCCAGAGTATGGAGCCTATATTCCGCCTCCAAGGTGTGACTGGGGTAGAACACCGCAGAGTCAATACCTGATTAAGGTGAAACTCGACACCACCTTCGGAAGGAATTTCAGGTGGGGGGCGGAGGACCCTTGTCCCTGTGGAAGACCAGGTAAGGAGACTCAATGCTAAGCGCCTGGAGTTCTCCCATCCTTCTGGCTGACGGATAGCCACCAAGAAGGCTGTCTTCCACAACAGGTGGGGAGACCACACCTGTGCATTGGTTCGAATGGCTTGCCCATGAGCTTTGCCAGTACCAGCAGTAAATCCCACGGAGGTGGGGTTCCCGCACTGGAGGAAATGTGATCAAAGGCCTTTGAAAAGCGCCCGACCACTTTTTCCTGCGCCACTGACTGCTGACCGGCCGCCCGGTAAGCAGAAATGGCTGCCAGGTGCACCTTAAGGGTCGCCGACCTAAGCCCTTGACTAGATAGGGACCATAGATAGTCCAAAATGCTTGACTTACAGGTCACGAAAAAGGGTCCAACCTTTTTCCCACCAAATGGAGAACCTCTTCCATTTGAAGGCATAGCATTTTCTGGTCGACTCCTTACGGGGACGCCTCAGCGGCGTTGAGGGCCTCGTCGGAAAGACCCAAGGCCTGGAACTCTAGCTACCAGGAACCAGGCCGTCAGGTGCAGGATTGAAGGTCCAGATGGAACACCTTCCCTGATTGACTGAGAGCAGGTCCGGGCGAGCTGGAAGCTGCCGCGGAGTCCTGGAGCTGAGACTGAGGAGATCTGGTACCAGAACTGGCGAGGCCAGTCTGGGGCTATCAGAATCACCTGCGCCTTGTCCCTCCTCACTTTCAGCAGGACCCTGTGAATCAGGGAACGGGGAAAGGCGTAAAGAGGCCCGGGTCCACGGCCTCGAGAAGGCATCCCTGCAGTGAGCCCTGCTGAGGGGCGGGCATGAAACAGCCTCAGCTCGCGTTCTCCTGGAGGCAAACAGATCCACCAGAGGTGTGCCCCAGCGGAGAACAGGTCTTGTACTATCTCCGGCAGGAGAGACCACTCGTGCGATGCAGCCCCTATCCGGCTCAGGGCATCGGCCAGGGTGTTGGAGGCTCCTGCCACATGAATGGCCAGGAGATCCGCCTCCAGGCTGCGCACTAGTGACCAGATGCGAGAGCTTCCTTGCATAGAGGCAAGGAGCGCCCCGCCCTGGCGGTTTAGATAGTACATGGTCGTGGTATTGTCCGCCTGGACTCGGACCACTTGACCCCGGAGAAACAGAGCAAAGGCGGTGAGAGCTAGGCGGACCGGCACGGAGCTCCAGCAGGCTTGATATGGCATCGACTCCCGCGGGGACCAGAGGCCGCGCACTCAGTGTTCCCCAGATGGGCACCCCAACCCATCAAAGAGGCGTCGGTCGTTAGAGACTGTCGGCTCGGGCGGACAAACGGGATACCCTCCTGCAGATGAGGCGGAACGGTCCACCACTGGAGAGCTGCCCACATCTCCTGGGTCGTCCACACAGCTGATCCAGAGGATCGCAACGCTGTGACCACTGACTGGCCAGTCCCCTACTGGAGGGGCATGATGCCAGCGTGCCCAACGGACTCACGCTGGTACAGGCCGCCATGAGACCCAGAAGTCGCAGGGAGTCCCGGCAGGGCGTAATTGCCCAACCAGAAATGATTGGGCAAAGGAGGTAAGAACCTCGGCCCTGTCCGCCGGGAGCCGTGTTGGCTCGAAGAGAGTCAGCTCTGCCCGATGAAAGATATCACCTGTTTCAGCCGAGTTCCAACTTGGCCTCGGACCAGGAGGCCCAGTTGGAGAGCAAACCCGAGGGCAGATCTCTGGACCGGCCCACCTCTGACCTGAGGGGCTGCTATCAGCCAATCGTCCAGGTAGGGGTACACTCAGACCCTCGGCGCCAAGAGGGAAGGCTGTCACCGATGCGGCGTATTTGGTGAAGACCCTGGGAGCTGAAGAAAGGCCGAGGGCATGGCCTGGAATCAAGAGATCCATCCGCCCTGAGCGGAGGGAATCTCTGATGAGACGGACGGATAGGGACGGAAAGAACGATCCTGGAAGTCCGAGAACAGAACCACACGCCGGTTCCAGAGATGGTATTATCTGAGCCAGAAAGACCATTCTGAAGGTTCAGGACCTTGGAACTTGTTTAGGTCATGTAGGTCCAGGATGGGGCGCCAGCCCCGGGTCTGCTTCGGGACCAGGAAGTACCTGGACACGAACCCCGTTCTGATGGTGGGTCCTCTATCTCTTATCACCCCTTTAGAAGGAGTAGGGTAATGTCGGCTCGACGAGCCTGTAGAGATTCTAGGTACCCCGGTTGCCCGGGCGACGGTCCTGAAGGGCGGAGCCCGCCGGACGAGGCAGGCCTCTTCCACCACTACCTCCAAAACCCACCTGTCCATGGTAACAGCGGACCAGGCGGAAAGGAAGTGTCGGCCGCCCCACGGGTGAACCAGGGGCAGGTGACAGGGTGGGGCGACACCCTCAGCCCGCCACTTTGCAGGCTTGGAGGAAGGACCGCCGAGGGACCACCAGGGCCTTTTCCTCCTTGCTTCCTATTTGAGGGAGCTGGTGGCTTGGGCTTGGAATACCAAGGTCCAGCCTGCTGGCCCTGACGCTGATGTTGGGCTGGACGTGCAGCGGAGCAGAGGGGCTAAAGGGTTTAGGCTGAGAGTTTACTTACCTCTTGTTTCTCAGGGCGCGACGAGACCGAGTCCAAGGTGGCATTGGCCTTCCACCCAGGGTCAAGAGGTCTGTTCCCAAGAAGGGAATGTCCGCAAGCTTGTGCTGGGTATCCGAGGGTGAAAGTGGATATCCCTCAGCCACGTACCACGACGCATGGCCACAGCGGGCCGCCACTGACCGGGCGCAAGAGTCCCCGATATCCAAGGCAGTCTGGAGCTGCTGCTTGGCTACTGCTCTGCCCTGGTCTCGCACCTGCTTGACCGTGGGTCTGCAGGGTCGGCGGGAAGATGAGGGACAACCTCATCCAGGGAGCCCAACAGGGCATGGGAGAAGGCGCCATGAGGACGGCGAACTGGCCTGGCGAAGACCAAGAGAGAGGCAGGGCATACACTTTCCGCCCGATAGTCCAACTTCTGGACTCTTTGTCGGGCGGTTTGTCCACGCCCCTGGCATTGCCGCGCGCCGGGAACGCTGTCTGTAACAACCCTTCAGCCGAAGGGGTGTTGGAAAGCACGGAGAGAGAGTCTGGGGACCGTGATACTTCCTGGCCATCCTGGCTGACGGCAAGGGACAGGAAGCCGGACGCTGCCATAATTCCAGGGCTGGCCGACAATGGCTTCGCCAACGGAAAGGCCTCCGAGAGAATCCCCGGTCCAGAATCTCAGTGAGGGATATCTCAGCCCGCTTTGGATACGGGTTCAAGCTTCATCCCAGTGGATTCTGGAGATGAGCCTAAGAAGTCTGAGGAAGGACGAAGGCTATCGCCACACTGCTGCCCTCAGAGGACTCCAAGTCCAGACGCTTGGAGAATAGGGAGGAGTCATCCGAATCCGATGAATTGTCGAAGAGCTGCCTGAGCCTGAGCCACTCTCCACTTGCCGAGGCTTATCGGGCGTGAGAGTGACCGACAGCCTGGGCGGGAAGGCCCAGGGCCGACCGGTGAATCTTTCGATGGTGCCTCTACTGTCGGCTGAGGCGGAGGCGTTCCACCAAAATTGGTGGAGCAGCTGGAATAGGTCGAACAACCGCCTGAAACAGGCTCTCGACCACCACGAGGGGTTGATTCGACTGGTCCGGTGGCAACCATTTAATGGCCGGGAAGAGGCCTGGAGCCGCTTGTTGCCAGCCAGTAAAAGTTGTTGCCACATGAGATCCTCATACGGCGCAACTTACGTCAAGCCTCCTCGCCCAAGGAGGAGGAAGATGAGGAAGAGCGGCGACGCCGCTACCGAGGTGCCGAGACCGAGACCGCCTTTGTCGACGGGAGCAGCTGGACCGCCAAGATGTCCAAGACCGAGACCGGTACCCCGGCCAGGCCGAGGTCAGGAGGAGGGGAGCCGAGATCGGCAATCCCTTCGGCTCGGTCGACAAGACCGCGCTCTGGAGCCAGAGGTGCAGATGAGCAGACAGTATCCACAGTCCTCGCCGGGGAACTGGGAGGAGGATCTCGTGCTTCTCCAGCCGACAGCCTCGTCTAACGGTCGAGAAAATCTCGACCACGCCGTAGGTGTCTCAGTCACCTGGCCTGACGGGGCACTGTGAAGCCAGTGGCCGGCCGGAAAATCGACTCAAAGTCGACTGTCGACAAGGGAGGGAGATCTTCCTGCTCCCAGGAGCCGCGGCGATGGGACTTACCCATACTTTTCTTCGACCGATGAAACGGTCCGAAGGATTGGACCCTCGCCCGCTTAGTTGAGAGGGTCAGACAAAGCTCCTTAAAACGGAGCTTGAGTAGGAGGCCCCAAGAAGCGGAATGAAAGTCATGAGAAGACGAAGTCGCGGCGTGAGCCGCTTCTTCCTCGAGGGCAACCAACTGTTCTAGTTGTTCAGCCGATCCCGCAGCCGCGAAACCGCCAGTCGAGCCTCCTTGGATTTAACGGAGGAAAACTCTTTCGGGCGCCCTAGTTGAAGACGGGCAGCGGTCCTCGAGGGACGACCGAAAAGGAGAAACAGATCGCAAGCCTGCGGGTCGTGCTCCCGCCAAAGCAGTAAACGGACGTGGAGTGCGGGTCCATCCGAGACATCTTCTGCCCACAGGGACATCTCCGAAATCTGAATCGATTTGTCCATCGCGTAGCCAGGGAGAAGACTCAAGAGGTAAACTTTTAATTTTTCTGAAAGTTTCAAACCGAAGATTTTTGGGCCCAAAGCTTGAACGCAGAGCGTTAAGGAGGAACCTTGAGCTCCAAGCGTAAGAAGATCTGGCACTGGGGTGAGCCGAGTTTTACCACCGGGTGGGTGGGAGAGCTAGTTTAAGACCTTCCGCAAGATTTGAAGTGGCAAGGAACCCGCCAGATAGTGTGGATGAACAACATATCCATGTCCCTAGAACCTGTATATTTCGGGATGTGGATATGTTGTTCAATCCACTACTTACTGGCAGACTCCTACAGTTCTCCAGGAGGAGGAGGCAAGGCGCACACCCCTACTTGGGGAATAAGGACTGGAGAACCAAGGTCCCAAAACCAGCATCCCGGCGTGACTCAAGGTCAATGTGGTTAATGGGAAATAAAGGTGTGTGCTGACTTCCAGGTAGCAGCCCTGCAGATTTCCTGGATAGGGATGTCCCTAGAAGCATGTGAAAGCAGCAGCAGTATGATGGGCAGAATGAGCTCTTATCCCTTTGGGAGGCTCCATGCCTGCCAACCTATAGAGAGATCTATGCAGGAGGTGACCCACCTGTATTCGTCCGGCTTAGCTGCAGGTCTGACAGAGTGCAGTTTCAGCGTGGGTGACAAGCAGCTGGCAAACCTCTCCCGAACTTCAGCGAAATCTGCTCCTTATAATAGCTAGCACTCTTCTAGGGTCCACAGTATGGAGCCTATATTCAGCCTCCCGAGGTGACTGGGGTAGAACACGGCAGAGTCAACACCTGGTTAAGGTGAAACTCTGACACCACCTTCGGAAGGAATTTTGGGTAGGGGCGAGGACAACCTTGTCCCTGTGAAAGCCCAGATAAGGAGACTACGATGGAACGCCTGGAGCTCTCCCATCCTTCTAGCTGACGTAATAGCCACACCAAGAGGCAGTCTTCCATGACAGGTGGGAGATATTACACCTGTGCATCGGTTGAGATGAATCGCCCATGAGCTTACTTAATACCAGCAGTAGATCCCATGGAGGTGGGGTTCTCTTATCGGAGGGATATGTGATCAAGGCCTTTGAAAAAAGCACCTAACCACCTTCTCCTCCTGCGCAATAGACTGCTTGCCGCCCGCACTGCGGGCAGAGATGGCTAGGTGCCCACTATGGTCGTCGAATCAAGCCCTAGCTGAGAAAGGGACCACAGTTAGTCCAGGATGCTAGCCAAGGAACAGGAAGAAGGGTCCAACCCCTTGTCCTGACACCAAATGGAGAATCTCATCCATTTGAAGGCGTAGCATTTCTGGTCAACTCCTTATGGGATGCCTCAACGACGTTGAAGACCTCGTCCGGAAAGACCCAAGGCCTGGAATTCTAGCCGCTCAGGAACCAGGCCATCAGGTGCAGGGAATTGAAGGTCCAGATGGAGAACCTTCCCCTTGTTGACTCGAGATCAGGTCCGGTGGTCTGAAAGCGCGCCTCGGGGCCTGGAGCTGAGGCTGAGGAGATCTGGGTACCAGAACTGGCGGGGCCAGTCTGGGGCTACTAGAATCACCTGTGCTTTGTCCCTCTTGCCTTGAGAAGCACCTTGTGGATCAAGGGAAATGGAGGAAGGCATAGAAGAGGCCTGGGATCATGGGCTCAAGAGGCATCCCCTGCAGCAAGCCCTGCTGAGGGGGTGAGCATGAAACAGGCTCAGCCGCATTCTCCTGGAGGTGGAACAGGCCCACCTGAGGGGTGCCCCAATGGGAGAACAGATCTTGTACTACCTCCAGCAGGACAGACCACTCGTGAGATGCAGCACCTATCCGGCTGAGGGCATCGGCCAGACTGTTGAGGCTCCTGCCACATGGATGGCTAGGAGATCCACCTCAGGCTGATCACAAGGGACAGTCAGGAGAGCCTCCTTGCACAGAGAGGCAAGGAATGCGTCCCGCCCTGTCGGTTCCAGGTAGTACATAGTGATGGTGTTGTCTGTCTGGACCTTGAACCACTTGACCTCAGACAAACGGAGCAGGCGGTGAGGACTAGGACGCACACTGAGCTCCAGCAGGTTGATGTGACATCCAGACCTGAGGGGACCAGAGGCCGTGGGCCTAGAGCTCCCCAGATGGGCACCCCAACCAGGAGGCGTCGGTCGTCAGGAGTGACCGTCGGCTCGAGGCGGACAAGCAGGATACCCTCCTGCAGATAAGCTGGAATGGCCCACCACTGTAGGCCATCCCACATCTCCGGGGTCACCGTCACTGGCTGGTCAGAGGACCGGAACATTGTGACCATTAGCGGGCCAGCCCCATTGCAGGGAGACACATATGCCAGCAGGCCCAATGGACCACGCTGGTGCAGGCCACCATGAGGCCCAGAAGATGCAGGAAGTCCCGGCAGGGTGCAATTGCCCAACCAGAAATGATTGGGCAAAGGAGAAAAGGACCTCGGCCCTGTCCGCCAGAAGCCGGGCTCTGGCTCAAGAGAGTCAAGCTCTGCCGATGAACTGAATCACCTGTGATGGCACGAGTTCCAACTTGGCCTCATTGATGAGAGGCCAATCTGAGAAGCAGACCTGGAGGACCAGATCCTGGACCGCTCCACCTCCAACCTGGGAGGGGCTGCAATCAGCCAGTCGTCCAGGTAATGAGGTACACCTGGACCCCTCAGCGCCCAGAAATGCTGTCACCACTGCCATGCATTTGGTGAAGTCCCTGGGAGCTGGAGAGAGGCCAAGGGCATGGTCTGGAACTCATAAGAGACCCTCTGCTCGGAAGCGGAGAAATAGCTGATGAGACGGATGGATTGGGACGTGAAAGAAGCGTCCTGAAGGTCCAGAGATCAAAACACACACCTAGTTCCAAGGATGGAATGATCTGAGCCAGAGTGACCATCCTGAAGGTGCGCTGCCTTAGGAACTTGTTCAGATCATGCAGGTCGAGAATGGGGCACCAGCCTCCCATCCGCTTTGGGACCAGGAAGTACCTGGACACAAACCCTGGGTCTGGAGGAGGGTCCACCACCTCGCTGATCACCTCCTTCTGGAGGAGCAGAGCAATGTCGACGATGAGCGGCAGAGGGCTAAGAACCGTTGCCCCATGGGGCGGCGGCTCGATAAGGAGGAACTGCTTGAATTCCAGAGGCAGACCCTGCCTACCACTTCTAGCACCCAGCGGTCCATTGTGATAGCGGACCAGGCAGAAAGAAGTGGCAGAGCAGTCCCCATGGGGAACCGGGGAGGAGTGACAAGGTTGGGGTGACACCCAAACCCGTCACTGGGCAGGCTTGGAGGAAGAGACCACTGAAGGACCTCCTGGACCCTTGCCTCCAGGCTTCCTACTGGAGGAAGTGGCAGACTTGGCTTTACAGCACCAAGTGCATGCCTGCTGGCCCTGGTGCTGGTGGGCGGATGTGCACTAGGGGCAGAAGGCGAGAAGGGCTTACGCTGCTGCTGGTGCCTTTGTCCTTCTGGGCAGACATGACTGAGTACAAGGTGGCACTGGACTTCTGGATCCTCTGAAGATGGCCTTCCACCCCGGCCCGAACAAGTCAGTGCCCAGGAAGGAGCGTCTGCCAGCTTGTACTGGGTGTCCGCCGTGAAGGTGGAGATCCACAGCCAAGCTCTGCGGCGCATAGCCACTCGGCCACTACTGATCAGGCACAAGTATCACCTATGTCCAGCGAGTTTCACGCCCTTCCCTGATCCGGACCTGCCTGACCATCATCTGAAGGTCAGCCGGAGATGAGAATCACCTCATCCAGGGAACCCATAGGGCGTGTGAGGAAATGTGCCATCAGAACAGCGAGCTAGCCAGGCGAAGGCCTAGGGAGGAAGCAGCGTAAACCTTCCGCCTCGCGTAATCCAGCCTTTTGGATTCCTTATCGGGCGGTTTGTCCACATCCTAAGCGTTCCCGGAGCGCCTAGAAAACACTATCGGTCACTAACCCCTCTGCAGGCGGGTGCTCTGAGAAACTGGAGAGTGAGCCGGTGGGGACTGCGTGCTTCGAGCCATCCTGGCTGCAGGCGGGGACACGATGCTGGCCGCTGCACAACTCCAGGGCTGGGCCAACAATGGCTTCGGCCACAGGAAAGGCCTCCAGGGGAATCTCCTCGGTCCAGTATCTCCGTGAGGGATACTTGGCCCATTTTGAAATGGGTTCAAGCTGCATTCCAGTGGACTCGAGATGAGCTGAAGCAAACCTAAAAATGAGGATGGGCTCTTGTCCACTGACTGGCCCCCGCAGACTCCAGGTAAAGCGGCCTGGAAAGAGGAGGAATTGTCGTCAGACTCCGAGAGTCTGCAAACAGCTGCCAGGCGCCTAAGCCACCCTCCACCTGCGAGGTCGATCGGGAGTGAGGGTGACCGACAACCTGTGGGAGCCAAGCCTGACCGACGAGAATCTGGGTCGGGGCCCCAGTCTTCGTTGTGGAGCGGAGGTTCCACCACAATGGTGAGCAGCCATCTTCGGATGAACAGCAGTGCGTACGGGGTCGGCTCCTCGACCACTCCGAGAGGTTGTTTGCGCAGTTGGTGACAACCACTTACTGGCGGAGAAGGCAACGAGGTTGGCTTATTCCCAGACAATAAGAGCTGCTGCCACATTAACTCCTCGTAGCACCGGCGCAACTTGCGGGCCTATCCTCGAAGAGGGCGACCAGGATGGCCGCGATTCCACTTTCCATGGTGCTGAGACCGGGACCACCAACATCAGGCGGACCGGCTGGACCTGGAAGAGGACCGAGACCTCGGGGTTCTGAGGGTGGGTCAGAGAAGGGATGGGGAAACCTGCTCCTCTCTCGGTACAGGGACCTTAACCGGGGACTCCGGCACAGGCAAGTTCTCAGTTTCACAGGGGAACCAAGTGAAATGGGGTTGTCAGTTTCTCCAGTTGACAAACACGTCCAACAATCGAGAAAAATCTCTACTGCACGTCGACGGATGTCTCGCCGGCTGACCTGACGGGGCACCTGGTGGAATAGCGTCGCGCCGCGAACTTCCTCGGAATCAAGTCAAGAGTCGACGGTCCAGTGAAGGGGATCTCTCCCGCTCCCTCAAGCGTCGACGGTGGACTTACCCTTAGAGTCCTCCTTCTTGGACTGACTGGAATGTCCGATGGCCTTCTCCCTTGGTGGAGAGGGACTGGCAAAGCTCCTTAAACAAAGCTGTGTAGGAGGAGCCAAGGAGGCGGGATAAATGCTGCGGCCGAGGAGGAAGAAGAAAGCGGTCTGGGCACTGCCTCCTCCTAGAGAGAGTTCATCTGCTCCAACTGCTCCGTGGAGCCCACTGCCGTGGACACTGCCCAACGGCCTCCTTAGACTTGACCGGCGGACACACGTTTTCAGATCGCCCAAGAAGAAGTCTGGCAGCGTGGTCCTCCAAGACTGAAGCTGAAAAGGACTTGCACAATCTGCAAGCCTGGAGTCGTGACCAAACCCCAGGCAGTAGACACGTGAGTGCGCTTTGGTCTGGGACATCTTCTGCCCACAAGGGCACCGGACGAAACCGGAGTCGATTTGTCCATCGCAGCAGCGAGGAAGATGAAGACCAAAGTCTTGTAAATTTTAAAATAAGTTTCAGTAATTCAAGACTGTGGATCTAGGCCTAAACGCAGAGCTAAGGAGGAACCTGAGCTTCCAAGCGGTAAGGAAGATCTGGCGTCATGGGGTGGAGCCGAGGGTTTACCACCGGGTGGGTGGGAGGAGCCAGCTTGAAGACCTTCTGGCAAGATTTAAAAGCGGCAAGGAACCAGCCAAACAGTGTGGATTGAACAATATATCACGTCCTAAAGTGCTCTTACCCTCAGAAATATCTCATTAACTAAGACAGCTGTGAAGGTGGGAAGTAAGCATAGCAGCCAAACTTCTCCAGTGCGGGTGTTGGTAAACAATGCCAAGCTGGCTGTAAATAAAAACAGCTGTGGTTAGAATCTAATTTTGGTCTCTAAGCCAACCTGGTTGAATTGTAATACTGCCCTAGTTTGGATAAGCTGGCCCCACCACACTCTCACGGTATACGCCCATGTCTGGAGGCGTAGGGTGACAGCTCCTATTGTTCCAAAGCCCATGTCTGGGATTTAGGGTGACAGTGCCAATTATTAATAAATCTGAGATGGCTGTCCATGTGGGGGCTACTGGCGTACCAGATACTACCGACCAATCACCCAGCAGGTGGTGGAAAGGTTTTCCTGCAGGCGCTATCAGATCTTCTGTCTTAGTTTTGAAGTCTATGAGATTTTTGGTTCTTGGGATTTCAATGTATGGGTCAGTTTGAAGTCTATAAGATTTTTGGTTCTTGGGGATTTCAATGCATGGGTCAATGATGCCTCCCATTTCCTTCTCCAGACAATGGAGTCAATAAGCTGCAAGTAGCTTGTATATTCTGCAATCCACACTGGTGGTCATGCACTTGATTTCACCTTTTCCTCGGGGACTGTCACCAACCAGCTCCAGGTGGAGCCTGTGGCTTGATCAAATCACTCAGCCATATCCTTCAGTCTCTCTCTCTGTCCCTCAGTGTATTTTTCTTCTTCCATCCTTTGTTTGCCCCTGTCCTGAGCAGTCCCCTTCTGACAGTGACCCCAGCCCATCTCTCACCAACCCAGGCTTTACTCCACTAGTTGCTTACCTCAATGGATGAGTGCATGCCATGGGTGGTGGAGCGAGCCTGCATGGTCACTGATTGTCATCCTGCTCAGTGTTTATTCCACGTAGTTTTCGTCCTCTCTCTTGAGGTCAAGAATGTGTGCTATGGTGGGGGCCTGCCCCAACACACCCTGTAGTAGCGACTGCTGATGCTGTGCCACCAAGCCGCAGCTCATTGTTTTCCCTCCTGAAGGAGGACAGCTGTTTGTGGATGCTCGATACTCCTTCCCCAGCCGATCCCAGTAATCCTGGTTTGTTCCAGAACCAGGACAGCTGGTGTGGTGAGTGGTGTGGCACTTGGTGCCTCAGCCCATCACACCACTCAGTGGGCTTTCCTCTGCACATCTTCTATCCCTACAGAGATGGTCCACTACAGGGACTAGTGAAGGCTAGATCCTGAAGGTTTCAGATCATTAAGGCACGCCTCCAGTATTGTGTCTGCCTTCACTGGTGGGTAGGTATAACAGCAGAGGCACATAACCAGGCAGTTTCATCACGATTCCCAGCCTAATGCTTGTCCATTCTAACCTGGTGAGTTTGAAGACAACAGCACTATGGTTTAACAATGATTTCTGTCACATGAAGGCACTGGGTCTGAGGTTCGAGTGCAGATGGAGGAAACCAGGACCATGTCCAACAAACTTGTTACTGGTACTGCAGGGTGGCGCTCAGGACAAAAATGGAAGGGATCAGTGACACAGCTCCACGGAGCCAAAATATGATCCCTTCCTTCCTAATTAGAGGCAACTGAAAATTAAAGTTCATGCAGTAATCGATTTGGGGCAGGTAAGGGTAATTTCGTTTCCTGGGTGAGCACCAGAAGCGGTGCTCTTTAACAAAATAATATGAAAGAGTTTTTTTCCATACACCTTTATCCCACTCCCACCCTGGCAGGCTCCCTCCTGTTTCTCAGAGGGTTGTCCCACACAGAAGAGTCCTTGAGTTGGGCCCTCCCACCCTGCTTGGATCTGATGGAGAAGAAAGTCTGACAGTCAGTACCCATTATTCTCTGCCTTCCTCTTGATGTCAGGGTATTTTTGAACATATCCTCATTGCAACAGATGTTGGCATGTTACTTAAGGAGTCCTTTCACCCCCTCCCCACATGATGTTTCAAGCAAAAGCTCACAGTGCATCTATGAATAAATAAACCATGTTGGTTACCTTGTTTGGTCTGCTACAGAATAACTGAATGCACACAGTAGGTTCAGTCAGGAGTTACAGGGCTCAAGCATGCCCTGCTGCTCACCACCCCAACATCCTGTAATGCCCTCTTCACATCCCCATGCATTTGCAATCTCACTCTGACTTCCTCACACCCGTGCAGTGTCACCATCCATACACATGTGCTGCCAAATCAGACCCTAACAAATATGTACTGTCACCTCACACCCCACATGCACAGTCACCTTCAGCCTCCCACATTGCCCTCTCTCACACCATATCCCTGCACATCTGCTCTGTCCCCACATCCCAGGCAGACAAATGTCGCTCACCTCTGGACCCCCAAACATATGCAATCTTACTCCTAAACCACTAACACATGCGTCATCCTCAGAGCACACAACACACACAGACCCCATACATTCTAGACTCTCTACACACATGCACTGCCAACCTAAGATCCTCCTTACTGTCACCCACATACTTCTTCTTACATTTTAATGTTATGCACAAACTCGCTCCATATCCATTACTCTTTAACCAAAATGTTCTCTGGTCCTCAGTGTATTTCTGCATCACCTACAAAACCAACAATACCTTAATAAAACCATATGAACGAAAACGGATAGGATGGCACCAGCATATTTAGGAGACCAGACAGAGACTTAGTTTTAGCTCTGCATAGCATATTTTATTAAGGTGCTTCCATAGGTATAAAAAGTAACGTGCATAAACTACCGTGCTTGCAGAGGAGCATCCAAGAATACAAACCATGCAAGCAAACTCTGTTGGCTTCTGCCAACTCAGGTTAAAGGGACACTGTCAACCTTTTTGCATCATATTATTTCTGGTTAAAAACCGTATTTATGATTACCTACCTTCTCTAAAAATAATCGGCATTGCTGGTTTCTTTATCTTCCTCCTCTCTTAGTAGAAGAGAAATCTATGCTAATGGTATAGTTGTAAAAAACCTTTTGTTTTAAATCCTTGCTCTACTACTACTGTATACTACCTGAAAACTAGTAATGCTGCAAAAACTGCAGCCACTCACGAAACAATTGTCTACTCTCCTCCTAGTGCATAACTAGTGGCTGAGACTGTGTTAGTGTGGTCCCAAGTCCAGGAAAGATGCAGTGGAGTTGATTAAGGAATGTAATTAAACCTGTTTTGTGTGGTAACACCAATATGATGGGCAGTCCGTTCTTCACAATTTAAAAGAAAAAGAATCAGAATCAAACTACCAGCTACATCAGCAGTCCCTACAGTATGTGAACAACCATAACCTGTGTTTTTAAGCAAGTGACACTATGAGCCGTAATGATATTTATACAATAGGGGTTTCCAGAACCTTTTTTTATTTCACTTTATCTTCTGGAATAAACAAAGAACACACAGGACAAAAAGGAAAATTCTGCTCAAACAAGCTGGAACACTGTCTTACCATTTGGGAATGAAGCAGGCTGTATGCCTTGGTAGTTGAAGTATTTGTGGATGTGGAAGGCTTCAAGTTTTTTGGCTTCTGCCAGTGTGAAACTCAGGCTGCTGTTTGTAGCTTTGGGGCTTTCATAGAGTGCACAAAATGAAAGTGAAAGAGGGACTTACAGGTGCAGGTGTGACAGGTGAGCGGAAATCTGTGGAGTGACTCGGGTCGATGCACGCTAGGTGAGGATGAGTGACAGTACTTATGCCAGTGTGTTTCTCTGCTACTCTCTATCTGTGTCTCCGCTTGTGCCTGAAGCTGGCGCTATATAAAAGAATGACTGCTGTCGATGAGGGTTTGCTGCGGGTGGTCACTGATACGAACAGAATGACTGGACCCACAGACAGGACACTGCTCTTCACCATCGAGAGCAGGCAAGAGGGCAACACTGCAGGGACGGAACACACCACACAAGGCACTCTGGCTGCATGGCACCGAGCTACGGACTTGGAAAAAACAGACAGAGGTGCTGTGCATGACAGGCAATGGGAGGGTAACAGAAATCCTCCCTCTTATAACATAGTCAGTGTGTACAGCCGAGGACACTGGCACACAATGCAGGAGCATGCTGTGTCTCGGGGGGACTGAGACCAGACTGGCTGCATGTAGTACACGGGAATGGCCATGATTAACTGTACAGCAGCACATGGCATGCTGTGCTCTCGGGGGTGGGGGGGACTGAGACCAGACTGGCTGCATGTAGTACACAGGAATGGCCGTGACAACTGTAACAGCAGCACATGGCATGCTGTGTCTCTCGGGAGAGAGACTGAGACCAGACTGGCTGCATAGTACAGGAATGGCCATGACAAACTGTACAGCAGCACATGGCATGCTGTGTCTCTCGGGGGGACTGAGACCAGACTGGCTGCATGTAGTACACAGGAATGGCCATGACAAACTGTACAGCAGCTCATGGCATGCTGTGTCTCCGGGGGACTGAGACCAGACTGGCTGCATGTCGACACAGGAATGGCCATGACAAACTGTACAGCAGCTCATGGCATGTGTGTCTCGGGGAGGGAGGGACTAAGACCAGACTGGCTGCATGTAGTACACAGGAATGGCCATGACAAACTGTACAGCAGCACATGGCATGCTGTCTCTCGGGGGGGGGGGACTGAGACCAGACTGGCTGCATGTAGTGCACAGGAATGGCCATGACAAACTGTACAGCAGCACATGGCGTGCTGTGTCTCTTGGGGGGGACTGAGACCAGACTGGCTGCATGTAGTACACAGGAATGGCCATGACAAACTGTACATCAGCACATGGCATGCTGTGTCTCTCGGGGGACTGAGACCAGACTGGCTGTGTAGTACACAGGAATGGCCATGACAAACTGTACAGAAGCACATGGCCAGCTAAATATTATGAACAGAAACAGGCAGCCATTTCTTTGTCTCTCTTGTTCATGTTCCGACATCCACAGCCATATATAACTGTGGTACTATCAATTCAGTGAACAGAGAGACACAGACAGACACAGTGTGAACAGTTAGCAGTCCATCTCCCTAGTTACTGTGGGCTTGGTGCCTGGAGATCCGTGGGACAGGTGGAGGGAGGAGACACAATGAACAGAGAGAGAGAGCACAGGAGACACACATTCTCAACAGTTAGCACTCTCTCTCCCAATTCAATGTGTGCTCAGTCTCGGAGGTCCATGAGGGCAGGTGGGTGGGGGAGCTGACTAAGCTCACTAAGCTGTCAATTACAAATGTGCACTTTTCATGTTCATGCGTCAGGGACAAAAAGACCCATTGTGACCACTGGATTCCACGATCTGACATGCTCACATCAACTGTGAGTATATGGTGCATTAATGCACAGCCAAGTGGCAGTGCTGTTCCCGAAAAGAACCGAGCCTTGAAGGGGACATCAAGGATGCCCTTCTGAATGTCTGGAATTAAGCCTGAGACCCTCAACCAAGAGTGCCATCTAAGACATACTCTGATGCTGCACTCCTTGCAGCAGAATCTGCTGAACCGTAGGCCGCTTCTCAGCACCTGTGTGCCCACATCAGAGCCCGCTCAGAGGAGTTTGGTCATCTTTTCTTTCCAGTCACCATCTGGGAGGTTTTTGACCAGGTCTAGACCCTGCTCAACAGGACATTTTGAAACTGGACCATATTGGTTAAGAAGTTGAGAGAGCGTCGGCCGGTGACTCTGAGGGTTGAGGCGCTGGATGCCACACCTCGTGCCACGCTGGTGTCCCAGGTTTGGACATGAGCCGGGCCGCCAAGGGATGGCAGGGGAAGGACAGGATTGAGTATCCGGAGGACTGCTCTCCTATCCTGGGGAGGGATCCAGGAGCCACCACTCTGTGACCCCTGATGACAACTGGGGCACTACTAGGCGGTGCCAGCAAGAGGGACAGTGTAGCAGGCGTCGGCATGTTGTGCCTGGGGTCATTGCATGCCGCACTCCGCGGGGCGTAAAACCAGAAAAAGTGGCACAGGTAGGGCAGCATGATCTTCCATTCTCCGGCCAACCCAAATAGAGACCTCCTCATCTGGATCCGACTTGGCGAGCTGAGCCAGGTAGCTCCCCACCACCCCACCACGGGGAATCGAGGAGGTGGCCTGATAGCGGGTTCGGGGCTGGGGGGTTGTCTGGATGACATGCTGACCAGTGCCAATGGGGAAGAAAATATACAGTAAAAAGAAGATGAGAGAGCGGACAGAACATGCTGAGGAAGCGATATCTTCCTTCCCATAGAGTCGAACTGCTTTAACTCCCTATCAGGGGCTGAGTGCTCAAGTGTTGGGGTCTCTGTGACCTGTCATGAGTGGCAGTGATTAGCACTGAATCTGCCCTCGGTTGCTCTCCTAGGTAGGGGTTCTCTAAGAGGCCCTATATAGGCAGTCCGCCTTTTAGAGACTGCAGAGGGCGTGAATGGATGTTTCCAGGCAGCCTTGGTTACATCCTCGAAAGTGTCAACTAGAGCGGGACCACCACCACAGGTTTGGGGTCCTTCTGCCTTAAGTATCTGGTGAGGCGTCTCTCCAGATCCAAATCTTACATGTCCCACTCCATATTATCCTAGATATGCACATTATATCCATGTATGTTGGGTCATTTGGGGGACCTGGGAAAATCCCTGGGATCAGGTGAAGGGATGCTGAAGGGACAGCCTGATCTGGAGGAAGCGTGAGAAAGAGGAAGAATGAGATTCTTCTGAGGATGAGAATCTGACCTTCTCGTTGCCTCTTTGGTCTTGGTATACTTAGTGAGCATGAAGGGGTTTGAGATGGTGACCTCGGCTGCTTTTTCTCTCTAGGCGCCCCTAGGTTTTGGGCTTTCGTCTCAGGGGTGGTCCTGATGGGCTCTTGTCTTGTGGCAGGACCCTGGATGGGGTTTGAGCCTCGGAAGTGTCTTGCTGGGAACCCCATCTTTCTTAATGGTCTCCCACCAGAATGAGACTAGCTCTTTTACTTCTGAAATTTTAAGACCGAGGTCTGATCTGGCATCTGCCCTGGCGTCTGGTCTGGCTGTGGTGAAGGCAACTGACCATTACGCTTCTCTGGGGATCTGTGGTCTGGTAGCCGTCGTCATGTCTTTGGGTGGCGACGGTTCATCCAGAATGTTAAATCCTCCCTGCCTCCCGAAATCTGCTCGTCGCTAATGTGACCAACTCCAACGCCGGAGCCCTCCTCGCCTGTGCAATCGGCTGGGCCGATGTCCGTATGGACGGCACATTGTCCTGTCTTTGTGATCGGACCTCGGTTTGACGCTGGTCCTTAAAGTGTTTAGGCGGACATCTGGTCCAACATCTTCCTAGGGTCTGACATCCGCTGGGTCTGATGCCCATTTAATGGGCGTAAGCTCTATAGTCCACTTGGCAGACATCCCAGAGACAGGTCTGGGGGTTGGGAGGCCGACCTAGAGTGTCCCATGTCCCAGCGCCCGGTCCAGGGAGTCGAGTCTGCTACCAAGGCTGACTTGGAGTGCTCCTTGACTGGGCTATCTATGGATCCAGATTGGTCCGTGGAGCATGAATGCCATCTGGAAGTGTGCCCCTGAGGCCGGACCTTCAATGGCTGGAGGGTGGATGCCGAACCAGAGCCACCCAACCCAACGGCTGGACCTTGGCTGGCGGCTGCTGGGTCCTTGTCCAAGATGGAGATCTGTAGGAGTGGTT
Organism: Neoceratodus forsteri; assembly: GCA_016271365.2. Classification (NCBI taxonomy): domain Eukaryota; kingdom Metazoa; phylum Chordata; order Ceratodontiformes; family Ceratodontidae; genus Neoceratodus; species Neoceratodus forsteri. The sequence continues at coordinate 1,171,366,863 of CM057456.1, read as the reverse complement.
TGTCGAGTCTGAACTCCCCTGGAGTCAGATGTCCTTATGGATGGGAGGCGCTCCTTCTCCGTTTCTCTCTTTTTTGTGTTTCCCGACTTATGGGAGGATCCTGCCCTTGAGGAGGAACTGTTCTGCAGCGCCAGATTTTCTTTTCTAAAAGAAAAGTCTCCAAAATGTTTTGGTGGCGGATCCTCGATGCGGCTATTAAAGTTTAAGCAAATTTGGCGAGGCCTTAGTGTCGTGTCTCGGGCCTAAACACGGACACAGGCTATGTACTTGTCCTTGAAGGAGTTGTTTACCACAAGCACTTGGATACTTGCCGCTTGACGGATGATGTCAGGGAAGGCGACATACAGAACAAAATACTAATTGAACTTTTCGAATAAGGAAAATAAAAGAATGAAAATGATACTCAAGTGATGGCATCGTTCATTAGCTGAAGGCGTCTGTGGAGCTGATGCTTGCGAGTCGACGGCAGGAGAAGAACTGGGGGCGCTGGGGACCATCCGTTTTATGATGCAGGGAATGTCGGGGGGGCCAATGTCGGGGCAGCCTCCCACTGGATGTAGCTAGCTAGAATGTTTCTGGGTCCTGCTGCCTGACGGCTTCAGTCCTAATTATGTAACCTGCTGCAAGAGCTGTATCTCAAAGCAAGATCCAATGTTATAAACCCATTTATACATCTAGGCGCACAGGAAACTTGACATTAGGTGACTTACTCAAGGCTACTAGTGAGTAAGTGGCCTGATGGGATTTGAACATGGATCTTCTGGTTCTCAGGGCTGTACTCTAAGCATTGGGAGTATTTGTTCCCAATCATACTGTACATGCAAACTGAAACTTTCAATGATCATGTGCTGGTAGATAAAAATATAAAGTTAATGCTAATAAGGGCAGAACATCCATCTTGGTATAAGGCCCAGCATTTCTGAGGTCACTGATAACAAAAATAAGCCCTCATTACCAAGTCGCACTCTATGTACTGACTAAAACATCAGGGTGTCCATATTAAAACTTTTAATGATCCTATACTGGTAGACAAGCTATTCTTGGACCATTCTCATGTGTGCATGCTTATGTGTGGAGAGAATCTTATTGGCTTGAGCCCAAGCAGACGTCTACTGCAGATATCAAGTGACCTGTTATCCCTCTTAATATCACAGCATGAAATAAAATGTGAAAATAGTACTGAAAAGTGAGTGCTTGGGAGAAAACAACTGCAGCAGTTTCTTGAAATAAAACCTTACCAGAAATGTTTAATACTATAAGACGTTCTTTGCAGTCCCAATAAAACAGCTATAGTACATCCATATTATGATAGCACTGAATCCCATATCCTGTATGATGTAATGCTTCTGCATGAAAATCCATGCCTACAGCATTGTTGTTTTGCTGCAGTAGTGATGTCACAATGTTGCTGTGCTGCACTAGCAACGCCAACTGGTGCAGCACAGCAGTTTAGGAACACTTCAGCTGGCCAGCATAACACAGTACATGAGCGGCAGCAACTGTAGTTAGTGCTGTCAAGTCGTCCTGTCAGCTACAGTCAGCACTAGCACAGCGATGGCAGCCACGGTTCACTCACTCATAAACAGCATCAGAAACATTCTCTCCATGCCTAATGGTTGCCCATACACTATAAAACATTAAGTTTGAGCAACCATACACATACAATGCTGAGTTTTAACTTGAGGTTTCCATGGTAACAAAGACCTCTAAAACTGCACCCTTGAGGTCTACTGTTACTATGGAAACCTCTCGAATAAATCACAGCCTTGTTGTATATGGTTTCTCATACACAATCCTCTACGACATGAATGTCCAAATGCTAAATTTTCTATTTTTCATTCATATAATGAAATCGGCCTGACAAATGGGGCCCAGTGCAATCTGTTCATGCATTAAGTCATGTCACAAGGGTCCCAGCTTGGTCCCTCTGCAGGCAAAACAGTGAAGATGCTGGATGGCACAAAGTGGAAGCTCACGCTCCACAGCCATGAAATATGGCTACAGTTTAGTATTTGAAGAAGAAATAAACCGATTTATTGTGTTCCCCTCTAATCTTAGTAATACCTCCAGCTCATGAACTGTCTATCACTAGCAGAAGCAGGCATGAAGGAGCAGCAGGCCTGCATTTTGGGCTTCTCCTATCACAACAGTCGAGGGAGGGGTTGGTGAAGCAGCTAGGAAGGAACTAAATTAATCAATGGTAAAACAGATAAAACAGGGAATAGATCCCCTTTTGAGGGCAAGTTTGATCTGATATTTGAAATAAACAACTTGGACAATATATGTACTGTAGCTACAGTATCTAAGCATTACACATTTTTCTACTGGTCTAGCTCTTGCAATGTTTGCTACTGAGCCCTGTGAAACAGCCAAGCTTCTAAACTGGGATTATCACCAACAATAAATAGATATTTCTATACTGCATTTAGATTCTGCGGAGTGGCTCCCAGCAAAAGATCCTCTAGTACAGTGTGCATTTCTGCTCATGAGTTCTACCTTACATCCTCCACCTCCCTCCCTCATTATTCTTAACTTACTACATGCCCACAATGTGTGTGAGGCTGTCGGAGTGCGGTATATGGGACTGACAGGAAGAAAACCCGAGTAACCATCTACATGAAGGCCTCTGGTAAACACAGGCCAAATGCCACATAGCCTTCAGTTCATCACCAGATCTGAGCAGCGTCAGAGGGAGAACAGCCCTCCTTTGGAGTCCCTAGTACACAGGGAAAGCATTTGGAGGACAGTGGGTGCAATGTGTTTAGTGCTCAACAGGTCTAGGTGGTCACTGGCGATAGGGACAGAAGTGAGATTAATGTGTGTGACTGGCTGGGGTATAAACATCTCTATGAAATGAAGAATGGTAACGAATGGGGCTTAAGAAAGCCGATTTTGAGTCACACCTATGGCTGCAGTTTTATTATAGTTTGTCAGCTTTGTAAACTGCAAACACCGCTTGTTTTTCAAAAGCCCCACTCCCAAATATGCATAAAATAGCCATAGACATCATTATGAGATGAAATCAATGGAATGAGAGCACTCGACTGCATGTCTGTACCCTGGTATAGTGCAGATATTCATAGCAAAGTGCTTGGATATGATGCATTAACCATAAATCCTATACTCAGCATGTGTATTCTGTAATACATATAGTAAGTTTTATGACTAATGTACTGGAGTTGGTTAATTTATTAGAAATAGCTGCACTGTATCACATGGGGTGCAGTAATCGAGCTATAGTCTACTTGCACAACTGACATCAACGCGTAATGATGTTCTCGATCATTTTAGGCACACCTAGGAGCGGTACTTTGAAAAACAAGCCAGACTGTGTACAATTAACAAAGTTGACAAAATCACGTTAAAACTGTGCACACAATGTGAGCAGTGGCTGGCATCAGATCATAATGCAGCACTCTTAAGAGCCAAGCATTGTACCTTTCTTATAGTTTATTGAGTGATTTTGATTGCTTAGGGCCCTTTGTTTGGAATGCATAACCTGTTAAACTGTAATACATTGAAAAACAAACTTTTTACAAAATGCTTAATTTTGATCTGTTTCCTCAGAATGGTAGGGAGTGTTTTAACTAGATGAAGGATGTTTGGGGCATGTCAAGGAAAGAACCCATGCCAAGTGATCAGACAACAAGTTAAGATAAAGTGAAGACAAGAGAACGCAGTAAGCTGTGGCCAGCCCTTAGGCATCGCTGCTTGTGCAACGGGCAAAGTGGATGCAGGTACTTGACTGGATTACCAGAGGGCTAGTGGAGAGGGGAGAAATGGGTGTCCCACAGGAACCTTGCCTCTTCTGGGATGGGTAATTGTCTGGAGCCCCTGTGTGCAGTTCTAACAGGGTCCCGGCGTAGGGCACAGCAATAGAGGAAGGAGAATGCACAGCTGGGCTTTGTACATGCCTGCTACAAGCAGGCTCTGAAAGCATGCTATGCTGCCAGGGTCAGAAAGAGCAAAACCAAAAGCCAACGGTAGCATGACATCTGTCTGCGCAGCATCCACACTTCTGACCAGGCTTGTCTTCAAGCTGAATTGATTCTGTCTGAGCTTGGTTCACCAGGCAGAGCCGCTTCATGGGGGTCCTTAGAGCCTTAAGGAGATTCAATGAAGTCCCAGGAAAGGTAACTGATGGGGCGGGGATGAGTTTAGATAGACAGTAATTAAAAAAAAAAAAAACGCAGTAAGCAGGATTCCAGTGCAGGGTGGAAGATCAGTCAGTTTATACAAATAAAAAGGGAAGGCTGATTAAACTGGAAATGTGCTTGTTTGAAAGCAAGGTGTCTTAACAATAAAATGCATCAGTTAGAAGCCTTAGCTTGACTAGATGGCTATGACATTACAGGTATCACTGAGATGTGGTAAAATTACTCCAACTCATTAGTTATAAAATATTCCAAAGATATTAAAATGGGAGGAGAGGGAAGTGTTAAATTGTCTATGACACAAGAGGTAGAGGTTCGGGTAAGAGAGAATATTAAGAGGAAAGATAGGAGAACTAAATTCTTATGGGTGGAGTTAATGGGAAAGGACAGTTTGCAGGATGCAGATCTAACTGCCCATGAAAGGGTCTGTCAATGAGGTAGTGGTCTTACCTGCAGGTGACAGAAATATAGCAGTTACATAAGAACTTACCTAACAGTAGATCTTGAGAGGTTCCTGCAGTAGGTCTTCACATATAGGACTGCACCCCCTGGCATCAGGTTCCAATGGCAAACTTGCTGCTTAATCATCAGCGAGGATCCCCCCGACATCAGCCCGACTATAAAGGTGGCGTCCTGTGCCCACCCTCCAGTTCTTTTCCACCGAGACCTAGAGAGGATAGTAGAAAGAAAGGAGTAACAACTCCTGAGACCCTGTATCCTGGCTAAACCCGAGACTAGGCAGAATAAAAAGGAAAATTTCCAGGAGCTGGGGAAGGTGGGTGGAAACTAGACTTACTGCAGGAACCTCTCTCAAAGTTCTACTGTTGCGGTAAGTTCTTACATAACTGGTATATCTTACTTGAGAGGGTTCCTGCAGTAGGTCTTCACATATAGGACTGAATTCCAAGCAGTCTAAGAAAAGAGAAGGAGTCGGAGATGAGGTTCCAGGAAGAGAAAATGTCTGCCAACTAAAAGGACTGCCTTAAGACAGAAGACCTTGCAAGACTGCAAGGCCAAAACCAGCTCTATGCCTAGAGGCAATGTCCAGACTGTAATGCTTAGTGAAGGTGTGGATGGAAGACCAAGTGGTCGCTGTGCAGATCTCCGCAGTGGACACGTTCCTGAAAAAAAAACAGTTGAAGTGGCCACACTCTAGTGGAATGACCTTTAACTGCCCTGGAAGGGTTTTCCCGTACTTCTGGTAAGTGTAATGAATACAGTTAGCCAGCCACCTAAAATAGTCTGTTTAGAGATAGCCTTGCCCGGCACTGGGAGGCAAAGACACAAACAGTTGGTTCGACTTCGAACCCTCCTTAGTCCGGAAGGTATAGTACTAAAACCGATGCACATCCAAGGTGTGCAAAGATAGTCCCCTGTCAGAATGCTGGGAAAATAGACCGCAGTTCAACGCTCTGGTTGAGAGTCATCTCTGAAACCACTTTCGGAAGAAAGGACAGATTAGTCCTTGTGGAAAATCAAATAAGGTGCTCTGCAAACAAAAGCCTGAAGCTCTGAAACCCTTCGAGCTGAAGTAACTGCAATCAAGGACTGCATCTTCCAGGACAGGAGCGCATATCACAATTTGCTGCCGGTTCAAAAGGGCAAAGTAAGTTTCTCCAACATAAAATTAAGATCCCAGGAGGAGAGAGGTTCTGGACTGTAAGTTTGATGTGAAGGATACCCTTCAAGAAAGTTCTAGAAACCTCTAGCTGTGTTATGGTTTTGCCTCCACCAGAAGGTGGTAGGCCGACACCACAAAAAGATAGACCTTAATGGAGGAGTAACTAAGGCCCAACTCAGAAAGATGAATGAGGTACTTAACACTTGGGAAGGACAGAAGAAAAAGGGTCCAAGCGCTTGGCTGTGGCCCAGATAGAAAATCTCTTCCACTTCATGGCATAGATGGATCTGGTGGAGGGTTTTCTGGCTTCCACCAGGACCTTAGCAACCTGAGATGAGTCTCCATAGCGAAACTGCTATGTCCATAGGTGCCACGCATGAAGATGGAGAGACTGAAGACTCGGATGTACCAGGTGCCTGCTTCCTGAGACAGAAGGTTAGTGAAACAGTGGCAGAAGGACTGGCAGTTCTAGCGCTAGTTGTTTTAACAGTGGGAACAAACCTGCTAGGGCCACAGAGGGGCAATCAAAATCAAGTGAGCCCTTCTGCCTGGAGTTTCAACAGAACCTTCTGAATGAGAGGAAAGGAGGAAACATGTATAGAAACCTCCTGTCCAAGAGAGAGATGTGCCTCACCAAAAAGCACCATACCTGGGAAGGAGCGAGCAAATGTTGGGTAGTTTTGCATTGAATGGGGAGGCTAACAGATCTACGCCTGGCCGACTCACTAAAGAAACAGGTCTTCGACTCACCTCCTGCTTTAGTTCCCACCGAAAGCCCTGGACACTGATCATCTGAGACTGTCTGCCAGGGTGTTGTGTATGCCTAGAACATGGACTGCTGTCAGAAACAGGCCATGCTGAAGAGCCCAATACCATGCTCTCACTGCTTCCCTGCAAAGAGGGTACAACCGGTACCTTCCTGTTTGTTGAGGTACCAGACAGTCACCATGTTGTCTGTCTGGACCAAAAGTGTTCCCCGGAGGAGTAATGACTGGAAGGCCTGGAGAGCATACAGAACTGCTCTGGTCTCCAGGATGTTGATTTGAAAGTGTTGCTCCTGACTAGACCACTTAATCTTGAGTCCTGTCATCTCAAATGGCTCCCCAACCCACATCGGAGGCTTCGATGAGGGTCTAGGAGGGAGCCCGAGAGTGAAGGGAGCGCCACCAACAAGTTGGTGAGGTCCTGCCACCAGAGGAGGTCTTTCTGAAGGCTGTTGGAGATCACGCCAGTTGGTTCAAGTCATCCACTGTTGATCCCATTGGACTCAAGAGACCACTGGGTAACCCTCAGTGCAGTCTGGCCAAGGGGAACGGCAGGAATGGCCGCTGCCATAAGACCCAAAAGATGAAGCACCCGAGTGTGCTGGTCCATCGAGCTTTGGCCACCAACGTAGCCTGAGAAGCCAAGGTCTTGGCTCGATCCAGCGGCAAGAAGGCCTTGCTCTGGATTGTATCCAGTACTGCTCCAATAAATTGGAGGTGCTGAGAGGGTACTAACTGGGACTTGGGAGATTGACCAAGATGCCCAGCTGGGCAAACAGATCCAGAGTGAAGAGAGAGACTTCTTCAGGCTGGCCGGAGATGGGGCTGAAAAGAGCCAGTCATCCAGGTATGGGAACACATATATACCCCTGTGGTCGAGAAACGCCACTACCACCGCGAGGCACTTGGTGAAACCCGGGCGCTGAAGACAGGCCAAGGAAGTGCCTTGAATTGAAATGGTTCTCGGAAGAAGAATCGAAGGAAGTGGCGGTGGGCTGGAAGGATGGGGATATCAAGGTAAGCATCTTGCATATACAGGAAGCACAGCCATGTGTTTGACTGGAGCAGGGAAGAAGTCTTTGAAGAGTCAGCATGCGGAACTTCTAGAACTCCACATAAAGTTAAGCTGCTGAGATCCAGATAGGTTGCAAATCCTCTGTCTGTTTTGGAACTAGGAATAAATGGGAGTAGAATCCCTTCCTAGTTGATTTTGAGGGACAGGTTCTATGGCGCTTTTTGTAGCAGGGCCTGGATCTCCTGGTGGATGATGGGGATCTGATCCGATGCATAAAAGGACCTTCCCAGAGGGTTTGGAGGTGTATCTCCAGGACCTTGATGGTGTGACCTCTTTATGAGTTGAAGCACCTATAAGACTGCAGTGACGGAGTTCCATCCTTCCTGGTGGAGGATTAACCTCCCTCCTACCAGTTCCTCAGAGGGAAATGGAGGGAGCGGGAGGAGGGAAATGAGTCAGGACGCTGAGGGAGCGGAGCTTTAGATCCTGAGGCTGCTTTGGCGAACTTAGCCTGAGGGCTTGGGCTCCAGAACCAGTGGCACGCTCTCTTACCTTGATGCTTGTTCTGTTTCTTGTTCCATCTTCTCTGTCAACGAAAGGTTTGTTTCTTTTGACCCGACCGATATATAGAGCCTCCGTCTCTGAGAGACCTACCCGCTCTCCTACAGCCCTGTAATGATGTCTTTTACATCACCACCTAAGACGCACGGAACCCGGAAAGGTGCATCCAAGAGGGATGACTGAACATCCTGTGCCAAGCTCTGCGAGACGCCCATGCTTGGCGCTGAAGGTAGATTCCCGGCTGCAGCCTGGGGCACAGAGTCCACAGAATCAAAGTGGACCAGAGGGCGGACAGCAGGAAGATTTACTCAAGTGAGCTTTGTCCAGCAGTTTCAGCCTGACATTTTCATTGGGATGTCCTGAAGGTCCCTTTCCAGTGCCGTGAGACAGGACTTCGAAAAGCCACCTTATGGGATACGTGAATTCAACAACTGGATGGGCGAGGAGGTGGACGAACAGATCTTTCTATCGAACTGGTCAAGTTGTCTTGAGTCCTTGTCTGGTGGGGAGGAACCTGCTGTTAGGTTGAGCCGAGCAGTCATGCGCGCCGTGATGATCATGGAGTCGGCTTTAGTGTGGTGGTGAGGTGACAGATCCTTTCCGGGGAAGCAGGTTCTGTCAGCCTTACTGGAAACAGCCAGTAAGGAAGAGGGCTGTTGCCAGATGGTCGTAACTAGATTCTCGTGTGGACCCATCCAAGGGGGTGGATAGAGGGTCTGTGGTGAACAGGTCCAAATGCTGTTTGAATGGTTCTCAATAGGTTCCCAAAAGAAGGATCCTCCAGGAGGGATTTTTGGGATTCTTTGGGATGAATTTTGACTGGTGAATAAGGTTCAGAGTGATTGATATTAGAATCCAATCAAATCCGAGGGCTCTGAGCCAATGGGAAGGAAGGAGCCATCTCGGTGTTGCCAACTGGCAGAGAACCTGCAGCACATCCTACAAGAACTGGAGGAGGAGGTGGTACTCTAGGTAGAGAATTCCTCCGATCGGCTGGGACTGTCTAAGTTGGTTAGGAGTTGAGTCCTAGATCCTGCCACCACGCGGGTAGATTCACATCAAGTGGCAGTGGTGGTGGTGGTGGTGGTGGTAGAGGAGGAGGAGGACTTTGTACCTGGGATACCTGGCCAAGGGCTGGTAAGCAGGATGATGCCAGAAGGGTATTGGTACCCTGGCAAGCCCGATGGATATCCAGGCATTGGATATCCAGGTGCTGGGTATCCACGGCATCGGGTATCCAGCCGGGTGTCCAGCGTAGGTACAATGCCTGGTGTCGGGATAAGAAGGGTCAGCGGAGGGCCGCCTGCAGCAGAACATGGGGTCTGGCCCCAGTAAACCGCCAGAGGGTCGGGGAGCAGAAGGCCCTGCTGGGGAGGTGCCGAAGGGCCACTAGACAGCGGCAAGGGATCAGGCACAGTGCCTGAAGATCCTGAAGAGGGGCTCCATACCTAAAGATCCTGGTCCGCCACGATCCCTGGGAGGGCAGGAATCTGTAGGCGGAAAAGAACCAGGTGAAGGGGAGCTCTGGAAGAGACCCCAATGACAGGTCCGTAATGATCCCGATGGAAGGGAAAGGTTGGGAACGGTGGTGAATCCCTGGGATAGAGACTGGCAGGGATGAAGTGTCCCCATGAGTACACTCGTCCCAGCATTGGGGTCCTCAAAGGAGCCTGATGGGAGAGTAGATGCGCTGTGCAGTTGACAGAGGATCCGTCATCCGGCTTATCAGTTGTGACCGGGCTGGCTGTGGAAGGATCGTGCTTAGGCTTATCGGTCTTGGCTGGGTGCCCAATGGCAGGGCCAGAGGGTGACTTATCGGTGATGCTACAAATGGGAGAACTGATAGAAACCTCAAGAGAGGCAACCCCATCTGCCCGCACACATTTCGACAGTAAGGGGAAGAAGGTGTCTGGCATGCAGAAGTGGACGGTGCTGGTACTGACAGTTTTAGAAGTGGAAGGTCTCCCTTGCGGCAACTGGTTTCTCCGGCGCTTCTCCTTATCCTTCTTTTTCTTCGTTTTCTGGGGCCAGAGATGACAACTGCCCCTAAGCTCCTGGAGCCCTTTCCATAAAGCTAGCCATTGGGTGAGAAGGTGTGCCTCAAGGGTCCACTATGCATGGGTCCGCGGGCCTGGTTGAACCTTGGCAAATGGCACACTCAGCCGAGTTGTGCTTAGGCCCCAAGCAGAGGAGGTAGCGGAAGTGGTCGCCCCTGTGTGGGACTTGGGCTCCGCACTTAGTGCACTTCTTTTGAGATGAGAAGACATACACTCGATCTAAATATTCGTGAAAAATTAGAGAATAAGGCGAAAAACATCGAATACTAAGTGGGTGACTGATCGCTGTTCTACCATGTCTGTCAAGCGAACTGAGCGGCGGCGGAAAGAACTGGAGGCGGGCGCAGGACGCCCCTTTATAGTCAGGTTGCACCGCGCCACCTGACATCGGGGCAGTCCCCGCTGACGATCAGCTAGCTGCAAGTTTGCCGTTGGAACCTGACGCCAGGGACGCAGTCCTATATGTGAAGTCCTACTGCAGGAACCCTCTCAAGTAAGATCCAGAGATATTCATACCTAAAAGCAGCATTATATTAAAACAAGCAGTAATGATCACAGTTGGACAAGCCATGCTTAATTATCAGGGGTCCCTTTTCAACTGCAGGTGCAAAGTGCCACCTGTGCCTGCAAAAGCGCTTACAATGGTGATGCAACTGCCATACACGAAGGTGTCAGCTAGCGATGCTAAGAACAACTGAGTCATGAGTTTATTATTTGGATAGCGGGTGCAAAACTTGGTTGCAGATATGCAAATAAGCTCCAGATGCCCCTGGGCAGAGACAAATAGTACAGTATTCACAAAGCCAACATGCACCCAAAGAACCCCAAAGTGCATTCCAGCAGTTTAGAGCTAATAAAAGCAATTCTATACAGCCTTTAAACCCATGTGCAAACATTTAAAGTGCCATGGCCCCAAGAAGCACACCGTATAGTAGAACAGCAAACACACAGCCCAGACTGCAGAACAGGTTAGGCATTGTGCAGAGACACCGATAACCTGAGATTCCACATTTGCTCTATTCATTTTTCATGAGGAAAAAAAACATCAATTGTGCTGTTATTTAGCAGTAATGACAAAAAATACTGCAGCAACCAACATTACCTGGATCTCTTCCCTTGAGGCTTCACTGTTACCATGCACACTGAAGCAGAGAAAACGTTTCATGTCATCGTGTCTCGCTTTGTATACAGTGCTGTGTACAAATGGGCAACCTGAGTCAGATTGTGAACTACATCAAGGGTTGGCTATATAGCCTAATAACTGACAATAACATGCTAATAGTTCACAATGAGATGGTTATGAGGGTGGGCAATGTGAACTGCTCTTGCACTTTTAACTTTTGTGAGCTCACTTGCATGTTTGCCTTTCTGTATAGCACACACAACTTTGTGCTTCACACAGTACCCAAATGCAACTGGCACTCTTCATTTCCTAGTATAATTTTGAACAATCCTGTTCACGGTCCCTTATGCAAACTGGGCCTGGACTTCTAAAAGAACTGTGTATGGCACTGCAGTAACATGGTTGTAGTTTGTGGATGCAAACACACTTTGCAACTGAAAATGGGCTCTAGATGTTCACTTCTAGTAAATTGGCAGGTCACTATTATAAGAACAAATAGGCAGAAAGCCACTCAAAATAGCCAGAAAGTCACTCACCAGACAAAGGTACCACTGGTCCCTGAAGCAGTGTGTAACTGAAAGATCAAACACAAAAGAGGCAGCACTGGGAAGGTGTGTGCCCAAAAAGCAACAATACTTATGAACCACAAAAACAGCTTGGCAACCACCACCTCAAAAGGCAAATAAAAGTGAACACTTGCTTATAAAAATATGAAAATTTATTAAGAAAGATGTACACCTGAAGCATTTCGAACTATAGGTCATTTTTCAAAGGCTGAATAAGACAGATTGACATGACAAATATATAGGCACATAGTAATGACATCATCAATGACATCACAAATTACATTCATTGATCATTCCATTTTAAAGGATACCTAAACAACATTTTGACAACAAACTATTCAAAAATCTGACTCCGTAGTTGACTAAAGGAAAGGCTGCTGTATTCATTAATGCTAAAACTACATTTACATAATGTACCTAAATGCGGTTCCAGAGCATCTGAAAATTGTAAAATCAGCCTTCCAATTTAGAAAAACTGTCTTACCTGCTTCCTAAAATGGCCGCTAAATGTAATGTGATGACATCATCTGAGCCAAAGTCAGAGAGATATATGGCTCTCTGTAGTGCTAACTAGTTCTTTTTTCCCAATGTATAGCAGTGTTCCACCCAATGGTCAAAACCATGTGCATTATTTTGTATAATGCACATGTTAGGCTATGGTTCTGTTCATTTTGTTTACTTTAACATACTGAAAATGTTTTTAATCCAACTGACTTTCTCTGTGGCAAACCACAGTGCAGTACAAATCTTGAATGACCTGGTGGTCTAGTGGTTATAGTGGATCCAGGATGCGACAATGGGGTGCTAGGGTGGTGCATGCTTAATATGCACTTATTAACATTTTATTAAACCTTTATATTTTCTGCTATTATTCTTTTCGGACAGAACCTACAAATGTAATCCATAGTTTGAATGTAAACATTTGTACAATCAATAAATCAAACTTCTTCAACAAAGTGAAATGCAGTAGCTGCAAGACAATGTGTTACTATGTGGGGGAGGAGGGTGCAGCCACACCCTTCACCACCCCTAGAGCCACCACTTTCTTGTAGCAAAGTTCTTGTGCAGTCCAATGTTAGAGTTCATACTTTCTGAAACTCAAATATATGCTTGTCTTGTCCTCTTTTTCCATGGGAAATAATAATAATAATCAGCATTTATATAGTGGTTTTCTACACACTGTATCCCAAAGTGCTTTACAAGCAATACTAGACTGATGGTGAAGTGACTGAACGTGTAGTGGCAGCTGTTCCATACATTAATATCCACACACAGCCTTTGACAATTGCATGCACTGGTTTTATAGGAAGGGAATGTTGGCCAGGACAATGGGGTCAGGTAGTGATCAAGGTGCTGGCAGCCCCACATCTTATTTCTCACAGTAATCTGCTCATATTTCTCTCCTTCTGTCTTCCCTTCCTGAATATAGCAGTACCTTGCAAGAGTGGCCTTCTCAGTCCCCTCTGGTATTCAGTCTACACTATTCCTCCTCACAACGAAAAACTAGTGAGCTCATCACCCTTCTGCATCATGAATGCAAGTAGTACAGTTCCTGTTTTACTTTGACATATCAAATATAAAAATATCTTTCCAGTAAGTCAGGCTCATACCAGTAGGAACAAGGGGAATGATGGGCTTTCTATCCTTAAAAGATCTAGGCTACCTTTGATTAGGCACTATTAATTTTTTTATTTTAAACATTTGTTTACTGGGTAAGCACAATGAGCCAAAGGCCTGCTTTCATGTACGACTGGGACCGAATACATATACAGTCAAGATGTTTACAATTAACAAAAACTCACATCACAATACAACATTAAAACCATACATCACACAAATTACAATACACAGAAAATAAAGAATATATATAAAAATAATCATTGAAAACAACAACAATGCAATTTGTCAAGAAAATAATTTCTTACCTAATTTTAAAGTTTGATGACAAACATTCTCACATAAAACAACAGGAAGCTCATTCCAATTTTTAGCAGCAGAGTAAGTAAAAGAACCATCACCCATTTTGGTCTTAGTCTTTGGAACATTTAACTTGATTTGATGATCTGAATGAAGTTCCTGTAAATTTATTTTAATATGTAATAATGAATCTAATGGAGAATCTATACCTTTACGGAGAACTTTGTCCGTTAATAAACAAATTGTATAGACAACCCATCCTGGGAGGAAGCCAGGCAGATAGTCTATACATTTCACAATGATGAGTAGAATAGGACAACTTGAAAGTAAATCTGCAAATACCATGAAATACATTAGCAAGAAGAGATAACTCACTATTAGACAAGTTAGTAAAGAGAAATGCATTATAATTTAACTGAGGTAATAAAACACCGTCAGCTATTGCACATCTTGCTGGTAAGGTCAACATAGATTGAAACTTGAATAATACACCTAATCTCTGATTTATCTGACGAGAAATAAAATGTACATGATCAGAAAATTTTAAGTGTTGGTCCAACAGGACTCCAAGATATTTAAATAGTTTTACCTGCTCCATCCCATTACCCAATGAATCAGAGAAGGACAAATTCTGAGATCTATTAAGCCTAATTCTGATCCAAAAGCATACATTTTGTTTTTGTATTATTTAATGCTAAACAATTCCCTTTAACCACCTATAAAGTATAGCAAAGTCCTTATTTAAGGACTTATTTATAAGTTCAGTTGAAACTTGAACTTTTATACAAAATAATGTCATCTGCATAATTCAGGCAATGTGTATTATTCAATAGAGATGGAACAACATCTACAAATACAGTAAACAAAAGAGGGCCCAGAACACCTGTAACAAACTATTAAATGACAGGTGTGCACATCACTATGCACGCCATTTAATAGTGCCTAATCATAGGTGGCTTAGATCTTATTTGAGTAGGAAAGCCTATTTTTCCATTTGTGCCATACTGCCATGAACAGCTAATATTCTTCAGGTGAAGCTACCTCTGGCTGGAAGCTGCCATACTGAACATAGGATTTGCAAGAAAGCGAGTTGTGCTCACAACAGAGGGAGGTGAACTCAAATTGTCTTTTTTTGTAGCAGATATTCTGCAGGTGGAGGCTACTTCTAACTGAAAGGTGAAATAAGGAACTTAGAATTATCAGGAAAAGACAGTCTTTCAAGCAACAGAGGAGGTGGATCTAGCTTTACTTTTGTCACAATTCTTAAGATTTTCAGTGCAGGAAGAGTTTAAAGCACAGCTGACTTATTTTGGGGTCGACTGCTTTCAGAGCACAAACCACCACGCTGTTTTGGGGCTGGGGAGGTTTACCTGTGTCTGACTTGGATGTCTGGATTTTTCTCTGTTTGATTAGCAGGGTATTTCCTCTGTCAAATTGTTGTGTAGGGCATCTTGCTGACAGGAAGGCACTCATCGCAGCGGTGGGGTCAGAGCTTTAGCTGATTGTTTTGTGGGGCACAGTTTAGCCCAACCCCTGCCCACCCTCACCCCACCCACCCCTGGAAATAGTTCCTTTATACCTGGGGTTCTGACATCATTTCCTCAAGAGTGCAAGGTGCATATCACTGTCATATCCTCTAGCACACTGCACTGACAATATAAGCATACACATTGTATATATATATATTTCTACATAACAAACCAATCACACACACACACACACACAAAAAAAGTAGATAAACATGTGGGAGTAGTGCAATGTAATGGCTGTGGGCAGCAATCTTCTCGAGTCTTTCTGAGGCTGAAATGCTGCCCCATTTGCAGACAACTCTCTGCCCTGAGGGAGGAAGCTGTCTGCCTTCAGGCCACACTGGACAGTAGTAAGGGAACCAATCCCAGGCCACACTGGACAGTAGGAAGGGAACCTCCCATCCAGGGAGCACCAGAGCCACCATCACTACCTCAGAGGTTGCAAAGAAAGCACAGCAGTTGGAACACAGTGGGCTCAGGAGGGTGAGGATGGTGGAACAGAGGCACACCCAGTCAGTTGTCCACTCCACAATCCATACACCATTCTGGGGGAGCATAGCTCCCCTATGATGCAGCTGCAGAGGAGACTAAGGAGGCTGAGGACAACTGTCACAAGGGAGGCCCACAGGAAGGAGGCAGAGGACACCACAAGGAAAGGAAGCAGCCCTGGTGGGGACTCAGTTATTAGGGACAGAACTGGGGTAGCAGGAGAACTAGTAAGGTGCCTGCCTGGTGCCACGGCTTGGAGGGACAGGAAGCGCATCCTCGGATCACGAGAACAGCTGCACAGGAGTCTGAGCTGACGTCATTGTCCACCTAGAGACAAATGACTTGCTCATCATGAGATTAGAGCAGTGCAGGAGGACTTCAGAGTTGGGGAGGGGCCTAAGACAAGTAGCACACACAGTATACTTCTCAGAGGTGCTGCCTGTCAATGGCATGGGTGAGGCGAGGAACTTTGCACCATGAAGTTTAATGAATGGTTGAAAAAATGGTGTGGAGCACAGGGTTTGGCTTCATTGGGGACTGGGGTTACACCTGGCGGGACACCAGCCTATACTGGCAGGATGGTCTGCATCTGTCCAAGAAGGAACAAGTCTTTTGAGCAATCGGTTTAAATGTTTCATTGGCATGCTTTTAAACTAGTCAAGGGGAGGCACTGATAAGCAGGAAAATCCCAGCCTCTCCTATAAAACAGGGTACTAAATGAGAAAAAGACTGAGATAGAAAGGTCAGTGTTGGATGCTGCAACAGAAGGTAAAGCCATCAAAATGGAGAGCAATGAGTACCAATGCCCGTAGTCTGAGTAACAAGCTTCCTGAATTAGTGGCCTTGATGGAGAAGGAACATCTGGATATCGTGGCAGTCACAGAAACATGGTACACCCAAAGCCATGACTGGGACGTAAACATACCAGGATACACTATCTACAGGAGGGACAGGGAGGGTAAAAGAGGAGGAGGAGTAGCTCTTTACATAAGGGAAGGAATCAAAGCAACAGAACAAAAGGGTAAACAGGGAGGAGAAGAAGCACTGTGGGTAAATTTGGAGAAAGGCAATGGCACCACAATCCGCATGGGTTATATACAGACCTCTTCTCAGGGGAGGAAATGGACAAGGAAATGATAGAAAGTATACTTAGAATGTCAGAAAAGGGGAGATATTGCTGATGGGTGATCTGAATATGCCAGATGTTAACTGGAGTGCAGTTGCAGCAGCACTAAGAGTGGTGTTATTCTAGACGCCTCTACAGGGGCATGCCTTAGAAAAACTAGTATTGGAACCCACTGAGAGGAGCAATCTTAGACCTGGTTCTCTCAAATGGAGATGGAGAGGATCACAGATGTAGAAGTGGGTACCCATCTGGGCACTAGCGACCATCGAACAGTATGGTTCACAACAAACACAGCAATACAGTCAAGCCATACAAAGGCAAATGTACTGGACTTAGGAGGGCTGACTTTGCTAAAATGGGTGAGTGCCTAAGGAATGCACTAGGAAATGGGCAGGAAGGAGGGTGGAAGAACAATGGGAATAATAAAACTGCCATCACAGAGGTAACAAGCCTTTGTGTGAAGCAAATAAACAAAACAAAACGATGTAAGAAACCACTATGGTTCTCAAAGGAAGTGGCAGTGAAGGTTCAAGAGAAAAGAAAGCATTCAGGAAGTACAAGGAATCACAGAAGAAGCAGGACAGAGAACTGTATCAGTTAAAGCAAAAGGAAGCTGGGAAGGCAGTCAGAACAGCAAAGGCCCAAACCGAGGAAAAGATAGCCAACTCAGTTAAGAAGGGATAAAACCTTTATAGGTACATCAAGGAGCGAAGGAAGACCAAGGGAGGATAGTGAGGCTTAATAAAGGGAGGAGGGTGGGCAGAGGGTGACTGTGAAAAGGCAGAGATACTAAACAAATATTTTTGCTCAGTATTTACAAATGAAGAGGGAGGTACCTAAAACAAACAGTAGAAACACTCTGGATACAGAAGTTGATACCAGCCCATTTACAGAAGAAAGGGTTCTGAAAGAACTCTTAAAACTGAAGGTGGACAAAGCAATGGGGCCTGATGGATTCATCCCAGAATTTAAAAGAACTAAGGGTAGAACTAGTGACACCACTGACTACCCTTTTAACAAATCATGGGAGGATGGGGTGGTACCCGAGGACTGTAGGAGGGCAGATGTGATTCCCTTTCACAAAAGTGGGAGCAAGGCAGAAGCAGGAAACTACAGACCTGTTAGTTTAACTCAGTGATAGGGAAAATGATGGAATCACTTCTGAAGGAAAGCACTGTCGAGTATCTAGAGGCCAGAGGGCACAGGACCCAAGGCAGCATGGATTCACAGCGGAAGGTCATGCCAGATGAATCTGATAGATTTCTTTGACTGGTGACCAAAGTAGTAGATCAGGAGGGGCTGTGGACATGGCCTACCTAGACTTTTAGCAAGGCATTTGACAACAGTCCACACAAAAGATTAATATATAAGTTAGCCAGCCTGGGACTGGGTCCCAAGATGACAGCCTGGGTAAAGAATTGGCTGGAGAATAGGACACAGAGAGTAATAGTAAATGGAGTCCACTCTGAAGAAAGGGGGGTTACTAGTGGAGTACTGCAGGGTTCAGTATTAGACTCGGTCCTCTTCAATGTCTTTATAAGCGACATTGCAGAGGGACTGGAAGGAAAAGTATGTCTCTTTGCAGATGACACAAAGATCTGCAACAGAGTTGGTGCACAGGGTGGGGTGGAAAGGATGAGAAGGACTTGGCAAGGTTAGAGGAATGGTCAAATGTATGGCAGCTTAGATTCAATGCTAAGAAGTGCATAATGCACCTGGGTAACAAAACCCAGGGAAGAGTACACAATGGGGGGTGAGATACTAACAACAACAAAAATGGAAAGGGACCTGGAAGTAGTCATATCAGATGACCTAAAGGTGGGCAAGCAATGTGAGAGGGCAGCAAGGAGGGCTGGGGATACTGGGATGCATAGGGAGAGGCATCACCAGTAGAAAACAGGAAGTTATTATCCATCTGTACAGACAGCTGGTCAGACCCAATCTGGAGTACTGCGTGCAGTTCTGGAAACCAATCTCCGAAAGACATAGACAGAATGGAAGCTGTACAGAGGAGGGCACTAAATGGTGCAGGGTCTGCACTGAAAGACATATGAACAGAGACTTAAGGAGCTTAATATGTATAGCCTCGAGGAAAGAAGGGAGAGGGGGACATGATAGAAACTTTCAAGTACCTCAAGGGAATCAACAAAGTCCAAGAGGGTAGCATCTTTCAAAAGAAGTGTGCAAGAACAAGGGGGCACAATTTGAAGATAGAGGGTGGCTCAGAGGTAATTTAAGGAAGTATTTTTTCACAGAGAGGGTTGTGGGATGCATGGAACGGCCTTCCGAGGAGGTTGTGGAGTCAAAAACTGGTGGAATTCTAAGCATGCATGGGACAGTCATCAGGCAATTTTAGGGGTGGGGGTAGGAAGACGTAGGCTGCTGGTTAACTAGGATCTGCAGCTTATCCATTAGGTAGGGAAATGGGCAGATTGGTTGGGCCAGCGGTCCTTATCTGTCAAATTCTATGTTTCTATGCTATCAGCCTGGCTTACCAGAAGATCATGTTTATTATTAATATGTAACTATAACATGGGAGACTGTACTAACCACATTCATGATGGAAGGGTAGTAAACTCACAGGTTTTTGGTATGGGGAGCAGGTGAGAGGAATGAATGCCAGAGAGGAACTGAAGAGGCCATTCCAGCAGGGTACAGCTATATTCAAGTTAGTTGAAGATATGAAGGAGAACACTGAGCAGATCACTGTGAGATCTGAAATGTGAGGCTGCCAGCACTGTGCTCACTACCTGACTATGGATGAGAGTAGCCAACAATGACAAATACTCTGAGTGGCAGGGCTGCACCTAACTGTTACTTGAATTCAGTGTAGGAAGATTAGTGGGGGCGGGGTTGACATTTGTTAGGACAGTATTGAGGGGTGTGCATAGCTCATTCAAGATTTGGAAGAGTGGTAGCCAGCCAACTTGCATTGTGGAGTAGAGCACAGAAAAGTACTGGAGAAAAATTGCTGGAAGGTGAAAAAAAACACAAGGAAAACATAGAAAACATAGACATAGACTTTGACAGCAGATAAGGACCACTTGGCCCACCCAGTCTGCCCATTGTCCCTACTTCACTGGATAAGCTGCAGGTTTTAGTTAACCAACAGCCTACTTCCTGCAACCCCCACTATAATTGCCTTATGTCTGTCCCATGCATGTTTGAATTCTCCACTGTTTTAGAACCCACAACCTCCCCAGGAAGGGGGGTTCCATGCGTCCACCACCTCTCCGTGAAAAGAATTTCACATTACCCCGAGTCGCCCCTCTCTATCTTTAAATTGTGCCCCTTGTTCTTGCACATCTATTTTTCTGAAAGATGCTACCTTCCTGGACTTTGTTGATTCCCTTGAGGTACTTGAAAGTTTCTATCATGTCCCTCCTTTCATCAAGGGTATAGATATTAAGCTCTCGTAGTCTCTCTTCATATGGTTTCTGATGCAGACCCTGCACCATTTTAGTTGCCCTCCTCTGACTGCTTCCATCCTGTCTATGTCTTTGCATAGATGCGGTCTCCAAAACTGCACTCAGTACTCCAGATGGGGTCTCACCAACTGTCTGTACAGAGGGATAACCACTTCCCTTGTTCTACTTGTGATGCCCCTCCTATGCATCCCAGTATCCCCAGCTCTCCTTACTGACTTTTCACATTGCTTACCCACCTTTAGATCATCTGATATGATTACCCCAGGTCCCTTTCCATTATTGTTGTTGTTAGTACCTCCCTGCCACTGTGTACTCTTCTCCTGGTTTTTGTTTCCCAGGTGCATTACTTTGCACTTCTTTGCATTGAATCTAAGTTGCCATATATCTGACCATTCCTCCAACTTTGCCAAGTCCCTTCTCATCCTTTCTAATCCCCTTGTGTATCAACTCTGTTACAGATCTTTGTGTCATCTGCAAAGAGGCATACCTTTCCTTCCAGACCCTCTGCAATGTCACCTATAAAGACGTTAAAGAGTACTGGACCCAGTACTGAGACCTAAGGTACCCACTAGTAACTCCCTTTCTTCGGAATGAGTTCCATTCACTATTACCTTCTGTGTCCTGTTGTGCAACCAGTTTGCTACTCACGCTACCACCCTGGGATCCACTCCCAGGCTGGCTAACTTGATTATTAATCTTTGTGCGGTACTGTGTCAAATGCCTTGCTAAAGTCTAGGTATGCCATATCCACAGCCCCTCCTGGTCTACTACTATGGTCACACAGTCAAAGAAATCAATTAGATTTGTCTGACATGACCTTCCGCTGTGAATCCATGCTGCTTTGGGTCCTGTGCCCCGCTGGCCTCTAGGTACTCCACAATTCTTTTCTTTCAGAAGTGATTCCATCACTTTCCCTACCACTGTGGTCAAACTAACAGGTCTGTAGTTTCCTGCCTCTGCCTTGCTCCCACTTTTGTGAAGGGAATCACATCTGCCCTCCTCCGGTCCTCAGGTACCACCTCATCCTCCCATGATTTGTTAAAAAGTGTGGTCAGTGGTGTCACTAGGTCCCCTTAGTTCTTTTAGGATTCTGGGATGAATCGTCAGGCCCCATTGCTCTGTCACACTTGAGTTTTAGGAGTTCTTTCAGGACTCTTTTCTTCTGTAAATGGATGGTGTCAACCCCTGCATCTAGAGTGCTTCTATTGTCTGGTTTAGGTAACTCCTCCTCTTCTTCTTTGTGAATACTGAGCAAAAGTATTCATTCAGTATCTCTTCCTTTTCACTGCCTCCCTCTGCCCACCTCCTCTCTTCTTTATTAATCTTCACTATCCCTCCCTTAACCTTTCTGTGCTCCCTAATGTACCTATAAAATGTTTTATCCTTCTTAACTGAGTTGGCTATCTTTCCTCGGTTTGGACCTTTGCTATTCTGACTGCCTTCCCACTTTTTCTGCTTTAATTGATACAGTTCCCTATCGTGCTCCTTTTGTGATTCCTTATACTTTTTGAATGCAGCCTTTTCTCCTTAACCTTCCCTGCCACCTCTTTTGAGAACCATAGTGGGTTTTTACTCTGTTTTGTTTTCTTTATTTGTTTCACACATACTACCATCACTGTGCAGAAGGGTGGTGATCCACTTAATTTACAGTGGGAGCAGAAGTCCCACACTGAGAATGTGAACTGAGAGTGATTTGGGAGACATTTTTAACAGTGCCAGCTTATGATGCGATCAGTATAGGTGTGCACAACCTCTGAGGTACAAGATTACAACCGAGGTGTATAATTTTTCATGACACCTAAGCTCATATGTGGCCCGCAGTACTAAGGACAGGGTATGGATGGTGGGTGTTCAACAGAAGGCAAGCTTAGGCAGGGGTTCACATGGAAAAGAAAGTCTTTTTGTGGATCAACAAGAGAGCATGAACTTTGGAACGGAACAAGACCGACATTTTGCTGTGTGACCTGAGCAGGTCACTAAACTTCCTTGTGCTCCTAGGCTACACCTGTAAACAAGCAGACAGCTTAGTGTTCTCTCCTGGTTAACAAAAACATTTTCTGCATATACTGCAAAATATATTGATTAAATTCAAATATATTGAAATAAGGATGGTAAATATATGTTTTAATGTACTTTTTATCGGTACAACTGAAGTTCATCTTTTTAGTCACCATAGAGATACCTACATTGGAATTATTATTTTACAGTGCAGCTTTAACTCAAAGATACATTTTATATATTTATACTTACATCTAGGACTTACCTCACAAGCTCATGCTTCTTAAGGTCTCAGATCAGTATTTATACCACCCATTTTTTCTTAAGGGCTCAGATTGGTATTTATAGCACCCCATTTTGTTTCTCTTTAGGTCAGGGTAAGAACCTACATGTACTTGCTTATAACTTGTACCTTTCCATTCAGTCTATAAGCTAATGTTGTGAATTTGAAATTATTGTAGTACTAGTAATTATCATGATTTCGCTAAACTATATTTTTGAAATATGCAAATTAGTTATGCAAATATACACTTTGGACCAAACTAAGCATTTACAAAAATATATGCAACATATAAATCTACCATGTACAGAAATATATGTAACATATATAAAATATATGTAATATGTATAAAATAAATGTAACATATATATAAAATACATGTAACATATATAACATTTATGTAATATATGAAATATAACATATAAAATATATATGTAACATACTTTATATAAAAATATATGTAAGTCAAGAGTAGAGTGCCAATGCCAGGGGGAGTATAAAGAAAGGAAAAAAACATATGTATGTAACATACATAAACATATGTATAAAAATATAGGTAATGTATAAAATAAATGTAACATATATAAAATATATGTAACATATATAAATGTATATATATATATATATATATATATGTATAGAAATATATGTAACAGCCCGATATTGAAAACTGTGCCTGGCAATGAGCTCAAGTGGTTGCTCCGTGCAACTGAGTAGGGCTGGAGCAACAAAGGGATATAATGGCGCATCTTTTCTGAATATGTCAAAATATGCAGGCAGCACAATACTATGTGCAGCGATCCCCACACAGGTTTGAATACCTGGAATGGAATGTACTAGCGCATCTGAGATGCGCTAGGCGCACTTCCAGATATTCAGACCCAAACATGCAAATGGGGTCATTATGATGTAAGGTGCAAATGGGGCCATTTGCATGTCATTATGGCCTCATTTGCATGAGCTGTGCAGGGCTGATTAGCTGAATTGCTGTGCACCTGCACAGCATGTTGATGTCCCTGGTAGTCTAGTAGTTTCCTCCGCACGAAACCCTCGATCCCTGTAAATAAATATTTTTATTGTTCCTGGTAGTCCAGTGGTTCCCTCCCATGGTGTGTGGAAAACCCCGATCTCCGTGAAATAAAAATTTTAATGAACGACTTTATCTACATAGTTGTGAATGACTATTACAGTACACACTGCAAGCCCATTTGTCGAAAGTGTGGAACAATGAGCTTGCAGGTGTTACTGTAAGCTGTCATTCGACAGGCGGCTGCGGAGGTGAGCGGTGGGTTTGCTGCCCGCTGATGACCTGGGTGGGGGTGGGATGGGGGTCCTGTGTGGGTGGGGGTACCACTAGACCACCAGGGTCAGGGATGTTCTATTTTAACAATGATCGGTACCAGGCGGGGGGGAGGACCACTAGACTACCAGGGACATTAAAATGTTTATTTTACGGGATTGGGGTTTCCTGCGGGGTGGGGGACCACTGGACTACCAGGGATAATAAAAATATTTATTTTACGGGATCGGGTACCACTGGTCTACCAATGCTTAGTATGCACTGTACAGGGATCGGACGTGGGATTTGTGGAGTAGCAAACCCACGGGCTGGTGAATGCTATGTTGAGCCTTGCAATACAGCAGCCCGCCTGTGGGTGGCTACCAGTTAGACCTGTTTTACAGGCTACACTTTGTGCCCATGTATGTGGCACATCTCTGAGATGTGTCAGGGATGTGCAGCACATCTTGGCTGAATATCAAGATGTGCTGCATATGCATGGGCATGTCCCTGGGGATGTGCCGTACATTATCTTTGGCGCCATGATAACCCGGAATGCGCAGCGCACTCCCTTTGAATATCGCCTGGTGCATTTCTTGGGTTGTGCCAGTGCAACTCAGTTACACAAGGAGCAACTCTTGATTATCTTTCTAGCCCATGTATGCACATATGTAACATATATAAAATATACAAATCACACATGCCCCCACAATGCAAAGCATCATGGGCTACATATGCAAATCACCACAGAATGTTATGCTGGTCCAACTTTAAGCAGAATTGCATGGTGCCGAAAGGCCCTCACATAAAGTTTGCAAAGGGTGCTAACAGAAGACATAGACACGCAGTCAGTCTCTACCAGGACTCATCAGTATGCCCTCATCTGTTTGACACCCCAGTGGAATGGACCAGCTACCCTAGAGGCAGTGTGCCTGGATATATTGTGGTGAACCCATTAAAATAAAAAACTATTTAAAGACAAAGAACCTCTGCTGCAAACACTGAGGCAAGGGTTACCCAAAAGGGCATTTGGCTGGGAAGCCAAGTTTCAAGAAAATACAAAATCACACATGCCCCCACAATGCAAAGCATCATGGGCTATATATGCAAATCACCACAGAATGTTATGCTGGTCCAACTTTAAGCAGAATTGCATGGTGCCGAAAGGCCTCTCACTAAGTTTGCAAAGGTGCTAACAGAAGACATAGACACGTGTTTCGTCCTACCAGGACTCATCAGTATGCCTCATCTGTTTGACACCCCAGTGGAATGGACCAGCTACCCTAGAGGCAGTGTGCCTTGGATATATTGTGAACCCATTAAAATAAAAAACTATTTAAAGACAAAAGAACCTCTGCTGCAAACACTGAGGCAAGGGTTACCCAAGGGCATTTGGCTGGGAAGCCAAGTTTCAAGAAAATACAAACACACATGCCCCCACAATGCAAAGCATCATGGGCTACATATGCAAATCACCACAGAATGTTATGCTGGTCCAACTTTAAGCAGAATTGCATGGTGCCGAAAGGCCTCTCACATGGTTTGCAAAGGGTGCTAACAGAAGACATAGACACGCGTTTCGGCCCTACCAGGACTCATCAGTATGCCTCATCTGTTTGACACCCCAGTGGAATGGACCAGCTACCCTAGAGGCAGTGTGCCTTGGATATATTGTGGTGAACCCATTAAAATAAAAACTATTTAAAGACAAAGAACCTCTGTGCTAAACACTGAGGCAAGGGTTACCAAAGGGCATTTGGCAGGGAAGCCAAGTTTCAAGAAAATACAAAATCACACATGCCCCCACAATGCAAAGCATCATGGGCTACATATGCAAATCACCACAGAATGTTATGCTGGTCCAACTTTAAGCAGAATTGCATGGTGCCGAGAAGGCCTCTCACACAGTTTGCAAAGGGTGCTAACAGAAGACATAGACACGTGTTTCGTCCTACCAGGACTCATCAGTATGCCTCATCTGTTTGACACCCCAGTGGAATGGACCAGCTACCCTAGAGGCAGTGTGCCTTGGATATATTGTGGTGAACCCATTAAAATAAAAAACTATTTAAAGACAAAGAACCTCTATGTAAACACTGAGGCAAGGGTTACCCAAAGGGCATTTGGCTGGGAAGCCAAGTTTCAAGAAAATACAAAATCACACATGCCCCCACAATGCAAAGCATCATGGCCATATGCAAATCACCACAGAATGTTATGCTGGTCCAACTTTAAGCAGAATTGCATGGTGCCGAAAGGCCTCTCACACAGTTTGCAAAGGGTGCTAACAGAAGACATAGACACGTGTTTAGTCCTACCAGGACTCATCAGTATGCCTCATCTGTTTGACACCCCAGTGGAATGGACCAGCTACCCTAGAGGCAGTGTGCCTGGATATATTGTGGTGAACCCATTAAAATAAAAACTATTTAAAGACAAAGAACCTCTGTAGCAAACACTGAGGCAAGGGTTACCCTAAAGGGCATTTGGCTGGGAAGCCAAGTTTCAAGAAAATACAAAATCACACATGCCCCCACAATGCAAAGCATCATGGGCTACATATGCAAATCACCACAGAATGTTATGCTGGTCCAACTTTAAGCAGAAATTGCATGGTGCCGAAAGGCCTCTCACACAGTTTGCAAAGGGTGCTAACAGAAGACATAGACACGTGTTTCGTCCTACCAGGACTCATCAGTATGCCTCATCTGTTTGACACCCAGTGGAATGGACCAGCTACCCTAGAGGCAGTGTGCCTTGGATATATTGGTGAACCCATTAAAATAAAAACTATTTAAAGACAAAGAACCTCTGTGGCAAACACTGAGGCAAGGGTTACCCAAAGGGCATTTGGCTGGGAAGCCAAGTTCAAGAAAATACAAACACACATGCCCCCACAATGCAAAGCATCATGGGCTACATATGCAAATCACCACAGAATGTTATGCTGGTCCAACTTTAAGCAGAATTGCATGGTGCCGAAAGGCCTCTCACACAGTTTGCAAGGGTGCTAACAGAAGACATAGACACGTGTTTAGTCCTACCAGGACTCATCAGTATGCCTCATCTGTTTGACACCCCAGTGGAATGGACCAGCTACCCTAGAGGCAGTGTGCCTTGGATATATTGTGGTGAACCCATTAAAATAAAAAACTATTAAAAGACAAAGAACCTCTGTGCATGAAACACTGAGGCAAGGGTTACCCAAAGGGCATTTGGCTGGGAAGCCAAGTTTCAAGAAAATACAAAATCACACATGCCCCCACAATGCAAAGCATCATGGGCTACATATGCAAATCACCACAGAATGTTATGCTGGTCCAACTTTAAGCAGAATTGCATGGTGCCGAAAGGCCTCTCACACAGTTTGCAAAGGGTGCTAACAGAAGACATAGACACGTGTTTCGTCCTACCAGGACTCATCAGTATGCCTCATCTGTTTGACACCCCAGTGGAATGGACCAGCTACCCTAGAGGCAGTGTGCCTTGGATATATTGGTGAACCCATTAAAATAAAAACTATTTAAAGACAAAAGAACCTCTGTGCGCAAACACTGAGGCAAGGGTTACCCCAAAGGGCATTTGGCTGGGAAGCCAAGTTTCAAGAAAATACAAAATCACACATGCCCCACAATGCAAAGCATCATGGGCTACATATGCAAATCACCACAGAATGTTATGCTGGTCCAACTTTAAGCAGAATTGCATGGTGCCGAAAGGCCTCTCACACAGTTTGCAAAGGTGCTAACAGAAGACATAGACACGCGTTTCATGCCCTACCAGGACTCATCAGTATGCCTCATCTGTTTGACACCCCAGTGGAATGGACCAGCTACCCTAGAGGCAGTGTGCCTTGGATATATTGTGGTGAACCCATTAAAATAAAAACTATTTAAAGACAAAGAACCTCTGTGCGCAAACACTGAGGCAAGGGTTACCCAAAGGGCATTTGGCTGGAAGCCAAGTTTCAAGAAAATACAAAATCACACATGCCCCACAAATGCAAAGCATCATGGGCTACATATAAATCACCACAGAATGTTATGCTGGTCCAACTTTAAGCAGAATTGCATGGTGCCGAAGGCCTCTCACACAGTTTGCAAAGGGTGCTAACAGAAGACATGAGACCGTGTTTAGTCCTACCAGGACTCATCAGTATGCCTCATCTGTTTGACACCCCAGTGGAATGGACCAGCTACCCTAGAGGCAGTGTGCCTTGGATATATTGTGGTGAACCCATTAAATAAAAAACTATTTAAAGACAAAGAACCTCATGCGCAAACACTGAGGCAAGGGTTACCAAAGGGCATTTGGCTGGGAAGCCAAGTTTCAAGAAAATACAAAATCACACATGCCCCACAATGCAAAGCATCATGGGCTACATATGCAAATCACCACAGAATGTTATGCTGGTCCAACTTTAAGCAGAATTGCATGGTGCCGAAGGCCTCTCACACAGTTTGCAAGGGTGCTAACAGAAGACATAGACACGTGTTTCGTCCTACCAGGACTCATCAGTATGCCTCATCTGTTTGACACCCCAGTGGAATGGACCAGCTACCCTAGAGGCAGTGTGCCTTGGATATATTGTGGTGAACCCATTAAAATAAAAACTATTTAAAAGACAAAGAACCTCTGAGTAAACACTGAGGCAAGGGTTACCCAAAGGGCATTTGGCTGGGAAGCCAAGTTTCAAGAAAATACAAAATCACATGCCCCACAATGCAAAGCATCATGGGCTACATATGCAAATCACCACAGAATGTTATGCTGGTCCAACTTTAGCAGAATTGCATGGTGCCGAAAGGCCTCTCACATAGTTTGCAAAGGGTGCTAACAGAAGACATAGACACGTGTTTGCCCCACCAGGACTCATCAGTATGCCTCATCTGTTTGACACCCCAGTGGAATGGACCAGCTACCCTAGAGGCAGTGTGCCTTGGATATATTGTGGTGAACCCATTAAAATAAAAACTATTTAAAGAAAAAGAACCTCTGTGCGCAAACACTGAGGCAAGGGTTACCCAAAGGGCATTTGGCTGGGAAGCCAAGTTTCAAGAAAATACAAAATCACACATGCCCCACAATGCAAAGCATCATGGGCTACATATACAAATCACCACAGAATGTTATGCTGGTCCAACTTTAAGCAGAATTGCATGGTGCCGAAAGGCCCTCTCACAGTTTGCAAAGGGTGCTAACAGAAGACATGAACCGTGTTTAGTCCTACCAGGACTCATCAGTATGCCTCATCTGTTTGACACCCCAGTGGAATGGACCAGCTACCCTAGAGGCAGTGTGCCTTGGATATATTGTGTGAACCCATTAAAATAAAAACTATTTAAAGACAAAGAACCTCTGTGCAAACACTGAGGCAAGGGTTACCCAAAGGGCATTTGGCTGGGAAGCCAAGTTTCAAGAAAATACAAAATCACATGCCCCACAATGCAAAGCATCATGGGCTACATATGCAAATCACCACAGAATGTTATGCTGGTCCAACTTTAAGCAGAATTGCATGGTGCCGAAAGGCCTCTCTCACATGCTTGGTAAAGGGTGCTAACAGAAGACATAGACATGTGTTTCGTCTCTACCAGGACTCATCAGTATGCCTCATCTGTTTGACACCCCAGTGGAATGGACCAGCTACCCTAGAGGCAGTGTGCCTTGGATATATTGTGGTGAACCCATTAAAATAAAAAACTATTTAAAGACAAAGAACCTCTATGCAAACACTGAGGCAAGGGTTACCCAAAGGGCATTTGGCTGGGAAGCCAAGTTTCAAGAAAATACACAATCACACATGCCCCCACAATGCAAGCATCATGGGCTACATATGCAAATCACCACAGAATGTTATGCTGGTCCAACTTTAAGCAGAATTGCATGGTGCCGAAAGGCCTCTCACACAGTTTGCAAGGGTGCTAACAGAAGACATAGACACGTGTTTCGTCCTACCAGGACTCATCAGTATGCCTCATCTGTTTGACACCCCAGTGGAATGGACCAGCTACCCTAGAGGCAGTGTGCCTTGGATATATTGTGGTGAACCCATTAAAATAAAAAACTATTTAAAGACAAAGAACCTCTGTGCGCAAACACTGAGGCAAGGGTTACCCAAAGGGCATTTGGCTGGGAAGCCAAGTTTCAAGAAAATACAAAATCACACATGCCCCACAATGCAAAGCATCATGGGCTACATATGCAAATCACCACAGAATGTTATGCTGGTCCAACTTTAAGCAGGATTGCATGGTGCCGAAAGGCCTCTCACACAGTTTGCAAAGGGTGCTAACAGAAGACATGAACGTGTTTCGTCCTACCAGGACTCATCAGTATGCCTCATCTGTTTGACACCCCAGTGGAATGGACCAACTACCCTAGAGGCAGTGTGCCTTGGATATATTGTGGTGAACCCATTAAAATAAAAACTATTTAAAGACAAAGAACCTCTGTGCGTAAACACTGAGGCAAGGGTTACCCAAAGGGCATTTGGCTGGGAAGCCAAGTTTCAAGAAAATATAAAATCACACATGCCCCCACAATGCAAAGCATCATGGGCTACATATGCAAATCACCACAGAATGTTATGCTGGTCCAACTTTAAGCAGAATTGCATGGTGCCGAAAGGCCTCTCACACAGTTTGCAAAGGGTGCTAACAGAAGACATAGACACGTGTTTTCGTCCTACCAGGACTCATCAGTATGCCTCATCTGTTTGACACCCCAGTGGAATGGACCAGCTACCCTAGAGGCAGTGTGCCTTGGATATATTGTGGTGAACCCATTAAAATAAAAAACTATTTAAAGACAAAGAACCTCTGTGCTTAAACACTGAGGCAAGGTTACCCAAAGGGCATTTGGCTGGGAAGCCAAGTTTCAAGAAAATACAAAATCACACATGCCCCACAATGCAAAGCATCATGGGCTACATATGCAAATCACCACAGAATGTTATGCTGGTCCAACTTTAAGCAGAATTGCATGGTGCCGAAAGGCCTCTCACACAGTTTGCAAGGGTGCTAACAGAAGACATAGACACGTGTTTAGGTCCTACCAGGACTCATCAGTATGCCTCATCTGTTTGACACCCCAGTGGAATGGACCAGCTACCCTAGAGGCAGTGTGCCTTGGATATATTGTGGTGAACCCATTAAAATAAAAAACTATTTAAAGACAAAGAACCTCAATAGCAAACACTGAGGCAAGGGTTACCAAAGGGCATTTGGCTGGGAAGCCAAGTTTCAAGAAAATACAAAATCACACATGCCCCACAATGCAAAGCATCATGGGCTACATATGCAAATCACCACAGAATGTTATGCTGGTCCAACTTTAAGCAGAATTGCATGGTGCGAAAGGCCTCTCACACAGTTTGCAAGGGTGCTAACAGAAGACATAGACACGTGTTTAGGTCTACCAGGACTCATCAGTATGCCTCATCTGTTTGACACCCCAGTGGAATGGACCAGCTACCCTAGAGGCAGTGTGCCTTGGATATATTGTGGTGAACCCATTAAAATAAAAAACTATTTAAAGACAAAGAACCTCTGTGCGCAAACACTGAGGCAAGGGTTATCCTAAAGGGCATTTGGCTGGAAGCCAAGTTTCAAGAAAATACAAAATCACACATGCCCCCACAATGCAAAGCATCATGGGCTACATATGCAAATCACCACAGAATGTTATGCTGGTCCAACTTTAAGCAGAATTGCACAGGCCGAAAGGCCTCACATTAGTTTGCAAAGGGTGCTAACAGAAGACATAGAACACGTGTTTCGTCCTACCAGGACTCATCAGTATGCCTCATCTGTTTGACACCCCAGTGGAATGGACCAGCTACCCTAGAGGCAGTGTGCCTTGGATATATTGTGGTGAACCCATTAAAATAAAAAACTATTTAAAGACAAAGAACCTCTGTGCGCAAACACTGAGGCAAGGGTTACCCAAAGGGCATTTGGCTGGGAAGCCAAGTTTCAAGAAAATACAAAATCACACATGCCCCACAATGCAAAGCATCATGGGCTACATATGCAAATCACACAGAATGTTATGCTGGTCCAACTTTAAGCAGAATTGCATGGTGCCGAAAGGCCTCTCACACAGTTTGCAAAGGGTGCTAACAGAAGACATAGACACGTGTTTAGTCCTACCAGGACTCATCAGTATGCCTCATCTGTTTGACACCCCAGTGGAATGGACCAGCTACCCTAGAGGCAGTGTGCCTTGGATATATTGTGGTGAACCCATTAAAATAAAAAACTATTTAAAGACAAAGAACCTCTGTGCCAAACACTGAGGCAAGGGTTACCAAAGGGCATTTGGCTGGGAAGCCAAGTTTCAAGAAAATACAAAATCACACATGCCCCCACAATGCAAAGCATCATGGGCTACATATGCAAATCACCACAGAATGTTATGCTGGTCCAACTTTAAGCAGAATTGCATGGTGCGAAAGGCCTCTCACACAGTTTGCAAAGAGGTGCTAACAGAAGACATAGACACGTGTTTCGTCCTACCAGGACTCATCAGTATGCCTCATCTGTTTGACACCCCAGTGGAATGGACCAGCTACCCTAGAGGCAGTGTGCCTTGGATATATTGTGGTGAACCCATTAAAATAAAAAACTATTTAAAAGACAAAGAACCTCTGTGCTAAACACTGAGGCAAGGGTTACCCAAAGGGCATTTGGCTGGGAAGCCAAGTTTCAAGAAAATACAAAATCACACATGCCCCACAATGCAAAGCATCATGGGCTACATATCAAATCACCACAGAATGTTATGCTGGTCCAACTTTAAGCAGAATTGCATGGTGCCGAAAGGCCTCTCACACAGTTTGCAAAGGGTGCTAACAGAAGACATAGACACGTGTTTAGGTCCTACCAGGACTCATCAGTATGCCTCATCTGTTTGACACCCCAGTGGAATGGACCAGCTACCCTAGAGGCAGTGTGCCTTGGATATATTGTGGTGAACCCATTAAAATAAAAAACTATTTAAAGACAAAGAACCTCAGTGCTAAAACACTGAGGCAAGGGTTACCCAAAGGGCATTTGGCTGGGAAGCCAAGTTTCAAGAAAATACAAATCACACATGCCCCCACAATGCAAAGCATCATGGGCTACATATGCAAATCACCACAGAATGTTATGCTGGTCCAACTTTAAGCAGAATTGCATGGTGCCGAAAGGCCTCTCACACAGTTTGCAAAGGGTGCTAACAGAAGACATAGACACGTGTTTCGTCCTACCAGGACTCATCAGTATGCCTCATCTGTTTGACACCCCAGTGGAATGGACCAGCTACCCTAGAGGCAGTGTGCCTTGGATATATTGTGGTGAACCCATTAAAATAAAAAACTATTTAAAAGACAAAGAACCTCTGTGCGCAAACACTGAGGCAAGGGTTACCCAAAGGGCATTTGGCTGGGAAGCCAAGTTTCAAGAAAATACAAAATCACACATGCCCCCACAATGCAAAGCATCATGGGCTACATATGCAAATCACCACAGAATGTTATGCTGGTCCAACTTTAAGCAGAATTGCATGGTGCCGAAGGCCTCTCACACAGTTTGCAAAGGGTGCTAACAGAAGACATGAACCACGTGTTTCGTCCTACCAGGACTCATCAGTATGCCTCATCTGTTTGACACCCCAGTGGAATGGACCAGCTACCCTAGAGGCAGTGTGCCTTGGATATATTGTGGTGAACCCATTAAAATAAAAAACTATTTAAAAAGACAAAGAACCTCTATGTGAAACACTGAGGCAAGGGTTACCCAAAGGGCATTTGGCTGGGAAGCCAAGTTTCAAGAAAATACAAAATCACACATGCCCCACAATGCAAAGCATCATGGGCTACATATGCAAATCACCACAGAATGTTATGCTGGTCCAACTTTAAGCAGAATTGCATGGTGCCGAAGGCCTCTCACAAGTTTGCAAAGGGTGCTAACAGAAGACATAGACACGTGTTTCGTCCTACCAGGACTCATCAGTATGCCTCATCTGTTTGACACCCCAGTGGAATGGACCAGCTACCCTAGAGGCAGTGTGCCTTGGATATATTGTGGTGAACCCATTAAAATAAAAACTATTTAAAAGACAAAGAACCTCTGTAGCAAACACTGAGGCAAGGGTTACCCAAAGGGCATTTGGCTGGGAAGCCAAGTTTCAAGAAAATACAAAATCACACATGCCCCCACAATGCAAAGCATCATGGGCTACATATGCAAATCACCACAGAATGTTATGCTGGTCCAACTTTAAGCAGAATTGCATGGTGCCGAAGGCCTCTCACACAGTTTGCAAAGGGTGCTAACAGAAGACATAGACACGTGTTTCGTCCTACCAGGACTCATCAGTATGCCTCATCTGTTTGACACCCCAGTGGAATGGACCAGCTACCCTAGAGGCAGTGTGCCTTGGATATATTGTGGTGAACCCATTAAAATAAAAACTATTTAAAGACAAAAGAACCTCTATGCTAAACACTGAGGCAAGGGTTACCAAAGGGCATTTGGCTGGGAAGCCAAGTTTCAAGAAAATACAAAATCACACATGCCCCACAATGCAAAGCATCATGGGCTACATATGCAAATCACCACAGAATGTTATGCTGGTCCAACTTTAAGCAGAATTGCATGGTGCGAAGGCCTCTCACACAGTTTGCAAAGGGTGCTAACAGAAGACATAGACACGTGTTTGTCCTACCAGGACTCATCAGTATGCCTCATCTGTTTGACACCCCAGTGGAATGGACCAGCTACCCTAGAGGCAGTGTGCCTTGGATATATTGTGGTGAACCCATTAAAATAAAAACTATTTAAAGACAAAGAACCTCTGTGCGCAAACACTGAGGCAAGGTTACCCAAAGGGCATTTGGCTGGGAAGCCAAGTTTCAAGAAAATACAAAATACACATGCCCCCACAATGCAAAGCATCATGGGCTACATATGCAAATCACCACAGAATGTTATGCTGGTCCAACTTTAAGCAGAATTGCATGGTGCCGAAAGGCCTCTCACACAGTTTGCAAAGGGTGCTAACAGAAGACATAGACACGTGTTTCGTCTTATAAACGTGTTACATATATATAAAATATATGTAACATACATAAAAATAAATGTAACATATTCAAAGAATACAGTATATATTTTGAAATATACTAAGAATATATTTCAAACAATGTATTCTTTATTGATCTCTCAGCAGCCTTTGACACTGTGGACCATGAGGTGCTTTTGGAGATCCTGTGGTTCCTTTGTGGACTGTTAGGTACGGTCCTCAAATGGTTTCGATCTTTCCTCGTAGGCAGGTTTCAGAGGGTGGACACTGGAATTTATTCCTCTGATGCCCTCCCCAGTCCTGCAGGGGCGCCACAGGGCTCCATATTGGCACCCATGTCGTCCACAGTGCATATGCTGCCATTAGGAGATATCATCAGGTGATAGGGCTTGAGTTTTCACTGCTATGCAGATGATACAAAGCTGTATATGTCCTTTAAGCCACGACAGGTTGATGCGATCTCTGTGCTAAATAGTTGCCTCTCTGAGATCAAAGACTGGATGAGCTTGAGTTGGTTGAGACTGAATCGGATAAGACTGAGGTGTTGGTTGTGGATCCAGGTTGCCGGGGTGGGTTTTCGGGCTGGGCACATGTCAGGCCTGTGGCTTGACAGTGTCCAGCCTCATTACCTCAGATCGGGTACATAACCTGGGCATTATTTTTGATGACGGGTTGACCCTGAATTCTCAGGTGTCACGTGGTTAAATCCTCGCTTTACCATCTGAGGAATATCGCCAGGTAAAACACCTGATTCCACCGGCGACCTTCCAACATTGGTTCACGCCTTCATCACCACCCATCTTGGCTACTGCAATGCCTCTACCTAGGGCTGTCTGGGGTTGATATCCGCGCTGCAGCTGGTGCAGAACGCTGCAGTCAGGCTGCTGACTGGTACTTCTAGGACCAGTCATATTATGCCTGTGTGCGCGAACTGAACTGTCTGCAAGTTCAGTGCTGGATCACCTATAAGGTAGGCTTGCTTACCTTTAAAGCCCTACATGAACAGGGACCAGACTACCTGAAAGATCTCCTGACTCCCTACTCCCCAATCGCCCTCTCCGATCAGCCGATGAGGATTGCTAGAGATTCCCAGGGTTCGTCTTAAAACATCTGGAGCTCATGCTTTCTCATATGCAGCACCAACCCTGTGGAATTCTCCACCTCATCAGTTAAGAGAATGCCTGACAGTTAGTGGCTTTAAATCCATGTTAAAAACATATTTATTTTCTTTGGGGAAAGAATAGATTTAAGAAAGTACGCTGGGAGGCCATCCTCGTAATGGGAAAAGGTGAAAAAGGCAAGGGAGACCCACATCAAAGTAGGAGAAGTTTCTGCAGTAGACTTAAAGATGTGGTTAAGATAAGAGGAGTCGTCCTGGCAACAACAAAAACCTTCCTATTTATAGGGAGGGCATCTCTGCCTCAGTAGTCCGATCCCCCACCCGGACTTAAATTTTATTTTAGAGAACTTACTTTGCCTACTTTTGAGCTGGCAGCAAGTTGTAACATGGCACTGTTTGTCCTGGAAATGCTCTTTTAGTTGCTATTACCTCAGCTCGAAGGATTTCAGAGCTTCAGGCCCTTGTTTGCAAGGAGCCTTATTTAATTTTCCACAGAGACTGGGTGGCTCTGCGGACCAACCCTTCTTTTTTCCGAAAGTGTTATCGAATTTATGTTGAACCAAGATGTTCAACTGCTGGTTTATTTTCCTGAGTATTCCAGTAGGAGGAATACCTCTTGCATGCATAGCGTGAAAGCATCTTAATCTATTTAGGAAGCAAGCAAACTTTATATAGCGCCTTTCAGAATCAAGGAGCTTTACATAATAAAAACATAATAAAATGAATAGTTTTATAAATGATTTAAAACAGTCAGATAATTAACCATTTATGTATAGTTCGGCCTCCACCTTGTTCCAGGACCCTGAGTCTAGAAAGAGACGGAAGAGCACCCCAACCAGAGCCCAAGGCATCCATGGTAAATGCACCACTTCTGGACAACCAGCTTTCTCATACCACTTCCTTACCACTGGAATCAGCTCTCCTCTCATGTGCTCATCCTAATCCCTCCCTGCCTTCCAGCATCTGCTACATCTCTCTCCAGTCCCAGCTTGCTCTTGCCTTCCAACTCTCAAATCCCTCACTTCAACATACCTAGACCCTGTTGGATCTGCAGTGAACCCTTTTGACTCTGACCACTCATTTAACCTTACTGACTCATCTTCTGTCACCATGAGTTCAGGTGGGACAAACTGCGTAGGCGGGTGGCCAATGGCCATTAGTTGATTTATTTTGGTCTAAGCACTTTGCTTTCTGATACAAATTATGACTGATTTCACACTACCTATTGAATGCAAATGTTGCTTTTGTATTGTACTTATAGTTGTTGTCTCAACCCTCTGTTGCATCTGTAACCTTCCTCCTCCCCTGGTTGCACCTGGAAGCGAGCCTCGGCTCAGTGTGTTTTCCTGGTCACCAACTTTTAAATAAATAAATAAATATTTGTACAGAATCTGGTATAAAGAATGGAATGCCCTTGAATAAGTTGTCACAGTCCAGCCACCATAGCAGTGCTTGACAAAGCGGGATGTGATAAGAATAATTTGTTCCAACTCATCTGTCAATTGATCCCACTGTATCAAGAGTGTTGATTGTGGGATATGCATAAAGAGCTCAGCAAATAGCACTGTTACTATCAGGCCAGGAGATGCAACATTGTCCTGGCACAGACTTAGTGGCTCCTGTGTATCAAGTGTGCCTGAGTAATAAGGATGTCTGTCCTGTCTTGTGGCAGGAAGGTACACCCTTGTTCATGTTCGGCTGGCAGCATAGACTAGAGGTTAGAGTAACGAGCTGTGAATGAGCTTGGTACATCCAGCAGACCTGGGTTTGATTCTACAGCCTCCACTTGCACACTGTGTGACTCTGAGCAAGTCATTTAACCCCCAGTGCTTCCAGGTTGCCCTGAAAATAGGCACCTGTGCCTAGCAGGCCTTACCCAATTACCAAAGACTAAAATAAAAATAAAAAAATAAATGTCTAGTACCACCCCAATCTATTGAAGGCACTGGTATGGGGTCCGCATTGACCTTGGAACATTCACTGTTATCCCTAAGGCCCCTAACAGTTGTGTCATTGGGAAAGGGTGTGAGGAAGAGCTTCCTGGAACTGGCCTTCTGGAGCCAATTGTCCAGATAAAGGAAGATATAAAGCCCTTCCTTGCAAAGGGCTGCTGCAACCACTGCTAAGCACTTGGTAAAATACCTACAGCGCTGAGGATACATCAAAGGGCAACACTCGGAAGGAAATTTAGTCTGTGGCACTGTCAGATCCTGATATGAAGGTGTACATCCTTCATGTCCAGTGAGCAGAGCCAATCCCATTTGCAGGAGCTGAGTCAGGGTTTGCAAAGACAGCACTGAAACTTTTTGCACTCAATGCACATGAGGTCTCTGAAGTCCAGCACAGGTCAGAAATCTCCTGTTCACGTTGGAACTAGGAAGTCTGTAGAATAAAAGAATAAAACCTTTCGTCCTGTCTTCTGTTTTTTTTACTCTTTTTGCCACCTCTCTCCACCACAGTGGTTCTCTTCCAGGAGCCCTGGGCTGAGTCTCCTAGTCCCTCCCCAGGTAACTCCCTTAAGGACTCACCAGACCTACCTCCATCCTGCCTCGGCCTACCCCAGGCGAGAGGGAGGGTCCTGGTATTCCCCTCCCAGTCCATTACAGTCTGCATCAGGTGGTCTGTGTAGTGTTCCGCTGGGAGCCCGGTTATGGGATCTGGAGCAGCGGGTCCCTTCTCGACCACTATGGTGAGGTGTTTTCCTGTTTTCTGGTTCCACCCCACAAGACACTAGCACGCTAGAGAGACTAGTGGTGGGGCACGCCACAAGTGCTGTCACTCTGGCTCCTGGATGACATCCTCCCACCCACTTGCATGCTGTCACACTGCACCTCCACCCATGGTCACCCACGTGGCGGTA
Source organism: Neoceratodus forsteri (assembly GCA_016271365.2). Taxonomy (NCBI): domain Eukaryota; kingdom Metazoa; phylum Chordata; order Ceratodontiformes; family Ceratodontidae; genus Neoceratodus; species Neoceratodus forsteri. The sequence continues at coordinate 1,171,327,906 of CM057456.1, read as the reverse complement.
TAGTGACGGGACAGGCATCCCACCCTCCCAGAGAAGGAGGGCAGCAATCCTTCTCCCCTGGCTGGCCCTCCAGCAACCCAGTCCGCCTCGGACCAGGGTCGCCGCCAGAAGCTGTAGCTCTAACACCGCGCTGACGGACCGGCTCACCTTCATTCCTGTCTTGTGGTGGAACAAGTTCAATACCACGCTTTTGAATCAGGGTCTGGACTTCTCTTTAAAAGAGACAAGTGGCCTGATGGGTAAGAGGAATGGATGGAGGATGAACTGGAAGGGTTTCTATAAATTCCAGAGCATGCATCTTTTCTGTTATTTCTAGGACCAACTCGCCTGTAGTGATCTCCCTCCATTTCTTTAGAGTCAGTGAGATCCTTCCCTCACTTTCACCCCTGGAGGAATAGCGGGGAGGGACAGAAGAAAGACAGGTGGAACTGGGGCCGGCAGGGCAGCGGGATGATTCCTTTGTGTGCTTTTACACAGGTATGGGGGGAGGTAGTGGACCGAGAGGGTACCATCACCGCTGTCGCGTGACTGCTGATGGTATGTATAGTTACCTCTAGCAGCAGGCCTACAAAAGATCCCTACCATGCCCTCTGGCAGGTGTAGGATAAAGGGACTTCATAGACCATAAAGTCATTCTGAGGACTGAAGGTCACAAAGTGCATTTTCAGCATCATTACCAAACAATTTGGAGCCCATGAAAGGAGAATTCAAAACAGCTTGTTGCACATGAGTAATAAAATCAACTACTCTGAGTCAGGCATGACAAATAATGCAGTTACCAGGGGCTGGAGCCCTGGCAGAGACATCCAACACATCATATGCTGAATGCAGCAGATGTTTGCCAACTTCAGAAACAGCTGACATGGTTTTAAGCAAGTTAATCTTAGCAGGACCATCACGTAATGCCGAACTGCAATACATGCAAACTTTCACAGGTTATTCTAATATTTTATCATACGGGCCTGGTAATTAACAATCCACAGGCCTAAGGATGTCAAGTGTAAGTGCGTTTGAATGCATGGGACAGACATAAGGCAATTCTAGTGGGGTGTAGGAGGAAGTAGGCTGTTGGTCAGCTTGGATCTGCAGCTTATATGTTAGGTAGAGAAATAGGCAGACTAGGTGGGCCAAGCAGTCCTTATCTGCCATCAAATTCTATGTTTCTATGTTTGCCCATTATAGCCATCTCCTAGATTCTTTATCTGGAAGTAAAGTACACATGTGCTTAGGGGCCCTAGAATGGTCATGAGCAGCCATATTGAATACAAAGTCAGTTTCAGGCTGTGAAGCATAATAAGACTTACCAGATGAAGCAGAATACTGTTCATCAGCCTTCCTTGAACTGCAGGCAGGCTACTGCGCCTACGCCAGCAGCAAAGGTAGCATTCCCTAGTGCAAGATATATAGGAGGAATAATACTTGAAGGTGTGGAAGGAAACTCAAAAATTCTATGAGATTCCTTTTGTGGAATCTTCTTCCTCAACAGCAAAACATATGGCAGATTGCATTTGCTAAAGCATAGCTTGAAAAGACAGATCCTCAGATGGGAGACCTGGGTGTTTAAACCCGATAATCCTCGCTGCAGGATGACAGGGTGGAGCTAGAAGGCAAATTACCTTCTTCAAACTGCTCCTCACCCTGTATTCCTCCTCCAAATCCTCACAATGTCCATGAGGTCAGGATTATATTCTATGTTGTCATCATCATCAGGAATGGTGATGGAAGGCACAGAAGGAGCTGGCGACGAGGTAGCACCTGAGAAGGAGGAACTGTTGGTGTTTCTGGAACCGCTGACAAAGGCCCTGGTTCAGGCAGCCCTATCAATGGCAGACCTACCACTGGAGGCAAAATGCAGAAGGTGATGCAAACATATCTGAAAAGGATGCTAGCATAGGCTGGAAGTTGAAGGCAGCTTGAAATAGGCCCAGCACTGCCTGCATCAAAGGTCAGAGCCTGACAATGGCAGCAACATATTGTCCATAGATGGTATGACAGTACTTGAAGCCCCACCTTGGTGTCTCATCAACAGTCGGGGTGGGGGTTATAGTCAACACCACCAGAGCAGATGCCGACAAGGATGTACCTGAATATAATGACAACCTTGACCTCCCAGGTGAAGCAGACTTATCTTTGTGCTTGTGTCAATGGCTAGAAGAAGAGGAGAGTCTTTTCTTTGTCTTTATCTCTCAACTTCAACAACTGTTTCCTGGTCAATGGCGAGGGAGAGGCAGGCGCAAACCCATAGCCTGTTCCATGATTTTCAACGCTTTTGAGTGAGGAAGTTTTCTAAGGCCTTCCGTCAACATCGCCTTGTAGCCTGGTTAAAACTCTAGCTGACCTCACAGGTCCTCACATCATGAGATAGCCCCAGACAACATACACAACAGTGAGAGGTCGCCCTTGTAGATTCTGTAGCTGCAGGAACAATACTGTAACAAAGATTCTCTGTTCTTTGGTGTCACACAGAAACCACGATGGAAACTATACAAGAATTGAAAACAACGGCTATTTCATTTCAACGTTGTTTCTCAGTAGGTCCAATGAGGATGATCGACGGAAGGAGAAATAACTGAGGAGTGTCGGGCTGCCCACATTGTATAGGCGGTAACATTGCAAGTCACTGTGGGTGGTCCCCAGCTAGAAAAGTTTCCAAGTGGTCCTAACACTGACAACTTACAGATCCAAAAGTGTGGCCCAATGGAGGAGATATCCTTGATGAATATCTGAGCATATGATTTGTGGAGCTTTTATTGTATAATATACTGGCTAATACAGACAATGCATGTTTCTTTTCTATGTTATAAGGTAAAAATGTTTACTAAAACAGAGTTTTTATACCCTTGATATCTGTAGGAAAAATGATACTAAGAATAATGAGAAGCGAACGTTTGCATAAGCTGAGCTTGGGTTATGTGATGGTAAGGAATTTACTATTAGAAGCAGACTACATGTTGGTAAACACAGAAGATATTAAGAAAAGAGTAAGACTGTACTAAATGAGCTCTCTTATTAGCTTTTAGGAATGCTGTAAGCACAAAGGAAGATACAACATAAACATCCAGGAAGTGCTGTATAGATGGGTTGGCCTAATATTAAAATATTAATAGGTGATGTAATTATTAAGACCAGGCCTGTGTGTACATTGTATTTTGCTTTAGTGGTCTGCACTCAGAAGCTATGGTGATGGTTTATTAATATGTAGAGAACACTTTGGCTATATATAGTGTTTTGGTTTAGCATAAGTTCATAGGTGCATAGGGAGGGTATCACCAGCAGAAAGAGGCAGGTGGCGTTGCCTATGTACAGATCACTGGTAAGACCCCACCTAGAGTTCTGTGTCCAGTTCTGCAGACCACATCTCTGGAAGTACACAGATAGGAGGCAGTCCAGAGGAGGCAACTAAAATGGTACAGGGTCTGCATCAAAACCCTAACAGGAGAGACTAAAGGAGCTCAATAAGTACAATTCTGGAACAGAGGAAGGAAAGGGGGATATAATAAAGACAGAACAATTACGTAAGAACTTATAACAGTAGATCTTTGGGGTGATCTCAGTCATTAGCTTACACTGAAGGAACCTTTGCTGTCAGTGAAGGGAATCCATCGGAAGATTTTCAGCAGTAAAACTGAGGTCGCCCATGCAGTCGACATCCACCGGCGTCGCCAACAACCCTATATACTCGCGTGGGCGACCCTGCTCCCTCCTGGGTTTTTCCCTCCAGAGGCCAGAGGAGCAAGGCTCAAGCCCTGGGGAACTGAGAAGAGACAGAGGGACCCAGCTCTAAATAGAAGCAAGAAACAACAGATAACCAGATCCTAGACAGGAACCCCAAGAAGGAGGGTGGCGGGAAGGAAATCATACCTGATGACTGAGATCCTCAAAGTTCTACTATTACGGTAAGTTCTTACATAACTGTTCTATCTTCTTGAGGGTATCTCAGTCCAGTCGAAACCTGAAGAGCAGTACCAAGCAGTGACAAGTGAAAACAGAAGTCTAGGAGGCTGGATCTCCATAAACTTAAGACAGAAGTCCTTGTAACACAGCCCTGCCAAAACCTGAATGGGCTCTTGAGGCAAACTCAGACTGCAATGCTTGGTGAAAGTGTGGACTGTTCTCAAGGTGGCAGACAAATATCAGCAGCTGAGATCCCTTTGAAACAAGCCATCGAGGTAGCCATGCCTCTGGTGGAGTGAGCTTTGACAGCACCCAGTAGTTCTTTACTGTACTTATTGTAGCAGATCACAGTGCAATTTGCCAATCATTTGAAAAACATTGCTTAGGAAATGGCGCCCGCTCTACCTGGGGTGAAAAACAAAAACAACTGCTTAGACTTCCTGGACTCTTTAGTCCGAAGCAGATAACACTTCAAAGTTCTGCACACATCTAACGTATGGAGCAGGCGGAGCTTCCCTGGATTGGCATGCTCAGGAAAACAGACAGGAAGGTGGATAGACTGACTGAGTGTGAATTCAGAAACCACCTTAGGTAGAAACTTAGGATTTGTGTGCAAAGACACCCTGTCCTTGTGAAAATCAACAAAGCTCCTCACACCAGAGGGTCTGAAGCTCTGAAAATTTTTGAACAGAAGTAATTGCAACTAGTATTCTGGTTCTGGTAGACAAGACTAGACACCTACCCTGCAAACCCTCTTGCTCTAAAACATCCCCATTGCATGCATCGCAATATTTCCACCAGAATTCAGTATAACAACATACCAGGAGGTATACTGAGTAATATCCCCGAGAAAATAGCAAAATCTTACTGCAACCGCTTCAGCCGAGAAGCGGACCTGGAAAAGGAGGATCCAGGGCCTTCAGATAATGAGAGCAGCCTAAGAGCAGCAGGGACCTAGAGGGAAAAAATTGACTCTGGCCTCAACAATAAAAAGAGGTGAAAAGAAAAAGACCTAGATTTGCAAGCGGAGGAAAATATTCTCAGGGCCATTTCTGACTTCAGAGGTGAGACGCAGCATTCCATCCACGAGCTTCTACGGATTTTAGTTCACTGCAAACCCACATGGAGGAGGCCAATCATCAGATTTCCTTAATATGACCAGACTGGATGATATGGAGGCACAGTTAAAAAGATAGTTTGAACAACTATATATATGGCAATCTGGCAGGAGGATGCCGAAAATGAAGTCAACAAAAGAATATTAGAATTTCGGCCTCCCAGAGGAGAGCGAAGGTAAGACCTGGTGGCATTTGCGTATCACTTATTTTGGATGCTTCTCGACCTGGATCAGCTTTTCAACTAGACACAAGAGGCGCACAGAGCATTGGGTCCAAAGCCCTCCGCATGGATGCCAGACCCAGGTCTTTGTGGTCAAATTCCAGAGCTATCAGATTAAAGACCAGCTACTAAAAAGGCCAGGCAAAGGGCTGGACAAGGCTTGGCTCACAGTACTCTTGGACAACGATTACACCCCCAAAGCACAACAACGCTGCATGAAAGTGCATCGCTTTATTTCTGCTCCTCAGGGCTCAAAAATTAAACTCCGCACCTCTTACCCTGTGAAACTCCTTGTGCAGCTACCATCGGGCCCTGTTACTTGTTCCTCAGCCTAAGGAGGTGATCAACGACCTCACCTCAAAGGGAATTATTAGGGAACGTGTCCCGGTCCCAGATTACCACAGAGGAACCAATGCGCAGCCGAGAGAGCTCTTAATCTTCCCTCATGGAACCGTTGGAGAAACTTCACCAATATAGAAACCCAACCCTCACCTTTTAAAGGACAGTGAGTACTGTTACATATTGTTCCTCTCCCTTGACGAGTCTCCTCCTGGGTTGCTACCTAGGCCAGTGGGTCTCTAGGGGTTGGAGGGGTCTGATTGTTCCCGGTGGGGTCCTGATTCCTTCCTGTAGAGCCCAGGCAACAATGTGTTTTTTTTTCCCGCCCCAAGCTCGCTGGTCCTCCACTCCTTCGGGCTCTGTCATTCCCTCTGACCTCTTCTGTCCTTGCCCGGCCCTCCTTTGATCCCCAGATCACAGCCAACCCCAGGATATCCCGGTGTATCCCATCACTGGCGGGTCCCTCCCAAGGGGAAGGCACCGGGGATAGCCCCAGTGCACACTTCAGGGCCCAGGGATGCTGCTGGGGAACAGGAGGCACCAGAAAGGCACTGGAGGCCCTCAGGAACACAGAGGCGTCATCCGGAGGCCAGCGAATGATTTTCCTGGCTTTCTTAGGTGGCGTGACATCCGAGCGCCAAGGCGAGAGCCGACGCCTGTCACGCACCACCTCACGACTCTGACTGCTGCTCTACCACCGCTTCCACCAGTGGTTGCTTAGCACCGGTCACGCATCCCTTCCCTCCCTGGAGACAGCAAGCAGTCATGGAGCGCTCAAGCTGCCCCCGGCCGGCCCTCCAGTGACCTGAGCTCGCTCTCGAACCCGAGTCGCTGGCGCTGCAGTGAAACTAACTGTGCCGACGGGCCGGCTTAACTATGTTGTTAATGGCTGCACAAAATAAAAAATACAATCTAACTGGGCACTCTAGTTGCTATTCTGGGCCTCGGTCACTTGATGGCAGGGGCTCCCCCAGGCTGGATGACTATGGGATGGGCTCGGGACTCTGCCTGGCGGATGGGCCCTTCTTTTTCATCCACCCCACCCTGGCCTATCTTGTTGAGTTTATAGCTCTTGGCTCTGAGACCCAGAGTTCTGTGAGCCCGAGGCGACGGGAGGGGCTAGAGGTGGTTGAGGGGGACTTGACCTACTCCAGGAGATTTACAGATTTTGAAATGAGGGTGGAGGAGAAGAGAAGAGAAGATGAACAGAGAGAGAGAGGCAGAGGAGGGACGGGGAGAGGAATTCCTCTCCTTTACCAGTCACTGCTAAGTGATACAATGGAGAAAGCAGAAATAACCTTTAATATCCCTAAAGGAGAAGTACTGCTTGCAAGGGAACTTAATTTACTACCCTTCCCCCTTTCTTTTTTTTTTTTTTGGACTCTAGTTTTACTTATTTTATAAGTAGAAGGGCTATAGTGGAGAAGGAAGCCTGGTGGAGGTACTGGACTATATATTTATCTGTGCTTGTGGGGGGCGGGAACATGGTTGGAGGGGCGGGGAATGTGGGGGCTCAGGTCTTGCTATACTCAATAGCGACTGTGATGGATTGTAATGACTGTGGAGTCTGGAGCCTTTTGCCCCTATGTTTCCTCCTACAGTTAGGGGAGGACACTAGCCTCGAACCGCCTCTCTTAGTTTTTTTCTCAGGATAATTATGATACCCTGTTCCTCTCCCACCTCAACGGCCTTTGGACTGTTACTAGCCAGGCAGGCTCAGATTGTTATTAACATGAAGGGCTGGTATTATTGCACCCTCCATTAGTATTCCCCCCCTTCCCCCTTTTTCTTTCTTTCTTTCTTTCCTTGCCCCTCTCCCCTTGGTTCCCTAATTTGAGACTGCAGTAAATCAAGCTGATGGATTTACTTCTCAGTCACCTAGCTCTCCCTCCCTCAGTTTAAAAGAGGTACTCTAGAGGAACTAATTGGTTTAACCTTAGAGGTGGGGGTTCTGTCAAGGCTAAGGTAGCCTTAAGATCAGCTGATGCCGAACCAAATTCAGGACATTTCTCACCTAGGAGCTAGCCTTGGGATTCCTTTGGGTCCCGGTGGCTCTCATCTCCCGGATTACAGGAGTCCTCAATCCCATTTCACCTCTTTCGGGGTTTTGTTGGGAATCTGCAGAGGTGTTCTTTTGATGATACCCACAGTTGGGAGTTACTAGGTTTAAAATTACTGTTTTGGCCTCAGGGGTTACAGAGGTCAGCCAAGGTTGCAATTGATGGTACCAAGGTTACCATCAACTAGGAGCAGATTTATCCTGGACTCCTTCAGGGTGCCTCCAAGCAACTGGTCATGGAACCAACTCGGCAGAAGGCAATACTGGACCTTGTGCTCACAAACAGGGACAGTGTGATGGGGGGTAACAGTGGGGAGCACCTGGGTAACAGTGACCACCAGTCATTGTGGTTTGAAATCACAGAAAGAGCAGAACCAAACCACACAAAAACACGATCCTGGATTTTAGGGGGCAGACTTTGGGAAAATGGGGAGATACTTGAAAGAGGCATTAAGGGGAATGGGACAGGAATCAGGGTTGAGGAACAGTAGGCAGTATTTAAAATGGGGATTATAAGAACAACAGAATTATGCATTAAGCAGGTTAGCAAGAGGAAAGGAAGAGGAGACCATTATGGTTTTCCAAAGAGGTAGCAAAAGGAAAGTAAAAAGATTGCATTCAGGCAATACAAAAGACACAGGCAGAAGGGGATAGGGAGAAGTACCAGGAGAAACAAAGGAGGCAGGGAAGTCAGTAAGGGAAGCCAAAGCTCAGACAGAAGAAAACATTGCAAAATCAGTGGGTAAAGGGACAAAACCTTTACAGGTACATAAGTGAAAAAGAAAGACAAAGGGAGGGATAGTGGAGACTGAAGGAGGAGGATGGGAGCCACGTGGAGGATAACAACAATAAAGCTGACATATTGAACAGGTATTTCTGCTCAGTCTTTACTAAGGAAGAGGGGGTAATGGGTCTGAAGGAGTACAAGGGGTGAGAATGGTGCAGAAATGGACACAAGTCCCTTTACGAGAAAGGGTCCTGAAGGAACTGGAAGTAATAAGAGCTGATAAAGCAATGGGGCCAGATGGGGTTTAGGGTCCTTAAGAACTAAGAGAGGTGGTGGCTGAACCTCTGGCTATCCTGTTCAGCCAATCACTGGAAACAGGGAGGTACCCAAAGACTGGAGGACAGCAGATGTAGTCCCCTTTATACAAAAGTGGGAACAAAGAGGAAGCAGGAACTACAGACCAGTCAGCCTCACCTCGGTAGTGGGAAAGATCATGGAAGCACTACTGAAGGAGAGATTGGTGGAACATCTGGTTGTCAATGGACTACAGGACCCAAGGCAGCATGGTTTCACCAGGGGAGGTCATGTCAGACCAACCTCATTGAATTTTTTGACTGGGTGACTGGGAGGTGGATCGGGGAGGGCAGTGGACATGGCCTATCTGGACTTCAGCAAGGCCTTTGACACTGTGCCACATAGAAGACTATTACACAAACTGGGGAATATGGGTGTGGGCAGGACAGTAGTGTGGTGGGTAGGTAACTGGCTGGGTGGCAGGACACAGAGGGTGGTGGTAAATGGCTGTCACTCCACAGAGGGAAGAGTAACCAGTGGGGTACCACAGGGATCAGTGCTGGGACCGGTCCTATTCAACATCTTCATCAGTGACATTGCACAGGATCTAGAAGGCAGAATTTCACTGTTCGTGATGACACAAAGCTCTGTAACAGAGTAGACACACCAGAGGGTGTAGACAGAATGAGAAGGGACCTGCAGAAACTTGAAGAATGGTCAAGGGTTTGGCAGTTGAAATTCAATGCAAAGAAGTGCAAGATAATGCATATGGGGCACAAACCCTGGCACAATATATCAGTTGGGGGGTGAGGATATAGCATGCACCAAGCAGGAAAGGGATCTTGGGGTTGTCATCTCTGATGACCTCAAGGTAGAAACAGTGTGACAAGGCATCAGGTAAAGCAAATAGGATGCTGGGATGTATAGGCAGGGCATTACCAGCAGGAAAAGGGAGGTCATAATTCCGCTATACAAGACACTAGTGAGGCCCCACCTGAGTACAGTGTACAGTTCTGGAGACCATACCTACGTAAGGACATGAGGCGGTGAGAAGGTTCAGAGGAGGGCAACAAAGATGGTGCATGGGTTGTATCACAAGTCCTATGAAGACAGGTTGAAGGAACTGAACATGTACTCCCTGGAGGAGAGGAGGGAGAGGGGATATGATAGAGATATACAAGTATCTTACAGGGAGGAACAGGGTGCAGGAAAACACTATTTTAAGCGAAAAAGATGTTTCAGGACTAGGGCATGGGATGAAGTTGGAGGAGGGCGATTCAGAGGAAACATGAGAGAATTTCTTCACAGAACGGGTGGTGGACAAGTGGAACACCCTGCCAGAGGAAGTGGTGGGGGCTGAAACAATCACGGATTTAAGAATGCATGGGATAGACATAAAGGAATTCTAGAGGGCAGGTAAGGGAAACAGACTTCTAGGAAAACAAACTGAACTTATAAGCTCAAATGGGCAGACTAGGTGGGCCATAGGCCCTTATCTGCCGACACTGTCTATGTATCTATGTATCTATGAATAGTTCTGTTGCTGATATTATTTGCTTATTTTTTCTTTTTCCTATAAGTGGGCCTTGAGTTAGGGCCGTTTACTGTTTATTTAGGTTAAAGAAAAAGAATGAGACACAAGAAAAGAACACACACAAAGTCTTTTAGGAGATGGTTTATTGCTGTAAGAGATGAGATGGCTCTGAGGGCTTGTTGGGTCCACTTAGTTGCTGGGAGAGTGGGCGACACCAGGGGAAGTTCCATTTCAGTCTTCTCCTCCCTCTCTTAGGGACACTTTGAGTGGCAATTCATGGGGCAAATTAATCAGCCACCTTTACAGAATAATAAGAGATGCCCTAGGAACTCTTCCCTATCAATACTGGAAGCCTGGAATAGGGACTTACAATTAGAAGTTCCTTTTGTGACATGGAATGAGGCAACTTTGCAAGCCATCAAATTACAGCTTCAAATACATGGAGGGTGTTTGTGTGGAAATCCCGATCTGGTATTTCTACTCTACGATATTCACAAAAATACCTCCCTGCTTCTTATGGTTTCTGCTGGAGAAGTTGTAACTGTAATCTGGCTGACTTAGGTCACATTTTTGGTTTTGCCCTGGTTAACACCTTTTAGTGCGCTTTACAGATAGAATTAGCAGGTGCCTGGGAGGATGTTGAATTAACAGCGGAGCGGAGTTCTATCTATTTACCCCCATCACAGACCATGCTGGGTCAGGACTTTGCTCCCCTATTTATCTTAGTTGCCAGGAAGGCTATCACCCGACAATGGATGACAACTATGATACCCTCAGTTGAAGACTGGCGTAACATTATAAAGGAAATTTATCATATCAAACAGCTTATAGCCAAATTTCATGACAAACTTCCCCAGTTTGAAATAAAATTTGCGCAGATGGGTGCTTCATATTTCAGGGAGAGACCCAGAATTTATCCCTTGATTAGAGGGGTCACAGCCAGACTGTGGTTGCCCCATGTTTGGGAGGCCCTCTTCCTCTTCATGAGGTGGGAGGGATGATGACTGTGTGTGGTGGAGGCCTTGAGTTCTGGGCCACAAACATAAAGGATGAGTCGGCTGCCTGCCCCTGGAGAGAGGAATTAATAGAAAGTGCAGGAATGAATGAGAGAAAGCTAATGTAAAAGGCTGCATGGAATTAATTGTAGCAATACTAAATGCCTTGATGCCTCTATTCTCAATAAAAATAAAATAAAAAAAGAAGTAATTGCAAATAAAAACAGCACTTTTCAAGAAAAGAGAGTGCAAATTGCAAGTCGTGACTGGCTCAAAAGGAGACAGGGTCAACTTTTCCTAAATAAAATTCAAGTCCCAAGCTGGGGCAGGGGAATGGATTGGGGCATCAAGTGGATGCCTCTGAGAAAAGTACAGGAGACAGCCAGCTGAGCAATAGTGAGGTCACCCACAGGCTAATGAAAGGCAGAAATAGCTGAAAGGTGGACCTTGAAGGAGGCAAACTGAGGCCTGAGTCAGACAAAAAAAAAATCAGGTAGTCCAGAATATGATTCACAGGGCAGATGAATGGGTCTAGGGAATGTTTGGCAGCCCAGATGGCAAACCACTTCCACTTCATGGCATAAGTGGCATGAGTGGAAGCTTCTTGGATGCCACCCTGTTAGATACCCCAATCCTGGCAATGGCTATGTTCTCAGGAGCCAGTCATGCAGATGGAGGGACCTGAGATTGGGATGGACCTGGGTCCCCTGATCCTGAGTCAGCAAATTCCAGCAAAGGGCAGAGGAACCAGAGGTTCCTCCATCAGGTGCTGAAAGCAGAGGAACCATATCTGGCAAGGCCAAATGGGGCTACTAGAATCATGCTGGCCCCTTCCATTTACAGCTGATCAGCACCCTCTGAATCAGTGGAAATGGAGGAATGCATACAGAAATCTCCCGCTCCAAGAGAGGGATAATGTATCTCGCTAGAAAAATCCAGGCCCTGGCTCTAGTGAGCAGAAATTGGGCAGTTATGCATTGAGTGAGGATGAGAGAAGCTCCCATTTGTGCATGCTGGACTGAGTCCTGCTGAGACTGTCTGCCAGCATGTTTAGGACGCCTGGCACGTGGACCAGAGAGAGTGTCAGACTGTGCTCCAGTGCCCAATACCACACTCTCATGGCCTCCCTTCAAAGGGGTATGAGTGAGTCCCACCCTGCTTGTTGATGTAGTAGACAACACTCAGACTGTCCGACTGCACACCAGCAGCTTACCTGGAGCAAGCTACTCCTGAAATGCATGCATGGCATAGAGCACCGCCTCATCTCAAGAATGCTGATATGCAGGTGGCTTCCCACTGGGACCAAGAGCCCTGGGTTTGAAAGGGGCTCAGGTGTGTTCCCCAGCTTAGATCTGAAGCATCCGTGGTTAAAATCTGATGTGGGAAGAGATCTGGAAGGAAACCCTTAAAGAAGATTCAAGGGTCCATCCACCATTGCAGTCTCTTCTGAGAGATGCTGCGACTGCTGCTAAGCATGGTAAAGACATGCAGCACAGAGGATAAGCCAAAAGGCAGCACTTTGAACTGGTAATGCTCCTGAAAGGCAAAATGAAGAACCCTGCTGTGAGGAGGAAAGACCGAAATGTGCAGGTAAGCATCCTGCATGTCCACTGAACACATCCAGTCCTCAGTTTTGAGGAGGGCATGAGGCCTGGTAAAGTTACCATCAGAACTTTTGTACTGGACAAAAGATTGAGCTCCTTTGGACCTAAACTGGGCCTCAGATCTCCAGTCTTTTGGGGACCAGGAAAACCTGGAATAAAACCCCTGGTTTCTCAGTCGGCTTGACACTAATTTGATTGCCTGCTTCCATAGGCGACTGTACTTCCCTCCGGAGAACAGACAAGTTAGCCGGGACAGTCTGAGGGGCAGAGGGGTATCTGAGGCTGCTGGATTAGCTACAAGGAGTGACCATTCTCTATGATCTGCAGGATTCAAGCAACTGAAGTTATGGTTCTCCACTGATTCAGATGGAGGAGAACCGACCTCCGACCGCCACCTCCTGGGTCTGGACCACAGAAGAGGGGAGGTCTTGCAAGGAGTCAAGCTGAGGTGGAATCAGTTGCAGAGTCTGACCCATAGTTTCTGGGATGCCTGGCTGCTATTCTAGCATTGGAGGGTAGGCAAGGGAGCCTGGGTGCCTCTTTACCCTGGGTATGTAGGACCTACGCCTATTGGCTTGGCTGATGAAAAGTTGAACGTCCTCTACCTTGTGGCTGGAGTGGTAGAGGAATGGACTGATTTAATGGCTGTGCCATAGGCTTGCAGATTACCCATGAGGTCCTGGACATCAGGGCCAAAGAGTCTGATGCCACTGAAAGAGGCATTAAGCACCTTGTTCTGCACACAGCATTGAATAAAGCCTGCAGGCTAATCACCAGGGCCCAGAAGTATATGCATACATGTGATTCATATGCACAGATGGGTTGGCTACCAGAAGGCGAGGCTTCAGTATCAGACTGCCTGTTAGCAACAAAAAAAAAAAGTATTAGGGCTCACCCCACTGGGAGGCCAACCCTAAGCCTTGCAATGAACCCCAGCCAGACCAGAAGTACCCACAGTAAACCTTATAAGGTCCCTTTCTGCAGCACTTCCCAAGGGCAGAGATCTTTGAGTACTGTGCCCCACTTGGCTCAGCCTCTCTTGTTTGTGATGTACTTGTTGAATCTAAGCTTGGGCCTTTTAAATGCAAGCTTCAGCAGCACCTCTCAGCACTCTGTACCTGTGACTGCCCAACTTAGGGCACCTTGGACTGTTCACTACTCTAGGCAGTCTTCACACCTGAATCCTTGCCATTATCACCCTGTCTCTACCACCTAGAACCTGCCTTCCTCTCAGCTCTGCTTCCATCATACTCTTCCCTTTCTAGTCCTACTACCCTCCTGAACCCTCTTCACTTAACGATGCCTGTTTTGGCTGACCTGCCCTACCCACAGACTTCATGCCAAGTATCTTGTACACATTGAAACTTACTTGCCTTTTGGATTCCTAGTGGACCGTGTACTGCTCTCAGTGTTTTTGCCTCAATATTTATACTAAGTCTTCTTGTACAACATGTAGTCTAATTGATGTAGCTCCTTCCTATTGTAATTCAAAATTATGTAATTCCTCCTACTGTATTTCTGCCCTGTCCTAGTTTTAAATTTTTGCCTGGATTTGTCTTCATTACCCTCTGATGTGAAACCTTAGTAAAAGAGCTCTCAGCTCAAAGGTACCTGTAATCCGAATCTATAATAAATAAATAAACATCAGATGCAAATCCACAGACCCTAAGCCAGGAGTGCGATAAAGGCATATGCCAGTAGCAGCTGCTCTGGCCTCTGTATCAGCCATATTGTACAGGGCCCAGAGGAGTGTTTGCTAACATCCTAACAATTTGAAAACACTGAAGCAGTTCCTGCTTCTGGAGCCATCAGGAAGGGCCTGAGTGGCAGCTTTCCTTTCTCCAGTTGGCATTCTGATATTTGACCATGTGTGGCAGATAATTTGCAATCCTCAGGCCCAAAGTAGAGAAGACATAAACCCTTTTCCCCAGAGGTCAATCCTGTGGGACTCCTGTCCGGGAAAGGGAACCAAGGTGCTTAGGCACCTTAGATCTGTCATGGGCTGCCTTGATGACCGTGAGAGTTAGTTTTGGCCTGGGCAGCAAATAAGGAAGGCCCTGAGGGCATTATAAAGTTTGTCTGCCCTGTAAGGCATTGTGTCTGGTTTGTGCCAGGCTGTCATAGTGACATTCTTCAATGCTGGAAGCATAGGAGGAATGATCTTAGGGGAGATTCAATAATCTCCAAGAAGTCCACCAGGTCTTTCCTGGTGACATTCTCTTCCTCTGTCTGAAAGCTGATTGTGGTAGACAACCGCTTCTTCACATCAAAAGAGGTGGCATCCTTGTGAGGAGACCTTGGGGCATGCTTGACAGAGTCTTCACTGACCGAGAGACTGTGGACTTATCTGAGATGTGGATTTTTCCTCCTCATCCTCGATATCATCAGGGAGGATGAGATAAGGATGATACTCCTCCCTCGACATCAACCTCCTCGTCTGGGTCTGGCATCGGATGTGCGGCAGTGGCCCTCGGGAAGTCTCCTGGGGTCGTGACCAAGCTGCCATCGACAGTGCCAGCAAAGAGGGCCTACTGAAGGCACCCAACTGCTGAATAACTACATTTGTAGAATTTGACAAGTACTTGTTCAGGTCCATAGTGGACATCGATTGAGGGGTTTGATGGCGAGGAGCCAGCGACCCTCTGTCCTGGGAGCCAGCGATCCTGTTGCCCTGGAAGAAGAAGGGGCAGGCATTGACGACGTGCCTGTCATCGATGGTCTAGGCACCCTGTGAGTCAGGTGGAGGAGCTGTCGGTATGGTTCTGGTAGGAATAGAGACCTGGACAGGTGGTCTATTCGTTGGAGCAACTGGCGATCACGAAGAGCCCCCACCAAACAAGGAGAGGCAGACGGGAACAGGATCACCACCAATGGGAGCAGTTGTGATCCTGATCTTTTTATGACTTTTCTCTGAGGACTTGTCTCAGGCCTTGGAGGCCTGGAAACTCAAAGATCCGGTGGGTGGCTGGGTGGCCAGAGCCGAAGGACCCCTGGCTACCTGTTGTTCATGAATTTTTCAGAGCCTTCTTGACGTACGCTTGAGGGTTGTTTGATTAAACTTCTGGTAGAGCTCACAGTCGGAGACGCCATGGTCAGGCCCAAGACAGTAGACAGAAAAGAGTGTTCATCTGTGGAGGAATCTTCTTCTGCAGCGCAGCAGCAGAAGAGAGAAGTCAAAGTATTAACTCATGACATAAACAAAATAAAGGAATCTCTTATTAAAAGAGACTAAGGTAAATGAAAAGCCATAAGCTGAAAAAGAAAATCAACACGGAGCTTCCACGAGACCTGTGCGAGCAACTGCGCAGGAAAGAACTGAGGAGGAAGCAGGCCGCCACACATTTATAGGGTTGGTGACATTGTCACATGACGTTGGTGTGGGCGCAACTAGTGCTTGTACTGCTGAAAATCTTCCGGTGGTTCTGCTTCACCGATGGTGAAGTTCCCATGGTGAGACCTGATGACTGAGATACTCCTGAAGATCTGTGATTAAATGTTATGCCTTTTTTTTTCAACTTTATTTATCTCCTGGGGCAGCGGGATGTACCCTTAGTCTGTGCCTGGACCCCACACCTGGCATCCCCACCAGTCCTGCCACAGTCTGGGAAGGCCCACACTTTGCCCTGTGGTGGGACCATCCCCAGGTGGCTATGGAGGAGACCAAGATCTCCAGAGACCCCAGCTATGGCTACATCCTTGGGCATCATTTGTGCGAAGGTCAAGGGTGTCACCGTGCTTGGCCCAGAAGGGTTTTTTCCTTATGTGTCCCACAGAGGCGAGGGATGTGCAATGACATCAGCACAGGGTGGTCACACTCCA
Organism: Neoceratodus forsteri; assembly: GCA_016271365.2. NCBI lineage: Eukaryota > Metazoa > Chordata > Ceratodontiformes > Ceratodontidae > Neoceratodus > Neoceratodus forsteri. The sequence continues at coordinate 1,171,311,303 of CM057456.1, read as the reverse complement.
CACCTGTCCCACAGACATATGTCAGCCCCCTCCCTGCTGCAGAGTGGACTCTTGCAGCTGCCCACCTATCCTCCACTGGGTGTCACTAGATGCCGGGGAAACCACGACTCCCTCCCAGAGAAGGAGAGCTGTCTATGAGATGCTCATCTACCTCCCCCTGCCAACCCCTGACGTCTGGTGCTAGCTCCCGAACACAGGTTGTCCACACCACAAGTGGATGTGTTACTGCCTCGCGGTGGGCCGCTTTAAATGTTATGTTTTCACGTTTTTCCGGAGATGTCACAGGCTCTTTAATTGCACTGGGGTGCTGGTTCTTTATCTGACATGGAATTCTAAGGTTCTATGTCTCTGTGTAAAACAATTAGCCATACTGGATCATGCAAAGACCTGGGGCTCAATTCTCAAAGCCCCGGTGCAGCACAAGGGCTTGCTACAAAGAGCAGCGTAAAGTCGCCTTGCTAAACGATGCACTGGGAGGCGATTCTCAATGGCAGCCTGTATGGGCACTGCAGCCTGCCTCTAAATGGGCTTGCGCCACCATGCGCCCAAAAATGGGGTGTAACATGGCACTAGGGGGCATGCGGCAGACGCAAGCTGCTACATCCTCAAAAAGGGATTCTAAAAACTCTCCCAGAGAGAGAGAGAGAGAGAGAGGAGAGAGAGAGAATTAAAGTACCCTTAGACCAGCCAGGGCTGGTCTAAGGGTGCTTAAAAAGTCTCCTCTGGGAGAGCTGACCTGTTTGCAGCAATGCGCCACAGTCTTAACTCCCCAGCCCCGATGTCGCCAGTATTCTTATTATTAAATGACCCTCTCTGGTGGTCTACTGGTCTCCCTACTCGGAACCCTCAATATCACCCATATTAATATTATTACAATAACCTCCTTCCCTGGTGGTCTGCACCCCACTGATCCCCGATGTCCGCATGTATTAATATTATAAAGTACACCTTCCTGGTGGTCTAGTGGCCTCCACCCCATCCTCCGATGTCGCCTGTATTAATATTATTAAAATGACTCCCTTCCCTGGTGGTGTAGTGGACCCCTACCCCCTGCCCCAGCAGGTAGTGCCCTCCCCACACATCAAAAACATAGCCTGTGACCAGCACAGCCCACCTCTCACCTCCATGCCAGCCTGCGACTGAACTCTCACTCAGCACCTACTGTATAGTGTATCGGCCACTCATTAATCATTGAGCATGTACACTATACAGTAGGCGCTCAGTGACAGTTCGGTCGGTGGGGTCGTGAAGGTGAGAAGTGGGCTGTGTTAGTTGCCAGCTATGTTTAGTGTGGGGTGACAGTGGGAGATGGTCATTCCCTGCTGGGGTGGGGTCCACTAGACCACCAGGAAGGTGGCATTAATAATATTAATACAGGCTACATCTGGGATTGGACAAGGGGTCCACTAGACCACCAGGAAGGGGTTATTGTAATAATACTAATACGGGCGACATCGGGATTGGGGGCACCAGACCACCATGGAAGGGGTACTTTTAATAATATTAATAGATGGATGGACATCGAGAATTGGAGAAGGGGAGTGGCTTTGACTCCCGTGGCCCTCTAAGATATAAAAAAAATGTATTTAAAAACAGTTCACATTACTATGAATACAGCATCCTCCCCCACCCAAACTAATGGATCACAAAATGTGAGAGCATAGGGCAGCACCTGTAAAATCAGAGACCAGGAAAGGACCAAGCTGCCAGCTCCTTTGACTAAGGATTTATGAGCCACTCCCTTAGTTACAGAGGCCTTAAAAATGAAAAGAAGTGGAATTTTTGAAGTCCTTTTGAGGTAAGCTGCTGTGGATGGGGCTTAAGGAAAGCACCGCAACTGATTCTCTTTAACCATTTCTGCAACTCTCAATTCAACTGCAGTCTTTACCTTCTCACCATTTTTCTTTTCAACCTCTGAGTTTCATTCTGTAATTCTCCTCAGGGTTCATGTCATATATTTATCTGTGTGGGATGCTGACCCACTGAGTATAAAGCAAGGGTCAAATGGAACGATAACGGGTCATTGTTTACCCAAGCAAAGATTTGTAAAACATAATTTTAAAACCGTTATAACAAAGAGCAGGCTGTCCACAAGGGAGAAGAAAAGGTAGGGCAGACTGTTTGGCAACTGTCCCAATCCCCACTCTGAAATGAACACTGCTTCCTATTAGCTTTGATCTAGTCTCCTCTGTATCTCCTAAAATCCCTTTTCCCCAGTTGCTACCTTCATCTGGACACTAAACCACTGGTCTACCTATGTCCCTATTAACACACCTGACACATTCCTGTGCGGTCCCATACTACCACATTCTTGATTCCTGCCCATTTATTCTCCACCTCACACCCCTCTTTTATTCCCTTCAGCTTTGTCCAATATTCTAGCATTATAAAACACAGGCGCTACGCAGCAATGAACAAGGCTGGCAATTCCAGTTCATGGTTCTTATGATGTGCTAAACAAGTCGAGCACCACTCTTGTGATTTATTCTGTCTACTGCCACCCCAGGATAGAATTACTAACTGGTAATTCACAGGTGCCTCTCTCTTTTCCTATATTTTTGACACATGACCTGTAGGTCAGTCTCTTGACAAGAAGTGTGTTTTTCTCTGACGAAAAAGAATATCAACTGGCAGAAATTCTGTGCAACAATTGTCTTTAGTCAGGTTCCTTTTACGGTACACTTGAATTCTAACATTAGTGATATATAATTAGATTGGAAAACTCCAGTTAAGGTATGGCTACACCTGACCTGCAGAAACACTTTTCCTCTTTTACATGGATTTGCATTTCTACTGTTTTAGGAATAAAACCAGAAAGGTCAATTATTTGCTTTCTTATTTTGAGGTTGAAGGGTCACATAGTAAACACTGTTAATTTGAGGGGAGAGTACTGTATAAACAATATGTTGTTCCTTGCCTTTTTATCTGAAAAGTAATAAATAAAAGCAAAAACAGTTTTAGAGAATAAAAAGCCATTTTGAAAGCAAACTGTGCTATCACCAATATTTGCTCTATTGCAAATGAAAGGCAAGTGTTTGACTGATAAGGGTTTTGAAGGAGGCTGCCAACACTAATACTGAGGGAAGCCCATGTGAGTGTGAAGACTACCAAGCTTGTCCTGAAAGTCATGCCTACTTAGACTGGAACACTGCAGCTTTTACAGCTTTAGGAGTGCATCTGGCGACAATTACGTTCATATAGTGCCTTGCATCATCAAAATGACCAGTAAGAGTCATAAAATGACACGTGTTTGACAGAGAGGAAGGTTGGGGGGTACAGACAAATATCAGGTTTCTTACCTCTTCTATTAAATATGATTGTTTTACATAGAATATAGCAGATATGCAATGGGCTGGCTCAAAATATGCTATTTATATTCAAGAGTGAGGGCACACATAACTCATAGCGACAGAGCCACAACTGAGTTATGAAAGTCCTGCCCACTCACAAGTGATGATAAATTCCCTATTTTGAGTCAGGCTATTCTCTATTTGATATATACAATAGTAGTTTACAAGTTATAGCTTTTAAATATGCCATTTGTCTGAAGATTTTGCTGTTTTCTTTGATTTTACCACCTGGCGTCAGTGCTGCACTAGGCATTGTGATGTCATCAGCACTGTGTTTTGTTTCTTGAGACTCTGTATTGATGTTTACCTTTGTTTGTATGGAAACCTTCCATCCTTTGACGTGGAACCTTTATAAATGAGCAGTTCTTGCTCAAAGGTGTTTGTAATCCTAGAGTTTAATAAATAAATAAATAAATAAATTGTGACAGCTACTCTCTAACTAGTTCAATATATTCCACTGTGATGACAGCAACCTTAAAATATCCATTGTGACAACACAACGGCAATACTTATTGATGTGTTGCTGTTACTGATATCACTAGTTAAAATACAGAAGACTGTGTATGATTGCTCATATACAGTCTTTCATAATCTCGAGCAATCATAAATTCACAGCTGAGTCCTTACTTTGGGAAGTGCTTTACTGCTCTCTTCGGGTCCAGCTCTCACCACTGTAGCTATTTCAAGTGGAAGTTTCTGATTCAAGCATGCATATGATGTTCCATGTTGGTATGCTGCAGCACCTACATATCTAGTGTAGCACAACAAACATAATGGCATTAGCTAGTGCAGCACAACACTGTTCTAGTGCAGTTCTACCATACACTATATATTTTTATCTTGACATTTTACCTACACTCTAGTGTATATAATAGAATAATACATGGTGTACATTATGAGAATTCAATACACACTCAAGATGTGGGATGCTACATAAATCCTGAAGTTATTCAATCATCACAGACCGAAGGTGTGTTAAATTTGAGTAATTACACCATCCCAAGACTTTTCTGAATAACCACTGGCCATCAGTTTTCAACTTTCACTTCCTTCCCTTTTTTTGGTCTCGGAGCATCACTATGAGCCGTGCCTGCTTTTGTGTTGAAACCAAAATGACGTTCAGCTGATCGGTTTACTTTTGTTTGAGTTTGGAAATTCTTTTCAGGTTAGTTTATTTAATTTTCACAGAATTTTAACTGTGCGGTTTACACAGTCACTGAATCGGCATATTTATCAATGAAACACAGCCACTGTGTGAGGTACTGCTGTGCTAAAGACAGAGAGACTGCGGAGAGTCTCGAGTGCAGCTGTTTTGTGGGTGCTATAATAACCACCCGTCATCATGGTAATAACTACTGGCCATTAGCACTGAAAACCGTGATGGCCAGTTATTATAAGCAACGATTTACCTGAAGCAGTCTGACATCAGCATCTTGTTTTACAGTAAGGTCCTGTTTCCACTTAGTTGTACACAGTAGCTGCAATGGACTGAAGTACAGGGAGGTCAAATGGTATGCTCAAGGTCATTAGCATGCCAATGACTGTTGTGGGACTTGAACCTGGATCCCACAGTTAATTAAAATTTGTGCTGTAGTACCACTGGTATACTACCACCTTATACACAGTACAGCTACTGTGACAGATGAAATGTGCTATTCTGCAGGACAGCGATATACCAAGATTCAGGGTATTTTGGTGTCCTTATTTAAAAAAATGTTTAGCATAAAAATAAACAAGGTTGTTACTGAGAATCCTTTTCTGATATATATAAAATGTGCACAATTAACACTGATTCCTGTATAATTTGAAGACCGGGAACACAATAGAAACATTTCAATCAGGCATTTTTAAAGCAGCTGTCTTTATTTCAGCCAAAGAATACAACACCTTCATGACAATCTTTTAAGTTAATTTTAATGTAACATACCAGATGCAAAAAAATATGGGGAAGTACCTCCTTTATTTAATTTCTCTCAGTAGTTTTCATCTAAAAGGCATCTGCCCAGTTCTTATTGAGTTAATGCTCCTGAATATGTACGAATACACAACTGGTACGCTCAGAAAACGTCTTTACTTAATTGTTTCACCTCTACCATTATTACTGCAGCCGACTACATATGTAGCTCATATTCTGTGATACACACATACATTTGCTTTCATAATAGCTGATAAAACAGCACAAAGTATGGGATTTGAAGATTTTTCCCACACAACCTCTAAAATTCAGATACATGCTACCATTACCATATATGGGAAAATATAAACCAAGTAAAAAAATTCAGAGACTGGAGAAAACACATCTAAAATACCCCTACTAAAAATGCCAGAAATTACATTTCTGGTATTTGTTTCATAAACCTGTAAAAAGAGATTATACACTAATCAGCCAATTTGCTGGAAAATAATGCCACACATTTCTCACTTTGAAATGCAAGTTTGTTTTTTTTGTCTTGTTTTTTTGCAGAATTGTGTGAATGGAAAATAGTGAAATTTCCCTAATATCACCCGTGAAAATAAGGATTCACCACCCTGCTGGCTACATTTCACTTTTTAACTCTTCTGGAACTTTCCACAGCTCTTCAGGAGTATTGCTAGGCACTATAATTTAGATAATAAATGTTTGCTTCTGACGTGTAGGATACGGACATGTTGCTTATTCCCATTCTATCTGCATTTCTGCTGTGGACAGTGTGGTCATCTACTTTGTATGCCTGTTTGTTTATTTTTAAAAATTATCTGTTTAAGGGTCACTGAACCTGAGTTACATTTGAAATGGATACTTGATGCTTAAAGACTCCCAGGTACACAAATAAACAAACAAAAATAAATTCACATCACATCCAGAATAAAATTGTAGAACTTTGAGAAATTATAAGATAACAGAAAATGGCAACTATTTTCTGATTTAATATTTTCCCTGTCCTAGTGATCTGTAACAAATAGTAACAGAATACTCCTGCCATGTTGGTTGCTACAAACCAATAATGACATCATCCCCATCCACTGTTCTTAATATCTACCAACTCCATGACTCTGACCCCGTCATCTATATAAAACTGCCACTTCTCCTATCTCTAACCAGCCCAACGGTCCCCTCCTATATCTTTATATGGACATTTCCAATAGGTTTTCTCTCTTCCATCATGTTTCAATAATGTCCACAACATCAAATGCCTTTTGTTAGTTAGTTCTCTTATGCCCTCAGGTGAGCTGTCCTTTCCTTATTACGGATGGTGGTAGCATTCATTGGTTCTGACAAGGCCCTATTGCCTATAGCAAAATGGAGGATTAATGAGTAAAAGAATCCTGGCCACTGATATGTGGAATGTATTGCAGCATTCACTGTATATGTTGATATATGACTGTCACTCTGGTAATACTCTCTTTGTGAGTAGCCTGTATCAAACGTCTGTACCATATTATGTTTTCATAGGCAGAAGCATTTCACTGTGCTCCTCACTGTATCTGTGTTTGATTATTTCTGACCCAGGTCATGTCTGTCCTGGGCCCAGTGCACCTACCGTGAACAAATAAATATATACTCAAAGTTCGGGAATTCCATTTTATCCTCTAAGTGGGACAACTGGAGTAGGATATTTAGCATACAACTATCCGATTAACGAAGAACTAGGACATCATTTTCTCAGTTTTTTTTTCTTTGGGGAGGGCCTGAGATGACCAAACTTTAATAACCTGAGAGATATTAGGGTTGAACCTATCACCTTCAGTCGATAATCCTTGAGACTGAGACCAACTACTCCAAGTACAGGTTATTCTGGTCTGGTTGAGGAACAGGAAGGTAACTGGAAACCTCCAAAATTGACAAACAGAAGGGTCCAGGGCCCAGTTAAACTGGTGTTGTGGAGGAAAGATTAAAGCCTAAGAACAGGAATCAGAGCCTAGGGAACTAGAATTGGTCACAGGCCTTGGAGAAGTATAGATGGTGAGTACCAGTGAAAATGGAAGATGAAGCAAAACAAGAACAGGCAAGTACAGAACTAACTGAACCATCTGTGCAACATGGCGGGCTTATCCAGTGTGATAACTGACTCAGGATGAGGCTGTACCTAGCTGGTTCCAATGTCTTGCTGTATCTCATTAAGTACCAGTATGAAATGATGTTCCCTCACCTTCTAGAGTTTATGGGAGCCAGAAATGGAGAAGAAGAGTTTGAGTCACAGCTCTTGCCAGACTTTCAGTGAGGCTGCAATGGTCAGCTACTTGATTTAAAGGAATACTAAGTGGAAATGCCTGCCAGGGTCTTGTTTACTAGCACCAGTAGTACTGGTACCAAGACTGCTGAGAGGATGACTCCATATCTACTTTCAAATCTGCCTGTCATTTAGCTACTGCATGAAATACTGTGAACATACTGTATTTACTGTTTACCTGTCTCTTGGCTGCAGTCATCTTGCCTACATGCCAATGAACCAGCAATTACTGGAGTTTTCACCAGTAATCAGACACAAAAGGTTGCCCAAGTTACCTTCTGCACTGGGCAAAGACTTGCTGCAAGTCTGACATAGTTTAGAATGGGATTTGGCATCTCTTCTTTGGAAATGGATATAATGGCCTAGAAGGAGGCTAGTAATAATCCTGAAGGGCCTCTGGGAAATTGCCTTATCCCTTCTCTCTCTGGTCCCCCAGGCCCCTTGCCGGGTTCCTTGCATCCTGAAGGAGTCTCCAGGGACACGACTCTTCCCCTCCCCACCTCACCCCTCCTCTCCTTCCCCTTTTTCATGTAAAGCACTTGTTTACTTATCAACCCAGCACTTATTATTGTCTGCTCTTTCTACCTATTATGTGCAACACTGTTATGACACTTTTGTAACACCTGCCTTACAACTGTATGTTAATGTTGATCTTATAACTTGAATGTTTAATATCTCATTCCTATTGTACCCTTCCCCCAGGTCACACCAGCAGACTCCAGCGACTTGTCGCTCAGTGTGCCTTCCTGGTGAAACATTTCAATGAATAAATAAATAATCACACATTAAGTAAACATAAAAGGAAAACAAACATTTAACGATACAAATCATGGGGCAAGCTGGCAAAACTACAAAACAAATTGAAAAGAACAACCAAAAGGTAAAATAGGAAACAGTTTCAGGTGCGGAGAACACTGAAGGATCTGACAAGTATCAGTACAAAAAGTTTTGATAGTTAGGGGAACCGAGCTTGAAGCAAAGGAGAGGATTGACAGAGCAGTGTCCAGAAGCTGCTTCCATCTAATGACCCAGGATCGAGCCCCAACTTGGAATGTCACTGCAGGCTGACAGGAGGGGATTGAGTGTGCCAGAGAATGCTCTCCTCCGCTTCCTCCTCTGGGAGTGGGAGGAAAATCCCCATTGTTTTACCACCACCTGGATAACCGCAGGTGGATGTACAGATGGATGTGATGCATACACAGTGTGTCAGAATGATGCCCCCAAACACCAACCTGCTGAGTAGAGTCTGCAGGGGAACTTCGTGGAAACTATATTTCTCAATCAAACCATGATGCCATTCCCACCCTAATGTCCATTGAGGACTCCACCCCTTTCCTGGCCTTATTTCTGGTAACTACCTAACTCATCCTGGGCAATGGGATTTCACTGGGGAATCCTGCCACAGTGCTGACAGCCAGGGCCATGCCTGCAGTGATCCACAGATGTGGCCTTCATGCGTTTGCAATTGGACAGAGAACTCTTGGATGGGAAGTGCTATTGGCAGAGTCTGTTGGAGATCCTAATAAATGGATCTGACAAGGAGGAAAAAGGAGTTAACTAAAAATATATATATATTTTGAAGTGACTTAAAAGTACAATTATTTCAGTGTGTAATAAACAAGTTTCTGTATGCTCATAAAGGAAAAAACAAAGATGGCCATCAGCTATCTTTGATCAGATCAATGCCAAATTCAATCAGCTTACCTAATTACAATGGGTAATCATGCACTAAAATCTGAAGGAAATGCATTCAGTTGTTTTGAGCAATCGTAATAAGAAAATGTATAGAAAGAAAAAATTAGATGGCCGACAGCCATCTGTGATTGGATCATTGCCAAAATGTAATCAGCAAACTCTTATATGCAGTGTCTTAGTGATTACTTTACTTCAGAAATTGATTACTGATTAGATTAAATGGGTAAAATGAGTAATTTACTACCTAATCAATTACTTTGACCAAGGCCAGTAGTCAGCTACTTAACCGATTACATGCATGATTACTTACGCACTCAATAAAACAGATTTATTTTATTTGTAGAAGTACAAGTTAGAACTGTGACTAAAAAAGCTGATGATACTTAATTTTAGAAATATGTATCAACTTTATCAGATGGTGATGTGCAAGCTTTACAACAGTGGGTTCTGGATTATTAAGGTACTGTACACAATATATACTTTAACTGTATCTTTGGTGGTTGTTATCACTGCTTAAGGCATTATCTTCAACACACGATTCAGCTATTTTAGAATTAATTACTTTAAAATAGAAGTTAATTATAGAGTCAATTACTTTTTCACATGTTGCAATTGAATAACACTGAAATTGCAAAACAAAAATATCAGTTACAGTTAATGATCACTGTTGTAAACTATTACTCTACAACTCTACTTCTATGAAGCATAATCGCCACTCAAAGTCTGAAGGCTTCAACAGGTATGCTCCTGCAAAGCATCATCTGGTATTTTTGATCAGCTGTTAGCCTCATACAGAAACAGCAACTCCACATCTTAATAGTGTGTGTGCATGTGGGCGGGGGTCTTCAACTGAGCCTAAGGTGTGATGCTTGACAGGTCCCACTCAGGCAGCAGTCAGGAGCCAGGGGTATGAGATGGGAAAGGGCCTGACAGAGTTGGACTTGGTGGACAGTTAAAGGAAGCAAATTTCAAGCTGCAGGAGTATACCTTTATCTGGACCCACACAAACTTTGTCTCCACTGAACTACATTTCTATCCCTAAGGGGTAGTATTCTCAGGTCATGCGGAATGAACTGTGATGCATCACAGTGTCAGATCATGCTGGGGTTATGCCGACTATAAGACACCACCACCTGGGGAAAAAAAAAAGCACTCCTGGAGATTCCCAGCATATCTGATGATTCAGTCTGAGTTCAGGAGTTTCTAACAGAGCAGTGGGACATTTACATGTCTATAAATTCCTCTATGGCCTTCACCAAGTCAGTTCTCTGGAAAGTACTTCAGTGGTGGTAAAATTAATGAAAATCCAGTCAAAAGAAAGACTGAAAGAGTCCTTACTTCAGTGGTGGGGCAATTACTATAACTGAAACCCTTCTAAAAGAAAGCCTGGTAGAGTATCTTGAATCCAATGGGTTGCAAGACCACAGGCAGCATGTATTCACTGGGGGTCATGCCAAACAAATCTGATGGATTTCTTTGACTGGCTGACTAAGGATATAGATCAGGGAAGGCTGTGGACGTGGCTTATCTGGACCAGCAAGGCCTTCAACACTGTGCTGCAGAGGAGACTGATAAAGAAACTGTGCAGCCTAATGGTGGGATCCAAAGTGGTGAACTGGGTTAGAAACCGTTAACAGGAGACAGAGGGTGGTGATAAAAGCCACTTACCCAAATTACAGAGGAGTGCCAGTAGGGTGTTGCAGAGATCAGTACTGGGACTGGTCCCTTCAATGTATTCATAAGTGATATGGCTGAGAAGCTGGAAGGCAGGTATGCCTTTTGCAGATGATACCAAGATCTGCAATAGGGTGGACACTCAAGAGGGGTGGAGGAAATGAGTGGTTCAATTCCACACCTGACACTTGGGTTGTCAGAGGGCTGTGGGTTCAATTTCCACACTTGGCACTTGGGGTAATATCCAAATACTGACATTGTAGTGCAGCATTTGGGGGAGGGGTGCTGCTGCACTTCTGAGGTGCCATCTTTCGGATGAGACGTTAAACCAGGTCCCGTCTGCCTGTTCTGATGGTAGTTCAAGTGGATGTTAGAGATCCCATGGCACTTAATCGAAAATAGTAAGGGAATTTTTATTAAGGAGCTTGGATTGCATTACATACATTTACACTCACATTAGTACATAATTAACATACAATGCAATATACAGTTATAAAATACTGCAGAGGAACCATATAAGTTTGAGCAAGACAGATGTATAAACATACATTATTAATGCCAAAGCTCACAACTGATCCATTAATGTGCCACCTTTGTCATCAGAAAATGCTTCTATCAAAATTAGCCAATTTATGCAATGCTTCCTTATTATTTGCAATAATTTCTTCTATGACATCCATTTTGCTGTTGAACCCATACACTACACGCCTGCCAAATATAATACCTAATTATGGCAAGAATAACATACACAGTTTCTAAATAATATTTTCCTATGAGTTTCGGACTAGTCCCATTCAAGACCTCAAGGTATGACAATTGTGAGAAGAGAGGCCTTCCATTCTTGAGCTAATAAGGGCCAAAATACCTGAACACAGACACAATCCATAAACAGATGCTGCTTTGTTTCCAGTAACTGAAAGCATAAATCTCGAGGACAGTACTTGTCAGACAACTGTTTGTGTTTGTTGTTCCCCTCACACTGAGCCTACCATAATTCCCAAGCCAAATACTATCCCAGACACATGGTGGGATTCTTAGGTTTGTGAGTTGTTCCAATACTTGTGCCTTCTGAGTATCAGGACAAAGAGGGACTCTACTGGAGACTGTTCTTCTGACAATAATATAGCTTTATATATGGACTTCCTATCCAAAGATAGCGGAGTATGCGGGCTCAGGTCCCATTTCAACAAACTTCAAACATTCCAGCCGACACAGCCAGAGCCCGCAATCTTCCCTAACAATCGGGTTTGTTTTGTTCCCATGAGGGAGACTGGGAGTCAACCATAAACTTAACCAGGGTTTCCATACCTTATGGCCACGCCTCAGTGCCTGCCTCAATTTATAAGAAAGATGCTTGGAAAAAAGTCCACAGGGTTAACCATGCTCACCCACCCTCCGGGATGGGCCTATAGGTGTATACTCTTTCAATAGGATTTAGGCGAGAGCCCCAAAAGGCATAAAAAAAAAAAAAAAAACACTGTATAAACGGGTTATGATACACTGTGGGGTGAAAAATACAACTTAAATATAAAAAATGGGAATTAATATTGTTTTGATTAGCCACACTCTTTCTCTTCCTAATAACTTTGGTCCGCAACCAGATTTTAGTCTGACTGTTCAAGCCAGTCCTAATTCCCAGTTTAGGGCCTGAGCATTCTGTGGTCCAAAAGTGATGCCAAGAATTTTAATGGGTTCATGTAAATTTGAATACCCCCATATTTCCAGAGTCAGGAATGGGAATAGTGCCTAGGGGACCTCTCTTCTTATCAATATTAATCCTAACCCTGATAGAAGAGAGTAGGCATGCAAGACTTCAAGTAAGGCACCTTCGCTTGTATCAGTACCAAGAGTAAGTACCATATCATCTGTCGTCGACTTGGTTTTGAGGTTCCCAGACTGATAGTTCTGGGTGACTTCAATGCCTGAGTCGATGATGAACTCACGATTTTGGTCGAATCTCCTCTGGCTGATGACAATGCTGGGCCTAACACAGGTGGTTACCTCCTCGACCCAGGTAGGGGTCATTCATTGGATCTGATCTTTCTTTGGGTATGGAGATCGCTGATTTGGGGTGGAACCAGTCAGCTGGTCTGACCATCACACCATAAGATTCAGCCAGGGCCCCCCCAGGTCTGCCCCTCCGGAGATGGTTCGGTACCGCCCTTTAGGGGTATTAACCCCAGTGACCTAATGCGTACTGGATCTATCGGGTTTGTCGGTGAATGCATGAGTCCAGATGATCTCGTACTAGCCTATAATAAGGCTGTGGGAGAAGCTCTGGACAAAAATTGCTCCTGTTAGGTGTTCAGCCTCTCATCCACTCAGTCAAGGAGCACTTGGTTTGATGGCTCCTTGAAGGAGTTAAGGCTAATTGGCTGAAGGTTGGAGAGAGTCTGGCAGAAGTCAAGCAATGATGTTGACAGGCTTAGGTTGATGGCACATTATGATGGCTATCAATCAGAAATCCACCAGTAAGAAGGCAGAATTCCTGTCCAGGGAGATTTCTGCTGCACAGAACCGACCAGGCTCAGCTTTTCGGACTGTGGACAGATTGTGCAATTCAATCTCTCTCAGCCCAAAGAAGCTTTTCTCAGCTAAGATAGAGAGTTAGTTCAGTTTTTACAGATAAAGGTTGCCAACGCCAGGTCTGGCATCGGTCCCCGAGACCTCTCCTTTGGGGATTGCGGTGATCGGCGGGAAGTGGCATGTACCGGTCTGTCTGGTCAGACTTTTGCGGCTGGAGTTCAGTGACATTGTAAAGATTGTCCAGATATTGCGACCAACTAGTTGTAGTTTGGATACGGTCCTCACCCCTCTTAGTGGATGTGTAGAAGTTTTCTGCCCAATCCTTGCTGACACTGTCTGGAAGTCCTTGGAAGGAGGTCTTTCCTGACACCCTCAAGGGAGGCGGTCGTTCGACCACTCATTAAAATACCTTCCTTGGATCCAGATTGTTAGCTAACTACCAGCCCTGTCTCTAACCTGCCATTTGTTGTTATAGGTATGAAAGGCGGTTATGCTGCAACTGGATGATCATCTTATGACTCACAATGTCTATGATACTCTCCAGTCTAGTTTTAGGAAGAAGCACAGCATGGAGACTGCCCTTGTCCGGGTATTGAGTGACCTCTAATGGCTAGAGATCGAAGGCATGTACCATTCTGGTCCTTCTCGATCTCTGCTGCATTTGACACTGTAGACCATGGTGTGCTGCTGGAACGCCTGTGGGTTTATTGAAGGGCTGTCTGGTACAGTCCTCAAATGGTTTCATTCTTACCTCACAGACAGGTCTCAGAGAGTTGCCACTGGAATGTATTCTTCTGGCGCTCATTCCCTGCCTTGTGGGGTACCGAGGCTCCATTTCCATGTTGTTTGCAGTGTATGTCAGCCATTGGGAGAAATCATCAAGGCGATACAGTTTGGGTTTCACTGCTATGCAGATGATACCCAACTGTATCTGTCCTTTCTCCTAGCCAGGATGATGCATTCTCCGTGCTAAACAACTGCCTTGCTGAGATCAGACTTTGGATGAGTTCCAGCTGGCTGAAACTGAATCGGATAAGACTAAGGTATTGGTAGTGGACCCAGGTCATCTGGGAGGCGGGTTTGGGAGTTGGACAACCCTCAGGTTTGTTACTTGGTGGTATGCCGCTCCTACCGCCCGATCAGGCGCTTAATCTGGGTGTTATTTTGATGAGGACTGACCTTAAAATCTCAGGTATCAGCTGTCATCAAATCCTCTTTTACCATCTGAGGAATATCGCCGGGTGAAACACCTGGTTCCGTCGGGTGATCTCTCAACATTGGTCCATGTCTTTGTCACTACCCATCTTGATTACTTCAATTCCTTTACCTAGGGCTACCTGGGTTGATATCCACTGCCTGCAGCTGGTGCAGAGCGTGGCGACCAGGCTTTGACTGGGGACGTCTAGAACCAGTCATATTACACTGGTGCTCCATGAACTGCACTGGCTGCCTGTTGATACGGAACACCTTTAAGGTTGGTTTACTAACCTTTAAAGCCCTACATGACCAGGGACCGAGTTACCTGAAAGATCTCCTGATTCCATATTGCCCCTCTGTCCTCTCCGTTCTGCCAATGAGGGATTGCTAGAGATTCCCAGAGTTCGATTGAAAACATCAGGTTCACGTGCTTTGCTTTTCAGCACCAACCCTGGAATTCTCTACCTTGTTGGTTGAGAGAATGCCCAACCGTCGATAGTTTTAAAATTGGTTTAAAACATATTTATTTAGCTTAGCCTTTATTTAAATATGGTTGACATATTTTAATGTTGTTTTAATCTATTTTATGTATATGTTTTTATGTACAGGCCTTGGCTCGAAGAGCTATATAAATAAAGTTGATTTGATTTGATCTGCATGGGCCAGTATCTTTGCGGAGGATGTTAGCAGTGACTACTATGCCTGCTATCCCTTGGGCTTATAAAATCAATCTAGCGAATATATCTATATCAAAAGCATATACTGTAAAAGGGGCTAAGCAGACAGCCTTGACGCACTCCTCTGTTAACTATTATCCTTTTCTCATACCACACGCTCACATTTGGGGTTAAAGACATGTTCCTATACATTAACCTAATCCAAGCCACAAATTCAGATGGTATCCCAAAGGCCTCCAAACCGTAAATAAAACTCATGAGACAACCTGTCAAAGGCCTTTTCCTGGTCTACCCCACCACCCATCCTTTAGTATTATCTGAATCCCCTTGAAAATAATTTCTCTCAGTATGATAAGATTATCACACTGTTGTCTCCTGGGTACTGCACAAGTTTGTAAAGAACTAATCAAATACGTAGATACCTTTGCTAACCTGGCTAGCAATATTTTGGCTAGTATTTTAAGATCTGTATTCAAGAGACTCAAGAGGTCTCCAATTAGTAATGTCTAAAGTGAAGCCTTTTATGAATTGGAACTAGGACTGCTTCTTGCACTATAGGAGCACATTTAGAGTGGTTAAGCATGTAATTAAACAGAATGATTAGTACTGGTGCCAGTGTCTCTCGAAACTGTTTGTATAGGCCAGCACCCAGGCCATCCGATCCAGGAGATGAATCGGATTTTAACTTTCCGATTGCTTGGAGGACTTCTTCAAAAATGGCTTGAGGCAGTGCATTAATATCAGCCTGTGTAACTTGTATGAGATGTAAAGCATTTAAGGAACTCTGAGCATTTTCACAGATCGGACATTCTCTGCAAAGCGTCGCACTTGCTCTTCAACAATCCCAAAATGCCCTGTGAAGTGCAGACCTTACCACATGAAGGTGTGATTAGTTCTGTAATTATTCTTGAATCAACTCTGCTTTTGCAGTCTCTATAGGGATCCATGCCCCTTTTAGTGTGCTGCGTCCCAAATCGAGCTTCCTGTCCCAGAGATTGTGCCCTATTATATTGAGATCCATCAACTATTTCCTAATTACATTTATTTGGTGACTATAATCAACAGTTGAGGATTCTGCAAGGGATATTAAGTGCTGTAACTGCTGCCGTAAGTGTAAATATTGTAAATAAACCTTATTATTGTCATAATTTGGTTTCTTTTAAACAGCTCCCTCCAGGAAGATTTTGTGTCTTCCCACCATTCCGCAAATCCTCATAACATTCTATAACAGATAACCTGGCCAACCAGTTTTGCTGCCACATTTTCTGAACTTTGGGGTCTAGTAAAAGGGCCTCATTCAACCTCCATTTGTTCTTCTTACACTGTGGCGCATCTCACCATGATATCTGTGCCCTTAATGCAACATGGTCCAAAATTGCAAGCCAGAGTTCTGAAGTCTAGTACGTGTAATACTTTACATAGAAAAATAAAATAAATCCTGGTCTTAATAGTCCCCTAAAATAAGTAAAGCCCCAGAGGGTGCAAACATTGGTAAGCATTCTTAAGAGCAGCATTTGTAAGAATTTGTTGTAAGGCAACAGTATCCCAAAATAATTTGGAGGTTTGAAGGCCCTATCTGACTGGTGCAGGCTACAATTAACATCTCCCACCCAAAGTACCAACAGAGGTATGAAGATATGGTTGAATATCCCTAAATAGTGTGGCCTCAGAGCCTTCGTGATAGGGGCATAGTTGCAATTATCCTGAATCTTTCTGTATAATAAGAAATATCTAGTAACAGGGCTCTCCCAGGGTAGATCTCTACTAGTCTAGCGACCTGTAGCTTAGAACTGGACAATAGGATTCCCACCCCAACACAAATGTCCACCCAGTAAACCAAAACAAAGGGCCCTGAGACCAGGACCGAGAGGCCTACTGTAGCTCTCCATCTGATTTAAGTCTGGTATCCAATAAACATATAATATCATTAGCTGCATCTTGTAGCATTAACATTGCTCCAGCTAACTTCTTATCCCACTTAATGCTATTAACATTAATGGTGGTAAGGGTTAGATGATCCATGGCAAGAGAAAGAAGGGACTCCATGCCTAAAAGTTCAATTAAGGGGTCTTCATTTTCTGTCTTTGCCTGGTGCGCTAGGCAATAGAGTCTGAACCACCTCCATCCTCAGTATCTGTATTAGAAAGAACCGAGGAGGTATCCGTATCTTCCTCTTCTGAGTCCCCTTCTGCAGCTTCTGATGAAAGGCCACAAACTTATTGCCAGACTTCCAGGAACTTGAGGAGGGATTGTGTGCAACATCAGTGCCCCCTACCTTCTTGGACACCATCTTCCCAATCTAGACCATTTTTGGGGAACTATTTTAAACGGGCATCCAAAGGGAGGTGGAGGAGGCATATCTACTACAGGCCTGTCCCTGTCAGCTACAGGAGAGGACCCCTGCTCATCCTGGGTTCTAGTAACAGGACCTACGCCATCAAGAGGAGGGGTTTGCTCAGACATGCTTTCAGGGCCTTGTGGCTCTAAGGGAGGTTCCTGTCAGAATGAGTCTAATCCAGCCACTCTTTTGTCTGTTGCTGTTGTGCCATGTTTATTATACCCTCATGGGAAGGACAATCTGCCTCAATTATGCGAGGCCCAGGGACAGCGACCATATGCATGTCCTGTATGCTCACATAGATCATATTTGAAAAGATTCAAACACTTCCCAGCAGTCTGTCCAAACTCTAAACAGTGGCTACATTTAACAGAATTGCAGGCCAAGCTTAAGTGAGCCCAGAGCCGCACTTAAAACATGACCTGGGTTGGCCTACATAAAAGACCGAGCCTCATCCCTTCCTAAATAAAAAGTACTAGGGAGGTGCACAGGTCCTGAATTGGTAGTAAACAGCTTCACACGAACCCTCCACCCTCCATCCCATATTTGCTGTCTAGGGTGGGAGTGGGTTTACAGTACTTCATAACGCTGCCTGAGCCAGAAAAGAATACTCCGATGTTATCCCCTCATTTTTGAGCAACTGTAATATTCTTTACTGCAGGTTTTGTCAGGGGAACAGCATGAAAAGGACCATAAGGGAGTATTTTGAAGGTGTTATATTGGGCCCAGAATCTGTCTAAGCACAAGACATTCTTAAAGCTAATATCATAATTTGCATGCCCCAAAACAATCAGTGCAAATATCTCAGAAGAGAAGAACTTTAGAGAACCCTTCAGTGTTTTTGCAATATAAACTCCATCAGGGGTTCCACCATCCCTCCTTTGTATAGTAATCGAACAGCATTTCATGAAGGGCATGTTCTCCCAATTCTGGAAAAGCTCAGAGAGTTTGAATGCAGCATCAGTACCCCTGCCCCATTCATCATATTTTGTACTATTTCAGAAGAGGGACCTAGTCTTACTGGACCCTCATGGTCAATACCAATTTCCTCTCTAATGTGCATAGTTTCAGCTACCACAGCATTATTAACAGAAAGTTCAGAAATATTTGCAATACAGTTACCGCAGGAGCGCGTTGGAGCTCTCAGCAGCGGAACACATGGTGGCCACAGGAGTAGCAGCTTTATCCAACATCTGAATGTAAGTGGATCTTGATTATCCGCGCCAGTGTCCATTTTCAGTTCTTTCCTGACCGGCATCCTCTAATACTTGTATGGGAGACCAACTCGGGCCCCAATTTCTGTGTTCCTCGGGGATCCATGCTAGTCCCAGATTATTCAAAAATCTTAGCCTGTTGTGAGGAATTTCAGGATTACAAGTGTTTTACTCCAGCCTGTGGCTGACTGATCAGCCGAAAAGGAGTAGACAGCTTCCTATGGGCAGATTCTGCCAGAGTGCTTCTTAGAATCTGTTGATGTAGGCTGAGGGCCACACCAGCATCTAATCTTTTTTTCCTCGTGTCCTGGTTTAATGCAGCAGGCTTTTGGCACACAACAAGAGCCCTGTCAGAACTGCCAGTCTGCCCATCTGGAACCTGAGATTTACAGCGGTGCATCTGAAATACTTATGTTGGTTTGTGTGCTCAAGTTGGCATCCATGTCAGCAAGCTGCTGACTCACGAGGACATTGACAGGACGCAATCAGAATTGACAAGCAGTGCGGGCTCTGAGAAGGAGTCCAATGTTGAACCCAATTCTTGGACTTTTTGCAACAGCAGCATTTTTCCTCCAACAAACCTTTTTTTTGAGAGTCGTGACTTTGCTCAAGCTGAGAATTCTGAAAGACTTTAGGAAAAAAATACCATTCTCGTTCTGACTCTGGTCCTTGCAACATTCTGTACTGTAGTTTCTCTCTTAATTCAGCCGCGAGTAAGCACTGCATGCATTGACGGCCCTTGAGTAGCATTGCCAGGAAGGAGGCCTGCTCCCCAGCACTTTCCACATCCATCTCCCAGAGTCTCCTCAGCACTGGCCATCCTGGAACAGACAGCCAAGGGTTCCCACTACTGACAGAGTGGAGGAATTTCCCTGGTGTCCTAGTCAAATTTCTCCCATTCACTAAAAATACCACCAACAGCTTAATCTGGTTCAAGGTCAGTTGGCATTCATCTGTGGGGGTAATTGGGGAGGGCAGCTGCAGGAAAGTGGGGTGCTAGTTGCACACTGAGCAGACTTGACAGACTGTGTGGCCTGTTTCTGCTGGCAAGTATTAAGGCAAGCAGAGGGTCTGAGGAAACTCGAGAGGTCTAAAGCATGGCAGTTAGGGTTCAATGCCAAAAGTGCAAAATCATGCACCTAGAACATAGGAACCCAAGCACTCAGTGTAAAATGGCGGAGGTACTGACAAGTCACTAAATAGGAAAGGGACCTTGAGGTTATCATATCTGACAACCTCAAGTTGGCAGAGAAGTGTGGCAAAGCAGTGGGTAGGGTTAGTTGGATGCTGAGGTGCATGGAGGGGCATATCCAGCAGGAGGAGGGAAGTGGTGTTGCCACTGTATCACTTGCTGGTGACATGGCACCTGGAGTACCGTGTCCAGTTTTGGAGGCCGCACCTCAGAAAGGGCATAGACAGGGTAGAAGCAGTCCAGAAGAGGGAAACTAAAATGGTGCTGGGGTTGTACGAGAAGCCCTATAAGAGAGACTGAGGATCTCAACATGAACACCCTGGAAGACAGCAGAGCGAGAGGTGATGTAAAGTACCTCACAGGAGTAAACAGGTTGCAGGAGGGAAATCTCTTTCAAATGAGAAGCAGCACCAGGACCAGAGGCATGCAATGAAACTGGGGGAATAGTGGGGGGCTTTAAACATACATGGGATAGACATAGGGATGTGTTACACAACAGACAGAAAGGAGGGTTGCCAGAGACCAGTTAGGCTCTGAGAAGACAGATTAGACTGGGAACATCAGGGCAGACTGGGTGGGCCAAGTGGTCCTTTTCTGCTGACATATTCTATGTTTCTATGTTTAGCAGGGAACACATGCACAGGGGTGATTTTGTCATTCATGACTGCAATGTCCATGAGGAACTAAGAAGAAGGGAAAACTTCCACTGTGGTAGCAGTAATAAGGGATGTAAAGGGCCTCCTCCAAAATAAGAACTCCAAAATTAGGGAGCCGCTTGTGGAATTTTACACCAAGCTATATACAGGTGAGAGGAGAAACATGCCCATGAAGCAGGCCCTTTTCTTAAAGGGTTGCAGTTAACCTGGCCCTCAGAGGAGCAGTGGGTTGTCTTGGGAGCTCACATCTCAAGTAATGGAGATCCAAGCAGTGGTGACCTCTCTGAAAAACAGAAAGGTAGCTGGCCCAGACAGCTTTGTCACTGAGTACTACAGAGTCCTGAGGGACAGTGTTATAAAACCCCTGAAAGAGATATCGGATTACTCACTTCATGTGGGGTTACCAGCCACAAGTTAGCAGGCCACCATTATGGTCATGCCCAAACCATGTCCCTAAGCAGCTCTCCTTCATGACCACATGGCCCTTAAATCCTGCACTTGTTACTTTCCGTCATTATATGCCTTACTGTAATCTATCCTCCCTCCCTCCATCAAACTCCCTCTTTCCCACCACCTCCTTTTCTCCTACTATCCTCTCCCATCCGCTCAGCCCCATCCCCCAAAAAATAGCTTTGACAAGGCCTTCCTGGACTGATGCTTCCCACTTTGAGTGGGTGTTGGCCGCCCTGGGCTGCTGTAACCCTTGAACATAGCCTCCATCCTGACAACTCAGTCTGCTGCAGTACCTCCCTCTGCCTTACAGGTACCCCTAGTCTGAACTGTCCTCTTTCCTTAACCCTCTCACACACTTGTGGTACTTAGAATAACCTGCTGACTTAGTCTGTTTGTTAATGTTTATATCAATACTTAACCTCATACTTGTTATTAGCCTGCACTTATAGCTCTATTGTATTCCTATATAGCTTTTCTTTTTTAATCACTGTTAATGTAATTCTGTTGTAGAACCTATGTAATGAGCTTGTTCTCAAATGTGTTAATCCGAGAGCACAATAAATGAAAATAAATAAAAACCTGGGAAGGACCCTGCTTTCCTGTGATGCATACAGACCCATATCCCTCCTTAACAATGATATTACAATTCTGGCCATGAATTGGCACGGAGGCTAAAAGTGCTTTTGCCTGTACTGTGGGGTCTGACCAGATGGGGTTTGATAAGGTAATACCCACAATAATGTAATGCTGGCATTACTGGCACTGTATTTGAATGGGAAACTGCAAATCTGTTTTCAGATTTTGACAGGAGTAATATTTTCTTCCACTAAAATGTTATACCTTTAAAAGAAATATGTGACTTTCATCACTGTGATCTTTGTTATGATTTAGCAGGTGATAGTTTATTCCTAACCAGATTTTACTTGGCAACAAGAAAAGAGAAGCCGATTGCTGTTTTAAAAATGTTTTAAATTGTATAAATGGGTCACAATAATGCAAACATGTAAAGGCAAAGTCTGTTGCTGAAAGAAGCACTGTTTGTTTTGGAAAGAACAATATATTTAGTTTCTCACTGAAATCCATTGGGCTCCTAAGTAGTTGCTGTTTTGACATGCAGTACCAGAATTCTGTGCCTTTACTGGACACTCTGTGGTGACAGATCTCACTGTTCTACACTGATTAAGCAACGCTGCAAAAAGTGTTAACTAGTGCAGAAACTGGATAGACAACCCACTCACTAGAAAAGTGTAAATCTGAGCACTGATTTTATTCACCAGAAGAGTTAGCATAAGACTCCTGTAATGCCACAAAGGTTTTACGGAAAAGTCAATCACTTGCTCAGGGTGGAGAGGATACGTGATGACCAATGACCTGATTCATAATATGCCATTAATCTTCATGAGTAAGGCAGCAGGACTACAACATGGCAGGCAAGCCTCGAGTGAAGTATGTAGATCCTACTACTTCACAAATGATGATAAATGTGTTGCCAGTCTGACCTAGAGGTTAGAGTCATGAGCCGTGAATGAGCTTGGTATGTCCAGCAGACCTGGATTTCATTTCCACAACCTCTACTTGTGTACTGTGACTCTGAGCAAGACACCTGACCACCCAGCTCCTGGCTGCCCCTGAAAACGGGCACTTGTGCCTAGCTAGCCTTATCCAGTCAATAAAAAGAAAAATGCAATATTGTGAGTCAGGCCATTGCATGACTGGTTTATACCACCCATTTTTAAACTCGAACTGGTCTGCAGTGACTTACCTTCTCCCTGCTGATTTACTAATACTGCCCTATGTCTATCCCACGATGCATGAAGCCCCTACTGTTTTCGCCCACCACTTCTGCTGGCAGTCTGTTTCTGGTGTCTGCCACTCTTTCAGTGAAGTAGTACTTCCTCACATTCCTCTTAAACTCTCCCACCTCAGCTTCATCGCATGCCCTTGGTCTTGGTGCTCTTGCTCATTTGAAACAGACTCCCTACTGCATCCTGTTCACCCTGTGAGGTACTTGTAGGTCTCTATCATACCCCTCTTCTCTCCTCCTTCCATGGTATACATGTTTAGATCTCTCAGTCTCTCCTCATAGGGCTTTTGATGCAACCCTCTAACATTTTACTTGCCTCCTCTGGACTACCTCCACCCTATCCATGTCTTTTCTGAAATGCGGCTCCAGAACCAGACACAATATTCCAGGTGAGATCTCACAAGGAGTGATATAGTGGCTACACCATCTCCCTTCTCCAGCTGGAAATACTTCTCCCAATAATATAAGATGACTACTTAACATGGTGTATTGGGGTTACTAGTGTCCGGGGCAGCATTAGAAAGCATTCACAAAGCTGAATGGGATTTCTGTTTATGGTGTTGGGAAAGTATGGACTGGGAGAGAGCTTCTTTATAAAGTCTCCAAGGCATGAATCTTAGTAAATGGAGCACTGTTAGTGGAGTTTGGACTGAGTAGGTACAATGGTTACCTCTTCGTCCCTCTTGTTTGCTCTGGTAATAGAGCTATTAGCAGAGTACATAAGGCAGAGTGATGAGGTCCCTCCCATAAGATTTAGCCCAAGCTGATGACGTCTTGCCTCTCTCTTAATAAGCTAGAGAGATTGTTAGGAGCACTGCAGGGTTTTATTTAACTCTAAAATTGATTAGCTTTTGCTCATAAAAGTGCTAAAGCATTGTGAAAATGCATAGCACCTGCCTCACTATGTTTAACAAACATAACACTTCTAGAAAACCTATATAAATACTTTCTGAACAGTTAGTATTGTCCCAAGAAAAACTGCTAATCAATTATTTAAAACCCTGCACTGACCAAGATAATTGAGAGGTTTTACCATTTCTCAGGGTACAAGGCTAATCTTGATAAATCTGAGATAATGCAAATTGAGAGGGGAACCAAAGTCAAGGAGAACACCCTTTAAAAGGGTAAACACAGCCATTACATACCTGGGGATTAAAGTGAAACCTGCTCTGTCAACTTTACACAAACGGAATTATGCACCCATCCTCCAGACAATAAGGGTGGACTTAGTTTGGTAAGTTGGCAGGAGCTCATCTCTTGTATGGGAACATCTGCTTAAAATGATTATCCTTCCTAGGGTGTTATACCCATTACAGAGGCTGCTGATGGGGCTCATTAAAGAGATTACCAACAGCTTGAGGCTGCCTGTTCTAAATTCTTATGGAAAGGGAAACAGCCCAGGGCACGTATACACATCTGAAGGGTCCAACAACCAGAGAGGGACTGACATTCCAAACCTGTCATTGTACCATTCGGCAGCACAACTTAAGACTTATCAGTGAATTGGTAATGTACAAGGGTCCGTAAACTGGTATCCTTAGGTGAGGCTAATGATAGGCTACAGCTGGCCACTTAAATCGCCTCCCACAACATATTATTGACAGTCGATGTTCAGGGACACTGGTTTACCGGGATTGAGAAAGGGCAAATTCCATTTTGCACATTGTAAAAACGGTACTGTCATAGGTGTCTGTTAAGCTATAATCCGTTTTACCGTGTTTGGTTTTGTGTACTTTATTTAACAATTTTAGCTCTGCTAACATGCATTATAGCAGTTTTGACCTTCACTATTGTACATCCTTCCATCCTTATACCAATTTAAAGTTATTTTAGGTACAAAATATGATGGCAGCAACAGCACTACAGCCCCCATCCCTGAGCTGTGATGGAAGCGCAGTAAGGTCCCCATCCATCTGGTGCGATGGCAGCACCAACAACACAATGGCCCCAATCTCTGGTGTGATGGCAGCAGGAACAGCACTGTGTCCTCCCTCCCTCAGGTGTGTGATGGAAGCAGCAGCACTGCGGTCCCATCCATTAGGTGTGATGGCAGCAGTACCATGTTCCCCATTCCTCAGGTGTGATGGCAGTATCAGCACTATGGCCCCCATCCCTCAGGTGGGACGGCAGCAGTACAACATTCCCCATCCACCAGTGGTTATGGCAGAAGCACTATGGCCCCCCGCCTCTCAGGTGTGATGACAGTAGCAACAATGCAGTCCACATACCTCAGGGTGATGGCAGTGACAGCACTATGATCCCTTTCTTCAACACCCACACCCCACATGCACAAGGTACAAATTACTTAGTCTTTTGCTTGTTAGAACTCAAATGTGAATCAATCTGAACCACCACCACTACTAAGGTGGACCACATTTGTTTTTTTCATCATTTGACTGCCTGAATTGGATTTCTGCCAGTGACACCACTGACCAGGGTTTGGGAATAGGTTTGGGTGCTGGAAGACCAGCTGGGGGTGAAGGCTTGAGTGTCCAACAACCACTGGCCTTCTCCTTGGAGGGTGGGTATATTCACAGCTCAGCATTTGCTATTCTAGGCGGAGGCTGGAGGCATGGCAACACATTGGCCCTCATTATGGAAGAGAGCGTGATCAATGTCAGCTTGTGTCTTGACATCATGTGGCCTGTCATGCTCCCACAAAATGGAAAAACACCTGCTGGCTACTTAGAGGATGGCTTCTGGTCCCTCCATAAGCATGACGTTCCAGACACATGTGTCTGTTCTGACCTCTGCCATGCCTGGGATATACAGGAAGCTCTTTGGGTGATTGTCTTCCTTGCTAGCCTCCCACAGGGATAGGGGCCCACCGATGAAGGGTTAATTTTGGGTTACCTGGTAGCATGGCCATAAGGGGCAGTGGATGGTGGGGGGACTCAGCAACAGTGGTAGGGGACTTGGCAGGCCTGATGGAGTGGATGGCCAGGGGTAGGAGAAACAAAAAACTGCATGAATTTGCTTCTTTGAAATAGTGTCTTCACCAAAAAAAAATTTACAAGTGATTAGTGGAGGACCTTCTAATGCATCTCACAAACATGGGATCCCTTTTTCCCTTGGTCTCCATGAAAAGGGTGTTTCTCAGTTTTCATGTCTGAGCTCAGTTGTGAATTGAGCACCACTCTACCCACTAGCATCATACAGTCCCTGGGTCTTACTTTCCATGTGTCACTGAACGTGCTTTCAAATCCAATGGCCAAGCATAAGTACACTTAAACACGTAACATTTGCTTTTTATTAAAGCAGTCTGTCAGAAAACTTTTGTTGTCACAGAGACTGACACAACAGGTGGGAGAGAAGGTGCAAATGATGAAATTGGCAGACTAGGTGGTCCGTCAAAGTCTATGTTTCTATGTTTCTATCCCATTCACTTAAATAAGTGGTAAGGCAGCTTGTGCCTTGTGAACATACTTTCATTCAGACTCACTTTCAATCAAACAACTGAGGATTTTGGATGGCCCTGCTGATTATAAACTTGAATAAACTAGTAGGTAACAGTGATCCTAAGCAACAATATATATCCTAGATGTTCATATGCAAAAATACAATAAAAACCTGACTAAAGTCTAAAAACAAGCTTATAAAACACAAAATGTATCTGAACATTTATATTTCCTATACAACATCATTGCAGCCAGAGTACAACTCAGATAAATTACATGGTACCCTGACTTCTGTATGATGTAGTAAACATATATTGGTATTTTTTTAATATATTTTTTGTAAACTGGTAAACCCACCAGGCAAACTGCCTGTTTTCAGAGGTGACCCAGGAGCACTGTGGAGGTTAAGTGCCTTGCTCAGAGTCACACAGTATGCAAGTGGAAGTTGTGGAGTCAAACCCAAGTCTTCTAAATGTACTCAGTTTGATCAGTGTTTGTTACTCTAACCACTAGGCTATACTGTCAGCCATAACACCCATATATAATGTTTCAATATATGATGTCAATAATAGTGCACAGTACCTACAGTGCAAATTATGAACATTGAACACTTTGCAACATTTTACTAAAACTGAATTATTTCTCTCCATCTGCTTATGTTGTCTTACACCAAAGTGGGTGTATAGTTGACAGAGCACTGTAAATAGCCTGAGGTAGCACTACTGCTTGCAATGCCAGGAACTCAGGATCAGAAGTGAATTGGTTGCTAAAGGCCTGGCCAGGGAGTAGGATTGAGCAGCTGGGGCCCTCTCCTCCTCTGGGAATGGTGGCTTACAGGTCCTGATGCTTTACTGCCACCTGGGTGACCACAGGTGGTGAAGCAATGAGGCTGCAGAGCATTTGGGAAGAGAGGAAGCTAGCCAGGATCTGGAGTAGCGGCATGTCTCTATGTGCCCTACCTCCTTGATACCCTTGAGTGTTGGTGCCTCAGGACAGAGACCAGAAACCAGTAACAATCACCCCACATCAGCTGCTGGTAGAAGGGACCCAGCTGCCCTACACTTCATAACCAGTTTCCATGAGGGACCCACTGGGCTGCTCGACACATTAATGGACTGTGGAGGGTGACCTGGGGTCCCCTCCTTCCCTTCCCATCTGGGGTACAACCTAGGCAGGATGGGTGCAGGCTCACAGGAGCTCCTGAGCATTACCTGGGGTGAAGCTAAGGATAGCCAGCCTAGGGATCTCTGAAAGTGGAGACTGATGCTGTGAGAAGGGGCAGAGAAAGAGAAAATAAAAACATTTAAAAATACGCTGAAATATTAGGGATTCTGTGCAGTGAAATGCAATTTCGTGGAGGCACCGTACAAGAATTCAAAATCCACAAACCAAGCAGGATTCGTGATTTTTACCGTGTTACCGTAAAACGGAAAACCATTGTCCCTGTTGATGTTGTAAATGTCGATAGTTGACCAAAACCCTGCCCCTTTTAGCCCTGTGCCCTTTGGATCCCATAGATGACTGGATACTGACTGTAACAATGATGTTATATATTGATGTGTAAAATGCTATTTAATGATGCGTGTATCTCAACATATGCATGTACCTGTACAATTGCTGCCTTTAACTCCACGTGTGTATGTATCTCACCTGTATGCAATCCCTGTCCTAAACCTCTCACTTACTGTTGTCTCCCCAATGACGCAGGTACCTTTGTAAACGAGTCGCTGACTCAAAGGTTGTAAATCTGATTACTTCAATAAATAAATAAAACTTACCTGCAGAGGAGGGTCTGAGTAGGTATAGGTCCAAAGAGATATGGTTGATCCACTTGTGACCTACACACTGGAAGTATGGGGTTGCAATCTGAAGGCTGGGGAAGCCACGAGCAACACCCTCCTGGCAGCAGTACTGTACGCAAACCACAAATTTCTCCCAGGCATGAATGATGCAAGATTTAGGCTGTTGCAAGACAGAGAGGTGCAGTGCCTTGGTGATTTCATGGGACCCTCAGGTAAGAAAAGTTTAATGGAAAGCCAGCCCAGTGGCACAGGCCCATGCTCGGTACTGAGCTTGAGTCACCAGGGGCCGACAGTGGGAGGGCTGGGAGTGGATTGAGCAGGTGCCAGCCAGCTCTCCTCTCCTGGATTGGGGAGGTAGGCCTTCCTGGGCCTTGACTTCCACCGAGTGGAGGCTCACTGGTAGTGCTGGACAAATGGGGGGGCCTGGCACTAGGCTGGGTGGGTGGATCGAGGCTAGTGCTGGATCTGGTGCACATGTGTGCCTCCACACGCCTGCATGACCATGTCGCCGGGTCCTTGGGGAGTATGGGGAGAAAACAGAGAAAAACACCCTGGAGACAGGATGACGACCAACCTCCCTGCAAGTGCTGCACTAGGTGGCCGGGCACATGCCACAGTCCTGTGTCAGGCGACAGCAGAAGGTGAGTCTTAGAGTGCCAGGTGGCAAGGCTGGGGGTGGTGGTGATGGTCGGAACAAGGGTCTACAGGGATACACAGGAGCAGAAAACAGACTATAAAAAAAAGAAAAGTCTAATGGAACTAATTAGAATACCCACCGGGTATAGGTTTAGATACACACTGATGAGTGCATTCATTAGGAAACAGTAGTAGAAAGACCCAACAAAATCCGAGCTAAATGGGCTGAAGCATGAAATCACGAGAGCTAGAGCTGCCCTGAGGGACTACATTGATATATGCACTCCTGAGAGATAACACCCCAGAAGAGTCACTCAAAGTCTCAGCTAGGCTAGCCTGGTTTAACAAATTGTAAAAAGAAACTTCTGCCACGTAGCTATCCATGTCCATTTCAGAACTTAGTTTTGCACAAAGCTTAAAGGAATAGCCAGCAATTTGCCACAGAAAGAAGGACTATTTCAAATTCCAGTGGAGTGCTTTCATTTAAAATAAACCCCACTGCAGCAACAGTGCAGAAGCATCCGTTGCCCCATTCAACACAAAGTCTTATCTAGTGTAGTGCACTCAGAACTCCTGGCCTCCCGCACAGTAACTACTAATGCTACAGTATGTTTTTGCTGGACTTGTTAAAGCCCTGCTGTAACATGGCAGAGAATGAGGAAATGAAATACAGAAGTCTGATTGGTTTAAAACAAGATGTTTGCCATGTATTAATTCCTAGTAATGCAAGGTACTGTAGTGCCTCTAACTGGCACATAAAAAGCGCCATCGGAATACAGACAGCTTGCTATCGTGAGCGCACCCACAAAGTGAAGCTTCCATGCTGTTCAGATAATAGCCACGCACCCAACGGACCTGGCATAATCCTACAATCAGTGTCCCCGCTAGGAGTATGTCCCTCCTCACTTTGCACGACTAAACACACTTACTGTGCACTGTGGTCCTGTGGGCTGAAAACTGTACTATATCTTAGGATCTCCGTAGCCCCCGCTGAGCGAATCTCCGCTCTTCATCCCTTTTGTTTTATCTCTTGTGTCTCAAAGTAAGAACGGCAGTTTTTTTTTGCCATATGCAAAATATGCAACTGGGACCATAATACAGCACAGCTACAAATGAAGTGAAAAGGCATTAATGGGAGTCAGCAACGGAGGAGAAATGATTGAAAATCCTTATCAGAAGTGCGATTTGGACGCTTATCTGTCTTTTCTTAGTTAATGTAACAATCGTACATCATATATTGTGAGGCACTTCTCAGGCACAACATTAATGAATGTCATTGTGCAACGTGCATGCGCACGCTTTAGAGAGATACAGCCTTTCAAAGAGACGCATCTCAAGCATGTTTTGTAAAGTAAACTGACTGCTTCGGTTCATCTTTTCTTTATTGTAACTGAAACCCTATCTAAACAATACTTAGCTTCTTGCACTTGCTATAACAGCAGTATTACATCTAGCGAGTGTTCATCAGGATTAATGCATGGTTGAGTGGTTGCAGGCACTCAGCCTGTGGCCTCATGCCACAATCCCTCCCCCAACCATGCATTAATTCTACAGCAGAACACTCCTTTGCCGCGGCTTAATGCTTACTTAAATGCAGTTCAAGGTTCTAAGAAGCAGCAACAAAAGAGACTATGTGCCTTCATACTGAGTACACACTGATCTTGTGTCAAAAGTCTACTGATAAGTATCAGTCTCCTGCATTAAAAAATTACACTGAAAAGGATAATAAGAATGGCTTGTTGTGCAAGGAGGAAAAGCAGAACATTAGGCTGCATTCAATTAACAGTTCAAATAATGATCTGATCTAACCTTTGACAACTAAAATAAATGTTCGAATAATTTAACCGCAGCAAACATTTGCTGTTAAGTAGGCTAATTATAGTAAGAGTTGTACAGGAAATGGTAATTTATGCACTTGGGCTCCACTTGCCACAACTATTCGTTGAAGCCTCTGTGATTTCTGTAACCAGCAGGTTTCTGGGACAGTTAACAGGAGGAATCAAAATTAATTAAAAATTGTTCCATGTTCAGTTGTATGTAGAGGCAGAGAATCAAAGCATAGACAGAGTGGTTACAATGGGGTCAAATCAGGGGAAAGAGGTCACGCAGTGGAGTACTGCAGGGTCAGTCCTGGGACCAATCCTTTTCAATATGTTCCTTGGTGAAACAGGAAAAGGAATATAGGGAAAGATGTGTCTCTTCACACATGACACTAAGCTCTGTGGCAGGGTAGCCAGCGATGAGGGGGAGGGAGTTGCAGAGGGACCTGCAAAGGCTATAGAGGTGGTACAAGCTCTGGCTGTTGAAATTAGTGCTAAAAAGTGCAAGGTGATGCACATAGGGAGTATGAATCTCAGGATGGGACACTGTATAGGAGGGGTTAAACTGATCACTACTTTAGAGGAAGGGAAGTTGGGGTCATCATAAGCAACTCCTAGAAACAAACTAGCCAATGTAACAAGGCCTACAGCAAGGCACCCAGAATACTGGGGTGTACTGGAAACCATTTCAACAGCAGAAGGAAAGTGGTAATACTATCTCTATAGATCACTGGTCTCCATTGAGAATACTGTGCCCAGTTCTGGAGTCCTCACCTGAGGAAAGACAGAGGCAGGCCGGATACAGTGCAACATACAGTAATAAAAATGATTTGGTGCCAACAGGGCAGATCCTAAAGATCGGCTCAGGGCACTGAATATGTACTCACTGGAGGCCAGAAGGGAGAGGCACAACATGATAGCGAAGCGTCAGGTTCTCTGAAAGGAATAAACAAGGTAAACTGTGAAGAACTATTTAGCAGGAATAACGAGCTGAAAACTAGGAGACAAGAATGTAAGCTGGTGTTTTGTGTATTTTATTTTTATTTATTTCATTTTTGTTGACCGGTAAGTGCACTAGACAAATCCTGCCTATTTTCAGGCATGACCGGGGAGGGGGATACAGATGAATGCCAACTGACCTGGAACCAGATATTAAGCTGTTGGTGGTATTTTTTAATGAATAAGGGAAATTTGGCCAGGGCCCTTGAACAACAGGTCCTACATCTTGGTGATGCCTGCCTTTCTGAAGTTCCAGATCCTGGTGGCTGAGGCCTGGCTCAGTGGCTCATCCTCCCTGTCACTAGTGAAAGTCTACCTGGTTGTGGTCACTACCCTCCAGTGGAGCTTGGACATTCACATTAGAGATGACTATATACTCACTGCTGAGAATATGTCATCTAACTTGTGCTAAACACCCATTTCTATTAAATGGAACTTTAAGAAGGTGAACCCCATACACCTGGTCCCCGGACCCTGAACCAAGACATAATTATCATGCCATGACAGACATGATAGAAGATGCCGAGCTCAGTGTAGACAGCTGCTGCAAGAAGGAAAAAGAAAGTCATTTTCTGTATCTTCTCCATAGGGCCATACTCTTTGGTCTCATGGCCAGAGGAACAAGAAACCCATGGAAGCAAAACCTTTTGGACAGTCGATGCCAATAAATGACGCCATGACATGATCTAGTATGTGCGTGGAGCAGTGTATAAAGCATCAAGTGCAACGAAGCCTCACTTCTACCTTTTTTACTACATAAAATGTATAAGAAAATAAGCTTTAATTTTATATATGTTAAAGAGCAGCTGACACAACCGCATGATGTCTGACCTCCGTGCCAGACTACCTGATTAGCAGATTTGAATGAAGTCTGACTGCACAGTGTTTTTTATATTTTATATTTTACAAAATACAGACGCATCGTGAGTGCGCTCAGAAGAGCTTTTCAGTGCAGCATGAGTCAGGACGATCAGTGCACTGTGTGATGGAGCTTGTAGCGCTTTCCCCAATAGGAAGCACATGTCTGTAGTCAGTGAGTGGCTCATATGGTAGCTATGGCATCTAACCTTGCTAACAGTAGCGTTGTACTGCTGACAAGATACTGTGTTGATCTAAATAACGCATAACTTGGTCAGAGACTACCTTGAAAGCGACTGTGCTTTCAGTGTCGCCAGGCTGACCCTGTGGAACATTCTGCCAGCTGTTATCAGGAGGCCTGATCAGTCAAGTTGTTTAGAAACGGCTAAAGGTCCACCTTTTCTGTTTGGCCTTCCCGACAAAGGTGACTAATCTGTATTAATTTGATGAAACTGTTTAGTAATGCTGAGACATATTTAATTTTTCACTGCATGCTGTATTGTATTGACCCTGCTTTTTGTTGTAAGGTGCCCAGAGCCTCAGGGATTGAGCCCTGGATGGATACAATTTGCCTTGCCTTTTCCAGGACCATAGACAGGGGTGGGAGGGTGGGGAAGCATGTTGACAGGTCCAAAGACCTGTCACCACCATTATAGATCGCCACCATGGTAACCTGCCCATAGCTAAGGGACCATGTAAACAGTAAAGAAAATTAAACACATCCAAAGGTTTCATTTTCCAGTTTTATTTCATTTCATTTCCACTATCAAATTGGTTATTTAAATAAAATTAGCCTTGGTTTTCCAACCAGTTTGTTATACAGGATTCTCGCCAATGAGCTAATGGGAAAACAAAAGCAACTAATACTGATTCTTTATCCACTACAAATAGCAGCATTAAATGTTGCTTTTGTAAGGTAGCTAACTGTGCCCTTCCAAATGATTTGTTGGATGAGGTTGATCTGACAAGAAGGGATGGAGTGAGATTTTATTTTAAGGAATCGACTGAATATGAGTTGTATGGGTATTTCCAACAGGTGAACACTAGGACTAGAAATGGAGAAGACGCTCTCCTGTGGCTCTCATACCTTGCTTTACATCGGTAATGGTGTGTGAGACTTCTAACACTGGAGATATAGCTGTGCAAGAGAGTACAACTCGCCAGGTTATTAAATTCTACCTAGAAATAATATTACCTGTGATAACTAACAACCCTAGAGCTTATACTCTCCACAAAATTTGTCATTTGAAAATATTGAAATTTATAGTCTGATGGACTAACTTTTAATTCTGAAACTCATTTCTGATTTTTAATCCTCATCTGCAAAAATGTATCCACGAGGATATAACAAACAAATCAGGAAACACCAAAACACTTCAATACTATAGAATACAACTCACTGCCTATACTGCAGAGTTGCATTGACATCTAGCTCCCACGCCAGAGAACCCTTCCCAACATGACGCCAAGATGTCACGCACCCGGAACATGTCTGTGAGCGCCATGGAACACGCAGCATGTAAACGGCTATCAAAACATAAAAAACTTTTTTTTTTTACTTTCTGCATGTCCACAAAGAGCGGACAGTGTAATTCTGAGCACCGAATCCAATCAGGATGTGGCAGGTAGGACGTTTATGTCAGCTGCTTTTAACGTCTCTCCTTTAAAGAACACCTTTACCATTTTTAATTGCCCCCAGAAACACCATAGGGTGCCTTACCTGCTCTAAGTCCACTTGACAGCCAACATTACAATTTTAAAGTTGCTAGATTTCCTGGATGGAAGGATCGTAATTTGCTCCATGGGCAGACCACAGATCCTTCCCACTTGGCGCTTCAGCGCCCGCCCGGTGCTAGCATGTTTTGTGACATAATTATATGGCCAGCTAGGGGTGCACACCATAGACTACTATAACAGTTGACTTGTGTTTTTTGTTTTTTATCGTTCAAGGTTCCAATTGATACTAAGTTGCCATTCAACTAACAAGATCCTTGTTAATTGAACGGTGGCCATGTTTTATCTGAATCAGAACCCTGCACTATAAAAAGAAAAAAAAAAGCTGTAAAAATCAGCCCCTATAGTAATCTATGCAGCACGGCCCCGTGCCGCCATATAATACATAATATTAGATGCTAGTAGGGAGGCACTGAAGACATGGAAATGGAAAGGGATCAGAGGATCGGCCCACAGAGCCAAATTAAAACCTTCCATCCAGAAATCCAGCCACTTTAAAATTGTAATGTCGACTCCCATGGATTTTGGAGGGTAAGGCCCTCTGTTTCATACTGAACACCAGGAAGAAAAATTACTTACCACAGTAATTTTGTTTCTTCCAAGGGAATCTTACTGTAGTCTGACTTATGCAATATGGTCTCACCATAGGACTGCCCCGGAGCCGAAATGGTTAATAGAACCTATGCAAATGTTAGAATGCTAGGCTCAAGCTCGTTTTCAAACCGCTGTCTCTGGTAAACAGCTCTTCCACCGCCAGATTCTTACGAGCATATACAGTGAACTATCAAGTTATGGCAACACTACTACTAATAACTAAGTACCCACCCCATTGTTCATTATTTCTCCCAAACAGCTTAAAATGGCACCACTAAAACCCAAATCACAGATGCCCAAGAACAACTATGCCCACAGGTTTGCACTATTATATGCACAGCTGGAGCGCAGTGACCCATATGTTCTTAGTAGGAGGGAAGGAGGGAGCTAGAATACACTAAGAGTCCCTTGGAAGAAACAAGATTACTGTGGTAAGTATTTTTTCTTCAAATCCCAGGAAATCTTACTGTATTCTGACTTACGCAGACTACCCAAGCAGTACCTTTGGAGGTGGGCATAGGAACCTACTTAGAAACCGAATCTACAGGACTGCTGTGCCGAATCTGGCATCCCTCTAGCCTAAGCATCAAGCAATAATGCTTGGTAAATGTGTGACTGTCTTCCAGGTAGCTCACAGATCTCCACCAGGGAATATCCCAGCAGCTGCTAAGGAAGCAGCTGTACCCCTGGTCGAATGTGCCTTGAGGTCTATGGGTGGCTGCCTACCCACCTTGCTGCAGCAGAACTGGATGTAGTCACAATCCATCTTGCAATGGATCTTTAGTAGCTGGTTTCCTTTCCCCACCTCTCCATAGGTGAGGAAGAGTTGAGTGTGGCTCCTGCCTGTGACCCATTGTATGGTTCAAGTAATAGCTGAGTGCCCTTTTACATCCAAGCTATGCAGCCTGCTTTCGCTTTTGATGGAATGACCAGTAAAGAAGACAGGCAATGTAATGGACTGATTGAGGTGAAACTCTGATACCACCTTGGGCAGGATTTCCTATTAGTTCTCAGGACAACTTTTCTTTATGGACAACAATATAGCCAGGTTCTGTGGACAAGGCCTGAAGCTCACTAATCCTTCTGGCAGAAGTAATGGCTACTAGGAACACTGTTTTCCAAGTCACATATTTGAGGTCTGCCAAGACATGGGTTCAAAGGGGGCCTGCATGAGTTGGACAATACATATGTTAAGATCCCACATAGGTGTTGGCTCCTTGTGTGAAGGATGCAAGTGTAGCAATCCTTTGAAAACTTTTGAACACTGGGCTAGAGGCCAAGGAAAGTCTCTTGCCAGCTGACAAATAAGCTGAGACAGCTGCTAGATGCACTTCAAGGGTGGAGGCCCTTAACCGCATAGAGTGCAGATGGGTTAAGTAGTCCAGAACCACTGGCAAACTGGCTTGGTTGTAGTCTACATCCTTTCCTTGACACCAAATTGAAAATCTCTTCCATTTGACAAACAGGTTTTCTAGTAGATGGTTTTCTGGAAACCTTAAGATCTGCATGACCTCCTCTGACAGATGCAGGTCTGCATATTCTAAGTCCTCAACAGCCAGGCTTTGAGTCTGAGAGACCAAAGGTTGGGGTACATGATCCTGCCCTGTGAAGATGTCAGTAGGTTGCGCTCCTGGGAGGCTGATTGGTTTGGCTACTAACATTGATAGAATCAGGGCTGCCTGCCCAATCTGGAGCAAGGAGAATCATCGCGCTGGCTGGGACCCAAGTTTGTTCAGTACCCTTAGCAGCAAAGAAAAAGGAGGAAGGCATACAAGAACCTCCCTGTCCAATCCAGCAGAAGTGCATCCAGAGGGACTGTGCCCTTGATAAGAGGCCTGCAGCAGAACTGTGGTAGCTGGTGATTGCCTGGGGCTGCAAAGGTCCACTTCTGGGATGCCCCATCTCCTGAAGACAAGTTTCAAGACCTGCTTGTTCAGTGACCACTCATGGTGGTTCTGATTGATTCTGCTGAGGGCATCTGCTAAGACATTGTCCCTCCCCGGAGATGTACAGGTGAGAGGTACACCTCTAGAGAACATGCCAAACTTCAGATTTTCACTGCCTCCGTGCACAGTGGGGTAGACCTAGTGTCCCTGTTTGTTTATGTAATACATGGTGATTGTATTGTCTGTCCTGACCTGCGCCACCTTGCCCCTTACTAAGATGGCAGAGGACTGGCTGACCAGAAGGACTGCTCTGAGTTCCAACAGGTTGATGTGCAGAAGAGACTTCTGCTTTCTCCATGTGTTGTGTGTTCCCCAGAAGCGCCCCCAACCCAGGAGTGACACATCTGTGGTTAGTACCAGTGAAAGGGATTACTGCAGGAATGGCACCCTTGTCTGAGGCTGGCCTTGTCTTGCCACCACTGCAGTGCTTGAAGGAGTGGTGCTGTTACTGATACTAACTTTGCCCGTGAGTCCCTTTTTTGAAACCAGTGAGCTCTTAGGTGGACCTGAGGGTCTCTCATTTGGAACCTGGCTCCTGACACTGTTGCTGTGGAGGCTGCCATGGCCCTAGCAGCTACAGAAACTGCCTTGCGGCCTTGGGATGTGGAGCTTGAAAGAACTGGCTATCTGAACCAGGCTGTCCACTCTGTCTTGAGGGAGGAAAGCCTTCCCTTGTGTGTCCAAGTCTGCCCTCATGAACTTGAGGAGTTGAACCGGTTCCAGAAAGGACTTTTGATTCACCAGGAACCCCAGGAGTGCAGGTATCCTGTGTGAGTGTGCTTCTTTCACTTGATGATGTGACTGGCCTACTATTAGCCAGTCGTCCAGATAGGGAATGCTGTTATCCCCTGCCTCCTTAGTGTGCCACAACAACAGCCAGGCATTTTGTGAACACTCTGGGACAGAGGTTAGTCTGAAGGGCACTGCTCTGAATTAATAATGACCTGATGGCAATCTGAACCTGAGGTGCTTTCTATGTGACTGCCTGATAGGAATGTGAACGATGCTCTTTTAGGTCTAGGGATGTTAGCCAGTTCCCTGCCTTAGGGCTGGCAGAATAGTAGTCAGAGTCACCATTTTGAATTTTGGCTTTGATAAATGCTTGTTTAGGTGTCTGAGATCCAGAATGGGTCACCACTCCAGTTTTCTTTATTGTGAGGATGTACTTTTCCTTCTGAGCTGAGGGACTGGTTCAACTGCCCTTTCTGTGATAGAAGGCTGGCAACTTCCTTTTCTCAGGCAGGCCCGGTGGCACTGAAGGCTGAAGCGCTGGATGCCACACCTCACACTATGCCGACGATCCGGGTTCGGAGCGAACTCGCCGCCAGGAGTCGGCGGAAGAGGGTTGAGGATTGAGTGCCCTTAGATGCTCTCTCTCCCCAGGGAGGGAGGGAGGAGGTGGATGGCTCGGCGTGCCAACGGCATTGTGATCGGTGCAGGAGCCGCACCTGGCAGAGGCCAGGTTGACGCCATGCACTGACGCAAGGAAAACACTTGGGCAGGACAGATGCAGGACGCCAATGCACGCCACTGCCCCAGCTTAAAAGGGAGAAAACGCTGCCCCAAACATCTCCATGATGCCCAGCCCTGGCCTCACCAGCCACCCATCCGTTCTCCAGACTAGATACTAGGATCGTGGTGCCAGTGCCCTTACGGTGCTGCAACCCCACCCTCTGAGGGGCAAATCAGAGGTAACTGGGAAGAGCGCAGGCAATATGAGTGGTGGAGGAGCAGGGTGCGTGAACAAGGCAGAGCCCAGACATTCGTGGCAGGCAAAAGTATAAATAAAAAAAAGCAGCCAATCAATCAATCTTTATTTAATCAGTTGAACACTCTTGAGAACATTAATTTACAAGGAGGGCTTGGGCAGGTTCCCAAAGGATCACACAAGACTGAATTTCACCTTTGCACAAATGATACACATCCCCTTTCACCAGCCTGAAAGTGGAGAGCTAGATCACTTACTTTATGAAGTGTATTATTTCACATTTCAAATGCTCCTTAAATCCAAGTTGCTGACTGGAAATACCAAGAGAAAGAATGCATAAGACATGGAAGGAGTGAGCTACAAATAAAGAGCACTATAAACACTAAGACTGATCAGTTTCTTTATTACAACAGCTGATGTGTAGCATCAGGTTTTTGAGGACATTCTACTTCAAATGCTGGCATTACAAGTTGGGGCTGCCACAGCTTGTCCTCAATACATTCTAAGTGAAGTGCTGCAGCTTTCACATCACTGTTCATGATTTATAATGGAATAGGGGCACTTTTAAAGTCATGGACCTGAGGGGCCATCACAGTTCCCAAGGAGATTAGGAACTTGTTAAGGGTTACAGAGTAATGGACTCTAGTAGGATTTGAACCAGTGTCTCCGATTCTTGTGCCTGTGCTTTAACCACTAGATCACCCTTCTACCATATGCTGCAGCTGATGCTTCCCTGGTAACCTATTCCTTGTTATAGCTGAACACTTTATTGCCTTACAGCAGCCATCCAATCACTGACTGTATAGTTACAAATGGAAAGGGGCATATTTGCAAGATTGTCTCTCACTGCTGGTGTCAATCAACACAGAGAATGCTAACATACAGAAAATAATACAACAGCTGTATATTACCACTCAAAACTCTTGTTGAACTCAGAGTCATTTATTGGGTAAGACTGTTTTACAACATACACAGCAGCAGAACAAATACAGGCAATTCCTTATATTAATACTGCATATACATGTCAAATCAGTGCTGCACCACACTCACATGGTCCAAGTCCCTATCAGAACTGCATTTCAAGATGTGCACGACACTTAAAGAGGTCCTCCATTATCAAGAAGGGAACCAAACAGTGTTGGTTCGGTTTACTGGTGGAACTGCATTTAGTGCAGCACCATTATCTGTTGCTCTTATGATATCATCCTCCGCAATACTGATGGTAAAATGGAGGACAAACACAATGATAACATCTGGGGCTGTATATTTCTATTTATAAACTAGATTTGGACAGCAATAGGACTGCTGGCAACTGGAGGAGGCACACACCAGTTACATATAAGGAGTTAGGAAAATATTGGTGTGAAACTATGGAGACTTCCCTTTAAGTAATTACACTTTTTTTTGTTTTTAAATAAAGGAATGTTGGTTCCTTCCCGTTAGGGAACCGAAGGAACTGAGCTACGATCACAAAAAAACCACTAAATCTAAACTAATTCTACCTGAAAACCAAGGACAGTGCTTCAAATACTGAATAAAATAAACAGTACTTTAAAAAACAAAAAAAAACGATAAAATAAATCT
Organism: Neoceratodus forsteri; assembly: GCA_016271365.2. NCBI lineage: Eukaryota > Metazoa > Chordata > Ceratodontiformes > Ceratodontidae > Neoceratodus > Neoceratodus forsteri. The sequence goes on along the minus strand of CM057456.1, from coordinate 1,171,271,237 downwards.
ATTCAAGTGAAGAAGGAAAGCTCACTGAGAGGTCTTGCTGAGGCAAGTGGAGTAAAGAATCTGAAGGTTGAAGAGCTGTTTACTAGGACAATGGTTTGAAAACCGAGCTTGAACCTAGTATTCCATCATTTGCATAGGATCTATTAACCATTTCGGCTCTGGGCAGTCCTATGGTGAGACCAAATTGCATAAGTCAGAATACAGTAAGATTTCCTGGGGTTTGAAAGGTGCTGTTTAATGGGAACAGTCAGCACCAAGGATGCCCACACCCACCAAGTGTGGGGTTGTCCTAATGTGCACTGCTAGCAAAACATTTTGGTTAACTTACTGTTTAATGTAGTATAATAATCTATATTAGACTAATTGTGCTTAGTTGTAGGCTGCTGTCTTCTGTTATTAAAAATCCCAGAATCCCTGCAGTTGACATCAGAGCAGTAGCAACAGTGGAGATTCAACAGCCTGCAGTGCATGTTAGAGCTTTTATAATCTCCAATCAGATGTTATCTGGGTATGCTTTCTCCAGGGGCTAAGCACAGTCTGCTGTGACTGTACTTAGCCCTGGGGACAGCAGAAACAGCAAACAAAACATCTGGGACCCAACATTCAAAAGTTTGTGTGGACGCCACTGGTGTTTGCCAACACAAACCAGGCTTTGCATTGGAGCCCAATATTCAGAAGACTCTGATGCACCGCAAACAGTGTTAGCACTCGTAAAGCAAAACGGAGTAGCATGCAAACAGGGACAGAATATTGGTGCAAGCCAATATTCAGCAGACTTAGCACCACGCAAATATCGCCTCACAAAACCCCTCTTACTCCGCAACCCCAGTAGCTGCCAGAGGTAATGCAGTTAAGCAGCCAGGTGGCTGCTGGGAGCAAACTCGCACCATGTGGTCCGTGGCACCCCCCACCACCAGATTGCCAGCCCGTAGTTTAAAAAATAAATAAATAAATAAATGGCCCTGGTGCTAGTGGTCCACCCCCATCCTATCGAAAGCCCTTAATGAATAGAAATTCCTGGTGATACTGTCTCCCTCTCCAATCGCTAGCCCTTACTCAATGAAAATTCCTAGTGCTAATGCCCCCCGGATCATCAGCCCTTACTGAACAAAAAAATCCCTGGTGCTAGTGGTCCTCCTCCAATTGCCAGACCTTACTGAATAAAGAACTTACTGAGGGTGGTGTGGTCCCCTCCCTGATCGCCAGCCTGTAGTATAACTTAAACTCACCCTTGGTGTCCAGTGGCTCCCATCCCCGCACTGATCCACAGTACCTTTGGTTGCAGTTTGCAATCCTAGCATCTAGTGCCCCTCTGCAGCAGCACTGAGCACCCACCTGCCACCTTACCAGTATCCTCAGTGCCACAGGTGCGATACGGTGACCAGCGCAGCCCTCCTCACACCTTCTCGGCTGGCCACCGATGTCTCGGAAAGGAGTGCATGTCTTCTTTATAGGACCTTAGGGTTGCAATATGCACACCCACAGCACCAAGGATACTGGTAAGGTGATGAGGATGGTGCCCGGTGCCATGATGGGGGCTGCTAGATGCCAGGGATTACAAACTTTGACCAGAGGTACCGTGGGTCAGTGCCAGGAGAGAACCACTGAGGCCAGGGAGGATTAAGTTATACTACAGAATGGCGATGGGGAGGGGGTCACTAGCACCAGGGAGTTTTTTATTCAGTAAAGACTAGTGAGTTTTTTATTCAGTAAGGCTGACGATCTGAGGAGGGGGACCACTAGCAACAGGGAGTTTTTATTCAGTAAGGGCTCATGATCACAGGAGTGGGGAACTACAATTGTCTTGGACCAGGATGGGTGGGGTGGCTGTGCACTAACCTGTTGATACCCATGCAATGGGCCTATAATGGCATGCAACAGCCCTTTAATGTCTTGCATGCCCAATGAACTCATTTGCATGGATCCCTTTGAAAATTACAGATAGCGCCTGATGCACCCACTTGAGACCCACTTCAGGAACTATGTGCACGCTGGTGCTACTTGACTTAGTGCTGCACCGACATGGTTTTATATTCAATCAGATAGCATCAGTGCACTATCTGATTCCATGTAGCATCCTCGACCCTGGACAACTGCAAAGCACAGCGCAAACCTTTGCACTAATGCTTTTTGCTTTTCTGAATATCTGACCCCAAAGCTTCAAATAAAGAAAGAAGGGGTTGAAAACCTCCCAGGTGAACCTGCTACTCAAATAAATGGGATAGGCGGACAGGTCAATGTGGCTCTATGCAGTATTGAAGAAAAAGAAAATCAGCAGAAACATGCACATTAGATTTGAGAAAATAATCATAATTTATATGACTTTGGGTGACAAAGATAGGGGCTGTTTTGTTCACATTCCTATGATGCACCATTAAATTATATTTATTATTTTCTTGAACCTGGTGTGTGTGCTTTTTCTACTATTTTCTACACTGTCAGCTGCAAAATTATTTATTATCATTATCAATTATCAATATGTAATGTTGCTGAAGCCTCCTGGAACTGGTCCAACATTTTAAATACCTTGGGATAACTATTGGCAACTTGTTGTCCTACACTCTCCACATTGACAATACAGCCAAAGTAATCAATAAGCGTATTGGGCTGCTTTATCGAACATAGGCACAGCCTAACCCCTGAAGCCCTTAAAATAGTCCACAGCTCTGTGGGCTCCTCGTGACTACAGCATGCTATACATGGCTCCGCCACTGACACTGCCTCCGGCACTTAAAACTGTTTTAAGCAAGCCTGCCAAGCAACTCGTAGGGGCACCAAGACTGACTCCACACATGTGATATGTATACCGATGCGCAATGGGTCCCACTCAATGGCTGGCTAAAATTCCAAACCTGCCTTCTGGCAAAAAGTGTCAGCCTTGGAACACTCCCGACTGGGTTAGTCAACCCTGGTGCCTTGCATTAATCCATGGCACACACGTAACTCTGAGTGTCAGACCTTTATTACGCCTAAATGTCATACTTCCCAAGGCCAAAGGTCTTTTGCTCACCGTGCCTCCACTTTGGTTCAACTCCCCATGGGAAGATCTTGTGCGATGCCTCGTTAGGTGCTTTCAAAGTCCACCTTAAACAACTCTTGCTAAATGTAGCCCATTACGACTGTCACCATAGCTTCGCCACCCCTTCCCTCACTGTTACTCCTTGCTTGCCCCAGCCCTTCCCCTCCTTCCCTAGCCTTGCCCCTTCCCATCCCCTCACCCCACCTTACCCCTAACTCCTCTTGAGCCCCTCCACTCCTACCCTCTCACCTCTTACCCCACCCATACTCCTCTTCTGAGTCTGACCCTCCCTCCTACCTTTCTCCTCCTCACCCTCACCTGCTGCCCCCATACCTCCCTCACCTGCTGCCCTCATACCTCCCTCCCTGCCAGTTTATTTACTCGCAGTATTGCTTGCTCATTTTGGCACTTGGGGCTCCTCTCTCCTCATCTTGTACTTATCTATCCTCTACTAAACCTATCGCTGCAGACAAATGATTGGTTTTCACCATCAGGTATCTTATACCTGTAAGCATGTCTGTTAGCCCCTGCTTCCCTATCCTAACTTGTTTGTTGTTTCAGTATATAATTACCCTCCATTCCTCTGTAACATTGTACTACTCTGTTGTATCCATTTCCACTGTAAGATTGTACTACTCTGTTTGTATTGTGATCATGACGTGGAACCTATGTAAGAGCTCTGAGCTCAAGTGGTGTTAATCCGAGATTGTAATAAATAAATAAATAGGAAGGTGAGCTAAGCTTCTTCTTATTGTAGCCGCACTACCAGTGGCAACCCATTAGCTGAGAAGCGTATTGCTGTAGCCACACTGCCAGTGCCAAAAGGTGAACTGAGATTGTTATGGTTGCAGCCACACTGCCAGCAGCAAAAGGTCAGCTAAGGCTCTTACTGGTACAGCCACACTGCCAGTAGAAAAGGTAATCTGAGACTCTAATAGCTGTAGCAACATGCTAGTGGTAAAAGGTGAGCAGAGACTGCAAGTGGCAAAGCAAGATAAGACTTTTACTGTTGCATACATGACCAGTGGCAAAAGGAGGTGGGGCTTTTAGTATTGTAGCCCCACTGTTAGTGGCAAAGTTGATCACAGTTTTTGGGAGGGATTGGCTATGATAGGGAGGGTCACCATGGGGAATAAAATCAACAATGAGAACTGGAAAGGAAAGGGACCACTAGATCCGGAATCTTTTTCCTCTAGAGCAGAGCAGGCAGCACTGCTGAGGAGACAATGCAAATGATAAATCAAACCATTTTCTTTGAGAACCAGGATCACTTATTTCTTAAAGAGCAGCCAACACCTTCAGGACAACTTTAATAAAACAATATTTAGAAACAGTTCAGCCTGCATGTCACATTGCAGTTCTATATTCCTCCTCCACACTATTAATACTGAGGTCATTTGCATTAAAACAAAATCTTTGTTCTTGAAGAGTTCAGCTATTCTGTTGCTTTCTCCCTACCCGAGGTCATAATGCACTGCTTGTGACATCACAGTTACCCTCAAGCTAACAGATTGTGATATCACAACAAAGGATAATGACTTGAAGTAGGGAGGCTACAGAGGCAGATGAACTCTAAGGATAACGATCATATGCATTCATGCAAATTTACTCAGTAACAATGGGAAGAGAAATATATAGAATATATATGAAATGCAAGCTGAATTGTACCTAAGTATTATGTTTTCAAAGTTTTCTATGACGTGTCAGTAGTTCTTTAACATTACAGGTAGTCTTACGATCCTAAGAAGGTGTCTCATGCACATAGTTCTAAAATTCTGATGTTCCTGTTTTAGTTGATACTATCCATTTCCCTCAACGAAGATTCTCTATCATTCTGCAAAGTACAGTAAACCATATTTGACTTTAAATTTAACTTCCATTTTTAACAAAGGTCTTCAATGTGATTTTGTATACGCACAGTTCCTATGTCTCTTTTTTCTAGTCCTTTGTGTTCTAGAACCGCTAGCTACACTTCGTAGTTCTCTAACCCAAAGAACTTGAGAATGCACTATTAAACCATAAGAGACACAGTAACTGTACATATATACATCTAACACTGTTTCTTGTTTTTTCTGGTGAGCAGGGCATATAATGCTCTCAAGCAGAACATTTTTCTTGTTTTTTTCTTTCACCTCAGCTTTTCTGCCCGGCAACTGCCTCCCGACTCAATAAGCCCCATATCCCCATGGATTGTCCCCGTGGCAGAGCTAGAACGGTAGTCCTCCCTCCACTAGGAGACCCAGTGTCCAGATTTATGGGTCAGTAAGCTAGTGGCAGTGTGGGCCGAGGACTGACAGAGTTCGTGAAGCCTGTAACTGCCATTTTCTCCCAGTTGCCCTGCTTTCTGACATAAGAGTGTGCATGTAAAGGTGTGCCTGCGTTACGACCACAGCACCTCCTGTCATGTTGCTCAAGCTGCGCACTACCTCCAGGCCTCCACCCGGAGGCAGACAAGGGCTGAGATGGCAAAGATCCTCCCAGGAGAGGACATCTGTCCTCTGGATGTCGATCCTCTCCCTCCCGGCCAACACCTGGTGAACCGAGTTCGCTCCCAACCCCTGTTGCCAATGTGGTGTAAGATAAGGCACATAGTGCCTCAGCCCTCAGTGCCACTGGGCCATAAACAGAACATTTTAAGAGAGAAATAGACACTGTGGATGCCATTATTGCCTGAAAAAATGCAACATGTACACTTGCCAATGTATCAGTGTACTGTGGTGCAGCGAGTGGGATTTTTCGATGCCCCTGCTGCAGTAAAATATTTTGCCCTGGACCTAGCTGTCCATAGTAGGACCCAGTCTATAAACTGCAGTTTGAAGGGACGGTATGCCTTTGCAGTCAATACCAAAATCTGTAATGGGGCAGGCACTCTGGAGTGGGTGGAGAGAATGCACAGGGATCTTAGGAAACTCAAGGAGTGGTCAAGGGCATGGCAGTTGGGGGTCAATAACAAAAATGTAAACTCAGGCACCGTGGGTATAAGAACCTAGGGGCTGAGTATACGATGGGGAGAGTACTGACAGTCACTAAGCAGAAAAGGGATCTAGGGTTATCACATCCGATGACCTCAAAGTGGCAGGCTAGTGTGACAAAGCAGGGCTAGTGGGATGCTGGGGTATACAGGAGGGGTATCTCCAGCAGGAAGAGGAGATTGTGTTGCCACTGTATCCTACTCTGATGAGACCCCACAAGGAGTACTGTGTCTAGTTTTGGAGGCCTCATCTCAAAAAGGACATAAGTGGAAGCAGTTCAGAGGAGGGCAACTAAAATGGTGCAGGAGTTACACAAGAAGCCCTAAGAGGAGAGGCTAAGGGATCTCAACATGTACAACTTGGAAGAGAGAAAAGAGAAAAGCGAGAGGTGCTATGATAGACACCACACAAGTAACTCACAGGGGTGAACAGGGTGCGGGAGGGTGTCTCAGTCAAATGAGAACGGGCACCAAGACTAAAGGGCATGGGACGGTTGAGGGAGGGGGTCAACAGGGAAGTGAGTAAATCTACTTCAGCAAAAGGTGGTAGATGCCTGAAGCAGATTGTGAGTGAAAGTGGTGGAGGTGAAAACAGTAGGGGTTTCAAGCATGCATGGGATAGATATAAGGATGTATCAGTAATTATACAACAGGGGTTTAAAATTCACTTTCCTGACTGGTCGGCTGCTACTTTATGCCATGGGGTAATTTCTGCATAACCACCGCATAAAGTGCCAGCCGACCGCACTAAGGAAGTAAAGTAAAAGAAGTACACACCCTCCAGACAGAACTATAAAAGCCACTGTCTCTCTGTTCTCGCTAACTGGCACTGCTAAATGCGAACAGCCTGCAATTTCAGCTATAATTGCTTTCTGACAACACTCAGCTGATTCATGTTGGTGACAGCTCTCTTGCTGTAGCTTAGAAAGTCACGCACTCTTGGCTGCACCTCACTCTCTCTTCGCCACCTGCCAACCAATCGCAATTACAGGGGCACGGGACAGCTTCTGCCCAGCAACAACAAACTATTTTGTGTGAGAGGAAGGAGATTTTATTAAAATCAGCATAAGAAATATAACAGCTTTTCCTTCATTTTTTGTGTAATTGTCATGTTTACTAATTTTATAATGTGAATAATTAATGACAGGGTGAGGGTTGCGCTGGGATTTAGCCATGCCTAGCGATGTTGGTCATCTGACCTGCAGCCTTGTGACGAAACATGCCAGGCATGGGTAAATCCCAGCCCAATCCATACCCTGTTGTGGATTATTCCTTAAATAAGCAGGCAGGAGGGAAAGTCGCTGGAGACCAGTTAGAGTCTGCAGAGACAGATTATTAATATCTGGCAGACTGGGTGGACCAAGCGGTCCTTTACTGCTGACAAATTCTATGTTTCTATGACCCCATAAAATAATCTAGTGGACTAGCTCTTAAAGTAGATCAAAGTGTTTCCAACATCTGTGTTATTGAAGTGCTGAGTCGTGAGTTAAATCTTCCAGCTGTTTGAGTCAGGGCACCAAAGGTCATCTAGCATGTGCATCAGCAAGTCAGGGATACATCCACTGCAGAAGGTTGGGTACATGCATGAGACATCATGCACATCATTGTGTCCTGACCAGCAGAACCAACTGGTTTAAAGATAGCTAATGAGTAGGTGGCGATTTAAAACTGTAACAACTAACCAGACAAAACCAGATCCTCAGAGAAAAGCATCACCTGCCTAAATTAGACTACTCATCCCAGGAAACCCAAAGTACAGCATACTTTGATTCTTGCAGGATGATGGACAGGGTCGTTGCAGGTTTAACAGCAAAACAAATGTAACAACTCAACAGACAAGTTGCAAAAGGAGAAATGCTAATTTTTGTGGGTATTTTTTCATGGACAGATGCCTGTGGTGCCATTTTCAGTTGATTTACAGGTGTTCTTTGTAAATGCAGTGAGGTCATACACCAGATGCACCACACTGATGGAGAGCTCATATTACTACCGGTTTAAAACAGTTCAATAGTTGAGAAACTCATAAATGAAACTTTTAAGTTATTTTTACCAACTTTCTTTTCCTGTACACAAAAATTTAAAGTTACATTGGTGGCAAACCATTTATTTTTAAAAGCCATCAGTGAAGTGGCCCTGAAGGAAACCAGGTCAGGCATGTTATCTTTAGTCTCTACCAAGGGTAAATATTGGGGGAGGGGGGAGATCTCAGTCTATTTTAAATTCCAGGCTAGGTAGCTATAGGAGCAAGCATTTGGAAGAAAACTGTAAAGCTACTAAACAAATGCAGGAACAATGCATTAATGTGGCACCAACAGGCTGCACAGTGGGCATAACTGCAACAGTGTGTAGTTAGGCTGGCCAGGCAGCCAGGATATTAATATCGCAGCAAGACACAAGGTCAGCTGGAGGGAAACGACCTTCTGTTCTAAGTGGAGGAAAAATATCTAACTTCTATGTCGCCTGTATGAGGTGAAGTATAGCACCGCATGAAAGAATACAAAATCACGATCTTCCAGTGGAGAAAGAAAGGGCCCTGTCAAAGACAACACCTCCCAAGACACACACACTCTGACCATGTAGGGATGGTATGGGCTGCAAAGAGTGAAAGAGTCAACACATAGAGGGGAAGGGTAAAATAAACAACCTGACCCAACTGCAACTAATAATACCAGCAGAAATTGTGCTCTTTAGAAAACAGAGAGATCAGACCAAACACTCATGTAGTGAAATCTAGGAGGCAGCATGAAGTGAGTTCACAACCTGATGGGTGGGTTGTTTGACAGTGTTTTTTCTTTCTTAGCCCCCCTAGCGAGCACCACCTGGGTCCCTGATTGCAACTCAAGCTGTGCAAACAAACAAAACCCAAAGGGGAGGCTTGCAGGAGTGGAGAAAAGAGACACCACCTTCACTCAGCAAAATAAATGACAGTACCTTTAGAGCAAGTCTGGGTAACTCAGCTGCATCCATGGATGGGAGGTGCTGGCTTCCTTTGGTGTGAAAGAGCCTCATCAGTGCCTGAGGAGGCACCCGTTGGGAGTGGTATTATCACTGCAATTTCTGCCCAAGTTTTCTGTGGTGATGTAAGGAGCACTGTCTGCATAACTGGAGGTTGTTTACGAGTCAAATGAGCTCGTGATCGAGAGAGGACAGGTTGTTTGGCAGGTGGGATTTCTTAACATTTATTTTAAGTGGAGTTAGTGGGTTCGAGATGGAGAACTGGTGGGGGAAGGAGAGAAAGCTAGAGACAAGGAAGCAATGATTGGGGAGAGAGACAGTGGACTGATTAATACAGATAACATGCTTCATCTCCACTGCCCAAGGAAGAAGCATTACTGCAATTCTGTGATGCATTCAGCCCTTCTCTTTCCTCCTATGTCAGCCATATGTCAGTATGGTCTCTCTATGCAGCCATAAAGAGAACTATCTAAAAGCAGGGACAAGTCATGCCGACAAGGGTCGCTGTATGGGCCGCCGGTGAGGGAGAATTGAGTGCCCAATGGCAGCTCTCCTTCCTTTGGGGAGGGCATCAGGTCCCTCTGTAGAGACTTCTACCTAGCGGAGACTGAGTGGCAGCATAGCATGAGTGCATGAGGGCAGGGCTGTTGCATGATGTGCTTGATGCACATTCCAAGAGCTACAGCCCAGGGGAGAAATGAAGAAAAAGATGCTGGGCTGGACATGGCTGGCACCTCTGCAGGCTCTTGCACGACTGACATGGTGGGCCACCCAGCCAGTTGGTTCTGTGCAAGTGGTGTATAACCAGTAAGTCTATGAGAAGGTTGGTGATGGGGCTGGGGTGCCATCAGATAGACCAGAGTGGAGAAAAACTACTAACTGGAAAAAACAGGAAGGTGCAGAGCATTCAAGAAACCAAAAAGACCATGTTTCTTGGCCAACCCAGTGCTGTGGTGGGCTGAGGTGTTGGGCGCCTTACTGCCTGCCACACCGCCAACCTGAGTTCAAGAATGGACCAGGGTCATCCGAGGGCTGGCAGCATGAGGGAAAACTGAGCATCCCAAGGACATCAGGGATTCTGTGTTCCGCCACTTGACATCTATGTGAAGGAGGCTGGGTGGGAGAAGTGGGAACAGCCAGATGTGTGTGGGACACAGGTGGACACGGCACGAATGTGAGCCACCATGCACACATGTGTGCCTAGTCACTGCATGTCGACATCATGGGAAGAAAGCGAGAAGAGGAAAAAGCCCCAGACCATTCAACGTCCACTCGTAGGCCCTGCAACGATCCTAAAGGCAGGCCACCAACTAAACATGGCTCTGTGTAAGTGGTGGATAACAGTGAGGACCAGGGCGGGGGCAGGCACAGGATCAGGGACAGAGGAGCACAAAGAAGTAATTAAAAACAAAAACATTTTTCTTCCCCTATTGCCATCTCTGCAGATGCCGTTTATATATTTTTCACATTTGTCTTTACCCAAAACAATGCAACACCCTTCCCTTTAGAAAGGCATTACTTTTCAGAAAATGCATCTGAAATCTAAACTACATTGATGGTTGAGGCTGGTATTGTATTTTTAAGGAAAAAAATGAGAAGCAGAAATTAAGGCAGATCTTTAATTCAACGTATACGAATGTGAAACTACTTCTTAAGTTCCAAGTCCTGCATTAATGTATTCATGTGCTTATTAAAAAGGCAGAAATGTAAATCTCCTGGTGTCTATGTCTGTAAGGCATCTTAGTCTAAATTCCTTCACTTGCACTCTTGTGTAAGTAACACACTGTGGCAACACATCAATAGTTTATGACTCCAACAATTCATGAACACCGCCTAAACCCTGTGCTGTGACTGAGTTTTTGTTTCTTTAATCACCAGTCACTGCATGTTTAGTAAGATCTTTGACCTAGTCACTTACAGTATTTGCTGGTAACAAGGTGACACTACTGTAATTGCTTCACCTCAAGCCACAGCAGTCTAATTTTCAGTCGCCTCTACCTGTCCAGAGCAGGAAAAGCAAAGCTGAAGTAAAATATTAATATGGTAACGCTGCCTATGAGTAAGCTGAACAATTCTTTCTGCTGACACTCTGAACAAGACCACCTTCTCCGACATCACACTAATGCTGGATACTTTTACCCTTTAGAAAATGTGAGGTCTTAAGGCTTAATTCATAAGGTTCAGTACTGATCTCATTATTTATTCCCAGTGACATACTGTGCTACACTGCTTAAAGGCAACGTTCAAGTCTGTATGCCCTACATTTCAGTGTGGGGCACCCTCCACCCCGTCAGCATTTCTGCCCAGTGTTTAACAATTTCAGGTACCTGCTTTTGAAGTAATTATGTTTTATCTGAATGATCCTGCCATCCCTCCTGCTGGTATTTTGAATACAATGCTTCTAGCAGCACATCCCACAATCGTCAGGCTAACATCAGAGCTGGGAAGCAATGGCTGTGTGTGTATAGTATAAGCCTATGGATGGAGCTGTTAATAGCTCCGGTTTGCCACTCAGAGGTCTTAGTGCTATACGCCAAGCAGCTAAAGTTGCATCCTCTTATCATACTCCTCCGAATAAGAGGAAAGAGTTGAGCTTGAGCCTACAACATCTACTGCCTCGTTTTCATCATTCATGGCCTCCACCTCCTCTTCCATATACTATGGATTATACTCTAGTTCATCGTCAACCATAATCAGTTGAGGGTTGATGGGACTGGAGACAAATAAGGCAGTCCCATTGACAGAAGCCATTCAGGGACAAGCACCGTGAGGAGAGACCAAGAATTGGAACATCGATGGTAAAGTCAACAATGGACCAGCCAAGGGCACTGATGGAGCTGTGATGATGGGGGCAGTGGCAACAACAGCTCAGACATTGTCTGGTACAACTGATTTACACTGACAGGTCCTGAAGGGGTAGAAGACAGCTGAACCATCTACTTAGACTGTGCCCAGCGGTAGTATAAGCTGCAAATCCTCTGGCAGGCGTGGCAAGCGGTGCTGGACCCTGACCTTGGTGTCTGAGAGACAGTCGAGAGGATGGCAAGACCCACAGCCAAAGTCGGGGACCAGTCTTGTTCAGTAGACTCACCTCTGTTTAGAGGTGAATAGAAACAGGCTGGCGAGCAGCTTTGCCTCGTGCCACTCATCCTTTCTCAGAGTGGCAGTATTTTTCCATTGACTTAGAGAATTTACCAATTTTCTTTGACCAGCCAGTGATGTCTGCTGTCGACCGCCAGGATTGACAGCTCTGACGGAGAACCAGGAACAAAAGCGGCCGATCAAGGGGAGCTGCCTTTGCTGCAACCTGTTTCTCCATTTCCTGAAGCTTCAGCTGTACTTCTAAAGCCTTTTGTGACATCTCCTGGTTGCCTGGTTAAAGCTTCAGCACATTGAGCAGGCTTTAACGCCATGGTTTGTACCAAGTTAATGGATACAAATGGAGTGGTCATCATCTTGTCAATCTTAACCTTGTCTCAGAGACAATAATGGAATAGCATTTCCTTGCCTTTCAATGGTGGCATAAAAGTAAGTTTTAAAATAACAAGCTTAGAGAAGCAGCAGCATTAGCGAATGCTTGCAAAAGTTTGACGGTGTTCTTCAGCAGAGGTGGGACGATAAGTGACTGATGCCTGGAGAAATAACTGAGAGCATGCTGAGGACACCCGCATTATATAGGTGCCAACAAGGTGCGTCGACCTGGAGCCCAGCCAGAAAAGAATTTCTGGGTGGTCCTGATGCTGATGGTCTATAGTTCCATGATGAGGCTCAGTGGAGGGAATTTCCTCAAAGATCGGCTGTTTCTACAGTATGTGTGTGTGCTTGCTCACTGTCAAAGTCAAATGGCAGCCAGTCAAGGTGGTGAGCAGAGAGTCTGATGACCTTACAATGGTTCAGTTATGAAAGGATGGATGAGTGGTGGGTCTATTGGGGGGTTGGTGCACAGTGGGAGGACTGGGCTCTGACAGCAATGAGAGGTACCGCTGGACTGGCAGGGATGAGTTTGTGATATAACATCAATACCAACAGGGATCGGATGGGGAGAGGATCCACTAGACCACCAGGGATCGGATTGTGATATTACACCAATACTGACAGGGGCTGGGTGGGTGTCTGATAATGGTACTGCCAGGGGAGCACCCATGTGCATGTTTCTATAAGCAGGGTTCTGTAAGCATCAACTAGAGCTTTCTAGGCAGCCTGATAGTGCTTGCAGAACACTCTGAATGTACCAATGCAGCCTGGATGCAAGAGACACCAGTGTGCAGTGGTGTTTTCTGTGCATCAGCACCATCTACTGCGTGCAGCGCCAGAGAACCCTTTGAATATCTCCTGTCCTGTCCAGAAATGCCTAGTCCAGTTAGCATGGTGTTATGTCTGTTAGCATCATGCAACCTTCTGAACATGGGAACCACAGAAACAAGGCGGTAAGCAGTTCTACTACTGTTTTCCATTCAATGATATCCACTGTTCTGAAATGCTGTGGCTACTTTTTTTTTTTTATATACTCCCAGACCCGGGCATCCTTCAGGAGTGCCCACTGGACAGAGCCCTAACTCCCAGCCTGAACCCCAACGCCTCCCTGGATCTCTTCCCCGAATGATCCCAGGCAGGCCTAACCCCCAGTAACACCTCCGGGGCTGGTTCTGCCCTCCCCTGGCAGTCAACTCCTAAGTATGAGGTGCCTTACCTGCGGCCGACATGTCGGCCATGGAGAGAGATCTAGGCATCTGGGCCAGTGATTGGGATGTGGGTGTTCCCCTGGGGCCACCGGCCATCTCACTGGTGGTCTAGAGGCCTTTTTCTTATATGGCTTCCCCCACCCCAAGAGCAGTCATGCAATGGCATCAGCACGCAGGCTACCCCCATATATGCCCGCCACGCTCGTCTCCCGATTCTTGTTCCCACACAGGTAGTACCCCTGGTCTCCACCGGGGTCACTACTGCACCGGAAGACCCTGGATCCCTCCCAGGGAGAAGAGAGCAGTCCTATGGATGCTCAATCCATCTCCCTCCCTGCCAACCTCCAGTGCCCGGCTCACCCTGAACCCGGTCGCCGTGTAGCGTGAGTGTGGCATCCAATGCCTCAACCCTCAGCGCCTCCAGGTCAGCCTCTGTGGCTACTTTTTGTATTCAGAAAATGATTAATACTTGGAACAGCTGCTAAGGCAGAGAGTGGGGATGTGGTCAGCGCTGGCATGACCTGTACATACACAAAGGCATACCACGGGAGATACTCATGGCCATGTCCCAGGGGAGGGAAGAAAATGGGACAAAACTGGCACTGGCCAGACAGATGAAGCCCTACCTACCCACAACTTCTGCCACATCCACCTTCGGGACTCCTGTCCCAACTTCTGGGGAAAGTCCTGGGCTTCACCTCCATTGTGGGCAGCTAGATTTGGGGGTGGAGCTGAACGACCTGGGGTTCCTAAAGTAGCAGCCAAGATGTAACAATAAACAAAGTACACTGAACAACACATTAGTACATACAAATAACATTTATACAGAGTATGAAATGCTATCTAATACAATAAACATAAAACACAGTGACAAATTTAAAAACATGGACAGTGTGATTGCTCTAATAAATGCCATTTTAAATACGTTTTAAATATATTATGACTGGGTACATTATAGCATGAAGATGACAATTTATTCCAGCATTTAGGAGCACTTACTAAGAAGGCACGCTCTCCCATGAGAGGTGAAGTCCTGGGAATGGCTAAAAACTGTTTGTGCTTGATCTTAAATTTCTGTTTACTTTTTATGCTCAACTAATATGTAAAGAGGTGAGGAGGTATAAGCATGCAGAGTTTTGTCAACCACACAACACAAATTGTATAGAAAATTAATTACCGTGGCAGCCAACCAATTTGACTGTACAACACACAATGGTGAGTGTAGAAGGGTAATTTTAAAACAAAATGACAGATGGCATTGAACATTTTGGCTACCAGAGGCATATCAGAACAGAACAGGTTAGTGAAAAGAAAAGAATTGTAATTTAATATGGGTAGTAATGCACCAATGGCAACAGCGATCTGGCTTCCTGAGTTAAACAGTTCTTTAATCTGAACAAGGCCCCTGCTTCTGGTTTACCTGTTTACAAACAGTTTTAATATGAGATGAAAAGTTAAAGCAGAGTCCAACAATACTCCTAAATACTTAAAGTCATTGACTTGCTCCACTACATGCTTGTTCAGGTCCCAGATCTGTAGAAGCTTACACTTAGATGTCTTAACTTTTGAGCCAACCTCATACAGTTTGTCTTCTTGATATTTAATACTAGGTGAGCATGATCAAACCAAGCACTCAATAAAGCAAAATCTGAGTTCAAAGCTGAATTAATTGTATTAATAGATGAAAAACTAAAGTAAAAACGTCATCCACATACAGTACGGACTTAGGCGAAGTCAATACTGTAGGGATGGGTCAATTCAGAGAGGAACGGTAGGAGCCCCAGGATAGAACCCAAGGGAACCCCATGTTCAAGCAGTCGAGCTGAAGACAAACAGTCACCAAAGGATACCTTAAGAGGTCTATTTGACAGGTAACTTTGGAACTAAGAACCGAGTGACTCTAAGAGTCCCATGTCCCTCAGTCTCCCAAACAGCATGGGGTGGTCAACAGTATCAAGGCCTTGGACAGATCCAATGGATTTCAGTGAGAAACTAAATATACTGTTCTACCTTTTTCAAAAGAAACAGATACTTCCTTCAGCAACAAGCTTTGCCTCTATGTGTTTGCATTATTGTGGTCTTTTATATGATTTGAAAAATGTTTAAAACAGTAATTGGCTTATCTTGTCTTGCTCCAAGTAAAATCTGGTTAGGAAGAAAATAATACCTAGCCGACCTGGTGACGCTGAGGGCTGAGGAGCTGGACTCCTTACCTTGTGCCACACCGTGACCCGGTTCAGGAATGACCTCAGGTTGTCGGGAAGCCAGCATGGGGAGGAGGGAGGGAGCAGGATTGAGCCACCTACTGGCAAACTTTCCTCTCCTGGGAGGTGGTCGCCTCCGTAGTTCTGCTGTCACTGGGTGAAGGTCCGATGATGGCGCAGGCAGGAAGGAGGCAACGCGGATGGTGTCTCACAGCATAACGTGCATGTGTTCACACACGCGTGTCCGCTCTGAGACAAGGGAGATGGAAACGGGAGAAAACTAGAAAACCTTACAAACTACGTATGAAAAAAAAAAGAAAAGAAAATAATACCTGCTAAATCATAACAAACAATCCCAGATGGTGAAAACTGATGTATTAAAGCTACAATATATTAGTGGAAAATAATGTTACTTCTCTATAAAATCTGAAAACAGATTTGCAGTTTCCCATTCAAATACACAGCCAGCACTACCAGCAAAGACATTCTGACATCATCATATAAGGATACCATTGATTCTTTTTTTACTGGTAGTTGCAAAATAAAACAAAGTGCTGAAAAGATAAGCAAAGAAACAAATAAATGCAAACTACATGATTATCGAGGCATCTCAGGGCCCCAAATCTTCTTTCCAATAACCTTACTATGCACATGCTCTTTAAATGTAAACCTTTTAAACTGGCTCTGTTTTCAGTGCTCTGTTTAGTTTGACATATGCAGAAACTAGAGGGACATCACATGTTTTGTTGTTTCATGCCCCATGTTAACAACAGGGAATAGCTTGCCAGAGCACTGGAAACAAAATGCAACGTTCCCTCTAGTTTATTTCTCTCTCTCTCTCTCTCTCTCTCTCTCTCTCTCTATATATATATATATATATATATATATATGTGTGTATATATTTATTTTGTAGGGCATAGTAGTGCCCCATAGTTAGGGTTGCTTGGCCACTTCTATGTTAAACCCCAAATTTGCACTTTAGTTACTTTGCAACCATTCGTCCTTATTTGCCTGAAATTTTGCACGCAAAATGTGAAAATCTTTACTTTGGGGCAAATTCTTTGCTCGGGGTATAGTCCAAATGGTTTGGGGTTTGGTCTGAAATTTTCAGGGTATATGGGGTCTGGATCATTGATGTGCCTTTAGAAGGTTTGGTAAAAAATATTAATTATTAAAGTTTAAAGTAGCCCATTATAGCTTATGGGGAAAATATATAGGTTCACCTCAAAAGCACTTTTGTTTCGAAAGCCATTTTGACTGCCGAAATGGGTTTTGCACTTTGCATGCCTGCCACCTTTTCAGTTAGTGATGGCTAAAAACGCTGTAATTTAAAATACAGCCCCTTGGTAAACACCAACAGTTGTGTTTACCTAATCGGGCCTGAGGAACGCGATCCTGACAGTATTTGTAAAAATAATGGTCAAAACATGTTTTTCCAATTTTTCTGTTGGAAGTGTTGAAAATTTGCAAAACTTTCAGAAACATATTTCACACATTTGCAAAGCTTCTGCAAAACTTTTGCAAATTTGCGAAAGTACCCCTTCCAAAACAATTTCTTTGCCACTTCATAGCAAATGAACGGTTAGGACTTTTGGGCTGAAATTTGCAGAGTAGGAAGGGCTTGCACCACAGATGTGCCTTTTGCTGGTTTGGTGGAAAAATTTACATTGGTTCCATACTTATAACATTCCCAAGTTTCCAAATGTCCCATAGGATAACACTGTGGTAGCCATGGCACCTTTCGATGCCTATATATCGAGAAGGTTTGAGATACAGATTTTTTGCTAAGCGTTTAGGTGTACTAGCACGCAAGAGATTGCTAGGTCATTATTACTACAGCAGTGGAATTTTTTCCAAAGTTCTTATGGTTACTGACATATTGCCAGATATGCAGCACAAGGGTACTTGGAATGTCTCTATATTTAAGGATACCATTATTTATTTATTTATTTATTGTAATGTTTCACCAGGAAGGTTATACTGAGCAACAATGCTCATCTCACGGTACGGCTGGAGGAAGGGAGGGGAACAATAGTAGTACAACAGGATACATACATCTTAGCAGCATATAGACAGACTGTACAGTTAACAACCAACAATAGCTAAGAAAAAATTACTCACCTTAGTAATTATGTTTCTTCTAATGGAGTCTTGTTGTATTCTGACTATTGCAGTTAGCCCCAGCCTTTAAACTGCCCGAGAAAAGGGTTAACTTTCTATGCAGAGCATAGAATGCTGAGCTCGAGCTCGTTGAGGTCTCTGTCTGGAGCCCTTTGAAATCCAACCATCAGATTCTTACGAAAGAAAACTCACTAACTATCCTATGTGGAAATTGTAAAATTTTTACTAGCCAACTGGTATCAAACGCTTTGGATTCCCAAGGAAGACTCAAGTCAGGAAACCCAAAACCATAAACCAATCCAAATAATAATAATAAAACACCCACACAAAAAGAAGAAGGTGTAAAGGAGCACCCCTGAGATGCAACACTGCACCTGCCCAGCCACTTCCCAAAAACAGGTTCTGAGAGGGAGGCAGGAGAGTCAGAATACAGCAAGACTCCATTAGAAAAAACATAATTACTAAGGTGAGTAATTTTTCTTCAAACAACATGAAGTCTTGCTGTATTCTGATTATTGCAGACTACCAAGCAGTACCTCCATGGAGGAGGGACAGAACCTACTTTGGGAATAGGCTCTGAAGTACTGTTAGTTAAAACCAAACATCACCCTAGCCTGGATATCCAGAGAGCAATGTTTGGTAAAGGTATGGACTGTTTTCCAGGTGGCTGCTTGACAAATTTCTAAGAGACTAATATCCCTGGCAGCAGCCAGGAAGCAGCTGTACCTCTGATGGAGTGATCCTCAGGCCTGAGGGTGGAATTTTTCCTAGCTTCTCATAGCAGAATTGTATACAAGACACAATCCACCTGGGAGCAGTTCTGTTGGTGGCAGGTTTGCCTCTCCTACTTCTCCATAAGTGAGGAACAACTGAGGAATCAAACCTGTGACCCTTGGTACGCTGTATATAGTAGCTAAGGGCCCTTTTAACATCTAAACTGTGTAGCCTCCTCTCCTGAAGAAGAATGATCGGTGAAGAAACAGGAAGAGACATAGACTGATTCAAGTGGAAATCTGAAACCACTTTGGGCAAGAACCTTCTATTGGTTCTAAGGACCACTTTATCCCTATGAAAGGAGATAAAATCAGGTTCCACTGACAGGGCTTGCAATTCACTGATACGTCTGGTCAAGTAAAGGCTACTAAAAACACAGTTTTCCAAGTCAAGTACTTAAGCTCTGCTGAGGACATAGGTTCAAAGGGAGGCTGCATAAGTTGAGCAATGCAAACATTTAAATCCCAGGCAGGGGCAGGGTCTCTAAAGGGAGGATTAGTATGAAGCAATCCTTTAAAAATTTACAGAACACAGGATGAGATGATAGTGAGGAAGACTTCCCCACTGACAGAAAAGCAGGAACAGCTGACAAGTGCACCTTGAGAGTAGCTGGTCTGAGGCCTAAGCCATTCAGATGGACCATATAAACCAGAACTGTAGGCAATCCAGCAGTGTCTGGGGAAACATGTTTCTTGGAACACCAAATGCTGAATCTCTTCCGCCTGGAGTTATAGATTTTTCTAGTGGCAGGCTTTCACGAGGCTTTGAGAACATCCAGAACTCCCTGAGACAGATGCAAATCTGCATACTTTAACTCTTCAAGAGCCATGCCTTGAGATTGAGAGGCTGAAGATTGGGGTACCAAATCCTCCCGAGAGGAGGTTAACAGGTTGTAATTCCTGGGAACAGACAGGGAAGATGGACTGCTAGGGACAGCAGAGGGGTACCAAGGCTGTCTGGCCCAGTCTGGAGCAATCAGAATCACTTTGCAAGGTTGTGACCTTATCTTGACTAAAACTTTGAACAGCAGAAGAAAGGGAGGGAAGGCATACAGAAATTTCCTTCCCAGTTCAGAATCAGAGCATCCAGAGGGACTGAGCCCAAGACTGGGGGTCTGCAACAAAAGAGAGGAAGTTGGTGATTGTCTGTGGCTGCAAAGAGATCTATCTCTGAGTGCCCACCTTGAAAAAATCACCTTCAAGTCCAGAGGGTCCAGGGACCATTCGTGATGGCCCTGAGAGATCCTGCCAGTGCATCTGCTAGCACATTGTCCTTCCCTGGAAGGTAGACTGCTATCAGAGAGGTTTGCAGGGAATAAGCCAGGAACCACAACTTCATGGCTTCTGTGCACAAGACCGTAGACCGAGTGCCTCCCTGCTTGTTGATGTACCACATGGTGGTGGTGGTGTTGTCTGTTCTGACTTGAACCACCTTGTTCTGCACTGACTGAGAGAAAGCTTGCAGGGCCGAGAAAACTGCCCTGAGTTCTAGGAGATTGATATGGAGAAGGGTTGCTAGGGGACCACAATCCCTGGGCAGTGAGGGCTCCCAGATGGGCTCCACAGCCCAGGAGGGAAGCATCCGTGGTAAGGACCACTGAATGAGACTGAATGGCAAATGGGGCCCCTTGCCTTAAATTGTCCTGATCCTGCCAACACTGAAGGGCTTGGATCAGGGCCTGAGTCACTGGGATCAGTTTGGTAAGGGAATGCTTCCTTTGGGAGCAAAAAGCCCTCAGTTGAAACTGAATGTCCCTCATCTGGAATCTTGCCCCTCAGACCACTGCTGTAGAAGCTGCCATGTGGCTCAAGAGCTGGAGGAAATGCCTTGCTGGTTGAGACACCTGAGCGCTGATGGAAGAAGCCAGTTCTATAAGAACTCTTGCCGCTTTCCAGGGGAAGAAAGGTTCTTGCTTTGACAGTATCCAGCTCTACCCCTATAAAGGTAAGGAGCTGCACTGGCTCGAGAACTGACTTGGGAAGGTTGAGGAGAAATCCTAGAGAAGTGAGCACTTGCTGGGTCACTTGCAGGTCTGACTTGACTTGGTCTGGAGACTGACTCACTATGAGCCAGTCGTCCAGATATGGAAAAACAGAAATCTTTTGCCTTCTTAGAAAGGCAACGACTACTGCCAGGCACTTTGTGAAAACCCTTGGGGCTGATGTTAGACCAAAGGGCATTGCTTTGAACTGATAGTGGCCTGAGGGCAACTCGAACCTGAGGTACTTTCTGTGGGAGCACCTGATGGGAATGTGAAAATAGGCATCCTTTAGGTCCAGGGAGGCTAGCCAGTCCCCTGGCCTTAGAGAGGGAAGAATTATTCCCAGAGTTACCATCCTGAACTTTGGTTTTAAAAGATGTTTGTTCAGGTATCTTAGGTCTAGAATGGGTTGCCACTCCCTTGTCTTTTGGATAAGGAAGTACCTGGAGTACAGACCTTGCCCCTGTGTAGGGTAGGAACTCTCTATGGCTCCTAAGGCCAGAAGAGATGAAATCTCACCTCTAGGGCAAGGGTTTCTGAGAGACCTGTAGGTGGAAAAGATCTGGCTCTCATCTTCGGAAATTTTTGAAGCTGAGAACCAGTCCCTGGCTTACTACTTCCAGGACCCACTTGTCTGAGGTAACAGACATCCAGTCCTAGACAAAGTAAGCCAGCCTGCCCCTACTGGAATAGGAGAGTCGACCTGGGCAGACTCATCAGGGTGTCTGCTTGGCAAGGGCCTTAGGCTAAGGGTTGGATGCAGCCCTGCTCATCCCCTTCTGCCTCTCCCTCTGAAGAACCCTCTGTGAAAAGGGAGAAAAGGCCTGTCCTTGGTAAAAGACCTATGAAAAGGCTTGCCCTGCCCCTAGACTACTGCCTTGAGGAGTTGCCTGCCTCTCCTTGGCCTGAGCACTCCTATAAGTGGTCCTGTACTCATCCATTTTCTTCATGTAATTCTCTGTCTGCTCCCCAAACAGAGAATTACCCACTACAGGAAAATCCATGGCCTTAGCCTGGGTGTCCTGGAGAGGCTAGCACACCTGAGCCAAGCCATTCTCCGAACAGCCACAGATGTAGCCATGACTCTTAATGACACATCGCTGGAGTCCACAGCAGCATGAAACTGTACTTTTGATGCCTCAATCCCATCTGCTGCCACCTCCTCCAGCTCCTTGGCTAGCTGGGGAGGCCTGTTTAGCCAGTGCCAGTACAGTGTCCTACCTAGACTTCTGGTACCTGGCTGTATAGGCCATGTAATTCGCCTGCCTGAGTCCCAAGAAGATGCCATGTACTGTTTTTTGCCATGGCATCAATCTTCCTGGAGTCTTTGTCTGGGGGTGTGAAGCCAAGGGAATGTTTGCCTTGTCACAGGCAGCAGCCTGCACTACCCCAACATGGCTGCACTGCTGGTATAAAACTCCGTGAACTGAGCCTGACAGTGTGTACCTCTTGTCCATCCTTCTGTCAACAGGGGTATAGAATTGGGAGACTTCAGGATTTTTGTGTCTGTTTCCTAAAGGATTTGTAAAAGGGAATAGACTAGACAGTCTCCTGGACTCTGGGATGTCCATCATTTCCACATAATCAGGCTCCTCCTTATCCTCCATTGCCTCCTCCATAGGAAGCTGGAGGATTTCAGCCACTTTTCTGTAAAAGAGGAAATGGGAAGGGACTCAGAAAGCCTAGGAGAAGGATACACCAGAAGGTCTGTCTGGGAGATGTCCAGTTCCACAAGCACATCCAGACTTTCACCATCATCACCATCATCTTCAAACTCCCCTCCTCCTCAAACTCCGGTTCATAAAAATCCTCAGGGGTACAATCTTGAACAAGGGAACCAACTGAACCGAACCCCTGAAAAGGTGCGGATCGGTCAGAATCGGGCTGGCGATTCCACAATTTGAATCGCTTCTGGCTAGTTCTCGCGGGTCGGAATATGAACCTCTGGATCCGAACTCCGATTTTTCTTTGTGTTTCCTTTTGTAGAACCGACCCTCAGAATCGGCTCTCCACTTGCCCAAAGAAGTATCGTCCTGGTCAGAAGGCACTCCTTCTGGTTCGGTCGGAACAGAACCAGGCTGGCCATCCAGGTCAGCGGACTTCTCAGCCTCCTCTTCCTCAGTCTACCTAATCTCTTTTCAAGGGTAGATTTAGGAAAATTTTTACAAATTTGGCAGTCTGTATTGAGGTGTTCAAACCCAGACAATAAACACAGGTGGTGTGGGGGTCAGCCTTAGCAAAGACCTTCCCAGACTCAATGCAGCG
This sequence comes from Neoceratodus forsteri, assembly GCA_016271365.2. Taxonomy (NCBI): domain Eukaryota; kingdom Metazoa; phylum Chordata; order Ceratodontiformes; family Ceratodontidae; genus Neoceratodus; species Neoceratodus forsteri. Next base: position 1,171,248,265 of record CM057456.1, on the reverse strand, counting down.
TTGAAACCCAGTGGGCCGTTTTTCTTGGTTTCTCAGACTTGGCCAACCTAACCAAACTTACCCTTTTTATGGCAACTGTCAGGCAAGACTCCTTATTGGTTCCTAACACGTGTCACGGGTGTTGGAAAAAAAACATTCAAAACACGTTTTTTTTTTTAGAACCAATAAGAACCGGTAACACACTCTAAAGTAAAACACAAGGATTCAATACAAATGATCGGTTCAGCCGAACCGATCTAACACTTACAATTTCCACACAGAAAATCAGAACAAAACCTATCTAGTACTCAGGTACCACAGACAGAGACTGAACCGACTATGGAAATAAATTCGGTAAAACCAACAACTTAACAGAGACTTTTAACTGCTCGAACCGAGCTGAAGGAGAAATCTCCAGTGCGACTGTTCACTGAGGCGGAGTAAAGAATCTGACGGTTGGATTTCAAAGGGCTCCAGGCAGAGGCCTCAACAGAGCTCAAGTTCAGCATTCTATGCTCTGCATTGAAAGTTAACCTTTGTTCTCTGGGGCAGTTTAAAGGCTGGGAGCTAACTGTAATAGTCAGAATACAGCATGACTTCATGTTGTTTGAATAACATTCTAAATTAGGATACATTTGTGAGTGGCTGACAGAGGTATAGTCAAAGGTACTTGGGGGGTAGAACAGTAGGGAGATAGAAGTGCTAGGTTGCAGAAGTGCTAGGATTGCAAGAGGGTTTGGGATGGGGCAGATATTTGGCCCAGCTGGAGGAAGGAGAGATATAGACCAGGAGCTAGGCAGGGCCCCATGGGGCTGAACACAGTTGCAATTCATCACTAGGTAGTTACCCAGGGATGTACAGAGAGAGTAGGCTGATGAGGAGTGGCAGATTTGGGATGGTAGTTGGTTCCAGAGCTTAGGTAGTGATGGGAGAATGCCATTTGGCTGGATGTAGTAATTCTGTGGGTATATCAGAGAGAGAGTTATCAGATCGGAGGGTATATTTGGTGGTGTGAGGGGCAGATAAGGAGGCAGACAGGTAAGAGGGAGCGAGCCTAGCCAGAATTTAGAGGTAACCTTTGCAGCATGCAATGTTCTTAATATAATCCGGTCGTGCCTGAAAATAGTCATTTTATGGCTAGTGCACCTACCCGTTAACAAAAACTAACTAAATAAATAATATATATGCATATAATATATAAATATGCAATATAATGGGAGTGCAAGGCCCTCCATTATGCAGTAATAGAAATGCAGGGCCCATCCCAGAGGAAGATGACAGTTCACTACAATGTCTCTACACTTATGCATAGATGGGAGCACAGGAATCAGAGACAATTTCAATATGCATGCATGCTGGGAGCGAGGGCCCATAACCACATATGGGTAATATTACAAGTTCTCAAAAACAAGGGAAATTCATTGTAAAAAACTCAGTTAATGCATCAGGTAGGATTCTGTCACAGTGACAAAAGTTTGGAAATTTGATGTTAGGGTTACCAACCCTGCCATGCCTCAAGCCCACTCTACACACACCAACGGGTGTTAAAAAGTGAATGCTGGGCCTAACTTTTTACCCCATCTCCCTTTGTAAAGAAGCTGAGAGGGTACAGCATAGGAGAATGCAGAGGTTGAAATTAGCACTGGCCCACTAGCCAAATGCTGGTAGATTTTGTATCAGGCTAGTAAGATTTTCCATTACCTAGTCTGGCGGGCTTTTTCTGAAGAAGGTAACATTTCAATAAGTACACCAGCTGGGCCAGTGGAAAAGTTTGTGGGGCTAGTAGATTTTCCCAGTCACTAGCCCTGCTGGCTTGTGGTTGCAAAACTTAATTTCACCCCTGAGAATGGGATGAGAGTTAGCCCGACGACCCAAGGCACACCCAGACGCCTGTTGGTGTGTGTGAGAGGGGGATGGTAGGTTGGTAACCCAACACCAAATTTTCAAACTTTTGTTGCTGTGATAGAAACCTAACTGATGCATTAAAGGATTTTTTTGCAATGATATATATATATATATATATATATATATATATATATATATTTATGCAATGGGTGGAGATTAATGCATTTTGATAAATGCATTTATCAGAACAACTATATGCATAAATCAGATTTATACATATAGTAAGTATGTCATCACCGATTTATGACATAGCTGGTACGCATCCCTGCCCCCCCACCCTGCTGGACAGGCAGCCGCACTGCTTAATTACTTTCACTTTTCTCTTAACCACCCAGTCCTTCACAACTCATTATCCCCTTTCCACCATACACTTTTTAAGTGCTCCATGAACACATAAAGATAATTTTTTCACTTACATAATATCTTTTACACCTCACTCTGTCATATTCAATATCCTTTTTTTCTTTTATACTTTTCTACAATTAACAGCATGTCTCCAAACCGCTTCAGCTCGCTCCAGTGACACACTCAGTAGATAGGAACTTCATGCCTCCACAAGGCAATTTTTTTAAACAGAGGATAACTCAAACAGAAAAGCCCAGATAGTCACAGCAGTATTCCTTTTTATTTTTATCTGTTCATACCTGGCAAACTGCAACACTTCAGCTCTGTCACGAGCCAGCATTCACTCCCGCCCTCCACAATGCCTGAAACCTGGTGGGACACTTGCTCAATCTACTTTGTGCTCTGAAAAATGAAATAAAAAATAAATAAGCAGGCACACAATGGCATTTTAAATACACTGACCACAGGAACAAACACTCTGAACTGCCATCAGACTGCCAGCCCACTTGCTCTCAAAAGACCCTGCCATGTTTTTAGAAACATTTCTGAAGCCCTACAGAATCAGCAAATGCAAATGCACGCTTAGTGCATTCAGATGTCAGAACATCACAGCATCCTTAGCAACCCCTACCAACCACTCCACAAGGCATGGCAGCATAGAGGCACATCACCAAATGTCCAACAAATTTTCATTAAAAAATTAAAACAATTGCAATCCTAACAATTCCCTATTGCATAATGGAATATGCAATGGAGACCTTGTAGAATACATTATTTATCTGACTGAGCAGCTTGACCTCTGACACCTCATCCACAGAAATTCCTGTGCCACTTGTGAGGTTACCCGAGGTCAAACTGCTGTTGCGAGATAAATCATGTATTCCATAGGTCCCCATTGTATAGTCCTTATATATATATGTATGTATATATGATCTCCATGACAGCATCCAGTAGATGTCAGCAAGCATTGTTTCGAATCTCTTCAACTGTACAATTATTTGTTTATTCAAAATTGGTAACCAGGAGAGGCACACTGAGCCAAGGCTTGTTTCCAGGTATGGCCTGGGGAGGGAAAAGTGGAAGAATAGGAGCACAACACATAAGAAGTTTTATTTATTTATTTAGTTTTTGTTGACCGGTAAGTGCACTAGACAAATCCTGCCTATTTTCAGGCACGCCCGGGAGGGAGATACAGATGAATGATAGCTGACCTTGAACCAGATTAAGCTGTTGGTGGTATTTTTAGTGAAGTTGATTGAACAGCATTTGAAAAAAAAAAAAAGGATGGCACAAAATACTATAAATACTAAATAGTAGGTACTGAGAATCAAGTGTGGTTACAGCTCAGTACTAATCGCCTACTCAAGTGCAAGGTAAAAGTGACAGCAAGACATATTGACAGCAGGCAAGTTATCGCCTGGCCTTGTAATGGATAGAAACATAGGTAGCACGGCAGTGAAACCAGAAGGCTGGTAGCGGGTACCCAGCCGGCTGTCATACCAAGGATGGTAGAGGCTCAGGTCGGGAAGTGTCAGAAGGAAGGGTAAAGGGAACAGGGAGGTTGGGGTGGGGTTGGAGTTTCCATTGTGACATATTTAATCAGTGTTATTGTTTGTGATGTGTTTGACATCTTGCATCTTGTTATTTTGATAGCAGATCTGTTAACAAAACAGCACCATTTATCTGGAAAATGTATTCTCACTCATGATATATAAACCTTGTGTAAGAAACACAAAATAAATTTCATAAGAATGGCTTGCCATGACCAAAGCCCTTAGAGCATCACAGGCTGGTTCTCCTTTCCCCAGGTTGAAATACAGACTGAGGCACACTGATGAGTCCTCAGAAGGATGAAACAGGAGTCTGTGTCTTTGTTCTCAGCCTCTGTAGAGTGTGTGAGAGGCCATTTGGCACTATACATTCCTGCTTAAAGAGCTAGTGTACTGCCTAAAACTAACATTAGTTTTTAAAAGCTGTCATCCTTTACCTTTAATATCTGAGGTACTTTGCCTTCTTTCTTTAGTTACTCAGAAGATTGTTTACCTGATGTTAGTAGGTGTGATGTATTTGACAGCACTCTGTCAGGCAGCTGGCATATCCATCTCTGCCCCGCCCCAACTACATCATCAGAATTGTGACATCACTGATACTTAGAACAGCCACTCAGTGGCTGCCAGGTCAGTCACCTGTGATTTCAAGTCAGTAAGATCATAATACTGATGATGTGGTGGAGGATAGAAACAGATATGTCAGCTGCCAGGAGAAGAGCTGTACCGCACATCCAGCACAGCAGTATTATATAGAAGACTTTCTAATGAGCAACAGGAGAAAAGAAAAATACTTCAGAAATAAAACGTGACTACTTCTTAAAATTGTTATTATTTTCCTGTCTGCCTGTTTTGGCTCCACTAGCTTTTAAAGTAGAACCAGTCTATGTTCTTCTATGGGGATTTATATATACTGCACATTCCATGATGCTTTCTATTATTAGGGTATGTTTTATTTTATATTTCATGAGACTAATTATATTCCATAAAGGACATATAAAATACCAAGACAAAGACTCTTAGTGTGCAAGAACTGAAGCAAGGGTTACCCCAAAGGGCACTGGCCGGAAGCCAAGTTTCAAAGAAATACAAAATCACATACCCCATAATGCAAAGCATCATGGGCTGTATATGTAAATCACCACAAAATATTATGCTGGTTCAACTTTAAGCAGAATTGCATGGTGCCGAAAGGCCTCTCACAAGTCTGCAAGAAGGGTGCCAACAGAAGACACAGAAACATGTTTAGGTCTTACCAGGACTCATCAGTGTGCTTTGCCTATACGACACCCAGTGGAATGAACCAGCTACCCTAAGTTGGTCTATCTGGGTTGGGTTGTGGTGACCCAATAATAACAAAAACAAGCTCAAAGACAAAGAACCTTAGTGCGCAAACACTGAGCAAGAGTTACCCCAAAGGGCATTGGCCATGAAACCAAGTTTCAAAGAAATACAAAATCACACATACCCCATAATGCAAAGCATCGTGAGCTGTATATGCAAATTGTTATAGATTATATATAACACAGAGTAGTCAGAGGGACAGAGACATAGTCCCTAAGTAGATACTGCATCAAACTGTACCCCACAATTTAGTAGTGGGTGGCAGCCATCAGCATGCTCCTCCCATCCCCTTCTTTTCCCCTGTAATAATCACTCACAAGAGACATCAACACTCAGTTACCCATGACACTGGCGCAGCACATACTCACCATTCCCACTGGCACTTCAAGCCACTGGTGAACTACAGTGCCCTTCTCTGGGAGATGTGGTACTGCACACTGCTGTTTTCTGTGACCCATGGCAGGGTTTGCTGCAGGAGCTGCATGATTTACTTTTATTGTTTATTTTATTTTTTGCCTGGGAAAGGAGGGTAGCAAACATTTTCCTGTTTTTAGCTTTGTCTGGTGGGGGGATACAGACTGATGGTGCCACTGTCCCCGAGACATACAGCAGAGTGTTGTCACTGCATCTTCAGGTTGTGTAGCGCTGCAGGAACCTGAGCTCACTCCTGAATCCAGGCTGTCTGCATGACAGTGCAGTGTGCAACTGTTGGGCTATCCTGATCCCCGACAACTGTTAGCTAATACAGTAATATCTGGCCTTTTCATGGATGTCTCTAGCACCACTGTAGGAGCCAACATACAGCTGCACTGTGAAAACGCCGACCTGCTGAGCGAGTCAATGCCCAATACTTGGCCTATAACCAGATCTGCTGTGACAGACACAGATGCCTTTGATAGTTAACGATAGTTGGTCATGAGCTACTATTATGTTGAGCTCATAAATGCAGAACTGCCAGATCCGATTAGAGACAATAAGAACCGCAAGTTTTCAAATTAAAAGATTTAGCACTATTCAACCATGTTTTTCTCGCCTTTTAGCAGTTCCAATCAGTAGCTCATCTAAGTGTAATCAACAGCAGTGGGGAGCTTTAACAAGCAAAACAAAACAAAACAAAACAGTAGGAGTCTTCACTGTTAGAGCTGATGCAAGCCTCTGTTAAGTTCTGCTCACTGAAGACTAATGTAAAGGTAAAGGGACGGTGAATATGCTTACTAGCCTCTGGTATTATTCCTGGGGTGGTATTTCACTTTTAAAATCGCATAGAAAGGTACTCATTATTATTGGAAAAAGAGTCTGAGTTAGTAATTTATGTAGGTAGACTTAGCAGGTTATACTCACAGCTTGAATAATTTCCAAATATTATTTCCTGTGTATAAATGTAGTGGGAACAGGTAGCAAAAAGCCTACAATTAGACCTCTGCTCGATGACGACAACAACATTCAGTAACACCTGTTCCCATGTGTACGTCACACTTCCTAGTTCAGAATTTCTAGTTTCAGTATTGTCCACATCTACTATTAGGGATAAACCAGGCCCACCTATACATAATGTAGGTGTCCAATTACTGAGAGGTTCTGGTAACATTTACAAATGAGGCTGGAGGCAGAGTAAATTTATATTTGCCACTGGAACTATGAGACAGATCTACATAGAGAATAATTCACTCATGAGTGTAAGAACAAGCTGGTTCTCCCACTGAGGAGGGAAAGTGATGTCATAAAGCACGAGAGTGAAGCTCGAGTGTTTTATGATGGCAGTGTCCCTCCGAGGTCTGGGGAAACAGTCTGTTCTTCACACTCAGAGGTAATTTTATTGTTTATAATACAACGTGACCATCATTTGCTCTGCCACATGCAGTGAAATTGCATTTTTGGTTGGGCCATGGCTGCTGGGGAAAAAACAAATTGAAAAACATCTAGACTGGATAATGATATTCTGTCTAGCGGGAATATCAGCTGTGGTTTCTGTTTTCAGTGGCGTGCAGGTGGCTCCCACTCGTGAGGTGCTGCTGACTAGCATTCAAAGTTGAGAAACTAATCAACAGCACCTGCCAAAAATTGTTCTCAACTTTCTAACATTGAGAACAACTTTTCAGACACACGGGAAATTATGCTCTATGTGTATCATTATAACCTTATTTATGCATATGGGCAAAGCTTAATCATTGTGGGGATGATCTCTGAGGCACTCCCGATCCTGACATAATGGGTTGTATACACCTGATAGGTTGTCTGATACACATGTGATAAAGTAAATCCGACCCCTTCTGTGGGTCACTGCTGTATTGTGGTCAGTTCTAATTGTGCATCTGATTAAGGTTGTCGCACACCTCCAGAGCTCCAAGCTTTTCTTTAAGAGATGACTAATAACAAGGTAATGACATTAATAAACCTCCCAATAATAACAAGCAGAGTAAGTCAGAAGTATTGCTGTAATTGTTAGACTCAGCAAGCAAGCTTTCTAGATAGCATCGTTGCATCTATACTAGCGTCAGATATTAAGAGAGATCAGACTTACAGGGCAGCACAACTTTTACCTCTACATGTCTATTTCTGCCACATGAATTGAATAGCTAGTCTAAGGACTCATGTGCAGTAAAGCCAGCCAATAGCTATTCTCTCAATGCTCAGCTGAAACACCCTGAGCATTTTCTTCCACAATACCGTCCACTGTCAAGAAATGAAAATTACGTACCTACCGTAATTCTTGATCTTCTTGGACGAGTCTCCACCACTCATTCACACTAGTGGGATTAGGCCGGAGGCACTAGGACCCATCGGAAGCAACTTTTGCTGGAGGGTCGGCGCAAGAGATGGCGCCAGAGCAGCGGCTCGAGCGGCAATGACTATCTCGGGCGACGCACCTCCAAACCGCCTCAGTACCTTTTACCAAGGAGGTGCAGCAACTAACGTGAAAGAGTAAATCTAACCTTAAAAAACGGACATAAGACAGTACGCACGACCTGTAAGAAGGGTCAGCAAAGAAGTCTTCACGCCTAAAGATTTGAGGGAGTGAAGACCAACACAGCGGTGAGCTTGGGGGATGGAGAGGGTAGAATGAGTGGTGGAGACTGTCCAAGAAGATCAAGAATTACGGTAGGTAATGTAATTTTCATATCTTCCTGACATAAGTCTCCACCACTCATTCACACTAGTGGAAGAGTACCAAGCTGATAATCCCCAAAAGGGCGGCAGGAGAGCCAGAGCTCACGCGACTAAGATAGAAGTCCATTAAGGATAGTTCTGCGGAATGCGAATGCCGCCTGGCATGAACATCCAGGTAATAACTGAAGGTATGCACTGAGCTCAGGTATGACGTTGCAGATATCTGCAATTGGAACATTGCAATTTCCGCTAGGGATACACTAACCGCCCTAGTAAGTGTGCCTCTACCTTCTAATTTAACTTGAGCCATGGAATAGCAATGTCTAAGGCATGCCACTAACCATGATGAATGCATCTGATAGCGACAGGTTGACCCAGCCGGTGTCGCTGAAAGAAACAAACAGTTGCTGAGTCTTGCGAAAATTCTTGGTTCTATCTAAATAGAACCGCAAGGCTCTCTTAACATCCAAGGAATGAAGAGATCGTTCCCTTCATTTTGGAAATTAGCAAAGTAAGAGGGAAGTACCAGAGGTTGGTTTAGATGGAATTCTGACACAACCTTGGGAGAAATTTAGGATGAGTACGGAGAACTACCTTGTCTCTTTATGGAATACAGTATAATGGAGGGTCCTAACTCAGGCATGTATCTCAGAGACCCTGCAGGCTGAGGTAATGGCACCAGGAAGGCAGTCTTCCAGGTAAGAAATTTTAGCTCACAGGTAGCTAGGGGTTCGAAAGGCTTCTGAGTGAGCATGTCCAGCACCAGGTTAATGTCCCAGGCTGCAACTGGACGCTTAACAGGGGTCTGGTATGAAGAACTCCCTTAAGAAATCTCTTCACCATAGGTAACTGAGCCGGAGTCAAGGAAGAAACCAGCCCATGGAACGCTGAGATGGCACTAAGGTGAACTTTAACTGTGGAGTACTGGAGACCTGAGTTTGATAGGTCCAAAAGATACTCCAGAATCTTGTCAGGAGGACAGGAAAAGGGATTCAAGAGGACTTTGACACCAGAGAGAAAACGCTTCCATTTGGAAGCGTGACGCTTTTGGGTGGCTGGCTTCGAGCAGCCAGAAGGATGTCTGAGACTCTACGAGACGTTGAACCAATTCACTTCTACCTCTTCAGGGCCAAGCATGAAGGTGAAGTGATTTCAGGTTGGATGGACCAATGAACCCTGAGTCAAAAGATTGATTTGCAAGGGAAGTGGTCTCGAAAGGCTGCCAACATACTGTTGAGCAGAGGAAACCATAGTTGCCGAGGCCAGGAGGGAGCAATGAGAATCATTTTGGTCCCGAGACTAACTTGAGGAGTACTCTCTGGATTAGAGGAAGCGTGAAAAGGCGTAAGAAAGCGCTTTGTCCACCGCAGCCTGAACGCATCCTGACAGAAAATGCCAGGCCCTGGATTTCTGGAGCAGAAGAGAGGCAGTTTTGCGTTGAGTGGGGATGCAGAAAGGTCCAGGTCTGGAGTCCCCACTCTTCGAACAGTGACGAGCTACACAGCTGGATCGAGACCACTGTGAGGGTCTGCCTCGTTCTGCTGAGGTGATCTGCTAGGTTGTTTTGTATACCTGGCAGATAAACCACTTGAATCAGAGACTTGTGCCCAAGCACCACTCCCACACCCTCATTGCTTCCTGCAAAGGAGATAAGAATGAGCACCGCCTTTGCTTGTTGATGTAATACATCACAGCTTTGTTGTCCGTTTGAAGGAGAATGTTCTTGTGACAAAGGACATCCTTCAGAGCTCGGATCGCATAGGGACCGCTGTCATCTCCAGGACATTTATGTGGAGATGAGTTTCAACCAGTCCATACACCTTGAGTGTGGAGGGAGACAGTGAGCTCCCCATCCCATTAGCGATGCGTTTGTGGTGATGGAGATCTGATGATCCGGGGAGCAAAGAGGAATCCTTCCAGGAGATTGCTCTCTTGAGACCACCAGGTGAGAGACCTTGAAGGGCCTCCGTCACCTTGATGGGATAAGACTGGGGTGAGGTGGAGACCACTGAGTGGAGAGCATCCATTGGGTGGTTCTCATGTGCAACCCGGGCCAGGGTACAGTGGCAGACACCGAGGCGCCATGGACCCAACATGCGTTGCATCGAGAGCTGTAACCGATTGGTTCTCCGATGTATCGGGCCATCCGAAGGATGTTGAGTCTTCTGTCCTCTGGAAGGAAAGCCTTCGGAAGAGGTGTCTAGAAGCGTCCCTATGAAAAGAGCCTCTGGGAGGCTGCAGTTATGATTTTTAAATTCAGCAGAACTCCCATGGACATAGAAGGCGAGAAGTCATTTGCACGGCTTCCAAAGTCCCTTGGCTGTAAGGGCTTGCTAAGCCAATCGTCCAGGTAGGGAAAACCTCGAGATCCGATCTTCCTGAGATGCACCGCGAGAACTGCACAACACTTTGTAAAACTTCATCGGCGCCGAGGATAGCCCAAAGGGCAGGACTCTGAACTGACAATGCTGACCCAAAGCTACAAACCTGAGGAACTTGCGGTGGGTCGGGTGGATGGGGATATGCTGGTAAGCGTCCTGCATATCCAGGAGGCCAGCCAGTCGTGCTGATGCAGCAAGGTAACAGGGTACCTAGGAATCATTTTAATTTCTCCTGGGGAGAAATTTGTTTAACTTTCTGAGGTCTAGAATAGCGCATCCCCCGATTTCTTTGGAACTAAGTAAAGGAATAGAACCCTGTGTTCGAGAATCTGAGGCACGGTTCTATTGCCCTGTTGTTTAGAAGGCCCTGGATCTCGCGGTGAGGAGGTCTGACTGAGAGGCCGACAACCTGGGTTGTCGTCTGGGAGGACAATTCGGGGGTTCCAAGAAATTGAGAGAATAACCCTCGCAAATTATCCGAAGGACCCATTTGTCAGTTATGGACTTCCACTGGTTGTAGAAGTACATCAGATGACCTCCACTGGAGGAGAAAGTTCCACCTCGGGGCTCCACCTGAGGCCAAAGATAGGAGCCATCAAAGGCAGCGCCATTACCTGCTGCTGAGCATCATTACTTGAAGCCAAATGCATAGCCAGGAATGGCGCCGAGTACAAATACCTGCGACACGTGGGCGAAAGCAGTGTCGAAATGTCCATGGCGGCTTTGTTACGGGTTATTGGACTCAATACCTTTAATAACAGGTCGAAGAAGCTCTGACTCGGAGTCCGAATCTGGAAGAGCTTCAACCATTCTTTGATAGAGTGCCACAGGATATACTCATACTGAGAAAATAGCCTGATAACTGCCACGCATACTTAGAGTGGAGGCAGCAAAGACTCTTACCTAACGTATCAATCTTACGAGACTCTTTGTTAATAGGTCGAGCTGTAGTAGTTTGAGGAAGAACGACCTTGTCATTCTCTGCCTGGACTACAATAGGATCCGAAGGCTTGGGATGCCAAAATGGGACGATCCTTGGGAGCTGAATACTTCTTATCAATGGATTTAGCCACTGAGGGAATAAGAGCAGGATTATTCCATACCATTTGAGACAGCGTCTCAAGGAAAACTGGATCGGAGGAGTCAAATCCGTAGGGATCTCGAGCATGAAGATACTGAGTCTTAATATCTTCCCAGGATCGATGTCTGTAGTCTGGAGAGAAAGAGTGGATCTCAGGTTCCTCAACAGAGACTTAAAGGACAGGTCCTTGACCACGGGCTCTGTAGCAAAGAAAGATCCTGTTTCCTCCACTTCATCACCCAACCGAAGGTCTGGGTCAGGCTCAACATCATCTCCTGATGGTCCAGGAAGGACTGTTTGGACAGGAAAGGAGTGAAAATTAGGAGAGGAGGAAAAGAAGAGAAACAAGGAGAGTCCCGAGGGCCCCGGCGCCAAGAAGGCAAAGCGGGTTGAAAGCGGCACCGTGGAGGGAGCGCGGCGCGCCGAAGAGCGCAGGCGCCGCCAAGCGCTGCAGCGCCGACGGCGCTGCCAGACCAAGCGAGCGCCGCCAGACCCACTGGCGCTGCGGCGGCGCCTCGGGACCACGCGGGCGCCGTGGATGACACCGCAAGGCCCAGCAGCACCGAAAACAGCGCCGATGAGCCAACAGACCCCGCGAGGGTGCGGGAACGCCCAGGAACCTGGAAAGCTAGAAAGGAAAAAACAGGAGATAAGGGCATCGGTGTGGCCCCTGCGCCGCAGCCATGTGAGGGGAAACACTACGCGGAGTCGCTGGCACCGAAGAAGGCGCCACGCGACTAGGAAGGTCCAACCGCCCTACCTGATCGCCAGAGGAGCCCGAGGGCCCGTGGCAACCGAGCCAGGTAGAAGAACCAACCTCCGAGCCCATCGCTCCATAAGAGCGGCCCACTGATGAAACTGCTCATCTGGAGCCCTACCTATAGGTGGGAGGGGCTCCGATGTCGAGGGCAGCGGTTACTGGAACTTGGCGACTCCGGCCGAAGGGAGACCGGCAAGTAGCTACGATAACCGACCATCGGCAGACATGCCAGAGGCGACCTCGAGTGATGCCTTCTCTTTTTGACCTGTGGGCCAAGAAGAGCTCGAGGCGAGCGGTGCGAGAATGCGACCGTTTATTTTTATGCCGACGGGGACCGCCCATCCCCAGGGCATCGGACTGACCGTTGTCGGAACCCCGCTGAGGAGAAGGAGTCTGACCGACCCAGCCCGCTGACTGAACAGTTATCACGAAGTCTCCCTACCGCCACCTGACCTGCTCATGGTCGACTCCGTCCAGTAGAGACTTCTTCAAGTAGTTAAATTTAAAATATTAGAAAATTTAATGAAAATAGAATAAAACTAAGCTATACTACTATCGTGATAATGTTACAAAAATAAACTGAAAACTATGCGCTAGTTTGAAGTTTGACTCCCGACAAGTAGGCGTTGTCACTGAAGCGCACTTTCGGCGCGGGAAAAAAGGATCTGAGGCGGTTGGAGGGTAATGCCGAGATAGTCATTGCCGCTCGAGCCGCTGCTCTGCGCCGTGCTCGCGGGCGCCATCTCCGCACGACTCTCCAGCAAAAGTTTGCCTCGATGGGTCCTAGTGCCTCCGACGCTAATCCCACTAGTGTGAATGAGTGGTGAGACTTATGTCCAGGAAGATCGTGCCTCTCCAGTCAAACTCAAGAAATCTCAAACCAAGCAGAACCCTCTGAGCATCCCACTTTGGAGCCCTCTTAGCGACTCCAAATTACCCTGCTCTAAGGCAATATCTCTACTTTCTGTAGAGCATATGTGAAGGAATCCTGAATTACCTTGCCTCATGCAGCTACTTCACTTAATCCAGGAGTGCTCTGGTCACCTCTCCCAGCGGTCCCAGACTCTCCAACAGCACGCCATGCTTAACGCGCAGCTTGCCAAGTTACAGTGCTCTGGTCTCCCCTTCTCAGCAGTTCCAGACACTTTGCAAACCGCCAGCATTGACTCCTACTGTAATGTACTGGCTTCCACAGGATCCTCTGCTTGCAAGCTACTTTACGACTACAGACCCAAGATGGTGCCGAGAAAAATGTTTTTATGGCCCTCGCACTACAGCTGGACTCCCTGTTTCCTCCTTCCTCTCGAGGGCAAATCTTGTGCTACAGCATCATCGCACGCAGCCATTGGCTCCCAATTCAAGCAAGACTTGTCTCCTCCACTCACAACGCGATGACGTCTGCTCCCACAGGGCGATCACCGGCACATCATGATCCCCACAGCACAGTTAAAGCTGCATGTGCCTTTTAAATTTTGTAACCCTGCCTAAGGATCACTTCGCTATCTGGTCAATCCACTAGCCTCTCTCTCTTAAAGAGACACAGTCCTTCCTCCCAGTCACACACACAACGCCTCTCTCTCTCTCTCTCTCTCTTAAAGAGACACAGTCCTTACCCTCAGGCTCAGATAATAAAGGCCCCTCCACAATTTATGTACAAGCAGCACACTGTTCACCCTACTGCAATTACAGGCAACTAACCCTATGCCACTATTCAGTTGCCTCTTACAGCACTATTTTAATAATTACTGCATTGATGTACATCCTCAGACTGTCCTCTCTTGCTCTACAGGTCATAATACCTAAGCCAAAGAACTGCAGGGAGTGAAATGTTCCTATCCCCCACCAGCAGCTGGGACTACTTTGCGCATCCTGTCGGAAGACTCCACCAACCACATTGCAGTACAGGACGTAGAAGAAGATTTTCAACCTCCTCCTCACCCCGTCAGTCAGAACCACAGTCGGACACAGCTAAAGCCCAGATTCAAAATAATCAACTCATGCAGGCTCAACAGGAAGTACTGACAGCTATGCTACATCAGCTATCTGAATTATCTAGACAGTCAGTCAACCCCCTCCTGGCTAAGAAGAGGCCACCGCCTCCTCTCCACACCTTTGTCCACCACCTATGCCTCCCACTGCTCCGACTCAGAGGACAGCTCAGCCAAGAAGAGGCAGAGCTCGATAACGAGCCTCAAACCCTCAAAGCAAAATGGTGTTTCCGGACCAAACCAGCATTAGTACGCCACATCATGGACACTGTGGGTTTTGACACTGTCTCCCCTACACCCACATCGAAACTCCTGCCATCTCTACAACCACTGGCCAAGTATGCAGACATCTTCCCATCTGTGAGGCCATCGATTAATTAGTACTAAAAGAATGGTCCTCGTCCAAACCAGCCAGAATCCCAGAATGAAAATCCTGGGACAAGATGTACCCACCCAAGCTGACAAGCTAGCCCTGTGGTCGCTCCCTCAGTAGACCCGCAATAGTAGCTTTAAATAAGAGGACCAGACTACCCAGGATTCAGCCTCTGGACTAAGGGATCCCATAGACAGAAAGCTGGAGGATAACCTCAAAAGAACATGGAGTTAGCAGGACTGGCAAGCAGAGCTGCGCTACAGCTATTTACACTACTAGAGCTCAGTTAACATGGCTCCAGGAACTTCACAAAACCATTACCCCAAAATCTGCCAAGCCACCCTCCTGGATAATGCCATATTATCCACTAAATACTTAGCAGATACGTCAGTTGACTCTCTCAAAATAAATGCCAGATCTGCGGCTATTACCAACAGAGCCTGCAGATCATTATGGATGAAACTTTGAGATGCTGACAAAGAGTCGAAGGCTACCCTACAAAGATTACCCTTCAAGGGCAACATGATATTTGGCAAAGCCTAGACAAGTACCTTAAGGGCAAGGAGGAGGAAGGCACTTCACAGAGATCAATCCAGAACTTCCTACCAACCGACCAGGCCAAAGAGCAGATTTCACCCTTCGAGACAAGAAAAGAGGGATTCCCATGTTCCGCGGCAATACCTACAAACAAAACTATACCACCCCTGCACTAGTACAACCGATACAGAGGTAAAGGTAACACACACAGAGGCAGAGGGAACTACAGTCGAGACACAGCTCACGCCCTGACTATGCCTACCCCTCACCCACATCGAGCTACTCCAGCGGCGCCAGCCTAACAAAATTTACACCACTGGTGAAGACAAATGGGTACTAAAATAATTCAGCTAGGCTACGCTATCAAATTCACACACATCCCAATGTACAACAGAATGATCCATTCTCCTATATCCAATCACAAAGCCACCCTAATGCAAAACCAAACATTTCTAAATGACTCATGATAAACAATGCAATAGCTCCTGTACTAAAAATGAAGAGGGACAAAGAATATACTCTATCTTCTTCATGGTCCCAAAAGTCAGGGGCATAAGCCCCATGTTGGATCTCAAACTAATCAACAAATCGGTGAGGTACACTCCATTCAAAATGGAGACCATCAGGTCCACCCTACAAGCTCCGACAGGGAGACTTCCTCACCTCAATAGACCTGAGGATGCTTACCTGCATATACCCATGAGACCAAGCCACTACCGATTCTTACCATTCTGCATTCTGAACCAACACTACCAGTACCAAGTACTACCTTCGATCTAGCCTCAGCACCTCCGAGTCTTTACAAAAGTCTCCATAGTACTAGCTGACAAGCTCTGATAGAAGGATACATGTAATCCCCTACTTAGACGACTGGCTCATCAGAACAAGGTCACTACAGCAGTCCATCAGGGAGACAAACATAGTGGAAGACTGCTTACAACAACACGGCTGGGTGATCAATCACAAGAAGAGCAGTCTAACTCCCAGTCACTCTATCAAACACCTAGGAACAGTCATAGACACAGGCAAGGGTCTAGTATTTCCATCAGAATCTAGAATACTGTCAATCATGTCGACCACCAGGCTGCTACAGAAGTCACAAAACCCAACACTACTCCTTATATCTCAAGCATTAGGTCTTATCTCCTCCGCAATAGACACCGTACTTTGGGCAAGATGGCATTCCAGACCACTTGACTTCCTTTTAACCCAAGGATCCACCTACGATATCAACTTATCAAAGACAGTCACTCTACCAAAAGGGTAAAACAAGCCTCCCATGATGGACAAACAGACTCAATCTGTCCAAGGGTATGACCCTAGATATCTCCCCAGACATCACAATAGAGAACTGACGCCAGCCTTACAGGCTGGGGAGCCGTAATAGGAAAGAACACAGCACAAGGGAAATGGACCATTGCTGAGGCAAGACTGCCAATAAATGTTCTAGAGATGAAAGCTGTTTTCTCCGGCTCTACTACACTTTTCACACCTTATACAGCTAAAACACATACAGATCAAATCAGACAATCAGGTCACAGTATCTTACATAAACAAGCAAGGGGCACAAAAAGCACAGCAATGATGACTCAAACAACACGACTCATGGCACGGGCACAAAACCACTTGAAATCTATATCAGCGATCCATCTAGCAGGCAAGCTCAACACTACAGCGGACTGGCTGAGTCACCAAATGATACACCCGGGAATGGAAACTCCACCCACAAGTGTTTCTCCAACTCAACCAAAGATGGGAACCAATACAAATAGATCTCATGGCCTCAACACAAGAACCACCAATGCGACACATATTGATCAAGGCTCAGGGATCCCAAAGCCTCGGAGTAGACTCTCTCTGCCCATGGACATTCCAGGTAGCTTACATCTTTCCCCTCTGCCTCTGATCCCCAAGTGCTCAAAAGATACAAATTTTGAGAGCACAGAGTCATTCTGGTGGCACCACACTGGCTCAAATGGGCTTGGTTTGCCACAATAATATCCATAGCACTAACAGACCAATGGAGACTTCCAACTCGCCACAACCTAGTTTCTCAGGGCCCTATGTACATCCAAGCCCACAGCATCTACAACTGATGGCATGGCTCCTGAAGGAGAGACTGATAAGGCAGGGTACCACCCTTCAGTTATAAAAACTATGGCATCATCTTGACAACAATCCACAATTACCACCTACCAGTGGCATTGGGACATATTCCACAAGTGGTGCAAACATCACAACATAGAGACCCTTACATGCACCATACTCCACATCCTGTTATTCCTTCAGGAAGGTCTGCAACTGGGCCTATCTCCTGCATCTCTGAGGTACAAGTCACAGCAACAGGGCAGCCAGGGACCAATACAAGGACTACTCCAGGATCACATCCAGATGTCGTACATTTCCTGAAGGCCAAAACCAATTTGCACCCAGTCAATAAACCTATACTACCACCATGGATTTAACCAGTGTTCTCACGGCCATGACTAAGACACCATTCGAACCCATAGAATCCATTCCCATAAAATGTTACAACTGAAGTCAGTCTTTCTAACAGCCATCGCATCCACCAGGCCGAGTAGGAGGCTACAAGTCCTTTCACACAAAGAACCATTCCTACAGTTTTACTCGGACAGAATCTCCATGTGTCCAATCACATCCTTTCACCCTAAAATAGCTTCACAATTCCACACATCGCAAACTATCGAGATTCCAGCGGAACTTCCTGCAGTGGACATACAGGAGGATCCACTATTGCAAATGCTGGGGATGAAAAGACTCCTCTCCACCTACATGTCAAGAACCCGAGATATACGCAAAACAGACAGACTGTTCATTATAGTGCAGGGCAGCAGAAGAGGACTACCCGCCTCCAAATCATCCATAGCAGCCTACCTTAGGCCAGCTATATCAGAGGCCTACAAAGCCACAAATATGCTAGTACCATCAGGCCTAAAAGCCCATTCCGCCAGAGCAATAGCTACGTCATGGGCAGAAGGATATGGCCATCTTCGGAAGAGATCTGTGCCGCAGCAACATGGTCAACTATTCATACCTTCACCAGACACTGCAGAATGGATGAATCCCAAGTCACTAAAACTAACTTTGCAAGGGCAGTGCTTAGCTGCCCGCACAGACCACAAGAACTCTGACACGCTCAACCGGCCCTACATCTAATCACTGCTTTTGAATAACCCATGATGTCAGGATTGGGGAGTGCCTCAGAGATCATCCCCACAATGGTAGTTTACTCACCTAGTAAAGGTGATTGTGGGGAATGAATCTCTGAGCACTACCCACCCTACTTAGGCGTGAATTGAACAATACTAAATATAGACGATCAGAAGAAATAGTGATACCTTTATAGAAAAGTTATACATACTGTTATTGAAATTATATGCACCTCAGTCTCTTAATATTGTACATAATAGCCACATTAAAACTATCAAGTTCAGTCTCCAAATAGCTTTTCTCTACAGTGTTATTGATGGGTACAAAGGTTTTTTTTCCTATAACATATTTCATTTCAGATACAACTTTGGAATACATCGAACTGACCACAATACAGCAGTGATCCACAGAAAGGGGTCAGATTTACTTTCAGTTACATGTGCATCCAGACAACCTATCAGGTGTATACAACCCATGATGTTAGGATTGGGGAGTGTCTCAGAGATTCATTCCCCACAATCACCTTTACCAGGTGAGTAAACTACCATTATTACACATATTTCAGAAAATGGTTTGTAGCAAAAAAGATGGCATGACTCAGAGCATGATGTAGGAACTGAAACTTCATTCAGTTCCTATATCAAACCTTGAGAGTGCTGCCACAAGTACCAAACTATAATAAGGCTGCTAAATACTATACTTTTAGTTCATACAGTTATTAATGTTCACTATGTATTATAATAAAATGACAGACAAAGAAAAGTGCTCAGACAGAAAAGTGATGGTCGCTGTATGTGTCCTAGAAAGTAAGGAAGTATAGTATATTGTTGAGAAGCTAGTAATAAATGCCTGAGTGTGCATTACTAGGGTAATAAAGATGGGGCGTATAACCCTACTTTTGCCACACTATCACCACTTCAAAATGTCCCATATTATAGAGAGATGGCCTGCCATTTTAACACACAGACACCCTCAGTCCCACAGTGAGAGTGCTGCCTCATATTTTACACAAAGATGTTACGCAGATTCATAGTGATCAATGTAGATTAATAAACAACAAGCTTTGCTCACTTGAAGTCATGGATTTCCACTGTACTTAGAGTGTCTGAAAAGGATCTTAGAAATGGAGTTAGGGCTCAGCTGTTGCCTTGCTGTGCAATTTGAACATGGGATCAAAGATTCCTGAAGTGGCCTCTAGTTGTGATTCGGTCTCACAGAATTTAATGATGTAATAATTACTGGTTGCAGTGTTTATCAACCTGCAAACCATGTCTACAAAATCTTGTAACAACTGGCTTATGCGATATCAATCGGGTACCCAATTATTACGGAGCGAGTAGTAACTGGGTAACAGGTTGATATTGTTGAAACTACTTTAGCTATCATTTTCATTTTCACCATTTAAATAACTTTCTTAAGTCCTTCCAATTAATAAAACGCCATCATTAATCAAAAACACTAGCTGTGACACACTATTTTGCTGCATCGATATCTAAAAAAATGTTACTATAAACTGTAATTTCAGATGTACTACTAAACAGAGACTGCACACACTGTATGAAACCATGCCATAACCAAGTGTTACCAATGCTGCCAGCTGAGTATGCTATGTTCGGGCACAATCTCCTGTGGTGAGGAGAGGGACAGCCTGTGGATAAGTGGGGAGGGATGGCCAGTGGATAAGGGAAGAGGTGATGACCTTAATATTTAGCTGCTGCTCACAGCTGGCATCAGGTCAGGTCCAACAACACTGCCGGCTGAGTATGAGTATGCTGTACTGGATATCATCTCGAATATAACCTGCTGTGTTGGGGGGAGACTGTGGATAGCATGTGAATGTGGGTAAGTGATAAAATCTGATAGTATAAAATGAAAAAATATTTTACAGTGTTGATACACTAGTCACTGCTTGTTTGACAAAACTGCACGTTAACCTCAGCCACTTGTTCTCTGCTTATCAATGAAATGTGTTCTTGCAGTGTTAATAAACACTGTTAACCAGTGAACTATATAAAATAAGACGTGCAGATGGGTATCATTGCATTTTCACACACCGAGGTGTGTGATGCCTTTAAACCCCTCAAGCTTCATTCTTGGATTTAAGTGGCATCACAGAGTTCAATATGTGAAAAACTCATAGTACATGTGCACATATATTATCCAATATTTCACACTTTACCTCATTTTCCACCTTTTGAGGAACAGTGTTCCTCATTTGGGTAATGAAAGGTTGAAAAGTATAACAACAGACGAAATTCTTGCACCTACACTACATGTAGTACTGCTGTGGAAAGGGCACTTCTTAGTTTTTAATTCAAAGACATGATGCCAGATTTCTAAACATTTTGTACATGCGTATGTTTGGCAGAAATCTGCCTACATTCTGAGCCTGGGATCCCCACCCCCACACTTTTTCTGTTTAGATTTTCGTCACATTCTAGTGCTTGCGAAGAACCAGGGCTGACTAACTGTCAACCAAGCCCTCTATTTGTCCAAATGCCTGGCACACTATGAGTTATCCCAGTTCAAGCTTTCCTACAGTCCCACCAATCTGCCTCAACTTTGACATAAAGCGACTACTGCAAAAGTGACAGTTTTGTTGGTGGTTTTGTGATGTGTACATTTGTCCACTAGAAACTGGACTGAGATCACCACAATTCATTTCACGCGAGCCATTGAACAGCCATCAGATGGCAAGAGCTTTCAGACACTACCAACCTAGGCTACATTTGAAGCACTGAACAATAGGTGACAAGTTCCATAACCCCACCATTTCACTGAGTCATTCTGTGCAGAACATCAGCAAAACTTTTATATGAGATATATATTCTGGTGATGTTCTCGGAGACTCTGGACACACCATTTTCTGCCAAAAAGTTAACATTTGCTGGAACAACCAAACTGCATGCACAAACTTTTTGTGCCAGATGGTCCCACAGATATACCCTGTTGAGGCCTGGTGTTTCCATGTCCACTGGGTCAGGATGCAACCCAATGGCTCTCATGGGCTTCCCCTCTTGAGTAGGGGCTCCAGGGGCAGGGCCTCCCCTCTTCTCAGAGGTAGTCCACCAGATGGACAGGATTCAGTATAGGGAGCAGTACGACCCAGGACAGCCAGGAATGTCAGCCATCTTGTAGATGGTCATGGAATTGTCTCCAGTTTTCTCCGTGTCCTTCCTCCTCCCTGATATGAGCAAAGCCTTTAAAGGCCTCGGATGCATGCAGGGATGTCTGTGGAAGGAGAACTCTGCTGCTCCACCAAACTCCGCTGGTACACCACAAGTCGCTGCAGCACTAGGTGACTGACGCTCCTTCCTAACTGCATCGCACTGCCAAGCAGCAGCTGCTGCAGTATTGCCTGCCTCTGACACAGTGACTCCAAGTTTATTCCCGAACTCAGGTCATATGGAGACTTGTGTTGTGCTGTTGTGCCAGATGTAGGTCGTGGCTGCAGCTGTTGCTGCTATGTGCTGGAGCGGAAGAAGGCTGGCGCGAGTGCGGTGACACAGTATCCCTGCAGGATGACCATGGAGCTGGCATGCAGTGTGCCCATAACTATGACCATCTGGTCAAAGCTCCAGTCTTTCATCTGCAATTTCCCACTGGAGTGGTTGCTCATGAGAAAACAGAACAGTAAAACTTAATGTTTGCTGTCTCCATCGTTGACTTCTTGTTCCTCCTCAAGTGCTGGTAATCCGTGTGATGCAGTGTGCCCATGCCTGGGAAGGTGAGAGTCTCGGGAGAAAACTGGAGATGAAAAATCCCAGTTTCCCTCAGGATAATGACAGACAGCACACTGGGCTCCACACTATGCAGTCCTACTGCCAACTACTGGATCCTAGCTGGGCTTGGGGGCAGTCATGCCTAGTGTCCCCACCACCACCACTGAGGGAAGGCCACAAGAGAATCACAGAAGCAGTGGAGTCGTGGTAGATGGGGCATGGGTGGCTGCCAGTGACAGCTGGAGGATGACATGTCACATAAGCCTGAAAGGAGAGAAATCTGTATGGAGAAATAAAGAATAAACATGTACAGTGCATGCATAAAAGAAAGAACACTGCCCTCCTGGCTGAAAAATAAAGTACACTTTAAGTAAAAAACAAAAATGTTTAGCTTAAATCCATTTTAACAAAGTGCCCAAAATGTTGTTAAAGGTAACTTTACCTACAGCTAACCCTGGTGCTCGAGTCAACAGACTTTTCTATCGGGGGCATGGTGAAGGGAAGAACATCACAGTTTAAATCAGTAAGTGAAACATAGAAACAGAAACACAGACTTTGGACGGCAGATATGGACCACTTGACCCACCCAGTCTGCCCATTTCCTACCTACTGGATAAGCTGCAGATTCTAGTTAACCAACAGCCTACTTCCTGCCACCCCCACTATAATTGCCTTGTGTCTGTCCCATGCATGTTTGAATTCCCCCACCGCTTTAGCCCCAACAACCTTCCCAGGAAGGCAGTTCCACGCATCCACCACTCTCTCCGTGAAAAAGATTTCCTCACATTATCCCTGAGCCGTCCCCTCTATCTTTAAATTGTGTCCCTTGTTCTTACATCTCTTTTTCTGAAAGATGCTACCCTCCTGGACTTTGTTGATTCCCTTGAGGTACTTGAGCGTTTCTATCATGTCCCCTGTCCCTCCTTTCATCAAGGGTATACATATTAAGCTCACTCAGTCTCTCTTCATACGATTTCTGATGCAGACCCTGCACCATTTAGTTCCCCCTTCTCTGGACTGCTTCCATCCTGTCTATGTCCTTAGGAGATGAGGTCTCCAAAACTGCACACAGTACTCCAGATGGGGTCTCACCAACTGTCTGTACAGAGGGATAACCACTTCCTCTTTTTCTACTTGTGATGCCCTTCCATGCATCACAGTATCCCCTGGCTCTCCTCACTGACTTCTCTCCATTGCTTACCCACTTTTAGATCATCTGATATGATTACCCCCAAGTCCCGTTCCATTTTGTTGTTGTTAGTACCTCCTGCTATTGTGTACTTTTCTCCTGGGTTTTTGTTTCAGGTGCATTACTTGCACTTCTTTGCATTGAATCTAAGTTGCCATATGTCTGACCATTCCTCCAACCTTGCCAAGTCCCTTCTCATCCTTTCTACCACCCTTGTGTATCAACTCTGTTACAGATCTTTCTATCATCTGCAAAGAGGCATACCTTTCCTCCAGACCCTCTGCAATGTCACCTATAAAGATGTTAAAGAGGACTGGACCCAGTACTGAGCCTTGAGGTACTCCACTAGAGACCCCTTTCTTCAGAATGTGTTCCCTCACTATTACCTTCTGTGTCCCTGTTGTGCAGCCAGTTTGCAACCCAGGTTACCACCCTGGGACCCACTCCAAGCTGGCTAACTTGATTATTAATCTTTGTGCGGGACTGTGTCAAATGCCTTGCTAAGGTCTAGGTAGCCATATCCACAACCCTCCTGGTCTATTACTTTGGTCACCCAGTCAAAGAAATCTATTAGATTCGTCTGACATGACTTTCCTGCAGTAAATCCATGCTGCTTTGGGTCCTGTGCCCCGCTGGCCTCTAGGTACTAACAATTCTTCTTTTCAGAAGTGATTCCATCATTTTCCCTACCACTGAGGTCAAACTTACAGGTCTGTAGTTTCCTGCTTCTGCCTTGCTCCCACTTTTGTGAATGGGAATCACATCTGCCCTCCTCCAGTCCTTAGGTACCACCCCATCCTCCCATGATTTGTTAAAAGTGTGGTCAGTGGTGCCACTAGGTCCTCCCTTAGTTCTTTTAGGATTCTGGGGTGAATCCCACCAGGCACCATTGGTTTGTCCACCTTGAGTTTTAGGAGTTCTTTCAGGACTCTTTCTTCTGTAAATGGACTGGTGTCAATCCCTCTACCCAGACTGCTTCTATTGTCTGGTTTAGGTAACTCCTCCTCATCTTCTTTTGTGAATACTGAGCAAAAGTATTCATTCAGTATCTCTGCCTTTTCACTGTCTCCCTCTGCCCACTTCCCTCTCCTTATTAATCTTCATTATTCCTCCTTAACCTTTCTATGCTCCTAATGTACCTATAAAGATTTTATCCCTTCTTAACTGACTTGGCTATTTTTTCCTCAGTTTGGGCTTTTGCTATTCTGACTGCCTACCCACTTCTTTCTGCTTTAATTGATACAGTTCCTGTCGTGCTCTTCTGTGATGCCTTATACTTTTTGAATGCAGCCTTTTTCTCCTTAACCTTCCCTGCCACTTCTTTTGAGAACCAAAGTGGTTTTTACTCCGCTTTGTTTTCTTTACCTGTTCCACACAAAGGCTTGTTGCCTCTATGATGGCAGTTTTGATTTTCTGCATTGTTCTTCCACCCTCCTTTTTGCCCATTTGCTGGTGTATTCCTCAGGTGTTCACCCATTTTGCCAAAGTCAGCCCTTCTAAAGTCCATTAATGTTCCTAATTAATTAATTGACACAGTATCCCACAAACATGCTTATTTCGTTGCAAAAATAAGAAAAAGTTACAGTGCCAGTATACATAAAAACAGTACACGGGTTACAATACGAACTCCGAAAATGTTATAAAAGTCTAGTAAAATATACAATCGGGAGGCACTAAAGCCATGGCTTTTCAGAAATTTCTGTATATTTTAACCTGCCCTATTTGTAGTGTCATGAGGTGCAGTGGAGACAAATAAATAGCATCAGATACTCATGCTCCACTCTAGTTCCTCCCAATCTATATGACTGGGAACAAGACACTTTAGAACCAGCTCGAAAAGCTACACTGTCAGCAAAATCATATTAACAGTATATATGTTATGGCATGCTGTTCATCATCATTCCATTACAGATGCGTAAAAGCTCCAGTAAAATACATGCCTCATTCCTTGCTCTTTCAGAAGACTAAAGCATAATGTTTCGGTTAAAAACAAAAACACTCAGAGCCAGCCCAGTGGCACTAAGGGCTGAGGCACTGGATGCCTTACCTGCGTTATGCAGACAACCAGAGTTTGGAAATGACCCTGGGTTGTTGGAGAGCTGGCATGGGGATGGGGAAGAGGAGGGAGCAGGACTGAGCAACTGCAAGATTGCTCTCCTCTCTCTCCGGGGTAGGACTATCCCATTATAGTTCCATTGTCCCAAGATGGAGGTTTGCAGGCAGTGCAGGTGAGCGGGTGGCAAACCAGTGGGAAGGTGTCCCAGTACCACAGGCGCGCACATGCTTTCCATATGCACACGCAGCCAGGACAAGGGGTCGGGAGAAAACAGGGGAAAACCAGGGCAAAGAATCTAAATTTAAAACTAAACAAAACACTCAACATGTTCTCTATGATCTTTTCGAACACAGCTAGATAACTCCACAGAAAACTATAACTCAGTGGTAAACCTATGGCTTGTCTTATGACTATACTAGCACAAGCAATGAAGAATAACAATTACAGAAGAAAGTACAGGTGTAAAAAGATCTCTGTGTCACCCCATCCTGTAGCTTAAAAGCAGCCTTTTCATTTAATTTACCTTCCTCTTTTTGGTACTCACGTAAGAAAAAATACTCACCTTAGTAATGTTGTTTCTTCTAATGGAGTCTTGCTGTATTCTGACTATTGCAGTTAGGTCCTGCCTTTCAACTGCCTCGGAGAACAAAGAGTTAACTTTCCATGGCCAGTATGGAGCGTTTATGAGAGCTCAGTTGAAGCCCCTGTCTGCTGTTGTTTAAACTCCAACAGTCAGATCTTTACGAGCAATACTCACTAGAAGTTCTGTGTGGAACTGTAAAACTCACACTAGCCAACTGGCAACTGAATTTATTAAAAGGGTTTTTGCTTTCAAGCAAAGACTCAAGTCAGAAACCCAAAACAAAACACAACACACACCAAAGTAAAAGAGGTGAAAAAGAGCACCCTATTGTGTTAACACTGCTCCTGCCCACCCACATCCCAAAAACCAGGTTCTGAGAGGGAGGCAGAGGTGAGAAGAAGACTCATTAGAAGAAACAACATTACTAAGGTGAGTCATTTTTCTTCAAACAACATGAAGTCTTGCTGTATTCTGACTACTGAGACTACCAAGCAGTACCTCCATGGAGGAGGGACAGAACCTACTTTGGGAATAGGCTCTGAAGTACTGCTGTGCCATACCAAGCATCACTCCTAGCCTGAATATCCAGAGAGTAATGCTTGGTGAATGTATGCACTGTTTCCCAGGTGGCTGCTTGACAAATTTCTAAGATGGGAATATCCCTGGCAGCAGCCAGGGAAGCAGCTGTACCTCTAGTAGAGTGAGCCCTCAGGCCTGAGGGTGGGGTTCTACCAGTTTTGCATAGCAGAATTGTATACAAGAGACAATCCACCTGGCAACAGATCTCTTAGTAGCAGGTTTGCCCTTACCGACCTCTCCATATGAGAGGAACAACTGGAGGGACTCAAAACTGTGACCCTTAGTGCGCTCTATGTAGTAGCTGAGGGCCCTTTTAACATCCAAGCTGTAGCCTCCCTCTCCAGAGGAGTTATGGTCAGTGAAGAAAACAGGAGAGACATAGACTGATTAAGGTGGAAATCTGAAACCACCTTAGGCAAAACTTCCTGTTAGTTCTTAGGACCACTTTATCTCTATGGAAAGAGATGAAATCAGGCTCCACTGACAGGGCTTGCAATTCACTGATTCGCTTGGCAAAGGTAATGGCTACCCAAAACACAGTTTTCCAAGTCAAGTACTTAAGCTCTGCAGAGAACAAAGGCTCAAAGGGTGGTTGCATACGCTGAGCAATGCAAACATTAAGGTCCCAAGCAGGAGCAGGGTCCCTAAAGGGGGATTGGTGCAGCAATCCCTTAGAAGAACTTACAAAACACAGGATGGGCTGACAGAGGAGAGGCTTGCTACTGACAAGAAGGCACAAACAGCTGCCAGATGCACTTTAAGTGTAGCTGGCCTAAGTCCCAAGCCATTAAGATGGACAATATAGTCCAGAACTGTAGGCAACCAGCAGATTCTGGAGAAATATACTTATTAGAGCATCAAATAGTGAACCTTTTCCATTTGGAGTTGTAAGTCTTTCTGGTGGAAGGCTTTCGAGAAGCCTTAAGGACATCCAGAACCCCTTGAGAAAGGTGCAGATCAGTAAACTCTAACTCTTCAAGAGCCATGCCTTGAGATTGAGAGATTTGAGGTTCGGATACCAAATCCTCCCTGAGAGGATGTCAATAAGTTGTAATTCCTGGGAACAGACAGGGAAGGTGGACTGCTAAGGACAGCAACAGTGGGTACCAGAGCTGTCTGGCCCAGTCTGGAGCAATCAGAATCACTTTGCATGGTTGAGGCCTGATCTTGACTAACACTTTGAACAGGAGAGGGAAGGGGAAAAGCATACAGAAATTTCCTTCCCAATTCAGAATCAGAGCATCCAGGGGACTGAGCCCAAGACTGGGGGTCTGCAACAAAAGAGAGAAAGTTGGCGATTGTCTGGGGCTGCAAAAGTTCTATCTGTGGAGTGCCCCATCTGAGAAAATCACCTTCAAAACTAGGATCTAGGGTCCATTGGTGATGGCCCTGGGATATCCTGCTGAGAGCATCTGCTAGGACATTGTCCTTCCCTGGGAGGCAAACTGCTATCAGAGAGGTTTGCAGGAATAGGCCAGGGACCACAACTTCATTGCCTCTGTGCACAAGGCCAGAGACTGAGTGCCTCCTTGTTTGTTGATGTACCACATGGTGGTGGTGGTGTTGTCTGTTCTGATCTGGACCACCTTGTTCTGTACAGATTTGAAAAGGCTTGCAGTGCCAGAAACACTGCACTGAGTTCCAAGAGATTGATGTGAAGCAGAGATTCTTGAGGTGACCACAGTCCCTGGGTGGTAAGATCCCAGGTGGGCTCCCAGCCCAACAGGGAAGCATCTGTGGTGAGTATCACTGAATGAGACTGAGTGACAAAGGAACTCCTTGTCTCAAATTGTCCTGATCCTGCCACCATTGCAAAGCCTGGATCAGGGTTCGCCACTGGGACTAGTTTGGTAAAGGAATCCTTTCTTTGGGACCAGAAGGCTCTTAAATGGAACTGAATGTCCCTCATTTGGAATCTTGCTCCTGGACCACTGCTGTGAAATTGCCATGTGGCCCAGAAGCTGAAGGAAATGCCTTGCTGGTCGAGACACCTGTAGGATGAATGAAGAGGCCAGTTCCATGAGGTCCTTGCCCTGTCCAGGGAAGGAAGGCTCTTGCCCGATTGTATCCAGTTCCACCCCTATGAAGGTGAGGAGCTGTACTGGCTCGAGAACTGACTTTGGAAGATTGAGGAGGAATCCTAGGAAGTGAGCACTTGCTGAGCTACTTGCAGATGTGACATGAGTTGGTCTGGAGACTGACCCACTATGAGCCAGTCGTCAGATATGGAAAGATGGAAATCTTTTTCTCCTTAGGAAAGCAACCACTACTGCCAGGCACTTTGTGAACACCCTTGGGGCTGATGTTGAGCCAAAGGGCATTGCTTGAATTGATAGTGGCCTGAGGGCAACTCTAACCTTAGGTACTTTCTGTGGGAGCACCTGATGGGAATATGAAGCAGGCATATTTGAGGTCCAGGGAGGCTAGCCAGTCCCTGGCCTTAGAGAGAGCAGAATTATTCCCAGAGTCACCATTTGAACTTTGGTTTTAAAAGGTGCTTGTTCAGATATCTTACATCCAGGATGGGCCACCATTCTCCTGTTTTTGGGGGTTAGGAAGTACCTGGAGTACAATCCTTTGCCCTTGTGTGGTAGGAACCCTTTCTATGGCTCTGAGAGCCAGGAGAAAAGAAACCTCTGCCTCTAGGGCAAGGGTCTCTGATGGATTTGCAGGTGGAAAGGATCTGGTTCTCATCTTGGGAAATTTTTTGAAGCTGAGAACCAGTCCCTGGCTACTACTTCCAGGACCCACTTGTCTGATGTCAGAGACTTCCAGTCCTGGACAAAGTGCCAGCCTGCCCCTACAGGTATTGGAGAATCGGCCGGGTAGACCCATCAGGGTGTCTGCTTGGCAGGGGCTTTAGGCTGAGGGGTGGAAGCAGGCCTGCTCATTCCCGATCTACCTCTCCCTCTGAAGAACCCCCTCTGAGCATAAGCAGAAGAGGAGGCCTGGGCTTGGTAAAAGGCCTTTGAAAGGGCCTGCCCCTGCCCCTGGAGTGCTGTCTTTGAGGAGTGGCTTGCCTTTCTTTGGCCTGAGCACTCCTGTAGGTGGTCCTATACCGTCCATCTTTTTCATGTAGTTCTCTGTCTGCTCCCAAACAGAGAATTACCAATGACAGGGAGATCCATGGCCTTAGCCTGGGTATCCTGTGATAGGCTAGTACATCTGAGCCAAGCCATCCTCCAAGGGCCACAGATGTAGCCATGACTCTAGATGAAACATCACTGGAGTCCACAGCAGCATGAAATTGCACCTTGGATGCCTCAATCCCATCCGCAGCCACCTGCTCCAGCTCCTTGGCAAGCTGGTCAGGGCCTGTTTAGCTAGAGCCAGCACAGTGTCCCACCTGCACTGCTGGTATCTAGCTGTGTAGGCCATATAGTTAGCCTGCCTGAGTCCCAAAGATGCTGCCATGCACTGCTTCTTTGCCATGGCATCAATCCTCCTGGAGTCCTTATCTGGGGGTGATGCCAGGGAATATTGCCTTATCACAGGCAGCAGCCTGAACTACCCCAACATGGCTGCATTGCTGAGAAAGGAACTCCGTGTCCGAGCCTGAAAGGGTATACCTCTTGTCCACTCATCTGTCCACAGGAGGTATGGAGTTAGGAGTCTTTAGAATTTTAAATCTGTTTCCCAAAAGATTTATGGAGGAATAGACAGCCTTCTGGACTCTGGGATGTCCATCATTTCAACAAAATCAGGCTCCTCCTCCTCCTCTACTGCTTCTTCCATTGGAAGCTGGAGGTTTCAGCCACTTTCTTGTAAAACATAAAGTGGGTAGGGGACTCAGAAGCCTAGGAGGAGAAACACCTGAAGGTCTGTGGGGAGATGTCCGGGTCAATAGGCACATCCAGACTTTCATAATTACCATCATCATCACCCTCATACTCTTCCCTCTTCTTCCTCCGGTTCATAAAATTCTTCTAAAGTATAATCCGGAACCAGGGAACAGGCCGAACCGAGCCCCTGCCAGATGGTGCTGGTTCGGCCGGACTGAGTTAGCGACTGCACTAACCTTATCGCTTTGGCTATTTCATCAGCGGTCGGAGAAAAGAACTTGTGGATCCGACGGATGATTTTCTTCTCTTTCTTTTAACGGAACCGACTCTCCTTTTGTCCAAAGAAGTTTCACTCTGGTCAGAGGGCACTCCTTCTGGTTCGGTTCGGAACCAAACTGGTCTGGCCATCCGGGTCAGCGACTTCTTAGCCTCCCTTTCCCTCAGTCTACCTACTCTCTTATCCAGGGTGGCTTTGGGAAAACTGTTACAAATTGGCAGTCTGAATCGAGGTGGTCAAACCCCAGACAATAAACACAGGTGGTGTGGGGATCAGCCTTAGCAAATGCTTCCCACACACACTGCAGTGTTGAAACCAGTGGGCCGTTTTTTTCTTGGGTTTCTCAGACATGGCCAATCCTATCAAAACTTACCCTTTTTCGGCAATCTGCCGGCAAGACTCCCTATCGGTTCCTGGACCGTTTCATGGGCCTTGGAAACGAATTAAATCCATTTTTGAACAGATATGGACCAGTTACCACACCTAAACAAATTCAAAACTTTTTAAGACTAAACTGATCGGTTCAAACCGAACCGATCCAAAATTCTAAAGTTCCACACAGAAACTAAATGTAAAACCTATCTAGTACTCATGGTACCACAAACAGAGACTTAAACCGACAGATTCGGTAGCAGAAATTCGGTAGAAACGGTGACGACATAAACCGACTTTTTGAACCGAGCAAAGGAGAAATCTCGGAGCGACTGTTCAGTGAGGCGGAGAAGAATCTGAGAGTTGGAGTTTAAACAACAGCAGACAGGGGCTTTAACCGAGCTTATGCTGAACGTCCCATGCTGGCCATGGAAAGTTAACTCTTTGTTCTCGGGGCAGTTGAAAGGCAGGACCTAACTGCAATAGTCAGAATATAGCAAGACTTCATGTTGTTTGAAAAACATTTTTTCAGTGTTTGTGTCTGT
Source organism: Neoceratodus forsteri (assembly GCA_016271365.2). NCBI lineage: Eukaryota > Metazoa > Chordata > Ceratodontiformes > Ceratodontidae > Neoceratodus > Neoceratodus forsteri. The sequence goes on along the minus strand of CM057456.1, from coordinate 1,171,216,641 downwards.
GGGTGGCCTGGGAATAGAGACACAGATAGACACCAACCTCCTCCAGTGATTTCAGAAATCCAATCCAGAACAATGAGAAGGACTACTTTTTGTCCTTTTCTACTAATCTTATTTTCTACTCTTTTTATTTACACTTTCTATGTGCATTTTTGTAATGAACTTCTTTACTGGGATGCCCATTTTATAAGTGCAATAAGGCGCTCGAGGTGTGGGTTATGGCCTAAGAGTACTTCCCAGGTGCTAAAGGCACTTGGCGCAAGTGCCTTGTGCCTTCTCACGCACCTGCTATGCTCTTATCAGGTCATAACCCCACACCTCATCGTGTCTTATGCTGGCTATATATATATATATATATATATATATATATTATTTATATATATATAGATATATATATATACATATGTATGTACACACACATATATACAGGCATACATACACACACACAGAGATATATATATATACACACACACACACAAGAAACACAGAAATTGTCAGCACAAAGGACCGCTTGACCCACCCAGCCTGCCCATTTTCCCTACCTACTGTAATACCGAGACTCTACCTGGTCTCTGGCTTTACCCTCCCATTCCATACCAATAAGATTCCTTATGCCTATCCCATGCGTTCTTGAATCCTGCTATAGTTTTTGCTCCAACCACCTCTGCTGGAAGGCTGTTTCAGACATCCAACACTCTTTCTTTGAAGCAGTCCTTCCTCATGTTTCCCTGAATCTACCCCCTCCAGCTTCATAGTATGACCCCATGTTCTTGAGAATTTATTTTTCTGAAAATGCTGCCCCTCTTGTACCCTATTTATACCTGTGAGGTATTTGAAAGTCTCTATCATATCCCCCTCTGCCTCCTTTCCACCAGGGTATACATACCGGGGTCATTTAGCCTTTCCTCAAAGGGCTTTTGAGGCAGGCACAGCACCATTTTAGTTGCCCTCCTCTGAGCGCCTCTATTCTGTCTATGTTCTTTCAGAGATATGGTCTCTAGAAATGAACACAGTATCCTAGGTGAGGAATCACCAATGTTTTATAAGCGGTATAACTACTCTCTTTCTCAAACACAGAAATATAGACTTTGATGGCAGATAAGGACCGCTTGGCCCACCTAGTCTGCCCATTTCCCCACCTATTGGATAAGCTGCAGATCCTAGTTAACCAGCAGCCTACTTCTTCCTACCCCCACCAGAATTGCCTTATGTCTGTCCCATGCATTTTGAATTCCCCACTGTTTTGACCCCACAACCTCCTCAGGAAGGCTGCTCCATCGCCTACCACCCCTCTGTGAAAAATACTTCCTCACATTGCCCCGGAGCGTCCCACCTCTATCTTCAGATTGTGTCCCCTTGGTCTTGCACACCTGTTTTCTGAAAGATGCTACCCTCTTGGACTTTGTTGATTCCTTGAGGTACTTGAAAGTTTCTATCATGCCCCCCCTTCCTCAAGGGTATACATATTAAGCTCCTTCGTATGGCTTCTGTTGCAGACCCTGCACCATTTTACTTGCCCTCCTCCGGACTGCCTCCATCCTGTCTACGCATTCGAGATGAGTTCTCCAGAACTGCACTAATACTCAGATGGGGTCTCATAAACTGTCTGTACAGAGGGATAACAACTTATTGTTTTCTACTGGTGATGCCTCTCCCTGTACATCCCAGTATCCCCAGCCATCCTTACTTCTCACATTGCTTGCTTACCTTTAGGTCATCTGATAGGACTACCCTCAGGTCCCTTTCCATTTTGTTGTTGTTAATACCACCCCCATGTACTCTTTCCCTGGGTTTTGTTTCCAGATGCATTAATTTGCATTTCTTTGCATTAAATTTAAGCTGACATACTTTTGACCATTCCTCCAAACTTGCCAAGTTCCTCCTCATCCTTTCCACCCCTCCTTGTGTATCAACCCTGTTGCAGATCTTTGTGTCATCTGCAAAGAGACATACTTTTCCTTCCAGTCCCTCTGCAATGTCACTTATAAAGACATTAAAAGGACTGGACCCATATTGAACCTCCTGCGTGTACCCCACAAGTAACCCCTTTCTTCGTAGTGGACTCCTTTACAATTACCCTCTGTGTCCTGCTGTCCAGCCAGTTTTACCCAGGCTACCACCATGGGACCCACTCCCAGGCTGGCTAATTTGTTTATTAATCTTTTGTGTGGGACTGTGTCAAATGCCTTGCTAAAGTCTAGGCAGGCCATGTCCACAGCCCTCCCTGGTCTACTACTTTGGTCACCCAGTCAAAGAAATCTATTAGATTTGTTTGAAATAACCTTCCGTTGTGAATCCAAGCTGCCTTGGGTCCTGTGCCCTGCTGGCCTCTAGGTACTCAACAATTCTTTCTTTCAGAAGTGATTCCATCATTTTCCCTACCACCGAGGTGAAACTAACAGGTCTGTAGTTTCCTGCCTCTTGCTTTGATCCCACTTTGGCGAAAGGGAATCACATCCACCCTCCTCAGTCCTCAGGTACCACACCATCCTCCCATGATTTGTTAAACAGGGTAGTCAGTGGTGTCATCAGTTTTCCCCTTAGTTCTTTTAGAATTCTGGGGTGAATCCCATCAGGCCCCATTGCTTTGTCCACCTTCAGTTTTAGGAGTTCTTTCAGAATCCTTTCTTCTGTGAAAGGACAGGTATCGACCACCCTATCCAGAGTGCTTCTATTGATTGGATTAGATACCTCCCTCCTCTTCTTTTGTGAATACTGAGTGGAAGTATTTTCAGTATCCCTGTTTTTCACTGTCCTCTCTGCCCACCCACCCTCCACTTTATTAAGCCTCACTATCCCTCCCTTGGTCTTTCTTCGCTTCTAATGTACCTATAAAATGTTTTATCCCCTTCTTAACCGAGTTGGCTAACTTTTCCTCGGTTTGGGCCTCTGCTGTTCTGACTGCCTTTCCCACTTCCTTCTGCTTTACCTGGCACAGTTCTCTGTCCTGCTCCTTCTGTGTTTCCTTATATTTCCGAATGCCATCTTTTTTCTCCTAACCTTCCCCACCTCTTTTGAGAACACAGTATTTTTTTTCTTTCATTTTGATTTGTTTATTTGCTTCACACAAAGTCTTGCTGCCTCTGTGATGGCAATTTTGATGTTTCCCATTGTTCCTCCACCACTCCTTCTTGCCTGTTTGCTAATGCTTTTCTGTGACACTCTCCCATTTTGACAAAGTCAGCACTATAAAGTCCAGCACCCCACATTTGTATGACTTGACTCTGTGGCTGTGTTTATCATGAATCACACTGTTTGGTGGTCACTTCTTCCCAGATGGCTACCCACTTCTAGATCTGAGATCCTCTCTCCGTCCCGTTTGAGAATACCAGGTCTAAGATTGCTCTCCCGAATGGATTCAACTCCAGTTGTCTGAGGCATGCCCTCGTAGGGCATTGAGAATGACCCTGCTCTTGGATGTGGCTGCAGCAAAGGAGTTCCAGTTAACATCTGGCATATTCATGTCCCCATAAACAATATCTCTCCTTTTTCTGCCATCCTAAGGATGCCTCCTATCATTTCCTTGTAATTTCTGCTGGTGATACCCCATCCAATGCACCCTAGCATCCTACTAGCCCTCCCACTGCCGTGTCACACTGTTTGGCCACCTTTAGGTCATCAGAAAGTATAATTTTACCCCCAGGTCTTTTTCCAGCTTGGTGGTCGTCAATACCACCCCCAATCTTGTACTCCGCCCCTGGGTGTCTGTGCCCTAAATGGATGATTTTGTACTTCTTCACTGAATCTTAGTTGCCACACTTTTGACCACTCCTCAACCTTTCTTAGCTGTCTATTCATTTCTTCCGCCCTCCCCCAGCATGTCTACCATATTGCAGATCTTTGTGTCATCAGCAAAAGGCATACCTTCCCTTCTAGACCCTCTGCCGTGCCACTAATAAAGACAGTAAAGAGGACTGGTCCCAGTACTGATCTTTGTGGCACCCACTGGCTACCCTCCCTTACTTGGAGTGAACTCTGTTTACCACTACCCTGTGTCTCATATCCTCCAACTAATTTCTTTCCAAGTTTACCACCTTTGGACCCAGTCCCAGGCTGCACAGCTCGCTACGAGTCTCGTATGTGGAATGGGTTTGAAGGCCTTACTGAAATCTAGGAAGGCCATATCCACAGCTTCACCCTGATCTAATTCCCTGGTCACCCAGTCAAAGAAATCTATTAGATTTATTTGACATGACCTCCTCCAAGTGAATTCATGTTGCCTCAAATCCTATAAGCCCCTGGTTTCAAGATATTCCACAATCCTTTCCTTCAATAGTGATTCCATTAATTTCCCACCACTGAAGTAAGGCTCACTAGCCTGTAATTTCCAGCCTCTTCCCTGCTACCACTTTTTGTGAAGTGGGACTAGATTTGCCCTCCTCTAGTCTCCTCCGGAACCACTCCCGTCTCCAGTGAGTGGTTGAACAGGACAGTCAGAGGTGCAGCCAGCATCTCCCTGAACTCCTTCAATACATTGGGATCTATCCCATCTGGCCCTATTGCCTTGTCCACTTTCAGATTTGCGAGTTCCTTTATGACCCTCTCCACTGTAAATGAACTAGTGTCCAACTCCTTCTTTCGATGCTCCTGACACTTATCCGTGATTCCTCGCCTTCCCTTCCGATGTGAACACTGAAAAAAGTATCTGTTCAGGACATCTGCTTTTTCTTGGTCCCTTTCCACTGATTTCTTTCTAATTTTTGGGACTGTTTGATATACAGTGTGATCTTTTGATCAGTCCTTCCATGGACAATTGCATACTATGATCACCTACTCCATGAGCCAAGGGACCATCTGTGCTTTTGAACTGAAAGTCAATAGTGCAGTAGATATCTAGTCCACCCCAGGTGACACACCAGCTTGTACAGAAGTACAGTGCCAGCATCATTCCAGCCAGGGATAGTGAATGCCAGCCCCACATTTCCAGTTGGTGGTCAAAACATGGTGCACACTTTTTTAATATATTGGTACATACCCTTCATGGTGTATATTGAACCTGGTGATATATGAAGTCCATTGTGTTTCTAGTTATACCTCTCCTTCAAAAATAGTAAAATATCATCCTTAAGTATTTATAAAGTTATATAACATTAAATTATTTGTTAAAGAGTAATTAAAACCTTCATACAGCACGTGGGTTTTCAAAATGAATATCTTGTGCAGCACATAGATTTAGAAAACCGTCAAACAATACATGGCTTGTCAAAATCTTCCTGCAGCACATAGATTTTCAAAATCTTCACGCATCATGTAGAGTTTTAAAACGTTGCTAAAGGTTTTGAATAGGGCTGCCAAAAATGATAGATTTTGAAAACTCTTGAGCAGCATGTAGATTGTCAATTTTGCAGCATTAAGATTTTACCAAAGCCTTCATAACCTGATGAAGATTTAGAAAATGGTTGTAAAGCACGAAAACTGTTGTGAAGCACAAATATTTTATGAAATACTTTATGTCTAGCGCCTGTGGCGAGAGGGCTGAGGCACTGGATGTCTCATCTCGGTCACGCCAGCAACTCGGTTCGAAGCGAGCCTGGATCGTCAGAGGTCGTGGGGCGCTGAGTTGGATGGAGCTGCCGACAGGCAGCTCTCCTCTCCGGAAGTGGTATGGCATCCTCCTAAGGCTGCCTCCTGGTGGAGGCTAGGGCTGCGCAAGCAGGGTGCTGGTGATAGGCCAATGGAGCGGGCAGAGGAAGGCTAGCATTAGGGCTGTAAGGCACATGCGCTTCCACGCATGCAACATTCTCCTGGGGTCCTCGGTAAAATGGGGAGAAATGGAGGAAAAGAAACAGCAGCAGGATGGCAACAGACTTCTCCAGAGGCACCACTCCCAGGATCAAGGTGGTAAGCTCCGCAATTCTGGGGACGAGCTGGGGAAACGGTCAGATGGGGCTGTACGGGAGGAGTATAAAGCCTTGTATGAAAAAAAGAAATACTTTATGTCTCACAATGATTTCAAAAATTGTCCCAAAGACTAAAACAATCATGCAGCATGAATATTTTAACAAATTCTTAATAACCTCATGCAAATTTAGAAAGTCCATGAGACAAAAACTTCACGTTGCACAAGTATTTTAAAATAGATTTAAAATATTCATACTACACACAGATTTTAAAGGAAAAATAAAAATTTATGAAGGATTCTTTCACAAAGACTTCATTATTAATCAAAGATAATGAATTACTGTTAAAAATATATTATGTGATTCATACTAACCCTCCCACACAAACACAAAACTGTCACACCTTAACTTTTACCACTTTAAAAATTATCTTGCCTTATAGTTTTTGTTTGTGTAAAGTTTAACATGGTCTATGTGTCTGTGTGTGTGTTTTTGTTTTAGCTGTTTTTCTAGTGTGTTATTTAAATTAGCATGTGCAACCAATTTTTCAGTAATTAAAAAAAAATTATTTTTTAACAATACCTCAAAAGGACCTATTTCCAATTGTTACCTATAAAACCTGTAAATTCAAAGCTCAGCTCTTGTCATTTTATTAACTAACTAAGGGCAAAACTGAGGTAGCTAATCAGGAAAATATGTAAATGTAGATTTTGTTAATGCTTCCAAAATTGTTCTTTGAGAGTTCACCCCAGTTTACCCCAAGAACACATTTCAGACACATTAACAAAATTACACTTGTGTGTTCATGAAGTGGTGAATATATGCCCACTTCCTAAAATCTGAGGTCAATCCCATCCCAAATAGCCAAGTTATGACCAAATGGCTAAAAACTAAGTCCAAAACATTTTCAGACTTGATCAATCAATCAAAATCTTTATTTATCCAGGCGGTCACCATTGAGCAAGGCTCATTTGCAAGGTGGACCTGGTCATGAACACATCAAAGTACAGTACAGAAGCAGGTATACAAAAAGTAATAATATACAAGGAACAAAAGTATATACAGTGTATACAGAACAGTACAAGGTTGAAATAAAAAAAAAAAAACAGCATTATTTTACAATTGAAGAAGTCAGCAGATGTACAATCAACCGTGAGGCATACAGGGGTTATAAGCAGAGATCTTCTGAGTGAGCAGTGATCCCCATTCATTAAAAATGAGAGGCGGCCGCCATGCTATCTTGAATGTCCGCCTCTCATTTTGTATTGCCGCCACTCTTTCTTGTGCTGCCCTAGTAGTGCTTAGCGCCACTGTCCCTTTAAATGATCGCGATCAGACTAGGAGTGCACGTTAGGAGCACGCACGCAAAGGCAGATTCCAGCATCCTGAGCGGTCATGGAGGTATTCATCACGCAACCGCAGTCAGTAGGTGATCACGGGTTGTCGGTCTAGCAGTCAGCAGACCATGCAAGGCGCCAAATTGTGGAAGCAATCACGGAGGAAGCAGGAGAGTGACAGCTAAGACGCCCTATAGTGGAGCAGCTACAACACTTAGGTAAGTCCCACTAAAGTAGTCTGCTGCCACTCGAGGGTTTTGCCAGTCTGACTTAGTGTGTGTCAAGGAGATGATCGATTTGTTTTGTAATTTGTGGCATGTGGAAGTTGGGGTTATAGATTTGTGACAGCAGGCAGCTAACCCCCAAAAAAACATAAATCTGTGTTGAAGAAGTAGCAGTGTTGATCACAGTGAAAACTAACTTAACTTTGCTGTTAATGTTACTTTGAAGTTGGCTGAGTGAGGTGGGCAGGGAGGGAAGATCATTGTGTGGACTCCACAGAGCAGCTAGCAGCTTTCACTGATTTGATTGCAGCTGAAAATAATTTGCAGTGACTGGAAAAAAAATACAGAATGCCTGTGAGTCAATGACTGTTAGAGAAGTGTTGGCTGTGTTTAATAACTGACTGAGTAGGCAATTTTACTTAAATAAAAAACAATCTGAAGGTTTGAGGCGGAACTATTAATTGGGTTTGATTTGAGAGGGAGCAGAATCATTGTGTGGTCTTCACAGCTGACCTGGGCAGCAGCTTTATTTGAACTGCTGAAGGGTAGGAAAAATACCGGCAGTAAGAAAAAAACACACTGACTGGCGAGAAGATCAACTGGAAGGACCTTAGCCTGAATTAAACCAAATAAAATAAACCTGACCACCAGAGATTTGTTTTGTAGCCAGCAAAAATATTTACGTGAGAAAAAATTTCTGGTCTCCTTAACTGTCACCAGGGGTCTGCACCACTAGTCAGGTTGTGCACTTAGTCTTGCTTCGCCAGTGGTCACTTGTTCTGAACCCTGATTCGGGAGCAAAAATATTAGTGTGAGAAAAAAATTCTGGTCTCCTTAACTGTCACCAGAGGTCTGCACCACTAGTCAGGCTGTGCACTTAGTCTTGCTTCGTCAGTGGTCACTTGTTCTGAACCCTGATTCAGGGAGCAAAAAATATGTGTAAGAGAAAAAAATTCTGGTCTCCTTAACTGTCACCAGGGGTCTGCACCACTAGTCAGGTTGTGCACTTAGTCTTGCTTCGACAGTGGTCACTTGTTCTGAACCCTGATTCGGGAGCAAAAAAAATATTTGTGTGAGAAAAAATATTTGGGGCTCAACCAGCATTACCAAACTCTCGCTCTGTATTGACAAATAAACACACGATAACACTTAGAAAAAAAGCTTTATTGTATACGCAATGCAGAAACTAACTTTGGTTTCAAATTAACTCAAAAACGGAAACATCCTGATCAAGATGACAATTGTGAGTCGACTGGGACAATGCCAATTGGTCCAGTTGATGTCGATGTCATTGTCCAAAAACTCCCTGCACTTCTTCCTCCTGTAATACAGAAAAAACACCTCTAAGCATAGAGCAACAGGATTTTATACTGGCTGGCTTAACAAATACTGTTGGTTACAGTACAAAGAAAATGATGGCATGTTTTGTGCATTTTGCATAAAACAAACAGATGCCCAAATCAGGAACAATTTGGGTACTCAGTGGGTGTAAGACATTCAGAGAAGATGCTATAAAAGGCATCAGAACAGTTCAGTTCACGTTGTTGCTTCTGAACTGGAAGCTAACTGTAGAATTTCTGCTTCAAAAGGTGGAATAGAGCAGGCAATGCAGCAGGCCCTGACCCTGGAACAAGAAGCTTTTGTGGCATCCCTTCGTTGCATGTACTGGCTAATAAAAATGAGCTGCCTCACATAACTAAATATGGCTCACTGCTAGAGCTCGCCAAATCACTGGGATGCAAATACCTAGACAATATACATATTGCTGATGCTGTTAAATATCGTTTGATCGAACTGTCAGAGAAATGGTTCTTCTCTGGGTGAGGTGGTCAGAGATCAGTTCTTACAGATTTGAAGGCTGCCAGATTTTTTCATATTTGGTGGACCGAAACAACTGATATTGCTGTTATGAAGCAGCTCATTTTGTATGGTATGTACTGCAAAGAAGGGAAACCCAGAGTTTCTTTCCTGGGACTTGAGGAACTAATTGATGGAAAGGCAGACACAATTGTTAAAAAATGCTGGAGTTCTCTGATAACAATCAAATCTCGATTGATCACGTTGCAGGGTTAGGCAGTGATGGAGCGGCGTTATGCTGGGCAGGCAAACGGGTGGCTAAAAAGCTGAAAGAAGTCAGCCCAATTCTTGTTGAAAATCACTGTATGGCTCACTGGGAGGCCTTGGCTGTAAAGGCAGCAGCAAACGATGAACCAACGCCATTAAAAAGTTTAATCAAACACTAGATCACTTATACAGATATTATGAAAACTCTGCTGTTCGCATGGCTGCTCTGAAAGAAATTCAGCAGGTAATAGAAAACCCTGTTTTAAAGCCTAAACAGGCAAAAGCAGTTAGGTGGTTGTCCCATGATGCAGCATGTGACACACTAAGGAAGATTTTCCCATCCGTTGTTACGTCCTTGCATAGAGAGGGCCTCTGAAAGGCATGATCCCAAGCTGTGGGCCTAGTAAAATGGTGGAAAACTGGGAGTTTTTCTCTATTTTATGCATGATGTGTGACATACTTCCACACCTTAGCATCTTATCTAAATGCTTTCAAACATCAGCTCTGAATTTTACTGCTATAAAGAGACATTTACATTCCACTTCAGAGATTCTTAGGGCACGCCTACTGGTACCTGGTCAGTACTTCTCCTCCGTTTCACCTGAACTAGTACTCCTGAATGATAATGGCCTGAACTTGCCATTTAGCGAACCACAGTTACATCATTTCAGAACCTCTGTGCATGACAACTTTATTAGGGCCCTAATTGCTCAAATTGAGCAAAGGTTTCCAAGCACAAAACTTTTGGATGCGTTCAGTATCTTTGACCCCAGCATGATACCGGAAAGTGATATTGAAGAGTTGGAAGGGTATGGCAGTGATAGCCTTGAGATTATTCTTGGTCAGTATGCTACTGTTGTGGATGTAGGTGCTTCTGCACTGGAATGGGCTTCCTCAGTAGTCTCATGTTCACGGAAAAGATGGCCTTTAAGACTATTTCTGATGTGCTGCACACTCTAACTACTAAGTATGTAGACCTGTATCCAAACATATCTACTTTGGCAGAACTGGCAATGATAATACCAATGTCAACTGCAGATTGTGAGAGGGTTTTTCTGCACTGAATCGAATAAAACGCAAGAACGAAATAGATTAAGTGCCAGTGTGCTAAATGCACTTATGCTTATCTCAATTGAGGGCTCCTGATATTGACAGCTTCCCTTATTTGGAAGCTGCAGCTCATTGGGCAGGACTGCGAAACCGAAGATTAGATCTTGGCCTTGCAGGCACTAGTAAAGAGATGTAGTATGGCTGCACCAAAATGTCAAGACTCTCACAAACTGTTGCCTGGCCTGCAACTAGAATGCAGAGGTTTTCCAGTATGTTTTATCACAATTTTCTTTTGCTACTGCACACTACAGAGGCCTCCAGATCATCATATTACTCTTATTTCTTGTTTCTTATGCATTTATTGCATCCCAACTGATCCCGCCTCTGTGGCTCCTCCCCATTACCACCGCTCTTATTTTCAATGCTAATGTGGAACACTGGTGAGGTAGCTGCACCATACATATAGGGAAAGAGGCCTTGTATGGGATGGCAGGTGCTGCTCCTGACCCACACCTTAACCAAGGATGCATGCTTATTTAAAGCCTCACTTAAAATATCGTAAAAATAAGTATATGCCCTGTTAACCGTTTTGGCTAGAGAATTCCTGCCATGTGATTGAATGTTTCAAGTCGTGGATGTATGCAAAAATCAAAGTTGCATTTGCACCTCTTGATAGAGAACTTTGCCACAAACTGTGGGTTGTGCATGGATCTAATGGTGGTGATTATACAACTTAAAACTCTTCAGCCTTTCGCAGAGAATTAATTCTAAAGAGGGATGTAATCACAGAGCATTCAAAGCAGGTAAATCACTTTAAACAATGGCAGTGTAACACTGAATGGCCTAAACTGGATTGATAGATGAGGGAGAGAACAGTGCGGGGCCTTTCATGCCATTCTAGCTTTACAAAAAAGAAGAAAAATGAAATTCTTGCTTTACAAAAAGGATAGTCCCAGGGCAGCAGCACTGGTAAACGCCTCTAATGAAGCAAGGTAAAATGGAGGCCAGTAGGAAGAAGTCACTGAGGCTGAGATCCTCCAATCAGGGTGTTGGTGCTGAAAATTTAGAATGTTCAAAAGGCGACAAATACCAACATACTTGAGGGGGTATATGGCTTTTGGCTGTTACTGTAGATTTCTGGGCCCTGCAACAAACCGGAGTTGGAGGATCCGGGAGGCAGTTTCAACAGGGAAGAAAGCCTCAGGGACTGCTAATTTGCAGTAGCAGAATGGTGGGTTGCTTCCCAGAACAGGCTAGTAGCTTTTCCTCTGGTGGCGAGGTGTCGAGCCCAAGTGGGCATCGACACTTAAAGGAACATAAACCCTGTCATTCATATTTTTAAATAGAACTGTACATTTGGGCAAATAAGTAGACCGTTTATATCCCCACTATATTGTTTTGTTTTTTTTTTTGAAATTGTCCTATTTTATTAAGTCCCCACAGTAATGCAGTCTTTTTCCTGCCCAGTTTTCATTTTTAATTACTTAGTAGTTCCAGAACCCAGTGACGCCAGTTGAACTATAATGAAGTGGAACCTGATGATGTCAGGTGTGTTGATGTCTACGGATCCACATTATTGTTGTCTTCAGCTCAACTAGTGTCACTGGGGAAATCAAAGGTCTTTGTCCCTAGGCACTTTGGCAAGGAGATTCAAAGTGTCCATCAATACTTCCTGTGTAATGGGAAGATGTGAGACATTTTCATCGCCCTTAGTCTTACTCAAGGCCTTGTGTGATACTACAATCAGTACAGTTTTCTACACCATGATCTTAAAATAAGTTCTGTTTTTCTTTTCTACAAAAACAAAGGAAGGTCCAAAATGTTTCTAAGGTGGCAAAGCAAATCTAACTAAATCCTAATAAGAGCTATTGAGTATTCTGCTGCTTCTTCTGTGAAAGAAAAACACAGCTGGTGGCAGTAGTGTGTGACAACAGGGTGAGTGGCCGTAAGGTGACTCTGAATCATGAATATCCTGGGGCCCTGACATGGGTCCGCACTCGAGGTTAAGTGTGTGGTTGTGAATTAATCCATGCTGATACAATCAAACATACATGTGCTTTGGAACAAAGAACAGTTAAATGAAAATTACCAGCACTGATGAAGCCCCGACCGCTGCACACTCGAGGCTTTACCTCACAGATCCCCTGGGCACAGTATTGAATTTTTTTTTTTAACCTGAAGACTCCAAAAAGTGCCCGCATCTCGATGCAGCCGGCATTTTGTAGTATGGCAGTCCTCCTCCCTAAGATCGCACTGCTAACCACCTGGGAACATGGCGTGCCTTTGCCCCTTCGGACTTTGCCCATATGTATGGAGATGTAATAATCTCTGTATCTCCCATGTCCAGTTCTATTTTTTACAGACTTAGTTTGAATGACATGTGTGTGCCCGCATACATACATGTCATTTAAGTAAATTCTGTTAAAAAAAAAAAAAAGCACTGGGCATGGTAGATACAGCGATTATTACATCTCCGACATATGGATTATAGGCAACAGAGACTGATAAATGATTTGTTTTCTCCTGCACACTAAGGCACTGTTTGGTACTGTATAGCATAGAGTCTGGGCCAACAGTAGAGAATGCATGACCAATATGTTTATAATCTATGAGAGATGTCACTGTGTATGGAAATCTATACACTGGAAAACTTGGCTGTGCTATAGTAGTAATGTATTTACTACAGCACAACGAAGTTTCTAGCTGCAGTAGATATACATCTAACAATGAATAAGAATCAGTCTATTGCTTTACTGGCTTGTGCAAATTATTGAAAGCGTGAGGCTGTAGCAGATTAAAAAAATCTGTGACCTGGTTTACTTTAACACAGCACTGAGTGGAGTGCGGCAGTGAGCGAGATGCCAATGATTGTCAGTGCTGTGGTCTGAGTGGGGAGGGCAGGGGCAGTTATGCAAAATGTCATGAGTTACCAGTAGTAGGACTGGAGCAGTAAGACATCAGGGAGATAGGATGCGAGCGGTGAGGATGTTCGGACAGAGGTCAGAGAAGTGCGCATACACGCAAGAGAGAGCGGACAAAAACTGGATACAGCACAGTATGGAAGAAAACAGCAGCACAAATAAGCAGGTCACTTATTTTCATGGTTGTATTACACTATACAGAATAATACAGTATATGAGCAAGCATATGCACTCCAAGGCAGTGTTTCTACCTCAGGGTTTCGATAATGACACGGACCTCTCAAGCTTCGGCCTCAAGGTCACTGTGTTGTCACAGCAACCCCTCAGTGGGAACACAACCCTGTTGTGCATGGTTGCCTATCCATTATTCTGTATGTTAGACGTTAATGATGGGCCACATTTCAAGATATCTGATAACGCTCAACTGCTCCAACAGGATATTGCTAACAGTAATGATGCACAGCTGGAATAGAGTCTGTTTAATAATGGCGGGTACCAGAAGCCATTGTTTTAGTTCTGGTTCAGTGACGCACTCAGCCTTTTAGCCCCATTTACATTGATCAAGCTGTCACAGATCTGTGTGGCTCACAGGTGGCAGTCTGAACCTGGTCCTTTTTGAAGTCAGTTGTGTACACCACTTAAGGATGCCAGCTTCCAGACTGGTGTCACACAGGTGTCTTATGCACTGCATTGTGGAACCCATCCTGCAAGGAGTGCCCTGGTTCATTCACTGTGGTGCTAAATTACCTCAAGCAGTAATGTGTGAAGTGGTCACCATTTACACCACACTTGAAATGACCACACCCCATTTTGGCTCCTCTGGGAGAGATTTAGAAGAGCCACACCTGTTTGATGCCTGCACATTTCTACCATACCAGTGTAAACATGGCCAGTGTAAACGGGCTATTGTTCCATGTTGGTAAAATCCATTTGTATGTTAAGACTGTAATTTATTAATTTTTACTTTGAATTTTGATGACTGGGTAGGCCCACTGAGACAGACATATCCCTTTTCAGGGGTGACCTGGGGAAATATAATTCCAGTAAGACTGAAAAGAAGTATAAAACAGAAGAAAAATTACTCACCTTAGTAATGTTGTTTCTTCTAATGGAGTCTTGCTGTATTCTGACATACTGTATTGCAGTGATGTCCAACATTTGAACTGCCCGGAGATGAAAGAGTTAACTTTCCATGCCAGGCATGGAACGCTGAGCTCAAGCTCGGTTGAGACTGTCTGTTGCTGTTTGAACTCAAACCGTCAGATCTTTATGAGCTATACTCACTTGGTGTCCTGTGTGGAAACTGTAAATTTACACTAGCCAACTGGCTACTAAATATAATAAAAGATTTTTGGTCCCAAAACAAAGACTCAAGTCAGGAAACCCAAAAATAAAACAAAACACAACACCCACACACCCAAACTAAAGCAGTGAGAAAGAAGGGGTGGGGGCACCTCCCGAGTGCCAACACTGCTACTGCCCACCCACATCCCAAAACCAGGTTCTGAGAGAGAAGGGAGTCAGAATACAGCAAGACTCCATTAGAAGAAACAACATTACTAAGGTGAGTAATTTTCCTTCAAACAACATGAAGTCTTGCTGTATTCTGACATATTGCAGACTACCAAGCAGTACCTCCATGGAGGAGGACAGAACCTACTTAGAACTAGGCTCTGAAGCACTGCTGTGTAAACCGAGCATCACTCCTAGCCTGATATCCAGAGAGTAATGCTTGGTAAAAGTGTGTGTACTGTTTTCCAGGTGGCTGCTTGACAAATCTCTAAGATAGAATATCCTGGCAGCAGCCAGGGAAGCAGCTGTACCTCTGGTAGAGTGAGCCTCAGGCCTGAGGGTGGGATCCTACCTAGTTTTCGTAGCAAAATTGAATGCAAGAGACAATCCACCTGGCAACAGATCTCTTAGTGGCAGGTTTTCCTACCAACCTCACCATAAGTGAGGAACAGCTGGAGGGAGTCAAATCTGTGACCCTTGGTGCATTCCTATGTGTAGTAACTAAGGGCCCTTTTCACATCCAACTGTGCAGCCTCCTCTCCCCAGAGGAGGAATGGTCAGTGAAGAAAACAGGAAGAGACATAGACTGGTTAAGGTGGAAATCTGAAACCACCTTAGGCAAAACTTCCTATTAGACCTGAGGACCACTTTATCTCTATGGAAAGAGATAAAATCAGGTTCCACTTGACAGGGCCTGTAACTCACTTATGCGCCTGGCAGAAGTGATCGCCACCAAGAAAACAGTTTTCCAAGTCAAGTACTTAAGCTCTGCTGAGGACAAAGGCTCAAAAGGGGTTGCATAAGCTGAGCAATGCAAACATTAAGGTCCCAAGCAGGGGCAGGGTCCCTGAAGGGAGGATTGGTATGAAGCAATCACTTGAAAAATTTAGAAAATACAGAATGAGCTGAAAGGGAAGAGTGCTTGCCTGCTGAGAGGAAGGCAGAGACAGCTGCCAGATGCACTCTTAGTGTAGCTGGTCTGATCCCAAGCTATTAAGATGAACCATATAGTCAAGGACTGTGGGCAGTCCAGCAGACTCTGGAGAAATATGCTTCCCAGAGCACCATATAGAAAATCTTTTCCACTTGGAGTTGTAGGGTTTCTAGTGGAAGGATTCCTGAGAAGCCTTTAAGATATCCAGAAAACCTTGAGAGAGGTGCAAATCAGCAAACTCTAACTCTTCAAGAGCCAGGCCTTGAGATTGAGAGATTTGAGATTCGGATACCAAACCCTCCCTGAGCACATGTTAAAAGGTTGTAATTCCTGGGAAGAGACAGGGAAGGTGGACTGCTAAGGACAACAAGGAGGGTACCAGGGTTGTCTGGCCCAGTCTGGAGCAATTAGAATCACCTTGCAGGGTTGAGACCCGATTTTGACTAGCACCTTGAACAGGAGAGGAAAGGGGAAAAGCATACAGGAACTTCCTTCCCAGTTGAGAACTAGGCATCCAGGGGACTGAGTCCAACATTGGGGCCTGCAGCAAAGAGAGGAAGTTGATGATTGTCTGGTGCTGCAAAAGATCTATCTGTGGGGTGCCCCATCTGGAAAAGATCAACTTCAAAACCAGGGGATCCAGGGACCATTCATGATGGCCCTGAGATATCCTGCTGAGAGCATCTGCCAGGACATTGTCCTTGCCTGGGAGGTGTATCTGCTGTAAGAGAGGCTGCTCAGGAATAGGCCAGAGACCATACCTTCATTGCCTCTGTGCACAAGGTCGTAGACCGAGTGCCCCCTTGCTTGTTGATATACCACATTGTGGTGGTATTGTCTGTCCTGATCTGAACTACTTTGTTCTGAACAGACTTGGAAAAGCTTGAAGTGCTAGAAACACTGCTCTGAGTTCTAACAGACTGATGTGAAGCAGAGATTCCCGAGGAGATCCAACAACCCTTGGGTGGTCAGGTCCCCAAGTGGGCTCCCCACCCCAAGAGGGAGGCATCTGTAGTAAGGATTAGAGAATGAGACTGAGTGACAAAAGGAACTCCCTGTCTAGATTGTCCCTGATCCTGCCACCACTGTAATGCCTGGATCAGGGTTCGAGTCACTGGGATTAGTTTGGTCAGAGGATCCTTTTCTGAGACCAGAAGGCTCTCAAGTGGAACTGAATGTCCCTCATTTGGAATCTTACTCCCTGAACCACTGCTGTAGAGGCAGCCATGTGTCCCAGGAGCTGCAGAAAATGCCTTGTTGGTCGAGACACCTGGAGGGGTGAAATGAAGAGGCCAGTGAGATAAGGGTCCTTGCCCTGTCCAGGGGAAGGAAGGCTCTGCCTGTACTGTATCCAGCTCTGCCCTTATAAAGGTGAGGAGCTGCACAGGCTCTAGAACTGACTTTGAAAGATTCAGAAGGAAACCTAGAGAAGTGAGCAGTTGCTGAGTTATCTGTAGGTGTAACTTGACTTGGTCTGAGACTGGCCTACTATGAGCCAGTCGTCCAGGTATGGAAAGATGGAGATCCTTTTTTCCTTAGAAGGCAACTACTACTGCCAGGCATTTTGTGAACACCCTTGGAGCAGAAGTTAGGACGAAGGGCTTGCTTTGAATTGGTAATGGCCTGAGGGCATGGAAATAGGCATCCTTGAGGTCCAGGGAAACTAGCCAGTCCCCTGGCCTTAGAGAGGGTAGAATTATTCCCAGAGTCACCATTTTGAACTTTGGCTTTAAAAGGTGCTTGTTTAAATATCTGAGATCCAGGATGGGCCATTCTCCTGTCTTTTGGGGTTAGGAAGTACCTGGAGTACAATCCTTTTCCTTTGTGTAGAGGTGGAACCTTCTCTATGGCTCTCAGAGCCAAGAGGGAAGAGACCTCTGCCTCTAAGGCAAGTGCCTCTGAAGGATTTGCAGGTGGAAAGGATCTGGTTCTCATCTTTGGAAATTTTTAAAACTGAGAACCAGTCCCGGCTTACTACTTCAGGACCCATTTGTCTGATGTTAAAGACATCCAGTCCTGGAAAAGTAAGCCTGCCTGCCCCTACAGGTGGTGGAGAATCGGCCTGGCAACCCAACAGGGTGCCTGTTTGGCAGGGGCTTTAGGCTGAGGGGTGGAAGCAGGCCTGCTTGTACCCGCCTGCCTCTCCCTCTGAAGAACCCCTTGAGCATAAGCAGAAGAAGAGGCCTGGACTTGGTAGAAAGGCCTATGAAAAGGCTCTACCCCTGCCCCTGGAATGCTGCCTCTGGGGAATGGCTTGCCTTTCCTTGGCCTGAGCACTCCTATAGGTGGTCCTGTATTCATCCGCTTTTCGATAGTTCTCTGTTTGCTCCCCAAACAGAGAATTACCCACAACAGAAAAATCTATGGCCTTAGTCTGGGCATCCTGAGACAGGCTAGTACATCTGAGCCAAGCTATCCTATGAAGGGCCACAGATGTAGCCATGACTCTAGATGAAACATCATTGGAGTCCACTGCAGCATGGAATTGCACCTTGATGCCTCAATACCATCCGCAGCCACCTGCTCCAGCCTCCTTGGCAAGCTAGCCAGGGACCTGTTTAGCTAAAGCCATTACAGTGTTCCATCTAGATTTCTGATATCTAGCTGTATAGGCCATATAGTTAGCCTGCCTGAGTCCCAAGGATGCTGCCATGTACTGTTTCTTTGCCATGGCATCATCCTCCTAGAGTCCTTATCTGGGGTGTGTGAGCCAAGGGTATATTTGCCTTATCACAGGCAGCAGCCTGCACTACCCCAACATGGCTGCATTGCTGGGCAAGGAACCCGTGATCTGAACCTGAGAGAGAATACCTCTTGTCCATTCTCTTGTCCACAGGAGGTATAAATTAGGAGTCTTTGAAATCTTTATTGTCTGTTTCCCAAAGGACTTATGAAGGGAATAGACAGCCCCTGGACTCTGGGATATCCATCATTTCAACATAGTCAGGCTCCTCCTGGCTGTCCACAGCTTCTTCCATAGGAAGCTGAAGAGTTTCAGCCACTTTTTGTAGAACATAAAATGGGAAGGGGACTCAGAAAGCCTAGGAGGAGAAACCCCTGAAGGTCTGTCTGGGGAGATGTCTGGGTCAATAGGCACATCCTGACTTTCGTAATCACCATCACTATCCTCATACTCTCCTTCCTCCTCCTCCGGTTCATAAAAATCTTCTAAATTATAATCTGGAACCGGGAACCGACCAACCGAGCCCTTTCCTGATGGTACCAGTTCAGTCGGAACGGGATGTGACTGAACAATCCTTATCGCTTTGGCTATTTCATCAGCGGTTAGAGAAAGAATTTGTGGATCCGCACCGCTGATTTATCCTTTCTTTCTTTAACCGAACCGACCTCGGAGTCGGTTCTCCTTTCCCAAGAAGTTTCACCCTGGTCAGAGGGCACCTTCTGGTTCGGTTGGAACTGAACCGGGCTGGCCATCCGATCAGCGGACTTCGGCCTCCCTTTCCTGAGCCTACCAACTCTCTTTCCAGGGTAGCTGCAGGAAAATTTTGCAAATCTGGCAGTCTGAATCGAGGTGGTCAAACCTCAGACAATAAACACAGGTGGTGTGGGATCAGCCTTAGCAAAGGCTTCCCCACACACTACAGTGTTGAAACCCAGTGGGCCCGGTTTTTCTTTTGGGTTTCTCAGACATGGCCAGTCCTAACAAAACTTACCCTTTTTCGCAATCCGCCAGGCAAGACACTTTATCGCTTCCTGACCGTGTTATGGGTCGTGGAAAAACCATAATGAAAATCCGGTTTTTTTTTAGAACCGATAAGGACCGATTACTACACTCTAAAATTAGAATAAACTTTTTAAACAAACTGATCGGTTCAAACCGAACCGATCCCACATTTACAAGTTCCACACAGAAGAACAAGAAAATAAACCTATCTAGCACTCATGATACCACGGACAGAGACTGAACCAACAGGTTAACGGATTAAATTTGGTTGAAACCGAGAAAACGGCACTTTAACCGACAAATTTGAACCGAGCAAAGGAGAAATTCCGAGCGACTGTTCAGTGAGGCGGAGTAAAGAATCTGACGGGTTGAGTTCAAACAGCAACAGACAGAGTCTCAACCGAAAGACGAGCTCAGCATTCCATGCCTGGCATGGAAAGTTAACTCTTTCATCTCTGGGGCAGTTCAAAGGTTGGACATCACTGCAATATGTCAAATACAACAAGACTTCATGTTGTTTGAAAAGGAGTTACAGAGAATAATCTATGGAGTAATGTTTGCTTACAATCAGTTAAAAATGGAAACATAGTTACAGAGAATAAGCTACAGAATATTATAAAAAGGGTCTGAGAAATGGAGCTTTCTGATTGGCTGCAAACATTCTAACAGCCTTATGTTAATCTTTTATTAACATACATGTAGAAGCTTAACCATATGCTGAACAAGGTTTAACACTATTTAAAAATTTTTTTTATAATAGCAATAATGCACTCCCAGGATTATGTTATGGTCACTAATCACCCTCTAGCATGTGGCACTTGGCTACACCGTACAATACAATTTTCAGAAGGTGATTAACACACCATTAACACAACCCTTGATCATGCCTTATTGCTTAAGTGGTTGTTAACAATCAGTCTGTAAGTAACATGGTCAAATTAATTACAGACATTACAATGTTTGCTTACAATCAGTCCATTAGTGCCATGATAAATTCATTGCAGACATTACAAGAATATGGAATTACAGAGTAAAAATAACAAATCAGTCATGAACACAACATAGAATAGGGTATAAGAGAAAAGCTATGGCAAAGAGGGAAGAGTAAGTACACAGCAGAAGTAGACTATATACAGTACACTGCCAAAATAGAGTTTACAGAAAGAAGTATGAAAATAGGGCAGTAGAAAATTGAAAGAGGATGACATACTGTAGAGGGTAAAGATTCGTAGTGGAGGGAGGAGACGACAGCTTAGAAACAGGTGCAGATTGAGGAGGGACAGAAAAGTTCTTTAAAGCATTTTTTGAATTGGAAGAGATGTGCAGGAAAGTAGTCCGTCACGGAGGTTGGTCCATTTTGGGGTGCTAGAGAAAGGTAAGGATTTGATAGGGAGTGGTTGCGGATCGCTCGGGGCTGGCTAGGGAGGTACTGAGTATCCCTAGGACTGCTCTTTTCCCTTGGGGGTTATGCCAGTCCTGCTCAGCAGCTGCCACCTCTGGGAAACTGGATGGCAGCGCAGTGAGACGAAGGGAAAGGCTCATGCCAGCAGACCAGGGGTGGTGTTAAAGATTTCTCCTACTGTACTCCCTGAATCAGAGGAGCACAGTAAATTCATAACTGTGCCTTAAAATGTGTGCTCCTTCTGATGTTGGCTGTGCTCCTACCTACTTTTTATATTATTGTGTTACATTACTCAACCAACTTCCCTTGATGCATGCAGGTTTCTTCTGTCTACCGACAGTAAACGATAATCTTTCCATTTTCACTCAGTCACCTCATTTTCATTTAACTGTTGGCCCACAGTCTATATAATCATTCCTTCGTGCCATGCTTCCACACAAAGACACTTGTTTACCACCTTTCTGCATGCTCCTTCACAGCCAGAAAGTGCACATATGCTCGCTCCCTGCCTGCCATGGCACCATCTATCCACACACTTGTTTCCAACTCCACTGATAAATGCCCTGAGACCGCACCAGACCGCATACATCCCATACCTGCCCACCCACACAGGCATTTGTCTGCCATCTGCTCTCATCCACTTACTGCCTGCCCACATATATATTAGCCTGCACTGGCTGCCAACATGCTTGTTCCTTGCCAGCAAGCCAAAGTGCACAGTAACTTGCTAGCCCACCTACCAACGTGATGGCTCCCCACTCACCCAACAGCTTGCTGACCTAGCTTTGAACTCTGTCAAATAAATAACAAAAGCCTTACCTGCATCCCAGTGTCCCTTCTGGACTCCCCCACAACCCCTCCTGCTACCTGGAACTCCGCCTCAAACTGTGCTCCTGAAGATAAGAGAAGTACAGATAACAGAATTTTCTGCTTCTGTAATCACTGACTGTGCTCAGAGCACACCCTAAAGCTATCCATGCAGCAGACACGGGAGTATTTCCACAGATGTGGAGTACTAATAAAGCATCACTGCATGCAGTGGGGTCCTAGGGGAGAAAACTGGTGGAAAAAGCAAACTGTGGCTGGATGACGCCCAACCCTCTGTAAGCACCACACTGGTGACCGGGCACTTCCGATGGTCCAATGGTAGAGGACATCTAGACCACAACTGTATGTCCTACAGAAGCCATGTGATGGGATGGGGGGATCAGATGGGGCAGGACCAGCTTAACAGAGATAAACTACTGGTAAAAAGAAAAAATAAGTATTTTGTCTGGGAGCCACATGGCCATCAAAAGTGAAGAATTTGTTTTAAAGCTCTATATGAATCCTCATTCTTTTACACATTTGTATAGTTCCTTCATTTATTACTCATTTTTCTCCCACAGGCAGTAAGTCCACGGTACAAAGCCAGAGATGACAGTTCCCTGTAGTACCTATTGCTGTTTAACCACTGGTTATACTGCATTTTACATTTATTTATTGAAACATAGCAACCATCAGGATTGCCAGACAGCTCCATGAGATGTAATATTTTGGGGGTCCTTTGGTACATCAGATGGAGTTCATTTCTTGATTAGTCCCAGTTCAGCATACAGGATGCTTAAGCCATTGCAGTGGCTCAGTAGGTAACATGCTCACCTTTGGGGTCAGAAGATTAAAAGGTCATAGGCTCTAGCCCAACACCAGCAATGTGGGTAATGCCCATAACTGACATTGTAGTGTACTATGGGTGGTACTGTCCTCAGGTGAGACCTTAAACTGAGGTTACTTCTGCCCATCTCTGGTCACTGTCCAGGTGGAAGTTAAAGATCCTATGGCACTTCTCAATGAAGAGTACCGATTTTTAAATTAGACAAAGCAAACTATGTACAAAAATCAAAGTAAGTCACTTTTCAGTCAGAGGTACTGTTAAAAATGAATCTATAAATGAAAACAAGCAAGAGACAGGAAAAAAGGTGAAAATCAGAAACAAAAAAATTGCAACTTAAAACAAAACTAGAAAGAAAACATGCAAAAGAAAACCAAATACTGAAACATTTAGTATAAGAAAAAACAAAACCAGTGGCCAAAGTATATACATGATTCAAAAGGTTCCACCACTATACATTGTCAGCAATGCTGCCGACATCCCGACAGCGACAGAAACAATGCCGACTGTTGGCATTGCTCTGGGAGAAAGTCTTATAGCCCTCCACACCCTCACCTCTCTCTAAATATACAACAATGGGTCTACGTTGTTTTGGGGGTGGGGTGAAACACCGGAGTCGGTGCCATTGTACAGCGCACCACCACAGTGACCTGCTGAGATTTGGAGCTGTGGCAGTGTTCACTGTGAAACTGTTGCTGTTGTGGGGTGATACACCATTCAAAAATAGGCCAAAAACTGTTCAGCAGGAAGGGGAAAACAATCAAGACCAGTGTAACTCAGACACAAAAATCCAAGGCATTCCTTTCCATAAATATCTACAGATTGCATCCGAATGCAATGTCTGTCTTTACTGTATGCGCTCCTGACACTAAAGGAAATAATTTGCTCCAAATCAATCACTGTAGTATAAGATGGTTGCAGTATTATATGGCATCTCACCTGCCAGATGAAAATGTGATAACTGCAAACTCAGTAGTGACAGTGTCACGGTGGTATCTCAGTCAACTCAGCCCTAGAAAGCCCAGAATTAATTCCTCATAGCCTACAGTGAAAAAAAAGTTCCTTCCACACCAAAGCAGCCCAGCCCTATTCCAAAATTCTATAATAAAGGGACATTCCCAAAGGATGTGCCTCTCAGTTTCTAGCTGAGTTTCACACCCTTGTCTAGGACAGAAACTTTCTTCTATGCTCTTGTGTTTCTTATTATTTCAGACTCCAACCTCCGTATGTACACAACCAGGACGCATTCCACAGCCTAAGGGCAATTGTTTGTCATTTCACATAGTCAAGGTGTCCTTTGGAAAGTATCCAACAGAATCAGGAGAAGGAGCTGAACAGTAAATGCCATCCCCATAATATGCTGATATATTCTTAAAGGACGTCTTCTCTGTCTGTTCCTCTGAGCTACATGTCAATTCGCTCCAGTCAATGTGCTCAGCGCCAACCGTGTCACACTATCAGCTCCAGCGTCAATTAGCCCTCTGTACAAATCATTCCTGGACAATTTTCTCCTGTATAAATTTAATAAAATAAACTCCAGAGGGTGGAGCGCAATTCAGGAACAAACTGTGCAGGGAGCCAACTGACACCAGAGCTAATAGTCCGTGCAAGCTGTCATGGAGCTGGATTGACCAGAACGGCTTGACATGTCACTGTTCCTCTGTGTACATTAATATGTACGCTGATGATACAGTTCTTTTGAAACTGGCTCCTCTTCTCATGACCTTATCTCACAGCTACAGCTGGATTTTGACAGCAGTTAGCATTGCTTCCAATCTGACCAACTTGCCTTCAATGCCCCCCAAAAGTTTTGATGACTTTTGGCACCTATCAGAGGCTTGACAGACATACCCTCTCCCTTTTCCACACCCTTGATGGTGCTGTGATTGAGGGTGCGTCCTTTTGAAGTACCATGGGGTCTGGCTGGACCAACATCTTGATTTCTGCATATTACTTCTGTATGTTTACTTGTATGTACTATCCTGCTCCTCTACCCCCAGGACGATCTGAATCGAGCGGTAGTCTGCTCAGTATGTCTTCCTGGTAAAACTTTAAATAAATAAAATAAATAAATATTCATGCCATACACCTTAAGCTCCACCCCAAGCCTGGTGCCCTGTATAGGAACAAAGCAAGCACCCCACTTCCTGCCTGCTGAGAGAATGTCTTAAAAGACGATTCTCCTTAATTTTGATTATGGTGACATAATCTACAGTGGAGCTCCCAAATCTTCTCTTGCTAGACTGGACCCCTCTTTCACTCCTTTTGTTGTTTTGCTTTAGTCTGTCCCCTCATACTCACCTCTCTCTCTCTATGCCAGGCACCTTTCCCATTGTGCCTCCTTTATATCCAAATTCTGATTTGGTTCCTTCCTTCCTACCTTACACCCCTTTTATCCTCCCCTGTTCTTCCTCCTACCCTTGCCACAGTAAAAGTTCCCATTCCTCTCTATTCCTTCTAGAAAATCAACTGTTGGTCAGTCTGCTTTCTCACCGCTCTTAAACTCTGGTCCTCCTTCTCCTGTCAAATCACTCTGCCTCTTCTGCCATCTCCCCAACATCTCTTCTTCATGACATTTCTTATCTCTCCTGCAGCTGTCCATGAACTTTACCTCTTGATTTGCCCCCACCCCCAAAAAACAACACACACACACTAATTTTGCCCTGGCCATTTTGTTCCTCTCATTTCCATGCTATACCTTTATGAGTAGTTCCCCTGCCTATCATAATTCAGTTTTATCTGCTACATGTATCTATTGCACTGATTTGCCGTTATTATTTATGATTATGCTCCTTTGATATACTGTACTGCTGTGTATGACCTCTATTTTGTAGTGTAATACTGTTATTACTGTTCAGATTTTTTCTACCTCTTGACCTACTGTATCTCCCCTTTCACTCACACCCAGGACACATCTAGAAATGAGTTGTTAGCAGCCCAGTATGTCTTTCCTAGTGAAATGTTTAAAATTAATCAATAAATTAATAAACAAACCCCTTTACCTGTTTAAATTTTTCTCTACCTCTTGATCCATCTCCACTTCCCTCATATCCAGGACACATGTAACGAGAATTTGTCAATGCCGAATGTTTGCTTGCTGGCATTGGTAGTGTAGGAGTTACAGAGCTGCATAATAGGAATGGCAGTGAAGTATTGAATTGAAGCCAACTCCACCACCATCCTGCAGATACTGACAGGCATTGGGGTGTGCCTTTGGGTGCGTCAGGCATAACGAAACGCCATTTCACCACACTCTACCCTGCAGACACCTACAGTGTCACAGTGTGCCTTGGGGTCTTTGGCCCTTATGTTCACCCCATTCCATCAGGAAATACGGTGAGATGGGTGCTATATAGGAGAATGGGGTGAACTTTGGGGCCGAAGAGTCAAGGCATACCTCGATGCCTCTCACTGGCTGCAGGGTGTGGGTGGTGGTGGAATGGTATGAGCATTACAGGCGACAATCCCAAGTCACACCCTGATGCCTGTCATTCTCTACAGGGTGAGGCGTTATGGTCGGGAAACCCCTAACACCTCAGGCGTTAGTTGGTATTTTCACTCCAAATTTTCAACATGTTTTTTGTGACCCCACCTCATGAACAGTGGCAATATCAGTTTGTTAGCAAAGCTGTTTTTGAACAGTGACTACGCCATTTGACACCACAGGTGCGAAAACACATTCAACAGGATGTGAAAATGACAGCTGTACTGTTCATGAGGAGGTGTAAAAATGGCAATGTTGAAAATCTGCAGTGAAAATATTAAAAACTGGTGAAGTCCGAACGTGCATAGAAACTGTGCAATGCACACCCGTAATGTAATTAGTTTGGGATGTTTTACAGCAGATTGTCAACACATGCATTTTGGGACCTCCACTCATGAAGTGTCACTGTGATTTTCTTACTCTGTCCCGAACAATGATTTCCCACAGCAACCACGCCATTTCTGTGCTGGAAGTGCGAAAACACATTTTGGCCATGGTGTGAAAATGACAGCTGTACTGTTCATAAGGAAGTGTGGAAAACTGCCAGTGTTGAAAATCTGGACTGAAAATATTACAAATTCATAAACTTACGAAGTGTGCGTGGAAATTGCCAATGCTCGCTCGCAACACAGTCATTTTATGGATTTTGTCACCAATTTTAATATAGCCATTTAAGACCTCTGCTCATGAACAGTGTCACTGTGATTTTCTTAATCTGTCCGAACATTGATTTTGTGACACTGATCAAGCGCCATTGTGCGCCATATGCGGGAAACACATTTTGGGCATGATGTGAAAATGACAACTGTACTGTTCATAAGAAGGTGTGGTAAAATGGCAATGTTGAAAATCTGGAGTGAAAATATTAAAAATCCACGAACTTAAGAGCATGTGTAGGAACTGCGCAACGAAGTAGAATCAGTCATTTTGGGAATTTTTTCACCAAAGTTTCAACATAGGGTTTTGAGGGGCCTACATCATGAAATGCGACACTGTCATTTTGTAAATCGGTCCCAAAAGGTGGTTCCACGCAGTGACCGCGAAATCACCTTCGCGCCTGATTAACACCATGACAGTACCAGAATTCACGAGGAGGGTCCCAAAACCCCATGTTGAAAATTTGGTGCCAAAATTAAAAATGCTTGAGATATGCATCAAAGTTGAAAAACCCTATTTATTCCATTATACAGCTTACGGCATTTCTTCAGTTCGCGGTTGGCTTTGGAGAGTGCAAACGTGTTCCGGTCCACGAAGATCGTCTCGCCCGGCCTCGGAGTTAAGTATGGGGGTGAGGTGGGGGTGTGGGGAGGTGGTGCGCACAGGGTGGGTGCAGATTGGGAGGGCAAGACAATCAATGAGGGACCGTTTTTCCTTTCAGATGTTTTCTTTTAGGAGGATTGCAGGACTTGTGCCACGCTGGGGTAGGCTCCCAGCGTGGCAGTTGGAAGATTTTTTTGGGGAGGGGTAGTGAAGCCAGGGCGATGGCGGTGCCTGTGCCATGCTGGGGTGGGCTCCCAGTGTGGCAGCTGGAAGATTTTTTTGGTAGGAGCCGACGGGATTGGGCACCTCTGTCGGCCATACAGACGGTGCCACGCTGGGTGGGCTCCCCAGCGTAGCAACTGGAAGTCTGTTTCTTTATGTGTGGGGGTTAATTGAGCCGATGGGGGATTGGGCACCCCATTGCCTCCTACCGGAAAGATAGTTGTAGGAAAAGTTCACTTCAAACTGAATTTATGTTCCAGGAAGAGAAAGCAGAGACATATACAAGCAGGATATGCTAATCAACACTATCTTATCGCTGCTCACTGAAGTGGTCTCTCCTTTCAACTGTACACCACTGCATTTTCAACTGCTGTTATAGACAGCTGCATCATTCATTGGTGAACTGTGGTCATGCCTGCAAATACACTGACTGAATTGGAAAACAGGGTGCTACACCTACAAAAACTCAGATGATGGCACTATGTTTCTTGCACATGCGTGCAGGCAAACATAAAATTAGCTGTTAGCAGCTCAGTACGTCTTTCCTGGTGAAACTTTTGAAATCTATTAATGAATCAATAAACCTCTTTACTAGTAAATGTAGGCATTGTGGTGTAGCTTAATTTCCATTGTCTAATTTTGGTAAGGGATGTTTTAACATATTTGGGGTAGATCATTAGGTCTACTGATTTGGGCCATCTATATTTACCATTTTCCCATGAGGAAAAAGGTTTACCAGGCTAAAACCAAGGAACCAAACAAAGTAAGGGCTGCTTCAAGGCACCGCCAAAGTTTGTGTACAAAAAATAATATTATTAAAAAAACAAAAAAAAAATAAACACAGGACTAATCACCCTAAACCACCCTCCCGACAGAGAGATCTGTAGTGTTCTTTTTATGGGTCTAAGTCTACTCCTCCACAACATCTGGAAAAAAATATTACACAGCTTACTCTCAGCTATAATGGGGAGGGGTGGGGGTGCATAACTTAAAAATAAAAAGAGGCAATAAACAGGATCCAGTTATCTGGACTCTCTTTTTGACAGCTGCCATGATATGCACAGATACTTTAATGGTTCCACCTTCCAGTTTCCTATTCCAATAACATATAGCATCATCATGGCTTATAGAATAAATCTCTTTTATTGTGATGGGCTCTTTAGTTATGGCTATTTCTGCTATGGTGGTGGTGGGGGGTCTGCTGACCCACTGTGCAGGACCTGTCCTACATTACATCTGTCATAATTCATACTTGATCCAGATGCCGTGAAAAGGTCTTGACAATTATTAGGGCTACAATGCTGGATGGGATATATTAATTTATTTATTTCTGTAGTTAGTTATGTATGCATATATGTATTTATTTAAAGGACCTGTAAAGAAGTTATTCAGAATACAGTCTGCAAAAACCACAGCAATGTAGGTTGTTGGCTTACCTACAAAAATGCTGTGCTCAGTTTACTTCAAATGTTGTCATTTGTGAGTCACTAGATTGTAAAGGTCCTGGCATAATATAAACAAATCC
Organism: Neoceratodus forsteri; assembly: GCA_016271365.2. Lineage (NCBI taxonomy): Eukaryota > Metazoa > Chordata > Ceratodontiformes > Ceratodontidae > Neoceratodus > Neoceratodus forsteri. Next base: position 1,171,187,533 of record CM057456.1, on the reverse strand, counting down.
CCGATTGGCTGCTCCTGTAGCTTCCTAAGATGACTGATCCGTCTATGCGTGATGACGATGTAATCTGGCGACAGCTCCTGAGGTTAATATATGTGATATGGGGACCTTATAAATTACATATAGAAATATTATTAAGAAAGCACTTTCCATAAAATCCTTTACTGCCAGGTGTGAAAAGGTTGTCACACCTGCACTGTAAAGGATTTTATGCAAAAAGCGCTTTTTTTAATAATATTAACATATGTAATTTATAAGGTCCCCATATCGCATATATTAACCCCTAGGGAGCTGTCACTCAGATTACATCATCATGTACAGACGATCCGCCATCTTAGGAAGCCAGGAGCTGCAGATTTCAATACAGATCGAGGTATCTGTTTATATTGTGCCAGGACTTTTACAATCTAGCGACTCACAAATGACAGCATTTAGAAGTAAACAGAGCACAGTGTTTTGTAGGTAAGCCAACAACCTACACTGCTGTGGTTTTCTGTGCCCTGATTATGACCCTGTTTATGTTTCCTTTAAACATAGTTTTACCAGGTAAGCAACAGAGCCCAGGGCTCATTTCCAGTCGCAACCTGGGGGTGAGGGGAGGAGAAATTGGGAATAAATACTGATAATATATTATTCAAATACATTGAGTCAATATCTTAGAACATATGTTAAAACTAAGAGAACAGAGAATAATTACAGAGTGCATACAGTACAAGGTACATGAGCCTAACATAGTGCGTATATTAGGAGGTACAATGAGTAGACTGGGTAGAAAACAAATAGCCACTATAGCCCCTCCAGGAAGGCTCAGCAACTGCACAGTAAATTATGGATTTATATGGAGAGGCGATGGTTAGAAACAGTCTACTTGTTAGCATTTCTGCACTAACTCTGCAAGGTTTCAATTACAGAACTTCTGTCCTTCTATGGTTCCTGGCCTGTGAGGCTTGCTCCGTGAGGGGATCCTGGGTAATGCTGCAGTGAGTATAGCAATAGATTCATTCGGGGTATATTGTGCCTAGCCATTATCACACAATACAGTTATGTAGAGTTTATCGTATACCTTTTCTTGGTCTAGAGATCAAATAAAACCACTGAGATCACCCTTCATTTTGGACTCAAAGATTTCCCTTAAAACAAGGAGATGGTCCTGGATGTTCTGGCCCAGGACAGCACATGCCTATGAAGTATCAATAATAATATTTATCACAGTACTCAGCCTTTACTCATTACCTTTATTCAAATCTTAAAATCAACATTGAAAAGGCTGATTTGTCTCCAGTACTGAAGGTCTAGTTTTTCCTTTTTGAATAGAAAAATCATTACTGCTTTTTTCATACTAGACAGGAAATTATTTGGGTATACTATGTTATCTGAAACTCAGTATCCTGACGCTCAGGATACAGAGTGGCACCACTTGCCTGCTGTAATGTCGGGCAACATGGCAACAAATGCTGTTTCTTTCAATGGGGGCTTCACCTCCACGCAACCTGTAACTAAAATAACTAACTCAGACGGGAAGAGGATCCTGGAGCAAAAAATAACAGTTATGTAAGAACTTACCGCAACAGCAGATCTTCGAGAGAGGTTCCTGCAGTAGGTCTTCACAAATAGGACTCCGCCCCTTGGTGTCAGGACCGCATAGCAAACTTCTAGCTAGCAATCTATAATGGGGACCGCCCCCGCATCACATGACGGGACGTCGGCATGACCATATATAGAGTGTGGTCTCAACGCCCGCCTCCAGTTCTCCTGCCAGAAGACTACAGAAGGAGGAAAACAGGAGAAAGGAGCACAACTCCTGGAGCCCAGAGCTACTGAAAACAAAGCCCTGTGAAAGGAAGGAGAGGAGAGGAAAAAGCAGGAGCTGGGGAAGGTGGGTGGGAAAATGAGACCTACTGCAGGAACCTTTCTCAAAGATCTACTGTTAAGTTCTTGCATAACTGTTGTATCTTACTTTGAGAGGGTTCTTGCACTAGGTTTCACAAATAGTACTGAATATCAAGCAGTCGAGAAAAAGAAGTCGGAGACTAAGTTTCGGGAGGAAAAGTCTGCCAACTAGAGCCGCTTACGACAGAAGGCCTTGGAGGACACCGAGCCCAAAACCAGCCCTATATCTAGAGGCAATGTCCTGACTGTAATGCTTGGTGTAAGTATGGACAGAAGACCAAGTGGCTGCAGCACAAATATCAGCTGCGGGCACATTCTGCAGGAAGGCTGTCTAAGCTGCCATACCACAGGTAGAGTGGCCCTTAACTTCCTCAGAAGGGGCTTCTCACACTTCTGGTAGATGTATGAGATGCAATTAGCCAACCATTTAGACAAGCCCTGTTTGGAAATGGCTGAACCCTGGTGTCTGGGTGCAAGCCACAAACAACTGATCGGATTTGCGCCACCTTAGTCCTAGAGATATAGTATCTCAGAATCCTGTGCACAACCAAGTGTGCAAGAGGTATTCTCCCGTTGGAATACTCTGGGTAATAAACTGGCAACTGAACATTTTGGTTCAAAGTAAATTCCAAGACTACTTTCGGAAGAAAGAAAGGTTAGTCCATGAGACCACCCAGTCGCTGTGGAAAATCAAATATGGCTCCTTACAGACGAGGGCCTGAAGCTCTGAAATCCTCCGAGCTGAGGGATAGTGACTAAAAAGAGCACTTTCCAAGACAAATACCACATGTCGCAACTTGTTGCCAGCTCAAAAGGGGCAAAGTAAGTTTCTCAAAAATAAAATTTAAAACCCAGAGGGTAACTAGATTACGGACTGGAGGCTTAAGGTGGAGGATCCCTAAGAAAGGTTTTGGAGACTTCCAACTGAGCAGGGTTTTGCCCCCACCGGAAGGCGGTAGGTGGAAACTGTAGAAAGATGAACCTTCAAGAGGAATAACTGAGGCCCAAATCGGACAGGTGCAACAGGTACTCAAGGATCTGGGGGCCAAACAGGTAAATGGGTCCAGGCCCTTAGGTGTGGCCCAGATAGAGAATCTCTTCCATTTCATAGCATATGTGGATCTAGGTGAGGGTTTCTCGCCCCACTAGAAACTGGGAGACTCGAGCAGAGACGCCAAAGCGTGAGACTGCTGTGTCAAAGATGCCATGCATGCAGGTGAGGAGACTTGCAGCCGGATGCACCAGGCTGCCCTGCTCCAGAAACAGAAGGTCGTGCAAGAGAGTAAGCGGTACCAGGGTTCCAAGGTCAGCTGCTGCAGCGAGGAATCAAATCTGCCAAGGCCAAAGAGGGCCTATGAAAATCATGTGAGCCCCTCTGCCTGAAGCTTCAGCAGAACCTTCTGAAGGATTGGAAAGGGAGGGAAAGCGTGACAGAAATCTCACTGTCCAGGACACAGACAGCGGCGTCTCACAAAAAACACCACCTGGGAGCAATGCGAGCAAAATCTGTGTAGTTTTGCCTTGGAAGGTAGAGGCGAAGAGGTCTATCTCTGGCCAACCCCACTGATCGAATAGATCTTCCACTACATCCTGCCTTAGCTCCCACTGTGAGCCTGCACAATGGTGCAGTTGAGACTGTCCGCGGGACATTTTGAACTCCTGGAACATGGACTGCTATCCGAGACAGGCTGTGCTGGACTGCCAGTACCACACCCACATCGCCACCCTGCAAAGAGGGTACGAGCGGTGCCTCCCTGTTTGTTGATGTACCAGACTGTGGCGTGTTGTCGGTCTGGATTAGAAGTGTTCCCGGAAGTAAAAGGGACTGGAAGGCTTGGAGAGCATAGAACACAGCTCTCATCTCCAGACTATTTATATGCAGATGCTCCTCCTGTGGAGACCATGTCCCCTGAGTTCGATGGTATCCCAGGAGGGCACCCCAACCTTGACCTGAGGCATCCGTCATGAGGGTCATGGAAGGGGACAGGGGATGAAAAATCCCCAGGGAGAGGTTGGATGGGTCTTGCCATCAGAGGAGGTCCCTATTTAAGCTGTTGGAGACTAAGACCCTGTGGTCCATGTCGTTCAATTGTTGGTCTCATTGGACCCTGAGGGTCTACTAGGTCACCTTCATGTGCAATCTGGCCAGAATGACTGTGGGGATGGCCACGCCATGAGATCCAATAGTCAGAGGATGGATTGCGCTGTGATCCAGCGAGTTGGACACCAATGCAGCCTGCTGAATCAGAGTCTCCGCCTGTCTGTAGGTAGAAAGGCCCTGCCCCAGACCGTGTCCAGCACCGCTCCAATGAATTGGAGGTGCTGGGAGGGTGACAGTTGAGACTTGGGATAATTCACAGTGATGCCAAGTCTGGAAAAGAGATCCAGGGAGAAGGAAAGAGAATCCTTTGGACTGCCCTGAGATGGAGCTGACAACAGCCAGTTGTCCAGGTAAGGAACACATACATCCCTTTGCTGCATAATGCATAGCTACTACTGACAGGTACTTGGTGAATACCTGAGGTTTCGAGGAGAGGCCAAGGGACGGCCTTGAACTGATAGTAGTTCTCCCAAAGGAGAACCTCAGGAAATGGCGTGAGCCTGAAGGATAGGGATGTGCAGGTAAGCATCCTGCATGTCCAGCGAGTGCAGCCATTGGTTCTGTTGGAGCAGGGTAGAAGTCCCTGGAGGGTCAGCATATGAAATCTCTTGTATTCCACAAAGAGCTTGAGCAGGCTGAGATCTAGAATGGTCTCAGATCCCCGTCCTTTTGGGCACTAGGAAGAAGTGGGAGTAGTATCCCCTTCCTATTTGCCCTGGAGGAACCAGCTCTATGGCTGACTTGTCCATTAGAGCTTGGATTTCCTGCTGAATGAGGCCTTGGTGGCCTGACGGGTAGTATGACCTTCCCAGTAGATTGCCTGGGGTCTGTCCAGGAACTCGATTGAGTGCCCTCCCGCGATGAGCTGGAGTACTCAAGCATCTGCGGTTATCTGACGTGGAGGGAGGGCTGCTCTGCCTCCTCGGCAGCCTTTTGGGCTATTACCTGTGGAGTCTTGGCACTGGAACCAGTGGCACAGTGCTATCCAGTCATCTGTCCTGGTTCTGCCTGTTCCACTTCTTCTGGGGGCGATGAAAGGACTGCTTGGGTTTTGGCCTAAGTGGTACAAGGGCGGATGACCTTGAGTGGCCTGCCACTCTCCTGAAGCTCTGTTATGATGTCCTTGCATCACCTCCAAAAGGACGGAACCCCTGAAGGCGGCATCCAGAAGAGTGCTTGGACATCTTGTGCCAGTCCCGAGGCTGGAGCCAAGCCAGATGCCTCAAACAAACGCCCACAGCAGTGCAACGTGCCACCGAATCAACGGAATCGTGGGTGGCCCACAGAGCATGGCGGCAGGAAGACTTACTGAGTCTTACCTTTTCCAAAAGCTTGTTCCTGAGGTCCTCATCCGGAATAGCCTGTAGGTCCTTTTCAAGTTGGATAAAGCCGACTTTTGAAGGACACCATGTGGGCCACATAATTTAAAGACCTAATTGCTGAGTAGAGGAAGCATATACCTTGCAGCCATATTGGTCCATCTGTTTGGACTCTTCATCCGGCGGAAGCACTCAAGTGCCTTGGCTGAACCAACCTGTCATGGGCCGCAGTAATAACGATGGAGTTGGCCTTAGGTTGGCTTGTCAAATGGCATGCTCCTTCTTGGGGATGATAAGTCCTGTCGGCTTTCTTGGAAACCGCGGGTATGGATGATGGTTGTTGCAATATAATTGGTGTCAAGTCCTCATGTGGCCCGTCCGAAGTGGGATGGGGAGGGTCCGCATTAGTGAGGTTGAGATGTTCTGAGAGTCTCTTCCATTTGGGTTCATCTCCTGCAACACCCAACCACAGGCTTGTTGGATGGACCTGAAGAGCTCTGCAAAGAATGAGTCCTCCGGGGGACTTGGGAGACTCCTTTGGCTGTGGCTCAATGGGGAATGAGGCTCTGAATGACTGACAGAGTCTGAGTCAGAGTCCGAATCAGAAGACTCCAGTTTGCTGGGTAGGGAGATGATGTCTGGTACACGCCTCCGCAGCCTTAGCTCAGTGAAAACCTCGCTGGGTGTCTGCCCAAGTCCTTGTCTGCCAACTGATGGTCGACAGAGGATGGGCTCCTTGTCATTGCTCTGTGGGTCTGGGTGGCAGCCACAACCAGATGAGATTGTCCCAGCTCCTGCAGGAGTTGGGATTTAGCATCCTTCCACCAGGCTGGAATAGTTCCTTGCAGATCCAGCTGAGGAGCAGGAGGTGGAGGAGGTGGTGAGGCTGGTAGCCTGGGTACCCGTGGTAGAGTAAGGGGTAGCCAGGAGTCTGAAGCTCAGAAGGGTGTAAGGATTGTACCCCAGATACATGTGGCCCAGCGTCAGGTACCGGGCGTCGGCACATGTGAGGGCTAGCCAGGCATCGGGTAATTATGGAAACTGTGGCGGCAGGTAGCGGTGGTTGCCAGAGGGGCCGGATGGTGGAGGGGCTGAAGACCCTGAAGGCGGTGGGGCCAAGGGACCGTTGGGAGCATGCAGGTCCATTGACCGGCCTAGGGTCTCTAGAGATCCCAATAGGCCAGGAGAGGACTCCAGAGTCAGAATGTAAAATCCAGAGTCCATCCCTAAATAGTGGGCATTTGGACCAGAGACTGGCCCAGCATCGGGGGTCAAGAGCGCCAGATGTCTAATCAGAGAAGGGGAGGGGCTAAGGGAATCGATACACCAGTCGTCAGGTCTGCTAAAGAGCGGAGATCTCGGTAGTAAGGCCTGATGCAGGAGAGATCTCCTTGACAGCAGAACTCGAGTCTGGGGGTCTGGGGAAAATGAGAGGTTGGGCTCAGTCAGTGAGGCCTGGGAGGAAGAACCCTCATGGAATGCAGGGGAACCTGGAAGCTGGCTCTGTGCGATGTTGGGAAGCAAAGAAGTGTCCGGCCGGACAGCTTCAGCCGGGAGTCATCAGGCAAGCTGGCGACCGACTGACTGGCTTAGAACTGGGCGGGCATCAGAGGAGCCGACATTCAACTTATCACTCATAGTCAAGCGGACAACAGCTAGGGAGCTGGAGTCTGGCTTGTCAACCAAGGCCGTGCACATAGCAGCAGAGCCAGAGGAAGGTTTATCGCCAAGCTGTCAACAGGTTCCAAAACTCGGAGAGTAATCCCTTGCTGCCCACTGATCGAGGCAGGAGGGAGAAGGCATCCGATCTGCATGAGTGGATGGAGACCTAGGTGGAGGAGTACTCACTGATGTGGAGGCCCCAGCTGAAGTGTCGTCGGCTGTCTGGCGCGCCTGCGTGAGGAGACCAGTCCTGTTCCCAGCGTTTCTCCATCTTCTTTTCTCTGGGGTGGGTGAAGAGGAATGTTCCGCAGCTCCTGAAGCTCCTTGTCCATCAATGCAAGGCGTTGTTTTGGAGATGGGCACCAAGGGCCTTCTAGCGGGGGCGCGTGGCCTGGTTAAAAGACTGGCTGATTTCACAATCAACCACCCGGTGTTTGAGGCCCAGACAGGATGCAGTGGGAGTGATTGTTTCTATTGGGCTCACAGGCACGCACTGTGAGCACTTCTTTTTAATTTTGCATAAGACATGCAACAAAATTTTAAGAATATGGACAGAAAAACATAGAAATACTTAGGAAAATGGTGGTCGACTGAAGCCGAGTTCACCGTGAGGTCTGGCCAATTCAGGTCGATGGTGGGAAAGAACTGGAGGGGCGTGGGGACCACCCCTATGTCTGATCACGCCAACGTCCTGTCATGTGATGCCAGGGTGGTCCCCTGCTATGGATTGCTACCTAGAAGTTTGCCATGCGGTCCTGACGCCAGGGGGTGCAATCCTATTTGTGGAGACCTACTGCAGGAACCTCTCAAAATAAGATCTAACAGTTACGGGGGCAGAAGTATATGGCGGACCAGAACCGGGTCCATTGATGCACGCTGGCCAAGCTGCCTCTGCTCCAGCCCTCCACCACCAGGCAGCTTGGCCGGTTTCCGGATCAGACAGTGTTTTCAGGGTAGGTAGCAAGCCGTCACATCCGCTACCTTACCCGTCTATAACTACTGTCAGGTATATATCTCCTGGCAGGGTGCGAAATTCCTATACCTTAGGTGCCCAGGGCAGGCACTTTGCATCAGGACACCTACTGATCTTCAGTACCTGTCCTGGGGCACCTAAGGTATTTCTGCTGTCTCCCGTTTTTTTTTTGTTTCGCTGTGCTTTAAATTAAACTGGGACTTTTTTTTTTTCCCGGAGTGAAGACTCAAGTGAGTGCAGTGCAGAGAGCTGACAGTGGGACACAATCACGAGCTACACTAAACTGCTCATCCCAGTGTCAGCTGACATGTTAAGATGCTGGCTAAGAAGAGGAGGCATTATTTGTCCTACAGCCAGCCACATTGTAGCAGGGTCCTTCCGTCACTGCTGGGCGGGGTTTCACCACTGGATGCCAATCGCGGACTGCAGTTTGCATAGCGTGCCCGTCCCTTCTTCAGTGTGCGCGGGACCCTGCTGCAAGCGTGGCAGTCTGCACTACAGTGTTGAGCTGTTAGGTTGTGTGGCGAGAATGACATCAGAGAAGCACCCACACAGCAATCGTGATCGCAGATTGCGATCAGACTGATAGGTTAGTGACCGACTGTTCTGTGTGTGAAAAAAAAATCAAGCTCTTTAAGAGCTACACACTGCCATATACCATTTAATTGCTGTACTTTGAATTTGGGGGCTTAGATATAGGCGGGAGGCGAATGAGACCATGAGGTTCTGTGGTAGCACTGAGAGCAAAATCGGATTTGGGGACCTTCACCAGGTGAAGGAAATGTCAAACAATATAGAAAAAAGTTACTTTACTAAGACAGGGCTACTGTATATTATAGTAGTAAGAGGAACAACTCTGGAGTGCTGTACAGTCATTGAAAGGGACAGTAAACGTAGCACATTATTACAACAACTTAAGAGCTGAAGTTAATTAGCTGGTCTAAAGCAAGCAGTTTATGGTTTGTCTGGATCTGATTCTACTGCAACAGGCATATAACTGCTGGAAAAAACTCAGCCAAACAGACTACTAGTCGGATTAGACCTCCATAGATATAATGTCTTGGTGTAGTAGGGCCATTCATATACGTTTTCAGGCTGCAGCAAGTTGGCAACAGAGTCTGTGTTTTTTCCTCCTCAGTTACTTGATTACAGCTTCTTGGGGAACTTTGCTGCATATAATTCACAGCATACCTCTCAACTGTCCCTGATTTTACCTCAACATTTTACTCTGTCCCTCCTAAAATTGTGTTTCCATGACCAAACAGTAGGGTTTGTAAGCACAAAATAATGTCAAACATTAAAGTTACAGATTTGTTCTTCCTTAGAAAATGTGTTTTACACTAAGCCCCTTATTCTACCAGGCTCCTGAGTAGATGTCACCAATTTTGAAGATGTGTCCCTGATTTTGGTCCTTTGTCCCTGATTTTTAAGCCTTGTCCCAGATTTATGAAGCAGGAGGTTGAGAGGTATGATTCACAGACAGTAAAATCTGTCTATCGATAAAATCTAAGCCTATGTGTTAGTAACTGCCAGCTACTGAGGCATAACATAAAATTAAAAAGCTTTTTATAGTAGAGGCCTGGTAAGGAGCTTGGCTAATAGAGCTATTGCCTTGGACCTAGTTGTACAATAAAGTACCACCTAGCTAAGTTAACCTAAATAAAGGCTGAGGCTGAAACTTCAGACTGAGAGGGGTGCTGCTGCCAATCTCTAAAGTTAAAAAGCTTTTAACAACCTCCTCTGACCTCTGTCTATAAATACAGGGTGGGGTCTAAAATAAAACATCTTAAAGTTTGAACAAGCTTTTCTACAACTTAAGCTACTGTTGAATTTTATTACCTAAAATCTGAATACTGTTTTAAAAAAAAATCTGTTTAAAACAAATTTTATCTAACCTTAAATCTGAATACTGATATAAAACCCTGGTTAGTTGTTTTACAAGCTACTCTGTGGACTATCTCAAATCTGAATACTGAGTGATATAAAAAATCTCTTAAGCTTCTTTTATAAGCTAGTCTCTACTTGTCTGTGGCAACTACTCTCTGAATAAAAGTACAACTGTGAGCAAAAAACAAACACTTAAGAAATAATCAGACACACAGTCAGTTTTAAGTTGCTACATTTATTATATTGACAAAGGCGACACACAATTTTTCTTGTTAGTTTAATGACAATAAAAAGACAGACAGCTTAAAGTTCATTTCAACAGATTAAACATTTTCTGAGTGCGTACAGCATTAGCTTAGTCAGATACCATGAGTCTTTTATATTTGGATTTAAGAAAGCGTATTGATGAGTCTGTGAGATGATGGTGGTGATGAGAGCGAAATGCTTGGTCCAGTGAAGATGACTTTTAAAATGATGTAAACTAAGAGGCGGCATGTAAATATTTTTTTCGGCATGTACTTTTGCTGACTACATGCCCAAGTGGGCATGTACTTTTTCATGAATTTCATACCCTGTCCATTGGTATGATCGCTATTGGGATACTGCACCTGTCACGCAACAGTGCCTGGGCAGCTGTGTGTCGGGATAGTGAGCCATGGGTTAACATAAGGTACCAATTATTCTCAGAGACACTTTATAACTTTAGCTAAGTCCTCACTTACACAGTAATCGTCATTTCTTTATACCACTCAGATAAGAATCCATCACATCGGGCAGTACCGTATTCGATGACTTTATGGCCATTTGGACTTCTATTGCTGTGATGTTTTCTACCAAGGTATTACCAGACAGTCACCCAGCTGAGGGTAATTAATAGTGTCCCACAGTTCTGAGAGGCCAGGGCACACAGAGGCATCCTCTTGTAGAGCTGACTAACACAGTTGTTTACCTACTTTTTAAATTTTTTTTTTTTTATTTACTATGCTTTTATGTGGTGGTCGCCTAAGGCACAGCCCTCCACACCTTCAGACCCCACCTGCTTCAAGACTTTCCTCATATGGCAATCCCCTGGCTTGCCCCCAGGGCAGGATCACTGGGCAGACGTGGACCCTTCATGATGCTGATAGAAGGGTGCGGCGGGAGCACCTACCAGCATTTCCTCCTGGCCTACCTTCCAGGGTGGGGCATGGAGTCGGGCTATACCTGAAGGAAGCCGATACTAGGTCACTGTAGAGAGTTATGGCAGTCGATCAGGGCCAGAGGTGGGACATCATGAAGGCAGCCATACTGTTTTCAAACTAAAATTTTACATGAGGCATGGCATGCAATGACATGAGGTGCTGAAGTGCTGACATCTGGCACATCCCTGACCCCACAGCAACTAGGCATCAGTAGCTGCTGGTCCCCGGCCTCCACCAGGGGTCAGACAGGCACAGAGTGCTCGCCCCCTCCCGAAGGGGACAGCAGTCTGAGGGATGCTCAGTCCTCCCCCACCTCCGACTGGCCCTCCAACTCTCAAGTCCGTTCCGAACCCAAAATGTTGGCGTCATGAGCAGGCGTCTAACCGCTGTGCTAGTTGTTTACCTCCTGAATTATATCAGTTCTACCACAGAGGTGAGCTCCATTAGTTGCCTGAATAGATCCCATCATTCTATTTTGGACCAGCCTGGCACACCCTCAAAAGGTGTACTGGAAGGATAATGTTGCCCGCCCAGTAGCGATGAAGCCTAATATACTGAAAAGCCTTCCTGTTCTCTTTAATTTTTCCAGTCTCTGCTGACACTTTACTTCCTGTGGCATAAGCATATGACAGTAACTGCTGTAGATGCTGTCAAAGTGAATGGTATTTATGATACTCATTCCTGGCTTTACCTCTCCCCAGTTTTTGAAAAAGATTTTATCTCCTTCTTTATGTCTTCCAACCAGGCCAAAACAGTATCATACACATTGGACAGTACCCCCATCCAGAGAAAACTGAATAAGGAGGAATTCTTTCTCCATGTTCTGTGACATACTGTTATGCAATTTCCATGAACTGGTACCCACTATTATTGCATGCCCACTACCGATGCTGCAACTTAGTAGGGCAGGATCTGAAACCTCAACCGGGCACACAATTTGCCGTACCAATATGTAATGACCTTCAAAAATCTATTCTTGTTGCAAGGGTACCTTCAAAATAGGTTTTCCCACCTGTGTCATGATGGTGCCTATAGATGTCTCAGGCCAACTGTGTTGACCATTTTACTGAGGAAATTACATCACAGTATGTTTTACCACCTGTCCCACCACTGAATTTGGAGCACAAGGAGACACTAAAGTCTCTCTATTACAATCCTTCTAGAGTGCTTAAAATGGTTGCAGGTTTTGAAAAATTCAAGTCTGTTACTTTTAGAAACTGGAGGGCATAAACAGTAATTAAACAAAAAGGTACCTGTGAGATAATGGTATCTACAATTAACTGTCTACCAGGTACAACATCATGTGGTTTGTTACCAAATATTTCAAACATTTTGAAACAGATACCCACCCCAGAGCAGTTTTCCTTTCCTAGAAACCAGAAAGAAAACACCGTGGCCCCAAAGTCTGAGTCTTTGAGTCTGCTGTATATCAAAGGTGGCCTCAGTCGGGTGTCCCACAAAAACAATACTGAAAACTGTAAGGACTATAAAAAGCAAATTGTTATCCTTCTTTAGGAATTCTTCACGCTACTCTTGTTTAGTGAAGGATACCCAAAGTCACCTCAGCCATAAGGAGGAACAAGATTAAAATCAACAGTCATCATGGCAGCTGTTTGCTGGATGTGGTCCGATGTTTAAAATCTGCTCTGCCCCTTTTTGGAGGTGGATGGCTCCTGCCCCACCCCTTCTATTTCTTAGTATTAGGTTCTTTGTTTTTGTTTTTTCTAATTAACTTTGATTTATCTCCTTGCTTCAGGTGGGATTTACCCCATATCAGACCTCTCAAAGTCCCCCACCCAGAATCCTCCCACCAGCTGCCAGGACGGAGCCTTGTAGCTTGCCTCCTATGGCGGAGCTCCTAAAGGAGTGACCGAGAGCCACCTGATTCCCATGTAAACTTATGCTGACAGCATCATTCAGATGGAAAGCGGGAACTTCATGGTGCACCTGAAGTGAGGTTTTCCATCTTGTGGTTCCTCTGGAGATGCAGACGGCAGTGACATCAGCATCGGGCGACATGCTCCCACATGCACCCCAGACATATGCCATCGCTTCTGCATCAACAACATGGTCCCATGCTGGTACTATACTCCCAGCTCCACTGAGAGTCACACTTATGCTGGCTGCAACCCCGACCCCCAGAGGAGGGTGCAGTCCGATGGATGCTCATCCTGCCTCTCCCGCAGTCGGCCCTCTGACACTCTGGGCTCGTTCCTGAACCTGGGTCATCAGCATCATCAACAGTAGTGCTACCGCTGCACCAGCGGCTTGCTGTAAAAAGGTTCTTTGTGATTATGCTATGAACAAACTATCTAAGTCATCGTCCTCCTCTCCTTTCTCTGAATTGTCCAGTTATGTTTCTTCCGAGCAACTCTATTTATTTTGCAGCTTAACTGTGTCTTTCATTAAGATCTTCTGCTTAGGCTGCTGGCTTTTGTACTTGCTCTTCTTCTGAGCCAGGGTCATGCTCTTTTCAGGGTGTTTTGGTGTGTGTGTGTGTGTGTGTGTGTGTGTGTGTGTGTGTGTTGGGGGGCATGTCAGTTCTTGAAGAGAGTGGCCTGGTCTCCTCACCCAAGGTTACTAGTGCACTCGATGTGTCCATTACATCATTCGATGCTCTTGAACTTTATCATCCTGGGGCAGATTACTCTGTTCCAATACAGGTTCCTGTCCCAGGACCTTGCATGCTATGGCTGTGAGGACCATCCTGTGCAACAGTCATATGGGACGAATCAGGATGAGAGGAGACTACAGGAATAAGAATGCTGTCCCACATATCATGAGGGTGTATCAGTTGGTGGGGCCGGCGGTGGGGGAGGCCATGGTAGCAGCAGTTCTTAAGCCTGAGCCAGATCATCTTGGTTCACCTGAATCCTACCATTGTGAGCTGCTCAAGGGCGAGATCTATGTGAATGGTCTCTCTCATCACATAGATTGCACTGCAGGATATTTTTGTAGTGCAGACTGCGTGTCCAAAACCAGAGAAAAGTCCACAGCAGAGCTGGCCACAGGCACTGCTTACATATGCATGGGACCCATATTTATAGCAGGCCTTTCGTTGGCCTGATAAAGAAGATACCTCTGTCTCAGCCAATGAAAAACTTAGGCAAATGGTTGACCCGAGTCAGACTGGTGCAGTTGTACTTGAATGTCCAACCACCTGTCCAGATGGTTTCAGAATCGAAAATTAGTCACATCAGCTCTGGACATCACATCTCTGTTGTAACTAGTACAGAATGTCAGAGACGCCACCACTTAATTTCTGAAAAGTACTGTCATATTCCTGAAGGTAAGTTTGGTTAAGGATATAGCCATGAATAAAACCACAAGGAGGCATTCTTTACTTTTATATATTTCTCCTAGAAGCATTCCAGAAGTTTAGGGGTCTTGAAACTAATGTCGAACATTGGTTTCCCAGAAATATGTCACGAGGGCATAGATTTCCTGCACAAAAAAAAATTATAGAATCTTTCTATAGGGTTGGGCAACATACACTCTGTCAGACACTGAGTCTGGACTCCCCCTATACTGTACATTTTAAAAAGGTCCACCATGGTGAATTGGGGGTTCTGCCTGTCATCATCCTCATGCTCCTCATTCAAGCGATATGGTATATCAGGCTGTGGTTCTAATGCACTCTGATGACTAGGGGACAGTGCAATTCAGGTTCAGTGGGTGTTCTTCCAGACCAGAATCCATCCCCTTCCTGCAGAGGTATCTCCTTGGGATCCCATGGCCCACCTCACTTGTCTAATGATGCCTGCAGGGTTTGAAGAGGCAGTGCAGGTAAAAAAGGAGTATTGGCTTTATTTTTGGGGTACATCTATCACAGCTTGTTGTGCTGTCAGAGGATGTAAATTACTATCAGATCCACGTGCTGAGACTCTAGGAGGATCTCCAGCCCCGACCTCCCCAAGTTTTGATCATGCAGTGTATTTCAGAGTCCGTGGGCTGCAGAGGTGCAGTGTAGCAACGGCTGCATTGGGAGTCATATCGGGACTAGGAACAGGTGTAGCTGCAGTAATCCCATGTGTCTTTGGTGAACCCATTGGTACCAGCTCAGCATTTGTCCCTGCAGTACAGGCAGGGTTAGATGGCACAGCGGTACCCTCTTTTGCAAGTCACTTGTGAGACAGACACAGAAGAATCACAGGGATTAGTGTGCTTAGATGTGGACTATACAAGCATGCTCAGTGCTGACTTACCAAGTGGAAAGTGGGCTTGTGCTGGGACCAGGCAAACTAACTTCAGATGCTTCACGATGTACAGAAAATGCTGTCACTTTATTAGTCCCAGACAGTCTCACCAGCAGTACCTGTTTTATTTTTTACAAGGTTAACCTGTCAGGCAGCTTTGATCACATCCGCCACACTTGGTGGCGTCCCAGCAATCCATTCTAGGACGCCAGGCGATTCTGACTACCCTGCTGCCAACAGGGTTTTCTCTGCTGTCCATTCTTTTTCTGTGGATACTGGTGGTGTTGGGGCAGGGTGACCTCTCCTGAGGCCAAGATGCTTCCCTAATGCAGAGCCGCCATCATCCAACCAGCTCTGGTGCTCTGTGCTGTTAGCTCTTTTGAAGACAACGTTGACAGTCACTTGCTGGATGATTATCTGGATGCAATTCCTCCCCAGTCAGTCCAGCTAAGCAGCATCTTCCTCAGCCAGCAGCTGCAAAGTTGGTGTTCCTTCACACCAGCCACCAACACTTCTTCAGCAGGAGGACTCTCACCTGGGATTTCAGGTACCGACTTTCAGACTGTTCTAATACAACATTAGTGTCCATATAGTCTGCATTACTTGTGACAGAATCATTATTCTGTACCTCCATATCAACATCAGACTGGGCTTCAACATTCTGTGGGACTATAGCAGCAAGAAAATTAGGCTATAAGGCAATAGGAACTAATCCAGCTCCTCCACCACCTCCCAAGGCGGCCTTTGCCAGATGGTTAGAGGTTCCTTCTACTAGAAGAGTATGGCATTTTTTTAATCAAAATCCTAACAAAGCCAAAGGACAAATCACAACAGTACTAAAGGCAATCGCCAACAAATAATTCAAAATACAAACTGAAAAGAAAGAAAAAAATAGAAAAAAAAGGAAACTCAGAAAAGACAGCAACAGTCTCAGGCCTGTAGGATCTTGGGCAACCAATGAAGATTATACTGTCTATCCTTCAGATGCTGCACAGAAACTGTCTCAGATTCATAGAAACATAGACTTTGACGGCAGATAAGGACCGCTAGGCCCATCTAGTCTGCCCATTTCATATTCAAGACAATAAACAAACATATCTCTGAAACTACCCGTCTAAATAAACCATTCTGAGTAAACACTTTTGTTGCTGAGCATTCTAGCATCAGCTCAGCCAGATTTGCCATTTAAAGCAGCAAAACAACTTTCACAGTTCTACAGTTCCAACTGCTCCATAAGGAGCCATAATGTCCACAAGAGCACAGTTACGCAAGAACTTACCATAACAGTAGATCTTCGAGAGGATGTCTTGCAGCAGGCCACATCTATAGAACTACAACTGTCAGGAATTAGGACCACATGGAAAGTTTTCTAGTCAGCAGTTTACCAGGGGCCACCCACATTGTCACGCTGACGATGGCCTTCTCATATAAGTGTGGGTGGCCTCTGCCCTCCTCAGTTCTCCCGCCAGAGACTATAAGCAGAAATCCCCAGCTCGTGAACCAAGAGAAGTCAGAGGTTCTTGCCAACAACAGTAAAGCAGAATGTTCACTGACAAGGAGAAAGGCAGACAAACACAGAGTCCCCAGACTGAAGGGATAGATGGAGGGACGGCATGGCCTATTGAAACCTCTTGAAAATCTACTGTTACGGTAAGTTCTTACAAAACTGTACTATCTTCATTGAGGGTATCTCTTGCAGCAGGCCACACCTGAAGAACAGGTCCCAAGCAGTTCTGACAGCAGGACGAACCAGTCTGGGCAGCTGGAGACTATAAGCCTAAGGGAAGAAGACTCTGAGGCACAGCTAGGCTGAAACCGTCCCTAAGTCTCAAGGCAATGTCAAGACTGTAGTGCTTGGTGAAGGTGTGGACAGTACTCCAAGTGGCAGGAGCACAGTTCTTAGGGGCTTACATTCCTGAAAAGGCACAGAAGCCGCCATACCCCTAGTGGAATGGCCATGGACAGCTCCAGGAAGTTCCTTACCGCATTTCCTATAACAGAAACCAATGCAGTTAGCCAACCAGTTGGACAGGCACTGTTTAAAACAGGCACTCTTTGTTTTTCCGGAGGAAGGAAACAAATAACTGCAGGAACTTCCTACAGTCCTTCAGACGGTGAGCATAATACCAAGAGTATTCTATGTACATCTAAAGTATGGAGCAATGCTTCCCTGGATTGGCATGCTCTGGATAATAAACAGGCAGGTGGATAGTTTGATTTAACGTAAACTCAGACACCGCCTTAGGAAGAAACTTAGATTCGTATACATAAAGACACTCTGTCTTTGTGGAAAATCAAATAAGGCTGATCACATTTAAGAGCCTGCAGTTCCAAAAACTTTGGCAGAAGTAATAATAACTAACAATTACACTTTCAATGACAGAAAGTGTAGCCTGCAAGTCGTGACTGACTCCAAAAGGAGCCAAAGAAAGTTTTTCTAACACAAAATACAAGTCACAAGGTGGGACAGGATTGCAAATATGGGGCTTCAGGTGAAGAATGTCACCAGAAAGGTATGGGACACCTCAAATGTGCCACAGAAGGCCATCAACAGGCACATGGAAAGCTGAAATACCAGACAAGTGCACCTTAATAGAGGAGTACTGAAGACCAGAGTCTCAGAGGGACTGCAAGTACTCCAGAATCTGATTCACAGGACAAGTGAAAGGATCCAGCTGGTGAGCAGTCATCACAGAGCAAAGCGCTTTCCACTTAATGGAATAAGTAGCCCTGGTGGAAGGCTTCCTATCAGCCACCTTTGGGGACACCCTGAATCTAGCTATGGCTATGTCTTAAGGAGCCAAGCATGAAGATGCAGAGACCTGAGGTCTGGATGGACTTGATGCCCTGTTCCTGAGACAGTAAACGGGGAGGCACTGGAACTCCACTGCCAACTGCTGTGTAGAAGAAACCAGATCTTGTAAGGCAGGAAGGGGCGATGAGGATCATAGTGGCCCTTCCACCTGAAATTTGATCAACACTCTAATTAGCAGGAGGGAGGGGGAGGGAAGAGAGAAACCTCCTTCCAAGAGAGGGAAAATGTGTCTTGCCAGAATATGCCAAGCCCTGGAGCAAGTGAGCAGAAACACAGCAGTTTTGCATTGAGTGGGGACACAAAAAGACCAACTCTGATGACCCCACCTGTCAAACAGGTCTTCTACTACTGAGGTCAGCAGCCCCCACTCGTGACACCCTGGACTGTGACTGGCTTAGCTTGTCCGCCAGACATTTTGGATGCCTGGAACATGGACAGCCGAGAGTTCTAGACTGTGTTCTAGAGCCCAGTACCAGACCCTCATGGCTTCCCGACAGTGAGGGTAGCAGTGGATCCCCCTTGCTTGTTGATGTAATGAACTACACTGATGTTGTCCATCTGTACCAACAGATGGCCCGGGACAGCTGAGTCTGGAAGGCTTGCAAGATATACAGAGTGGCACTCATCTCCAGGAAGCTGATGTGAAAGGCTGTCTCCACTTTGGACCACATCCTCAGAGTCTGATGAAGACCCAAATAAGCTCCCAAGCCCAACCCCAAAGCATCTGTGGTGAGAATTTAATGAGGGAGGGAATGAGAAAGAGACCCTTTCAAAAGGTTGCTGGGTTCCATCCACCAAAGCAGCACCTTTTGATCAGTGAAGAGACCAGGACCAGCTGCTGTAGTTCATCAGGGCACTGATCCCTCAGACCTCAGTGTTCACTGGGAGTCCTCATGTGCAGTGTGACCAGAGGAACAGTGACAATGGCTGTGGCCATCAGGCCCAAGAGCCTGAGGAAGGATGTGGGGAAACATATCTGCTGTTGTAAAGCAGCTGGGCCTGAGCTATCAGGTGTTCTGCCGGGTCCTGAGGCAGGAAAGCCTACCCTGAGCCATATTCAGGACTGCTCCTATGTCCAGTAGGCAGTAAGACGGGTCAAGACTGATCTGAGCAGATTAACAGTGATCCCCAGCTTGTTGAACAGTTGTGTTGTATGTGTCAGGGTCTGAAGCAGTTGCTTCCTGGGCTGTGCATTGAGTAGCCAGTCATGCAGGTAAGGGAAGACAAAGTACCTCGTTTCTGAGGGCTGCCACCACTATTCCCATGCATTTGGTAAACACCCAAGGAGCAGAGGACAAGCCAAATGGCAGGCATGAAACTGTAAGTGTGCTCCTGAAACTGAAATCTGAGGTACTGTCGATGGAAGGCACACACCTTGGATATGCAAGTATACATCCTACATGTCGAGGGAGCATATCCAATCTCCTGGTGCAGAAGGGTAGCAAGCCCTGAAGAGTTACCATCTGGAACTTCTTTTACTGGATGTAGAAATTTAGACTGTGGAGGTCCAGGATGGGCCATAAACCCTGTGCATTTGGGGAACCAGGAAGAAGTGGAAGTAGAACCTCTGTCTCTCTCTGAGTCTTAGGAACAGGTTCTATGGCTTTTTTGCAGCAACGTGAATCGCCTCCCAGAGCACTGGGATGTGGTCGGGGGGCCTGGACAGAACTGGAGGCTGCTCTGGAGGTCACTCCAGAAGTTCCAGAGTGTGGCCATGTTCTATGAGCTGCAGAACCCAGGCATCTGTGGTGAGCTCCCTATATGTCGAGGTGAAGGAAGAAATGCCCCCTACCATTGCCTCCTGCAGCATTGGGGGTGGATAAGGTGTCAGGCTGAAGTAGCACCTGTGGCCGAGTCACCCCTCCTCCTCTAGGGGCCTTCCCAGAGGTGGAGGAAGGGGTGGGCAGGCAGAAGCTGCTCTACATTTGCCCTAAGGATTAAGTCCAGGCTTCAGTCTGTGGGTGGCACAATGAAAGGGCACCCTCTGCCCACTTTTTGCTGGATGTGATACGACGATTGGACTGACAGCGAGGTCCAGCCAGAGGCCTGCAGGTCTGAAAGTATGTCCTGCACATTGGCCCTCAAAGAGTTTGTAGCCCTGAAAGGGGCATTAAGGATGGACTGTTGCACGCCTTGGTAAAGTCTGACACTTGAGCCAAGAATACTTCCTAAGGTAAATGCAAGCTGCTTCTCCCCGATCTGAGGCATCTACAGCATCATAAGCTGATCTGAGTAGGTGCTACTGACGCCGGCCCCGGACTGAAGGACCTGAAGCAACTCCTGCACATGAAGGTCCTCTGGGAGAGCCTTAGCTGCCTCCTTGGCCTGTCTCCAGAGCTGGTTTTGAAATTTGACCATATAGGGCAACACAGTTTAGGACCCTAATGGTCACGGTAGCTGAGGCAGAGGTCTTCTTGCCAGTCAAGTCCAGTTTTCTGGACCACTTGTCCGAAGGAACACAGCTGAGATGTTTAGGCTTCTTAGTCCAAATCGTGGACAGCCTTAATGACCTCAGAGTCGGCCTGAAGTTATTCAGCAAAACTGGTTTCTCCATGAGGGCCTGGTACAACTGTCCACCTTCCTGGCATGGCGGGGACCAGTTTGGGTCTATACTGGCAGCCATGGTGTCATTAGAAACAGGGAAGGTGCTAGGGATTGGAGGAGGGTAGATATAGTCCCACTCCACAAGGGTGGAAATAGGGAGAAGGCTGGAAATTACAGGATAGTCAGCTTGACGCCACTGGCAGAACAAGGTAATGGAAACAGTATTAAAGGAAAGAATTGAGAATACCTAATTACCAATAACCTGTAGAAACAGAGGCAGCATGGGTTCACGGGGAGGTCCCTCAGACAAACCTGATGGAGTTCTTCAATTGGGTGACCAGGGAAGTGGATCAAGGAGAGCAGTGGATGTGGCCTACCTGGATTTCAGCAAGGCCTTTGACACTGTTTCACATAGAAGGCTGTAAAGCAGGGTGTGAAGCCTAGGAATAGGACCTAAGGCAGTACAATTGGTGAAAAATTGGCTGGGCAATAGAGTCAGAGTGGTGGTAAACGGCACTCACTCCAGAGTAGGCAAAGTGACCAGTGGAGTACCACAGGGATCAGTACTAGGCTGGTCCTCTTCAATGTCTTCATCAGTGACATTGCAGATGGGCTGGAAGGAAAGTATGTCTGTTCGCAGATGACACAAAACTCTGCAACTGAGTAGACACAGGGAGGAGGAAAAATGAGAAGTGATCTAAAAAGGTTGGAAGAATGGTCAAGGGCTTGACGGCCTTTAACGCAAAAAGTGCAAATTAATGCATTTGGGGCATAAGAACCGGGGGCAACATACCAGCTGGAGGAGAGGTATTAACAGTTACAGGTACAAAGCAGGAAAGGGACCTGGGGTGAGCATTTCTGAGGACCTGAAGATAGCGAAGCAGTGTGACAAAGCAATGAGGAAGGCTGGCAGGATGCTGTGTTGCATATGAAGGGAAATCACCAGCAGAAGGAGAGAGGTAATAATACCCCTAATACAGATCACTGATTAGGCAGCACCTCAAGTACAGTGTACAGTTCTGGAGGCTGCACCTCCATAAAGACATAGAGAGGGTGGAGGCAGTACACAGGAGGGTAACCAAGCTGGTACATGGCCTGCATCAAAAGCTCTATGGGGTAGGCCTCAAAGAACCTAACTTGTACTCCCTGGAGGAAAGAAGCAAAAGGAGGGATATGACAGAGACATTCAAATATCTCACAGGCAAAAACAAGGTACAGGAAGGAAGCAATTTCCACAGAAAAAGATGCTCAAGGACAAGGGGCATGCTATGAAGTTAGAAGGTGCTTGAGAGGAAATGTAAAGAAGTACTTCTTCACAGAGAGAGTGGTGGATACATGGAACAGCTTACCAGCAGAGGTGGTGGGGGCAGAAATGGTGACAGGGTTCAACAATGCATGGGATAGACACAGAGGGATCTTAGCAGTGGTGGGTGGGTGGAGGGTAACCAAGATTGGAGACCAAGTAGGCTCTGCTGCGACACTATAGGTAGGGAAAATAGAGCAGACTAGGTGGGCCATCAGGCCCTTATCTGCTGACAGATTCTATGTTTATGTTTCTATGCATAAACTTCCAAAGGAATAGAGCACAGACTGAAAGTTTACTGAGATCAGCATCGGGATGCTGAATGGTGCCGGCTGCGGAGGCAGAGGAGCTGGCATTGGAGGTGGGGCGGTGAGGCTGACGGTACATGCTGAGGCACTGTGTCGGCTATCAATGACCTGGGTCATCATCAGGTTACTAGGAGCAGGGACGAAGGCTAAATGGTCCACAACGGGAGCGCAGTGCCATCAGCACCAAATAAATGTAATATGCCAGTGAAGACAATGTCATACGTTTTAAAGTTGCAAAAATACACATTTATTAGTCTTCACATACAAGAATATAACACCTGTGCAAAGAAGTTACAGAGTGCTGTTACAGACAAACACCTTAGCGCCCGACCCCACTAGTCTTCAGAGGGGTACTAAACCAATACTCCCAGCACTTATAAACGCTGGATCAATTAATCATTAATGAGCTTGCATAGTAACATTTAAAGAAACATGTTACCTGCTAATTCAAACGATATTTTCCATCATAAGCTCATATGAATATATAAAATTCAACACATTTTATACTTTTAAAAAAAGCCTCATACATGAAAAGTTTTCTTTCAAAGCGATCTAAGTACTGAGGATCAGAGTTCAATTGAGGTCATACTGCAAATGGAAACAGGTGACTGTGTTACTTTTAGTACAGGATTTGACTTTAGTATAAGAAGGAAAATTGTTTTCGTCCAGCCTCTCAGTTTTGTCCTAAGATCTTTAACAGTGCGATAATTGCGTATGAAAAGGTAGTGACTAAACAGGTATTTGATTTATTACGAGATGCTGGTACACCAAAGAGGTTTAATCTGAGTCTAAAAGAACAAAAAGCTCTTGAGAATATTCGTAATGACAATACTATAGTTTTGAAACCTGCAGATAAGGGGGTAATATTGTCATTATGGATAGAGAGATGTATGTCAGGATGGTATTGGATCTTTGTCTGACAATAATAATTACAAAGTTCTCCCTGGTAACCAACACATGACTATAAGAAAAGTCTTAATGTATTTTTAAGACAAGCTGTAGTTGAGAACTATATTTCTGAAGTGGAATTTGGCTTTCTATGGGAAGAATTTCCAGTTGTGCTTAGTTTTTATGCACTGCCAAAAGTGCATAAGAACAGGGAAGCACCTCCTGACGCCCTATAGTTGCAGGCATTAATTTTTGACGTAGAATTTGGGAAATTTGTGATTTTTCTTACAACCATTTGTTTCTAACCTTCCTTCAAATATACAAGATAGTACTGATTTATTAAGAAAATTAAAGAAATAGAATGGAAGAAAAATTACTCACCTTAGTAATGTTGTTTCTTCTAATGGAGTCTTGCTATATTATGACAGTAGCAGTTTGTCCCACCACTAGAACTGCTCCGGAGTGAAATGGTTAATACCATTCCAAAATAGAACTTTGAGCACGAGCTCTAAGAAGCAGCTCTATCTGTGTAATTTCAAACCTGAACTGTCAGATCTTTACGAGCAAAACTCACTAAGGTCTGTGTGGAAGCTAACTACACTCAGCCAAATGGCTACCTAAATATTAATAACCATTGCTGGTCCCAACACCCAAGACTCAAGTCAGGGACCAGAACTACTAACACAATTCTAACAACATGAGAATAAAACAACAGTATAACAAAACACACACACACCAAACTCCCAAAAGGGAGAAAGCTAAAAGGGCATAAAATAGTGCCCATACTAAGTTGCCTGCACCCCACCCAAGTAGAAGTTCTGAGAGGGGCAGGCGGGGAGAGTCATAATATAGCAAGACTCCATTAGAAGAAACAACATTACTAAGGTGAGTAATTTTTCTTCAAACAACATGAAGTCTTGCTATATTATGACAGTAGCAGACTACACAGCAGTACCTCCATGGAGGAGGGCAGAACCTACTTAGGGAATAGGCTCTGAAGAACAGCTGTGCCAAACCGAGCATCTCTCCTGGCCTGGACATCCAGGGAGTAATGCTTGGTAAAAGTGTGTACCGTTTTCCAAGTAGCAGCCTGGCATATCTCTAATATAGGGATGTCTCTGGCAGCAGCTAGAGACACAGCTGTACCCCTGGTAGAATGAGCCTCAAGCCAGAGGGGGATCCCTGCCCAGTTTCTGATAACAAATTGGATACAAGAGACAATCCACCTGGCAATTGATCTCTTAGTGGCAGGTTTGCTCTTCCCAACTTCACCATAGGTAAGGAAAAGTTGGAGGATTCGCACCTGTGACCTTTGGTACGCTCTATATAGTAACTAAGAGCTCTCTTAACATCCAGGCTGTGCAACCTCCTCTCACCAGAAGAGGAGTGATCAGTGAAAAATACTGGAAGGAGATAGATTGGTTAAGATGGAAATCTGAAACCACCTTAGGTAAAACTTCCTATTAGTCCTAAGGACTACCTTATCCCTGTGGAAAGAAATTAGTCAGTTTCCACTGACAAGGCTTGCAACTCACTTATGCGTCTAGCAGAAGTGATAGCCACCAGAAAACAGTTTTCCAAGTTAGATACTTAAGCTCTGCAGAAAACAGAGGTTCAAAGGGTTGCATTAACTGGGCAATACAAACATTAAGGTCCCAGGCAGGGGCGGTTCCGAAAAGGGTGGATTAGTATGGAGTAATCCTTAAAAACTTGGAAAACACAGGGTGAGTGGAAAGAGGGGATGACTTTCCTGCTGACACAAAAGCAGATACAGCTGCCAAATGGACTCTCAGGGTAGCTGGTCTGAGACCCAAGGAATTAAGATGGACCATGTAATCTAATACAATGGGCAAATCAGCAGATTCTGGAAATATTTTCCAGCACACCAAATGGAAAACCTTTTCCATTTAGAACTATCAGTAGCCCTAGTGGAAGGCTTTCTGGAAGCCTTTAGATTTCAAGAACACCTTGAGAGGTGTAAATCAGCAACTCTAACTCCTCAAGAGCCAGGCCTTGAGGTTGAGGGATTTGAGGTCCGATACCAAACCCTTCCCTGGGCACAAGTTAACAGGTTGTGAATCCTGGGAGGCAAAGGGAAGATGGATTGTCAGTGACAGAAGGTGGGTACCAGGGCTGCCTGGCCCAATCCGGGGCAATCAGAATCACCCTGCAAGGCTGAGATCTGATTTTGACTAATACTTTGAATAGGAGAGAGAGGGAGGAAAGCATAAAAACTTCCTCCAATCCAGGAGAAGAGGCATCCAGGGGACTGAGCCCAACACTGGAGGCCTGCAACAGAACGGAGGAAGTTTGTGATTGGGGCTGCAAAAGATCTTTCTGAGGGTGCCCCATCTGGCAAAGACTATCCCCAGCACTTGAGGATCCAGGGACCATTCGTGATGGCCCTGGGAAATCCTGCTGAGAGCATCCGCTAGGACATTGTCCTTCCCTGGAAGATGAACTGCTATGAGGGAAGTGTTCAGGGAATAGGCCAGAGACCACAACTTCATTGCCTCGGTGCACAAGGCCGAAGACCAAGTGCTCCCC
This sequence comes from Neoceratodus forsteri, assembly GCA_016271365.2. NCBI lineage: Eukaryota > Metazoa > Chordata > Ceratodontiformes > Ceratodontidae > Neoceratodus > Neoceratodus forsteri. The sequence continues at coordinate 1,171,161,922 of CM057456.1, read as the reverse complement.
TGTTTGTTGATGTACCACATTGTTGTGGTGTTGTCTGTTCTGACTTGTATCACCTTGTTGTGGACAGATGCAGAAAATGCTTGAAGAGCTAAAAGACAGCTCTGAGTTCCAGCAAATTGATGTGAAGCAGAGATTCCTGGGGGACCACACCCCTGAGTGGAAAGGTCGCCCATGTGGACTCCCAACCCAGAAGGAAGCATCTGTAGTGAGAGTCAAATTGTGAGCAGGGAATGAAGGGGACCCCAATCTCAAATTGCTCTGATCCTGCCACCACTGGAGGCCTGGATCAAGGTTCAGTCACTGGGACCAACTTGGAAAGGGGTCTCTTCTCTGAGACCATTAGGTTCTCAAGTGAAACTGAATGTCTCTCATCTGAAATCTTGCTCCTGCACAACAGCTGTGGATGCAGCCATGTGTCCCAGGAGCTGCAGATAAAGTGTCTTGCTGGTCGAGAGACCTGCAGGGTGAAGGAGGAGGCCAGAGTCACTAAATTCGTCACCCTTTCTAAGGGAAGAAAAGCTCTGGCTAGCTTTGTGTCCAACTCTGCCCTATAAAGGTGAGTACCTGGACTGGTTCCAGAACCGGCTTTGTAGATTTAGCAGAAAGCCCAGGAGGTGAGAAGCTGCTGGGTAGCTTGCAGGTGAGATTTTACCTGTTCTGGGGACTGGCCTACAATGAGCCAATCGTCTAGATAGGGAAAAACAGCAATCCTTTGCCTCCTTAAGTGAGCCACTGCTAGACACTTTGTGAATACCCTTGGGGCAGAGGCAAGGCCGAAGGGCATTGCTCTGAACTGGTAATGACCTGAGGGTAGTTCGAATCTGAGGTACTTTCGATGGGAGCTTCTGATTAGGACGTGGAAATAGGCATCCTTGAGGTCCAGGAGGCTAACCAGTCCCTGGCCTTAGGGAGGGTAAAATCATTGCCAGATTACCATTTTGAACTTTGGTTTCAAAAGATGCTTGTTCAGATATCTGAGGTCTAATATGGGCCGCCATTCTCCTGTCTTTTTGGGGTAAGGAAGTATCTGGAATACAGACCCCTGCCCTGGTGCAGGGAGGAACCCTTTCCACTGCTCTGACAGCCAACAGGGTTGAGACCTCTGCTTCCAGAGCAAGGGTCTCTGAAGCACTTGAGGTAGAAAAGTCTGGTTCTCAACTTGGGAAACTTTCTGAAGCTGAGAACCAGACCCTGGCTTACTACTTCCAGAACCCACTTGTCTGAGGTTAAAGAAGCCCAGTTCTGACTGAAGTAAGCCAGCCTGCCCCCACCGGTAAAGGAGAATCGCCCTGGGCACCCCATCAGGGTGCCTGCTTAGCAGGAGCTTTAGGCTGAGGGGTGGGAGCAAGCCTGCCCACCCCTCGTCTGCCTCTGCTCTGAAGAAGCCCCTCTGAGCATAGGCAGAGGAGGCCTGAGTCTGGTAAAAGGCCTGTGAAAAGCCTACCCCTACCCCTGGGGTATGCCTCTGAGGAGGCTTGCCGCTCCTTAAGCTAGGCAGCGTTGTAAGTAGTCCTATATTCATCCATCTTTTCATGTAATTCTCTGTCTGCTCCCCAAATAGAAATTTCCCACCACAGGAAAATCCATAGCCTTAGTCTGGGTATCCTGTGACAGACTAGTACACCTGAGCCAGGCCAACCTACAAAAGCTATAGATGTGGCCATGACCCTAGAGGAAACATCATTAACATCCACAGCAGCATGAAACTGTACCTTAGAAGCCTCAATGCCATCAGCAGCCACCTGTTCTAGTTAAGCTAGCCAGCTGGCCATGGGCTTGCTTGGCTAATTCCATAACAGTATCCCATCTAGATTTCTGATACCTAGCTACATGAGCCATATAATTTGCTTGCCTGGGTCCCAGAGAGGCTGCCATATACTGTTTTTTCGCCATGGCATCAATCTTCCTGGAATCCTTGTCAGGAGGATGTGAAGCCAGGGGACATTAGCTTTATCACAGGCTGCAGCCTGAACTACCCTAACATGACTGCATTGCTGAGAAGGAATTCTGTATCAGGACCTGACAATGTGTACCTTCTGTCCATCTTTTATCTACAGGAGGCACAGAATTAGGAGCTTTAAAATTTTATTGTTTGCTTCCTAAAGACTTATGCAAAGGAATAGACAATCTCTAGACTCTGGAATATCCATCATTTCTACAAATCAGGCTCCTCTTGCTCATCCACAGCTTCTTCCAAGGAAGCTGGAGGGTTTCAACAACTTTTGTAAAACATAAAATGAGATGGGGACTCAGATAGCATAGAGAAGATTCTAGAGGTCTGTCTGGGGAAATGTCGGTTCAGTGGGCACACCCAGACCTTCCAACCACATTCATACTGTTCATAATCCTTCTCCCCTCCTCTGGTTCATAAAATTCCTCAACATCATATTCCTGAACCACTGGAACCGAGCGAACCGACCTTTTGCAGATAGTGGCGGTTCGAGGATGAGGACTAGTGACTGGACAATTTGTATGGCTTTTGCTATCTCTGCAGCAGTTGGAGAAGGGGTTATGGACTCCAAACCTGCTGACTTTCTTGTTTTCTTTACTGGAATTGGTTCCTCAGAACCAGCTTTTCTTTGCCAGAGGAAGTCTCGCCCTGGTCAGAGGGCACACCCTCCGGTTCGGTTGGCACGAACCAGGCTGGCCATCGGGTCAGCGGACTTTTGGCCTCTCGTTCCCTGAGCCTGCCCAATCTCTTTTCCAGGGTGGCTGCAGGAAATTCTTATATCTGGCAGTCTGACTGGAGGTGGTCAAACCCCAGACAATAGACACATGTGGTGTGTGGGTCAGCCTTGGCAAAGACTTCCCCACAGACATCACAGTGTTGAAACCAGTGGGCCCGTTTTTTCTTTGGGTTTCTCAGACATAACGCCAGCCTAACCAGAAAAACTTGCCCTTTAACGGCAGTGCCAGGCAAGACACCTTATCGCTCCTAACCGTGTCACTGGTATTGGAAAAAACGTAATAAAATTCGTTTTTCAGAACCAATAAGAACCGGAACCGCACTCTAAAATGTTAAACTTTAAAGTTAATAAGTTTTAAACCCAGCTGATCGGTTCAAAACCGAACCGATAAAGTTACAAGTTCCACACAGACAAAACCTTTAATTTACTTACGATTACACAGACAGAGCTTGAACCGAGCGGTTTTGCGGTTAAAATAAAACTATTCTCGGTTGAATCGAACGAGAAAACACTATTTAAACCGAGAAATGAACGAGCAGTAGAAGAAATCTCCGGGCGACTGTTCACTGAAGCGGAGTAAAGAATCTGACAGTTCAGGTTTGAAATTACACAGATAGAGCTGCTTCTTAGAACTCGTGCTCAAAGTTCTATTTTGGAATGGTATTAGCCATTTCACCTCCGGAGCAGTTCTAGTGGTGGGACAAACTGCTACTGTCATAATATAACAAGACTTCATGTTGTTTGAATGAGGGTTTTGGTTGGTTAGGAATAGATGTTGAATCTTTGTATACTAGTATCGTCATGATGATGGTATTGGGGCTGTAAGGGAATTTCTTTTCACATATGAAGTGGAAGAAAGGTTTGCCAAGGGAATTTTTATTGGAATCGTTAATTTTTATTCTCACACAACTATTTTGAATTTGAAGGTACTTATTATTTACAACAGCGGGATACTGCTATGAGAGCCTTTATGGCTCCTAGTTATGCTAATTTGTTTTTGGGGAGTTGGAAATGAAATTTGTGTATGATGTTAACAGGAATCCTTTTCAGACAATATTATTAAGTGGTATCGTTTTATTGATGATATTTTATGTGTCTGAAAGGAGATGAAAAGGAAGCCCTTTCGTTTATTGAATATTTAAATGAGAATGAGTTAAATTTGAGATTTACTCACACTTTAGTCATGAAAGTGTAAATTTTTGGATTTAAATCTTTCAAGTGAGATGACTGGAAATACCTTTGGCATTTAAATGAGAACATTTAGAAAAGATACTGCCACAAACTCCCTGTTACATGCGGAGGTGCCCACCCCAAAATTGATAAAATCTATACCTTTCAGCCAATTTCTACGTATCAGAAGAAATTGTAGTATTGATACAGATTTTGAAGTTCAATCAGAGGAATTATTATCCAGGTTTTGGAAAGAGGTTATGATAGAAATTTACTTGTTGAAACTGTGAAAAAGTGAGAAAGATGGATAGAGATGTCATCTTAGAAAAAAGGAATAACTCCATTAAACCTGAGATCTGTACCTTTGTTACTGAGTATAATCATGTGTCGATTAGTATAGGCAATATTATACATCAATATTGGCCCATATTATTGGGAGATGAATTGGTAGGACAAGCAGTAGGTCAAAAACCTCGAGTGTCATTTTGTAGGGCATCAAATATCAGAGATAAAGTGGTGCACAGTAGGGAAGCAGAAAACATAGTGACCCTGAACTAGCCTTTTGGATACCTAAAAGAACTAATGGATTTTTACTTGCAAAAGATGCAATGTTTGTAAGTATGGTGTGATTAGTAAAGCGATTCAACATCCTAAAAACAAAATTTTTAAAATCGATGTGAGAGAACTAATCACATGTGACACACCATATGTGGTTTATATGTTGTGGTGCCCATGTGATCTTATATACATTGGCAAAACTGTGAGACCTTTGAAACAGAGAATACAGGAGCACGTTAGATCTGTTCTCAACAAGCGATAGGATACACCTGTCAGTATGCATTTTGCATCGCATCATAATTGAATCGGGTTTTAAAATTTATGGGTTTGGAGCGTATTCCAATCCTGCCGTTTGTGGGGACAGATCTAACAAACTGCTAAAGAAAGAATGTATGTGGATTTTTAAAATGGACACTATTAGACCTAATAGCCTTAATGAGAAATGGGACATTAAACCATTTCTTTAGATTGAGAATTTTTTAGATAGGTGTAATGGAAGGATTAGGTATTTTTGTTTATTTTGCCTATTGGAAGCTTTTCCTGTGGCGGTATCACTAGTGTCAGTTGTAAAATAATGCCTCTCTTTTCCTTTTTCTTTGCAGTATGACCTCAATTGAACTCTGATCCTCAGTACTTAGATCGCTTAAAGAAAACTTTTCATGTATGAGGCTTTTTTAAAAGTATAAAATGTGTTGAATTTTATATATTCATATGAGCTTATGATGGAAAATATTGTTTGAATTAGCAGGTAACATGTTTCTTTAAATGTTGCTATGCAAGCTCATTAATGATTAATTGATCCAGCGTTTATAAGTGCTGGGAGTATTGGTTTAGGTACCCCCTCTGAAGACTAGTGGGAAGTCGGGCGCTAAAGTGTTTGTCTGTAACAGCACTCTGTAACTTCTTTGCACCAGGTGTTATATTCTTGTATGTGAAGACTAATAAATGTGTGATTTTTGCAACTTTAAGCACTATGACATTGTCTTCACTGGCATATTACATTATTTAGTGCTGATCGCTTTTGCTCCCGATTGTGGACTGTTTGTTTGTGGGGCTGGCTGCCCTTGGTGAGCTGCATGATTACTGTAAGAGCTCTGTTCGCGGTGATATTTTGTATTTGTGATGGCTAAATGGCCTGGAGTGTCGCGGTGGAGACTGGGACCCAAGGCCAAGACATGTGCTGTGGAAGCAGCCGATGACACTGTTGGAAGTAGACAACTGAGGGTGCCAAGCAAGCACCGGCCAAGGCCATACCGGCAGAACAACCTAACTGATGTTCCGTGAAGGAAAAGGGACTGAACAACAGAGTCTGAAAGGTCAGTGGGGCTGAGGAAGCTGCAGCTGATGAACCAGTGCCCACCAGAGTAAGGCAGGGGGCTGCCACAGAGAGCCCTATGGATGAGAGGGCATTGGTGGCGAGGGGACCACTCCCAAAGTGGAAGGTGGCTCTGCCACCATCAGCGCTCGACGTGGCGACTGGAAACAATCCGTGGAAGACCACTCCTTAGCCCGATCCTTATCCCATGCTTCTGCTTCCGGCAGACTTGTCCCAGGCCTTGGATGAATGGAAACCAGAGGACATGGCCAGCAAAGGAACTACTGACTTGAGCTCTTTCTCCATGCAGGAAAACTTCTGTTGGAGCAGAAAGGTCTCTAAGGTCTTCTATCAGCGCCACTGGTAAGCCTGGTTGAAGTGGCAATAGCTCCATGATCCTGCATGTCATGGTCTGCACCTAGGCTGCAAATGCAGGCATCAAGGCCATCCTTCTTGAGGATCTTCTCCTGCAGGCACAGATCCAAAAGAGCTTCTTCTTGGAGATGGAGTTCAACATAAAAAGAGAAATCACTTTGAAACAAAGTGCTACCTGCGTCAGCACCTTGTCTAATGGCCTCTGTGAATGTTTCTCTTAACTAAACTTACTCTCCTTCCCTCTAATTCCCCCTCTAAGTCTCTCACCTTTACCTCCTTTTTATTTCCCCAGTGTTATCTACATTTTCTCCCCATAGCTTCCTCTACATGTACCTACCATCTCTCTAGCAGTTTCTAATTCATTCTAGTGAACCCTATTACAACTGTTTTTATTGTATATATGTTCTTGAATAATATATACAAATTACTGTAACTTAAGACACATACTGTGAATCACTACATATTACAGTAGTTCCATATGAAAGCTTTAATGTGCCCGACAAAGCCTATAGCTGCTTGAAACTACTGTACTTGTTATTGTCCTCACTATGTTCTGTATTGTTTCCCTAACGTGGAACCTTTGTAAAAGAGCCTTGGCTCAAAGGTGTCTTCAAAATAATAATAAACTAAATAAACTAAGAGCTAGGATGAAAAAGAAAATAATAAAGTGGAACAAGGCGAGTAGAGCCAAAGTTGGCAGCATCTTCAGTGAAGTCCGGCATGTGATGGTTGCCGTTGGGAAAAGAACTGAGGAGGGCACAAAAGCCACCTCACGCTTAAATGGGAAGGACATCGGTGGCATGTGGCGTCAGCATGGCGGCCTCCCTGGTAGACTGCTAGCTAGAAAAGTTTCCATGTAGTCCTAGTGCATGGCAGCTGTAGTTCTATAGATGTGGCCTGCTGCAAGAGATACCCTCGATGAAGATATACAGGTTACTCACCTGTAACAGGAGTTCTAGGAATGGCATATGTTGTTCATCCACACTGTCTGGTAGGTTCCTAGCCGCTTTAAATCTTGCCAGAAGGTCTTCAAGCTGGCTCTCCTCCCACCGGGTGGTAAAATTCGCTGCTCCACCCATGGCGCAGATCTAGCCGCTGGAAGCCAGGTTGTGCGTCGAGCCGGGAGGTCGGGTGGGTCATGTGGATGAACAACATATACCATTCCTAGAACTCCTGTTACAGGTGAGTAACCTGTATTCTAGGGACATGGATATGTTGTTCATCCACACTGTCTGGCAGACTCCTAGCAGTTCTCTGGGAGGAGGGAGGCAAGGCGCACACCTACTTGGGAAATAAAGACTGGCGAACCGAGGCCCCAAAACCAGTATCCGGCGTGACTCAAGGTCGATGTGGTAGTGGGTGATGAAGGTGTGCTGACTTCAGGTAGCAGCCCTGCAGATTTCCTGGATAGGGCGTCCCTGGAAGCAGCCACCGATGCAGCGGTATGGCGGGTAGAATGAGCTCTTATCCCTCTGGGAGGCTCCATGCCCACCAACCTATAGCAGAGATCTATGCAGGAGGTGACCCAACTGCCTAATGTCCGCTTGGCTGCAGGTCTGCCAGGTGCGGCTTCAGCGTGGTGACAAACAGCTGGCCGAACCTCTCCCCGAACTTCAGCTGTCCGCTCCTTATAATAGCGGCTCTTCTAGGGTCCAAAGTATGGAGCCTATATTGACCCTCCGAGTGTGACTGGGTAGAACACCGGCAGAGTCAACACCTGGTTAAGGTGAAACTCCGACACCACGGAAGGAATTTCGAGTGGGGCGCAGGACAACCTTGTCCCTGTGGAAGAGTAGATAAGGAGACTCAATGGAAAGCACCTGGAGCTCTCCCATCCTTCTGGCTAACGTAATAGCCACCAAGAAGGCGCTCTTCCACGACAGGTGAGATGTCACACATGTGCATCGGTTTGAATAGCCTGCCCATGAGCTTAGCCAGTACTAGCAGTAGATCCCATGGAGGTGGAGGTTCTGCACCAGAGGGATATGTGATCAAGGCCTTTGAAAAAGCGCCCGACCACCTTCTCCTGCACACCGACTGCTTCTCGGCCCGCGCCCGGTAAGCAGAGATGGCTGCCAGGTGCACCTGAAGGTCGTCGCCGAAGCCCTTACTGAGAAAGGGACCACAGGTAGTCAGAATGCTTGCCAAGGAACAGGAGGAAGGTCCAGGCCTTGCCTGACACAAATGAGAATCTCTTCCATTTCAAGGTGTAGCATTTTCTAGTCGACTCATACAGGATGCCTCAGCAGCGTTGAGACCTCATCAGAAAGACCCAAGGCCTGGAACTCTAGCCGCTCAGGAACCAGGCCGTCAGGTGCAGGAAGTGAAGGTCCGGATGGAATACCTTCTCCTGATTGACTGAGATCAGGTCTGGATGGACTGGAAGTCGCCTCGGTAGCCTGGAGCTGAGACTGAGGAGATCTGGGTACCAGAACTGGCGAGGCCAGCCTGGGGCTACCAGAATCACCTGTGCCTTGTCCCTCCTTGCCTTGAGCACCTTGTGGATCAGGAAAATAGGGGAAAAGAAGGCCCAGGTCCATGACCTCGAGAAGGTATCCCCCTGCAGCGAGCCCTGCTGAGGCGGTGGGCATGAAACAGTCTCAGCCGCATTCTCCTGGAGGCAAACAGGTCCGCTGAGGCGTGCCCCAATGGGAGAAGAGATCTTGTACTACCTCCGGCAGGAGGACCACTCGTGAGCCTTGGCCCCTATCGAGCTTAGGACATCGGCCAGGGTGTTGGAGGCTTCTGCCACGTGAATGGCAAGGAGATCCGCCCAGGCTGCGACGAGTGACCAGATGCGGAGCTTCCCTGCACAGAGGCATGGAGTGCGTCCCGCCCTGGCAGTTTAGGTAGTACATGGTTGTGGTATTGTCCGTCTGGACCTGAACCACTTGACCCGTAGAAGCGGGCGAAGGCGGTGAGGCTAGATGAACTGCTCGAAGCTCCAGCAGGTTGATACGTAGCGCCGGGGACTCCCGAGGGACCAGAGAGCCGTCGCTCTGTGCTCCCCAGATGGGCTCCCAACCCATCAGAGGCATCGGTCAAGAGAGAGATCGTCGGCTAGGCGGACAAACAGGATACCCTCCTGCATATGTGCTGGAATGATCCACCACTGGAGGCATTCCACATCCCTGGGTCACTGTCACTAGCCGATCCAGGGATCGAGTGCTGTGACCATTGGCTGGCCAGTCCCCACTGAAGGGACGCCTTACCAGCAGGCCCAATGGATCATGCTGGTGCAGGCGCCATGAGGCCCAGGAGGCGCCAGGAAGTCCCAGGCAGGACACGACTGCCCAACCTGAAATGATTGGGCAAAGGAGGAAGGGACCTCGGCCCTGTCCGGGGAGCCATGCTCTGGCTCAAAGAGAGTCAAGCTCTGCCCTGATGAAATGTATCACCTGCTTTGGCACGAGTTCCGACTTGGCCTCATTGATGAGGAGGCCAATCTGAGAACAAACCTGGAGGCCAGATCTCTGGACTGCTCCACCTCCGCTCTGGAGGGCTGCAATCAGCCAGTCATCAGGTAGGGTACACCTGGGCCCGCCAGGCGCAGCAGGGATACTGTCACCACTGCCATGCATTTGGTGAAGACCCTGGGAGCTGGGGAGAGGCCAAAGGGCATGGCCCGGAACTCGTGAAGGATCCCTCCGCTCTGGAGCGGAGGAATCTCTGATGGGGACGGATGGATTGGGACGTGAAAGAACACATCCTGAAGATCCAGGGAACAGAACCACATGCCTTGTTCCAAGGATGGGATTATCTGAGCCAGAGTGACCATCCTGAAGGTCAAGACCTTAAGAACCTGTTCAGGTCATGCAGGTGAGAATGGAGCAGCCCCGTCCGTTTGGGACCAGGAAATACCTGGACACAAACCCGGGTCTGGAGGAGGATCTGCTACCTTCCTGATCACCTCTTTTCGAGGAGCAGGGCAATGTCGTCTCGGCGGGCCGACAAGCGAGGCTGCAGACCCATGGCCCCGGCCGGCAGCTCGGAAGACTGGGGCCTACTCGAACTCCAGAGGCAGGCCCTTTCCTACCACCTCCAACACCCAGCGGTCCATGGTGATAGCGGACCAGGCGGAAAGGAAGTGGCGAGCCGTCCCCACGGGGAACCGGGGGTGGCAGGCTGGGGCGACACCCTCAACCCGTCACTGGGCAGGCTTGGAGTAGGACCGGCCGAGGGACCTCCTGGGCCTTACCTTCCTGCTTCCTATTAGAGGAAGCCGTGGAGCAGGTTTGGGATGCCAAGCACGAGCCTGCTGGCCTGGTGCTGGTGCTGTTGGGCGGATGTGCCACAGGCGCAGAAGGCGAAAGGACTTGTGCTGCTGCTGTCAGCGGCCTTTGTCCTTCTGGGTGGAGGTGACCCGAGTCAGAATGGCATTGGACTTCTCGATCCGCTGGAGGTGACCCTCCACTCCAGGGCCAAGGAGTCAATCCCCAAGAGGGATGTCCGCCAATTTGTACTGGGTATCCGCCGTGAAAGTGGATATCCTCAGCCATGCTCTGGGGCATGGTCACCATAGCTGCAACCAATCTGGCACAGGAGTCTCCTATGTTCAGAGCCGTCTGGAGCTGCTGCTCGCCACCGCCCCTCCCTGGTCCCGAACCTGCGGACTGTGGTCTGCAGGTCAGCCGGGAGATGAGGAATCACCTCATCCAAGGAGCCCACAAGGGCGTGGGAGAAGTGTGCCATCACACGCCGCCGAGCTGGCCTGGCGGAAGCCAAGGAGGGCGCAGCGTACACTTTGTGCCCGGCCTAGTCCAGTTTTTGGACTCCTTGTCGGGGCTTGTCCACTCCCTAGCGTTCCTGGAAGCGCGGCGAAAACACTGTCGGTGACCAACCCTCGGCAAACCGGGCAAAGAGCCGGTGTGGACTGCATACTTCCTGGCCATCTTGGCTGAGCGCGGGGCAGGAAGCAGGCCGCTGCCAAAGCTCCAAGGCTGGGCCACAATGGCCTCGCCAGCCACGGAGAAGACCTCCGTGGGGTAATCCCCTCGGTCAGTATCTCCGTCAGGGGATACTTGACCTGTTGGATCGGGCTCGAGCTGCATCCCGGTGGACTCCGAGATGAGCGAAGCAAACCCATGAAGGACGATGGGCTTTCGTCCAACAACTGGCCCGGAGGACTCCAGGTCAACGGCCTGGAGAACAGGGAGGAGTTGTCATTGGACTCAGAGTCCATGGAAGAGCTGCCTGGGGCCTGAGCCACCTCCACCTGCCGAGGGCGGTCGGGAGTGAGGGTGACCGACAACCTATGGGGCAGGCCTTGACCCGACCAAGAATCCTTGATCGCGCCCCTGATTTCGGTTGTGGGCGGAGGTTCCACCACAATGGTGGGACAGCAGGTTTCGGCCAAACAACTGGCCCAGGCTTGGGCATCTCGACTCACGGCGAGGGGTTGTTTCGACCGCTCGGGTGATAACCACTTGATGGCCGGGAAGGCATCAGCGTCGACTTGCTCCCAGACAAAAGTAACTGATGCCACATCAGGTCCTCGTGAGTGTCAATGCAATTTGCGTCAAGCCTCTCCTCTTCCGAGGAGGAGGAAGGCGAGACGGTGCGCTTACCTCGAGTGCCGAGACCACCTATGTCGGTGGGATCGGCTGGACCAAAAAGTCCAAGACCGAGATCCTCGGTGTTTCCGAGGACAGGTCTGGGAAGGAGTGGGGACACCCGCTCTTCCCTCGCTCGGACACCTTAACCGGGGACTGCTGCACGGGGCACAGGCAGATCCTCGGTCTCCACCAGGGGAACGGTGAAGAAGGGTTGTTGTCTTCATCAGTCGACAGTCCGTCCGGCGGGTCGAGAAAATCTTGACCACGCCAGCGGGAGTCTCAGCTGGCTGGCCTGGCGAGGATGCCGTGAAGCCAGCAGCCTTAGCGAAACCTCGACCGAAGTAGACAGTCGGCTGTCAGGAAAGAGACCTCTCCCCACTCCCACGAGCGCCCGACAATGGGACTTACCATTAGAATCCTTCTTTTTGGACGAGAGGAATGTCCGATGGCCCTCTCCCTTCATGGAAGGGATTGGAAAGCTTCTTGAGCGAAGCTGAATCGAGGTACCAAGGAGGCGGGATAAATGCTGCAACGAGGAAGAGGAAGAGGCGGCCTGGGCGCCTCCTCCTCAAGGGTGATCATCTGCTCGAGCTGCTCAGCCGAGCCTGGCTGTGATAACATATGAGGGCCTTCTTGACTTAACCGGCGGGTGGCGCTGCTTGGGGGCGCCCTAGCTTTAACCAGGCAGCGCAGTCCTCCAGGATGTTGGCCATAAACAAACAGCATGACTCGCAGGCCAGCGGCGTGTTCTAGGCGAGGCAGTACACGCGCGTGGAGTCGGGTCCATCCTGGACATCTTCTGCCCACAAGGGCACCACGAAATCCGAGTCAATTTGTCCACAGCAGCGCGAGGAGAAAGTTGACCAAGTCTTGAAAATTTTAAAATGAGTTTCGGGTGAGCCAAGAATTAGGATCCAGTCTATCACGCAGAGCGTTAAGGAGGGAACCTGAGCTTCCGCCGTAAGAAGATCTGGCGCTATGAAGAGTCGAGTTTTACCACCCGGTGGGTGGAGAAGCCAGCTTGAAGACCTTCCGCAAGATTTAAAGCTGCAAGGAACCTGCCAGACAGTGTGGATGAACAACATATCCATGTCCCTAGAACTAGTGTTTCATAAGTGAGCTTCCCAAATAAGGTACAGCCCATCGGTCAGCCACTAAGTTCCACTGGAACAGTAGGCGCAAGGCTCAGATAAGATTTTTGGAATGAGTACTGTACCCTTCATTTTGAAAGCAGGTGAGTAAAACCAAATTAAGATGCGTACAAATGTTTGGACAGAATGGAGTGAGAATGTCGTTTTCTAGATGAATTGATCAGGTGCCAACAATACTCCAGATAATATTGGCAGGTAGGAGTAATTTACTTACCAGTTTTAAAATATAGTGATGAAACAAAATCGGATGAGTGCGAGTGCTGTAAATCTGGAAAAAAATGCTCCTTTTGAATCACCAGTTACGTTATGAAGCACTATTCTTTAGCGTGAGGAGTATTTACAAATGTTGGGTGAGTACTGATACTCATCACAAAAATTTTCTGAAGTGTATTTCCTAGAATGAAGCGAGTAAAATAGGTCGTTACTCCCTTATCTGGAGCCCTGAATATGTGTGTTTTATTGACAAGCGTAATATATACAGCAGCAAGCATACATAAAGAAAACCACTGTTAACTACACAGCATAATAGACAAAAAAACTCAAAAAGAAAAACACACACAAAAAACTCTAATAAACATAGACAAGGAAAGCAGAAAGAAAACTGAATGCAGTACAGCCCCAAGAAGCAATTAACTGCTATCAACTTAAGACTCATCAAAAACAGTGTCAAAAGAAAACATATGACCTATGACAGCCCAGTAACATTTTAGCAGTACAAGTTAAATAGGTCAGCAGGCAAATTCTTGTACTCTTTTGGTATACTGCCCAAGTTCCTTATCAACAAACCCGTACTAACAAAGGTAATGGGACTGTCTAGAGCTGAAACAGATCGAGCCTCTGACATGACCGATGAACCACTTTATCGAGGACATAATTAAACACAGCATACTGAAATCCCCCACTAATTAGAAAAGGAACAGTAAATCAAATTCTGATAGGTGATAGTAGCAAAACTAAGGGACCTCCAACGGCTGCTTAAGTCCTGCCACATGTCCTGGATGTATGGGCACAAAAAAAAAACAAAAAAAACAAGTGACCTACTGTGTGACCCTGAGCAAGTCACTTAACTTCCTCGTGTTCTCAGGTCACACATGTAAACATTAGTGTGTATCTCCTGGTAAAAAAAAAAAAAAAAAAGGTTGCATTGTCCCGACTGACTGACTAAAGGTGTCCTGGAGGCAATATCTCCCAGACTAGCTCTTCTGTTCGTTATCGCCTCTCACTTGAAATTTTCCATGGGTGCAAAGCCACAAAGCGATCCTGCATTTTCCTCATGATCCTAGAGTCGAGCAGTTATTGTGGAGAGAAACTACACGAGTCTTAGATTGGTTCCAAGAAAAATAGTCGATAATACATGATCATGAAAAACTTCCATGAACTAGAGGACATCAAAGCAGAAGTCAGCTTCCACTGCCTCACCTTGTATAAACAAGAGCTGAGAAACTGAGGAAGGGCAGGCCACCTCTACCCAAAGACCTATTTCCAGCAGTCCATGAGCCTGTAAGACAGAACAGAACCATACATCCCCAAAGGCACCCAGGGCTCATTTACTCCTAACAAAACAGGCTTTAAGAAACTTAAAATTAACAAACTATGAAAGAATTCTAGTGAATTCAAAATACCAGCCCCACCCCAACCCATGGTCCTGTAAGTGTGCACCTTTTAATGAGGATCAAACAGCTCCTCCACAGGAGTCTTAAAAAATGCTAAAAAGCTTACTTTCCAATTTACAGGGTGGGGAAGCAAAACAAATGTATGGAAACATGGGCACCAAAAAGTTTTAATAAAAACGCTTTGCCTTTGTCATGGGCCATTTTTTTCTACTGGCCAACCCCTTTGTTCAGCTATGGCCAATTTAGAATTCCAGTTTACTCTACCAATGACCCCGGCCAAACACTTCCCTACCCTGAGAATTTTAAGGTCATCCCATATAGGAATCCCGCCACATGAGTGGGACAAGTATCTGATAGTTTCCCTAAAGCCATTCCACTATTTTGTCCAGGTTTACTCTAGCCCCAGAAACCTCTGAAAATTTCTTTAGAACAGTAGAAATGGTATGTGTAAATTCCAGGTCACCAACCAGAAGACACAGATCATCAGTGTAAGCCAGAACCAGGAGATGGTGATTTTCGCTGGTATACATAGTTTCCATATGTCGGAAAGCCCACTATAGTCTGAATTAGCAGGCCCTCCAAACACATACAACAGCGGGCTCAGCGGACACCCTCATCTAACCTACCTTTTTCACTGAGACTGCCTTTCTGTCCCATCCATGCAGCGCTGAAGTCACTAAAGCTGAAGAATAAAGAAATTTTACCCAGCTGATAAAACAATTTGGAATTCCATACCGTGCCAAAACAGAAAACAGAATTATATGTGAGAGCGGGCAAAGGCCTTCTCCTGGTCTAAAAGCTAAGAGGAGGCCGAGACCTGTCTTCAGTTACCCTGCTCCACAACACGTGGACGTTGTCTTGAAAAGTTCTACGGGAATGTCACACATTTGTGAGAAGCCTATTAATTGGGAAGAGTTCTGTAATAATCTGAAGGTCAGGATTTTGGTCGTAATTTTCAAATCTGTATTTAGAAGACTTATCTGCCTCCAACTGGAAATATCAGATTTATCCTCTTTCTAGAATAGAAAGATGAGAATACCCTCTTTAAGACTAGGCGATCCCTCCTCAGTGAGCACAGAATTAAACAGAGTTGCCAATTCTGTTTTAAGAGAATCCCTATTGGCGATATAAATCTGCAGGCAACCCATCTGTTCTGCGTGCAGACCTAGTAGAAAAGAGCTTCTAGCTCCCATAACCTCCTCTGGCAGAATATCCACCTGGAGGCTGAGTTTTGATCCGATGAGAGTTTGGGACCTAAATATCCCCAAGAAATCTGCCACACCAGGGACCTGGGGGCAGCCAAACAAAAGTTGCAAAAACATGATGGTCTAAAAGGCCAACATGTCCCTAGTATCGGACAGGACAGTTATACGTATGAACATACAAATGTGCCAGCAGAAACAGACTGCCAGGTCTATCTATAAGCCTGCTCAGGTGTGCAACCAACACCCTAGTCTGCAGCTGCCCCAACCCCCTCCTTTTATCATCCCACTGCCACCCCTACCCTCACCCTCACCTGTTCCTGTCCCATGCCCTTTGAAGCTGTTCACAGATTTACATGATCCCACCCATTCTGGTAGGGCATTCCATTTGCTACCACCCTCTGTGAAATAGTGTCTCCTCATTTCCTTCCTAAATCTTCCTCCTCCATTCTTAGCCCGTGCCCTCTGGTGACCCTCCCTCCTTAATTTAAAGACCCCATCTGCCCCATCCTTATTGATTCCCTCAGATACTTGAATGTCTCTATCATGCCCCCTCGTCCCTTCTATCCTCCGGGGTGTACATATTTAGGTCTCCCAGCCTGCTGTCATAGTCTCTCCCTCCATTCCACATATCATCTTTGTTGCCCTCCTCTGCACCCTCCAGCAGCCTGATATCATGCTTTAGGTATGGCCTACAAAACTGCACACAATACTCTAAGTGCGGCCTTACCAGCAACCTGCAGAGGGCAAAATCACTATCCAATTCGCTTGGGCCGAAAACCCCTAAGCTATATGCCCAATTTTTGTTTAGAAAGCACAGATGCTCTCCTGCACTGGGCAGTGTTGTTCATAGTCCCTGTTATCATTACCCCAAGGTCCTTCTCCTCCTCAGTGATCCCCAGCGTAACCCCTCCCCTCAGCCAGTATTCTCTCCTTGGGTTCTTCACCCCAAAGTGCATAACCTTACACTTCTTTGCATGAACCCCAACTGCCACCTCTCTGACCACTCCTCTAGCTTGCGTGGGTCCCCCTGCAGCTGCTTCCACCCCTCTTCTCCATCTACCACTGCTCTGATTCTGGTATCGTCAGCTAACAGACTTACCTTGCTCACCACCCCATGTCCAATGTCTGATATAGAAGAGCCCAAACAATACTGGCTAACACAGAGCCCTGTGGCACCCACTTGTCACTGGCCTTGGAGCTGAGCTCCTCTCACCACCACCTGTTGCAGCCTCCCACTCAGCCAGCTTGTAATCCAGTTCATCATTTTGCCCTACTCCTACACAGTTAGCTTCCCCCAAATGTCCATGAGGCACCGAATCGAAGGCCTTGCTGAAGTCCAAGTAAAGAACATCCACCGCATGACCCTTAACCAGTTCACCTGTCACCCAGTCATGATACTTTATCAGGTTGGTTTGACAAGACTTCCCTGAAACAAACCCATGCTGCCTCACATCCTGAGGCCATTGTCCTCCAGGTACAACACCAGTCTTTCCTTTAGTATTGTCTCCATGAGTTTGCACACTATGGAGGTGAGACTTACTGGATGATAATTACCTGGTTCATCCCTTGGCCCGCTCTTGTGTAATGCTTTTCTGCGTGCCATCCTCCAGTCAGTGGCACACATCCCGACTCCAGTGAGTGCTGTACATCCGCCAACACCTCTGCCATCTCCCTCAGCACCCTGGGGTAGATACCATCCAGCTCTGGTGCCTCGTCTACCTTCAGTGCCCTCAGTCCCTTTAGGACTCTATTTGCCTCAATTCTTCCATCTGTAGTCTCCTCTCCTCCTGTCCCCACCCTCCCAGCCCATGCTGGTAGTGGTCCCCACTTTTCCTCTGTAGACACAGAACAAAATAATTCATTCAGTGCTTCTGCCTATTCCTTCCCTTTCCATCCACTCCCCACCCTTTTATCCTCACTATTGTCTCCTTACACTTTCTTTTCTCCTGATGTATCTGAAGAAGTCTCCCCCAACACCCCATTAATTCCCTGTGCAAATCTCAGCTCCCTCTGGGCTTTGGCTTTTCTCACTTTTCTGGTTACCTCCTGGACCATCTTGCATATTCCTCCTGTCCACTTCCTTCCCAGTCCTCCTAAACCTCTGGTGAGCCACTTGTTTGCCTTTACCACCTCCACAAGCTCACTGTTCAACCAGCATGGTTTTCTTGCTCTGTTTCTCTTACTCTGTGCCTTGGTGCAGGCTTCTGTTTCCTCTGTAACTCCCTGTTTAATAATATCCCATTTAAGCTCCATGTCCATCTCATGCCTTATGCCCTCCAGTTTCCCTTCAGTACTTCCTGCATCTTCCCAAAGTCCACCCCTGAAGTTTACCACCCGAGTAGCTGATTTCTCTGGATCCCACACATCGTGATATTAAACCACACGTTTGGTGATCGCTGTTGGATAGTGGGTCCTCTACCTTTATTTCCCTCACTGTCTCCCCATTCAACAATACCAGATCTAAAGTATTCTTTAGCCTAGTAGCTACAGTAAGCAACTGTGTCAGGAGACCCTCCTGGATTGCATCCAGAACGCACTCCTAGCACTGAGGTGACTGGAATGCTCCAATCAACCCCAGCAAGTTGAAATCCCCACGATGACCGCCTTCCCTTTCCCACATACCTTTTGATTTGTCTCGCTAGCTCCCTGTCATGCTTCTCAGACTGGGACGGTGGCCTGTATGCCACCCCAAACCTCAGTTTCCTACCCTTGAGTCTAGGAGCTGAAGCCAGATTGGCTCTGTTCTCCTTTCTTCTCCCTCGTCCCTTGTGCATCTGATCTTGTCCCTCACAAGACTACCACCCACCCCTCCCTCCTACGGTCCTTCCTGTATAATTTATATCCTAGGATTGCCAGATCCCAGTCCTAGTGCTAAGTTGCCCACGTTTCTGTGACAGCTGTAATATCCACCCTCCATAATGCTAAGAGTGCCTGCAGCTCAGTGGATTTGTTTTCTAGGCTTCTTGCATTCAATGAGATCACCCTCCATAATGCCCCCTTCCCCTCACTGGCCTCCATCTTGCCCTTCTACTCCCTCCTTTTTGGCCTCCCTGAGTCCTTCCCTGCTAGCCTGGGGGGCAGGCTGTGACTCACTTTATCAGATCCTGCCTACCTGCTGTCCACTTGACCCCAATCTAGTTTAAATCCACTCTTGTCACAATATCCCTCTCAGTCTTTGCTTTAACAACTCCTTCCCTCCCCACTCCAGTGCAGCCTATCCCTTGAAAACAGATTGTTATTATCCCAGGTACTTCCCCAGCTGCCCTAACCCCATACCCTTAGTTCGACACCATTATACCAACCATGTGTTCAACTCTCTAATCCTCTCCTTTCTCACTGTGCTTGCACAGGGTACTGGGACCACTCGGACGCCACAGAACTCCCAGTCTCCTCACACCCTTCCACTTCCCTCAATCCTCTCCCTTTTCCCGTCCACTGTTTCCCCTGCTAGGTCATTTTTCCCCACATGTACCACAATGTGTGGTTTCCTTCTACCCCTCTTCCCTTAGGATTGCCTGTCCTGCCATATCTGCCTTTAACCCTGGTATGGACTCCACCCATATCCGACTGTGCCTCTCCCCTTGCCACCCCATCTAGTCCCTTGGTATGGTCCCAACACCAGTACACCCCTCCTCTTTCCATGTGTCTGTCACCACCCCCCACCCAGGTTCTCATTTTGGAGCCACTCAAGACTGTGTTTTTACCAAATGCCTAGTGTCTTCCCCCCCGTCCCTCCCAATTAAGTCCTCCCTCTCCTCCTGTTTGACTGCCAGCCTCCCTCTCCCTCCTCACCTCTCCAAGTATTACCTCCCGTCACACCGTCTAGATCTCCACTAGTAATGCCTATCATTCCCACTTCGTTAGTGCTATCCTTGTGCAGTCACCTCCTGCCTCCTCTTTTCCATGTCTTTCTAGCAAAGTAAGCATGTTCCCTATCCCCTTGGCCTTACTATGTGCCCCCCCTGCTGCTCCTCTTTCCTAGGTTCTACTAGAGTCCACCTTTCATCAGCTGGTTTCATATCTAGTTTGGCCTCCCTTGACCCACTGTTCTGTCTCTGTGGTGCCCCACAGTACTCTCAGATGTCAGGCCTCTTATCAACAAAATCCTCCCTCATCCGCAACCTCCCCAGCTCCCTGCCCAGCCACTGAACCTGTTCCTCAAGCCTCCTTAGCCTGTGGCATATTAGGGCACCCTCCTAGCCTCCACAGTATATTCATCTGTATTGCTGCCCCCAAACATTGCACCAACAATCCTACCCATGCTCCACACTACCTATACAGCCTCTGCACACTAACTATCCTAAAGCAAGTAGAATTAAGTAATCCTAGCATATCCTCTAACAGAAATACCCATTTATAAGTACCAAAAAGTACAGTCCGATGTTGACTTTTGCAGTCCTCAAAGGTTTGTCAGGAACTTTGATCCTTTCATGTTATATTTCTGTTCCATAACCAAAGACAACATCTGTTGGTACTGGAACTTGGTAATTTCAGTCTTAATAATCGAAATGTGGCCAGTAAATCCTGCCCTGTGGTTTTCATAACCGTGAGTGAATGATGAAATTGCTGAAGATCTAAGTAGTGGATATATTCATCATTAGCTAGTTTCCTACCCTGAAACCAGGAACAGGAATTCAATTCCAGTTTCACATCCTCCACCATTCGATCAGAGAATCATATAAACGCCAGTGGATTTTGTTAGCCTGGATAACAAACAGTAGCTTTTGCCAAATGATATCCTCCTGTAATAGGGATGTATTCAATTTTCAGTGACCAAGCCCTAAAGTATTATCTGAGTAAGTGCCAAAAGTGGCACACACCAACTTAGGGTCAGATATCTCAACTGGCAAGGTCTGATGATGGGAATAACCCAGCCAGAGGAAAAAAAGAAAATCAACACAAGTAGAAAGTCTTCCCTTGAAGAATGTATGTGCCCATTTGCCTCAGCTGTACAGGTGGTATCACCCAATCCTTCCTTTGAAATAACCTTGTTCAAGCAGTTATCATCTCAAAAACATCTGTAGTTTTGCTCCTTTATATGTGGGGTTAGTGCACAATTAAAGTCCCTCCCAGATAGCACCTCTTATTAGTGAACAAGTAAAGCTGAATTGACTTAAAAGCTCTATGCTTATGCCTTTGATTGTGGCACATATGTGTCAATTAATCTTAATTTTAATCCCTCCAGAAAGTCATCCAGTAGGAGAGCACTACCAGGGCTAAGGACATAGGATCTACAGAAAGGATGCCCACTACTGAGCTGCAATCCTCTCCAATGGACCAAAATGAGGAACCACAGGTCCAATATTTTTGGGCCATACATGCCCTAGTACTGTGGAGCTGGGTATCCTCAATAAACACTATATGACAAGCAGAGTCTTGTAGATAGGTTACAGTAGCCAACAGCCTTTTTAGAGTTTTAATGCTGTTGGCATTTAAACGTAAAAGAAAACTTGTGGACTAATCCCACCCCAATAACGAGAAGAAAAAGGTAAAACAAGAAAGCTACCATCATTTAGCACTTTGTTTGCTACCATTCCTTTTGATTTCCTCTTCTTTTGAGGCCTGTAATTCAAGAAGAGCTCCTTTAGTGTCAGAAGACAAATTGTGTTGTGAAGAAGTCAGAGAGGAGCCATCCGAGTCTTCCACAGTGTCCTCCCAATCCTTCAGTTTTCTCAAGATATCAAATTTATTCTTAAAGGAATATCTTCTGACTATGTCTGCTTGGCTTTAGGCTGGCACCTGGTCCTTCCATGTTAGTTTACCATTTGATGAGCCTCTGTGTCTGGAGAGGAAGGGGCACAGAAAGGGGTGCCACAAGAACCACTGGTTCCACAGCCACCTGAGGTGGTGCCTTGGTGGTGCCAACTGTATCAGGAGCCACATCAGTATCCAGAGGAAGAGGACAAGCTGGGGCTTGGGCAAGCTCTGTGCTAACCAACAAGGTGTAGACACCAAGCAGTGCTGAACATCAGGGTCTGGGACATCTGGTGTTTCTGGCACGTGGTACCCAAAGGAACAGGGTCATGATCTGCTGGTTCTTCCAGGTGAGGGCAGGAGGACCCTCTTCGTTGACTCCTTGTAGCCACCCTTGCTGGGGGTGGCGAGTCAGTAGATTCTTGACAGATTGTTGGTAGGCCTGGTAAACCCAGATCCCACTCTCTGAGTACTGTCCCTCTGGGCTCAGTCAGTTGATATAAAATCATGTTCTGTCTTGTCCATTGGGTTCCTCTTGTTGTGCCACCCAGGGTCAGGCTCTATGAATGCTCAGATTCATTGTGTATGCTACACTTGAATGTTTGGGCATTTGGAATTCAGACAGCTCCACTCTGAAAAAGCCCATATTTCATCCTGTCACAGGCACTGCTAAGATGCGAGGTGGAACCGTAACTATAACATGCCTTGGCTGTCTCAGCTAGAATAACACCCCCCAAATCTCATCCCAGAAAAAGCAGTTTAGAAGATGATGTACCCTAGACTCCGAATGCATTAAATGAACTTTGATCTTCAACCCCAGTCCAGATATATTCAGAGTCTATAATGGGGTTGGGATTACAGAGGATCGTGCACCTCTGCTGAAGCCAGTACAACATATCCACAATACTGACTCCTCATTCTTAAACAGAATTGTGAGATTTTTGCCACTGGCTCAGTGAAGAGACCTGCAAAAAATGGGGTCCATACCGCTGTGTCTTCAGCCCAGCATATAGTTTGAAAAGTGGTCTAGACCACTGGGAGACTAAAACATATCAAAACAGGTGTCGCCACAGAGTGGATCAAGGCCCATCCAATCTCGGACCTTCTCAAAACCATATCTCAGACTTCAGAAAAAGTAGGAGTTTCCTCTGTGTCATGACCAAAATTCCCTATCAATAAAACAGGTCCATGTAATCACCCGGATGCACCTGGAAATGAGCTATCACAGCTTAGTGTGCCTTTCCTGGTCAAAAATTAAAAATAAATTAATACATAAATAAAATCACAGTTAAAATTAAGTACTTATAGACTACTCTTACAATCTGGATACAGTATTCTTTACATGAGTAGCAGGAGTAGGGGACAGGAGAGGAAAGTGAGGCAGGTAAGGCAGTTAGGCAAGCCAAGGCACAACAGAGGAAAACACAGTAAATTCAGTGGTAAGGGGACAAAACCTTTACAGGTACATCAGTGAAGAAAGAAAGGCAAGAGGAGGGATAGTGAGGCTGAAAGGTGAGGACGGGGTAGTGAGGAGGATGCCCAGCAAAAGCGGATATACTAAACAAATACTTCTGTTCAGTTTTTACAGAGGAGAGGGAAGGAAATAAGGTATAAAACCATGAAGGGTACAGAGATGGGCACAAGTCCTTTCTCAAAGGAAAGGGTTATCAGGGAACTGATGGCAATAAGAGTTGATAAAGCAATGGGGTCAGATGGTGTGCACCCAAGGACAGAAACATAGAAACATAGGAATTTGACAGATAAGGACCACCCCAGTCTGCCCATTTCCCTACCTACTGGATAAGCTGCAGATCCTAGTTAACCAGCAGCCTACCTCTTCCTACCCCACCCCAGAATTGCCTTATGACTATCCCATGCATGCCTGAATTCCACCACAGTTTTGACTCCACAACCTCCTCGAAAGGCGGTCCATGCATCACAACCCTCTGTGAAAAAATACTTCCTAAATTACCTCTGAGCACGCCCCCCTCTATCTTCAAATTGTGCCCTCTTGTTCTTGCACCTCTTTTTGAAAGATGCTACCCTCTTGGACTTTGTTGAGTCCTTGAGGTACTTGAAAGTTTCTATCATGTCCCCCTCTCCATCCTTTCCTCGAGGCTATACATATTAAGCTCCTTAAGTCTCACTTCCATGTCTTCCGGTGCAGACCCTGCACCATTTTAGTGCCCTCCTCTGGACAGCTTCCATCCTGTCTATGTCTTTGCGAGATTGGGTCTCAGAACTGCACACAGTACTCAGATGGGGTCTCACGGCTGTCTGTACAGAGGGATAATAACTTTCTGTTTTCTACTGGTGATGCCTCTCCCTATGCATCCCAGTATCCCCCACCCTCCTTGCTGCCTCTCACATTGCTTGCCCATCTTTAGGTCATCTGATATGACTACCCCAGGTCCCTTTCCATTTTGTTGTTGTTAGTATCTCACCCCCATTGTGTACTCTTCCCTGGGTTTTGTTTCCCAGGTGCATTACTCACTTCTTAGCATTGAATCTAAGCTGCCATACATTTGACCATTCCTCTAACCTTGCCAAGTCCCTTCTCATCCTTTCCACCCCACCCTGTGCATCAACTCTATTGCAGATCTTAGTGTCATCTGCAAAGAGATACTTTTCCTTCCAGTCCTTCTGCAGTAGCAAGCATAAAGACATTGAAGAGGACCGTCTATACTGAACCCTGCAGGTACCCCACTAGTAACCCTCCTTTCTTCTGAGTGGACTCCATTTACTATTACTCTCTGTGTCCTATTCTCCAGCCAGTTCTTTACCCAGGCTGTCATCTTGGGACCCACTCCCAGGCTGGCTAACTTGTATATTAATCTTTTGTGTGGGACTGTGTCAAATGCCTTGCTAAAGTCTAGGTAGGCCATGTCCACAGCCCTCCATGATCTACTACTTTGGTCACCCAGTCAAACAAATCTATCAGATTAAGTCTGGCATGACCTTCCCACTGTGAATCCATGCTGCCTAGGGTCCTGTGCCCCTCTGGCCTCTAGATACTCGACAATTCTTTCCTTTAGAAGTGATTCCATCATTTTCCCTATCACTGAGGTTAAACTAACAGGTCTATAGTTTCCTGCTTCTGCCTTGTTCCCACTTTTGTGAGGAGAATCACATCTGCCCTCCTCCAGTCCTTGGGTACCCCCATTCTCCCATGATTTGTTAAAAAGGGTAGTCATTGGTGTCACTAGTTCTACCCTTAGTTCTTTTAGAATTCTGGGATGAATCCCATCAGGCCCCATTGCTTTGTCCACCTTCAGTTTTAAGAGTTTTTCAGAACCCTTTCTTCTGTAAATGGTCCGGTATCAACTTCTGTATCCAGGTGTTACTACTGTTTGTTTTATGTACCTCCCTCTCTTCCTTTGTAAATACTGAGCAAAAATATTTGTTTAGTATCTCTGCCTTTCACAGTCTCCTCTGCCCACCCTCCCTCCCCTTTATTAAGCCTCGCTATCCCTCCCTTGGTCTTCCTTGCTCCTGATGTACCTATAAAGGTTTATCCCTCTTCTTAACTGAATTGGCTATCTTTTCCTCGGTTTGGGCCTTTGCTGTTCTGACTGCCTTCCAGCCTCCTTTTGCTTTAACTGATACAGTTCTCTGTCCTGCTCCTTCTAGCGATTCCTTGTACTTCCTGAATGCTTTCTTTTTCTTGAACCTTCTGCCACTTCCTTTGAGAACCATAGTGGTTTCTACATCGCTCTGTTTTGTTTATTTGTTTCACATAAAGGCTCGTTACTCCTGTGATGGCAGTTTTAATATTCCCATTGTTCTTCCACCCTCCTTCCTGCCCATTTGCCATTGCGCTCCTTAGGCACTCACCCATTTTGGCAAAGTCAGCCCTCCTAAAGTCCAGTACTTTTGTCTTTGTATGGCTTGACTCTATTGCTGTGTTTACTGTGAACCATACTGTTCGATGGTCGCTAGTTCCCAGATGGCTACCCACTTCTACATCTGTGATCCTCTCTCCATCTCCATTTGAGAGTATCAAGTTGCTCCCTCTCAAGTGGGCTCCAGTACTAGTTGTCTAAGGCATGCCCCTGTAGGGCATCTAGAATAACTGCACTCTTGAAGTGGCAGCTGCAACTGCACTCCAGTTAACATCTGGCATAGTCAGATCACCCATCAACAATATCTCCCCTTTTCTGCCATTCTAAGTATACTTTCTATCATTTCCTTGTCCATTTCCTCCCCTGAGGAAGGGGCCTGTCTCCTAACCCTGTGCGGATTGGGTGCCATTGCCTGTCTCCAAATTTACCCACAGTGCTTCTTCTCCTCCTCCCTGTTTACCCTTTTGTTCTGTTGCTTTTATTCCTTCCCTTATGTAAGAACTACTCCTCCTCCTCTTTTACCCTCCCTGTCCCTCCTGTAGATAGTGTATCCTGGTATGTTTCGTCCCAGTCATGGTTTTGTGTGTACCATGTTTCTGTGACTGCCACGATATCCAGATGTTCCTCCTCCATCAAGGCCACTAATTCAGGAAGCTTGTTACCTAGACTACGGGCATTGGTACTCATTGCTCTCCATTTTTGGTAGCTTTACCTTCTGTTGCAGCATCCCCACTGACTGTTCTACCTTGGTCTTTTTCTCATTTAGTACCCTGTTTTGTAGGAGAGGTTGGGATTTTTCTGCTGCTTGTCAGTGCCTCCCTTTGACTAGTTTAAAAGCTTGCCAATGAAGCATTTAAACCGATTGCTCAAAAGACTTGTTCCCTTCCTGGACAGATGCAGACCATCCTGCCAGTACAGGCTGGTGTCCCTCAGGTGGAACCCCAGTCCCCAATGAAGCAAACCCTGTGCTCCGCACCATTTTCAACCATTCATTAAACTGCATGGTGCCAATTACCCTCGCCTCCCCATGCCTTTGACAGGCAGCACCTCTGAGAAGGATACTGTTGTGCTACTTGTCTTAGGCCCTCCCAACTCTGCAATGTCCTCCTGCACTGCTCTAACCTCATGATGAGCCAAGTCATTTGTCCCTAGGTGGACAATTACATCCAGCTCAGAATCCCTTGCAGCTGTTGTGCCGTGATCCTGAGGATGCCTTCCTGTCCTCAAGCCATGGCACCAGGCAGGCACCTTACTTCAGTTTTCCCAGCTCCTCCCAGTTCTATCCCCTAATACTGAGTCCCCACCAGGAGCTGCTTCCTTTCCTTGTGGTGTCCTCTGCCTCCTTCCTGTGGGCCTCCCTTGTGACAGCTGTCCTCAGCCTCCTTAGTCTCCTCTGTGGGTGCATCCATGAGGAGCTATGCTCCCCACAATGGTGTATGGATTGTGGAGTGGAACAACTGACTGGGTGTGCCTCCGTTCCACCATCCTCACCCTTCCTCACCCACTGTGGTCCCACTGCTGTGTTTTCTTCGCAACCTCTAAGGTAGTGGTGGTGGCTCTGGTGCTCCCTGGATGGGGAGGTTCCTTCCTACTGTCCAATGTGGCCTGGGGAAGGTCCCGTACTACTGTCCAGTGTGGCCTGAAGATGGGCAACTTCCTCCCTCAGGACAGAGAGTTGTCTGCAAATAGGGCAGCATCTCAGCCTCCAGAAAGACTCCCGGAAGACTGCTGCCCCACAGCCATTACATTGCACTACTCCCACATTTGTTTTTTGTGTGTGATTGGTTTGTAATATAGAAATATATATTTATAATAAACAATGTGTATGCTTATACTGTCAGTGCAGTGTGCTAGAGAGGATATGACAGTGACATGCACCTTGCACTCTTGAAGGAAATGATGTCAGAACCCCAGGTATAAAGGAACTATTTCCAGGGGTGGGTGGGGTGAGGGTGGAAGGTGTTGGGCCCAAACTGTGCCCTCACAAAACAATCAGTTAAAAGCTCTGACCCACTGCTGCAATGAGTGCCTTCCTGTCAGCAAGATGCCCTACACAACAATTTGATAGAAAATACCCTGCTAATCAAACAGAGGAATCCACACATCCAAGTCAGACACAGGTAAACCTTCCCAGCCCCAAAACAGGCCTGGTGGTTTGTGCTCCGAGCTGTCAGCCCCAAAATAAGTCAGCTGTGCTTTAAACTCTTCCTGCACTGAAAATCTTAATAATTGTAACAAACAAGCGTAAACCTAGATCCACCACCCTCTGTTGCTTGAAAGACTGTCTTTTCCTGTTTCACTGCAGGTTTTCTGTGACCACTCCTTAACCCCAGTAACTCTGTTAAAAAGTTTAACTATCACAAACTCCTCGCACCAGTAAATTATGCTGAGAAACTTAGAAGGTGCCAGCAGCAAACCTCTGACTGCCCGTTCAACCATCACTGGAAACAGGGAAGCACCCAGGGACTGCAGGAGGGCTGATGTAGTCCCTCTATACAAAATAGAAAACAAGGAGGAGGCAGGGAACTACAGGCCAGTCAGCTTGAACTCAGTAGTGGGAAAGGTCATGGAAACACTACTGAAAGAAAGAACAGTGGATCATCTAGTTGTTAACTGCCTGCAAGACCAAAGGCAGCATGGTTTCACTAGAGGAGGTCATGTGCAGACTAACCTCATTGAGTTCTTGACTGGTTAACCAAGGAGGAGAAGCGGGGGGTGGCCTACCTGGATTTTAGTATAGTCTTTGACACGTTCAACATAGAAGGCTCTTAAACAAGCTGGGAACATGGGAGTGGGTAACAAGGTAGCGAATGGGTGGAGAGCTGGCTGGACAATAGGACTCAGAGGATGGTGGTAAATGGCATTCACTCTGCTGAGGGCAAAGTGACTAGTGGAGTGCCACAGGAATCAGGGCTCAGTCCGGTCCTCTTCAATGTCTATATCAGTGACATTGCAGAGGTCTGGAAGTGAACATATGCCTGTTAGCAGATGGCATAGCTCTGCAACAGGGTGGACAGGCCAGGGGAAGCGGATAGAATGAGGGGAGATCTGAAGAAGCTGGAGCATTGGTCAGGAGATTGGCAACTGGGTTTCAACCCACAAAAGTGTAAGATAGTGCACATGGGGCACAAGAACACAGGACCATACCATCTGGAGGGAAAATAGCATGCTCAAAGCAGGAAAAGAGACCTGGGGTGATCATCTCTGATTACCTGAAGGTAGGTAGGCAGTGTGACAAGGTGGCAGGAAGGGCTAGCAAGATGCCTGAATGCACAGGCAGGATTCACCAGCAGAAGAAGGAGGTAATAATTCTACTGTATAGAACTTTGGTGAGGCCACACCTCGAGTACTGTGTCCAGTTTTGGAGGCCCAATCTATGAAAGGACAGTGCCAGAGAGAAAGGCAGTTCAAAGAAAAACAACAAAATGGTGCAGGCCTACATCACAAACCCTACAA
Organism: Neoceratodus forsteri; assembly: GCA_016271365.2. Classification (NCBI taxonomy): domain Eukaryota; kingdom Metazoa; phylum Chordata; order Ceratodontiformes; family Ceratodontidae; genus Neoceratodus; species Neoceratodus forsteri. Next base: position 1,171,133,301 of record CM057456.1, on the reverse strand, counting down.
AGGTAGGCTTAAATAATTAAATATGTACTCCTGAAAGAGAGAAAGGAAAGGGGATATGATTGAAACATTTAAGTACCTAACAGGAACAAGGTACAGGAGAATACCATTTTCCAAAGGAAAAAAGGTGCTCAAGGACAAGTTGGCATAAGATGAAGTTGGATAGAGAAAGGTTCAGAGAAACATAAGGAAGTATTTCCTCAAGGTGGTTGATGGACAAATGGAACAGCCTGCCAGCAGAGGTGGTGGAGGGAGAATCGGTTACAGGATTTAAGAATGCATGGGATAGGCATAGAGGGATACTGGAAGTTGAGGCGGGTACCAGATACCAGTGGGGCATGCAACAGCAATAGCAATGGGAATAGGGCAGACTATGGCTAGGAGGCCCTTATCTGTTGACAACTTCTATCTATGAGTACAAGCGTGAACATATCCATAGGAAGGTTTAGGACCTACTGTGCAGGACTATATACACTCACAGCACATTATCTGCATTGCATTAGGTGTTTAGGTATATACTGTACAATGGCAGGGGTACTATGAGGCAGCACTGGATCAAGGATCAAAGGGTCATTCCTTAGGGACTACAGTAGCCTGTCCCACCTTTTGGTTTACTGAAGGCAAAGCTGGTCTACTGCAGCCCTTCCTATGGAATGAGCCAGCTCGGGTGGCTGCCTCAGTCGACTTAAAGGAGTACAGATCTGAGGTTGCTACAAACTGGGACATAAGGTAGAGTGGTCCTGCTATATATGGAAATAAATTCCAGACACTTGCAGTAATTTTCAGTAGCCAAAGCAAACATAGTTAACCTCAAGCCAGAAGATTTTCAAATTTGCTGCCCCAGCTATGCAAGTCCTATAAACCCTATGATGATTTGTTTTTAAAAGGCTGGAGGGCAGAAAGGTTGGGCAGAAGCAGACTGTAGGACATTATCAAGAAGAGATAATTTTCTGTAGCAACACTAAAGTCTGTATGATTACTCAATCAATATTTTTATAATTATTTTTCTCTCACTGTGGGCTGGGACATTTGTTTTCAGTCCAATCTCAACCAGCACAACTTATCACCTTAACTACCATCTTGGAGATCACTCAGCTCTATGGGCTGCCTTCTATGATAATGTCCCTGGTGAGCGCACAGGGGGAATTAGATCAGAGATCCTCGGCAGGAGCAAGTCATTTAGAATGGTAGCACTTGACCATCAGATTTTCTCACGAGGCTGGCACTGCACTGATAGCATCAACTGCATGTGCCTGACAACAGACAACTGACACATAAGCCACTAATCTACAATAGTAAGAGTGAAGTTGCAATGACTCCCTAGGTCTGTCTGGAGTTGGCAACTGTCCTGATGTTCATAAACCTGCCCAGCCCCAAAGACGGACGGATTCCTTCCCATGGACACACACAATCTTGAATGACCCATCAAAGACACAAGGTGATCACAATGCAAGACTATGTCTTCCCAAAAGCAGTCCCAATGCACTACTGCAGTCCCACAGCCTGCCTGCAGGCAATCAATCCAATAGGGCTAGACAAGTGAAGATGCAACAAATTGAAGGACATTAATACACTATGTCCTACAATTCTCCACTGCAGAAACTTGGGCATTTCCATGTGGTAGGAAAGACAGGCCACAATACATATATATTATAGGGCACAGTCATGCCCCTATAGTTAGGCTTAGTAGCATGTTTAATGTTAAACCACAAATTTTGCACTTTAATAACTTTGTAACCAGATCAATGGATTGGCTCAAAATTTGATACGCTGTCCCATGTGGTAGATCTCTTGATGTGGCAAGTTTCATTCCAGTTGGCTGTACGGATTCTGAGAACCAAACAGTGCAAAAAAGTCATGAAGTCGCCTTTGCATTTTTTCCTCATCGCCCTGTGTCCAGATGGTGCGAATTTTGGTGTGATTTTTGTGTGGTCGAATCAGCTGGGTAACAGAACAGGCATGCCACATTTTGTGAAGAAATACTGATCTGTTGCAAAGTTATAACAATATTTAATTTCCGTTGTTTTCAATGAAAGAGCACTTTTCAGGATAGAGGAGAAAAATCGACAAAATTTGCTCTCGTGAAAAAGGATGTAGTGTTTAGAGAGCCTTTTCTTTTCATGAGAACAAAATCCTTTTCGTGAGAAAAAATTCCTTTGCAAGTTGCCATCTTTTTTGTTTCGTTTTGTTTTTAAGTTGAAAAGCACCCAAAATGGAGGTATTTAGAAACACCAACACATGTATCTTGTTCATCGGGACTCCGTTAGGTGGACTGTGAAGTTATTTAGTGGAAGAACAACCTTACAATGCCTTTTTTAACATTTTAATTATTTTTCATGACTCACTTAGATCCTTTTAGTGAGCCAATTCCTTTTTATAAAGCCGATTCTTTTTTTGTGAGCTCAAGAAAAAGTTTTACAAACTACTTTGATGCATAATTCAGTCATTTTTGAGATCCTGACCCCAAATTGTCATCATAGTCTTTTGGGGACCACCTCATGAACAATATGGCCGGTCGTTAGGAAACTCCAGTCGAAAAGGTGATTTTGCAGTTTGTTGGTGAAATCACCTTTCTGGTGAATTTAATGTGAAGACAGTCATATTGCTCATGAGCTTAACTAAGTCATAAGAAGGCTATGTTGAAATTTAAGGTCAAATAAAAATGGCTGCATTATAACCATTCCTTGACATTTCGCTATACTCGCTTGTAACGCTGGACATTTTAATATTTTCACCCCATATTTTCAACATAGCCTTCTTATTAACCCACCTCATGTATGTCACAGCTGTCATTTTTCAAATCCTGGCCAAAATGTGTTTTCTGGCTGTGGCACAGAGAAAGAGCATTACAATTCACAGTATTACATTTTAGGGGGATAAAATTTTCTGTACTGGGTACATGCGGTGAGGTCATAAGAGGCTATGTTGAAAATTTGGGGTGAAATTGTTAAAATGGCACAGTTATGACTATTTGTTGCAATTTCAGTAAGAATGCCCGTAACTTTATGAATTCTATATATTCTGAGCCCAAATTTTCAACATAACTTTCTTATTAAATCACCTCATGTATGTCATAGCTGTCATTTTTTCAAATCCTGGCCAAAATGTGTCTTTGCCGTGCGCTGTATGGATTGGCACTCACAGCTTTCATGGAGTTATGTTTTGTAGGGAATGAAAATTTTTCTGCATCGGGTATATAAGTAGGGTAATAACATGGCTATGGTGACAATTTGGTGACTGTTGTCCTATAACTGGAAGTACAGCAGCAGAGGTCCCAGTGCTTCCACAGCTCAATACATATATG